>CM062813.1:297889935-300707435 GCA_031772625.1 Pinus tabuliformis
CCTTACAAGGAGCTGAAGGTGGCAAGTCGATTTTAGGGATGGATTCCAAGCGTTTGACAAATTTTGAGACTATAGGCCGATCACACGAAGGACTAAGGGAGGATATCAGAGAGAGGAAGTCCACTTCTGTAGGGTAAGGCGTGCGGTGGTGGAGGGGTGTGGGGGATGACATCCCCCAATAGAGGAATCCATAGGGGACATGGGAGTTGGAAGGAAGCAAAAGTAATCAAGGTTCAACGGGATCATTGAGCCGATTAGCTCAAACAATCAAAAAAATCCTTATAAAATTGATATTAATATTTTTGTCAATGCTATTTTTGAATTAAAGTCACAAAATTTCAATAAAGATCACAATGAACTATGTTACATATATATCTCTTCCCACAAATAATCTATGCCAACATAGAGTATTCTATGCATGGGTTGATTTTATGCTCAATAAAGAAAATGTTGATTTGTGCAAAGGGAAATTTGACTTAAGAAATGTGTGTTGGAGAGTGTAATTACATATCCGGTTCCAAAGAAGGGCATGTTTCTTTAATTTTCAATAATATATCTACTATTTATTAAAATATTAACTTTGATTCAATCCAATATCTAGTTGAATTTCTCAAGTCTAATTGATCCAGGTGGATATTGGTGGCCACCCGCCTATTCCACTTGGACCCTCACCATTGTTCTGTCAATTTTTTTTTCAATTACCTTAATTGTAGCAAAGTTTACTATTTTTGGCAGTTTTTCAGGTCCTGAACTTTCGGAGCTATTTTGAGGCCCTAAATGACGGTTTTTTGGCAATATTCCTCTAAGAGATTTCTTTGAAATCACATTTTTAGTTGTATTCCTCAGTGAGATATTTCAAATGAGGTATCATGAGGGTTAAACGAAGATAATATGACCAAGTTACGACCCCGAGAAGTTGGCTGCCCAACTAACCCCAACGGGGCCCATAAACTCTTGATGTTTCATCTCCTTGGGTTAGGATTTTAGTTGTTTAGGGTTTTCTCTTATTGTTCAATAATAAAAAGGCCCTTGAGCTTCATTGTAACTCAGTTGCAGAGGCATGTAGCTGCCACATCTCTTCTCAGAGATAAGCTACCATCGCCCGAGCTAGTCTCATTTCCATTTTGTTTGTAAGCATATTTCATTATTTGATATTAATGAAAGGAAGTGTTATTTATGCTACATCTCTGTATTTATGGTTATATTTGTAATTTGTTTCATTCATATTTAAAATCAAATCAGTGGTATCAGAGCAATTTTCTCTTTCTCTCTTTTTCTTTTCATGTCCCCAACAAGGTCGGGATATAAAGGAGTTAGGGCTTGAACTGGTCGAACCTTTGCAAAACCAACCTCGTAAATCCCAATGGCCTCCCATGGGGGAAGAAAAGAAAGATGAGGGAGAAGGATATCCTATCAAAATATTGCTTAAGGAGGCCCTCGAGAAACAAAGGAACACGATGATAGATAACTTTTCCCAGATCCTTCAACGGTTGCCCACTGGCGGTGCATCCGCATCCAACAACCACTCTTGAGGCTCCACACCTTTTAAGGTACAAGTAAACTTTGACATTCCCATATTTGAGGGCCAAATATATGCAGACACCGTAGATAAATGGTTGAATGTGCTAGAAGGATATTTTTTGTTCATGATTTTTCCAGTCAGGAAAAGATTACTTTTGCTCTTCTCAAAGTTGTCCCCCACATCAAGGACTGGAGGGAAACCTATTTTGAGCAGAAGGATGAAAGTACGACCTCACTGTTTTCAGATGATCCCACTTGGAATTCATTCCAGGATGCCATTAAGGTGTAGTACTACCCTGTCGGGAGCTACGAGGACAAATACATAAAGTGGACCATGTTACAACAGGGAAGGGACAAAGATGTGTCAGAGTCTACCAATGCTTTTCATATCCTGCACACGAAGTTGGGTATCAAGAATTTTGAGAAACATTTGGTACTCAAGTACCGTGGCTACCTACATAGATACATCCAAGATGAGATGGATTTCCTCGATATCTCCTCACTCGGCACAATGTACCGATATGTCGTCAAGATCGAGCAGAAGTTTAAACAGAAGAAGCGAGACTTTGGATCTGCAAATTCGAAGCAAGGGAAAGGTGCCCCCAAACCGCAGAACAAAGGAAAAAGCCAAGGTGGGACAAACGAGGACCACCCGCCAAGGCCACAAGCAAAGGAAAACACTGCGAAGCCGAAGATGGACACAAGAAAGTGGTGTGAGTTCCATAAAAGCTCTACCCACAACACAAGTAAGTGTCGGGCCAAGTAGTCACTGGTGGCTGAGCTGAAGGCTTCAAAATAAGATGCATGTTCCGACTCTGAGTCAGAACCTGACAAGGGGAATGATAAAGTGAAGCATATTATTGATGCGGATCCCAACACCACCATCACCACCACAAAGATCCAGAAGGAGGAACCTGAAAATCCAAAGGAGGAGGAGCATCTCTTCCACTCCCAGATATGGGTAAAGGGTTCCTCGCTATAGTTCATTGTCGACAAAGGCAGCCAAAAGAACCTTATTGCAGCAGAGGTCGTGAAGCAGCTGGGCTTACTGACCACAACACACCCACAATTGTACACCATCAGGTGGCTTCACCAAGGACGGGATCTATGCGTGAGCCAACAATGCTGCCTTCCATACAACATCAAGCCCTTCATGGATGAGGTATTATGTGACGTTGCTCCCCTTGATGTTTTTGATGTATTATTAGGCCAACCATACTTGTGGAAGCAACATGCTGTGTATGAGTCAAGGCCTCGTGATGTAATTGCTACATTGGGAAATAAGTTGTACAGGATACCAAAGGTAGCATCGCTTACCACCATATCTCTAGTTACTGCAAAACAATGCAGTAAGCTCATTTCCAAAACCAGGAAATTTGTTTTCTTGATGATACATCCTCAAGGAAAGAAGAAGACGATGGCCATGACCTCCAAACAGGGCCCCTCCGCATAAAAAAAACTGATGGAAAAGGTCATGGAGGAGTATGAGGACATCTTCACCTCCCTTGCAGGGGTGCCTTTGCACTGTCAGGTCAAGAACTCCATTGATCTGACACCAGGTGCACTGTTACCCAATGGACCAATCTATCGGTCCTCTATTTTGGAGAATGATGAAATCAAGAGGAAAATTTAGGAGCTTCTGCAGAAAGGTCACATTCGGTCGATTTCATCACCTTGTGGGAGCCTGATCGTGTTGGTACAAAATAAGGATGGGACTTAGAGACTCTGTATTGACTATTGGGTGCTGAACAAGATCACTGTCTGGAATAGGTACCCGATCCCACGGATTGATGACCTTCTGGACCAACTCAAGGGGGGAAAATATTTCAGCAAGATTGACTTGAAGTCCAAATATCACCAGGTACCCATCGAACCCTCTGATGTGTGGAAGACTACCTTCAAAGCCAAGGAGGGCCTTTTCGAATGGTTGGTTATGCCTTTTGGGTTAACGAATGATCTTGCAACCTTCATGAGGGTGATGGATGACATCTTGCGGCCATTCACCAACTCTTTTGTAGTGGTATACTTGGATGACATCCTGATCTTCAGCCAGAGTTGGGGAGAGAACCTCCACCACATCTGACATGTTCTCCTAACACCGCGACAACACAAGATGTGTGCAAATTTGGAGAAATTCACTTTTGGCATGACCCAAGTTCAGTATCTTGGATACATTATTGATGAAAGGGGGGTGCATGTGGATCCAGCCAAGATCCAAGTCATTCGAGATTGGCTAGCCCCAACCACTTTGACAAAGCTCCGTAACTTTCTGGGTCTTGCCAATTTCTACCGCAGGTTCGTGTTGGGGTTCTCTCATATCACTTGGAACCTGAGTCAAGTCACCAAAGGAGGAGCGAAAGAAAAATTATTTTGGTCTGAATCTCAGCAGAAGGCATTCACAGAGTTGAAACATTGCCTCCTCTCTACACTAGTGATCACATTACCAAACTTGCAACAACCATTTGAGATCGAGGTAGATGCCTCTGACTATGCTATTGGGGCAGTCCTTACTCAACACAGGCATCTAGTGGAATATCATAGTGAGACACTTTTAGACACATTTTGAAAGTATCCCACTTATGAAAAAGATATGTATTCCATTGTGCAGGCCTACGGACAATCGAAGCATTACATTTTGGGGAAGGAAACAATCATCCACATAGACCATCAACCCGAGTAGTTCATATAGATGCAAGGGAAGTTGCAGAATGATTGCCATCAGAAGTGGTCAACATACCTGCAACAATTCCATTTGAATATCAAGTACAAGAAGGGCAACACAAATAATGTTATAGAATGCCTCAGCCAACCACCGATCATGGTGTTAACCACCATGCTCAACTCTGGTGGGCACGAGACTTATGATTGGCCACTTCTCTACAAAAGTGACCCATAATTTGGCCACACATACCATACACTCTTGGAGGGTCAGCAAGTTCTAGATTTTCACCTCCAGGATGCTCTATTATGCCACCTGGGACACCTTTGTGTTCCTACAAGTGAGAGTGCGAAGCAGATTTGGGAAGCGCACTATAGTTGGGTCGCTGGACATTTCAGGGTCGAGAAAATGGTGGCAGTACTGCAGAATTATTTCTATTGGCCGAATCTTCGACAGGATGTCAAGAAGTACATCAGATCCTGCACTGCCTGCATCATTTCCAATTCGACCATCAAGAAGAAAGGTCTCTATACTCTTCTTCCTACCCCTAGTCGACCTTGGGAATCCATCTCTATGGATTACATGTCAGGCCTTCCTTCTACTAAGAATGGCAATGAATGCGTTTTTGTGGTTGTCGACAGATTCTCGAAGATGGCCATTATGGCGACTTGCAAGAAGAGTACCACAACAAAAGCCACTGCTAAACTCTTCTTTGATTGAGTGTGGGTACACTTTGGGATCCCACAGTCTATCATCTCAGATCAGGACAATAGGTTCCTCAATACATTTTGGTCCAATCTTTGGTCAATGCTGGACACCAAGCTCACTAAGTCCACAAATTTCCATCCTCAAACTGATGGCTAGACAGAGGTTGTCATCAGGATGATCGTACACATTCTACACATGTACAACTCAAAGCATCCACACACATGGGATGAGAGCCTTCCCTATGTCCAACACAACTACAACTGGTCTCTCCACAGCTTGAATGGCCACAACCCTTTTCAGGTGGGCTTTGGATCCCAATCACTATGTCCCATTGATGTGGCCATACCATTTGCAGTGACTCCGACAGATTCGGGTCATGTCCAGTCCAAAGTTGACAAGGCAAATAGTTTCATTGAGCACATTCAACACATATGTCAACAGGTCCATGACATATTGGACAAAGCCAATGCTAAGTACAAGCAGCGACATGATCAAAATCGGGTGCCACACAAGTTCTAGGTGTGCGACAAAATTTGGCTACATTTGCAGAAGGAGCGCCTTGTTGGGCCCCACCGCAAGATTCACCCACTTCGATATGGTCCATACACCATCACCAAGGCTGTGGGAGGTAATGGTTTTGAGTTAAACATTCCACCATTCCTTGGCATGCAACTAGTGTTCAATGTGGATCGCCTTTGACCATACTTTCCACCATTACTAGACACATCTAGCATTGTAGAACATCTCACACCAACAGAGTTAAATCCAGACTGTATGGAACAAGCTGCAATGGATTGGATCATGGACACGAAGATCAATAAGACTCGCTAGTAGAATATCCAACTATATCGAGTTGTCAAAGCTGGCCAACTCCTGCACCAAGGAAACTGGCTCACTAGGGCCCAAGTTCAATACAATATTCCTCATCTCATGGAGGAGCTCAACCCAATGGAGACCATTGCTTCCTAAGGGGGGAGGAATGATCCAGGTGGATATTGGTGTCCACCCGCCTATTCCATTTGGACCCTCACTATTGTTTTGTCAGTTTTTTTTTTCCTTGATTGTAGCAAAGTTTACTATTTTTGTCAGTGTTTCAGGTCCTGAACTTCCGGAGCCGTTTTGAAGCCCTAAATGACGTTTTTTGGCAATATTCCTCTAAGTGATTTCTTTGAAATCACATTTTCAGTTGTAGTCCTTGAAGATATATTTCCAACGAGGTATCATGCACGTCAGACAAAGATAATATGACCAAGTTACGACCCTGGGAAGTTGGTTGCCCAACTAACCCCAACGGGGCCCATAAAGTCTTGGTGTTACATCTCCTCGGGTTAGGATTTTGGTTGTTTAGGGTTTTCTCTTATTTTTCAATAATAAAAAGGCCCTTGAGCCTCATTGTAACTCGGTTTCAAAGGCATGTAATTGCCACATCTCTTCTCAGAGATAAGATACCATTGCCCGAGCTAGTCTCATTTCCATTCTGTTTGTAAGCATATTTCATTATTTGATATTAATGAAAGGAAGTGTTATTTTTGCTGCATCTTTATATTTATGGTTATATCTGTAATTTGTTGCATTCCTGTTTAAATTCAGATGACTAAGTGACTTCCATAGGAACCAACAAGGATTACCATCCAATTGAAGAATACATTAGGTAAAAGCATGATGGTTTGCTAGAATACAAGTGCTAAAATATTATATTACTAGATGTATGCGGATTAATTATAAAAGAAGATTATAAGAGATTCCATTCTAATACCTAAATATTAGTTAGAAGAAGAATTGAGTGTAATAAGAACTTTGTGGGCCAATGAATTTGATAATCTTACTAACTTTTTGAAGGAGATTAAATAGTGGTTAATTACCTTTGTAAACAATAATGATGACCACTTGTGTTTTTTTAACAATTACGCTCATAATTAAAAGAAATGGAAGAAGAAATATTTTCACTGAAAATAAAATAGGATATTACAGTTCCACCTATGAAGGACTAAATACAAGATTGGCTTAACAGATGTTTAATAGAAATCGTTAATCTTGAATAACTACCAAAGGCAGTTAATGAAGCCTATAATATATACTCCAACACTTGGATGTTGAAAAATGAGAGAGAGATAACTCCGTCCACCCTTCCTTTGCATTTTTTGTGTGTCTTAGTTTCCTATTTAAAACAATTTCCCTTTTTCGTCCCCATCTTTCATCATCCAACTTTATGAAGTGTACTATTCATTCATAAAGCCAATCTCTAATTGAATTTCTCTCAACTTCCAGGTTATTATACTATTTTATTTGGTCCATAGAATCCCCATCCCATTTCATTTAGGATGAGTGCATTCTTTTTATCATTAAGTATAAGGGATATCGTGTAATGTGATAGACACACACTTTATTCAAACTTGAAATTCATTTTGTACTTTTTTTCTCTCGCAGAGTGTTATTCTAGGAGTTCATGATATTTGTGATTTCAAAGAATTTCTATAAAGAATAAGGTCTGGTGATGTTTTATATGCATCTTGTGATTATGAATGAATGAAACCATTTATAGCTCTCTAAAAATTTAGGTCATTAGTCTTGATTTTTTGTATATCACTATTTCTTGAAATCTGTTTTCCTCATTTTGTGAATGGATGGATGTGATGAAATGAATTTAGTTATTTGTGAGATTACTATTACTTTTCAACTATAATTTATTATTTATTTTGTTTCACTACTTGGTCCACTTACAGGTGTAAATGTGATGACTGTGTCATTTTATTATTTGAATAAATACATTTAAAATTTGAGTGTGAAATAGGAGTACCACTTCTAAAAAAATGTGGAGAGAATTTTAATAATTTCCCATGAGGTTGAATCTTGTCCTTGACAGGTAAAGAGATCAAAAAGTCTATTTTCCCTATTTAAGTGACTTATTTTCACACACACACACACACACACACACACACACACACACATACACACACGCATTCTATTTGTCATTTAATTATACTCTTACAATATTTGTGTATATAAGATTCAAGTATCCATTTGATATACTTATATTCTTAAAATATTATAATTTTATTTCATTATTTATAATTATTTTTAGTGTACACACACATACACGTTCTATTTATCATTTAATTCTACTCTTGCAATATTTGTGTATATAAGATTCAAGTATCCATTTGATATACTTATATTCTTAAATATTATAATTTTATTTCATTATTTATAATTATTTTTAGTGTATCTATCTATCTATCTATATATATATATATATATATATATATGTTTTAATCAACTTTATTTTGAAGAAAACTTTAAAATTTATAAAAATTGAAAAATATCAAAATATTTGAATAATACTTAGAAATTCATGAATATGAAGTCTGTATCATTTTCCTAAGGATATGAATTTAGGGTATCATTATCACTTTAACTTGTTTAGCCTTAGAAGGTTTAAAGTGCACACACACACACACACGTTCTATTTATCATTTAATTCTACTCTTACAATATTTGTGTATATAAGATTCAAGTATCCATTTGATATACTTATATTCTTAAAATATTATAATTTTATTTCATTATTTATAATTAGTGTGTGTATATATATATATATATATATATATATGTTTTAATCAACTTTATTTTGAAGAAAACTTTAAAATTTATAAAAATTGAAAAATATCCAAATATTTGATATGAAGTATGTATCATTTTCCTAAGGATATAAATTTAGGGTATTATTCTCACTTTAACTTGTTTAGCCTTAGAAGGTTTAAAGTGTTGTGATCAAAATGTTATAGTTTTAGCCTCAACATATTTTTGGCGACCGTACTAGGAGATGGATTGATATCCATTAATTCTTTCTTCTGTAGCTTTGTAATGGAGTTTTCATTTTCCCTTATGAACTCACCTATGCCTTGATAGCTTGACATTTGAATCCAATTTTTTAACCAAAGTAGTATTTATTCTTGTTTTTCTAATTATATCTTGGAGATTGCTACCTCCCTTGAACAATTCATGCATTCTCCGGGAATGCTATTTTTCAAGATATTGAAATTTGAGAACAAAGAGATATTATTTAGAGGCAGATTCATAATCATCCTTCTCATCCTCAAGTTGTATTATGACCATTCGTATTCTTTCTTCATGCATAACTAGAGGTGGATCTCCTAAATTTGATCATTTGGATGAAATTGAAAGGTGGAAAACCATTTTAAAAGATTGTCATAGGAAGCTTTGACAAACTCTTTTTGATTCTATGATAGAAGTCACAAGTTTGTATCAATATTTTTCACCAAGAAAGAATACCATGGATTCTTCTTCCGGCTCAAGCCAAGCTTCTTCCTCTCAAACCTCAATCTCTCAGTTGATTGGGAGCAAATACAACAATTTCAACCCATTTTAATATATAACTAATCCAAAATAAGTTATCCATCAATATGGAAATTTTCATTTTGAAGAAGATGCTAATACAACTTCGTTGTGGGTGTCTTGACCCTTATATCTTAATCCTATTGGGTTGTGTTATATTCTTTCCACGACTAGCCCACGCAGTTAACCAGGGGGGTTAGAGAGGGGGGCGGAGCACCCTCTTCGTTGCATTGATTGTGTAGCGAGGTGGGGTCACTGGGGGTTTGAGGTGTACCCGTAACCCCACTTTATGGGGTCCGACACAGTGCCCTGGAAAATTTTGGTTTTGGACCCTATGTTAGGTTGGGCGGACCCACCTATGGTTTTGTGCATGATTTTCGTACATGTTTTTTTGGACGCGATGGTTTTCAGTCCATGGTATTGGACACGATGGTTTTTCGGTCCATGGTATTGGATGCTTCGGCATGTATAAATATGTGTTATAACATTGAAAGGAACATAATGAAAAGTCAAGCTGGTAGTCCCGGTTTTGGGATCCAGGGGAAAATATCTATGTATATGTGTTTTATGTGTTCTGCTCTCGCATTATTTATTTTCTGTGTTTTAAAATTCGTATGCAGGTAATTTCTGTACGGGGTTAAAACCTACATTTGGTATCAGAGCAGATTTGGCTTCAAGGGGACACCTTTGTTGCTGAGGGGTTTCGCTCGGGCCTATGATAGACCCTGTTTAGTGGGAGATCTGCGAGATCGATTCTGGTGGTGAAAGAAGATGGCAAGCAGTGGAAAGATAGAGATCAAGAAATTTAATGGTCAGAGTTTTGAGTTGTGGAAACTCAATATGGAGGATCTGTTGGTGTATAAAGACTAGTGGATCGCGATAGATCTAGGTACTAAACCAACGGGAGTGTCTGATGAAGAATGGAAGAAGTTGGATCGGAAGGCAAAGAGCATAATACGATTGTGTGTCTCAGATTCAGTATTGCTGAATGTATCAGGGGAAGCTACAACAAAGGCTTTGTGGGACAAGTTAGGGACTTTGTACCAATCAAAGTCTCTGGTGAATAAACTGTTCCTGCGGAAAAATCTATATAACTTGAGGATGAAAGATGGAGACTCGATGACAGAGCATCTAAATGCATTTAATACTATGGTAAGTTAGTTAGCATCTGTTGATATTAAAATTTTAGATGAAGATAAGTGCATCAATTTGTTGTGTTCTCTACCAGATTCATGGGATAATCTGGTTATTGCAATAGGTAGCAATGCAACTACCTTGTAGTTTGATGAAATAGTCTCATCCTTGCCGACGGAGGAGATGAGACGGAAAAATATGGAGAGCCAAAATGGTGATGCCTTGTCTGTACGAGGACGGTCCTAGAACAGAAACAAAAATAAGTCATCGAGTGGGAGATCTAAATCTAGAGGGAGATGTAAATCTCCAGGAAAACCTGTGAAGGTGGTGTGCTGGAAATGTGGAAAGGAAGGCCACTTCAAAAGAGATTGTAAATCTAAAGCTCTTGACAAAGGAAAGGGATCTGATGAGGCTCCTTTTGCAGAGGCGAAAACCACCTCAGATGAAGGTGGATATGTGTACTTGGCTTCTTCAAGTAGACATGTAGATCATGAGGCATGGTTGATTAACTCAGGTGCATCCTTTCACTTCACTCCCCATAGAGAGTGGTTCTGTGAGTATGAGAAATATGATGGTGATGATGTCTTCTTGGGGGATGACAAGAAGGCTAGAATCATTAGTCGTGGAAAAGTAAAGTTGAAACTGCAAGGTGGAAGGGTTAGAACACTTCCGGGTGTTCTGCATATTTCTGCACTAGCTAGAGATCTGATTTCTGTTAGTAAGTTGGATGATGAAGGTTTAAAAACAGTGTTTGAGAAGGATACTTGCAAGATGGTTCGGGGAGCACTGGTATTGATGTGGGGAGTTCGAATTGGAACTTTGTACAAGCTGCAAGGTAGAAATGTTGTTGATGGGTGCAACAGTTCCGTGGTTCCTAAAAGTGGAGCAGAAAATCTAGTGGTCTCTGGAGAAAAGACCATGCTGTGGCATCAAAGGCTTGGACATATTGGAGAGAAGGGCCTTCGAATACTTCATGGTAAAGTTATGGTAGAAGGTATGAGTAATAGCTCTCTAGATTTTGCTTTATGTGAAAATTGTGTATACGGGAAGCAGAATTGGGTGAGTTCCCCCTCTGGTGGTAAGAGGGCGAAACATATATTATAGCTTGTGCACAGTGACTTGTTTGGACTTGTGAAGGTTCCATCACTCGGTAAGTCTATGTACTATGTATCATTTATAGATGACTTCTCAAGGAATACATGGATATATTTCCTTAAGAAGAAATCTGAAGTCTTTGATAGGTTTAAAGATTTTAAGGCTCTAGTGGAAAACCAGACAGAGAAGAAGATAAAGGTGTTGAGGACAAAAAATGGTGAAGAGTTTTGCAATAAGGAATTTGAAGAAATCTGTAAGGAGTGTGGTATAGCATGACAGAAGACTACTCCATATACACCTCAGCAAAATGGAGTTGCAGAAAGAATGAACAAGACGTTGATGGAAAGGGTAAGAAGCATGCTCAGTGGTGCCGGGTTAGGATAGGAATTATGGGCATAGGCAGTGGATACTGCATGTTACCTGGTCAACAGGCCACCTTCATCACCGTTGGAGGATAAGACTCCACAAGAGGTATGGACTGGTAAGAAACCCTCTCTTTCACATCTAAGGGTATTTGGATGTGATGCATATGTACACGTTCCAAAGGAGAAAAGAAAAAAGTTGGATAGTAAATCTGAAAAGTGCATCTTTATTGGGTATAAGGATGGTTTAAAGGGTTATAAGCTTTGGAACCTAGTAACAAGGAAGGTTATGTACAACCGAGATGTGGTGTTCAGAGAGGTGAAAGATGTTATTAAATATGAAGTCAAACCAAAGGAACCTGAGAAGATAGAGTTTGAGATAAAGGAGGAAGAATCAGACTCTATAGCAGAGGAGGAATCAGAAGATGAAGAGCCACAAACTCCGGTTGTGAGAAGATCAGTTCAAGAAAAAAGGCAGCCAGAAAGGTATAGTCCATCTGCTTTATGTTCAAATTTTGCTTTGTCTGTTACTGAAGATGATCCTAGAACTGTGAAGGAAGCAGTGGATTCAGAGGATGGAAAACTTTGGAAAGAGGCCATGGTTGATGAAATGGCATCTTTGCACAAAAATGAGGCTTGGGATCTGGTGGAGTTTCCGGCTGGAAGGAAACCCATTGGAAGCAAATGGGTGTTCAAAAGAAGACAAATGCAGAAGCAAAAGTGGAGAAATACAAAGCTTGGTTGGTAGCAAAAGGTTATTCCCAAGTGCCGGGAATTGATTTTGGTGATATTTTTTCTCCTGTTGCCAAGGTAACTTCTATTAGATTACTTTTATCTGTTGCTGCTGCTTTTTATTTTGAGGTAGAACAGATTGATGTGAAGATAGCATTTCTTCACGGGGAGCTGGAAGAGGAAATCTACATGAAGCAACCTAAAGGCTTTGTAGCAAAGGGTAAGAAAGAACTGGTATGCAAGTTAAAGAAGTCTCTATATGGGTTAAAACAGTCACCAAGGATGTGGTATCAAAAATTTGATACATTTATACGGGGACTTGGCTTCATCAGAAGCAAAGCAGATCACTGTGTGTATTTTAAATTAACTGGTGACTGTGTTATTTATCTGATCTTGTATGTGGATGATATGTTGTTGGTTGGAAATGACAAAGAAGTTATCCAGGATTTGAAGACCCAATTGTCCTCGAAATTTGACATGAAAGATCTTGGTGCTACAAACTATATTTTGGGCATGGAAATTAAAATAGATCGGGCAAAGAGGAAGCTCTGGTTGAACTAGAGGAAGTATGTCGAGACAATATTGCAGAGGTTTAATATGCAGGATAGTAAACTGGTGAAGGTTCCTATTCCTGTAGGTGTGAGGTTATCTGTTGAACGGTGTCCCAAGACACAAGAAGAGGAAGAGGACATGTCCTGTGTTCCATATGCAAGTGCAGTCAGTAGCCTGATGTATGCAATGGTCTGTACTAGACCAAACATTGCACATGCAGTGGGAGTATTGAGCAGGTTTATGTCAAAACCAGGGAAGGAGCATTGGACAACAGTGAAGGCAGTTTTCAGGGATTTGCGTGGCACTAGTGATTATGGTTTGTGCTACAAAGGAAGACTAGGATTGGACAAAGTGTTGGATATTCATGGCTTTGTTGATGCAGACTGGGGTGGAGATCTAGATCAGAGAAGATCTACAAGTGGGTATGTCTTTAACCTATTTGGAGGTGCAGTCAATTGGATGAGTAAGAAACAATCTGTAGTGGCACTATCAACTATAGAGACAGAATACATGGCAGCCACTCATGCAAGCAAGGAAGCAGTTTGGTTGCAGAGATTGTGTTCAAGTATGGGGTTAGTACAAGAAGCTATAAGGATAGATTGTGACAACCAAAGTGCAATTTTATTGTCAAAGAACCCTGCATATCATTCAAAGACAAAGCACATTGATGTTCAGTATCACTTTGTGAGGGATATGATAGACGACAAAAAGGTGTTTGTGGTAAAGGTGGACACTTTGAAGAATACTGCAGATGCATTGACAAAATCTGTGAGCTCTGAGAAGTTCTCTTGGCGTAGAGAAACAATGGGCGTTTCAGGGTTGGAAAAATGACTAAGCTCTCTTGTGGCCCCCTGTGGAAAGAAAACAACAAGTGGGAGAATGTTGGGTTGTGTTATATTCTTTCCACGACTAGCCCACGTAGTTAACTGGGGGGTTAGAGGGGGGGTGGAGCACCCTCTTCGTTGTGCCGATTGTGTAGCGAGGGGGGGTCACTTGGGGTTTGAGGTGTACCCGTAACCCCACTTTATGGGGTCTAGGGTAGCGCCCCACAAAATTTTGGTTTTGGACACTATGTTAGGTTGGGCAGACCCACCTATGGTTTTGTGCATGATTTTTGCACATGTTTTTTTGGACGCGATGGTTTTCGGTCCATGGTATTGGATGCGATGGTTTTTCGGTCCATGGTATTGGATGCTTCAACATGTATAAATATGTATTATAACACTGAAAGGAACATAATGAAAAATCAAGCGGTAGTCCTGGTTTTGGGATCCAGGGGAAAATCTCTGTGTATATGTGTTTTATGTGTTCTGCTCTCACATTATTTATTTTCTGTGTTTTAGAATTCGTATGCATGTAATTTCTGTACGGGGTTAAAACCTACAAATCCAACATCTATCCCTCTTCCAAAATTCAATGATCAACCAGATTTTTTAGGCAATGAAACTATTTATATTAATGGTTGTTTGACTGTTTTCTCTAATGCCTATCACAATATTGGTGCTAATGATAATGATACATGTATGCTATTTTTAGTTAATTCATTGGAAGGAAAGGCATCTGTTGAATTATTTTAATTACGTCCTAAAGCTCTTTCTACCTAAGCTAAACTTTGCTATTATTTTAGATTGACTTATGAAAAACCTTAAAAGGTCCAACATATTTCATGAAAATTTATAACAATTTGGCCTTCAATCAAGGCGATACTATAAAATATTTTAATGTATGTTTCACTAATTTGTATAAATATAATCCTGAGATCATCATAGCTCATAATCAAGTTAATCTCATGCATTACTATAATTCTTTACTCTTTTTTTTGTCATAGATTATAAGTAAACAAACCAAATAATTTAGGGTTAGCCTTACAAACTTTCCTTGATTATGAAGAACATGCCTTGAGCAGAGGTGTTCCTTTGGAAGGTTCAAACAAACATGTTGATTTGAAAACTGTTTTACAACTAGCTATGGATATGAAAAACATGTTGGCATTATGTTTTCTTGAGCTGACATTGGTTTGCTGTAGGAGGTTGATCTATGATGAGTTCATGGCTATTTTCGCTATCGTATTGCATTTTTTCTCCAATA
This sequence comes from Pinus tabuliformis, assembly GCA_031772625.1. NCBI lineage: Eukaryota > Viridiplantae > Streptophyta > Pinopsida > Pinales > Pinaceae > Pinus > Pinus tabuliformis. Next base: position 297,905,143 of record CM062813.1, read on the forward strand.
CACTGCTCAATACTAGAAAATATATTGCTGCTATGTAATGGATGTCATGTATTTATCACATGTATGTATTTTGATGTAAGGGCCATGAAAAGACCCATATTGTAATCATTGTCAAATAGAGTTCTATATGGGCTATTGGGTTCAAGTCACGCCATGCATGTAACCCCATTATTTTGGATGATTTTTGTAAACAAGAGATCATAGAGTCATTAGTCATTGGAGAGGTCATATGTGTTTATGGAAAACTATGTAATTGATTCATAAATCCTTGTATTTACGTATCTCTAGAAGGTCTAGTGTTTGCTCAGGGGGAGCATGGTCAATATGATTGGTTGGTTGTGCATTGGTATGATCTAGTTTCCGTAATTGAATATTGGTATTCAATGATTAAATGGTTGGTTCAATGATTTAGTGATTCAATTATTCAATGATTCAATTTTTAGTGATTAATGTTTAGTATCTTGTTATTTGGATTGATAATATTGTTGGATGTAGGTCCAGTTTTAAAATTTGATGAAAGGTGGCCTGCTTGTTTTGATGGTTTATTGAGGCAGGTGGATCCAATGTTAAAATTCTGAAATGTGGTCCACAAAGGTGTCGAGGGTTGGAGCCTTCAGTAACAGAGTTAGAGCTTCCTTTAGGTAGGAGCCAATAAATTTGATCAGGGGGTTGTAGCTCCCTTCCAATGGGTGTTGTATAACGAGTGGAGGTTATAGCCTCATGTAGGTAGGGGCTTGTGTGCTGGTATGATCCGGACTTAAACAGGAATGCAACAAATTACAGAGATAACCATAAACACAGATATTCAACGGAAATAATACTTCATTTCATTAATGTAAATTACTGAAATATGCTTACAAACAGTAATGGAAATAAACCAGCTAGGGCGATGGTAGCTTATCTCTGAGAAGAGATGTGGTGGCTACATGCCTCTGAACTGTGTTACAATGAGGCTCGAAGGCCTATTTATTGTTGAGAAACAATGGAAAACCCTTAACATTCCAAAACCTAACCCTAGAAGATGAAACACCAAACTGTGGGCCCCATTTGGGTAAATTGGTACATCAACTTCCCGAGGTCGTAACTTTGGCATACGATCTTCGTTTGATGTGTACAATAGCTCGTTAGAAAGATCTATCTGAGCACTACCACTTTAGGAAGGGAAAAATGGTCCATGGACTCATGTTGCCCACATATTTCCCAAAAAACGTCGTTTAGGGCCTCAAAACGGCTCTGGAAGTTCAGGACTCGAAAAACTGCTAAAAATAGTAAGTTGTGCTACAATTAAGGAAACTGAAAATGCTGAGAGAAACAATGGTGGGGGTCCAAGTGGACTTGGCAGGTGGCCACCAATATCCACCTAGATCATTCCTCCCCCCTTAGGAAGCAATGGTCCCCATTGCGTTGAGTTCCTCCATGGGATGATGAAACTTTTGCTGAACTTGGTCCCTGGTGAGCCACTTGCCTTGGTGAAGGAGTTGGCCTGCTTTGACAACTCGATACAATTGGATATTCTATTGGTGAGTGTTCTTGATCTGTGTGTCCATGATCCGATCAGTTGCAGCTTGTTCCATGCAATCTGGATTTAATTCTGTGGGTGTGAGCTGTTCTACAATGTCAGATGTGTCTAGCAATGGTGGAAAGTATGGCCGAAGGCAGTCCACATTAAACACTGTGTGCAGGCTAAGGAATGGGGGAATGCTGAGCTCAAATGCATTGTCTCCCACAGCCTTAGTAATGGTGTAAGGACCATATCGGAGTGGTCTCAGTTTCCGATAGGCTTCAGTAAGGCGTTCCTTTTGCAAATGCAACCAGACTTTGTTGCCCACCTGAAACTTATGTGGCACCCGATGTTGATCATGTCACTGCTTGTAATTGGCATTTCATTTCTCCAGAATGTCATGGAACTGCTGGCGAATATGTTGGATGTGCTCAATGAAGCTGGTTGCCTTGTTTGTTTCGGACTGGACATGAGACGAATCTGTGTGAGTAGATGCAAGTGGCATGGCCACATCAATGGGGCATAGTGGCTGGAATCCCAAGCCCACCTGAAAAGGGCTGTGGCCAGTCGAGCTATGAAGAGCTCGGTTGTAGCTGTGTTGAACATAGGGGAGGCTCTCGTCCCATGTGCGTGGATGCTTTGAGTTGTACATGCACAGAATGTGTACAATCATCCTATTGACAACCTCTGTTTGGCCATCAGTTTGAGGATGGGAGGCTGTGGACTTAGTGAGTTTGGTGTCCAACATTGACCAGAGACTGGACCAAAATGTACTAAGGAACCAACTATCCCGATCTGAGATGATAGACTGTGGGATCCCTAAGTGCACCCACACTCATTCAAAGAAGAGTTTAGCAGTGGCTTCTGCTGTGATATTCTTCTTGCAGGCCGCCATAATAGCCATCTTCGAGAACCTGTCGACGACCACAAAAACAAAGTCATTCCCATGCTTAGTGGAAGGAAGGTCTGACATGTAATCCATGGAGATGGATTCCCAAGGTCGACTAGGAGTAGGCAACGGGGTATAGAGGCCTTGCTTCTTGATGGTCGGTTTGGCAATGGCACATGAAATACATGATCTGATGTACTTCCTCACATCTTGTCGAAGATTCGGCTAATAGAAATACTTTTGCAGTACTGCCACCATTTTCTCAACCCCGAAATGCCCAGCAGCCTGACTGTAGTGTGCTTCCCAAATCATCTTGGCACACTTTCTTGAAGGAACACAAAGGTGACCCATGTGGCATAACAGGGCATCCTGGAGGTGAAAATCTGGAACATGCCGACCCTCCAAGAGTGTCTGGTATGTGTGGCCGAATTCTGGGTCGCTTTTATAGAGAAGTGGCCAATCAGAAGTCTCGTGCCCACAAGAGTTGAGCACGGTGGTTAACGCCATGATCGGTGGTCGAATGAGGCAATCTGCAACATTATTGGTGCTGCCCTTCTTATACTTGATATTCAAATGGAATTGTTGCAGGTATGTAGACCACTTCTGATGGCGATCATTCTGCAATTTCCCTTGGGTCTGTATGAACTACAGGGGTCGGTGGTCTACGTGGATGACCGTTTCCTTCCCCAAAATGTAATGCTTCCATTTTCGGTAGGCCCGCACAGTGGAATACATCTCTTTATCATAAGTGGGATACTTTCGGACTGTGTCTAAAAGTGTTTCACTGTGATATGCCACTGGATGCCCGTGTTGAGTAAGGACTGCCCCAATAGCATAGTCAGAGGCATCTCTCTCGACCTCAAATGGTTGTTGTAAATCTGGTAATGCGGGCACTGGTGCCGTGCAGAGGCGATCTTTCAAATCTATGAATACCTTCTGTTGAGATTTAGACCAAAAGAATTTTGCTTGCGCTCCTCCCTTGGTGACTTGACTCAAGGGCCAAGTGATATGAGAAAACCCCAACACAAACCTGTGGTAGAAGTTGGCAAGACCTAGAAATTTGCGGAGCTCTGTCAGAGTGGTTGGAGATGGCCAATCCCGAATGACTTGGATCTTGGCTGGATCCACATGCACCCCCTATTCATCAATAATGTATCCTAGATACTGAACCTAGGTCATGCCAAAAGTGCATTTCTCCAAATTGGCACATAGCTTGTGTTACCGCAGTGTTTGGAGAACTTGTCGGATGTGGTGGAGGTGCTCTTCCCAACTCTGGTTGAAGATCAGAATATCATCCAAGTATACCACTACAAATGAGTTGGTGAATGGCTGCAAGATGTCATCCATTAGCCTCATGAAGGTTGCAGGAGCATTCGTCAACCCGAAAGGCATAACCAACCATTTGAAAAGGCCCTCCTTGGCTTTGAAGGTAGTCTTCCACACATCAAAGGGTTCGATTGGTATGGTACCTGGTGAATTCAGATCAATCTTGCTCGATCTAAATTCCCCCCCTTTAGTTGGTCCAGGAGGTCATCAATCTGTGGGATCGGGTACCTATTACGGACAGTGATCTTGTTCAGCGCCCAATAGTCAATACAGAGTCTCCAAGTCCCATCCTTCTTCTGTACCAACACGATCAGGCTCCCACAAGGCAATGAACTTGGACGGATGTGACCTTTCTGCAGCAGCTCCTGAATCTGTCTCTTGATTTCATCGTTCTCTAGAACGGAGTGTCGATAAATTGGTCCATTGGGTAGCGGCGCACCTGGGATCGATGGAGTGCTTGACCTGACAGTGCAGGTACTCCTCCACGACCTTGTCCATCTGTAGTTGTCATGCGGAGGGGCCTTGTCTAGAGGCCGTGGCCACCGTCTTCTTATTTCCTTGAGGGTGTATCATCAGGAAAAAAAATTTCCCGGTTTTGGAAATGAGCTTACTGCATTGTTTTGCAGTAATCAAAGAGATGGCGGTAGGTGGTGCTATCTCTGGTATCCTGTACAACTTATTTCCCAATGTAATAATAACAACACAGGGCCTTGATTCATACACAACATGTCGCTTCCACAACTATGGTTGTCCTAATAATACATCACAAACTTCAAGGGGAGCAATGTCACACAATACCTCATCCGTGAAGGGCTTGATGTTGTATGGAAGGCGACACTGCTGGCTCACGCGAAGATCCCGTCCTTGGTGAAGCCACCCGATGGTGTACGGTTGTGGATGCGTTGTGGTCGGTAAGCCCAACTACTTCACAACATCTGCCGAAATGAGGTTCTTTTGGCTCCCGCTATCGACAATGAACTGTAGCGGGGAGCCCTTTACCCACATCTGGGAGTGGAAGAGATGCTCCTCCTCCTCTGGATCTTCGGGTTCATTTTTCTGGATCTTGGTGGTAGCAACAGTGGCGTTGGGATCCGCATCAATGATTTGCTTCCCTTTGTCATTCCCCTTGTCGGGTTCTGACTCAGAGTCGGAACATGCATCTGATTTTGAAACCTTTAGCTTAGCCACCGGTGACTGCTTGGCCCGACACTCACTTGTGTTGTGAGTGGAGCTCTTATGGAACTCACACCATTTTCCTGTGTCCTTTTTCGGCTTCGTGGCGCTGTTCTTTGCTTGCAACTTTGGTGGGTTGTTTTGGGCTACCCCGTCTTGGCTTTGTCCTTTGTTCTGTGGTTTAGGGGCACCTTTCCCTTGCTTCAGATTCGCAGATCCAAAGTCTCGCTTCTTTTGTTTAAACTTCTGCTCGACCTTGACAGCATATCGGTATGCTGTGCCGAGCGAGGAGATGTTCAGGAATTCTATTTCTTCCTGGATGTACTTGTGCAGGCAGCCGCGGTATTTGAGTATCAAATGCTGCTCTGAATCCTTGATACCCAACTTTTTGCGAAGGGTATGGAAAATATTGGTGAACTCCAGCACGTCTTGGTCCCTTCCTTGCCGCAGCGTGGTCCACTTTATGTATTCATCCTCATAGCTTTCGACAGGGTAGTATTTCTCCTTGATGGCATCCTGGAATGAATTCTAGGTGGGTGCGGTTGAAAATAGTGAGCCGGTATTTTCATCCTTCTGCTCGCAGTAGGTTTCCCACTAGTCCTTGACGTGGGGGGCTGCTTTGAGAAGAGCGAAAACAATCTTTTCCTGACTCGAAAATTCATGAACAGAAAAATAACCCTCTAGCAGATTTAACCATTTATCTACGGCATCTGCATCTATTTGACCCTTGAATATGGGGATTTCAAAATTAACTTGTACCTTAAAGGGCGTGGCGTTTCCAGAGTAGCTGTTGGAAGCCGATGCGTCGCTTCTGGGTAGCCGCTGAAGGATCTGGGCAAAGCTGTCCATCATCGCATTCCATTGTCGCTCGAGGGCTTCTTCGAGCAAGATTTTGATAGATCTCCTTGCCCCTTGTCTTTCTTCTCATCCGCCATGGGAGGCCGTCAGGATTTGCGAGGCTGGTTTTGCAAAGGTTCGACTAGTTCAAGCCCTAACTCCTTATATCCCGACCTCGTTGAGGACATGCAAAGAAAAACAGAGAAAAAGCAGACTGCTCTGATACCACTAATTCGGACTTAAACAGGAACGCAACAAATTACAGAGATAACCATAAACACAGATATGCAGTGGAAATAATACTTCATTTCATTAATGTAAAATACTGAAATATGCTTACAAACAGTAATGGAAATAAACTAGCTAGGGCGATGGTAGCTTATCTCTGAGAAGAGATGTGGTGGCTACATGCCTCTGAACTGTGTTACAATGAGGCTCGAAGGCCTATTTATTGTTGAGAAACAATGGAAAACCCTTAACATTCCAAAACCTAACCCTAGAAGATGAAATGCCAAACTGTGGGCCCCGTTTGGGTAAATTGGTACATCAACTTCCCAGGGTTGTAACTTTGGCATACGATCTCCGTTTGACGTGTACAATAGCTCGTTAGAAAGATCTATCCAAGCAATACCACTTTGGGAAGGGAAAAATTGGTCCATTGACCCATGTTGCCCCCATATTTCCAAAAAAATGTCGTTTAGGGCCTCAAAACGGCTCTGGAAGTTCAGGACCCTAAAAACTGCTAAAAATAGTAAGTTGTGCCACAATTAAGGAAACTAAAAATGCTGAGAGAAACAATGGTGGGGGTCCAGGTGGACTTGGAAGGTGGCCACCAATATCCACCTGCATCATGGTAAGAGTCTGCACCAATACAAAATTGTAAGAAGATTTTCTTTATAATAAAAGAAGAAGAGAAAGACAACACCAACAATGGTTTTATCCAACATTATGTTTCCACCTAAAATCTTGGTGTTCATATGTGTTGATGTCTTTCTTATGTGTTATGGTTTATCTTCTCTTTACTTCTCATGGTTACTTCTTAATGAATGACTAATGAAATAACAATGCAATGGTTAAGTTAAACAATTGATGGAAATTGTGGAAAATTGATAATCTGCACATACACGACTTTCATTCACTAAAGGCACATACAAACATGAGTTGTCTGAATAATGGTAGCATACACTTCTCTGAATTTTAAATTGAAGATTAAGTAAAATAAAAATACTGATTCACACGCCCCCTCTAAGTATTTTTCCTAACAAAACAAAATAATATCTTTTGAGAAAATGGTGGTTACTCAACCAAACCAAGAGAGCTTTGCATAGACCATGATTCGTAATTAGACCTCAAATTTCTAGGCCAAGGCTATTCTTTCCCTAGCTTGGTGTAATTTTTGTGAGGGAAATCATGAAGAAAGCAATGCTTGAGAGACGAATTTTAGGAAAAATCATCTCTATTATTGACACCTTAGATTGGGAACCCGAGGATTATGTTATGTTGGTTGGTACTAGAAATTATTCTTATTAATAAGAAGAAAGTGGTTCCTAAAATACTATTTTTTCTCATAATTCTTCTAGTTCAACAACTCAAGAATTTGATTTGTGAAACACCACTAGTTCAACTAACCAACTTAGTAATACTATTCAATAGTTTAGAGTTATTCCATTATTTTCTTCCAATACTTTTCAAAAGTGTAATATCTTGAAATACATGGATACTATTAATGTATATATTACTCTTTTATATATGGCCACTGTTCCAGAATAGAAAAAACAACTAAAAACAACTTTCAGAGGGTAAGCATATGCTATCACTTGTTTGATTGGTAATAAATATGAAGAAAAATATTTTGAAAATAAAGTCCTGGATGTAATTCCTTGCAAAAATTTAGTTAGGAATCCTCCTTTCTATGTTTTGATGAAGATCATGGAAAAAATTGCACATTTAAATTTTCATATAGATGATACTTGGCCTTGAGAATGCTATTAATTTAGGATGCCAAAATCTAAACATGTTTGGTGATTTTGAATTAGTTGTAATTTTGATAAAGAGGATAAATAATCCTTCCAACAAATTCTTGAAAAGATACATATAGGATATTTGTATTTTATTTCAAATTTATTATTTTTCAATATTGCTTATGTGCACAGGGAGATGAATTGTATGGCTAACCAGTTAGATTTACATAGCTCATCCAGAATAAAAAAAGAAAAAAAAAGAAAAAAAGGAAAAAAAGGAAAAAAATTACTCCCTGAAAGAATAGAGTGCACACTCATCTCCTTATATCACCTACATATACCTAACAATGTGGAGGATTGGAAAGTATTTTTTGATAATGAGAGCATCTATGCTTTTTTAAAACATAATTCTTTAAATAAATATGAAATCGTATCTATTGATAATAACAAATTTCCTAAAGGGTTGACACCCCTTGAAGGTTATTTTTTTAGTAGTGATGTCTGTAATCATGAAAATCATACAAAGGAGGATTCCATAAGAAATCATTTGTACATGATCCCAGTGAACATTGGGATTGAAGAGGAAACTAAAATTTTAAAGATAAGAGCCTAGTGTTTGGAATAAGAAAAACAAAAATTCATGGATTTGTTTTGTGAATTTCATGATGCCTTTGCATGGTCCTATGCCGCACTGTGCGTTTTTTATCTACACATAGTTCAACATGTTATTCCTGTCAAGGAAAATACTAAATGATTAGGCAAAGACAAAGATCAATTAACTTTGTGCTTGAAGATACCACCCAAAAGGAAGTAAAAAAGATGCTTACATCCCATATTATTTTTCTTGTGAAATACTCAAAATGTGTTTCCAATATAGTCCTAATTAAGAAAAAGAATGGGGGAATCAGACTATGCGTTTACTTTTGTGCCCTTAACAAGGCAAGCGTGAAGGATAATTTTCCACTTCTAAATATGGAGTTGGTTCTCCTACAAGTGGTGGTGTCTAAAATGATGTCGTTCATTGATGGTTCCTAAGGTTATACCCAAATACACCTCAAGATAAATGAGATATATAAAAACTATGTTTACCACTTGATTGGGCACCTTCCCATATGAACGCATGCCATTTTTCTTAATTAATTCAAGTTCTACGTTTTAGAGAGCTATGCAGATATGTTTTGATGAATTTATAAAAATTATGATATAAACCTATCTTGTTTATTTAACGGGATATTCCAAGATCCAAGAAGATCATTTTGATCATTGTAGACATGTATTTCTATGTTGCCGAAAGTATGGCATGTCTATAAATCCACCAAAGTCTTTTTTGTGTGTATCATTAGGAAAAATGCCTGGTCATGTAATCTTCAATTATGGCATCAACATTGAACCAAAAAGAGTGAGAGCTATCCAAAATCTCCCAATTCCTTCTTCAAAGAAAGGAATTCAACCTTTATGGGAAATACTAAATTTTTTAAGAAACCAAAATTTATCCCTGATTTTTCTAGGATGGTCAAACCAAACCATAATTTGTTGAAAAAAGACTAAATATTTGCTTGGACTCTAGAAATTAAATAGGTATTTGTTGAAAATAAAGTCCTCGATGTAATTCCTTGCAAAAATTTAGTTAGGAATCCTCCTTTCTATGTTTTGATGAAGATCATGGAAAAAATTGCACATTTAAATTATCATATAGATGATGCCAAATTTATGTCCAAGATCATTATGGAAGAACTTGGTATGTCTTGTACCAATTAAAATTCAAAGTATGTTGGCTTAAAACTACCAACAATAATATACCCTTGGTGAAATTAAAGATGTGACTCTTGTGCTCATCCTGAGGTACACATGACATGCAACATACAAGTGATTGATATATTTGTAAGTAATTATTCACTCATTCATGGTTGAGATTGGAAAGATTTGAAAAGAGGATTTATGTCCATGGATATGAATCATGTCTCTTCCCAAGGTAGATAAGAACATTATAGCTTTTCATGGAAGCTACATTTGTATGCATATTGAGAGTATGCCACAACTCCATGTTGACTTCATGAAATACAATATTTGGGTTTATTTAATCTTTTTTATAGGAATATGATTTTGTTACATTGCCTCTTATTGGCCATGATGATCGGATTTGGCACATGGATTTTAATGGTGCATGTCTAAATGAAGGAAAATGTGTAGGGTTTGTGTTATACTCTCCTTTTGCAAAAATTCATAATTTCTCATATAATTTAGAATTTGCTTGCACAAATAACATAGTAGAATTTGAAGTTCTCCTACCTGGCCTTGAGAATGCTATTAATTTAGGATGCCAACATCAAAACACATGTTTGGTGATTTTGAATTAGCTGTAAATTTGGTAAAGAAGATAAATAATCCTTCCAACAAATTCTTGAAAAGATACATATAGGATATTCGTATTATTTTTCAATATTGCTTATGTGCACAAGGAGATGAATTGTATGGCTAACCAGTTAGATTTACATAGCTCATCCAAAAAAAAAAGAAAAAAGAAAGAAAGAAAGAAAGAAGAAAGAAAAGTTACTCCCTGAAAGAATAGAGTGCACACTCATCTCCTTATATCACCTACATATACCTAACAATGTGGAGGATTGGCAAGTCTTTTTTGATAATGAGAGCATCTATGCTTTTTTAAAACATAATTCTTTAAATAAATATGAAATCGTATCTATTGATGATAACAAATTTCCTAAAGGGTTGACACCCATTGAAGGTTATTTTTTCAGTAGTGATGTCTGTAATCATGAAAATCCTACAAAGGAGGATTCCATAAGAAATCATTTGTACGTGATCCCAGTGAACATTGGGATTGAAGAGGAAACAAAAATAAAAAAGATAAGAGCCTAGTGTTTGGAATAAGAAAAACAAAAATTCATGGATTTTTTTTGTGAATTTCATGATGCCTTTGCATGGTCCTATGCCGCATTGTGTGTTTTTGATCTATGCATAGTTCAACATGCTATTCCTGTCAAGGAAAATACTAAATGATCAGGCAAAGACAAAGATCAATTAACTTTGTGCTTGAAGCTACCACCCAAAAGGAAGTAAAAAATATTCTTACATCCCATATTATTTTTCTTGTGAAATACTCAAAATGTGTTTCCAATATAGTCCTAATTAAGAAAAAGAATGGGGGAATCAAACTATGTGTTGACTTTCGTGCCCTTAACAAGGCAAGCGTGAAGGATAATTTTCCAATTCTAAATATGGAGTTGATTCTCCCACAAGTGGTGGTGTCTAAAATGATGTCGTTCATTGTTGGTTCCTAAGGTTATACCCAAATACACCTCAAGATAAATGAGATATATAAAACCTATGTTTACCACTTGATTGGGCACCTTCCCATATGAACACATGCCTTTTTTCTTAATTAATGCAAGTTCTATGTTTTAGAGCTATGCAGATATCTTTTGATGAATTTATAAAAATTATCATATAAATCTATCTTTTTTATTTAACGAGATATTCCAAGATCCAAGAAGATCATTTTGATCATTGTAGACATGTATTTTTACGTTGCTGAAAGTATGGCATGTCTATAAATCCACCAAAGTCTTTTTTTTGTGTATCATTAGGAAAAATGCCTGGTCATGTAATATTCATTTATGGCATCAACATTAATCCAAAAAGAGTGAGAGCTATCCAGAATATCCCAATTCCTTCTTCAAAGAAAGGAATTCAACTTTTATGGGAAATACTAATTTTTTTAGAAACCAAAATTCATCCCTGATTTTTCTAGGATGGTCAAACCAAACCATAATTTGTTGAAAAAAGACTAAATATTTGCTTGGACTCTAGAAATTAAATAGGTATTTTTTGAAAATAAAGTCCTTGATGTAATTCCTTGCAAAAATTTAGTTAGGAATCCTCCTTTCTATGTTTTGATGAAGATCATGGAAAAAATTGCACATTTAAATTGTCATATAGATGATGCCAAATTTATGTCCAAGATCATTATGGAAGAACTTGGTATGTCTTGTACCAATTAAAATTCAAAGTATGTTGGCTTAAAACTACCAACAACAATCTACCCTTGGTGAAATTAAAGATGTGTCTCTTGTGCTCATCCTGAGGTACACATGACATGCAACATACAAGTGATTGATATATTTGTAAGTAATTTTTCACTCATTCATGGTTTAGATTGGCAAGATTTGAAAAGAGGATTTATGTCCATGGATATGTATCACGTCTCTTCCCAAGGTAGATAAGAACATTATAGCTTTTCATGGAAGCTACATTTGTATGCATATTGAGAGTATGCCACAACCCCATGTTGACTTCATGAAATAAGATATTTCGGTTTATTTAATCTTTTTTATAGGAAGATGATTTTGTTACATTGCCTCTTATTGGCCATGATGATTAGATTTGGCACATGAATTTTAATGGTGCATGTCTAAATGAAGGAAAATGTGTAGGGTTTGTGTTATACTCTTGCGAAAATTCATAATTTCTCATATAATTTAGAATTTGCTTACACAAATAACAAAGTAGAATTTTAAGTTATCCTACTTGGCCTTGAGAATGCTATTAATTTAGGATTCCAACATCTAAACGTGTTTGGTGATTTTGAATTAGTTGTAAATTTGGTAAAGAAGATAAATAATCCTTCCAACAAATTCTTGAAAAGATACATATAGGATATTTGTATTTTATTTCAAATTTATTATTTTTCAATATTGCTTATGTGCATAGGAGATGAATTGTATGGCTAACCAGTTAGATTTACATAGCTCATCCAAAAAAGGAAAAGAAAAGAAAAGTTACTCCCTGAAAGAATAGAGTGCACACTCATCTCCTTATATCACCTACATATACCTAACAATGTGGAGGATTGGCAAGATTTTTTGATAATGAGAGCATCTATGCTTTTTTAAAACACAATCCTTTAAATAAATATGAAATTGTATCTATTGATGATAACAAATTTACTGAAGGGTTGACACCCCTTTAAGGTTATTTTTTCAGTAGTGATGTCTGTAATCATGAAAATCCTACAAAGGAGGATTCCATAAGAAATCATTTGTACATGATCCCAGTGAACATTGGGATTGAAGAGGAAACTAAAATTTTAAAGATAAGAGCCTAGTGTTTGGAATAAGAAAAACAAAAATTCAAGGATTTTTTTTGTGAATTTCATGATGCCTTTGCATGGTCCTATGCCACATTGTGTGTTTTTTATCTACGCATAGTTCAACATGTTATTCCTGTCAAGGAAAATACTAAATGATTAGGCAAATACAAAGATCAATTAACTTTGTGCTTGAAGATACCACCCAAAAGGAAGTAAAAAATATGCTTACATCCCATATTATTTTTCTTGTGAAATACTCAAAATGTGTTTCCAATATAGTCCTAATTAAGAAAAAGAATGGGGGAATCAGAATATGTGTTGACTTTTGTGCCCTTAACAAGGCAAGCGTGAAGGATAATTTTCCACTTCTAAATATGGAGTTGATTCTCCCACAAGTGGTGGTGTCTAAAATGGTGTCGTTCATTGATGTTTCCTAAGATTATACCCAAATACACCTCAAGATAAATGAGATATATAAAACCTATGTTTACCACTTGATTGGGCACCTTCCCATATGAACGCATGCCTTTTTTCTTAATTAATGCAAGTTCTACGTTTTAGAGCTATGCAGATATCTTTTGATGAATTTATAAAAATTATCATATAAATCTATCTTGTTTATTAAACGAGATATTCCAAGATCCAAGAAGATCATTTTGATCATTGTAGACATGTATTTTTACGCTGCCGAAAGTATGGCATGTCTATAAATCCACCAAAGTCTTTTTTTTTGTGTATCATTAGGAAAAATGTCTGGTCATGTAATATTCAATTATGGCATCAACATTAATCCAAAAAGAGTGAGAGCTATCAAGAATCTCCCAATTCCTTCTTCAAAGGAAGGAATTCAACCTTTATGGGAAATACTAAATTTTTAAAGAAACCAAAATTCATCCCTGATTTTTCTAGGATGGTCAAACCAAACCACAATTTGTTGAAAAAAGACTAAATATTTGCTTGGACTCTAGAGATTAAATAGGTATTTGTTGAAATTAAAAATACCATTTTTTCACCCCATGTCTTGGTAAAACTAGTTTTTTTTTGAGATATTTTATTATTTATACAAATTGTAACATACCCAGTCCCCTTAGGTCTTGCTAAGGGTTTGTGGTACCAAACTCTTTTCATTCACCAATACCATTATTAGCTCTGATACTGCATAGTAACACCCGCACCATACTTGACCCCAAGAGTCGAATTAAGGATATGTGATTGTAAAATGTTTCCTTTCATTACTAAGATGAAATCTCATTTTTAAGGAATCCATCTCCTTCTACTTGTCGAGAGCTTTCTGGTGATACAAATTATATCAAAATCTGAGTTGGAATCACTAAGTTATGACCATTTGAAGTTTTCGTGCTTGATGCCATGTTAGTGTGTCCATACAATTAAAATACAATAAATGTTATGGCACGCCAAGTCCATGTGTCACCATGGGGGTGGTGTTGAGACAACAACATGGCCTCTTGGCCTTGCTATGCCATATGTTATCCCTAATTAAATTACTATACACATAATTATACAAATGGGTTCTTGGATTAACTTTAATTATTTACATAATATAATTTATATTTATATTTATATATAAGCATATTAATATTCCAAATAATAAAAGTAAATCTATATGGCATGCCAATCTTATATTATAAATCAACCCACGTGCACATAAAACTCATAACTCATGTGTGAACAAAACCCACATGATAGATTCTAAAGTGCCAATGGTTTCATCGATTAATGGTGAAATCTAGAATTTACTCATTGTATAGGCTGCAACATTTCCCTGATTGTTGATGGGAAAAAGTTCCACCGTTTTTTCCATTTTTGATATGGTAAAAAATCTAACCTTTTCACTAATCGCTGATCATATTTCCAAAGAACCAATGGAAAATTCAAAGTTTTGATGAAATCTTTAGCAATTGGTGAATTTATAATTTTTACATTTGAGAACCTTATGAATTCTCCTAATTGCCAATGGCTTGATCAGGCTCCAATAAATCTAAAGTTTGCATGGTAAAAACTTCATAAATTCTACCAACCTTTGATGAGGAATATTTATCAAAGCTCTATAATCAATCTAGGAAGATTTGCAATAAATTTTGGAGAAATTAAATTCCATAAAAAAATTATCTAAATTTCGTGAAAACCCATCCTTTGCATTTAAGCTCTATAATTTTGGTGGTGGATAAAATCTTTACCGAAAGTGTATGAACTATATTATATGCAAACCATTTCATGTAATTTAGATAAATATTCATAAATAATTCATAGTATATAAAATGCATAAATGAATTTTCACTTCTAGAAATGAAATGATTACAAAAATTTATCATATTTAGGTCGGTAAATAAAATTCTTACTAGCCATTATTGGAACCCTAAAATTCATGCAATATCTTCTTAAGAGCATATGAAGTCATATTATCTTAAGAATTGAGCAGAAGAAAAAGTGAGATAAAATATGGTAGAAAAGGCCTAAGCATCTCAACACATTATATTGATCTCAAAATATGAATTTGTATTCCATTCTAGATCTAGATCTTATTGAAAACTCATTAGTGGATCATGGAAACACCTCATCAAAGATAAGAATTATAACCCATGACAATGATGTAACAGACCCCAATTATTAAAATTTAAAACTTATAAATATAACTAAATTTAATATAAGGAATGACAATATAAAAAACCTTGATATGTAATTTCTTTGTTACATTCTCATTGTTCTATTTAAGCCCCAACTCTTTAATATGATCGATGGAGATGGGGTCCTTGAAATTCCTCTTCATTCTATCATTTTAAACTTCTTTTCTGATATCACCATCATTTTCTTCTCATTAAGATATTTCCAATGATATAAATTTCATCCAATTTTGAGCTATGGACACACAGTTACAGTTCTCAAGTGTTTCACTATCTTATGCCACATCAGTAGAATTACAACTCACATGTGCTAGCTCGGAGTCCTGTCACCACTAAAATATGCCATATCATGCAATACATGACTAATGTGTGGCAATTCTTATGTCCATGTGTCATCATTGCATTTCTCTACCTCTGCAAGACAGACACATCACTCATCCATGCACATATGGATTTGGGAAAATCCTAAGAGCATGACTTTCCAAAAAGTTAGATTACCATATATTCACTATGGTCAACAAGTGAAATATTCAGTATTTAGATATGGGGAAATTTTCTAAGATTATTATTTCAAAAATATTTATTTCTAGATTCTTGTTAGAAGACGAGAATTTTGTTCTAGATTATGTCAGTCACATCCAGATCCAGAAAAAATATTAAATAACCATTTTTAAAAATGCTGATTTTTTGGAACTGAAGTCCAATTCATCACCTCCACATCGTACGTACCATGTAGTGCCACATAATCCACCATGACATCTCTTTAGTACTACAATTCCATGTAAGCACACCGTGTTAGTAAGCCACATTAGGATCATCAAACCATATCCAAACTACCACATTATTAGTGGCACATCTTTAACCATGTCATCTACTTTGGGTTACATGGCTCGACATGTCCTACCATGCTAGCATCCATATCCAAGATTTTCATAAAGACATAGTTTGAGTAAATTTTAGATTTCTAGACTTCTGAATCTGTCAACATAGAACTTCAAGATGTCTGATTTCTATCAATAGATGGGAAGAACTATGGAACCAAACACAATTAACAATCAAATATAAATTTGACTGAGTTTTCACTTTTTTAGAGGTTGCAAAAAAATCATCTGATTTTGAAAAGTGTTGATTCATAATACACCTTTTTTTTGAGCATATTTATGAGACTTTAAATTCCTTATTGCATTTTTTTTAAATGTTAGTGATTTTCATGCCAAGTTTGAAAAGTGTTGATGCAACATCAACCCCTTTAAATTTTTTGATATATATATATATTAAATATTGGTATTTTTCATGCATATTTTGAAAGTAGCATCGACCTTTTTTTTGGGCATATTTCTGACGCTTTAAATTTTCTTACGTCGTAAGTATTAACATTTTTTTAAAATGTTGATTATTTAACCATTTTTTCAAGTTGTTTTATTCTTCTTGTTTTTCTTCCTAAGATGTTTGTTTTTTAAGGGTTTTCCAAACTTGTGTTTTTTGTTTTTCTTTGCAATGTTTTTTTATAATGATTTTTGCAAAGTTTAAATAAATAAAAAATTAATATTTTGAAGTTAAGATTTTTTTTGTTATATATATTTATGTAACGTTAATTAGTACTTCAATGCACATAAATAATTGTCACTAAAAAATAACAATTTTAAACATTCGACAAAAAATGCACATTTTGCATCTAGATATAATTAAAAAATATGTATTTCGAGATTTTTTCGCTAAAAATCACTTGTTATATATATATATATATATATATATATATATATATATATATATATATATATTTAAATGAAAAATGCAACAATTTTTTTGGAAAAACAACAAATTTTATGATTTTTATATCCAAAAATAATGACATTTTCTTTTTCCAAAAAAGAAAGATTCACATAAAATTAAGTATAAAAAAAGGTTAATTGTTTTTTTTCAAAGGTAGGTAACTCTATCATAACTCACTTGTTAAACCAAGAGGACAAAAAAAAAAAATTAAAACATACAATTTTTTTTTTTGGTCAAGTAAGAGTGGAGCCTTCAATTAACCGCAAGAAAGATTACATATGTTACATGTCTTTACAAGTATAAAGACCAGCAAGGGGCAAACCCGTTGATGATTAACCATCAACAAAACCCGAAACAAAAACCCGAAACCTTACACATAAATCTTACACAAAAACCTCCGCCCATCATCCAACCCGGTGGCTATTTGATAAGACCCCAGTGATCCAACAGTCCTTAAAGAAGTCGCTTCGAGGACTTGCGCGACCCTTACTGCTTTACGGAGCCGACAGAGAAAATAAATTGTCAATGACTAAAACTTCGGGTCCGTTCTTGGACTTAATCTCCTCCCATGTTGAAACCCGATATCCTTTTGATCAAGATCCCATAAGATCCGTTGGTCATTAATGATATCGCCTCGGCAACATGCGCCCCTTTTACTCGGTTCACGGATCCAATGAGGATTATAAACCGCTGATCTATAAATCCTCGGGTTCACTTGAAGACTTAACCTTCGATCTATTTCCAACCCAATGGCCATTCGATGATGGAGGCCATCAAAATCTGTGATCGTCGACCTTTCAACAAGCCCACTATTTACTAAGTACCCCTCCCCTGTAATTAGCTCTGATTTAAGCATTCTATGTGGGATCAACGATTATGATTGACTTCTCCTTCCACTTTCTCTTGCTTCCACTAGTCTTCCTTCTGTTTGTTCCTCATGGTCTGGAAGTGCTCCATGTCTTTGGTCGCCTGTCTTTGACAATCATCACACAATTTCCCCGAGGGTGTCGAATCCCAAGCATGCCTACTATAACTTTCCTTGCAAAGCACTCCTTCATTCGCTAGACGATTAGCTAGCATATTGGCTTTTCTTCACACATGAACGAAGCTGATCGTTCTCAGGGTTCGCAAGTGGGAATGAATATGCTGAAAGACCTGCAAAAGCTGCCAATATTTTGAAACTTTTCCAGGTGCCGTTCCATTACATATCTTCTTGGCCGCATTAATTACCAATTCAAAGTCTGCTTCAATGATGGCATTGTGTAGATTTGACTCGATCAATATTTCCAGGCATTGCTTTAAGGCCATGAGCTCTGCCATGTTATAAGTGGCAGTCCCCAAATGACTATGAAAGATATCCTTTATACGCCCCTGCTCATCTCTGATGACCCCGCCAAATCCAACCATCCCTGGGTTTCCCTTAGAGGCTCCATCTATATTGATTTTCAAGAAACCATGAGGAGGAGGTTGCCATAAGTCTTTACCAGCAGTTATCTGGCTCACACCCTTGTTTATGCTCTAGGGAACTAGAATATGGAGACCCAACTGCAGCAGTATGCGAGCATCCTGGGTAGAGTAGGGTTCTCAGGAGGTCTCCACAAAAGGGCTCCAACAGTGTCTTTGAGCTGTCGTAATATTTGTGCAATAATGTTTTGGGTTGAGCCAGTTTTGTTCTTGAAAATACTGCCATTGGGTTCTTTCTAGATATCCCAGATTATAAAGCCTAGAACCAGAGTCCAAGCTTTGTTGATGATTTCATTGCCTGAGAAGTCTTTTCTCCAATTCTTTAAAGTGTTGGTGATACTAAGTCTGTCCCTGTCAGTTTGCCTGAAGACTGAGGCCACCCAATCCCACAAGGTAGAGGTGAATGGGCAAAGGTTGAGTAAGTGTTCCATCGTCTCCTCTTGTAAACCACATAGATGGAATTTGGATGGACCAACAAAACCCCTTTTCAGAAGATTTGCCCAAGTTATAATTTTCTTTTGTTGAACCAACCACATAAAAAACTTTATTTTCATCCAATGCGGGTGCTGCCAAAGGTCCTTCCATATCTTATTAGGGTTTTGATAGTCAAACCCTAGGGCCAATCGTTTAGCTTCTTTGAGGTTAAAGTTACCTTCTGTGTTTCTTCCCCATCTCAGTTGGTTAGATGAGGATGATACCAAAAAATTTCCTCTGTTCCAAGTCCAAAGCAAGAGAGCCTGCCTGGGCCTTCAAAGGGCTCTCTTCACTATAGCCCAGATCCTTCCATATTCTCCATTTACCATTTTTCCTTGCCTGATCCCAGAAGTCACTTACCATACATAAACCTTTGTTGTCAGTGTCATTCTTGAGAGTGGTTAGTTCTTCCCTAAACAAGTTTGGTTCCTGCTGCCAGTTATCCTCCCAAAATCTTGCCAGGTTCCCAGCTCGGATCTCCCAGAAGCTATGCTGCTGGACAATGGCTCTATTTTCCCAAGCAAGATTCCAAATGTGGGAGCCCTTGATAAGCCCAGACATTCGGATATGATCCCTCTCCTGCCAATTATTTTCATATTTCTGTTTCCAAAGCTTGGCCCAAGGGGTTGCTGATTCCTTAAGCCACCTCCACCAAGGTTTTGCCCCGAAACTCTATTGAGGGTTTCAAGGTCATGAAGCCCCAAACCACCATGGGCCTTAGGTTTTTAGAACTTGTCCCAAGCTACCAAAGCCCACTTCTTTTTCTCTTCCCCTTTTCCCCAAAGAAAATCTCTTTGAATATTCCTGATATGTTGCATAACTCTTTTGGGAGCAGGAAGAGCTGACAACATGAAAATGGGTATGGCATGTAGGAAAACCTTTGTAAGCACAAGACACCCTGCCAAATTCAAAGACCTGCAAGTCCATTTCCTGATCTTGTCCTGAAGTTTGTTAATTACTGCCTCCCACACACCCTTGCTCAAAGGTTTGTCCGTAAGAGGCATTCCAAGGTATTTAGAAGGTAACTGATCTCTTTGAAACCCGAGAATTCTGGTGAGGTTCCTCTTAATAGCAATGTCAGTGTTAAAAAAGAAAACCTTTAATTTGTCAAGGCTTACCTCTGTACCAAAAGCCATAGAAAATTCGTTCAAGATTTGTTTGAAAGCTTTGGCTTCCTTGACCATGGGAGTACCTTGCAACATAGTGTCATCCACAAATTGTTGATGAGTCGAAGCAACACCATCTATAGTTTCAGTCCCTGAATTCTTCCTTTAACATTTTCCATTTTGATCGCTCTGCCTAGCCCTTCCATCATGAGCACAAAGAAGGGGGAGAGTGGATCTCCTTGTCTGAGACCTCTAGAAGGCATAAAAGTTCTGAAGGGCGAGCCATTAAGCAAGATTGAAAAACTAGTCGTGGATACAAGGGCCATAACCCATCTAATCCAGTTGTGGTCGAAACCATAAGCTCTTAGCATTGCCCTGATGTAAGACCAACTTAGCTTATCATAAGCTTTCGCTAGGTCAAGCTGTATGATCATACCAGCTTGCTTAATGCTTTTAAGAGAGTGTACCACCTCGTGAGCTTGTATGATGTTATTGAGAATCTGTCTTCCTTCCACATAACCAATTTTCTCCTCTGAGACAAGAGATGGAAGAAGGGGCTTGAGTTTGTTAGCGATCACTTTGGAAATAATTTTGTACACCACATTACATAAAGCTATGGGTCTAAATCTGTCCAGTGTCATAGCTTTTTCCTGCTTTGGAATCAAAGCTATGAAAGAGGCATTGAGAGCCTTCAAGACCATTTTGGATCTTCTTGAGTTTTCCACAACATCAAGGATGTCTTGTTTGACTGTTTTCCAACATTCTTTGAGGAAGTCCACATTTAAACCATCTGGGCCAGGAGCTTTCCCATTTTGCATCTCATTGATAACTTCACTGACCTCATCTTCAGACACTGGCCTGTTAAAATTGTGATTGTCTTCCCTGGTTACAAGCTTGGGAATGTACTTTGTGAAATTGTTAATGAACCGTGATCTATCGAGGAGAGGCTCCTCTGCTATGCTAAGGAAGTGTTGAACTAGGACAGATTCCATTTCTTTGTGGGAGACGAGCTCTTTCCCTTGAACATCTATAAGTTTTGAAATTCTGTTATGTGACCTGTGATCCAAAGTTGATTTATGAAAAAACTTCGTGTTTCTTTCCCCTTCTCTGATCCACTGCACCCTCGATTTTTGTCTCCAGAAAATCTCCTCTTGCATGCACCTATCTTCCCATTCCTTCTGAAGAGAATTGGCTTGAGTTTTCCTTTCCTCGGTAAAACTATCTGTGATGATGATCTAATTAATCCCCTGGAGTTTCTATTCAACTTCTCTTCTAGCTTTAAAAATATTACCACACTCTTTTTTGTTCCAATATTTAAGTTTGGATTTGATATGTTTAAGTCTTTGTTGCAGCATGAACAATTTAGTGCCTTGAATGGGTATATCTTCCATCCACCATTTGTCAATATTGCTGGTGAAGTCAGAGTGAGAGAGCCAGACATTTTCAAACCTAAAAAGTTTGTTCCTTGGTGTACCCATAAAAGTGGCTTCAAGCTAGACAGGCTAGTGGTCTGAGCCTCCAAAGGGAAGGATTAAAGCTGACATGTCAAGGCCTGTGAGAAGGAGGTTCTCTGAGATTATGAATCTATCTAGTTTAGAGGCAACTTGAGAAGCCCCTCCCCTCTTATTGTTCTAAGTGAAAGTGGAATTTATTGTTTCAGTATCCAATAGACCCATGTTATTTAAGAAGTTCTGAAAGGTAATGGAGTCTCTGCCTAGTATTCTGGTGCCACCTTTTTTCTCTGTAAGATATTTAATCATATTGAAATCCCTTGCCAGAATCCAGGGCATATCAGGATATCTCTCTCTCAGCTCCTCAAGGGACGTGAGAAGCTTGAGTTTGTCTTCTAGTTTTTGAGGACCATACATGTTTGTAAGCATGTAGATCTCTTTATCACCCAAAGGTTGAATCACCAATGATAGATAGTTCCTGGACGCTTCAGCATCCAGCATTCCAAATTTCTGGGGATCCCAAAGCGTAAGAATCCCCCCACCAAGTTATTTGAATTAACCTCTAGATACTCATACTTGATTAACTATTTGCTATGTATTTCTTTGATCTTGCCCATCGAACACTTTGTTTCTTGAATAAAAACCATATCTGATTTTTCTTCTTTTATTCTACTGCTAAGATTTCTTTGTTTCATTTTACTTCCTAGACCCCTAATGTTCCAGGTTGTAAGCTTCATTAAGAAAGGTTTGTAAAGGAGTAACTGGTGAGATCTTTCATCTTACCTAAGTTAATCATGAATTTCCCACATTCGGTCAACAACTCATTCTATCTTTTCCTTCCTCTTTTCCTACCTAGGTTCTTAGAAGGGTGCCCCGATGTTTCCTCCGTTGTTTTCATCCCTCTATTCTCCTGGATATCATGGTTTCTTTTGACTCCAAAACCTTTCGATTGGGATCTCTAGAGGAAGAGCTGTTGAACCCTGTCAAACTCCTCTTTTCGCAGGGAGTCAACCCCTTTGGTAATTCCCTACTCCAGAAACTTTTCTAGATCTAAATTCTCCGTCTCTAGAATCTCCTGCAGTTCATGGTCCTCCATTCCCGCCTCACTTGGGGTCATCTCATGGTCCCTACTGAGCTCCATAATTCTCGGTATATCATCCTTTTGCTGGTTGTTCTCTGGTATATCCTCCATGTTAGCATCCCTTTTCTTCTCAGTGGGATTAGTCTCCGATTCCTGGTTTGCCCCATTGTTTCCGACTTCTTCTTCTAAGATCTTGAAACTATTGTGGCTCAGTTTCCCATCCTTGTTGATTTTCTTTTGGTACCGCTTTCCTCCTTTCCCTTTACCCCCCACCTTAGTGAAACCCTCGGGATCTTTGCCTGTGGTGGTTTTCGTGTTGCTCTCCAGTTTGTTTGATGGGAAGTCTCTGTATAGGTTCCCATGTTCATGGCACTTATGACACCTAAATGGAACATGTTCATAGTCCACCACTTGTACCCATTCTTCGTCATACACTTCTAAAATGATCTTGTCCAGAAGTGCCCCAGATAAGTCCATTTCCACACAAATCCGTGGTAAGGAAGTGTATTTGCTTCTTAGAGTCGCTTCTGATATCTTTATAAAATGCCCTAGCTTGTTGCCTATAGCCTTTAGAGACTCTGGCAACCAATAATCTAAAGGAAGGGAGTAAAGTCTTATCCATACTGGTACCGAAGTGAACATTTCTCGTTCTGGGACAAAATTCATCACCCATGGTCGCATGTAAAGGCCTGCAGCAGTGTAAAAATAGGGTCCTCCCTCGAACACTCTGTCTTTATCCTCTAAGCTTGTGAACACCACCGTAAAGAAGCCCTTGGACCCAAGGTGAAGGCTTATTTCACCCATTGGTTTCCAGTGGTTCCTTATCCATGAGTGCAAAGCCTTCTCCGTCGGCCAAATCCCCATAAATTTGCATATAACCGCATGTTCTACCATGTGATCTCTGTGCACTTGTATTGCTGGGTCACTTAAAACTACTCAAGGAATAATGGTTGACTTGGGTTTACAGACCCCTGTCGCACTAATAAGTGCAACTTTTTGACTGCTACCCCTTGTCCTCTTCTCCCTGCTATCTTCCTCGTGATTCTCTTCCTGTCCGTGAGGTCTGATATTTCCTGTGTTAATATCCTCAGTTGTCACCTCCGTTGGTTTCTTGAAGCGATGTTGACCAGCTCCCTTGCTTTTGTTCACAACTACTTGACTGTAGGAGGGAGAAGAACTCCCTCCTCCGCGTCCCGCCATGGTTACTAGCATCCAAACCCTAACTCAAACCCTAGTTCAGATTACAGAGCCACCACCGACATGGCACAAGAATTCTCCAAAAAATTCAAAACGTACAATTAAAAAGACAATAAAAAAAACTACAAATAAAAAACATAAAAATACAATAAAATTGAAAAAAACATTAAAAGAAGCACATAAATAACAATAAAAAGAACATTAAGAAAAAGTCAACTGTTGTCCTGGGGGAACTTGATTATATATATATGTATATGTTTTTTTTTTTTTTGTTAACTTAATATTTATTATGATCTAAATAATTTTTTTATTTAGATTTTTTAAAAACTATTTTTAATTTGTTTATATTTTAATTATCTAATTTGCTTTTATTTATTTTTGTTAAAATTTGTTTTTTAGATATATTTATTTTAGAGAACAGTCTTTTGGATTAATCACATAGTAAGGTTTGGGTTGACGTTTCAAACCAACTAATGTGGTTCATCCTCAGGACAAGGTGAGAAACCACACGATCTGAGAGAATAAATAGCAGGGATGCATCAAGATTCAAGGTAAGCCGTTCAAAACTAGCTGTTGAGAAAAACAAAAATTAAGTTAGAAATAACTGTTATATGTTAATTAAATATTTAATATTGAAATTGTAACTTATTTATCCAATTAAATAATAATATAATCTAAGATTAATTAATTAATATAATATCATAAGTTAGGGTTGATTTATTCAAGGTAAGTTAGGTAGAAGACTAGCCATTATCTTTAATGGATTAGTTAATAATAATTAATATATTTATCAATAATAATATTTTCTAAGCATAATTTATAATATTGATAGTTAGGTTTGACCTATTAATGAGAATACAACTAGCTGTGATAATCAATTAGTTAATAATATAATTAAAAATAATTTATATAATAATTATAGGTTGAGATTGGTTATTAGGTAGGGAATTAGTTTATAATAGTATTAAAACTAGTTTATGTAAAAAGTAAAATCATAATGTAACACTATTAGTTAGGGTTGATGTGCTAAAAAAAAAAACTAGTTGTTATCAAGATGTAGTAAATTGATAGTGAATAATTTATATAATTATTATGTAATAAATTAATTAACAAATTTTATAATATTATGACATAAAATAATTATTTATGTAATATTATTAGTTAGGGTTGAGGTGAAAAAATAAAAAAAAAATTCTAGTCGTTATACTATAAAAAATGAATAATTTACATAATTATTATGTAATAAAATAAATAACAGATTTTATAATACTATGACCTAAAATAATTACACAAAATACTATTAGCTGGGAGTGACCTAAGGTGAGTTCTATGAACAAACTTGTGGTGTTGCAACAAGCTCCCCTCTCTCCCCCATTGTTGCAAACCTGTTTATGGAAGATTTTGAGACAAGGGCCCTTGCATCCGCCAAATTTCGTCCTAAAAAATGGAAGAGGTTTGTTGATGACACTTGTGTCATCTGGCCTCATGGACGTGAAAAGCTAGATCTGTTCCTCAACCACCTGAATTCTCTTTCAGATTCCATCAAGTTCACTATGGAGGTTGAGGAGAATGGTCGCCTTCCCTTTCTCGATATTCTTCTTTCTAGGAGGGATGATGGTTCCATTTGTCACCAAGTTTTTCAAAAGAAGACTCACACGGAACAATACCTCCATGCCAGCTCTCATCATTTCCTAGCTCAGAAATTCGGGGTTCTCAACACTCTCGCCACCCGTGCTCTAATAATCTCTGATGATGACCACCTTGATTAGGAGAAGGCTCATCTTCTTGAGGTTTTTGAAAACAATGGGTACAACAGACCCCTAAGCCTCAAGGCCTTTCACAAGGCCAACAAAGAACCTAGGGTTAAACTCGATGTTGCTGATCATATTCCTAAGGTTTATCTCCCGTACATCCAAGGGACCACGGATAGGATAGCCCATATTCTTAAGAAGACTAATGTTTTTTCCTCTTTAAAGCCTCTCAATACCATTAAAAATTCTCTTAGATCGGTCAAGGACCGTATAGACCCTAAAGACTCAAAAGGGGTCTACCTCGTTCCCTGCTCCTGTGGTATCCCCTACATTGGAGAAACAAGAAGATCTATTAAGTAGAGGATCAGTGAACATGCCGCTGACATCAGACACAATCGCTCCCGCACCTCGGCTCTTGCAGAACATGCTGAGAAATCAAAACACCATGTCTGCATTGAGGAATCCAAGGTCATTGCTAAGATTGATCACTTCCACCACATGAAGCTAAGGGAAGCGATTGAGATTGAGAGGCATGCCAAAAACCTCAACAGGGATGATGGCTGGAAATTAAGTAGGAGTTGGATTCCAGCTCTCACTTCTTAACTCCACCGCCCTTTCTTCACCCTTATCTTTTTCACGCTGACGAGATTCCCTTTACCCGATCTTTTCTTTCCTCCATTTTTAAGGAATATTATCCTGTAGCTTGGCAGTGTGATCCTAATATTCTTTTATTAGGTCACTCCCAGCTATTAGTATTTTGTGTAATTATTTTAGGTCATAGTATTATAAAATTTGTTAATTATTTTATTACATAATAATTACAATAATTATTCAGTTTTGATAGTATAATGGTTATATTTTTTTTTAATCACCTCAACCTTAACTAATAATTTTTGTATTCATTACATAAATAATTATTTTATGTCATAATATTATAAAATTTGTTAATTAATTTATTACATAATAATTATATAAATTATTCACTTTTGATAGTATTTACTACATCTTGATAACTACTAGTTTTTTTTAAGAGCACATCAATCCTAACTAATAATGTTACATTATGATTTTACTTCTTAAATAAATTAGTTTTAATACTATTATAAACTAATTCCCTACCTAATAACCAATCTCAACCTATGATTATTATATATATTATTTTTAATTACATTATTACCTAATTGATTATAACATCTAGTTTTATTCTCATTAATAGGTCAAACCTGACTATCAATATTAAAAATTATGCTTAGAAAATATTATTATTGATAAATATATTAATTATTATTTTAAAATTATTATTAACTAATCCATTAACGATAACGACTAGTTTTCTACCTAACTTACCTTGAATAAATAAACCCTAACTTATGATATTATATTAATTAATTAATCTTAGATTATTATTATTTAATTGGATAAATAAGTTACAATTTAAATATTAAATATTTAATTAACATATAACAATTATTTTCTAACTTAATAATTTTTTTTTTCTCAACGGCTAGTTT
This sequence comes from Pinus tabuliformis, assembly GCA_031772625.1. Classification (NCBI taxonomy): domain Eukaryota; kingdom Viridiplantae; phylum Streptophyta; class Pinopsida; order Pinales; family Pinaceae; genus Pinus; species Pinus tabuliformis. The sequence continues at coordinate 297,932,387 of CM062813.1, forward strand.
TGAATGGCTTACCCTGAACCTTGATGCATCCTTGCTATTTATTCTCTCAGATTGTGTGGTTTCTCACTTTGTCATGAGGATTAACCACATTAGTTGGTTTGAAACATCGACCCAATCCTTACTATGTGATTAATCCGAAAGATTTCTCTCTACATTATGGATCACAAAAGCCTTACATCTAACATATATTTATTTTGTTTTTCATTTATTTTATTAATTTTTTTTTTTAATTTTAATTTTACTTTTTAGTTTTAATTTTTAGTTTAATTTTTTATTATTTTTTAGGAGGTTTATTTTGTTTTTCATTTATTTTATTATTATTATTTTTTAATTTTAACTTTAATTTTTAATTTAATTTTTTTATTATTTTTTATGAGGATTTTGTTTTTTTTGTTGTTTTTTTTTAATTGTTTCAATAAAAAAATTTATTTTTATTTTTTAATTTTTTGTTTTGTTTTATTTTTTGTTAGAATTATAGTTTTAATTTTTTCCAATCTTTTAATTTTTGTTTTGTTTTGTATTTTCCATTTTCCATTTTTATTTATTTATCTATTTATTTATTATTTTGTTTTATTTTTATTTTTTTCCATGGGGTACGTGTCGATCTTCGGCTAGCAACCTGACCCCATTATGTGTCAATTTAATAGTTTATTTTAAAGTTTTCGTTATAATGGATCAAGTCCACCCCCACAGTCTGTCAATTTCATGGTTGATTTTTAAATTTTCATTGCAATGGGTCGAGTTCCCCTATAATGCGTGTCAATTTGATGGTTGATTTTTAAATTTTTGTTACAATGTGACAAGTTATCTTAGGCTAGGATTTTAAAATAGTTATACATTTAACATTTAAAAAATAAATTACTCTTGGTATAATGACTCTTTCATTCAAGTGTTCATTTTTAAAGTTTTTTTTAGTTATATAATTTTTCCATAATGCCATGGTTGCAATATGTTGAAAACTTAGATTTTTTGTAGTCGTGATATTTGGTTTTAATTCCATGGTTGAAAAATTGTCAAAATTTTAAGGTTTTTTCAAGTCATGATATTTTATTTTTAATGTTATAGTTGAAAAGAGTTATAAGTATTTTATTTTTAACGACATGACTAAAAATTGTTGGAATTTTAAGGCTTTTCAGAGATGTGATATTTTATTTTTAATACCATGTCCATTTTTTTTTGTAATTTTAAGGTTTTTCAGTGTCATGATATTTTATCTTTAACGCCATTGCTAAAAAATATTGAAAATTTACCTCATAAAGAAAAAAACGTTGTTTCAACATCAACACTTTTCGTTTTCAGGGTGTTTTTTCATGTTTAAAAATTGATTTTCATTGCCATTTTTAAAAAATGTTGAAAATTTACCTTGAAAAAGAAAAATGTCTTTACAACATACACAATTTTCATTTTTGGGTTGTTTTTTCATGTTTTTTTGCTAGAGTTCTCGTTTTGAGGTCATAATTCCTATTTGATTGATAACTTTGTTACTAAGGGAGAATATTTTTTTTGCTAGATTCTAGATATCTAGATTCCAAGGGTGATTTTCTATATTCTTGATCTTCATCCCTTTTCCTAAATCATTTAATGGATGTCAACTAATGAACACACCTTCATCAAATGAAGATATTGGTATTTAGACCACTAGCCACCAAGAGGACTATAAATGTATTTGATGGCTTAGGGTTGGTTTGGTTAAAGGATCCCCAGGCCACCGAGGAAGCTAAAAGCTAAAGAAGGGTCTTTGATGACCTAAGGCTAATCCCATTAATAAATCTCCACACTTAAGTCCCCCTTTGATCTTGGTCATGACACCCACCATCCCACGTGACCAAGGAATGAGTATAAAAACCTCAATTCCCAAAATTTCCAAAATTACTCACAGAACTTAAGGTTAAATTGTGACATTAGAAAATTGATATGACTTGACATAGTTCAAAAGAATTACAAGCTATAATCAAGTAATTAAAAAAAAAAAAACCTTATATTTCCATGATGAAAATATACATTGAGATGATCTAGACAATTTGCTCATGACGCTATACTATATAGTTTGGACCAAAAAAAATTGACCACTAACTCCTTTACTGTGACTAGACTGAAATCCACAAAATCCAAAACCATTGTTTTCTACAGTCTATCTGCTTGTCAAACAACAACCTTTCAGTTCTAAACATAATTTATTAATGTTACAAAGTGAGTTTACATGCAAAGTTTGTCAAACTTGTCTCATGATTTTAACGGACTTTGCTAATGACTTGTTTGTAGATACCCAAAATTCCAAAAACTAAAATATAATTAAGAACAACATCCACTAATCATTATTACAATTTGTGCATTGAGAAATCACTAAAGATCTCACAGCCTAAAGTGGACATATCTTTATATGTATAATATCTATATATAACTAGCATATATCCATCTTAACTCTGGATCTACCAAGTGCCGAGAGGGATCAAATCTCTCAATATGCAAGCATTGTTTTGTGTGTAAAACTTGAGGGAATGTTTTCACCTATAGAAATTTGATTTCTCGCGGCTCTTAGTAAATTTGGTGTTAAGAAGGAACTATGTTGGGTTTGAGAAGCACATTAAGAAAATCTCTTAGCAATAATTAAAAATAAATAAATGTTCTCATTTGTTTAATATAATATATACATAATTGACATTTAAATATTTTTAAAGCAACACAACTTATAGCTTGTTGACTTAAATGTAAAAATACACAAAAAGTATTTGTAGTAATAACTTATTATATATATAAAATGTATAAGTGATATTGAATGTTACAATTAGGACCCACATATATACCTAGGCATGTGTCCTTTCGTGACTGGGCATGTCTAAAAAGACATGCCTTTTCACTTAACTTAATTACTATTTAACAAAATCATCATAACATCATTTATTATATATATGTATTTATGTTTATTTTATTTTATACAATTTATGTTCGTAACATTGCCCCTTCCTTCAGAAGCTTTGTCCTCAAAGTTTTATTACCGATAATTTTCTTTATCTTGGCATTGGTCGTCTCGGCATGTATAATTTTTTTCAATGATACCCCTTGGAATTGGGGTTTATCCATTATATATATATATATATATATATATATATATATTAATTAAATATTTTATAAATTAATTAATTAACTTATAGAGATGTATATTAATTAATTAACGGTGTATTGAGTCCGCTATATATATGTAGCCCACAACGTATCCACTATATATATACCGAGCCAACGACGTATACACTGTTTACGTTCTCGGTGTATTTGACCATGAACCCTCCGGTGCATCGACCACTACCATATATATCTACACCAAACCATTTATGAAACAATGTATGAACTGACGCCGGATCCACCTCATGTTCGTTGACCCTTGGATCGACTATGATGCTTGGCGACAGAGGAGACAATAGAGTTTTTTGAGTGTGGTTCTGTCGGGACAACGAGGGCGTGGACAACACAGCGGATGACAACTTGATAGACGACAACGAATGTGGCATTGTGCGACGATGGAGGGAATTACGTATATGACTATTGTCATCCAACATTTGTAGGATTTATTGATAATTTTCAAATTATCCACTCCACACAATTTGCTGGATCCATACATCTTCATCTGTACGACTCCAGTCCCTTATATGGCAGAACAAAACAACATGAACATTCTTTACAACCAGTGCAGTCGGATTTGCTACGATAATTATTCTATTCCTATTTGCTGAGCATTCATCGGTTTCTATTTTCGAAAATGGCAAAAGGGGGGAAGACCCCGCCATCAGAACCAATCTAATCTTCCTAACAACGTCACAGGTACGCGTGCTTTGTCAACTATAACTAAACAATCCCTCCATGCGCATGTGCGTTCAAAACTTTGGGTCATTATATCAAGAATTCTCAAACTTGATTTGAGTGTTGTACGTTGAGGGTCCTCCATCAATAGTACCACTACCCATAAAGAGTCTGGATTGAATACATGAAGTGTATTTTTTAATTCTGATACTGCCTGACGAACCACATTAGCAGTATTTTTTAATTTTGATACTGCTTGACGAACCACATTAGCAGTTCGAAATAATGTTGTCCTTGAACCAAGCCGCATTGTATCCCCCATATAGGTATTTGATCCCTTCGACATGAAAATTACACAAGGATGTTGAGTTTCTAGGTCAAACTCTGCATTGTTGGCACCTTCCAAACCAAGAACAGAACGTGCAAATTCAATGACAACAATCTGCATCCCCAAGCAATGGAAAGATAGGGTATTCAATTTTCGCGTGCATATTTTGTTGCCTATGTTTTTCCTTGCACACCTCGATCACCAAATCCCCTTGGGACTAGAACACTAGCTGCACCCTTCAAAACCTTCCATGCAGAAGCATGAATGTTTGGTCTCTTTTTTGCAGCTTCTTCTTCAAGATCAGAAGTTGCAACCCATTCTACAAAAAATTTCAATGAACATGAAACATAAACATGTAAAAGAGCCTTCAATACAAAAAGGTAAGAATCTGACATCCCAATATATTTTCCCACCATGGCAATTTTTATAGGAGTTATAAGGTTATCATAGCCGCTTCTCTCATAGTCCACTCTAAATCTGGGGTTTTAGAAAAACTTAATATATTCAACTATTTCATTATTGCCTCATGTGCCTTTTGATACCTTAGCAATAAAGGGACATGAAAAATGTTTGATACATCATAAATATTAAGAATGTTGCTTTCTGGAACATGACAAAACTGAGACAAATTCTCCTTAGTATTCTCTAGTAAGGGCTGAGAAATTCGAACAACTAGCCGATGAGGTGGCAACCCCAATGCTCTTAGTTCCCGAACACTATGTTGTGTTGGTTTGGTTTTATGCTCTCCAACAACACCTATAACAGGTACAAGGTTTACATGGACTCGACAAAAGTTTTCTGGCCCAACTAAATATGACAGTTGACACAAAGACTCAATGAATGAAATTGATTTAATATCCCCAACTGTTCCACCCAATTCAATGACACAAACATCTGCTGGGCCTTCTTTCCCATCAACAGGAATTCCTGCATTTTCTTCTTTCTCTTTCCCATGATCCACTTTTTCTTTTTCAAATATGTCATCTTCATAATTATATTCAAAAATATCTTCTTCTTTTGCTTCTTCCATGTCTTTCTCTTCATCATCATCAATGTCTTCTTCCTCATTGTTATGATATTGTTCATCTTCATGTTTCTCAAGATAGTCCTCATCCACATCATCTTCATCTGAATCATCATCTTGATCGATATCATTCTCATATTCACCATTATCTATTATATTTTCATTTTCATTCTCATCGTTGTGATCAACATTTTCTTTTCCTGCTTCACCTTGTTTCGTTTCTTCACTGTTGCTATTATCTTCCTTATTATTGATTTCCCTTTGACATGTTTTAACTTCTACATATGATTTTTTTAAACGTTGAAATGTTTCTTGAATTTTATTAAATTTCTCCAAGAATTCAGGATGTGAACATAATGGCATATTGTGTGGCGAACAACGTTCAAAGACTCACATGGTTATATTGTGCGACATGGCTTCGATACTACTGAAGCAACAAAACTTATAGCTTGTTGACTTAAACGTAAAAATACACAAAAGATATTTGTAGTAATAATTTATTATATATATAAAATGTACAAGTGATATTGAATGTTACAATGAGGACCCACATATATACCTAGGCAGGTGTCCTTTCGTAACTGAGCATATCTTTTAAACATGCCTTTTCACTTAACTACTATTTAACATAATCATCATATCATTATTTATTATTTATATTTATTTATGTTTTATACAATTTATGTTCGTAACAATTTTATTTATGATTCAACTCCACCAAACTAAATTGTTAATACATGCCCCCTTATATTTGGAAGTAGAAAACATATATCCATAAGATACTCTCTCTCTCTCTCTCTCTCTCTCTATATATATATATATATATATATATATTGTTATATATTTGTCTATTGTCTATCTTTATATACATATATTAAGCAAAGATATACATATATTAAGCATTGAAAGAATTACATATCTCCCTCATAATTTGAATTATGAAGTACTTATTAATGGAATGGGATCTCTCTCTCTCTCTCTCTCTTTCTCTCTCTCTCTCTCTCTATATATATATATCTTGAGTGGTTGGGAGAAATGATTGAGACCCTCCATACCCAAGTTCAATTCCCATGACATGATGAACTTCGATATAATACACTGTATATTCTACCTATGAAATATATATATATATATATAAGTGACTGACCATTTTTTTAGTTATTACTATTTTTTAATTTATAAGCATTATTTTATTATTTTTAAATGTAATGTTACGTGACAACATCTCCCTCATTTTCCTTATCTCTCATATTGAATTGTAGAGCTCCACTTGGCACAAGTAATACTATTAAAATAATATAATAAATTTAATGTCAAAATTTAAAAAAATTACAAAATATGAGAAAGAGAGAGATTGATTTATAATTTTATGCAGATTTTCATTGTTATTGTTATATGAATTTTTGGAAAAAAAATTGTTTGCAAATTAGTTTATCCAATATTTCGGGTGGACACTCCACTCATCATAAAAGACAAAAACTTTAAGAGGATGTGCACGGGTGCTACAAGGAGAATAAATAAAATGGGGAGGAAATTGGCCATTATAAAAAAATTGAATTATTTATTAAAAATAAATCAAATTTCTTGAAAAAATGAAAAATAATTTAAGGGGAGGGATGAATTAATTAAGAGTTATTGAAGAAGAAAATATGAAAGGTATAATAAGGTGGGGTAAATGGTCATAAGATTAAGATTTTAATGAAACTTATAAATATTAAAAAACAAACTTTTAATTTTTTTTAAATAATAGTGAATTTTGTTAAAATATGACAACAATATATAAATATAAATTTAAGTTTATTCAAGTAAATGTTGGTGCGGTTATTTAGTTTTATAAACTAAAATATAGTTACCAAAGCTATTGCAACAAAGCCTACTTCATATATGTTTCTAGAGATGAGAAAGCTCTATTGTAAACTTAAATATAATAATTTGTCCTTAACAAGTTATTAGTATTTTACCACGTAAATCTTATGTACTGTGTATAATTTTGTATACCAATTTCATTGTGAATGATTTTGGTCACAATTTCTTTGAACAAATGGTATCAAAGCCAATGGTATCTAGTATTTGTTAAAGAGCTAGATGTATGAGAATGTGTGACGACCCTGATGCATTTGATATTAGTTGAAAATGATTGGAATACCAGAAAGATTTATCGGTGTGATCAAGACCGAGAAGAGTTGTTTTTTTACCGTGTGGTGAGAGAGGTAGTTTACAAAATCAAGTTGGTGGTGTTAAGAGTCTCAAGAGCGATCCGTACAAAGAGCAACGCGTTCGGTGTCACTACCATAACAACCATGAATTAATGATGAGGAGAGATGCTGTAAAAACTGAGGTGAGATGTTGTCAGTAATTTTTTTCTGCATAAAAAAGGTCTGTGTGTTCAAGGAAGAGGACCCTTTTATGGAATACCCGTGTTGGAGAGATGATGTTGTCATTTCACTACGTTGTCGTGTGAGGATGCGAAAAGAAGAAGCTAAGCCATTGTTCACATGACAACCGTTGTTCACAAGATAGATTGTGTAGAGAGTTAGAGCAACCTCGATTTCGTTGCTTGTTGTCTGTGACATACGAAATGATATGTTTAAAGAATATCATGTTGCCATGAGAACCAGCGGAAGGTAGAGCCATAAACCTTAGCCACACGTTGAAGTTTTTTAGGTAGAGACACAGAAAAAAATTCTAGCCGCATGCTAAAATATTTTCATGCAAAGGCAAAGCCCGTCACGTGCCAATTATTGGATCAAACCCCAACCACCGAATTCATAAGGAGACTATTTTTTTTTAAAGTATAATCCTAGTACAAATTTTTTGTTTGAAGAACAAAAAGCCCTTCAAAGAAAAAATTGTGGAATTAAAATATTTTGAGGAGAATCAAATTTTTAAAGAACCATGGTTTTGGGTTTTGAAAAAAAAGAGTAGGGTTTATGAAATAAATAACATAATTTTTATAAATAAGGTTTGAGAAATATTTAAAGAACAAAGTTCTTTTGAAAAATGTTTCTAGACATATTTTTTTTGGTTGATAATAAAAGGGGTTCAAGATATAATTAAATTTTTCTTAGGAGAAGAGTTTGTGTATAAAATTATGGAAAATGCAAAATTTAAAGTTGAAAAAATTAAATGGGAAAAGCAAATTTGATTTGTGGAAGTTAAAAAATATAGATCTATTAGTACAACTAGGGTTGCATAAGGCGTTAGGTGGTAGGAGTAAGAAGCTTGTGACAATGATCGTTGATGAATAGGAGGACTTGGATGCCAAAGCCCTCAATACAAGTTGGTTGTGTCTCGCTAATGATGTTTTATTTAACATTGTCATGGAAGTGATAGCAACAGGGTTGTGGACCAATTTGGAAGGTCTATACATGACCAAATCCTTGACGAATAGAATCTACTTAAAAAGGAAATTGTATAGCCTAAAGATGAAAGAAGGTACAAAAATCAAAGGTCACCTAAATTTCTTTAATACTCTTATTTTCCAGTTAAACAATATAGATGTCAAACTTCATAACGAAGATAAGGTAGTTATAATGATGTATTCACTCCCTAAATAATGGGACCATTTTGTAACCTTCATCAGTTTGAGCACAATAAAAACCCCTGAATTTGATGTTGTTGTTGGAGCTTTGTTGTCTGAAGAAGTGAGAAGGAAATAAAGTGTTGAAACCTTCACACCAAAAGTAATGGTGGCTAGAGGTCGCTCCAAAGAAATATGAGACAAATCAAGAGGTTCTTCTAGGTCAAAGTCAAAAGGAAAAAAGAGCAAACCAAGGTGTTGGTTCTATAACAAATCATGCCATCTCAAGAAAGATTGTTGGAAAAGACAAGAATCAAAGGAGAATTCAAAAAGGGAGGAAAATCTAGTTGAATCAAGTTTAGATATGATCGATGAAGTGTTGTCATTTTGTGATGTTCCTAAGTATTATGAAGATTGGACAAATTCAGGTGCATATCATCATATGTGTTTACATAAAGATTGGTTTTCAACTTATGAAGTCGTTGATGGTGGATTTGTCCTTATGGGTAATAATATTTCCTGTAAAACTATTGGTGTTGGGAGTGTCAAAATCAAAATGTTTGACGATATTGTGAGAGCATTAACATATGCACGACATGTACCTAAGTTGAAGAAAAGTATAATTTCTTTGGGAGTATTGGATTCTAGTGGTTATAAATTCACATGTCAAGGTGGAATGTTGAAAGTGTCCAAGGGTGCTTTAGTGGTTATGAAGGCTACAAAAACAAAGAACCTTTACAAGCTCATCAAAAGTACTTAGATCAGCAAAGCAACAACAACATCTCAGGAGGTAGTTGCGTTCACTCATTTATGGCATTAGTGACTGGGTCATATGAACGAGAAGGGACTTCAGGTATTGATTGATTGCAAGTTATTTCAAATTTGAAATATCTGAATTTAAGTTTTTGCAAACATTGTATATTTGGGAAACAATGTAGATAGAAATTTAAAATACGCAATCATAGAAGTAAAGGTATTCTTGACTACATTCATTTTAATGTTTGGGGACCACCCCTTGCTATTTATTTCAGAGGATCATCGTATTTTTTGTCAAATATATATGATATTTATAGAAAGGTATGGGTCTATGTATTAAAAAGAAACGCTGACGTGTTTAGAAATTTTAAATAGTTTAGAACTATGGTAGAGAAGAAAACTGGAAAGACAATCAAATGTTTAAGAACATATAATGAAGGTGAGTTTACTTCTTTAGAATTTGAAGAATATTTCAAGGAGTTTGGGATCGTAAGACATAAAACCATAGTTAATACTCCTCAGAAAAATGACGTGGAAGAACGCATGAACATGACTCGTCTAGAAAGAGAAAGGAGCATGCTAAGCAATGTTGTTTGCAACAAGAGTTGTGCACAAAAGCAATTAGTATTGCTTGTTATTTGGTGAATCAATCACCATATGTTACAATAAACTACAAAATTCCTTAAGAGGTATGAACATGTCATCCATGTGATTATTCAAATTTAAATGGTTTTGATTGTGATGCATAGGATTTTATTCCTAAGAAGCAACGTTCTAAATTAGACCCTAAATCGAAGAAATACATCTTTGTTGGTTATGATGATGTTGTTAAGGGATATAGCTTGTGGGATCCTGTTAAAATGGACAACTAGGGCCAAACTCCATGTGGGTCATCTTATTTGTGGTAGGTGATATTTTTCTTGGATCCCTCTCATCGAAAGGTGTAGGATTGATCCAAAGATCATCTGATTCCGATAAGTATTCATGGAGTTATGAATTTATTTGTGTTATGAGACAATTCGTCAAGGTCGGCCAGCAACCAAGTAAACCCCACATGTGCTCAATGTTTTAGTATAAATAGAGGTGGCCTTCAAGTCATTTCAACACACTTGGGATCTCTTCCTTTCTCTACTTGTCTTTGGGTTTTAGTAGGAGGAGAGATCCTAAGGGATAACGCTGCCCTGATCCAGAGGGCAAAAAGCCGAAACTGTCGGAAAGGCCGAAAAAGATGGAAAAGACGAAACTGTTGGAACTGCCGGAAAAGCCAGAAAAGTTGAAATTGCCGGAATTGTCGAAAAAACCAGAAAATCTGGAAAAGCCGGAACTGCCGGAAACACTAGAACTGTTGGAAAAGTTGGAAAAGCCAGAAAAGTTGGAACTGCCAGAAAAGCTGGAAAAGTTGGAACTGCCGGAAAAGCTAGAATTTCCAGAAAAGTGGGAAAAGTCGAAACTGACGGAATTGCCGAAAAAACCGGAATTGCTGGAAAAGCTGGAACTACCGAGAACTGGCGAAACTGCCAGGAACAACCAGAACTGCTGGAATTGCCGAGAACAGCCAGAACTACCAGAACTGCCAGGAACTGTTGAAACCGCCGGAGCATCTGTCTCCGAAGGAGAGCAGCATGTAAGGGACAACTAACTAACATTGGGACAATTGTATGGTACTCAGCAGCAAATACACCAAGCATGCAATGTTACAGCTAGCATGCAAGGGATAACTAGCATGCAACAACAAGCATGCTAAGAACAACAAGCATGCTAGGGACAACAAGCAAGTAAGTTGCAAACAACACATAGGTCAAGATGGCAACATGGTGCAACAATGGCACATAATGCAGTACAGTGATGGGTATAGTCATGATTAATGAAGCGTGATGATATGCAACATAATGATGATGGGTGTAGCATGGTGCAGCGCGGTGAGGTGCAACATGATGACAAAATGTGGCTCAACGATAGGTGAAGGAGTCACATTGGAGAATCAATTGAAGCAACATGTCTTCAACTGATCCCATGTATCATCTTCTTAGAGATTATCTATGCTCTTATCTAGATAAGTCAAAGTGTTGACTTCTGTTGTAAACATACTATCTCTCTCTCTCCTGAATTATTGAAGAACATATAAGAATAATTGATCAAGGGTTTCCCCACATTGGGGTTTGTCCCTAGCTAGCACCACATCTTGTGTCTTATTGTCTTGGCTTGTCTTCTGCGATTTATCTTTATGTTCTATCTGCAATTTACTTTAATGCTGATGTGATTGCTAATATGGAAAAGATATGGAGCTAACTGTGAAAATTGAAATAAATTTCTCTAAGCATAGAACATACCTAAAATTAACATAGTACCAGAGTTGAGGTGAAGACAATGCCCAAGCAAGAGTGAAAGAGCAATCACTGAAAACAGTTGGGAAAGGACAAAATGATCAGTGGATTCTTCATCCCTCTTCAAATTCACCAAGGGTGAAGTTGAAGCAGAGAATATTATTAGAATGGTGCAACAAAAGTTTCTGATGGCCTACCTAAAGATCACTTCATTGGGAAGTCCAGATCTAAGGGTGGAAGGAAAGACAGATGCCTTGGTTGCAATAAGTTCGACCATTATGCGAAGGAGTGTCTGAATGACAGAGACACATCTCTTGATGAAGATAAAAATCATTCAAGGGACATATTCAATGATCAAAGGAATGACAGATAATGCAGGTCATCAAGGAAATGACCGACTCTTCATAGAAAGCAAGGAAACCCAGGTATGAAGAATCAAATGTTGTTTTTGATAAGATAAAGAAGCGTTATCTTGTATTGGCCCTCTCCTTCAAATTCTTTGGGAATCTGGCTTATAGATTGTAGTGCTTCAAGGCACTTCATCGGATAGATGAGTGCACTCTCTAATTTGGTAGAGATGGAAACAATCGTGGATTATACTTGGAGCCGATGCCACCTATCCCGGAAAGGGTGTAGGGAATGTTAACTCTCAATTGAATAAGGGTAACTCGATTCATTTAGAGAATCTCTTTTATGTACCTAATCGCAAGAAGAACCTGGTGTCCATCTCGGAAATGGAAGTCAAAGGTTTCAGGGTGGCATTCATTAATGGAAAGGTACATGTTAAAAAAAATATAATTTTCAAAGATGCTTTTTCTCATGGGTTCAGGGTTGGAAATTTGTATCAAGTTGCAGGATGGTACATTGGGGATCATGTCAATTGACATATCGCATCTATAACACCAGAGGTCTACCTATGGGGCCCTACCTGATGTGAGTCAAATGGTAACATGGATGCATGAATTCAAGTAGAGGATGAAGGTACATGTCTGAGATGTACCAAAGGAAAATCTTATAAGGGGACCATTCCCCTCATGCAACAGGTACATAGGTTTGGAACAACCCGAGGAGTTTGAGATTCATGATTGGGAATCTCATGTATACAGGTGGAAGAAAGCCCTCTATGGCTTGAAGCAAAACACCCCGGGCATAGTATGAGAGGATTGATAGCTGTCTGATGAAGCTGAGATTCACTAGGAGTGAAACCAATCCAAACCATTACCCAAAGGTTGTGGATGATAGACCTCCCATACTGGCACCTTATGAGGACGACCTATTTATGACAGGTGTAGACCCTCTCATTTGCAGAAGTAAGAGGGAGTTGGATTCTGGATGTGGAATGATAAATTGCAAGCCTGTGACTACCTCGAGGATCTTGACTTTCAGAAGTTATATGGTAGTGATGTCAGACCAGATTTGGGAAATGCCTCTGAGTTTCATAAACTCATTCGTGTTGATGTTCTTGGTGAACTTCCCTCTGGAAATATGTTTTGCAGTTAGCATGGTGAGCTCATATTTGGTTAAGCCTCATTGGATTGGTGCCAAGAATCTTTTGAGATATCTTCGGGGCACAGTCTCTCATGGATTGAGATACACTGCTAGAAATATGAAATTGCATGATTATTTGAACGCTGACTGGGTAGGCAGTGTGGAGGATCACTAGAGCACTTCTCAGTGCTAGTTCTCTTTGGATTTTGCTTCGTTATCATGGATGAGCAGGAAGCAGAAGTTGGTTGCTATAAGCACCGCCGAGACTGAATACATAGCTACGAGTATGATGTCGTGTGAAGTTGCATGGTTGCAGAAGCTCTTAAGTGAGTTGTTTGTACACACGATGAATACCACTGTGATTCTCTGTGACAACCAGAGGTGGGATTCGATTATTGAGGAATCCCGTATTCGATGATTACTCCAACTAATAGACATCAAATACTACCTTATCTTGGATATGGTAAGTCGATGAGCGAGGAGGCTCCATCGCATTGAGACTGATGTACAGGTTGCAGAAATTTTGTCAAAACCCTGAGGAAAGGTCAAATCTGTGACTTTCCCAAACGACTTGGATTCATTGAGAGACCTTCTTATAAGGGTCCTACATGTTGCATGCATTGAGCTCTGGGAGCTCTGGGGGGCTTGGGGTACTTACTAGAGCAACATATGACCACAGGGCGACTCACCCTCCCCTAGTGGTGCACTATGTACAAGATGATAGGTTGAACCTTCCCTTGTGATACCACGTGGCGACTGTGGAACATGATGATTAGTTCTCTTGTGGGTCGGGATTGTTAATTCTCCCGTGGCAACTGTGGAACAAGATGATTAGTTCTCCTGTGCACCGGGATGATTAGTTCTCCTGTGGCAACTGTGAAACAGGATGATTAGTTCTCCTGTGGGCCAGGATGATTAGTTCTCCCGTGGAAACTATGGAACATGATGATTAGTTCTCCTGTGGCAACTGTGGAACAGGATGATTAGTTCTCTTGTAGGCCAGGATGATTAGTTCTCCATGGTATCCACTAGACAAGATGATTTGTTCTCCTGCAGACAGGATGATTAGTTCTTTTGTCGAGGCATCCTATCCATGCAGTTTGGGACTCATGGGAAGTACCTCTCATCTGATCAATGAGCAGGGAAATGAGGATAGGGACCATAGTAGTTCTATCAATGGACACATCATTGTATCTATCGTACTCCCTATGCTATGATGACCTCCATTGATCTGGGATCAGTATGAGTGGTTTGAGACACTCTCTTGTGACATTGATCTGGGATCAATATGAGTGGTTTGAGACACTCTCTTGTGACATTGATCTGGGATCAATGAAACTGATCTGGGATCAATATGAGTGTTTTAAGACACTCTCTTGTGACATTGATCTGGGATCAATGAAACTGATATGGGATCAGTATGAGTGGTTTGAGACACTCTCTTGTGATATTGATATGGGATCAATAAAACTGACTTCAGGTCAATAAAATTGATGTGACACACTCTCTTCAGATGAAATTGACTTCGGGTTAGTAGAGAATGGTATGAGACATTCTCGATCAATTCTTCTTCTTCATGGTTCAGTAGAGCAGAGAAAAGCAGAGCTCAGTAGAGTAGAGCATAGTAGTGCAGGGCATTGATGGCAGAGATAGTACAGTCGGACATATGGATCAGTGGATGGAGTTCTCCCTAGTTGAGAGGGAGTGTTAAAATTGGAAACTAGGGCCAAACTCCATGTGGGTCATCTTATTTATGGCAGCTGATATTTTTCTTGGATCCCTCTCATTGAGAGGTGTAAGATTGATCTAAAGATCATCCAATTCCGATAAGTATTCACGGAGTTATGAATTTATTTATGTTAAGGGACAATTCGTCAAGGTCGGCTAGCAACCAAATAAACGCCACATGTGCTCAAGGTTTTAGTATAAATAGAGGTGGTCTTCAAGTCATCTCAACACACATGGGATCTCTTCCTCTCTCTACTTACCTTTGCGTTTTAGTAGGAGGAGAGATCTTAAGGGATAACACTGCCCTGATCCAAAGGGCAGAAAAGTTGGAAAATTCGAAATTGTTGGAACTGTCGGAAAAGCCAAAATTGCCAGAAAATCTGGAAAAGCCAGAAAAGCCAAAACTGCGGAAATTGCAGGAAAAGTCAGAACTGCCAGAAAAGCCGGAAATGCCGGAAAATCCAAAACTTCCAGAAAAGCCAGAACTACTGGAAAATACGGAACTATCAGAAAAGCCAGAATTGCCGGAAAAGCTGGAAAAGATGGAACTGCAGGAAAAGTCGGAACTGCCGGAAAAGTTGGAATTGCTAGAACTGCTGAAAAAGCCGGAATTACTGGAAAAGCCGGAATTGCCGAGAACTACTGGAACTGCTTGTAACAACCAGGACTACTAGGAACCACTGGAACTGCTGGAGCTACCGGGAACAACCAGAACTGTCGGGAATTGCTGAAACAGTCGGAGCATCTGTCTCCGAAGGAGAGCAGCGTGCAAGGGACAGCTAACTAACATTGTGACAATTGTATGATACTTATCAACAAATACACCAAGCATGCAATGTTATAGCTAGGATGCAAGGGACAACTAGCATGCAACAACAAGCATGCTAAGGATAACAAGCATGCTAGGGACAACAAGCAAGCAAGGGACAACAAGCAAGAAAGGTGCAACCAACACATAGGTCAGGAGGGCAACATGGTGCAACAATGGCACATAATGCAATACAGTGATGGGTATAGTCATGATTAACGAAACGTGATGAGATGCAGCATAGTGATGATGGGTGCAACACGGTGAGGTGCAACATTATGACGAATGCAGCTCAACGATACGTAAAGGAGTCACCTTGGAGAATCAGTTGAAGCAACATGTCTTCAACTGATCTCATGTATCATCTTCTTAGATATGATATATGCTCTTATCTAGATAAGTCAAAGTGTTGACTTCTGTTGTAAACGTACTATCTCTCTCTCTGCTGAACTATTGAAGAACATATAAGAAGAATTGATCAAGGGTTTCTCCACATTGGGATTTATCCCTGGCTAGCGCCACATCTTGTGTCTTCTTCTCTTCTGCGATTTATGTTTATGTTCTATTTGCAGTTTACTTTAATGCTAATGTAATTGCTAATCTAGAAAAGATATGGAGCTAACTGTGAAAATTGAAATAAATTGCTCTAAGCATAGAACATACCTAAAATTAACAGATCCTAATGCCTACAAAATAATAATTAGCAAAGATGTTATATTTGATGTTAGAATAATGATCACACTTGAATAATGTGAATCAGTGCAACAACCAATTGTACCAAATTAAATAATTTTACAATTTCATCATAATTGAAAACATGTCAGAGCATCAATAAACATATTCATAACATTAACCACACATCAACACATGAAAACACCAAATGTACATGGAAACCCTTTTGGGATCTTTGATTACATCAGTTTGCAAGCAGCAACTCGTTGGAGGCAGCAACTCCCAAAATAATTTTGCAGGCACCAACATGTTGTTGGCTACAACTTGATTGAGGCAACAACCTCGAAAATACACAGCCACCGACTTGCAATAGGCTCCAACTTGATTAAGGGACCAACCTCAATAGAGGCATCTACCTCCTCCTTTAATCTACAGTGGACATGGAAAATTTTAGGGCGAATTTTCTCCCTTAGGCGAAATTAAGGGGTTTTAAATTCTTAGTGGGAAAATATTTTATGTCATAGTACATTTTTACAAATCGTCTCAAATTTATTTTATAAAAAAATTAGATATGGAGGTTAGCCCACCTTATTTTAAGGGAGAAGGTAAAAAAGGTAAATTTAGCCCTTGAAATTAGGAGTTACAACCTTCCATTCGCCCTAATTTTCAAGAATAGGTTTTATTTAAGTGAATCATATAGGCCAAATACCATATTTATAAAAGAAGTATGGTAAATTAATAAAAATATAAATAAATGAGAGGTATGGTAAATAAATAAAACATTTTTTATATTTACTCAAGGGTGTAAACAAATAAAAATATAAATAAAGTGGAGGTATGGTAAATAAATAAAACCTCTTTTTATACTTACTCAAAATGTATGGTAAATAAATAAAAATATACATAAATTAGACGTATGTTAAATAAATAAAACCTTTTTTTATATTTAGTCCATAACCCTCTTTCTATTTATGAAGGCTCAAAAAAGAGGTTTTATTTAAGTGAATCCTATGGGTCAAATACCATATTTGTAAAAGAGGTATGGTAAATTAATAAAAATATAAATAAACGAGAAGTATAATAAATAAATAAAATATATATATTTTATTTTATTTATTTATTTATTTTTTTACTCTATAAGTCACCTTATATTTACGAACACTAAAAAAATGCGTTATATTTAGGTGAAACCTATGGGCAAAATACTATGGGCCAAATACCATGGGCTAGATTATTATTAATACCATGCAAAAAAACATTATTAATCCTAATATTAGTATTAATAAAAAATTAAAATGGAACATGGTATTAACCCATGGTATTCATGTGGAATGTAGCGTATTTAAAGGGGAGAATTAAACCAGTATAGATCCATCTTTACTTTGGATCTACTAAGGGATCAAATATCGTGATATGCAAACTAGCATAGAGTGAAAAAATATTTGATCCCTCTCGGAGCTTGGTGGATCAAGAGTAGAAATGGATGTTGTAACTTAATGTATGTTAAACATTTTAACTTGGTTAAAATAAAAAATAAAATAAAAATCAATTATTAATTTTTATAAATTACTAATAGTAATTTTTAAGCTCCAAGTTTATGATAACCCATGGTAATACCATGGTATTCATGTGAGCATAGACTATTTAAAAGGGAAATTCTATCATCTTAGATCCATCTTAATTTTGGGTCTACCAAGTGCTCAGAGGGATAAATAGATTTCATCCCTTTAAGAGTGGTAGCTGTGGAGTTAAGATGGATATAGGTTGGTTTTTATGATAATGAAGATATTAAATAGACTTAAGAAATTATATTGTAAAAACATCTTAAGGTGAATGGTTAAAGCTACATTTAGCCACTTCATAAAATTTAGTAAAAAATACCAATATCTCCATTAATATTGGTTTTTCTGATTTAGCAAAAAAAATTCAAAACAGTGAAACCTTATCACTCTTTCCGCATCACCCTCGCAGAATATTTCCCATCATTTTTCAAACATTCTCAACATGATATCTTCATGAAAAAGTTTAGGTACTGATGTTTGATTAGTTGTTTGAAAAATACGCTGGTTTGTACAACCTTTCATCTTTTGTGCTATTCTTAGCTTGTCCTAATGATCTGTAGGGGTTGGAGCCACTGCACCATATTTTCCTAAAAGGTGGAGATTGTTCACAAAAAATGAAATTAATCTACATGTTACAGCGTTGTTAAAAAATGAGGGTAGTGAAAAATGCTAATAAGAAATTTAGATTGGGAGAGACGTAATTAAATTTTATTATTTAATTGAATATTTCCAATTAAAATAATAATAAAGCTACATTTATATATTCATATATTGATTGTAAGACTTCTCACAATGGTCACTTCTTTCAATTAGATCCCCTTCAACCCTTTGGGATACCTAATACTTTCTTATATAATATAGTTGGGGCTTGCTACTTGTTCGCGTGTTGGGGTAAACAAACTTGATGTGTTTTTGCTTTTTTTGTTTTGTTTTGTTTTTGTTTTTGTTTTTGTTTTTGTTTGTTTGTTTGTTTTGTTTTGTTTTGTTTTTTTGTTTGTTTGTTTGTTTGTTTGTTTGTTTGTTTTTTTTTTTTTTTTTTTTTTTTTGATCTCGTAGTTGGAGTCTATGGAATAAGAAAGAAATTTGATAGCTTGAAAAAGTGGTAACTTGACAAAAGTTGTAGAGAAAATATCAATCTCTCCTACCTTAACAGAACTCGTGGTCAATATCAACACTTACAAGAACTTTGTTGTGGAATATTATCAAAACTAATAGAAGGATATGAAAGAGTGTATTGTAAGAACCTTGACAAACACGACCATTGAAACTTGGAACATTGTTTTTTTTTCCAAACATGTATGTTAGTATATTACAGTTTAATGAATATGTTTTCTTATTATCATATATGGTTTCATACTTTAACAAAACATTCTTCAAAACTTCACAATGTTTTATTATTCGGTAAAAGATTTGCAAAGATCTTACAAGATTTTATAATTCAGTGAAAGATTCTCCATCACTGTACAAGATAATATAATCTAGTGAGAGGTTCGCCAAAAAAATGATATATACATATTATATTATTGATAAAATCACCTCCCATTTTTCCTATGTATTATGGGGATTAACCCATTTATTATACATATAAATTTAGGGTAGCTCTTAAAAATTTCCTTGGTAGTGGACCACTTTTCACAATATTTCATATTGGATTCATAAGCATCAACAAAAATACCCTACCATAAATCTATTTATACCAAGAAAATGCCATCTGTTCATCAATACGTAACTGTAACATCTTCTTCAATTCTCGTTCTAATCATCAAGACAAAATCTTCCCATAAACCCAGAACATAACAACAAGAGAAATATAGCATCTTGATATAAAAATTATGTCCTCACGACTCTTCATGTCACCCTATATGTAGTGCCCTAATTCCTAATTTGCAGTAACCAGATAGACACGCATATGAAATTTGAAAACAGTAATACATAAAATTGAAATCTGCACCTACCTGAGCTGCTTGCCGACTTCCGATTCCGCTGCTGAACTGGTAATCCTTTGATTCAATTTCGAGATGGCCAATACCACCCGACCAGACAGAGCAACCTGGTTGCCCGATCCAGAGAAGCTCTCCACAGAGGCTCTCTGTCCCTCCGTGCCCAGAACTCAGATCACTCAAAGCTCTTCCACTGTAAAATCTCTTCTCCGGGTTTCCTGCTAATGAGTCTATACTTCTCTCGTTTTTCCGCACCCCCTGCTCCCGGCTCAGGCTTCTGCTATATATCCCCCCGCCTGGCGGTGGCCGCCCTCCCACTTGCAGCCACCGCCTCTCAGCATTCATGTCTCTCTGCGATATTTCTTTGTCATAAATCCTCAGTAGGTAGGGTAGTCTTTATGAGTTCAGATATTCTTTATATGATCCATTATATCTGATATATATATAGTTTGATTGATATCTACGTTGACACGTTATTGCATAAGTTCATAACTTTAACTTATATATATATTCATGACATTTCTTTAATACATGGTATAACTTTAATGATATTTCTTATAACATTTCATTTAATATATTTTATAAACATTAAATGATTTTTCCTTATAACATTTTATCAAGTATATGTTATAAATATTTAATGATATATATATATATATATATATACTTATAACATTATATTTGTAAAGTCTAACTATATATCATAAAATTTAATGTATATATATAGATATATTCATATATTATAAAGTTTAACGTTTTTATTAATGGGTCAATTAGATGGGTTGTTACATACATTCCCCCTTCTGAAAACTTCGTCCCGAAGTTAGAGCTTTAGGTTCAAGGTTTTAATAGGTATGCCCTTATCTATCCAGGTCCCCAAGCTATTCAAACTCATCCTTTCCTCCCTAATCTCTTCTGCTCCCATCCTATCCGTCCTCTACTAGAGTATGCCATGGCGTCGATTTACTGACCTCACCATTCATAACACGAAGGTAACAGCGTCGGCTATACCGACCTGATTCCCAGTAGGCATCCGGCAGTCATCATCACACGTCTAGGGGAGCGTGACTCGCACAGTCCTCCCATGACTCCAGGATTCGGAGGATAAACGGTGGGTAACACCTCCACCCCTCCAGTAGTATCAGGGCTACTCCCTTATCATAGAATCACTTTGAGCTTTAACTGATCTGAGTTCTGTCATCACGTGGTCATCTCGAAAATTGGATCAATTATCTGCACTCATAGTTTATCTGCCAGCTTACCTGCAATCTTACACTTACCCAGCATTTGTAAAATGTGCATCAGCATATTCGAAATAACTTATGTATTATCTACATATAACAGAATTTTGTTTATTTCCTATGCATGTATTCTGACTTTTCTATAGGGTGTATTCACTTCCTGTCTTTTATTTCAGTTGCTCGTTTTGACATGCATAAAATAAAACAGATTTATATTGTTCAATTTCTACCAGAAGTAAATTCATTTGACGGTCTTAATCTTTACTTCAACATTTATAATTTAGTAATATAATCACATATATTGTTTTGGTATCCATGTACCAGCAGGAATTAAACACATATTATTTTGGTATCCACGTACCAGCAGGAATTTTAAACATGTATTATTTTGGTATCCACGTACCAGCAAGAATTTAAACATATATTATGCCGCAAAGTTTCATGTTTATCACTAATCATTCAAATGTTTTTGGTTTTCTGACAGAGGTGAAGTAAATATATATACTAAACATAGTGTAAAGTTCTTCAAAATGGACATAAACTAGGGTATCTCTGACATATGTCCTTTGTATTCTCCCAAGTCGCTGATCCAGGACTATACTTGTCCCACTGGACCTTAACTTGGTCCACCAGGCGGTTCCTCAGCTGTCGAACTCTACGTTCCAGTATACGTAACGGTTCGACCGTTATGACTCCCTCGTCCGATACCTGCAATTCTTTCCACTGGATGTTATGAGATAGATCAGCTACATAATGCCTTAATACAGAAACATGAAATACATTATGAATTCTATGCAAGTGAGGTGGCAGGGCAAGACGATAGGCCACAGGTCCAACTCTTTCCACGACTTTAAACGGTCCTATAAATCGGGGTGACAACTTTGTCCCTTTTCCGAATCGAATAGTACTTTTATTTGGCTTGATGCGGACGAAGACCTGGTCCCCTACTTCATACTTCCTATCAGATCGGTGAGCATCAGCATAACTCTTTTGTCTATCCTGAGCTTCCTTTAACCGCTGTCTAATCTGGCTGACCTGCGCTTCCATTTCATGGATTAATTCTGGCCCTATTATTACTCGATCTTCTAACCTGTCCCAACTTAACGGTGTTCTGCACGGTCTGCCATATAAAGCTTCAAATGGAGGCATCCCAATCGAACTGTGGTGACTGTTGTTGTATGCGAATTCAACCAAGGGTAAATACTTTTCCCAGTGGTATTGTTGATCCATTACGTACATCCGCAACATGTCTTCAAGTACTTGATTCACTCTTTCAGTTTGCCCATCAGTCTCAGGATGGTAGGCAGTGCTTAAATTTAGCTGAGTACCTAAGGCTGTCTGCATGCACGTCCAGAATCTGGAAGTGAATCGCGAATCTCTATCGGATATAATCTTCTTAGGTACTCCATGATATCTGATAATTTCGTTTATGAATACTCGAGCCACGTCAGCAACATCATAAGTATCTTTTACCGGAATAAAATGGGCGCTTTTTGTTAATTTATCCACCACTACCAGAATGGCATTGTGTCTCTGAGAAGTAAGAGGTAGTCCAGTGATAAAATCCATAGAGATGGTCTCCCATTTAGACATAGGTATGTCGTGGGGTTGTAAGAGACCTGCTGGGTGACAATGATCTGCCTTTACTTGCTGACATTCCATACATTTTGCAACAAATTTAGCGATATCCCGCTTCATGCCTGCCCAAAAGAAGAGTTTCTTGGTATCCGCATACATTTTCCGTACTCCAGGATGAGCACAATATACGGCTTTGTGAGCTTCCCCGAGGATGGTATCTCGAAGATCTTTATCATCAGGAATGTACATCCTTCCATAGAATCGCAAGATCCC
This sequence comes from Pinus tabuliformis, assembly GCA_031772625.1. Classification (NCBI taxonomy): domain Eukaryota; kingdom Viridiplantae; phylum Streptophyta; class Pinopsida; order Pinales; family Pinaceae; genus Pinus; species Pinus tabuliformis. The sequence goes on from CM062813.1 coordinate 297,955,424, forward strand.
ATCGCTTTCTAATTCATAACCCTCGAACTTAGATTCTTTTGCCTTAATCCCCTCAAGACTTGCCCTCACTTTTAAATACCAGTTGTCTTTTATAAGACGATCCAACACTCGTTGTCTTAAGTCCACTTTAATGGGTATGAGAGAAAATATCCGGGGTCTCCTGCTTAAGGCATCGGCTACCACATTTTCCTTTCCCTTAATATATGATATTCCGAAGTCATACTCACTTAGGAATTCACTCCATCGCCTTTGCCTGGAATTTAAGTCTCTTTGGGTGAACAAATATTGTAGGCTTTGATGGTCGCTTTTAAGTGTAAACTTTCGTCCCACCAAATAGTGTCTCCAGATCTTTAAAGCTAGCATTACAACGGCCAATTCTAAATCGTGAGTAGCATAAAGTTCTTCATGAGGTTTTAGCTTTCTGGAAGCATAAGCTATCACTCCCCTGTCCTGCATTAACACTGCACCCAGCCCTTGCTTGGATGCATCCGTACATACCGTAAAGTCTTTGCCCATATCCGGGACTCTTAGGATTGGCGCACTAGTGAGTAGTCTTTTGAGTTCAGAGAATGCATTATTACATTCCTCGGTCCACTCATACTTAACACCTTTACGCTGGAGGGTTGTGATTGGCTTCGCGATTTTGGAGAATCCTTCCACAAATCTCCGGTAATAACCTGCTAAGCCCATAAAACTTCGTATCTCATGTGCATTTCTCGGTATTGGCCAATCCATGATCGCTTTTACCTTCTCAGGATCTACTGAGATCCCTTCACCTGATATGATGTGACCCAAATAATGAATCTTTTCCTGAAAGAAGGAACACTTGGACAGTTTTCCATATAACTGACGTTCTCTAAGGCAGGACAATACTAACCGCAAATGCTCCTTATGCTCTTCTTCATTCTTGGAATAGATGAGAATATCATCTAAAAAGACTTGTACAAATTTATCAAGATACTGACGGAAAACACTGTTCATAAGATTCATGAATACGGCTGGCGCATTTGTTAACCCAAATGGTACCATAGTAAATTCATAGTGCCCAAAACGTGTCCGGAATGCTGTCTTAGAGATATCATTTTCAGAAATCCTTAGCTGATGATACCCTGATCGAAGATCAATTTTTGAAAAGACAGAAGCTCCTTTCATTTGATCGAAAAGATCATCGATTCGCGGCATAGGGTATTGATTCTTCACTGTAGCTCGATTCAAGTCCCGATAGTCTATGCATAATCTTAAGGATCCATCTTTCTTCTTCACAAAAATTACAGGAGCGCCCCAAGGTGAGGTACTGGGCCGAATAAGCCCTATATCGAGTAGTTCCTTCAACTGGATTTGCAATTCCTGAAGTTCTGGGGCTGTCATTCTATAAGGCGTTTTAGAAATCGGCTGGGTACCGGGCTTTAACTCAATAGTGAGATCCAATTCTCTTACCGGGGGTAATCCAGGTAGTTCCTTTGGAAATACATCCGGGAACTCGGCTAACACCGGATATTGTTCTAAGGACGGTCCCTTTTCCTGGCTTACTTCGTGAATTGCATAAGCCTGACAACCCTTTCTTAAACAACGCTTCACCTGCATTGCCGAAATGTAGCGCAAGGAAATTTCTCTCTTGATTCCTTGAATTTGGATTACTTCTCCCTCATCATTTAAGCCCAAAATCCTTTTTCCATAACAATCTACCCACGCCTGGTGAGCTTCCAGCCAATCCATACCTATGATAAGATCATACGTCCCTAGGGCAGTGACGTAGACTTTTAGTTTAGTCGAACAGACCCCTAGGTCAATTTTGCATTGATCCACACTCAAGCCCACGGTTTGGAGTTTTCCTGAGGCCATTTCCACTTGGTGGAAATCATTTTGTCTACGAGCTGCCAGCCCACATTTGTTTAATGCATATGACGAAATGAAACTATTTGTGGCACCAGTATCAAATAAGATTTTGAGTTTTACACCATTGATAATACCTGAAGATTCCACTACAGTGGATTGATGGGCTGCTTGGTCGTGGTTGACTACTGCATGAATTCTATGATTACTTCGCTTGGCTGATATCGGCTCCCTCCCAGTGCTTTGCAATATGTCCGATGACGCTTCTGGGCAGTTACGCTGGAAATGCGGCCCCCCACATCCCCAACAATTGAGCTGCGCCGATCCTCTTGAATTAAGGTGCGAGTTTCTAGAGAACGAGCCGCGTCCTCCCATGTTGGTTCCTCTCGCACCCCTTCCTCTACCGGTAGTCCCTCGCGATGCCCATGGTCTGGTGCTGGACGATTCCGCATCTATAGTGTTTACAGCCATGGGAACTCTTGTCCCCATACTTGGGGTAAACCTGTTACCGTAAGGTGGCCTCGAGCTACCTCCTCTGAAAAAGTTCCGGGGAGCCTTCCCTGGAAGTCCCGATTGTAAAGACCCTGCTGGCCCTATATCCTTTTTGATTCCAAGGTGTTCTTCTACATAACGGCTACATTCAACTGCCTCGACTACCGATGATGGTTTCCACATACTTACCAAGGCTCTGATGCGAGGGTTTAACCCAAATATGAAGTGTTCAGCTTGACGTTCATCAGAGTCTAAGTAGGGAATGTATTTTACCAGCTCCATAAACCTTATTTCGTACTCTTCCACCGTTTTACTTCCCTGAATTAGTGTATGAAAGGCTCTGGCTTGCTGCTGTTGAAAGTATGGAGGTAAATACTTCGCGCGGAACCTTTCCTCAAACAGATCCCAAGGAACGTTGTCTGATGTAAGATGTAGCTGCTTTTCCAGGTTTCCCCACCAAATCAGGGCACTTTCCTGTAGTTGAAACACCGCAATTTTTGTTTTTGTTGAAGGCGAATATTCTCTTAACCTAAAGCACCGGTTCATCCCCTCCAACCATGCCTCAGCGCGTTCACCAGCTCGACCTCCTGAAAATTCTGGGAGTCTAATTTTCTGAAGCTCTCTTGAGATGTCTTCTCTCGATCCTCTGGGCTCCAAATTATGTGGTTCCGCTGAACTGGTGGCTACATGCTGAAATTCCTCTTTGTTTTTAGCCTTAGTTGATTCCTTTAATGTTTCCAACAAGGCCTCCAAAGAGTTCATTATCACAGTCAACTCTGGCGTTGGAGCGTTTGATGTTGACGGTTGCCTTGGTGGTGACGAGGGTGAGGGGGATGGCGATGGCGACGGTGGCGGCATTAATGGTGATGATGCTGCCTGATCACGTCGTCGTCGCTCATACGTCTTTACCATCGTAATGGTCCCTGAACACAAATAAAATGTATATATATAAAAAAAAATGGAGGCGGATAACCAAATTTTAACACACCAATTTCTTTGCAACTTCACATTTAAAAACGGGTATAGTTTTGCTATTTTTACCCGCTAGGCGGATCTTACTGGTACCGAGGTCAAGGAGGGTGGCCACGCGACCTCCTTGTCCTAATGCAGGGTTTTCTAAAAATGAATAATGCAGAAGTGCATGTTTATTAGCCCCTAAGGTAAGACATCTAAAGTTTATTTACCTAATAACATCCCCAAAACGAAAATGTTAGCTTTTCGTTTACAATGTACATCGGTAACATAACTGTCATACCTCAACCTGTCTATAACATTTAAGGGGGTCATCTGTATCCATACCCCGAATAAATTACAAGGGTATGTATTAAATCTTTAGTTTGTATGATTACCAACATTGACAACTTGGCAATAAATTGCAATTAGTTTGCTATTGGTTCTAACATGCTGGTGCCTCCACTGATTGGCGCATGAATTAGCTAATTGAATTTCCAAAAGTCAGAAGTAATCAACTCAGAAGTAGAGCTTCCTCCAGGTGAAGGGAGTGTGCTAACTGATTGGTTTCCTGCCATGACAAAACATATGGCAGAATGTCACACCTTTATACAGATGAGTACTGATTTTAATGATTGCACAGATCAACGCTATAGTTGCTCTGGGCAGAGGAATTTGAGGTACTTTTATAGCACATTAAAATATATTATTTCACAACAGTTTGATATAAATATATTAATATTAAGCGCCTAATGAGTGATAGGAGCTGGCCATGGATTAAAACATGAACCACTATTATAACATATAGTTTTTAATGGCTACCAGGATGCATACTCAATTTAATTGCTGAACTTAATTTATTTAAGTATATGGCGCTCTTAGCATTACACAGTCACAATCTCGGCATGATTGTGACCTCACAGTTATACATTTGGCATTCTAGACATAGTCAAGATCTTGGTGAAAATAGCAGTCATGATCTTGTCCTTTTATGAAGACAAGGTCCTGATCCTTATCTCAGCGTAGCTATCATAAAGACCACATTGTTATGATCTCAATAAAGGTACAGCAATGGTGACCTCAATGAGGGTACAACAGGGATGATTTCAGTGAAGGTGCAGCAGTGGTGTAACTGTGATGGAAACTGACTTGTAAGAGGAGGCTTAGATTTAATTAAAAGTTTAACTGTCTTTCATGAAAAGAACGAATAATCTAGGGCATGCAGTTAAGGAGTTAACAGCATTTCTCACTGATGGAGTGCACAGGCAGTGAACCTTTAAACAGAGGACAGCCGCTTGCTTGCGTGCATTGTTTCTTTCTTTGAGCAGAGGATATGATTTGTGGATAGTTTATTTCTCTTGGTTAGAGTTTTACAGCTATGGACTATGATTTTCCAATTATGAACATTGTTTTTTTTGCATTTCTGACTCCTAACTTAGTAACTAAAATAATATTGCCTACTGAAATATTAAGTATAAATCATAATTATCATCACTGGGCATGTCTATATCACATGATCCATACATTGTACTTTATTTATGGCAGTGCTACATGACTGCACATCATCACTGCACCTAAACACTATATCTATTTCCTCAGTGCACACAGATACTTCTGTAACACTGAGTTAACTTCAACAAACCCTAATCCAGTAAAGTAAACCCAGCAGATTTATACAGTACTCAACGTAGATCACAAGAAGGACATACTCAACTTATTACCACAAATGGAGAATCATTGTGTATTGTGCTTTAGTTGTGCATATATAAAGATATAATTGTTTGAACAAACTTGATGTAATTTCCTGTGTCTTTATAAATATCAATATTCATTTATTTAAGAGATGCACACACACAATTTTATATGTTCTTTCAAGGCGCACCATGCCAAAGCACATTATAACAATACGACACCATAAACCGAATAATTGTCCAACATCGACACAACATCAGATTATATGCTAGCTAACATGGTACACGGCCTGTTTCATTTTAATTTAAAATAAACTTGTAATCCTAGAAAATTTGCGTTCAACATTTTTGCATCTGCGAGGATTCAGAGTTCTGGTCCCTAACTGCAGAGGACCCAGAAAAGTATTTGAAAGACAGAACAGATATCAGAACAAAGGATGTAGTACCCTTGTTGCTGGCATTAGGGCACAAGAGATAGTCTAACCTTGTATTTTGTGTAAACTAAGGCGAAGCACAAAGATATAAAAGAAGACTGGTACTGGATAGGGTGGATGTATTTATTTATTTTTGCTGCCAAATGTTTCAGCTGTCATTTATTGATTTAAGCTCAGTACTTGTACCCTGTAACAGAGTTTCCTATCTCATTTTGCCATAGGTTGTTGCAATAATTCCATTGACAAAAGAACATAGCAGTAGTGTTAAAGCCATGGAACATGTACAAGAAAAAAAAATCCATATTACTTTGACGAATTGAGATAGATCCAGTCGAAGTATAAAATTCAAATAAAAAGAGTTTATACAAGGTGATCAGTTATTGCTTCTCTGGATTCAAAAATAAATTAACAGGTCTGGAAGTGATGTAATTCTGTAAAAATGTTTTTAAATGGTCAGAATTTGATAATATAAAAAGTTAGATAATCCGTAGTTTTAAATGAATATTTGATGATCTGAATTGATACAGCATTGGAAAAAAAAACTCAAAAGGCCATTGTTACATTACGTATGAATCTTGGATTACTGTAAATTTCTGTTGATATTTAAAACTTCCTCAATTCTAATCAAATTTGTAGCTTGAAATTTCTTGTAGAAACCTATATTGGGAAAATCGATAGCTCTTGGAAACGCGATAGCTCTATTGACTCCCGAAAATCGATAGCTCGACCTCCCAAAAAAAAACGTTGACGCTGATCGAAAACTGAATCAGGGATCCGTAGTCGATATGACGAAGTCTTAGAGGAAAGAGCCAAAGGTAAAACTTTGACTCGAAAGAATGAGAAAGGAAATATATTAAATCCGCATTAGGTTTTCCCGCGATGTACTGTGGGTTCACCGAAAATACCCTGCCAAAGGAGCATTTCGCCGAAGGCTAACGGAATGGATCGGCAATTTTGTGTCGGGCTGTGATAACTACGCCCCAAGTCCAGCAGCGTCCATTGACAAAGCTGGGGTTCGAATCCTGCCGTCCACGGCAAGAAAATTCTCGGTGCAGGTCATTGGTCCTGCGTTCTGAGCTTGCTTTCTATAAGGTGATATAGATCTTCGATTCCGTGCCGGCAACACCCTTCAAGTTATTTTGCTGTCTATATATTTATAGAGTGAAAGTCGTATTGCTTGCGCATACTGGGGAGAACCTCATGTCGTCGGATTTTATGTGACCTGCGGCCACAACACGATTCCCCTTCATTTCTTCATCTCTAAAGAAAGACGGAGCAAACATTTCATCGTCTTTACAGAACGAAGGAGCAAACATGACCAGTACTAACGAAGAGTTTCGAACCCGAAACCCATCGTCCACCACATACTATAATTAAACCCTGCTGTTTTCGTTTTAAATTTCGGATGGACTCCACAGCGCAGGTGGATTTGTTTTCGGATTCTCCAGATGGATTTCACACCATAGGTGGCTTGTTGCTAATTCATTCATTCATGGGGAAATTCGTTAACGGATACATAGAAGGAGAGGAAGCACGTACAGGAGCGTAGGGTTGGGAGGTCCGAAGGTTTGAACAGGGCTCTGATACCATGTGTAGTGCCCTAATTCCTAATTTGCAGTAACCAGATAGACACGCATATGAAATTTGAAAACAGTAATACATAAAATTGAAATCTGCACCTACCTGAGCTGCTTGCCGACTTCCGATTCCGCTGCTGAACTGGTAATCCTTTGATTCAATTTCGAGATGGCCAATACCACCCGACCAGACAGAGCAACCTGGTTGCCCGATCCAGAGAAGCTCTCCACAGAGGCTTTCTGTCCCTCCGTGCCCAGAACTCAGATCACTCAAAGCTCTTCCACTGTAAAATCTCTTCTTCGGGTTTCCTGCTAATGAGTCTATACTTCTCTCGTTTTTCCGCACCCCCTGCTCCCGGCTCAGGCTTCTGCTATATATCCCCCGCCTGGCGGTGGCCGCCCTCCCACTTGCAGCCACTGCCTCTCAGCATTCATGTCTCTCTGCGATATTTCTTTGTCATAAATCCTCAGTAGGTAGGGTAGTCTTTATGAGTTCAGATATTCTTTATATGATCCATTATATCTGATATATATATAGTTTGATTGATATCTACGTTGACACGTTATTGCATAAGTTCATAACTTTAACTTATATATATATTCATGACATTTCTTTAATACATGGTATAACTTTAATGATATTTCTTATAACATTTCATTTAATATATTTTATAAACATTAAATGATTTTTCCTTATAACATTTTATCAAGTATATGTTATAAATATTTAATGATATATATATATATATATATATATATATATATATATATATATATATATATATATATATATATATATATATATACTTATAACATTATATTTGTAAAGTCTAACTATATATCATAAAATTTACTGTATATATATAGATATATTCATATATTATAAAGTTTAACGTTTTTATTAATGGGTCAATTAGATGGGTCGTTACACTATAAGATCAAAAAAATATTATAGCCATTTTCCCTATTTCATAAATTAATTTGGAATTCAAAAACACACAAAAAAACATAACAAAAAATAAACAATCGAAAAAATGCACTTTTTCAGGGTGTGTTTGACAAATTGCACTATTGCAATTCTATAAAATGCACTTTTATGGGTTCAATAAAATGCAGCTTCCATCATGCCAATATCCCCATAGAAAACAAGATTTTGGTCACTTTGACCTTTACAACAGAAACCAAACTAATCAACCAATCTGCTTATGTAATATGTTGTGTCAAACGATGATCAAAAGCATGTTTTGTTTTCAATAAAATATACATAATATAAAAACCACAACTATCGCCCTCCACTGGGTTTGAACTTGATCTTCGTCTTTTCATAGAAGTTACACCCACAATTAGATTAATACCCATTAATATTTTAACTTTCCTAAGTTTAGGCTTAGGAACTCCATTAAAAATATTAATTATTTTAGTAAAATCGTTTCTGGGTGGAAATTCCCAAAACACTTTCTGGGTTCTTTGGAATACATGTGCCCAAGCCTCCTTGCAAATTTGAGGCATAGAGCACATCCGATGCTATCCCAAATCAATACTCCCTCTCAGTGAGGAATGTGCTCTAGCAATACATTGTTGCTACATACTGCTCTAACTTTGAAGCATCGTTCTCTGCATTGTTGATGTCTGACATGCTATCCACCAACTACTGCGCTGTTGTTGTAATTGTACTGTTGCCTTTGACACTGACACTGCCACTGCCAATGCTACATCTGTACTACATCTCCCTCTCAAATGCTACATCTGCTATGATGCTAGCACTTCCACTACTAACACTCCATCTATATTGCAACTCAGTTGTTGAGAGAAGCAACTGAAAAACATCCAAAATTACTTAAGTAACTGTGTTTAGTATGATATCATGTGAATGTTGGAACTGACTGCTGCTAGTTTCTGCGCTGAACCTCTGAGTCTACGATGCTGCTGTTGACCTCTGCTTTGTGCCATCTGCACTGCTGTCAACTCTACTTTGCATTGCTCAAACTTTAGCGCTCCTAGCCACTGCAACTATCTCCTTGACACTCCTTGGCACCAACTGACACTATTCCATCCTGCTACTACTGATATGGGCTCCCGTAGCAAGATATTGATCCGTCAGATGGAATCCTCAAGGATCCTGCTCATCTGTAGCTCTTTCGAACTACAAATCCAAATCAGCTTACCTCCCTCCTGGAGGTATCTTGGCTGTCATGGCAAACTCCTCCTCTTCGATCTTTGTGGGTGCAGCCTTCGGATTGTGTTTCTCATCCTTGTCCTTCTTCTTGAGAGGACACTAAGTAGCGTAGTGACCCATCTCACCACATCTTAAACACTTGATCTTCGAGATGTCCTTCTTATGTCTCTACTGCTCCTGTTGTCCCTTCGATGCAGGGGATGCATTATCCTCCTCCTCCTTGGGCTTTGACCCACTGCTGCTGCTGCTTCCGTCAAGTTTTACCTTGACCTAGTTTCTCCTCATCTCCTCTTGTTTTAGAGTTGCCCACATCTCATCCCAATTCTGCAATGCCGGTCTGCCCAGGATACTCTGGACAAAGACTTGCCACTCATCTGACACAGAATTGAGGGCTAGTCTAACTAACTCCGAATCCTGAGGTGTTTGTCCCGCAGCAGATAACTCATCACAGGTTTCCTTCATCTTCGTGACAAATGGATCCACACGCTCTCCCTTTTGCATCTGAGCAGATCTCAACTTCTACTCCAAGTAAATCTTTCGCTGCTCAGAAGATCCCTGATATAACGTGGCCAAGACATCCCACATCTCCTTAGCAGTCCCTCTGCTAGTAACGTGACACACCAAATGATCCTTAACTCCATTCAGGATCATCCTCTTGGCCTTCGCCATCTCAGCTCTGTACTTCTTTAGCAGCTCTGCATCCGCAAGGACATCCACTACGCTGTCGACATATGTCTTGAGAGCATGTTCATCTAGAAGGAACAACATTCTAGCCTTCCAGATGACATAGTTGGATGCTCCATACAACCTGTCCTGATCCCTCTAGCCACTGGTTGCCATTTTTATCACAAATGTCGACCCCTCTCTGCTCCTCATTGTTGTTGCTCAACCAATGAGAAAATAGACTTCTCAGCAGGAAGTTTGCTGAGGAAAAGTTCCCTCAAGGTGCTTCTCTTCTCTCTTCTGATGTTTTTCAGCCGAACAATCTATCTGCTAAAGAAAAAAAATAAAAATAAATAAATAAATTTGCATCCCACCAGCTCTCTTACGTTGAGGCTGCAACGATTCTCCCTTTGCCTTCAAAAAAAATCGAACTGGAAGTCCTTCTCTCCGTCGACTCACTCGGAGAGAGACTGCCTTGAAAAACTGCCCTCCCGGCTTGGAACTGAGTCAACCCTCTCAGGTTTCGAATTGTTGCCTCCTACAGTTTTTTCGAACTCCCTTCTTCTGCTCAGCGTTGGATCTAATGACTCTGCTCTTCTTGCTTCACCTGCTACTTTGATACCATGTGAAAATTCCTCAACCGGAATCCCTACTGCAACAACTGATGATATTACTCCTATTTGTTAAATTCTTTTAAACAAATTATTTGCAGTTTCCTACAACAGATATCGTAATACATAAAATGTAGCCTTCACTTAATTAATTTATATGTAGAAACAAGAGACTGAGCAAGAAAGAAAATACAACACCATAACACCGTTATTTTTGGACAAATGTCCCCGGAAAAACCCAATGCGGGAAAACCGCTGCAACAGATCTGAGGGTTTATCATTATTAAGCAGTAGAAAATTTTGAATACATCTCTAAATACCTCTCAAGTTATTCAGTTACAGAGAGAAATACTTGTAGAAATATTTGTGAGATTACCTCACACAATCACTGAGAAAAATCCCAATTGATTCAAACATTGTATGAGGTGCCTCTAGTAGGTCCTATGCTGCCTCTGTGCAGTCCTCATGTAGGCTCTGCATCAACCCCTCTAGGCACTGCGTCACCCAGCCTACTGATCAATTTGTTGCCTGGAGTCACTATTCTCAGCTTCCCGGTCTCACACCTTGGCTCTTGGCTTCTGAAACTGACTCTGTGCAGCAAAATCTCAGGCTCTCTCTCACCCTCTACGCTGCCTCTGCATGGCCCTTCGTCGCCCTGTGTTAGCCTCTGCGTGAGAGCTGTTGGATCACTCTCTGCTGATGATTCTCCAACTGAGAAAATCTCTTTATCTCTGGATGCTATCTCTACCCCTCAACTGCAAGAAATCTCCTCGATCAAAACTTCCTCCTTAGAACTTCTCACTTCATAAATTCGATCTCTTGATATCTCATTGTGTTTTCCAAATGACCCTCAAGCCCTTATCTTTCTGTTGGTCAATCAATGACCTAGATTAACTCCTAATCAAAGGCCCAAATCATTTTGACTTGAACTCCGTCTTTTTCTAGAAGTTACACCCACAATTAGATTAATACCCATTAATATTTTAATTTTCATAAGTTTAGACTTAGGAACTCCATTAAAAATATTAATTATTTTAATAAAATCATTTATGGGTGGAATTTTCCAAAATGCTTTCTAGGTTCTTTGGAATACATATGCCCAAGCCTTCCTACAAAATTTGAGGCCCAAAGCACATTCGATGCTATCCCAAATCAACACAACGAATGCACCACTATGCCTTCGAGGCCTAAACCAATGTGCCATTGTACCTACATGGTTTAACCAATACATCACTATGCCTCCGAGCTACAACTGAAGCTGATATGTTAAGCACCTTCGAACTCGAATCAAATTCAATACATTAATCGCCGTCAAACCTAAGTTAGAACCAATATGCTAATTGCCTTCAAGCCTCCCAAACAGACTCATCGATTATTTGATCCACACCATATGGCATCGCATTAACACACACATATATGTGTGTGGGTGCCTCTATTCCAGGTTAAATTAGATGCTAATTTGAAACTCGGGCCAACGAAAGTTTGATATTTGGAACTTTTCTATAACACTCCATGTGACCTAGTCCTGGGGGTCCATAGTCAAACTCATGCTAATGTCAGCATGACATCACTAATGCCACATGGTACTCTTTGAATGGTGCCATGTGTCACCCAAATTATGCCCTATTGGTTGACCAAAAGTTCCAAATCAGTATGCCACATGGCACCTTGTCGTGCTTCCATGTATCAATGCACTGCCACATCATGTCCATGTCGTCATGGTGTGCCAATATTGTGTTGCCACATCATCATCATACAACCACATCATCATGTCCATGTCATCACCATGTGCCAATGTCAGAGTGCCATGTCAGCATTGAAGGGTCCACTTGTCATCTAGATACAAAGTCCACTTATATTGGTCACATGTCACTTAACAATTGGTCCACCTATATGCCTACGTTTCATGTCCACGTGGTGGGAGGGACTCGACCTTCATTAAAGATCATGCAAGTGTGCACACAATTTATTGCTCATCAAGCCATAGTTCATTCTTGGCTGTTGGATCCGCCCAAAGTAGCGCAGACGTTAATCTCTTAAACTTTGTGCAGGTTGGGTGCCAACCACTGTTGGTTTCCCAAGGAAATAGAGATCCGCTCTAGAACTTGCTTGATTTTTAATGACTTATGAGTTTGTCCCATTTTTACCCTTTTTATCCAGTGTGAACTTTCAAATTGACATATCTTCTCATCTGAGAAGAATTTGGTAAAGTGTGATATACCATTGGAAAGGTCTCATAGACTCATAGAGGACTATCCAACCATACCATATATAGATTGATTTGAACATTGTATCTTCAACAAAAAATCAATAAACTTCAAGTCACTTTTAACAATGACGTGATCTTTCAAAGCATGATAACACTATATTCAACAGTCTCCTTCCTTTGACATACCTTCTTCATGGTAACACTCTATTCAATAGTCTCATCCTTTGACATACCCTTTGACATCAATGGCACTGGTTGTCATCAATGGCAACACTATGTCCAACAAATGAATCTTCTCTTACTAAATCAGATCATGCAGAAGATGTTGTGAAACAGGGACATACATCAAATCAACAAATTCAGTTTGAGATGGAACCATCTACAAACACATGGAAGCAAGAAGAAACTTATGGAGATAAAGGAGTTGTAGATGTTGAAGACACTCAAGAAAGCTTGAAGTTCCAAAACCTACACCGAGAAGATCTACACGGGAGAGAAAAGCTCCAAAAAACTATATCGATTTTGTTTCATCTACTGCTTTAGTTTTTGATATTTAAGAACCTTCATGTTATCAAGAAGCAATAAATGATATCAATGATGAAAGAGGAAGTGGATGCCTTGGAGAAAAACAATACGTGGGACCTAGTTGAACTCCCGAAAGATAGGAAGGTTGTTGGATGCAAATGGGTCTTCAAATTGAAAAGAGGCGTTGATGGTAATATTGAAAGGTATACAACCAGACTGGTTGCAAAAGGTTACTCATAGATGGAAGGTATATATTTCCATGAAATTTTTTCGCCAGTTGTTAAACTTGTTTCTATTCACATTGTGTTAGTGTTAGTTGCTTTGCTTGACTTGGAGTTAGAACAATTAGATGTTAAAGCATCATTCTTGCATGGAGATTTGGATGAGGACATTTATATGGAACAATGGCAAGATTTTGTGCAACATCACAATGGAAGATTAGTTTGCAAGCTAAAGAAATCATTGTATGGCCTGAAACAATCACCTAGGTAAATGGTACATGAAGTTTTATGCCTTCGTGATGAGCCAAAATTATGTTAAAAGTGAGTATGATCATTGTGTGTACTTTAAAAGTTTGAATGACATATTCATTATCTTGGTGTTATATGTTGATGATATGCTCATTGCAAGAGCGAGCATGGAAGGACCAATAAGTTGAAGGATTAGATGGCTATGACGTTTGATATGAAGGATTTGGGATTTGCAAAACAAGTGTTGGGCATTGAAATACATAGAGACAGGAAAAAAGGTAAGCTTGAGTTTTCACAACAAAAGTATGTAGAGAAAATACTTCCGAAGTTTGGGACAATCAATGTGAAATCAATTAATCCTTTTCGTTTCCCATTTTAAGCTTTCTTATATCTTATGTCCCAATAATGAAGAAGAAAAGGAGTATATGTCTCGTGTACCATATCCTAGTGCAAAAGGAAGTATGATGTACGTGATTGTTTGTACTAGATCTGATATTTCACATGCAGTGGGAGTTATCAAGATATTCATGGCAAATCCAAGTAAAGAGCATTGGTTTGCAGTGAAATGAGTACTTCGGTATCTTAGAGGCACCAGTGATTATTGTATCTCCTTTAATGGTTGTAAGTATTATGTCCGCAAATATGTTGACTTAGATTTTGCAGGTGATTTGGACAAGAGGAGGTCCACTTCAAGAGATGTCTTTACTCTGGTAGGGGGATCCATTAGTTGTATGTCAAAGCCTAAAAAAATTGTGTTATCCACTGCAGAGGCATAATACATTGCTGTCTCACATGATTGCAAAGAGACAATTTGGTTAAAGGGACTTCTAGGTGAACTTGGGAGAAAACAAAGTAGCGTAACTATATTCCGTGATAGTTAAATGCGCTATATTTGGCTGCAAATCCAGTTTATCATAGCAAGACCAAATATATTGATATAAATTATCATTTTGTAAGACATGTTATCGATGGAGGTGGAGTAGATCTCAGAAAGGTTCACACCCTAGAAAATTGTGCAAACATATTCACAAAATTAATGTTGATAGAGAAATTGTGATGGTGTCTTGCTTCTTTTGGTTTGCACTCTAGAAAATTGTGCAGACATATTCACAAAACCAGTATTGATAGAAAATTGTGATGGTGTCTTGCTTCTTTTGGTTTGCAGAAAATGCAATAGGACTTTGGCAAGGCATATGAAAATTATTGTCAAGAAAATGTGACAACAATATGTAAATGTAAATTTAAGTTTACTCAAGTAAATATTGTTGCAGTTATTCAATTTTATGAACTAAACTATAGTTACCAAAACTATTGTAACATAACCTATTTCATATATGTTATGAGAGATGAGGAGGTTGTATTGTAAATCCTAATTGCCTTGCTGGTGGATGTTTCCTTGACAAGTTGTCAAGGTTTTACCAGGTAAATCCTGTGTACTTTTGTGTAATAATTTTGTGTGCCAATTTTCTCGTGAATGATTTTGTTTACAAATTTTGAACAACAAATTAACAATATTTAAATATAAAATTAATAAGATTCATAAAAAATCCTAAAATTAAAATTTTAAATAGACTCATAAATATTAAAAATTAAACTTTTTAATTTAATTTAGAAAATAAAAAATTAAAGAAACATAATAAATTTAATATCCACTAAAACCATTAGACAAACTGAATTTGAAAACAAAATTTTTATAAAATTCATTTTACAAAATAAATTTGTATTAATTCATGAAATAAAATTTAATAATTTTTTTTTTTTACCTCTCCATTTCCAAAACACAAAAATATCAATTTACCTCTCCATTTCCAAAACACAAACAAATTTACCGAGCCATTTCCAAAACACAAAAATATCAATTTACCTCTCCATTTCCAAAACACAAAAATATCAATTTACCTCTCCATTTCCAAAACACAAACAAATTTACCGAGCCATTTCCAAATATAACATATAGAGAGCAAGGATCCAATTCTGATATCTAGCTGTTTACAATATGTGATGGCAAGTTAAAAATAATGTTTGAGAGCCCTGATTTTACATTGAGAAAATGATTTCAGCAGTGCCCTCAATTGTACAAACTATACACCTGCAACTTCACCAATTACTTGGCTGCTTTGATACTCAAAGAAATATTGATATTTCATACAGATATCGGATGGGAATGTGCTCAAATCAAATAAAATGAATCTTTCTCATCCACCACCACAGTAAATATCAGAGAGGTTGTAACATTATGTAATTCCATCGAAGAATGTCGCGCGGACTATCTATAGATTTCTCTGATTTGGGGTGGACATCAAGTCTGAAAAGCCATGTCCACATAAGACATGCGATCCTACCATACGAACATACAGGTGAGCGTACTGAATTACTCTGCTTATAGAAGACTGACCTTATTTCCTACCAGCAAGAATACGTGAAATTTGCAAGCCTCTACTGAACGCCTGGTTGAAGAGAAAACGGGTCTGGAACTCCGATACAAATGGAAACCAAGCCAATATAGCAACTGGTGTAAAAAGTACGAGTCCCATTACATAATCATAACTCCGAGCAAGGGCACGAACAGAATCCCAAAATCCAGCGCGCTGTAATAGAGGCCTGCAGGCTAGTGCAATCTACACACAAATAAAACCCAGATCTTAAATAAACATAAACCACCACCAATTTCCATTCCCAACTGCAAATAACTAACAGATAAAGTGCACAACTTCATCAATGCTAACTACCTGCAGGAAGGCCCATCCAGTAGGCATGAATGCAAGGAAACATGCAAACAAGTCTGATATGGTTAAACCACAGACAACTATGAGAATAGTGAGAACTGATAAGAAGCCAATGAAAAGAAGTCCCTTCAGAAGTCGGAACATGAGCTGAAAATCTGCACTGAACCTCCGCCTTCCCATGGATACAGTCTGTGCATGCAGAATTGAAAGAAACAGTATAAAAGTAAGATTTGACAAAATAAATACCAAAACCTATTTCCAGGCAATTTGGAGCAAGACACACACAGATCAATAATTTATGGCAGTGCTTTTTGTTAAAATAAGGAAAATAAAAATGGAGTCCATACCCAAAAAATCATATTTTGGAATTATTCTCTTTAAAGATTAAACAAAAATGTTAAGTAGGAGGATTACCTTCAATACCAATAAAACGATTGCAATAACAACCCAAGATAGCGCATATACCTGCATTTTGTGGATAAGACCAAACAATTAGAGCCCAGAAAATTCATGTCCCATCATGCTCGCTCTAATAAATGATGAAACGTGTCTTGTTAATAATGGAAACTGATTGGAAAATGTACAAATCATACCAGAACACTCCTGTGTTCATGTGCAATGTTTAGATGATAAACCAATCCATACTGATAGAGCAAAAATCTAAATGATAACAATATCTCGAAAATCCGTGCCCGCAATCCTGCATGCTTGAGATGGTCCTGTTCCTCATCCCACCAGGATTCCCAACTCTTTTCATGCGGCACACCAATACCTCCACGGTTGTTGATCCACTTGTTCCAATCCGTCCAGTCATCCACAATTTTTTGCCACTCGAATCCAGAAGGATTGAACAGGAAAGGAGCAAATAGCCATGCCCCAACCATAAACCACATGGAATAAGTGATTAAGATATAGGGAACAGTCTTACGATGTGACTGGCTATAGACAGTATACACAATCAAGAGCAGCATCAACTCGAGTCCTTTGACAAAGTGGCTGCGTGAATAGAAGCGGTAGTTATCTGCAAACTTAGCATGAAAGACAACAAATCCCCGCCCAGTAGCTCTGTATTTTGCTCCTCCATGAAGTAATGTGCGGCCATAATAATGTGTCTTCGTCCCAAGAGAGAAAGTAAAGAAAACTGATGCCATCTGCAGCTGCATGATCACAAAGTCACTTAAGGCTTTGCGGAATCCTCGTTCTAGGCCAATCTCCATCACCATAGGTAAGGCCAATAAAAAACCAAGCTGGACAAATGATTGCGAAGCAAGGGCTGCTTCCAGAGCAGTATTATGTTGTACGGAAGCTTCATGTAGCATTGCATATTCAAGCCCACTCAAAACCAAATACAATCGACCATACAGAAAAATATATACTGTAAGCACTGTCATCTGCAATACATGTAACAGAACAAGTTTTCTTTTCATAAGAGTGCTTCTAAATCAGCCTAATCTTCAAGGCAATTCCTATTAGTTAAACAGCAGAACAATCAATGATGTATGCAAGACTCAAGTTATTGTCTCAAGATTTATAATGGGCAAGCAAAACCATACTCGAATGACAAAAGATAAACTTTTAGAAATAGGGGAAAAGAAGAGTGTAATTTATCCCTACCAGGGAACTGAAATAAAATCCAACGGTAGTAAAATAGCAGGACAGCATCCGGAAAAAATCAAAGCGGTGACCAAGTCTATAAATATCACGACTCAAAGTTTGTTCACCATTCCCATTTGCCACCTTTGCCTCAAATTGTGATATTTGATTGAGTCCCACGTCACGACCTTTACCAACTTGCATGTATTCATGATGAGTGACAGTTCCGTGTCGTAGTGTAGAATTGAATCCTACAAGAAAAAAAATAATATTATATTGATCCATGCATCCGTGATTAAAGTTTAATGTATAATATTATATTGGTCCATGCATCCATGCTTAAAGAAAATATGGATGAAACAAAATTACACATGGATGCAAAAATGGAATGGATGCAAAAATGGAATATCTACCTCAATGCCTGTCTCACAAATAGCAAGGAGCTAAAGAATTTTGTTATGGAGAATTTTAGTAAAAAGGTATGGAAAAAGAGTTGGGTAGAAAGAAGAAATATTACATTGAGGAATTCAACCCTAGTGTGATCTACAACAAAAAAAGTTCATTGGAGCTAGCATTTCATAGAGGGTAAAGGTTCTTATTGCTCAATTAAGGACAAACTCACATCAACTTCGGTGTGAAACAGGGCAGTGGAAAATGCCTAAAGAAGCTTGGGACGAACGGGTGTGTACATTTTGCACCTCTGGGGCTGTGGAATCGGAGAAACGTTTCATTTTGGAATGTGATGCATTCAAAGACATCAGAGAAAGTTATGAGAACATGTTAGTATCAGTTTTTTGGCATTGTCTTTTTAGCGAGGGGTTGTTGGAAGGTTGGGCCAGCTTATCATCAATTTGAATTGGAAAAATATTGAATTACAAAAAGTGAAAAACAAGGAACTAATGGTCTCATAGACTATTTTTAGTCTCGTGGACCTTAAAATATCATTTCATTTCATATCAATGCAAGAATAGAAAACCTTTCATATACATTCCTCATATGTATCTCAAGCATAGTATCTAAATGTAGATAATTATAAAGGGCACTGTAATCACAAAATACTTACCTGCAAAAATGTCCTCACTTAAGTTGATAACTTTTGAAGCTTTGCTTATCCCACCTCTTGTGATGTGAAACAATCTATCAAATACATCAGGATGCCCATAATGGAAACGCACCCTTAAAAGACAAGAAAGGGGAAATAAGTAAGAAACAAAATATGAGCAAACTTACCTGCAACCTCATCTAGCAGTTACTTGCAATCTTATGGTCAATATGGACTAGTTCTCATGAAAAGAAGAGACATCCAGATCCCAACGCTAATATGGTTTTGCAGGTGTCATCCATACTAGAAAGATTTGAAGAGAAATGTAAGGTCTTTGGCACCAACAGAAGACAAAGGAGTGTAAATTGCAAGTGATATAGCAAGGACATAACAGTCATACCAGTCCTACATGTTACAGAGGTCAGTGCCTGTGTAGCATAAAATTGTACAGCACAAAAGAGAATGCCAAAACAGCAGGCTGCAAAGCAGAAAATACAGGGAAAGAAAAACAGGCCATACAGTAGAAAAATAAGCCCAGACAGCAGAAAAATAGGTCACAGAAGCAGGCCATATATAGCAGTAAAAGGAAGGCTGCACAAGCAAATTAGAAAACAAAACAGCCATATAACAAGTTGTACTGGAGAACTGTGGCAGACTCACGAAAGAACAAAAAGATGCTTAAAGGTATGAGAATGTTGGCCTTACAATAGCCACCTTATCAGTTCTTCATTCAAGGCAAGATCATGCACACAATATGTATCAAAATAATCGTTTTCAACAATACAAGAAGCATTCCGGACAGAGTATATAACATCCATAGTTACAGAGTGCAAACACACCCTTCAATATTTCATTAACTACAAGTAAAGTTACAACACTCGACTACCATATATTATTAGTTGGGACCCTACCATTTATACAGTTTGGTTAGAAGGTAAGATTATCAAATACAAAAGTAAAAACAATAAACAACGGTCACATAGATATTTTATCTTCCAGCTCTACAACTTCCATTTTGATCTCTTCCACTACCTATAAAATCATGAACTATGCTTATTTCATGGTCGTAGCTTGCACTACTTCCTACTGATGCTACAAAAAATATGACTCGGGAATAAATCAGCAAGATCAATATATCAGACTCAGACAAAAACAAAGGAATGGCAAAAACTTAGCTCCCCGGGGCAGCTCAATTGGCAATGGCTGTGTTATAAAGTAATATGTAAACTAAGAGATCTAAGGGTCAAATCCCCTGATTAACTCGTGTATGTGGAAGGGGTATGTGTAGGCACCTAGAAGTTATACTGGTTGCAGTCGGAATTTGCCCTGTGTCACGCGAGGATGAAACTGGTCCAATTGCCAATTCCTCTAGATACACAGACTTGGCAAAAACTCGAAAAATCGGAGTGGTCTTTCCTCTGAATTATCCTGCAAGGGACTCTTGAACGATCCAAGTTTATGAACTCCCATGGGATTACAACATCAGTGCAATCAGTATCAAACACAAAAGTTCTACGGTACTTCCATCAAAGGAAATGAAAAGAAAAGGACCCTTCCAAATCTCAACAGTAATAGATAAACACGACTTCAACTGTCACCATCTCCTCCCTCTCTGAGTTTCATAACCTCTGGCTAATGTTTCATAACAATGAGTCTATGATATGACAGAAATAACGAACATGATAAAATCATGAAAAAGCTAACATGAATATCCACGAACTTCCAGTCCACTATCAGCAAACGTCAATGAATATATTATAAAGGCCTCTAACAAAATGCTCTTTACTTCTGACTATATTCTATAATTTTTCAAGTTATTATCTTCGTAGTTTATAGTATAAAACGATGACAGGTTATCGATGAAACATTGTGTTTTCAATCCTTCATTAATAATATAAAGTTAAGGAATTAATCAACAACAAATTTTTAGAGAGCTTACTTAAGGGGGTTTGCTAGCAGTCGTTGTCCAATGGTAACGAAACTAGTTTCTTGATTTGACATGAACCAAGCAAGTGATGAAACACTGCACCGATCACAAAAAAGACAACATGTCATTGATCAGGCAGAACACACAGAAAACCATTTGTGAAATTCCACATCAAGTTCCTAGGTAAATAATTGTATTGTCTGATACAGTTAAATTGGAAATTCCCAATATATTGAGAAGCAAATTATATTGGTCCACATACAATTAAATTTTCTTCTATTTGAAATATAACAAAATTCATCCTGTGAAACTGGGACATTGATGCCACAAGAAACTAACCTTCCTGTAAAAATATGTTCTCTAAGACCAAGTATTGTTGGGCGTCGTACACCATGTTTCTTAAGAAATTCTTCCAGCAAGTTTCGCATTTTGAATGCTTCTTCTAGATAGTTGTCCTTCAATACGTTGAAGAATTAGAACTTGGTATCCTTTGAGTAAGCAATCACATATATAATATCTGATAATTATAGGGAAACTAAGCATACCTGGTTCATATCAATTGTTTGAAGAGCTTCTCCACGAGTGAAAATAATGGCATGATTCTGATTTTCTGGCTTCCCCTCACCAAGAGTAGGATTACCAGGCAGCTTGATACGGTATATTATCTGCACACCAGCCCAAAACAAAGGCAATTTGAAGAATTAAAATCCAATAATCTTGTGCATTGCCACTGGGTTTAGTTGACGACTGGAGTATCTTCTGTATCTTAGTAATCTGCCTTTAAAAATCTAATTTGAAGAAGAGAAATTTTCAATGCCAAATCATATTTCAATAAATATATTGAACAACCAAGTTTAGCATTTTTTATGTCTAGGGAAAGCCTAAAACGGGTGCATGATGGTGTGCAGCTGTCCCATGATGATATGTTATCATCATGCCAAGCTGTATTGCCAAGAACTAAGAACTGGAGAAAGAAAAACAAAAAGAAAGGTATTGGTGAAAAGCTAAAAGTTAAAATTTAGGAAGGCGTATTTGCAATTAAGTCTATCTTCATCCTGCTCTTCAATGGTTGCTTGTGGGGATGTTTATAATTAACTAATACCAGGAGAAAGAAACACAATATATTTATTTATTTATGGTTGCTTGTGGGGATGTTTATAATTAACTAATACCAGGAGAAAGAAACACAATATATTTATTTATTTATTTGTTTTTCTGAATTTGTCTACTCCTACATTGATACAAAAATATGGTTACAGAGAGGCAGAGGCCTCGAGAGTTCTAGCCCATGAGACGGCATGCTTACAAAAATCGCTTGAGAAATTGACCAGAAGACCTGCATAATGACTTGCTTTGAGACTTGATATAACTGGAAACTGTAACTGAAGACCGGGACAGAATGATAGGAACCAATCAAAACTTAGTACAGCGCAGCCGCTACATGATCGGAATCTGACCCATAAACAGATTGAACCAAGACAGTAACCAAAAAAACAGGAGAATGCCGCCCACGCAGGGGAAACCGGCAAGTCAAAAATTGAAAAAGACCTGATTCTGAGAACTAAAAACATGAAATGACTATATATCCGGAAGGGATTGAGCGTCTTCTTTCAGCAGTTGAACAAAACCAGAAGGTGCAGACCTGTTCAGTCTTCATGCGAGGTTGGAGGCGATTCTTCAACAATGCGGCAACCGAATTGGTCTGGGTCTTCAAACTCAGAGGGTTGGCCCTCTTTACTTGAAGGACCACCACCTGCAGGAGCGCTCGAACCGGCATGGATGGTCGAATCCAGTGTTGCAGAGCCACCTGGGTCCTTTCTCTGAGTAGTCACATTCTGCGAGGATTCATTCTGGTCTTCCATCCTCGGTTCCAAAGGAGCCCCTGGACTGACAGCCCCCGAACCCATAGTATCCTCACACAACTCTACGGTGACTGATGCAATGAAGGAGGAATTGCCTAGAGTGCAGGGGAAGCGGAAGTGAGCTGTGTGAGAATTGGAATGGTGAGAGCGCACTTCGGTGATGAACTGCCCTCGTCCCCTGCCACGACCACTTCTGGTCACAGGGTATCTATCAAAGCAGAAATCCGAAGCCTCAGACGAAGGGTCCGAGGTTGTGGAGGAAGGCTGGCGGGAGACACGGCCTCGGGAGCTGCCTCTTCTGCAGCTCATCCTTGAGCGCACTCTGGGCATTTTGAAGTATGCTGGAGGAGCAGAACAAACAGCCGTGGAGGGGACTGAGAGGGGGCGACCGAGGAAGATGCAAAAAGGATTGTTTGAAGCATGAAAGCCCTGATAAGTATCAACGCCTCGATACAGAGGCAGACAATACCCTGGACTATCTCGAGAGCGAGGAGCTTCAACCTTGCTAAACCAGCATAAGCGCAAGGGAGGAGCAAGAGTGAATAACAAGCAGAGCGTCATTGCCGATATACTAACACACTGGCGAGAGGGAAAGAGCTGCGTTAATGCAGCATTTAAGTTGATCGTCTGAAACATTAACTCTTTCCTCATGCGATGCCAGCTGGCAATTGTGATGAGCCACACGCCCACCCTCCACGCCGCCTTTGTACTGCTCGCTTGACTATACACCCGCATTCGGGGGAAGAAACACAAAAATTAAAGGCACTGGTGAAAAAGCTAAAAGTTAAAATTTAGAAAGGTGTATTTGCGATTAATTCTATCTTCGTCTTGCTTTTCACTGGCTGCTTGTAGGGATGCTTATAATTAAGTTTGTAGTCAATCAACAGGCATTGTCCAAACAACTTTAGACGTAATCAGTTTAGAAACACCATATTTGACTCCTAAATCCCAAATCTTCTCCGATCAGTTCCTTCCTATAAGTTTCCACATTGCTGAACCTGCAATGGATGTTCTCTGGTCTAGATTCCTGTACCACTAACCTCGTAGGTGTTCGGCGGATGCTTTCAGTGCATAAAGCCCTTAATACATAGTACAAAATAGAAGCAACAAAGATCTTTCGGTGTTCAACCTATTCAGTGCCAAATAAACAGTCATTGACCCCTCAAAGACCAGACATTTCTTGATAACTATTAGAACAGTAAGAACATACCACATCTTAGAACATGGAAGAATCAAACAGTGAATGGCGTGATAAAGAGTATCCAAATTGCGATATTTCCATTTAGCAATGTTGCTTAAGGGAAATATCAATTTTGATCAATTTTGCCAATTTTGGGTTGCAACTTAGGAAAATTGGGTTGTGGGCCCCACTTGCAATTTTGGGCCAAAAGAAGACTCCAACATAAGGAAAAATGGAAAATCAAATTGCTAGTGGGTGGTGGGGGCCACCCCCAAAAGGAAATACGCTCCCCTTGGCTAATACGCACTCATAGAGGGAAGAGAGATGAGTGGGTCGATGTATGGGGCCCACATGGAGAATTGGAGGCTCAAGGCTAAATAGGAGGTGCATTCATCACTTTAGAGACTTTTTTGATCATTTGACATTTACACTTACCTAGCACGCTTGAGCTGAGAGCCAAGTCTGTAAGTGCTGTTGAGCACAAGAGATTTTCATGCGAGAATCTCACCCTACCTTCAGTGGACTTCAAGTGCCAACCCAAGGAGGTGATCTTCGCTACGTTTGGGAGTTGTCTGGGAGTTTAGCAAGCAATTTGTGGAGTTTTTCCAGCAGTTTGGGCGCAATAAGGGAAATACGGACCACTTGGAGGAGCTGAAAGTGGGGCAGAGAATTCGTCGAGCTTTCAGGGGGTGATTTGGGCCAGTATTTGTTGGAGATCTGGAGTGCTAGTTAGGCACGATTTTGAGGGAGTTTGCTATGCACATTGAGCCATCACCAGGGACTGCGTGAGCTTGTGTAGAGGGAATTTTGTGCCACATGTGGGAGTTTGGGAGAAAGCCAATTTGGGTGCTGTGGTGAGCTAATACTTGTGGGGAATTCCGAAGGGGAATTTTGCTGGCCCTTGCAGCGATTTTTGGGCTCTCAAGCAGTGTTATTTTCTGGAGGGTCGATTTGCTGAACAGTTGGAGGGGAGCTTGAAAATTGGGGTGAATTTCAGAGGTCAACATTAGGCCAAACCCTTTTTGGGTTTTGGTGGGTTATTTGTGGGGAGACCAGGCTTAATTTCCCGAAATTTTCTGAGCACCAGAGGAGGGCCAATCAATAGTTTCTTACAATCAGTAGTGCAGTTTGTGGGGCTAGTGCAGAGCATTTGAGGGGGCATCTTCCTAGTAGCTAAGCAGTTGATCCCATCACCTGGGCCTTGTTAGCTTGCCTTGGGCAAGCCCAGGTGCATACATTCTGACTCCGAGCTTCTATTGTACCCTCTTTTATTATAATAAAATGGCTCTGTTTTGCGCAGTTTTTAGTACATTTTCGGGTGTTTAATTTTGTGTCGTTTTTGCTATGCATGTTTTGTTTATCATTGTTAATATTCCTTAGGGATACTACACAAATAGTAAAAATGATGACCATTTGTCAGTGAAAGCATGGTGTTGTTAATGCCTCAGTTAGGGTTCAATTCCCCAAGTGACATGTTTATCCATTGATGGGCCCATATCCATTAGGGGGTCATTTATCGCGAATGAGGCCACGTGCAAGTCCTGCTTCTTTGTTGGAATAGATACACCCAATTGAGGCTGCTTAGCCAAAGGGGCATTTTTGTGGCTTGTGAGACACATCTACCACATTGTAATATCTCAAATCAAAAAATTCCACTTGCTAAGTTGCTACTCTTCATTAGAAACATTTTAAAAAAACTGATGACCATCCTTAAATAATTTAGCCATTAGTCAAATGTCTTTCTTTTTGGTTCTATTTTGCTTTTAATGCATTTGGATTGTAGAATGTTGAACTCTACAAATTTACTGTGATGTGTTTGTTTTGAACTGTTTGGTATTTTCTCATATTTTCTAACTTTGTAACCAGAGAACCCGTAGTAAAAACCATTTTGCTGTCAACGTTTCAAACCCCAACAAGGGATCCATCATCAGGATTTTCTCATATTGTTGTGAAAATCCTTTTTATCAATGTTACATTTATTGTCTTGGTGTATTACTGCTGAGGGTCCAAAATATAACTTACAAGTGATGTAAAGAAAAATATTAGAAAATGTCAAGATGCTTAAAAAATACAAAAACAATCATTTTATTTTCAAAATTTTAAACCTCTAAAGTAACAACAACATCAAATAAACACATTGCTACATAAATATGCAAATAAACCTGATATATAAGATGTCAAGTGGTACATCACACATTGATACTGATATATGATATCTTTCGTCATAAGTCTTGATAGGAAGATACAAAATCACATCGAACAAAAATAAATGTATCCCATGAGATGAATCCTAAGTTACCAGAAACGCCTGAAGAATTTGTCGGAAACGCGGATCCTTGTTTCCGAAACGAAAACGCGTACGAAACTTTGGATTTGGAATTGGATACGTTTCCAAGGGTTTTAATTTTTTTTGGATCCGTTTCCAAAAATACGGAAGAAAATCGTGATCGGAACCCACCCTTAAAATGTTAAAAAGCGTGAAAATTTGTATAGACATAAATAAATAATAAAAATGAAGAAATCAGATTTGCAAATAAACTCACTATAAACGTAGTCTCATAATGTCTCTTCTAAATCTTTAGAAACAACAACACTCCATATATTTATCAAGGATTCTTACTACTCAGGAAAAGATAAATGTTCAAAAGCACAAACAAAAGGGTTTGATGGATATCTTCGTAAAGAGATTTATTTGAGCAATTAATTTTCAGTTTGGTTAAGGTTTTGTTAATTGTCATTGATTTGTCTCTTGATTTCATAAATCCCTCCAATATAAAAAAATCTCCAGCGAATCTTTTCCCTGCATATAGTCAAGAGACCAAGCTGACGTTGAGAAGATTGAAATGTTCAAATAGCTCTTGATGGAATATCCCAATGATCCCATGGGCCTTTTAATTGCCATCCAAGGAAGATACATACCATCTTCCATGCATGACACGTTCTTTGAAGGAGCTGGACCCAAAAGTACAAAGGTTGTAGCGTTTTTTATTACATTAATAATGATGATGATAATATGTTGAAATTTTGAATGTTATAATAATCACTAATGATGATGACAATGTCTATGTTGAATCGATGATGTTGATGATTTGTTTATGTTGAATTCATGATGATAATTATGTATTTTTACATGTAGAATCTAGATTCTAAAAGATGAATGGTAATATGAAATTCTTATTTTGTTATATATATATATATATTGTTGAGAAATATAGGGGTAGCTAGATTAGGTGTTTTTTCTTACTTTGATAACTGCTTGTGATGTATTTTTACTTAACTTGTTTGGCTTCTTCTTTCACTTGATTATTATTAGTGTTCTTATCATCAAACTACCAAACTATGAAGATCAATGAGACAAGAGGACACAAAATGTAGGGTGCAAGCCAGGGGCGAAACCTCTCCTCTTGAGAGGAAGACCCACAAGAATTCTTCTCTTCTTATAGAATGTTCAAATGATGAATTCCAAGACCTAAGACCCTTGTCAAAGACCCCTCCAAGACCAAGTCAAACCTTCCTTTGTTGAGATTCTCTTTTATAAAGTCAACACCAGTAAAACTTGCTTACCAACTTCAGTTTTCGGCCCTAACTTCAGAAATTCGGCTGCCACTTTAGGACTACAATTTCGGCCTGCCTGTAACTCCTGCATTTCTGCATGTGTGGGTGGACTTAATGCTGAAATGACCTTCTCCTCTCTTCATTTGATGTGCCTACTCTTTCTAGACAACTCGGCTTGTATTGTAAGGCTTCTTGACACCAAATAGTGTCTTCTTGACAACTCTACAACTCGGCCTTACTGCAGTCATAGATGCCCTAATTATTTTGCACGTGTGAGGTAGAGTAGCCCAGAAAAACAATTCGATTCTTCTTCTTATTATCCTCTCCTTCGCTGGTTCTTCTAGTGCTTGTACGAACTTCTTGTGTGCTTGAATGATTGATCTCAAATGTGGTGGACTTCCATCTTATATATAGGCCTATTGGATACCCTTAATAGGTCGACATATCTTCTCTTGGAGGCCGACTTTACTGTTAGATAGGCCGACTTGTTGCTGTTCGTGGACAAGGTCTTGGAGGGTCTTTATGACACTTTTAATTTTCTTTGACTTGATACAATAAGCCCAAGAGGGTCTTCCATACATGACAATGAATCAATTGACTTGTTGACTTAATGACAAGCCCTAGAAGCACTCAATGGTTGCTTGAGCTATAAATAAAATAACCTTGAGCATGAAGCCCATGCTACAAAATAATAATAATAAAATTTCTTTCTCTTTTCATCAAATACATAAAATCATGATTACATTAGTCATTACGAAGACCGAAACTAGTTACACATTTTAACACTCCCTCTTAACTAGGGAGGTATTCATAATACATACACGGTACTTGGACATTCTTATACTGAAGAATTCTCATAAGAAGAGTCAGAATGGTAAGCCATCTCATAAGCTATTATTTTAGCTTATCTCATTGCATCTCATCATACCAACCAACATTGTCACATAGCAAGGCCTTGACTAACAACTCTATCTCTCCACAAGATCAGAGCACAATGTTGGCGAGACAATCACTGATAGACACCATCATCATTGTCTCTTAAGGCACATACCCCATCCAAATGTTCACAAGGTATGTCCGTTTAGGACCATTCTTGTCTTGGAGTAACACATCCTCAAAGAATTTCCTCTTCGACTACTCTTGCCTATTGGATGCCCTACCACATCCTCAAAGAGTATCAGATCAATCACAGATGCTTACCCATTCCTCCATTCTTTCTTCATAACATGAGGACAAGAATGATTTGTCTATCTTTCCCTCTCAACTAGAGAGGATCTACACATTCCTATAAAAGGAATATTCCCAAGCTCCCTTTTAAGAAGGGACTTGCCCAAGCTCCCTCTCAACTAGGGACTTCTTTCCAACAAAAACTATCTACTCTTTGGTGGAGATCATGGTACTATCAGCTATTTGTAGGGCTTCTCTTTCTGCATCATGTCATGAACTTCATCTTCTTCATCATAACTTTTGTAGGTCTTCAGCCATCTTTCTTCATCACTTCCCTTCAACGAACCATAGGGTTGGACCAATAGTCATGTCATCCTTCTCTCATCGGAAAGTGATCTTCTAGTCCACATTTGGTTATCCTTCATACAACTACCTTTTCTAAGTCATGTTTCTTTCAAGATCTTTTATCCAATCTCATGAGTACTATGTAATGTCCCAAATTAACATTTTTGCTAAGGGAATTCTCAATTTTGCAATTTTTGGCAGTTAATAAATATTTGGCATATAAACTTAGGAAAAGTGGGTGAAAAAGGAAAATTTATAAAGGTGCCACCCCCAAACATTAGAAGAGCCAAGAAACTTGATGGGAAGTGGAGAGTGGGGGCCACTTCAAGGGATATGAACCCCTTGGAGGAATTCAAATTGGGTGAGAGAGGGAATTTGATGGGTGGAGCCGACAAGGAGCATGAGGGATGGCTAGCTATAAATTGGAGGTGAGGCTCTCATTTTAGGGGCTTTTTGACATTTGATTATCCATTGTTACTCTAGTTGTTCAGCTGAGTTACAAGTGTTGCTTAGCACAAGAGCTTCCCAAGGAGTGAAGCTCAACCTTCTCTTCGGTGGACCTTGAGTGCGACCCTAGGAAGGATTTCTATCTTATTTGGAGGCTGGGAGAGAGACATCACACAACACTACGCCATTCTAGTTTAACTGAGACGCAGAGGGAGAGGCCACACAGTCATTGGGAGGATTGGTGCTAGAAGTTGGGGTCTCTATTTCTGCAGGGGTGTTCTTGATCATATTCCAGCCAAAGGAGGGAGATTTTGGGAGGCAAAAGGGAGTCCCTCACTGCTGTACGAATTGTTGAAGCTTGCTACTGCGTCATCTTTCACAGGCCTGCGCAGTTCTCTTGGGTGATTGTTGTGTGGAGTGTCGGTTGGAGAATTTAGGGGTTGAGTTGCCAAGATTTCATTTGGAGGGAGATTGTGCGAAGATTGCTAGCATTTTGGAGTAGCAATTCATCATTTTCTGCTGCAGGTGAAGCATTTTGGTATTTGAGGAGGGCCAAGCTATTTGGGGTCGAATTTGGAGGGTCAAAACTAGAGAAAACCCTTTATTAGTTTTTGACAAGGATCACATCCCCAAATTTACAAAATTTTCTGGGCAGTTTTGAGGGGCCAAATCAGGGCGCCAAGTTAGCTAGCAACGTAGAAAAACTAGGCCAGCACAGATTTCTGGAGGGGCAGACTATTGCAGCAGTTGGGCATTGGGAGATTGATCACTTGGGGTTTGTAGCTTGCCTTGAGAAAGCCCAAGTGCACTCCTAATTTTATTGTACTCCAACAGTTTATTTATAATAAAATTGGCCATTTTGGGTGCTTCGGAGCATTTTTCTGGTCATGGGTGTTTGCTAAAATTTATTGTGTTGTTATTTTGTGCATGTCTTTGATTATTTCTTTAAAATTTCTATTTGGAATATTAGAGTGGTATTAGAGCATGACCTTGGCCAACTGTGGGGGAGCTAGCAAGATCATGGAGGTTTTGGCCATGCATGCATAGTGACTGGTGAATTTATGGGCACTCCAATGACACAAAAAGGGAAGAGTACACATGGGATCATGGAGGGGTTGATGAGGCAAAACCAACAATTGACAAGGCAAAACCAACTGTTCCTAGAGAGGATGCAACAAATGGTGGGGATGTTGAGTCATACCTAGTAGGGAAGCCATGTGCGTGAACGCACAACCTAATAGTACAACACCCATACATATGGCCAATTTGGTTGTCCTGCAATGCCTCATTTTCTGGATGAGCCAGAGGAGAAGCATGGGTCAAGGACAGGATCATCCTGTAGACACGGGCAGTTAGAGGGTGAGACCAGGGGGCATTTCTGCTGGTGGAGGTCGGGCTTTAGATGTCAGAAGCTCGAGGAGGAGGTTGAGCAAGAGAACACGCAGGATGGTGAGGGGCACATTGATATACCCAGTGTGGCACAGGAGTCACCATTGTTGGAGACCTCTTTGATAGCACCAGTTAACACCTTGACGGAGAGAGTGGAGCATACACCCATAGGGCCATCTGATGATGTGGTGTTTGTCATTGATGAGGTGCCATCTGTTGTTGAAGTATCCATTGATGAGGTGTCCAAGACCCTATTTGAATTTTCAGGTGATGGCAACCTACAACAGATTAGGGAGGTGTCGAGAGATATATCCATTAGTGAGGTGCTAATGCACATAGAGGTACCCAGAGTTGTGACAAAGTTCTCAGACGACAACTACCTAGAGCAGCATGGAGAGCACCTTGAGGAGCGTGAGCTAGATGAGGATGTTATGTTCGATGAGCTACTTGTGGAGGGACAACTCGGGACTCTAGTTCAGCCCATGGTAGAGGAGGATGGGTAGTCATCTTTTGCACTTTCCATCGATGGAGAGCAGATAGATGGGCATGCGACCAACAAAATTGAAGTACTTCCAGTTAGTAGCTCTCTTCAGACTTACATAGATGGGGCCTGCAACAATATCAGGTTTCCTCTGCACGTTGGAGGTATGAGAATTTCTGAATCTAACACATCAGAAACCCCTACTAAAATTACTGGTTTACAATCTCCTACTTGTTCTTTACATTAAGAAGTTATTTAACTGCATAAACATCGAAGTAAAAACTATTGCAGATCATGCACTGAAATAAACAGAAACAATAACATAAGGGACACCGTTATTTTTGGACAATCGTCCCCAGAAAAACCCAATGCGGGAAAACTAGTGCAGCATATAGAGGGTTTGTCTTATTAAGCAGATTCATGAATACAACTAGGGTGCCATAAATGGCTCACCCAACAGAGAATATCCTTGGCAATAGTACCTCTATCCGGAGATAGATATACCGACAAATCAGCAACCAGATGATCAACTCCATAGTGACAACCAGCTGATCAACTCCATAGTGACTTTGGTTGTTCCTTGTGCTGGACAATGAAAGCTGCTCCAAGCACTGCTCTGGAACTACGTCACCCTTTCCCAACTAATCTGCTCTCAGTCTGCCCCACAAAATCTCCTCAGCGTTGCCTCTGAAGCCCAGCGTCAACCTCTATGGCCCTCAACACTCCCTGCGTCAGCCTCTATGACCTTCCGCATTCTCTGCGTCAGCCCTTCTAGGGCTTGCGCTATCTATCCCGGCACTTCACTGCCTCTCTGCTATGTATTCTTTAGCCTCAGATGGAAATCCCTTGTTGAACTGCTCCTCACTGCAACTCTGATCACTAACTCGATTTCCTCAGCAAACCTTACCCCAGAAAATCAAATTCTTGATCTCTCTCGGTGTGTCTCCAATTGACCCTTAAGCCTCCTCTTATACTTTTCCTATTGACGATTCAACGGCCGAGATTTATTCCCTAATCAACGGCGAAGATTACAACTGGCTTGATCCTCGTCACTTAGAACTTTCTTACCCATATTATATTAATACACAATAATATTTTTATTTTCCTAAGTTTAGACTTAGGAACCTATTAAAAATATTAATTATTTTAATATCCCTTCATTTGGGTGGAATTTCTTCAAACGATTTTTGGGTCTTGGAGATCTCATGTGCCTTAACCTCTCCACCAATTTTCAAGGCTAGAGCACATCCGATGCTACCCAAAATCAACACTCCCTCTTAGAGAGGAATGTGCTCTAGTAATGCTTCACCATAGAAGCATCACACTGATCCTCCGCATCGGTCCTCTGTGTTGATGCTTGGCTAGATGACCCACATCCATTGCACTGCTGCTTCTTGTATTGCTGCCCATGACACTGCCACTGCCACTGCTACATTTGCACTGCAACTCCCTCTCAAAATGCTGCCCATAACACTGCCATTGCTAACTACTGCACTGCAACTCAGTTACCAAGAAGTAACTGACTTCACCCAATCACTGACATCATGGTCAGTCTGGAAGCCTCGTGATGTTGAAGCTACCTCAGCTTCTATCCTGTGCTCCCTCTGCTACCACTGCGCTGCTGCAAACACCTCTGTGCCTCTCGCACTGCTGCAACTTTCACTGCGCTGCTACAGACTTCTGCACTCTAGCACTACCTTGCCGCTCCATCACACCTTGCTCCACTCGACATCTGTCATCATGCTACTGTCGTTAAGGGCTTCCGTGTTGATTTTTGGTAGCATCGGATGTTCTCTAGCCATGAAAATTGGTGGAGAGGCTAAGGCACATGAGATCTCCAAGACCCAAAAATCGTTTTGAGAAATTCCACCCGGATGGAGTTATTAAAATAATGAATATTTTTAATGGGTTCCTAAGTCTAAACTTAGGAAAATAAAAATATTAATGAGCATTAATAAAGATAAGGGTGAAAAGCTTCTAAGAGACGAGGATCAAGTCTGTTTTAATCTTAGTCGTTGATTAGAGACTTAATATCGGCCATTGATTCATCAACAAGAAAAGTATAAGAGAAGACTTGAGGATCATTTGGAGACACACCGACAAATACTTAGTATCTCGAGGAAAATCGATTCTCAAGAGATGAGATCGATTTCAAAGGGAGAGTTGCAGGGTGGACGAAGAGGAGGGCATCAGCAGCAGGCTGCGTCTAAGGAGGAGGTGACACAGAGATAGTGAGAGACATCGCAGAGAGAGACATAGTCCAGAGGAGAGACATAGCCCTCACGCAGGTTGACGTAGAGGGACGTAAAGCTACTCAGAGCCATGCAAAGTTTTCTTTCAAGTTTCTCTGTAAAATCATTCCTTGTAAAAGCAAATGTTGCTGAAGATTAATAAAACCCTCATGTACTGCACCGGTTTTTCCACATTGGGTTTTTCCGGGGACAGTTGTCCAAAACAACTGTGTTGATGTGAGTGGTTCTTGTGCATGTATTTTTCTCAGTGTAATTATGTGATAACTGCAGTAGAATTTATCTTAATATTTGCTGAAGGGATTTCGTAAATAACTTATTGTGAAGAATAAGTAGGTGAAATAAATCAATGGCTGCAGTAGAATTTTAGTGTAGAAATTTTTACATGGTATCAGAGCAGAGATCTAGCAACAAGGGAGGAAAATTGACTATGGGTCAAGAGCATGATGCAGAGGCATCAACTCAAAGGGACTCGCACAGATTTCCAAAAGAATGCACAAGGGACATGAATCACGATTATTCTATGTTAGCTTCCAGATTGGAAGAAGAAGTTTCTTTCCTAGCAAGCTCTGCCTCCTCCGAGGTTTGGTACATAGACAGTGGAGCTTCCTGGCATATGACAGGAATTCGAGAATGTTTTTCAGATTATCAGGAAGAAAAAATGAATTTTCAGATCACCATGGGAAATAAGGCAAAGTGTACCCTAGTAGGAAGAGGTATTGTAGTCTTTCAAACTGAAGCAGGAGGACGACTTCGAAAAACCAATGTGCTGCATGTGCCAGGATTGGGGATGAACTTACTCTTCGTATCTCAACTTCAAAACAAGGGTTATGACATTTTCTTCATTAAGGAGAAAGTATATGTCAAACACTCAAGTTGGAAAAGGAAGGCCCAGATTGGAATTAGAAGTAACAGGCTGTACAGATTACAACTAGAATCACCAATGGCACTGATAGGCAGCAATGGAAACAAAGATTTGAATGAAGTATGGCATAGGAGGATGGGACATTTACACCATGGGGCTCTTCGAATTCTCATGAAAACAGTATCAAGAGTTCCAGAAGTAACAATAGAGCTAAGAGTGTGCTAGGATTGAAACACTTAGATATCTGGGGACTGATGTCCACAAAAGCTCTTAGTGGTGCTGAATACTTCGTCACCTTCATCGAAGACCATTCCAGGAAGACTTGGATCTACTTTATGAAAACCAAGGATGAGGTTTTTGGTCGATTCAAAGAGTTCAAGGCTCTAGAGGAGAATCTGACAAGAAAGAAGATAAAAGTGTTGCGCTCAGATAATGATGACAAGGACTTCACCAATTTTTGCGCTAAGGAAGGAATCAAAAGAGAGTGAACAAATCCCTACAATCTAGAGCAGAATGGGGTAGTAGAAAGGAAAAACAAGACTATTGTGGAAGCAACTAGGGCAATGTTGTATGATCAAAGTACGCCCAAATTCTTGTGGGTAGAAGCATGAAGCACAACATTTTATGTCCAAAACAAGACTCCACACAGGGCATTGCACAAAATCACTCCGGAAAGAGTCTTCACCGGGAAGATACCTGAAGTCAGACATTTCAGGATATTTGGGAGTTTAGCGTATTGCCATATACCCGAGGAAAAGAGAAAGAAATTAGATCAAACTACTAAGAAAGGATCTCTAGTGGGATATAGCGAGAATGCGAAGGCATATAGAATCTATCTTATACAGAGTAGGAAGGTAGTAGTTCGGCGGGATGAAGTTCATGGAGGACAGAGCTTTTAGGAAATCCCAAGAAATGCCTTTCGAGGAGCAGTCAAAAGATGAGCCGTTGGTCCAACCACTTCGACCACCAGAAACCAGTACCAAAAATTCTCCTGAAGACAAAGCTTTAGAACATGAGGAATCTTAGGAAGAGGAAGAGCTGATAGATGTGCCCACTACCAATGGAAGAACGAGCCGGGAACTCCGATAGATTCTACGAGATGCAGAGGACTTCATTGCTGCACCCAGGAATAATAAAAGGGAGCGAAGATAGCCAGATAGATACCAGGCCTTAGTAGCTCACGTTGGGGAACCTTCTAGTTTTTAGGAGGCCGTTCAACATCAAGTATGGGTAGTGCTATGGAGGAGGAGTATAACCCTATAATGGTCAATGATGTCTGGGAAGTGGTACCTAGGCCTCAAGACAAGTCAGTGGTAGGTTCGAGATGGATCTACAAGATCAAATATGTTGCAGACGACAGTGTGGAGAAATACAAAGCCAGGTTTGTGGCTAAGGGGTATGCTCAGAAGGAAGGGATAGACTACGAAGAAACCTTCGCCCCAGTAGCCATGTATACTTCTATTAGAACCGTGATATCTCTTGTGGCACAGATGGGGTGGGAGATTCATCAGATGGATGTCAAGACGACATTCTTGAACGAGGTAATAGAAGAGGAAGTATACATTGAACAACCAGAGGGTTTTGAGACACATGAGAAGAAATCTCATGTATGCAGATTAAAGAAAGCCTTGTATGGGCTTAAACAGGCACCTAGAGCATGGTACGACCAAATTGATGGCTACTTGCAGAAGATGGGGTTCTTCAAGAGTGATGCGGACCCTAATCTCTACTACCTTGTTGTAGAGAATGAGTCTTTAATCCTAGTGTTATATGTGGATGATCTTTTCCTGACAGGATCATCCAGGCTCATCAAAGACTGCAAGAAGAACCTAGCCACAAAATTTGACATGAAGGATTTGGGACAGATGCATTATTTCCTGGGGTTGGAAGTTTGGCAGCAAAAGGGTGAGATCTTCCTTAGACAAGGGAGATATGCTACAGAGATCTTGAAGAGATTCAGGATGCAAGACTGTAGACCTATGGCTACTCCAATGATCACCAACTAGAAGAAGATTGATGCATCAGAAGATAAAGATGTTGATCCCACCTTGTATAGGCATCTTATAGGGTCCCTCATGTATCTGGTCAATACCAGACCATACATTTGTTACGTTGTCAACACCCTCAGTCAATTCATGGTGGAACCCAAGAGGGCGCACTGGGAAACAACCAAACATGTTCTCAGGTATATACAAGGAACAATCGAGCATGGACTATTGTACACCCAAGGCAATGCCACCAGGTTGAGTGGGTTCACTGACGCAAATTGGGCTGGAAGTTTAGTAGATCGGAAAAGTACAACTGGGTACTGTTTCAACATTGGATCAGGAATGACCTCCCGATGTAGTAGGAAACAAAAATCTGTGGCTCTGAGCTCAGCGAAAGCAGAATATGGCAACTAGCACAAATTTGTGCGAAGCCATATGGCTTAGGAAACTACTTGTGAATCTAATCAGGAGAAGGATGGAAGTGACCAGGATCTTGTGTGATAATCAAAGTTGCATCAAGCTCTTTGAGAACCCAATATTTCATGATTGGTCAAAGCACATTGATATTAGGTGTCACTTTGTCAGAGACTATGTCCAACGAGGAGCAGTACAGTTGAGGTACACTCCTACAGGAGAACACGTGGCAAACATCCTCACCAAGGCTCTAGGGAGAACAAAATTTGTTTATTTCAGAGAGAAGATGGGGATGGTGAAGAATCCATTTCAGTAGCAGAAATGGATAAGTGTTGGGAGTTGCAGTGCAGTGGTTAGCAGTGGCAGGGATATGGGCAACATGATGCAGCATGTTGAGAGGGAGCTACAGTACAGATGTGGTAGTGGCAGTGGCAGTGTCATGGGCAGCAGTACAGGAAGCAACAGTGCAGGGGATGTGAGCCAGCAGGCCAAGCATCAACACAGGTACCAATGCGGAAGATCAGTGTGATGTTTCTATGGTGAAGCATTATTAGAGCACATTCCACACTAAGAGGGACTACTGATTTTTGGTAGCATCAGATATGCTATAGCCATAAAAAAATTGGTGGAGAGGCTAAGGCACATGAGATCTCCAAGACTCAGAAATTGTTTTGAGAAATTTTACCCAGATGAGGAGTTATTAAAATAATTAATATTTCTAATGGGTTCTTAAGTCTAAACTTAGGAAAACAAAAATATTAATGATCATTAATAAAGATAAGGGTGAGAAGCTTCTAAGAGACGAGGATCAAGCCTGTTTTAATCTTAGCTGTTGATTAGAGACTTAATCTCGACCATTGATTCATCAACAAGAAAAGTATACGAGATGACTTGAGGATCATTTGAGACACATCGACAGATACATAGTATCTTAAGGAAAATCGATTCTCAAGAGAGAAGATCGATTTCAGAGGGAAAGTTGCAAGGTGGAGGAAGAGGAGGGCATCAATAGTAGGTTGTGTCTGAGGAGGAGGTGACGCAGAGATAGTGAGAGACAGCGCAGAGAGAGACGCAGTCCAGAGGAGAGACGTAGCCCTCATGCAGGCTAACGCAGAGGGACGCAAAGCTACTCAGAACCACGTTGAGCCACGCAGAGTGATGCAGAGGTGACACGGGAGTGGGAGAAGGGTCTCCAGATTGTCAACAAATTTCAAAGGGAAAGTCTCAGGTGTTTTCTTTAAAGTTTCTCTATAGAATCATTCCTTGTAAAAGAAATTGCTGTCGAAGATTAATAAATCCCTCATCTGCTGCACTGGTTTTCCTAGGAACAATTGTCCAAAAACAACTGTGTTGATGTGATTGGTTCTTATACTTTTCCTATTGACGATTCAATGACCGAGATTAAGTCCCTAATCAATGGCTAAGATTAGAACTGGCTTGATCCTCGTCACTTAGAACTTTCTCACCCATATTATATTAATACACATTAATATTTTTATTTTCGTAAGTTTAGAGTTAGGAACCCATTAAAAATATTAATTATTTTAATATCTCTTCATCTGGGTGGAATTTCTCCAAACGATTTATGGGTCTTGGAGATCTCATGTGCCTTAGCCTCTCCACCAATTTTCAAGGCTAGAGCACATCCGATGCTACCCAAAATCAATAGGAGGGAGAGTGCTTGAGTTACTTAGACAAATTTTATATGCTGACCGAGATAGTGAGACGAGGCAACATGAGTTGCGTAGGGCACAACACTTGCATGATGGATTTGTTATGTACTCGTGGGTTCTTGCATTTGATCCCTCTCATGGGGTTGGGTGGCAAGAAGTATTGAGTTGGTACTTGGTGGAGCTGGCTAGGTTCTTGCATACATCCATGGTCGGCAACATAGTTCGGCAGGGGCTATGGTTTTCTAGAGGGACTTGAGGCCTAGATCATCGTTGGGATCCAGTTGGAACTCCCCATCACTTCACGGATTGGGTTAGTCATGGTACTAGCAGGATGGTGGATCCGATGATCGGACTCACCCACATTTTCATATTCCCATCAGAGTTATGGACAACACTAGTGACAGGTTGGGCTGACAGGGGAGCCGATAGACTTTGTGAGTCATCTTGGCATGTTGTCCGTACGTGGGGTCATTGGATGATTAGTGTACCCTGGCAAGGGCTTGTCGGAGGAGGTGGCATAGGCAGGCCATTGGATAGTTCCTCGTATGGAGAGGAGGATTTCCCATGGATATATGGGGCACTGTGGTCACCGAGGAACAACACCCTAGTGACACCACCACAGGCGCATAGGGAGATTTGCCTGTCAGATCTCTCAGGGAGGATTAGGAGGGGAGGTCCACTCATCCGAGAGCATGGAGATGAGAGGGTGGATATGGTGGTACTGACAAGATGCGTGTTGATACTTACAAACACAGCTTTAGACAATGGCACCCAGGGTGTATAGGGGCATGCAATGGTTCACAACAATATGCAGTGGAGCACAAAGGTGCGGGGTGATGCATAGTGGTGTGTAGTGTCGCACCAGGTTGACGGAGCGGTTCACATCGTAGTACATTACCTCATAGAGTGACAGACACATCGATACAGGAGGGATACCAATTGATCCGGGATGATGCAACAACATGTAGCAAGATTTGGTGGTGCACAAAGATGTGCGAGTGGGTGCAGTTGTATGCCAGAGGACACAAGGATACTTGGTTATATGCAGTAGTGTGCGGGGTTGCACTACAGACTAAGTGAGTGATACTATCAGGGAGATTCCTTGACGAGGATGTCAGGCATGCCATTGGGATGGACATACCTAGATTGGGAGAGCGGATCAATCACAAGATGTGCCGAGAGTGTACACATGGGTTCCTAATCATACCCATCGGAACCCACGCATCTATCACTCATTAGCATTGCAGCTAGTTGAGGAGAGCCTTGTTGTGTCCTATCTGTTAGAATTTCTGACATGAAATTCTACTACAGTAATTGATTTATTTCTCCTACTTGTTTCTCACAATAGGTTGTTTACAAAACCCTTCAGCAAACGTTAAAATAAATTCTACTGTAGTTATCACATAACATAACACTGATATACAAGCACAATAATCAATCACATCAGCACAATTATTTTTGGACAATTGTCCCCAGAAAAACCCAATGCGGGAAAACCGATGCAACAGATGAGGGTTATTTATTATTCTTTAGCAACAATCTCTTTACAAGGAATAATTTTGCATTACATAGAGAAACCTTCAAGAAAATGCCTGAGATAATTTTCCTCCTCAGCTAGGAGAAATTCTGACACCACAGAGACCCTTTATCCTTCACTGCGTCACCCCTGCATCCTCTGCGTGAGGACTGCATCACCCCTGCGTCATCTGTGTGAGATCTCGTCCCTGCCTGCGCTGTCTCTCAAAGCTCTCCCTCTGCATTGTTTCTCTGAGGCACTGCGTAACCTCCTCCTCAATCTCAAATTGATGCTGAAACCCTCCTCTTTCTTCACTCTGCAACTCTCCCTCTGAAATCGAACTTCTTCTCCTTAAGAATCGATTTCCCTTGGGTTACTAAGTATTTGCCCGGTGTATCTCCAAAAGACTCTCAAATCTTCTCTTATACTTTTCTTGTTGATGAATCAACAACCGATATTAAGTCTCTAATCAACAACTAAGATTAAAACATACTTGATCCTCATCTCTTAGAAGCTTCTCACCCATATCTTTATTAATACCCATTCATATTTTTATTTTCCTAAGTTTAGACTTAGGAACCCATTAAAATTATGAATTATTTTAATAACTCCTCATCCAGGTAGAATTTCTCCAAACGATTTATGGGTCTTGGAGATCTCATGTGTTCTAGCCCCTCCACAAAATTTCGGAGCTAGAGTACATCCGATGCTACCCAAAATCAACACTCCCTCTTAGCTAGGAATGTGCTCTAGCAAGAAGCATCACATTGATCCACGACATCGGTCCTTTGCGCGTTGATGCTCGGCCTACTGCCCTAACCTACTGCACTGCTGCCCATGGCACTGCAACTGTCACTGCTACATCTGTACTGCAGCTCCCTCTGAATGTGCTGCATCATGCTGCCCATAACACTACCACTACTAATTGTTGCATTGCAACTCCTTATACTATCCACTTCTGCTACTGAAACAGATTCTTCACCATCCCCATCTTCTCCCTGAAATAAACAAACTTTGTTCTTCCTAGAGCCTTGGTGAGGATGTTTGCCACTTGTTCTCCTGTTGGGGTGTACCTCAACTGTACTGCCCCTCGTTGGACACAGTCTTTGATGAAGTGACACTTGATATCAGTGTGCTTCAACCGATCATGAAAGACTGGATTCTCAGACAGCTTGATGCAATTCTGATTATCATACAAAATATTGGTCACTTCCATCTTTCTCTTGAATAGATTCACAAGTAAGTATGGGGGATTTACGCAGTGCATTATATTAGATATCATTTTTGGGATTCAACTGCGTTAAGTCATTCATTCAAACGTATGACCATTTCCATGAGAGGTAGTCGTAACTGACTAATTTCTCATGATTTTTGAATAGTTCACTTAGCACTCATTGCATCGGGTGATGCTCACAGGGGTGAAGAAGTGGGATTGAAACTAGTGAAATGTGGAGAACGAATCACATAGCATCAATCATCACTTCCGGGGCTTGCACCCGGTAACCAGGACTTCCCAGGAGGTCACCCATCCCAGAACTCCTCTGGCTCAAGTGCGCTTAACTGTGGAGTTTTTCCCACAATCAAGCCCACTTAGCTTGCTACCCCATTTGCAAAACCTTAGCAAGTATTGTGCCTCATGAACCATTCAAGTAGAGATCCCTTGACTCTTTTTGAATTTAAGTATGGGGGATTTACGCAGTGCATTATATTAGATATCATTTTTGGGATTCACAAGTAATTTCCTAAGCCATATGGCTTTGCATGACGCTGTGCTAGCTACCATATATTCAGTTTCAGTTGAGCTCAGAGCCACAGATTTATGTTTCCTACTACACAGGAGGTCATTCTTGATCCAATGTTGAAACAGTACCCAGTGGTACTTTTTCGATCTATTGAACTTCCAGCCCAATCTGCGTTAGTGAACCCGCTCAGCCTGATGTCATTGCCTTGGGTGTACATTAGTCCATGCTCGATTGTTCCTCATATATATCTGAGAACATGCTTGGCTGCTGTCCAATGCGCCCTCTTTGATTCCACCATGAACTAACTGAGGGTGTTGACAGCATAACAAATGTCTGGCCTGGTATTGACCAGATACATCAGGGACCCTATGAGCTACCTGTACAAGGTGGGATTGACTTCTTTATCTTTGGATGCATCAATCTTCTTCTAGTTGGTGATCATTGGAGTAGCCATAGGTCTACAGTCCTGCATTCTGAACCTTTTCAAAATCTCTGTAGCGTATCTCCCTTGTCCAAGGAAAATTTCACCCTTCTGTTGCCAAACTTCCAACCCCAGGAAATAATGCATTTGTCCCAAATCCTTCATGTCGAATTCTGTGGCTAGGTTCTCCTTGCAATTTTTGATGAGCTTGGATGAGCCTGTCAGGAAAAGATCATCCACATATAACACCAGGATTAGAGGCTCATTCTCTACAACAAGATAGTAGAGATTAGGATCTGTGTCACTCTTGACGAATCCCATCTTCTGCAAGTAGCCATCAATTCGACCGTACCATGCTCTAGGTGCCTGTTTAAACCCATACAAGGCTTTTTTCAACCTACATACAATAGATTTCTTCCCATGTGTCTCAAAAACCCTCTGGTTGTTCAATGTATACTTCTTCTTCTATCACCCCATTCAAGAACGTTGCCTTGACATCCATCTAGTGAATCTCCCACCCCATCTGTGCTGCAAGGGATATCACAGATCTAAGAGAAGTATACCTAGCTACTGGGGCGAAGGTTTCTTCGTAGTCTATCCCTTCCTTCTGAGCATACCCCTTAACCACAAACCTGGCTTTGTATTTTTCCACACTGCCATTTGTAGTGTATTTGACTTTATAGAGCCATCTCGAACCTACAACTGACCTGTCCTGAGGCCTAGGTACCACTTCCAAAACATCATTGACCATTATGGAACTGTATTCCTCCACCATAGCATCTACCCGTACTTGATGTTGAATGACCTCCTGAAAACTAGAGGGTTCTCCAACCTGAGCCACCAAGGCTTGGTATCTGTCTTGTTGTTTACGCTCCCTTTTCTCATTCCTGAGCACACCGACGAGATTCTCTGCATCTCGTAGTATCTATCGAAGTTACCGACTCGTTCTATCACTGGTAGTGGGTATATTTATTTGCTCCTCCTCTTCTTAAGATTCCACTTGTTGTGATACCTCTGGAGTTTTTCCTTTAGGAGAAACACTGATGCTAGTTTCCGTTGGACGAAGTCACTGGACCAATGGATCATCCTTTGACTGCTCTTCAGAAGGCATTTTTCAAGATTTCCTGAAAGCTCTGTCCTCCATTAACTTTACATCCTGTCGAATAATGATCTTCCTATTCCCCGGAAGATAGACTCTATATGCCCTAGCATTCTCGCTATATCCCACAAGATATCCTTTCTCCACAGTCTAATCCAATTTCTTCCTCTTTTCTTTGGGTACATGGCAGTATGCCAAACTCCCAATGATCCTGAAATGGCTCACCTCAAGCTTCTTACCGGTGAAGACACTCTCTGGAGTAATCTTACCTAATGCCCCGTGAGGAGTCTTGTTCTGGACATACATTGTCGTGTTGCATGCTTCTGCCCATAGAAACTTGGGCATGTCCTAATCATACAACATCTCCCTGGTTGCTTCAACAATAGTCATGTTCTTCCTTTCTGCTACTCCATTCTGCTCTGGATTATAGGGGGTTGTCCACTCTCTTCTGATGCCAAAATCAGTGAAGTCCTTGTCGATGTATTCTCCACCATTGTCTGAGCGCAATACCTTTATCTTCTTTCTTGTCAAATTCTCAACTAGAGCCTTGAACTCTTTGAATTGACCAAAAACCTCAACCTTGGTTTTTAGAAAGTAGATCCAAGTCTTTCTGGATGGTCATCAATGAAGGTGACGAAGTACTCAGCACCACTAAGAGCTCTTGTGGACATGGGTTCGCAGATATCTGAGTGTATCAATCCCAGAACACTCTTAGCCCTATTGTTGCTTCTGGAAAATGCAGCTTTGGCGTACTTGCCTAGTGCGCATCCTCTGCATACATCATCTCGTTCGGTACTCAACTTTGGAACTCCTGATACTGTTCTCCCGAGAATTCTTAGAGCCCCATGGTGTAAGTGTCCCATCCTCCTGTGCCATAGTTCATTCAAATCTTTTTCCCCACTGCTGCCTATCAGTGCCATTGGAG
Organism: Pinus tabuliformis; assembly: GCA_031772625.1. Taxonomy (NCBI): domain Eukaryota; kingdom Viridiplantae; phylum Streptophyta; class Pinopsida; order Pinales; family Pinaceae; genus Pinus; species Pinus tabuliformis. The sequence continues at coordinate 297,999,662 of CM062813.1, forward strand.
ATTCTAGTTGTAATCTATACAGCCTGTTACTTCTGACTCCAATCTGGGCCTTCTTTTTCCAACTCGGGTGTTTGACATATACTTTCTCCTTAATGAAGAAAACATCATAGCCCTTGTTTTGAAGCTAAGATACAAAGAGTAAGTTCATCCCCAATCCCAGCACATGTAGCAGCACAGTGGTTGCTCGAAGCCGATCCCCTGCTTATGTTTGAAATACTACGATACCTCTTCCTACATGGCTACATTTTGACTTATTTCCCATTGTGATCTGGAAGTTCATCCTTTCTTCCAGATAATTCGAAAAACATTCTCGTATTCCTGTCATGTGCCAAGAAGCTCCACTACTATATACCAAACATCAGAGGAGGCAGAATTCATTAAGAAAACGACTTCTTCTTCGAGTCTGGAAGCTAACATACAATAATCATGATCCATGTTCCTCATCCTCTCTTCTCCCTCGGAGATCTACGTGTGTCCTTTTGAGTTGATGCCCCGACATCATGCTCTTGACTCATAGTAGATTCTCTGTTGCCTGATCTCTGCTCTGATACCATGTTAGAATTTCTAACACAAAATTCTACTGCAGTAACTGATTTATTTCTCCTACTTATTTTTCATAATAAGTTGTTTACAAAACCCTTCAGCAAACATTAAAATAAATTCTATTGTAGTTATCACATAATAGCATAGAGAAAAATAACAACGATATACAAGCATAAGAATCAATAACATCAACACAGTTATTTTTGGACAATTGTCCCTGGAAAAAGCCAATGCGAGAAAACCGGTGCAACAGATGAGGGTTTATTTATTATTCTTTAACAACAATCTCTTTACAAGGAATAATTTTGCAGTACATAGAGAAACCTTCAAGAAAACACCTGAGATAATTTTCCTCCTCAACTAGGAGAAATTCTGACACCATAGAGACCCTTTATCCTTCACTACGTCACCCCTGCATCATGCGTGAGGATTGCGTCACCCCTGCATCATCTGCGTGAGAACTGTGTGAGATCTTGTCCCTGCCTGCACTATGTTGATTTTTGGTAGCATCGGGTGTGCTCTAGCCTTGAAATTTGGAGGAGAGGCTAAGGCACATGAGATCTCCAAGACCCATAAATCGTTTTGAGAAATTCCATCCAAATGAGGAGTTATTAGAATAATTAATATTTTTAATGGGTTCCTAAGTCTAAACTTAGGAAAATAAAAATATTAATGGCTATTTATAAAGATAAGGATGAGAAGCTTCTAAGAGACAAGGATCAAGTCTGTTTTAATCTTAGTCGTTGATTAGGGGCTTAATCTCGACTGTTGATTCATGAACAGGAAAAGTATAAGAGAAGACTTGAGGGTCATTTGGAGACACACCGACAGATACTCATTATCTCAAGGAACTTTGATTCTCAACGAAGAGGAGATCGATTTCAAAGGAAGTTGCAGGGTGGAGGAAGAGGAGGGCTTCAGCAGCAGGTAATGATCAAGGAGGAGGTGACGCAGGGTCAGTGGAAGACAACGTAAAAAGGGAGATGTAGTCCAGAGGAGGGACGCAGGGCCTACGCAGAGCTACTCAGAGCCACGACGGGTCAATCAGAGTGACACAGGGGTGACGCAAAAGTGGGAGCAGGGTCTCCAAAGTGTCAGATAGTCTCAGAGGGAAAGTCTCAGGTGCTTTCTTTCAATTTTTTTGTAAAATCATTCCTTGTAAAAACAATTGCTGCTGAAGATTAATGAAGCCCTCATCCATTGCACCGATTTTCCTGCATTGGGTTTTTCCGGGGACAATTGTCCAAAAATAACCGTGTCGATGTGATTGATTGTTGTGCCTGTATTTTTTTCTCTAGGTAATTGTGTGATAACTGCAGTAGAATTTATTTTAATATTTGCTGAAGGAATTTTGTAAATAACTTATTGAGAATAATAAGTAGGTGAAATAAATCAGTTGCTGCAGTGATAGAATTTCAGTTAGAAATTTTCACATGCTGTCTCTCAGAGCTCTCCCTCTGCGCTGTCTCTCTGAGGCACTGCGTCACCTCCTCCTCAGTCTTAGACTGATGCTAAAACCCTCCTCTTCCTTCACCCTGCAATTCTCCCTCTGAAATCGAACTCCTCCTTGAGAATTGATTTCCCTTGGGTTACTGAGTATTTGCCCGGTGTATCTCCAAATGACTCTCAAGTCTTCTCTTATACTTTTCCTGTTGATGAATCAACGACCGAGATTAAGTCTCTAATCAACGACTAATATATAAACAGACTTGATCCTCGTTTCTTAGAAGCTTCTCACCTATATATTTATTAATACCCATTAATATTTTTATTTTCCTCGGTTTAGACTTAGGAACCCATTAAAAATATTAATTATTTTAATAACTCCTCATCTAGGTCGAATTTCTTCAAACGATTTCTGGGTCTTGGAGATCTCATGTGTTCTAGCCCCTCCACAAAATTTCGGAGCTAGAGCACATCTGATGCTACCCAAAATCAACACTATCGAGGCCTACATTGTGGATAACAAGACCTGGGAGACTTTCTTGAAACGACCCTATGGGATTCAGTGCATTAGGGGCACGATACGGATTCCCTGATGGAGGAGCAGGGACGGTACACGAGTTGGAAGCCATGGGATTGGAGATGAGGTGATATTCTACAGGGGTGGTATACATTCATCTCTAAGATCACACTTGGGGAGTCGATTGCGAGGGCATTGTATGATGCACTTCTGGTGAGATACTCTGAGGCATTACAGGAGTCTGAGGGGCAGTGGATGGTAGACTTCGTCTATAGGAGGGTACCCAGACTCCGAGCAATGTCCAGGTGTATCATCAAGAGTTGGGATAGCGGATTTCACTGCATGGTCTAGCAAGAGCATGGAAGATTAACATGCTTGGGACAAATTCGTGATACTTGGGGTCCACCTATGGTATCCATATAGGGGTTAGAGATGAGGACCAGATGGGCTCTAGCAGGTCGTAGTGCTATGCAGTGACAACCCATGAGGTGTGGACCTCTAGTATGGTTATGGGAACCAGGGATCCAGTTGATGTGGGGGACACTCCATTACTTAGTGAGTACGGTTGGGATAATCGGTGATCTGGTTCATTATCAAGTTAACACATGGGGGATCACCGAGGTCTTCATCATATAGCGAGGCAGGTGGTTGTTTAGGATTGGGGTCAACCATGGAGTGATAGGCGCAGGCATTGTTGGGTCCCCTTGGCAGGTTGGGCATAGCCTCGATCATCACATATATTATGGCCGAGAGTTGCAGGAGATGAGGCTCTGGTACAAGCATGTTAGACAATTAGTCATGACTAGAGTATCGCAGAGTCTATAGGACAGTTTCTTCCTGCGATGGGCTTGGGACCCTGGCATCACAGTACTTGACGGTTCAACTACCTTTAGGGGTGAGCTGTGTTTGACAGGGGGAGATCATTCTGACCTTTCATTCGATTTTAGTGATTCTTTATTGACATTGGGGACTTGTGAAAGTTTGAGAATCTCCAAATCATTACTGCAGCAAACTGATATTACTTCTCCTACTTGTTAATCCATGCAAGTTATTTACTATGTTCTACTGTAAATATCGAAGTAAATACAACTACAACCTTCACAACTTTAAATAATATGCAGAAACAAGAATCTGAGCAAGAAAGAAATAACACACACAAGTGACATCGTTGTTTTTGGACCAATGTCCCCGGAAAAACCCAATGTGGGAAAACTGGTGCAATAGCTGAGGGTTTGTATTATTAAGCAGTAATTTCTGAGTACAATTCTTCGGATGCCCAAACTGGCAATCCTATACAGAGATCTAACTAGACAAAAAGTAGTGAGATGATCTCACCCTGTCATTGGAAGATCCGACACTGATTTACGCTAGAGATGAGACTCTGCGCTACCTCTGTGCAGTCTTTGCGTAGTACTGCGACACACCCACATAGTCACTGCGTCACTGCTGCTGGGACTGCACTGCACCTCCTATTATCCTCTACTAGCTGGAAACATTGACCTTCTGTCCTCCCGGTCTCATACCCTGGCTCCGACACTAGATCCCGACTATTCCTTAGTAGAATTTCGGACTCCCTCTGAAGCTCTGCATTGACACAATGTAGCTCTACCTGGCCCTGCGTCAGCCTCTTTAGACGTCTTTCTGCCCTCTTTGCCTTGTAGGAAAACTTCCTCCGGAAACTATCCTTGCCCCTCACTGCAAGAAATCACTTTGATCTCTTCTTCGACAATTGTTGCTCTACTCTCTTCAAAAATTGATCTCTTGATCTCTCACTCGATGTGTTTTCCAAATGCCCATCAAGCCTCTTCTTATAATCCTTTCGTTGATCAATCAATGACCGAGATTAGATTCTAATCAATGGCTTAGATCATTTTGGTTTGATCCTCGTCTTCTTCTAAAAGTTTCACCCCCAGTTTAATTAATACCCTTTAATTATTTTAATTTCCCAAGTTTAGACTTAGGCATCCATTAAAAATAATTAGTTGTTTTAATAAAACTATCTCTAAGTGGAATTTCCCAAACGATTTATGGGTATTCTGGAATACATGTGTCCAAGCCTCTCTGCAAAATTTAAGGCTTAGAGCACATCCGATGCTACTAGAAATCAACAAGACTTCACTAGCATGGAGGGATGACCAACAGGGGGAGTTCAGGGGAAGCTTGTGTGGGCAAGGATTTATTTCCACAGGAGTTGGATTGTATCTTCGGGTGCCCACCCTTCGAGTACATGAGATGGATGACTCAACAGAGCATCTACACAAGGAGACAGTCAGGGCTTTATATGATTGTGTTGCTTTCTTTACTGATGGTATGCAGAGGGCTTCAGGTGCCTATACCAGGTTGGACAATGAGTGGAGCAACGGGTGCTTCACGTTAGGACGACTTGGGGTCCTAGTATCGAGGGACTCCTTCATGAAAGGATAATGTTGGGGACAGGGATGACTTAGTGGCACATTTGGGACCCTGGTATCATTTGCAGTAGCCATTTGGGTAAGCTAATAGAAGGGGTGCTTGTTCAGGCATTGCTTGAGGACAAACAATTTTTGGTGGGGAGGACTGTAATGTCCCCAATTAATAATTTTGCTAAGGGAATTCTCAATTTTGCAATTTTTGGCAGTTAATAAATATTTGGCATATAAACTTAGGAAAAGTGGGTGAAAAAGGAAAATTTATAAAGGTGCCACCCTCAAACATTAGAAAAGCCACGAAATTTGATGGGAAGTGGAGAGTGGGGGCTACTCCAAGGGAATACGAACCCCTTGGAGGAATTCGAATTGGGTGAGAGAGGTAATTTGATGGGTGGATCCCACAAGGAGCATGAGGGATGTCTAACTATAAATTGGAGGTGAGGCTCTCTTTTTAGGGTCTTTTTGACATTTGATTATCCATTGTTACTCTCGTTGTTCAGTTTTTCTGGGTCAAAACTAGAGAAAAACCTTTTTGAGTTTTTCTGGGTTTTTGACAAGGATCACATCCCCAAATTTACAAAAATTTCTAGGCATTTGTGAGGGGCCAAATCAGGTTGCCAAGTCAGCCAACAATGCTGAAAAACTGGGCCAACGCAGAGTTCTGGAGGGACAAACTATTGCAGCAATTGGGCATTGGGAGTTTGATCACCTAGGGCTTGTAGCTTGCCTTGAGCAAGCCTAGGTGCACTCCTTCCAATTTTATTGTACTTCAGTAGTTTATTTATAATAAAATTGGCCATTTTGGGTGTTCCAGAGCATTTTTCTGTTCATGGGTGTTTGCTGAAATTTATTGTGTTGTTATTTCTGTGCACGTCTTTGATTATCTTTGTAAAATTTCTATTTCAAATATTACATACTAGTTGTAGGTGACATCTACAACTTTCTTTCGGTAGCCTTGTTTCAATCCAACCAAATGATTTCTCAAAAATCAAAATGAGCATAAATTAAAGTTACCTTTTTATGATGGCCTTTCGTCATGACATCAACTTCTTGCATCATCAACATCTTGCATATGTATGAATCCATCTCCAAGATACATATTACCAAGGTTTTCCTTTTCCATCATACATATTAGGGTCTTCATACCTTCTTTGTGGACGTGTCATAGCTAATCCTTTTAGATATCATATGTTGATCACATATTTTATCTTATAGATGCATCTTCCCACGAACTCTTCTTTCATCTTTTTCACATATTGCTTTCCTCATGATCTTCTTTACATGGTTCTTTCAACATAGGAACCATGATTGTCAACCACCTCATATTCCATATTAGGTCATAATATGTTGATTTCATCTTATCATTGTGTAGAAGAGTTCAAGGCATATTGTCTACATGCTAAGTCACAGGACACGTCCTCCAAGGTCCCGTGTCCCATATTTAACGTGTCGGATACGAAAACGACCCTAAAACGTGTCGAAAACGTTTTTTAACGTGTCCTAGAAATCATAAAACGTATTCGGTCGTTTTCTTCGTGTCCTAGTCATGGAAAACGAGTATTCAAAGTCTAAAAAACGTTGCCCTAATGTTTTTCTCCAGTTGAATACGTACCCCACAAAATCAATGGTTTAAAGCCGACACAATTATTTTTTCGGGGTTCTTTTGCTATTTTCCTCTGATGTTGTCGCCCTCCGTCAATGTATAATCGTCGTGTGGAGCCAAGTGTGGAGCCGAGTCATCTTCGTGGACTCGTGGAGCCGTTTGGCCGCTGGAAGGTTTGGCAACTTGGCAGCGTGTGTGAGGTTCACTGGCTCAGGTAAGCCGTGGTCCGTAGACCATATGTATAATGCCATAGATGCAATTAAACTTAAGCAGCAAGCCCATAAAAAAATGCGTTTGATTGTGTGTGCACTGTGCAGCTTACGCTGTCGAATTCCAGGGCCGGTATACAAATATAAATAAGTCTGTCCACTGTCCAGTGTCATCTAATCAAATGATTATGTTACGATAATATAATAATGATTATCATTTATGTCAGACGATTTTCAACCCACGGGCCACTATTTATTTTTAACAGTTTTAAATACTGCATTTCCACTTGCAATATGCTTAATACTATATTTCAGTATATATATATATATATAAGACGTGTCCCTCGTGTCCTGTTTCTAGGTCGCTGCGTTTTGTATTGAATACTCGTATTTACTTGTCCTTCGTGTCTCGTGTCCTCGTGTCATGTGACTTAGTCTACATGACTTCATGCATCATTCTAATGGAAGAGATCCTTCTTCTTCGATCATGCTCATGAGATAGAGCATTCAATTTTGTTATCTGCAACTATATGATGACATGACTTTATCTTATCAAATATATACATACTTTTTCATTATTTTGGTCATCTAGAATTCCTTCTAGCAGCTTCCTTTTCTTGCTTGAAGATGAAAATACTTCAACCAACTCAACAGGTTGCACTCCTTTGTCACCATACCATCATTCTTCTAAACAATGGATCCTACACAAGGTGGAATGTAGACTATCGATGAGACACTTTCTTCTTCCAAGTAGAGGTGAACCTTCTAATGAAGATTCTGATGGAGGATTTTTGATGATCCTCATTCTGCAAATGCTCCTTTCTAATAATGATGATGTATGATGCCCTTTTTATCTTGCTAGATGACTTTCTTCCAACCATATATACTGCCACTTCGGTTGTACTTATATGCTTCCAATGAAGATGCCATGAGCTACTTTCTTTCTATCATGATGACTGCTACAACTATGTAGACTTTCTACTTCAGCTATCCTTCCATGCTTCTATGATGATGTCATCTTTATTTCTGCTACAATGCATCCTATCATACTTGTGATGCTTCCTTCTTGATTTGTTAACTTCTATGTACTTGAACAACAGGCTAGGTGAGTGACAGGCCTTTTAATAGTGGAGATCTACCACTTCTTTCTTTGACTTCTTATTTTTAGGTTCTTCTACGTCTTCGGTGACATGGGCTTCATTTCTTTCTTTTTTTTTCTTGTTGTCCTTCTTGAGTTTAGGGAAATTCCTTTTGAAATGCCCATATTCATTACATTCATAGCATTGGATCTTTGACATGTCGATCTTCTTTTTTTTTGAGGATCAAACTTTCCAAAATTCCCTTTCCTCCTAGCCATGGTAGCATATGCTTGAACTCGTTCATTTGATCCAACATCGCTTTTTTCCTTTAATGTAGTTTCTTCAATTTTGCATAATGACCAAAGTTCACTGAATGGAGTGGCTTCCTTCCATAGATACTTGATACAAAGTTGCCCCATTCATCAGGTAGTGCATTGAGCACAACGATGGTCATTTCTTTATCGGACATTATTTCCCCTAGCTCTTGTAGTTGATCTCTTATTTGAGATACCCTCATAAGGTATGGGGCTATCCCTTCTTCCTTTGATACCTTCATTTTGTACAATTCAGTTCTCAATGATATGAATTCTCCTGCAGTGCTTACAGAAAACAATTCTACCAACTTTTCATAGATTTCTTTTGATGTTTCCATTTTTGCTACATAAGGGATGAGTGAATCCTTGATTTATTCTACGAGGATTCTTTGAGCCCTTACTTCCCCTTTCATGTACTTTGAGAGTGATTGAGCTTGATCTTGAGAGGGTTTGGAGATTGAACCCTTGACATATTCAATGACTTCATTTTCTATGAGGATCAAATCTCTCCTCTTTTTCCATGCAAGGTAGTTTGATGACCCAACCAATTTGTTGCTCTCCTTGCAAAATGAAGTCATTTTAATAGTAGATTTAGACATAAATATAAAATACTTACTTGATGAGAAGAAAATACCTCCTTAATGATGATATCTTCCAATGGATGTCTTCTTGATGAAGTTGAATTCCACTACTCCTTTATTGTTGACAATTTAAGATGCCTTCTTGATGACAATGCTTCTTCTTCTAAATGATGAGAGGTGTCTTCAAAGATTGCTTGAAGAGTGATCCTTGATGAGGGAGATTGCCTAGATTCCTTTGATGATGATGTATTCTTCCTTTGGATGGAGTCTTCTTAAGATGCTTCAATTCCTTCTTCCTTGGAGGCGAGGTCCTTTGAAGTCTTTTTTTCTTCTTCAAGGTGTTGTTGCCTCTAGATGGTATGATCCTTGGAAGTTGGGATGAGATGGGTAGTCCTCCTTGATGTTCCTTAGTTCCTTCCTTCAAGATTAGTCCTTCTTGATGATCTCCTTATGCTTGGTCCTTGTGTATTCTTCTTCAATTGGATGATCTGATTCTTCAAGTTGCCTCTCTTTGTCTTGTCAACTTAGCTTTGATACCATGTTGAGAAATCTAGGGGCAATTAGATTAGGTGATTTCTCTTACTTTGATAACTGCTTGTGATGTATTTTTACTTAACTTGATTAGCTTCTTCTTTCACTTGATTATAATTAGTGTTCTTATCATCAAACAACTACCAAACTATGAAGATCAATGAGACAAGAGGACACAAAATGTAGGGTGCAAGACAGGGCCAAAACCTCCTCTTGAGAGGAAAACCCACAAGAATTCTTCTCTTCTTATAGAATGTTCAAATGACGAATTCTAAGACCTAAGACCCTTGTCAAAGACCCCTCCAAGACCAAGTCAAACCTTCCTTTGTTGAACTTTTCTTTTATAAAGTCAATGCCAGTAAAACTTTCTTACCAACTTTAGTTTTCAGCCACAACTTCAGAAATTCGGTTGCCACATCAGGACTGGAATTTCAGCTTGCTTGTAACTCTTGCAGTTTCGCACGTGTGGGTGGACTTAATGCTGAAATGACCTTCTCCTCTCTTCACTTGATGTGCCTTCTCTTTCTAGACAAGTTGGCTTGTATTGTAAGGCTCTTGACACCAAATAGTGACTTATTGACAACAATACAACTCGGCCTTACTGCAGTCACAGATGCCCTAATTATTTCGCACGTGTGAGGGAAAGTAGCCCAGAAAAAAGTTCGATTCTTCCTCTTCTTATTCTCCTCTCCTTCATTGATTCTTCTAGTGCTTGTACAAACATCTTGTGTGCTTGAATGATTGATCTCAAATGGGGTCGACTTCCATCTTATATATAGGCTTATTGGATACCCTTAATAGGCCGACATGTCTTCTCTAGGAGGCTGACTTGTTGCTGCTTGTTGACAAGGTCTTGAAGGGTCTTTATGACACTTTTGACTTTACAAGAATTTTCTTTGACTTGATACAATAAGCCCAAGAGGGTCTTCCATACATGACAATGACTCAATTGACTTGTTGACTCAATGACAAGCCCTAGAAGCACTCAATAGGTGCTTGAGCTATAAATAAAATAACCTTGAGCATGAAACCCATGCTACAAAATAATAATAATAAAATTTATTTTTCTCTTTTCATCAAATACATAAAATCATGATTACATTAGTCATTATGAAGACTGAACCTAGTTACACATTTCAACACACACACACACACACATATATATATATATTGTTTCCTTGCCATATCGTATCCAGATTTTTTGAAAAATTGTCGTATCCATTTCAAACCTTGTATCTGTATTCATTCTCATATTTGTTTCAGTGCAACTTAGGATGAATCGTGGCAACCAAAAAAGTGGATTTCCCTTTGTTTTCTTGATGGAATATGGTCATAGTATCCTTAGAGCTCAATCCCCTAAATTATTTTTGGAAAATTAGGGTTGAAAGATCAAGAATCCAATCATTAGGTGGGACTGACACAGATAGAACGATAATTACAAAATTATTATGATAATTTGAAAATATATAATTATCACTTATATTATTGGCTTGGGGATGATAGGTGAAATGTTGCCAATAAATGTAGCCAATTACTACACATATTGTGACCTTGATCTCTATAACATAGTATGAGAATTGTGAGTGTTTCCTTTTTAACAAATATTTATGTTTAAGCACAACGAATATTTGCTAGCTTCTTGGTAGCATCAACTCACAGTGCACAAGTACTTTTCTTTTGATTATTCCTCTCTCTCTCACACACACATTTGTATATATACAAAGATGACCTTGTGATGGAAGCCCAATTTTGAGCCTGCTAAAAGTCCTGATTCCAAACCCCATAGTGCCCAAACTATCCTCAAAAGGCGCTTCCTTCTATCCTATTTATAATCGCGTTACAGAATATAAATCCCTTTATTTTAAAATTAGACTAGGAGGATTGTAAAGGATAGGATAGACTTTTGAATGAATATAACAGTGGGAGGAGCTGAAAGGGTCTATACATTCATTCCATTTTATATTCCCAATCCATTAACACAAACCAATAAACGTATGCCCTAATATTGGACCATAACTTGGCCCCTTTATTAAATTCTCACTATGGTGGTTTTTTTCCACTTAAGCCTCGCAGTTCCTTTCCAACAACGTGCCGGTCCAAGCCCCTTTTCTTTATAGGAATAGCCACCAGAGCCAAGATCAAGGAATAACACCTCAACCCCAATATCACATGCCCAGTGCCGTCACTAGTTCCCAACACTCGTCTCAGTCCTTTTATATTTTGCACGTTTACAATTCTTCTGGGTTGACTCACATGTATACTCCGCCGCCAACGTCACGCGAGCCCTGTCACGTATGCCTGCTCACTTCCCTTAACACGTAAGCCCACTACAATTTTAGTTGCCACTTTTTATACCTCCGGTATAAACCTCTGGGTGGGGTCCACTTTGCCACATGAGCTTGTTCACTCAAGCCCGACTTGATGGGGAAAAGGTGGTTACAAAAGTCGCCGAGCAGAAGACCTCAGGGCAGGGTCGACTTCGCCACGTGAGCCTGGTAAGAGTAGCTAGACTCGACAAGTAATCGAACTTAACAAAACCACCCAGTATAAGCCTTCGACCCAACGTGTTAAGTGACAAGAAGTTCGTTTCTCGGTCCCTGTCTACTAACGCAACCATCGTTCATCAATTGTTGGATCCTGGGCCAGATGTCTGGCTCGATAGTTAATTTGCCTTGTTGACTCCGCTCCTTTGTCAATTATCAAATCTCAGACTTAATTAAATAGTATCTTTCTCGGCCTAGCTTGTGGCTCTTCTCGGCCCTCTTACCAAACTCTAGCTTTAAATCTTGCCTAGCTCCCAACAAGACTCCTCTATACCTTCCTCTATTCCATCCTTGACTTCCACACTTCCACTGCATCTTTTAGATGCACCTTCTCTATACTCGCTTCCTTTGCATTTTAAAATACCTCTTTCTTCTACTATAAGTTAGGCTTTGTGCTCCTCTTGCTTCTCTCGACCTTTCTCAGAGTAGGATTCTGTTATGTCCCTTCTATACTTGTATTGTGCTTTTGTTTTGATCTCGTTTCTCTCTTTTCAACTGTAAAAGAAATGATATACATCCGCTTTCAAAGTGGCTCTCCCTCCTGGGCTCATACCTGCAACATATTGAATTCAATATAGTACATGGCCCCAATAATACATCAAGACACAAAATACTTGAAGCTGAGTATTTCCTCTATTCGAATATATATATATATATATATATACAGAAAGCCCTTCAGGCCTGATTTACAATGATAGGCCTTTTTGGCCTATGGCCATATTGGCCCTCAATTCCTCTTGAATCACTCCTTTTACACACCTCTTTATTCTACACTACTCTTTTACAATAATTGATTACATATTTGTACAAATGGACTTCTGAACTAATTCTAGTTCAGATCCACAATTTCATCAACAAAATCCTATCTTAGACTTCCTAGATCCACTAAATCCTCAAGAGATCTAACTAACTTTCGAATCTCTCTAACTCTCTCAACATTCTCGAAATCTCTCCTATTTACAATATTCATTATTTATATACATTTTTTCATGGAAACATAGGAAAATACAATTTAAATGAATAATTAAATCTAACTTAGGGAACCAAATCCCTTGGTACATGAAACCGCTACGTCTAGTCAAAATACATTTTGACTTTGGGTAAGATGCTCTCGCATCACCTTGTATAAATCATGCTGCTTGCAAATAAATAATCATGTGCCCCATCAAGCTTTTCATTTGAAGGATAATGTTGTTAGACATATCATGATCAAAATGGCAGTGTTATGCATTACTATTAGGATTATTCCCCATGTTTGCCGCTCTTCAATTTTAATCAATGATTTCAAATTTCAATTCCCCTTCTTTATCTCTATAAATATATGCTTTGGATTGTGTATCTTCTCTTATGGATCACACCATTTAGCTGAATTTTTTTTAGGATACCATGGAAATCCTTTTGTTACATTTGTACCAAATATCAACAAAGCTCAAGTAGAGTAGTTCATTGTTCAGACAAGGGTTTTAAGGAAAGTGGTAAGTCAATCATGAATTCATTTTAGTTCCTTCATGTACAGTCTAGTTGTCTAACCAATAATCTTTTTATTTTCCCTACAAGAATGTGTACTTGCAAATGAATGGCATCACCTACAAAAATAACTAGATTTAGTCTATTTTAGCCTTTGCGAACCAACTCCATTGATGCCCCAAAAAGAGATCCAATCTCCTCAGAAAACCAAATAGACCGACATAGATATCTATCTTAAATAGAAGTAGAGACCCCTATTACCCCTCTATTAGTGGGGGTACATGGACTTTTTCAGTGTAGCATTAACCACCATTGTAAGCCTAAGGTCACAAGTCGAAGCCATGTAAAAACCATGTGAGGCCTTGTATTAGGTCTCCTAGATCTGTGTCTTGTTAGTTTGAATTTGTATTCATTTTGTTTTGGTTGAACCATGTCCCATCCCTTGAAAGCCTCACCTAGGCAATTTCATCCCTTATCAGATTGGAGAACCTAGGTGGACTTCTCATGAGGACTCATGGTTTTATGGGAGCCTACATTTGTAGGGGTGATCACCAGTGTATGGGCTAGTCTAGTCTGCGTTAAGTTGCACCTATGTCATTCCACATGGTTAGTGTGTGTAGAATATATAGGTGACCTCGACTTTACTGCAGTGTTACTCATCACAACTCTCACAGCATAGTAGTATCTTGTGACAACTTTCATGTTTCTTGTGATATTCCCACTTAGCAATATTGCTAAGGGAAATATCAATCTTGCCCAATTTTGTCTTATTTCATGTTTGCACTTGGGAGATGTGGGTTTAGAGGTCCCACATGATTTTGGGATTAAGTGGGGGCCCAAACATTAGGAAGGAAGGGAAATATTGCGGCTCTAGTGGAGCGTGGGGGCCACCCCATGGAGAATTACGACCCACATGTGGAAGATGGTCTCATTGGAGCAAAGTTGGTGGGGAAAGTCGAGCTGAGCCCACATGGGCATCTTGGAGGCTCTTTGATAAATAGAGCAAGATGCACTCATTTTGGTCATTCAATCATCTATTCAGAAATTGTGTCTTTGACATAGCACGCTTGAGTTGAAGCCAAGTCTACAGTGTAGTTTAGGACACGAGTGTGTCTGAGCGAGATCTCAACCCTTGCTTCGGTGGACTTTGAATGCCAGCGCAAGGAGGGAGTCCTACATATACCAGTTCACACCAACAGCAGGGAGTGTGATTTTGTGGAGAGAATTGGCAGCAACTGCATAGGGACTACGCAATTCTTGGAGGAGGCACGCTTGGAGGTTGAGGAGTGAAGGGAGTTAGGGGTTGAAACTTGAGGTGGAGTCCGAGGAAGTGTTGTGGGGGATTTTCCAACATTTTGGCAAAGCAACAAACACAACATTTGCTACAGGTTACATCTTCTTCTTATGGAGGAGGGCCAAGCATTTGGGGATCAATTTTGGAGCTTCAAAACTATGACAAACCCTTTCTGGGTTTTTTTGGGTTTATCGAGGAGAGGCCAACATTAATTTAGAAAAAATTTGCTGGGCAAATTTGAGGGGTCAAACAGGGACCCCAACTCAGCCAGCAACTAGAGGAGCGAGGGGAAAATTGGGCCGAAATTCCAAGGTCAACATTTGGCCAATTCTTTCGTGGGTTTTTGTGGGTTCTTGGTGGAGAGCCCGAAGGTTAATTTCCTGGAATTTTTTGAGCATCCGAGGAGGCCCTAGCAGCGGTTCTTTGTAGCCAACAACATATTTTCTAGGTAATTTCAACGCAAAGGCAGGAGAGAGTAGCCGCAGATTTGAGAGGGATTTCTTAGTCTTCATTTGGGCTTAGTTAGCTTGCCTTGAGCAAGCCCAGGTGCACTCTTTCCAGCACCACATTGTACCCTCTTATTTATTAATAAAATGGCTTAGATCAGCGCAATTCATGGAGATTTCTGGTTGTTAAATGTGTTGTAAATTTTGCATGTGTTTCTGCTATGTTTGCTTTGTTTAACATTGTATATTTCCATTAGGAATAGTACAGTGGTATCAAAGCATGATTTTGGCCAGCTATGGGTCTAAATCACACAAATGCTCAAGCGCTATGGTGGACTAGAATTCCAGAGGCTAAAACACTAGTCCCACATTATTCTCCAAATTGAACTTATGCCCAACAATGTCTCAGCGGGAGAAATTTGAAAATGTTACTAGGAGCATCGAGAGACTGGTGGGGCATCTCGAAGAGTGGTTGTCAACAAGGGTAGCAAGAAGAAATAGTAGTTGCCGACCCGCAAATGAAGAAAATAAGAGCATGATTGTTGAACAAAATGCTAGTAGTAATACTACAAAGACGAAGATGGGAGGCGGAGGTAGAGACGAGATGAGAGAGAACATACCCATGGAGGAGGGAGTTCATCTAGATACATTCCAGCCGATTGAGCATGAGGCTAATGGCATGCAGGAGGAGCACGAGGATACACGTAGTGTGATGCAAGAGTTGTTGAAGTTTCTAAGTCTACTTAGTTAGAAACCTTCCATGCACTTTATCTGATTTATTCCTACCTACTTGTTATGTTACTTAACAAGTTATTTACAATGTAAATACTGAAGATAAACACTAGTGCATGCTCAACATATTACAAATCAACAACTAAAGGAAATAGAAACAATCGCGCCATATGACACCATTATTTTTGGACTTGTTAGCACTCCAGGAAACTCTCCTAGGTTGTAGCTCGGAGATGCCTGGTAACATATAAATCTTCAATATCGTTCTCTGAACTATTGGAATGGATTGGGGTTTGGATCAAGTCAGATGACTGTTTCAACTTTGTTTTCACTCAAGACATGCATGAACACCCTCAGCTTGACAAGGCTTTCGACCACTAATGCTCAATAGTTTATAGATTCAATGAATAGATGGAGAATCCTGACTGTACTAGCAGATACATACATAAACACATGAATGGCTAGCTACAGAAAGTAAATGAAGCTTGCAAATCTAATTTATCAACACAGAGATAAGATGACAATTATCTGGCATTAGACACAGAAGAAAACATGAATAACCTATTCAAGTGCAAGCTTAGAACAGAGGAGAAGATGGCAATTGAACATGTAACAACAAAAGAAGTTTGTATTACTGGAATGAAGATGAGACGCTAGGATGAACAGAGTATCCACAGTTTCCAAAAGTTGAGCCCCTATTACTTCGAACTTTCAGGCATTTATAGGCTTTTTACAATACTCTCGAACTTTCTAAGGCTCGAGATGTCTTAATCTATCCCCTCTGTCTTCTAACTACTTGATGCCATAACTAGACAAACATGAGCTCAGAGAGCTATGTTTCTAACAAACACGGTAATCAAATTCTGGTAATTTCGCCACGCTGTCAGGTGGTTCACTCGTGCCAGCGATGTTCCATGATCATTTTTGTTGGTTTGGCTGCATCATGCTGTTGTTTTTTCCCCTTTCGGCCATGCATTCTATTATTTCAGTTCAATTGTTTGATTGTCAAAAACACTGACAAAGCCAACAAATTTCCTCCCCGGGTGACTAGTGGGAAGTGGGGTACGGGGGCACGTGGGCCATTGGATGGTGTGGATCGACGATCAGGATGTTGGTCAGGCGGCGGAGGATGAACTATGGTGATTGTCAATGAGGGCCGTTGGATCGGGAGGAATGGGCGGAGGAGATCAATCCGGAGGCTTGAAGTCGTGGCAGGAGCGGAATAAGTCTGAGCCGTCAAATCTTAGATGGGTAGATCGAATGGCTATCGGGCGGAGGAGGTGCTCGAAGGATAACGCCTGGGAGCAGTTTACTCAAGCGGAAATGGTTTATATCGGGCAGTCATCGGGCGGTAAGTGGTAAAGGTCGAAGCCCGCCCGATTCCATTCATCGAGTGCCACATAGCAGCGGAGGAGAGAGAGGAAACCGCTTTATCGGGTGGGTATCCCTCTCTCTTGTTGCCCGAGTGATATGCGCGATAGCCGTTAGATCTGGCGGAAATGATCTAACAGTGGTGATTGGTCGAAGCGGGTGAGCGTATAATGTTGGTCGGATGAAGTGTGGACCGTCAGATCAGTGGGAAGATCGACGACGGGGGACATGAAGGTATGGGACGACCTCGAGAAATGTGCAAAGGGGCGCATATGGACGGAAAGGTAAGGTTTTCGAGGGCTTTTGCGCATTAGTGCATGTTTTCATACGCTCTAAAAAATAATAATACATAGGGGGTGAAAATGGATTAATTCACGTAGGGCCAAGGCAAAAGTGAGTTTTGTTATGATGTGAGGGTTGGGTTAGGATATGAGTAAACGTGGATGGGAGTGGATGAGTGAGAAAAGTGACGCGATGGACCGTATGGGAACCTCTCCACGACAACGGAATAGACCATTTCCCTCCTTTAGTCTTCAAAATAGTAGCACTGCACCTCAAGGCTAATAGGACCAATGTCCCCAGAATAACCTAATGTGAGAAAACCAGTGCAACTATTTGAGGGTTTTCTTATTAAGCAATATCATAGTATAATTTGGGTGCCGAAATTGACCTACCCAACAGAGAATTTCCTTGGCAGTAATACCTCTTAGTTTCTAACAAATCTCCTGGCTGAAACCCCGGATAAACCTTCCGGCAGCTACTCAGCACAAATCTACCCCAGAAACCCCAGCGTCAGCCACTCTCTGGACTGCGTCAGCCCCTCTTTGCTTAACGTTGGCCCTGCGTCACTCCAGATGGGTCTGTGTCGGCCTTAGGAGGCCCTGCATTAGCCCTCTGGCCCTCTGCATCAGTAATGCTGGCCTGTCTAAGGCTTTGCGCAGCTGCTGACTGCCTCTGCGTGAGCCTTGGCTGGTTCTGCATCACTCTCCCCGACTACTACGCTGCTCTCCGACACTATCTCTACCTCCCTGTACTCAAATGCCCCTCAGCTGCATCTCCCGATCACTAATTCTCTCTTAGTAAACCCTGCTCTAGAGAATAGAATGACTGGTCACTTTGGTGTGTTCTCCAAGTGACCCTCAAGACCCTTCTTATACTTTTCTCGTTGATATATTGACGGCCGAGATTAAGTCCCTAATCAACGACTAAGATTAGATCTGGCTTGATCCATGTCTTTTGGACCATTCTAACACAGTTTCATATTAATCCACATTAATATTTTAATTTCCCTAAGTTTAAACTTAGGAACTCCATAAAAAATATTAATTATTTTAATATCTCCTGAACTGTTTAGAATCTGCCCTAACCCTTTCTAGTTATTGGAGATCTCATGTGCCCAAACCTCTCAGCCACATTTCGTGGCTAGAGAACATCTGATGCTACCCCAAATCAACACTCCCTCTTAGCGAGGACTGTGCTCTAGCAATACTCCTCACTAAGTATTACTCTGATCATCCGGCATTGGTACCTGTGCTCATGCTAGGCCTTCCTTCCCAACATCCTCTGCACGGTTGCATCCTATACTGCTACCCATGGTTCTGGCACTGCCACTGCTGCATTTGTACGACTGCTCCCTCTGCACCAGTGCTACTATTGGTCCATCCTTCCAGCACTGCATCCACACCGCACCTCCTCTCATCATGTTGCATCATGCTGCCCACTGCTGCACTTCAACTCAGTTACTGAGAAGTAAGTAACTGATCTCCCAACCTGACCTCCCTGGTGGGCTAGAGACACCCACTGATGTTGAAGCTCCCTCTGTCGCTGACAAGTGCTCCCTCATTGCACACAAGGAACTTGGATATCATCTCTTAATACTCTCATCACGAGCAACATGACCCATGAGGTTCATCTGAAATAGTTGGACGAAACACAGTGCAATGGGAAAGAGGCTTTCCAATTGTGGCATATGGTCGGGACACGAGTTGATGGATGCAGGCTTGGGGGTAGTCCGATCTCTTGCAGAGTTAGCACTTGCACCACCCTTGAGCCCACACTCAGGGTGATACATGATCCCCTTTTGGTGAGACATTCCGAGGCGTCTTTGGAGCATCTACAGAGGTTGGTGGACCTTGCTTACAAATAGATGTTTAGACTCCAGGCAACATTGGGAATTTAGGAGGCAGGCCGACAGATCCCACTGTATAGTAAGGCTGGCGCAAGGCTATTTCGCACGCACCATGTTCGTTATGTATGGAGTTCATATATTGTTTGCATGCAGGGACCTAAGACGCGGTACAAGTTGGTTCCATCAACTATCAAGGCTATGCCACAGTCGTTTTGGCTGTGGGATTCAGGGATCTGGTTGGTGGATTGGACACTCTTCTTCGTGGTGAGTGGAATCAGGATGGGGGATGACCCATCTCACCCTTGGTTTGACATGTGGGGGGGCTTTGAGGCCTTAATTGCATGGAAAGGTTGGCTTTCCTTGTTATCGCTACAGATCCGGGTGAGTGTTGGATGGGTAGGAAGTGACATCATGGAGGTTCTTGGTCTAGATGCATTGGGACTCCATAGATGTTTTGCCATTAGGTCCCAGGAGAGGTGGATACAAATTGAGCATGAGGGGCAGTCTGTCATGATCAGAGTTGCACAACGACAACATAGTGGCACCCGTTTTAGACTAGCGTGGGATCCGAGAATCATAGGACTTGGCAGTACAACCACCCTTAGGGATGAGTTTTTTTCTACAGGGGAAGATCATTCAAATCTTCCATTGGGCTTTGGTGACTCGCTGATGGCATGGGGACCTCATTAGCATGGCAGGTGGGCCAAAGGATGATATCAAGAGAAGCTCACATGAGCGAGACGCTATCTCTGCAAGGAATGGGTGGTATCTTCAAGAGTATACTCCTGGAGTGCATGGGGTGGCCTACGTGGTAGGACAACTTCACGAGGAGTTGGGCATAGTGCCACATTATCATGATCCCCTACTCATTGATGGTATATAGGGGACTTCTGGTACTTCTACCGGGCATGATAGTGAGTGGAGTAAGGGGAGATTTAGGTGGAACATGATGGCTTGGGATCCTGGTATTGAGGGATTCTTTCATGTCAGGACAGTGTAGAGGTCAGGGATGAATTTGGCGCATTTGGGACCATGGCACATTTTGGCAATGACAATGGGAAGCAACAACTAGAGAGAGCGTTGTTTGGCAGTTGCTTGAGGACAAGCAACGTTTTGACAGGGAGGACTGTGATATTCCCACTTAGCAATATTGCTAAGGGAAATATCAATCTTGCCCAATTTTGTCTTATCTCATGTTTGCACTTAGGAGATGTGGGTTCAGAGGTCCCAAATGAATTTTGGGATTAAGTGGGGGCCCAAACATTAGGAAGGAAGGGAAATATTGCGGCTCTAGTGGAGCGTGGGGGCCACCAGAGGGAGAATTACACCCACATGTGCAAGACACTCTCATTGGAGCAAAGTTGGCGGGGAAAGTCGATTTGGGCCCACATGGGCATCTTGGAGGCTCTTTGATAAATAGAGCAAGAGGCACCCATTTTGGTCATTCAATCAACTATTCAGAAATTGTGTCTTTGACATAGCACGCTTGAGCTGAAGCCAAGTCTGCAGTGTTGTTTAGCACACAAGTGTCTCCGAGTGGAGATCTCAACCCTTGCTTCAGTGGACTTCGAGTGCCAGCCCAAGGAGGAAGTCCTACCTATACCAATTTGTACCAGCAGCAGGGAGTGCGATTTTGTGGAGAGGATTGGCAGCAACTACACAGGGACTGCGCAGTTCTTGGAGGAGGCACGCTTGGAGGTTGAGAAGTGAAGGGAGTTAGGGGATGAAACTTGAGGTGGAGTGAGTGGAAGTGTTGTGGGGGCTTTTCCAACATTTTGGTGGAGCAGCAAATGCAACATTTGCTACAGGTTACATCTTCTGCTTGTGGAGGAGGGCCAAGCATTTGGGGGTCAATTTTGGAGCGTCAAAACTAGGGCAAACCCTTTCTGGGTTTTTTTGGGTTTATTGAGGAGAGGCGATGAAAAATCGAAATCTCGATTCCTATTGCAGCAACTGGAAAAATTCTCCTAACTATTAAATTAATTTTAACAATTTATTTACTGTGTGCCACAACAACTATTGAATCAATCATAGTGCAACCTACACAAATAAACTGCAAAAGAAATAAACACTGGAAGAAATACTAGCGCATACATAAAATGACAATTATTTTTGGACAAAGTCTTTGGAAAAACCCAACTCAGGAAAACTGGAGCAACAACTGAGGGTTTTATTATTATGTAGCAGTGAAATAATCCAAGTACAACTGGATGCTGAAGTTGGTAATCCTACGGAGAAATACGAGCAAGAAAATCTAGTGAGGAGAAATTCCTAACTCCACAAGCAAATCTCGCCACTGACCTCAACTCAAATTGAGCCATCCAAACTGCCTCTGCGCAGTCACTGCATCACCCTAACGCAGTTGTTGCTACTCTCAGCTTGGAACAACTTCTCCTCAAGTCGTTCGACCAACTGTTGTCTGGGAAAACGTCTCTCCTGGCCTCTGGAACCTCTGCCCAACTTCTGGCACTGAAATTCTGCTTCTCCCCATCAATTCGACTTTGCCTCTAGAGGCTACTGCACTGCTCTACGTCAGCCTCACTGTGGCTTCTCTACCTCTCTGCAAATGCACTCACCGGAACTGGAATCCTTCCTCCGACTTCACTATACCTTCCCCTCTCTCACTGCTTCAATTTCTCTGGCTCTCTCTGTGGCAACTGAATGCTGCTACTCAGGAAATCAATCTGCTCATGAAATTGAACTGGACAAGTTATTTCTCCAAGCCCTGTCGACTTCTTATAATCCTCTGTTGGGACTTCAACGACCAAGATTAAATCTTAATCGATGGCTAGGATTAACTTGAAGTCGATCTGTGTGGGTTTCTAGAACATTCACACCATAACTTAATTAATTATGATTAATTATTCATATTCCCTAAGTTTAGATCTAGGAAATATTTAAAAACTGACTAATAATCTAATTAAGTCATTTCTAAGTGGAATTTCCAAAAATGATTTCTGGGTTTTGGAGATCTCATGTATTCTAGTCTCTCCACAAAGTTTCGTGGCTAGAACACATTCGATGCTACAAAAACTAACAGAGGCCAAGATTAATTTGGCAAAATTTTCTGGGCAAATTTGAGGGGTCAAACAGGGGCCCCAACTCAGCCAATAGCTAGATGGCGAGGGAAAATTTGGGCCGAAATTCCATGGTCAACATTTGGCCAATTCCTTTGTGGGTTTTTGTGGGTTCTTGGTGGAGGACCCGGGTTTAATTTCTCGGAATTTTCTGAGCATTCGAGGAGGCCCATTGCAGTATTTCTTTGCAGCAAGCAACATATTTTCTAGGTAATTTTAGTGCAGAGCCAGGAGAGAGCAACCGCAGATTTCAGCTGGATTTCTTAGTGTTCATTTGGGCTTAGCTAGCTTGCCTTGAACAAGCTCAGGTGCACTATTTCTAGCACCACATTGTACCCTCTTATTTATTAGTAAAATGGCTCAGATCAATGCAGCTCATGAAGATTTCTGGTTGTTAAATGTGTTGTAAATTTTTCATGTGTTTCTGCTATGTTTGCTTTGTTTAACGTTGTATATTTCCATTAGGAATATTACATTTCTTGAGGTAGTTCATGGTTCCCAATATAAAATGGCCTAGGTCCTAGGTGGTCAAAATGTCAACCCAAGCTCAGATTCTAGAGCATGACTATAGGATTCCATGTCATGTGGAAAATTTTCAAACAAAGCCTCTGGTGAAAAGTTATTGCTTGGTCAATCTTTGGTCAAACTTGGTCAACAACACGAGAATATTCTAGGTGGACTTTTAGGCAGAGCATTAGGTGGAACCTCACATGCATTATGTCAAAAGTGATCAACATAATGAGATGAAAAATACCCAGTTGTTTGAATTTTGAGATCATGAAGGGCGTTAGAGATTAGATATAGGGGCGGGATGATGTGGCAGTCACGGTGATGATGTGCAACAACATAGATGGTTGGGCAAAACAAAGACATACCCAGTACATATCAAGACCTGTGTTAAATTCTCTAAGCACAACAATTAGATTAATGTGGCAACAACTTTTTATACCTAAATTTTATTTTATTGAAGACCCAAAAAATTTAAATCTGAAATCTATGCACAGTTAATACAACTAAGCTTCTAACAATTTATGCACACCAAAAACAAAAATTCAAACAATAAATTTCTTCATAGCTATTTACCCTAGAAAACCCCTGTGTGGGGAAAACCCAGCAATGAGGGATTTTATTATGATTCAGGAAAATCCAGATAGATTACAACCAATCAACCACCTCAAAAATTCGTCCTTCACTTCTGCTTGGTACAACCTGAAGCACAATCTCTTTCCACGACAACATATGACCCCTTTCCATGGCCCAAGGCTCGGCCTCTTCAATAGAAAATTTGACCTCTTTTCTTGTTCACTTAGCCTAGGGTATGGCCGCTCTTCTCAACCGCTCGACTTTTGTATTTTTCACCCAAGTCAACCCTCTTCTCTCTCACTCAAAGTGATCTCGAAAATAATGTATCCTTCACACACTCATTCCAACAATTTATATGTAATGTTCTTAATTAGGAAAAACAATGATATGCAAAGCAAATAACAAATACAACACCAACAAATTCCAGATACTCAATAAACATCCATGTAAACTCCAAAAATAAGAACCAGCTAAGCCATTTTATTAAGCAATTGGGGCAATAGTACAATAGTGTGGAAGAACTGCACCTGGGCTTGTCTCACTGGAAAGCGTGAAAAAACCCAGGTGATAAAACAACAAGCCCAGATGATAGAATCAACTGCTCCAATGATGCCCTGCGCTACCCCAAAAATCTGCACTATCTGCTGGAAAGAAGCTGCTGAAAAACCCCACCTCTGGTGCTCAGAAATTTTTTCAAAATTAATCCCAAGCTCCTCACCAAAAACCCACCAAAACCCAAAAAGGGTTTGGTCTGGTTTTGACCCCTGAAAATCGGCCCCCAAATACCACGTCCTCCTCTAGCTACTGGAAAATATGGTCTGCTTGTAACTCATAGAAAAAACCCTCCAAATCACACCAAATGGCTGAGTTACACTTCCCCAAGGCTCTCCTTATTTCCCCCGACAATCTCCAGCTCCCCAACTTGTTCCTCAAGCTCCCACGTGTGCCTAGTGAGAGGCTTTTGCGTTGGCCCTGGAAGATGCAATTCGCACTGCCTTCAAGCAGCAATCTCCTACTCTAAAACTCCTCCAAAATGCTGATATCTCACTGAAGCTTCAATACCAAAATTCTCACGGCAAGTGCTATCTGGAAGACCCCTGAAGTGACCTCTGCGTACTCCCTTCCTGCGTCCTCCTAGAACATGCACTAGCCGAGCAAATGACTGAAAGATAGGCTCTGAAATCCCTCCAACTCTTCTCCAAAGTGGTACGATTCGACCTCCCTAGGGTGGCACTCAAAGTCCCCCGAAGAAAGGGTGAGTTCGCTTGGAAAATTTGGTGCTAAACAACAAGTGAACCGGCTAAGCAACTCGAGCAACAAGAGTGAGTTCAATTGAAAAAAGACCTCAAATGAGGCTGAGCTCCTCCTATTTATAATTATTGAGCTTCCTTTTCACACGTGGGTCCCTCCATCTAGCTTTTTGACCTCCCTTGGCTATTCGAATTTCTCCTTAGGCAAATGCGTTATTCCTTGTGTGTGGCCCCAAGCTCCATTAACCAAGTATTTCGGCCTCCCTTTTTCTCCTAAGTCTTTCTACCAAAATTTTGTGGGTCCCGTGGTTACCAAAAATGTCAAAATTGTGGAAAAATAAACTTGGGACAAATTAATTTAGGAAGGGACATTACAGTCCTCCCCTCCCAAATGTTGCTTGTCCCCGAGCAACTTCAACGCTTGATGCTCAAGTATGTGTTCACCTTCCCAAGTGGCATCCTCATCCGGTAAGCTCCTCCAACGTACTAAATACTCCCTAATAGTTTTGCTCCTCAAATTTCTTTTCCTTGGTCTCCAAAATGGCTTCCGGTTCCAGAAACAAATGTCCCTCATCATCAAGTGGAGGCAACTCCATAGTTGTTGTCACCTGTTGCCCCAATACCTTCTTGAGGCATGAGACATGAAAGACGTTGTGAATCTTGCTCCCTGGTGGGAGCTCCAGCTCATAGGCCACCTCCCCAAGTCTCCTAGTCACCCTGTACAACCCATAGAAACGTGGTTGTAGCTTCTTGGCCCCCTTTTGCTTCAATGTAGACCGACGATATGGCTGTAGCCGCAGAAAAACCAAGTCCCCCCCCCCAAACTGCCTCTCAATCCTATGCCGATATGCGTACATCTTTTGTTGATTCTGGGTTGTCAACAAATTATCCTTGAGAGCCTTGAGGATATCTTGGCTCTCTTGGATCCAATCTTTGGCCTTTGGGCCCGACTATCTCCAAAAACAATGTCAGCAAAATACAAGGCACCATAACCATACAAGGCATGAAAAGGTGACATACCAATGGACATGTGGTAGGTGGTGTTGTAGCAGTACTCACCAAGATGCAACCATCGAATCCATGCCCGCCGCTGCTCGGTCACATAATTCTGTAGGTAGCCCTCCAACCATTTGTTGACCCTCTCCATTTGACTGTCGATCTGTGGATGGTAACTAGTGCTTGGGGTGAGCTCAGTACCACTAACCTGAAAAGCTCCTGCCAGAATGCCCCCATGAATCGACTGTCTTTGTCAATGACTATGGTCTTAGGAAGCCCATGCAAGCAAAAGGCCTCCCTGAAGAACAACTCAGCCACCTGTGACGCTGAGTACCATGTCGGGATGGCGAAGAAGTGGGCATATTTGGTCAATCGATCCACCACTACATAAATACAATCTCTATCCTACACCATAGGGAGTCCTGTGATAAAGTCCATGGAGATACTCTCTCATTTCCCCTCAGGAATGGGAAGTGGTTGCAACAACCCAACTGGATGGGTCAACTCCCCCTTGTTCCTTTGGCAAGCCTCACACTCCTGCACATATCTCAATATGTCCCCCTTGAGGCCTTTCCAGGTGAAATGCTCTCTGACTGCCATGTATGTCTTCCAGAACCCCTGGTGTCTTGATAGTGGGGAGTCATGAGCTACATGGAGAATTGTCTCCTTCAATTGTGAACCTGGCACCAAGAATATACGCTCCTTGTAGTAAATGACCTCAGCCATCACCCTATAACGCTCATCAGCGTGAATGCCCCTCCAAAATATCGCATGTCCATCGATCCTTGGAATACTCCACCAACAACTATGCCTTCCAATCATGGAAAATGCTCATGAGTGAAAGTGTCACGGGCCTCCTGGATAATGCATCTACTACTATATTATGCTTTCCCTTGACATACTCAATGTCAAAGTCGTAGGCCTGCACCTTGCTGACCCACCTCTGCTACCCCATAAAATGGCGAACACTATTGTGGTTAGTCTTCCCCCGGAATTTGTTGCCCACTAGGTATTGTTGGAATTTGGCCAATGCATGCATGATGGCCAACATCTCCTTGTCATAGATAGAATACAACCTCTCATGTGGAAGGAGTTTCCGACTCTCAAAAGCAATGGGGTGTCCACCTTGAGATAATATTGTGCCAACCCACTCTCCTGATGCATCACACTCCAATGTGAACAACTATGTGAAATCCGGAAGTGCCAAAACTGGGCAACTACTCATCACCTCCTTGAGGTGATCAAATGTTGACTGTACCCCGTCCGTCCATGTAAAAGCCCCCTTCTTCGTCAAATCTATGAGGGGAGCTGCTAGCTGTGAGAAGCCCTTTACGAACTTCCTGTAGTAGGTGCATATACCTATGAATCCCCTTAACTCAGTCACATTCCAGGGCTCAAGCCAATCCTGGATGGCCCTGATCTTCTCCTCGTGCACCCTCACTCCATCTATGCCAATGATATGTCCCAAGTAGAGCATCTCTGTCAACCCAAACTCACACTTGGACAACTTGGCATAAAATTGTTGCTCCTCTAAGATACGCAACACCATCTCCAAGTGCTGCAATTGCTCCTCCCATATCCAACTGTAAATCAAGATATCATCGAAGAACACCAACAAAAAATTCCACAACTGCCCACGAAATACATGGTTCATGCATGACTAAAAGGTGGCATGTGCGTTGGTCAGCCCAAAGGGCATGACCAAGAACTCAAAGTACCCATAGTGGCACCTGAAAGCCATCTTGGGGATGTCCTGATCCCTCACCCTGATCTGGTTGTACCCCGAGCACAAATCTATCTTAGAGAAGTACTTGGCTCCTCTAAGCTCATCCATCAGCTCATCAATGCGCGGGATGGGGTATCTATTCTTCAAGGTCTTCTTGTTGAGTGCCCTATAATCAATGCACATGTGCAAAGTCCCATCCTTCTTCTTCACTAGAACTACTGATGAAGTGAAGGGGCTAGAACTCAGCCTAATCTGCCCCAATGCCAGCAGCTCCTTGATGCCACGAACAATCTCGTCCTTGTAGGCCTTTGGATGCCTATAAGGAGTGGTGATAATTGCCTACACCCCAGGCTCCAACTCGATGGTGTGCTCAAAACCCCTGTTAGGTGGCTGCCCTGGTGGTATGTCCCCAAACACTACCGGGTATCTATCCAAGATGGCCTGTATGTCTGGGTGAGGTGGCTTGGGTTGTCCCCCAACCTTCGAAATCCTCAACTCCACTTCCCATGCTATGTCCCCATGCCTCAAGTCAACCTCCATCTTGTGCAATGAAACTGTCTGTGGAGGGTATGAATGCATGCCCCAAAGAACTACCAGCTTGTCATCCGGTCATACGAACTCCATCTCCAATTTCCTCTAATCAGTGGTGACCCAGCCAAGGGAGTAGAGCCACTGGACACCCATCACCACGTTGGTGTCTGGCACATCCACAACAAAGAAATGATCTGTCACCGAGTAGTTCCCCATGGTCATTGTCAAAGCGAGAACATATCGGGTGCACTGCATAGTCCTGTCCCCCAACACTAGAATTGAGAACCCCTCGAACTCCTTTGTAGTGATGCCTCACCTCTGAACCATCTGACCATCAATGAAATTGTGGGTGGTCCCACTGTCTACCAAAACCAAGACATGTTATCCCTGCACTATGCCTTGGATTCTCAAAGTCAAAAATTTGGGAATTCCACGCAAAGAAGTGAGGACTCCCCCAGATGGTGCGAAAGGTGCTCCCCCAGGTGGTGGTGGTGGTGGTGGTCCCCTTTCTGCCTGACCCTCACTATCTCCCCGACCAAACTCCAACTCCACATCATCCTACTGGTCACTATCCGAGAAGACCTCAATATAGTGGGCCTTGTATGTTGTGCACCAGTGACCTGGTGCCCATGGCTCCCGACAAGTAAAACATGTGAAAATAAACCAAAATCCCTACTGCAGCAACTAATGATATTTCTCCTATTTGATAAATTCCTTTAAACAAATTACTTGTAGTTTCTTATGGCAAATATCGAAATACATACACTGCAGCCTTCACTTAATTAAATTATATGCGGAAACAAGAAACTGAGCAAGAAATAAAATACAAAACAATAACACCATTATTTTTGGACAAATGTCCCCAGAAAAACCCAATGCGGGAAAACTAGTGCAGCAATTCTGAGGGTTTATTATTATTAAGAAGTAGCAAATTCTGAATACATCTCTGAATACCTCAAGGCTTATTTAGTTACAGAGAGGAATACTGGCAGAAAGATTTGTGAGATTACCTCACACAATCACTTAGAAAAATCTTGGCTGATCTGGTCACTGGATGAGGTGCCTCTAGCAGGCTCTGTGTTACCTCTGCGTAGTCCTCACGCAGTCCCTGCGTCAACCCCTCTAGACACTGCGCCACCCAGCTAGCTGATCGATTTGTTGCCAGAAGTCACTGCTCTCAGCCTCCCGATCTCACACCCTGATTCCCGACTTCTGAAACTGACTTTGCTGCAAAATTTCAGACTATCTCTCACCCTCTGTGTGGCCCTATGTCAGTCTCTGCGTAAGAGCTGTTGGATCACTCTCTGCCTCTCTTTGCTGATGATTCTCCCACCGAGAAAATATCTCTCTGGATGCTATCTCTGCCCCTCAACTGCAAGAAATCTACTCGATCAGAATTTCCTCTGAACTTTTCACTTCAGAAATTAGATCTCTTGAACTCTTGGTGTGTTCTCCATGTGCCCATCAAGCTTCCTCTTGTAATCCTCTCGTTGATCAATCAATGGCTAGGATCATACTGAATTGATCTTTTCCTTCTTCTAGAAGTTTCACCCACAGTTTATATTAATATCCTTTAATTATTTTAATTTCCTAAGTTTAGACTTAGGGTCCCATTAAAAGGAATAAATAATTTTAATAAAATTGTCTCTGGGTGGAGTTTCCCAAAACAATTTTTGGGTATCGGAGAATGCATGTGTCTAAGCCTCCCTGCAAATTTTGAGGCCTAGAGCACATCTGATGCTACCACAAATCAACATTTCCTCTTAGCGAGGAATGTGCTCTAGCAATATACGTTGTTGTATACTGCTCTGACTTTGAAGCATCGTCCTCTGCTCTACTAATGTCTGACATGCTGTCCACCAACCACTGTGCTGCTGCTGCAACTGTACTACTACTGACATTGCCATTGTCAACACTGTATCCGTACTACAACTCCCTGTCAAGTGTTGCATCTGTGCTACTGCTAGCACTGCCACTGCACTGCAAATTGTTGTTGCCACTGCATTTGCAATGGAAAAACATCCAAAATTATTGACCTAACTGTGTTCAATATGATACCATATGAATGTTGTAGCATGACTGCTACTAGTCTCTGCGCTGACCCTTTGAATCTATTGCGTTGTTGTTGACCTCTGCTCTGTGCCATCTGCACTGCTACCAACTCTGCTCTACGTTGTTTAGTCGTTGATGCTCCTAGCCACTGCAACTGTCTCTCTGACACTCCTCGGCACCATCCGACATCAGTCCATCCTGCTACTTCTGATTCGGGCTCCCGTAGCAAGGAATTGATCCAAGAGGTGGGCTCCTCAAGGATCCTGCCCATCTGTAGCTCTTTCAAACTACAACTCCAAATCAGCCCACCTCCCTCCTATAGGTATCTTGGTTGTCATGGCGAACTCCTCTTCCTCAATCTTCACAGACGCAACCTTCAGATCGTGTTTCTCATCCTTGTCCTTCTTCTTGAGAGGACACTGTGTAGCGTAGTGACCCATCTCACCACACTTGAAACACTTGATCTGCGAGATGTCCTTACGTCTTTGCTACTCCTTTTGTCCCTTCGATGCAAAGGGCTGCATTATCCTCCTCCTCCTTGGGTTTCAACCCATTGCTGCTGCTTTCGTCAAATTTAACCTTGACTAAGTCTCTCCTTAGCTCCTCTTGTTTAAGAGTTGTCCACATGTCATCCCAATTTGGCATTGTTGCTCTACCTAGGATACTCTGGACAAAGACTTGCCACTCATCTGAGACAGAATTGAGGGCCATTCTAACCAACTCTGAATCTTGAGGTGCATGCCCCACGATAGACAATTCATCACGGGTCTTCTGAAGCTTCACAAAGAATGGATCCACATGCTCCCCTTCTGCATTTGAGCGGATCTGAACTTTTGTTCAAGGTACATCTTCCATTGCTCGGAAGATCCCTAATATAACGTAGACAAAGCGTCCCACATCTCCTTAGCAGTCCCTCTACTAGCAATGTGACAAACCACATGATCCTTCACTCTGTCTAGGATCATTCTTTTTCGCCTTCGACATCTCAGCGTTGTATTTCTTCAACGGATCTGCACCTGCAGGGACAACCACCACGATGTCGATGTATGTCTTGAGGGCATGCTCATCTAGAAGGAACAACATTTTTGCCTTCCAGATGATGTAGTTGGATGCCCCATCCAACCTGTCCTAATCCCTCAAGCCACTGGTTTCCATTTCTACCACAAATGTCGAAAATCGCCTCTCTCCTATGCGTTGCTTCTGGGCTAGCGTACGCACTCCCTATTAGAGCTGGTAAAACTGTTACCCCTTGTTGCTACTCAGCTCTAGAGAATTTGAATTCCTTGGCTAGGAATTCTTTGAGGAATAAGTTCCCTCAACCGTGCTTCTCCTCTCTTCTGACGATTTTCTGCCTAGAAAACTACCTGCAGAAAAATCTGCGTCCCACCAACTCTCCTCGCATTGAGGCTTCTGCGTTGCTCCCTCTGCCCCAGCGAAAACTCGATCTGGAAGCCCTTCTTTCCGTCGACTCACTCAGAGAGACTGTCTCGAAATTTCAGCCCTCCGGCTAAGAACTACGCAAACCCTCTGGGGTTTTGAACTACTGCCTCTTACAGCTTTTCGATTTCCCTCTTCTGCTCAATGTTGGGTACTCTGGCATTGCTCTTCTTGTTCCACCTGCAGCTCTGATACCATGTGAAAATTCCTAAACAGGAATCCCTACTGCGGCAACTGATGATATTTCTCCAATTTGTTAATTCCTTTAGACAAATTACTTGCAGTTTCCTACGAAAAATATCGAAATACATACACTGTAGCCTTCACTTAATTAAATTATATGTGGAAACAAGAAATTGAGCAAGAAAGAAAATACAAAACAATAACACCGTTATTTTTGGACAAATGTCCCCGGAAAAACCCAATGCGGGAAAACCAGTGCAACAGTTCTAAGGGTTTATTATTATTAAGCAGTAGCAAATTCTAAATACATCTCAGAATACCTCAAGGGTTATTCAAATATAGAGAGAAATACTGGCAGAAAGATTTGTGAGATTACCTCACACAATCACTGAGAAAAATCTCGACTGATCTGGTCACTGGATGAGGTGCCTTGGCAGGCTCTGCACTACCTTTGCGCAGTCCTCATGTAGTCCCTGTGTCAGCCCCTCTAGACACTGTGTCACCCAGCCAACTGATCAATTTGCTGCCTAGAGTCATTGCTCTCAGCCTCCCAGTCTCACACCCTAGTTCTCGGCTTCTAAAACTGACTCTGTTGCAAAATTTCAGACACTCTCACCCTCTTCGTGGCCCTACGTCAGCCTCTGCATGAGAGCTGCTAGATCACTCTTTACCTCTCTTTGCTGATGATTCTCCGACTGAAAAAAAATCTCTCTCCGGATGCTATCCTTGCCCCTCAACTGCAAGAAATCTACTCGATCAGAATTTCCTCCTGAGAACTTCTCACTTCAGAAATTCGATCTCTTGGTGTGTTCTCCAAGTGCCCATCAAGCTTCCTCTTATAATCCTCTTGTTGATTAATCAACGACCCATATTAAATCCTAATCAATGGCTAGGATCATATTGACTTGATCTCCGCCTTCTTCTAGAAGTTTCACCTACAGTTTATATTAATACCCTTTAATTATTTTAATTTCCTAAGTTTAGACTTAGGGTCCCATTAAAAATAATTAATTATTTTAAATTAACTATCTCTGGGTGGAATTTCCCAAAATGATTTTTGGGTATTGGAGAATGCATTTGTCTAAGCCTCCCTGCAAATTTTGAGGCCTAGAGCACATCCGATGCTACCCAAAATCAAAAAAACATAGTTTCCTACTTCGGAGGTCTTTCCCAGTCTCCTCATCTCACTGCCCACGCCCCTAGTCTGCTCGCTATGGTGGGGGTCTAGTGTCACCTCCCTTCTGTGGGTAGGGAGTCCGTGATGAAATGGATGCTATAGTCTTGGGGATTGCCCCCTACAAATCTTTAGCACAAGTCACTGCCTCCTGCAAGGTAGAGGGCCTGCCTGACTTCACCAGTCCACGCAATGGCTCAAGTAATCCCTCTATGAATGTGTACACCCTTCTAGCATCGAATAGGTCTGGCACCATAACTGAAACCCTAAAAAACTATGATATGTAATGCTCAGGGTGGCCAGTCTGTCTAAGTTGGGCCAACTCCCTGAAGTGAGCCTCTGGGTCCCTCCTATCAAAACGCTCCACCACTCTCCGTGTGACATCCTCATAAGAGGTCACGCTGGCATGTCCCAATGTGGACAAGCCATCAAACTACCACTCATGTGCTTCCCCCTCCAAGTGCAAGGTAGCCATTTTGATGGCTTCCACCTCTGTCATCCGATTAAGTTGGAAATAAGTATCCAACTTCTCCACCCAAGCTCGAGCTGTACACTTGGCAGAGCCATCATATGTGGGGAAGTACATCCTCCCAATGGTACGCTGCAACTCTGAGTTCTATGTACTCGGTCCCCCACTGTACCTGCCCTTCTCATTCTGTTTGAGCTGGCAATAATATCTAAATGACAGGGCTGCTTTGAAATCTTCCCCCATGGATTGCCACTCCCTGAAGAAATCTCCCATGGGCATTTGGTCATCCGGTCCTCCATGCTCACTAGGTGTTGATGGTAGGAAAGTAGGTAGTGTGAAAATTCCTAGATCTAGCAATCTCAAGAATCCTACTGCAACCAACTGAATCTACTTCACCTAGATCGTAAATTACATTACAAACTTATTTCAGATTTCTTCTTTAAACATTGAAGTAAATTATTAAAGCAGCCTACACCAAATTAAATATGATTCTGAAACATAGAAATTGAGCAAGGAAATACAAACACATAGGTCACTGTTATTTTTGGACAAATGTCCTCGGAAAAACCCAATGCGGGAAAACCGGTGCGGTAGCTCTGAGGGTTTTATTATTATGCAAGAGAAAATCTAAGTACAATTCTAGGATGCTCAACTAGCAATTCGACACAGAGAGAATACTGAACAAAAGACTAGTGACATGATCTCACCCTGTCATTGGAGAATCAATGACTGATCCTGCTGAACTGGAGGCTCTGCGTCACCCTCTGCGTGGCCTCTGCGCAGAACTGCGTCACTCCCGGCAGTTTCTGTGTCACCCATCCTAGGTATTACGCTGCCCCTCTTTTGGATCCTTTGTTGGTTGAGAAAATCGATCTTCTGCCTCCTGGAATCACACCCTGGCTTCCAGCAACTAAAATTCGACTTCCCTTAGCAGAAAACTCGACTTCCCCTCAAGGACTGCACTGCCTCTGCGTCAACACTACATGGGCCAGCGTCGGCCTTTCTTTGGACGTCTTTCTGTCCTCTCTCTGCCTTGTACTCTCCAGAAATTCCTTCTTCCAAATTCTCATTGCCCCTCTGCTGCAAGAAATCTCCTCAATTGATTTTTCCTCCTGAGAACTTCTCACTTCAGAAAATCGATTTCTTGATCTCTCTTGGTGTATTTTCCAAATGACCCTCAAGCCCCTTCTTATATCTTCCTGTTGGACAACCAACGACCTAGATTAACTCCTAAGCAAAGACTCAGATTGTTTTGACTTGATCTCTGTCTTTATCTAGAAGATTCACCCACAATTAGATTAGTAACCATTAATATTTTAATTTTCCTAAGTTTAGACTTATGAACCCCATTAAAAATATTAATTATTTTAATATAATCGTCTCTGAGTGGAATTTACCAAAACGGTTTCTTGGTTCTTTGGAATGCATGTGCCCAAGCCTCCTTGCAAAATTTGAGGCCTAGAGCACATCCGATGCTACCCCAAATCAACAGGCAACGTGGTTTTGGATGGCCCACTGAACGCTGGTGGGTGAGTGGCTAGTGAAGGGTGGTCATACTATTGTGAGGCCCCTGAAGTCTCTCCAAATAAGAACTCACGATGAAGGCTCTTGTCCCTATTATGTTGTTTGATCTCTTCCAACATCTCTTTCTGTCCCTTAACCAAATCATTCAGGGCCTTCAAGAGGCTACCGAATGCTGCTTTGTCCTTACTCCTTGGCTCCCCCATCTCCACTACAACTATTGCCTTCCCACGTGCCTCTGTATCAGGTGTAATCTCCAACTCTCTTTCCCTGCTCCTGTACCTCTGCCTCTGGTAAGTCACGTTCTGCCTATCCTCCTCGTTCATAGGAAATTTCCCCACAGCTGAGCCAAGATCGAAGCTCTAATACCACTATAATGTTCCTAATTAGGAAAAACAATGATATGCAAAGCAAATAACAAATACAACACCAACAAATTTCAAACACTTAGTAAAAACCCATGTAAACTCCAGAAATAAGAACCAGTTGAGCCATTTTATTAAGCAATTGGGGAAATAGTACAATAGTGTGGAAGGAGTGCACCTAGGCAACTAAATAACACTATAGGTCAAGCCTATACTTGTCTTAAGCTTACATGACTTTCTTTTATACTTAATACCTTCACCGTTAATGGCTTAAAAATACACTCTATTGTGTAATAATTGTATAAGATGTTTGTGGTATGTTATTGTTGGATGCAAGAACTTGCAAAGGTTAATGGTGCAACTTTTTGCCACTGTGAAATGGTTCCTCTATAACATTGATGGTGTAATTTCTTTTTCTGGCTAACTAAAAGATTATTCTCTTAAAGTAAGGAATTAGGCCACCAACTCTAATTTTTACTGCCACCAGCAAAATGATTTGGCCATGGGCTTGAATTTTTTGCCAATAGCAATAGAACATAGCCATAGGATAATAGGGAACTAGAAACCCACTACAATTTTCTTCTTCATTGTTCCTCTTTTCAATACTTGATTTATTCTTCAAATTCGTAGTAGAGATGCTCAAAGCGGTTGGATCTAATGGTGGAAAGCAAGGAGTTTGTCAACATTGGGAAAGATTCAATTCTAAGTTGCAGGAAACGTGGGCAGGGGGTCCGTTTCCCCAGGGGAAACGAAACGAAACTCGTTTCCCCGTACCGTACGGCCTGGAAACGCGTTTCCGGCCGTACGGCCACGTTTCCCGAAACGGAAACTTGGCCGTACGGCCGGAAACTCGTTTCCAGGCCATATGTGCCACGTTTCCCCCAAAAAAACACTTGTTTTTTAATTTTTTTTTTTTTTTTTAATTTTTTTTAGGGTTTCCAGGTAGGGTTTCCAGGTATATAATAATAATTTTTAAATATTTTTAATATATATATATATATATTATTATATATATTCGCGTTTCCCCGTTTCCAAAATTTGGGGAGGTCGCGTTTCGTTTCGCTTCCCCGTTTCGTTTCGCTTCCGCGTTTCCCCGTTTCGTGCAACTTAGATTCAATTCCCATTAGGGCCTAGCCTAACGCCATGGGGCACCTTGAGGTAGTGGGAAAATGTGTTGTTGCACCCAAAGAGATTATATTAAATGGTCTCATGCCTTGTGCACACATAACTGGATCAAATTCCACCTCTATGTCCTTCAATTTTATAAAATTCAAATTTTGCTAGGGTCATTAGTTTCAAAGGTTCAAGGGCCTCATTCTATATGGCAATCCAAGTTCGAAACTCCGCAATAGCTAAGATACACCTAAAGTCCAGCCATGTTAAGGGTTGGTGTGGCCCCAGAAAAGTGTGATCCTTGGGTGACTTTGACAACTTCAATGTCCTTGGATTGTAGTTTCTTAGACCACAAGCTAGTCTCGCAGGTTACATACATGCTAGCAAAGAAAAAAATACAACTGTGGAAATTATAAATTTTAAGTGGTCAAAGGCTAACTTTTGGTCAAAAACCTAGAGTCAAAAAAGTTTCGAACATTATGAAAAATGCTTGGATTAGCAAAAATGCCCCAAAATTGCTCAAATATCGATGTAATGAACAATAATTCATTTATGGATATACAAAATAAATAGAATAAATAGTTGAAATTTATATAGGATAAGGATATATGATTGGTAAATGAATGAATAAGATATTTACAATAGCTTGTGATATTGTGTATAAATATACATTGAATAGTCATATCCGTGAATAGACATATATCTTTTAGACATACACCCTTTTAATATTATTATTGTTGTTATTATTATTATTATTACATATACTTTTTATTCCTTATAAATATAATATTCTGAAATCTTAAATGCTTGTTTCGGTGCAACCAAAAGAATAAGAAAAAAAATAATTCCATAAAAACTCATAACGAAATCTTTGAAAAGAGGAATAAGGCAAACAATCATGAGAAGAGATACTTTTTCATACCAATGTTGGAGATAGAATTGAGCTTGGATAATTGCTACATGTAGATGATGGTAGCTAAATAGATTACAATAGATTGCAATCAAATATTTTTATTTATCAGTAAATTAAATCTCTCTCTATATATATAGATAATCACACTTCTAACGTGATCCCAAAATATAATATAGGGGCTTTAAAGTCAGGAACCACCAAGAAATAAGTTAATAAGTCAACCCAAAGTCAACCACCAAGGCAATGAAAATATAGGGGCTTTAAAATCAGGAACCACGAGAAATAAGTTAATCACTCAATCCAAAGTCAACCACCAACGCAATAAAAATAAAGAAGACCCACCCTAGATGTGTAAAACAAACAATCATCCCATTACTGTCAAAGGAATCCCTAAACGTAAACAGAGATGGTGGATGGAAGAAATTATTAATAAACAAGGAGTGTTTCAAATGTCGTCTGCGATGTTACCATTATATAGAAGTATAAGACATGTTATCAAATTCAAGACTAGTAGAGTGCCAATCATGATCGAGTAATATCCTTGCCCACTCTACTATAAGAATGAACTTGAAAGGATTAGATAAGTGTAGGAATCAGGTGCAAACATTTCCAATGAATGATCTTTTGCTGCTCAAGTAATCCTAGTGCAAAACAAGGATGTTTCCCTTTGAGTCAGCATCAACTGTCAAGCACTAAAGAAAATCGCTAGAAAAGCTCTTAGTACCATTCTTACTAAAATCGGTGTTATTCTTCCTGGATCCCGTTATACTCTACAGTGGAAATGGGGAGGAAGGCCACAAAAAAGTAGATAAAGTACTTCTAAAGCTGTTCAATTTTACACCAAAAGGTCCCAACGTAATTTTCGCCAGAAGCCGGAATGCTTAGGGCACGTTATTTGGCAGGAAAGAAGGAATGAGTACAATTCAAGACTAAGAAAAATTTCAGTAGCTGAATAGCTGGCACCACAAAATCTCAAAATTATGATGATTCCTCACTCACAAATACTTCGTTACTATTCATTGAGGATCATAAGTTATAACACATTAGCAAGAAGGTCATTTACCTGGTCAAAGCCATCAACTGCTTTGACGAGGATAGAATAATAGACCTTGTGAGGTTTATCCTTCTTCCTCTCTTCTACTTCATCAATGTAGGCCACACGTAGAGATGGGTATCTGCGAAAACCATCAGGTATATCAACTGACCGACGATTCAATTTAAATATTCCTACAAAAATATTGTCCTAAAACCAAATAGAATCTGAAGAATGGAAATAGTCTGACTTACGTCTTCATAAGGTTTAAAATGTCAGCTGCACGCTTATCGCCGAGTCTCTTTTGTGTACCATACCGTTGGCAGGAGACAACGTATGTAAATTTCATGTCAGCGACTGCCTGCAATTGTGCCCACAATGATCGCTGGCTCTTTTTTTGCTCATCAGTTACCGATTCAATCACTGTCTTGTAGCCTTCCAAAATTTCTGCAAAACCAAAGCAAATTCATAAGAAAACAAGTTTCAAAGAAATATTTTTAAAAGCATGAGATGCAGTCTTTCATAACGGAACGGGATGAGATGACCGCAGGATCAGTCGCATTCCCAGGAACAATTAACCGCCAAATGTTGTTTCAAAGCTATCAACCAACACGATAAGATTCCATAACTTTCAAAACATTTTTGTACCTCCATCTTTTGCCATATCCAGAAAGGATTGGAGTTCCAAGGCTTTTCTATAGTACATCATTCCTCTGACTGCCAAAAACAAGAGTATAAAGAACTGTATGTGCATTCAGGAAGCAACAAATAGACTGCATCTACCATATTATTAAAGATTATATATAATACCAACTATAATTTCAACTTGTCTAAAAAATTGTTCACATTCATCTCCCAAACCTGTCCTGGTCAGGGTTTGCGCTCGATAAGATACCCAGTGACGAAGTTCATTGATTTTCTCTGGGGTTCGCAAGAGCTCCTCAATATCTCTCTCTTGTGATCGCAAGGCCAGGTCTTCAGTCCCACAGACACGTTGCAGAAAATTTTTCCATTCATCTGTTTAACAAGGAAAAAAAACTAGTGAATGCGGAGACAGCTGATCTGAATGTCAAATGGTCAGAATTGAATAGCTTTCCAAAATGTATGAAAAATACAGTATATACCCACCTGGATAAATTTTCTGCAAATAGAAAATAATAGAAACGCCATCTTCATTCTCTTCCTGAAGATCTTGCACCGAAATCAGAACATCTTCTGTATAATAAGGAGTCATGACACTGGGGGAAAATAGTTGACAAAAGTTATTACGTCCAATTTCAGACACAAAAGGCTCTTTACGACTGACAAAAAGTTATTTCAACAGATATGTCTCTTCCTTGCCAGAGGATAAATTCAACTATCACAAAAAACTAAAAATGGGATTACAAGGCTATGTTAGTTATGATGCATTTTATCATGAAGACCTAAGCATAGCCAGCTTTACTAGTGAAAATACACAATACAGAAATCTAAATTCTTAACCATAAAATCTTTAACCAGTTATTGTTATGAAAGTAATAAAGAAAATAATAAATATCTCAATATCCGGAAGTGACCAGAACAGGAAACTGGTCTCGGAAGTACTACCTGCCATAGCACCAACCAAAGAGTGCCATAGGCATCTCTTGGAAACACAAGAAAAAAAAAATGACACAATAAATTGTAAAAAAGGGGTAAACCCTAGACAAGAAGTAGAATTGATTCTTTTTAAGAAGAGAGACACTAATCTACACCAGAATCAGTGGAGTTAGTACCATCATCGACAAAAGTGAAGGTACCAATGCAGAGCCTGAGAATGACATCTAAGGAATGTTTCTTAACCTCTCCCCAACCTTCCCTTTCAAATTTGTCCCCTGGAGTCTCACTCTGTGATTGTGAATGGTATTGGTAAGTTTCACTTATTGGAGGCTCCATGTAGAAAACGATCTTTCTAAGTAACTACCAAAGGAGATTTGGTTGTATGTCTTTGATTATGTCTGGAAGCATAAATTAGACTATGAAATAATTGATTTTCGGTGTAGATCCTGCTATGAAGTACAACATATGGCAACCCCCTACACTAAAGACAAATCTGAGAATGTTGTGGAACACTCAAAGCCCATATGATCTCTCACCAAAAGGCAGTGCAACTGTAGGCTTACTTGGTGGAATGACACCTATTACCTCCCAGATCTATACTTAAACTTACAAATCCCTGTAAACAGGTGCAGGCCTAAGGGAATCCAAGAGGGCTGTCTAACGTCACCACAACACCTCCTCAATATTTTGGCTGACTCTCCTTTGGCACGAGGGGGGAATCTCTAAGTAAAATGATTAAGATATTATTTGATTAAATGGGTGAAAAGATAGTAATCATGAGAGACATCCATAGTAGCAACACTTGAATCTTTGGATTGCAATGCCTAGACCCTTTAGTCCCATATCATCTTGTTCTTTCAAGCACTTCTCCCGTATCTCTAAGGACCACATGCTTCACTCATGCAACCTCAACACCCTTTAATGTGCAACCTTTACATTCATTTAGGAAATGTCAAATGTGTTCAAATGGATTTAGGGTGGAGATTATTACCACTCATTTTGCACGAGGCATATACTAGTGATTTTTTTCACAACCCTTGTGATTTTCATCGCAATGAGATTTGGATGGTTAGGGTTTTCACTTGATTCTATGGATTATTGATGACACGTGATGATGTGCTAGAGGTATTGATGATGTATTTCTTTGTATATTGCTTATCATAGGGATAGCATTACACTTGATCATGTGATGTCTTAGTATCCACTCCTTGCTAGAAGATTGGACATGAGGATGTATGGATCCCCTGGTGGACTGCCCTAGCACTTTCGGGCTAAGTGTATATTGTATTATCTTGATCATCGGGTTGGTTTCGTCATGGCATATAGAGCTTAGCATACACTCACTTACACATGGTTTGTTACTTGGATGGAAGTTGGGCATTGTTATGAATAAAATAATACAAAATATTAAATAATTATATATATATATATAGAATAATAAATATATATATATATATATATTTATATATTCTATATATGTGTCATTGCCTCTTTTGATGGTGTCTTTGCTTGGAGGATACTTGACTTTGCTTGGAGGTGTCTCCTTTGACTTTTATACATGAATATACATAATGTAACATACCCTTAAGGTCTTCAACCTTTTTCTTTTGACCATTTGACTCACCTATAGCACTTTGACATGTGCTAGACCTACTTCAATGAGCAAGAAACTCATTGACATATATTATAAAAATAATATTTCTTTTCTTGAATAAATACAAATATCAAAAGTACATTTATGAAAAGCAAACCTAGTTACATTTCCTTCAACACATTTGAAGGAGGCTCCACCACTTTTCCTTTCACATAGTCCAATACTTCATGCTCCTCCAAAGTCAAGTCCAAAGTCATCTTCCATGCATGATAGTTAGATTTTTCATTGAGCTTGTCCTTAGTCTTGAAGTAAGATGAAGAAGCCATTGAAACTTGTCCAATAAATCTTTTTTGGTGATTGCTTTTCTCTCTCTTGCTTGGGCTTTGTCTTCACCTGGGATCTAATACCATGTAAAATTTAGATAACAATGGTATGTTCTATGTTTAGCACAATTACTTCAATATACTTTAAGCAACCCAATTACAATTTCCAAATTAATAGCAATCACATTAATCATAAATCACATTGACAGTAACTGTAGATAGAACATAAAATAAAATGCAAAAGACAAGCCAAGACAAGAGGACACTAGATTTGGCAGATGCCAGGGAAAAACCCCAATGTGGGGAAAACCCTTTGATCAATTCTTCTTATTATTATATCAAATGTTCAGCAGAGAGAGAGTACAAAAAGTCAAAGTTGACTTGCCAAATGAAAGTCAAAACAACCCTGTCAAATTTGCAGCCAACTGTAGTCAAACTTAGCCTTGACCAGAAAGTCAAAGATTTTCAACGCAGTAGCAAAACTTCTCCTTTGAAGCTCGGTCAAAGGCAGTCAAACTCGGTCTCTAGCAGTGGTCAAAGTCAATCCAAAATAGTCATAAAATCTGTAGACAAAATTCGTCCACCTAAAGTCAACCCTGTGGTCAAACAGGCTTGCGGTCAACGTAGGTCAAAGTGCTCCTTTTGCCTCGGTTCCTGTGCCCAAAAATGTGGCCTGCTAAGATAGAAATTCACTCGGAAAATCGAAGTCAAAAGTTGTCGAGAAAGTCAAAGTCAACGCTGCTCAAACCTTGGTCAAACTGCAAAAAATTCTGAAATTTTTGGCCCAAAAATTGTCTTGAAATTCATCCTCCTTTCCACACGTGTGAGTGAGAAGATTTGCCCGACAGCTGTATGAACCAATGAGAGAAGGAGAGAGAAGAATGTGTGAGTGATGATGATGCCAAATGAGGTGAAAGGTCACTTGTATTTATACAAGTCGTTGAGGGTGAAGTGACATGTCTCTTGGGCTTCATGAGCGTACATGATGATGTGGCTGACCTGAACAAATTGCACATGTGTGGGCATAAATTCAAAAACACACTTCTGCTTGTCCAAATTAGATGATCTTTAGATCAATTTTGGTCCTCTCGAAAAGAGGAATTCAATGCAATCATCATCTCCATCAAATGAGCTGTCTAAAGTGGAATTTGGCCCTAGTTTCCAATTTTAACAAATTTACAGATGGTGCGAATACCCATCTAGAGGAGGAACTCACACTATTTGGGGGCATTTTCGGGATGTTGGAACCAGGCCCAACCCTTTGTTTGTCTTTGTGGGTTTGGCGAGGAGAGCCCACGGTTAATTTTACATAATTTTTTGAGCACTCTAGAGGGGTCAAACATTAATTCCTTTCCAGCCAACAATAACAAAATTTCAGGACCAGCGCAGGGGTTGAAGCAGAAGTACTTCCTAGCATCCAGGCAGCACATTTTCTCACCTAGGATTTGTCTAGCTTGCTTTAGCAAGCCTAGGTGCACATATTCCATGCATATATTGTACTCTCTTTGATTGATTAGAAAATGGCTCAGTTTGGCGCAAGCTTTGGGAAATTTATGAGTGTTTAATTATATATTTGGAATTTTGTCTTGCATGTTGTGTTTTGCTTGATTATCACTGTTAATTTCCTAGTAGGAATATTGCAATTGGTAATTGTTTCTTCTTGCTGTCCTTTTCGACAAATATGTGGAAAGCAAGGACTGTCATCTTTGGGCAGATTTGTGGACAGCGAGTTGTGAAAATTCCTAATCCTCAAGGAACCCCTACTGTAGCAAATCTGAATTTACTTCACCTACTTGATTTTAATATACATTATCAAGTTGTTTTTTGCATAACACTAAAGCAAATTACTTTAAATGTTTGATTTCATGAAACACAAAACTGAGCAAAGAACAAGATACATAGGACAGTTATTTTTGGACAAAATAGTCCTCGGAAAAACCCGATGCGGGAAAACTAGTGGAGCAGCTCTGAGCGTTTTCTATTATTAAGCAGTAATTTTGAATAAAAATGTTGGATGCCCTCCGGCCAATCCAGTGATAGAGAAATACAATGGTGGAAAATCTGATTAGGTTTTACCTCACTTCACCCGGCAGATTCTTGCAGATTCCGCCTGATTCGGCAGCAAAACTGGCTAACCCCAACTACCTTTGCACTGGCCCTATGTAGGCCCTGCGTCAGCCCTACAGGCTCAGCGTTATCTCTGCATTGTCTCTTTTGTCCACTGTGTCAACCTTCCCGGCTATTCCGGCAGTTCCCCAACAGTTTCGGCTATCTGCGTGGAGGACAGCTTCAGCTTCTGCGCTGGCCCTTCTAGCTTTGCATTAGGCTTGCATGGGCTCAGATTGTAGAAATTTTTGTTTTCCCACCCCGGTTTTCAGTTTCTCCTTATTTCTCCCATATAGTTAAATGCCCTTTCCCATAACCATACATTTAACAAGCTGAAAAAAATAAATTTGCTGAAAACACAAATTCTGGAAATTTTACAGAATGCTGGAAATTGCAGAAATAAAAAACCAACAGTAATAAACAGCCATTAAAACACATTTAAACACTGAGATTTTTGGTCAATGTGACCCTGGAAAAACCCCCTACAACTCTTGGGGAAAACCAGTTTGAGAGCTCTTCTTTATTTCTGGAAAATGCCTTTTTACAGTAGGAGAAATGTTCAGCAAACAAAAAATCAGCAAACAGACTTTTACAACTTATCTCAGCCTTGCTGATACACCACTGCTGATACTCCGCAGCTGTTGTTGTTACACCGCGGCTGTTGTTGTTACACCGCTGTTGTTGTCGTTACACCGCTGCTGTTGCTGTTACACCGCGGCTGTTGTTGTTACACCACGGCTGTTGTTGTTACACCGCTGTTGTTGCTGTTACACCGCGGCTGTTGCTGTTACACTGCGGCTGTTGCTATTACACTGCTTTCAGCTGCTGAAACTCCGCTCTCAACTGCTGAAACTCCGCTTTCAGCTGCTGAAACTTCGCTCTGCTGAAACTCCGCTTTCAGCTGTCCAGAAATCTCCCTTGCTCTCTTGCTCTCCTTCTCTCAATCTGCTCATGAAAGAATTGAATGATCTTTTTCCTCCTTTTCCTCCCTTAACCCAACCCTAAGTGACTTTTGGGTGATCCCTAAATCCAATGGCCGAAATAGATTTAGATCAATGGCTGAGATTAAATGCTCATTTAAA
This sequence comes from Pinus tabuliformis, assembly GCA_031772625.1. Lineage (NCBI taxonomy): Eukaryota > Viridiplantae > Streptophyta > Pinopsida > Pinales > Pinaceae > Pinus > Pinus tabuliformis. The sequence goes on from CM062813.1 coordinate 298,044,480, forward strand.
TCTCACTTTCTATTTTTTAATTCACCCCACTTTAATAAAGACCCACTTAGTCATTTATTTCCAAACTCACTTTTCCTTTCTAATTTTTCATTGACTTTATAAAAGTCACTTTAAAATTAGACTTAGTAACTTTATCACTTAAAGTCACTTTTAAATTAGATTTAACTTTATAAAAATTATAAAGTTACTTTAGGAGAAAAATTAAATTCTTTTGGACACTTTTCCCTAGGCCAAAGATCAAAGCCTGAGGGAACCACCTGTCCTCCAGTACCAAATTTCAACACTCTCTCTTACCGAGGAAGGTGTTCCTCACCACACCCATCTTGTCTCTGAAATAGACATGCTTGCCCCGTGGTAAGGCTTTGGTAAGAATATCTGCAACCTGCTCATCAGTGGAAATATACTCAAGCTTCACAGCTCCCTTCTGAACATAGTCTCTGATGAAATGATATCTAATCCCGATATGCTTTGACCTGTCATGAAATACTGGATTCTCCGTGAGTTTAATGCAACTCTGATTATCACTGAAGGTCTCAACGGCTGACCAAATAAGCCAAACAACATCTTGCGAAGCCAGATGGCCTCACAACTAGCTAGACTTGCTGCCATATACTCTGCTTCCGCTGAACTTAGTGCTACTGACTGCTGCTTCCGGCTGAACCATGACACTACTGCTGAACCCAACCCAAAACAGCACCCTGAAGTGCTCTTCCTATCAAAAGCACAACCTGCCCAATCAAAATCAGTGTATCCTGCCAATCTCACTCCATCTCCCTGCCTGTAGTCCAGACCATAATCCACTGTCCCCTGCAAGTACCGCAAAATGTGTTTTGCAGCCACCCAGTGAACCTTCCTAAGCTCACACATAAACTGACTCATTGTGTTGACTGCAAAACAGATATCTGGTCTAGTGTTGACCAAATACATCAAGGAACCAATCAGCTGCCTGTACAATGTGGGATCCACCAACTCGGAATCCGAAGCATGAAGCTTCTTCCAATTGGTGATCATCGGTGTCGACATGGGTCTACAATCCTCCATGTGGAATCTGCTAAGGATGTCCACAATGTACTTCCCCTGCCCCAGGAAGAAATGCTCCTCCTCCTGCCACACCTCCAAACCCAAAAAGTAATGCATCAAGCCGATGTCCTTCATCTCAAACTCCGCTGCAAGATCTCTCTTGTAGTGTTCTATGAGTCTCTCTGCACCTGTAATGACCAAGTCATCCACATACAGCACCAGAATGAGAGGCTCCTCACCAATCACAATAAAGTAAAGGTTTGGATCTGCCTCACTCTTTGTGAAACCCATCCCCTGCAAATATGTATCTATCCTGGAGTACCAAGTTCTGGGAGCTTGCTTCAAGCCATTAAGGGCCTTCTTCAGTCTGCACACATGGGACTCCTTCCCATGCACCTCAAAGCCCTGTGGCTGCTCAATGTACACCTCCTCCTGTATGAAGCCATTGAGAAATGCGGTCTTCACATCCATCTGGTGGATCTTCCAACCCATCTCTGCTGCTATCGATATAATGGAGCGTATCGAAGTATATCGAGCCACGGGAGCGAAGGTCTCCTCATAATCAACTCCCTCTACCTGGGAGAACCCTCTAACCACAAACCTTGCTTTGAATTTCTCAATGCTGCCATCTGCAACATGCTTTACCTTGTAAAGCCATCTAGAAGTAACCACGGATTTGTCCTCAGGCCTCGGCACCACCTCCCAAACATCATTCGTCATGATAGAAGAATACTCCTCATGCATGGCCTCTCTCCAGACCTGCTGGCTAGCTGCCTCCTCATAGCTAGAAGGCTCAGAGTCAAGGATGCTGGTAACCATCGCCATATAACTACAAAACGTCTCAGGTGGTCTACTCTCTCTGACCGGCCTCTTCGGCTCAGCAACAGATGTGGCATCTCTCAAGGTGTCCTGAAGCCACTTGGGCTTCCTCTTCCCTGAGCATGCTTCTCCCATAGGAGAATGAAACTCCTCCTCCTCATCACCATCAGTAGCCTGAACTCCTGACTGTCTGTCTGCTGTCCTCCTGCCTGCACCTGAACCTGTAGAAGCTGAGGTACCGTGTGAACTGTCCATCAGTGGACTCCCTAGTGAACTGCTCTGTGAACTACTCTGCATGCTGCCCGGAGCACCACCCCTCTGGCTCGGCGAGCCACTGCTCACTGATGGACCTGACATCCTCATAGATGTACCTCTGGATCCTCCTAATCCCTGCCCACTGGATCCCTGCGACTGACTCAACTGCTGCTGAGGGTCTGGCTGATCCAGATACTCTAACTCCCGTGACCTCCTAAAGGCCCTGTCCTCCTCGAACTTCACATCCCGTCTGACAACAACTCTCCTCTGTGCAGGAATGTAAATCCGAAAGGCCTTTGAGGTCTTACTGTAGCCCACAAAGATACCCTTCTCCGCGGTGGGCTCTAGTTTGGTCCTCTTCTCCTTGGGTATATAGGAGTATGCAATGCATCCAAAGATATGAAGATGACCAAGATCAGGCTTCTTCCCAGAGAAAGCCTCCTCCGGAGTCATGTGCCCCAAGGCACGATGCGGACTCCTCTTCTGCAAGTAAACAGCTGTGTTGCAGGCCTCTGCCCACAAGAACAATGGCAACCCCTGATCATGTAACATGGCTTTGGCAGCCCCTATGATGGATCTGTTCTTCCTCTCCGCAACCCCGTTCTGCTGGGGGTTGTAAGGAACAGTGAACTCCCTCCTAATGCCTGCCTCCGCACAATAGTCAACAAACTCTCCAAGGGTGTACTCTCCTCCATTGTCCGACCTCAGGGACTTGATCTTCCGACCTGTCTGTGTCTCCACAAGAGCTCTAAACTCCTGAAACCGCTTGAAGACCTCACTCTTGGTCTTCAAAAAATAAATCCAGGTCATGGAGTTATCATCAATGAATAAAACATAGTACTCATATCCACTCAAGGAAACATGAGACATCTGACCGCTCACATCGGAATGAATCAAATCAAGTATCCCCGTCGCTCTACTGTCACTGCTGGGAAAAGGGGATTTGGCAAACTTGCCCATAGCACAACCTCTGCAAGTATCAAAGTGATCAGTACTGAAATCTGGCACACCTGTAGTGATCTCCCGCAATGTCCTCAAGGCTCCATGATACATATGTCCCATCCTGCGGTGCCAAATCTCACACAGCTCAGAACTGCTAGCTCTGCTGTCGATACTACTGCTCAATGCCAAAAGGGGCTGGAATGCAAACTTGTACACCTTTGCATGGCGTACACCTATCACTCTAGCTGAATCAGCTGGAGTGCCCCTGGGATACATCAACACCTGTCCTCCCCTGAACAGTACCTCATATCCTCTGTCCTCCAAAGCTGAGACGGATATGAGGTTCTTCCTCATCCTTGGCACATAAAGAACATCTGACACTTTCAAGGGAGGTCTGGACTCCCTCTGAAATGTCAGTGTCCCCACCCCGACTGCTCTAACAACTCTGTCATCACCGAGTACTACCTCAATATCAGTGCCACTCTCTGAAAGCTCTGAGAAGTACTCCCGGACTCCTGTCATGTGACGTGAAGCCCCACTGTCCACATACCAGATACCTGAAGATGCTCCACTAATCGAGGGAAAAGCATGCTCCCTCTAAACCTGTGTGGCAGGTGATCCTGCACTAGAGGACTCACATGTAGTGAACGCAAACTCCCGGTCAAAACGACCTGCAAAGTCCTCAATCTCTGCTGAAGCTGTCACGTCCTGGTTCTTCCCCTTCTTCTTCTTCTTCTCCGGACACACAACTGCATAGTGTCCCATCTTCTGACAATTCCAACACTTCACCTTGGAATAGTCCTTCTGTGTGTTCCCCTGTTTACCTTTACCTTTGCCTTTGCCCCCACCACCGCTTGTGGAAGCCTGCTTCTTCCCTTTGCCCTTCTTGCCTCCTGCCACCAGTGCTACATCCTCATCCTGCTCAACTGGCTTGGCTGCCCCAAGCTATCCTTTCCTGATCTCTGTCTGAATGCAATCATCCCAAAACCTCTCCCATGTGGGAAGGGTCTCACATGCACAAACCCCATCAGCAAAGTTCAACCATGAACGGGGGAGGCCATTCACTGCAATCCACACCAACTCAGTGGGTGGAATGGCCTCTCCAATCGCTGCCAACTCATCTCTCACATTGGTAATTTTTGTGAGATATCCAACTGCACTATCATTACCCATCTTAATGTTCTTCAGCTTCTCCTTCAGGACCATCTTCCGGTTCTCATTGGTACTCTGGTAGAGATTGGACAATGTTGTCCACATCTCATGGGCATTGCTCTTTCCTCTCACATGAGGAATGCAATGGTCTTTGATTCCGTCTAGAATCGGCCTCTTACCCTTGTTCTTTTTATTATAAGCAACCAACTGAGTAGCATCAGTAGGCACAACAACAGGGTTCTGTGTGGTATGCACCATGATATCCCAGACTTCTACCTCCTCAAAGATACTCTGCATTCTCTCCTTCCAAACGCTGTAATTTGTATGCCCATCCAGCCTATCCTCTACCCTCAATCCCAATGACATCTTGCTGTCCTAAAACTGAAAAATAGCACTGTTGTGGTAAAGATAAAACTGCTGTTTATGAAAAATCAGCTTGCTGGAATTTTCTGAGTGAAAAATCAGCAACTGTAATTTTTCCTTTTGTTGTTCCAAACTGCCTTTCAGCACTCAAGCTTTGATACCATGTAGAAATACCCCGGTTTTCAGTTTCTCTTTATTTCTCCCATATAGTTAAATGCTCTTTCCCATAACCATACATTTAACAAGCTGAAAAAAATAAATTTGCTGAAAACACAAATTCTGGAAATTTTACAGAATGCTGGAAATTGCAGAAATAAAAAATCAGCAGTAATAAACAGCCATTAAAACACATTTAAACACTGAGATTTTTTGTCAATGTGACCCTGGAAAAACCCCCTACAACTCTTGGGGAAAACCAGTTTGAGAGCTCTTCTTTATTTCTGGAAAATGCCTTTTACAGTAGGAGAAATGTTCAGCAAACAAAAAATCAGCAAACAGACTTTTACAACTTATCTCAGCCTTGCTGAAACTCAGCCTTGCTGATATACCACTGCTGATACTCCGCAGTTGTTGCTGTTACACCGCGGTTGTTGCTGTTACACCGCTGCTGTTGCTGTTACACCGCGGTTGTTGCTGTTACACTGCTGCTGTTGGTGTTACACCACGGCTGTTGCTGTTACACCACGGCTGTTGCTGTTACACCGTTGTTGTTGCTGTTACACCGCGGCTGTTGCTGTTACACCGCAGTTGTTGCTGTTACACCGCTTTCAGCTGCTGAAACTTCGCTCTCAGCTACTGAAACTCCACTCTGCTGAAACTCCGCTTTCAGCTGCTGAAACTCCGCTCTGCTGAAACTCCACTTTCAGCTGCTGAAACTCCGCTTTCAGCTGTCCAGAAATCTCCCTTGCTCTCTTGCTCTCCTTCTCTCAATCTGCTCATGAAAGAATTGAATGATCTTTTTCCTCCTTTTCCTCCCTTAACCCAACCCTAAGTGACTTTTGGGTGATCCCTAAATCCAATGGCTGAAATAGATTTAGATCAATGGCCGAGATTAAATGCTCATTTAAATCTCACTTTCTATTTTTTAATTCACCCCACTTCAATAAAGACCCACTTAGTCATTTATTTCCAAACTCACTTTTCCTTTCTAATTTTTCATTGACTTTATAAAAGTCACTTTAAAATTAGACTTAGTAACTTTATCACTTAAAGTCACTTTTAAATTAGATTTAACTTTATAAAAATTATAAAGTTACTTTAGGAGAAAAATTAAATTCTTTTGGACACTTTTCCCTAGGCCAAAGATCAAAGCCTAAGGGAACCACCTGTCCTCCGGTACCAAATTTCAACACAGATTAGCCTAGCGTCGGTCCTCTTAGCTGCTGCGCTGCCTCCAGTAGCTTCTCTCCACCTCTCTGTCAGTATTCCCGAACTATCCCTGCCGTTCTGCTGCAAGATCTCCCCAATCAATTTTCCTCCTGAGAACTTCTCACCTCAAAAAATCGATTTCCTCAATCTCTCAGTGTGTGTTTCTAAAGGAACCCCAAGCCTGCTTCATATACTTTTCTTGAAGAGACTTCAATGACCGAGATTAAGTCTCTAATCAACGGCTAAGATTAAACATGACTTGATCCGCCTTCTAGATCATTCTCAATCATATTTTCATTAATACCCATTAATATTTTAATTTTCCTAGGTTTAGACTTAGGAACCTCATTAAAAATATTAATTATTTTAATAAAATACAATCCGGGTGGAATTTCACCAAACGGTTTCTGGGTTTTTTAGAATTCATGTGCCTTAGTCTCTCCACCAATTTTCATGGCTAGAGCACATCTGATGCTACCAAAAACTAACACGCGTGCCTCTTACCTTGATGATTTTTTGGGACCAAATTTGGCAAGGAGGGAGTAGTGGTGGATTTTGCATATGGGCACCTGAACAAACAACTTAAAGAGCCATCAAATTTTCACCATTGTAGTCCTATAAAAATTTTCTTCTCCTTTGGAGAATCCTTAAGGATTTCTCTCTTTTGTAACTTATTGTAATATCGTTTGTTTGCTTAGAAGGGAGATTTAGATATTTCTTTTGGTATTGATCTCATTTTGTGAGAGAGATCAAGCCAAACATTGCAATTTTGTGTAACTTTTGAGCAAAATTTAGATCATTTTGTAACATTTCAAAGGAGTGTCATTTGCCTTGAGGGAATCATTTGTAAACTCCTATCGAAAACCACTCTTTATCCCTCACTTTGATAAGGGGGGTCTAATCTAATAAAAGACACATTTTTCTTGAGAGTTAGGGGGTTTTCCCCCTAAGCATCCCCTTCCCCCATTTGGGGAAGACCCTTGTGTGTTGCTTGAGTGGTTCTCTTCTTGTGTGATCTAAAATTAAAGTAGAGTAGATTTAACACCAAATGCATTCAATTTCATTTACAAGCTATTCCAGTTACTTTATACATTTGATTTGACTTACTTTCCATTTCATTGTACATCTATCTAGTTTACTATTTTAATTTACTCATTCATTTTAATTTCAAGCATTTCAACTCCTACAATAGATATTTACTTTGCATTTCTTTCTTAGAGCAATATTTTACCTCCAGCTTAACTGGTTGAAGTAGTAATTAGGGACCATCCACCCCCATTGTCTCCTTACTCCGAGATCCAAGCCTGGGAAAGGGTAAGGTCTAGGGAAGGGAGTTACTTTGAGACATGTTTAAACAATCTTTCAATCTAATTCACTTAACTTCAAGCGACAACCTAACTAAATCTAAAATTTACGAAGAACATCTCCTTACAACACAAACTAGGATTGATACCTGGATTTATGCTTTATCTGCTCTCTTATTTCACAAGTCTTGTTTATTTTGACTAATCATCATTATTTCAAGTATCATTTGTTGAACATCATGTTGTATTTCCAAGTATTTTCATTTATTGTGCTTGCTAGTTTCTTATTTCCCACTTTTACTTTTAAAGGCATTGATATTTTGGGGCATCTTTATTTCAAGCATTTCTTTCCAAGCATCGGTTTTCAAAGTTATCATCTTGGATCATTTGCTTAGCAAGTACTTACAATTTGGCACTGGTCTATTTCCTTCATCTTGTAATATTTACACTTGTGGATGTATATGCTCATTAAACCCATGATTGTGTTTTCATTCTTTTAATGCTCTACATAGTTGAGTTGTATCTTGGTCATTTTCACTAACTCCTAGAACTTAATTAGTTAAGCCTTAGTTTTTCTTGTAGGGCACACCTCCCTTGGCTTCGACTAGGAGTGAGCATAGATGGAGGAGTTGCGAATTGAGTGACAACCTCAACTAGAGACTTGCCCCCAAGGCCACACCAAGTGGAGTTAAATATTTTCTCCACAATTAGCCTAGATGTGGATTAAGGTGGCAACAAATGGAAACCAAGCTTTAGAAAAGCACTGCTTTTCCTCAACAAACCAATGGTAGTCAACAGAAAATTGATACATCTACTCTAAGGATATTGTAGCAAATGCCCTAAGCTTTGGGATGAGTAGTTGCATTATGTACAACATTCCTATAATCGTGCCATACATTCTTCTACATAGAGGTCTCTTTTTGAGACATGTTTTGGCTATTTGCCTAAGTCTCATTTGGACTTTGCTTTGAGGAACAATTCGGTGGTGGATGGACATAGCAATGCAGAGAAAGCCACAAAGTTCATCCAAAAGATCTAATAGGTTCATCAAGTTGTTTGGGAACAATTGGAAAGGAACCAAGCTAAGTATAAGATTATGCATGACAAGCATCAGGTTGATCATCATTTCCAATTTGGTGATCAAGTTTGATTATATATCAACAAAGAACATCTTAAAGGTGAGGGAAAAAAACTCAAACCAATTAGGTATGGTTTGTTTACAATTTGAAAAAGATTGATGAGAATGCTTTTCGGTTAGATTTACGTCCATATTTGAAAATGCGAACGATAAAGAATATTTTAAAGGTGAAGGAAAAAAATCTCAAACCAATCAGGTATGGTCCATTTACAATTTTGAGAAAGATTGATGAGAATGCTTTTCGGTTAGATTTACCTCCATATTTGCAGATGCATTCAATGGTGTTCAAAAATTGAAACCATATGAGCCTCCTATGATTATGGATTAAGATAAGACTGTTCAAATTCCTTTTGTTTATGATTTTCTCTTGAATATCTCAATGAGTTGTAGGAAGATATTATTTTTGACAGGAAAGTGAGGATTTCACGAAGAGGTGAAGTGGACATTGGAATATATTTGTGTGGATCTAAAAGAAATACATCAATGTAAAGCATGATGGATGGAAATAAAAAAGTGAGGGAGTTGTACCCTTGCTAAATAAAATCAAACTTTTGGTGGTCCAAAAACTTCTTAATGGGGAGGATTGATCCAAGAAGATTCTCATAACCAATCCAAATTGATGATCTCAAATGCTAATGAAAAGGTCTCCATGTCGAAAAGCTCATCAAAAGCTTTCCAACATAATTTGAATGGACTCAAACAGACATGTACATAATATCCTTCCAATTTGCACATAATTATATATTTTAAAGGAAAAATAAAAATAATGTGAAGTCCAGCTAAAGATGAATCTGAAGATTTACTTTGCTTATGCTTGTCTTAGACACAAAAATTTAAAAGAATAAATGTGCCCATGTGATTGCTAATACTCCAATTCAGAAGCTTACATTTCTGTTTCCTTAGGTCTAGGGCACAATCTATGGGTTTTATCCATGTACGTGTATCCTGGAAGACCTTCTTGCAACATCCTCAAGATACCGTAGAAAGCATTCTAGAAATAGGATGCACAGCATCAGGTTCGTTGCCCATTACAGCTTTAAATTAAAATCTCGATCTATGGAAGATAGTTGTCCATTTCAAAAAATTGCCAGGTATTAGGTAATGGGGGTATGTGGATGTCAACGCGGCGCCACCTAAACTACTAACAGCAGTCAACAGGTGTGGCACTGAAAACAACATTTTTAAACTGGCACTCAAAACCACATTTTGGGGCAAAAAATTAATGTAAAATCCAACTAAAAACCTAGTCATAGTTTCATAGCAGAACCTTGCCAACATGAACTTTCAGCATTTCAAAACTGACTCGAATCCTCAGAATTTTTTAACAGATCCAGATCTTTGGATTTTTCTGAATAACAGTGGGTGAACGAAAATTTTACCACTTACATCTCGTCATATTTTATTTTCCCATCCTTTTTGCGTTAATTGGCAGTTTGCATGTATCGCATGAATTCCAAATGTAGACAACTCGTGCAACATCATAAATGTTACAGGGAGTTATTATTGTTGGCGGCAATGCTCCAACCTCCACGTGTCTTTCACATTGACAGATTTCTAGACATTGAAGATTGGGGTAAACATGTTTGGGAAACGATACCATTAATATTGTTATGTCAAGCAGTTCCAAGTATTCGAGTGTAAGCATGCAATTGACAATGGAATTGCTCATCTCCATAACCCGTGGTAATTCTAAGTAATCTACACCTGCGGTTTTAGTATCCTACTTTTTCAACTGACTTAACAGTCTGATGGAACTGGGGAAACCTAACCATCGGAAGCAATTAAAAATCCTCTATTACTTAAGCTCCATAGATTACCGATGGAACTGGCCAAACATGTTGAAATTCATAAGTGTCAATTCCTCTCAACTCATTAGGTTAGAGAGAAAATCCGACAGCTTCTCCACCATTGCGCGTTCTCTCTCTCTTTAAGCAGCATCCTCAGAATAATTAGCTTTCCAATAGCATCTATCAAATTTTTTTTAACCTTATGCCCAGTAAAATTACTTATTGCATTAACCGCTTATGTGCAATATGGGGAGGCAATTCCTGAATACTAGAACTCGATTGATGAGAAGACAGGGACTAGCTGTTATGCAGTGCCCCCTTGTTTCATAAGCAGTCGGTCAATAGAGATCCTTCGAAAACTAGAGATAGTTCTTACCTGAATGGCAACATATTTCGGACTTTCGGAGCATTGGGCATATCCATAAACAGAGAATTTGTAAAGAAGGTAAGACGGCGTCGCGCTTCTAAGTTGGCAGGAACATCCATAGCAGATTCCTTGACTGTTAATAGCAAATGAAGCCTCTTAATCTGTCAAAACATACAATTGCCATCTTTTTAGGGATGAATTCACTCTCTGTGTCCAATATTGATCAATCCAAAATATTTACCTGCTCGTCCCATGCATCATAGCGTTCGCAAGGATAGCGTACAGATGCAAATAATGGGGTCCTTTCAGTCTGACCAATTCTGGTTACATCTTGTATTGGTTGCGAACCATGGGTTGAATGCAAAAATCTGTATTGTACAATTATATGAGAATTGATAAAAATACAAACAATGTTTCTAACAATTTTCAGAGAAATGATAGAAAGGTAACTCACTTATGACCATCTATCATGATATCTTCAGTAACCACCTCTAGCATATCTTGAAGAAGAAGAACAACTGTGTCTCTGGAAATTACTTCAGTATCATTTTTCAACTGCAACATGTAAATGTTCAAGTAAGCTATACAACTAAGTTATCATCATGATAACAACAAGCATGATGCTATATTCACTGAAAGCACTTATACCAGATATTCTACTAGCTGCACAAACTTGTCGTACAGCAAAGGAAGCTCGCTCATCTTAACATTGTCCAGCAGGGTATTATGCTCAATATGCATATCCACTTCCTCAATTATTTCCTGAACGACCCTGAGAAGAGAACACAAATCATGTGGGTAACTATACTAAAATCATAAAAGCTGAAGAAACAATCTCAGAGCATACTACAAGCCAGAGACTTAAAAGAAAATTCTACCTGCGTTTGAATCAAGAATAACAGTAACAATTTCCAAAAATAAAAGCTAGTTTATTAAAGGAAACAGACTTAAATCATCACGATAAACAGCCATCAGCGCTCAGAAAGAATCAAAAGAAGAGTGTAATGGTCCTATTCTTGCAAAATAATTAAATGCTCGTACCTTTTCTCGTGTTCATCGATGATGATGCTTTTAAGAACATGCTTGGATGATTCATAACATTCTTTAACAGCACATCGCATGTTTTCATCAGCATTTATTTTTTTTTGCAGAGCTGCATCATTTCCTTTGAAATCTTTTGCCATGTCCAATGCTATAGGTATCTGGACTTGTATGGGAATAGCCATAAGAAGGAAATTGATAGGAATGAACTGTTTTCAGTAAGAAAGAATATGAAGAAACAAATTTACCTTGCTAGCAAGTAAAAATGGTGGCCATTGCACAAGGTGAAAACCGGGATCTGTAGAATATGGTAAAACCAAGAGATCCATCTCCCTGAACAAGATGTAATCTGGTCAAGGCCTCATCAATTTTAGTTACTAACTTTTAATTTTTAATTGTAGAACAGAATGTTACCTATTGTTTATCAAATCCTCTTCACGAAAACTAGCAATGACTTGATTCCATATCTGGGCAAAATTTGCAGCCTCTTTCTTTTTCCCTGGCTTGGCCTGCAACATCCAGAACATAATTTTATCATAAAATACTACCAATCATTAGGTTGGTATCCAGCAAAAAGCAATGTTGAGGCAAAAGCCCATTTGCAGGAAAGCTTAGAGCTTCTTGAAAATTCTCCTTTTCAATTCTGGCAATAATGAGTCATGACCAGCCAACTCTGACTCAATCCTGGCAAACATTTCCAAGATTATTGATGAGGCAGTTGATTCAGCCATACTAGTGTCAATTTGAACACATGATAAACAAGTCTGCATTCAATAGAAATAAAATGCTACAGCAGAACTAAATAGATAGTTAAACACCTAAGAAAACTGTTGGATCTGCAACCATAATATTTAGGATTGACTGTTCAAAAGTAAAGACATGGCATATCACATGCTTGATTCAAAACACTGTTACCCCTCATTTTGACGATTGCACTTGTGACATTTATCACAAGGATCAAGATTGCAAGATGACATTGTTGGATCATTTGATGGACTTGTTATCCTTTATACTAGCAGGGGTACCTATACATTCATTTCTGAATTTTTGCACCATTGTAAGCCCAAGGTCATAGGTTAAAGCTATGAAACAATCGTGTGAGGCCTTGTAACATATATCCCAGAGTTTGTTTAGTCGGACCATGGCCAATTCCTTTGAGTTCATCTCTGTTCCTTTTGTCCTAGATAGGATTGGGGACCTTTGATGGGCTTATATGAGGACTCATGGTTTTGGAGGAGCCTTCTTTTTGTAGGGGTTATCACTAGTGTAAGGGCTCCAGTCCATGTCAAGTGCACCTATGTCATTCCACATGATTATGAGTCTATTGAGTCTACAGGTGGTCTTGGATTTAGTGTAGTATCCCTCAGATGTTTCTAAGACATGGTAGTCTTACAATCAGTGACATTTCACACTTCCAAAGACACTTCATGTTTCACAATGCAAAGTGGTCTCAAAAGTCAAAAAGTCAATAGGGTCTCAGATTGTAGAGCTTGAAGAGAGGATTACATCCCACATGGAAATTTTCCATTTGATGAACACATTCTCAAGATATGACTAGTCAAAGCTAGTCAAACAGGTGGAACATCTTTCCAGGGGCAAAATAGGTGGAGCATTGATGTATTTTGGACAAGCATTATGTCAAAAATGATCTAAACAATGAGAGAAACAAAACCCATGTCTTGGATTTTGTACTTCCTAAAGGGTGTTAAAGATCCTCAATTTGACCATTATTATTGGGTTTTGACCCAGGTGATATGGAAAAGATTTTGTAATGTCCCAATCTAGGAAAAATAGTGCTATGCAAAGCAAACAATAAAAACAACACCATAAAATTGAAACATTCAGTGCACACCCATAAAAATTCCAGGAATAACCATCAATTGAGCCATTTTATTATAATATGGGAGCAAAGTACAATAATGTGGAAGTGTTGCACCTAGGCTTGCCTCAATGGCTTGTTGCTCTAAAGTGGAGTGATTAGTCTAAAAGTCACTCTAAAGTAGACAAAGGGCTTGTTGCTCTTCATTAAATACTAATTGCATACACCCTTGTACATGACAAAATGCAATGGAAACATTGCAATCCATCGAATCCTAAATTCTTGAAAAACTATTAAGTCTGTTGGATCTTGATTGAGATCTAAAATTCTACTTTCTCCATATGAAATCCAATGAGGTCGGAACCACTCTCACATCCCGAGTCATTTCATGGTAATGTTAAAAATTTAAGTAAAAGGATGAAAATGAAAGATAAAGGTAAATGTCACTTTTACTTTAAGAATTTAACATTACCATGAAATGCATAGCATTAGTAGGACAATGTGGTCAAATATTATGTTTCCCCTATCATAAATCATTGCTTACAAACAAATTTAAGGGGGGACGCCTGGGCGTCCCCCTTTTGGGGAGTCGCGTCCCCCACACTAGGGAAATGTCCCCCCTGCATCTCCCCACGTCTCCCCAAATGGGGGACGTGGGGAAACGTTTCCCCAGACGTCCCCCCATCCCGGGTGCGTGGGGTGCGAGGGGTGCGTGCACTCGACCCTCGGGGACGTGTCCCCGTGGAACATTGGTAATATGTCAAGCCCAGATGGCACAAATAACTAATGCAATGATGCCCCGCACTGCTCTTGTGAAGCTGTGATGTCTACTGCCAAGATGCTGCTAGAAACCCCACCTCTGGTGCTCATAAAATTCCGGGAAATTAACCCCGACCTCTCCACCCAATACCCAGAATAACCCACGAAGGAATTGGCCAAATGTTGACCTCGGAATTTCGGCCCAAATTCCCCTAGCTCGTCTAGATGCTAGCTGAGTTGGGACCCCTGTTTGACCCCACAAATCCACCCAGAAAATTTTGCAAAATTAGCCCCAAGCTCCTCAACCAAAACCCTCCAAAACCCAGAAAGGGGTTGGCCTAGTTCTGACCCCCGAAATTCGGCCCCCAAATACCACGTCCTCCTCCAAGTGCTAGGAAATACAACCTGCCTATAGCTCGCTGGAAAAACCATGCCAATCACTCCAAAGGCTGAGATATGTGAAAATTTCTCAACCAAAATCCCTACTACAGCAACTGATGATATTACTCTTATTTGTTAAATTCCTTTGAACAAATTACATGTTGTTTCCTACAGCAAATATCATAATACATACACTCCAACCTTCACTTAATTAAATATTATACGGAAACAAGAGACTGAGCAAAAAAGAAAATACAACACAATTGACACCGTTATTTTTGGACAAATGTCCCTAGAAAAACCCAATGCGGGAAAACCGGTGCAGCAGATCTGAGGGTTTATTATTACTAAGCAGTAGCAAATTCTGAATACATCTTTGAATACCTCTTGGATTATTTAGTTATAGAGAGAAATACTAGCAGAAAGATTTGTGAGATTACCTCACACAATCACTAAGAAAATCTAGGCTGATCCGAACATTGGATGAAGTGCCTCTAGCAGGTCCTACACTGCCTCTGCGTAGCCCTCACGCAGTTCCTGCGTCAACCTCTCTAGGCACGCATCACCCAATTTGCTAATCGATTTGCTGCTCGCAGTCTCCCGGTCTCACACCCCGACTCCCAGCTCCTGAAACTAACTCTGCCCAACAAAATCTCAGACTCTCTCTCACCCTCTGCATGGCCCTTCGTGGCCTTGCGTCAACCTCTGCGTGAGAGTTGCTGGATCACTCTCTGCGGATGACTCTCAAGCTGAGAAAATCTCTCTCTCTCAGGATGCTATCCCTGCCCCTCTCTGCAAGAAATCTCCTCGATCAAAACTTCCTCATGAGAACTTCTGACTTCAAGTATTCGATCTCTTGATCTCTTAGTGTCTTTTCCAAATGAACCTCAAGCTCCCTTAAATAATCTTCTCGTTGACATTCAACAGCCCAAATTAAAAGTTCATCAATGGCTAAGATCATTTTAGCTTGATCCTTGTCTTCTTTTAGAAGTTACACCCACAATAAGATTAATACCCATTAATATTTTTAATTTCCTAAGTTTAGACTTAGGGTCCCATTAAAAAAAATATTAATTATTTTAATAAAATTGTCTCTGGGTGGAATTTCCCAAAACTTTTTATGGGTTCTTTGGAATACATGTGCCCAAGCCTCCCTGCAAAATTTGAGGCCTGGAGCACATCCAATGCTACCCTAAATCAACACGATACTGTGAAAATTTCTGAATCTTTACAAACAAAAATCCTACTGCAATTATTGGTTTAACATCTACTTATTATTTCATTCAGCAAGTTATTTAACTACATAAATAGTGGTGTAAACATTATTGTAGACTGCACTGACATACAAATCATAAACTGAAACAATAGATGAGACAAACACACAAGGGACACTGTTATTTTTGGACAGCACGTCCCTGGAAAAACCCAATGCGGGAAAACCAGTGAAGCAAATAGAGGGTTTGTATTATTAAGCAAGCAGAATTTGAGTACAACAGGTTGCCTCTCAAACCAGCTAACCTTACAGAGAAATCACGACAACAAGAAATACATACGAGGGTTTACCTCGTTCCCCAAGTCACAGCTAATTCAATGAGCGATCTAGCTCCTCCCGGCAGATACTGCGAAGTTCCTACGCAATCACTGCGTGGGCCAGCGTCTTGCCTTCAAAAGATTGCGTCACCCCTTTTGATGGATCGATTTGGTGGAGGAAGACTATTGTTTAGCCCTCCTGGATCAGAACCTTGCTTCTCCAGCAAAATCTCATACTTCTTACGAATTCTCTGCACTGCCACTTTGTTAAGTTATGGTATGTTCTATGCTTATAACATTTTACTTATCTTTCTTTTTATCATCCACAGATTAGCAATCACATGTACATAAAGTAAAGTGCAGATAGAACATTAAACGATCGACAAAAAACAAGCCAAGACAAGAGACACAAGATGTGGCGGCTAGCCAGGGATAAACCCCAATGTGGGGAAACCCTTTGATCAAACCTTCCTTTATCTTCAATAATCCAACAGAGAGAAATAATACATAAATCAGATTTACATTAGCAGCAGCAAACCCTAGATCAGTCTCAAACGAGGGCAAACAATATCTTGCAAACCGACTATCGGATCGGCTTGATTCCACCACCAAAAAATGCGGCCTTCAGAGGAGATCCAGATGGACCTACAACGCAGTTCTGAGGAGGGAGTCTTCTAGTCAACACTGGTCAAACTTTGGTTCTGCAGTTGCTACCCCAAAACTACGTCCTTCCTTCCACATGTGTGACAGAGTCTCTTTTTTGCACAGTAGAGAAGAGCCTCTTTTTTATGCAAGAGAGAGAGAGAGAGATGTGATGAGACGAGTGAGAGCAAATGAGGAAAAGTCCTGTATTTATACACAACTGTTGATGTTTGAGTAGATGCAATTGTTGGGTTTCTGAGCCTACATGAGTTGCAGGTCGGCTTCATAATAATTCCATAATCAAAATAAATTCATATCTCCATAAATACTTATCAGACTCAGATGATCTCTAGATCAATCCTACACCTCTCGACGAGAGGAATCTAATAAAAATATTATCAGCCATGAATAAGATGACCCACATGGAGTTTGGCCCTAGTTGCCAATTTTAACACTCCCTCTCAACTAGGGAGAACTCCATTTGCAATCTGTCTGTCGGTCGCTACTATTCATCCATCAAATGCACTGCCCTGTACAACTTGACCGCTGCTCTGCTCTATCTTGCCTGCTCTGCTCTGTTCTGTTCTGCCTTGTTCTGATCTGCTTTGCTCTACTCTATTCTGCTCTACTTTGCTTTGTCTGAATTATGAAGAGAAAGAAATGATCGAGGATGTATCATACTGACTCAAAGTCAATCTCAGAGTATGTACCACTGGTCCCAGACTAGTCTCAACCGACCCAAAGTTAGCATCATAGTGGGTACAACTCTTACCACTGGTCCCAGACCAAAATCATCCTCCACTGACTCAAAGTCAGTCTCAGAGTGCGTACTACTGGTCCCAGACCAGTCTGAACCGACTCGAAGTCAACATCATAGTATGTACCACTCCTACCACTAGTCCCAGATCAATGAAGGTCATCCTAGCATAGGGAGTATGGTAGATACAGCGATGCGTCCATCGATACTAATATGGTCCCTATCCTCATTTTCCTACTCATTGATCAGATGAGAGGTACTTCCCATGAGTCCTAGACTGCATGGGTAGGGTGCCTTGACAGGATAACTTAATCAATCTTGTCCTCACAAGAGAACTAATCATCTTGCTACATAAACACCATGGAGAACACATCATCCAGGCCTCACAGGAGAACTAATCATCCTGCTACATAGTCGTCATGGAGAACACATCATCCAGACCTCACAGGAGAACCAATCATCCTGCTACATAGTCGCCACGGGGTGTACATGTATACCACCAGGGGATGGTGAATCACCCTGTGGTCATATGTCGCTCCAAGAAGTACCCCATCGCCCCTCGAAGCTCCCAGAGCTTAATGCATCATACAGGACCCTCATCAGAGGGTCTTTGAACAACACCAAGTTGTTCTCGGAAAGTCAGGAATTTGACTTTCCCTAGGGGCTTTGTCAGAATGTCGGCGACCTGTTCATCTGTACCGATATGTTGGAGCCTTATTGCTCCTCGTTGCACCATATCTCGAATATAGTGGTACCTGATATCGATATGCTTGAAGCGATCATGATATACGAGATTCTCTGACAAACGAATCCCACTCTCGTTGTCACATAGGATCACAGTGTTATCCAATGTAAATCCAAACAGCTCACTGAAGGGCTTTCGCAACCAGACTGCCTCACAAGAGGCCATGCTAACAGCAATATACTCTGCTTCAGCGGTGCTCAAAGCCACCGACTTCTGCTTCCTGCTCATCCAGGATATCGAAGTAGATCCCAAGGTGAAACAGCACCCGGAAGTGCTCTTATAGTCCACCACACTGCCTGGCCAATCAGCGTCAGTATCCAAGTAGTCTCACATCTCTGGCAGTGTATCTTAACCCATAAGTGATTGTGCCACGAAGATATCTCAATAGATTCTTGGCACCAATCCAATGTATGTGGTGAGGTTCAACCATATGTTGACTCAATGTGTTGACTGCAAAGCATATGTTTAGATGGGAGTTCACTAAGAACATTAATGCTCCGACAAGTTGCCTATACTCGTTAGCATTTCGTAAAACAAGTCCAACAGCACTACCGCTTAACTTCTTGAAGTTAAGCTCTATCGGGGTAGTTAGATGCTTGCAGTCTACCATACCGAATCTTTCCAATATCTTCACCACATATTTTCCTTGAGATAGGAAAATTTCCCTTGGCTTCTGCCAGACTTCAAATCCTAGGAAATAGTGCATCAGTCCTAGGTCCTTCATTTCAAATTCAAAAGCCAACTCCCTCTTACATTTGTGAATGAGAGGGTATGCACCTGTTAGAAAGAGGTCATCCACATACAGCACCAGTATGAGAGGTTTGTCATCTTCAACCTTAAAGTAGAGGTTAGAATCGACTCACTCCTAGTGAATCCCAGCTTCATCAAGTAGGCTATCGATCCTCTCATACCATGCTCGAGGTGCTTGCTTCAGCCCAGAGAGATCTTTCTTCAACCTGCATACATGAGATTTTCGATCATAAATCTCAAATCCTTGGGGTTGCTCCATGTAGACCTCTTCTTTGATTAAACCATGCAAGAACACGGTCTTGACATCCATCTGATGTAGGTTCCATCCTTGTGAAGCCGCAAGGGCTATGATCAAGCGGATGGTGGTATATCTGGCAACATGTGCAAATATCTCATCATAGTCTATACCTTCCTTCTGGGAGAAACCACGAGCAACAAAACGAGCCTTATACTTTTTTGTACTTCCATCTGTTCCATGCTTTATTTTGTAAAGCCATTTAGAAGTGACAATTGTCTTGTCCTGGGGTCTGGGAAGTAGTTCCCAGACATCATTCTTCATAATAGACTCATATTCTTCGGTCATAGCATCCTTCCATACTTGATGCTTGACGACATCTGAGAATGATGAAGGCTCATTTTGTATGATCGTGCTCATGATGGTCAGGTATCCCTGATACCTGTTACGTTTCTTACTTTCACAGAAGGTTCCTCGGGGTGCAGCACGTCCTTCAGCTTCATCAAGTAGCCCCTTAAGCCATGAAAGCCTCTTCCTAGAAGAGGAGGGCTCATGTGGAGGAGGATCAATCGGATCCATGGGTTCTTCCACATCAGGCATTGTTTCATCATCCTTTTCTTTCGGTTCTTTGGTGTCCACTTCTTGAGAGCTCCTCAAAGTCAGAAGATTGTCCACCTTACTGAGAGCCATATCTTCGTCAAAGGTGACAACATGACTAATCACGACTTCCCTTTGACTGACTACATAGATTCTATAGCCCTTAGTATTTTCTCCATAACCCACGAAGGTTCCTTTCTTTCCAGATGCACCTAATTTATTCCTTTTCTCTTTCGGCACATGAAAATATACAAGGCTTCCAAAAATTCTAAAATGAGATACGTCAGGTTTCTTACCGGTGAACATTTCTTCAGGAGTCTTGGAACCCAATGCTTGATGAGGGCATCAGTTTTGTACATATACGGCAGTGTTTGCAGCTTCGGCCCATAGAAACTTCGAAAGTCTTTGATCATGGAGCATGGCACGGACAACTTCCACAATCGTACGGTTCTTCCTTTCCACCACACCATTTTGTTCAAGAGTATATGGTGTAGTAGTCTCCATCTTGATGCCAGCCTCTTTACAAAAATCATGGAACTCGTTAGATTCATATTCAGTCCCATTATTAGTCCTTAAGATTTTGATCTTCTTTTTGGTTTGATTCTTGATCAAGGCTTTCAAGTGTCGAAACCAAGAGAACACTTCATCCATCTTTTTCAAGAAGTATATCCACGTCTTTCGAGAATAGTCATCTGTAAAAGTAAGGTTATATGAATATCCTCCCAAGGAGTTCACAGGAATCATACCAGATATCTCTGAGTGAACCAATTGTAATGTATCGGAGGTCTTGCTTTGGCTTGAGGGGAATGGTCCCCTTTTGAGCTTTCCTTCGGCACATCCTGGATACACACCTTCTTTCTCTACTTGGAATTCAGGCATCCCTGTTACCATTTGTCTTACATTGGGTAGAGCTTTGTAATGAAGGTGGGCAAACCTCCGATACCAAAGTTTGGACTGAAGAGATGTGTCACAAGACATGACACCCAGCAGACTTCCACCGACCTGATATAATGAATCAACTCGAAACCCAAGAGTGAAGGCATCTTTAACATTATTTTTCCATATACGTACCTTGCCATCGCTGAAGGCTACCTTGTAGCCTTTGTCTTCCATTGCCGAGATGGACACCAGGATCTTTTTGAGGTCAAATACATATAATACATCCTGTAAGTGGATTGTATTACCTTGATTCAATTTGAGAGAGACAATGCCTACACCTTTCACGGGATATTTCATATTATCTCCAAGGACAATTTCCAGGTTAGTTTCTTTCTCTATCAGATTATGGAGAACATCTTTGTAACCACTAAAGTGCCTTGAGGCACCACTATCAATGAGCCAAATTCCAATTGAATCCGAAGTAGCAGAGGTAGATAGAGCAGCTGGTAGATAATATTCATCTTGCTTATTTTCAACAATGTTGGATTCATACCCGGAATTTCTAGCCTTCTTAAATGGTTGTCCTGTTTCTTGACTTCCAGCACTCCTTTTACCTTTGCTATTGAATTTTCCATTCCTTTGATTGCCATGAGAGGGATTTTGATCATCGTCCCGGTGTGAGTCCTTTCTATCAGGGCACTCTTTTTTGTCGCAAATGTAGCATCGTCCTTTTCTTCCACCCTTAGGTCCAGCCTTTCTTTTTGATTTAGTCCCAGAAGTGTTTCTTTTCTTAGCATGAGAAGAAAAGGCAGCAGGAGGACCTTTAGGCATGGGCATTTCTTGCTCTTCTACCCTTGTTTCTTCTTGGATGCATCTAGCCATTAATTCCTCGAAACCAGGAATTACATTATTGTTCAGAAGAGTAGTCCTGAACACGTACCATTCGGATGGTAATCCTCCAAGAGTCGTGAGTGCCATTTTCCTATCAGTAATAGTCTCCCCAATAGATAGGAGATTGTTCCTGATCTCGGTGATTCTTAAGAAGTATGCTTGCATACTCTCATCTTTACCCTTCTTAATTTCCTTCAGCTTATTTCTAAGAAACAAAACTTGATTTGCATCATTAACTTTAAATAAACTCACCAGTCTATCGTAGATTTCCTTGGAGGTGTTCAGGTCGGAGATGTAGGCCACCAAGCGCTTGTCAATAGAGACCCGAACGATCTTCGTTGCTTTGACTTCTCCGATTTTCCATTTGTTCCTGGCAGAAGCGGATGCATTTGATGGAGGCTCAACAATATTGCCACTCACATGGTCCAACACTCCTTGATCTTCTAGGGTTAGATCGATAGCAAGGTTGCACGAAACGGGGAAACGGGTACGAGTTTCCGAAACGGGAAGCGATACGAAACGCGACCTCCCCAAATTTTGGAAACGGGGAAATGTGAATATATATATATATTAGGACATTTAAGAAATATGTGCAATCATAAAGCATAAATGATACATTCTAATTTATTACATTATGATAAAATTGTCAATTGTCAATGCATAAACTATAAGTATCTAAATTTGCATCACATTTACTCATGAATAATCACATAATGAAAATAGAAATATCCAAAATCAGCCACGAGAAATTTCTAATTTCTTGTCTCGTGCTTGATTGGTAGTCTCTTCCTACATAGTCGAACGACCTTAATGCTCCTGATTAAATACAAGTTTCATACCCTAGTACCCTACATTCTCTTGATTATTGGGAGTCTCCCCTGCATAGAGGGCTTGGTTCTCTTGATTAAATACAAGTTCCATACCCTAGTACATGATAAAATCCAATGGAAACATTGCAATCCCCCCAATCCTGAAATCCTGAAAAACAAATAAGTCTGCTGGATTTTGAGTGAGATCTAAAATTCTACTTTCTCCATATGAAATCCAATGAGGGTGAAACCACTCTCAAACATCCTGAGTCATTTCATGGTAATGTTAAAAATTTAAGTAAAAGGATAAAAATGAAAAATAAAGGAGAATATCACTTTTATTTTAAGAATTTAACATTACCATGAACTGCATATCGACACTAGGGCAAAAGTTCACTTTTATAACTTTAGACAGGCATCTGGAAGCAATTAGAAGTCACTAGGCTAACGTAAGAATAGATTAGAAAACAAATAAAATAAAAAATAAAAACACAAGTAAATGCTGAAACGTGGGTCGTACGGCCCTGAAACGCGTCGCAGGTCGTACTGACCACATTTCAGTTTCGTGAAACGTGGCAGTATGGCCTGAAACGCGTTTCAGGGCCGTACCAAATGCGTTTCAGGGTCGTTTCCCTACGGAAACGCCCTTCTGCCTCACATTTCCTGCAACATAGATCGATAGACATCTTCCATCTATGATAGTCAGCTTTCTCACGGAGCTTGTCCTTGGCAGGAAAGAGTGATGAGGACCCCATAGTTCTTTTAGGATAGCCTTGCCAATCTTCTCTTCAGTGATTGCTCTTGCTCTTGCTCGGGCTTTGTCTTCACCTCAGCTCTGATACCATGTTAAGTTATGGTATGTTCTATGCTTATAACAATTTACTTATCTTTCTTTTTATTATCCACAGATTAGAAATCCCATGTACATAAAGTAAAGTGCAGATAGAACATTAAACGATTGACAGAAAACAAAACAAGACAAGAGACATAAGATGTGGCAGCTAGCCAGGGACAAACCCCAATGCGGGGAAACCCTTTGATCGAATCTTCCTTTATCTTCAATAATCCAACAGAGAGAAACAATACATAAATCAGATTTACATTAGCAGCAGCGAACCCTAGATCAATCCCAAACTAGGGCAAACAATATCTTGCAAACCGACCGTTGGATCGACTTGATTCCACCACCAAAAAATGCAGCCTTTAGACGAGATCCAGATGGACCTACAACGCAGTTCTAAGGAGGGAGTCTTCTGGTCAACGCTGGTCAAACTTTGGTTCTGCAGTTGCTGCCCCAAAACTGCATCCTTCCTTCCACATGTGTGACAGAGAGTCTCTTTTCTGCGTAGTAGAGAAGAGCCTCTTTTCAGCGTAGGAGAGATAAAAAGATGTGATGAGATGAGTGAGATCAAATGAGGAAATGTCCTCCTGTATTTATACACAACTGTTGATGTTTGGATAGATGCGACTGTTGGGCTTCTGAGCCTACATGAGTTGTAGGTCGGCTTGATAATAATTCCATAATCAAAATAAATTCATATCTCCATAAATACTTATCGGAATCGGATGATCTTTAGATCAATCCTACACCTCTCGACAAGAGGAATCTAATAAAAATATTATCAACCATGAATAAGATGACCCACATGGAGTTTGGCCCTAGTTGCCAATTTTAACACACTGCAAGAGACCCTCCCGACCTGCGTCAGCTCTGCGTGAGCCCTTCCTGGGTTGTGTAGGCCTCTGCGCTGCCTTTATGATGCTCAGGTTGCCTCTGCCATGTACTCTTTAGCTCAGAACTTCCTCTCCAATCCAAATCTCTGCTTATGCCCCTCTCACTGCAACTCAGATCACTTGTTCGATTTTCTCAGCAAACCACGCCCCAGAAAAATTGAACTAACTAATCAACTTGGTCTATCTCCAACTGACCCTCAAGCCTCCTCTTATACCTTTCCTGTTGATGAATCAACAACCGAGATTAAGTATCTAATCAATGGCTAAGATTAAATTAGACTTGATCCTCGTCTCTTAGAAGCTTCTCACCCATAGTTTCATTAAAACCTATTAATATTTTTATTTTCCTAAGTTTAGACTTAGGAACCCCATTAAAAATATTAATTATTTTAATAAAATACAATGCGGGTGGAATTTCGCCAAACGATTTTTGGGTCTTGGAGATCTCATGTGTTCTAGCCCCTCCACAAAATTTCGGAGCTAGAGCACATCCAATGCTACCCAAAGAATCAACACTCTTTCATAGCGAGGAATGTGCTCTAGCAATACTTCCCAGTAGAAGTATCACATTTATCCACGACATTGGTCCTCTGCGTTGCTAATGCTCGGACTGCTGCCCCTCATCCACTGCATTGCTACAATCTGTACTGCTGCCCATGACACTACCATTGTCTCTGCTACATCAATACTGCAACTCCCTCTCAAATTTTAATATGCTGCATCATGTTGCCCCTAGCACTACCACTGCTAACTGTTGCACTGCAACTTAGTTGCTGAGAAGTAAGCAATTGAAAATCCACCCAACAGTTGACATGCTAGTTAGTCTGGATACCCCGTGATGTTGAAGCTACCTATGCTACTAATTTGTGTTGACCCTTTGATGCTATTGTGCTGTTGTTGTATCTATTTTGTGCCTCTCGCACTGCTCAACACTCTATTGCGCTGCTTCAAACTTTGGCACTCTAGCTCTGCCACTATCGCTCCATCATCCCTCACACCATGTGACTCTCGTCATTCTACTACTGTCATTAAGGGCTCCCGTAGCTGTATGTGATCCAAGAGTTTGGGCACTTCAAGGATCCTGCCCTAGTGTAGTCCTCCCGACTACAACTCAATGTTGCCCCACCTCTTCTTTAAAGGTGCATGAGCACTCATGGTGCAATCCTCATCATCGTCTTCCTTGTCAGCTTTCGCTGGAGCAGCCTTTGAGTCAGACTTGTCTTCCTTGCCCTTCTTCTGAGGGCACTGAGTGGCGAAATGTCCCAGTTCACCACATCTGAAGCATTTGACTTTGGATATATCTTTCTTTTTCCTCTTCTGTTGCCCTTGTTGTCCCGCTGATGCGAGGGCTACATCCTCCTCTTCCTCCTTCTTGACTCTGATTCCTTTGCCACTACTTCCCGCCTTGGTTAACCATCTGATCTCTTCCTGTTGAAGAGCTGCCCACATCTCCTCCCAACTGGGGAGAGAAGCCCTGCCCAAGATGCTCTGGACAAAGGTCTCCCAGTCTTCAGTGACTGCATTCAGGGCAGTCCTGACCATGTATTCAGGATCTAGTGTAGACCCTACGGAAGTTAGCTGGTCTCAGATCCCTTGCAACCTAAGAAGGAAGGGATCGATTTCTTCTCCCTTCTGCATTTGATATTGTCTCAGCTGGTTCTCAAGCAACATCTTCTGTTGAACGGAAGTTCCCTCATACAAAGTGGTCAAGGCCTCCCACATTTCCCTTATTGTGTCCTTTTCAGCAATATGTGGGACCACATGATCCTTGACCCCGTCCAAGATCATGCACTTCACCTTTGCTTGAGCCTCCTCGTATTTCTTGAGAGGATCAGCATCAACCGGAACAACAACCATCCTCAAGGCATAGTCCTTGATGCGATTTTTGTCCAAGACTGCCAGTATCCTGGCCTTCCAGATGACAAAGTTGGATGCTCCATCCAATCTGTCTTGATCCCTCAGTCCATTAACTGCCATCTCTACTCAAATGAGTATCGAACAGGTTCTCTTCTCCCTTTCTCACTGCTACCCCAAGAAGACTCGGATCTAGATTTATTTGGCGCTAGAAATCCTCTAAGGAACAAGTTCCTTCTAGACTCCCTCTCAGTTCTGATTTCCTTCATGGAAATCCTACCGCCAAATAATGTCGAATCACCCCTTCCCAATCCTCCTTTGCTGCTGCTCAACAACCCGGATCTAGATTTCTTTGGCAAGAAATCTGTTAAGGCAATGACTCCCTCTACCTCAGTTTCATCTCCACAAACATTGTTCTGCAACAATAGCAACAACGTCCCACTAGCACCTCAGATCTGATCTGCACTGCTCCTTCTACCCCAGCAATTGAAGAATCTGAGCTCCTTAGGCTCTGCGCAGTCACTGCATGAACTAGATCAATTCCTCCTGCCCATTGCGTCACTCCTTCTTGGTCCAAGAAGATGACGTGGCTATGCGTGAGCCTGATCTTCCCCTCTCTACTTTTGCGCTGGCCTAGAAAGCTGACACAATCACTGCGTGGGCTCCTCCCAGGTACTGCTTGATCCAAAATGGATCTAACATAGACTTCTAAGTCTACGAATTTTCCTCACAGAGGAAAAATGAAAGTCATTGGATGATTTTGAAAATAGTCTCATTTCATAGATTGTTTCATTCTGAATCCAACGCAATTTGAACGGGCCAAAACGGACTCCGGACGAAGGAGTTATTGTAAAAACAAGATTTGCCCAATGTCCTTAGAAAAGGAGGCATTTCTTATTAAATTTGGCCTAAGGGTTAATATTAGCCATATGCTCTAAAAACCTTTGTTAAGCGTTAAACCTTTATAAAGCGCGTTTTACATTGAAAAAGCACATGCGCAGTCTCAGCAAGGCAGATCCGAAGAATTTATATCAAACGAGCTAAAACCCTTTGAGTTCCGGAAGGAAGGCGGTAATTGGGATTTCGGGCAAGCTCCAAGCGGTAAATGGTATTGGAAGGGTTGAACCCGATTCCATACACTGGTCGAAACATAGAAGGCCGCAGGAGAGAGAAAACCGCTTTTTCAGGCAGGTAATCTTCGCGCAAGTGGGCCACCTGAAAAGACTGTCGGTTGTCGGATTAGAAATCGCGGATCAACGGTGGAGATTGAGCAGACTGCTTGCTGTTTAGGGTTTAGTGCGAACCGTCAGATTAAACGGTAAATCGACGGACAAGATTAAGTCACAATGTTTTAACCAAAGGCCAAGGGCATTGCGATATGCGATAGGCCAATTACGATGAGCACTTCGAGCCATCAGATCGGAAAAGGAATCAACGGTCAGGATCTGATCAAAGATCACTGATCGGGAAAGCTTAAGGGTTGCGGACCATGGAAGCAGCGACCGCTGATATGCCGAAACAGCGATATAGCGATGGGCCGATAGCGCCGATCAGAGCGATTGGAGATCGGATTGCAGCAATGCAAAGGGGAGCATTGGGCCATGTGACATGCGATTTGCGATGAAGGCACGAACCCAATAGGATTAAAGGGGCGATTGAATTCTGTTTGAAATCCGGCTTTGCGGATTTTCATTGGATTTCTTTGTATTTCCCGTGTATTCCATTATTTGGGTTTTGTTCGGGTTTAGCCATGGGCAATGCACAAAGCGACTTGCGATATGCGATGAAAGGACGGACCCGAGAGGATTATAGATGTGATTGAATTCTATTTGAGTTCTGGCTTAAAGGCTCATGATGTGTTTTTGTGAGTTTTTCCTGTGTATTCTGTTATGTGTCTATTCCGGGATTAAGGCAGAAGGAAGGCCAAACGATCGGGTTGCCCATGCCCGCCGGTTCCTTTTCAATTATGAAACTGTTTCTAATTCAAACATCATTGTTCCCCACCGTAAGGAAATGATGAACAGAACGTGTCATGAAAACACGAATTAAAACGCAGAAGGAGGCGAAGAGACGGACAGTCGGTTTCCACGCTTTAAGCGATTGTGGTAACAAAACGTGTTATAAAATGCGATGAACCCAGAGATGCTGGAGGGACAGAGGATAGCCACCAGAGCCGCAGAGCCAGAGTGCTTGACAGAGGCAAAGCCACCAGAGGTTGGAGGCAGAGCCGCAGAGCCAGAGAGCTCAAAGCAGACTTCTAAGAGCCATGATGTTGTAGTGAAGTTGCAGAACAGCAAAGAGATCAAATGATCAAGCTATTGTTGATGTCCAAAGTGTGTTGAAGACAGAAGAAGGAATTCTAGAGACAGTAAAAGAATTCTGAGGGAGTTGGTGCAAGCTAGAGCTCAAGATAGCTCAGAGCACTAATTGAAGGAGTCTAGTCTAGAGAAGCCTAGATCTGTCTGCAGTGTAAGGACAGCGAGGGGTAAGATGGTATTCTAAGCCCATAGGTACAGTTGTAAACCTATGGAGTTGAGTGTGGAACTTGTAAAAGAATTTAAGCCATAATCCCAAAGAGCCTAATCGAGTTTATTAGAGCTCAAGGAGACATAGCGCAAGATATCAGGGTGAACTCCATATTATATTGTTGCCTTATGTGATTTGCTTATTTGCTACACTGTTTTACTGTTATGTGTTTTATTTCACTTTAAGCAAATCAACTTAAAGCACTTAACAGTTAAAGGCAAACAAAAGACATACACCTACTTCAAGTCCTTTTAATTCCGCATTTATCAATCATAAGCATAGATCTTGGAAATTGTTTAAGCTTTGAAGTGGGAGAGGTTCTTGTTGGTTGACAAGAAGCCTTTAGTGCCCCATTTCAGATCAAGTGGTATTAGAGCAGCAGGTTGATTAACCCCACCTTCAAAGAAGGTGATATCAGAGCAAGTGTTATCATGGAGCAGGTTGTATCGTGAAGCAGATTGTATCATGATGCAGGTGATATCAGATCGGGATGCTTGATTGACAGAGCAATCTATATGCTTGTTTGACTTGAAAGGTGTTTAAACAGTCAAGCACTGATTGTTTGATTGTTTGTGAACTGACTATTGTTTGAGTTTACAGAAGGGAAAGCTATTGATAGCTAAGTCCAGGAGAGGACAAGAAGGAAGAAGGGCTGAAGGCATTCTTTTTATCCCAAAGGACCTCAAAGCAATCCTTGAAGCACAAGAGGTTTGTTGCAAAAGGTTGCTTGAATAAGCTCTTTGTTAATCTTGTTTGAAGTTCTTTTGTTCATTTTGATAATGACTACTTCTACAAGTGAGTCCTCAAATTCTTCTTTCTTCACAATATTCTTTGATGAAGACATAAAGCAAGACTTGTTCATCATGATGGATATGATGAGAGAAATGTATGAGGATGGAAGGAAGAGCATCATACTTAGAGAGCAGTTGAATTCCATGAAGGAAGAGAAGCAGTTGCTTTCTGACAAATTGCAGGAAATGAAGAGGCAACTTCATATTGCAAATATGAACCTGAAAAGGATGCATGAGTTGGAGACATAACTCCTTGTTGCCAAAGAAGCCTTAGTCAAGTATCAACTTGAAGAAGAGGTAAACAATTCCTGTTTGTCTTCAAAGTCTTCTAGGAATGTTTATGCTGGTTCTTTTCAAAAACATACCGAAGGCATAGGGTCCAAGTTGATGTCCAAAATGGGCTATGAAGGAAAAGGCTTGGGCAAACATGCACAGGGTATTGTTGAGCCAATAATGGTTGAGGAAAGGCCAAGTATTTGGGTCTCGGCTATGGACAATCTTATGGAGAAAGTTCCAAAACTGCCGTGAAGACAATTGAAACAGTTCCAAGAATAAGTTTCATTGCAGGTCTTCTACCTCAAGAGTGTGAAGATTGTATTCTTGGGGAATGCAATAGTGTGAAGCATACTTTGCAGAAAGAAGGTGTATATCAGCATACACTTGAACTAGAGAGTTGTGGAAACTCTGAAACCATTGAAGAGGTTGATGGTGTTCCAAAGGGAGCTACTTCTTCATTCAATTCACCTCCTCATGAAGGTAATAAAGGTGAAAGAGAAAGGTATAAATCTGGTTCTAATCATATTCCTTTTGATTATGTAAATCACGATAAATTTCCATATAAGCATGGGAAAAAAATTGCATGTTCCTTTTGTGGTTTGGATAACCATAATGTTTCTAGATGTTGAAAGAGAATGGCCACATACAAGAAACTTTTTAAGGAAAGGAAGCAAGAAGCCAAAGGTCCATTGGCCAAGGCAAATCATGCTGTCAAGAAGATGCACGTGCATTGCACTTACTACCATAAGCAAGGACACATTGTTGAAAAGTGTTGGACTCTGAATCCAACAATGCTTCCACGAAACTTGAAAAAGGTGGAAAGAGAGAATGGAAGGAATGGAAAAAAAGATTCCATGATTGATGTGTTTCAGGAGGATTCACATGTTGATGCTAATGTGCAGACAAAGGTAGCACCTTTGAAATGGATTGGTAAGAAATAGTTAGAGTTCTTATCCAATTAAGATTGCATGTCTATTGATATAATGCATCTATTTCCATTTCTTTGTTAATGGAATGCAAGTTGCAGGGTTTTACCAAGAAGGTGAATGGAAAAGTTGAGTAGGAGACTCATTTTATTGCTACAACATTATGTTCATTTCAGCTTCGAAAGTACAGTGTACTTAAGCGAAAGTTGAAGGATGAAACATTATATTTCATTTAAACTTCGAAAGTACAGTGTACTTAAGTGAAAGTTGAAGGATGAAATGCATGAATGAGAATGATGTGCATGAACACAAGGATGTTAATGATTTCTTTGTATTTAAACATGTATGTGTGATTAACTTGAAGGGTTGATTACTTTGTTGTAGACATGCATGTAATGTTAATGTTGACTTGGAAAAAGTTGATTTGGTCTCCAAGATGGAGATAATGATGAAGTGTTTCATCTTTGGAAAAAAGAATCCTAAAGTTCTTTTTCTACATGCTTGACTTGAAGGGTCAATTGCTTTAAAGGCATGTTTTGTTGGCTTGTTATTTAGTCAATCATTTGTATGCGAAAGTAAAGACATGGAGGTGTTCACAAGATGTGAAATCTGTTTCTTTTGTTGAAGCAGGAGTTTAGGCCATCTAGTTGTTGTCTGTAATCCTGTTGTTGTTAACAGTTGTTGTTGACAGTATGTCAAACAGGTACAAATGAAAATTTTGTGAAGCAGATGTAACTTCACATTGGTTTGAGCCACCTTGGATCAATGATCAAGGCAGAGAAGTTCAAACTACCTTCTGTGACCTTCTCAGCAGGAGTTCTGCAGGAAGTCAAGGAGGAAGACAGTTCTTCCCAGGAGGACAAGCACATCCAGGAAGGGAGTGTTCAAAGGCTTTGGTTCAGAGGCACTATGCAAGGCAAGTGTATGGAGGCTGAAAGAAGAGGGTGACGTACTCTCATCTACTATTTAGAACAATATATCAGTCTTTTAGAGTCCAAAAGCTTTTTAGTGGGAAGGCATGATCCAAAATGGATCTAACATAGACTTCTAAGTCTGAATTTTTCTCACAGAGGAAAAATGAAAGTCATTGGATGATTTTGAAAATAGTCTCATTTCGTAGATTGTTTCATTCTGAATCCAACGCAATTTGAACGGGCCAAAACAGACTCTGGACGAAGGAGTTATTGTAAAAAGAAGATTTGCCCAATGCCCTTAAAAAAGGAGGCATTTGGCCTAAGGGTTAATATTAGCCTTATGCGCTAAAAACCTTTGTTAAGCACTAAACCTTTATAAAGCATGTTTTACATTGAAAAAGCACGTGGGCAGTCTTGGCCAGGCGGATCCGAAGAATTTATATAAAACAAGCTAAAACCTTTTGAGTTTCGAAAGGAAGGTGATAAACAGTATTTCGGGCAGGCTCTAGGCGGTAAATGGTATTGGAAGGGTTGAACCCGATTCCATACACTAGCCGACACATAGCAGGCCGCAGGAGAGAGAAAACCGCTTTTTCGAGCAGGTAATCTCCGCGCAAGTGGGCCACCCGAAAAGACTATCAGCCGTCGGATTAGAAATCGCGGATCAACGGTGGAGATTGAGCGGACTACTTGTTGTTTAGGGTTTAGTGCGAACTATCGGATTAAACGGTAAATCGACGGACAAGATTAAGTCGTGATGTTTTAACCAAAGGCCGAGGGCATTGCGATATGCGATAGGCCGATTGCGATGAGCACTTCGAGCCGTCGGATCGGAAAAGGAATCAACAGTTAGGATCTGATCGGAGATCGCTGATCGGGAAAGCTTAAGGGCTGCGGACCATGGAAGCAGCGACCGCTGATATGTCGAAACAGCGATATAGCGATGGGCCGATAGCGTCGATCGGAGCGATTGGAGATCGGAGATCGGATCGCAGCAATGCAAAGGGGAGCATTGGGCCATGCGACATGTGATTTGCGATGAAGGCAAGGGCCCGATAGGATAAAAGTGGCAATCGAATTCCGTTAGAAATCTGTCTTTGCGGATTTTCATTGGATTTCTTTGTATTTCCCGTGTATTCC
Organism: Pinus tabuliformis; assembly: GCA_031772625.1. Classification (NCBI taxonomy): domain Eukaryota; kingdom Viridiplantae; phylum Streptophyta; class Pinopsida; order Pinales; family Pinaceae; genus Pinus; species Pinus tabuliformis. The sequence goes on from CM062813.1 coordinate 298,076,991, forward strand.
ATTATTTGGGTTTTGTTCGGGTTTAGCAGTGGGAAATGCGCAAAGCAACTCGCGATATGCGATGAAAGGATGGACCCAAGAGGATTATAGATGCGATTGAATTCTATTTGAGTTTCGGCTTAAAGGCTCATGATGTGTTTTCGTGAGTTTTGCCTGTGTATTCTGTTATGTGTCTATTTTAGGATTAAGGCAGAAGGAAGGCCAAACGATTGGGTTGCCTACGCCCGTTGGTTCCTTTTCAATTATGAAACCGTTTTTAATTCAAACATCATTGTTCCCCACCATAAGGAAATGATAAACAAAACGTGTCATGAAAACACGAATTAAAACGCAGAAGGAGGCAAAGAGACGGACAGTCAGTTTCCATGCTTTAAGCAATTGTGGTAACAAAACGTGTTATAAAACACGATGAACCCAAAGATGGTGGAGGGACAGAGGATAGCCACCAGAGCTGTAGAGCCAGAATGCTTGACAGAGGCAAAGCCACTAGAGGTTGGAGGCAGAGCCGCAATGCCAGAGTGCTCAAAGCAGACTTCTAAGAGCCATGATGCTGTAGTGAAGTTGCAGAACAGCAAAGAGATCAAATGATCAAGCTATTGCTGATGTCCAAAGTGTGCTGAAGATAGAAGAAGGAATTCCAGAGACAGTAAAAGAATTCTGAGGGATTTGGTGCAAGCTAGAGCTCAAGATAGCTCGAAGCACTAATTTAAGGAGTCTAGTCTAGATAAGCCTAGATTTGTCTCCAGTGTAAGGACAGCCAGGGGTAAGATGGTATTCTATGCCCATAGATACAGTTGTAAACCTATGGAGTTGAGTGTGGAACTTGTAAAAGAATTTAAGCCATAATCCCAAAGAGCCTAATCGAGTTGATTAGAGCTCAAGGAGACGTAGCCCAAGATATCAGGGTGAACTCCATATTATATTGTTGCCTTATGTGGTTTGCTTATTTGTTGCACTGTTTTACTGTTATGTGTTTTATTTCAGTTTAAGCAAATCAACTTAAAGCACTTAACAGTTAAAGGCAAACAAAAGACATACACCTACTTCAAGTTCTTTTAATTCCGCATTTATCAATCATAAGCATAGATCTTGGAAATTGTTTAAGCTTTGGAGTGGGAGAGGTTCTTGTTGGCTGACAAGAAGCCTTTAGTGCCCCATATCAGAGCACTGCTTCACACTCTCCTGGCTCAGAATGCTGACACAGGCACTGCGTGAGCCTCTGCGTCACCTCTTCTGCATTGTGTCACCCTTCCTTTGCGTTCTATGGCTCTGGAACAATGCTGTCACTCGGGACAGTTGCCTCTCTGCAGCAGATTTGTTGGATCTCCCGGTTGATGGCTTCAGTGTCTTATGATCTGCAATCGCTCCGATACCATGTCAAAATTTCTAAATCTTTACAAACAAAAATCCTACTGTAGTTACTGGTTTAACATCTCCTACTTGTTATTTCATTCAACAAGTTATTTAACTATATAAACAGTGATGTAAACACTACTACAGAATACACTGACATACAAATCATAAACCGAAACAATAGATGAGACAAACACACAAGGGACACCATTATTTTTGCACAACACATCCCCGGAAAAATCCAATGCGGGAAAATCAGTGTAGCAGAGAGAGGGTTTGCATTATTAAGTAAGCAAAATCTGAGTACAACAGGTTGCCTCTCACACCGGCTAACCTTACAGAGAAATCACGGAAGCAAGAAATACATACGAGGGTTTACCTCGTTCCCCAAGTCACAGCTGATCCAATGAGCGATCTAGCTCCTCCCTGTAGATACTGTGAAGTCCCTATGCAATCACTGCATGGGCCAGCGTCTTGCCTTTAGAAGACCGCATCGCCCCTTCTGCTGGATCGATTTGCTGGAGGAAGACTGTTGTTCAGCCCTCTCAGCTCAGAACCTTGGTTCTCCAGCAAAAGCTCGGACTTCTTACGAATGCTCTGCACTGCCACTGCAAGAGACCCTCCTGGCCTGCGTCAGTTCCGTGTGAGCCCTTCCTGGGCTACATAGGCCTCTGCGCTGCCTTTCTGATGCTTAGGTTGCCTCTCTGCCACGTACTCTTTGGCTTGCAACTTCCTCTCTGATCCAAATCTCTGCTTCTACCCCTCTCATTGAAACTCATATCACTTGTTCGATTTTCTCAGCAAACCACGCCTCAGAAAAATCAAACTGACCAATCAACTTGGTGTATCTCCAATTGACCCTCAAGCCTCCTCTTATACTTTTCCTATTGATGAATCAACGATTGAGATTAAGTCTCTAATCAATGGCTAAGATTAAATTAGACTTGATCCTCGTCTCTTAAAAGCTTCTCACCCATATTTTCATTAATACCCATTAATATTTTTATTTTCCTAAGTTTAGGCTTAGGAACCCCATTAAAAATATTAATTATTTTAATAAAATGCAATCCAGGTGGAATTTCGCCAAACGATTTCAAGGTATTGGAGATCTCGTGTGTTCTAGCCCCTCCACAAAATTTCGGAGCTAGAGCACATCCGATGCTACCCAAAAAATCAATAGATACTCCCCTCCAAGGTTTCCCTTATTTCTTCTAGCAATCTCCAGCTCTTCATCTCATCCCTCAAGCTCCCATGTGTGCCCAGTGAAAGCCCTCTGCGCAGGCCCATGAAGCTGTAAATCGTGCTGCCCACTAGCAGCAATTTCCTGCTCTGAAACTCCTCCAAAATGTTGATCCTCCACTGAAGCTCCAATGCCAAAATTCTATGGGCAAATGCTGCCTGGAAGATTCCCGAAACAACCCCTGCGTGCTCCCTTCCTGCGTCCTCTAGAAACACGCACTAGCTGAGCCAAAGGCTAAAAGATGAGCTCTAAAATCCATCCATCTCTCCTCCAAGGTGGTACAATTTTCCTTCCTAGGGTGGCACTCAAAGTCCCCCGAAGAAAGGTTGAGTTCTCCGCTTGGAAAATTCGGTGCTAAACAACAAATAACCCAGCTAAGCAGTGCGAGCAACTAAGATGGAGTTCAATATGTCAAAAGTGTTGATTTTGGGTAGCATCAGATGTGCTCTATCCTTGAAAATTGGTGGAGAGGCTAAGGCACATGAGATCTCCAAGACGCAGAAATCATTTGGAGAAATTCCACCCAGATGAAGAGATATTAAAATAATTAATATTTTTAATGAGTTCCTAAGTCTAAACTTAGGAAAATTAAAATATTAATGTGTATTAATATAACATGGGTGAGAAAGTTCTAAGTGACGAGGATCGAGCCAGTTCTAATCTTAGTCGTTGATTAGGAACTTAATATCGGTTGTTGAAGACTCAACAGAAAAAGTATAAGAGGAGGCTTGAGGGTCAGTTGGAGATACACGAAGAGAGATCAAGAATTCGATTTTTTGGGGCGAGGTTTGCTGAGGAAATCGAGTTAGTGATCAGAGTTGCAGTGAGGGCAGTTCAGCAAGGGATTTTCATCTGAGGATGAAGAATACATAGCAGAGAGGCAGTGTAGTGTCGGGAGAGACAACGCGGGCCCTAGAAGGGCTGACGCAGAGGGTCATAGGAGTTGAAGTAGAGGACACAGAGGGTTGTAGAGGCTGACGCAGAGGGTCGTAGGAGTTGACGTAGAGGACACAGAGGGTCGTAGAGGCTAACGCAGAGGGTCGTAGGAGTTGACGTAGAGGACACAGAGGGCCGTAGAAGCTGATGCAGAAACCGTAGAGGTTTACGCAGAAACCGTAGAGGTTTACGCAGAAACTGTAGAGGTTGACGCAGAAGTCGTAGAGGGCTTCAGAGGCAGCACTGGGGGATTCTGTGGGACAAACTGGGAGCAGATTAGCAGATTCTGAGTTGGGAGAGGGTGACACAGCTCCTAAAGGAGTGGCATAGTTCCTGAGCAGTGCTTGGAGCAGCTTTCGCTATCCAACATAAGGAACAACTGGAGCCGTTGTGGGGTTTGATCATCCGGTTGCTGATTTGCCGGAATATCTGTCTCCGGATAGAGGTACTATTGTCAAGGATATTCTCTGTTGGGTGAGACATTTTTGGCACCCTAGTTGTATTCACGAAATATGCTTAATAATACAAACCCTCTATATGCTACACTGGTTTTCCCGAATTGGGTTTTTCCAGGGACGATTATCCAAAAATAACGTTGTCCCTTGTGTTATGGTTTCTGTTTATTTCAGTGCATGATCTGTATATCTGTGAAGGCTGCAATAGTGTTTACTTTGATGTTTATGCAATTAAATAACTTGTTAATGTAAAGAACAAGTAGGAGATTGTAAACCAGTAATTGCAGTAGGGATTTCTAATGTGTTAGATTCAGAAATTTTCACAAAAAGATGCCAAATGAGGCTGAGCCTCCTCTATTTATAATTTGTGGGCCGCTTTTCCCATGTGGGCCCCCTCCAATTAGCAATTCAACTTCCCCTCCTTATCCATTCAAACTTCCCTCTAAGGTGGTGCATATTTCCTCATGTGGGTGGCCCCTACACTATGCCAACAAAAAATTTCGGCCCCTTTTTCCTTACTAAGTCTTTTCCAAAAATCACATGGATCCCATTGTAGAATAGATAAACCTATAACAATTTAATTTAGGAAGGGATATTACAGATTTGGACATGTGGAGCTTATTACCCACCAAAATGGGTAACCCCATAGGAGGAAACTTTTCTCCTACATTGACAACCAGTTGGATAGCCAGCCAACAAGCAACCCCTGCCAACCACCATTTGACGATGATATGTGATGTGCCTCCACCATCTGCATCATCCATATGCCTCTCCCCATTCGGCATTACCACTTGGATGAAGGTGGGCTATTATTCAAAAGGTACTGTGATCATTTTGCAATTGAGTCCTTATACTTGTTTGTTTTGGGCATTTAGTATGGCATCAGAATGTTGCAAACATTGGCAAGGGTCCGGAAAACCAAAAAATCAGACCAAAAAATCGTAAAAATCACGAAAATATCAATAAAAATCGGCAAACATTAGCAAAATCAAGATACCACCAAAATATAGTAAAAATTTACAAACATTGGCTACACCAAAAAATCATGAAATTGGGATAAAATTGCAATAAAATCAAGATGTTTGCAACACTATGGATAAAGAGGTGATCTAGAAGATTGACCAATCTTGATTGTAAATCTATTCTCTCACCTTACTAGGGGGTTAATCTTCAGCCCTAGTCTAGTGGGACCTCCCTTGAGGCCTTAGGGTTATAGGAAGGGCACTACATGGAAAACCTAGATTGAGATACCATGTTCATTATCCCCCACACCATACTCAATACTTTCCATGACACATTACAAGCCCCATATACCACATCCATTCTTCGAGTCTAACTTGTCATTGGTTCATTGGGATTTGGCACCCTCTTGTCCACAATCCTTGCGTAGGGCCGAAAAACATTGCCCTGGAGGTTGACGCAACTAAAAGAATGGAAAAGCCAACAACAAGGAAAAGAAGAAAATCAAAATGCAAAAGATGTCTAAGTTAGCACGTGGCAAAAAGCCTAGCAGGAGCTCTACCCTCCTCATTAGCCATCACCTAGGTTTTGAGCACATGATGCTCTTTCACATCAAAAGGAACCCTTGCATATCCCAACCCTAATGACCGATGAACTGTCTCATTTTAAGGGGTAATATAAAATGCAACATTATAAAGAGAAAACTCTAACCCTTGAGATATGCACCGTAATACAAAGCATTATCAACAAGAAATAAAAGGCACACTAGAGGGGTGGAAAAAGTAGGCCAAGCAGGGTAACTCATGCCTCCACAATTGCTCCCTGCTTACATTCATACACTCAGGATGTGGACTCCCCCATCAGCTGGTCCCTTTAACTATAACACTTTTCCATGAAGCCTTTCCCCCTCCATTGTCATACATTTTAACTGGCGCCTATTGATTGAGGGGTTGACCTTGGAACTGTCACTTCCCCTTGAGGGCTAGAAGCACCTAACAGTTTGACCATTAGACAGCTCTATCAAGGTAGGGAACACCTTTATGAGACTTGGTCTATTTAGATATCGAAAGGAGATCCTTGTCGAAAGTATTAATATGCCCTTAACATTAAAGTTTGGTCCACTTAGATACTCATATGATCTTAGTATCTGATGGGTAGTTGCTTTCACTTGAGTTCATTTTGTTTTTGTCAGGTGGTCCATGTTGATTTGGGGTAGCATCGAATGTGCTCTAAGCCTCAAATTTTGCAAGGAGGCTTGGGCACATGTATTCCAAAGAACCCAGAAAGCATTTTGGGAAATTCCACACAGAAGAGATTTTATTAAAATAATTAATATTTTTAATCGGGTTCTTAAGTCTAAACTTAGGAAAATTAAAATATTAATGGGTATTAATCTATGTTGCATGAGTTTCTGGAATGCGGAAACATTGGGAACTTGGGTACAGGTGTCACGACCGGCTAGAAGTTTCCCCAAAATTTACAGGAAATGACTAATCGGGAGTGGTAAAATTATATAATAAAAAATTAAAAATATAAAAAAACATATTTTTTGATTATATAATTTATATAATAATCAAAATATTCAAATATTAAAATCAATTTAAATATATAATCTCTCTTAATATAAATATATTCTTTGGTTGTCTCTCTCTGAGTATCCCCCTTTTATATATATAAATAATTAAAATGTCAAGTTCATTATCAATTCTCTGACACATGAACAGTCTTTGAAATAATATGGCTTAAAAAGACAAAGGAACAGTTTTACATATGTTTCTCTAGTTATTCTTAAGAGAAAAAGTAATTCAACTCTAATGTTTAAGCATTGACTGCCACATACAATATGCACACACAATCTTCTGCCATATATATACATAAACAACAAAAGAAATGCTCATCAGCATGACATCCTAGATATCACCCTTACATCGAGGTTCCGCACACTTCCTTAACCCATCAAGAGATTGCTCCAGTTTCTCAATTAAAGATATTGATGTTAAGGATGTCTTTGGCCTTTCTTCCTGCAAAAGTTTCAACATAGACTCATATTTTGTGGGCAATTCAACATATTTCTCTACAGGCTTTGTATTCCCCAACCCAAGGGAACACTACAACTCCAAAAAAACAGCGTTTAAAGCTCCCGGAACTTTCCCTAGCTCCCATTGCAGATCCTGCTGAAAAGGGAACGTTCCCATATAGTTCCAAAGCTCATGGGAGCGCGAGAACCATTGGAACGAGTTCCCCACCTCTCGGGAGCGATTCCCGTGTAACAGAGGTATTAATCTAATCAGGGGTGAAACTTCGAGAAAAATCCATGGATCAAGCCAAAACGATCTAAGCCTTTGATTAAGATGTAATCTAGGTCGTTGGTTGTCCAACAGTAAGATATAAGAAGGGGATTGAGGGTCATTTGGAAAACACACAAAGAGATTAAGAAAATTGATTTTCTCAAGTGAGAATTTCTTAGGAGGAAAAATCGATTAAGGAGATCTCTTGCAGTTGGGGGCAGGTGTAATATCCCTTTCCTGGAATATTTCTCAAATACCAGCAAACCCCAACCAGAAAAACATACAAGTGGTATAATAGCCGGAAAACTCACAGAGATGAAATAACAATAGTGCAGCAAACAACAATGTATACATGAAACGTAAACAAATACTCCAGAAATGCAACAAGAAATGCTAAGCCATTTTATTATACTAAGCAATGGAATGAGTACAAGAGGTGATCAGAAAGATGGCACCTCGACTTGCACAAGGCAAGTGAAGAAATACACTCAGAATAACAAAGGAATGGCCTCACACTGATCTGCGTCCCAGCTGCTGGAAAACTGTCGTGCTGCTGTTGGTGGTGGAAATCGAATGAGGATTTGGGGTTGTTTCCCTCCTCAGAAAAGACTGAAACTCTGGAATCAGACTCTACTCAAGAAACCCAGAAAAACCCAGAAAGCTTTCCTAGAATGGCCGAACCCCGAAAATCACCCCCTTGGGGTTCTGCGCAGTCTCTCAAGGCTCTACGCTACCACTAAATGAAACCCTCCAAAAATTTGCCTGAAACCTCTGCCAAATCCCTCCAATATGCAAGGGTTGATCCCCTACTCAATCTCCTAGCACAAATCCTACTAAACCCTCAAGCCAGAACTCTTACTAGAAAGAACTACGTCATCCCTCCCAGTGTTGCGCAGTCCTCAAAGATGCTCAATCCTTCTGCCAGAAATGTTGATGGAACTACTACCAAAATGCTGATGGAAATACCTTACCCGAGTAGGCACTCGAAGTCCCCCAGGGCTAAGGGTGAGATCTCCAAACGGAGACACTCAATGCACTAAACAGTGCTGCATACTAGCTAAATAGCCAGTGTGCTCTAAGTTGAAGTGACTAGCTCAAATGCACATAACTGAATGATCAAAATGAGGGGGCGTCTCTCTCCGTTATAGCCTTTGCCTCTCTCAATCCCAAGGCTCACCTCCTCCAACGTGATTCCCCTCTTGCCACATGTTTCTTTCCTTCTACAGAGTCCCTCCAAGTGTTTGCGTGGGCTCCATCTCTGCGTCCCCCTTTGGCCCCCTTGGCTCCCCTTTAAGTCACAACGTTGTGCTACTAGGAAGTAACTTTTATTCTAGAAGTGAGTTATGTCCCCTTTTCTCACTTTTTTATTTATAAATAACTAGAGAAGGAAAAAATTGAGCAAAATCGAATATTCCAATTAGCCATGGCTAATTAGGAATATTACAGTCTCCCCCGGCAAAATGTTGCTTGTCCTCAAGCAACGGAAGTGATGGATGCCGCAAGATTTTCTCACTCTCCCAAGTGGCATCCTCATCCAGCAAATTCTTCCACCTCACCAAGAATTCCCGGACCGTCCTGCTCCGCATCTTCCTCTCCCTGGTGTCAATAATAGCCTCCGACTGCAACACCAAATGCCCCTCATCATCCAGGGGTGGTAGCTCATCTATCACTGTCACCTGCTGCCCCAATGCCTTCTTCAGGCATGATACATGAAAAACGTTATGAATCTTGCTGCCTTGGGGCAGCTCCAACTCATATGCAACCTGTCCAATCCTACGTATCACCCTGTATGGCCCATAAAAGCGGGGCTTGAGCTTCTCAGCCCCCTTCTGCTTCAGTGACGACTTTCGGTATGGCCGTAATCATAGGTAGACTATGTCCCCGACCTCAAACTGTCGCTCCACCTGATCCCTGTCGGCATACAGCTTCTGCTGGCTTTGTGCTATAGCCATGTTATCCTTGAGAGCTCAGAGGATATCCTGACTCTCTTGGATCTAAATCTTGGCTATAGGAGCCTTGCTATCACCAAACATCACGTCAGCAAAAGATAAAGGATTATAGCCATATAAGGCATAGAATGGTGACATACCAATGGACATGTGATGTGTAGTGTTGTAGTAGTACTCCCCCAGATGCAGCCACTTCAGCCATGCTTGTTGCTGCCAACTGACATAGTTACGCAAGTAGCCCTCCAACCACTTGTTAACTATCTCTGTCTGCCCATCTGTCTCTGGGTGATAACTGGTACTCGGTGTCAACTCCGTCCCCACCAACCGGAAAAGCTCCTGCCAAAACCCGCCCATGAAATGGCTGTCCCTATCACTGACGATGGTCTTAGGAAGACCATGTAGCCTAAAGATCTCTCTGAAGAACAGCTTGGCCACCTGTGCTGTTGTATAGTGTGTGGATATGGCAAAAAAATGTGCGTACTTTGTCAGTCAATCAACAACAACAAAGATATAATCTTTGCCCTGTACCATGGGCAACCCTGTGATGAAGTCCATCGAAATACTCTCCCATTTCCCCTCCGAAATGGGAAGAGGTTGCAATAATCCCGCGGGATGGCTCATTTCTCCCTTGTTCCTCTAGCAAACATTGCACTCTCGGATATGCTGGAGTACGTCCTCCTTAAGGCCCTTCCATGAGAACCTCTCTCTAATGGCCCTGTAGGTTTTGGTAAACCCCTGATGGCCTGTCAAAGGTGAATCATGTGATGCCTGTAGTATCTTCTTCTTGAGCTGAGACCCCTCAGTCAAGAAGATCCGGTCCCTGTAATAGATGATCTCATCGATCACCCTGTACTTGTCATCTGCCACATGCCCATCCAGAACCTCACATGCAAACCTGTCCTTGGAGTACTCTACTAAGAGTTGAGCCCTCCAGTCTGTGTCTAAGCTCATAAGAGACAACGTGGCTAGTCTACGTGAAAAAGCATCTGCTACCACGTTGTTCTTACCCTTAACATACTCAATGTCAAAGTCATATGCTTGGATCTCGCTGATCCACTTATGTTGCCTCTCCTGTAGCTGTTTCTGCTCCAAAAAGAATCTGAGGCTGTTGTGATCAGTCCTCACCCTAAACCTATTACCCACCAAATACTGTCGGAACTTGGCCAATGCATGCATGATGGCCAACATCTCCTTGTCGTATATAGAATACAACCTCTCGTGTGGAAGGAGCTTCCGGCTCTCATAGGCCATAGGGTGACCTCCCTGCATCAATATTGCGCCGATCCCCTCTCTCAACGCGTCACACTTCAAAACAAATGGCTGCATGAAATTTGGCAATGCAAGCACTGGGCAACTGCTCATAACCTCCTTGAGCCTGTCAAAGGCTCGCTGCGCTGTATCCGACCAACTGAAAGCCCCCTTCCTTGTCAAATCTGTCAGGGGTGCAGCAAGCTGTGAGAAACTCTTGACGAACTTCCAATAGTAAGTACAAATGCCAATGAACCCCTGGAGTTCTGTCATGTTTCTCTGCTCCGGCCATTCTCTAATGGCCCTGATCGTCTCCTAGTGGACTCTCACTCCGCCCACCCCTATGATGTGCCCCAAATACAACATCTCCATCAACCCAAACTCACACTTGGAGAGTTTGGCATAGAACTGCTGCTCCTGCAAGATACGCAACATTGTCTCAATCTGCTGGAGACGCTCCTCCCAAGTCCTGCTGTAAATGAGAATGTCATCAAAGAATACCAACACAAACTTCCTCAGGTGACTGTGGAAGATGTGATTCATGCAGGACCGAAATGTGGCGAGGGCGTTGGTTAGCCCAAAGGGCATCACCAAGAACTCAAAGTGCCCATAGTGACACCTGAAGGCGGTCTTGGGAATGTCCTGCTCCCTCACACGAATCTGATGGTACCCAGATCTCAAATCAATCTTTGAGAAGAACCGTGCTCCTCTCAACTCATCCATCAACTCGTCGATCCTGGGTATGGGGTTCCTGTTCTTCAATGTATTCTTGTTCAGGGCCCTATAATCAATGCACATCCTCAATGTGTTGTCCTTCTTCTTCACCAACACCATGGAAGAAGCAAAAGGACTCGTGCTCGGCCGAATGTGCCCAAGAGCCAGCAACTCCTTAATGGCCCGCTCAATCTCATCCTGATAGGCCTTGGGATGCCTGTAGGGGATAGTGATCACTGCCTAAATACCCTGCTCAAGCTCAATGGTGTGCTCAAACCCCCAGTCCGGTGGTTGTCCTGGCAGAATCTCCCCAAACACTATGGCATACCAATCAAGGATGGACTGTATCTCCAGATGTACCGTCTGCCCTGTAGTCCCTGCCTCTGATGCACACAGCTCTACTGCCCACTCTACGTCTCCGTTTCGGAAGACTGCCTCCATCCGATGAGCCGAAACAGTTTGAGGCGGATATGTGTGTTGTCCCCATATCTTCTCATGCCTCCTTGTCTTCTCATCATCCCACTCCATCTCTAGGGTCTTCCAATCTGTCGTGACCTTCCCTAGAGTGATGAGCCACTAAACACCCAGTATCATGTTGGTGTCTGGAATATCGACCATGAAAAAATGGTCAGTCAATGTGTAGGTGCCCATCGTCACTGATAGCTCTGGAACATAACAAGCACACATCATGGTCTGATCTCCTGGGACCAAAACTGAAAACCCATCGAAGCTCTCTGTCTGTATACCTCTCTGCTCAACCATTTGTGCATCGATGAAGTTGTGGGTTGCCCCACTGTCAACCAAAACTGATACTCGCTGGCCACGTACTGTCCCACGTACGTGTAGCGTCAAATAGTTGGGAACTCCTCGCAATGCTGCAAGGGCCCCTCCGGTAGGTGCAAAAGATGCACCACCTGTTGTTGGCGGTGGAGGTGGCAAAGTTCCATGCACGGCGTGACTATCTCCTGCCTCCACATCATCCTCATCATCCTCTTCCCCACTGCTCTCGGAGAAGACCTCAATAAAATGTGCTTTGCCAACTGCACATCTATGTCCTGGTGCCCACTGCTCCTGACAAGTGAAGCACAACCGCTTCCTCTTCAACTCCCTCCTGGCATCATCATCAATCTGCGCTCATCCTGGATTCCCCTTTGGAGGTGGAATCCTCACATCTTTCCCCTTAGACTGAAAAGTCTGTCTCTGGGGGTAAGGTGTCTGGGTCCTGGGTAAGACATCCTGTAAGTCTCGAGTCCTACTAATGGCGTCCTGGAGTGTGGTTGGTCTAGTGGATCGGACTAAACCGCGAAGTAGCTCTGCTAACCCCTCAACATACATATAGATCCTCCGTGCCATGGATAGATCTGGCACCATCACTGAGAACCTCAAGAAATCTGCAATGTACGTCTCTGGGCTCCCTATCTGTTTGAGCCTCGTTAGCTCAACAAAATGTTGCTTTGGATCCTTCCGATCAAATCGCTCCATCAATCTCCTGGTGAACTCGGCATATGTCGTCATTGTGCAATGTCTGAGTGTAACCATCCCATGAAACCACCAATCCTAAGCCTCACCATACAAATGCAACATTGCCACCTAGATGGCATCTATCTCCGACATCTGGTTAAGCTGGAAATAAATGTCCAACTTCTCCACCCAAGACTTTGCCGAACTGTTTGATGAACCATCAAACGTAGGCAAGTGGAATCTACTCGCTACACGATGGGTGTCACCATCATGGTAATGTCGGTACCCTTTGTGATGATTGCGAGGTCTATTATCCCGCTGGAGCTGAACAAAGTCTCTGAATGAAAGAGCACCCCTGAACTCCTACCCATAGGCCTGGTACTCTGCAAAATAATCACCCATATGACTGGGCTCTACCTCCTGCTGGGCTCCAGCCCCCGTGTCTGCTCCTAAGAAGGTGGGCATGGTAGAGCGGGTAGGGGCATGCGAGGCCACCTGCTGTGCAGTATCACACTGCTCTGGCAAATGATGGGATGCACCCGATCCCTCACCAATCTGAAAAACCCGTGGGCTCTCACGTTGTCTGGCCTCTACTGCCGTGAATCTCTGCCCCATCACCTCAATCTACCTCGACAGGTCCTGCACTGATTTGAGGAGCATATCCGCAAATTTCTTCCCGTCCTCGTCTGCCATCAAATCCTTCTGCTCTGCATCCACCACAGGCTCCTCCTGTTCTACATCCACCACCGGAACACAGTCTCCCTCTCCATAGGTATTCTCCAACCTACACCCAATGTCTCTGTATCTCCTACCTCTGTAACAAATGTAAGGCTTTTCCCCCGGTGTCATAGATTGCTAGCTCCACAGGCTGAGCCAGATCTATGCTCTGATACCACTGTAATATCTGTTTCCTGGAATATTTCTCAAATACCAGCAAACCCCAACCAGAAAAACGTACAAGTGGTATAATAGCCGGAAAACTCACAGAGATGAAATAACAATAGTGCAGCAAACAACAATGTATACATGAAATGTAAACAAATACTCAAGAAATGCTAAGCCATTTTATTATACTGAGCAATAGAATAAGTACAGGAGGTGATCAGAAAGATGGCACCTCAACTTGCAAAAGGCAAGTGAAGAAATACACTCAGAATAGCAAAGGAATGGCCTCACACTGATCTGCGTCCCAGCTGCTAGAAAACTGTCGTGCTACTGCTGCTGGAAATCGAATGAGGATTTGGGGCTGTTCCCCTCCTCAGAAAAGTCTGAAACTCTGAAATCAGACTCTACTCAAGAAACCCAGAAAAACCCAGAAAGCTTTCCTGGAATGGTCGACCCCCGAAAATCACCCCCTTGGGGTTCTGCACAGTCTCTCAAGGCTTTGCGCTGCCACTAAATGAAACCCTCCAGAAATCTACCTGAAACCCCTGCCAAATCCCTCCAATATGCAAGGGCTGATCCCTTTCTCAATCTCCCAGCACAAATCCTACTACAAACCCTCAAGCCAGAACCCCTGCCAGAAAGAACTACGTCATCCCTCCCAGTGCTGCGTAGTCCTCCAAGATGCTCAATCCTTCTGCCAGAAATGTTGATGGAACTACTGCTAAAATGCTGATGGAAATACCTTGCCCAAGTAGGCACTCGAAGTCCCCCAAGGCTAAGGGTGAGATCTCCGAACAGAGATACTCAATGCACTAAACAATGCTGCAGACTAGCTAAACAGTCAGCATGCTCTAAGTCTAAGTGACTAGCTCAAATGCACATAACTAAATGATCAAAATGAGGGGGCTTCTCTCTCCTTTATAGCCTTTGCCTCTCTCAATCCCAAGGCTCACCTCCTCCAACGTGATTCCCCTCTTGCCATGTGTTTCTTTCCTTCTGCGCAATCCCTCCAAGTGTCTGCATGGGCTCCATCTCTACGTCCCCCTTTGGCCCCCTTGGCTCCTCTTTAAGTCACAACGTTGTGCTACTAGGAAGTGACTTTTATTCTAGAAGTGAGTTATGTCCCCTTTTCTCACCTTTTTATTTATAAATAACTATAGAAGGCAAAAATTGAGAAAAATCGAATATTCCAATTAGCCATGGCTAATTAGGAATATTACAACAGGGATAGCAGCTTCTAGAGAGAGATTCTTAGTCGGAGATACATCAACAGAGAGAGGCAGTGAGTGATCCAGAATCCTTGACACAGGGCCAGAAGGGCCACATAGAAGCATCGCAGAGGGGGAGAGAGGAGTCCAAAATTTGCAGAGGAATTCGATTTTCAGAAGCCGGGAACTATGGTGTGAGACCGAGAGGTAGAAATCGAATTTCCTAGGCAACAGATCGATCAGTTAGAGACGCAACACCCAGAGAACTTGACGCTCGCCTGACGCAGACACTGCGCAGAGGCAGCCAGAAAAGCCGGGTGGCAGTCAGTTTGGGGCTGGATTAGCCAGGATTTCTCAGTAATTGTGTGAGGTAAAACTCACAAAGCTTATGCCAGTATTTCTCTCTGTAACTGAATAACCCTGTGAGGTATTCAGTGATGTATTCAGAATTTGCTACTACTTAATAATAATAAACCCTTATAGTTGTTGCACCGGTTTTCCCGCATTGGGTTTTTCCGGGGACTTTTGTCCAAAAATAATTGTGTCCTATGTGTTTCTATTTTCCTTGTTCAGTTTCTATGTTTCAGAATCATAATTAAATTGTAGGTTGCTTCAGTAATTTACTTCAATGTTTCATGAAGAAATCTAAAATAAGCTTGTAATGTAATTTACAATCTAGGTGAAGTAGATTCAGTTGGTTACAATAAGATTCCTGAGATTGTTAGATCTAGGAATTTTCACAGTCCACAACAACCCAAGCCTTGAAAGCTACCACTCCATAGGTACCCATGCCTTTCCAAAGAGATAAATGGCTTAGCAGATGCAACATTGAGAGAGTTGAGCCTCTTGATGACTTGAGCAGATGTTGCATGTCCTAGAGCACCCTCAGGACCCAGGACGTTGGTCTACTTTGACCTAATTTAGAGGCTTCTTCATAATGATAGCACTAGACTCAACATGCCCCCAAGTTGGCCTTGACACAACCTGATGGGAAAAACTTGATTCAGAGCCTAGATGAGGATGGTCTCCCATTGAGAGACTAGGGAGGGTTGTTGAACTTGGAGAAGCCCTAACGCCAAAGAAAGGAGGCCTTGTTTTGAAAGTTGGAGACCCATGGAGATGACATGATAGCACCCCATCTGCACTTAGGACCACAGAGGAGGATTTGAGGAAATTTTCCTCAAATTTTGGATGATCCTAGCATTACAACACTTTTTCAGACCTCACTTCACCATGGCATAGCATTTGGGGCCTTAAAAGGGCATGATGTCAACATTTCTAGAGGCTAAACCTTACACATGTGGGAAATTATTGTTTATTTTGTCACTTAGCTAGTGGGTTGGCTTGTAACCCAAGGTTGTCTTATGTCAAATTTGTTGTAAGGGGCTCCATTAGTTAGAAATTATTGACTCTTGAGGTAGACTTCATATAGATAGAAGTCACCTCACTTTCATTTGGGATCATCACTTGTGGATCAATTCAACCTCTTTGAAAGATTTCGGCCTCGCTAAAATAGTTTTGTTTTCTTGTGGAGATGTGATCTTTTGTGGAGATTTTGCTTTTGGAGACATTTTCTTGTTGTGGAGACATCATTTTGTGATAATAAAGTATTGGTTCATACATTTCTTGTAAGCATTCTATATTGTTGAATATCTTTTAATGGTTATTGCATGGAACAATTATTATTAGGGTTTCTATGTGTTATTTTTTGTTGAATACTATGAAATCTTGGAAAAGTATTGAATGCATTACCCTTAAGAATGAGTGGCAATCCCTTGAATGAATCTTCATGTTAAGATCTCTTCAATGATTTTACCCCCTCATAAAATGATAGCTAGGGCTTTTCTTGCCCTTATTCCAAGCTAGGGTTTGATTCTTCCATTAGTAGATCTCCCACTAGACTCCATCGCCCAAGGATCAAGCATTGGCCTTCCACATAGGTGATAACACCATAAAAAATTTCTTAAACCTAAATTTTCTCCCTCTTCAATTTTTGGCCCTTTAAGGCAAGCCGCTAAGCTAAGGTTAAGGCTGAATACAACTATGAGGAGTGTGTTGGCTTGTGGAGGGGTTTCATATGTGGTTTGTGTCTCATTGCCTCAAAATCATCTCTTTCCCATAGTGAATTCTTCCATTTTAGGGCTAACATCACAAACCCTAGGTAATTTTTTCCTAGAGTAAACCCTAATCTATCCTTAGGGTTCAACTTGGGACTTTCTAAAGGCTTGTTGTTCCAATTGTTGATCATATCTATCTTATCAAGCCTTTTCTTGGCCTAGTGTACCTTGGTAAGTCTTTCTCCTTGCCTATTCATTAAACCCTAGGTCACTTGTGCCCTAGATAGATATTTGGAGGGCATACTTTTCCTTTTCATTGTTGATTTGAGCCTTGTCCTTAAGCAAAGTGTCATTCCTTAGCCTATCCTTGTCACCTCCAAGCCTTAGAATTTGAATATCTATTAGGTGACCTACATAGGGAAGCCTCCCTTGTGGTGAAAATCCACTAAAGAGTAGGAGGTGGTGGTTGGGGTGACAGTGGGCCTCCACCTTATAATTTGTCCCTTGGTTTAGTCCTTGTCTTGTGAGGTCACTCACAAGACCTACTAGATTTTGAGGCAACAAAGATGCTATAGCATATGATAGGGCATGCCATGGAAAATAGTACCAAAAAGAGGTAGAATACTTGGCCAACTATGCTAGGCATTGGAGTACCAAAAAGGTGATGGAAATTTCAACTTACTATGCATGGAAAAGTCAAGTCAAGCAACAAGATAGTTGTTAGAAATTCAAGCTAAGCATTAGAGATGTCTTGGATTGAGGAGATGGGGATAAGGACAAAATATAGATATTGCAAAATCAAGTTATTAGTCATCTTCAAATGGGGTGAGTTACTAGATGTTCAAGCTCATTCCCAAGGCAAGTCGAACTTAGCAAGGAGGACGTTGGAGGCTTCTAGTGGAACATTAGGGTAAGTATAACTACTATTCTTCATGATTTGATTTTCCAGACCATTTTCTAATGAATGGTTGGACTTCTTTGGTAGTTGTAAGGAAATACGACCCACCTTAGTGAGTGAACTCATGAAACAAAATATTATTTTCTATTGAGTCGACTTAGTCTCCAAAAGTATTGTGGATGGCAGGTCAAGATATTATTATTTTAATGGAAAAAGAAAACTAGCCATTAGCAGCAGAAATTATAAAATGCTAGCTCCTCGTCCTATTGGAGGTTGTTGACTATGAGATCATTTGATGCCATCTTAAAAAGAAACCATTTGCGGAAATACTGTCTTGTATATTAAGTTGATCTTCTATGCTTTTTCTTCTTGATTTTTACCTATAATCTTGTGCTTTTAAGGACTAACTTGCAGGTATACTTCAGCTATCACAGAACTATCACAACGATCCATTGAGGGACAGATAGTCACATGGAAGGACAGATCAAGGCCCAGGTCTTCACTTCACCCTTAGCTAGATGCAACAAATACACTTTTCCAAATGTTGGACAAGCCCTCTAGGGGGAATCTCCATTCAAAATTGTGGGATTTTGGCACTATTGTTGCTATTATAGTTGGAGCATCTTGAAGGAGCAGATCCTCCTAGTGAGGGTGAATTTTTCTTGTAGGTTGTCCAAGGCTAGGAGAGGGATAGCTTCACCCCCAAATCCTCACTCATCTCTAGTATCATATATAGCTAGTAATCCTCAGAGAACAGAGATTATAATTTTATCATAGCCAAGGAATTGATGTATCTGCTTCTTGAGTTTATTCTGTCATATTTTGCATGGGTATATCTTGTTTATGTGTGCAGATCAGCAGGCAAATATAGTTGTAGTAGACCTTTCTACTATCAATTTCACTCAGGATGGTTCCATTTACGAGTACCTTTATTTTGCGTTGTAATAGCTCATATTTGTTTTTATAGTATAGATTTTTATTTTGTAGCTTATATTTACTCATCTTAGGTTCTAATATTTTAATCATTAGCTGAAATCATTTTCTGGGTTATATAACAAAGGAATTTGACCCCAAGACCTCATATATTGAATTTCTAGCTTGTTGGAAATTCGTTTTATTGTAAGTCTCAAGGATTAGAAGTGATCTAAATAGGCCAATATGCTACCTTTTAACCTCCCCACCCCTAGACCAGAGATTTAGAAGTGTCTAGGTGCTTTTGGGTAAGTGTTCAAGGGGTTGGTTTGCTGATTTCTGTATTTTCTACAAAAATTACAGTCCTGTAAAAACAACACAGCAAGTTGATTTATACAGCAACTCCCCTAACCAAACATTTGTTCTTAGAAATGATTACATATTTGGTTAGGATAATTTCTATACATCAAATCAGACTATTTACTTGCCATGTTCTATTAGTATATGACATTCTTCTTGTTGTTTAAGTGGCTTTTACACAGATTTTATATTAGAACAACTAGATGGAAGTGAAAACTCCTCCACTTCAGCCATTTAACCCCAGTATCAGGCACTGGTCTTGTAGTGGTTGGCTGGAGTCATTCACGGGAAGCCTCCCATATCCCTTTTGGGTAGGAACAGGGCTTAAAAAGTGGGGAATTATGCCAAGGTGACAGTGGACCTTTATCTGGTGTGCTCTGGCCTAGTAGGATTTTACAACTCTTCAACAATCTCTGTCAACTGGAACAGTAACATTTTTAGCATCGTTGCTGGGGAGGAAGACCTTGTAGCCCTAGTTCCATTGGTGCAACACATTGGTGAGTTTTTATATAATGTATTTGTACTTTGTTGCGATTATTGCATATAGTGCTAACTTGTAGGATCTCATTTGGCGACTCCATTAGGAAATATATTTCGAAAAGGTATAGTACATGATCATTGTCTCAAGGTACGCTTTTACATTTTCCTGAATCTGAACTTGTTTATAAAAGAAGAAATTGTAAAGTAAAGGTTAGCGAAGAAAATCGTCTTGCGGAATATGAAGCTATGTTACTTGATTTGAATATGGCTAAAGAAATAGGAATTAAATTATTAAAAATTGGAATTAAATAAATAGGATTCAAGTTTCCTAACTCAAAATCAAAAGGTTTCTCCTTTGTTGGAAGACGCTTTCAAACCATTTGATTTCTCTAGCATTGCATGTTAACCCCATGACACACCTTCTTGGGAACATATTGCTTGCATTCCATGGTGATAATGCTCTTGGTGAAAGAGTGTTGGGATCATAGTTTTAAAAATTGGCTGGTTTGAACTAGTAACCGATCAAACCGGTCGGTCAAATTGGTTTGGGTAAATGAATCGATATAAAAACCTGGTTTGAGGTTTGTACCAGTTAGGTACCGAAATGGCTCTTGGTATTTAACCAGCACAAGCTGGCCCTAATTGGTTGGTTCTGACCCCAACTAGCCAATTAGATGACACGTGTGGGGGAAGTTTGAGAGCCTCCATGGCAATTTTTTTAAGTGGTTTTGGAGGAAAGTATGGGTTGTTCCCCTCCCAAAATAGTGCCCTTGGCTATAAAACCAACTCTCCCCCTCCTAAACCCTAAACCTAAACAAAAACCTAACTCAACCCTATGAATGCTAGCAATCAATGGTAATAATAAATTCTTAAAGTAAAAGGATAAAAATAAAAGATATCCTTTTACTTAAACTTTTAACATTACCATTAATTGTTTTAGGACGTTTGAGAGTGGTTCCAACCTTATCAGACTTTATATGGAGAAAGTAGAATTTCATATCCCACTAAAAATTCAACAAACTTAACAATTTTCAGAATTGAAGGATTGGTAGGACTACAACATTTGAATTGAATTCTATCATGTATGAGGGTATGGGATTGGCATTTAATCAAGAGCATGAAGCCCTTTATGTACCTTGATGTTGGTGGTATTGACTATTGAACTCCTCTATTGTTGGTGGTATTGATTGTCGAACTCCTCTGCCATAGCCTTAACCAAAGTGTACCCTTCACTCAAACTAAAATAATTGGTTAGGCACGTTGATATTTTTCAATTTCTACCATATTATAATTTTGAGAAATATGAGTAAGAAGAATTTGGGCCTGTAATATAACCAATTTCTTAAGCTACATAGGAAAAATTACAATTTTGGAAAATTTTGGCTTTGACAACAATTTTTGACACTTGACTTAGGAACATGGGAAAAATCAAAATTTTGGTGGTTTGTGGGAACCACTCACCAAGGAATAGACACCCCTTTGAGGCAGCTCGCACTTGTGGAGAAAGAAGAAGAGGAGGGAGATCGAATTAGTGGAAAAAGGGGACCACAAGGAGGGTAAAGGAGGAATCAAGTATAAATAGGAGAGGAGGACCAACATTTGGGGCCTTTTGATCATCTTACATTTGAAAACAATGTTCGCATGAGCTACTTAGCCAAGCTAACATTGTTCTACTAAGCACAAGGAGATTTTTGGGTGAAGGTCTTAGCTCCATCTTCGATGAACCACGAGTATCACCCTAGGGGAGCCTTTAGACACATTGGAATCCATTCTGGAGCTATAGTAGGAAGTTTATTTCCCAGTTCTGCATGTGGCCAGGATGCTAGAGAAATTCACACTTGTTGGAGAAGACAAATGTAGTGCAAGAGAAATTTCGAGAAATTCAAGGGTGGTTTGGCTAGTGAGGGAACAATACAAGCCAAATTTTTGCTTTCTGGGGCCTGCGAAGGCCCTCACTGGCAGGATTCTGTAGAGGCTAGGGAGCAAAGAGAGACTCAGAGTTTGAGGGATGGAGATAATGTTGATTTTGGGTCGCATCGGATGTGCTCTAGCCATGAAATTTGGTGGAGAGGATAAGGCACATGAGATCTCCAAGACCCAGAAATCGTTTGGAGAAATTCCACCCAAATGAAGAGTTATTAAAATAATTAATATTTTAAATGGGTTCCTAAGTCTAAACTTAGGAAAATAAAATATTAATGTGTATTAATAAAATATGGGTAAGAAAGTTCTAAGTGACGAGGATCAAGGTAGTTCTAATCTTAGCCGTTGATTAGGGACTTAATCTCAGTTATTGATTCATCAACAGGAAAAGTATAAGAGGAGGCTTGAGGGTCAATTGGAGATACACCATGTGATCAAAGAATTCAATTTTCTGGGGCAAGGTTTACTGAGGAAATCGAGTTAGTGATCAAAGTTGCAGTGAGGGGCAGTTCAGCAAGGGATTTTCATCTGAGGCTGAAGAATACATAACAGTGAGGCAGCACAGTGCCGGGAGAGACAACGCAGGTCCTAAAAGGGCTGACGCAAAGGTCGTAAAGCTCACGAAGAGGAAGCAGAGGGCTGATGCAGTGAGAGGCAGAAGCGGTAGAGGCTGACACTAGGCCTCAGAGGCAGCGCTGGGGAGATTATGTGGGGCAGACTAGGAGCAGATCAGCAGACTCAGAGCCGAGAGAGGGTGACGCAACTCCTGGAGGAGTGACGCAGTTCCAGAGCAGTGCTTGGAGCAGCTTTCACTATCCAACATAGGGAACAGTCAGAGTCACTGTGGGGTTTGATCATCGAGGTACTCATTTGTCGGAATCTCTATCTCCGGATAGAGGTACTACTACCGAGGGATGTTCTCTATTGGGTGAGCCATTTCTGGCACTGTAGTTGTATTCATGAATCTGCTTAATCATACAAACCCTCTATATGCTACACCGGTTTTCTTGAATTGGGTTTTTCTGGGGACGATTGTCCAAAAATAACAGTGTCTCTTGTGTTATTGTTTCTGTTTATTTCAGTGCATGATCTGTATATCTGTGAAGGCTGCAATAGTGTTTACTTTGATGTTTATGTAATTAAATAACTTGTTAATGTAAAGAACAAGTAGGAGATTGTAAACCAGTAATTGCACTAGGGGTTTCTGATGTGTTAGATTTAGGAATTTTCACATGGTATCAGAGGGATTGCAAATCATAGGCGACTGAAGACACCAGCCGAGAAATCTGAGAATTTGCAGCAAAGAAGCAGTTATTCCGAGAGACAACGTTGTTCTAGAGCTGAAGAGGAAAGAGGAGGAGTGACACAGTGCAGAGAGTGTGACACAGAGGCTCACGCAGTACCTGCGTCAGCATTCTGAGCTGGGAGAGGAAGAAGCAATAGTTGGGAGGAGCCCACGCAGTAGCTGCGTCAGCCATCAAGGCCAGCGCAGAGGCAGAGGAGGGCAGATCAGGCTCACGCAGAGCCACGTCATCTTTTTGAGCCAGGAATGATTGACGCAGCTGGCCAGGAGGAGATGATCCAGCCCATGCAGAGATTGCGCAGAGCCTAAAGGGATCAGATTCTTCGAGTTGTCAAGGCTAAGGGAGCTGTGCAGATTTTGATTTGAGGAGCTGGTGGGACGCTGTTTCTATTGGTGCAGAACAATGTCTAAGGAGACTGAACCAAGGTAGAGGGAAGCACTACCTCGAAAAATTTCTAGCCAATAAATCTAGATCTGGGTTACAGTGGCAAATGAGGATTGGAGAGGATTGATTCGACAGTTGGCCAAAGGATTTCCAAGAAGGAAATCAAGACTCAGAGGGAGTCTAGAGAAGAGGAGCAAAGATGGCAGTGAACGGATTGAGGGATCAGGACAGATTGGACGAGGCTTCCAATTTTGTCATCTGGAAGGCCAAGATCCTGGCAATCCTAGATAAACATCTCATCAAGGACTATGCCTTGAAAACAGTAGCTGCCCCAGTTGACACTGATGCAAATGAGAAGTATGAGGAGGCCCAAGCAAAGGCGAAATGCATGATCCTAGACGGGGTCAAGGATCATGTAATACCACATATTGTTGAGGAGAACACAACAAGGGAGATGTGGCAGACACTGACCACCTTATACAAGGGCTCTTCCGTGCAATGGAAGATGTTATTGGAGAATCATCTAAGGTCATATCAGATGCAGAAAGGAGAGGAGATAGATCCATTCCTTCTCAGGTTGCAAGGAATTCGCGACCAGCTTACTTCCGTGGGGTCTACACCGAATCCAAAGTTCATGGTCAGGACTGCCCTGAATGCAGTCTCCGAGGAATGGGAGACGTTTGTCCAAAGCATTTTGGGCAGAGCAACTCTCCCCAGTTGGGAGGAGATGTGGGCAACTCTCCGACAGGAAGAGCTCAGGAGATTGACCAAGGCGGGGAGTAGCGGTAACAGAGTTCGAATCAAGGAGGATGCAGCTCTCGCATTTGCGAGACAATAGGGGCTATAGAAGAGGAAGAAGAAAGACATCTCCAAGGTCAAGTGCTTCAACTGTGGGGAGCTGGGACATTATGCCTCTCAGTGCCCCAGGAAGAAAGGCAAGGGAGAAGCTTTCGACTCTAAGGTTGCTCCAGCAAAGGCGGAGAAGGATGTCGAGATTGATGACGATTGTGCCATGAGTGCTTATGCGCCTTTAGAGAAGAGGTGGGGAGACATGGAGTTGTAGTCGAGAGGACTATAGAAGGGGGCAGGATCCTTGAGGTGCCCAAACTCTTGGATCACATCTAACTACGGGAGCCCTTAAAGACAATAGCATGATGACAGGTGTCGGGTGGAGCAACATGTGATGAAGCAATAGTGGCAGTGCTAGAGTGTTGAAACTTGAGTCAGCGCAGTGGAGGTTGCAGCAGTGCGAGAGGCACAGGAGTGTTTCCACAAATGCAATGGCAGCAAAGGTAGCACAGGATAGCAGTTGAGGTAGCTGCAGCATCACGAGGCATCCAAACTGACCAGGATGTCAGCGTTTGGGTGAAGTCAGTTACTTACTTCTCGGTAACTAAGTTGCAGTGTAGCAGTTAGCAGTGGCAGTGCTATGGGCAGCATGAGGCAACATTTTGAGAGGGAGTTGCAGTACAAATGTAGCAGTGGTAGTGGGAGTGTCATGAGCAGTAGTACAGGAAGCAACAAGGTAGTGGAGGTGGGGCAGCAAGCCAAGCATCAACGCAGATGACCAATGCAGAGGATCAGTGTGATGCTTCTATGGTGAAGCATTGCTAGAGCACATTCCTCACTAAGAGGGAGTGTTGATTTTGGGTAACATCAGATGTGCTCTAGCCATGAAATTTGGTGGAGAGGCTAAGGCACATGAGATCTCCGAGACCCAGGAATCGTTTGGAGAAATTCCACCCAGATGAAGAGTTATTAAAATAATTAATATTTTTAATGGGTTCCTAACTCTAAATTCAAGAAAATAAAAATATTAGTGTATTAATAAAATATGGGCGAGAAAGTTCTAAGTGACGAGGATCAAGCTAGTTCTAATCTTAGTCGTTGATTAGGGACTTAATCTCGGCCGTTGATTCGTCAACAGGAAAGGTATAAGAGGAGGCTTGAGGGTTAGTTGGAGATACACCAAGTGATCAAAGAATTCGATTTTCTGGGGCGAGGTTTACTGAGGAAATCAAGTTAGTGATCAGAGTTGCAATGAGGGGCAGTTCAACAAGGGATTTTCATTCAAGGTTGAAGAATACATAGAAGAGAGGCAGCGGGCTGACGCAGAGGTCATAAAGTTGTCGCAAAGGACACAAAGGGTTGATGCAATGAGACGCAAAAGCCGTAAAGGCTGATGCTGGGCCTTAGAGGTAGCGTTGGGGAGATTTTGTGGGGCAGACTGGGAGCAGATTAGCAGACTCTGAGCCGGGAGAGGGTGACGCAATTCTAGAGAAGTGCTTGGAGCAACTTTCGCTGTCCAGCATAGGGTACAGTCGGAGTCACTATGGGGTTTGATAATTCAGTTGCTGATTTGCCGAAATATCTGTCTCCGGATAGAGGTACTACTGTCGAGGATATTCTCTGTTGGGTGAGCCATTTCTGGCACCCTAGTTGTATTCACGAATATGCTTAATAATACAAACCCTCTATATGTTGCACCGGTTTTCCCGAATTGGGTTTTTCCGAGGACGATTATCCAAAAATAACGGTGTCCCTTGTGTTATTGTTTTTGTTTATTTCAATGCATGATTTGTATATCTGTGAAGGCTGCAATAGTGTTTACTTCGATGTTTATGTAATTAAATAACTTTTCAATGTAAAGAACAAGTAGGAGATTGTAAACCAGTAATTATAGTAGGGGTTTCTGATGTGTTAGATTCAGGAATTTTCACAGATACAAGGAGTTTGGTGGGGGGAATTTACAAGAAATTTTGAGGGAGGATTGTGGCTCAATTTCTGGGCATTTCTACAACAAATCAGGGCAGTGCGAATTGGTGGTGGTATTCGGTCATATACCCTATTTTGTGGGTTTTCTGGGGTGTGATATTGAGGCTAATTCCCTTCTAGATTTTGTGGAGTTTCTTGAGAAGAAGCACTAGTTGCATTTTCAGGAGTTTCTGAGCATCATAGAGGGAGATTTCTTAGTTCCTTCCTAAGAGCAACAACAACAAAGTTATGTGTCGACGCAGAGATTTAGTAGGCATAGTTTCCAACACTTGGGCAGTGATTTCACAACCTAGGTTGGCTTCACTTGTTGTAGCAAGCCCAGGTTCCTCTTTCCTTGATTGTATTGTACTTATTCTGCTAAGAAATTTAATATAAAAGACCCAGTTTTGGTGCCATAATTTGTGTATATGATTTTCTGTGTGTGCATTTAATTTTTGGATGTTGTTCATGTTGCATGTTTTCAGTTATCCACTTTTAATTTCCTATTAGGAATATTACATTGGTATCAAAGAAAATTCTTTGCCAGTGTGGGAGGAAGCAGTTGGTAATGCCACCCAGGTACTAGGGTGTGGTTTTTCAGAGGGGCCAAGGCAGAGGTAGAGGACGTGGTAGAGAAAGAGGGCTTGACACCTTTTCAGACACTGAGTTGGACAACGTTAGAGAACACATGGAGGGCCACAAGCGTGATGAGCAGTCGAGACAAGGGGGGCAAAACCAAATTATAGATGAGCTGTTGAGTGTGAACCAACAGATGTTGAGGTAGGGTCAACTGATGATGAACATGATGCAGCAAATGATGGGCTTGCAGCTACAAAAAACCATGGGCATGAAAACAATGGAGATAGGGGTTCTAAAGCAGGAGGAGGGAGCCATCGGACGCATGAATGTGTTTTCCAGCAGCCAAATACCCCCGTGCCTTGGCCAGAACGACTGTCCCATAATGTCGCAGTTCATGGATGAGCCAGAGAGAGAGGGAATCGGATCTTGTTGCAGATTTGGTGCACTCGGTAGAGACAGGGATTGATGAGTACGAGGGTCTGGACCCTAGGGTTCAAAGAGTCATGTCTTTTGGGGAGTTTATACACGTCAAGGGGAGATGCAACATTGGGCCTAGTGCATCTTACAAAGGAGGGCAGTCAAGCCAGGAGGTGCAAAAGATAGCCGGGAAGATCACACTTCCCAAATATGATGGGTCCGCGAGCATGGGTCCAGAAGCTAGGCACTTACTTCCATCTGAACCCCATGCATGAGACAAATGCCATCAAGTTTGCCACATTGCATTTGGAGGGGGTCGCGTAGGAGTGGTGGTACCATGGCCTAATCAAACTTGGGCATATTCAAATCACCTCTTATACGGAGTTTACTCAGCGATTGATCGAGAGGTTTGATAGAAAAGACCCTGAGTGGCATTTCAAAGAGTTGGTGCACCTGAGACAAACTGGCAGCGCTGAGACATATATATCAGAGTTTTAGAGGTTGGCGGTGATGGTCATAGACATTTTGGAGGCTCGGTTGATTATGTTGTTCGTAGAGGGGCTTGCTAACCCCCAGCGTGGATGGGTGAGGGCGTATAAGCCCGAGACATTGATGGATGCCATCTCTAGGACCAGAGATATGATTGACATAGTGCCCAAAACCAGGGCTCCTATCCCTGCCAGACCCAGTGATCCCCAGGGGAGCAGAGATACAAGATAGATATGTGAAGATTCGAGAATCCTACCCGAATCAACTACTGCAGCAACTGATTAAACTTCTCCTATTTGTTAATTTCTGAAACAAATTAGTTACTGCTTCCTACAACAAATATCGAAGTTAATACACCGCAGCCTACACCAATTAATTTATTTGCCCAAAACAAGAACAGAACAATAGAGAAAGATTCAACACAAATGACAGTATTTTTTTGATAAATGTCCTCGAAAAATTCCAATGTGGGAAAACCAGTGCAATAGATCTGAGGTTTTATTATTAAGCTGAAGTATTTATTATTAGATTCCCTCTCAGCAATCCAGTTACGGAGAAAATCACTTAGCAAAAGAAACTGGTGAGATTACCTCACTCTACACTGCAAGCCCCGGCTGATCCGCCAGCTAAACTGCGAGTTCCCCAACTACTAAGTCACTGCGTCAACTCAACTGAGAATCGATCTGCCTTCAGAAGCCTTTTCCAGCACTCTCGGCTCAGAAATGCCAGCTCCTTCAACAAAATCATACCTCTGCGTTGGAAGTTGTTGCGTTGCCCTGCGTGGGGCCTTTGTGAGCCCTTCCTAGCTCTGCGTCACCCTCTCTAGCCTCTGCGCTGCCCTCTGTGTGTCTCTCTCTGCCTCTCTGTTGAGTATTCTTGGCTCTGAAGAAGATCCTCCAACCAAACTTCCACTACCCCTCTACACAAGCTCACTATCAATATTCTCCCGGCAGCTACTCTACTTCAGAAAATCGAACTTCTGAACTCTCTGTATGTTTTTCCAAGTGACCCTCAAGCCTCCTTAAATAATCTCCTTGTTGACATTCAACGACCCAGATTAGAAGCTAATCAATGGCTAAGATCATTTATACTTGATCCTCATCTTCTTCTAGAAGTTACACCCACAGTTAGATTAATACCCATTAATTATTTTATTTTCCTAAGTTTAGACTTAGGGTCCCATTAAAAATAATTAATTATTTTAATAAAACAGTTTCTGGGTGGAATTTCCCAAAATGCTTTCTGGGTTCTTTGGAATACATGTGCCTAAGCCTCCCTGCAAAATTTGAGACTTAGAGCACATCCAATGCTACCAGAAATAAACACTCCCTATGAGCGAGGAATGTGCTCTAGTAATGCAACTTGCTGAAGCATCACTCCATCCTATAACATCTCCCTCTGCGCTGCTGATGTCTGACATGCTGGCCACCAACCACTGCGCAAATGCTGCATCTGTACTGCCGCTGACCCTACCACTGTCAACACTGCATCTGTAATGCAACTCCCTCTGAAATTTTGCGTCCATGTTGTTGTTGGCCTTGCCACTGCCAATTACCCCTGCACTACAAATTGCTGCTGCTACTACATCAGCAATGGAAAAACATCCCAAAATTATTGAACTAACTGTGTTCAGTATGATACCATGTGAATGTTGGAACCTGATTGCTGCTAGTCTCTGCACTGACCCTCTGAATCTTCTGCATTGTTGCTAACCTCTGCTCTGTGCCATCTGCATTGCTGCCAACTTTTCTCTGCGTTGCTCAGTCCCTGGCACTCCTAGCCACTACAACTGTCTCTCCGACACTCCTTGGCACCATCCGACATTAGTCCATCCTGCTACCAAAAAATTGGGCTCCTGTAGCAAGGTATTGATCCAAGAGGTGGGCTCCTCAAGGATCATGCCCATCTGTAGCTCCTTCGAACTACAGCTCCAAATCAACCCACCTCCCTCCTGGAGGTATCTCGGCTGTCATGGCGAACTCCTCCTGCTCGATCTTCGCGGGCGCAGCCTTCAGATCGTGCTTCTCATCTTTGTCCTTCTTCTTGAGAGGACATTGAGTTGTGTAGTGACCCATCTCACCACACCTGAAGCACTTTATCTTTGAGACATCCTTCTTACGTCTCCAATGCTCCTGCTGTCCCTTCGATGCAAGGGCTGCATTATCCTCCTCCTCCTTGGGCTTCGACCCACTATTGCTACTTCTGTCAAGCTTACACTTGACCAAGTCTCTCCTCAGCTCCTCTTGCTTGAGAGCTGCCCACATCTCATCCCAATTCAGCAAAGTCGCCCTGCCCAGGATACTCTGGACAAAGAATTGCCACTCATCTGAGACAAAATTGAGGGCCAGTCTAACCAACTCTGAGTCTTGAGGTGTAGACCCCACAACAAATAACTCATCACAGATCTCTTGAAGCTTCGTGAGGAATAAATGGACACGCTCCCACTTCTGCATCTGAGCATATCTCAGTTTCTGGTCCAAGTACATCTTTCGCCACTCGGAAGATCCCTGATATAGCGTAGACAACGCATCCCACATCTCCTTAGCAGTCCCTCTTCTAGTGATGTGACAAACAACATGATCCTTCACTCCGTCAAGGATCATTATTTTTTCCTTTTCCATTTCAGCTCGGTACTTCTTCAACGGATCTGCATCTACAGGGACAACCACCACGTTGTTGACATATGTCTTGAGGGCATGCTCATCTAGAAGGAATGACATCCTTGCCTTCCAAATGACATAGTTGGATGCTACGTCCAATCTATCCTGATCCCTTAATCCACTGGTTGCCATCTCTACCACAAATGTCAAAAATCTCCTCTCTGGTTCTTACTGCTGCTGCTCAGCCAATAATAAAGCAGACTTCTTGGCGGGAAGTCTTACTGAGGAAAAGTTTCCTCACAATGCTTCTTTTCTCTTCTAACATCTTTCTGCCCAGCAAAACGACCTACAAAAAAACTGTGTCCCACCAACTCTTCCTCACGCTGAGGCTTTAGCATTGCTCCCTTTGCCACAATAAGATTTTGATCTGGAAGCCCTTCTCTCTGTCGACTCACTCAGAGAGAGACTACCTCGAAAATCGGCCCTCCGGCTAGGACTGCGCAAGCCGTTTGGGGTTTTGAACTGCTGCCTCCTGCAGCTATTTCAATCATCATCTTCTGCTCAGTGTTGGGTTCTCTGGCACTGTTCTTCTTTCTTCACCTTAGCTCTAATACCATGTGAAGATTTGAGAATCCCACCTAAATCAACTACTGTAGCAACTGATTAAACTTCTCCTATTTGTTAATTTCTGAAACAAATTATTTACTGCTTCATACAACAAATATCGAAGCTAGTACACTACAGCCTACACCAATTAATTAATTTGCCCAAAACAAGAACAGAACAATAGAGAAAGATTCAACACAAATGACACAATATTTTTTGGACAAATGTCCCCGGAAAAACCCAATGTGGGAAAACCGGTGCAACAGATCTGAGGTTTTATTATTAAGCTGAACTATTTATGAATACAATCTCTGGATGCCCTCCCGGCAATCCAGTTATAGAGAAAATCACTTAGCAGAAGAAACTTGTGAGATTACCTCACTCTACACTGCAAGTCGTGACTGATCCGGTAGCTGAACTGCGAGTTCCCCAACCACTTCTGTGTTGCCCCTACGTGGGCCTTGTGTCAACCTCTAAGTCACTGCGTCATCTCAATTGAGAATCGATCTGCCTTCAGAAGCCTTTTCTAGCCCTCCCGGCTCAGAAACGCCAACTTCTTCAGCAAATTCGGACCTCTGCACTGGAAGTTGTTGCGTTGCTCTATGTGGGGCCTGCATGAGCCCTTCCTGGCTTTGTGTCACCCTCTCTGCCCTCTGCGCTGCCTCCTCTGTGTGTCTCTCTGCCTCTCTGTTGAGTATTCTTGGCTCCGAAGAAGATCCTCCAACCCAGTGTTGCAGGAAGCGCCACCCCCCCCCGGATCCTAGGCCGGAATCGCGTCCCGTACGGAAGCGTTCCGGAAGCGCCCAAGGAAGCGCGATTCCATTTTTTCCGAAGCGCGATTCCGCATTTTTTATGCGCTTCCTGGTTTTTGAGAAGCGTTGGCCCCGAAGCGCGCTTCGGAGGGCGCTTCGGGCCTCCGGAAGCGCCACGCTTCGGGCCCGGAAGCGCACGCTTCACGAGCGCTTCGGAGCGCTTCCGAAAAATCCGCGCGGGCTAAGGAATGACACTTCATTTTTTTTAATTTTTTTTAAAAGTTAACTTAACTTAGCAATGAGGGGGTGGGTTAGGGTGAGTTTAGGGTGAGTTTAGGTGAGGAATGAAAAGCATAAAGCTCCCATTCATTCCTCATTTTCTCACTTTGAGTTTATGAGAGTTGGAGAAGAGAAGAGAGGAGAGGAGAAGAGAAGAGAGGAAAGGAGAGGAGAAGAGAGGAGAGCTTGGAGGAGTGAAGAAGGAGGAGCTAGGAGAAGGAGGAGGAGCTTGGAGCAAGAGCTTGGAGGACTTCATCTACAAGAGCTAAAGAGGTAAGTTCAAACCCCAAACTCCCTTGTTTTTTTGAAAAAAAAATTGTATTTTTCTCCTCCCTCTCCTACTCTTTCCCATTGTTTCTACTTGCTCCTTTATTTACAGGTTGTCCACCACCTATATCCATATTCCAAGATGGTGTTCTTTTGGCTTCTATGTATCGTTCCACTCTTGGTTTTAATGATGGCAAGGGTGAGGAATAGAAGGGAAGAGGAAGGGGATGAACTTGGTTCTAATAGTAGTGACCCAATGTATGATGAGGAGGAAGGGTTTGAAGAGGAAGGGGATGAACTTGAAGGGGACACTGAAGCACAAGATGGGAAAGGTACATCAACACCCTTGTGGAACTATGTGACCAAACTTGATGGGGGAAAGGGTGGTGGATCTTACAAATTTGTGTGCCCTCATGGTTGTCATGGAGGAAAACCATATTGTGGTTCATATACCCGTCTGAGGAGGCATCTTTGTGGGGTGCTGGACAGTGATGAAAAAAAGGGTTCTGTGGGGGTACAAATTTGCCCAAACATTTCAACTGAAGAAAGAAGAAAATACATCCAAATAGAGATGGCTGCACAACAAAAAAACAAGAAACAAAAAACTCATTCTGAATCAAGTGCAACCTCTAAATTTGGTAGTTGCCCATCTCCTCACGGTACTTCTGCAACCTCTGGAGGTAGAAGAACAATAGGGGATTTCCTTAATGTTGCTGGGAGGGATGATGTGGATGGAAAGATAGTCCGTTTTCTTTGTGCTTGCGGTGTACCATTCAATGTGCTTCGCTCTCCCTATTGGCATGACATGGTAAAGGCCATCAATGAAGCCCCAAAAGGATACAAGGCCCCCAACTATGAGAAAGCTAGAACAGTGTTATTAGAAAGAGAAAAAGCTAAGGTTCAAAGAGATTTGACACGTTTTACACATGAGTGGGTGGATTCTGGGGTATCCATTGTATCAGATGGGTGTACAAATATTAGAAACCAACATTTGATAAATGTTCTTGGTGTTTCTTCTAGTGGTGCAGTATTTATTGCATGTCATGACTCCTCCTCCATCAGTGCAACTGCACAAAACATTGCAGATCTCCTATTGAAATCAATCAAAGATGTTGGTCCGAATAATGTGGTTCAAGTGATCACAGATAATGCAGCAAATTGTAAGGCAGCAGGAAAAATTATTGAGCGTACTCATCCACACATCTTTTGGTCTGGGTGCCTGGTTCACACATTGAACCTTTTGATGCATGATATTGTGAAACACAAAGATTGTGGGTGGATTGCTGAGGTTTACAGGAAAGGGAAGTAGCTCATTAAATTCATCACAGGGCATACAAGGGTAAACTACTTCTATGGCACTTACTCCAAGTTGCAATTGCTTAAAATTGCAAAGACAAGATTTGCTAGTTATTACCTCACCTTTAGGCGGCTAGTGAGGGTGAGACAAGCTTTAACTAATCTGGTGTGTGCTGAAACATGGGATGAAATTAACACTGACACAGATGGTGCTAATGCAGTCAAGGACACTGTTCTTGACAGTTACTTTTGGTCACAGGTTAAATATGTTTTGCAATTCACCAAACCAATTTATTACATGATCAAGTTTGCAGATTCAGATCGACCAGTAATTGGGGAGGTGTATGAGCAAATGGATAGCATGTTGGGGCAGATTAAAGACATTGTTGAGCCTAGAGATACCACCTTGTACAATTATATTCGTGTAGAGGTGCAAAACCGATGGGAAATGCTAAATATTCCATTGCATGTATTAGCATATGTTTTGACACCTAAATACTATCATCCATCATGGCTTTCAACACCAGCACCTGGGGGCGAAGCAGGAAAAAACCACACCAAGATAGAGAGGTTCACGAAAAATATATGGCTGCATTGAGTAAATTAATCCCTGATGAGGAGGAGGCTGCATTGGTACGGAGACAGGTGAGCAACTATACGCTCAACACTGGTCCATTTGGGAGCATGCATGCAATTCAAGATCGAGAGACTTTTTCTGCTCTTGAGTGGTGGAACATGCATGGAGGGGGTACTCCACTTCTACAGAGTTTGGCATTGCGGGTGCTATCACAGGTGGTAAACAATTCTTCTGCAGAGAGGTGTTGGAGCTCTTATTCTTTCATCCACTGTGTTAAAAGGAACAGGTTGAATTTAGACCGGGCAGAGAGCTTGGTTTATGTTCATTACAACTTGCGATTGTTGTCCCATTACTGTGAAGATGCAAAGTCTAATAAAGACTTGTTGATTTGGGACAAGAATCCAGAGGAGCCCAATTTGGAGGATGGAGTGTTGCGACTAGAGCAATTAGAGGATGCTCTTATCCAGGTATGTCCATTGTGGTATGAATTTTCCAATTTTCCCTTATAAAGCATTTCTCTAATTCATGTTTTTAATTTTTTTGTTAACTAGTGTTTTTTTTTTTGCATGAATTTTTTGAGCGATTCTAGGATGATGATGACCGTGTTGATATGCCACCACCCCCACCCCCATCTGGTCCCTTGGTTCCTAGGTTCCATGGTTCAACACCAACAGCAGGGGGTTCTTCTTCATCAGTTTCAGTGCCACGACTTACACAGGGACCATCTTCTTCATTGCCACCACGTGGAGGCCCGCCATCACGTTCTATTCGTGGTGGAAGGAGGAGAGATTAGTAGATATAATCACAATCTACTACTTTTTGTCATAGATTACTCATTAGACTTGTAGACTTGTGAATTTGAATTTTGAACCTTTTTGGCTTGGCGGTGACCAAGTGACAT
This sequence comes from Pinus tabuliformis, assembly GCA_031772625.1. NCBI lineage: Eukaryota > Viridiplantae > Streptophyta > Pinopsida > Pinales > Pinaceae > Pinus > Pinus tabuliformis. Next base: position 298,111,523 of record CM062813.1, read on the forward strand.
ATTTTGTAAACATTATTATTTGAATTTTGGACATGACAAATGTTGACAGTTGCTCACTTGCTAGATAAATCATAATATGCTCTATGTTTTATGTTTTATAATATGCTTAAATGTTTTGTGTTTTATAATATGCTTAAAAATTTGATGTATGTTTGTAATAGCTAGAATATAGATGATTATTGTACATACTAGTAACTACAATGGAATCATGGATGCCATATCTATCTTGATTTATGCAAAAATATGCATGTTTTCATGTCTTCTACAATTAATTTGGTATTTGGGATGTTTGTTTTAAGTATAAATACAAAAAAATATATATATATAGCAGACGCTTCCGCGGACGCTTCGCTTCCTAGATTTTTGGAAAATGACGCTTCCGCGCTCCCGCTTCCGCTTCCGCTTCCGCGCTTCCGCTTCGCTCCCGCTTCGTGCAACATTGCTCCAACCAAACTTCCTCTGTCCCTCTTTGCACAAGCTCACTATCGATATTCTCCCAGCAGCTACTCTGCTTCAGAAAATCGAACTTTTGAACTCTTTGTGTGTTTTTCCAAGTGACCCTCAAGCCTCCCTAAATAATCTCCCCGTTGACATTCAACGACCCAGATTAGAAGCTAACCAATGGCTAAGATCATTTATGCTTGATCCTCGTCCTCTTCTAGAAGTTACACCCACAGTTAGATTAATACCCATTAATTATTTTATTTTCCTAAGTTTAGACTTCGGGTCCTGTTAAAAATAATTAACTATTTTAATAAAATTGTTTCTTGGTGGAATTTCCCAAAACGCTTTCTGGGTTCTTTGGAATACATGTGCCCAAGCCTCCCTGCAAAATTTGAGACTTGGAGCACATTCGATGTTACCAGAAATCAACAAGACACACTAGAAGATTAGGCGTGGTTAGCTCGATGAGGAGACTAGGAGGGACCTACGGAGGAGGAAGTTATGTTTCATGTGCCAGGAGCCATGTGCATGGGGGCACAAGTGCACCAAGGGCAAGGCCCATTACATTGAGGTGTACTCAGATAGCGAACTCGAGTATGCTATTGAGCAGGAGGGAGACATAAGAGATGGTGGACCCCAGTCCTTGGGAGGAGGACCACTACCACTGCCTCAGGGAGGGGACCCACTATTGCCCACTGGAGGGGTTATTGAATCACTTCGAAGAGTTCTGAAGTACTTGCCACTACGGATCTGGGGCATAATACAAGGGCAACATGTTTCAGTGCTAGTGGACAGTGGGGCTACCCATGACCTTATTAATGCTCATATGGTGGAGCAGAGAGGCATACACACAAAAATACGTTAGAGGGGTTTTTAGGGTTGGTACTGGGGAATAGGACAATCCAATGCACGAGATATGTCCCCAACCTAACCATGATGATGGGGAACTATTCCGTGACCGATCATTTCTTTGTGTTGGATGTTCCAAACACCAACGTGGTGATGGGTGTCTACTGGCTTTTTTCTTCTTCACAAATAACATCGATGCACCCCAAGGCGATACACTTGGCTTTATGTATCTTTTGTCAAGCATTTCTTTAAGTTGCAACTTTAATTCCACCAACTTTGGAGTACTCATCCGGTAAGGTGCCTTTGATGTTGGTGTTGCTCCTAGTACCAACTCAATAGAGAAATCCACTTCCCTATGAGGTGGTAATTATGGAATCTCTGCGGGAAAGACATCCTGAAACTGTTGCAAGACAAGGTACTTCTTTAAGACTTCATCATCCCCAACATCCTTCCCCTTATCACTAGAAATATGCACTGCAAACAATACACACCCTTTCCTGCAACTATGCTTGGTCTACAATGTTGTAACCATTCTTACCAATGTACGCTTCTTATTTCACTACAAGATTCTCCTTTCCCCATCATCATCCAGGCGGTTAATAGCCTTCTCATAGCAATCTATTGTGGTCCTGTGAGTGAACAACCAATCCATGCCCAGAAGCATACTATATGAACCCAAAGGAAGCACATTTAGATTTGTTGATGTAGCCATACCATTGAGCTCAAATGCACAAGATCTCACCCAATGACTAACTCTTCTCTTGGTCTCTGTAGCCAACTGCACCAACCAAGACTCTGCATGCACTTCTTTACTCAAACCACACTCATCCACCAGGTCAGGACTAACACAGCTATAATTAGATCCAGGATCAATCAAAATGGAAATAACTCGATCACAAAGTTTACCTTCCATCTCAATAATGGATGCCTGGGGGTCTGCCTTCCTATTATCAAGTGTTGCATAGATTCGTGGAATGCTCTGACAAACATCCCCAACTATTTGTGCCTCTTGAGCACTATAGATTTGTGGCTTGCCACCCTCGTACAACAAACACTCCTTGCAATGATCTTTGCCACAAATCCAACGCTGCAACAATTCCCTGCCACTACCTTTATTCTGCTGCTCTCTAGGCTAAGGCCCATGCCCCTTCTCGGTTGCATTAAATTTCTTGTAAGGAGTCACATTTTCTTTCTCACTTGCATCCTAAGGTCTTCCCCGCTTCTGAGGCCACTTCCCCTTAGTATTCTCATTGCTTTTCCAATCTCGCTTAAACTCAGTTTTGTGTTTCGATTGCTCATAACAGTGCTTCAACTTTTTGAGGGTTTCCTCCAATGATCTAGGCTCATCAAACTCAATCCTATCTCTGAATGATACTGGCAACCCACTGATGAATCTTCAAATCTTTTCTTTCTCATCCTTGAGGTAAGGCACATACCTCAACAACTCCAGAAATCTGCTAGTATACTCATCATCTGTCATATAGCCCATGTTCAACTCATAGAACTCCTTTGCCCTGTCATCATAATACCTATTAGATAGATATTTGTCCTTGAGGAGTCTCCCAAAATCATCCCAAACCAGCTCCTCTTCTCAAATGCCTATGACATTATTCATGTCTTCCCACTAGATGTTTGCCTTCCCTTTGAGACTGCAAGTAGCTATCTTGGATTTTATGTTCTCTGAGTAGTTATGCAATTTGAAGAACTTCTTCATCCCAAGCAGCCAAGCTTCTACATCTTCTGACTTCTTCATCTCTCCATCAAAAGTGGGGGGATTGACTTTCTTGAACTCCTCAGGCAATTACTCACTCCTCTTATGATGTTGGCAGTGATGATAATGATGTCTCCTGGAAGAAGAACTACAATACAACCCATACATACCAATCCTCCTATCAAGTGTATCCAAGAATCTGCCACTCTTCATTGTATCCTCCTTGTCCAACCTGTATTCTCTATGAGACCTACTACCATCTTCCCCATTAGTCTTCTCCTCTTTCCTATCACCATGAATGATCCTCATCTGTCCTTGCCTCTGCAACTCTGAAAGACTCTGTAGAATCATTGCATTAACCTCTGCCTACTTTTCTTGAGCCCTGGCAAGGCTTTCCTGTGCCTCAACCAATCTGTTATTATCTTCTTTGCAACTCTTAATCTTTTCCCTCAAACTCCTCAGTGTATCTGCTAGATCCAATGAATACTCCTCTCCTTGTTGTTCAACTGACTTTTCCCATTCCATAGAGTTCACATCAGGCCTGTGAGGAGAGTCATGTGAACTGTAGTCCACCATCTTGCTCTTCATCTCTGATCTTCTATTTCCTGTAAGCATGCCATGTTAGATAAACCAAATAGAAACATAATCGAAATCATACCTCACTGTAGTTCAAGGGAGGCTATCGCATCTGCATAAATCAGTCCAGATTAGAACAATATATATATATATATGAAACCAAATTCGTCCCCTAGGCCCATCGTGTCCTAAATCAGGCTACTCAAACACGATTCGGTTGAATTTGTGTCCTTCTGAATGTGTCCCGATTTTCGGATACAAATCCCAATTTTGGCAAGTCTGCGCGACGTTAAAAGGCAATTTTTGCCATTCTTTTTTCACATTGACTTATTTTGTTTGCTTTGGGTGTTTAGGAGCAAAGAGAAAAGGGTGGGAGCATTTTCCAGGAGCTTCAAACAATACATAAGTGCATTTTCTCTCTATTTTTTTTGCAATTTTATTGCAGTAGTTTGCATGTGCATTTCTTTTACAAATTTGTATATTTTTTGTTTATTTTTTTACAGCATTCATGGCTCAATCAAGGGCAGCAGGGAAGGGGAAGAATGTCCCCATTGGAGATGCCCCTCCTCTCCGAATTTCATTAGGGTCTGCTGCAAGTGTTCCCTCTATTGCAAGTGGGGCTGCAACAACAACTTCAAATGTTGAGGGAAGACATCCTCTTCAATATAACAAATCTCTCGTAGAAATATGTCACAAGAGAGCAAGGGCCAAGCAACAAGGTGAAGGGAGGAGGCAATGTGAGTTGGAAATGCAACTATTGCAACACTACTTTTACAAGCACATATTTCCATGTGAAAGCTCATTTGTTGGCTTTACCAAGTTCTAGAATTGCAGCTTGTACAAAGGTGCCTTTACCAAAGAGGAAAGAAATGGAAAGGGAGTCCAATGTTGTTATGGAAAATGTGGCTGCAAAATCTTAAAAAACCAAGAATGATGCTCCCCTTCCATTCTTGAGGAAAAGCAGCAACAAATTCCCTTTTGAGAGTTTTGGTGGGGAACAAACAACAAAAAGAAAGGCAATTTCACTTGGTCCAATGGACAAGATTTTTCAGAAAGAGAAATGAGAAGAGCTTGATCTCACCATTGCCTTTTTTCTATCAAAAATTCATATCCTTTAATGTTGCACGCTCACCTCTATTTATTGATATATGCCGAGCTCTAACTCAAGGGGCTCCATCAGGGTATGTACTTCCTAGGTTAGAGAAGCTTAGAACCACATTGTTGACGAAGGCAAAAAAAGAGGTGGAAAAAATGCTTGAGCCTATTAAAGCATCATAGCCAACATCTGGAGTTGGCATTGTTTCTGATGGATGGACAGATCCAACACGACACCCACTCATCAATTTCATGGTGTCTTCCTTGAATGGTCAAGTTTTCTTGAAACCAATGGATGCACTTGGATAATACAAGGATGCACAATATATGGGTGAATTGTTTATTAAAGAAATTAAAGATGTAGGTGTTGATTCTTGTGTGCAAATCATTACAGATAATGCACATGTTTGCAAGGCTGTTGGCATCATTGTGAAAGCTAAATATCCACAAGTGTTTTGGACACCTTGCATTCTCCATTCATTGATGTAGGAATTTACAGGGTAAGTTCCTCAGACTGAACACCAAAGGACACCGCTCACAAACAGATCACAGATCAATAAACCAGTATTCTTGACGTGGTTAAAACCAGTGTTTTACGACTCCGACTCCGACTCGGCCGAGGATCGACTCCGACTCCGACTCCGACTCCGTAATGACTCGGCCGGCTCGATTTCAATGACTCGGTCGTTGTAAAAAATACATTAAATATTTATTTTTTTTATAAAAAAACATAATTTTAAATATTTTAAACATAATTTTAAAGATTTTCATTCATGTTTCCAAACACACAGCATTATAATATAGATGGAAGACAACATATGACACTTCTGCCTTTACTGCTGGAGATGAAGCCTCTTCACAAGAGATCTGAACCTAATGAAGGATCTTATAGCTACTTTGGTTAGGTATCAAAACTTGAGAAACACCCTAAATTAGTCCACAAAGTAATAATATCTGCTTATATGAAGAGTAGCCCAAGGAAACCCTTATGCAATGAAAAACACACCAGAAATTTTAATGGCAAGTAATGTCACTTAAACCATGTTTTGATGCCAAAATTCCTTTGCTACAGAACTAGCCTTGCAACCACTGCTTCAGGTAAATGTGAAGTCAAACTTCTGGAAGTTTTACTTCAGTTTTGATCCAAGTGATGCTCTGCTTCATAAAGCTTCATAGAGTATATCTACAGGCTGAGGTCAACATTAATGCAAGTTAGAGGACTGACTTTTATATGATGAGGCAAAAGTCTGTCACAAAAGGGTCCTTAGCATGTTCGGTCTTTGCCTCGAACATAATGAATTGAATGACATCAGACGTGTCTGCCATACAAACTTCAGATCAAGCTGGTTGAAAATTTGAGCCTTAGAGGATTATGACAATACATATGTTTTCAAATCAGACTGAAAATCAATCACCAAACAGAGATACAAAACAGTCCATGGAGACTTAGATTAGTCAACTAAGTGATTTGTTTCAGCTCCTTTAATGACCTAGTGTTGGAGTGATATTCTCTGTGTAGGGCACAGATTAGGTCTTATCAATGTTACACTACCAAGCCATGAACAACATTGTTACAAGGATGGGATTCAGTACACTTCAAGTTTAGCCACGAGAAGGGCTTCGAAACAGACATAAACAACCATAGATCGGGCCTTAAACAATTGCACAGATGCCCTTGCAAGCAAGCTGAATTGAATTAAAAAGTGAATTTTTTTCATGTTTTACGCTGCCCAGCCGTAGGTTCATTGACTCGGCCGAGTCAATACGGACCCGGCCGGGTTGACCGAGTCATAGTTGACTCGGTCAACCGAGCCGGGTTGCTGGCCGGGTCAATGTTTTTGGTTATGGCTCGGTTCGAAACGGCCGATTCGGAGTTGAAACGGGCGGGTTGTAAAACACTGGTTAAAACTCTCAAAGAGGGAAACAATCCACGACTTGAGTCAACACAGCCACTTCAGGCAATTTATTTAATAAAAGAATGAAAATTTACATAAGCTTCTCTCATGAATGGTTACGCTACAAATGACCCTCCATGCTCTTTAAATCGAGATCATGGACCAATCGGGTGTTAAGCCACAAATCAAGTGTCGGTAATACCGAGGAGAGAATGAACCGTCGGATCACTACATATCGTGACCGTCGGATTGTAAGTTACAAAACTACATAGTAAAGAAACACACTTTACCTAACTCTACACTAGACCAAGTTATACTTAACTATTTCCTATGTGTCGAAATATCCTAACATCCCCCCTTTAGAACAACTTGGGATAGGATTGAAGGATGTACAAATATGACACAATAGGAGAAGGAAAAGGCATTAGAGCCTATCCCCCCTTAGTGACAACTTCTTGAACTCCAACCATAAATCGAAGTTTAGTAAACTTCGCCTCTGTGAGAGCCTTGGTAAAGATGTCTGCAACTTGATCATCTGTTGAACAATATTGCACTTCAAGAACATGATCATGAATGAGCTTTTTGTTGAAATGCATGTGCATTTCAATGTGTTTGCTGCGTTGATGTTGGACTGGATCTTTGCATAGTTGAATGGTACTTTGATTATCACACCAAAGTGTAGTCGGATGTTGTTGCTGAAAGCCAAACTCTGATAGACTCTGATGAAGCCACATGGCTTCCTTACTAGCTTCTACAGCACCACGATACTTTGCTTCTGCTGACGAAAGAGAAATGACACTTTGTTTCTTGCAAACCCATGTAATAGGTCCTGAACCAAGAGTGAACACATAACCTACAGTAGACTTTCGATCATCAGGGTCACCAGCCCAATCGAAATCACTGAAACCAACCAGTAGAGGAGATGCTTCTGCACTTTAATGAATCCCAAATTGAACTGTACCTCGAACATAATGAAGTATTCTTTTAACTTCTTTCCAATGACTTTCATGTGGGTTTTGCATAAACCGAGCAATAAGGCCAACAGCAAAGGAAATGTCAGGACGAGTATCGATCAAATACAAAAGTTTTCCTACAAGTTGACGGTATAAGGTAGCATCAACTTCAGGGGAAGTACAAGTGACTGAAAGTTTGGCTCCAGACTGAAAGGGAGAAGGGGCTGGCTTACAGTCTTCCATGTGAAAATGGCGTAGAAGAACACAGGCATACTTAGACTGGGAAAGGGAAATACCTTCCTTGGATTGCAAGACTTGAAAACCAAGAAAATAATGCAAGTGTCCTAAGTTTGTCATTTCAAACTTCTTTTTAAGGCTGGACTTCACATGGTTTATAAGGTTGGGATCACTAACAATAAGGATAAGATCATCAACATAAAGAACAAGAATGATAAGAGACTTGCCCACTTTCTTGGTGTAGACAGTATTGTCAGAATGACACCTAGAAAACCCAGTTTCTAAAAGAAAACTATCCATTTTGGCATACCAAGCCCGAGGGGCTTGTTTGAGACCATAAAGGGATTTCTTAAGTCGACATACAAGGCTGGAGTCTATTTGTATAAAGCCAGTAGGTTGTTCCATATAGATTTCTTCATGAAAGTCCCCATACAATAAGGCAGATTTAACATCCATCTAATGGACTTCCCATTTGAAAGAGGGAGCAAGGGAAAGAACAAGACGAATAGAGTTCATTTTGGCAACAGGGGAGAAGGTTCCAGTATAGTCAATGCCTTCAACTTGTGAAAAACCCTTAGCAACAAGACAAGCTTCATGTTTATCAACTTTTCCATCTGGTCCATACTTGGTTCTGTAAACCCATTTGCATCTTACAAGTTTTCGTCCCTTTGGAAGAGGAACAAGATCCCATGTATCATTTGCCAATAATGAATAATATTCTTCATTCATTGTTGCGTCCCAATCTGGATGGCTTGAAGCTTCTGCAAAGGTGTTAGGATCATAATTCGCTGAAGCTTGAGCTAGTAAAGAAGAGGCTCTATCGAACTGAGAACATGTACGTCATTGATCTGTAGGATCGCCGACAAGAGCACCTGTTGCATCCCGAGTAGCACGAACCCATTTTGGAAGTTGAGGAGCTGAAGGAGGATCCTGAGAAGGTGGGGGAGGATTGTCATTCTCGCTGTCATCATTTGAAGAAGGAATATTTTCAGAAATAGAAGGGATAGAGAGAGGTGGCACATCCACCGAACCAGTGTTACTTGGGAGCGGGAGCGGAAGCGGGGAGCGGGAGCGGAAGCGGGAGCGGGAGCAACCATTTTCAGAAGCTCCCGGTTTGGGAGCGAATCCCGGAGCGATTTTTTAAAAATATATATATTTTTTAATTTTTGATACATATATGTCAACAAAAACATGTAGAATGATGAAATAGACATAAAAAACATAAAAAAACATAAATTGATCATTGAACCATATCACATCAATCATCTAGAAATTATAATCGTCATCAACCTTAGTAAAATAATAAATTAAAATAACATTCAATTCAATAACATTTATCATCATTGATCACCAAAGTAACAAGTTGTACTTGTAAGCCAAGTTTAACCATTACAAGAAGTAATATTGAAGATATTTCTAAGTCCTAACTTCTAACTGTTAACATGATATGAAATGTTAAAAATTTATAAAATGAAACATGAATAATGAGATGAAATGAAACAACTTTAGTCTTTCACAAATCATCATATTCATAATTCACAATCATTACCAATGAGTTATAATTGCCAAGGCCCAACTTCAAACTTCAAATTTTCATTGTCACAGTGATATAATGTTTACAAAAAATATCATAATGTCATAATGATATGAAAGAGTCAAGAGTCAAGAGTCAAGGACTCAAAACTCAACACTGAACAGTTATGAAAACTAAAGTGACAAGTCTAATAGAAACTAAAAAAGACAAGTAAACTGTAAATCTACAAGTGGCCCTTGCCACGAGAGTCTCCAGGAGTATAAGTAGGTCGTGGCGGTCTTCTAGGAGTCTCCCGCCCAGACCGACGACCAGAACTAGAGCCTCCACGTGAGGGTGTCGATGGAGGTGGCGACAGCAATGGAACAAGACTCGGGCCCCGAGAACTGCTACTGGATGGTGGAAGTGGAGGTGGCATGGCTGCTGCAGCTGCTTCAGCTTCATCCCGTACAAGCTCATCTTCTAGTTCTTCCATATGTACAATGCCATCCTCCAAATTGTCGTCCTCAGGGTGATTGTCCCAAATTTTATATGTGGGATCTTCATTAGCCCGATCACAGTAATGGCTCAACAACCTCAAATTGTAGTGCACATAAACCAAGCTTTCTGCTCGGTTTTCGTTGAGCCTGTTTCTTTTCACATTATGTATATAACTGTAGGTGCTCCAACACCTCTCTGCAGAAGAAGAATTTACAACCTGTGCAAGAACTTTCAATGCCAATTTTCGCAAAAGTCCGTCGCCGCCATATGTTTCCCACCATGTGAGAGAATCAAATTTATCTTTGTCGTCCATTGCATGGAAGTTACCATACAAACCACTGCCAGTGAAGTATCTGCCTATTTCAAGGAGCACAGCTGCACATTCCTCCCTGTCAGGCACCAACTTTTCTAATGCATCCAGATATCCTTTAGTTACCTCTCGATCTAAATGGGGTTTGGTCCTAACATCACCCCCTGCTGCAGGTTTGCCCAACCAAGAATCTGAGTAGTATTTTGGCGTAAGGATATACGCCAAGCAATGTAGTGGAAGGTTAAGCCTTTTCCACCGTTCACACACACAATCGTGAATCAGATTGTACAAGTCGGGATCTCTGTTATTAACAATGTCTTTTATTTCCCCCAACATGGTATCCATTTGCTCATACACCTCGCCAATCACTGGTTTGTCTGTATCTGCAAACCGAATCATGTTATAAATTGGCTTGGTGAAATCCAATCCCTGTCTCACAGTTGTCCAAAACTGCCCATCAAGAGCGGCCTCCTCCACCGTTTCAAAACCTGCAATGTCAGCTACATTTGTAGCCCTTTCCTTTAACACCTGCCAATTTGGACTTGATACCATGCTAGCTAAACCCTCTCTTACCTTCAAAAGGCGCCTGAAGGTGAGGTAATAGCTACCAAATCTAGTCCTCGCAATCTTCAGCAACTCCAATCTCGAGTGACTGCGGAAAAGGCCATGGGTATTGCTATGATTTGTAATAAATTTTATCATTTTTTTTCCTTTCTTGTACAAATCACCAATCCATTGGTATTGTTCATTTTTGTTTTTGACAATATCATGCAACAGAATGTTCAATGTGTGAACCAAACATCCAGACCAAAATATGTTCGGGTATCTATCCTCAATAATTGCTCCCGCTGCCTTACAATTAGGAGCATTATCAGTGATGACTTGGATGACATTGTATGGGCCAATACGCTCAATTGTTTCAAGCAGTGCTTCTGCAATGTTGATAGCGGTCTTGAACTTGTCTGAGTAATCATGTGCAGCTAGAAAAATGGGACCACTTCGGGACACAGCAAGAACACTTATCAATGGCTTGCCTTTTACATTTGTCCATCCATCAGATACAATGGACACCCCATTGTCAGTCCAAGAACTTGTCATTTTATTCAAAGAATGTGATATTTTTGCTTTTTCATGATCAAGGCCAACAGTTCTTGCCTTGTCATACCCAGGGCTCTTGTATCCTTTAGGGGCATCATTTATGGCAGAAACCATTTCGTGCCAATAAGGTGAGCGTAGAACATTGAATGGTATCCCATTTGCATAGAGGAACCTGTAAATTTTTGAATCCACATCATTCCTAGACCCCTCATCAAGGAAATCTGATATGGTTCTACGGCGTAAAGATGATGACCCTGAGCCTCCATGTCCATATCCACTGCCTTGGGAGGATGCTGAAGGAGTTCTTTGTGAGCTTTCAAAGAAACCCCTTGATCTTTTTGCTTTGTATTGGGCGTCCTCCTCTTCCTTTATGTATTTGGCTCTATCTGTTGTTGACACCGCGTCGCAAGTTCTGATTCCTATTTGTTTCTCTCCATCCCATGCCCTTTTCCGCAAAGGTGTCTTCTCAAACGGGTGTATGAGCCTGTGTAATCAGTGTTGCAATGGGGGCAATGAAATTTAGTGGTTCCACCCCCTCTCCCTGTTTCAGCCCTCTGAACATATTTCCACAATGGAGTTTGGTCTTGTTTAGTTTTTTGACCCTCATGTTCACCCTCCTCCACATCCTCCTCACTGGGGTTTTCACCTATTTGACTTCCTCCAGCTTCTTCATCCACCTCTTCAGTTTCAGGCCCCTCCGTTTCCTACTCTCCACCACCATAATAACCAGAAAAGGGACCAGGAAGAGGAAAATGCCAATAAAAATCCCCAGGTCCATCGTGTTTGATGTTTGTAGGGTTTGAGTCTTGAATCTGCAAATTAATTTAGTTTATTGGGATTAATTCATTTAATTTATTAATTTAATTTAAATTAATGATATTTAAACTCAAACAAGTAAATTAAACTAAACAAACTAACTACCTAACCAACTAAACTAACTAAATGATTAAGTTACTTACCTCTGCAAGCTTGCTCCTCGCTCCTTAGCACTTGCTCCTCGCTCCTCAGCTCTGGCTCCTTGCTCCTCAGCTCTTGCTCCTTGCTCCTTTGCTCTTCCTCAGCTCTCAAGCTCAAGCTCAATCTCATTGAAATGATTTTTTTTTGGCCCATTGGGCTTATAAACCAAAAAAAATTAGTTAAATTTTTTTGTTTTTTCGGGTCCGGTGGAATTTTTTTCCGCCGAACCGCTCTCGGATTTTTAAAATTCGCTCCCGGAGCGTTTTTTAATGCCCGGGAGCGATCAGGGAGCGATCGCTCCGGGCATTAAAAAGTGCTCCGGGAGCGCGGGAGCGATCGCTCCCTAAAGCGCTCCCTCACAGACCAGGGAGCGCAAATTTTTTTACGGGAGCGCGCTCCCGACCCGCTCCCGAGCCGCTCCCGCCCGGAGCGCGCTTCGGGAGCGGGTTCGAAGGGGGGGGGCGCTCCCCCGCAACAGTGCACCGAACTAAGCTCGTAGGCCAATATATTTTCAGCAAACTTTACATCTCTTCTAATGATAACATTTTTGGACTTAAGTGGAATAAGTCTATATCCTTTGACATCTTTAGAATATCCAACAAAAATACATTTTTCACTCTTAGGTTCTAAAGCTTTATGTTTCTCATTTGGAATATGGGCCCATGCTTCACTCCCAAAAACACGAAAGTGACTTACATCTGGTTTAATTGAGCTCCATGCTTCTTCTGGAGTGATATTCTTTAAACCTTAGTAGGAGTGTGATTTATTATGTAATTTGCACAGTTAATTGCTTCTGCCTAAAAATTAAGACTAAGTCCTTTAGATTGAAGCATACAATTAGCCATTTCCTTTAAGGTGTGATTCTTCCTTTCAGCTACACCATTTTGTTGTGGAATATATGGAACAGTATGTTGCATTTGAATTCCATTCTCAGTGCAAAAGTTGATGAATTTGTTGTTAACATATTCTCCGCCATTATCAGATCTTAGCTTAAGAATTTGATGTCTAGATTGTTTTTCAATAAAGGCTTTAAAGGCCAAGAACATGTTAAATACTTCATTCTTGAGTTTTAAGAAGTATACCCAAGTGCGTCTGGAGAAATCATCAATGAAAGTTAAGAAATACTTGTAGCCAAAGAATGAAACAACTGGAAGTGGACCACATAAATCACTATGCACAAGCTGTAAAGGGGATGAGGTGTGCCAAGAGGCACATTTTTCAAAACTATCTCAATGATTTTTTCCGAGTACACATCCAGAACAAACACCATCTCTGCAAGATACCATTGGAAGACTTGTCACCATATTTTCTTTACATAGATTCTGAAGGGAGCAATAGTTTAAGTGACCAACTCGCTCATGCCAAAGCTTGCTCACTTCATCATTATGAGCAACAAATACTGAGGGAAGAATTGATGACCCAAAGTTGTTAAACTTATACAACCTTGTAGAATCATCAGCAATGCCAGTAGCTAAAATCTGTCTAGGATCTCTTAGGTCCTTAATTACAACATCGTGAGGTGAAAATTCAATGATTTTACCTTCACTTGAATGAGTTATCTGATATACAGATAGAAGGTTGCAGGATAAGGTTGGAACACATAATACATCATTAAATTGACCATTGTCTATATGAACAGTTCTAGTCCCTACAACACTAAGAGATCTATCATCACCAACATATATATTTTTGGTGTTACAATCATTTAAAGAAGAAAACATGGCTTTGTTTTTGGCCATGTGATAAGAAGCTCCAGAATCAATGAGCCACTCATGAGAATGAGAAGAAGAAGATACATTTAGTGCATATCCAGACCGAGATGCTTGACAACCACATGCAGAAAGTGTTATTCCTGAAGATGAAGTTGCAATTGAAGAGTGCTCCAAATGGATGTTATGATTCTTCATTGCTACTTCCAAAGCTTCCATCTTCTTAAAGCATTTGGATTCTAAGTGGCCATCTCGATTACAAAAGTGGCAATGTCTATTAGTTTTTTTCCGTCTGTTTTTATTTTCCTTATCATTTTGTTGAAATGATTTTTCATTTTGAGACTGAAATTGCTTAGGACCCTTGTTTGGTTTAGGACCATTCTTTTTAGGGTACGGCTTCTTAGGATTCTTTGAATTTGGTTGTTGTTGGGTGGCTAAGGATTTCTTAGAAGAGTTTCCAAGATTAAAAAGACCAAGGTGTAAGAGTTTTTCTTGTTCTCTTATTAAAGAATCACAAAAGGCATCAAAGGAAGGGGACTTGTAGTCTTGTCCTTGAGAAATGAAGGTTTCTCTTGTAGAATAGAAGGTGGAAACAAACACAGAGTAGGTTGGTCCCAACTTAGTAAGAATGGAATAGATAAGGTTACCATCTTCTTTTTTAACCTTAACACTTTCCAAGAGAAGTCTAAGGGTCTTGAACTTGGACAAAAAATCTTCAATGGAAGAAAAATTATTGGGGTCCAATGTAAGCAACTGATTTTCAAGTTGATGGGCTCTAAATTCATTTTTAATTCCAAAAACTTTAATGATTTGTTTCATTAGGAGTATCAAGTTCTGCGATATGGAATCTAAGGTCTAGAGAAATAGACATCCCTATCAACCACGTGCTTGATCTTGCCTATTTTCCCATTTGGTTGCCTTATCTTCATTTTTTGGTTTGGTTTCTTGGCCTGAGGCTATTCTGTAAAGACCTTTACTTCTAGTAAATCCACAATGTAGAATCACCATTGGAAGTAGTTGGTGCTGTCAAGAATAACTTGGCATGGACTTTCCATTTTAACAGAAACTGAAGCTATAGATGCTGAAACTAAGTGTTCCAATGGAAAGATCTCGAAAAATTAAGCTGATTAAAAAAAAATGGCTCTAAAAACGGCTTCCGGATGAAGAAGTTATGGCTTTTTGAAGAAAAGTTGTTGAAGATGCCGACGAAGTGCGGGAATGTGCAGAAATGAATGATAATGTTATATTTAAAAAAAATCCGCCCCCTTTCCAAACTTAATCTAATTAGCTCACTTTAAAAAAAGAATTATATGACTCACTTTTATAAATAAGTGAAAGTCACTTTTACAATGGTACTTTATGAGCTACCCACTAAATTGTAACTTAAATAAAAGATAAAGAGGCTTTAGAATTATAAGTGACTCACTTTTTCTAATGGGTGAGAACACTTTTACATAAAGTAACTTTAAAACATAAGTTACATGTGCTTTTTGAAAAAGTAACTCAACAAAAAGAAAAACTTGAACTCAAGACCTCTATTCTCATAAAGTAACTTTGGACCAAGTGAGCTAGTTTAAAAGGTTAGTAATTTTTGGAAAAGAGGAAGGGTTTTTTTTTTAGTCACCGAAGCTTTGGGGTGCGTGCTTACTTGAGAAAGCTTTTTTTTGCCTACAAAACAAAAACCACAAAACCCAAAACGGACATACAAAGAAAAAAACAAACCTTATGGTTTGAAGTTAGCTTTACCCGGAAACTAACAATTTTCCTCAATGTTTCTGATTTTCCGAGATCACACTAAGGTGCGGTGGAAAAAAGCATACACATGAGAAAAAAAACTTCCTTTCTGTTTCTAATTTGACCAGATCACACAGAGTTGCGGGGCAAAGAGCATACGCAGAAATGAAAGGTGTAGATCCGGTAATAAAAAACAAAGAGATAAATAAACCAAAATAAACAGAGAGAAGATAACTAGAAACTGCAAAAAAACAATGTATACATCTAGATCTTAAAAATGATGTAGCTCGGGCTACCGAAAACCTTTTCACGTGAAACAAAAGGGGTTCCTCACTCGAACAAATGCTCCTAACACAATAGAGCAGTCCTCTCGGCTCGAAAGCAGTCAGAAATAGTAGATCTAGGAAACGGCAGTCAGATGCAGTTCTACCGGCTTCAAATTTGGATCACCAATGGATGCGGCCCTCAACTTGCTCCAATACCATGTAGGACTTTACAGGGTAAGTTCCTCAGACAGAACACCAAAGGAAACCACTCACAAACAAATCACAGATCAATACACCAGTATTCTTGATGTGGTTAAAACCCTCAAAGAGGGAAACAATCCACGGCCTGAGCCAACGCGGCCACTTCGAGCAATTTATTAATAAAAGAATGAAAATTTACATAAGCTTCTCTCATGAACGGTTACGCTACAAATGACCCTCCATGCTCTTTAAATATAGATCATCGACCAATCAGGTGTTAAGCCACAGATCAAGTGTCGGTAATATCGAGGAGAAAATGAACTGTCGGATCACTACATATCGTGATCGTCGGAATGTAAGTTACAAAAGTACATAGTAAAGCAACACACTTTACCTAACTCTACACTAGACCAAGTTATGCTTAACTATTTTCTATGTGTTGGAATATCCTAGCAATTGAACTTAGCACTTAAATCTATTGCTTCTGATGTGCTTTGGATTGGTAGCATTATTGAGGATGCATGGCATATCCGCAACTTTATAAAAAATCATACAAATTCCCTCACTATCTACAAGGAGTACACCAATCTATCATTGTTGAAGGTTGCACATACATAGTTTTCCTCTTCATTCTGTTCATTTGGGGTAGCATCGGATGTGCTCTAATCCTCAAATTTTGCAGGGAGGCTTGGGCACAGGTATTCCAAAGAACCCAGAAAGTGTTTTGGGAAATTTCACCCAGAAGTGATTTTATTAAAATAATTAATATTTTTAATGGGGTTCCTAGGTCTAAACTTAGGAAAATTAAAATATTAATGGATATTAATCTAATCAGGGGTGAAACTTCTAGAAAAAGCCATGGATCAAGTCAAAACGATCTGAGCCTTTGATTATGTTTTAACCTAGGTCGTTGGTTGTCCGACATGAAGATATAAGAAGGGGCTTGAGGGTCATTTGGAAAATACACAGAGAGATAGAGAAAATAGATTTTTTGAAGTGAGAAATTCTCAGGAGGAAAATCGATAGAGGAGATCTCTAGTAGTAGAGGGGAAGGGATAGTTGAGTTGGAGGATCTTCTCCAGAACCATGAATACTCAACAGAAAGGCAGAGATACATCAGTGGAGGCAGCACAAATCCAGGGAGGACTGACGCTAGGCCAGGAGGGCCCACGCAGTCCTTGATGGAGTGCCAGAAGGGCCAGTGCAAAGGAAGAGCTATCCTCCTATAGAAATCCGAAACTAGCCAGGGAGCAGCTGGATCAGTCGGGAAGGTTGACGTTAGAGCTCCAAGAGGCAGTCAGACCCAACATAGAGCTGACGCAGAGCCTCAGAGAGCTCCACACAGGCCCACGCAGTTACTGCGAAGGGGCAGCGCAGTTATAGCCAGGGATAGTCAGTTCAGTTTCCGGATCAGAGGGATTTGCCGGGTGAAGTGAGGTAATCTCACTAAGTTTTCTGCCAATGTCTTTTTCTGTGTAACTGGATTGCGAGAAGGGCATCCAAATTTGAATTCAGAACTACTGCTTAATAATAATAAACCCTCAGAGTTGTTGCACCAGTTTTCCTGCATTGGGTTTTTCCAGGGACTATTTGTCCAAAAATAATTGTCCTATGTGTTGCATTTTTTTCTTTCGTGCTCAATATTTTGTCTCCGCATATATGTAAATTAAGTCAAGGCTGCATATTTATTTACTTCGAAATTTACCGTAGAAGACAGTAAATAAATTGCATGTTTTAATCAAGTAGGAGAAGTAACATCAATTTGTTGCAGTAGGGATTCTAGCTTAGGAATTTTCACATGGTATCAGAGCTAGTGCAGGTGAGACAAGAAGAGCAGAACCAGAAACCCCAACGCTGAGCAGAAGGGGAAATCAAAAAGCTGTAGGAGGCAGCAAGTTGAAACCCCAGAGGGTTTGCGCAGTTCCAGCCAAAGGGTCGAAAATTCGAGGGAGTCTCTCTCCGAGTGAGTTGACGGAGAGAAAGAGCTTCCAATTCGAATTTTACCGTGGCAAAGGGAGCAGCGTTGAGGCTCAGCATGAGGAGCAGTTCGTGGACGGAGATTTTTCAGTTGGGTCATGAAAATAATGAAGAGCAGGTCACAAAAATCAGTGGCATTCAAAATTTTCCAGATGAATGTTATCCAAATCAGATAGAAAGTTGCATGTCGATCGCGTCATCATCAACATCACATCCTACCAAGAGCAAGGGTAAAAGGCAAAAGAGAAGAAGGAAGAAATTTGATGCATCTGATGCTTGGGAGAAGCTCTATATTCGGATAAGGCAGAGTCCTAGCATTGTCAGAATTCAGCCTGGCACATCCAAGAAGCAGCCCACAGACTTACTGAAAAGTCGGCAGATGCTTAGTATGCACTATGTTGAGGACATCTGATGCCATGGACATCGTTTTGTATATTATCTCTAACCCTGTTCCCTTTTTATTTCATGTCGTTAGAGAGTTTATTTCACACATTTATATTCCAGTTTATTAGAGAAGATTTTCTATTCCAGCGGTATTTTCTATATATACATGATGATTTCGATGTTGAATGTATATCTATTTGATGGACTTTTGTTTCCTTGGATGCAGGATTCTGAAATTCTCATGTTACTTCTTGGAAGCAACATGTCCCCATATGGAGCCAGATGTTGAACTCAAATTGTCAAAGTTCCATGGAAACGGAAGTGCCAACTTTTTCAACAAGGATCAAATCACATATCAACAGTTTGTGTGTCATGGCCATCCCATTGTACAAGTTATATATTGTAAATGATCTTAGTAAAACCTTTAGTCTATGTAACAACCTAGGTAAGCCTATAATTTGATGACAAATTCCATCCTAGGAGGTTTTTTAACCTTACTGATTACCTATGTTTTTCGCACGGCTAATCAGAAGGGTTTTTTCCCTCCAGCTTAAACCCCCAAAGCTAGGGTGAAATTTATTGTCGAATTATCAGGTGAGTCCTAGTGTTTTAGTCGAGTCTGATATAAAAGTGGTTTGGGAATAATTTAAGTTGATTGGCTTAATTATTTTATTACAAATCACTTGGTTTACTAGATCATATTGAGTCGCAGATGGGCTATGTGCCTTGAGGGTCTAAGACAAATGTGTATTCCCTCTTTGCATCTTGTAAATGAAAAATCATATGTATTAGAGAGTTGGAATAATAATTAATCCCCTTGTCTGTAAATTAATTAATTTTTATAGCAAAATAAAATTAAATCCTAAGCCAAAAAATTAATTAATTAACATCAATTTAAATTATCTTAGGAAAATAAATTCTCTAAATGGAAAAATTCGTGAATCTTAAAAAAATCAATTTTTAAAGGTCCTCCACCAAGGGAATATTGTCTTTTTAAAAAAAAATGGACCCTTGGACCTTGGTGGTTTAATTAATTTTGAGCTAATTAAAATGGAATTAAATGATAAATTCGCAAATTCCTCAAAAATAAAAAATCACGGGCCAAGATTAAAAGATCTTGAAGTGTTTATCAACAACCAAGATTATTTTGACAAGGATCAAAGAAACTAAACGTTAATTTTCCATTTGGAGGATTTATCTATAAATTAGAGAGTTAGTTGAGTCTCTAATAATCTTGATCTCTGACTAGAAAATTTCTGCTGAAGCAGCTTTGTAACTATTGTCCTGCTGTGAACTATTTTTTGTCAATCATAATAAAGACTTTGGGGTGCAATTCAAGGTGTTCTTGCTTATTGATTTGTGGTATGTGCTGACTACAAGCATTTCTATGTTGTGTTGAATATTAGTAGGATTTGTTTTTCATTAGATGGAGATAGAACCATACTATTGATAGTTTTGGGCTAATCTTAGGTGGTTTGATTCCCCATGTGATCTAACAAATTATTTTGAGATAAATTCATAGTGCTTGCAAGTACTTCAGTCCTTGGCCTCCAAGTTCACAAACTTGGGCAAGAATCATTGTTGCTTGGATTCCAAATATCTATATGGTGGATTAAATCTTCGCTAAGGCTATAGTATACATTGGGGTTTTTAGTATTTTTAACCATTCTTCAAAGGAAAAAACTCCATAAAAATATTTTTCTCACAAATTTAAAATTTTTAAAACCCTTGTATATTTGTAGATCTTGTGAATAATTTTGTAGATCTAACTTGTAAATTATTTTTTCTAACTTGGGTTTTGGGGATCTTTAGTATTTTGTATACATTTGTGTTAGTTTTTGTAGCATCAGATGTGTTCTAGCCACGATATTTTGTGAAGAGGCTAAAATACATAAGATCTCCAAAACCTAGAAATCGTTTCTGAAAATTCCGCTGAGAAATGACTTAAACAGATTATTAGTCAGTTTTTAAATATTCCCTAAGTCTAAACTTAGGGAATATGGTTAATTAATCAGAATTAATTGAGTCAAGGTGTGAATGTTCTAGAAACTCAAATGGATCGACTTCAAGTTAATCTTAGTCATCGATTAAGATCTAATCTTGGTCGTTGAAGTCTCAACAGAGGATTATAAGAAGTTGATGGGGTTGGAGAAATTAGTTCAGCGGTTAGATTTCATGAGCAAATCGATTTCTAGAATAAAAACAATCAGTTGGTAGAGAGAACAAGTGAGATCGAAGTTGCGATTGAGGGGCAGGGACAGTGAGCCGAAGGAAAGATCCGGGGAGGCAGCAGCAAGTGAATCGAATTATCCCAAAGAGGAAACACTGAGGGACTACGTAGTGCTTCAGTTAGGCAGATCGATTTGGTGAGGAGAAAAATTTGTTCTCAGTTCCAGAGGCCAGGAAGGAGTCCCAGAGGGCTGGAGAGACAATTTTATCAGCTTCCAGAGGCAGAACGACTTCATCTGAGCCCAGTCCAGTGCAAGCTTGTGAAAATTTCTGAATCGAACAAGTCAGAAATCCTACTGAAGTAAAATGATTTGCATTACCTACTTGTGTTCTTCATTTAACAAGTTATTTTTAGAAATATTCAGAAAATATTAATGTAAATACACTGCAGCCTACACCAATATACAGATCAAGTACTGAAAAATAAATGAGACAAACACACAAAGGACACACTTATTTTTGGGCTAAACGTCCACGAAAAAACCCAACGCAGGAAAACCAGTGCAACAAATATGAGGGTTTTATTATTAAGCAAATTTTTTAATGCAGCTAGGCTACCAAATCTGGCTCACCCAACAGAGAATAAACCCGACAGAAGTACCTCTATTCGAAGACAGATATTTCGGCAAATCCATCACCTAGATGAACAAACCCCACAGGTGACTGCGTTATCCCTAGTGCTAGGCAGTGATGGCTGCTCCAAGCTCTGCGCTGGAACTGTGTCACCTCCTCTAGGAGCTGCGTCACCCTCCCAGTGAGCCTTCCCGGCTCAGAATTCGATTTGTTGAACTGCTGCTCTCTCTGCCTCACAGAAACCCCAGCGTTGCCTCTAAGTGACTGCGTCAACTCCTCTAGCCTCTGCATCACCCTTTCTCGAGTTGCGTTGTCTCTCCCTAGTGCTGCTCTACCTCTCTACTATGTATTCTCGGCCTTGGACTGAAGTCCCTCTGCCGAACTGCCCCTCTCTGCTAGAGATATCCTCAATTGATTTTCCTCGAGAACTTCTCACTTCAGAAAATCGATTTTCTCTATCTCTCTATGTGTATTCTCCAACTGACCCCAAGCCTCCCTTTATACTTTTCCTGTTGAGAAATCAACGACCGTGATCTAATCCCTAATCAATGGCTAAGATCAAATTAGACTTGATCCTCATCTCTTAGAATCTTTTCACCCATATTTTCATTAATACCCATTAATATTTTAATTTTCCTAAGTTTAGACTTAGGAACCCCATTAAAAATATTAATTATTTTAATAAAATACAATCCGGGTGGAATTTCACCAAACGATTTCTGAGTCTTGGAGATCTCATGTGTTCTAGCCCCTCCACAAAAGTTCAAAACTAGAGCACATCTGATGCTACCCAAAAATCAACACTCCCTCTTAGTGAGGAATGTGCTCTAGTAATACTTCCGAGCAGAAGTATCACACTGATCCACGACATCGATCCTTTGCGCTGCTGATGCTCGACCTGCTGCTCCTCATCCACTACGCTGATGCAATCTGTATTGCTACCCATGACACTGCCACTGTCACTGTTGCATCTGTACTGCAACTCCCACTCAATATGCTGCATCATGCTGCCCATAGCACTGCCAATGCTAATTGTTGCACTGCAACTAAGTTGTTGAGAAGTAAGCAACTGAAAATCCACCCAACAGCTGACATGTTGGTCAGTTTGGATGCCCCTAGACGCTAAAGCTACATCTATTGCTAATCTGTGTTGACCCTTTGATGCTACTACACTGCTATTGTATCTGCTTTGTGCCTTCCGCACTGTTGCAACACTCCACTGCGTTGCCTCAGATTTTGAGCACTCTAGCTCTGCCACTATTGCTCCATCATCACTCGCACCAACTGACTCTCGTCATTCTGCTAATGTCATTAAGGGCTCCCATAGTCATATGCGATCCAAGAGTTTGGGCACCTCAAGGATCCTGCCCTTCATGTAGTCCTCCCGACTACAACTCAATATCGCCCCACCTCTTCTCTAGAGGTGCATCAGCACTCATGGCGCAATCCTCATCATCCTCTTTGTACTCTTGCGCTGGAGCAGCCATTGAGTCAAACTTCTCTTCTTTGCCCTTCTTCCGAGGGCACTGCGTGGCGAAATGACCCATTTCTCCACATCTCAAGCATTTGACTTTGGATATGTCCTTTTTCTTTCTCTCCTGCTGCCTATGAAACCGGATTCGTCCAAAACCCTGGACGAATCCCGAATCGGACACGATTCTGTCCTGACACGTGTCATTCTGGAAGGACTCGCCGTGTCCTCTTGTGGCACGTCGTGTCCAGGGGCGTGTTCAAAAAATGGAAAACGTGTCACAATTTTCAGATCGAGTCCTGGTTTCGAATTCGTTTTTCAGGTCTGCTGCTAGGTTTAAATGCGTTGTCTCTCCCATTTGACGGCAATTGCAAAGGAGTCGGATCGTAAAACAGCGATTTGGCAAAGCCGCAAAGGATTCATTCACCAGTTGTAGCGAGGAGCGGACCTCATTTAGGTTTATATTCGCATTCAATCAGCGATTCACTGTTCAGCAATCTTGCAGGTTAGTTTTGGCAGTGACTTGTCTTCGTTGTTCTCCTTTCACGCTGCCGCGGACATCCTCCTCTTTACCCTCACGCTGCTGTTTAACAGTTTAAGGCTTAATGCAGCCATTGTTTGGCTGGCTCTTGCTGCCTGTAGCAGCCCTTGAGGCTTAACGCAACACCCTCCTTATGGCCTCACGGCCCTCACCTATTTGCCTAACGCTATCCTTTAAACTTACAATCTGCCATTCTATATTAATATTGAATCCCATAAGTCCTGCAGTAACTCCAATATCTAAAGGTAGAAGGGACTGATTCTATATTCATATTCTATCCAATTAGTCCTCCAATCCGATATCTAAAGGTAGAAGAAGGGACCCTTAACTTCTGAGAGAACAAACCTGTGCAGAAGATATCGCATAAGCATTGAGTTGGCAATCTATATAATAGCAGCTCAGTGTCAATATTATATTGATTTTTGTATTCAATTAAGAAAAACAGGGCTACCGCCAGGTCTGTCTTGCGTTGAGAACAAAAAAATTGTTATTGCCGGTCTAGAGTGCAGGTGCCGAGAGTAATAAAGTAGTTTT
Source organism: Pinus tabuliformis (assembly GCA_031772625.1). Taxonomy (NCBI): domain Eukaryota; kingdom Viridiplantae; phylum Streptophyta; class Pinopsida; order Pinales; family Pinaceae; genus Pinus; species Pinus tabuliformis. Next base: position 298,135,278 of record CM062813.1, read on the forward strand.
TTTTTTTTTTGTTTAAGAAGCTCATTTTTTAGTTTGTAATGAGGGCTGGTTAGATTTCGATTGATAGGTTTTTGGCAGCTCACAGACAAATCTTCAATGTTAAAGCCTTTGTTGCAACCTTCCTTTCCTTCCAGCCCAGATCTGCCTCATTGAGCCACTTTTCTCTGCTTTGCGGGATTCGTTTTAGCCCGAGCTTATCACTGTGGACTGGAGAGATTAATTTCTGGGTTGATAAATTGTCAATTTTTGCAGAGAAGTATAGATAAACAGTATATGTGATCACTGATCAGTATCACTGAGTTAAAATCTTACTTTTATACGGTTTTGTCTGTTGAATCTTCTATTACTTTCTTTAACAAGAAGTTTATAATATCCAAGCGTTTGCAATACAACTGGATTGCTTCCATTCCTCAATTATTTTATCATTTCAGTCCCACCTGTAATGTCCCTTCTCACCTGTACAGTCCCTAATAAAAACTTGTGTTTCAACTTCTGCTGCATCCTCCTCGTTCTGATGACACTCAAGAACTTCAACTGAATCATCAGCCACATCAACTGAATCATGAATCTCTACAACGGTGGATGGATAATCTGATTTTTATACAGCAACATAGAATACAGCCAGTGAGCCACTGATATATACTATAAAATGAACTTGATTCTTGTTCATTTCTTTTGCTGTTTGCATTTTTAAATTTTTATAGCAGTTTGACTGTTTGTTCATTTTTTTTACAGGTTGAGGTAACATGGCTCAATCAAAGGCAGCAAGGAAGGGCAAGAATGTCATGGGTAGAGATGCTCTTCCTCCCCCAATATCATCAGAGTCTGCTGCAAGTAATGTTGAGGGAAGAGGACTTAAAGACAATGAAAAATATCCATTGTGGAAATATGTCACAAGAGAGGATGGGCCAAACAACAAGGGAAAGGGAGGAGGCAATGTGCAATGGAAATGCAACTTTTGTAATATTTCTTTCAAAAGCACATATTACCGTGTGAAACCACATTTGTTGGCTATACCTGGTTGTGGGATTGGATCTTGTAAAGTTATTACTTCACAAGAGAGAAAAGAATTGGAAAGGGAGGCCAATGTTGGTATGGAACATGTGGCACTGGCTTCAAAATCAAAAGCACCCAAGGGCAAGAATGAAGACCCCCTTCCATTTTTGAGGAAAGCCACCACCAAATTTCCATTTGAGAGTTCTACTTCTACTGGGGGACAAGCATTAAAAAGAAGATCACTTGGTCCAATGGACAGGATTTTCCAAAAAGAGAGACGGGAAGAGCTTGATCTCACCATTGCCTTCTTCTTCTATCAAAACTTCATATCATTTAATGTTGCACGTTCACCTTTATTTGTTGAGATGTGCCGAGCTCTAACTCAAGGGGCTCCAGCAGGGTATGTGCCTCCTGGGTCAGAGAAGCTGAGAACCACATTGTTGACAAAGGCAAAAAAAGAGGTGCAAAAAATGCTCGAGCCTATTAAGGCATCATGGCCAACATCTGGGGTTAGCATTGTTTCTGATGGATGGACAGATCCAGCACGACACCCAATCATCAACTTCATGGTGTCTTCCTTGAATGGTTCAGTTTTCCTGAAAGCAGTGGATACACTTGGTGAATACAAGGATGCACAATTTATGGGTGAGTTATTTATTAGAGTTGTTGAAGAGGTAGGTGTTGATTCTTGTGTGCAAATCATTACAGATAATGCACCTGTTTGCAAGGCGGTTGGCATGATTATGGAAGCTAAATATCCACAAGTGTTTTGGACACCTTGCATTGTCCATTCATTGAACTTAGCACTGAAATCCATTGCTTCTGATGTGCTTTGGATTGGAAGCATTATTGAGGATGCAAGACATATCCGTAACTTTGTGCAAAATCATACAAATGCCCTCACTATCTACAAGGAGTACAGCAATCTATCATTGTTGAAGATTGCTAATACACGGTTTGCATCTTCATTCATGATGTTGAAGAGGTTGAGGGAGGTCAAGACTGCTCTTGGGTCCATGGTTATTTCTGAGTTTTGGTCTTTTTGGAGAAAGACAGATCAGGCAGCCTCTAAAAGAGTGAAGGACACGGTACTAGATGATGCTTGGTGGGAGAGGGTAGATCTATTTATTCGGATCATGGACCCTATCATCTCTTTGCTTCGAGTTGCAGATACAGACAAACCCATCCTAGGAGAGGTTTATGAGGGATGGGATTCCATGATTGGGTCTGTGAGGAGCATTATTCTACAGAGTGAGTGCCCCCAGTATGAGACATCACCAGAGGCCTTTTGCGATACCATACATGATATTCTTGTCCGCAGATAGGACAAGAATTGTACACCTTTACATTGTTTGGCTCACTCATTGAACCCCAAATACTACAGCCATGAGTGGCTGAATGGTGGACCTTCCCGCAGATTCCCTCCTCACATGGATGGTGAAATCTCACAGGGGAGGAAAGAGGCATTGAAGCGGATTTATCAGGATAGTGCATTGCTTGCGGAGGTGGAGGATGCCTTTGCAGAGTTTTCCACTGGCACTGGTCGATTTGGAGGTTAAGATGTGATTAGAGACAGGGGGCTTAAGAAGCCCTACTCTTGGTGGGCAAATCATGGGGCAACAAGCCCTCCTCTTCAGCAGTTAGCCATGAGGCTCCTCTCTCAGGTGACTTCATCCTCTTGTTGCGAGAGGAATTGGAGCACATATGGGAATTTGCATACTGTGAAGAAGAACAAGCTTGAGCAGTCGAGGGCAGAGACAATGGTGTATGTGCACACCAACCTTCGTCTTATTTTCAGGCAGAGGGAAGAGTGGTTGAGGGGAAAGACAAAGATGTGGGATGTCTTTCCTGAAGATATGGGTCTGGACACCACTGTTGAGTTGGCATTGGCCAACATGGATCTCGGTGATCCAGTGCTAGACCCTATTAGTTTTGATGACTTAGCGGGGTCAACCTCCATACCAGCAGATGCAGAGGCGACTATGGATACAGGGGAGGAGGAGGATGCAGAGGAGAGCAGTGGGGACCATGATGATGGGGACAGTGATGTTGATTCTGATGTTGATTGATGCCTTGAGGCTTGTATACCTATAGTTGTTTTATATTTTCTATTTCTATTTGCCATTGGCATTGCACCAACACTACCTATGTAACAGATTTTGATTTCATGACTTAATGAGAAAACTACAGTTGTCAGTGTGTTTATCTTACTATCTTGTAGTTGTAAGTTGTCTTTCAGTTATGAATTATGAATCATGATTTAAATGTTTAATAGATTTATCATTTATATGACCAGTACCACTGACATTTATTTGAATTTTGTATGTACTATGCATGCTAATAGCTATAGATGGAGATCTATGTTTGAAATCAATAAATTTGTATCATTAATTAAAATTTGTGTAAGAAATATGCTAATAACTAATTTTATATATATATATATATATATATATATATATATATATATTGTTAAATATATATATATATATATATATTTTTAAATATATATATATATATATATATATATATATATATATATATATATTTTAATAAAATAATATATAACGTGTCCTGTTCGGGGGTCAGCGTGTCCCGAATCCGACACCACGAATCCCGAATCCTACGTGTCCCGAATCCTACGTGTCCCGAATCCCCGTGTTAGGTGACTTAGCCTGCTGCCCTTGTTGTCCTACTGATGCGAGAGCCACATCCTCCTCTTCCTCCTTCTTGACTCTGATCCCTTTGTTGCTGCTTCCCGCCTTGGTCAATTGTCTGATCTCTTCTTGTTGAAGAGCTGCCACCATCTCCTCCCAACTGGGAAGAGAAGCCCTGCCCAAGAGGCTTTGGACAAAGGTTTCCCAGTCTTTAGTGACTGCATTCAGGGCAATCTTGACCATAAATTCAGGATCTGGTGTAGCCCCTACGAAAGTTAGCCGATCACGGATCCTTTGCAACCTGAGAAGAAAGGGATTGATTTCTTCTCCCTTCTGCATCTGAAACAATCTCAGCTGACTCTCAAGCAACATCTTCCGCTGAACGGAAGTTCCATCGTACAATGCCTTCAAGGCTTCCCACATTTCCATTGTTGTGTCTTTCTCAGCGACATGTGCAATCACATGATCCTTGACCCCATCCAAGATCATGCACTTTGCTTTTGCCTGAGCTTCCTCGTACTTCTTGAGAGGATTATCATCAATCGGAATAACAACCGTCTTCAAGGCATAATCCTTGATGCGATTTTTATCCAAAACTGCCAAGAACCTGACCTTCCAGATGACGAAGTTGGATGCTCTTTCCAACCTGTCCTGATCACTCATTCCGTTAACGACCATCTCCGCTCAAATGAATGTCGAATTGGTTCTCTTCTCCCACTTTCGTTGTTGCCCCAGAAAAACTCGGATCTGGATTTCTTTGGCACTAGAAATCCTCTAAGGAACAAGCTCCCTCTGAATTTTGATTTGCTCCATGGAAATCCTTTTGCCAACCACTGTCGAACCACCCCTCTTTGATCTCTCTTTGTTGCTGGTCAGCACTGGATCTAGATTTCTTGGCAAGAAATCTTCTGATGAACTGATTCCCTCTACTTTGCTTCTGCCCCACTAAGTATTGTTCTGCACCAACAGAATCAACACCCCACTAGCAACTCCAGATGAAATCTGCGCTACACCTCTAGCTCCGACAACCGGAAAAACGAGACTCAACAGTCTCTGCGCTGGCCATGTAACCACTGCATTGCCCTCTACAGCAATAGCATCACCCAATCAGGCTGATGCTGGCTCTGCGTGAGCCTCCCTTGGTTACTGTGTCACCCCTCCTCTGCTCTCTCAGCCAGAAACTGCGTTGTCTCTTGGGACAATTGCCTTCACGCACGAATTCGCCTCTGTCCTTTCGTCGATGGGTTTAGTCCTCCTTGATCTGCAATTCCTCTAATACCATGTCAAAATTTCTGAATCGAACAAGTCATAAATCCTATTGCAGTAAACTGATTTGCATTACCTACTTGTGTTCTTCATTTAACAAGTTATTTTCAGAAATATTTGGCAAATATTAATGTAAATGCACTGCAACCTACACCAATATACAAATCAAGTGCTGAAAAATAAATGAGACAAACACACAAAGGACACACTTATTTTTGGACTAAACGTCTCTGGAAAAACCCAATGTAGGGAAACTGGTGCAACAGATATGAGGGTTTTATTATTAAGCAGATTTATGAATACAACTAGGGTGCCAAATCCGGCTCACATAACAAAGAATAAACCCGGCAAAAGTATCTCTATCCGGAGACAGATATTTCGGTGAATCCAACACCTGGATGAACAAACCCCATAGGTGACTGTGTTGTCCCCAGTGTTGGGCAGCGATGGCTGCTCCAAGCTCTGCATTGGAATTGTGTTACCTCCTCTAGGAGCTGTGTCACCCTCCCAGTGAGCCTTCCCGGCTCAGAAATCGATTTGTTGAACTGTTGCTCTCTCTGCCTCACAGAAACCCCAGTGTTGCCTCTAAGTGACTACGTCAGCTCCTCTAGCCTCTGCATCATCCTTTCTGGAATTGCGTTGTCTCTCCCTAGTGCTGCTCTACCTCTCTACTATGTATTCTCGATCTTGGACCGAAGTCCCTTTGCCGAACTGGCCCTCTCTGCTAGAGATCTCCTCCATTGATTTTCCTCTTGAGAACTTCTCACTTCAGAAAATCATTTTCTCTATCTCTCTGTGTGTATTCTCCAACTGACCCCAAGCCTCCCTTTATATTTTTCCTGTTGAGAAATCAATGGTCGTGATCTAATCTCTAATCAATGGCTAAGATTAAATTAGACTTGATCCTTGTCTCTTAGAAGCTTTTCACCCATATTCTCATTAATACCCATTAATATTTTAATTTTCCTGAGTTTAGACTTGGGAACCCCATTAAAAATATTAATTATTTTAATAAAATACAATTCGGGTGGAATTTCACCAAACAATTTCTGGGTCTTGAAGATCTCATGTGTTCTAGCCCCTCCACAAAATTTCGGAGCTAGAGCACATCCGATGTTACCCAAAAATCAACAAAGTCGTCCATCTAGCTACGTAGAGTATCACAAAGGTTGATGCAGTGCTCCAGGAGGCCGAGTTCTGATAGGGAAAGTCCAGCCAGAGATTGCATGTGGGAGAAGGGTAATTCCCTTCAGTATTTTACTCAGATTTTCTTGTTGTTTGGATAGCGAGTTGGGCATCCATAGATGTACTCAGATTTCACTGTTGCATATTGTTGCACCGGTTATCCCAAGTTGGGTTTTTCCGAGGACATTGGTCCAAAAATAATTGTCATTTTATGTGTGTGTGTGCTAGTATTTCTTCCAACGTTTATTCTTCCGCAGTTTATTTGTGTAGGTTGCAGTGTGATTGATTCAGTATTTGTTGTAGCAAACAATAAATAAATTGTTGAAAATTAATTTAACAATTAGGAGAATTATTTCCAGTTGTTGCAATAGGATTTGAGTTTTCGAATTTTCACAATTTGGGGTTTGGGTGTTTTTATTTTCATTTTTGCAGGTTGGATTAAGGAATCAAGTGAGAGAAGAGCTAGATCTAGGCCCTTGAGGGTAAGATCTAGTCTCCAAACAATTTAGTAGGGACATTTACTGAAGATTTGATGGCAAAATTCAGATCCAGTTAAAAAAAAAAAAAAAAAAAAGAGACAGATTTTCAGTTTTTGGCCTCCTCTTACCATTTCAGCCCCCGATCTATCATCCTAGCTCATTTATCCCCGCAAATTTGCTTCCCTTAGCCTTGTTCTCCAATTATTGGCCTCTTTTGCCCCAAAATTGACCTGAAACCATAAACTGAAGTTTTAAAACTAAATACTTGGCGATTTTGCAGGATTAAGGTCTCAAAATTCTTATTTTTCAAGCGGAAAAGTGATCCCAAAGTTTCATCAATTTTCAATGGTGGGATCTTCAAGGCCTTGGGCCTAGAGTTTGACCTCTAAACCCTTGTTTTTTGCAATTTTATTACAACAAGCAAATTACTAATAATTAGGCCCTAAAATCAGAAACTAAATGGTCAAGCTCATTTAAAATTGCAAAATCTTCATTTTCACAAATTTTGGCCTCCTGGGTATTTGAGTTTTGGCCTAGATCTAACATTTAAGCTCACTGGATTTTTCTGCATAACTGAACTTTTCTAGAATTCTAAAGTTTCTGAATCAAATAGTTAGTAGGGGCCAAGAACTAGAATTTTCAATTTCGAGAAAATTTTACTATTTTTGGAAATATTAGGTTTTGTCTTAAGCATTGTTGGGTCGCTGATCTATCACAGTTTCACTGCTATAATAACATATCAGTTCAAAAAAAAATTGAATCACATCCTCTAAATAACTCCAAAAATTATTTTTTTCAAGTTTGGAAAAAAAATTATATTTTTGGAAATATTGGGCATCTATTTTTGGCTTGATTAGTTCGCTAATCTATGGTTAACTCATGTTGTAACAAACATATCAATTTTGAAAATTGCTGAGTCAAACTCTCTAAATTCCCTAAAATCAAAATTTTTAGTTTCAGGTGCATTTTACTATTTTTGGGCATAGAGGCCATGTATTTTTGGCAGTTTTATCTTGCTGATCTGTCTTTACTTACTGCTGTAAATCAAGAAATCAGATCTGAAATTTGACTGAATACATCATCTTAAAGTGATATAAGCAGGCTGAAGTACATTTGTTGGTCATTGAAATTTCAGTGTTTTATGTATTGGGCAAGTTTCATCATTAGAAGTGGTTTATGCACTGTTGTTACAACATTGATAAGATCTGAATTTTCTGAAGTAGTATTGTTGGTATAAATATGTGATCAGCATCTTGATTGACTATTTTAAGCATTTGGCATCTTGGGTTACTTTGTATCTTGTGGAATATTGTTGAAATTTACACTTGTATCTCTAAGCATTTTATCTTGTCTAAGATTGCAATTCGCTATTGTTAAGTACTCTTAAAAGGATTCTAATTAAGTACTTAAACAACTTAAGAAAATCTTAACTCAAGATAAATCTCACTCATAATCTCTTGCATAAGCATACTAGATCTAGATTTGCATTAATAATCTACCTCCTAGCATAAGGTAGGTTGATAGAGGTATACGGCAAACTTTTTTATTTAGCTTGAGGGGCCTTACCAACTCTTCGGTGGTTAACACAGTGACCTTGCAGTCGTCAAAGCCACAGTCTCTGCAGCGCCGGAGACATTGGGTGATAGAAGCCTAACAAAAGGTATCGTTAATCAGGCCCTAGTCTGCTTCATGTTAGCCTCCTTCCCACAACCTACCTTGGAGCCCACTTCAAAATAGTTAAAGGAAGGTTACACTTAGACTAGGCATTTAACTAAAATTTACCAAGATCATTGCATCTCGCATAAGTCCTAAGACTTGCATATCATATAGGTTAGTTAATCATTCAAGCAGTGGGTGTCCATCCGGTCATTTGGTTCCAATTCATAAGAAGCAAGAATTTGTGGCTCCATTAAGGCATTGGTCTCATAATAGAAAATCTAATTTAATCAATAATCTTGCTTAATTTCAACCGAATGGCTAGGCCACTCATCCGTGTCTCCAAGTAAGTTGATTCTCAACTTGTTTTCCTTCACTTCATTCCATAGGGATTACCCCCCATAGCCTGTTGTTGGGAGACATCGAGAACGGAGTGGGCGTGGATAATTACTCATATATGTAATGTGAATGGTAATCCCCTTGGTGAACTCTTGTTGTAGCTATCCCAAGTGCCTTTGATCACTCACAAAGATAACAGTTAGGGTTTCGTTGCTAGGGCATCAAAATATCCTTACTCCTTTGCAAGATCTAGCTAATCTTAAACATCCATAGAGTCCATCAACCCAAGAACGAGGCATTGGCCTTGGCTAGTTGGTGATCAATTCAAATTTTATCCATACATTGAATTATGTTTTCTCTCTCTTCTTAAATTCGACCCTGTTGAGTATAAGCAACTCAATTAGGGCTTGGAGTGAAATTGCTTGGGAGAGGAATTTCTTGGCAACGATTTATCAAGTTGCCTCAAAATAAACCTCCTTGGTGGCCAATTCATCCATTTTTCTCCATAATTTCTCTTGCCCTATTTATTTTTCCTATGTTGCAGGAAACACTACCCCCAAGGGCATTTAAGGCCAAAACCGAAACGGAAATGCAGAAACACATACGATATGGCCTGGAAATGAATTTCCAGCTGTACTCGCTGTTTCACGTTGGGGAAACGTGGCCAGTACGGCCGGAAACGAGTTTCCAGGCCATACGACGGCATTTCCACTTAAAGTAACACTTTTTTCGATTTTTTTTAGTATTTTGCTTTTAATATTTGATTGGGCAAATAAAATATCTTGTGGATGCTTCTAGATGCCTCTCTCAAGTTATAAAAAGACTCTCGCCTCATTCCCTCATCACACGAATTGAGCAAGTCATTTCACTTGGAGACGGACAATTTCAGCAAAGAGAGGAGGAAAAGCGCAGTGGTTTCAGCTAGGGCATTTTCAACAGTGAGCAAAGGAGATTTCAGCAGAAAGAGAAAGAGATTTCAGCAGCAAGAGAAAGAGATTTCAGCAGCAAATTTGGAACGCAGAGTTTCTGGCTACGACATTTTTGGTTTTTGGCTTAGCTACAGCCATATTTCTCTTGTCTTTTCAGGAATTTTGGGGTAGCTTTAGCTACAAAAAAATAATTTGGGTAAGAATCATTCATTTTCTTAGTTTTTTCCTACAATTTCTTCTATTTTTCGAGGGTTTATGCTTCCAAATATATGAAAAACGTTTTTTCTTTACAGATTTTTTTTTTTTTTTTTTGCAACAATGGCTTCCAACCAAGGTGCAAGTTCAAGCCCTAGGTCCAACCCAAGGGCTGAATATTATCCTCTTTGGAGGCATGTTCAGAAGTTTCAAAAATGTGGAGGTGGTGGCTCAAGGGAATGGCGATGTAATCTTTGCAGTAATTCGTACAAGGGCTCCTACCGAAGAGTGAAGGCACATCTTTTGCATGGAGGAGGACAGAGGATTGCAAGTTACACAAAAAAACAGACCCATTGGTAAGGAGGGCATATCAAAGAGAGCAAGATGAGGCGGATGGAATTAAAAGAAGGCATGATGAGCTTAGTCAAGCTACTCCTCAAGCTCCACCTAACATTGAGCCAAGGATTGTTGTTGAAGCAAGGAAAAGGAGAGTTAGTGCCACTCAACAACATGAACAAGCACCATCCAAAAATACCAGAGGGGCATCCACTTCAGTTAAGGATAGCAAAATTTCTAAATTGGTGAATGTGCAAGTGAGAGAAGAAATTAATTCTAGAGAGGCTAGGTGCATCTATGCATGTGGTATCCCATTCAATGTTGTTCGCTCTCCTTACTGGCAAAATATGACAAGGGAAATTAACAAATCTCCTCAAGGGTACAAGGGGCCCAACTATGATAAATTCAGAACTCAGCTTCTCAAAAATGAGAAGGAGTTTGTGGAGGATATCTTATCACCAATTCGTTCTTCCTGGAGTAGCTTTGGGGTTACCATAGTCTCAGACCATTGATAAATATCATTCCCACTTCCCCCAAAGGAGCAATGTTTTTAAAGGTGGAAGACTGCTCAGGAGAGATAAAAGATGCACAGTTCATTGCTGATGTTATTATAAAATCTATTGAACAAATAGGGCCTAACAGGGTGGTGCAAGTTATCACGGGTAATGCAACAGTTTGCAAAGTTGCAGGTTTGATTATTGAGGGGAGGCATGACCACATCTTTTGGACACCCTACATTGTCCATAATCTGAATCTGAACTTAGAGGAGATTGATGTTGATTTCAGGTAGCATCGGATGTGCTCTAAGTCTCAAATTTTGCAGGGATGCTTAGGCACATGTATTCCAAAGAACCCAGAAAGCGTTTTGGAAAATCCCAGAAATAGTTTTATTAAAATAGTTAATTATTTTAATGGGACACTAAGTTTAAACATAGGAAAATAAAATAATTAAAGGGTATTAATATAAATTGTGGGTGTAACTTCTAGAAGAAGACGAGGATCAAGCAGAAATGATATTAACCATTGATTAGCTTCTAATCTGGGTTGTTGAATGTCAACGAGGAGATTATTTAAGGAGGCTTGAGGGTCATTTGGAAAGACACATAGAGTGAGTTCAGAATTTCGATTTTCTAAAGCAGAGCACCTGCCTGGAGAATATCGATAGTGAGCTTGTGCAAAGAGGGGTAGAGGAAGTTTGGCTGGAGGATCTTCTCCGGAGCCAAGAATACTCAGCAGAGAGGTAAAGAGACACACAGAGGAGGCAGTGCAGAGGGCAGAGAGGGTGACACAGAGCCAGGAAGGGTTCACGCAAGCCCCACGCAGAGCAACGCAGTAGCTTCCAGCGAAGGGGTCTGAATTTGTTGAAGGGGCTGACGTTTCTGAGCCAGGAGGGCTGGAAAAGGCTTCTGAAGGCAGATCGATTCTCAGTTGAGCTGATGCAGTGACTTAGAGGCTAACGCAGGGCCAAAGCAGGGGCAACGCAGAAGTAGTCATGGAACTCGCAGTTCAGTGGTCGGATCAGCCAGGACTTGCAGTGTAGAGTGAGGTAATCTCACCAGTTTCTTCTGCTAAGTGATTTTCTCTATAACTAGATTGTCAAGAGGGCATCCAGAGATTGTATTCAGAAATACTTTAGCTTAATAATAAAACCCTCAGATCTGCTGCAATGGTTTTCCCGCATTGGGTTTTTCCGGGGACATTTATCCAAAAATAACTGTCACTTGTGTTGTATCTTTCTCTATTGTTTTGTTCTTGTTTTGGGCATATTATTTAATTGGTGTAGGTTGCAGTGTGTTAGCTTCAATATTTGCTATAGGAAGCAGTAAATAATTTGTTTCAGTAATTAACAAATAGGAGAAGTTGAATCAGTTGTTGCAGTAGGGATTCCAGTTTACGGAATTTTCACAATCGACAAAAAAATTCCATGGATAAAGGAAATCACAAGGGAAGCAAGGGAGATTGTTAAATTCATCACCAACCACCACCAATCGTAGGAGTTGTTAAAATTTGTTGAGACAAGATATGCCTCAAACTTCCTGATGTTGCGTCGCCTTGTTGAGGTTAAGCAAGCATTATTTTCTATGGTGGTGAGTCAACTTTGGGTTGAGTGGAGAGAAGCAGATTCAGAGCAGGAATATATGGTGCGTAGATTATGCCTTGATGAGGACTGGTGGAGCAAGATAGATTTCTTGCTAAAGATCACAACCCCTGCATTTGAGCTTCTTCGGAATGCTGAAACTGACCAACCTTTCTTAGGAGAGGTATATGATGGCATGGATTCCATGGTTAAGAAAACTATGGAAATCATTTCACAAGAGTCTCCACAACATTTGTTTGTTGATGATCATTTCGCTGATTTAGTCAAGAAAATCATTGTTGATAGTGGAACAATTTCAACACTCCATTGCACACTTTAGCACATGCCTTGAACCCCAAATTTTATGATGCGGAGCTTATTTCCCAAAGCAATGGGAAGAGGAAGGCACCTCATAAGAATAGGGAGGTGGCTAATGGCATGAAAAAAGCCCTTACGAGAATATTTCCATCTCAGCTTTGGAGGAGAGAAGCACGATGAATCCAATTAGGTGGTGGATTTGACATGGAGCAAATGGTGTACATTTGCATAACCTTGCCATTCGTGTTCTTTCACAAATGGCAAGCTCTTCATTAGCAGAAAGAAATTGGAGCACCTATGGTTTTATTCATTCTATGAAGTGCAATAGGTTGGGCTCACAGAAGGTAGAGGATTTTGTTTATGTGCACTTCAACCTTCACCTTGCATCTCATAGGGGTCTAGAATATAGCAGTGGTCCTTCTAAAGAATGGGATGTGGATCCAGAAAGTCCTGATTTGGATCTCTCTCTTGCTGCCCTGAATATTGAGGTCCAGCCTGGAAGTGGAATTGGCCCATCATCTTCTTCAGCACCACCATCCATTGTTGAGCATGCTTCAACTTCTATTTTTTATGAGGATTATGATGATGAACATTAGTCTCTTGTCTTTATAATACTTGCAGCCTCATATATATAATAAACACTGACTTTGAGATTTGGATATATAATAAAGGTTGATTTTGGATATTCCGATATTGCTATTTTCATTATGTGATCATTCATAAGTAATTGTGATGTAAATTTGATCATAATGTTTAAACTTTAAATGTGATAAATTATAATGCATCATGTATGCTTTATGATTGCACATAACATTTCTTAAATGTCCTAATTAATATATATATATATATATATATCGCATTTCCCTGTTTCCAAAATTTGGGGGGTCATGTTTCGTACCTGTGCCCGTTTCAGAAACTCGTACCTGTTTCCCCATTTCCTTTGGCACAGATCAGCTATCCAATCATTCCACAAAGTTCAGCTTTCCCACGTTTGTATATCAGAAAATTCAGTAGCAGACTTGCAAGCGAATCATGTTGTTGACTCCAAGAAAGAGGGAACAATGAACTTGGAAGAGAACATATTTCAGAGAGTGAGGATTAGAGGAAGAGACTACAGATTTCCATGAATGTCAGCATATATCTACCAAATGACAAAGAAGTGGGTGAGGATGTAGCAACATCCATGTGGTGTGATAATCTTTTAGGCCCTTAAGCTCAGTCCTACTGTAGGACGGTAGTTCTTTGATCTTCAAATTCAATTCAAGACAAGCACAGAACAGGTGGCACCGGACAAGGATCTAAAGTTGGATGCCATGCAAAATTACATGGCTGGGATGAAGCCAATAATTTGAGACTCTTGGAGGCCAAGGAGAAGATGTCTCTCAATAGCCAAGTCAATGGCACAAGGATCAGATATGAACCCAGGTTTCATGCCTATCCTTCAAACCAACTAATCATTTGGCCAAATCCTTCAGTCTCTCTCTTCAAATGCAGTCCCCAAAATGCCCATGGATGGCAACTTAATATTTACAGATAGGTCAAAAGTAAAGAGGGATAGCAGCTTGAAGTTTCTTTCCCAATCACTCTTCTCTTGTGGTTATTTCATCCTCTGTTCTGTTTGATTCCAGGAAACCCAAGGGGTGTCCTAGGAAGCTGGTATATTTTCTCCAAGGAATTCTTAGCTACGCAAAATGGGGGACCAGACACGTTGTAGCACTATGCCACCTACAAATCTATGCGAAATTTTGAGAGTGATATGAACCAAATATTGAAGATAAACCTCAATCTAAGAAGTAATGGTTGTGCTGAGATAGTTTTTTGTCTCTACTTGCTCTCTGTCTCCGTTAATGACTGTCTCTATAGGCTTGTAACCTGCCTATATGCAAAGGCTTCTGAAGTTTTTGTATGTATTATCAGCCATGTATTACTAAAAAAGGGTAAGTTCTCATATGGTAGGATTGTAGGCAGCTTAGGTAGGGAAGTCTCCCAGATAGGAGCTCCTAGAGATCATGCTCTCATGGTGAATATGGTTGTACTATGTCACCTGTAGCTGACCTTTTGATTATCAATGGAAATTTTATTTCAGCCAGAAAATAATATCTAATTTTATGTATATATAAAGCAATAATTCACCTGCTCAAATGTCTGTGGCAATAAAGTTTTCAAACCCTTTTTCTGCTCTTTTTCCTTCATTCGTGGCACCAGACGTGCATTGAAAGCTCCAGGCAAAGATTGAAATCGAGACCTTAGCATCCCCAATGTTCGTATCTGGAAATGAAAGCCACAAGCAGAATCCAGAGCAGTAAGAAAGTCAAGCATGCTTCTAAAAGAGAGAATGAGGTGCCTGCTCAAAACTTGAAATGATTTGTGTCCTCTTAACAAGTTTGATTCAAATTTAGTTGAAAGACTAAACATGAGTTTAGAAAAGAATCACACCTCACCAAGATGGCGAAAGGCACCATAGATACCACCAAATATAGTTGAGAAGATGGCATACCAAATTTGTGTGTCCATGAAATAGACCTAAAGATAAATAATTAGCTTAGGTGCATAGCCCAATATGGAATATTGTTAATCCACATACACAACAAATACTTGAACAATTTAGAACCATAACAACATAATTTTGTGACTTGATTTCTGTGCTCACAAGAATTATTGGAGACCATACAGAAATCACCACCCCAATGTTCTTTCTTGCTGCAACATGGAGAAAAGCAACATTAGCAAAATATATTTTTTGTGAAAGTGAATCTTATACATGACTTCTAAGCTTACTGCATAAGTACTCTCACCTTGTGGGAAAAGCTCATGCCATTCATAATTGCCAATACTCATCCGCATGATCAGCTTTGTAGGCTTAACCAGGGGCCTTATCTGAAAGAATATATGATATGAATTTCAACCCCCGGACACTTGGATATAATAAAAAATTGGGTATAAAAAAATTAATTGTTTTATATAAATATTTCCCAGTGTAGTTCATGTTGTACTATTATACTTTCAAATTTAAATTTAACCACTGCATCTTGCATTCTCGATATTTCAATGACTATTTTTTCCTATGCTATCTTTCCGCTCAAATTGTATATAGAACCCTTTTCTTCAAAGTAAAATCTGCTCAAATAGAAGATGATTTATTACCTCAATGTAGTAGCTAAAAGCAAACTTGCTTATAAGAAGTAGAACCCAAAACATTGTGTACCTGGAGATCTACCAAATAAGCTATCAAAAAGATACAAACATGAAACATAAATATGAAAAGCAGTCTTAAAATTTCATCTAAACCACTATATTTCTAAGATTCAAATACAGTTGGCAATAAGATCATAATGAAACTAACTTGAAAAGAGAAGACAAATCCTCATGCATTCCCCGTCCAACATACAGGCGTGGCTGCAAATGACCAGAGATAGATTTGTTTGAGTATACCAAATAGTGCTATTACAGTAATGGAATTTGCATTCATTACACAAATAAGGTGATTTATCAACCAAGCTGTACTGAGGATTCAGATATTAACACTGTACTATGACAACTGGTACTTTAAATTTACATGCTATAATATTCCACAAAAGAATCTGTTTCTCAAAGACCAAAGGAGTTGTTTTTCCCAGCTTTAAGGCAATCTACGAAACATAAATATTGCAGAGCTAAATAATTTTCAGTGGGACGTTAAAAGTTAAAATACAGTTTTATAACATGCGCACCTGTTGCCACCATGTCAGAATAGTGCAAATGCGCCAGTTTGACCTTTCAATACACCGCTTCAGCATGGGACACATAAAGAAAATTGCCGCAAGTACATTCGGCAATAAATATGCTACAACAGCTAAAACATACAAGGAAGGGAAATTCCACCCGCTCGCAAAGTTCTGGAAAGTTTTGACAAGACCAGTAGGATTCTCCCAAGTATGGACATAACAAGCTGGAAGAATGATAACCCATGCAGCGGCAACCACAGCCTTCAATAAATATCTCAGAATCTGAGTGTATTTCATAGATTTTCTGGCCTTCCAACTAAAAATTATATCAAGAATTGCTGCAAAAATGAAAATATATTAAATTAGAATGAGTGGAAGCTGTGCAAGGTTAAACTACTGTAAAGTCACTTTCAGGCACCACTTACGACGATTCTTTTCACGCCATGGCTGCATATATTCAACCAATATTTATCAAATAATGCAAGTTCAGTATCAAACAAAGAAGCTTAGCCCTTCAAATAAACACAATGATCAAAAGCGATGCAAGCCATCAGTTGTGATTTGCAATCCGTCTTGTCATGCAATAGGTGTTGCATCATAGGCAAGGGTGGTTCTATTCAAGTCTATCATTGCTAGGAGAGCTTTCACTACGGACAATGGAATGGATCTCCATTGGTGCTCTCACAATAGATAGGATAACAGGATCTGAAACTGTGCTCTTGCATGCATGCACCAATGAAGGTCATGTACACTCATAAGGGAATGATGTTTGGATACCTAAGTTACTGGATATGGCTACAAAGGCCTAAGATGCATTGCATCACATATCCAGTACAATTACTGGTCAGATATGGCATATATACAACCCAGATACATGTCCATTTTCTGGATACTACCTGCATACAGTTAGGATCCATATCCAATACAGCCGTGCCCTATCCCAAGTCATATCAATCAAAATAAGATTAACAAAAAAAAGAACAGAAATAGGAAAACCTTAACTCACTTTATAATTAAGTGTCAGATTCATCATTTAGAACACAAACATTAAAGTATTCTATCATATGCTTTGTCAAAATCTATTTTGAAAAAAAAAGGGAGTCTTGATTGGATTCTCTAGCCCATTCCCTTGACTCCCAAGCAACGATGACAGTATCCAAGATGAATCTCCCTTGCACAAGGCTTGTTTGTTCTGGCCTAACAATCTGGGAGATAACATTTCAATATGAAGATCAAGAACCTTCGCAACGGGAAAAACCTTGAGTGGGCCTAAGACATTGGCCAAGAGCCCCTTCTTTTGAGTGGGCCTAGGACATTGGCCAAGAGCCCCTTCTTTTAAAGATAGACTATGATAAAGCTTGTGATGGAATGGAATGGAACTTCAATCTCAACATGATAGATTGGCTGAGATTTGGTACTATGTATCATCAATATGTAGAGACTCTCTTCCCACAATTCTCTGCACAAGTTACTGCAAATGGTGTACTATGAGAGTCTTAACACATTGCAGTGTTCCATCCTGCAAGGCTGCCCATTGGCAAGAATGCAAAAGAAAATCAAAGCCATTTACTAACCAAATAGTAACCAACTCCTTAATGTCCACTTTGCAAATGACTTGGCTCTAACACCAAAATTGACTCAACATTCGGTGTAAGACACAATGCTAGATTTGAACACTTATGTGGAAGATGCAAGGCAGTGGTTAATGAGAATAAATCAAAAGTTTTCTTATTGGGCAAGACAATATAGGCTCTAGGGGTCTAGGCTCGAGTTCCAATAACAAACAGAAGCTTATGCATTGTTTCAAGGATTATCCGTAGTGCTTTCTAATATGTTCTCCAAGCTTACAAGCATTAGCAATTCCAAACCTCTCATTCACCATTTGGTTACAGGTTCCCTGCCTCAGACAACAGGTTGAAGAATATCATGAAAAAAACAAAACTCTCTCTCCCTAACCCAATCCTACAATTTGTATCACGTGTTCCACATAAACAATCAAGCAACAGATAATATGTCCAACCAAGGAGCTAGTCTGAAATCAAGTGAACTCAAGGTAAATGGACAAGTTTCTGTTTTCCCACTTCCATAATGTTTCAAATTTCAATATATGCACCTTAATAAGGAAAGATCCATTTCTCTTTCAGTCCATATTGCTCTAAGTCTCTCATGAAATGTGGCTTTCTATCAAAATTCGTTGAATGCAGTGAATTATAGCGGTGGGTGCTCTACAACCTAGTATAGGGGTGATGTATAGCTGTAATGTAAAGAAAATTTATCAACAATTTTACATGTCAGCGTAAATTGTTGAATTTATATTAAGATGTCCAATTTATATTAGGTAAAGGATTGATTGGTAAACATTTACATGTTGGTTTAAAGTAACATAGAGCGGAGTTTGTGGGAGATGTCATAGTATCCGTAAAAAGTTAAAAAGTAATAAAAATAATAAAATTTAATTTGTTACATTGTAAACTTGTTTTTATTAATAAAATTACAAATAACTTTTTAGTTAAAAGAAAATCATAATATACATATTACATTAAAATATATAAAATATATATGTAACATCCATTTTACCTTATAAAATAGAATAATAATTCTGTAACATATTTAAATTTAATTAATAAGCACATAAAAACTTTAATACTTATAATAAACTTACAATATAACAATATGTTTAACCATGGATATTCACGTCCACTTTACCATAGATATTATTAACTTGTAAATAGACTTTGTTACAATACCATGGGCCAATACCATGGCTCATCAATACAACATGCCCAAAAACCATCTCTCATTTTACAATCAAAATATTTTATAAATATTTAATTTGAATTTAATTTTATAATTTTTTTAATTAAATCTAAAAGAAAATAAGATTATAATTACTTTTGAGATATATCTACACCTCTATCACATTAAAATATATAAGATATAAATAGTAGCTATAAATTAAAATTCATTTTACCATATAAATTAAAATAATAATTTTGTAACCATATTTAAATTTCATTAATAAGGACATAAAAACTTAATACTTACAATATAACAAGATTTTTAACCATGGATATTCACCCCCACTTTACCATGGATATTATTAATCATACCATACGATGGGCCAATATGATGGCTCATCAATACCAAATGTCCAAAACCCATCGCTCATTTCACAATCAAAATAAAACCTACAATATAACAAGATTTTAAGTATAGGGGGTTTACGCAATGCATTATATTAGATATCATTTTTGGGATTCAACTGCGTTAAGTAAGTCATTCACATATGACCATTTCCATGAGAGGTAGTCGTAAGTGACTAATTTCTCATGATTTGAATAGTTCACTTAGCACTCATTGCATCAGGTGATGCTCACAGGGGTGAAGAAGTGGGATTGAAACTGGTGAAATAAATCACATAGCGTCAATCATCACTTCCGGGGCTTGCACCCGGTAACCAGGACTTCCCGGGAGGTCACCCATCCCAGATCGACTCTGGCTCAAGCGCGCTTAACTGTGGAGTTTTCCCCACAATCAAGCCCACTTAGCTTGCTACGCCATTTGCAAAACCTTAGCAAGTATTGTGCCTCATGAACCATTCAAGTAGAGATCCCTTCACTCTTTTTGAATTTAAGTATAGGGGGTTTACGCAATGCATTATATTAGATATCATTTTTGGGATTCAACTGCGTTAAGTAAGTCATTCACGTATGACCATTTCCATGAGAGGTAGTCGTAAGTGACTAATTTCTCATGATTTGAATAGTTCACTTAGCACTCATTGCATCGGGTGATGCTCACAGGGGTGAAGAAGTGGGATTGAAACTGGTGAAATAAATCACATAGCGTCAATCATCACTTCCGGGGCTTGCACCCAGTAACCAGGACTTCCCGGGAGGTCACCCATCCCAGATCGCCTCTGGCTCAAGCGCGCTTAACTGTGGAGTTTTCCCCACAATCAAGCCCACTTAGCTTGCTACCCCATTTGCAAAACCTTAGCAAGTATTGTGCCTCATGAACCATTCAAGTAGAGATCCCTTCACTCTTTTTGAATTTAAGTATAGGGGGTTTACGCAGTGCATTATATTAGATATCATTTTTGGGATTCAACTGCGTTAAGTAAGTCATTCACGTATGACCATTTCCATGGGAGGTAGTCGTAAGTGACTAATTTCTCATGATTTGAATAGTTGCACCCGATGCAATGAGTGCTAAGTGAACTATTCAAATCATGAGAAATTAGTCACTTACGACTACCTCCCATGGAAATGGTCATACGTGAATGACTTACTTAACGCAGTTGAATCCCAAAAATGATATCTAATATAATGCACTGCGTAAACCCCCTATACTTAAATTCAAAAAGAGTGAAGGGATCTCTACTTGAATGGTTCATGAGGCACAATACTTGCTAAGGTTTTGCAAATGGGGTAGCAAGCTAAGTGGGCTTGATTGTGGGGAAAACTCCACAGTTAAGCGCGCTTGAGCCAGAGTCGATCTGGGATGGGTGACCTCCCTGGAAGTCCTGGTTACCAGGTGCAAGCCCCGGAAGTGATGATTGACGCTATGTGATTTATTTCACCAGTTTCAATCCCACTTCTTCACCCCTGTGAGCATCACCCGATGCAATGAGTGCTAAGTGAACTATTCAAATCATGAGAAATTAGTCACTTACGACTACCTCTCATGGAAATGGTCATACGTGAATGACTTACTTAACGCAGTTGAATCCCAAAAATGATATCTAATATAACAAGATTTTTAACCATGGATACTCACCCCAATTGACTATGGATATTATTCATCATACCATACTATGGGCCAATACCATGGCTCATCAATACCACATGCCCAAAAAGCACCTCTCATTTCACAATCAAAATATTTTATAAATATTTTTTTAATTTAATTTTGTTACATTTTTGGGCAAGCTGACACACTCCACCCCATTATGCAAGAGATGTAATGTTCTGTTATATTATGTTATAATGAAAATGAAAAGTAAAAAATAAAATTATTAATTAAAACATTTTGATTTAGTGAAATTATATAAAAATTAAAATTAAACTAAAAAATAAATTAATAATTAAACCAACCTAGATCCATCTTAACCCCAGATCTATCAAGCTTTTGAGAGACCAAATCTCTTAGGTGTAAACCATTCTTCAAGTTTTACACTTGGAAAAGAGGTTTGCACCTCGAGAGATTTCATCCCTTTCAGCGCTTGATAGATCCATAGTTAAGATGGATCTAGGCCGGTATAACATGTGTGATGAGGTAATCAACAGTCAGTTCTATCCTTATCTCATCGTACTCTTGGTCTGGTGCAATTAGTTTTGGCTTGTGATGGAGGTAGGCAACACTAGCAGGTGGAAGGCATCATCCTCTTGCTTGTATCATCAATCCTTCCCTGGTCCATCTATGATGAAATATTACTTCGCTAGTATGGTCCCTATTTGGTCTTTATATTGGCTAGCCCTATACCAAGTGAAGTAGTGTGCAATTGGAACTTAAAAGGTGTTTTGAATTGGTTCGGCGTCATCTTGTCTAAGTCTATTATGACAGGATTCATGAGGGATCGTGCATATTAATCGAGGTAGCTTACTTATGGTCCCATGGATAACTAACTCACTGATCTCTAGAGCATGTTAACTATGCAATATGGTATCCCTAGTATGTGCCTTACTAGATGATGAAATTCACCAACATGATTTTCTTATGTCACTTTGTCTAATAAATTTGGGTTCTCTTGGGTGCCTTTTTATTGTTGGTTTGACCCATGAGAGATTTAAACCTCGATTTCATGGTTTACATAATACTTCATAACATGGCAATTTCCAATTGATCTGCCCCCATGGGAAGTTCTCTTGGGAACCATTGTATTGAGGCAAGTATATTTTTTTTGAGTCAATTAATAGTAATTATGGGGAGTTGCTTTGTTTAACACAGGGGCAAATCTTAAATGTTATATGGAAAGTCAAGCCAAATGTGGTAATTAGTCTTAGTGATACAGGTGGATGTTGGTGGCCACCTGCCTATTCCACTTGGACCCCCACCACTGTCTCTTTCAGTTTTTCATTTTCCTTAATTGTCGCACAATTTACTGTTTTTGGCAGTTTTTCGGGTCCTGAACTTCCGGAGCCGTTTTGAGGCCCTAAACGACGTTTTTTTAGAAAACTGGGGCAACATAGGTCAAAAGTTGTAGTCCTCAGATAGATCTTTCTAGCGAGGTACTGTGTGCGTCCAATGGAGATCATATGCCAAAGTTCCAACCCCAGGAAGTTGATGTACCAATTTACCCAAACGGGGCCCATAGTTTTGGCGTTTCATCTCCTAGGGTTAGGTTTTTGGATGTTTATGGTTTTCCATTGTTTCTCAATAATAAATAGGCCTCCGAGCCTCATTGTAACATAGTTCAAAGGCATGTAACTGCCACGCATCTTCTCAAAGATAAGCTACCATCGCTCGAGCTAGTCTTATTTCCACTCTGTTTGTAAGCATATTTCAGTATTTGATATTAATGAAATGACGTGTTATTTCTGCTGCATCTCTGTATTTAAGGTTATATCTGTAATTTATTGCGTTCCTGTTTAAGTTCAGATCACTTAGTACCTTTCTATTGCAAGTTGTTACATGCACGAATTTTGGTTTTAAGTTGGCTACAAGGTTTGTTTATGGAAAGGCGACACAATTCTTGAGGTTTCGTGACACTGTGTGCCTTCTCATTGGTGTCCAAGGAGTTGTGTTTGATTCTGATCAATTTTGTTTCATTATTGGCATTGTTTTGTATGTGCAATGGGATTACTTCTTGTCCTATTTTTTTCTGTTAGAACTTATTCCTACAGCCTTCCAAAGGAACTGGTTAGTGGGAAAGCAGGTCGAGTCAATTGTGAGCAGCCTCTAGTGACTTATTTGTATTCATCGACTCAGGGGAATCTGTGAGGTAAAGGCCCCAAAACATTTAGATGTTAAGTAATTTTGGGACTTGCAACGTCAGTTACTGTAGTAGGTTCACAAGGTGCAAGAGGAGATCCTTGTCCTTCAATTAAAACATAATCAACTGGTCACTAGTATCACCACAACCATGAAGATTCTCATTGGTCACCAAAGTATAATCCAACAATTAGAAGACGAGCTTTCTAGTTTGCACCAACAATTGGAAGAACTACAAATTTCCATTAGCCAAAGTCACTCTTGTCCTTCATCCTCAAGCAACTCTATTAGCTCTATTAAGCTTGCTATCACTGACCCCAAAGAACCAATTCTAGACATGGAGATGGGTATTCTTGTAACAATTATGCTCCTTCTCAGATGACCAAGTAGTATGTTTGTTAAAATACGTAGAATTTCAGGGTATTTTGAAAAGTATTTACTTCTTGGTATACTAGCTTTGATGTAGTCATATCCTGGCATTTTGGGGATTTGGGGAGATTGGAAGATATTTTATGTTTAAGTTTGCTAGCTAATTTTTGCACTACCTTAATGTATCTTGATGTAACTAATAGTTGCGCTCCAAAGACAAATTTTCAATTAATATAAAAATTCTCGTTGTGGTTAAAAAAAATGTTAAAATATCAAGATGTCCATCATAAATGTTCCATAAATGCCACAATGTGAGTGCAATGGGATCATAAAGGTAATTTCATCTCCAAAATAGGGTAGAAATGCCCCAAAGGTCATGTCTCTCCCCAAAAGGTGTAATGCATCATCCAAAATTCATGTCTCCTCGTCAAAAGGTACCACTTCATAATCAAATAAGCTAGGTTGGCTCAAACAAGTGTCCCATAATGATCAAGTGTGATGTTCCATCATATTTGCAATGTCCTCCATCATCATCGAGAGAAAGGGCTTGATGACCTCTTCAAAGAGGTGCCCTATCATCATCAAGTGCAACATCATCAACCCAAGCCTCAATGTCATCAAGCGGTGCAATCATCATCAAGGGGATTCATGCCCTCTCCAAGTGACACATCAAGCTCACATGTGCAACATCCTAGCTCCAATGTGCAACATCCATAATCCCATCTGAGATGGAGTGTATCAAGAGGTGTGCCAAAGGGTCTCATGGACCAACATTCATCATCAAGGCTCCAACATCCATCATCAAGTACAATGCCCTCAAAAGGGTATGCAACATCATTCATGAAGTGTGGGAGAAGCATGATCAAATGTATATGTATGCATCGTCATCAAGCATGGGTCAAGGAGACAAGTGAGATCAATCAACATGCAAACAATAGTCAATGTACATAAAAAGTGAGTCATATTTAATGTAAAAGCCACGATAAGTACATCACATTAAGTATCTTCTTCAAACTTCCCACTAGATCATGACCTTATGCAACTTTCCAAATTTAGGTATGGGAGGGCCACTAACTACCCCTATTATGTGGTCCCAAATGATAGTGAAAGAAAAGGCCCCAAGGAGAGGAACAATTCCTATGCCAACCCTTCAAAGGATAGGTATATGTGATAAGTGGTATGGTTAGGGGTGGACTTCATAAGTGGTGTCATAGTCTTATACATGGGCTATGTAGAGCCATCATCCATGACTGCATTTGTAGAGGGAACACTTGTCGTTGAGTTACCCTTTCCTAAGGCATTGTGTCTTTCCACTCCTATTTTACTGTTTTAATTTTCTTTGATTAGCTTATTTTGCAAGATTTATTGAAAATATTTAAATATCTCTTTTAGCATGGCCAGTTCATTGTTCATAAGGGTTAGGATGTTCTTTAAGTCCCTTGTACTTTAATTAATCGTGATATATATGGGACTTGGAGTGATGGCCTCATATGAGTGAGTACAACTCAAGCTAACTTCGCCTTTCACTCTATGATTCATCCCTTTTGGTTATTTTGCAATTTAACATTTGACATTATTACCGCAAAATCTAGCAAGTCTAGTGCAAAGACTGACTAGGCAACCTAGATCTTATGGCAACACGAGATCATCCACCACTGTCACCTTAGTGGCTTCTCTCCAACTATTTATTGTGGATGTTATCCCCACAAGGGATGCTTCCCTACAAAAGATCACTAGCAAGATATTCAACTAAGGAGGACTCAATGGTGATGCAAGGTCTAATAATTGAAGAAAAAGGTATTGGCCAAACCTTGAAAGGATGAGATAAGAGTTGCCTGGAGTTCAAGTACACGTTTCTAAAACCTTTGAAATTTAGAAAAAAACTACTATAATTCTTGAGGTTTCAAAATTTCATTGTTGTTTTATTTCTCTACTTGGTTTTGATGGTTGATCTAGTGTTTACAAGAGATCTTTCAAGTTTTCGTTGAACATTTGGAGATAGTTCTCGGTTAGACCAGCTAACTCTCAACGTATATTTTCTGAAGAGCCTACTTCACACAAACTCTGGGACTTATCTTAAGATTAAATTATTTTTCTTGCAGGGTGTTTTTGGGCTAGTATCTCTCCAAAATTTATTTTTTTTAATATTTTGTGGAAAATTGATAGATCTGGCTATTGAGAGCCTTAGATTATCAGATCTAGGAGCGGAGTTGGACTCATACTCCTCAAATCTGATAGATCTACCATCTTTGTGCATAGATCGGTAATTTCTTTTTTTTTAGTTTTCTGACTTGGGTTTCTAGGGTTTTATTTATTTTTGTATATCTGGGTTCTGGGTGTTTTGTTTTCGTTTTTGCAGGTGTAGATCTGAAGGAATTTTTTTTATTTGAAGCTAGATCTAGGCCTTGGAGGGTAAGAGCTGGCCTCAATACCATTTTGCAGGGACATTATTCAAAAAAAATTACAGTCTGAAGGGTTTCAAATTCTTTGAAGATTTCATAAGTTATGTGAGAGGAAATATGAAGCAGGGGCATATCATTTTAATAGAAATAATTTTTGGATTTTTTTTTTAAGTTTTTAGGCTACCATTTTCTGCTACATTTTTTCCTCTCCCTGGAAAATTTCAATTTTTGACCTCCTTCTTTGCTGCCTGCATTTGTTTTTTGCTTGCTACCATCATCCTTCGCTCCCCAAGCTCCTTCAAAACCCTCATTCGCTGATATCCCTCTCATTCCTCTACCTGTGTGTCCTTCCCTCCTCCTCATTCCCTGCGGCTCCTCTTAACTCGCAGCCCCAGCGCTTTCTGCCTGTGTTTTCTTCTCCCTTCCATCACCTGCAAGCCGCTATCCCTCACCCTTGCTTCTCCCTATCTCGACCTGCAAGAAAACTCGCCCATCGACCTGCTCTCACTATTCGTTGCATCTTCTCCTCCCGCAGCCCTCCATTCCACTCCTCGCTCCTCGTCTCATTTCTCCATCGGCTACTCGATGTCCCTTCCTCCTTGATCTACTCTAAGGCCCTCTTTTCCTGCAATTGTTGGCTCTTCACTAGAGCTCTATCCTTCACCGTCATTGAACCTGCAAATCCCAAACAAATTCATTCGACTTCCTTTTATTTTTTTATTTTTACCTTTGTTTTAATCTTTTGGTTAGGGTTTGGCGTTATGCAAATTTGATTTTATTTTTAGTTAGCTTTTCTTTTTTCTTTTTTTTGTTTTGATCCTTTCTTTGTTCAAATTAAAAAAAAAGGAAAACTTTAAAAAAAATGATTTTAATTTTTTTTACTTTGATTTTTTTTAAGAATCAAATTTCATTTTTTCTTTTTATTTGATTTTTGGCTTTTCCCTTTTGTTTTGATTTTTTATAACATTTTGATTTTAAAAAAAAAAAAAAAAATCCTTTTTCATTAATGTGACTTCCATATTTCTAGAAAATTAAATCAAAAGAGGACTTTGTGCTTTCACATTAAAATTTTAAACTTTTATGCGACCTTTGGCCCATTAAAAATTTAATTTATTAAGCCTTTTGAATTTTTAGCTTTGTCACATTAAATTTTTTTAATTGATCATTTACCACATTAATTTTTTTCATAAAACTTAGAACATTAAAAATTGCTTAAGGAATAATTAAATTTTTAATCTAAAGTTCCTTCTTGGGTTTTTATTTGTGTTAAGGGGTTTTTGGACTTTAAAATTTAAACGGAAAACTTTTGGGGTATTAAAATTTTAAATTTCTTTATAGTCAAAACACATTTAAATATTTTTTAAAATCATCTCTAAAAGATTGACTATAGGAAATTAACAAATTTTCTGGACTTGAGTCATTTAATGAAAAATCATTTTAATTCTGGAATTGTTAAGTGTTGTAGCATTTAAATTTCATAGTTCTTCATGATATTTAAATTTTCGAAATTTAATTGCTAGAATATTTTGCATGCTAAGGTTATTTTGAGCATTTTCTTTTGTTTGACATCTATTGAGATTGTTCATCGTTTATATTAGCTCTAAGCGTAATTTAATTACTTGAATTATTTGATATTGCATGTTAAATATTTTGCGAATATTTCAAGTAATTATTGAAACTACTCTGTCATGGAATTGTGATAAATTGCATATCTTTTGTTTCCTAAGCTGAGTATTTTTTGAGCATCTGTTGGCATTGATATTAAATTGTGAAGAAGTTTTTGTTCTCTTTGAGCTATATGTTGAATTTTCTAAGTCTATCCGTTAGAAAATTAATTTGTATTCTACTGGTTTATTTCTTCTACTTGTCTAAATTCGAAATATCGAAATAAACAAAACACAGTCACAACATCTATAGATCAACAACTGAAAGAAAACAAGCACACAAGTGACACCGTTATTTTTGGACAAATGTCCCCGAAAAAACCCAATGCGAGAAAACCGATGCAACTATTCTGAGGGTTATATTATTATGATGTCTTTCTGAGTACAACTAGGTGCCTAACCGGCTCACCCGACAGAGAAAAAAATATACGGCAGCAATACCTCTATATTCGGAAACAGGTATTCAGAAAACCTGTCCCGCAAAACCCTCTCTGGCACAATTGAAGCTCAGCGCTGGCCCTTCTCCCTCTGCGTCGGCCTCCTGCTGACATGCATCGGCCCAGGACCCTCTGTGTCAGCCGTCTGAGGCACTGCAGGCCTCCGGGACCCTCTGCGTCACTCCCTCTGCCCTCTGCATGGATGACGCAGTCCCTCTGTGCTCTATGTTGCCTCTACTGGGCTCTGCGTAGCCTGGACTAACTGCTGCTCTTACTCTCTCTACTTCTACGCTGGTCTCCAAGTATTGTCCATGCCTCTGTACCTCGTACTCACTGCCCCTTCTTGTTGACCACTGATTCAACTTTGCTTAGCAACCCCTCTCTAGCATAATGAATGACTAATCACTCTGGTGTGTTCTCCAACTAACCCTCAAACCTCCTCTTATACTTTTCTCGTTGGTCCTTCAACAACCGAGATTAAATCTCTAATCAATGGCTAATATTAGATTTGGCTTGATCCATGACTTTTGGAACGTTCTAACCCAGTTTTATATTAATACCCATTAATATTTTTATTTTCCTAAGTTTAGACTAAGGAACCCATTAAAAATATTAATTATCTTAATATCTCCCAATCCGGGTACAATTTGTCCAAACCATTTATGGGTCTCGGAGATCTCATGTGCTTTAGCCTCTCCACCAATTTTCATGGCTAGAGCACATCCGATGCTACCCCAAATCAACACTCCCTCTTAGCGAGGATTGTGCTCTAGTAATACTCCTCACTGAATATCACACTGATTATCCGGAACTGGTACCTGTGTTGATGCTAGGCCTCCCCGCCCAACATCCTCTGCACTGTTGCATCCTGTACTGCTACCCATGGCCCTGCCACTGCCACTATTGCATCTGTACGGTAGCTCCCTCTGCATCTGTGCTGTTGCTGGTCCATCCTCCTAGCACTGCATCCCCCTCTCGTCATGCTACATCGTGCTACTACATTGCAACTCAGTTACTGAGAAGTAAGTAATTGATCCACCCAACTTCTGACATCCCTGTCAGGCTAGAAACACTCCTGATGCTGAAGCTCTCTCTGCCGCTAACAAGTGCTCCCTCTACTGACCTCTGCGCTGCTGCAACAACTCCCTGCATCTCGCACCATTGCACACCTCTCTGTGCCATTCTGCACTGGTGCAACACTCTCGTGCCTCTCGCACTGTTGCAGCCTGCTAGCCTCGCACTGTCTGGGGACTCCTGCACTATAGCACTCTCTGTCGCTTCATCCGCATCCGTCTCTATCGACATCCGCCAGTCCTACTACTCCTCTTTGGGGCTTCCGTAGCCAGGTATAATCCAAGAGGTTGGGTACCTCAAGCATCCTGCCCCTTATCGCCTGTAGACCTCCTGACTATAGCTCGATGTCTTCCCACTTCTTCTCAAGTGGCACATGAGCACTCATGGCACAATCGTCATCCTCCTCGACCTCCTTCTCCGCCTTCGTTGGCGCTGCCTTAGAGTCCAAAGCCTCTCCCTTACTCTTTTTCCTTGGGCATTGGTTCGCATAGTGACCCAGTTCCCCACAATGGAAGCACTTGACCTTGGAGAGGTCCTTCTTCTTCCTCTTCTCCTGCTTTCCCGCAGATGCTAGAGCTGCATCCTCTTCCTCTTCCTTCTTGATCCTGACCCCTTTCCCGCTACTCCCCGTCTTGCTCAACCGCCTGATTTCCTCTTGGCGAAGAGCCGCCCACAATTCTTCCCAATATGGAAGATCTTCCCTGCCCAGTATACTCTGGACAAATGTCTCCCACTCCTCGGAGACTGCGTTAAGTGCAGTCCTCACCAACATCTCCTCATCAGGTGTGGCTCCTATGGAAGTTAGCTGGTCCCGGATCTCCTTCAGCCGACCGAGGAAGTGATCTATCTGCTCCCCCTTCTGCATCTGGTATGACCTCAGCTAATTCTAAAGTAACATCTTCCTCTGCACGGAAGTATGTTGGTACAATTTCTTCAGGGTGTCCCACATCTCATTTGCGGTTTCTTTCTTAGCAATATGTTGGACCACATGATCCTTGACCCCAGCAAGGATGACGAACTTCACCCTGGCCATTGCCTCCTCGTACTTCTCATTTTCAGCCGAGTCAACTGGGATCTCCACTACTTTCAAGGCGAAGGCCTTGATGCGATATATGTCTAGAATGGACAGGATCCTGGCCTTCCAGACCACAAAGTTGGACGCTTCGTCCAGCCTATCCTGATCCCTCAGCCCATTCACGGCCATCTCCGCTCCTCTGTCGACTCCTCCGAGTCTCTCTACTTCCCTCCTGGAAGTCTTTTATTCGACTCCTGCTGAGTCTCTCTACTTCCCTCCTGGAAGTCCTCTGTTCGACTCCTGCTGAGTCTCTCTACTTCCCGTCTAGAAGTTCTCGGTTCAACTCCTGCTGAGTCTCTCTACTTCTCGTCTAGAAGTTCTCTTCTGGACTCCCTCTAAGTCCCAATTTCTCTCCTAAAAATCCTTCTGCCAAAGTCAAGTTGCCCCACTCTGATCGTCTGTGCAACTGTAACAATGATCTGGATTCCCTGGCTAGAAATCCACCTCGGCAACAAATCCCTCCACCTTGGTCTTGCCCTGTTAAGTATTGTTCTGACCACAGCACCCCACCAGCTTCGCTCCGCAAGCTACCCACAGCCTCCTATGCCCCAACAACTGAAGGACTGAGCCTCTAGGCTCTGCGCAATCCCGGCACTGGCAAACCAGCTCCCTATGCCAACTGCGTCAGCCCTCCTGGCCTCTGTGTGGCTCTGCGTGAGCCTGATTCTTCCTTCCTCAGCCTCTGCGCTGGCCTCTCTCTGGCCCAGACTAATGACGCAGTCCCTCTGCGTCACCCCTTCCTCTGTCGCTTTCTGCAAGGATCAGCTCTATCACTCGGGACAGCTGAATTTGCTGCAATTGCTCTACTTAGTTGATGCCTTCAATTTTCTTGTGATCTGCAACCACGCTCTGATACCATGTTGAATTTTCTAAGTCTATCCGTTAGAAAATTAATATGTATTTTGCTGGTTTATTTCTTCTACTCTAAATTCGAACAAGTTATTTAATACATTTAAATACCGAAATAAACACAATACAGTCACAACATCTACAGATCAACAACTGAAAGAAAACAAGCACACAAGTGACACCGTTATTTTTGGACAAATGTCCCCGGAAAAATCCAATGCGGGAAAACTAGTGCAGCTATTCTGAGGGTTATATTATTATGCAATCTTTCTGAGTACAACTGGGTGCCTAATTGGCTCACCCGACAGAGAAAAATATACGGCACCAATACATGTATATCTGGAACCAGGTATTCAGGAAATCTATCCCACGAAACACTCTCCAGCACAACTGAAGCTCCGCGTTGGCCCTTCTGGCCTTTGCGTCAGCCTCCTGCTGACCTGCGTCAGCTCCAGGACCCTCTACATCAACCCTCTAAGGCACTGTACAGCCTCTGGGACCCTTTGCGTCATTCCCTCTGCCGACTACGTGCATGACGCAGTCTCTCTGGGCTTCGCGCTGCCTCTGCTGGGCTCTGCGTAGCCTAGACTCGTTGATGCTCTCGTTGTCTCAGCTTCTGTGCTGGTCTCCCAGTATTGTCCCTGCCTCTCTGCCTCGTACTCACTACCCCTCACTGTTGATCACTGATTCAACTTTGCTTAGCAACCCCGCTCTAGCAAAATGAATGACTGATCACTCTAGTGTGTTTTCCAACTGACCCTCAAACCTCCACTTATACTTTTCTCGTTGGTCCTTCAACGGCCGAGATTAAATCTCTAATCAATGGCTAATAATAGATTTGGCGTGATCCATGACTTTTGGAACCTTCTAACCCAGTTTTATATTAATACCCATTAATATTTTTATTTTCCTAAGTTTAGACTTAGGAACCCATTAAAAATATTAATTATTTTAATATCTCCCAAACCGGGTATAATCTGTCCAAACCATTTCTTGGTCTTGGAGATCTCATGTGCTTTAGCCTCTCCACCAATTTTCATGTCTAGAGCACCTCTAATGTTACCCCAAATCAACACTATAACTGTATCAAAAAGATTTGAAGTAAGCGTGTGGTTTAATTGTGATATTTTAAGGGGTTTATCTTTCAATCTTTGCCTAGTAAAGTGAACATTTCATTTTTGGGATTAAGGGCTTTGATAAATTGCGACATAAGCGTCTCTAATCCTCGAGTCTAGCTTCATCTCATCATTTTGTGCATTTGTATATTAAGTTAGTTCTGCATAACTAAAATTTACTTCCAAGCATAAGCTTGGTCGATAGAAAGATAGGTACCCATCCATCTTTGCTTGAGAAGCCTGCTTTTAATAGTACTTAAAACGGTGACCTTGAAGTCGCGAGAGCCATAGCTCTCTGCAACGTCGGAGGCACCAAGTATGTTAGATTTTTGGGAGAGGTATCGTTAATCACACCTTAGTGTGCTTCACCTTATCTTCTCTCTGCCAATTACTACGAAATCAAGCTCAACACAAAAATGATCGAAGGGTTAAAACTTAGATAGTCATTTAACTAAAATTAACCAAGATTCCTGCATCTCCCATTAGTTTTAGGATCTGCATTTCATATAAGATAGTTATTCATCCATGCAACGGGTGCTAATCAATTAGTTGGTCTTAATTTCCCTAGCAAGATTGTTGACTCCATAAGGCACTAGTATCAATCGTTTAGATTTAATCAAATCCTATAAGTCTTTCTAAATCTTAATCAAGTACTTGGTCGCTTCATAATGTCCCCATCATTTTGAGCATCAAGTGTATTTTTGCAAATTTTGGTAGTTTTGTAATTCTGGTAAAAGGGTAGCAAAAAGGTAATTTTGGTATTTTGTATACTGGTAAAAGGGTGGCAAACATGTCAACTCAATAACAAAATAAAAAAGAAATTTCTAGAAGTTGCTCAATGAAGAATTATAAAACGAGAGAGGAGCTCATTTGTGCATCATCCTAACTCATCATTTCTTATTGTTGCTGAAGTGGTGCTCAAGTGAGTTTAGACCGAGGGTTTCAAGGGAAATCGTCACCCTAGTTTAGGTGGATTTCATTGCCACCCTAGCTAATCTCCCAATTTCAGTGGAATTCCTTGCCACCCTAGTTGGACATCTATTTGCTAGATTAATTGTTAATTTCCCTTCAGGGGTTCTAGAGCTAAGTCTTTGATTGTAGGACGGTATCACTGGCAAGGGCGTCGAGTTACTTTTCTAAAGAGGGCCAAATTGACAGTGAGGTCGAGTTTAGCCACAAAGGCCGAAATTATCCTTGTGAAAAGGCCAAATTGCTAATTATCTAGGAGGGGCCGATTTCTTTGATTTAAAGAGGTCGAGTTTAGTATTTCTAGTGGGCCAAATTCTTCCTTTTTCCCAAGGCCGAGTTTTGTTGCAGAAGGCAAATAATTGGGCCGAGTTGCTTGTGTGGGGAGGTCGATTTTCCTTTTCTCAGTGGGCCAAGTTAGTAAAATGTGAAGGAGGACAAGTTCTTGTGTTAGGTGGGCCGAATTTTCTCATTACTTGGAGGCTAAGTTCTAAAGTGGGTTCTCATTACATGGGTCGATTCGTTGAGGGTCAAATTTCTACAGAGGGGCCTGTTAGTTTTTGGTAGCATCGGAAGTGATCTAGCTTTGAAAATTGGTGGAGAGGCTAAGGCACATGAGTTCTAACGAACCCAGAATCTGTTTGGTGAAATTCCACTTGGATTGTATTTTATTAAAATAATTAATATTTTTAATGGGGTTCCTAAATCTAAACTTAAAGAAATTAAAATATTAATGGATATTAATCAAAATATCGGTGAAAATGATCTAGAAGGCAGATCAAGTCATGTTTTAATCTTAGCCATTGATTAGAGACTTAATCTCGGCTGTTGAAGACTCAACAGGAAAAGTATAAAATGGAGGCTTAAGGTTCATTTGGAAACACACACGGAGAGAACGAATTGATCAAGAATTCGATTCCTAGGGCAGGGTTTGCTAAGGATTTCAAATTAAGTGATCATTCTGCAGCAGAGGGGCAGTGAGAATCCGGGAGAAGGACTTTCGAGAGAATACAGACAGAGAGGCGGAGAGAGCCAGCAGAGTAGAAAAGTTGCCTGTCACGCAAAAGTGGAACTGCCAAGAACAGCTGAAACTGTCCAGAACTATCAGAACAGCCGAGAAAGCTGACGCAAAGGGAAGAAGCCCAAACTGTCAGGAACAGTCGGAACTCTCGAGAACTACTAGAACAGTCAGGAAAGCTGACGCAGAGGGCAGAAGTCGAAACTGTCGGAAATAGCAGGAACTGTCGGAACAGCCGGGAAAGATGACACAGAGGGCAAAAGAGGTGACGCATAAATAGTCGGGGTTAGCCAGTCTTGTGCCGGATCAGCCAAAATTCTGCCGAGTGAAGTGAGTTAAAACTCACTCAGATTTTCCGCTAGTATTTTCTCTGTAAAGGATTGCTAGCTGAGCATCCTAGATTTGTATTCAGATACTTCTCCTAATAATAATAAACCTTCAAAATTGTTGCACCAGTTTTCTCGCATTGGGTTTTTCCGGGGACTATTGTGTCCAAAAATAAGTGTGTCCTATGTATCTTGTTCTTTTCTCTGTTTTCTGTTTCATGAGATCAAATATTTAATTAGTGTAGGTTGCAGAAGTAATTTGCTTCAGTATTCAGAAGAATAACTCGGTTAATGTATGTTAAAAAATCAAGTAGGTGAAGTAGATTCAGATTTGCTACAGCAAGGGTTCCTCGAGTGTAGGAATTTTCACGTGGTATCAGAGCATTGATTTTGAAATAGAAAGAGCAGATCTAGTGCTGAGCAGTGAGGCCGAAAGCTGCACTTGTCAGCGATTCAAATCCCCTTGAAGGAATTGCACAGTCCTTGCCGGGAAGCAGATCCGAGGAAATCCCTCTCTGAGTGAGACGACAGAGAGGTATGATTTCTATTTCATGAGTTTGCAGAGGCAGAGGGAGTGACACAGAGCCTCAGCGTAGTGTTTGAAGGGTGCAGTTTCTGCCAGGGCAGAAATCCGCTGGAAAAGAATGAAGACACGTAGAAGCATAGTTTTTAAAACCGGAACCGGTGACCGGACCGGTCCACCTAATGAACCGGTTTACCGACCGGAACCGGTCTAACCGGGACTGGTTTGGTCTAAACGAACCGGTTTTAGAAAAATACATTAAATAATTATTTTTTAATGAAAAAAACTATTTTTAAGATTTAAAAACCATGATTCCAAGCCAATAGAGACAAAATATGCAAAGATTGCTCATTGATATACCATGTAAAGCCTTAAAGGTGAATATATCAAAATGGCACCGAGTGCAATACATATCATCGACAAAATACATAAGCAATGAAGCTCTAAATGGCCACTAGAGTGCAAAAATAAAGCCTACAAACTATGGGGCCAGTGGCCTACTACAAGACTTCAGTCTAGACTCTACATATATGATAATAGTAATACTATAATAGTGATCAACATTATCACTTGAAGTTGAAACTTCTCATGAGTCTCAGTCATCATGATCAAACTCAGTTGGTTGAGTCTCAACTCCCAAACTGTGTAGCCACAAACTTCTCTATTGGTTCAGTGACTTGAGTCTCAAACTTCTGAAGGTATTCTGCCCTAATATGCCCTATTATTTCATTTGGTGCTCCACATGGCTTTACATGGCCTCCTATCCCAGCCAAGTGTTGCTTGAACCTGTTAATACCCCCTCCTTGAATGGATTTTTGGCAATATTTGCAGATCATTTTGCCATCAATCATATCACAATGAGCCCATGCAGTATCTTCGGCTTTTGGAGGCATGATGACTCCCTGGATGGTAGATCATAGAAGTGAGAAGTTTATAACACAAAAAAAAAAATTCATGGACAGCAGACTCAAATGAGGAATTATCAAGTGCAAATCCTTACCTGGAAATGCAAACTAGCTCCCTTAGCCTCCTCTTGAAGATGGCAACTCCACTGACAGCTACACACTATCTCCAAAATAGCTCCAACTCCAACTCCAAGATGACTACTTCAGCAAAAACTCCACACTCTCCAAGCTCACAAACAAACTCACAAACACTCCAAATCAGTTGTGTGAGACAAATGAGAGTGAGAGGGGTCTCTTATAGCAAGTGTGAGGGTGCTTTTGGAGGGAAAATACCTTTCCCTCACCCCCAAAACCCCTAAACCACAAAACCATAGTGCTTTTTGTCATAATTCGGTGGGCTGTCCATAAACCGGCCGGTTTGCTACAAACCGGCCGGTTCCGCCCTAAACCGGCCGGTTTTGACCGGTTAGGGCCAGATTTCGGTCACATGAGGCATCTAACCCGGTTTTTAGGCCGGTTCGGACCGGCCAGGCCTCTAACCGGCCGGTTAGACCGGTTACCGGTTTTTGTGGCCGGTTTTTAAAACTATGCGTAGAAGGGGAATTTTCTCCTCAGAGAACTTTCTGCCAGAAAGTTCGAATTTCTCACTTCCTAAGCAGTTGAGTAGAGCTAAGTAGTGACTAGAGGAGTCAGTTCGACAGTTGGGTGAGATGGAATCGCATGGGCTCAAAGATCAGGACAAGTTGGAAGGTGCTTCCAACTATGTCATATGAAAGACTAGAATCTTAGTTGTTCTGGAGGAATATGATCTCGAGGCCTATGACCATAGTGTTCTAGCTATTCCTGCTAACAACGGTCAAAAGAAGAAGTATAAGTCCAAGCAGGGAAAGGCAAAGAGGCTCATTCTCGATGGAGTTCGAGATCATGTGGTCTCACACTTACAAGGCAAGGATACAACCCAAGCGATGTGGGAAGCCTTGTCTTCTCTATATGAAGGATCTTTTGAACAGCGGAAGATGTATCTGGAGCAGAAGTTGCAGCCAACTTTGATGCAAAAAGGAGAAGGGGTGAACCTCTATCTTCAGCGTCTTCAGGACACTAGAGACCAACTTACTGCAGTGGGGTCCACTCCCTAACCAAACGCGATGGTGAGGATAGCCCTGAATAGAGTCTCAGATGAAAGGGCAATTTTTTGTCCAAAGCATATTGGGCAGAGAAAAACTACCTTCATGGGAGGAGATGTGGGTGGCTTTCAACAGGAGGACTTAAGGAGGGACCTAGTGAAGGTCAACCTCAATGGCAGCAGTGGGAGTGGCACAAAGACGAAGGAGGAGGGGGGGAATGCAACTCTAGCATTGAAGGGGCAACAAAAGCCGAAGCGAAAGAAGGACATTTCGAAGGTGAAATGTTTCAATTGTGGCGAGTTGGGCCACTATGCATCCCAGTGTCCTTTGAAGAAAAAGGACAAGGATGAGAAACATGATCCTAAGGCTTCTTCAGCAAAGATAAACTAGGATGAGTTTGCCATAAGTGCCCACACATCTCCAGGCGGGAGATGGGGCGATATTGAGTTGTTGTCAGGAGGACTACATGTGGGTAGGATCCTTGAGGAGTCCACCTCTTGGATCAATTCCTTGCTACAGGAGCCCAAGATTCAGCAGTAGCGAGATGGAATTAGTGTCATATGATGCAATGGAGTGTTTGAAGGACAGATGCAGTAGCTGGGGACTAGAGACTGATCAACGTCGAGCAAGATTGGCAGCAGTGCAATTAGCACAGTGCAGGAGTCAGCAGCAGCGCAGAAGATTCAGAGGGTCAGAATCAACAGCAGTCAGATTCCAACATTCATTGTATTATGTTGGACACAGTTAAGTTCAACTAATTTTGGATGTTTTTTAGTTGCTTCTCTTAGCAGTTGAGTTGCAGTACGAATGCAGTGTTAGCAGTGACAGTGCTAGCAATATAACAAATGCAGCATCTGAGAGGGAGTTGTAGTACAGATGCAGTAGTGGCAGTGGCAGTGTCATGGGTAGCAATACAGGCAGTATCAAAACAGTGTTGGTGGCAGCAACAGTGCGGAAAGGGAGATGCTTCAGAAGCAAAGCAACATGCAGTTGGGCATTGTTGCTAGAGCACTTTCCTCGCTAAGAGGGAGTGTTAGTTTTTGGTAGCATCGGAAGTGATCTAGCCTTGAAAATTAGTGGAGAGGCTAAGGCACATGAGTTCTAAAGAACCCAAAAACCGTTTGGTAAAATTCCACCTGGATTGTATTTTATTAAAATAATTAATATTTTAAATGGGCTTCCTAAGTCTAAACTTAGGGAAATTAAAATATTAATGGGTATTAATCAATATATGGGTGAGAATGATCTAGAAGGCGGATCAAGTCATGTTTTAATCTTAGCCATTGATTAGAGACTTAAACTCGGTCGTTGAAGACTCAACAAGAAAAGTATAAAATGGAGGCTTGGGGTTCATTTCGAAACACACACGGAGAGAAGGAATTGATTAAGAATTCGATTCCTAGGGCAAGGTTTGCTAAAGATTTCGAATTAAGTGATCATTTTGTAGCAAAAGGGCAGTGAGAATCAGGGAGAAAGACTTTCCGGAGAACACAGACAGAGAAGCGGAGAGAACCAGCAACGCAGAAAAGTTGCCTATCACGTAGAAGCCGAAACTGCCAGGACAGTCGGAAAAGTTGATGCAAAGGGCAGACGTCGAAACTGTCGGGAACAACGGAAATTGTCGGGAACTGCAGGAACAGCCGGCAAAGCTAATGCAGAGGGCAGAAGCTGGAACTGTCGGGAACAGCCAAAACTGTCGGGAACAGCCAGAACAGTCGGGAAAGCTGACATAGAGGGCAAAAGAGGTGAGAAGAAATAACCAAGGTTAGCCAGTCTTGTGCCGGATCAGCTAGAATTTTGCCGAGTGAAGTGAGGTAAAACTCACTCAGATTTTCTGCCAGTGTTTTCTCTGTAAAGGATTGTTAGCTGAGCATCCTAGATTGGTATTCAGATCTTTCTCCTGCATAGTAATAAACCCTCAAAACTGTTGCATTGATTTTCCTGCATTGGGTTTTTCCGGGGACTATTGTAGTCAAAAATAAGTGTGTCCTATGTATCTTGTTCTTTGCTCTGTTTTCTGTTTCAAGAGATCAAACGTTTAATTAGTGTGGTTGCAGAAGTAATTTGCTTCGGTATTTAGAAGAATAACTTGGTTAATGTATGTTAAAAAATCAAGTAGGTGAAGTAGATTCAGATTTGTTGCAACAGGTGTTCCTCAAGTGTAAGAATTTTCACAGGGCCGAGTACATTTCCAGAAT
Organism: Pinus tabuliformis; assembly: GCA_031772625.1. Classification (NCBI taxonomy): domain Eukaryota; kingdom Viridiplantae; phylum Streptophyta; class Pinopsida; order Pinales; family Pinaceae; genus Pinus; species Pinus tabuliformis. The sequence goes on from CM062813.1 coordinate 298,174,390, forward strand.
TTTGAGAATGGGGCTAAGCATAATTTGAGGAGGGTCGAGTTGTTATTTTTGTGAAGGTTGTGCTCTTTTAGGAGGGCTGAGTTGGTATTGCCATATGCAGAAAATATCTTTCCAAGTTCCACACTCCAGCATTTGTGTAAAAGAATTATTCCAGCTAATGAAATGATGGAGACATTTTTGGGAAAATTTAACTAAGTTTATTTACTTCTTATAACAAATATCCCAATTTGTTCTCAATATGTTTGACGAAATTACTGAAGTATTTGTTGATAGTGTTCTTCCAAGTGTGTCACAGATATTGCATGCCATCTTTTTGTTAAAAGTCTTCTATGGAGAAAGTTTAAATTTTTGAAGAAAAATTGTGCATTTTATTTCTGGTACATTACATGTGATGTGATGATTCAAAATGAAAGTAACTCCCTCTATTTATAGTAGGGTAACCAAGTCACTTTTCTTTAATTTACAAGTAAAAGCCCTAAAAAATTTGCTTGAGCATTCAACTAGCATAAAGGTCACAAGTCAACCTTAAGATAGCTTTAAAACATAATAAATACATCAAATTTTCCCACATGTGGGAATAAAAGCTCTCCATGGTGACATCATCCTCTCAAAATGGACAACCTCCATCAAGCAAGTGATAAAGAGGCTCATGAGTGTCCTCACCCCAAGAATTCATCAAAGTGCATGGGTATATCCCCAAATAACTCATATTCCACCATGATGTGATCTCTAAGAAGGCTTATGTCTCCCTTCTAGGGCAGATGGGGTGGCATGACATGCTCTAAGGAAAGCGTTGGCACTGGACATGTTGTACTAGCTATCCCAAGTCATCTTAGTGATAACCATCCTTATCTAGGCTCTAGAACAAGGCAACATGTCAAGACCAAGCTGGGGGCATCTTGGGTACATCATCAAACAAGAAAATTCCTTGGCTTCCTAGTATAGTATTTCGACATCTAGAGGTGTAGCAAGGGGCATACAATCATGTGGAGTTTGATCAAAACCCAAAGTCCATCTCATGAGGGCAATGTTGGGGCTACAAAGTCATAGCTGGTCTCCACAATGGGCAAAATGTCCTCAAAAACCTGTTGGATAAGTGTCAAGTCCTTCTTCAAAAGATCTTTGTTGCATGAGTAATGAACAACCTAAAACATACCCTCAAGATCAAGTGAGATCAACATCATTAAGGACCAAAACCATTAAAGTATTTTTGTGAGCCATATTCAATGTAAGGGGCACAAGAATAGTTCACACAAACCTGACTTTTTAGTATGGACCATATATGGCCTCGACATATAGTTGAATGAGCCTCATTTTAAAAGTAGAAGTTGCACTTAATATGTCCAATAAATACATTTTCAGAGTTATTCTAAATGTGAAGAGCTTAATATCAATTCTTGAACACAAATAATTAAGCCTGTAAATTCTAATAGCCGACAATATTCTACTAGCCACTGCTTTGTTCTTTGCCTGGAAATTAATATGTATCATTGACGATGAGGTTAATTTTGTTCGTTCATTCTCTTAGGATCTGGTACAAAGAGCTATGTACACAGCATCAGGGTAACGGTTCTCGGCTTATTAGAGATATGCTTTCACTTATTCTGATTTTATTTCGATTGAATTTTGTTGTATTGTTCCTTGTATATATCTCTGCTCTATGTAATATCTCTGTTTAATATATGAAATATTCTTTAGAAGGAAAACAAAAGATTGTAAGTTCTTAGAGTAAATGATATCCCGTTACTTTAGATCAGAAAAGGTAGGTCAAATAAACATTGTAATTATTTTACCTAGGGAGAACATTTGAATATTTAAACTGTTATCTATAAGCCTCAGAATGCTGAAGGACATTCCTAGAAAATATTATATAAAATTGTGACCTATGTATCAAGAAACATTCGAAAATGTGTTTTTTTTTCTCAAGAATGGATTGAGCGCATCACAATGTCTGGTAAGATAGGAATAGGAATCTCTTATAGACAAAATTAAATCATAAAAAGAGAACCAAAGACTATCGTAAGCACTTGTTATGTGACATCCACTGTCTGCTAACTACATAAACATGAAGAATATGTACCTTGTAGAAACTTCAGTATTGAAGCTGTTATAAAGATACTTAGGACCTCTTTAAAGACAGATCCTGAGAATAGTTCGGTTGGTGAGCCTGTACCATGCCATGCTATGATTATCATTGCCTGAAAATCCGAGAAAAGATAACAATTTCAGTTTTAGCTAAATTGATGTGAAAATTGTGTAATATACCATCCTGTACTGTCGTCACATAGAAATTTAAGAACCCCATTTTTACCTGTAGAGCCAATATAAAAAAGGTCCACATTCTATCAAAACTTCTAAAAAGATGCCAGTATGATCGAATTTCAACAAAATTTGTCTTCGCCATCCATTTGTTTCGGTGTCCCCCCCTCTGTCCAGTTTTCTGCAAAAATTAAAATAAAATAATCATAGACCACTCACAAAAAATGTAAAGGTATGTGGCAGAATACATCTAAGATAAAGTCATATCAAATTCATGTTTCCAGCATGCATACATATACATGCAGGCTAGTTTTTGTAGAATAATCACAGCAGCATGATTCACATATGTAAACCAGCCCCAACATAGGGGCAGCAAGCATGTGATAAACTAAAAAATGTGACAAAAATATACAGCACTTGAAAAACTGGCAAGGTTTATATAAAGTAATTATGCGTCCCGCCTCTTTAAATTATGCAAAATATAGAAAAGATCATAACTATTAATAATGATAACAAATAATAGTAAGCTTTGAAATTTGAATATTGAATCGAGCAGTCAACAGTGAGCTACAACATTGGAACGCTGAGATTGATTATCTATATTAAGTTTGTATGACAAATGTTGAACATTGAACTATAGTCGGTGAAACAGAATCGACCTCGCTTTAAGAATTCATCTCTAACAGTTATACACTTGTCACTGAGAATAAAATATCATCAATATCTTAACTAAAACTGTTTTAACGTTGAAATGTGAGCTGTGAATAGGCTTTGTTGAGCATTTAATCCTCTCCTCACTAAAGCCTTGGACCATATAAAAGTTCAGATCAACAGCACTCTTGCAGATAAAGTGCCCACCACCTCACACTCCAAGCATTTAATAGGTCTAGGGCAAGCCTGTGAATTTATTATTCGTAACAGATTTTATCTGTCCCCAACTCAGGCTACTATACTTGTCATTCACATGTAGGTTATACTGACATGATTGATTATTTCTGATATCATATCAAGGGGGGCATATATGGTTTAAAGGTATATGATATCATCTAAAGGAAGATGTTAAGGGGCATTTCAATGTGAGGTTCTTCATCTTTCTTTATTTTTCTCAAATTAATCTGATGACTGACAATTACTAGTACAAATCTGCTAGTATAATATTTGAAGAATGGAAACTTTGTTCCAATAAGAAGGTAAAATGGTCGAGGCAAAATCCTCCCTTTGTCTCGCTGTAATCCTTGTGTTTATTGAAGGATACTTGCTGCTGTAGTTTCCTGTATATGGCTGTTGGAGACAAGAGTCAGAAAGCTATCAGAAGGTCAAGTGTTGTGCCATTCAGGATGGAGTCAGGTGGGTTGTTACGAGTTCAAGATGTACTGTGGTTACCAGAGCTCAGGTTGTAATATCCCTTTCGGGAATTTTGTGGTATTTTTCTGATAAAATTTTTTATAAAATTTTATGCTGACATTTTTGCCAAAAACCCACGAAATTACTCTAAAATGCACCAGTAAATAGGAACCCAGAAATTATATAAGCACGGCAAATACATTGACAATTTGCAGAAGTAAACCCAGAAACTCAAATAACATCAGAAAATGCAGCACAAGGAATGACTCAACTTCATTTATTATAATATAGCATGCAGAGTACAACTGGAAATATCTGAGACAAAATAGGAAAGATGATAGTTGAGTGGACCTCCAAATATTTTTCTGCTACGCTGATCCTGACCTCTCAAAACTCCACAACGACTACACTCTCCCTCCAACAACAACTGCCATTGAATCAACTGAAGACGATGAAGCACCAATTGAGGACCTGAATGATCCTCACTCCAATATCCCTGAATGTCTATGAAACTCTTGGATGAAGTCTCCTCAATGAGAGTTGGGTTTTCATCCAACACTCAACAACATACCCAAGGGTTTCCATCTTGTTGCTAGAGAAGTTGGGAACTAGGTTCTCCAAACCTCATCAATAGAAAATACCAACAATCCAAGATGTTCCCCAATGGCCTCCTCCTCCTCTTTTATAAATATGATGAACCCCTCTAGAACCTCCTATTTTATTATTATTTTAATTATTGAGCACATTTCTCTCTTTTTATTTCAATTAAAATATATTTTTTAATGTGAGAAAATGGTAAATTGGCCACTCCACCTCCTCGGGTCAATACAAGTCACTTCTAATCATCCCATCTTGTAGATCTTCTCGTTTTGGTTCCAACGAGCTATTACACTAAGGGGTTCCGCCAAGTATTCCTCTTGGAATGCTACCTTAAGCGTAATCAATTGAGTTAGGCCCAATAATAACCATGTTTCTCAAAAGTTGTCGAAATGCAATGGAACGAAAGGCAAGTAGTGCAATTGATGGAATATGCCAAACGAATGCCATCGGATCCCGTAGAAACTCCTCAAAACCCCATGAAACATCTCCAAAATCCCCTGGGTTCGCTAATGAAGCAAACCTACACCTGTGACCGGTCTGCCTCCAACCTTGAAAGTCCATCCATAAGGAACACCATAAAAAGGAACATCACACAGGAAGTGTGTTTTGTCTGTCTCAGTGATCGAGGCGAAGGGGTTTGAGGTGATATCCCAGGATGGGAAAGTGATGCTCAGGCCCATAGGCTCTAAGCTGGAGCTATCATTGGAGGTATGGAGCATGGTCTATATTGGTTGACAGGCAAACCTATAGATCAAGGGAAGAAGCAGGTTCCTAAGACTCTTAGGGAGTCAAGTTTAAGCAAGAGTTTGCAGGTTCAGAGGGAGAATCCACAACCCAAGAAGAGTGCATGGTCAGTGGGGAGTAAGGAGAATTTTGTTGGCAAGAAAGAACCGTTGAATGCCTGAATAGGGAAGAAGAAGTGTGAGGCTTGTGGTGGCAGGGACACTACTGAGGATAGTGTTGTTCATTCTACAAGGTATGATGCAGTGGTGGACACCAGAGATTGGGCTAGTGTTGTTGACGAGTTACTTTCGAGTAGTGGAAGTACCTCCCTCACTAAGAGGGAGTGTTGAAATGCGTATCTTTTGAGGTACTCCCACAACCCCTAGGGTGCTGGGTTTGTGAGGAGTTGACCCACAAAAAAGTGGATTTGTGTGCAATGTACCCAAGTGGTGGCCTTTGTATCCAAAGTTGTGGGCTAAAGATCCAAAAGAAATAATTGTTTAATCTAATTATTGATGAGGAGGTGTATAAATGATGTTGGAGCCCCTAAGACAATGATTAGAGAAGATATAAATAGGAGAGGCCTAAGTGGAGGTCCAATCATCAAGCATAGCATCAAATATCAAGTGATATCTACCCAAGAAGAGTGTGAGTTACCTCAGTGAGCCGCGGGCTTTAAGGAAGGACGAAGTTGGAGCATGTATGGTCAAGGTCGAATTTTCCCAGGCATAGGACATCTATCTCTGTGATTTGTGTGCCCTTAAGAAGGTCTGTTGTGCAAGGTTTTGAGGTCGTTGCTTTGTGTTTTGTGCCCTAGTTAGGGTTCCTTCTATGGATGTACATCCATCCAAAGATTTGTCTTATGTGGTCTAGTATTTTTTGCATGAAGGAGAGGGTCAAGACCGTACGAAGATGATGTTTTGCTATGATTTGTCTCTGTGATAGGGATGCAAACCTTAGGAGTATTGCGCAGGAGTTTTAATGGGTAAAAGAGGTCAAAACCTGCCTCAGATTGCAGTAGGAAGAGTGGAAAATTGGGACACAGAGTAGGGTTTTCATAAGATGAAGGAAGACGAGTTGATATGTTGGAGTTTGGGTGTTGAAGTGATGTGTTAAGGTTTGTCCTACTATGGTGTGTTAGGATAGTGTTTTGGTAGCCTATAAACAACCACTTTGATGGAACAAAGGGACTGTGTGAAGGCTGACTTTCGTGTCCTAAGTACGATAACCCTTGGAGAAGCTAGGGGACTGTTAGAAGGCAAAGTGTTGAAGACCCTAAGTGCGGTGATTTTGGAGCAATTGAGTTGTTGTTAGAGGGCAGACTTATTGGGCCTATGATCAGAGTCTTTGGAGCAGCTTAGATCACTAAAAGAAGGCAGAGTGTTGGAACTGATCATGCAAGAGAATCTGAAGATGCAAACTTCCTTGTAAGCAGCTAGGGCAGAGGTATTAGAGTAGTATATTCTTTAGAAGTATAGGTGGCAAAGGACCTATCAAGTGTTCAAAACAAGTGGACTGAAAGGGCTGGCGTAAGAATTTCTTCAGCAAGTCAGGCTATTCTTGTCCTTGGGCAAGATTGATTATTATGTGTTGTTGACATCAAGCCCTAGTTTTCCTGTATTAGGGCTAATTATAAGGGCCATGATCCCTAGTACGGGAGCCCTATGTTTGTTGTATTAAAGTTGTAATACAAACAAGTTTTGGGTTTGTAATCTATTGTGTACTTCATTGATTCACTGTTGTACATTTTCTGCTATGCAAAGTGCTTGGTGTTGTGGCATTTTAGTGTGTTTGTGATCTTGTTTTAAACATAGACATGATTCTGAATTGCCAAGGAAAAATCAACAACTTGGGCCCAGGTCGTTGAACTTGCAACTATGGAGCGCTACAAGGATATCATCCCTACAACAGTCGAAAGGGCCATTTCTGATGTAGAGGAATAAGTCAGACAGTCCAAGCACTTCATTCCCAATAGACATGTTGAACAAGACACTAGGGCTTAGATTCTTGAGGTGGGGAACTCCACCAGGGCAAGGACAACATTCTATATGAAATCCATAAACCTCTAATGGCACATCAAGGAACTCATGGGAAGAGTCTTAACTAACATAGCTGATACTCAACAAGAATTGGTCATATGCATGGCAGAATTGATGGATAAAGCTGAAAAGCTCAATAAAAAGGTCTCAGTCCTTGTCAAGAACCTGACAAATCTTGATTTCTTATCATCTGAATGACAGTGAACCTCAGCCACAGGGATAGGTGGACTCTCCAGCAGCAGGAAGACCAGGCAAGCCAGTCTCTTGAAAATGCATCTCTTTGATGTTAATGTTATAAGCATGTTTATTAGTCTAGAGGGTAATTTCTTCGCTAGTAGCAGTTTCATTTTGATTGTTTATCAAATAACACACAAAATCAACAATTTTAAAACTTTGAACCTATGCTACTAGTTTGGTTTCTCAAGCGGCAAACCAATAACAGAGAATTACTATGTATCAATCTTTTTAAAGGTAATATAAGTGGTCTACCTTCGCAAAAAAATAGCCTTCTTATTAAAGGCAACCATGGTATATATCACTTCTAAGTTATTATATATTAGTTGAACTGCATATAAAAAGACAATCTACATGTTCATATATGGCAAAGACCATGCACACTTATGGCAGCCGCTCCACTCTTAAAAATGGTCAACCTAAGGAAATGTGCAGGAGGACTGAAATACATAGATCATGTGGCAGCCATTTCCACGTCATCATAACACTTCACTCTCCTTATTTAACATGCTTTTCTCCGTAATAACAACAATTTTAATCACAACTATAATAAATCCCGTGGATTTTTGAAAAATATTACATATTAACAATTTTCTTGTGTGTTCACCATGTTACACATATACTATGTTGTTTATTAATTTTATAATAAACGTCTTTTGGTTGTTAAAATTTGGTGACACAGTAAGTCAGAATTCCAATTAATTCAAAACCTTGATGAATTTCTTGGAGATGTAAATCAATATAAAATTTGACAAAATTTTTGAGATATTGTTTTCCTATACATGAAATTTATATTACAGTGGGTATTTGATAATACGTAAATTTTTATTAAATTCTAATCAAATATGTGATAAAAATAGTTATCTTACTATAAAATTAACTTAACCCACGTGTACTGCATTAACTTGATTTTCAAACTCAAATATTACATGATACTTTACAAAAAAATACAAAAAAGTGAAAAATGCAATGAAAAAATTGACAAGCATTTGTATTATAAATCTCATCTAATTCACGCGTGCACACATAAACAATCTCCAATTACATCATCGTGAGCTTTAATTATATCCTTAGAGATGTTGATTGTAAACTTGCATTGGGACTGCTCTGTATGGATCTGGAGTTATAAAAATTATGAAGAGAGTTATAAGAGTTGACAATATGAAGATCGTTGTACAAAGTTGCCAATTATAAAAATTATGAAGAGAGCTATAAGAGTTGACAATATGATATGAAGATCGTTGTACAAAGTTGACAAAATATGACGGCACTGCATGGATTGCGAAGATGTAAAGCACCAAGCAAGTTGCTAATATGAAAGGCGATACATGGTAGTATGAAAGGTGTCATACAAGTTGCTGATTATTTTCACTTTATTCACTATGAGTACGAAAGAGGATAGAAATGTTGCATTGGTGGATCCAAGATCATCTAGCTGGACCATGTGAGTTTTCTTTGCATTAGAAAATGACAGGAAACGAGAATGAACATCAAATGGCAATGAATTGGGGTCTTTCTGTCACATGGTATAGACTTGTTGTTGGGCATGCTTTATACCTGTGATGTCCCGAAAATTAATTTTGGACAAATTTTCTGGAATTGTGCTTAAAAAATTACGCCATAAATTGTCTTCTTTAAAACCAATCAAATTGCACACTTGCACCATGAAATTAGCAGCACAATAAATAAATTTTGCATTATAAAACCCAGAAATGCTGCAATTACAAATAACACGAGAAATGATAACGGACAGCTTTATTTTATTTATTGAGGCAAATCACGTACAAAACTCTCAATAGAAAATAGAAAATAACTGCGGTGACGGCCTTCAGAATATCCGCTACAATGTTGAATCTGGCTTCCAAAACTAAAACTGGAAATGATAAGGGATTGATAGAGATGGTTTTCCGTCCAATCTCTCCAAGGTACATAAGGGCTTTCATCCCCGACACAATGAATGAATTTCTGAAGACAACTTCCTCAATCTTCATAAAAACAAAGGATTAAATCTGCATGATCCAAAAGGCTAGTTTCCCCTCTTTTTATAGATGCGATGGATCTCTCTTCAACTTTCTAGAAGCACTTTAATTTTATTATTTTATTTCCATTTTAGAAGCTTCTCTTTTATTTTATTTAAGTGATCTTTTATTTTATTTGGCATAGTCTAACTTATAGATGAAATGGGTTTTTTAATAACATTTTTCTGGTTAATTTTAATTGAAATCCCGCAAAATTTTAAAAAAATGAGTTTAAATGGTTTAATTTGTAGAATTCTAGTACTCCATGGGGTTTTCTAAGGCTCTAAATCCATTCACGCATTCAAAAATGCATCTTCAACAACAAAAAATTAGATTCTTTCTTGAAATTGTTTTTTCGGATTCCAATGAAAGTCTATTTCGTCTATAAGTTAGACTACGTCATTTTATTTGAAGTCACTTTTCTCCTCTTTTATTTAATAAAGTGACTAATTAAAGTCATTTTTAATCCCGGAAAATGATTAATCTGCCTCCGTGCTTTCCCCTGCCACTAAAAGTCACTTTTCACCATTCCATCCTGTAGATCTCTTCATCCCAGTTCTAATGAACTATTACACTAAGCTGTCTCACCAAATAATCTGCTCCAAATAATACTTTGAGTGTATATAATTAAAATATGCTCGATAATAACCTTGTTTTACAAGAATCGTCAGAATACAATAGAACCAAGAACAAATTGTGTGGAACTGACCCCAATGATGAAATACAACAAGTGAACCTTCTCAGACCCCATAAAACTCCTCTAAGACCCTCCAGACCCACCAATGACGTAATCTCGCTCCTATGACCTAGCCAACACAAACCCTGGAAATCCATCCTAATTGCATCGTAAGGTGTTAGATTATGGCATGTTCTATGCTTATAACAGTTTACTTCTTTTTCTTATGATATTCCACAGATTAGCAATCACATGTACATAAATTAAAGTGCAGATAGAACATTAAACGATCGACAGAAAACAAGCCAAGACAAGAGACACAAGATGTGGCGGCTAGCCAGGGACAAACCATATAATGTGTGGGGAAACCCTTTGATCAAATCTTCTTTTATTTTCAATAATGCAGCAGAGAGAAATAGTTCAATAAATCTGATTTATATCAGTAGTAGCAAACCCTAGATCAGAAGCATCAGCATTAGCAGCTTCATCATCAAACTAGGGCAGACGATATCTCACAAACCGACCGTCGGATCAGCGTGATTCCACCACCAAAAGTTGCGGCTTACAGAATAGGTTCAGATGAACCTATAGCGCAGTTCAGATGAGGAGATCTTCTAGTCCACACAGGTCAAATTTACTTCTGCAGTTGCAGCGTCAGTTTCGGCAGCTTCCAGCTTCAAACTAGGGCAGTCGATATCTTGCAAACCGTCCGTCGAATTGACTTGATTCCACCACCAAAAGTTGTTGTTTTCAGAGGAGGTTCAGATGAACCTACAGCGCAGTTCAAATGAGATCTTCTAGTCCACGCAGGTCAAATTTTACTTCTACAGTTGCAGCTTCAGTTTCGGCAGCTTCCGGCTTCACATGTGTGAGGGAGAGACCCTTTTCTACGCAATAGAGAAGAGACTATTTTCTGCGCAATAGAGAGAGAGAGATGTGATGAGATGAGTGAGTCCAAATGAGGAAAAGTCCTCTTGTATTTATACACAACGTTGGTGTTTAAATAGATGCGACTGTTGGGCTTCTAAGCCTACATGAGTTGTAGGTCGACTTGATAATAATTCCATAATCAAAATAAATTCATATCTCCATGAATACTTATCAGAATCGGATGATCTTTATATCAATCCTACACCTCTCGACGAGGGGAATCTAATAAAAATATTATCAGCCATGAATAAGATGACCCACATGAAGTTTTTCCCTAGTTTCCAATTTTAACACTCCCTCTCAACTAGGGAGAACTTCATCTGCAACCTGTCTATCGGTCGTTACTATTCATCCATCAAATGCACTGCCCTGTACAGCCTAACCCTTGCCCTGCTCTGCTCTATTCTGTTATGCTCAGCTTTTCTCTGAATTATGAAGAAGAAGAAATGATCGAGGATGTATCATACTGACTCAAAGTCATTCTCAGAGTATGTACCACTGGTCCCAGACCAGTCTCAACCAACCCGAAGTCAACGTCATAGTGAGTACAACTCCACTAGTCCCAGACCAGTATCATCCTCCACTGACTCAAAGTCAGTCTCAGAGTGCGTACCACTGGTCCCAGACCAGTATCATCCTCCACTGACTCAAAGTCAATCTCAGAGTACGTACCACTGGTCCCAGAACAGTCTCAACCAACCCGAAGTCAGCTTCATAGTAAGTACCACTCCTACCACTGGTCCCAGACTAGTATCGCAGTCTCAGAGAGTGTACCACTGGTCCTAGACCAGTATCGCAGTCTCAAAGAGTGTACCACTAGTCTCAAACCAGTCTCAACCGACCCGAAGTCAGCGTCATAGTATGTACCATTCTCATCGGTCCCAGACCAGTACTGCACTGACACGAAGTCAGTCTCAGAGTATCTACCACCGGTCCCAGACCAGTCTCAACCGACCCGAAGTCAGTGTCATAGTATGGTACAACTCCTACCACTGGTCCCAGACCAGTATCATTGATCCCAGATCAATGGAGGTCATCCTAGCGTAGGGGGTACGGTAGATACAACGATGCATCCATCGGTACTACTATGGTCCCTAACTTCATTTCCCTGCTCATTGATCAGATGAGAAGTACTTCCCATGAGTCCCAGACTACATGGGTAGGATGCCTCGACAGGAGAACTAATCAATCTTGTCCTCACAGGAGAACACATCAATCCTGCTACAATCGCCATGGAGAACACATCAATCCAGGCCACCATGGAGAACACATCAATCCAAGCCTCACAGGAGAACACATCAATCCTGCTACAATCGCCATGGAGAACACATCAATCCAGGCCTCACAGGAGAACACATCAATCCTACTACAATCGCCATGGAGAACACATCAATCCAGGCCTCACAGGAGAACACATCCATCCTGCTACAATCGCCATGGAGAACACATCAATCCAGGGCTCACAGGAGAACACATCAATCTTGCTACAATTTCCATGTAGAACACATCAATGCAAGCCTCGCCATGGAGAACACATCAATCCAAGTCTCACAGGAGAACACATCAGTCCTGTTACAATTTCCATGTAAAGCACATCAATCCAAGCTTCACAGGAGAACACATCAATCCTGCTACAATTGCCATGGAGAACACATCAATCCAGGCCTCACAGGAGAACACATCAATCCTGCTACAATTGCCATGGAGAAGTTGAGAACACATCAATCCAGGCCTCACAGGAGAACACATCAATCCTGCTATAATCGCCATGGAGAACACATCAATCCAGGCCTCACAGGAGAACACATCAATCCTGCTACAATCGCCATGGAGAACACATCAATCCAGGCCTCACAGGAAAACACATCAACCTTGCTAGAATGTCGCCACGGGGTGCACATGTATACCACCAGGGGATAGTGAATCATCCTGTGGTCATATGCTGCTCCAAGAAGCACCCCGCACCCCCCTGAAGCTCCCAGAGCTCAATGCATCATACATGACCCTCATCGGAGGGTCTTTGAACAACTCCAAGTTGTTCTCGGAAAGTCAAAAATTTTACTTTCCCAAGGGGTTTTGTCGAAATGTCGGCCACCTGTTCATCTGTACCGATATGTTGGAGCCTTATAGCTCCCCGCTGCACCATATCTCAAATATAGTGGTATCTGATATCAATATGTTTGGAGCGATCATGAAATACGGGATATTCTGACAAACGAATCCCACTCTGGTTGTCACAAAGGATCACGGTGGTATCCAATGTAAATCCAAACAGCTCACTGAAGAGTTTTCGCAACCAAACTGCCTCACAGGAGGCCATGCTACCAGCAAGATACTCTGCTTCGGCGGTGCTCAAGCCCACCAACTTCTGCTTCCTGCTCATCCAGGATATCGAAGCAGATCCCAAGGAGAAACAACACCCGGAAGTGCTCTTATGGTCCTCCACATTGGCTGCCCAATCAGCATTTGTGTATCCAATTAGTCTCACATCTTCGGCAGTGTATCTTAACCCATAAGTGATAGTGCCACGAAGATATCTCAACCAGTGTTGCACACATCGCGATAAAATCGTAAAATCGCGATTTTTTAATTTTGCCGATTCAAAGCGCGATTTTTATCGAAAAAATCGCCCCTTTTTTTTATAGCGATTTTTATCGAAAAAATCGCGATTTTTTGAAAAAATCGGGAAAAAATCGGAAAAATCGGGAAAAAATCGGAAAAATCGGGAAAAAATCGGAAAAAAGCGGGAAAAAATCGTTTGGCACAAAAATATTCATTTTTTTTCAATTTTTTTTCAATTTGTGCCAAACGATTTTTTCCCGCTTTTTTCCGATTTTTTCCCGATTTTAACGATTTTTTCCGCTTTTTTCCCGGCGCCGATTAAATCCCGATCGCGATGTGTGCAACACTGATCTCAACAGATTCTTGACACCAATCCAATGTATGTGGTGGCGTTCAACCATATGTTGACTCAACATGTTGACTGCGAAGCATATATCTGGACGGGAGTTCACTAAGAACATTAATGCTCCGATGAGTTGCCGATACTCGGTAGCATTTCGTAAAACAGGTCCAGCAGCACTATCGCTTAACTTCTTGAAGTCAAGCTCCATCAGGGTAGTTACAGGCTTGCATTCCACCATATCGAATCTTTCCAATATCTTCACCACATATTTTCCTTGAGATAGGAATGTTTCCCCTGGCTTCTGCCACACTTAAGTCCTTGGTCCTTCATTTCAAATTCAAAAGCCATCTCCCTCTTACATTTGTGAATGAGAGGGTCTACACTTGTTAGAAAGAGGTCATCCACACACAGCACCAGTGTGAGAGGCTTGTCATCTTCAACCTTAAAATAAAGGTTAGGATTGGCTTCACTCCTAGAGAATCCCAGCTTCATCAAGTAGCTGTCGATCCTCTCATACCATGCTCGAGGTGCTTGCTTCAGCCCATAGAGAGACTTCTTCAACCTGCATACATGAGATTTTCGATCATAAATCTCAAATCCTTCGGGTTGTTCCACGTAGACATCTTCTTTGATCGAACCGTGCAAGAATGCGGTCTTGACATCCATCTGATATAGGTTCCATCCTTGTGAAGCCGCAAGGGCTATGATCGAGCAGATGGTCGTATATCTAGCAACAGGTGCAAATATCACATCATAGTCTTATACTTTTCCGTACTTCCAAAACAAGCCTTATACTTTTCCGTACTTCCATCTGCTACATGCTTTATCTTGTAAAGCCATTTGGAAGTAACAATTGTCTTGTCCTGGGGTCTGGGAACTACTTCCCAGACATCATTCTTCGTAATAGACTCATATTCTTCGGTCATAGCATCCTTCCATACTTGATGCTTTGACGGCACCTGAGATTGATGAAGGCTCGTTTTGTATGATCGTGCTCATGATGGTTAGGTATCCCTGATACCTGTTAGGTTTCTTATTTTCACGAAAAGTTTCTCGGGGTGCAGCATGTCCTTCAGCATCATCAAGTATCCCCCTAAGCCATGAAGGCCTCTTCCTAGAAGAGGGAGGCTCAGGTGGATAAATAAGATCCATGGGTTCCTCCACATCAGGCATTGTTACATCATCTACCCATAGAGACAGCTTCCACAATCGTACAGTTCTTCCTTTCCGCCACACCATTTTGCTCAGGAGTATGTGGTGTAGTAGTCTCCCTCTTAATGCCAGCCTCAGATATGCCTGAGTGAACCAACTGTAATATATCGGAGGTCTTGCTTTGGCTTGAGGGGAATGGTCCCCTTTTGAGCTTTCCTTTGGCACATCCTGGACATACACCTTCTTTCTCTACTCGGAATTCGGGCATCCCTGTCACCATTTGTCTTACACCGGGTAGAGCTTTATAATGAAGGTGGGCAAACCTCCAATGCCAAAGTTCGGAATAAAGAGATGTGTCATAATATATGACTCCTAGCGGACTTCCATCGACCTGATATAATGAATCAACACGAAGCCCAAGAGTAAAGGCATCTTTAACATTATTTTTCCATATATGTACCTTGCCATCGCTGAAGGTTACCTTGTAGCCTTTGTCTTCCATTGCCTAGATGGACACCAGGTTCTTTTTGAGGTCAGGTGCATTTAATACATCCTGGAATTTCTAGCCTTCTTGAATGGTTGTCCTTTTCCTTGATTTCCAGCATTCCTTTTACCTTTACTATTGAATTTTCCATCCCTTTGATTACCATGAGAGGGATTTTGATCATCGTCACGGTGAGAGTCCTTTCTATCAGGTAATCCCTTGCATAGTGACCTGCTTTATCGCAAATGTAACATCGTCCTTTTCTTCCACCCTTAGTTCGAGCGTTTCCTTTTGATTTAGTCCCGAAATTATTTATTTTCTTAGCATGAGAAGAAAAGGCAGCAGGAGGACCTTTAGGCATAGGCATTTCTTGCTCTTCCACCCTTGTTTCTTCTTAAATGCATCTAGCCATTAATTCCTCGAAACTAGGAATTACATTATTGTTCAGAAGAGTAATCCTGAACACGTACCATTCAGATGGTAATCCTCCAAGAGTTGTGAGTGCCATTTCCCTGTCAGTAATAGCCTCCCAATAGATAGGAGATCGTTCTTAATTTCGGTGATCCTTAAGAAGTATGCTTTCATACTCTCATCTTTACCCTTCTAGATTTCCCTCAGCTTATTCCTAAGAAACAAAACTTGATTTGCATCATTAACTTTAATAAACTCACCAGTCTAACGTAGATTTCCTTGGAGGTGTTCAGGTCAGAGATGTAGGCCACCAAGTGCTTGTCGATAGAGTCTCGGATGATCTTCTTTGTTTTGACTTCTCCGATTTTCCATTTGTACCTAGCAGCAGCGGATGCATTTGATGGAAGCTCAATAATATTGCCTCTCACATGATCCAACACTCCTTGATCCTCAAGGGTTAGATCGATAGACATCTTCCATCCGTGATAGTCAGCTTTCTCACAGAGCTTGTCTTCAGCAGTAAAGAGTGTTGAGGACCCCATCGTTCTTTTAGGATAGCCTTGCCAATCTTTTCTTCGATAATTTCTCTTGCTCTTGCTTGGGTTTTGTCTTCACCTCAGCTCTGATCCCATGTTAGGTTATGATATGTTCTATGCTTATAACAGTTTACTTCTTTTTCTTATGATATTCCACAGATTAGCAATCACATGTAGATAAAGTAAAGTGTAGATAGAACATTAAACGATCGACAGAAAACAAGCGAAGACAAGAGACACAAGATGTGGCGGCTAGCCAGGGACAAACCCCACAATGTGTGGGGAAACCCTTTGATCAAATCTTCTTTTATCTTCAATAATTTAGCAGAGAGAAATAGTACAATAAATCTGATTTATATCAACAGTGGCAAACCCTAGATCAGCAGCATCAGCATCAGCGGCTTCATCGTCAAACTAGGGCAGACGATATCTCACAAACCGACCGTCGGATCGGCTTGATTCCACCACCAAAAGTTGTGGCTTCCAGAGGAGGTTCAGATGAACCTATAGTGCAGTTCAGGTGAGGAGATCTTCTAGTCCACGCAGGTCAAACTTTACTTCTGCAATTGCAGCTTCAGTTTCGGCAACTTCCAGCTTCAAACTAGGGCAGTGGATATCTTGCAAACCGTCTATCGGATTGACTTGATTCCACCACCAAAA
Source organism: Pinus tabuliformis (assembly GCA_031772625.1). Classification (NCBI taxonomy): domain Eukaryota; kingdom Viridiplantae; phylum Streptophyta; class Pinopsida; order Pinales; family Pinaceae; genus Pinus; species Pinus tabuliformis. The sequence goes on from CM062813.1 coordinate 298,191,361, forward strand.
GTTGCGGCTTTCAGAGGAGGTTCAGATGAACCTACAGTGCAGTTCAGATGAGGAGATCTTCTAATCCATGCAGGTCAAACTTTACTTCTACAGTTGCAGCTTCAGTTTCGGCAGCTTCCGGCTTCACATGTGTGAGGGAGAGACCCTTTTCTGCGCAGTATAGAGAGAGAGATGTGATGAGATGAGTGAGTCTAAATGAGGAAAAGTCCTCCTGTATTTATACACAACGTTGGGGTTTGAATAGATGTGACTGTTGGGCTTCTGAACCTACATGAGTTGTAGGTCGGCTTGATAATAATTCCATAATCAAAATAAATTCATATCTCCATGAATACTTATCGGAATCGAATGATCTTTATATCAATCCTACACCTCTCGACGAGGGGAATCTAATAAAAATATTATCAGCCATGAATAAGATGACCCACATGAAGTTTTGCCCTAGTTGCCAATTTTAACATAAGGGAAACAAAAAATGAGGATATTACAATACACTCACTCAAGCTATCCAAATGTGCCAAGAAGCATCATAATGTATCAAAGTGGGCAGTGACAAATTAAACACATACCTATATGCAAACTACTTTAAGTAAAGCAAGGGATCTCAAATTGGATGCTTTTGTGATTCATGATTTAAGCCAAGATCTTTTGGAGAAATCACATATAAACATTAGGGTCGACATGTTTCGAACCCCTATCGAGGTTCATCATCATGACATGGTTGGAGAGCAAGATCAACAGATCACTGATATATATCTCAAAGATGCAACAGTAAATATTTAATGGTCAAAAAAGAAATTAATATAAAAACTAAAAAAAAACGTTAAGACGTCAAAATAAATAATTAAATAAGAAATTCATTTAAAAATTTATTTGTAAATTTATTCTTTATTTATTTAACTTGTATATTTTTTTGCAAAATTATTATAAATTTATTCTTTATTTATTTAACTTGTATTTTTTTTCCAAAATTATTATAAGACTTTGACAATATATAATATAGTTGAATCGTACTCTATTATATATTGTCAAAGTCTTATAATAATTTTGGAAGAAAAAATAAATAAAGATTAAATTTATAAATAACTTTTTAAATGAATTGCTTAATTAATTATTTATTTTGACACCTTAAAATTTCTTTTTAGTTTTTATATTAATTTCTTTTTTACCGTTAAATATTCATTGTTGCATCTCTAAGATATATATGAGTGATCGGTTGATCTTGCTCTCCAACCATGTCCTGATGATGAATCTCGATAGGGGTTCGAAACGCAATCTCAATAGGGGTTCAAAACGCGTCGACCCTAATGTTTATATGTGATTTCTCTGAAAGATCTTGGCTTAAAGCAAGGGATATCAAGAAATGTATGTTCCAAAATCTTTAAAAAGGGAAATTATATGAATAAAACATTCACGTGTATTACTTTTTTAGTGTACAAATGGTCCCTTTATATAATAATAGGTGACCATGACGAATACATTATAATTGGAAATTTCATTCGAGTCATCTCTACAACTATCTCCACAATATCTCCATAAATCTCTCCATCAATTTCTCAATAAATCTTCATCCCTAATATCTCTCATTCTCTTTAACTCTAATTCATACTCAGACTTCTAGAATTAGTCTACATTATTACAAATGGCATCATATCATTTAGACATTATTCATGATCATAAGTAGGAGCTATTTCTTCATGTTCCCCCTTAATGACTACTTGTGATTCAATCATTTATCCTTGTCTTTTGAACTGGTCCCTTTGCCTTCTTCTTTCCTCACATCTTCAACATTCTACAATATTTGGTCTTTTTCCTCCATCATCCTTAATCTTCTTCACTTGCAGCTGCAAAATATAAGCATGGTTGAAGTCCATATAAACTAGTAGCCATCCACTGGGATACATGGTTCATCAGTTGTTGTATCTATTAGTTCTCTACGAAAGTATTTGTCATACATAGTTCATTAGCCATTCTTCCATAAACAAGTCTTCATGCCTATACCTTTTATACCCCTACATCATCATCATCCTAAGCTTTTGGCTTACCCATAACCATGCTCTCAATGCTCCTGCATTGCATCACCAATTTATCCAAAAACTCCCAAGGGGCTGAATTGCATGCTAGCCTACTTATCTTGAATATAAAATAAAATGTGGTTATGAGATGCAGAGAGACCAAGCGGCAATGAATTTGGTATAGAGAGATGGGACAGAGACTGGTCATACAAATAAAGGAGATTTACCAAGAAACATAATGTGACTAACGTAATGGTTCGGTGTGAAGTGAAGTTGTTTTGAGAACAAAAGGGATTATTTCTTTGTTGTTATTGTTATATAATAGAGGAAGGGCTAACTTAGAGAAATAATGGTTTACAAACAAACAAACAAAAAACTAAAAACTATGCAAGCAACAAATTTCCTACTAACACAAGTTTCGTTTGCACACAATCTTGCTCCTTTGCCCAGAAAAATATCCTCCAACTATATTATGTTGTAACTTGTACTATGGTTTTCTTGTCTTCCAGTTCTCAACTCAAAATAAAGAGACCACATTCCAACAGATCTACCAATTTTTCCATGTACCAGTGTTATGATTTCATCTTAGGGGAGCGTTATTACTCAATTGTTGTTAAGAATCTTATGCTATTTCCAGTACAATATTACTCGAAGATATTGGTTTTGAATATACAAGATATTGCCGAATGTTGCTACCTTCATGGATGGATGTTTTTCACTCGTTTCTGGTACGTTAAAGAAATCTGCATCTGCAAGCATTGGCCAGCCTAGGCGGAAACATTGGATTGACCTGTTAATGAAGATAGTCATTCTTTAGCATAGGATTCAATTATAGCCAAGCTTGCAAGTATATTAATTCTAGCTAGCATGTTGCAATATATCTGCCATACCAGAAAAATTCGTTAAGATCATCATAGTTCCTCCACTGCGAATGTTTGGCTGTCCCCTTTTTATTTCTCTTCTCTTCCTATACAGGTAAGACAAATAGCCCTCAATGCCAAGATATATGTATCACTGCACATCATTATAGGGAACATATATAATCAAGAGTATGTAAAAGTAAAAGTAGATGCTAAGTACCTTTGAAATAACCTCATAGATAGGAGTCACAACTTTTTCAAGGAAGAATTCTTCCCCGCCACCATATGCTGGCCTTATATTTTCCCCAGTCACAGCGCTCACATTGGCACCTAATATCCCATAGAGTTCATATGCCATCTGCAAAAATCCAAAGTCAGGGTTACAGTGCAAGTCGTATAAGAAGTTGAATAGCTGAGGCAGAACAAGAGAACTTGAAAAAACATATGTAGTTCCGATAGAATATATATTGACGATGTTGTCAATCAAGATAAAACAGTAGAATTGCTAGGATTGTCTATCTGCTATATTTGCTAGAATATTCCGTTGAAAATGGATAAAAAGAGTAAACAACTATTTGTATGCTGGCCACAATATTATGAGCTTCCCCAAGATAGCAAATCGTGCCTTTGTTCCCATCCGATACGCATGGAGAGACCATCATATCTACATCGATTTTAACATGTAAGTAATCTAAGGAATCATTAAGATCGAAACTTTTCAAATAGAATTGGTTTAATCCACCATAAGTGATGGATAACAGATGACAGGACTTTTTTTATGGGGATGGGCAGATGCAGTGTGTGGTGTTTTCAGCACAAGTTCATCGTGACAAGGAAACTGGTCATACCATTTTTAGCTATGCAGGAACTTATGATGTTTAAGATGTAATTTATATAACATTTTGTGTTTGTTGACATATATGTTTTGGTTGCAATAATTAGAATTTAGAAGTTTGTGAAACCCATTTTGTGGTTGATTGTATATGGTAGCTATTAATTATTTGAGAATGAGCAACATCTGAAACCTTCCTTATCATGCGTTGTGAGGAATGGATTTATGGTGCATCTCAAGGGAATTGATTTAAAAAAAAAATGAATATTGAGAGATTTGAGAAGGTCCAAAACAATAATTCTAGTTGAGGGTCAAGGGAGTCAAACCTTACCATTGGGCTATGTTAAATATCGGACTACTATGATGAGTAGGGGTTGTTAGTTTTTGTAGCATCGGATGTGTTTTAGCCACGAAATTTGGTAGAGAGGTTATAATACATGTATTCTCCAAAATCCAAAAATTGTTTCTGAAAATTCCACCCAAAAGTGTCTTAATTAAATTATTAACCAATTTTTAAAATTATTTCTTAAGTCTAAACTTAGGGAATATGGTTAATTAATCAATGTTAATTAAGATGTGGTGAGAATCATCTAGAAACTTACACAGATCGATAGGGAATCAACCTAGCCATCAATTATGATTTAATCTTGGCCATTGGTACTCCAATAGAAGACTATAAGAAGAAGTCGATGGGTAGATGGAAAAATACACCAGGGCAAATACTCAGTTGCTCAAGAAAATCAATTTTCTCAGTGGCTGAAGTTCGGCAAGAGAAAATCAAGTCACAGAGCGAGTTGCGGGTGGGAGAGAGGGCATCAGCAATAGTATTAGAGGGCAGGGAAAATCTGGAAGGGGCAGCACAGAGGAAGGGTGCAGTTCATCAGAATAGAGGAGTGACGCAGGCACTACGCAATCATTGTGCAGGGGGTAAAGCAGTGAGGCCAACGAAAAGGCAGAAGGCCCTCTTCGGGGTCAGAAAAATGTTGTGGAGTGTGAGAAATTCATCAGTAAATTTCTCTCAGTGATTCTTCCTCTATTTTGGCTATCTGTATCTTGTATATAAATTATTGTTGAAGATTAATAAAAGAAACCCTCATCTGCTGCACCGGTTTTCCCACATTGGGTTTTTCCAAGAACGATTGTCCAAAAATAACTGTCATTGTGGTTATATATGTGCTAGTATTTTTCCTTGCATTTATTTTCCACAGAGTTTTATTTGTGTAGGCCGCAGTGTATAGTGTATTGTGCTTGAGCGGATAAGAAGATTTGGCAAAGAGAAGTAAGTTAACAGTGTTATCAGTTGATTTTATTCTCTGATATCGGGTATTGTATATATCTATTTGCAGGCTGAATATCTTTATGGAGAAGAGCCAAATCTGAGACATTTCTGTGGACGTCGAAGTTCCTCATTTGTTGCTGGTTGAAGTTCACAATCGGAGCCACAAAGGGGACCAAGTTCACCATCAAAGAAGAGGGCCGACTCATCTATTGCTTTGTTGGCTGAGTTTGCTTACATTGTTGACTGAGTTTCACTGTCAAGGAAGAGGCTGAGTTCCTGTGAGTTGCTAGTCGAGTTAACTGCTTAAAGGGGTCGAGTTTATCTTATTTCAGAGCTGAGAGCTAATATCTTAAAAGGGGCTGAGTTTTCTCTGTTAGGGTGGCTGAGTATCCATTTTCCATAGAGGACCGACTGCAGTCACTTTAGGACTGAGTTTTACCTGCAAACAAAGGCTAAAAATCTCCTCATTCGTGGCTAAGTATATCTGCGAAAAGAAAAGAACCAAACTGCTGTTACATATGGGCCAAGTTGGGGTATTGTGGGCTGTGTAAGCTACTACAGCCATCATTTATAAGAGGCTGAGTTCCCTTGCCGTTGGTAGGATTGCTGTGCATAGATATTTGGGCTGAAGATTGAAGTTTGCTGCTACTGCTATCAAAGGAGGCCATTAATATCATCTTGCTGGAACACACCCAGGTTCATTATACTCTTTTTATATTGTAAAAGATTTCATATCAGCTCATAAAATTAGAAGAAATATGGCTGTTATTACTCCTTACAGTGGTCTGTGCACTTTATGAGTACAATATCAATTATATGTTGATGGTTTGAAGTATTTCCATAAGTGTTTTCTTGATACTGTGTATTATTTTAAATGAAAGACATGGAAATGCACCTACAGCCAATCATACACAAACTGTTTGATGAAATAACACACTGAAAACTCAGACCAAACTCATAAGATAAAAAGGGAAATTCTAAGTATTCGAGGGGGTATCTTACAGAGATGGAAGGGTTCTGCTAAATTTAGAAGTGTGCTAAATTTGGCAGTAGAACCCACAAGTGAAGCTAAGAAGGACCAAACATTTTTGTCTTCAAACAACAATTTTGTGATGGTTAATCTTTTGAAGCAGATGCAAGCCCAACTGGAAAAATGTAAGCTGGGTCAAAAGCACCTCCAACAGTTTTTGGGGCATTAAAGTGAAGTTCCCTATATGATCAGTCAAGTTCCGCCAGAGCATTTCCAGTGTATGTTTCTTATGCCTTCCCAGATGTCACATGAAGGATCAGGTCAGCATTGATCCTGTCCTAGAGCTAGAAGGCATGAGTGAAGGCCGAGTTCATCACATGGTTTACATGACAATTTACCGCGTCTTCCCATCGACAACAAGATCTTATGCATCCCTTAGCTACTTGTAATGTGGCCAAGCCTTTGGTGCTTGATGAACCTTCCCCAGTGACAAGCTATCCTTCTGGGACCAAAGACGTTGATTCCCTAGATTCTCCAACAGTGGCAGCCCCAGCTGCCTTTGTTTTTATGTTTTGTTTAACCTCCAATTGTGCCCTTGGGGACAAGCTTTGATTTTGTATTTACACTTTTTTGTGCCCTTCAGCTGATGATGGGTTGGTTGAGATAGGGCTTACCTACAGGCTACCAGTTTTTCTTTTAATGCCACACTTTGACATTTGGTGTGAGTATTTCAAGAATATTCAGTTTTTAAACCCTTTATGACTCATTAGTGGTGATCTGTCTTGTCAGTCATTTTCCTTTTGTAATATGCTCCTTGTTCCTAATGTTTAATCAAGAGAAAATCAAAGCATATTTCAAAGTCCAAGTAACCTATACTAATCACATTAGTTAGATGTTACTTGTTGCTATTCTACAACCAGTGGGAAAAAGCAATATGCACTTTTAACATTTCTCTAATTGGATTTGTTCACATCTTAAAGAATCATTTCAATAAACCTTCGTTGGTTGGATCTTTGGACTCATCTCCCAGTTAATTCTCAAATCATGTAAAAAGATTTGGGCTTTTGAGATTCATTTTACTGGGTAATCATGAATCCACAACATGTGAATAAAGTGATATGTGTTAGTTTGACAACGAATTAGTAACTTTAGTTAAAATTGTAAATAGACAGTTGTATACCGAATAATTAGTTATGTAACGATAGTTGGTGATATAAAACTATCGAATGCCCATGAAATGTAGTGCGGAGAATCATTTGTTCAATAAAAGTTCCTATTAATTCATTCAGTTTCGTGTCTTGGCTATTCAGTTGTTATTCAGTTATTGCTTTCTTGTTTTCTTCATTATTTGGTTTCTTATTCAACAAATGGTATCAGAGCCTATTTGGTGCTACGTGAAGGTTTTTTCTCTGAGAGGAGGCCGTTGAAAGACCAGCGAATAACCAGGGAATAATCTGCGTGTTGCTGTCCACATTGCTGTGAGTGTTGGAAGACCAGCAAATCCTCTGCGTTGAAGAACGGCTAAAGACCAGCAAATCCTCTGCGTTGAAGAACAGCTGAAGACCAGCAAATCCTCTGCGTTGAAGAACGGCTATGCGTTGAAGGCATTGCTGTGAGCGATGGTTGTGCATTGAAGGCATTGTTGTGAGCGTTGGAAGACCAGCAAATCTGCTCTTTGCGTTGATAAAAGTAGAAGTTTTCTGTGCAAGGCCATCTCTGCATGAAAGACTGAGGTTGTGTAGAATCTGCATGCTGAATGTCAAGAGGTGTGCTGAATGTCCAGAGGTGACTTGAAGTTGCGTGTCCTGCGTGAAGGAGAGGAGGAGCGTGCAACGGCATTCTCTGCGTAAAAGACTGAGGCTGCGTATTGCTGCCAGAGGCCTGGCTTGTGGAACCGGGTAATTTTTTTATTTTGACAATTTTTTCTCAGAAATTTGAAGTTTGGAGGAAAGCAACTCAAAGAAATCCAAGAATTATTTTTCTTTTCCAGAAATTTGTGAAAAACAAAGGGTGAAAGGAAACAGGATTTGAAATTTAAAAAAAAAAATAATTGTAGAAAGAAATTTGTAAAATTTGTTTATTTAAAAAGCAGGCTCAGTTTTTTTTAAGAAAAAGGGAAACAAAGTTTTTTCTTTAAGAAAAGGATAGCTGAAAGACTGAAACCTAGGAAAAGAACAAAAATGGCCAAGATGTCGAATGCAAGCTTCGAGGTGGAGAAATTCACCGGAAAGTGCAATTTTGCTCTTTGGAAACTAAAGGTTAAGGATATGCTTGTGCAACAAGGGTTGCACAAGCCATTGGATGGGGTAACTAAGAAACCTACAACCATGACTACTTCAGACTGGGAGGACTTGGATGCCCGAGCTCTCAGTACCATCCGGTTATGCCTAGCGGATGAAGTTCTCTTCAACATTGTTGAAGAGACTACGGCGTCAGGATTGTGGGAAAAACTTGAAAACCTCTATATGACAAAATCATTAACCAACAGAATTTATCTAAAACGACAGTTATACAGTCTTCGAATGAAAGAAGGTTCAAACGTTGCAGAACATTTGAATGTTTTTAATACACTAATTTGTCAATTAACAGATATGGAAGTCAAAATACATGAAGAAAATAAAGCCATAACCTTGCTGTGTTCTCTGCCTTAATCATGGGATCACTTCGTAACTTCAATCAGCTTTAGCTCTGCTGATTCTTTGAAGTTTGAATCAGTCGTGGGAGCTCTTCTGTCTGAAGAAGTACGAAGGAAATCCAGCACTGAAACAGCTGCATCAGAAGCCATGGTCGCTAGAAGATGCTCAAAGGAAAGAGGAGAAAAACCAAGGGGGTCTTCCAGGTCGAAATCGAAGGGCGAGAAGTGTAAGGCAAAATGTTGGAACTGCGGTAAAGTTGGAAACTTGAAGAAGGACTGTCAAGGAAGAGGTTGAATTCCTGTGAGTTGCTAGTCGAGTTAACTGCTTAAAGGGGTCGAGTTTATCTTATTTCAGAGCTAAGAGCTAATATCTTAAAAGGGGCTGAGTTTTCTCTGTTAGGGTGGCTGAGTATCCATTTTCCATAGAGGACCGACTGCAGTCACTTTAGGACTGAGTTTTACCTGCAAACAAAGGCTAAAAATCTCCTCATTCGTGGCTAAGTATATCTGCTAAAAGAAAAGAACCAAACTGCTGTTACATATGGGCCAAGTTGGGGTATTGTGGGCTGTGTAAGCTACTACAGCCATCATTTATAAGAGGCTGAGTTCCCTTGCCGTTGGTAGGATTGCTGTGCATAGATATTTGGGCTGAAGATTGAAGTTTGCTGCTACTGCTATCAAAGGAGGCCGTTAATATCATCTTGCTGGAACACACCCAGGTTCATTATACTCTTTTTATATTGTAAAAGATTTCATATCAGCTCATAAAATTAGAAGAAATATGGCTGTTATTACTCCTTACAGTGGTCTGTGCACTTTATGAGTACAATATAAATTATATGTTGATGGTTTGAAGTATTTCCATTCTTGATACTGTGTGTATTATTTTAAATGAAAGACATGGAAATGCACCTACAGCCAATCATACACAAACTGTTTGATGAAATAACACACTGAAAACTCAGACCAAACTCATAAGATAAAAAGGGAAATTCTAAGTATTCGAAGGGGGTATCTTACAGAGATGGAAGGGTTCTGCTAAATTTAGAAGTGTGCTAAATTTGGCAGTAGAACCCACAAGTGAAGCTAAGAAGGACCAAACATTTTTGTCTTCAAACAACAATTTTGTGATGGTTAATCTTTTGAAGCAGATTCAAGCCCAACTGGAAAAATGTAAGCTGGGTCAAAAGCACCTCCAACAGTTTTTGGGACATTAAAGTGAAGTTCCCTATATGATCAGTCAAGTTCCGCCAGAGCATTTCCAGTGTATGTTTCTTATGCCTTCCCAGATGTCACATGAAGGATCAGGTCAGCATTGATCCTGTCCTAGAGCTAGAAGGCATGAGTGAAGGCCGAGTTCATCACATGGTTGACATGACAATTTACCGCGTCTTCCCATCGACAACAAGATCTTATGCATCCCCTTAGCTACTTGTAATGTGGCCAAGCCTTTGGTGCTTGATGAACCTTCCCCAGTGACAAGCTATCCTTCTGGGACCAAAGACGTTGATTCCCTAGATTCTCCAACAGTGGCAGCCCCAGCTGCCTTTGTTTTTATGTTTTGTTTAACCTCCAATTGTGCCCTTGGGGACAAGCTTTGATTTTGTATTTACACTTTTTTGTGCCCTTCAGCTGATGATGGGTTGGTTGAGATAGGGCTTACCTACAGGCTACCAGTTTTTCTTTTAATGCCACACTTTGACATTTGGTGTGAGTATTTCAAGAATATTCAGTTTTTAAACCCTTTATGACTCATTAGTGGTGATCTGTCTTGTCAGTCATTTTCCTTTTGTAATATTCTCCTTGTTCCTAATGTTTAATCAGGAGAAAATCAAAGCATATTTCAAAGTCCAAGTAACCTATACTAATCACATTAGTTAGATGTTACTTGTTGCTATTCTACAACGAGTGGGAAAAAGCAATATGCACTTTTAACATTTCTCTAATTGGATTTGTTCACATCTTAAAGAATCATTTCAATAAACCTTCGTTGGTTGGATCTTTGGACTCATCTCCCAGTTAATTCTCAAATCATGTAAAAAGATTTGGGCTTTTGAGATTCATTTTACTGGGTAATCATGAATCCACAACATGTGAATAAAGTGATATGTGTTAGTTTGACAACGAATTAGTAACTTTAGTTAAAATTGTAAATAGACAGTTGTATACCGAATAATTAGTTATGTAACGATAGTTGGTGATATAAAACTATCGAATGCCCATGAAATGTAGTGCGGAGAATCATTTGTTCAATAAAAGTTCCTATTAATTCATTCAGTTTCGTGTCTTGGCTATTCAGTTGTTATTCAGTTATTGCTTTCTTGTTTTCTTCATTATTTGGTTTCTTATTCAACAAATGGTATCAGAGCCTATTTGGTGCTACGTGAAGGTTTTTTCTCTGAGAGGAGGCCGTTGAAAGACCAGCGAATAACCAGGGAATAATCTGCGTGTTGCTGTCCACATTGTTGTGAGCATTGGAAGACCAGCAAATCCTCTGCGTTGAAGAACGGCTGAAGACCAGCAAATCCTCTGCGTTGAAGAACGGCTATGCGTTGAAGGCATTGCTGTGAGCGATGGCTGTGCATTGAAGGCATTGTTGTGAGCGTTGGAAGACCAGCAAATCTGCTCTCTGCGTTGATAAAAGTAGAAGTTTTCTGTGCAAGGCCATCTCTGCATGAAAGACTGAGGCTGTGTAGAATCTGCATGCTGAATGTCAAGAGGTGTGCTGAATGTCCAGAGGTGACTTGAAGTTGCGTGTCTTGCGTGAAGGAGAGGAGGAGCGTGCAACGGCATTCTCTGCGTAAAAGACTGAGGCTGCGTATTGCTGCCAGAGGCCTGGCTTGTGGAACCGGGTAATTTTTTTATTTTGAGAATTTTTTCTCAGAAATTTGAAGTTTGGAGGAAAGCAACTCAAAGAAATCCAAGAATTATTTTTCTTTTCCAGAAATTTGTGAAAAACAAAGGGTGAAAGGAAACAGGATTTGAAATTTAAAAAAAAAAAAATTGTAGAAAGAAATTTGTAAAATTTGTTTATTTAAAAAGCAGGCTCAGTTTTTTTTAAGAAAAAGGGAAACAAAGTTTTTTCTTTAAGAAAAGGATAGCTGAAAGACTGAAACCTAGGAGAAGAACAAAATGGCCAAGATGTCGAATGCAAGGTTCGAGGTGGAGAAATTCACTGGAAAGTGCAATTTTGCTCTTTGGAAACTGAAGGTTAAGGATATGCTTGTGCAACAAGGGTTGCACAAGGCATTGGATGGGGTAACTAAGAAACCTACAACCATGACTACTTCAGACTGGGAGGACTTGGATGCCCGAGCTCTCAGTACCATCCGGTTATGCCTAGCGGATGAAGTTCTCTTCAACATTGTTGAAGAGACTACGGCGTCAGGATTGTGGGAAAAACTTGAAAACCTCTATATGACAAAATCATTAACCAACAGAATTTATCTAAAACGACATACGGTCTTCGAATGAAAGAAGGTTCAAACGTTGCAGAACATTTGAATGTTTTTAATACACTAATTTGTCAATTAACAAATATGGAAGTCAAAATACAGGAAGAAAATAAAGCAATAACCTTGTTGTGTTCTCTGCCTTAATCATGGCATCACTTCGTAACTTCAATCAGCTTTAGCTCTGCTGATTCTTTGAAGTTTGAATCAGTCGTGGGAGCTCTTCTGTCTGAAGAAGTACGAAGGAAATCCAGCACTGAAACAGCTGCATCAGAAGCCATGGTCGCTAGAGGATGCTCAAAGGAAAGAGGAGAAAAACCAAGGGGGTCTTCCAGGTCGAAATCGAAGGGCAAGAAGTGTAAGGCAAAATGTTGGAACTGCGGTAAAGTTGGAAACTTGAAGAAGGACTGTCAAGGAAGAGGTTGAATTCCTGTGAGTTGCTAGTCGAGTTAACTGCTTAAAGGGGTCGAGTTTATCTTATTTCAGAGCTAAGAGCTAATATCTTGAAAGGGGCTGAGTTTTCTCTGTTAGGGTGGCTGAGTATCCATTTTCCATAGAGGACCGACTGCAGTCACTTTAGGACTGAGTTTTACCTGCAAACAAAGGCTAAAAATCTCCTCATTCGTGGCTAAGTATATCTGCGAAAAGAAAAGAACCAAACTGCTGTTACATATGGGCCAAGTTGGGGTATTGTGAGCTGTGTAAGCTACTACAGCCATCATTTATAAGAGGCTGAGTTCCCTTGCCGTTGGTAGGATTGCTGTGCATAGATATTTGGGCTGAAGATTGAAGTTTGCTGCTACTGCTATCAAAGGAGGCCGTTAATATCATCTTGCTGGAACACACCCAGGTTCATTATACTCTTTTTATATTGTAAAAGATTTCATATCAGCTCATAAAATTAGAAGAAATATGGCTGTTATTACTCCTTACAGTGGTCTGTGCACTTTATGAGTACAATATCAATTATATGTTTATGGTTTGAAGTATTTCCATAAGTGTTTTCTTGATACTGTGTATTATTTTAAATGAAAGACATGGAAATGCACCTACAGCCAATCATACACAAACTGTTTGATGAAATAACACACTGAAAACTCAGACCAAACTCATAAGATAAAAAGGGAAATTCTAAGTATTCGAGGGGGTATCTTACAGAGATGGAAGGGTTCTGCTAAATTTAGAAGTGTGCTAAATTTGGCAGTAGAACCCACAAGTGAAGCTAAGAAGGACCAAACATTTTTGTCTTCAAACAACAATTTTGTGATGGTTAATCTTTTGAAGCAGATGCAAGCCCAACTGGAAAAATGTAAGCTGGGTCAAAAGCACCTCCAACAGTTTTTGGGGCATTAAAGTGAAGTTCCCTATATGATCAGTCAAGTTCCGCCAGAGCATTTCCAGTGTATGTTTCTTATGCCTTCCCAGATGTCACATGAAGGATCAGGTCAGCATTGATCCTGTCCTAGAGCTAGAAGGCATGAGTGAAGGCCGAGTTCATCACATGGTTTACATGACAATTTACCGCGTCTTCCCATCGACAACAAGATCTTATGCATCCCTTAGCTACTTGTAATGTGGCCAAGCCTTTGGTGCTTGATGAACCTTCCCCAGTGACAAGCTATCATTCTGGGACCAAAGACGTTGATTCCCTAGATTCTCCAACAGTGGCAGCCCCAGCTGCCTTTGTTTTTATGTTTTGTTTAACCTCCAATTGTGCCCTTGGGGACAAGCTTTGATTTTGTATTTACACTTTTTTGTGCCCTTCAGCTGATGATGGGTTGGTTGAGATAGGGCTTACCTACAGGCTACCAGTTTTTCTTTTAATGCCACACTTTGACATTTGGTGTGAGTATTTCAAGAATATTCAGTTTTTAAACCCTTTATGACTCATTAGTGGTGATCTGTCTTGTCAGTCATTTTCCTTTTGTAATATTCTCCTTGTTCCTAATGTTTAATCAGGAGAAAATCAAAGCATATTTCAAAGTCCAAGTAACCTATACTAATCACATTAGTTAGATGTTACTTGTTGCTATTCTACAACGAGTGGGAAAAAGCAATATGCACTTTTAACATTTCTCTAATTGGATTTGTTCACATCTTAAAGAATCATTTCAATAAACCTTCGTTGGTTGGATCTTTGGACTCATCTCCCAGTTAATTCTCAAATCATGTAAAAAGATTTGGGCTTTTGAGATTCATTTTACTGGGTAATCATGAATCCACAACATGTGAATAAAGTGATATGTGTTAGTTTGACAACGAATTAGTAACTTTAGTTAAAATTGTAAATAGACAGTTGTATACCGAATAATTAGTTATGTAACGATAGTTGGTGATATAAAACTATCGAATGCCCATGAAATGTAGTGCGGAGAATCATTTGTTCAATAAAAGTTCCTATTAATTCATTCAGTTTCGTGTCTTGGCTATTTAGTTGTTATTCAGTTATTGCTTTCTTGTTTTCTTCATTATTTGGTTTCTTATTCAACAAATGGTATCAGAGCCTATTTGGTGCTATGTGAAGGTTTTTTCTCTGAGAGGAGGCCGTTGAAAGACCAGCGAATAACCAGGGAATAATCTGTGTGTTGCTGTCCACATTGCTGTGAGCGTTGGAAGACCAGCAAATCCTCTGCGTTGAAGAACGGCTGAAGACCAGCAAATCCTCTGCGTTGAAGAACAGCTGAAGACCAGCAAATCCTCTGCATTGAAGAACGGCTGAAGACCAGCAAATCCTCTGCGTTGAAGAACAGCTGAAGACCAGCAAATCCTCTGCGTTGAAGAACGGCTATGCGTTGAAGGCATTGCTGTGAGCGATGGCTGTGCATTGAAGGCATTGTTGTGAGCGTTGGAAGACCAGCAAATCTGCTCTCTGCGTTGATAAAAGTAGAAGTTTTCTGTGCAAGGCCATCTCTGCATGAAAGACTGAGGCTGTGTAGAATCTGCATGCTGAATGTCAAGAGGTGTGCTGAATGTCCAGAGGTGACTTGAAGTTGCGTGTCCTGCGTGAAGGAGAGGAGGAGCGTGCAACGGCATTCTCTGCGTAAAAGACTGAGGCTGCGTATTGCTTCCAGAGGCCTGGCTTGTGGAACCGGGTAATTTTTTTATTTTGAGAATTTTTTCTCAGAAATTTGAAGTTTGGAGGAAAGCAACTCAAAGAAATCCAAAAATTATTTTTCTTTTCCAGAAATTTGTGAAAAACAAAGGGTGAAAGGAAACAGGATTTGAAATTTTAAAAAAAAAAAAAATTGTAGAAAGAAATTTGTAAAATTTGTTTATTTAAAAAGCAGGCTCAGTTTTTTTTAAGAAAAATGGAAACAAAGTTTTTTCTTTAAGAAAAGGATAGCTGAAAGACTGAAACCTAGGAAAAGAACAAAAATGGCCAAGATGTCGAATGCAAGGTTCGAGGTGGAGAAATTCACCGGAAAGTGCAATTTTGCTCTTTGGAAACTGAAGGTTAAGGATATGCTTGTGCAACAAGGGTTGCACAAGGCATTGGATGGGGTAACTAAGAAACCTACAACCATGACTACTTCAGACTGGGAGGACTTGGATGCCCGAGCTCTCAGTACCATCCGGTTATGCCTAGCGGATGAAGTTCTCTTCAACATTGTTGAAGAGACTACGGCGTCAGGATTGTGGGAAAAACTTGAAAACCTCTATATGACAAAATCATTAACCAACAGAATTTATCTAAAACGACAGTTATACAGTCTTCGAATGAAAGAAGGTTCAAACGTTGCAGAACATTTGAATGTTTTTAATACACTAATTTGTCAATTAACAGATATGGAAGTCAAAATACAGGAAGAAAATAAAGCCATAATCTTGCTGTGTTCTCTGCCTGAATCATGGGATCACTTCGTAACTTCAATCAGCTTTAGCTCTGTTGATTCTTTGAAGTTTGAATCAGTCGTGGGAGCTCTTCTGTCTGAAGAAGTACGAAGGAAATCCAGCACTGAAACAGCTGCATCAGAAGCCATGGTCGCTAGAGGATGCTCAAAGGAAAGAGGAGAAAAACCAAGGGGGTCTTCCAGGTCGAAATCGAAGGGCAAGAAGTGTAAGGAAAAATGTTGGAACTGCGGTAAAGTTGGACATTTGAAGAAGGACTGTTGGAAACGGAAGGAATCCGAAAACCCGAAGAACGAAGTGAATCAGGTCGATTCAGATATGATAGACGAAGTTTTATCTGCTGAAGAATTATGTATGATAGATGAAACTTCACCTGAATGTAATGTCTCTCAGAGTTTTGATAGCTGGCTGTTAGACTCTGGTGCTTCGCATCACATGTGCCCACATAGAAACTGGTTTACCTCGTATGAAAATGTAAACGGTAGTTTTGTGTTTATGGGTAACAATGTGTCATGTCAGACTGTTGGGATGGGAGATATCAGGATTAAGATGTATGATAACACAGTTAGGACGTTAACTAGTGTTAGACATGTACCTGATTTGAAGAAAAATTTAATCTCTTTGGGAGTGTTGGATTCAGATGGTTATAAGTTTACAGGTCAGGATGGCGTCTTGAAAGTCTTTAAAGGGGCCCTTGTGGTTATGAAGGCAGAAAAGGTCGGAAATCTTTACAGGTTAAAAGGAAGTACTCAGGTCAGTGAAGCAACGGTTGCGTCAAAAAAGGAAGAAGCAGGTACTCGTCTATGGCATCAGCGTTTGGGTCATATGAGCGAGAAAGGTCTTCATATACTGATGAAACGTAAATCTCTTCCCGATCTGAAATCCTTGAATTTAGATTTCTGTAAACATTGTGTGTATGGAAAACAGTGTAAACAGAGATTTAAAGTTGGAAATCATAATAGTAAAGATGTTTTAGACTACATTCATTCTAATCTGTGAGGGCCTTCCCCTGTTGTGTCATATGGAGGTGCATTGTATTTTTTTAACGTTCATTGATGATTACTCCTGTAGAGTTTGGGTCTATATGCTAACAAGGAAAGCTGATGTATTAAATGTCTTTAAACAATTTAAAGTAATGGTAGAGAAAAGAACAGGGAAGTCTATTAAATGTCTAAGAACTGACAATGGTGGTGAGTTCACTTCTGTTGAATTTGAACAATACTGTAAGGATGAGGGCATAGTTAGACACAAAACTGATGTTTATACTCCTCAGCAAAATGGTGTTGCTGAGCGTATGAATCAGACTCTTATGGAAAGAGCCAGAAGCATGATCAACAATGCTAACTTGCAAAAGGAGTTGTGGGTAGAAGCAGTATCTACTGCTTGTTATTTAGTTAACAGATCACCTTCAGTAGCAATTGATTGTAAAATTCCTGAAGAAGTTTGGACAGGTCAGTCTTGTGACTATTCTCATTTGAGGATATTTGGCTGTGATGCTTATTCTCTTATTCCGAAAAATCAGCGTTCAAAATTAGATCCAAAGTCGAAATGTTATGTCTTTGTTGGGTATGACTATGCAAGTGAAAGGATATAAGTTGTGGGATCCTACATTGCGGAAGATAGTCATTAGTAGAGATGTAACATTTGATGAATCCTTTTTGTTAAAATCAAATGTTGAAAGAATTGAACAGGAACAGGTATTGCCGAGTCAACGAGTTCAGTTGGAGGCTAGATCTTTCGGTGACAGTCGAAAGGAAGGAGAGACTTCTGGAGACAAAGGTGTTGAAGACACAAAGGAAGCCGTTGAAGCTTCTGAACCAGTGCAAGTTTTTGAACCAGTTCAGCAACCAGTCGCTCTGAGAAGGTCTATAAGGGAAAGGAAAACTCCCGAAAGGTATGAAGATTCTGCTTCATCTGTTGCTTTGGTCACTGAAGATGGGGAACCTTCTTGTTATCAAGAAGCAGTAGATGATACAGATAGCGAGAAATGGAAAATGGCTATGGAAGAAGAAATGGACTCCTTAGCCAAGAACAATACCTGGGATCTTGTAGAGCTTCCTAAAGGGAGAAGTGTTGTTGGATGTAAATGGGTCTTCAAGCTGAAACGGAAAGTTGATGGTAGTATTGAAAGGTATAAGGCGCGACTGGTAGCAAAAGGGTATTCTCAGGTTGAAGGTATAGACTTTCATGAGATTTTTTCTCCAGTTGTAAAACTTGTTTCTATACGTACTGTGTTGGCACTAACTGCGTTGCTTAATCTTGAGTTAGAACAGTTAGATGTTAAAACATCTTTTCTACATGGTGACTTGAACGAAGAGATATATATGGAACAACCAGAAGGTTTTGTACGAGGTCGCAGTAGAAGATTAGTTTGCAAGCTCAAGAAATCATTGTATGGTCTGAGGCAGTCTCCCAGACAATGGTACAAGAAGTTTGATTCCTTCATGGTGAGCCAGAACTTTATAAGAAGTGAGTATGATCATTGTGTGTACTTCAAAAGTTTCAATGGCATATTCATTATCTTAGCTTTGTCTGTTGACGATATGCTTATTGCAAGCAAAAGCATGGAAGAAATCAACAAGTCAAAAGCTCAACTCTCTAGGACGTTTGATATGAAGGATCTTGGAGCAGCAAAACATATCTTGGGCATGGAGATACACAGAGACAGGAAAAATGGTAAGCTTTGGTTATCACAGCAGAAGTATGTGGAGAAGGTACTTGAAAAGTTCTCTATGAATAATGTGAAACCTGTTAATGTTCCTTTAGCTTCCCATTTTAAGCTTTCTTCGGTTTTGAGTCCTAGAGCTGATGAAGAAAAGCAGTATATGTCTCATGTACCATATGCAAATGCGGTAGGCAACTTAATGTATGTGATGGTATCTACAAGACCTGACATTTCACATGCAGTTGGAGTTGTCAGCAGGTTCATGGCAAATCCAGGTAAAGAACATTGACAAGCAGTGAAATGGGTGCTTCGATATCTAAGAGGCACAAGTGATCATTGCATCGTCTTTAATGGTAGTGAAGGATCAGTCTGCGGATATGTAGATGTTGACTATGCAGGTGATTTGGACAAAAGAAGATCTACTACAGGTTACGTCTTTACTCTTGCAGGTGGAGCAATTAGTTGGATGTCAAAGCTTCAAGACACGGTTGCATTGTCCACTACCGAAGCTGAATATATAGCTGCTTCAGATGCCAGTAAAGAAGCAATCTGGTTAAAGGGTCTGCTTGATGAGATTGGAAGGACGCAAGAGAAAGTGAATGTACTTTGTGACAGTCAAAGCGCTATTCACTTGGCTACAAACCCTGCCTATCACAGCAGAACCAAGCACATTGATGTAAGGTATCATTTTCTGAGACATGTGATCGATGGCGGAAAAGTAGCTCTTAAAAAGGTCCATACACGAGAAAATTGTGCAGACATATTCAC
Source organism: Pinus tabuliformis (assembly GCA_031772625.1). NCBI lineage: Eukaryota > Viridiplantae > Streptophyta > Pinopsida > Pinales > Pinaceae > Pinus > Pinus tabuliformis. Next base: position 298,210,686 of record CM062813.1, read on the forward strand.
AAAGCCAGTTACAGTAGAGAAGCTGCGGTGGTGTTTAGCTTCTCTTGGCTTGCAGGAAAGATGATGAATGGGAAAATTGTTGTCAAGGTGGAGTTTGTTAGTTTGACAACGAATTAGTAACTTTAGGTAAAATTGTAAATAGACAGTTGTATACCGAATAATTAGTTATGTAACGATAGTTGGTGATATAAAACTATCGAATGCCCATGAAATGTAGTGCGGAGAATCATTTGTTCAATAAAAGTTCCTATTAATTCATTCAGTTTCGTGTCTTGGCTATTCAGTTGTTATTCAGTTATTGCTTTCTTGTTTTCTTCATTATTTGGTTTCTTATTCAACAATATGGATCGTCAAATTTTACTGGGTAATCATGAATCCACAACATGTCAATAAAGTGATATGGATCGTCAAATCCTCTTCCAATGTAATACCCAAAAGTAATTCCTGAGTAATTCATTTGACAGTTAATGATTTTGCCAATTTAGACTAATAAGAGGTATATACTTGACAGACGCACGTTGGCAGAGTGTATATTGTTGGCAACTTCGCATGCTAGTACTTTATACCATTGGAGATTGATAATTGTTCGTATATGGTACTTAAGACTTTCAAGGTGGCCAGTAAAAGATTAATCTTGGATGAAACAACCTAACTAGTAGATCGTTGGTCATATTATTATACCAGCGTAGATCGATTTTAAGTATGGATCTAATATGATCCGAGAGGGATTAAATTTCTTCATGTACAAACTTATTTAGTACGTAAAATACAATGTGTTATTTTCATTGTTTAAATTGTATTTTTGAATGCTATATAGAGTATATATAGGACCAAATATACTTTTTAACCATAAAAATTTAATTTTTTCATGGTATATATATATAATTTTTTTAAATGATATATAATATATACATAATTGACATTAAAATATTTTACATAGCATGTACATCGAGACATTTTATAGTGCAAATTAAAATGGTTTTTTTATTATTAATATATTTTTATGTATATGTCAATAATAATTCGTATTAAAATATTTTAATGATAACCACATTGAATATTTTTTTATATAGAACATTAAAATATTTTATTTTAAGAAATTTTTTATTATAGCTGACATTATTTTTCTATTTAGAGCATAATTTTTATTTTTATTTTAAAGGGGCATTTGTCAAATCAACAGACAAATATACTTACACATCCCCTCATACTGGGCTGTAGAATGAGCTGGGCTGTAAAATGAGCCTCTGCGTTCAATTAGATGACAATAATTTGACATATAATCATTATTGTTATTTGTTAATGCATTATATGTTATAGGCATGTGGGCTGTAGAATGAGCTGGGCTGTAAAATGAGCCTCTGTGCTCAATTAGATGACAATAATTTGACATATAATCATTATCGTTATTTGTTAATGCATTATATGTTATGGGCATGTGGGCTGTAGAATGAGCTGGGCTGTAAAATGAGCCTCTGCGCTCAATTAGATGACAATAATTTGACATATAATCATTATTGTTATTTGTTAATGCATTATATGTTATGGGATGCTAGTTTCCAGCTAACTTCCACGTTTAATCTGCTGAATATTTTTCCAGATAAATGTTACTTCAATTACTAGCACATTCAACCCTTTTCCTCGGTGAACCTTACCTCAAGTTCTCAAAATAACTGAATTATAAAGTTTTCTGGGCTCAAAAGTTATTAAATTTATGAGTCTTCTTTTCCCTGCGCGTAGATGAACTTCAATGCTGTGATATGAATTACAGATCATAAAATTCCATATGGATAGGGTCTACAAGTTTAAATTTTAAGTGCAAAGATTTGTTTTGATTCAATATGAGCAAATACTTATGGAAAACAAAGAAAGTGAGCAAAAATCATCTCTTGCATACATGATGATAGATATAACAGAGGCATTCTGGCATAAACCGTAGATTTGCAGCTTCTCCCCAGATAAGAAGAAAGAGTCCCATGTATAAAATTTTACGTTGTTGCGCATCCTGCTGTATATTGGGCAACCTGTATTTGACAAAACCAGAAAAACTAAACTTTTAAGTATATTCTCAGAATGAACCCTAAAACTACTGCCAGGGCAATATGTCGGTTATCATCTCATTGTGCAACACAATGGCAATAATAGCAAGATGAGTAAAAACATGGTCATATCAGAACATATTACCAGAGGCTGCTTTGGCGACCTAAATATTTGCACCACTGCCTGTAATTTTTGAACATCTTTTTCATGACCTCGTCGAGAGCATTGTCATCCAACTGTCAATGCACAATAAGAAAAAAAAAGATGATTCAAATATCCATATTCCCAACTTCTATCTGCAATGGAAATGTTTTCAATAGAATGGAATACCAAGACTATTTCTGTGGATCACCTTGACAGTGTCTGCCGGAGAGTGAGATTTATGAGGTTGCCGTATGTGGGCATTGGCAAGCAACAAAATTAAGTGCTCCCTTTGATTTGCCACATTGTCTTTCTGCAAAAGTTAATGCATCACCACCAACTGGCTTAGCTCATATTTCATGGTTACAACTTCCATACAAGATATCCATATATCAGTTCATGTTTCTTCTGGAGTCCATATGTATGTCAATATAGAAGCAGAATAATTATTTAGGAGTTTGAACACATGAGTGCTGTGGCAGAAAGGAAATGTATAAACAACTCACAATCAGATGCTCTAGAAACCTATTTATGTGCCTCCAAATGTAATTACCTGGAATCCAAATGTAACTTGGAGCCAATCGAGAAGATCTTGGTCTGGCTTTTGATTATTTTCAGGCCATTGCAGGGCACGAGTGTTGTGCAGAGCTGTTACTACGGCTCTAATCTGAAATCATGAAGGAAGTAGGAATAATTTTCCAAAAGTGTAGACAAATAGTCAGGTGCTAAAGTTGCGTTAATAACAAGCGAAATGGATGCACCAGCAATCATTTTCCAAATGAAAACATGCAAATTAATGATTTTGAATATTCATGGGCATTGGATGCATCAAGAACATGAAAGCTAATGGCAAGATTCTTGCACTGAACAGGAATTAATCAGCATAATTGACACATCAACTAGTTACTAACCTCAGGTAACTTCATGATGGCTTGATTTGCACTACCCGGATCAAGAGGAAGAATATTATAGGGCACGAAGATCTCTGTTTTTTCCTTGACATCTTTACCAGTTGCCAGAATCTACAGGAAAACCAACAACCAATCAAAATCTTACTACTAGAAATAATTCATATGGTACAGTTCATAACTTCAAGTAGGGTTATAGATTTTTCTTGACCATAGGAATACCAAACAAATATGTAGTAATGCTGACCTCGGGAGCTACTTCAACGGATTCTGTTTGAGTGACTGCCCTCAACACTTCAAACAGTATATTAGCGGTTTGATATGCTTTTGCCAGTTCCGAACTGAAGAATATTCAACAACCAGTCAGCAACCTCTTAAGCACAGCTTCATCAGAGAAAAGATATAAATTATAAGTGCTAAAGAGTACATTTTTCTGGAAAGTTAAGTACTCTTGTCAGTTTAAGTTATCGCACGCATTTTACATGCTTAAAAGAATGGAAGGAAGTTCTATCCAGCTGAATTTTTCGTATATATAACTGAGATAGGCCTATGGAGCTCAATGGAGGAGGACCAAAGAGAGCAATCATCATGTAAAAGGATGCAAGGGAAACTAAAAGAAGAAAAAAGTAAATCTAGTCCTTTTTTAACAATAGTTGTACCGATCTGCTTGTTCAGCTGTTTGAGCAAGCTTCTTAACATAGTTCCCATAGTATTCCTGATAATAGGCCTGAATTTCTCTTGCATCACTTTTTTTCTTCCTTGCACATAAGGTTGTGTCACCATCCTGCAATTCAATAAACTCTATGAAATTCATATATTCATCGTCCAACAAAAACACAATAAATCTTTACACTGGTGACTGTTATGCAGGATCAGATTTCTTTATAATTTGTATCATGGATCCCTGTAATGTCAGAAAAACGGATTCTTTGACATTATACACACATAAAAGTTCAAAAAACTTTGGCAAATCATGTCTGGCATTCTTAAGGACCAGGACAATATGTAAAATAATTTTGAGATCCTAGTGCAAATATTTAAACGAGGACAATTCCCAAACATGGAAGATATACCTGCCAGCAGTTGCATACACTTGAAGAGCAGCCAAAGCCAAGTGAGAAAAAAAATCCCTTTTTTAAGATCCATTTAAATATTTTCAAATGAGAGCAATAACCAAACATGGAAAAATATGCCCACCAGCAATTTCTTACATTCACGAGCAATCCAAGATTGTAAGTATATTAGATTCAAAGTGAATTTTGCAACAAAATTAATAGAGCTCTGAGAGTATAATTGTTGAAGACAGACAAATAAGGAAATGTTTGTTAATTGAAGTTAGAGATGGAATGGTTCTGCTAAATTTAGTAGTGCACTATATTTGGCAGAAGAACCCGCATGTGAAGATAAGGCACAATCTTACTTTCTCTAAGTGTTGACTTAGGAAAATTCTCTAATTTTCCTACAGTAAAAAATAGTAAAACGAACTGAGCATGCATGGAGATTTTATCTCAGTTCGACTTCAGTTTAGTGAGGTAGTTTGACTCGAGTTCAAAAGGCCAGTTCGCTTGAGTTCAAGATGTCAGTTAAACTTGAGTTATGTGAGGCAACCCGACTTAGGTTCAAGGAGCCAGTTCACTTGAGTTGAAGAGCAGATCGATCCTATAAAGGGTAGAGTACAGACTTGGTGAATCATATGATTATGCACTAGCGAGAATTTGTGTTTTGAGCTCAAGAAAATAGTTCCAGATCAGTGTGTGAGGTCAAGGAAAGCGCATCACTTAAGGAGGCCAATATAGCTTGTGCAAAGAGGCAGTTCAACCTATACAGTTGGTACAACTGCACAAGAGAGAGGCCGAATTGGTCTAGGGTGTGCGGGATATTGTGTTGAGGAACAAAGAGTAAGAAGGAAATTTTTCCCAAGTGATTTGTAATTAATTACTGAGATTTTTCTGAGCAAATCAATAAAAACACATTAGCAGATTTTCCCCATTTTGGGTTTCCTGGGTATTTCTGGTGTTTTGTTAATTGTATGCTTGTGTCTTTATGATTATTTTTTTCATTGCAAATTCATTAGAATACTCATTATATTTGATCAGTGGATTTCGCAGTTAAGTTTTTAGTTCTTGCATTTCAAAATATTGTTTAAATTAGTTGTTGGGTATTAGAAAACTAACATGGTATTAGAGCTACAGATTGATTGAAGACCAACAAGCAATATATTTTCCTTAGAAACGAGTGACAGTTACAGCGCATGGTGTGCAGTTTCCACAAGAGTGCAGTCTTTTCCCATGAAATCAAATGCATAGGTGTTTTCCGTAGCAGGCTTGCACAACAATGTTTATGAGCAGTTTGAGTTAGAGCATGGCATACCTGGGTCTAAGATTTGAGGACCGCCTTGATGGGGCCTCGAATTTCTGCTCTTGGAAGGCGAGGATTGGTATGGTATTGGAGGAGCAGGGAGTTTGGGAATATGTGGAGAGTCCACCAGTCACTCCAGCAGATCCTCAGTAACAGGCCCAACATAACAAGGATGCAAAGGCCAGAAGAATAATCCTTCAAGGAGTCAAGGATCAAATCATACCTCACCTTTCTGGAAAGAAGACAACTCAGGCCATGTGGACAACTATCTTAGGGTTGTACCAAGGTACAAGTGAGGCCAGGAAGCTAGTTGTTGGGTAATTTAATTGACCTTAAATTACTTCATTAATTGTCAACCAAGGTTCGTGTAATTATGAAGTGTATGTGCACCATATATGTTAGGAATTCTATCTTTGGATGAAATTGATCTAAGTAGGGATAAATATTAGACGAGATTAAAGAGTTGTCACGCACATGTTCTAATAGTATGTGTTCCTAGTCCCATGAATCGTTTAAGTGCTCCATCTTTAAGAGTAGTTGGAAAAAAATTTCAATTTCTAAGGATAAAGTAAGTAGTCATAAGATTTACATAAAACTTCAAATTCAAAGAAATGTTTCTAGATCCTCATTTCTTAAACCATGGAAATTAGGGAGAATAGAGGGTGAAACGTTTTTCATTGCGGTTGTGGTATCTTCATATAAAATAGGAAAACCATAAGAATCTGGTTCTCTTTTACCACCTTGTCCTCCACCTCGTCCTCTATTTCCTCCTCTGCCTCTTCCACCTCCAATCCTAAGTTCACCATTTACATTATGTACTTCTCCTTTCCATGCCATTGTAGATTCCTCAGAGCTAATATAAGGTTCTATAATAGGATTATCTAGCTCTTCTTCTGGTTCCTCTACTAATGGTATATTAAAATAAGTTTCCTCTTCTTCTTCGCTAGGAACCTCTAATTCTTGTCCTAAAAGTTGTTCTCCTGTCGAAGAGAGAAAGATTACTCCTTTTGTTGGGGATGTAGGTTCTTCAACTACAATTTCAATAGAAGAAGTTGGTGAATCTCTTGGTTGGATTTCAGACCTATGCACCTCATGGAGTCTATGTCTACCTGCAAATGATGGGATGTGAGTGTCAGTGGATGGTGTGGCACTACGAGGTCTAGCAGGGGTGAGTGGTGATGTTGGAATTGAACTTCTACCTCTACTTACAAATCTACCCCTAGAATCCCTTTCTCTATGCATAAATGATTTTTATCATGCTTTAATTATGCATCTACAAAATCAAAGTTGAATGCACTTAAAATGATATGCAAACCAAGAATGAAATCGTATATACACTTTCTTGGCAACGACGCCAAAATGTTGGGTAATTTAATTGACCTTAAATTACTTCATTAATTGTCAACCAAGGTTTGTGTACCTATGAAGTGTATGTGCACCATATATGTTAGGAATTCTATCTTTGGATGAAATTGATCTAAGTAGGGGTAAATATTAGAAAAGATCATAGAGTTGTCACACATGTTCTTTCCATTAAAGCTACATCAAAACCAAATGCCAAATTGTATTGAAAATTAATCTATAACTTGAAATCTCAATTTATTCTAATTGCATAATTGAAAGTCTATTTATAATTGCATAAAGGAAATATTAATGCTAATTGCAGAAAAGAGATCCTAATACTAATTTGCAGAATTGAAAGTTTAATAATACTTTGCAAAAGGAAATCTTAACACTATTTGCAGAAAAGGAAACTCAACTCTGAAAAGGAAATTCTAACTCTAAATTACAAAAAGAAACACAAATGCTAATTTCTTGCAGAAGGAAAGTAATTTGAATGAACTGTAGCTTCAAGTGATTACTAATGTGCGCTAATAGCTCTGAAAAATCATCTACTCATCATCCACAAAATTTAACTGAGTCATAAAACTAAATTGCTTGAATAAAATACATTCTGGAAAAAAATCTTTTTGTTTTGAATGTAAATAAATATTTTTGTATTTTCTTTTTATGAGCGCTTTGGAAATAAAACAACAGGGGATTAGAAAATAACTGAAATGTAACTATTCATATTGATAGAGAGAAGAAAAAAAAACTATATGAAATTGCTAATTAGATGCAAACTATCTACAAGGAATTGCAATGTAAATAGAAACTAACTATCCTTACAACTCTCCAGGGGGCCCTCCCGTGAGTGTAAGTTCGTCACTGATCAAATGATTGCTCAACCACGCATCGGAAAAGAGGAACAAAGTATTATATTAATCTACACAAGTTTCTTAAACAAAGCTTGCAAATGCTAAAATAAACAACGACTAAATGTGTTTTTGGTCTTGCCTCACGACTTTTATACAATTCTTTATCAAATTGATCTAAGAATACTACGCCAATAGGCAATTAACTTAGTCTTCCATCTAAGAAATAAACTTAAATTAAAAGTCTATTTCCTCATGATTTTCTACTGGAAGAGCAAATCATGAGGAATTCTTCTCGAACATGTCTTCTCGATCGAACAAATCATCTCCACACTTGCTTCATCTTGCCATGATCTCCTGTCGAACTTCGCTTGACTGCTGAAACATCATAGCCAGAGTTTGAATTTTGATTTGACTTTTAGATCTTTCGATCTCTGTATCTTGCCAGATCATGATGGTAGGTGGACTTCCATGTGTAGAACAATTGTCATCTACAGGTACCTTTCATTCCTTCATTGGTCCATTGAAACCTGTCTAACCATGGAGATGGCTGCAGAATTTGATATTAGCAGCGAAATGAGCAAGATTTTGTTGTTGTACAAATGTTTTAATTATATTTCACAAAGAAACAATAGGTTCTAAAACATGGATGATTAATACCTTTTATATGCTTGAGTAAGTCTGTGATGACCTTGATTAGGTTGAAACTGCGACAAAATGGTCACAAAAAGGTAAAGGAGAGGGAAAAAAGGTAGTAAAAAAAAGAACAATTTTGGACTTCAACATTAGTACTTCAAGATAAGCTCAGAAATATCAAGATGGCTAAGTCTGAGTCTATGATTTCTTATATAACTAGATTCACCCAAGTAAAGGACGAGTTAGCCGGGGTTGGAGAGATTGTCTCCGATAGAGACCTTGTCAGTTTTGCACTATTGGCCTTTCCCAAGTCATGGGAAAACTTCATGGATATAGTGAGTGTCAAAGAAAAGCTTACAGATTGGGAGCGACTATGGACTGATTGCGTGCAAGAGGAGATCCGGAAGCAAGCAAAATCTGGGTCTCATGCAAACACTGAGGAAGAAGAAAACATTGCCCTAGCTAGCAAAGGGGGCAAGGGAAAGGGCAAGAAAAAGATAGGAGAGATTGAGTCCAGTACAAGAGGCAAGAAGAAGAAAGATCTCAACAAAGTGAAGTGCTTCTCTTGTCATCGGTTTGGGCACTACTCCACCAAGTGTCCAAACATGAAGGAGTCCAAGAACGATCACGTGGCATCATCAACAGAGGTGGAAGAGCTCAATTCTTAGTTTGAGGAGTTTTCACTCATAGCTTGCATGGCAAGCTCAGTGGCTAGTAACGTATGGTATATTGATAGTGGAGCATCCTTTCATAGAACCGAGAACAAGAGATATTTCAACTATTTAATAGAGAAGGATATGCAGTTTCATATAGAGATGGGAGATGATGGTAGGTACCTAGCGCAAGGCGTGGGTACAATCAAGTTTGAGAGGGAGTCTTAAAAACCTCTCTACCTTAGAGATGTCATCTATGTCCTAGGGTTGAAGAAAAACGTTGTTTCAGTCACAACCTTGGAGAGCAAAGGGTATGAGGTTACCTTTAGTAGAGGGAAGGCCTTCATCGATCATCTCAACTCCAAAGTAGTTAAGTAGATTGGAGTTAGGATGAAGAACATCTACAGGTTGCAGTTTGAGACAAAAGTGGCCTTGAGCAGCAGAGAGATCGATGCACATAGATGTGACCTTAGGGAGCTTTGCATAGGCATATGGGTCACTTAGACCATGGCGCGTTGAAGATTTTGAGGCAAATTGCCACAGGGTTACCACAGTACAGTGTAGATCAACATGACTTGTGCAAGGTTTGTGTTACCACTCAAATCAGCAGGGGACCTAAAGGGGTTCCTAAGAGGGAAACTGCTAGGTTAAGGGCAATTGTGGAGGCTTAGCCCACTGTCACTACAGCTAAGTCTCCCTGCTCTTTACGAACTTTCACCGATGGAAGGAGTCTCAGTAGTGTAGGGATTCACTTTGTAAAGTATATGTCAATGGATACGTGATAAGTGACCCTGAAAACCCTTTCCTAAGGATGGAGTGAAGACTGGAGCTTGCTTGCTCTTTAAGCAAGGGACTTGGTCCACCAAGGATAAGGGGTGAGGATTGGAGGGTTGAGGGAGAAAAGATAGGCTTATGAACAAGTTTCTCAATCCCTATAATCCTTGGGAAACTTGGATTCCCAAATGGTCCTTGACAAATAGTCTTTATTAAGAAGTGGGACCGCACGGGGCCAAGTGGACCCAACCTAGGTTCGAGAATGGAATGTAGCAACCAATGATGTTCCTATTCTGGACAAGGTGCGAGGAAAGGACCAAACAAAGTACACTTTCTTCAAAAGGTTGAATTGATCCTATTGAGGTCTAGCCTTCGAGATGCCTAGGCACAATTCAACCCTAGAGCTAGGGCTTGAGATTCTCGGAGATTCCACCATTAGAATTGCCTCAAATTTGGAGGAGAGGGAGGGGACCCACCAGTGCAGTAGCCTATAGGAGATCGAATTTTTTCCTTAGGTCAATCCATGGGTAATTGATGCCCTAGGTGACCTAATGGGGCTAGACTTGGGGAAAAAGGGGAAAATGGTTAATAGAGAGTTGAAATGATCAACCTTTTTGAGGGATCAATGCCTAGTTCACTTGGGGATGTGGAATCAAGGATAATGATGAGTAAGAACTTAGTTTCTTGATCAAGGAGGCCCATAGAGTCACCTTCGTCCAATTTTGAGAGGAATAAAAGAAAAGTGACATTCAAGGATTTAAAAAGCAAATGATGCAAGATTCTCGAGATAAATAAATCTCTAGGACATTTCATTCATATAACATTGGCCCATACATTAAATTAGCTAAAACATGCTCAATTCCACATTTCGATAATGTAGCAACTAGCCCTAATTTTAGCAGTATGCATCAACAAGAATAATAACATCAAAATTTACTTACAATGTTATAGAGTATATCCAACCAACATTTCGTTTGCACAATAAAGCTCCAAGACAAGAAATAGCTCAAATCCATACATCAAAATTCATCCATCTTCAAAAATATCCACCAAGGAAAAAGTGCGAAAATTCTCTATGATTATAGAGATCCCAAGTCCAGTGATGATACAAATGAATGTATCTAACATCAATATATAGCCTCCTATGGAGCTCGAATTAGCCTATGGGCATGCATTAGCCCATAATGATAAAAAAAAATGTGCAAATAAAACCCCTATTGGTGACAAGCCCACCAAACTAGCTCATAAGTGTAAAAACAAGCCTCACAAGGGGACAAATAATGATATGTGCATGTTGTAGGGCTCTCTAAAGGCTCAATAATATCCTGAAGTGCCATATTGAGGAATAAATTCCTCAGAATATGATGGACAAGGGGGTGGCCCCTTGTTCGCCAAGTAGTAGACCTGTGGTGCTCCCATTAGGTATGAGGGCACATAGATGACCTCATGGGTCTCCATATGAATCGGAGATCCTCTGCAAGGGTCCAAGTGGTGGAATGAATGTTGCCATGACATCTTGCAAGTCCTAGGACACCTGTCAAGAGTGTGGTGCTCCTGTATCCAAAAATGGATTGCTAGTAATCTCTGAGCATCCATGAAGATCGATGGAGTGTTTTCTGTTGTTGTGGAGGCCCATGTCTCTCTATGTACACCCTACATGTGCCAATGTAGACCTCTGGGGGTTAGGATCCCATATAGGGAAACCAAACCCAAATGGAAACCACCTGTAATCCTGCATAAGATCCAATGCGTCCCCTAGGCTTCCAGTACAACCAGTCGTTAAAATAATCAGGTAAAAAGCTTACAAATCATGGATAACAACGTGGGCACTTTATAATGGCATGCCCTTCTGTAGTGGGCTTTGGCATGTGCTAGTGTCTCCAAGCTCCAAAGGGGGTTAACCATGTACCTTATTAGGTGGTTTCAACTCTTAAAGGGGATAGTATGTCCAAGGTACATCCCTCTAATGGGGGTGGCAAGTGACAAATAAGTGGAATGGAATAGGGAATGAGAGGGGCAATCTTGGGCCACGTAGTGGGGCATAGGGGTAGCTAGATAAGGGGAAGCACACACCTAGGTATGTAATGTATAGGAGTGAGCAATCATGGTTAATGAGGTGCCCCAACCTTGATTTTTCCACCCTTCTTCATATACCTTTTGCCTTTTATGAATTTTCTTCAATTAACTATTCAGGGCTCAAAGGACAAGAGCATGATGTGTAAGATATAGCAGTGATTACCCCCTTTCAGGTAGGGCGGTTCATTGCCCTCCAGGGGTTGGGAAAATCATGGGTTCCTAAATGATAAAAGAGGCTCATCTAGGGCCTATGGAACTAGGGTGATGGCCAATGATTGGGGTAGAGCTCATGTAATGGCTTTTTCCCACGTGCTAATTATTTTTGTCCCGACCATATTTTGCATTTTGTGGTACAATTTCCTGTTAAATGTGGCCAATTATCTTTTTTCTTCCTTTTTTAGTTGCTTCCACCTTCAGGCCATCATTCTAGGCTTGACCCAAAGTGGGGGCAAGGAGATAGGGAGGCTAAACCTATGTGGACCTAGAATGGGAATGTGGACCCAGGTGGGAGAAATGATGAATGGGGTATAATGAGTGGGAAGGGAGTAATATATGAGGGTAAAGGATCGAGACCACGCACCCAAAGTCGGGGTTTCCCAAGTAGTACAACCCTAGAACCAAATGGTCAATAAGGAGATCCCACGAGACTAAGATTCAAGGGTAACAACCAAAAGAGATCAAGGAGACAAGAGTACAAACTAAGCTCACTGTTTCCACCAAATGCCCCCATCAATCCATACCCAGAAGTATCCATGATAAGTAAACCCAATACTCAAATATCAAATGACAAGACATAACTTTAGATTCCAGAGGCCCACCTTCAAACATACGATCAATACAGGTGGGTGAGGGACCACATGGCTGGCTCAGGTGGCAGAGAAATGGCACAAGGAGCTAGTAGGAGGCATCAAGGGGTTGTTGGTTGTCGGTTGAGACTCATCATGGAGAAATTTTTTCTCTTGGGGATATCACCCACAAAGTGGTGGGTAACAAGTTGCACACTTGGCAAGTATGCCAAGACATCCTTTTCCAGTAGAGACAACAGGGCCAAGACTATCTTAGAGCTCGTGCATTCGAATGTATGAAGACCATTCTCCTCTCCATCCTTGATGGGATACAAATATTATGTCACCTTTATTGATGACCACTCGAAAACGACATGGATCTTCTTCATACAGAAGAAAGATCAAGTCGTCTTGAAGTTCGTGGAGTCCAAAGCCTTGGTGGAGAACCAAACTAGTAGGAGGATCAAGGCGCTGAGGTCAGAACATGGTGGGAAGTACATCTCCAATGCTTTCAGAGACTTGTGTGCCAAGGAGGGCATCAGAAGAGAGCTCACTGCACCTCATAATCCTTAGCAAAATTGGGTGGTTGAGCACAACAACCGGAGAATTGTAGGAGCGACCAGGGTTATGTTGCATGATCAAGGACTACCCATATTTCTTTGGGTAGAGACATGCAACATTGCAACCTTTTTGCAGAATAGGAGTCTAGACAGGGTGTAAGGCAGAGTCACAACAGAGGAGGCTTTCATAGGCAAGAAGCTTGACGTGTCTCACTTCTGGATTTTTGGCGGTCTTGTTTACTACCATGTGTCTTCAGATTGCTGGAAGAAACTAGAGCCCACAACAAAGAAGGGCATTTTCGTGGGCTACACATAGACATCTAAGGCATACAAGGTGTATCTTCCAGCACTCAAGAAGACAGTGATCAAATGTGATGTGAACTTCGACAAAGGAAGGGCTTTCAGGAAGCCCTTGGAGCATGAGCAGGGAACAACACAAGAGGAGGAGCAGCAGGCTCCCAAGCAGGAGGCTCAGTCAACTCCTTAGACTTCACAACTCAGTCAACTCCTTAGACTTCACAACAACTAGTTGTTAGATAGACCGAGCAACATGCAAATGAAAAGAAAATGCACATATAAGAGAGACTAGAGCGAATGGGCCCCACTCAGCTAGTGACTTCCAGTACAGGGACAGTTCGAGCCAGGTGGGTAGAGGAGTTGATTAGGGAGACTCAAGAGAGAGTTGGACCTTCCAGTATGTTGACGGCACTAGACCCGCCAACATTCAGGGGATCACCCCGGTATGAAGTCCCAACTAGACCTCACATCATTTGGTGTGGGAGTCCCATCCGGTATGATGGCCCGATTGCCATTGTCTTAAGGATTTGCCTCAACTCTTGCTTGTCAGCACAGGAGAGTGGTCTACTTTGTCTTCGGGAAGTGAGGTTCGCGTGCCTAGTGAGTGTAAGTGTACTTGTGTCAATGGTTCTTTCACTGTGAGGGGAAGAGAGTGAAGGTGAGTTCCAGGTTGAAAGGGATCAGTCCCAACTTGGCTAGGAACACACAACACAAAAGGACATACACAGCTTTCGGCGGAGCAGTCCACTCGGATGCGATAGTCACAACATACAAGGTAAGATAACACGTACAACACTCACGGATCAGTCCGAGACAAGTGCGACTGTTGTTACAGCAAGGTTCATGTGAAAGGTCTGTCTGATGTCTGACAGAGCAATCGACACGGACGGGACAACATTAACAGCATATACAACACATTTCCATTAATATATTATGCATTACAACAAATGAATCAGTTCAAATGTAGAACACATGGTTAAAGCAACATGCATTACAAGTGTTAAATATTAGTCTTACAACAAATACAATACATGTGTGAAACGAGCTGGCCTGTTAATAGGTTTCTGAATTAAGCGAAAGTTCCAAGACACATTGTTACACCATACATCACTAACCTCATCAGCGGGCGTTGGAGCGACTACTTACTCCTCAAAGAAAAGATTACAGACTCTCTTGGCTATATGGGAGGAGCTGAGGTGAAAAGTCCATTCATATACAAATGAGGGGGGTATTTATAGCCAAGGGTGAAATTGACCCTTGTGGCTGTTCGACTACCCTCATGACCATTCGACTTCCATGACTTTCCGACTTACATGACTCTATGTTCAACAAGTGGGTCTCTTGGACTTCCACGTTACATCACATTGATTGACAACAAGTCCATAGTGGAGATGTGGGCAACATGACTTATGACTTGACTCGACATGACTTGACATGACAGTGCTGGTACATTCATGTTGCTATTGGAGTGCATGTCAAGCTACAGTGATGTTGAGTGATGGATGTCTTCATGGTGTATCATAGCTTCACCTCCGCATGGTGAAGTGCGCGGAGTCTTCAATGGTCCTTGGTTCGCTTGATGAAGCTCTAACATGTTGTTCCTTGCCTTCATGTTAGAAGGCTTGACAGGCTCAATTGTTCGGGAAGGTGCATATTCGTTGCGTTCGTCTGCGTCACATGCTTCGTTCGTTCGTCCGTTGGTGAACCTGTCCATCTGCATGTGCTCCCTTCGTTCATCCCGTTTGTCGTCTTGACATGATTGTTGGTGTACCTGTACCTGTAGTCACTCATAACGAGACAACATCTAATCCAAAACCTCCTAGTCTACCATGACACATGATCATTCATATGCGGGTGATCGGGAGAGGCAGCAGGGCTGTGATGCGAGATGATGGCTCCGGGCATCCGCTGATGAAAATTGCACAAGACTCACTGAGGGATGCAGACAGACAATTTGAGTCGACAGTGATTGTCTGCAAGGTCTGGCTCGGATGGGAGACAAAATTGCGCAAATTTTGGGAGGGACAGTCCGTGCTGCAATAGGGTAGGGCAAGCATGCTCTGCGCATTTTCCGGAATGAACAGTGAGCAGGGGCTGGATAGCGAAATTTGCGCAATTTTCCAGAAGAACGGGTCGGGCTGCATGAAGGGTCAGTAGGCAGGGATTGCGCAATTTTTCTGGGGAACTGCCTAGGACACTGGCAACAAAAATTGCGCAATTCCCAGAGGGAACTGCCAGTTGGCTGCTGAGGTCACTGGCAGCTAGAACTGCGCAATTCCCAGAGGAAAATGCCAATTGGCTGTTGGGGTCACTGGCAGCCAGAACTGCGCAATTCCCAAAGGGAACTACCAGTTGGCTACTAGGGTCACTGGCAGCCAGAACTGTGCAATTCGCAGAGGGAACTGCCAGTGGGCTGCTCAGTCACTGGCAGTAGAAACTGCGCAATTCCTGGAGGGAACAGGCATTCTGCCGCTGGCTGGGAAAACTGCACTAAGGCCGAGAGGCCAACCTGTTGATCACCTCTGCGCAATTCCTGAGCTGAGCTCATTGATGGGCAGCGGGAGGCCTGCTCATGAGCACTGCGCAATTTCTGAGATGAACAGTCGGTCAGCTGTCCAGGTGGCCAGCTTCAGTGTTACTTGAGTTGCTTGCGGGCAGCGCAGCTTGAAAGAACTAGTTTGGTGTTTTTGCGTTGTTCTGGTTGACAGTGGATCAAGTCGAAAGCAGGGTGATGGTCCGACTATCAGTGAGGAGTCTGGTCGTCAGAACTTCAGCAAAAATGACTAAGTGTGTGAACAGTGGAAAGATGCATAGGTGATCATATGAACACACATGTTCAACATCACTGACCGATGGTGCAAGCGACAAGATTGACGCTCGTGATTGATCGTTCATGATCGAGACAACGCTTGCGCGACAATGAATGTGACTTTGTGTGTGAGTGCAACAAATGTTTTCATGGCAAACACATACGAAGCAAAGGCTTTGAGCATAACCAGAACAAGGTCGCAAGCATGACTTAGACATCAACATGCAGAGACTTGAGTGCAATAGACAAGCAAGGCGAATGTAAAAACACACGAGCTCACGGAGTGAACCCGAGTGTGTGCAGTCATCAAGCGAAACTCTTCAAGGGAGGCTTCGAAATTGGTGTAGGCCAAAATTTTGGAGGGTGGTTGTAGCCGCTAGAACACAATACCACATTCAAACAGAGTAAACAACCACAGAGATATACGAGGTACATGGCAATTATGACTAACATGATAGAGTCAAAGCCTTCTTGTTATAAGGAGGTAGCTTCTCAGTAGGTTTGGCGTGATGTTATGGTGGAAGAGTACTCTTCCATCATGCAAAATGATGTTTGGGAGATAGTGCCAAGACTAGATGGCAATTCAATTGTTGGGTCACATTGGGTGTACAAGATTAAGCATGCAATTGATGGGAGTGTGGAGAAGTGTAAGGCTAGATTTGTGGCCAAAGGGTTCTCTCAAGTCGAAGGAATTGACTATGATGAGACGTTCGCACTAGAGGCCCGATATTCATCCATTAGGACTATTATGGCAATTGTAGCGGAGAAGGGGTGGAGGATCCACGAGATGGACATGAAGACCACCTTCCTTAAAGGAGTTGTTGAGGAAGAGATATATGTTGAGAAGCCTGAGAGATTTGAGACTTGCAACAAAGGGGCACATGTTAGCAGGCTAAGGAGAGCTCTCTATGGGCTCAAGCAGGCACTGAGGACATGGCATGTCTGGAAAAACAACCACCTTCTCGGATTGGGCTTCACTAAGATTGAAGTTGACCCTAACCTATATTATATTGTGGTTGAGGGCCAACCTCTCATTATTGTGTCGTACGGTGGTGATTTGATATTGACAAGGGACGAGGAGCTCATCCGCGACTGCAAGATTGCAGAAGAGTTTGAGATGAAAAATATAGGTTGATGCACTATTTCCTTTGGCTCAAGCAGGCACTGAGGACATGGCATGTCTGGACAAACAACCACCTTCTCGGATTGGGCTTCACTAAGATTGAAGTTGACCCTAACCTATATTATATTGTGGTTGAGGGCCAACCTCTCATTATTGTGTCGTACGGTGGTGATTTGATATTGACAGGGGACGAGGAGCTCATCTGTGACTGCAAGATTGCAGAAGAGTTTGAGATGAAAAATATAGGTTGATGCACTATTTCCTTTGGTTGGAGGTATGCAGGGTGATGGACAAATATTCTTGGGATAAGGCAGATACACACAGGAGATTCTCAAGAGGTTCCACATGTAGGATTCTACACCCATGACCACACCTTTAGTCACAAACTGGAGGAAGGTAGATGCTACTAGAGGTGAGCAAGCGAATGCCACTCTATACAAGCAACTCATAGGGTCGTTGATGTATATTGTGAACACACGACCAAACATTTTCTTTGCAATTAACTAGTAGAGTCAGTTCATGGTTGATTCGACCAGAGTGCATTGGGTTGTTGCTAAGCACGTGTTGAAGTATCTCAGGGGCACAATAGATTATGGATTGTTGTACAACTAGGTTCATGGAGTGAGTCTTCAAGGATTCACAAACGCAGATTGGGCAGGGGGTTCAACAGACAGGAAGAGCACTTTAGGTTTTGATTTCAATGTTCCTATTCCATTGGAGATAGTAAAGAAATTATGTGTTTATGTGAGAAAAAAATATATTTCAAATTACTCATATCAGTGAATCATAATTTTATGGATTTTTCTACATGGTAATAGAGTTATAGAATAGAGTAAAGACCATCCAATCCAAGGAGCAAAAACATCAAAAGAAGATACCTCTAATGTAGCCGCAGATGAGGAGCCCTAGCTAAGGAGAGATATTGGACCATTTTGGGTCCAATAATCTTGTGACAACAGGTCGAGTTTGTGGAGTTACAAACAACATAGAGGAGACATATTTTGAGGCAGTTTTGTGCCAAATTAGAGGGCTAAATCCTCAAGAACACATCCATGTATTTTTTTGTATTTAGGATGACATTTACATTGTTGTTGGTGTCCTTTTGGAACGCCGAAAGGCTAGGGAAGTGGGTAAAAAAGAGTCTTAAAGGCCAACAAAGAGGAGTTATATAGTCGCGGGTTTTGGGTGGAGAGTTTATCTACAAACAAGTCTAAATATTTTATGAGTATGCCCTAGCGCGGCCCAGTCTTGTAGGTGGTCTCTTTAAGTACAAAAAAGGCCAAACAATGGATTGTACAAAGGAAAGAAGGACAACGAGTAAGGGAGGATTGTTGGGGAAGCTAATCCGCACTATTTGGAGGAATAGAGGGCCATGTTTGTGGGGTTGTAACTATAGTTACAAATAACCCTAATAGAGAGTCGAGAATTGTAGAGAAGGGCACATAAGTCGAGGTCAAGAGGAGCAATAGTTGGCCGAGAAAACAAGGTATGTTTTGTCATCTTGAATTTGATGTTTGCTAATGGATGAGGTGTCCAGTTTGGACAGTTTTGTTTCGCATCTTAAGTATTGTTAGGAGGGTTGTAGTAGGTAACAAAAGAGCCCTAAGAACATACACTTATAAAGGAATTTGAGGATTGTTAGAAGGGTGATATCAGAGAAGCCCTAAGGGCTAGTTCTTAAAGGAATAGGGACCAAGAAAGTGGGCTTATGAACAAGCCCTAAGTTGACTGTTGGAGGACTTTTGACAATGATAGAGGGAAACCTCCATGCCCTAAGTTTGTCTTCATTGGAGCAGCACAGGAAGGCAGAAGTGGGAAGAGTGTGAAGTCCCAAAGTGTTATGTCCTTGAAGAACTAATAAGCAGCAAGTGGGCAGTGGATGAAGACCCTATGTGTTGACTCATTGATGGACTAATGATTAGCTAGAGGGAAAACAATTTGAGTAGCTTATGTTCAATCTTCTTGGAGCAGCCATGAGAGATTGATAGTGGCAGATTTGATGGTTGGAGATGCAAGCATTTTGAAGTAACAAAAGTTGCAATGATCAATAAAAGAGGAGGAAAAGTACCTACCATATGTGTTCAAGGAGCATACTTCCACATGACCGGGAACAAGAAGAGTTTCGGCCACATGAAGGAGAAGGACATGTAGTTTCAGATCGAGTTAGGAGATGATGGTGTGTATGCAACTAGAGGAGTTGGTACTGTCAGTTTTCAAAGGGATTCAGGTAATCCTCTTCATCTCAGAGATGTTATCTATGTTCCAGGATTGAGGCAAAATCTTGTTTCAGTGGCTACCCTTAAGGACAAGGAATAATATTCAATAGAGGTAAGGTGTACCTCCAACACTTAGCTTCTGGATGTAAGAAGTAGATAGGTGTGAGGGTGAAGAATTTCTACAAGTTACAGGTAGAGAAAGATGCAGCCTTGAGAAGCAAGGCAAGGAGAGCTCGGAGTAGAGAAGTGGTGGTTGAGCGAGAGCATGATAGAGCTCTCAAGATGGAACCTCAACCAGTATCTCAGTTTCAGTCTAAGCTAGTTGGCAGTTGGGTTGACCAGCATGATGATGAGGAGCATAGCCCAAAGCAAGTGGAGGCAGCCACTCAGTTAGAGACTTCCAATATAGGGAGAGTTCGAGCCAAGTGGGCATAGGATTTGATTAAGGGAGATCATAAGAGAGTTGAGTCTCCACAAAGGTACACAGGGTACATGGCACTTATGACTAAAGTGGTGGACTTGCAGAGCATGGTGGGAAAGAACAGGTCTTCAAAGAAGGTACCGTAGAAGAAAGCAGGGAAGTCTTCTAGTTCAAAGGGAGCAAATGCAGCAGCAGAGAACTTGGTAGTGTTGGAGACAAATCCAGGTGGACGAGGTTCTTCCAAGAACACCTTACCCACTAAGAGGGAGTGTTGAAAATAATAGCAAGAAATGGTTCCTTGATTTGTGCCTTAATCAAAGGAACCACAACGAGTTTCTCCTTGGCATGCTCAAGTTTCCTATAATTTAGGACAATTTCCTAAAATTTAGGAATCATTCCTAAAAATCAAGAGAAGTTTAGAAGCAATTAATTGATGTGTTAAAGTGGAAGGTTGAGTTATTAGTCTTCTAGTGCGAGTTAAATGAGGAAAAGAACATGTGTTTGAGTCTCAAGTCCTTAATTTGAGATAGGACGAGTTGCATGAGTAATTAACTCATGCCAACTCAATCAATCACAGAAGCAAACTCCTTAATTAGAAACTCACTAAACTTAGCAATTCGAATTGCTTTAAAAGGAGGAACGAAGGCACAATTTGATCGTTGTCTTGTGAGCACAAGTTGGTGAGACAAGACAATAGAGCTCAGGGTTTATGAGAAGGTTGCATAGGTTTATGTCTGGATCTTGTGAGAGAAAGGTATGCCAAGAGAAGCTTGTGCACATAAATTTAGGAGGCAAGGATCAACAATCTTGCAAGGGTTTCAAGCTTGGTTCAAGGAAAAAAAACAAGGTTGTTTTCAGATTGAAACAAGTTGTATTTGTAAGAGATCTATTGCAGAAATTTCTTCAATAAAATTCTCAAGCAAGCGAGGGTTGTCCTAGTTAGATTCCTTAGAAAAATTGTATAGTTCTATTGTGTGAATTGTACTTTTATTTATATTCCTATTCTGCTACATCTAGTAGAGAAATTCTATGTTTATGTGAGAAGAAATTACATTTCAAATTGTTCATATTAACCTATCAGAGAGAAGAAATTACATTTCAAATGGTTCATATTAACCTATCAGAGAGAAGAAATTACATTTCAAATTGTTCATATTAACCTATCAGAATTTTGTGGATTTTTCTACCTTAAAGACATGTTGAGTTTTTCTTGAAAGTAAGACTTCCATTTGTTGACTTTTATACTATTAGGAAATTTATGTAGAGCGGACATTATACCGTGTGCAATGGCGAGGGAATCACATTTATGTAGAGTGGACATTATACCATGTGCAATGGCGAGGGAATCCGGCAATTCATGCATGTAGATTCGATAATAATTTTTTGACAATTTTCCAAGCGTGGAATCCGAGACATAAAGACTTTAAATTTTATCGAAGCCTTATAGTTGCAAGATTCCATGTATGGAAAATTATAGAAATTTGGAAATATTTCACTTAAAATGGAATTTCTATCGTTTCAAATTCATTGGAAAAAATTGATGTGAGTATTTCAATGTGTTCATGACTTTTTTGAAACATAATAGTGTGATGTAAGGTTTGGAATTTCTATCGTTTCAAATTCATTGGAAAAAATTGATGTGAGTATTTCAATGTGTTCATGACTTTTTTGAAACATGATAGTGTGAGGTAAGGTTTAGCATTGCATTGTAAAGCAATAAAAAGTCATTTATATATTATAATGAACTATTACTTGATAAGTCAATAAGCATTAGCTCTCTATTTAAACATCTCTTAATATATATAATATTATATTATATTTTATATATATATATATATAATTTGAGAAAGTGTGAAAAAATTAATCTATTTTTAATGAATATAAGGTTTTGATGCATTGTTACAATAAATAATAAATGTTGCTTTATATTTATATTCGAGCAAAATCCAATTTATATGAGAGGAATGACTTTGTTATAGTATGTCTTAAACTAGTTTAACTAATAATTTTTTGTAAGATAATTTAGTTTAAAGTATGGATCACTTATATATAAGAAATGTTCTAGTTACAATGTCTTTTTTTTTAATGTATTTATAAGGTAGTTAACTAACAATTTTTTTTTCAAAATAGCATAACTTAAAATATTTGTTATATAGATTTAAGGAATTCTCTACATAATATAACTTATGATAGAAAAGAGATATAAATCTTTTGCATATGTCTTTTCATATAATCAATTTGCCTAATTAGGAATGATCACAAAATATTTTGAACGTTGAGTAAACTATAATCTATAATTCATCATAAGATTTTGATGTGCTTGAGGAAAATAATTATCATTTCAATGTTAGATTAGTTCTTAAGTGATGTATATTAAACAATTCAATTTTTCTAGTAAGTTTATTGGAGGAACAAGTCATAATGATTCAATGTAAATGCATATTTGAAGATTCGACAAATTATTAAATTAAACTTGATAAACCCCAATTCTCACTTAGGGAATGTGAGTGTCTATCCTTGAGGATTAGCTCAAATAGTCGTGAGAAAAACATGAGATCCCTCCCCCCAAGTTGGGAATGTTAGGGTAGTTAGGGTAAATCTGACTCGGTCAAAGTCAATTTATAGTTGGCGGATTTCAGGCTCTAGGTTTTGATAACCCATGATATTCTTTGTAATGTAGCTTATTTAAAGGCATAAAGACTCCATTGGAAATTTGTCTTTGGGCCATGAATGATCGTTCAGTTGGTTTTCCCATAAGGATTTCTAGGGTAAAACATTATGTCCATGTTGTTGATGTTATGTGTTTTCATTTATTTGTTTATTGCTCTCGCTTTGTTGTTTTATTACTAACAACTAGTATCAGAGCCACGGGTGGTTGTTGTTATTGGTGTAAGCTAGGCCCATTTAGTAGTATGGACACCATTGTTGTAACTTTAGAACTTATGTTTTATTTATTATTGCAATAGAATAAGCATGCTTATATACTTCTAACAATAACATTGATTGGGTACTTAACTCGGGGGCATCTCACCATGTAACTCCATGCAAAAACAAAAGATGAAGAGAGAGATCACTTGAATCCAAAGGAATTTGATTCCCGATCCAACACTCCATCAACAAAAGACGAAGTAAGAAACAACATGGATCCAAATGAAATTGATTATACACTCCATCAACAAAAGACGAAGTAAGAAACAACATGGATCCAAATGAAATTGATTATACACTCTATCAACAAAAGACGAAGTAAGAATCAACATGGATCCAAATGAAATTGATTACAAGTTTATCATGACTTGTCCAATGTTTTGACTCTTGTGTTCATTAGATACAATTCTCGAATATTACTATGTACTTGTAAATTATTACAATGTATCTCCAAACTTGAAAATTCAAATTTAGATGGATAGAAATGAATTTGACTATTAACCCATCACTTCATTAAGATTCAACCAATTTGATTACAAGTTTATAATGACTTGTCCAATGTATAATGTTCAAATCAGTTTTACTATATGTTTCAAAATTTTCTTATTGAATATAAGGATTAGTAAAATGTGCACATTCTTGTGTGGAGAGGCACATTCTACAACCCAATATGAGGGTGATCTGTGATTCTGTCCATTCTTAACATGGAGTTGACACGTGTCCATCTTCAAACAAAAATAAAATATTCTCTAAATAGAAAAGCAATATCAGCTATAATAAAAAAAATTGAATAAGATGTTTAATTAGTTTTAATTAAAAACATTATAAAACGTTAATAATCCCAACCTCACTATAGTTGATTTGTTATTAATACTTATACATTAAATTTCCAATATTTTTTAATATAATTTCATATGAATTTGAAAAATAAATAAAAAATTATGCCAATATCAACTTTTTATATAAATGTTTAAAAAAAACCTATTATAATATTATGTATAATAAAATATTAAAAAAAATCAACCTTATTATGTATTATGTATATTGTAATATTATGTATGTTTATATATATTTTCAATCTTGTCCATCTGCTCAAATTTCAGTGATCTAGGGGCTGATGTGTATTTACATATTCTCGCTTATGTTGACTGAAACTTACTTTGCCATTGCATAATTTAGTACATGCGATTTGTTATTTTCGTGGACTCTTTGACACGACTGGGACGATATGTGGGGCTGCAATGGTCTGTCTGATCATTCGATTAGGTTTACTGTTTCCTAATCAAACTGTTTCTTAGGAGATCGGCCACTTTTGGGTTCTTCTACCGTTGACCCTATTCGTAATGTTGCATGTCACTTGAACTGACTATTTTTTAATTTTAATATGTTATGTTGTTTTAAAAAATTATGTCTATATCATAAGTTAGAAAAAAAAAGTTTTTGATATTAGGAGGTTATATTAATTTAAAAATTATGTATATATCATAAGAAGTAAGTGGAAAAATAAGTTTTTAATAATTAAAATATTTGAAATAGTTTTATTATTTTATATTTTGTTTTTTAGGTATATTTTATTGTTAAATTTTATTGAAATTCATTAAAAAAAAATTGGACTTGTAAGTTTGAGTTATGTAATCTATATAATATTTAAAAATCAAGGAATAAGATAAATGCAATTTTTTTTTCTTCAAATTTTACACTAAAAGATATTTGCACATAAAGATAGATTTGTGTTTAAAATGAATCTATATTAGTAATAAATCTAATCATATATAATTTTTTATGATGTGGATACAAGTTGTGTTAACATATTTAAGGTTTTTGGATGTGCATTGATTTTATTATTTGTTAATATATAATATGAAATTGTTTATCTCATTTTTTTGTTTATAACAGTGAGAAAACCTATCATAATTTAGTTGTCAAACTAGCAATGATGACAACCATTTTTGGCCGTTATGCACTAGTGCAGGTTGATAAACCACACAACCTATGCAAGTTGATAAACCACACAACCTAAAATGACCGGGTGATGATGCCTCTAGGTCTTGGGTTGTAAACTTGTTTCCTTAAGTCACAATAAGAAAGATTTCAACCAACTAAAAATAGTTTTACGGAGATTTTAGAGCAAAATTAATTTTATCACTCTGATTTTAGCTCAGCCTCACACCAAACTGGTGCATATATATTTTATCACTCTGATTTTAAACTTGTAACTTCTTTAAAAAAACACTCTCTTAACTATTATGAATAAAACTTTAAAATATATTAAAATTCGGATTCAAACAATTAAGCAATCCACTGATCTCATGATGAAGTTTGAACGAGTCACACAAACATCACATTATTCAATTACGGATTTCTGCTAAGCTTATGGTGAAGCGACTTTTAGTGACAAGAGCAGGTTTACTAGTTTTCTGGTAAAGGAGTCATACCCTTTCGAGTCTTTGCAGGAGAGCCGTCTTGAACTGGCGAACACCTCTGCCACTGGACGTGGGATCGAGCTTATGGGCTTTTTCGAATGCATAGAACCGGCCTGCAGTAAAGCAAAGCAAAGCATACCCAATTAAAGACAAAACCCTAGTTACAGAGAGATAAAGAGACGAAAACAGGATTTAGGGCAAGTGATGCTCACAGAGATATGCGACACGAGGCCATTCAGGCTCAATCTCATTCGCCACACGAAGTATCGGAGCGATTTCGCGGAGGGAGGAAGGGACGACTTCACTGTCAATTGCCGATTCAGGCATGGTCGCCATTGTTTGTGATCTCGTCAAGGTCCGAGACAGCGGCTGGCTCGAACTTGGCTGGCTCGAACTTGGATCGTTCCCCGCCATTTTCTTCTCTCTCTTCACAACAAGAAGCACTAAGAATCAACCCTCAACCCTCCCCTGCTATTAAATACTAGTCTGCATCTGATCTTTATTCATTTTGCACAGACCATTCTTTCACTTGGCATTCATGGTACAGCAATAATGGGAGAGCCACCAATTTTAACATATGTGAAGTAACAGCAGCAAAGCAAAGCAAAGCAAAGTGTTTGGGATGAATAAAGTGAATTGATTCCCTGTTCTTTTTCCGCTCAATTTCATTTTCTCCTTTTGGTCTCACAAAAAACCTCTCTTTCTGACCTCCGTTTCCAGTCTCTACTTCGCGCATTGTTCTCTCTCGCAAGCAAAGAATCTGACTGTATTGGACTTCCAAACTTGGTCTTCTACGCTGATCAAAGCACATAGCGACCATATAATCACTACAACCTTTTCCACTGCCTACGTACTGCTCTGTCGAGTGCTCTCTATGTTTCTGGTATATTATACGCCATTTTACTTTATTGTTCCGAGCATGGTAGCCCACAACCAGGTACAGCGACTTCACTTTTTCTTCCCAGCTCGGACTTAGATACTTAGCTTCCACCAGCAATAAAAACTCAACTTTAAAGTATTTAATATTATAAGTTTATAACCTGGAATCTAAATAACTTTAAATGCAAAAATGTAAACTTAACTCTGCAGTATTTAATGCTTCAGAACAGTGTTCATTGCTCACTATTAAATGCTTTATAACAGGATGTTTTATTGCTCAACGTTACCTAGCCATGAGATAACATTATCCTGGTTTGCTGGACATGGTTGATCGCTGTGCGGATTGTAGTGATCTGATTTATTCAAAATATTATTTTTTTGGATTGATTTATTTTATTTTATTTGATTAAAAAGCTAAAAACAAAACTAGAAAAAAAAAATGTTGTATAGCATATATGTACTATTTTTTAAATGTATAGTTTGTAATCCAGTGCACCTTATGTGCTTAGTGATAAAGATACATATTTATGTATATGCAATACAATAATTTAGAAAAAGTGATTTATTTTTACAAACCCAGGGGATTATATGATAATGAATAAAATATAATTTTTTTATTTTTTATTTTTTATTTTTTAGGGAAGATATTATAAAGGGTTTATAATAAAATATATATTTGTAATGTATATATCACAATAACTTAAAAAGGGTGGTTTATTTCACAAACTTACTAAGGAAAGGAAAGATCATAAAGTTTTTATATTAAGATATATATTTGTAATGTATCCATCACAATAACTTAATAAAGGTGGTTTATTTCATAAACCCACAAGGAAAGATCATATGATTTTGAAGAAGAGCATAAAATCATGGTTCTTTGACTTTGACTCTTCTTATCAAAGACATCATAGGGGCTTAATAAAAATATATACTTTTAAAATGTATTAATCACATAATTTAATGAGAGATGTTTGATTAGTAAAGTTATAGAGGATGAATCATATGGGAAGAGTATATCTAGATTCTTCAAATAAGGATTCCTTCACTTTAACGACGCACTAATATCTATCCCCCACTTTGATCTCGATAATATTGGGAAATCTTTTTTTTTATTGAGAAAAGGAAAATCTCAAAAAATAAAAATATTTTAAGTAAATTTATTGAGATAGATCCAATCCAACATGTTAATGGTGTTTTTCACTTGCATCAAGGTTTGTTTAAAATCAAATAACTTGAGTAAAGGTTTTACATAACAATATTATTTTAGATTATAAAGTTATTAAATGGAAGAGGAGTAGATTAGAAGTATATAAAGATTATAAAGATATTAAATGGAACAAGAGTATATTAGAAGTATATAAAGAGTATAAAGATATGAAATGGAACCATAGTAGATTAGAAGTATATAACCTTAAGTGTGAACTTTGCGTGGAGATACACCATCTAAAAGAAGCCTACCTCAAGTCAAGGTTTTCTTAGGCTACAAATGGAACAATAGTAAATTTGTTGGTGGAAGGACCAACAGAAAGTCTGAAAGTTAATCGTGTTATTATTTTCCTATCTTTAAACATGTTATTTGTCTCAACAAATTATTTATTGCAAATAACAAACAAAGCACAAATGCAAATTTCACCAATTAAAAAAACCATGGAAACTCTAATAAAAAACCAATCACAAAATGGACATAATATTTCTGGACAAAATGTCCCTGGAAAAACCCTGAAGGGAAAACCCGTTCTTCAGATCTGATGGTTTTATTATTAATCTTCAGCAAATTTTGCAATTGATAAATATTACAGCTACTTGCCAAACCAAAGCAAAGCTCCGACAAATTATTTCTTCACCTTTACAATTTGATCTGACCACAAGAAGGCTTACTACCTCCCTCTGCAACATGACACGGCCTTTCCTACAATTTGCATTGTGAATTCCTATAATCTGCTGCAAATTCCTACAATCATACTTTTCCTGCAATCGCATTGATTTCTTGCAACACCCTCTGCAATTGGAAATCTCGATCTGCAAAACTGGTAACTCGTACGACCTCTCCTGGCAATCTGGTATGGCCTCTCCTTGTAATCTCAACCTCTTTTTCTGTAGAATAACTCTAGAAGAATTCCTCTTTTAGATATCAAAAACTAGAAGAATATTGATAAAAGAAAACTCTAGAAATATTTACTGCTTCAACTGCTGATGGAAGCCTCACTGGTGTCAATCCTCATGCTATCATTGTGCCCTCTTCACTGCAATCAATTGATCTCCAAGGTTGCCCATTGATTTCCTTTATAATCTCTTGTTGAGAAATCAACGACCAAGATCTAGATCTGAAATAATCTAATCAATGGCTAAGATCGCTTAGAAACTTTACTAGAAGTCTCTAGAGGAAAATCAATCATGTCTCAATTATTACTAATTAATTAATCTATTTTCCTAAGTTAAAACTTAGGAAAATAATTAAAATTGATTAATTAATTTAATTAAGACATTTACATTCAAAATAATAACTTGGGCTTGGAGATATTTTCCACTCTTGTGTTCCTAGTCCCATTGACACCACTCGAGGCTAGAACACTTATTCGAGCTACATCAACCAACACTCCCTCTTAGCGATGAAGTAGTTCTATATTCAACACCATCGTGCTCAGTGCCCACATTTGGAACACTTAAATTGCCTTTAGTACCCCATGACTCATTTCACTATGCCACAACTCTTCGAAACTGTTGTTGCAAGCGATGAGTGCAAAATCATCCTCTATCAGAGTCAAAAGCTCATATGCGGTTGTCACTATCTGCTTCTTGTCACCTTTCTTCTTATGCAGGAAATTGCTGCAGTAATGGCCAAACTCGTGACAACCATAGCGCTTGATCTTTGACATGCCTTTCTTCTTTTCCTCCTTGGAGTTTGACCTCTTATTGGATCCCTTCTTCACTTTTCCCTTGTTTGCAAGAGCAACATTCTCGATGTCATCTCCCTTTTGCTCAAAACTATTGCTAGTATCACTATTTACTTTCACAAGGCTCAGTCGAAGCTCGTCCTGTGTGAAGTCATTCCACAAGTGTTCCCAACTAGGAAAATCAAATCTTCCACTAACCACTTGCATGAAAACATTCCACAGCTTCTGAAACCCATTAAGGGTTGTTCTCACAAGATCTTCGTCCTCAACCTTCTCTCCAATGGTTGTTAGCTCATCTTTGATTGTCCTGATGCAGGTGAGATAACTAAAAGCATTTTCTCCCTTATTTTGTTTGGTGCGTCAAAGCTTCACTCTTAGGATCATTTTCTGATTCATATTTTTATCTTGGAAAATTTTATTGATGACATCCCACATCTTCTTGGTTGTATCTTCTTTCGCTAAACGTGGAACTATGTGCTCCTTGACCCCATCTAAAATAATACACCTATCCTTGGCATCATATTTCTGATAATCATGCAACATTATAGGATATGTTTGTACAACAATATGTGTCGTAGTAAACTCCTGCAATCCATGCTCTTCTAAATTAAGAAGGCACCAGATTCTCCATAAACCAAAGTTTGATGCACCATCCAACCTATCTTGATCCCTCAATCTTGTTGAATCCATTACTGAAGTCCTCGAGAAAATAAAAATTATATCTTCTACCAGTAAATAACAGTACCTAGACAACAACATGATCTCCCTCTGCAAGTGATATCAGCCCTTTCCAGCAATTCGCTTGGCTATCCTGCAAATTTCTTTCCCAACAGTTCACACTTCCTGAATTACAGTAATCTACCCTTTCTTGTAATCTATCTACGGGAATTCACACTTTCCATAATCACACAAATTTCCTGCAATTTGCACTTGCAACTAGAAACTCGATCCAAACTATTCGCATTGCCTCTGGAAATGTGCTTTGAAAATTCACATTGTTGAACTCGATCTACCTTCTTACATAAAATAACACTGGTAAAATTCCTCCAAGTAATTCTGGAAATCGATCTGGGTATTAAACCCCTGCACTTCACATTTGCTATGATACAATGCGAAATTCTATTGCAGTTAATCAAATTATTATTCTCCTATATTTAAACATATTATTTGTCCCATCAAATTATTTATTGCAAATAATGAATAAAACACAAATGCAAATTTCACCAATTAAATAAACTGTGGAAACTCTAATAGAAAACCAATCACAAAATGGACACAATATTTTTGGACAAAATGTCCCTCGAAAAACCCTGACGAGAAAACTAGTTCTTCAGATCTGAGGGTTTTATTATTAATCTTCAACAAATTCTACAATTGATAAATATTACAACTGCTTGCCAAACCATGGCAAAGCTTTGGCAAATTATTTCTTCACCTCCACAAGTCAATCTGACCACTAGAATGCTTATGGCCTCCCTCTACAACCTGACACAATGTTTCTTTCAATTCCCATTGCGAATTCCAACAATTTGTTGTGATCCTGAAATCGACCTTTTCCTGCAATCGCACTAATTTCCTGCAATTCACTCTGCAGCTAGAAATCTCATTTTGCTAAACTGGCAACTTATATGGCCTCTACTAGAAATCTCGACCTCTCTATCTGCAGAATAAATTTGGGAGAATTCCTCCTTCGGATCTCAGAAATTGGAAGAATACTGATGAAAGAAAACTCTGAAAATATGTGTTACTTCAATTGCTACTAAAACCCTCACTTGTGTCAATCCTCATGCTATCACTGTGCCCTCCTCACTGCGATGAATTGATCTCCAAGTTTGCCCATCGATTTCATTTATAAACTCTCGTTGAAAAATTAATGACTAAGATCTAGATATGAAATGATCTAATCAATGGCTAAGATCACTTAGAAACTTTACTAGAAGTCTCTAGAGGAAAATTGATCATGTCTCGGTTATTACTAATTAATTAATCTATTTTCCTAAGCTAAAACTTTAGAAAATAATCAAAATTGAATAACTAATTTAATTAAGACATTTACATTCAAAAGAGTAACTTGGGCTTCGAGATATTTTCCGCTCTTATGTTCCTAGCCTCATTAACACCACATGAGGCTAGAACACTAGTTCAAGCTACATCAACCAATAAAAGTCTATAATAAGTGGCACCAAGGAGGAATGTTAGGTGATAAGGTGCTCAAAATTAGGCTCAAAACTCAAAGTGTCAGAATCTTGATAAACTTAGTTGCAGATCGAAGAGCTCGTCATTCTGATTCCAATGGTGCAAACGACACTCGAATCCGAGCTCATATGAAGAAGTTAGAGAAAGTCAAAGTTCATGTTTGACTTGGACAGATGGTAGGAAAAGATGATGTGGCAAGGCCCTTTAGCGAATGGGGAAGTGCCAAGTGGTAGGCCGCCATTGGCCCCTACATTTCACAAATCACATATTGCAGGCGGGTTGTGTTAAAGAATTGGCCCTAAGCAAGGTTGGGTTGCAATGCGATAAATCACAATCACACTTCGTAATAGGGAAGGCATTGCAGAAATCGGCCCCCAGCATACCTGGGTTGTGATGCGATAATAGCAATCGCAGATCGCAATCGCACACCACAAAAGGCAGAGTTTCGCATTATGTTACCCGTCGGTTCTCTGTCGATTGCAATTTGCAAAAGGATCTAGGATGCAAGGCGATTATGGGTTACAGTTAATAGTAATGTCCAGTCTGCCATATCGTAATCACACATCGCCCCACCGCATTCATAGACCATAAGACCATCGGTTTTCCGACGATTGTGATTTTCGATGGGATAGCCGATGCCGACAGATTATGGACTGCCGTGTGGTGAAATTTTCGCTCAGTTAGCGCTTTTTAGTGCTAATTTATAGGATCATGCTGGAAATGGGGCAATTTGTGGAGTGAATATTGGGAAAACATGGGGAAGTCATAACTTCTTGAGTTTTTCACCAAATTAGATGAAGAAAAGAGGTTAGATAACTATTTTTGAACATTTTGGACTCATTGGAGCAGGTTTCAGAAGCATTTGATCATTGTAAACACATATTTTTACACGTTTGAGCATAATAGAGAGGCCCAAGCCATTGGAAGCTGGACCAAGGAGATGTAGCCCAAGAGGGGTGAACTCCTTTATCATGTTCCTGTTGTAATGTATTTTTGATGATGTTCTATACATGTTTATGCTGTTGTTCAGTCTCTTATTTATGTTTAATTGCTCATAAAATTAACATAAAAACTCGTCATTTTGCTTGCAAAAATTCATGAATACTTAAGCACAATGAAAGCATTTTGTTTCTAATCTCAGGAGGATCTTAGCACAACAATCTAATATTCTAAATCAGGTCATTTTGGTATCAGAGCACTAGGTTTTCTTTATGAAAGAAGTATTTAATGGTTTGCAAGTTTATGCCATGCTTACAAGGTTAAAACTCAAAAGAGGTGAAGGAAAGCTAGTTGGAAGCCCTGAAGTTGGGTCAAGGGGAAGGAAAGCAAGGTTGCCACAATCTCCAACACCAGTTCAGCCTCAAGTTGCAATTGAAACTCCAAATATCATGTCTCATGAAGGAGAACCTACAAACATGACAGAAGATGAGAAGACCTTCAGAAAGGCTTTCTTTGATATGATAGAGATGGTAAAGGTCCTCTATGAAGAGAGGAATACCAGGTTGCAAGGGGAAAGTTCCAAACCTCCCAAAGGAGAAGGCTCTTCAGGAGGAGGTAATGGAAATGGAGACAAACCTCCACCCTCTCCACCATCTTCTTCATCTTCTTCTTCACAATCATCTTCACCCTCTTCCACTAACACAACCCTTACTCATACTCATCATCATACTTCAAAAGGAACTGGTAAATCACCTTTTTTAAAACTTGATGTTAAATTTGAGCTGCCCATGTATAATGGTGAAGTGAATGCAGAGAAGCTTGATAATTGGATTCGTCAGTTGGAGGTCTATTGCAGGATTCAAAACCTTCAAGAGGATGACATAAAGATTCAATTAGCTTCCTTGAGAATGGAGGGTGCAACACTAGTATGGTGGGAATCAAAGACCCAAGAGGAGATTAAAAAACATGGTAAGATCTCAATTTCTTGGAATGATTTCATTTCTGCAATCAAAATACAATTCTACCCTCTAGCTTATATGAAGAAAGCCATCATGAATTGACAGAATTTTAGACAGCTTAAAGGTCAAAATGTGCAAGATTACACCCAAGAATTCAGAAAAAAGGTCTTTGATGTTAGGTGTAGATCTGCAATCACATGACACATTGTTGAAGTACATAGGGGGTTTACACGATTACCTTAGGCATACTATCTTAATGTTTAATCCCAATAATCTAGATGATGTGTGTGTGCAAGCCACTAATCTTGAGGCAAGAGGGAAAAACATCCCAGAAGAAGGTAGTAAAAAGCCATTTAAGAGTAAAGGAAAGGAAAAGGCTTTCAAAGGGAAGGCACAAAAAAAAGTGTCTATCAAAAAAGGAGGAGAGAAAGTTACATTCAAACATTGTTCCAGAGAGGGTCACGATGAAGCTCATTGTTGGAAGCTTCATCCCGAAATGAGACCAAAGAGAAACAACAACAACGGAAAACAAAAGACAACTGCAACCACTCAACAAGATTTGGGATCCGATTCTGGTGATGAAACTAAAATCACAACCATGGGGTTAAAAGGAAAAGAATCCATTGCCAACACTAGTTCTTCAGACTCGCAAAATGAAACTCCAAATGAAAAGAGGAGAATATAACTTTTTTCACATAAGGGTGATATCAAAACACAACAAGATTGATACACTTTTCGATAGTGGCTCTCAAGCCAATCTTATCTCTGAAAACATTGTCAAAAGTTTAAATTTGGAAACTGTTCCACATCATAAACCGTATCCACTTGGATGGGTGTGTGACAGTGCACAAATGTAGGTTATGAGAAAATGTAAACTGAGATTCGCCATTACTACAAATTTCATAGATGAAGTGGAGCCTAACTTTGTGCCGTTAGATCTTTGTGGCATAGTTCTGGGCAACCCGTACCTTTATGACAGAAAAGTTATCTTCCATAGACATGAAAATTAATATCATTTATTCAAATATGGAGTAGAATATATTGTGAGAGCTCATAGCAAGAAAACAAATGTTTCGCTTGTTAACGTAGGGCAGATAAAAAGACTAGTAATAGGAAGTTAGGATTGTACACACCACTTCCGGTTCCTTCATGGCCATGGGAGAGTGTTTCTATGGATTTTGTAGGAGGTCTTCCATTGTCAAAAAGAGGTCATGATTATTTGTATGTAGTTGTGGATAGGTTCAACAAAATGTGTATTTTGATGCCATGTAAAAAACAAGTTACAGCTGAACAAACTGCTCAGTTATTCGTTTAGAATGTTTGGGTGCATTTTGGATTTCCCACATCTATTGTTAGTGATCGAGATTCTCACTTTGTTGGGAATTTTTGGTCAAGCTTGTGGGGATTCATGGACACCAAATTGAAAAAGAGTACAACCTTTCATCCACAAACAGATGGTCAAACAGAAGTGGTGAACAGAACAGTGATACATCTTCTTTGTGGGTATTGTAGTAAGCATCCTAAGTTGTGGGATGAACATTTGCACTATAATCAGCGTGCTTACAACTGAGTCAAGCGCTCTTCCATTCAAACTTCACCATTTGAGGCATGCATGGGATACTTGCTTAAATCTCCTTTGGATTTTATTTTTGGCAAAGATGTTTCTATTAAAGGCCATAGCGACATAGACAAAGCAAGAAAGTTCATTGAAAAATCCAATTAGTGCACCAAAAGGTTCAAGAACAACTTGAGAAAATCCAAGGCAAGTACAAAGCAAGGCACAACAAGCATCATCAAGATCACAAGTTCCAAGATGGTGATGAATTTTCGGTTCACATTAACAAAGAAAAGCTCCAAGGAGAAGGTAAAAAGATAAAACCAATTAGATATGGTCCATTCAGAATTTTGGAAAAGATTGGTAACAATGCCTTCAGGTTGGATTTGCCTTCATATATGCAAATTTATGTTGTTGTTAATGTTGAGAATTTAATGTTATATGAGCCTCCTTTGATTGAAGATAAAGGAGAGAATATTCAGATTCCATCTATTGAAGACTTTTCTCCATAATTCCTTGACGAGCTTTAGCAAGACACTATACTTGACAGAAGAACAAGGACATAAAAAAGGGGAAGTATTGATTATCTTCGAGTGGGGCTCAAGGGTACAAATCCTTTAAAAGCCAAATGGATAGAGGTTGGAAAGGTGAGGGAATTGTACCCTCACCTGCTGAACAATTGTAAGTGATCATTTTGGGATCCAAAAGGCTTCTAGTGGGGAGGAGTGATCAGGTGCTCAAAATTAGGCTCAAAATTTGAAGTGTCAAAATCTTGATAAACTTAGCTTCAGATCAAAGATCTCATCATTCTGATTCCAATGGTGCAAACGACACTCGAATCCGAGCTCGTATGAAGAAGTTAGAGCAAGTCAAAGTTTAGGTTTGACTTGGACAAATGGCAGGAAAAGATGATGTGGCAAGGCCCTTCAGCGAATGGGGAAGCGCCAAGTGGCAGGCCTCCATTGGCCCCCGCATTTCACATATCGTAGGCAATTCGTGTTAAAGAATCAACCCCAATCAAGGTTGGGTTGTGATGCGATAAATCGCAATCGCACTTGGCAACAGGGAAGTCATTGCATAAATCAGCCCCCAACGTACCCGGGTTGTGATGCGATAATAGCAATCACAAATCGCAATCACACACCACAAAAGGCAGAGTCCTGCATTATGTTACTCGCTGATTCTTCGTCGATTGTGATTTGCGAAAGGATCTCGGATGCGACGCGACTATGGGTTACAGTTAGTAGTACCATCGAGTCCACCATATCGCAATCGCACATCGCTCCGCCGCATTCACAGACCATAAGACTGCCGGTTTTCCGCCGATTGTGATTTACGATGGGACAGTTAGTGCTGACAGATTATGGACTGCTGCATAGTGAAGTTTTCACTCAGTTAGCACTTTTTAGAGATATTTTGTACGATCATGCCGAAAATGGGGCAATTTGTGGAGCGAATATTGGAAAACAAGGGGAAGTCATAACTTCTTGAGTTTTTCACCAAATTATATGAAAAAAAGAGGCTAGATAACCATTTTTGAACATTCTAGACTCATTGAAGCATTGAAATCATTGGAGCATTTGAGCATTGTAAACACAACTTTTTACACGTTTGAGCATAATAGAGAGGCCCAAGCCTTTGGAAGTTGGACCAAGGAGACATAGCCCAAGAGGGGTGAACTCCTTTATCATGTTCCTGTTGTAATGTGTTTTTGATGATGTTTTGTACATGTTTATGTTGTTGTTCAGTCTCTTATTTATGTTAAATTGCTCATACAATTAACATAAAAACTCATCATTTCACTTGCAAAAATTCATGAATCCTTAAGCACAATGAAAGCATTTTGTTTCTAATCTCAGGAGGATCTCAACCCAACAATCTAATATTCTAAATCACATCACTAGGTATCTAAGAATATATCTTTCTTTTGATATAGATGTAGTTGTAACCAAGCGATCACCTTCTCCATTAGACACTTTCTTGCTTGATTATCCCTCAAGAGGTGTGGGGGGGTGAAGAGAAAAAGTGAATAAGATAATTTAAACTAATTAAGAAAAATAATTGGTCCCTTCAACCAAATTAAATGAGGCAATGAAGTTAACATTCAAGACCTAAACCACCCTTGATTAATATGTTGGATTGATAGAAATAAGAAAAAGGGAGATAAGTGTGGCTTGTCAGTTTACAACATCATCAACTATTAAATTAAAAAAGACTCGTCTTCTCCTAAAATGTTGTAAAATGACCAAGTTGAATTTTGGCCTTTGAAATCTTAATTTTCTAATTGGACATTTAAACTTAGACAAACAATTAAAACTTAAAGAAGTGACCTAGATGTGAGTTGTATAGGGATCAAGATATTGAATATCAGGCCCAAATAGTGAATCAAATTATAAAATACCTTATTAATAATATAAATATTCTACTTATCAAAAAATAAAACATAACAATAATTGTGAGTTTCTTTCATGTTCTATTTGTATTCTTTATGTATCTAAAATCTCAAACCCTAGTGTAGTGCAATCACAATAAAAAAAATTGATGCGCACATGGATTTTCAACCAATATGAGAATATAATAGCTAAATGCACGAAAAAATAAGTAAACCATATTATTCCCATCACATTTAAAAATCATAAACCAGTGGCAATTAACTCATCTCTTTTATAATGCAGACTACTTTGTAACATTGTACAAATAATTCCATTTCTTTAATAATTTGTTTTAAAGAGATGACATGTGAAACCCATTGCTAACAGGTAGCTCTTCTCCCTAGCCATAAGTGTGTCAATGTTGATTCCATCTTTAGATTAAGGAAATAATATGATAAAAGAGTTATAGGCATAGGAGTGAGTCACAAGTATCTAAAATTTGTGACCACAAGACCTTTGTAAGACTCCTTTTCCAATGAAGGGCAAGAGAAACAATATACACTCCCTAACACTAGCTCATTAGCTCCACTTGGATGAAGATTCAACATAAGGCTTTTGCATGGAAGAAGCTTCTACTAAAACCAAAAAATACCAAATTGATTATATCAAAACAATATCTCATTACTCTATTTTAGAAATCCCCAATAATTTATAACCACAAAACCCTTTCTACTCTCCTTGTTGGAATACAAAAATATGTGTATTAGGTCAATACTACTTTGTTTGATCTACATAGATTAAAGTGAGTGGATATAAGCACAAGAATTTTTCATGGAAACCACTTTTTCCACACGCAAAAAAGCACCTTGTTGGTTAATCTCCAAAATAAAATCTCTATATTAGATATTACTAGTACGAGGGAGATTTAGATATCAACTCCTCCTTGTTATGTGCTTTGTTATGCTAAAGATTATTTTGAAGAAAATATAACAACAAAGATTCTTGTATCCTTCTTTCATTTCATCATATCATAGGTGCATGTAAACAACTAAATAACAACATAGTATCTTCTGTTGGTTAATCTCCAAAATAAAATCTCTATGTTGAATATTCTTTGTTCAAAGGAGATTTAAGTTTCAACCCTTTCTTGCTAAGTATTTTGTTATGATAGAGTATTTTTGGAAAATAAATATATAAAAACAAAGATTCTTACATCCTTCACAACTAACTAACGACATGGTATCTTTCTTTTGATTATATCATATAAACATGTTTTAAAAAAATGTAAGATTAAAGTCAAATAAAACATAAATCTTGAAAATCTTAAAATACAAAACATAATATTTAAAATTTCTCTTCTCAAAATATAATAAACCATATATATATATGAGATAATTCGAACTTTCTTTCTCAAAAATAATAAACAATATATACAAATGAAATAGTTTAATTGGATAATTATGAATCATATATACAAATGAGATACAAATGAAATAGTTTAATTGGATAATTATGAATCATATATACAAATGAGATAGTTTGATTAGATCATATCATGAGTGCAAATAAACAAACAACTAACAAAATAATTTTTTCATTTGATTATATCATACTAACAAAATAATATCTTTCATTTCATTATATCATAAAAACATGATAAAAAGAAAATAACAAAAAATATAAATTAAAAACAAATAATAATACAAGATTAAAATCAAATAAAACATGAATTTTAAAACATATAAAATACAAAACAGCATTTGGAACTTCCCTTATAAAAAATAATAAAGAAATGAAATAATTGGTAGAGACAAATGAAGAGCTAATATCAATTTTTATTTTTATTTTTTTGATATTCTAATCTGAAAGTTGAATAAATTCCTCCAAAAGATATTCAATCATGTCCACTTACATTCTTTATAGATATTCAATCATGTCCACTTACATTCTTTCATATTTTATAGGTATATAAAATATAGTACAGTAACGACATCATAAAAACTTTCTTGACATTCTTAACTTAAGGTTGGATAGATTCGTTAGATTTATCAAAATGCATTAGATTCATGTTTTAGATGTATATTGTAAACGAAACTTCATTTATCCAATAGCATTTTCCCATATTGATAATGTGAGAAAAGGGGCACTCTTAAAAATATTCCACATATAAGTACATTCCTTTCTCAATGGGGTTTTGTAATTGCCTTTAAATAAAGCGATGGTGGATAAGAGTAATATAAATGGTAAATACAAAATTTTATATTTTTAATAAATGTGTGACCTACTTTTTTTAATATAATAAGTTTTTTTATATTTATTATTAAATATATTATTTGTTATATAAAAATAAAGTATCGATTTTTTTAAAATAATTTTATTATATTTTTAAATATAAAAATTTGTGTAATTGGTTAGGGTTAATATTATTATCACTTAATTAGTTTTGTGTTACTGAGAATTTTTATATGAAGTGCATTAATGTATATTGATGAATTTGCTACATCAAATATGAAAGGAAATAAAGTGTTTAAATATATTAATGTATAAAAGATAATTTTTTAAGAATTATACTTAATAAAATAAAATTTGTAAAAATGTTTATAAATACAATTGATTATATAAAAAATAAACAACTAATTTTACACAAATAAATAAAAAATAAAGAATACAATTATAAAAATAAAGAGCAATGAAAGAAATGAAAAACAATTAAAATATAAATAATATATATAAACAAAGAAATATGAAATAAACTTTATTTATTCAGAAAAACAATTATTTAGATCCAACTTCAAAATCTATTTGTATCTCCTAACTTTATTGCTTTTACAATATTTCACATAATTGTTGGAAAAATTTGAACCAACTTTGATTAATTATTTTATGGAGTGTTACACGCCATTTTGTCAAATGATCATAAATCTGGATCTCTCATTATCTGATAAACTCTTGTAAGCAATCCCCTACAATGTTGGAAGCAAGACCATTCTTAAAACAACAAGAATCCTTGATTACATTGCTAAAAAACCTAATTTCAAGCATTTTCACACTTTTCCTAGCAACTATTTGCGCAAATGAAGTTCCAATCATTGTACCCTGCACAATCTGTCGCTATGTTTTCTATTAAAAAGTGTGGCAACCTTTTAACATAGGTAAAAATAAAAAGCAATTTCTAGAAGCTTTATTGGGTAATATTATACCAACAAGAACGACTCAAGCCCCTACCTATTTGGGCCTCATCCCAAAGTTCATGAATTTATTCCCTCTCATTATGGAACCCTAATCCCCATCTTTATGGATCTGATCCTTAGAAAGAGGATCTCTAACCCTCTCCTCTTATCTTATAAATTCACTACAGACCAGAGGGGAAGGGGTTGACTTTTGATGTAAACTTATGCTATCAATTTGAGGCTAGAAGCTTGTCATTTAAGGGAGGATTGGAGACTATTGGAAGGAGATTTTCCAACATCAAAGCTAGGTTGTATCTCTCCTTTTCATTCAATTATAATACAAAAGAGTATTTCTTTCTCACTATATTCTCCATTGGATCTGATATATTGTATGCTTACTTTCATTGTCCATTGGTTATAATGTTAGGTACTAGCCTCCTCGATCACTAATATAGGTTGTATTGGATCATTTATATATCATATGCTTTTGATCCTTTGTTTGTTAGTGTGTTTGCAGGTTTGGATTTTGGGCATTGAAAGGTTGCATCAAACCATAGCGAGGATCTTCAACAAGAATTTCGATTAAAAGGTATGGATTCTATACTCCATCACTTTTATTTATGATTCAATAAAGATGAGCCTAGGGAAAGATTTATTGGTTTGTTTGTTACTAGATTCAGTCATTGAGTTTAGGGAGATCTTGTCTTGTCTGCAAGATGATATTTGTCCACCTAACAAATTGGCGACCATACTGGGGAACATTTTGTTCTTCTATATACCTTCCTGAGTTCTCTGATTGCTTTCCACTATCTTGATTGATTGTATTTAGATACTTGAAAAGTTAATTTTTTGTATTTGTGGCGGTGTTTTTTATTTTTCTTTATTTTTCTCGGGTGTCGCACTCTGCTTTTCAGCATTAGAGTGAAAATTGTGTAGTTTACTATTAGCAACAAAGCAACATGGCATTGGTATTAATAGATTACATGTGACACACTTAGAATTTTTTTTTTTAAATAGGGTTTTTGCCATTTGGGTCTGGAAAATTTTGCTTGTTATGATTTTTTGGGTCAGTGTTCACCTGAGAAAAGTTAACCTTAGCTTGGATTGTCGTGTTTAATTTATTTTGTGTAATTTGTTTATCTTTACATATTTAGGCTTTTGGAATTGATTAGTTTCATTGATCTATCAAAAGACAATTTCTTACTTCTGGAAATTGGTTGTATGAATCTATCTTCTTTCAATGATCTGATTAAGAATTCCTTGTGTCTACAATAAAGAATTTTAGATTATTTTCACAAAATAAAAAAATAAATTTAAGCATGTTTGCTTGTTTGACTTATTGTAGGAAGTATTTCTTTTCTCGATTTTATTTTAAGGAACTTAGGTTGCATTTAAAAAAAAAAAAAAATCCACCTTATGGTGAGGGGGGTGCAAGAATTATGTATCTTGCATTATTTGTAATTTTCATTTAAAAAATGATTCATTTATTCTTGCATTGTTGAAAAGTGAATGAAGTCTTCTCTCTTTCATAGATAGGATTCATCGAAGTGAAAAAGTTTACATTTCATGTTAGCTACATTTGAAATTCAATTACTATACTAGTTGGTTACCATACACATTTGATTACTTTAATAAAAATAAAAACAATAAAATCAATTAAAATTTACTAAGGCATTAATTAATCACATCATATTTAGTGTATCTAGGTTAGAAGGCGTGTTTCAATGTCTATAAACATAGGAGCTATCGTTAAATGTTTGCGTTACATTTTATGGGTAGTCGGTATTCTATGTATGTAAGTATATAGGATCATTCTCCATGTACCCTTAGGTATATCAGATGGCACTCCACATATGATAAGTATATCAGAATGCTTCTTATCGTACATGGCACACTGGACAACACTAACATGGATTGAGATTCCACTTACTCTTGGGTATATCAGAAGACCCCCTTGCTTCTTATCGTACATGGCGCACTGGACAACACTAACACGGATTGAGATTCCACTTACTCTCAGGTATATCAGAAGACCCCCTCTAGGTTGCATACCATCCATAGGTAACCAAGTCAGTCACCTTGTTGTTTGTGATACACCAAACACATCATTCAGGGAAATTTCTTGCACATACTTAATGGTATATTACAGTTCACAGCTACCCAGTAACCTTTTATACCTAATATCCCATTTTTACTGCTTTTTATTTTATTTTATTTAATACCAATTGTTAATTTAACTATCATACAATTGTTAAAATTCTTAATTTAAAGTCACTTTTAGTAGAGCTAGGGTTGAATCTGATGGCAACAATTCTAGAATTTACCAATCACGAAACCCCTTTTAACGAGGATCCTAGTCATTTTCCTTGCTTTGGAAATGTTGGTCTTCCTTATACGGCTACGTTTTCCCTTCCCAGATTAACAATAGGTTTACCAGTATGGTTGTTTCCAACCTAGTTGGTCGCAAATACCCAAGTTGTTTAACCTCAACCGAGTACTTCACCTCAACAACACCAACTGTTTTTTGACGCTTTACTTTCTTCACTCATCATGTCTTCTTCACTTTATTCTTCTTTGCCTGGTGAAAGTCATAATGCTAGTAACCACGAGGTTAAGAAGAAGAAGAAAAGGAAGAAGAAGAAGAAATAAGGGAGTAAATTAGTCAACTATTGTTGTGAGTGTTGATAGTGTTGAGGAACCCTCCAACCCACGTCGCAAGCCCAAATACCCTTATAAATTTTTTAAGGGTGACCACCTTCTTATCAATTATCATGGTATTCCTAAGGTCTTAGAAGTGTGGTCCCAAGATTCTCATCAACTTGTTGTTGATCCATCAACCAGTGATTATAAAGATCCTAGGAAAAAGGGTAAAATTAGGTTTCCTTGTAGGTTATGCAAAGGGAGTCATCAAATTCACCTTTTCCCTCATATGGATGAAGCCTCTAAATTGTTGGAAAACCTTATTGTTTCTCAGCAGCAACTTCCAACTAGTTACTGTAATATTTCTCCTAACCTGACATCAGTTGATGAAGTGATTGATCTTATTTCAAGTTAGGTCAATCCCACTCTTCCCTTGGAGAGTGAAACCCATATCACTCAAATTGATGAACCATTGGTTGATGAAAATGTCGACTCAATTCCATCTTCGGTTGATCCCACTCTCCCCTTAGAGAGCGAAGTTAATATTGCTCACATTCTTATTGTTACTTCATATTCCACCGCACAAGGGGGCATTTCACCTGTTTCAACGGAACCCCCTCCAA
This sequence comes from Pinus tabuliformis, assembly GCA_031772625.1. Classification (NCBI taxonomy): domain Eukaryota; kingdom Viridiplantae; phylum Streptophyta; class Pinopsida; order Pinales; family Pinaceae; genus Pinus; species Pinus tabuliformis. The sequence goes on from CM062813.1 coordinate 298,254,256, forward strand.
GTACTGAGGGCATTTCCTTTTATTGGAATAGACTAACATAACCCTATCTACCTTCTTGCATCCCTTTCCAAATCATTGTGAAATCTTGTGATAAGAATGTGTGACGCACTATTGTAGATGAAGGTGCTTCCATTTGCATTTTATCCTCAACTACTTGGCAAGCTTTGGGTTCCCCTCAACTTGTGTTTGTTACTCAAACTCTATTGGCTTTTAACAAAAGAGATAGTGAACCTTTATGGATCCTTCCTCAACTTCCTATTACCTTGGAAGGGAGAGTTGTCGGTATTGATGTTATGGTAGTACAAGGCCCCTTGGATTTCAATTTGCTCCTTGGGCGAGAATATGTTTATGCCATGAAAGTTGTCATGTCCACACTCTTTCGTGTGATGTATCGGTATTGATGTTATGGTATTCCAAGGCCACTTAGATTTCAATTTGATCCTTGGGAGAGAATATGTTTATGCCATGAAAGTTGTCATGTCCACACTCTTTCGTGTGATGTATTGCCCTCATAATGGAAACATTGTGACTATTAGCCAACTTTCATTTGTTGTCCCTGATATGACTACCAACCATTCAACATCCTTGAATGTTCCCTATACGCAAGTGGTATCCACCCCACCTGACGCAAGCCTGAAGCTTGCCATACCCAGGAACTTAATTGTCTGTTCATGCATCATCATCATATGCCCAATTCCAATTCAGCACACGACAATTTTCACTAATTGTGTGGAAGCTTGTAATTTCACTTTCCTGGCAATTTCATATATCATCCCAAAATTCAAAACCTGCATTTCCAATTCAGATTTACACACTTCCACACCACATATGCGCCTTCAAACTCAAACTCAAATCTTGTATATGCGCCTTCAATATCAGATTCAAAGACCAATCAAACAAGTGCGCCCATATTTACATTCAACTCAGAACAAATTCGGATTCCAATATAAAGCTCTGACTAAATAATGCCATAGCGAATATTTATTAGATCTGCACTTTCTAACATATCACAACAGCGCAAGGAATCAATAATAAATCTGGATATGCTAACAAAAGTGATTACCTCAACAACGCCTCTGCAATTCACCCATTGACTCTACCTGCTCACAAGTCGAGGTTTAACCATTTCTTCATGATCTGCGCCTTTGATTTCTTTAAATGTTTGGACAGTGATATGCACGAGGCTTCTGCCAGCAATTTTATTCCTCTGCAAAATTCTGTCTTCAATCCCTTCTCACTGCTCGGAATTCTGGAATGAATTCTCAATTGTGTTTCTAATTTCTTGGGCGCTCCATGCAATCATACATTCATCTTCAGAATAGTAAATCAAAACCTGCGTTTTATCATGACTCAACAGAAATGGTTATTCAATCTTGAACACTATTCAACCATTTAGACCCACGTTTTTATTTTCCCCTTACCAATTCGAATTCTATTTGATTATACCATGCTTCTTTTTGCAGAATCATCTCTGTTATGAATCGATTCTACAGGCACCGATTCCCTTAAAATTCTCATTCGATTCAGTTCATATGACAAATCTACTCCAACAACAATTCTTTAACAGAGATTTATATTAATAATAAATGGGAAAAAAACCAAATTCTGTATAATGGTCTCACACCAACAACTGTTTCAATGTGCTATGATACACCTCCATTTCTTTTCACTGATTACAAAGAAGATGCGCTCAAATCCATTATCTCGCTGGAATTGGAATCGATCCTTAACATATCGACTTGCCATTTCATTAACACTTCATATGTTCCACTCAAATTAATGAACATCATTGCTTTTAGTGACAGCGCATTTCAATTTCAGAGACGGTAAAAAAAAACATTCCAAACAAAATTCTCGGCAATCACATACAGTAACGCCCTCTTTCAAACAGTGAAATCGACTTTTCCAAACTCAAATGCTGGAGTCACACATTCGCCACACTGTTCAAACTATGTTAATGATAATTGAAACATATCAATTTTCAATTGAATTCTAACAGAATTTCAACATAACTTTGCACACTTCTATATTCAGTTCTTCATATTAACCAATCGATCTCTAACAGAAATCTTTTCTTAGAATGGCGCCCTTTGCAAACAGAGATTTTAACACCGTTTACCCTTGATGATTTGCATAACAGTTTTCACATAAACAAGTGCGATTTCAAGCCCATCGATCGTTAATTTAACAATGTTATGAACAAATATACAATTTCTCAATCACCCAATATATATACTGAAACAAAACAATGACTTACAACTTTGTTTGGCGTAATATTCCAGATTGATGGCCCTTACAATTTCTGAAGGCTTACAGCCTTGCTACTTAAACCATACTCTCAATCTCCTCTCCTATTCTCAATGTATTTTTCTCTAAAAACCCTCCTATTTATACAATTTTAAAAATCATTTAATTAAATGCTCAATCCCTTAAAATCCTTAAAAAACCCCTAAATCTCTCAACATCCCTAAAGGATAGGTTTTTATCCCTAAAATCCTTCAGCTAATTAAATTCCCTCGTATCCTTTTATTAATAAAAAGATATTTACATAAATCCTCACCTTCTCCTATGTAATTCAAATTAATTAATAAAATATTAAAAATCATCACACCCCATATTTACAAATGGAGAAAAAGGTCTTGATGCTCCTGCATCAGACTCCCCATGTAAGAAAATTCATGACCACCTGGTCATAAGTCTGGATATCTCCTCCTGGATCCCAAATTTTATTTTGTAATCCTTCCGTGCTTGTCGATTGCTTCACTGCTGTTATCATTTGCTGTTGTCTTCCAGGTTTCCATATTTTGTGTTGTAGTGCTCCACTTGCCCTGCTCTTGCAATCTTTCACTGTCATTCTCTTGTTGTCGCTCTTTTTCTTTCTTTCAGCTGTCTTTCTCTGGGATGTTTTTATCATTAACCTCCTTATCAACTCAATTTCTCTGTCCAGTATGTCCTCTGTTTGCTGATTGTTTCCATCCCTTGATTGCTGAATTCTCGTTCTTGCTTGCTCTTCACTTGTTTTGATCACTTTTTCTGCTGCTGCTACTGTAAATGTTGCATCACATGTTGCTCTAGCTGTCACTATGAATGTTGCGGCCTCCCAAACTTCCTTTCCCTCTGCAACATTCCTTTTCTCGTCACCTGCAATTTCATCTTGATTATCTGCTTTGTCATCCTTCATCAGCAATCTATCCTGGACATTCATCCTCTATTCTTCCAATTTCCTCCTTTGAAAATCCATTTCTCTATATAACTCAATGATTTTACTTGGAGTGGACTTTGGAAATTTTACACGATCTTCCATTTCCTCACATGGTCTTTCTTCTGCTAAATCTTCCTTAACATCCCTCAGTAGATGTTCTTCCAAACCTGCAATCACACACAAATCGTTAATTTTAAAATCACAAGACCTTACGGTCTTATTTGATGCTTCAGTCATCAAATCTTTGGGCTGCTTTGAATCATTCATATGATTCAACTCCTCTAGCTCTTCATCACTTTCAAAAAGTAATGGTCCACTCTCTGGGTAACATATAGAAACTTCAACATCTTCATTTTGTTGTAGCTCAACTCTTTCGAGCTTCTCTATCTTTTGCCTGGCATCTATAACCTGTTCAAGTTCCCTTAGTTCCTTTATCAACTGCAAATTCACCTGATGATTCCACTTCTTTTGTAGTCTCTGCCATCTCAACTTCTTTCTCATGACATAACCACGCTTTTGGTCTTCCTCATTTCTTTGCAACATCTCCATTAACACCTCAAGCTGAACTGCTATCTCAGCCTTCTCCCTTTCATATTCCTCTTCGCTTAACTTTCTCTGTATGCCAATTGCCTTGGCATCCTTCTCCTTTTGTCCTTTGCTGTGGTTTATTTCAGAACCTTTGTGACGACTGTCACTAGTCATCATCCTTTCCATCTCTATGAGTTCCTCACTCACTTTACTATGAGTTGTACTAAAGCCTCTTCAGCAGCAAGTCCTGTCCTGCCGCCACTTACCTCACCAAGCTCTCCTCACTCAGTCTTTTGGCAAGCAATTGGTTCTATCTCTGGAACCTCCTTTGAGCACTTCTCTTTGCTCTTCCTGGCTTCAACTCATCTGCCTGTTCACAACTGTCTTCCTTATCCAATCTCTATTGGATTTCCTCAAGGTTCTGCCACACCTATGCTTTCACCAGTTTTCTGTTAGCAATTTTAAACATGTCTTCTATGGATTTTCCTTTTGGGAGTTGCAAAAATACTTCTGCTTTAATGCAAAGACTACAATCTTCAAATTCAAATAAACCCAGATCACCTTACCTTCAAGATCTCAGTTTGATCTTGTATTTTTGTTTACCTGTACTTTTAAATGGACCGTTCTTCCCACTAGCTGTCCGTTGTGTCTTCAAACTCTTCAACTACCTTCAGAATCTCACACTCCTGCAATTTTTGTTTCAGCAAATCTTCATTGCTTCCTCTGCACAATTTCTCGATATCAACTCCTGTTAATCAGATTTTAAAATCTGATTCTCTCTTCCAATCTTCTGGCAACTTCATCTGTCGGCAACAATTCCCTCTTTGCTAAGTTTCTTCTTTGCTGCAACCATCAATCCTCAATCTATTTCTTGTCAGTAAAACCCAAATCAAAATTAACCAAACACAATACCTGCATGACTCTTCATTCCTTCAGCTGTACTCTGGTTGCTTGTCTTTCAGATTAGAATCTGATCTCCTTTGCCTTCATGCACATCTGCTACTTCATCATTCATCACACATTCAGAAATACATTCTAGTTCAACAAACCTTCTGTCTTCATTTAGAAAAAAAACAAACATTCTTTTTAACAGAGCCAAGCTCTGATACCAAAATGACGCAAGCCTGAAGCTTGCCATACCCAGGAACTTAATTGTCTGTTCATGCATCATCATCATATGCCCAATTCCAATTCAGCACACAGCAATTTTCACTAATTGTGTGGAAGCTTGTAATTTCACTTTCCTGGCAATTTCATATATCATCCCAAAATTCAAAATCTGTATTTCCAATTCAGATTAACACACTTCCACACCACATATGCGCCTTCAAACTCAAACTCAAATCTTGTATATGCGCCTTCAATATCAGATTCAAAGACCAATCAAATAAGTGTGCCCATATTTACATTCAACTCAGAACAAATTTGGATTCCAATATAAAGCTCAGACTAAATAATGCCATAGCGAATATTTATTAGATCTGCACTTTCTAACATATCACAACAACGCAAGGAATCAATAATAAATCTGGATATGCTAACAAAAGTGATTACCTCAACAACGCCTCTGCAATTCACCCATTGACTCTACCTGCTCACAAGTCGAGGTTTAACCATTTCTTCATGATCTGCGCCTTTGATTTCTTTAAATGTTTGGACAGTGATATGCACGAGGCTTCTGCCAGCAATTTTATTCCTCTGCAAAATTCTGTCTTCAATCCCTTCTCACTGCTCGGAATTCTGGAATGAATTCTCAATTGTGTTTCTAATTTCTTGGACGCTCCATGCAATCATACATTCATCTTCAGAATAGTAAATCAAAACCTGCGTTTTATCATGACTCAACAGAAATGGTTATTCAATCTTGAACGCTATTCAACCATTTAGACCCACGTTTTTATTTTCCCCTTACCAATTCGAATTCTATTCGATTATACCATGCTTCTTTTTGCAGAATCATCTCTGTTATGAATCGATTCTACAGGCATCGATTCCCTTAAAATTCTCATTCGATTCAATTCATATGACAAATCTACTCCAACAACAATTCTTTAACAGAGATTTATATTAATAATAAATGGGAAAAAAACCAAATTCTGTATAATGGTCTCACACCAACAACTGTTTCAATGTGCTATGATACGCCTCCATTTCTTTTCACTGATTACAAAGAAGATGCGCTCAAATCCATTATCCCACTGGAATTGGAATCGATCCTTAACATATCGACTTGCCATTTCATTAACACTTCATATGTTCCACTCAAATTAATGAACATCATTGCTTTTAGTGACAGCGCATTTCAATTTCAGAGACGGTAAAAAAACCATTCCAAACAAAATTCTTGGCAATCACATACAGTAACGCCCTCTTTCAAACAGTGAAATCGACTTTTCCAAACTCAAATGCTGGAGTCACACATTCGTCACACTGTTCAAACTATGTTAATGATAATTGAAACATATCAATTTTCAATTGAATTCTAACAGAATTTCAACATAACTCTGCACACTTCTATATTCAGTTCTTCATATTAACCAATCGATCTCTAACATAAATCTTTTCTTAGAATGGCGCCCTTTGCAAACAGAGATTTTAACACCGTTTACCCTTGATGATTTGCATAACAGTTTTCACATAAACAAGTGCGATTTCAAGCCCATCGATCATTAATTTAACAATGTTATGAACAAATATACAATTTCTCAATCACCCAATATATATACTGAAACAAAACAATGACTTACAACTTTGTTTGGCCTAATATTCCAGATTGATGGCCCTTACAATTTCTGAAGGCTTACAACCTTGCTGCTTAAACCATACTCTCAATCTCCTCTCCTATTCTCAATGTATTTTTCTCTAAAAACCCCTCCTATTTATACAATTTTAAAAACCATTTAATTAAATGCTCAATCCCTTAAAATCCTCAACAAACCCCTATATCTCTCAACATCCCTAAAGGATAGGTTTTCATCCCTAAAATCCTTCAGCTATTTAAATTCCCTCATATCCTTTTATTAATAAAAAGATATTTACATAAATCCTCACCTTCTCCTATCTAATTCAAATTAATTAATAAAATATTAAAAATCATCACACCCCATATTTACAAATGGAGAAAAAGGTCTTGATGCTCCTGCATCAGACTCCCCATGTAAGAAAATTCATGACCACCTCGTCATAAGTCTGGATATCTCCTCCTGGATCCCAAATTTTATTTTGTAATCCTTCCGTGCTTGTCGATTGCTTCACTGTTGTTATCATTTGCTGTTGTCTTCCAGGTTTCCATATTTTATGCTGTAGTGCTCCACTTGCCCTGCTCTTGCAATCTTTCACTGTCATTCTCTTGTTGTCGCTCTTTTTCTTTCTTTCAGCTATCTTTCTCTGGGATGTTTTTATCATTAACCTCCTTATCAACTCAATTTCTTTGTCCAGTATGTCCTCTGTTTGCTGATTGTTTCCATCCCTTGATTGCTGAATTCTCATTCTTGCTTGCTCTTCACTTGTTTTGATCACCTTTTCTGTTGTTGCTACTGTAAATGTTGCATCACATGTTGCTCTAGCTGTCACTATGAATGTTGCGGGCTCCCAAACTTCCTTTCCCTCTGCAACATTCCTTTGCTCGTCACCTGCAATTTCATCTTGATTATCTGCTTTGTCATCCTTCATCAGCAATCTATCCTGGACATTCATCCTCTGTTCTTCCAATTTCCTCCTTTGAAAATCCATTTCTCTATATAACTCAATGATTTTACTTGGAGTGGACTTTGGAAATTTTACACGATCTTCCATTTCCTCACATGGTCTTTCTTCTGCTAAATCTTCCTTAACATCCCTCAGTAGATGTTCTTCCAAACCTGCAATCACACACAAATCGTTAGTTTTAAAATCACAAGACCTTATGGTCTTGTTTGATGCTTCAGTCATCAAATCTTTGGGCTGCTTTGAATCATTCATATGATTCAACTCCTCTAGCTCTTCATCACTTTCAAAAAGTAATGGTCCACTCTCTGGGTAACATATAGAAACTTCAACATCTTCTTCAGCATCTTCATTTTGCTGTAGCTCAACTCTTTCGAGCTTCTCTATCCTCTGCCTGGCATCTATAACCTGTTCAAGTTCTCTTAGTTCCTTTATCAACTGCAAATTCACCTGATGATTATGTTTCAGTTTTTTGGTCCTACCGTATGTGATATCTCAAAAACTTCTTAAATGCGAACTACATGCCAAAACTATATCATTTCATTCAATGAAATCTATCTATAGGAAGGTTGAGATCTTTACACAAACGAAATGATCACTCAGCAAACAGAAAGATCCTAATGCAGCTAATAACAAGAAATGAAATTTTTTCTTTTTCTTTTTAATAGCAACAAATAACAATAAACGCTAACTAATATGATGCAAAAGATCTTTTGTTTTTCTTTCCTTTAAGATGGCATGATGCATTTAAACAAATCTTAAGAGATATTCACAAGTATAAACAAACTAAGTTCACTCGATGAAATGGAACCAATTCTGAAACACCAAGATGAACTATCCAAGCAATGAGAAACACAAAGACTTTCAATGAACCATGTAATCTAAGTTCAAATGAAGTCGAGCAAAATCCAGAGAAGCTAGAAGTGAATCACCCAAAGCATAGAAGACCAAGCTTTAACAAACCACTAGATAGGTGCGGAACACAACCAACAAGTTGACTGGAAAATCAAAAGACCGAAACTTCCCACAAAAGGCTAGACACGCGAAGCCACTAGATGTTCTAGGGCTAGGACGAAAATCAATAGAAATAAGCAAACAATTGAAGGATAAAGGCAAAACCAGTCAAACAGAGGTTCAACACACTTCCAGAGGCTGTAAAAGATATAAAAAGATAAAAATCTGAGTTGAAAGAGCTTCCAACCAACACACAGGCAAAATTCACAGGGCTGGCGCGACTGTCAGCCTGCAACTTGCGCTACCGAAAGATTGGCGCGGGTTGCTGTTGGGCAACATGCGCCAACTGGCGCGACTGTCAGAATAAAAACCGCGCCAACAAAGCTTGCCGGCTTAAAAAATAAATAACATGACCCCAGGTCGGGCTGACAGTGTTTAGATGGATCAAACAGTAAAGAACAATCTCAAAACTGACCCAGAAAGCTCATTCACTCGAGCAAGCAAGAGAAAATGAACATGCAAGACAAGTTCCAAATAGTTTATCCCCAGCGGAGTCGCCAAATTGTTGGATAGGTAAATCCCCTCTGCGGACAGAGGCGATCCCACTAGCCTAAAACAAAACTAGCCACAATCAATTCACGCTGCCACGCAAGTTCCTAATTGTACATTAAAGGTGAATTAAGAAGACCAACTTGGAATCCAACGCTATAGTCGAGACAGAGTTGGTATTCCCGCTCCCTCGCTCCGGCAGGTCACAATCCTTGCGATCCTTGCAAACGGACACCTGCACATGCAAAGGAAGAAACAAGTACAAGCATAAAATCCACCAAGGCACAACTATATTTCAGTCAGAAAGGAAATAAATCAAACATCGCTATAATAGACAATGAGATTGGAACTATAATAGCAGTCGTTCATTAATGAATAATAGACAAGAAAATTTACAACCAAGGTTCTGACGTTGAACCTCTCCTCTGGCTGGGCGAGCAACTATATGTGTCTTGCAATGTACCTCCTCTCCGGCAGCGTAACCTCTCTATGCTTCACTATCACTCATGACAAGCGTAATCACAACTAGCATTCCTCCAAAAACTTGCTTGTCTAATGCATGAGGACAGATATTTATAGATGGAGAAGGGAGAAAGATTCGATGAACCAGGACACCCATTGTGGATTGGCATTATCTCTGAAAAGCCACTGTGGATAGATGTCAAGGATAGATGATGACTCTCGACCTCTATCAGATGGATTTTACCCTCAAAAGACTTCGTGATCTGAAGGGAAAAAACAGATGGGCGTGCGTTTGTCAAAAATCATTACCAAACTGGGCTGGCGCGGGTGTTGTTCTGTGACAGAGCGCCAATGGTCGCGCCCTCTTTTGAGGATCTCAATGATTGGCGCGGGTAAGATACTGTGGACCTGCGCCAATGGAAAAAGAGTACTTTTCAGGGAGAATTTGCAGAAGGTGTCTTCAGGGAACATGAAGTACATACTCAGGGGAACATAATGCAAGTGTTTTTGGGTTATGCCACTGCTCACAGGTCCCGGAATGCGTCCTCCAATGTATGGAAATAGGGCGATAGGGACGATGACCAATGGTGACAAATTACTGTGTAACAAACCCCTAAATCTCTCAACATCCCTAAAGGATAGGTTTTTATCCCTGAAATCCTTCAGCTAATTAAATTCCCTCATATCCTTTTATTAATAAAAAGATATTTACATAAATCCTCACCTTCGCCTATCTAATTCAAATTAATTAATAAAATATTAAAAATCATCACACCCCATATTTACAAATGGAGAAAAAGGTCTTGATGCTCCTGCATCACCACCACAGGTTAATTATGTGACAACTTGTCCCATTACTTCACTTACCAATGAAAATGATCCTTTGAATGTATGCTCAACTTCTTTTGACTTAGATTTGATAAGTGACACGATGAACCCTTCAATGGGGACATTGCAGTTTGATCTTCCTACCCCTATTGACTTACTTGACATTTATTCCTTCTAGAGAATTGTTCTTCCATATGATGAAGACCTCTTGGAAGCCATGATCAAGGTATGTCCCTTGGCATGTATTCCTTTTAGAGCATTGTCCTTTTGGAATCCATGATAAGGTTCCATGAGCATAGTTATTTTCCTGTGTCAAGCTCGTTAAAAAATGAAACAGATCCCCCTCTAATCGAGTCAAGTCTTTAATCTGATCTCGTAAATGAACCTTCATTTCATTCATCTATTAGTAAATAGTAGTCTACTTAGGCATATCAAATGAAGTTTGGGGGGCATGTGCCTCTTCAGTTTATGCTTGGGGGGCATACCCCTTGCAACTTATGCTGGGGGCATGAAACCTATCGCAAGCACAATTTTTCTCTATTTCAAGCTTGTGTAAAAATGAAACATATCTCAAGCAAAAAATTTCTTTGTTTTGAGCTTACAATATAAAATGAAACCTATCTCAAGCACATTTTTTCTTTGTTTCAAGCTTGTGTAAAAATGAAACCTATCTCAAGCACAATTTTTCTCTATTTCAAGCTGTGTAAAAATGAAACCTATCTCAAGCACAATTTTTTCTCTGTTTCAAGCTTGTGTAAAAATGTAAACTATATCAAGCACAATTTTTTCTCTGTTTCAATCTTGTGTAAAAAATGAAACTTATCTTGAGCTTAGTCTTTGTTCCTTCTCATGCTCGTAAATACATGAGAATAATTTACCGAGTACACTTTTATCACTTTTTTGGGCGCTTTAAATTGTTACGAAAAAGTGACCCCTTGGAGTTATCTTCAAGCTTTTTTTTGACTCTGAAAATATGAAAAGATTCTCTAGTACACTTGTTTCTTTCAAACTCATAAAAGCATATGAACAAACGTCTACCTAGTATAACTTTACCCCTTTTACAAACTACATAGACTATTTATGAAAAAGGTATACTTTGACTAATCATGGTCAATATATTTCTCTCATGCATTATTTTACCCTTTTCTAGACTTCAGAGACTAAATCTACAAAAAAGAACATTTTGGAGTTTACTTAAGTTTTTCACTTGATTCCTTAAACATCAAAAATAACGAGCTTCACTTTCTTTGGGCTCGTTAAAATTTTACATTAAAATAATTGCATGAGTTTTCTTTTTTCCTCTTTCTAAACTCTTAAAATATGAAAAGGATTCAAGTTACCCCTATATTGGACTCGTAAAATTAAACAATATAGGACTCATCAATCATGATGAGACCGAACAACTCCTTCCTAGGGTTTGTTAAAAATACTCTGAAGGATGAGCTTACATGACAAGCACATGTTATCCTCCTCAATCTTGCATAAAAATAAAGAGGTACTTGTTAGTAATAGTGGGGGGAATGGGAAAGAAACATTTATTTTTGTATTGTGAAAAGGCAATATGTCGCTCTTGAACATGACACTCTGTCACTTTTGTGTATAGGTTGGGAAATAAATTTGCCTCTCAGTTGATCATACCTCATTGAAAGTCTTTAGAATGGTTCTTGATCTTATTTTTTGAGTCAAATGCTACCAAGTCAAAATGTCGTGTCACTAATATATTCAAGAGAAGTCCAACCTCAGTTAAAATTACCTTGCAAATCATAACCGTCAATCATGTCAATCATCCCTAAGTAAGTCCTAAATCACTCCAAATTTATTCTTCAAAACTTGATATGAGTTTCATGTCATAGGCCCTCCTGCAACAAATCGCTTCCTATCAACTTCAACTCATTATCTAGGAAGTTGATCTAGAAACCTCCTTTAGTACCTTTGAGAATGCATGCCTCAATGATAGGTTTCTCGTTTTCAACGACATGTTTTCATTATTTACCTTCAATCAAACAATTATATGGGTGTTCAACTTCAGGACATTTATTCACACCTCGTAGATTACCTTGAGAACCATTGTTATTATTGGTGTTTTCTCTCACACATGTTAACAGTCCACATCATTGGCCAATAATCAGGTGGTTTCTACCATGTTCGACTTCGAAACATTCACTTGCATGGTTAGATTTGTACTATGGACTGGCACAAATGAAGACCAAGACATTGGATCTAGTTTCATCCATCCAAGCCATGTGGAGATTTTAAATATTCATGATTGTAAATATAGATCTGTATCTAATGGTTGTGCCCATACTAAGTCTATTATTGACATGGATCTTTGTACATTTCCATACTTGTTATTTGAGATACTTGTACTCTAAGTATGGGAATGCCTACCTCAGTGATGATTATATGAAGATATTGTATTGTAATCCTTGGTTGTTTGTTTCATGTCTCTAACCAGTTGTTCTCCAATCCAAACTTTTGCATGATAAAGCGCTTCAGTCCTCAAAAACCTTTTTAGACTTTGCACTTTAGGGGGTAATCTATTACACGTCATTTTTTCACCATTAGGAAAATGAGGGCAGATCCATATCTCTCACTATATGATGAACTCTTGCAAGAAATTCCCTACAATGTTAGAAGCTAAACCATTTTGAAAACAACAAGAATCTTGGATTTCATTGCTAAAAAACCTAATTTCAAGCATTGTTTCACTTTTCCTAGCAACTATCTGTGGAAACGTAGTTCTAATCATTGTACCCTGCGCAATTTGTCACTTTGTTTTCCATTAAAAAGTGTGACAACCTTTTAACGTAGGTACAAATAAAAAACAATTTCTAGAAGCTCTGTTGGGGAATATTATACCAAAAAGAAGGACTTGAGCCCCTACCTATTTGGGCCTCATCCCATGATTCATGAATCAATTCCCTCTCATTATGGAACCCTAATCCCCATCTTTGTGGATCTGATCCTTAGAAAGAGGATCTTTAACCCTATCCTCTATGTCTTATAAATTCACTATAGACCAAAGGGGAAGAGGTTGATTTTTGATGTAAACTTATTTTTTCAATTTGAGGTTGGAAAGTTGTCATTTAAGGGAGGATTGGAGACTATTGGAAGGAGATTTTCCAACATCAAGGCTAGGTTGTATCTCTCATTTTCATTCGATTATAATACACAATAGTATTTCTTTCTCACTATACTGTCCATTGGATCTAATATATTGTATGCTTACTTCCATTTTCCATTGGTTATGATATGAGGCACTAGTCTCCTTGGTCACTAGTATATGTTGTATTTGATCATTTATATATCATATGCCTTTGATATTTTGTTTGTTAGTGTTTTTGCATGTCTAGATTTTGAGCAATGAAAGGTTGCATCAAACCATAGCGAGGATATTCAACAAACATTTTGATTAAAAGGTAAATATTTATTGGTTTGTTTGTTTGTTACTATATTTAGTCATTGAGTTTAGGGAGATCTTGTCTTGTCCGTAAGACAAGATTTGTCCGTCTAACATAGAGGGAATGACCATGAAACATAAGATAACAAAAAGAATAAGAACAATAAACCATAGATAGTGGTGCTGACAATGACAATAAAAGTGACTTTACAATGCTTTTGATTATTTATTATTTCCACTTATCATATGTTGTGATTTTATTTTTCAACATTAAAATATACAAGCAAAGAAATATGAAATCAACTTTATTTACAAAAAAAATCCATTAGATATAAATTTAAACCTATTTGTATCTCTTATCTTTATTACTTTTACATTATTTGTTATAATTGTTGGAACAACTTAAACTAACTTTGATTAATTATTGAATTAAGGGCATGACCATGAAAAGTAAGATAATAAAATCAATCAGAACAATAAACCATAGATGGTGGTGATGACAATGGCAATAGAAGTGACTTTACAATGCTTTTGAATATTTATTGTTTCCACTTATCATATGTTGTGCTTTTATTTTTCAATATTTTCTTATATAATTCTTATAGATACTTTATTACTTTTACAATATTTGATGTAATTGTTAAAAAAAAATTGAACCAATTTTGATTAATAATAATAATAATAATAATGACCATGATAATAGAAGTGACTTCCTATAGTATCTACAAAGCAATATTTATAATGATTTTGATTACTTATTGTTTCAACTTATCATACATTGTGCTTTCATTCTTCAATATGTTGTTATCTGAATTATTAAGAACTATTTAAATTTACTTGGAGTTACTCTTTTTTTTTTTTCTTTTTTTTTTTGTCTTCTTAATCACGAATCTATCTAAAGAGGCACTACTACAAACAATGTTGTCTTCTTTATAAATAGCTAATTTTCATTGTTTTCAAAAATGATGTTGAAGTATATGTTTTCTGCTCTGCATTTTTACCTTTTTCCAACTCTATTGTTTATGTGGAGTTCCATTTCCTACACAATCCATGTTGGTGCTCTATTTCTTATGAGTATGTGGTTCCTTAGATCGAGAAATCTCCATTATTTGTTTCAACAAGTATAAATTCAACCCTCAACTATTCTCCTTAGTATGACCAATCACGTTGTTTAATAATGATGGACAAAGTAAAGTTAAGGGTTTGATTATATATTCCCTTTGCAAATAGAGTTTGTGATCTCCTTAGTAAGTGAAGTACATTCCAAGCTTCTATTTATGTCATATCCTCTTAATTAAGAAAATTACATTCCTTCAATATGTAAAGTATAATCTCAAGTGCAGAGATGAAGGAAGATTGATTTGAATACTTTATGTGCTTCTTTAATGGGGAAAAATCCTCCTTCCATGTATAAAGTAGAGTCGATCCATTTCTTAAAGCAAAACCCAATTCTATTATCTAACCAAAGTTGAGTTTATATTTGGTAGATTTCACTACTTCAAAACAAAACAAAGACCTTCCTCACAAACATGAGTTAAATTCAAGAAATTCAAAACAAAGTTCTAAGAAAAATATTAACTCACTTCCAAAATTTAACTACAAGAGTATAACCTCCACTTTATAGAGAAAACTTCATTGCTCAGCATTTTTGTAAAGCAGAGTTTAGACTTAGAAAATTCTTTACTTCTAATCCAACTATCCATTATTGATAAGTTAACCTATTAATACCATCATTAATGTTTCAAAATATTATTTCTTGATATTTTCTAAATTCACATGGGAGTTAAGCATGGGGGGGTTGGGTTGGCCTGGGGGCTAGGGGTATAGGGGATGTGTTAGTGAGGTGGGGGGATCATCTTAGATCGTGATGGAAACCAATAACTTAATTATGCATGGGGACTAGTAAATGCCATAAATAATGAGGTAAAGGAATTGGAATTTTATCAAGGACTTAAATTGCTCAAGGTTAAGGGAATAAAACATGCTATAGCAATGGGGGATTTTTCTATAGTTATTTGACACCTACTTTGCCAAATAATTTTAAAAGATGTCAATTTAGCTAGAATCGACTACAAAGCTCAAAGATCTCATATAATATTTAAAAAAAAATGAGTTCTTTTAGGTCCTTTGAATCTAAAACTCAATTGTTTATGTATAGGCTAACATGAAGGTTGAATTAGGCAAAGTAATATCGAATGTAAATGTTGAAAAGTGTGCAACAAGAAATGATTTTTGAGAATGCAACAAGATGATGGAGCTTAGTGGAAAGGAGTCGCCTTCACTAAGTGGGCCCGCAGGCAAATTATGGCGCAAGTTCTATTTTTAGATCCCAGCAGGGATGATCACAGCAGGAGTGACCACAACAGGGATGATCACAGCAGGAGTGACCACAGCAGGAGTGATCACAGCAGGAGTGATCACAACAGGAGTGATCACAGCAGGAGTGATCACAACAGGAGTGATCAAAGTCTATTTTTAGACTGGCTGTCAAAAATAGAAAAGTCAAATATTATTGTCTCATAATAATATTTGGACTATAAACTTGATCTTATTCTCTTGGAGCACTTCAGTTTGAGCTACAGAGGTGGCACATGCAGCTGTCAGAAGGAAGTACACTTTCTTTGTGGGTCAGTTGAGTTGTTGCATGCATGACTTCAGTTAGAACTCAATCAGTTGAGTTTGGTGGAGTTGATTGTAGAGTTGATGGAGTTGTGTTCAGTTTGACTTGGTTAAACTAGTTGTAATTAGTCTAACTGCAAATAGATTAATGATGAGTTGTTAAACTAATTATTAACTCATAATGAAACTATAGAATACATCAGTTAACTCTGTTGCATGTCAGTGCATGTTCAGTTCAGCAGGGACAGGTGTTAGAGGATCAGATTGCTATCAGTTGTGACTATAGTTGTGCATGATGATTTGCACAATCAAAGGGATTGAGTATGCCAATGAATTGGCCAATACCAAGTATTATAGCCTCTGCTCATGTCTTTCCCAGTGTGAGTGATTCTTTGGAGGTTAAATACGAGTTTGGTAAACCATTCTCATTCATTCTTGAGCAAGTATTGAGCTGTGGAGGCAGGCAAGCAGCGAGGGAGATTTGGAGATCAGATCCGAGTTGTATTGTGTGTAGCATGTGGAGATAGTACTGAGTACTTGTGAGGAGTATTGTACTATGTATTGTTACATGATTCAATCAATATAATATACGGATAGTTGGGGTTTTTAGCGAGATGCTTTCCCCGGGAAAATACTGTGTTGATATGTGTGATTGATGCTTCTATGTGCCCCTGTGAATGTTTCTGCTTCTGTAAATTGATGATCAACGTAGAGGAGGTTATGTATTATGCATGTTCCGCTTATAAGTGTATAATTAGGATAATCTCTGTGAATATGTGTCATATTATTCAAAATTTCTACATGGTATCAGAGCGAGCTGATTTGTAGAAGAAGTTCTACATGATACCAGTGTTGTATTGATCATCAGATCTATTATTCAGGCAGAGTCTGTGATCGGGCCAGGTAGC
The DNA here is from genome assembly GCA_031772625.1 of Pinus tabuliformis. Classification (NCBI taxonomy): domain Eukaryota; kingdom Viridiplantae; phylum Streptophyta; class Pinopsida; order Pinales; family Pinaceae; genus Pinus; species Pinus tabuliformis. The sequence continues at coordinate 298,271,411 of CM062813.1, forward strand.
CTCTGGATTCATCCTTCTTTGGAAGGTGAGATATCTGGTGAATGCCCAGACAGTCAATCTCTGTACAAGAAATACCTTGTTCTCACGAATTCTAGATCGGAAGTGGTTGAGTTTTTGAGCTGGTGGAATTCAAATTTAATTCCAAAGCAAGAGATAAAACTTAGAAACATTAAATGTGAGAATGGAGACATTATGCCCCAGTATCTCACGAAGTTCACCCGATGTCAGGATGAGCTGGGAAGTGTGGGGGTAACTGTTGAGGATGAGGATATGGTGAGTCTAGCACTCCTTGTCCTTCCTAAGAGTTGGCATAGCTACCAGGACTCGGTGAATGGAAGGGAGAAATTTCCAGGATGGGAAAGACTTTGGTCGGATCTTGTGCAAGAGGAGATCAAACGGAGCACCAGAGACAATTCTTCATCCATGCATGATGAGGAGAATTGTGCCTTAGCGAGTAAGGCGAAGAAGGGGAAGGGGAAGGTTTCTCTTTCCGAATCCAGTTCTTCCAATGATGGGAAGAAGGTTGACAAGTCGAAGGTGCGATGCTTTCGTTGTCATGAGTTGGGCCATTATGCTACTAATTTCCCAAAGAATAAGTCCAAGAAGGGATCCGGGGAAGGATCTGAAGGTGAGGCAGCCTCACTTGCTTCACAGTTTGAGTTGGACTTCACACTCTTCGCATGCATGGTTTCATCCATGATGGGAAGTGGTTGGTTTCTTGACAGTGGAGCTTCTTTCCACATGACCGGTGACAAAAGTTTGTTCAGTACTTTGGAGGAGAAAGATCTCCAGATACTCATAGGGATGGGTAATGATGAGAAGTATAGTGTCTCAGGTGTAGGCACGATTATTTTTCAGAGGGAGCATGGAGCTCGCCTTACCTTGACTGATGTCAAGTATGTACCAGGACTGGAGAGAAACTTGGTGTCGATCGCGATGCTGGAAGACAGAGGCTATGATGTAGTCTTCAGTAAGGGAAAGGTTTTCCTTAGACACATCATCACTAGACATGTGAAGCATATTGGTTCACGGGTCAAGAACCTGTATGCTCTTGAGGTTCAAGATGCATGCAAAGCCTTGAGCAGCGAGGCAACTGATGGAGACTTGGTGGTTGAGAGGGAGCGTATATTACCTCTCAACATGCAGAGCCAAAAGAAGTCTCAGACGATTGTGGAGGAGCCACGATTGGTGCAGCAGATTCAGGAGGTTGTGGAGCAGCCACAACAGGGGAAGCTGTGTGGAGATGGAGTAGAGACATCTACTCATGCAGAGACCTCCAGTAGGGGGAAACTTCGAGCCAGGTGGGCTGAGGGATCACATACAGCCATAACTCCAGGTAGGAGTTGGGGCGATATAGAGTGATCGTCCCAAGGAGGAGGGGCATGATCCTTGAGGTACCCAACCTCTTGGATGAGACCTTGCTACGGGAGCCCTAATGTGGAGTAGCATGAACTGACTGATTGGGTAGAGACAGATGCGGATGGAGCGGCCGAGAGAGCGACAGTGCAGGGAATCCCAGGACAGCGCATAGCTAGCAGGCTGCAGCAATGCGAGAGGCACAAGTGTTTTGCACAGTGCTAGGTGGCACAGAGAGGTGTGCAATGGTGTGAGATGCATGGAGATTTTGCAGTAGCGCAGATGTCAGAGAGGGAGCACTTGTCAGCAGTAGGTAGAGCTTCAGCATCAGAGGGTGTTTCTAGCCTAACAGGGAGGTCAGTTGGGAGGTGCAGTGCGAATGCAATGTTGGGAGATAGAACTAGCAGAAGCACATATGTAGTCAGAGATCAAAGTGACAGAGGCTAGAGCAGTCAGATACTGAAGATCACAGAGATGCAGAGTTTTCAGTCGATAGAGGCAATAGCAGTCAGAGACTTTGATGACAAAGCAAGTGGACCGGCTAGATGTGTTGCATGGAGAACATTCTAGAGTTACAGGATCGGGTTTGAGAGGAAGCCTTTCTTGTTGAGAGGGAGTGTTGAAAAGTGTGCAACAAGAAATGCTTTTTGAGAATGCAACAAGATGATGGAGCTTAGTGGAAAGGAGTCGCCTTCACTAAGTGGGCCCGCAGGCAAATTATGGCGCAAGTTCTATTTTTGGATCCCAGCAGGGATGATCACAGCAGGACTGACCACAACAGGGATGATCACAGCAGGAGTGAGTGATCACAGCAGGAGTGATCACAACAGGAGTGATCAAAGTCTATTTTTAGATTGGCTGTCAAAAATAGAAAAGTCAAATATTATTGTCTCATAATAATATTTGGACTATAAACTTGATCTTATTCTCTTGGAGCACTTCAGTTTGAGCTACAGAGGTGGCACATGCAGCTGTCAGAAGGAAGTACGCTTTCTTTGTGGGTCAGTTGAGTTGTTGCATGCATGACTTCAGTTAGAACTCAATCAGTTGAGTTTGGTGGAGTTGATTGTAGAGTTGATGGAGTTGTGTTCAGTTTGACTTGGTTAAACTAGTTGTAATTAGTCTAACTGCAAATAGACTGATGATGAGTTGTTAAACTAATTATTAACTCATAATGCAACTATAGAATACATCAGTTAACTCAGTTGCATGTCAGTGCATGTTCAGTTCAGCGGGGATAGGTGTTAGAGGATCAAATTGCTATCAGTTGTGACTATAGTTGTGCATGATGATTTGCACAATCAAAGGGATTGAGTATGCCAATTAATATCCAATACCAAGTAGTATAGCCTCTGCTCACGTCTTTCCCAGTGTGAGTGATTCTTTGGAGGTTAAATACGAGTTTGGTAAACCATTCTCATTCATTCTTGAGCAGGTATTGAGCTGTGGAGGCAGGCAAGCAGCGAGGGAGATTTGGAGATCAGATCTGAGCTATATTGTGTTTAGCATGTGGAGATAGTACTGAGTACTTGTGAGGAGTATTGTACTATGTATTGTTACATGATTCAATCAATATCATATACAGATAGTTGGGGTTTTTAGCGAGATGCTTTCCCCGGGAAAATACTATGTTGATATGTGTGATTAATGCTTCTATGTGCGCCTGTGAATGTTTCTGCTTCTGTAAATTGATGATCAACGTAGAGGAGGTTATGTATTATGCATGTTCCGCTTATAAGTGTATAATTAGGATAATCTCTGTGAATATGTGTCATATTATTCAAAATTTCTACAGTAAATTGGGGTGGGGAGGCTTGATGATGTCCCTCCTACCAAGATTAATTTCAAATCATCCATGAATATGTTGGATCACACAAATGACAGTTCCAACATGCATACATGAAATGGGAATTAAAGCCCCCATGAAGTCTCATACTTTGTTGTTCATTCTTGCTAGTAATGGGGTTTATTATCGGTGCACATTTTAGATATGTTATTGCATTTAGTTTAATTGAATTGTTCTTGGAGTTTGGATTCATTGTTCTAACTAGTATTACAACACCATAATCCATTGCTCTAGTTATTTACAATAGTTCCATTGGTGTTTCACAAAAGAATCAATTAGTGAAATAAATTAGGGATTCAATGTGTATTGTGGGTTGTAGACTATAGAGGATTAGTTTAGCTTGATGATGAAATTGGGGCATCCATGTCTAGTTTCCATTACCACTTCAAGCATTACATTTTTTGTGAATCAATAGAAGTTTGAAGGTGTGAACATCATGTATTAGAGGATCCATGTGAATTGACAATCTCTACTCAAATATGGAAAGGTGGCAAAAAGAATGGGAATGTAAGGAAAAGATGGAAACCATAGTTTGGGATTGACATATCATTGAATCTCCCCTTCGAATGACTAAATTTAGAGAAAGGGAGTAATATTGTAGATTTGAGGATTCTGCAATCTTCATTTTGTGTAGTATTATTTTCCAGAGTCATCGCATTCATGATTTTATTGTATCGATGTTTCGAACCAACCTCTGTGGTTCATCATCAGGATCAGATTTGTGATCCTGATGATGAACCACAAAGGTTGGTTCGAAACGTCGATACAATAAAATCATGAAGGGAGTAAGAGTTTATAGTTTTTATGGACACTCATTATAGGAAACAAGAGGAATTAGAAACTATATCGGGTTCTCTATTTTCATTGGTCTCCATAATTGTAGTGTATATCCATATTCTATTAGCAACCATGTAATCCTATATATCCTAAATCGATCTCTATTGGTCCATTTGGGCAAAAGAGGATATTTCATTTTTGCATTGCCTATGCATGTTAACTGTTGAATCTATAGTAAGAGAGGCCAACATAAGGGACTTATTTAACATGGATATGAATCCAATTGAATAGAGCATTAAATTCTAAATCATCCCCATAGAAGAGCCCCTAATGGGCCAAATTCTATTTAGCTTTTAGTGTTAACCATATTTCATTAGCTTTCTTTTTTGTTAAGCTACCATATTGGGAAATGCGCATGTGAAGTATATAGGAATAGGGCAAGTGTAGGCTTCCTTTAGTAGTTTTGGGTGAAAGTTTTGGTATTTTTTGACATTTTGAACAATAGACTCTAGTCAGTCTCCTTCTATTATGTATTATCTTGCAATTTAATTTGGTCATACTCATTTTTTAATACAAAACTTAACCATGTTTATTTATATGTTGTGTTTTTGTGTGTGTTTGTTTTGTAAAGCTTCAATAATCCTTCATCAATGTAACATAAATATGTGTTTCCAAAGTGATCTACTAAGTTTGTCATAAATGTTATAAAATATATCTCTTAATATTTCCCAAAGTAATAATAGTCTTACCTCGGTGGCCTTAAATATGTGTAAAAAACATATATAATAGGTTAAATTACAATGATAAACCTATCTTAAACTATGCTCATCAATATCCCCTTAACCTACTTTCACTAACATTCAACAATCTTCATTGAATCTATAATTTTCTTCACAAAAGGTCCCTTGATAACAAATGTTTTAGTGAAGAAACTTACATTTTCTTGTTCCTCCTTAGTCATTTTCGATGGTTAGAGAGAAAGGTATTGATATTCCTTGGTGACCTAACCGTTTCTTAAGTTTCCTATCAATATTCATTGACAAATGAATCGATCGTATTTAGGATTGATTTATGTTTTTCTCACTTTAATTTTAACCTTTTAACCTCCCATTCTTTCCTAACAACTTTTTGTTATTAACTTCTTTATAGTCTAATATCTTGTTCTCTTACACATTAAATGTGATAATCATTGAAGATATTGCCTCGCCCAAGGGCTTGCATATCCCATAAGAATTATTCTTCCTTGGTGATTTTTCACATAAATGTTGCAAGAAAGGGTGAGGTATAAATCTTATTCGCACCCATTTTGTACATAATTTCTTAAGGTTTACACCAAAATCATGTAAATGCTCTTTTAAAACTTTGAATGCCTTGCTGTCAATAGGGTTATTCTAAATGACATATCCCTTTTTACTTATTATTGCAAAAGTATGAATACTCACCCAAACATCAATCCTTCATAATGCTTTAGATAAGTGTTGTGGATCAACTTTGAATAAGTAATCATAGAGTTAATCATAAGGCAAACTTGTAGAAGTTATGAGACATATTATCCTTAATAGAGTTCTACATAAGCCTAAGTACACGAAAGTCAAGGAATCATCTTATATATCTAATACATCCAACTCTATACACACATCTATAGAAGTGTAAGCCCCTTTATAAGAGTGGGTTACAAGCGGAAGATTCCTAATTTATCAAGGAATATTCTGTAACCACTCTAATCACCTAAATATATGAGGATTATAATAATATATAATTAGTATCTAGTATCTAAGATATAGATTAGAGTTCTACTTTCTCATCAATATTTTTCATGACAAACACCTTTCCAATCCTAACATAACTTCCTCAAATACCTACTGAGTGATCTAAATCCGAGAGGCAACCTATACCAAAATTGGTCTAGTTAAAAGCCCCCTTGAACATGACCTAATTCTTAATAGTGATCTTCTGACTTGATTGCATTAACAAGATTGAATCAAATTCACTACTTAATGCATTTAAGTATCGTAATTGTGGAAATAACATGCATAAGAAAACATGAGACAAGAGATCTATCACGTAAAAGAAGAGATCACCAAGTTGGTAATAGAGTTCACCCAGTGTGAGATACGTCTCCAGGCTCTACTCAATTGCATAGCATCTTTATTAATTGTTATTCAATAAGATGCTCTTCTTTGTCACTACAAAAATATTGAACTCTCACTTCAAGTGGCAATGTCTCTCCTTCAAAGAGATGTTCTCCAAAGAACTCTCAGTTCATGTGTCAAAATGGCCCTTTCAATGTCGCATTGTCTTGGTTTGCATGCAAAGGCTCAAACAATGAATACCCTTGAAATGATTCAGATCTTTTTACCTTGCTGCAACATACATAGATCATACAAAATATACAAGTACATATTCTCCCTCTTACAAATATTGAAAATGGACAAATCATCTATAAATGAGACTTACATTGGTTTCCATGCCAAAATTCTCAATCAGAAACTCAAAACTCAGTAAATAAAACACCAACATGTTCGTCTTGTCATTCTGAAACTTTTGACTATAAACATGACCAACTTAAAAAAAGTGCATCTTTGTCTCGAAACTCATGCCAAGCATTAATGATATATGTGAGCTTTTGACCATGAGCCCTCAGACTCACTAGGATTCAAATTTTGTCTATACCAATGAACTTGTCTCAAAAAATCATGAATAATGACTATAAACACCATAGGTTTCTTTCATTGTCATTTATGGACCCCTCTAAGCTCCATTACCTCAAAAAATATGCCACACAGATGAAATATTCTCTAAAATGATTGCAGTGCCTCAAGCCCGCTCCCGCTACCACGCTACTCTCCTCTTACATAAGTTTAAATAATATGATGGTGGTGGTCATTACAAAGCCAAACTTGTTGGGCAGTTGGTTGGAATATAATATTGTTTTTGATGGGGGAGGCCCTAAGTTCAAACCCACAGGCCTCCTGAATTGGGTTTGTTTTCCGTTATATTTGTTGATGAATGTTGTTTGACTATGGACTATATATATATATATATGGTGGGTGGTTGTGTGGCCCAACTAATTTTGTTCACATGCCCAAATTACACCAGCCAATCGGGTGTTGCCACATGGTAGCCCCGAATTGGTCCATGTTCACGCTAAATTGGGCTACCAAAAATGCTAAGAAGATGCCATGTCACTATCAACTCAGCACTACGTGCCAATGTTCCAAATTCCCACGTGTCGACCATGTTAGTGCCACTTGTCCCACCACTTTAGCTTCTTGAGCCTACCATGTCATTATTCCATGTCAACTTTACATATGCCATGTCATCATGCCACGTTAGTTGTACAAGTTCCATGTCATCATGCCACGTCAGTGGTATGGATTCCACATCACCATGCCACATCAACTGTATGGATGCCACATTGTATAGATGCCACATCATCATGAAACAACAATTGTATGGATGCTATATAATTAGTATGGCCTATACATACCTACCACGTGTCACATCCAAGATCTTCCATGGGGCAACCTTATCAACCTTTGTGCTTGTTTCATGCGAACTTCAAACTATGATAACTTCCTCATACGAGCTCCATTTGATGTGGTTCAAGCTGCGTTGGAATAATCTCATCGAGATATTCAACATGGTGTTATTTCCATAAAATTTTGAGCACATTAATTTTTGAGGTTTCCTGGAGTCTCTTGGATCATTCCTCCCAATTTAAGGATTTTTGGACCCCAAATACTTACATACAGAGATCATACATGTCTTCTTTGATAATTTACAACAAAACACATACCCTTTGCTACACAACAAAAGGCCTAAAATATCACTATGTTTCATACTTAAGAGATGTTATATAATTCATCACTTTTACAAAAAAATTTGCCTATCTATGGGGTCTTCAAAAGCAACATGTGATTTACAATGGTGTCCATACTAAACTACTTAAAAAGGCTACCCATCTCTTACCTAACGAGACTAATGGGCTCTCTTCCTATAATTATCTTTCTTCATGAGCGGTTTCGTGGAGGGATACAATGCACTCTACTTTCTCATCTATTGGTTCCTGCATAATGGTTGCTTTCTTCATAAGTGTTTTCATAAGCTTCTGGTCCTTTTGACATAGCTTTGGATGGAGCTTCCAACAGGTAGTTCTGGTGCCCATTCTTATTTCAATAGGTGCATTGGTTTTTTGACATCCATAATTTCTTGCCATTCTTTTTCTCCTAATGTGGAGAGAGGCCTTTATGTCATGCCTCCTTCCTGGTCGACATAAATTTCCTGTACAAATCCATTCTCTTCCAACATTTGGTAGCAACATGGTTATTCAATCCACAAAATGTACATGGTTTTCTATGCCATAAACCTTTCTTTGCATTGCCAATTTTCTTATAATCAAAAGGAATGTTGGAATAGTTATACCTTGAATGGTTGTCTTTGGTGCAAATATAGTGAGGAGAACTTGGCTTAGCTCATCCTCTGAAATGCTCACCTCCATTTGGAGATGAATTGCAATCACGGTCGTTGGGATGGTGTGATGTGCTCTCAACCTACATTGATTCAGACTTGTTACTTAAAGACTCCCTTGCTTTTGTGGCTTTGGATTTTCCTTCATCAGTGGTCTTGGATAATGCTCCATCTTCCTCTCTGTCATAGCCTAGTCTTGCATATCAAGGTAGTTCTACTACTTGGATGGGATTCACAATTCCTTGCCCATCAATTCCAAGATCTTTTCCTTCATATCCCATTTTCTTCATTAGCTTCGAGCCAATGCTTGTATTGTGCTTTTCAAAAGCACCAAAATCATCATCGTAATGGAAAGAACATGAAACTGAAGAATCACTGACATTTTTTACCTCAATTGTTGATTTTGGATCGGGTGAGGATGGCTTCACTAAGCCTTCATTATGTTGCAACTTTACCAAGGCCTCTTTTGTGGCTTGTAAATGAAGTTGCAATCTTTGATTCTCCTCTTCTGCTTCTTGTAGCAATCTTCTCAACTTAACATTCTCTGCTTGAATGCTTTGTTTGATTTCCTTGAGTTCTTTGGGCCATGTTGTCTTTGATGCTCGTCCCATCTCCGATCTAATACCTGCAATCCCTATCATACCTGCTCTGATACCAAATTTGATTGGGATACGAGAGGCAATCGATCTGAAAAATTCCCCTTGAACATGACCTGATTCTTAATAGTGATGTTTTGACTTGATTGCATTAAAGGCTTGAATCAAATTCTTAATGCATTTAATGATCATAATTGCATAAATAACATGCAAAAGAAAACACGAGACAAAAATCAATCACATGAGAGAAAAGATCACTGAGTTGGTAAAGGATTTCACGCAGCGTGGGCTATGTCTCGAGGCATTGCTCAACTACATAGCCACTTTATTAGTTGCTCTTCAATAAGATTATCTTCTTTGTTAGTACAAAAGGACTAATTTCTCACTTCAAGTGACAATGCCTCTCCTTTAAAGACACGTTCTACAAAGAACTCTCACTTCAAGTGGCAATGTCTCTCCTTCAAAGGGATGTTCTTCAAAGAATCCTCTGTTCAAGTGTCAAAATGGGCCTTTCAGTGCCACACCGTCTCAGTTTACACGCACAAGCTCAAAAAATGAATACTCTTGCAATAATTCAAATCTTGTTGCTTTGCTGCAAAATACAAAGATCATACAGAATTTTCAAGTACATATTTTCTCTCTTACAAATCATGAAAATGGATAGATCATTAATAAATGAGACTTACATTGTTTTTTTGTGTGAAAATGCTTAATCAAAAACTCAAAAATTAGAAAAAACAACACCTGCAGGTCCATCTCGTTATTCTACAACTTTTAACTGTAAACATGACCAACTTCTGAAAAGTGCATCTCTATCTCGAAACTCATGCCAAGCATTAATGACACATGTGATCTTTTAACCATGATCTCTTAGATCCATTAATCAAATCCAAATTACATCTACACCAGTGGAATCATCTCGAAAAATCGCGAAGAATGACTATAAACACCTTAGGTTCCTATCACTGTCATTTCTGGACCTCTTTGAGCTCCACTACCTCGAAAATTATTCCATGCAGACAAAATATTCTCTACAATGATTGTAGCGCCTTGAAAACTATGCCCATGATTGGGAACATGGGCCACCTTCGCTTGCCTCGTACGTGGGGCCTCTCCCATTGTCACACTACTCTCCTCTCACAGTGGTCGAATACGTATGTTTAAATAATATGATGGTGGTGGTCATTACAAAACCCCACCCATTGGGTGATTGGTTGGCGTATTAATAAGTGTGCTTGTTGGGGGAGGCCCTGGGGTCAAACCCATTGGCCTCCCTACTTAGGTTTGTTTGTCATTATTGTGTTGATGTACACTATTTGAATATGGGCTATACCATATATATATGGTGGGTGGTTGGATGGCCCAACCAATTTTGGTCACATGGACAAATTACACCATCCAATTGGGTGCTGCCACATGGTGGCCCTAAATTGGTCCATGTTGATGCCAACTTGGGCTGACAACAATTCCAACGAGATTCCATGCCACTGTTGACTCAGTGCCATGTGTCAATGTTCCATCTTGCCATGTGTTGGACATTTTAACGCCACTTATCTCGCCACTTCAGCTTCCTGATCCTGCCACATTAGTTATACATACGCCACATCATCTTGCCACCTCAGTGGTATGGATGCCATGTCGTCATCCCCCATTAGTTATATGGATGCCATGTCATCATGCGACATCAGCTGTATGGATGCCACGTCATGATACCACATCAATTTTATGGATTCCATGTCATCAATATTGTGTGTATGGACCTACCACGTGGTAGCCTTGTTAACCTTTTTGCTTGTTTCATGTGAACTTCAGACTACAATATCTTCCTCATATGACCTTTGTTTGATGCAATTCAAGTTGTGTTGGAATCGTCTCGTTGAGCTCTTCGACATAGTTCTATTTCCATCAAATTTTGAGCAATTTGATTTTTGAGGTTTCCTAGAGCCTCCTAGATCACCAAGCCTTCTATAAATTTTTCTCTGCATTACACGCCATATCATTTTATTCCTCCCAAGCATGAGAGCCCACAACTAAAATACTACTTTATTTTTCTTCTAATTTTTAACTCATGGACATTAAGATAATTTGCTTGCTCAAGCTTGGGTTTTTAAATGAAATAGTTTTTCATTACATGTCAATCATTGCGTGAGACATATGATAAATTTATCCTTGTTAAAATGCTTGTCTCAATCTAGTTAAATAAGGTGGTTGATTTGTGGATTACTCTTGGCTTGGTCTTGATATTTCTCTTAATTTGATTTATTCAAAACACTGTTTTTCCTCTTTATCTAATCTTATCAATTTGACTTAATAACCTTTCATTTGACCAAATAATAACCAAACAAAATTATTAAGGAAATATGGTGTATGGCATATATGTATTCAATTCTTTGTTAATGGTGGGCTTCTATTTCTAGCAAGAACACTATTTTCCTATAGCTACCTAATTTAATGATTGACCTATAGTTCGTACAAACTTTAGAGGTGTTTTGCACTATGTGCAAGCCACGATTACTTTCCCTTATTGTGTAACTACCTATGTTAATAGTCCTATCTACTGAAGGGGAAAATGACACCCAAGGTCTTACTATAATGGTTAATGTAAAGTGAAATCAATTCATGGCTGCTACTAGAAATCTATCTAATTCAACTTGAAGAAATTGTTGCAGATAAAAAGGAAGTGTTATTGATCTAGATTATAGAAAGCATAATTCAAAATACACGGAAAGCATAAACATTCACAACAAGAATTTAAAGGAAGACAACCCAATTCCTAATTTCCCTTTGATCGAACCTCATTTCCTAATGTCATTATGGATGTTGTAGACAAAATGTGGATTGTTGTGGAGAACTGTCCTAAAAATAAGAGTTACGCATTGTTCTACAAGAATAGTTGTAGAATTATAGGAAACTCTTTGCCACTATATTAAACTTGCCCAATTAGTTAAAGAAAGATGTAAATAGATATGAAATTGCTTTACTACTTGACTAACTTAAGAAAAGTCCTAACAATTAGATATATGCTCAAGAGAGGAGTTGTATCATGGAATTTATCTTTCTATGGGAAAGTAAATAAACACAGATATGGACATTTTGTCATATCAATTTATAAGCATATGATAAAATAATAAAGAGGCCTAATAAATTTAAGTAGAAAAGGTTTCTTGGAGTCCTTTGGGTGGGGCCTCCCAAGGCACTCAAGAAACTAAGAAAATCACTAATAGTAGACTAAACATAAAACTTTCTTCATTAATATGAAAAAATTGAGTACATGTTTTCAAGTCTGAAATTGTTTGAGACTAAAACCAACTTATACATAAAATAATAATAATAAATTTGATTAAATACCTTGAATGGTTGAATCCTCAATTCATGCATGGAGCAGAGAACAATCTCCCTTGATATGTGGGGATGATTCGCTCTGAAAATCCTAAGGGGGATTTTTTCTTATGGAGCTAACTTTGCTAGCAAATTCAATTTTCAATTAGTCATACGTCCTTTGGTAAATCAAACAACTTTAATTTAAGTGCTAGCAATCTTGGGAGTAGGAACCCTATTTCCTTGGAAGGTTTCTGGTGAAAGGTCCTTCACAGTATCTTGTCATATTCAATGCACTACTTGTATAAAAAACAAAAAAACTATACACATGATCATACGAATTGAGTAGCCTACTTTAATTCATGATTTATCTCATGTTGAAATGTGGCAACAAGAATATTCCAATTTTAATTTGTCCTTTAATTAAAATTCGAATTTAGTCTCACCAGCTGCTTGAAAAATAATTAATTAATTCATCTTGAGTTAATTAGTTGGAGAAATTCAAGCTAGAAGTTTTTGTGAATTCATGCAATAGTTATTTCCTAAATTAAGGAGATTATCCCTTAGTTAAGGAGATAAGGACGAGTTGTAATTAGTTAGCCCAGTTAACTGAGTTAAGTCCAGTTAAATTAGTTCCAAACAGTTTGTGGAACTAATTGTGAGTTCAGTTAGTTAATGCATGCATGTATGAAACTAGTGTACTCCAGATAATTGAATATTCTCTCATAAATAACTCATGCATGTTAGTACAGACAAAGACCCAGTTGAGATTAAAGGAAGGGACAATGTAGTATCAGTTGCAAGAATTTTCCTATAAGAAAATATCTTGCATGCAGAAGGAATTCATTCCTTGATATTTGCGCAGTTTTACAGTGTGTTGGAGCAGTGTGTGAGATCAGTGTCACACAAGGTTATAGTTGGAGCACGCAAGGAAAACTACGCATGGAAATAAGAGGCTTGGAGGGCAGATGATAGGCATATGAGCAGTCTATTCTGTCTATGAGCAGCAATGAAGGATTGTATTGAGAGCTGGATAGCTGTGAGAGCTAAAGCTGTGTGTAATCCTGAGATATTTCCACTTGTATGATAATACAGATAGCGGGGTTTTTAGCTTAGGCTTTCCCGAGAGTATTCTTCTGTGTTTCATGTGTATTGTTTCCTCTTCTGGTTATATGTGTTCCATTTGATCTTTCTCAAATTGATTAACCTTCCGCAAGTTTGATTGTAGAAGTAGATTGAGTATTTTGCTTTAGTTATATTGCATAATCAGATTGATCTACAGTGAGAATTTCTACATCTTATAAAATATAACAAATGCATGTTAATAAGGTCAAAAACATATGTTTTAGGTAGAAATGGGATTATAGATGGGCCCTCAAAGTACTCATTGCAAAGGTCCATCCTAGCCCCCAACTTAGATCTTTGCACATCCTTGGGAAATTGCAGTTGCTTGTCCTCTTACTCCCTTTGTTGTTGTTCCTAGTCACACTAATATTTACATTCTTTCCTAAACTCCCAGACAATGTATATGGTGAAGTCCCCTTGATGGAAGAAACATGTTTCTTCTTCAATACCCTTCCGTTCTTGTTCTTATTTTGATCCAAGTCTCATTTTAGTCTAATCAAGACAGGTGGGTTGAAATTTGGTCCAACCCATATTGTATCCATAGTCTTTATTGGTTGCTTTTACAATGTTTTCCTTGCTATATTACTCTATAGATTAGTAGGCAAATGAGGTTCTCTAGTTTGAAGGTTGTAAGGTAGAGATTACCAAGTTAATTTGAAAGCTAGGGTGACCTAATCCCTTAATAGTATGAGTGTATACTCTAGATGTGATAGAGCCTCTTCCTATCTACTTCACCAAATGGGAGCCATTGCTTGATCAAAAGATAAAATCTCATGGGATGCCAAGATTATCTCTGGTTTAGGGGATTAAACTCTCATCTATAAGGAGTTGGACAATTCTTCTTCCATATACTTCTTCATCTCATGATTCCTTAATTATGCATGCCTTGGCCATGAAGCTAGGGCCATCAATTGCACATCTCCCATGTAAGGGTTAGGGTCCCAAGTGTGTGGATGAAAAATTATGAAGTTGTGAAGCTAGAATTCACATAGCCTTGCCTTTTCCTCCACACCACTATTCTGATATGTTTGTATTAACACCTATTGTGTTTAAATTCGAAACTCTTCTTGTTATGTCAGGCTAGAAATTTGGTTTTTCCACCATTATTATTTGAGGAGCAAGGCACATGTATTGGTAGGTGGCCTAGATTCTACCATTTCCATAGATAAATGATACATTGTCCCTAGGGATGCTTCTGACTCTACAATCATATTATCTTTGAAAACTAATTCCTTTTTAGCCTCCTCTAGTTCTTTCTTAACTACTTGGTTGTCCTTAAGGAAGTTTTGTTTGCTACTTTCTTCTTGCAATCTCAAAACCATCATATATTCTCTTAATTGTTTTAGCTACTCCTATAGATTTATAATATTTCCCATCCCTTGGTTCATGGATACCCTTCTCCACTTATGTGCTTCAATTCTAGCTTTCTCAAGTTCCAACATGGTGTAGGTAGAAAGAACACAAGAGTAATTATGTGTTGTTGTGGGTTATTGGCCTACCCGACATACCTGTTCTCACTAAGGTACTTTCTATTTTGTTGTATGTGAAACTACAAATTTGGGTGAATAT
Source organism: Pinus tabuliformis (assembly GCA_031772625.1). NCBI lineage: Eukaryota > Viridiplantae > Streptophyta > Pinopsida > Pinales > Pinaceae > Pinus > Pinus tabuliformis. The sequence continues at coordinate 298,286,468 of CM062813.1, forward strand.
TCAATTTGTACCACTATAGTGGAATGTGGATCTATTTTCTTAAAGATCCCTTGGTATCTAGTTCTCTTTCCCCTATAGATTTGCGGGCCCAGTTGCAAGGTTGGTGTCATAATGCTAGAGACTCTGATCATGAAGGAATTGTAGCACTCTCTATTCGTGCACTAGTATGTTTCTAACTAAAGGTGAGACCTACTCAGTTATAGTTCACCCAGGCGATGGCTCACAAATCCAACACTTTGAATAATTTGTCTTATTTAAGCATGCAACGAAATTAACACTTAACCAAAACTCCAAGTATCATCATTGTTCATTACATTAACACATGTAGAGCTCACCATATAAAAACATCCATCCACATGATAAAAAACATGTAAACAATAATTACCAAGTGTCCATATGCACAAGAGACAAAAATAAGAGTGGGGAGGCCCGTGGCCTAACACCCCAAAAACATGTTATATGCTAATCAATACAACAAAACACTTTATAAGAATTTTGGGTCTCCAATTGACCTGAATTGTGCCAAAATATCACTTGGGTGATAGTTCAGATTGTACCAATTGAATGTCTCACCCTTCAGGACACCCTTGGAGACTATCCAATACTCTTGGTTGTCACATTTATGTGCTGCAAACATATAGGATTAAGCTCTTAACTTAATCATCCTACAAAAACATGTTACAATAATAAAATGACCCTTCCTTTACCTGATTCTCCTAGAGGGTAGGAAAGTGATTCGAGTCACATAGGAAACCCCAAGTTCTACCACTTGAATTTTTTTTTTGTCACCCTACACCTGTGACTCATCTTGCACCTTACTCTCCAACCTGTAGCTTGGCTTGCACCTTTCTCTCCAACCTGCAATGAGAAGTAATGTGTGTTGTGTGTTGTTCTTGCAAACTCCAACTCAGTTGTATATATATAGAATTCCCCCTAGGAAACTTGAACCAATGTGACCCTTCAATTCCTACTTGAGCCTATACTTTGTATGGGTTCACACCCCTTCATATGGTGCTTGAGCCAACATATAAAGAGTCCTCCACATATGATCGTTCCAATGGGATGATGTATCCTATGCTCATTCTTTGTCTCCTCCACTCAAGATGGCATTCCCATCATGTCATGTTCCCTTGTGTGCTCATCTTGTTGTGTCACAAGAATGTGTCATGCACTCCACTCACTTGCAGTAACGATGGGAAACTCAATTGCACATGCCATGGTGTGCACCCACGTCGACATTTGTTGGGTGTGCCATGGCATGTCATGGTCCTAACTCATGTATGCAATTCCTAGGCACCTGAGGTGCTAAGTTGAGTAGATGGAAAGTGTTGTGTAGGAGTGTGTGCACCCATGCACCTTGGGGCATTTTATCCTCCCAAACCATGCTTCCTTATCATTGTTGGAAATATGTTGTAGTGGCTACAACCACCCTCCAAAATTTTGCCTTAACCTCATTTTGGAGCCTCCCTTCCAACCTTCACAACATCTTGCCTTGCTTCGTCAAGTTCACAAGCTTCAGTGCCTTTATTGCACAAAGGCATCTTGTCGATGACAGCTTGATTCATTCCCCTCACAGGCTGTTCACCTGGACATGGTTAGCTACAGGTTGAGCAACTTCCCCTTGAAAATTGCGCATTTCTGGAGGGAAACCATCCCTCCCTCCAGAAATTGTACAATCCTCTCTGGCAGCCTGCTGGGCTTCAAGATTGCGCAATCCTGCCTACCAACAATCCCAGCAGGATTTGCGCAAATTTCCCCAGCAAGGTTGCTCAACCCAGAATTTGTACAAATATGGGCAGCACTCAGTTGATCTGCCCAGAAATTGCATAAGTCTCCTAGCCAGCTAGACCAACTCCCAACCAAAAATGTGCATTTTTCCCCAGCAGTCAAGCAGTCTCTTGCATGTGTAGTTGAGTTGATTGGTTCCCTCCGGGACTAAGTAAAAAACACTTGCATGCATGGGTTTCTTCTCCCAAAGCAGCATGCAAAGACATCCCTTTTTTCAGGGATTTAGCATTTGGAAGTTACATGCAAGGAGCAATTCCGAAACCTCCCACCAAGTGTCACTTCCCCTAGATTCATGGCATGCGCGTCACGACCTCGATGTTATGAAAACTCATCAACCGGACACTGCAGAGCTCATTCCTCACATCAACCTTGCAGCTCTAACATCCCACATCACATCTAGGAGTGGTTGGCACATTCAACTCAGTTGTTTTGGGGTAAGCTCGCTTCCCATGCCTTGTACTACATTTCTATCGCTTTTTGTGTTTTCACTTGTGGGAGTATTGTTTGCTTGATTTCTTTGAATGATTAATGTCATTTACATGTATACTAGCTTGTGCTAGCTCTGTTTAAGTTTTCGTTGCTATCTCATTGTTGTCACATGCATGAAATTGTTTTGCAGGGACGTTTGCCCAACTGGCAATCTACCTCACCCACATGCATGTTGATCTGTTTGTTGAATATTTCATTCATGTTTTGCATGCACTGTTAATCACTTATGTTATCACTTAGTGTCGTCATGCATTCACTGACTTACTTTCTTTCAGTTGCTCATTGGCGAGTCGGGCCAACCTTGGCCCGAGCTCTACCTTCACCAAGGATGCATTGCGCAGTCTGGGAAAGGAAGGCTCACCTTCCTCTCCAGATTTGCACATTCCCGCCCAGCACTGGCCTCCAGGACTGTTTTGTGCATTTCTGGAGGACAATGGTTGCTTGGCCCAAGAAATTACAAATATGTCCTTAGGCCAGTAGTCCTTCCCAGCTGGAATTGCACATTGCGCAATCCCAATAGTCAACAGCAAGACTGGACTGTGCATTGCGCAGTTCCAGCTATCAGTCAGTTTCCCAACATCCCAGAATGTGCCTTGTGCAGTCTTGGTAGTCGGTCTCCCGAATTCCTGGCCAAAATTGCACAACCTTCATGATCATGCACCCAGGCATGTTGCAAGTCAGTTCTCATGTTCATTTTGGTTTTTGATTGATAAATTTCTTGCCATGAGTGTTGCCATGTCTTCAGGTATCACAAGTGTTCATCTGCCTCTCAGCAGTACAGGTACAATGGTTTCCAAGAGAGTAGAGATGAAGACACCGTTCAGAGCACACTTGGGGATGTAGTCGATCAAGTATCCATGGAATTGCCTACCCAGGAAGACATCAAGTTGTTCATAGACACTGACATCAAGTAGAAACATCATAGTGAACAACACCATGAACAACAGATGAAGGCAACATACTGAATGCAGCGAACGCAATGAATGCAGTGAATGCAAGACGAAGGTTGTTGACAACACAGAGGCGGAACAAAGTTGTAAGATCAAGTATATCCACTGATATTGAAAGCAACTTTGGAGACTCAGGCTATGAAGTGACGGGGCGACACGAAGATCGCGCGAAAGCAGAAGATGGAACAAAGAAGGAGTTGCATGTGCTGAAGTAGAAACTCAGGAAGAACATGAAGCTACACAAACATGCAAATGAGTTGCAACAGGAACATGAACAATAGTGGGCGCAACATGCACTCACAGAAGAAACTACACCATACAAGTTAAGGATCCATCCCAGCAGCTGAGACAAAGCAGACATGGTGAGCAGTGTTGTTGATCACATGCAAGGGATTTAACAATGTGCATATCTTTGAGTGCACGCATGCAATCCAACCCATTCAACACACTCACCAAGGTGAAGACAAGAAGCAAGTCCAACTGGGGTTGAACATGCACTTCGACAAGTTGATGGGCATGACCACTAGCACACACTTGAAGATCAGCACAGACATTATGCATCAATGTGTTGCCGATTCAACCGTACCCAAGAAGACAATGCGCATGTTAACTAACGAGTTGGATGAAGGGGTCGAACCAATGCACCAGTTACAATGGAGGCAAGAGTTCGCTTCAGCAAGATGTCACCATGATGTACATGCACACCATCATGGATGACCAAGTTGGGCATCAACTCACGGCTTCACCATCACAAGCATGTCAAAGAGTTGGTCTCACCACAGTGGACCGAGTGTCAGTCATGTCTTAAAAGGCTTGCTCAAGCCATGTTGTCACACATGAGTACATGTGCATTGTAATGTTGAGTCATGTCAAGCATAAGTCGAGTGTCAACAATTGGATGTAATAGTCATAGAGTAGGTGAAGAGTCATGAGGGTAGTTGAACTGTCACAAAGGGGAATGTCAAGGGTCACCCCACCCTTTGTTATAAATAGTCCCTCATAACTCATTTTATACGCTTTTGGTCAGCCAAGCTTCTACTAAGACTATCTTGAAGAAGGCTTGGAAAATATTGTAACACGCCTTGGCTTCTCCACTACACAGAGCTAGTACATCTCTTTGGAGGAGCAGGCGGATGTGGCTGTAACGTTCCACTGTTAAGGCTAGTAGGTTTACATGGATGTATTATATGATTGAGACTTACACTTCTTTATATAATAAGAGCCAGCACATTTTCATGCATATGTTGTTATTGTAGTTGGACTGCTTTGGTTGCCTTAATGATATATGTTTTTTAACTTACGTACTTGTGTATGAACTGATTCACATGCAATTATATGAATCTTGTTGTTAATGTTTGTCATTGTCTGTCTCGACTGCTCTGCCGAACATCAGACAAACCTTTCTCATGAACCTTGTAACAACCGTCACACTCATCTTAAACTGATCTGTGAGTGTTGTACGTGTTATCTTACCTTGTATGATGTGACTGCCACATCTGAGTCGATTGCTCCGCCGAAAGTTGTGCATGTCCTTTTGTGTTGTGTGTTCCTAGCTGAGTTGGGACTAATCCCTTTCAACCTGGAACTCACCTTCACCTTCTTCTCCCTTCGAAGTGTTAGAACCTCTCATACACCTTCCTTAACTCACTGCATCAGTCACACCTTTTCTACTGACAGAGTTATCTTACTTGCCTATGTGCGACGTCGTGGTCAAGGAATTACCTTACTACCCACTACTAGGACTCCTACACCAAATGGTCTAAGGTCTAATTGGGACTTCTTACCCGAGAGATCCCCTTGACATGTTGGCGGGTCCAGCACCATAAACATTTCTGGTGTTAGAAGGAGGGCCTGATGGCAAGATGTGTCCTCTCATCCAGTTTTGAACCTTTTCATATCCTTCATGGAGTCTTGCACTCTTCTTCCTCTGAGGTGTTTTTCGAATCGTGAAGATGTCTCCATCTCAAGGAAGTTTTTCGATCTCTTATCCACTCACACGTATGATGGTGAAGGCGAAGTGGCCTGGCCAGAGCACTTACATAACTTTCTTTCCATGATTCATGAGGAAGATGAGTTTTCCGATGAACAGGCTAGTTTGTTGCTTGCATACACACTTCGCGAATCTCCATTTCATTGGGTGCTCAACCTACAAGCTGAAACCATGCACTCATTTGAGCACTTCTGTGATCCGATTGAAGACATGTTCTATCCTTTTGATCCAGACCATCTTGACTGGAAATTGTTACAACAACGGAGGGCTCCGCGTGAATCCATTATTGATTTTTGGCAATGCTTTCGTGATGTGCAGTTTCAAGCTCCAAGGAGCCAGATGAAATTTTCTTATCTTTGGGACCGATTCGAGTACTGCCTTAAGAAATCTGCCCATCCCAAGAGAAAGCTTCAGATCAAGCTTCACTCAAGATTCTTCATTGATGGAGCTGCGCAATCTTATGTGGAAGCGGGCACTGTCTCAACTGATTGTCTCACTTCCTCTTATTCAATAGCTCCACCATTGCCCAGTGATGTTGAGGATCATGCTCACACACTTGTTCATCCTTCATACCCTACCAACATCACTCCACTCAATTTTCATGCAGATTTGGTTGTGATTCCTTCGAGTCCACATATGCATTATTTTCTACGACCTTCGTCTTCACACCTGGGTGTTCCTCTGGATAATGTTGTCTTGTGTTCGTCCATTCCGGACTCTTCACTTGTTGTGAACGAGGAACAACCCACTAATGGAGTTGGTGTTACACAACCAACATGCACTGTTATTCATGAAGAGTATGAGTGGGAGCTTGAGCATCAACACTCAACGAAGGATGACCACTTTCGTCCTAGCCCCCTCCGTTCTTTCCTAACATCGTTGGTGAACTTCCCATCCATGATTTCGCATGTGTGTCTTCATCCACGGATGCACCCATTGTTGATATTTCGTAGCAAACACCGTATGTTAGCCCATCATCCAACAATGGAGAGGACCAATCATTCATTGGAAATCCACTTGATCTTTCATCTTCTTTTTCCAAAAACGAAGAGGGTGAACATCCTTCCTCCTCATCTACCCCTTTGTGTGATTCATCAAACCATGAGGATGTTGACCAACATCCTGAATTTTCTGATCTTGGTTGTCATGATCTCTTCACCTCATCATCTGATCACGAGGTTGATTCACTCGTTCTTAATCCGTCTAAGCCACTAGTCTACGAAGATCCATTTGTCAACGAAGTCAAAACCCCACAGAGCATCAAGGCACTTCAGCCCGATTTGATGGTTATGTCAGGCCCTCGCTATCCTGAGGTTAATTCGCTTCCAATCTGGAAATTGTTCAAACATTCAAGGCTCCTCATCACTCATCTGTATGCTTTCAAGATCAATCTAACACTCAGATTTTAATTCCTCCACTCGAACTACACGATCCCATTGCTCATGCATTGGAGGATTCTTACATTGCAAGCACTCGTGCGTGACGCAAGTTATCTTTGTTTCTTTCGTTTGCTTGCATGTCACAATCAAGAGTGTGCTTATGCTTCAAAGTTGCACGTAGTGTCACACAACACCATGATAAGTCCGTGGACTGCTTGTCATGTACATGCACTCACTTATCTCCTGCAGTCACTTTGAATCGCGAAGTGTGGTTTTCTTCATTGTTATATCTTTCTTGTTTTCTGGTTCGCATAACTGGGTTGCTCACAGGCCAAGACTTCACCAACATGGGTCTACCAATCCGTCGGTGGCTGCATTGGAAGTATCACTTCACGTGATCAAGCCCATGTACCGTTAGTGTAGGAGTAGGAGTAGTGTTTTCTTTCAGTTGTTTGATTGCATGCTTGTTTGCTTACGCGCTTTGTTTGCTTGTTTGTTTGCTTGCATGTTTGTTTACTTGCTCGCTTTCTTTTTTGCTTCTGCTCTTGTTTTGCTTTTTTTATTGTTAGTTCATTCGCTTGTTTCTTTCATAGGTTAGTTTTGCATGAAACCATGTAAGACACTTGAAGCAAGCTGGGTAAAGTACAAGGGGGCTTGTACAACTATCACTAGTTGTTTATCCATCATCTTGCCTCTGTAAGATGAGACTGTTACTTTTAGTCCATGATACGACAAAGGAAAATACATACTGTTCGAAGTGAACCTTGGTGTAAACACAACTCTTGCGCGCTAACTAGTGTCACCTTCTCTAATCGATTGTTTTTGGGTTAACCCTTGTCAGCTCAGTTAAGTAGAGTAAGGTAAGGGGGAAAACCTTAACAGGCACGTCAGAGATACAATAAACTACTTCTCTGTTGGAACAACCTCTTCTGCTCTCAATAAGTCGGGATCCCTCTTTCGCTTCTGAAATGAATAAGTGTTATGCACAGTGGAAAATAAAATAATGAAAATTCAAAAATTCAAAATGAAAAATGAATAAGGCGAAAGAAGAGAAAGGCTTCCTACGCAGGGAGGTAATGCAAGTAACTCTGCCAGGGTACTAACCAGGCTCGCTAGTAGTGGAGCCATGCTTGTGTTCCTATGTGACTCCACCGGGGTACTATCTAGGCCTGTTGGCAGTGGAGCAACACCAGAGATGAAACTAAGACTCTAACGACTATACTGCTTGTGCACTTATATACCCCTCGACCCCAATCGAAACAATAGTGTTTCCTTGGCTCGGAATGTGTGTCAATCGACCAAGGGATTGGCAAATGCTACATCTTACAATTAAGTTAGTGTGAAACCAAGATGAGGTGAAAACTGAACAATACTTCCAGAGGTGTTAGACTTTCTTTTCATGAACAAGGTCCATTCGGAGAGCTGGAGTTCTACCAGTGTGTTGCCAAGTGTTGTAGCGGCTACAACCACCCTCCAAAATTTTGCCTTAGCCTCGTTTTGGAGCCTCCCTTCCAACCTTCACAACAACTTGCCTTGCTTCGTCAAGTTCACAAGATTTAGTGTCTTTCTTGCACAAAGGTAACCTGTCGATCACAACTTGATCCATTCCCTTCATAGGCTGTTCACCTACACTTGGTCCAGCTATAGGCTGAGCAGCTTCACCTTGAAAATTGCACATTTCTTGAGGGCAACCATCCTTCCCTCTAGAAATTGCGCAATCCTCTTTGGCAGCCTGCTGGGCTTCAGGATTGCGCAATCCTGCCTGCCAACACTCCCAGCAGGATTTGCACAAATTTCCCCAGCAAGGTTGTGGTGGGCCCCAGTATTGTAGTAATAATGCTGCAAATCTTGGGACTCCCTTCTTTACTTTTATCAACCCAGTAGTTCGTAACAAACTTGGAAGCGACGATGGTGTATGCGCAAGTACTAGCTCTTGCCGCAACTGTCACTTGGTCAGCTGGCACAAGTCAGCTAGGAGCTTAAGCCAACTTCTATGAGCTCTTAGAAGAGGCTTTTTAATTGATGGATGAAAGCTAACTCAAAGGAGGCTAATCTACTTGCAGAAAGAAACTGAAAGCGGAAAGGAAATGCATACTCTAGCAAACCCTAGTTTTACTGACTAACCCTACTGGTGCAAGAAAAATGATGAAAGCTACAGAAAGGAATGCCATTGACTCTTAGAAAGGTAAAATGCATGTGACTAAGCTACTTCTGAAGTGACATCTGAAAAGAAAGATCTTTTTGTATTTTTGAATAAGTTGTCAGAATTATCATGCATGCGATTTAACTGCTTTTGACTGTGCAGAGGTGGATTGGCGAGAGGAAATGCTTGGAGGAGGTAGTGAAGGTTTAGAGAGGGCCTAAGGGGTCCCTAACACCCTTCTAGAGAGTTTCATAGAGTTTGGCTATCAAGAAACCTCATTCATGAGCTTCTACAGGAAGTCTGCAGGGGTTCTACAAGATGTTCTGGAATTTCTATAGGATGTCTGTAATTTTTCTACAGGATGTTCAGAAATGGGATTTTGGAGGATGGATGGAGGAAGAAAGATGAAGGAGTGGGTATGGAGGTGAGATAGGGGTGTGAGGATGTCTAGGACTTGGTGAATGAGGCTGAAGAGTGGCTAAGGCGATTGGGTTGGTTCAAAGATAAGAGAAGCAATGTTGTGTGAGAGTATAGGAACTAGGGCAGAGTGTGAAAACGTACCAAATGAGAGGCAAGAATCTAAGTTAGGGGATGGAGCAGATGGGATTGATGGAGTACAAGTGGATGGAGAGGTATTACAGGCGCTCTGCACGTTATCTTTCGAATTAGACAAATGAAGACTTGGAAAATCAAGAAGCTAATTACTTTGACCTAATCTGACCTAGATAATAGCAAAGAAATGGAATAGAAGTTTATTTGCACTGAAACCATGTATACCAACTATGCAACGAAGCAATCAAGACTCTAAACATGTAACCAAATTTCGTAAATAAAAATCAAACACTAATACTTGCATGGCGAAGCAAAGTCTGTGTTTTTGTTGGCAGCAAGGTCACCTTGATCCCAACTCCTGATCCCACTGAGGGAGAGATGAAATCAGAGGTGCTTGATGGCCATTTTCTGAAGCTCTTCCCTGTTAATAACCTATCAAATCAATCTGAACATAAAAAGCCTTTTTAATCATCAAAAGCAATCTAAACAACAAAGCAAGATTTAAATCTAAATAGCAGATTTTATTCTAAGAATGCAACAAAAACACATAAAGATAAACAAAGGAGGTACTGGGCACTTGAGATGGGCCCAACCCCAAGAGCTACAACCTCCTAAGAGAGATTTAGAGCTGGTGCAAAGCTGGATTCATCTTTATTGATCAAAAGAATAGTTACATTCCAAAAATTGTCCATAAGGAAAACTTGAAAATGTTCTGAAATGTAGAGCTAACCTACTGCCTAAAAAATGACTAAAAGAATGACTAAAAATCGAACTACAAACTAGCTGACTTCTGCCTACAAAGTGACTAACTGAAATGAGGCCTAAGCCTTCTTATTTATACAAATTGAGGACCCCAACAACCCTCCTAAACTTTAGGAACTAGGCTGCCAAAACTTGTAGTTAACAACACTTTTACTAGCACTTGCTCGGCTGCCCTTGTGATAATCGATTTGGTGGCCCTTGAACTTCGAGTTGATGGTGGAGAATTCGAGGTAAGGGCCCATAAATGAAGGGGAAACCTTCCTACAAATCCTCTCCTTTGTTCTTCCATGAATTTGGCTGCCAAGTGCTCATTAAAACCTTTGATTTTGTCTCAAAATTGACTAAAAATCTGCACAAAGCACCCATTAGACTTGTTGGCATAATGACTAACCCAATTCACTCTATTAGCATAAATATAATAAAAAAAATGTAATAAACTAATGAGAATGGTGGATTAAGTCGAATTAGGAGGCTGAATGAGCCCATATAACTATCCATTTTTGGGGCTCATCAGGTTGCTCAGCCCAGAATTTGCACAAATCCGGGAAGCAGTTAGTTTCTCTACCTAGAAATTGCACAAATCTCTTGGGAAACCAGCCCAACTCCTATCAAAAAATGAGCATTTTTCTCCAGCAGTCGAGCAGTCTCTTGCATGTGCAACTGAGTTGACTAGTTCCCTCCAAGACTGAGAAAAATAGACTTGCATGCATGGGTTGCTTCTCCCAAGTCAACATGTAAAGGCATCCCTTGTTTCAGGGATCTATGTTTAGTAGTTGAAGGTTACATGCAAGGAGCGATTCCGAAAGCTCCCACCAAGTGTCACTTCCCCTAGATTCGTGGCATGTGCGTCACAACATCGATGTTATCAAAACTCATCAATTGGATGCTGCGAAGCTCATTCCTCACATCAACCTTGCAACTCTGACATCCCACATCACATCTAGGAGTGGTCGACACATTCAGCTCAGTTTTTTTGGAGTAAGCCCACTTCCCATGCCTTGTGTCACATTTTTGTCGCTTTTTGTGTTTTCGCTTGTGGGAGTATTGTTTGCTTGATTTATTTGAACGCTTGGTGTTGTTTACATGTATACTAGCTTGTGCTAGCTATGTTTGAGTTTTCGTTTCTATCTCTTTACTATCGCATGCATGAAACTGTTTTGCACAGACATTTGCCCAACCAGTGAACTACCTCACCCACATGCATGTTGATATGTTTGTTGAATCTTTCATTCATGTTTTGCATGCACTGTTAATCACTTATGCTATCACTTAGTGTCTCCATGCATTCATTGACTTGCTTGGTCTCAGTTTCCTGTTAGCGAGTTGGGCCAACCTTGGCCTGGGCTCTTCCTTCACCAAGGTTGCATTGCACAATCTAGGAAAGGAAGGCTCACCTCCCTCTCTAGATTTGTGCATTCTACCTAGTACTGGCCTCTAGGACTATTTTGCACATTTCTAGAGGAAAATGGCTACTTGGCCTAAGAAATTGCGCAAGTCTATCCCTAGGCCAGCAGTCCTTCCCAGCTGGAATTGCGCATTGCACAATCCCAACAGTCAACAGCAAGACTGGACTGTGCATTGCGCAGTTCCAGTAGTCAGTCAGTCTCCCAATAGCCCAGACTGTGCCTTGTGCAGTCTTGGCAGTTGGTCTCTCGACCTCTCAGCTGAAATTGCGCAACCTTCATGATCATGCACCCATGCATGTTGCAAGTTAATTCTCATGTTCATTTTGGTTTTTAACTGACAGATTGCTTACCATGAGTGTTGTTATGTCTTCAAGTATCCCAGGTGTTCATCTGCCTCTCAGCAGTACAGGTACAATGGTTTCCAGGAGAGCAGAGATGAAGACACCGTTTAGAGCACACTTGGGGATGCAATTGATCAAGTGTCCATGGACTTGCCTACCCACGAATACATCAAGTTGTTCGTAGACAAGGACATCAAGTAGCAACATCATATCAAGTAGCATCATGAACAACAGCTGAAGGCAACATACTGAATGCAGTGAATGCAACGATCACAATGAATGCAAGAGGAAGGTTGTTGACAACACAAAGTTGGAACAAAGTTGAAAGATCAAGCAGATCCACTGATAATGAAAGCAACTTTAGAGACTCAGGCTATGAAGTGACGATGTGACATGAAGATTGCGCGAATGCAGAAGATGGAACAAAGAAGGAGTTGCATGTGCTGAAGCAACAACTCAGGAAGAACATCAAGCTACACAGACAGACAAATGAGTTGCAACAGGAATATGAACAACAATGGGCGCAACATGCACTCATGGAGGAAACTACGCCCGTACAAGTTAAGGATACATCCCAGCAGCTAACACAAAGCAGACATGGTGAGCAGTGTTGTTGATCACATGCAAGGGATTATTCAACATGCATATCGTTGAGCACACGCATGTAATCCAACCCATTCAACACACTCACCAAGGCGAAGACAAGAAGCAAGTCCAACTGGGGTTGAACATGCACTTCGGTAAGTTGATGCACATGATCACCAGAACACACTTGAAGATCAGCATAGACACTATGCATCAGTGTGTTGTCGGTTCAACCATACCCAAGAATACCATGTGCATGTTAGCAAATGAGTTGGATGAAGGGGCTGAACCAATGCACTGGTTGCAACGGAGGCAAGAGTTTGCTTCAACAAACTGTCACCATGAGGTACATGCACACCATCACGGACAACCAAGCTTGGCATCAGGTCACTAGCTTCACCATCACAAGCATGTCAAAGAGTTGGTCTCACCACAGCAGACCGAGTGTCAGTGATGTCTTGCAAGGCTTGCTCAAGCCATGTTGTCTGACATGAGTACATGTGCATTGTAATGTTGAGTCTTGTCAAGTGTAAGTCGAGTGTCAACAGTTGGATGTAACAACCATATAGTAGGTGAACAGTCATGAGGGTAGTTGAACTACCACAAAGGGGAATGTCAAGGGTCACCCCACCCTTTGCTATAAATAGTCCCTCATAACTCATTATATATGCTTTTGTTCAGCCAAGCTTCTACTAAGACTATCTTGAAGAAGGCTTGGACCATATTGTAACACGCCTTGGCTTCTCCATTGCACGGAGCTAGTACATCTCTTTGGAGGAGCAGGCGGATGTGGCTATAACATTCCACTGTTGGGGATAGCAAGTTTACATGGATGTATTGTATGATTGAGACTTACAGTTCTTTATATAATAAGAGCCAACACATTTTCATGCATATGTTGTTATTGTAGTTGGACTGTTCCGGTTGCCTTAATGACATATGTTGTTTAACTTATGTACTTGTGTATGAACTGATTCACATGAACTTATATGAATCTTGTTGTTAATGTTGTCATCGTCCGTGTTGACTGCTCTGTCGGACATCAGACAAACCTTTCACATGAACCTTGTTGTAACAACCATCGCACTCATCTCGGACTAATCATGAGTGTTGTATGTGTTATCTTACCTTGTATGATGTGACTTCCGCATCCGAGTGGACTGCTCCGCTGGAAGCTATGCATGTCCTTTTGTGTTGTGTGTTCCTAGCCGGGTTGGGACTAATCCCTTTCAAACTGAAACTCACCTTCACCTTCTTCTCCTTTCGAAGTGTTAGAACCTCTCATACACCTTCCTTGACTCACTACATCAGTCACACCCTTGCTACTGACAGAGTTATCTTACTTGCCTCTGTGCAACATCACGGTCAAGGCATTACCTTACAACCCACTACTGGGACTCCTACACCAAATGGTCTGAGGTCTAATTGGGACTTCTTACCAGGGAGATCCCCTTGACATGTTGGCGGGTCCAACATTGTCAAAATAATTCTAGCATTGCTAAGTGATTCTTCTGATCAAAATCATAGAGTATGCTCTCTCATATCCATAATGACTTTGTGTCTCCCAGTTGTTCCCTTCCTCTGGAGCATCCTTCCAGTGAACAAAATACTCTCCCTTTTGATTGTTTCCACTTATTACAATCCTATACACTAATATCTTGTTAAGATTCATCTCAGGATGATCAAGAATTAATGCTAGTGGATGTGATGGCTCAACTTTTCTTACGTCATCTTCCTCTACTTGGAAAGGCTTAATCTAACTGATATGAAAGACATGGTGATGATCCTACAAATGGAAAGGAAGCTCCAATATGCAAGTGGCATCACCAATCCTCTTAATAACCTTGAATGACCCCTCAAACCTTTGTACCAATGACATAGACATCTTAGTCAGTGGTATGAATCATTCTTTGGTCATCCTAATGAAGACTGAATCCCCCATACTGAACTATGTATCTCTCTTGTCTTGGTCTTCCCATTTCTTCATCATGTCTGTTACCTTATTCAAGTGCAATTGAACGAAATCCACTCTCTCCTACCAACTTGATTCCAAGTTTTAGGGAATCCTCTCATAATTACCTTGCATAACCAAATTCATCATCATAGGCATTTGCCCATTGGTCAACTGTAATGGGTTGTATATTGTTTTTTTTCTCTTGTATAAGTTACAACTGAACTATGCTACGCCCAAAAATCCTAGCCAATTACCCTAATCAACTATCACAAAATGTCTCAAGTAGTCCTCCAACAGAGAGGATATACTTCATTTGTCCATCTATCTATAGATGAAAACTAGGACTGTGTAGCAACTGCATCCCCACAAGTTTGAACAAAGATATCAGAAACTTCCCTATGAACCTTGCATCTCTATCTAATACAATGATCAATGGAAGATCCTGATACTTGACCACATGCTTGAAGAAATTATATGCCATCTCTTCTACCTTACATGGTACCTTGTTAGAATGACGACAACATAATTGGAGAAATGGTCAAATGACAACCATAATCCCTATATATACTTGCACCATAGGAAGCTATTATATGAAGTCCATTGAGAAACTCAACATGGTCTATTTGGAATCAATAAAGCCTATAATCGACCTACATTCAAAAACCTAGCCAATTCCCTTAATCGACTGCCACAAAATGTCTCAAGTAGTCCTCCAACAGAGAGGATATACTTCATTTGTCCATCTATCGATAGGTAGAAACTAGGATTGTGTAGCAACTACATCCCCACAAGTTTGAACAAAGATATACAAAACTTCCCATATGAACCTTACATCTCTATCTAATACAATGATCAATGGAAGATCCCGATACTTGACCACATGCTTGAAGAAATTCTATGCCATCTCTTCTACCTTACATGGTACCTTGTTAGAATGAAGACAACATAATTGGAGAAATGGTCGACAACAACTATAATCTCTATATATCCTTGCACCATAAGAAGCTATTATATGAAGTCCATTGAGAAACTCAACCATGGTCTATTTGGAATCAATAAAGCCTATAGTAAACCTACCTGTAATTTAGTATTTGGCTTGTCCTATTGACATTCAAGAGAAATTTGAATGTACTCCTTTGTGTCTTACCTCATATGCTCCTAGAAGTAACCTCTTGCTAGTAATGCCAATGTCCTACATTTTCCTAGGTGGCCAACCCAAGGTGAGTCATGACACTCCTTCAACCTTTTGGATTCCACTCATATTAGGAACACAAATGCACTCACGAGAAATCACGAGACCATCACACATAAGTAATCTCCTTGTCTTTCCTTCCTTCACCTGCTTCATAATGATCTTTAATACTATATCGACCTAAAAACCTTCTCAAATCCTCCTCTACAACTCTTGAACCACATTAATATGACTCTCTCTGGACATCAGTAGGTCCTCCTCCTCTAGCGCCGCTATATATGCCTTTCTACTCAAGGCATTTGTGATGAACCTCGGTATTGCAACAAGAATGTTGCAACTCCCAAGGCTACCAAATTTAATTATCAGCCTGGGGTTCGTACAAACTTAAGAGGTATATAGACACTATATGTGCAACATACAATGTATCTTTCCTTTGATGTCATGATGTAATGGAGTGAATGTAATGAAATAAAATCCTAAACTAATTGTAGAAAAATGAAAATCTCAAAATGGAAACCTTAACCTATTGCAAGAAAGAAAATACAAAGAAAGAAACCTATTCTAATTGCATAAATTAAAGATCATGAATTAAATGTCAACCATTACATTTAAAAGAGTTCATATTCATTAACAAAGTTCATTGGATGTGGCAATCATCATTGTATTATCCATTAGCCCAAATCGCTGAAATGTTTTGCATGGGTAAATAGGCAAGTCCTAAGTGGTCTTTAGTCTTACCTAGTCATTGATTTAGAGCCTATGGGTCTTGATTCAACCCTAAGGGAAAATAATCAAGCTTCTTGAGCGAATACGGGCAAGCACATACATGTTGGAAGGCTGCTACAGGAAACGACAAATTTACTACATGGAACTATAATTCACCAAATGAACAAGTAAATCAAATCCAAATTGGATGGGGATTTTTTTATTTTTTTATTTTTTTTACTAGGATGTCTTAGGTCTCCATTCCAAGTGGAATGACTCAAAAATACCTCTATTAACCCATGTTAAAAAATAACAGAAAATTACTAGTCTAAAATCTAGAAATTTGAGAACTAGTGAGCTAGTAAATCTATCAAATGCCTAACTTAATCAAGTGCAAATGAAATGGGGTGGTTTTTGTTATTAACTAGAATGTTTTTTTGATCTAATGCAAGTGGTATCAACTTGATTAAATCTCGTTAGCATGCTCTAGAAAATAGCAGAAAATTTACTGTTATTTGCCACAAAGGACTTCTAGAAATCTAGATTTGGGAACAAGAAAACTAATCCAAGTAACTCAATGAGTCAATATGACCTTCCAAAGCTGTTACAAGGATGAAACGATGCTTTTTATCCTCAAAAAAAGAACTTACTTCAACCATTTAACCCAATCATACAACAATAAATCATTAATACTAAATGCGGAAATAGAAGAAAACAAGAACAAGAGATGCATCTGAATAAGAATTGAAAGGAAGAAGAGTAAATGATACAAAAGGGCTCTGAGGCTCCTAGGATGGCCAAGCCCAAGGAAAATCAGAGTCCTATGAAGGAGACCAAGATTTAGAAGCTGAACATGACACCAATCTTCATTATTTCCATCAATAGAATTACATCCCTACAAGAAATGAAAGTGTAGCTGCAAAAATACGAGTTCTCTCCACAATAAGACTAAGAAAAATCAACCCCTAGAGGCAAATTCGACTTGGTACTCATACAAAATGATTAGGAATAATTCCCCATGAAAGGGGGAAGATTTCCACACCAAAATACCTTAATTAGTGAACCTGGTTCCCAATACTAGGAATCTGCATTAAATGACAGGGAACACATTCGTGGATTTTCTCAATCATTGGACCTCCAAAATATGTGCAATTATTTCATAATATCTTCTTGATTTATTATTTAATATTGATCCTCTTGTAGTAGGAAGCAAGTCCCTAAATTATCTCCTCCTCCAAATTTTCATAATGTGCCCAATATTCTCACAATATTCCACAAAAATAAATAATATTGGGCACAAATATAAAATTATCCCATAAACTTTCCTAATGAACATATTAAAGTTAAAAATACATTCTCTAGTGAAAAAAGAGAGGTTTAATGTGCTGAAGGATGGTCAGATGGGCCTTAATTTATGTCTAATTTAGAGGCCCATCAATTTGCTATAGAATTGAGTTTCCCCATCCATACTCATTTTTCATGTCAAACTCCACTTATAAATCTACCCACTTAGCCTACTTTGGAGATAACTTCGATTGAGTTGCAAAGTAAGTCATCGCAATTTTATCTATCTTGACTCTAAATGGCTTTCTCATCAAGTAGTGTCTTTGATACATGTAGACAATGCACTACTACATTCATCTTCTTCTCATGCACATGATATCTTCTCTTTCAATCTTGTAACTTCCTACTCTCAAAAGCTATGGGATTCCCATATTGCATCAAAACTTCTCCATTGAAATATATGAAGCATCTCTTTATGCCTTGAATGATTGGTCAAACTTTGGTAGCTACAACGCTGGGGCTGCCACCATCCTACATTTGAGCTCCTCAAACACATGCATGCTCTTCTTAGTCCATCTCCATGGTTTATCCTTCTTTAAAAAATATGCCAATGGTGTAGCAATATTGAAATATCTCTCCACAAAATTCTTATAGTAGTTGGATATCGTTAGGAATATCCTCACATCATGCACATTTCTATGCTCCTCCCAATCCTCAATTTTCCTAAACTTTGCACAATCCATGTGAATACATTCCCGTCGAATCCAATGGCCTATAAATGGAATATTATACTGCGCAAAAAAACACTTGGATTTCTTCAATTACAACTAATTCTCCCTTAGTGACTCAAAAACTTGTATCAAATGCTTCTTATTCTCCTCCATACTCTCACTGAAAACCACAATATCATTGAAATACACCACAACAAAATTGTCTGGAAAGAGGCAAAGAACGTCATTAATTAATGTACAAAATGTGGATGGGGTGTTACATAGGCCAAAAGGAATAAACATAGCTTCAAAACTTCCATACCTTGTCACTATGGTCATTTCCACCTCATCTCCCTTCGTAATATGCACCTTATAATATACCTATCTTAAATTCAGCTTCACATATACCTTGGCCTTAGCTAATTTGTTAAAGAAATCCATTGCAAGTGGAAGTGGATACTTGTTCTTCACCATCTACTTGTTCAAATGTCTATAGTTTATACACCTCCTTAGCTCATCAATATCCTTCTTCTTCTAAAATAGTATCGGGGCACCATAAGGATATTGTGAAGGATGAATGAATCCTGCATCAATCAACTCTATCAAATAACATCTCAACTTGTCTAACTTTGGTCTCAACAATGTATAAGTAGCTCCTTCCAATGGTTGCAGTCCATTCTCAAACTCAATTTGATGGTCGATAGTGCGCTTAAACGGGAGCACTTTTGGAAACTCACCCAACATTTGATTGGAATACACCTCCAATAAATCAGAAAACTTGGGTGGAATAAACATCCCCACTCGATCATCTACAACCTCCTTGACCAGCAAAACATATAACTGGGAATCTGGTCACTCGTTTCCCTCTTCATGCTCAATGTAAAAACCAACTACATCTTTCCTCCCGGATTCTATGCAGTCATGCACACAACCCATGCCTAATTTTCACTAACCACAAAAATTTAATCCAACCATAGTATGGGAATTATCCGATTCCCCTTGAGAAATTCTCATCCCAATATCACATCAAAGGAATCCATTTGTAATATTGTGAAGTCAACACAACCTCTCTGTTTATCATTCTATGTCCTTACTAGTAAGGCCAATCCCTTGGCCATATTGCCATTGGAGTTCATTGCTTTCAACACGACTCTTAATACGGTCACTTTCACTCCAAGTTCCCTTGCCAGATCTGCTCTCATGAAGGTGTGTGATGTGTTAGCACTCCGTAAAAAGCCTTCAGGCCGAGGAAAGGGCTCTAGAGGTAACCACAAACCGCTTTGGGCTAGAAATTGGTCTTTTCTAGTTGGAGGGGTCTCCCTCACTCTTAAAAATAAAGACTTGAAGCACAGATTTATAACAGAGACTAGCTCTGACAAAAGAATTTTGAAAATCTTTGGTTGAAGTGTGAATAGATGAACATGTAATAACACATGATCAATTTATCCTTTTTACTCAATTACTTATGCAAGTAATTGATAAGTATTTAAAGGGCTTGTAAGCACGACTCTGGGATACAAAGATTGGTTGTAGCATAGATAAGGTAAACTGAAACAAACGAATTCTTCCTTTACAATAAGACAATGGTGTTTATATAGGAGAAAGACAAACTGAACACAAAAGATAACATGTATGAGTATATAATATTTCATTTGAGATTGAAATGTGAAGACAATTGAAAAAGAGAAGCTAAACTAAATTCTGAATCAACTGACATCAAATACTCATAAAACACACAGAAGAAATAAAACAGCTAAATAATAAACAAAACAAATCCCATGCACCATACCGTAAGAATCCTTGGATAGTAAGATCGATGACCCTCAATACATAAGCAACATGCATCATTAATTGATCACACAAGCATCGAATTTATGAAAATTAGCACTAACACCTCGCTCAACCATCAACAACCACTTATGTATTCATTTATCAAAACATATAATCGATACATAGGATCAAAGCATGTTTAGGTTCATTGTATCTTCGATCCAACATAGGATTGGTTCAAAACTTAAACAAACATAGTAAACTATTATTTTTTAAATGATTTTCCTCAAGACATAAAACATAAGGCATATTTTGTCTCTTTGAAAACAAAAAAAAAACTATTTTAATACAAATTAACTTAAAAAAGTCTTCAAGCTAATCATCATGACTAAAATAGCAAAAACAGAAAAAGTTGCTTTTATGACTGTTTAAAAAACCTTTGTAGCAGCTACACAACACTGGAAACTTCATCCTTCTAGAAATGACACATGGAAAGCTATTAATAAGGTGAGTTGGACACCAGACATACCCCACGTCGACATCTTCAAAACCTAACAGGTGCCCATCATCCACCATGCATGAGATAGTTTGGGCACGACCTGCATAGCGAGTATGCAACGCCTGTGCAACAAAAATTTTGCAACTATGCTCTGAGTGCCTTTCAGTTCTCCTGAATGCTGTCATGATACTATAAGTTGCTCAACATATTAAAATATCAGAAACTTAAGACAATTTGAAAATAAGAAAGGAGGCTTGGTCACTTCCTTTTCCTCTTGCTTGACACTTTCCTGCAAGAAGCCTTGTTGCTGGGAGTTTTGGTCTTGGAATTTGGAGTAGTGAAGTCATGTTGCTCAATAGGTGGTGATGAAGTGGGTGTGTCCTTAGTCATGAACTTAGGATCAAATTTAGGCATCTTCACGAGAGGAGGTATCAAAACTACTCCCTCATATCTCTTCAGCAATCTACGTGCCTCCTCCAAATCTTGCCTCATACTTCTCAACTGAGCATTCAAGACCAAATTTTTAACATACAAACTTCTACATTGTCTCCTTATTGGTTGAGACCATTTGACAAAATGCTTACTCTTTTCAAGGGCTTTGGATGCTTCTTTGACTTCATGGTCGCAATTTTCAAGAATATGTTGAATGTAATTTTTATACTCCAGATTTTGTTGCCTGAATTGATTCACCTGGTATTTACTTTCCTATAAATACTCTAGGAACCTTTGATACTCTTTCCATTGACTAAATGGGGGTATTCCAGGAGCCTGAGCTATCTGCTTCATTTGTTGCACATATTTAAACTTTGATTTGAACACCCTGACTGCTGGCTCACTAGGCCCCACTACAACATTCTTGGCTTGTTCAACAAAAGTAACATGTTTTTTCTTTCCTTTGGCAACTGTTGTAGGTGAATTTGTCTTCTCCTCTGCTGGTTTCATAACTTGTTTTATATCTCGGTTCTTTTTCTCCAGAAATGCTATTCTCATTTGGTTTTTTGACAGTGCCGCTTTCATCTTTGTTATCTTAGGGTCCTCTTCTTTGTATTGTACAACACTGTTTCAAGTGGTGCTATGTCCTCCTCATAGTCTAGTTGCACCATTTCCAAGCCCTTTACTTCATCCACTTTATCATCAAACTATAAATCTATATGCTTGTTTGAAGAAATTTCCACAATTCCTTGAGGGGCTGCCTCTTCCTAGATCTTGTTGACTCTAGACCTTGTTCTGGATCTCATCACAAACTCATCTTGAACTGTGTCTTCAATTTTGACTTTAGGTTTGGCTTGTTGAGCTAATGTCACCTGTTCTTCTGTTTCTTTGTCTACTTGTCATCCTTCATGCTTTGAAATTTATCTTTCTTTCTCAATCTTCCTACAAGTTTCTTGCTTGGCTTGTCACCTTCCTTCTTTATGGGTCTCATCTTCATGACTGAATGGATTTTCGCCCTTTTTGGATTTTCTTGATTGGGCTCTTCTTTGTCTGTCTTCATTGATGGTGACCCAGTTTGTGGCAATAGATCAATACTTGCAAGAAAATCAGACCAAAGCATTTTCTTCCTTTCAACAACATGCTTAACTAAGATTTTTATTAAAGAAAAATGGAACAGTCTTGAAGCATGGTTATCTTTTTGAATTTGTACTTTGGTGGCCATTCTTTCTAAACTCTTGAGTAGGAAATAAGGGAGGTTCCTTGGTTTGTTTTATGTGAAATTCCATAGTAACCTGAGATGGTACTGATAAATTCTACTGAACCTGCCCTTGCAGGTGAAGTATCTTTGAATAACCTTCAGAAGGTCAACATACTATTCTTGAAGATAAATATTGGAGAAAGTGGAAGCAAACTTGTCTAGATACTCTGGTTTCACAAAATGTTTGTAAGCCAAAATATCTAATTCATCCACCTTGAACCACTTATCCACTATTGTAGGCAGGTCGATTCCATCAACAATAAACTTCTCAGTTAATACAATCTCTAGGTCTCATAGTTTCACTCTGCTATCTTGGAAGTTAAGAGAAAATAAACTAGCATGTTTAGGATTGTGACCTATTTTCTTAATCTTCTGATAGAAAGGAATGCACCCTGTGTTCTCTAAAGCCACTCTAATGGCAGGAGATGAATTGAGCAGGCTCAAAATGTTGGGTTCAGTGCATACAAAGTCTCCTCCCTTTTTTCTAGTAGTAGGGGCCATCCTATCTCAACACCTATCAGAATGAATTTGACTTTAGGCTAAGGCTACGTGTATAGGCCCAAAGTAATTAATATGGCCAAGGGTGACAACACAATTCTATTTCAACAGTTGTGACAACAAGATGGTGAAAACACAGTTTATGGGGTCAAATACAAGTAGGAATATTTGACAATTAAAAGACACCTAACATGAATCCTTCAGGAAACATTCATCATCAAAATTTCATGTCCATAGCAATGTGACATCACATTAACGAGCGAAACTCTAATTGTCAAACAAAACAGAGTGTGCGTAGCAGAAACTTTCTGGGAGGAACATACACGATTTCGACAGCAGTAACCAAGACAAATAGAAATGATAATTTTAGGAAAGGTGACTGAATTCCTACCTCTCCAATCCTTGTAGTCAATTTGTGTGACAATGGCTAGCCTTAGATGCAACCCCTCTATGTGTAGAAAAACGAAGCACAATGCTCGAACTGCTTTGTGACCTGTAAACTTCCTTGCATTTTCTGAGCTTCTCTGTGTTTTCTGAAGTCCTTTGTGACATTTTCTTTGGAATATGACCAATTATCTCATTCTATGCATGAGGGATGAGCCCATCACCCACGATCAATCATAAAGGAAATTGGTGGCCTTTACAATGATTTCAAATTATTTTGCTGATGTAATGAGTTTGACAGTTAACCCGCGTTCCTCATGAAATTCACATGCTTAAGGTAAGAGTTTTTTGAGTATTCTAGGGTGGCGGAGGACTTATACATGATGGATTTGTAACCAAAGCTTGTCTGAGGTGAAAAAGGACGACGAGTCAATCATGATGTGTAATGATGCTTAGGGAAGGGGGTATTTTAGGCCTAGGGATGTGTAGTTAGGTTAAAATGAGGATAAGGGTTTAGGCCTAAAATAATCAATAGGAATAATGTAAAAGTTGGGGAATGAGGGAAAGTAATGTGATGAAGAAAAAAAAAACTGGATAGGTAGAGGGGTACATATAATGTCTAGCAAGGGAATAGATCAAAATAATTATGATTAGGACCCTTTCGAGATCCTTCCTTCAACAACAAACACTTTGACCATATTACCAACCTATCATTACCTAGTACCCAGACTCAACAATTTATTACAAAACCTTCCCATACAATAGACACCCCTTCCTAATGACTGACCTTGATGACTAGAGTGATAACCTAACTAAGGTTGACTCCTTTAGCCAGTGACAGGTCAAATCACCACAAAGAGCAAATTTATGAATTTGAACTCCTTTAAAACAACAAAAATTAAATTGAAATACTTTTCGACTTACAAACTAACCTACTATAACATGGGCTCCATTGGGGATGGTGACCTCCATGTGAGGTGCCAAGAATGACATTTTAGACTAGTAGCCTTCGCATTGGGCAATACAATCATAACATGCAAAAAATGATATACATACTCCGAATCAGGAAAATTCACTGACTAGACTGGCTGTAAATGATAAAACAACTGACTGACGGACTCAATTATTTATGGAAACGACCAGTTAATATCTCATGGCCTTCACTATGGGCTTCAAATCTTAACTATAACTACCCACACTTGCATTATTCAAAATTAAAATGGTATAGACATTGAAATGATCCTTCAAAATCCAACTTAATTGAGGAAATGTTTGAGCATCCTGCCATTCACAGGCCCTACTCCAACTGGTTCATCTGACAAATCTTCAAGTAAATATGCATTCTTCTCTCTAAATGTAGAAACTTTAAAAGGCCCCTTCCACAAGTTCTCAAACTTCCCATGCTTTCCCTTATCTTCATTCCGAACATCCCATTTCAGTACCAAATCTCCAATTTGAAAATATTTTGCCTTTGTTCTTTTATCATAGATCTTATTTATCCGGTCTTGTAATCACTGTGTGTTCTTGAACACCTCTTATCTTGACTATTAGACCTGAATCATTTGGCCAGTTCTCCACTGCATGTCATTGGGCTCTACTTCTGCCTCTTGCAACAATCTCATGACTGACACTCTGAGAGATGAAGGAAAAAGCACCTTTGTTCCATACACAAACTCAAATGGAGACATGCCTATGGATATTTTCGTACTCACACGATCTACCCATGGTGCATGGATTAGTTTTTTGTGCCAGTTCCTTTTATTTTCCTGCAGTAATTTTCTAATAATGTTGACCAAACTCTTGTTGGATGACTCCGCCAAGCCATTTCCTTGAGGGTAATAGGCTGTGGAATGACCCAAACTGATGTTATATTTGTAGCAGAATTCAATCATCCTTTTTGACTTAACTGCAACAACGTTGTTTGTGATAATCTTTTGTGGACAACAAAAACAGGACAAAATGTTGTTTTCAAAAATTGGATGATAGTTGTATCTGTGGCCTTCCTAGTAGGGACCACTTCAATCCATTTTTAAAAATAATTTGTTCCTGTTAAAATCCATTTATGCTTCCCGGACGAGGAAGGATGAATTTCTCCAATGAAATCAAGTCCCCATTGTTGAAATGGTGACTTGACCGCTATAGGCTTTAAAGGTAGAGGAAGAAACTTCTTTCTACCCTTAAACATCTGACATTCCTTACAACTGGCCACCTTCTTATAAACATCAACAAATAAACTAGGCCAATAAAGGCCAGCCCTTAAAATATTATTCGTTGTAGTTTTCCAATATAAGTGACCACCACAATCCCCCTTATGGAATTCCTCTACTATTGATTGAGCCTCATCTTCAAGTAAATAATTAAGCAACATCCCACCAGGATCTTTCTAGTATAAGAACTGATCAATAATACAAAATTTTACTGCATTTAATTTTAAAAGCCAGGCTTTAGATTTGGGCCAGTCTGGCAGTACTTGTAAATGCTGTAAAACATATAGGATATCTACGTACCATGGTGACGCAACAAATTTCTCTAGCACTTGTTGAACAACATTTGATAGCTCTTCTTCTGTTAAGACATCGGGAAAATTAATTTGAAGGGACTGGAAATTTGATTCTGCCATCATCTGAGCCAAACCCTAACCATTAATCAACTTCGTTGGTTTAATTTCTATGTCATATTCAAGAATTGTTGTGATCCACTTGCCCCTCCTTCCATCTGGGTCACTTTGGGTGAAAATGTTTTTAACCCACTAGGCACACAATCCACAACATGAGAATGAAAAATGTACACCCAAAAGTCTTTTAGGGCCTTAAACAGTGCAAATTATTGCTTTTCCATTATGTCATATTTGAGCACAGCATCTCTGAGCACCCTACTAAAAATGCGATAGGATGTTCAACTCCCTGTTGATTTTTCTGCAAAAGAACTGGAACAATACTGTGCTCAGATGCAAAAGAAAACACTATGAAATCCCTTGTATAATATGGGATGGCCAATGATCTGAAAACCACTCGTGAGTGTCCTCAGTTAATTAATTAATAAATGAAGGTATTACAGACTCATGTGCTGGTGTGCGTTGATGTTATCTTAGGCAACGGATCGATCAGATTGCAAAATACACAGACACTGGAAGAATGGAAAATAGTAGGAGAAACACAGCAAGCAAATACAAGAACACAACAAATTAATAAGGAGTTCACCCTATCCTCCAGGGCTACGTCTGTCGTCCAACTTTCAATGGTGGCCTTCTCTTATTGTGTCTGTAAAGCAGAGATTTACAATGAGGAGCTCAATTTGAGTCTCCTGAAACAGATAATGTTTGATAGGGTGGTTCTTGGATCCCCCAAGCCACTAGAGTACACAAACTCTTTTCCTTACCAGATCTTGACCTTGCTGGTCTTTAATGGGAGAAGTCCAATGTGGTGCTCAATTCCTGACAGATCCTCTCAGGGATTGCTTGAACATCTCAAGCTTTCTGTCTGCTCGATGTTGCCTTAGGTTAGCTCGACTCTCTATTTTCTGCTTTTTTCTTCACTGTCTCTTCTTTTCTCGCTCTCTATCTTCATTCTCTTCTTGTCTCTTCTTCATCTTCCTGTTCTTTATATGTTCATGTCTTAAAGCCGATCTATCTCTTGACTGTTCGATTCCTCTTCCACCCCTTCGGATCGCCTGCTGTTGTTCGCTTGGAGTTCCCTGCCTCTGCGTCATCACCATCGTCCACAGGGAAGTGGCCACTTGTCCTCTCACGAACTACGCCAACTCTTTCTCGACAATTCGGTAATTTAGTTACACTGTGTAATGACTCATCCGCCAACTTAGCGGTCAAATCGGACTTCAAACTTCTTTATGTCGCAGCTCAATTCCTCTGTCAAATCTGGTTTCTCCATTGGGCGCAATCCCCGCTGTCAGATCTGGAGCCCCCAGATCCTATTTTATTTGCTCATTTCGCGCAGTTGACTTGCTCGATCGTTAGTGCGTGATGAGAGGCGGTTTTATCTCTCATCCGCTAGACATGCGTCGTGCGCTGAATGGAATCGCTCCTTTTCAGCCAAATCCGCTTACCACCCAAGGATGCCCCCGATATACCACCGGTTTTGGAGCGTGGGACCCGTCTTTCACCTTAGCGCTTTCCCCATGGTTTCTCGGCTTCCCGTGCGACCAAAATGGCCATAAAAATGGCCTCCATTTCCCAATATGGGCTTCCCAAGTGCCAGTTTTGCCTCTTGCGTGGACTCCATGGGCCTCGGTCAGCGCGCTTTGACCGAGGTCCTCGTTGTTCCTTGCTGGCTACAATCTGCCACTATCCAGAGGTCTTCCTGATCGCTCTGTGTTCATAAATTCGATGTCTGTCCTATCTTAATACAGTCATGGCACTTTGATAATCTTCATGGATCCAATTCGGATCACGACCTTCCCACTGAAAAAGCTTCTGGACCACCAAAAGTTGGTTTTCAAGCATTGACTAAGTGAGGGTACAATTGTCTCACTTGTCCAATCTCTATCCACTTTGCATTGCTCGACTTTGAACCCTTGACCTCAATTCTGAGGTACTCAACATCTCCTCTACGTGTTGTCCTCACCTTCCTGTCCAGAACTGTGTGTGCTGTAATTCATTGAGATATTTAGGTAGAAGGTCATCAATAGAAGGCAATTGACTCTGCTCTTCGGGATCCTCAATTAATTAAGGTTCAAACAATCTCAAGCAATCTGCATTTACAACTGAGTAGATGTGCATGTAAGCTGGTAGATCAAGGCGAAAAGCATTCTCACCAATCTTCTCAAGTATCTTGAAGGGTCCATACTTGATAGGCTTTAGCTTTTTACCTTCACCTTGCATCCTGTCCTTACTGATATATAGCCAAACTTGGTCACCAACTTGGAAACTATGCTCCGTCCGATGCTTGTCATGCCTTGCTTTGTATTTGGCTTGGCTCTTTTCCAGTTGTTCTTGTATTGCCTGGTGGATCTCTTGGATTTGTTCAATGAACCTAGTTGCCCTGTCCACATGACTGTGTCCCTCAACTATGGTGTCTTTACCAAAGACAAAATCCAAAGGAGACCTTGGTGTGAAACCAATACAGGTCTCAAAAGGAGATCTCTGTGTAGAATAATGTTTTACTCTGTTGTAAGCATACTGCACATAACATAAATGTTCATCCCAAAGATTAGGATGCTTTCTGCAATATCCTTTGAGTAATTGGATCACTGTCCTATTAACTACTTCTGTCTGGCCATCAATTTTGTGGATGAAAAGTTGTGCTTTTCTTTAGTTTGGTGTCCATCAGTTCCCACAGACTTGACCAAAATTTCCCCACAAATTGAGTGTCTCTATTAGATACAATGGAAGTGGGTAATCCAAAATGAACCCATACATGTTCAAAGAATAGTTTTGCAGTTTGTTCAGCTGTAATCTATTTATTACAAGGTATCAAAATATACATTTTTCTGAACCTATCCACAACAACATACAAATAATCATGACCTTTCCTAGATTTAGGCAGTCCTCCAACAAAATCCATGGAAACTCTTTCCCAAGGGTGAGAAGGAACTGGTAATGGAGTGTGCAAGCCTAGTTTTCTATTGATGGGTTTTCTTTTAGCACACATAGTACACCCTCTTACATATCTAGAAACTGTCTCATTCATTTTTGGCCAATAAAAAAATCTTTGCAGCTGTGCAACTGTTTTACTTACCCCAAAGTGACCTGATATCAGAGAAGTGTGTGCTTCTCTAATTATCTTTACTCTTTCAATTTGTGGAATACATAACTTCCCACAATGATATAAGAGTTGGTCCTTTACATGATAATCCAATTCTTCTACTCGTTTGCCTTGACTTAAAGTTGCATATACATCCTTAAAGTCTATATCTTGAGCATATTGTTCAATGCAGCTTTCATGTAGCACAGAATTATGCTTAAGTATAGTAGATGCATTTATAATGGGTCTAGATAGCATGTCTGCAACTTTATTGTGTATGCCCTTTTTATATCTGATGACTAAATGAAACTGTTATAGAAAACCCATCCATCTATAGTGCCTTGATTGCTACAAATTAGTTTGGGAGTGTAGATATTGGAGTGGTTGATGATCAATATGTATTACTGTCTCTTTGCCCATTAAGTAATGTTTCCACTTTTTCACACTCTGAACTAATGCATACAATTCTTTATCATATGTAGGATAGTTAACTACTGCAGGATTGAAAGTCTCAGAATGATAACATATGGGTTTATTGTGCTGTGTCAACACTGCTCCCATGGCATAGTCATTGGCATCTGTTTGGATCTCAAATGGCCTTTGAAGATCAGATAGTGCTAGTACAGGTGCTGTACTAATCTTTTCTTTCAAGGTGTCGAACGCTTTCTGCTGTTTGCCTCCCCACTGAAACACCTTGTTCAATCCTATTAAAGCATGTAAGGGAGTTGCAATTAAGGAAAAGTTAGAATTGAACTTCCTCCAATATTGAGCGGCTCCTAAGAAGATTCTAACTTCTGTAGCAGATTTGGGTTTAGGATAGTTTACAATGATTTCCACCTTAGAGGGATCTATCTTCAATTCACCACCTCTTACTATATGACCCAAATAATTCAGAGATGTTTTGCCAAATTCACATTTTGAGAGTTTAACATGAAGTTTTTCTCTTTTCAAAACATCTAGTGTTTTCTTAACATGCTTTAAGTGTTCTTCCCACGTTTTGCTAAAAATAAGAATGTCATCCAGATACACAATAAAAAAATCATCAAGAAAAGGTCTGAGTACATAACTCATTAATATCATGAAAGTAGAAGGAGCATTATTTAGGCCAAAAGGCATAACCAACCACTCATACAATCCCTGCTTTGTTTTGAAAGCAGTCTTCCATGCATCTTGTTATGAAACTCTGACCTGATGGTATCCACTATGCAAGTCTAGCTTGGAGAAGTAAACAACTTCTTTCAATTGATCTAAAAGATCATCTATGCGAGGAAGGGGATAATGATTTTTGACAGTTACCTTATTCAGTGCTCAGTAATCAATGCACATTCTCCACAAGCCATCTTTCTTTCTCACCAAAATGATTGGTGACCCACATGGTGATGTGCTAGGCTTGATCAACCCTTTCTCGAGCAACTCCTGCACCTGATTCTTTATTTCAACATTCTCTAAAGTGGACAACCTGTACATTCCAATGTTAGGCAATGGAGCATCTTGCTGAAAAATAATATCATGTACTATTTCCTTTTTGGGTGGCAGACCTTTAGGTTCTTGAAACAAGATATCATACTCTGAAACAACCTTTTCTAAACCAGCTTGCTGTTTAGCATTACAACCTTCAAATACATTGGTTTTATCAGGTTTATTTTCCTTTACAACCATCAGTAGGAATTGTTTGCATGAATTTATCATTCATTTCATCTGCCCTGAGTTTATGAGAGTATAATTATTCTTGAGCTTATGAGCTCTTACAAAGTATTCAATTCCATATTTAACAAGTAGATACTTGTTCTCAACTCTATAGAAAATAGCTTCTCTATCATACAAGTAAGGACTTCCTAAAACAATTCCACATATATCCAAGGGAATTATGTCTAACTCAACCTCATATACAAATGCTGACCCAAAAGAAAACATGAGTTTGCATTGTCTAGTCACTTGTAGTTGTGCTTTATCATTCAACCATCCTAATGGGTATGGTTTCTTGTGAGGTGTAGTTACTAATCCCAACTTCTTTACAATTACTTCAGAAATCAAATTTACTTGTGAGCCACTATCAAACAAAGTATCAATCTTTTGATGTTTGGAAATAACTCGAATATGGAAAAACTCATGCCTTTTTCTCTCATTTTCTTCATAAATAGTAGATTGTGCAGAATTACTAGTAAATGCTTCAGAATTCTTACCTCTTATACCTATGGCTGCAATGGTTGTTTCATCTCCCAAGTCTGACCCCAAATCTTTCTGAATAGCTACAACAACCTTCTTCTTCTTGCCCTCGAACTTCTTAGGTCTCAGCTATGGATGCAGAATCCAACAATGCTCTCTTTCTAAATTCTTGAGTGTACCCTTGCACACTTTTCCCTTTCAACTATCGAAGAGTTTGCCAACTCATCATGGCTTGTTGCATGTACGCCAATGGATAGAACTACTTTTTGATTACAGAAACAAATTCACTCTAGACAGAGATAGTCTTACCATGTCTTTTCATGTCAGCTTGGGTCCAGCCTTCCCACCAAACCAAGGCGGTGCCTCCAAGGCGTAGGCTTGCCAACTGAATCTTGCTCTTGTCTAAGTCGATATTCTACACTCTGGAATAAACATCAATTTGTCTAATCCAATTGTCCAGCTTTTCTGCATTCAACTCTCCATCATATATAGGTAGATCGAATTTAACATCTAGTTTGATCAAAGATGTTTTCTTTTTAGGGATATCAGGAGGTGTGAGAAAGCTTTCCTCTTTCCCTTTGCCTTTTGAGTGGTCATGGGAATGTGACTCATCTTCTCCTTTGTCTTGCTTAGAGCCTGATGAATCTTCATCCTTATGTTTTCTAAAGTCCCTATACATTTCTTCTACCATGGAATTTATGGCTAGGAAACTATCTATGAATTGAGGGTCTGGACCCATAGAACCTTCCTCTGACATTGTCTTTCGAGGATAGACTCTCCCAATTTTAGGAATAGTTTCGACCAACTCTCCTTCTCCTAATTTGAGCTTTGATCTAGTTAGCATTCAACAGCTAAACCAACACAAGCTTGTCTAACCTTAATAGCCCTAAGATATGATACCACTTGATCTGAAAATCAATTGTGAGTGTCCTCAGTTAATTAATTGATAAATGAAGGTATTACAGACTCATGTGCTAGTGTGTGTCTATGTTATCTTAGGCAACGGATCGATCAGATTGCAAAATACACAGACACTAGAAGAATGGAAAACAGTAGGAGAAACACAGCAAGAAAATACAAGAACACAACAAAATAATAAGGAGTTCACCCTATCCTCCAGGGCTACGTCTCTGGTCTAGCTTTCAATGGTGGCCTTCTCTTATTGTGTCTTTAAAGCATAGATTTATAATGAGGAGCCCAATTTGAGTCTCCTGAAACAGATAATGTTTGGTAGGGTGGTTCTTGGATCCCCCAAGCCACTAGAGTACATAGACTCTTTTCCTTACCAGATCTTGACTTCTTTGGTCTTTAATGGGAGAAGCCCAATGTGCTGCTCAATTCTTGACAGATCCTCTCAGGGATTGCTTGAACCTCTCAAGCTTTCTGTCTGCTCGATGCTACTTTAGGTAAGCTCAACTCTCTGTTTTATGCTTTTTGCTTCACTGTATCTTCTTTGCTCTCACTCTCTCTGTCTTTGTTCTCTTCTTCTCTCTTCTTTGTCTTCGTGTTCTCTGTCTGTTCATGGCTTAAAGCCGATCTATCTCACGACTGTTCGATTCCTCTTCCACCCCTTGGGATCGCTTGCTGGTTTTCACTTGGAGTTCCCTGCCTCTGCGTCATCGCCATCGTCCATAGGGAAGTGGCCACTTTTCCTCTCACGAATTGTGCCAGCTCTTTCTCGATAGTTCAGTAATTCAGTTACATTGTGGAATGACTCATCCGCCAACTCAGCAGTCAAATCGGACTTCAAACTTCTTTATGCCGTAGCTCAATTCCCCTGTCAAATTCGGTTTCTCCATTGGGCGCAATCTCTGCTGTGAGATCTGGAGCCCCCATATCCTACGTTATTCGCTCATTTCGCGTGGTTGACTTGCTCGACCATTAGCACACGATGAGAGGTAGTTTTCTCTCTCATCCGCCAGACACGCGTCGTGCGTTGAATGGAATCGCTCGTTTTCAGCCAAATCCGCTTACCGCCCAAGGATGTCCCCGATATACCGTCGGTTTTGGAGCATGGGACCCGCCTTTCGCCTTAGCGCTTTCCCCATAGTTTCTCGGCTTCCCATGCGTCTGAGCGCTCGGGAATTTCCTTCTTGAGGGGTTTTTCCCAGCGATGCACGATTAGTGCTAATCATGCATCAGAAATGGCCTCTGTTTCCTGATCCGGGCTTCCCAAGTTCCAGTTTTACCTCTTGCATGGACTCCATGGGCCTCGGTCAGCGCGCTTTGACCGAGGTCCTCGCTTTTCCTTGCTGGCTGTAATCTGCCACTGTCCAAAGGTGTTCTAATCACTCTGTGTTCATAAATTCAAAGTTTGTCTTGTCTTAATATAGTCATGGCACTTTGATAATCTTCATGGATCCAATTCGGATCAGCCAAGGTAGGAGCACGTGACAAGGCTGCTTTAACTTCACTGGATGATTTCCTACTATCTTCATTCCATTTCACCTTGTTGTCTCGCTTCAACATATTTGTAATTTTTCTAGAAATCTAAGCCAAATTGGGAATGAACCTTCTCAAAATAAAAATTCTACCCAAAAAGGTCTAAATTTCCTTTTTACTCCTAGGAGCATCCATTTTCTAAATTGGTGCAATTCTATTAGAGTATATTTTTATGCCATATTTTGAAATGATATGACTCAACAATTTGCCTTCCTCCAGACCAAACAAGATTTTTTTGGGATTTAATGAGATGCCATGTTTCCTACACTTTTCTAAAACTTCTCTTAAGTGTTGCAAATGCTCTTGATCAAGCTGTGAGTAAATAATTTCATCAAGGTATATGACAAGAAACTTATCCTTTTCCTCTGCAAAAGCTATGTCCATCGTCCGCTGAAATGTTTCCCCTACATTCATCAAACCAAATGGTATCTTAGCATATTTGGAAGTACCCCAGGGAGTTGTGAAAGTGGTCTCATCTTGGTCCTCTGGGTGAACCAAAATCTGGATATACTTAGAGAATCCATCCAGTAGTGACATTCTTTTGGCACCAACTACTTTATGGAGAACATGATCCATTTTTGGTAGCGGATAGTTATCCTTGAGGGACGCCTTGTTTAAGTTCCTGAAATCTACACACAATCTAATTTCACCTTCTTTTTTTTATTTTTATTTTTTATTTTTGCGACCGGTACCAAATTAGACAACCAATTTGAAAAACGGAGAGGAACTATAATACCAGTATCAAAAAGTTTCCTTACTTGTTTTTCAATTAAAGGCAACAACACCACATTGTTCCTTGACAGCTTCTGCTTGAATGGATTTTGATCCTTTTTTACTGGTATTATATTCCGAATAATCTCTTTTTCATACACCTTCAAGTCTTCATACCCCCAAGCAAAAACATTAGAGAAATCAGTAAACAATTCCAAATATCTTCTTTTCATATCAGGCCTTAAGGTTTTGGACAAGTTTATCATATTCAGGTGTTCTGTTGTACCTATATTGCATTCTGCAATTCCCTCTCCAACCAATGCTAATTTTGGTCTATTTCATTCTCCAATTCCCTCTCCAACCAATGCTAATTTTGGTCTTTTGGCCACATCATTCTGGTAAAACAATTCCTTTAAAGGTACCATACCTCTTAGAAGGATATTGTCCTTTAGTTGCAATATCTTCAACTCAGAGCCTTGTTTATCCAATTCCTCCTTCATTTGATTTATGAAACACTCATTATCTGCATCTTCCCATTCACTATCCCTTTCCCATCTCATTTTGGTAAACTATTATTTCATCTACAAGAAATTTTCTACCTGCTTGTCATTTTCGAAAACTTGCCAATGACCATTGTTATCTGGAACAACAGGTCTATGTCTCACTTCTACCCTGTATTTTCCTTTAACATTATTAGGCACGTCAAAATTAGAGGCCGAAGTAGCCAATGCATCTGCAAAAACATTGTCTTTCCTCGGAACCACTGAAAAACTATATTCAACAAAATTATGCAAATAATAAAGTACAATATTCTGATAGGCTAGCATGCGGGAATTCTTGGTCTGGTATTCACCTTTGAATTGCCTAACCACCAACTCAGAATTACCAAAAACAACAATTCTTTTATCCCCTGATTTTTTTTAAATTTCTCAAGCCCAAAATTAGAGCTTCGTATTCTGCCATATTGTTAGTACAATCAAACTCCAGCTTATATGAACATTGCTTTGACTTACCAATTTATGGACTGATAATCCACACTCCTGCTCCATCTCCTTCTTTGCTTGCTGCTCCATCAAAATGCATGGTCCAAACTTGATTTTTTTTCCTTCCTTTACCATCTATTTCTACTTTGAAATTTACAGATTTTTTGAGGGAAGACTGGCTGATCTGTCTCTCCTTTTCATTGTTGTCATGCCCTTCTGTTTTATGACTGTTAGTTTCAAAAATTTGTTTTGCAGATGCCTCTTTATCATTATTCAAAACTTCTAACTTCGTTTATCTGTTTATCTTCTTTTTGACATCTAATTTTCTTTGGATGTCCTATGCTGAATCCTCATGTAAAATTTCTCTTTCCTCAATGTTGTCCCTTTCTTCTTCAATAGACACGCCTTTCGTCAACAGGATAGCTCAAATTAAACAGAACGAATGAAACTACATCAGAAGGGACAACAAACACTAGATGGTTTACAGGCTTGTCCTTACTGCTAATCATATACTGCATGAGAGGCTCCCTCTATAACTTTCTCATCTGATCTCCAAAAACTGGAATTGTAATGTAGGACATGTTAGTTTGTAATGATCCATTCAACTTTTCCATCCAAGATCTATACAAAAACATACCATACTTGGGGGGTATGTCTGCCACCACGATGTCCATCACCATGCATTTAGAAGGAATCTGGGTCAAGGAGATTGCTATATCTTTAATTAAGCCCAGACATCTCACCTTGCTGGAATCAAATGAGTAAAGGTCCTTGTATGGTTGTGTAATTTCTAATCCCAACCTCTCCATAATCACCTTTGGAATTAAATTATGTGATGCCCCAGAGTCCAACGTAACATTGTGGAGGATTTGTTGATGTACATTCAAACTAACATAAAAGGGAGGAACATCACCATCCTATGTTTTATCCTCAATTTTTTGCCCAAAGATGATAGATGGATGATCATTCGCTATGTTAACTATATCAAAGGTTTTATCTACTTTATGCACCTTTAAAATCTGAAACGTATATTGATCATTTCTTACTAATTCACCAAGAGGAATAGAAATCTTTAACTTAGCAATTTCAGCTTCAAGATTAAATAGACTCGATACCTTTTCAGTCTCCTTGTGAACAACATCCTTCTTTTCTGCAAACCCTTTGTCTTTGGGTATGTTTTCCTTCCACTACAAGATAGTGACAAGAGGCTCTTTCATTTGGGCACTTGTGCTAGAAATATCTTTCCTCTTAACATTTGTACTAGGGAGGATCTTTTTAACACCAAGAGGAGGGTTAATCTCTACAGGAATTGAATTGTATAATTTGTTGAACCTTGTAGAAAAATCTTGAATAGATGCTCTGGGCTATCTTTTCATTATTGTACTCAGCCGAGATCTGCAAGGGGTTCTTCTTTTCACCCCACCTTGCAAGGAAATCATCTTCTAACTCCTGATAATTTGTAAATGCTCTCGGGCGAGAACTCCTGAACCATTTCTTGACATCTCCAGAAAAGTCTGAGCAAATAATCTAATTTTAACATCATCATGGTCTACTTCCTCCAAACCACGAAATCACTGACCTTGTCAACATGCTGCTTAGCACTAATTTCTCCTGTGCCATCATATTGTGGAAGCCTTTTTTAGTAATTGAGAGGTAGATCATGACGTTGGGCAGAGAAAACTAGAGGAGCATATCTTGCTGCCATAACTACTACTTGAGCAGTTGGATCACTGACAGGTGGCGTAACAACAACAATAGATGATGGAAGGACTAGATGAATGAAAGTTGAAACTGAGGATAAAGGATTTTGAAATCAAGTCAAAACAAAGCCAGTAGTGAAAACATATTGAACATGGATATTTCTCTAAGATAGTGCTGTGTTTTTTGCAGCTTTCTTAACTTTGTCAACTAGACCTTTGAGTTTACTGAACTACTGGATGATATTCTGAATAAAATCAATCTTTGGGGATGATATACAATAACTTAAATTGTCTGAAACTAGTAGAATTTTAAAGATACTAGAGCATGATCTCATTTTAAACAATGGGATTTCAAAAGAAATTTATGGTGAAGAAACAGATTTCCTGAGAGGAGAATAACTAGCTTGAATTTCCACCACCACTCTCTCTTTCCTAAGAAGTTTTTCAGGATCAGAAACCACTATAGGGGGATTTTGGTCAGGGTTTTGTCTGGTGAACCTCCTAGAAGCCAGATCTTCTCAGACAAAGATGCATGCAATGAAAATTTCTAACAGTCAAAACAATCTTTAAAATTCAACCTATGATGTAAATTTTGGACATAAAACTTCTCGGGATAATTTAAACTTTCGAATCCCCAACAATGACGCCACTATGTTATCAATTTGTAAAAACCCTTCAAGCTAAGGAAAGGGCTACAGAGGTAACCAAAAACCACTTTGGGGTAGAAACTGGTCTTTAATAGTCGGAGGGGGCTCCCTCACTCTTAAAAATAAAGACTTGAAGCATTGATTTATAATAGAGACCAGTTTCGACAAAGGAATTTTGAAAATATTTGGTTCAAGTGTGAATAGTTGGATAGGTAATAACACATGATCAATTTAGCCTTTTAGTCATTTACTTATGCAAGTAAATTAATAACTATTTCAAGGGCTTCCAAGCATGACTCTGGGATACAAAGATTGGTTGTAGTATAGATAAGGTAAACTGAAACAAACGAATTCTTCCTCTAGAATAAGAAAATGTTGTTTATATAGGAGAGAGACAAAATGAACATAGAAGATAACATGTACGAGTATATATCATTTCATTTGAGATTGAAACGTGAAGACAATTGAAAAAGAGCAACTAAACTAAATTCTCAATCAACTGACATCAAATACTCAAAAACATAGAAGAAATAAAACAACTGAACAATAAACATAACAAATCTCATGCACCATACCGTAAGAATCCTTGGATAGTAAGATCGATGACCCTCAATACATAAGCAACATGCATCATTAATTGACCACACAAGTATTGAATTTCTGAAAATTAGCACTAACACCTCGCTTAACCATCAACAACCACTTTTGTATTAATTCATCAGAATATATTATCAATACATAGGATCAAAACATGTTTAGGTTCATTGTCTCTTCGATCCAACAGAGGATCGGCCCAAAATTGAAACTAACATAGTAAATTGTTGTTTTTAAAATGATTTTCCTCAAGACATAAAACATA
This sequence comes from Pinus tabuliformis, assembly GCA_031772625.1. Lineage (NCBI taxonomy): Eukaryota > Viridiplantae > Streptophyta > Pinopsida > Pinales > Pinaceae > Pinus > Pinus tabuliformis. The sequence goes on from CM062813.1 coordinate 298,324,746, forward strand.
AGGCATCTTTTGTCCATTTGAGATAAAAGACAAGCTATTTTAATACAAATTAACTCAAAAAAGTCTTCGAACTGAACATCATGACTGAAATAGAAAAAACACAAAAGTTGCTTTTCTAACTGTTTAAAAAGCCTGCGTAGCAGTGGAAACTTCATCCTTCTAGAAATGACATGTGGAAAGTTGTTCAAAAGGTGAGCTAGACACTACATGTACCCCACATCAGCATCTTAAAAAATTGACAGGTGACCATCATCCAGCATGCGTGAGATAGTCTAGGCACGACCTGCGTAGCGAGTGCACAACGTCCGCTCAACAAAAATTCTGCAACTATGCTCTGAGTGCCTTCCCGTTCTCCTGAATGATGTCATGATAACATATCCAATTCAACATATTAAAATATTAAGAACTTAAGGCAAAATTTTAAAAATAAGAAAGGAGGCTTGGTCACTTCCTTTTCCTCTTGCTTGACACTTTCCTGCTAGAATCCTTGTTGCTGGGAGTTTTGGTCTTGGAATCTGGAGTAGTGGAGTCATGTTGCTCAACAGGTGGTGATGAAGTGGGTGTGGCCTTAGTCATGAACATAGGATCAAATTTAGGCATCTTCATGAGAGGAGGTATCACAACTTCTCCCTCATATATCTTCAATAATCTACGTGCCTCCTCCAAATCTTACCTCATACTTCTCAACTGAGCATTCAAGACCAGGTTTTTAACATACAAACTTTTGCATTGTCTCCTTACTGGCTGAGACCATCTGACAAAATGATTACTCCTATCATGGGCTTTGGATGCTTCTTTGACTTCATGGTCACAATTTTCAAGAATATGTTGAATGGAATTTTTATACTCCTGATTTTGTTGCCTGAATTGATTCTCTTGGTATTTAATTTCCTCTAAATCCTCTAGGCACCTTTGATACTCTTTCCATTGATTGAATGGGGGTCTTCCAGGAGCCTGAGCTATCTGCTTCATTTATTGCACATATTTAAACTTTGATTTGAACACCCTGATTGCTGGCTCACTAGGACCCACTACAACATTCTTGGTTTGTTCAACAAAATTAACATGTTTTTTCTTTCCTTTGGAAACTGCTGCAGGTGACGTTGTCTTGTCCTATGTTGGTTTAATAACTTGTTTTATATCTCTGTTCTTTTTTTCAAGAAATAGTATTCTCATCTATTTTTTTGACAATGCCTCTTTCATCTTTGTTATCTTAGGGTCCTCTTCTTTGTACCGTACAACACCTGTTTCAAGTGGTGCTATGTCCTCCTCATAGTTTGGTTGCACCATTTCTGGGCCCTTGACTTCATCCACTTTATCATCAACTTGTACATCTATCTGCTTATCTTCAAAAATTTCCACAATTGCTTGAGGGGTTGCCTCTTCCTGGGTCTTTTTGACTCTAGACCTCATTCTGGGTCTCATCACAAAATCATCTTGAACTATGTCTTCAATTTTGACTTTAGGTTTGGCTTGTTGAGCTGATGTCACATGTTCTTTTGTTTCTTTGTTTGCCTTATCATCCATCATGATTTGCAATTTAGCTTTCTTGCTCAATTTTCCTACAAGTTTCTTGCTTGGCTTGTCACCTTCCTTATTTATGGGTCTCATCTTCATGACTGAATGAATGTTCTCCCTTTTTGGATTTTCTTTCTTGGGCTCTTCTTTATCTGTATTCATTGCTGGTGACAAAGTTTGTGTAAACAGATCACTACTTGCAAGAAAATCAGGCCAGAGTATTTTCTTCCTTTCAACAACATGCTTAATTAAGATTTTGATTAAAGAAAAATGGAACAAACTTGAAGCATGGTTATCTTTTTGAATTTGTACTTTGGTGGCCATTCTTTCTAAACTCTTGAATAGGAAATAAGGGAGGTTCATTGGCTTCTTTCATTTGAAATGCCATAGTAACTTGAGATGGTACTTATAAATTCTATTGAACCTGCCCTCGCAGGTGAAGTATCTTTGAATAACCTTCAGAAGGTCGACATATGGTTCTTGAAGATAAATGTTGGAGAAAGTAGAAGCAAGCTTGTCTAGATACTCTGGTTTCATAAACTGTTAGTAAGCCAAAATATCTAATTCATCCCCCTTGAACCACTTCTCCACTGCTGTAGGGAGGTTAGTTACATCAGCAATAAACTTCTCAGTTAATACAATCTCTAGGTGTCCTAGTTTCACTTTGCTATCTTGGAAATTAAGAGAAAATAAACTAGCAAGTTTAGCAGTGTGACCTATTTTCTGAATCTTTTGATAGAAAGGAATGCACCTTGTGTTATCAAAAGCCACTCTAATGGCAGGAGATGAATTGAGCAGGCTCAAAGTGCTGGGTTCGGTATGTACAAGGTATCCTCCATTTTTTCTAGTAGCAGGGGCCATCCAATCTCAACACTTAGCAGATTGAATTTGAATTTAGGCTAAGGCTACATGTACAGACCCAAAGAAATGAATATTTCCATGGGTGATAGCACAATTATATTTCAATAGTTGTGACAACAAGATGGTGACAACGTAGTTTACGGGGTCAAATACAAGCAGGAGAATTTGAGAATTAAAAGACACCTAACATGAATCCTTGAGGAAACATTCATCATAAAAATTTCACATCCATAGCAATGTGACAACACATTCAGGGGCGAAACGGTGCTTTTCAAACAAAACAGAGTGTGCGCAGCACAAACTTTCTAGCAAGAACATACACAATTTCAACAATAGTAAGCAAGATACATAGCAATGAGAATTTCAGGAAAGGTGACTGACTTCCTACCTCTCTAATCATTGTAGTCAAATTGTACGTTGATGGATAGCATGAGATGTTGTAAATAATACTGGGGGGGGGTGAATCAGTGTTAGCAAGTCAATAATATTTCATTTCACAGTCATATTTGTATACGCTACTTCAGTTAATGAAAACTGCGTATATATGTAACTGTAGTTAAGGAAACTAGCGTATACCCTGCAGACTTATAATTTAGTTAATTCATCAGATGTTGATCTTTAATCTGTGCATCAGAACCATATAAACAGTAACCAGGTACAGTAAAATAGAGCAGACAATCACACACAATAACACAAGATATAAGGTGGAAACCCAATGTGGGTGAAAACCACCTACTGCAATTCATCTCTATCTTCTTTTAATAAGAAACTCCTTTTTACAATATTTCTGTACTGGTGCAGTCTTATACCAGTACGCAGGCTTCTACCTGCAAAAGGCTACAACCTTCTTTCGTTCTCTAGTTTCTCTTGGAAGGGAGCTTCAACCCCCTTATCTCTTGTACTAGCTGATGTGTTTACTAGTACGTAGGTGCTGACCTACAGAAGGCTACAACCTTCTCTTTTCTTCCAGGGAGCATGTTTCATAAATTTTCAGACTGGATCCATCAATAACATAAAAATACATTTGCATCAACCAATCTCCTTTACTCCAACCAAAACTGAATCAAACAATCACTTCTCTGAATGCTGTAACCAGAATACAGTAACAGTACCCAGAACCCAACCCAGAACCAAGAACATTGCAACAACAATCAGAAGTAGCTAAAACATATTTTATGAGGCGTACGCTACTTCAATGTGACGAACCTGTATGCATACGCACTTGTATGAAGGCAAACCTGCGTATACGCACTTTTTAAATGTCGAACCAATGCGTATACGTGCCTTTGTTGTAATGAACCTGCTTACAGATCTGTAAAAGATGATTTAACCTTTACAACTATTTAGACATCAGTTATACCCAGATCATCAAATTTACAGATTATGACATGCGCCAAATATTCAGATAAAAGATCAAAACCACATAAAGATACTTCTCTTCAAGCCTTAAGATCTTAACCCATCAATAGAACTTATCCTTCATCAAGCGCTCAGGTTCATCCTTGATTCAAATCTAGCTACGCACCATAACCCAATGACATATATTCTAGATCTTATACTTCATTAGATATTCAATACTTGAGTGCACTTGCTTATTGATCTTCTCCTCCTTTTATAGTCTTAGGCCTTACTCAATACCATGGTCCAAAACCACTTAGAATCAATATCTTGGACCAAATACCTGGGGTCAACACTAGAATACCTTGGAGCAATACCATGGTGCAAATACCACAGACCAAAACTAAGTTTTCCAACATGTACGCGCATTTCCTTGCGTGGAAGTGTATGTATACGCATACGCGCCTTTTGGTCTGCGAACCCATGTGTATACGCGGCTTGATCAATGGGGAACTTGTGTATACCTATTTTTCTTCATTCTGAGAGCTGGCACTGTGATCTATCATCTGAATGAGTTGCCATCAAGGACAACACCTGTGACATAGCGCCAAATCTGAGTCATAATGCCAACAATCTCCCCCTTTGGACTTGATGGCAACCCCAAGTCACTCTCCCCCTTTGTCATCAACGGTAAAGGGTTATGCTCCCCCTGAGTACATGCTAAATTCTATGATATGCTAAAGTGTGCTGTCCATGCTCCCCCTGACGGTAAGCAAGGTCTGCAAAAAGATGTTCTACAAGAAGAACATGACTCTATACATTATAAATGACCTTCATATCACTAAAGATTCATACGTACATCCATTTCCCAACCAAGTGGGGATATACCAAGATTAACTCATCCACCCAACTAAGTGGGGATATACCAAATGTTTATACATAACAAAACAAGAACATTACATCATTCATCCCATGCATAGTGAGGAAAAAAAATAGGTCATTACATGACCTTGATAATAAAAGATATACATGACATAGATACAAAATATCTAAAACAAGCCTATGATGGTTATCAGCAACTATCATCAGCAACATCTGTCAATCACCATCCAGACCAGCAACCATGATCTCCCTCTGCACCTGTTCCACCTGAATAAAAAACAACTGTGAAATTGTACCAAGATCTTCTAAGATAATGCCAACAGATGCAACCCCTCTCTGTGTAGAAAAACACAACACAATGCTCAAACTACTCTACGACTTGTAAACTTCCCTGCGTTTTTTGAACTTCTCTGCGTTTTCTGAACTCCTTTGTGATCTTTGATTCAGAATACGACCAATTATCTCATTATCTGCATGAGGGACAATCCCATCACCTGTGATCAATCATAAAGGAAATTGGCGGCCTTTACAATAATTTCAAATTATTTTGTTAATGTAACGAGTTCGATAGTTAACCTGCATTCCTCATGAAATTCACATGCTTAAGGTAAGCATTGTTTGAGTATTGTAGGGTGGCAAAGGATTTAAACATTATGGATTTTTAACCAAAGTTTGTCGAGGGTAAAAAACGACGATGTTTCAATCATGGTGTGTAATGATTCTTAGGGAAGGGGGTATTTTAGGCCTAGGGATGTGTAGTTAGGTTAAAATGGGGATGAATGTTTAGGCCTAAAATAATCAATAGGAATAATGTAAAAATTGGGGAATGAGGGAAAGTAATGTGATGAAGAGAAAACAAGGGGATAGGTAGAGGCGTACATATAATGTCTAGCAAGGGCATAGATCAAAATGATTAGGACCCTTGCGAGATCCTTCCTTCAACATCAGAAACTTTGACCATATTACCAACCTATCATTTCCTAATACCCAGGCTCAACAATTTATTACAAAACCTTCCCATACAATAGAGACCCCTTCCCAATGACGGACCTTGATGACCAAAGTGATAACCTAACTAATGATGACTCGTTTAGGATGTGACAAGTCAAATCATGACTGCGAGGAAATTTATGAATTTGACCTCCTTTAAAATAACATAAATTAACTCGAAATACTTTTTGACTGACAAACTAACCTACTCTAACATGATGCACATGTGTCTACAAGTGCTAGTACTATCCTCTTATTGATCACTATGTCCACAAAATACAAAATGTTTTACTAGTAGTTTTGCTTCTTGCCCACAACACCAATCCTCATACGTGAAGCATCAAGTGGTAATATAGTAAGAACATAACATACCTCCATGATTGCATACTTTGTTTTGACTGTTTTCAATATTGCTAGACTGTTATGATACTCTGATACCACCTATCACAATGCTTGAGACCTCCCTTAGGTAGGAATGTTGGTTATCTCTATTCATGCAACACGAACATGTTTCTAATCAAAGGTGAGACCTTAATACCTCGCTTAGGTAGGAATGCTGGTTAATAAATTGTCTTAGTTAAGCATGCAATAGAATTAACACTTAACCAAAACTACAAGTATCATAATTGTTCATTATATTAATGCATGTAGAGTTTCACCATATAAAACCATCCATCCACATGATAAACAAGAAGTAAACAATAATTTACAAGTGTAAATATAAGAGTGAGGTGGCCCATAGTCTAACACTCCAAAACCATATTATATGTCAATCAATACAATACAACACTTTACAAGATGTTTGGGTCTCCACTCAACCTCATCTATGCTAAAATACCACTCGGGTGATAGTTCAAGTCACACTATGTTAGGTCACTATACTACTAGTGTAACCCCTTATTGTTATTAGTGCAACCCCCTTATTATATTGTTGTGCCCATGTAGACCCCATATTGTTATTATTGTGCCCCATAGAAGCCCACTATTGTTATTGTTGTGCCCCTACAATATTATTATTATGTAGGCTTTGATTGTATAGGGACCCCTTAGACTTCTATATATAGAAAGGAGGTCTTGTCATTTGTATCATCGAAGAATTGTTCATTTGTGTAATGTAAAGGAGGTTTCCCCCTCGAAGAGGCTGATTTTTAAGTCGTTGATCTATCTTTTCTATATTTTTGTGAGTTGGTTTCATAACATTAGGTATCAGAGCTTTGGATTCTAGGGTTTAGTTGCTCCAAATAGGTCATCGTGGCATTTTCGCTACAAAGTTTCCGAAGCTAAAAAAAAAAACCATTTGAGCTGAAATCGTTCTAAACCTCGAGTACAAATTTTAGATCTTGTCTTGCTATATTTTCGGAGATATGATCTGAGGAAGTTAGGGTTTTTCCAAGCTCCATAATTCCATCTCAAATAGGTCATCGTGGAATTTTCGCTATAATTTTTTTTCTACAAAGGTTCAGACTCTAAAATTAAAAGAAATTTGCGATGAAATCGTGGTGAAGCTTGGGCCTAAATTTTAGATCTTGTTTCACTATATTTTCAGAGATATAGTCCAAACATTTAGGGTTTTTGCAGGCTCTTGAATTACATCCAAAACAGGTGACCTTGGGAAAATCATCATAACTTTCTCTCTGAGCATCAGATTGAAATTTCGTAAGAATTTACAGAAAGAGGACGGTCTGTACTTCTTTTGGTATAGTTTTCAAGTCCAAAGGCCGAAACAGTGACACATGGATCTTCGTACAAGTTCACTCTACTGAAAAAGTATATAATTAGGTCATCTTGGGAGATTGGGCATAACTCTTTCTTGGAGAATCCAATTTTGATCAGACTTGTGGCATTGGAAGGAGGATGCAGAGGGCTACTGCAGGTCATAATTCCAGACCTTGGAGATCCAAAATTTTAGAGATACAACAGATTCAAGATTGAGATCCTAAAAGCAAGAAAAAGAATGACTCGAATCAAGAAAATAGAAACACCTAGTAATCAAAATTGGATGGATGATTTGAAGAATGCGATCGAAGCTAAGATAAATAGTTTTATCTATGCCATGGAAGCTGATATCGATGGTATGGAAGCATATTGGAAGAAAGGCATGGAATATTTGAATAAATACATGGAAGGTTTGAAGGAAGGTGGGACAAAGCTGCTACAAGAAAGGCCTCCTAATGGTGAAAAGGTAGTAGAGGAAACTCATGATGAGAACAAAAGTAATGTTAATCATGATTTCATAGAATCTAACATTGGATTGAAGACCCAACATATTCCAAAGATAGATATGAGGAAGTTTGGTGGCAAGGATCCCGTAACATGGAGACTACAGATGGAGAAATATTTTGATCTACATAATGTGCAAAACACAGAAAAGTTACGTATTGCATCTTTATATTTACAACCGAATCAATTTGTATGGCATAGAGGGATTTGTTCTCATAAACAACTTGTAACCTAGTCAATTTTCACGGAGGAAATGATAGCACATTATGAGGATACAAAGAGAAACACATTCTTTAGCCAAATGATAAATCTCAAACAAAAGGGTTCAATGGCAGAGCACATTGAGGACTTCCAAAAATTGAATATAAGGGTAAATGAAATTCTGAAGAAGCATAGGATTGAAGTCTTCATAGGGACTTTAAATGATAACATCCAACATGAGGTTCACCTTTGGGAACATGGTTCTTTGGAGAAGGCATGCAGGTTGGGAAGAAAAATTGAAAGCAAAATTATGGCAAAAAGGAAGCCTACCACTCATAACTATGAATATGGAACTACTGTTTCTCCTAGCCTTTCACCACTTACAAGGTTGACACCAAAACAATTGGAAGAAAAAAGAGCAAAAGGGATTTGTTACAATTGTGATAGAAAATACACTAAAGGTCATAAGTGTGCTGAGAAGAAATTAAATTACATAGATGGGGAAGAGAAGCAAGAAAAGGAACAAGAAACATCAAAAGAAGATGATATACACGAGGAACCAATCCCATAGAAATAAGAAATGAATATGACCATATCTTGTAATGCATTGACGAGAATTACCACTCCTCAAACTCTCAAGACAGAAGGGCATATCAAAAAGGAAAAGGTAATAGTGTTGATTGATTCAGGTAGTACCCATAATTTTATTCCTTGTAAGATAGCCAAGGAATTGAATTGCTTCCTCTATCCAACAACAAAGTGTCAAGTAATGGTTGCAAATGGAGGAACCATAAATTTCTCTGAAAAGTGCCATAATATTAAGTTATCCATGGGAGAATATATCTTAAATAGTCCAATGCTTTCCATTCCAATGGGTGGTGGAGATGTTGTACTAAAATTCCAATGGCTACAATCTTTGGGTACGATAGCTTTTAATTTTCAAGGACTTTTCTTGAATTTTTTTTGGGAAGGAAAGGAAGTTGAATCAAGGGGTATCGCAAGGAAACCGAGAAAGTTAATCAGCTCTAACAACATGAAAAAGCTTCAAAAGAAAGGAAAATGGGGTGTAATTGCACAAGTATGTTCACTAGAGGTTCCCACATCGAAATCATCTATTTCTCCAAATATCCAAAATTTTTTGGACAATCATTCCAAGGTATTTGAGACTCCCAAAGGCCTCCCACCTATTCTTGATCATGATCATGCTATTCATTTGATTCCAGGAAGTGTTCCCCCAAACAGCAAGCCTTACAAATATCCATATTCCCAAAAAAGTGAAATTGAACGTATGGTTGCAGAAATGCTAGAGGTTGTTATAATTCAACCTAGTCAAAGTTATTTCTCTGCTCCAGTGGTATTGGTACACAAGAAGGATGGATCATGGTGCATGTGTACAAATTATAAGGAGCTCAACATCCTTACTATTAAAGATAATTTTCCCATTCCTGTCATTGATGAATTATTGGATGAATTAAATGGAGAAATTTACTTTACGAAGTTGGATCTTTGTTCAGGATATCATCAAATCAAAATGAAGACTGAAGACATTCCAAAATAAACATTTAGAACTCATGAGGGTCATTATGAATTTCTGGTCATGCCTTTTGGCCTTACCAATGCACCTTCTACATTTCAAGGTTTGATGAATTCCATTTTCAAACCCTTCCTTAGAACATTTGTGTTAATATTTTTTGGTCATATACTAATCTACAACAAGCCTTGGAAGGATCATGTTCAACATGTTGACATGGTGCTCAATCTATTGGAGGAGAAACAATTATATGCAAAAAGCTCCAAATGTCTATTTGGAGTACAAGAGGTGGAATATTTGGGTACTCAGTTAGCTCATACCTCATCTTATCATCCTCAATTTGATGGGAAACTAAGATAGTGAAAAAATGTTTGGAAGGATATCTTTGTTGCTTTGTATCTGATAAATAGACACAATGGTTCAAGTGGTTACCTCTGGCTGAATGGTGGTATAACACTTCCTTCCATACTGCAGCAAAAATGACCCCATTTATGACACTTTATGGATATCATCCACTCTCCATCACATCATCTTTAAAAGAAAATTTCGAGGTTCAAGCAGTGGAAGATCACATTGATCATCAACAACAAGCTCTCAATCTCTTAAAGGATAACCTCACTTTGGCACAAAATAGAATGAAACAATAAGTAGATAAACATCGCAGCAAAAGAAGTTTTGATGTAGGTGGCTAGGTATTTCTACGACTACAACCATACAAACAAATGTCCCTCAAGCAAGCTAAGAAGGATAATAGATTATCACCAAAGTATTATGGTCCATACAAGGTGTTACAAAAGATTGGTACTATGGCATACAAATTGGAGCTTCCTGCATCTTCCCGAGTGCCCCCATTTTTCAATGTTTCATGCTTAAAGAAGGTTATAGGTGACAAGCTCCTAGTTCAAACAATATTGTTGGAACTTGACGAGGAAGGAAAAATCATATTGGAACCTGAAGCAGTCACGGAAACAAGAACCCAACACTATGAAATTGATCAATTTCAGATTATCTCATCAAGTGGAATAACTTACCCGCTGAAGATTCCACATGGGAGGACAAGAATATTATACAAAAGCATCCAGAACTACTCAAGCATTGAGGACAACACTTTTGAAGGAGAGGGGCATGTTAGGTCCCTATACTACTAGTGTAACCCCTTATTGTTATTAATGCAACCCCCTTATTATATTGTTGTGCCCAGTAGTCCCCATATTGTTATTATTGTGCCCCGTAGAAGCCCACTATTGTTATTGTTGTGCCCCTACAATATTATTGTTATGTAGGCTCTGATTGTATTGGAACCCATTAGACTCCTATATATAGAAAGGAGGTCTTGTCATTTGTATCATCGAAGAATTGTTCATTTGTGTAATGTATAGAAGGTTTCCCCCTCGAAGAGGTTGATTTTTAATTCGTTGATCTATCTTTTCTATCTTTTTGTGAGTTGGTTTCATAACACACTAATAAACTATCTCACCCTTCAAGACACCCTTGTGAATTGTCCAAAACTCTTGGATGTCACACACCTGGACTACAAATAGATAGGATTATACTCTTAATCCAATCATCCCCCCAAAAATTGTTACAATAGTAAACTGACCCTTTCCTTACTCGATCTCCTATTTGGTAGGAAAGAGATTTGAGTTGCATAGGAAAACCAAGTTTTGCCACCCAAAAAATTATTCGGTCACACTACACCTATGGCTCAACTCGCACCTCACTCTTCAACCTATGGTGAGAAGTAATATGTGATGTACGTTATTCTTTCAAACTCCAACTCAATCACACATATATAGCTTTCCTCCCAAGAAACCCAAACCAATGCAACCCTTCTTATGGGATCATGCCCCTTTGTATGGCACTCGAGCCAATATATAAATATTCTTTCTCCATATGCTCTCTCCAATGGGCTGATGTAGCCCATGTCCATTCCACATCTCCTCTACTTGGGTTAGCACAACTGAAGGCTCTCCTCGTCGCGTTGTGCACCATCTTGCACTCATCCCACCATGTTGGAAGAATGTGTCATGAAATTTGCTCACTCCCAATGATGATGGGGGACTCGGTTCGGTGTGTCATGACATGTGATCACATCCCCATGCATTGGGTGTAGCATGTCATGTCATGGTCCCAAATCAAGTATGTGATGACTAGGTGCCCGAGGTGCTTGGTTGAGTAGATGGTGAGTGTTATGTGGGAGTTTGCATGCCTGTGTGCCTAGGGAAATTATAATTGGTGTTATTCTATTAGTCTCTAAAGGTTTCCTTAATTTGATCAAGATGGAAACATTGACATTTCTTTGAGTGCTCTAATTTAACCTTTTTATTTTCCTTTTTCTTAGATCATCTCGAGCATTTAAGTTAAATTTTCCTTCTCTTTTTATGTGATGTGTTACACTCTTATGGTATCCTAGGTTTCCAAGAAGGCATACTTATCCATGTCCCTAAAATAAGGCCATGTTCCAAATTGTCTAATATCTGACAAATTATTAGTTTGATGAGCCCATTATGGGCCAATGATTAATGTTTTCCTCCCTTTATTTTAGTACTCATCACATTCAGGGATTGTAACAAAAAAATCATACACTGAGTGTTTCCATAGGTTATATGTGGGGTAGGTGCCTTAGCTAGTAAATATCCTAAACTAATAGACATATACCACATTTAATCCAACTTCACATGAAATATACTTTAGAATATGGTAAGCCACTTCATTTTAGAGGTCAGGTAGGATGTCTCTTTTACCCCATTCTTGTCTTCCAGTCACTCAACCTCATGCTAAAGGAATAATTATTCCTTGGCAAGAGTGGCCACTTGCCTCTCTTATTTTTCCCAAGTCAACCCTGTTGGGATTCTAGACACTTTATTGATAATATCTTCAGATTTCTATGCCCCCGATAGTAATGGAATATCTATTGTCTCTAATACTCTAGAAGTTCATGGAAAATCCTTTATCCGCCTTATAATCATATCCCATCAACTTATTTTAGTATCTAATGGTATCCTTCAAAAATATCAACCACCTTTGGCTTTTGGTGGACCCTTGAGGTGTTTTTATGCTCCTTATGATTAAACCCTACTCCCATTTCTAGAAATCTATATATTGTTCTATTCTCTATTAAAATTGATATAATAAGGTTTCCTGTAGATGATTGGAATGCATAGTTTTCTTCAAAGGGTGGATTTTAATTACAAACATCAATAAATTACATGGAAAAATAGATGGAGGATAGCCATCAAAGTAAATACAATTTAATGATTTCATTAACTAAAAGGATGGTTTCACCAAAGTTTTTCATGGTTAAGAAAATTATTGCCTCATCCTAACATAACTTGTGAGTATATATCGTCTAGAAATTATGGAAATTAATATACTACAATTGCTTGATAGGAATGTTTTGTTTAGTTTAATGTTGACAAAGCTTGGTAGGGACATAGGAAATTCAAGTTTAGTAGACAAACTAGAAGACCGACCTATTCATTGATGTTGCCATACAATGTTATTTGTGCCATCATTGGTTCTAGCGATAATTCTATAGATTTCAATTCTTGTAGAAGAGGGACGAGGACTATTTATCGTTCTCTTGCTAGTTGAGAGCTCTTTGGTGAATTTTGTTTGCATGAAGGCTCATTGTTTTAAATGGCTCCCTCTAAAAATAGTAGTTGTTGTAACATATTCTTGTCCTTCTAATCCATTTTCTGCATTAAGTCTCAATCCACATTTCAAATAAAATTTAAAAGAAAAAAATAAAAATAAAAATAAATCAATAAATATATGTATATAATAATAATGTTAATTATTAATTAAATGATTTATCTTGTGATTTACGCCAAATTTTTTCTCTTAAACTTAATATGAATCACGAAGCCTCAATTCAACTTATAAAACATAATTAATTAATATAAATTAATTAAATTAACAAATATAAATAAAGTTTATAGTATATATATAATAGAATAATTAATAAACTTAAAAATTATTAAAAGTCAAAGTTAAAAGTACCTCTCACCAATTTTTGGAGCCCACCAAAATTTATGGGGGAATATTTTTTTTTAATAAACCTTACGCAACAAAACGCTGATTGCGGACCCCTAGTTGTTTTGGAAACCATAGGGGGGCTTCGCCATTCATGAAAGGATGCCACGTAATATTTAGTAAACTCAGGAGGTAAAAATTGAGGATCCCCCTGTTGGAGAGGTAAATCCCCTCTACGGATAGAGGCGATCCCTACTAGCCCAGCAGGGGTCTAGCAACAATCACACAATGCTGCTACGCATGTTCCTAATTACAATTAAACAAGAGGTAAAGAGCACCTACTTGGATTCCTGCGCTGTCGTTTGACGAAGAGATGTTGCCTTCGCTCCTTCGCTTCAGCTGGTCACAATCCTCCGCGATCTCCGCGAATAGATACCTGCACACACGAAGGGGAAACAAACGCAAGTGTGAAATCTAGTAAAAGCAACCATACATCAGTCAGAAAAGATGTAATTCACATTTAACCATTGCATAGACAAATGAGAATGGAACAATAATAGCAGTCATCTATTATTAATCAGAATAGAGAAGAGTACAACCAAATGTTCTGACGTCGGTAACCTTCTCAGGAGGGGCCAGTCAGCATGTATCTCAAGCATTCACCTTTGAGGATGATTCTCCCAAGACAAACAACTCTCTCTCTCTCACACAAATAGCACAAAACAACCTTCCCTAAGCAATCAATCACTTCCACACCTAGCACACCAAACCTATAGCAGCAATCTGAGCACTACAAGCTCTGTACAATCCAAGCTATTCCAAGCTAAGTCTAACTATGTCCAACTAGCTGCTCATGGTAATGGTGAGAGTTTATATAGGAGAAGGAGTCTCCTAAAAAGGTGGAAGGATGAGCTTACTTTCAAGGGGAGTTTGTGGAAAGGGTCGAACAGACATGCCATAGAAGGAAGTCGACATTCACAAAGCTAACAACCAAGCCTGGAGTGATCTGGAAGGCTGGTTGTTTGAACAAATTCGCCCAAACTGGATCAGCGCAGATTATAAGGAGACTGCCGCGCTGTCGGCGCGTCTCAATAACTGGGACAGTCATGTCAGCACGGAAGCACACGGTAAAGGCACGCTGTGGGCCATCGCGGAAAAGTGGTGTTCTTCCGCGCTGGCAGCGCACAAAATACACTACAGAGCGCCTGTCATCGCGGTTATTTTAGGGACAGACGCGCTGATGACCAAAACTTTGGAAAAATGGGTTTTTAACCAGTTCAGGGAGCAAGAGCTTAATGATTGTGAATTCTGGGCACAGCAGGGTGACTGACAGGAAGGCAGTGACAAATTACTGTGTAACAGATGCCCCCTAAAGCATGAAGACCGAGAGAGTGGGAGGGGTGAAATGCTTTACAACACACGCGGAACTGGAACGCCACCAGGAAGGACCGAGAATCTCTGATAATTAAGTACATGCAGTCTAGGTATGGGCGCAGCCATCCGAAAGACATGCGAAAACTGGTCTGTGGAATGGACGCAGCCACCCAGCTAAGGAGACCAAAAGACTGATAAGGTATGGTCGCAGCCATCCATGAAGACTCAGGTATGGGCGCAGCCATCCATCAATGAGTCATGTAATGATCATCCACAATTCGCAGCCTGGACCATAACAGACAAGGATCCAGGGTCTTGCGCTCCATCTCGACCCGAACAAAGTACAAGTTCAAACATGTGAATACATGAGTCGAAGTCGAACATGCGTGAACATCGTCTGATTACCAGTCAATGATGAAAACTGTTAACAGACGCGAGAGGTACCACCAATAATGACAATGGTCCTCAAGGTACTATAGGTACAATCCGTGGCGTGTGAATCAATGAGCTGGAGTCGAACACCCACGAAATCATTCGATCGAAGGCCAATGATGCAAGCCTTGCGTCGAACACGAAGAACCTGCCATTGAGGCATGCAGGCTCCAAGGCACCTGAAAGGAGTCCCTAAGTCACTTTCCCGGATAATGAGTTGGAGTCGACGGGAAAGGACCTTGATCGAAGGTGGGCCATAATGTTTCCCACATCATCGACACGAGACAGAGGTATAATAGTTTGCGTGAGATAGCGAACAAGGTTGCATTGTGGCAAAGGACAACTTCTCTTGAACATGTAGCGACACTATAACGGGTTTGGCAGTACTTGTCATCAAATGAGCAGAGGATATGGTGATGATGGCAATGAGCAAATGAGAGGCCAAATAGGATATCCCAAACCCATGGAGGCTAGTGAAAACAAGATTAGATGACCCCACCCAGACACGAAACAGCAGAGTGCCATGTTCAAGAGCGACGTACTGTCGACACGACTGTAATCATAGTTCCATTTTCCCCACCATTTCTGGTAGGTACCTCGATTATTTTTGGATGACAAGCTTGATGGGGATAGCATATGCTTGATGTGCGTCATTTCGACGATACTCGATGTCATTGAGTGTTTAACGAGCCTGACAAAGGAAAAACTCGGCCTCTTTTCTTGTTTCGAGAGTCTGAAAAGAATGCGGAAAAGGAGACTCCAGGGGGGTCCTTTTTCGTACAGTTGTGTCTTTCGAGCCCGAAAAAGTATAAAACTATGCTCGAAAGAACCGCCCGGCCATTACGACCGAGGAGTACTTTTCGTGGATAGTGCCTTCGACCCGAAAAAGTAAAAAAGCGGTCGAAAACACGTCGTTTTAGAGCCGTTATCGGGCGCGAAACGACAAACACCCGGCAATCTTTTTAGTTTAATGATCGAAAAAAGAGCTTAAAACGACCGCCTTTCATACCTTTTAACGAGCTGAAAGGAGGCTCGGCTATCTTCTCTTGTTTAACGTCGGAAAAGAGCTTAGAGACGACATATTTGGGGATCATATGAACGGAGGACCGTCATGACCAAGTTGCTTTATCTGAACCTGCACAAGAGCACTACCCGCATAAATCCATTCGATATGTGTAAAAAACATATTGAAACATGCATTTAACAAATTCAGGGCTAAAGTCATGGTTAAAAATGGCAAAAACCCAAAAAATATGACAATTCATGAGTTTTTACTATAAATAGGGGGAGTAATAAGTCATTTTTACCATTTTACTATTTTGGGACGTGAAGGACGTGGAGAAGCCAGAAAGTTGACGGAGTGATTTCCAGCCCGTACGGACACCATTTCTCGAACCGCTTCTTCCAGGTAGGTTCTCGTTCCCTTGCCCTGCATTTTGGTTGTTTTTGGTAGGATTTTAACGGTTAAATTTGCCCAATTGGGTGAATTTTTTATGCATGGGTGCGCGCTCGGTCAGCGCGGATATCCCCCACGGGTCCGCGCTGACCGAATTAGAACAAAACGTGGCCAACTTCGGGTCAGCGCGGAAAACCCGTGTTCTTCCGCGCTGACCTCGAAAATTAACGAAGGGCTGCCATGGCCAGCGCGGCTGTTTTTAAAACAGCCGCGCTGGCGCGGAAAAATTATTTTGTTTTAAAATGAACGTGAATTCTCCAATGCTAGCGCTTCTAATTGGTTTCTATGGCTTGTGCAGGACACCATGGCTTTCCAATGGCAGGAAAGAGTGCACGATGTGGAAGATATAGCCGCTTGGGGGGATGTGAATTGCTGCAATGCCATGCGGGCTTGCGGTTTTATGAAATTCTTCCTCACGCCGCGTCTAAGAGCTCAACATGACCTCCTTGAGCTGGTGATTAGGGCATGGAACCCGGTGGACGGGAAATTCACCATCCGTGGTCATGATATTGAGTTCGACCATATGGACATCTTCTTTTTGACCGGGCTGTCACGCCGAGGTGCGAGGCCCATCATAGAGGGGCAGCGACCTAGCGGCGACACTCTAGATGATCTGATGGCTCGGGTATGCCCGGAGGCTGAGAAAGCGCGAAGTGGGAAAGTTTCGATCCCGACGGTGGGAAACATAGTGCTTCGCACCATTCTGTTCATGGTGACCCGGGCAGCAGGTAGTATGGCCAACCATGAGGCTTCAAAGACTCATCTCCTGCTAGCTCTCGATTTCCTTGAGCCTACAGTGTTTGATTGGTGCACAGCAGTGACCAATAACATGAAGAGGCAACTGAGCAACTGCCGTCGCGGGGAGACGAAGCAGTTTGGCTACGGGTCAATCCTGATCCCGCTCATTCTAGAGCGAGTGCCTGCTATGCGGTTACAGGTGATGGCCGTGGATGCTCCCAGGGATCCTCGGGAGACGAGGGCCTCACGGTGGGCTCGTATCATGCCACGCGGAGGTGGCGGCCGGCCACATAGCTGGGGAGCATTTTTCCGAGACTGGCTGGATCAGCAGGAGATTTTTGTGCAGGACTGGCCATATGCGGGCATGGATTTCCGCAATGACCCTGATCTGGCACTGCCCCCAGGTGAACAGTGGGATGATGCAGGTATGATACTTTGGCTTTTGAATTTTTTAATGTTTTTGGATTTTTTATGTACATGTCTTAACAAATGTCATGGTATGCAGATGTGGGGCCTACTAGACCGATTGGCCTAGCTGCCACGGCACGGAGGGAAGGACAGGGAGCTGGGGCCTTGGCCTTAGCCCCTCCAGGGGTTGACACGTCAGAGACTGTGGCTCGCAACCTTGAGGGGTTGCTGGAGGGGGTGCCCGACTACCAGGGGGTCGAGGAGGTCCCCATAGAGCATCAGATCCATACAGTGGGGGTGCAACCCAGGGTGCACCGCCTTCTGAGGCGGGTGGCACGAGCAGCTGCGTATTACAGAGAGCATCATCCGGCTCCTTAGTTGTCTAGGTTTTATTTCCACTGTTATTTTGAGACACATGACTCAGATGTACTGAGATTTTGGACATGCACATCTATTTTTGAGCGCCTTAGTGCGCCACACGATATATATATACATACCGGCTTTTTGGATGGATCATTGTTACATGTGATGATGTCTTGTTATGCAATTTGTTCAGTACAATTGTGATCTTATGTATGAATTTGCATGACACATGACCCATGGATTTTATATTTTTGAATGCAAGCTATGCTTGAAATGATCAACGTATGCTTATTCTTAGATGGATCTTTACATATGATGATGTGTTTTATATGCTATGCGACTGTTCGACGCACATGTGATCTAATGTATCTACTTGCATAACAAACGAGCCATCGTTAAATATGCACATATTTATTTTTTATGAAAGCTTGAAAACACACATGATAATCACGTGTGCAAACTATGCTTTGAACAATGGATTTTATTTTTGATGCAAGCTTAAAGGCACGTATATACATGCAAACTATGCTTGATGGGAAAGGAACGGGCATGCCCCCAGCATCGTGTCTCAATTCGAGGTACATGCCCCCCAAGCTTCAAGCCATTGAAAATGGGTTGAAGGTTGACAAAATGGTTATTGCGCTCGAATTGCACGAGCTTATGTTTCATTGTTTTAACGAGGTTGACACAGGTAAAAGAACTATCCTCAGAACGCCGTGTTTCATTTTTTAACGAGGTTGACACAGGTAAAAGAACTATCCTCGGACCGCCATGTTTCATTTTTTAACGAGGTTGACACAGGTAAAAGAACTATCCTCGGAATGCCTTTGTTTCATTTTTTAGCGAGCTTGACACAAGACAAGGAACTGTGCTCCATGCAGACTTCATCATAATGAACGGGAAGTGGAGGCCTCCAAGAAGGTGGCTCCGGAGGGGAGACCAACATCTTGGAAATCAGGACCTAATGCCCCCAGGACACTATGCACGATGGTGTCATCGCTGGGTACGGGCACGGGGTGGGTGGCCACGTAGTTGATTTGCGGCGAGGCAGATGCAACTTGTGGATGAAAGCCAGGAGGGAAAGACGGATGTGCGGGAGGGGCTTGTGGACGAATGAATGATAATTGATCGAATGTCACGATTCTTCCGTCGTGTGGAAAGCAGATCACACGGAAAAGTGAAGAAACAAGGGCTCCCATGGCATACACATAATCGCGACCAAGGAGAAGACTGAAGTCTAGAGAACCTTGGGTAACTGAGACGTCTATATAGACAGTCTTTCCCCCTAAAGTAATAGGAAACTTCGGGAGGATCCCTAATGGCTGACTCGTTCCTCCATCAAACGCGGTGAGATGCGGCGCGACATGTACGAGCGATGGGGAACCCAAAGCTCGCCAAGTAGTAACGGGCATGAGACTAACCGATGCTCCTTCGTCTAACACAGTGCCGGTCAGCGCCTTATTTCAAGCATAGGCGGTGACCCAGAAAGGGACATGGGACGGAAGGGGAGGGGCAGTCAAACGACTCCAATCAAAGGAGATGACCGAACTACTTGGTGGGGGAACCATATGGTTGCCCCCCTGCTCGGAAAGAGCCGAATCTAAATTCTCCGGAGAGGTTTCAGGAGAACCTTTATCAAGCTCAGGAGAATCTTTATCAAGCTCAGGAGAATCCAAGGAGACGAGAAGAACATGAGAATTTTGCTCTTCCGAGACAGAGTGGTTGAGAGGAGGTGAACTCGAGTCAACACCCTTTCCGACCAACGGCGGGTCTGGAACAGGCTGGGAACAGCCAGGTTCGGGAAGAGGGGCCTGGACAATAGGAGAATCTGAAGCGATCTCTTTGTGAACAGGGGCGCGATCTACAGCTGTAGAAAGACGCTGATAACCAGCGGGGAATGGATTCGGAGGAGCAGCAAGACTTTCCAACACAACAGAGGCTTTATCCATGAGTGGACAAAGGTGAAGGGGATGTTTGCCTTCACAAAGTCGGCAGGGGATTCGAAGCTTCCCTTTCTCCTTACCATTCCCAACTGATGAGGTAGCATCGCCGTGATCGTCAGTGGACGATGAAGGGCGGGCCGGATCGTGGGACCAAACTTCTAATACCCTGGGAATGCCAGGGCAATCACGAAGGAGATGGTCCTCTTTGCATAGTCGACAAGGAAACTTGACCTTCCGCGGAGGAGCAGAAGGTGACCCGACTTCAGTTATACTGGAGGGGATAGCTGGACTTGAGGGGGGAACTGTGTGTGTAGGCTCTCCCTTAGGGGACTTCTTCTTCTTGGTCTTCCTCTTCTTCTTCTTAGCCACCTGGTTAGTCGAGTCAAGACTTTCACCAGGCGAAGTAGAAGATGAGGACGTAGAAGTAGGCGTCGAAGGGGAGAGGTCCACCTTTGGGTCAACATGATGTTGTTCAGGTGGAGGGACTGATGGACTAACAGCCGATACGGTAGAGACCAAAGATGTTGAAAACAACCATACAGGCAACCCGACAGTTAACCCTGGTAGGGACAACGTCGCCATATACGGAGCACCAACATTCCCAAGAGGAGGGAATTGTCCTGGATTCCCATCAGAAGGGGAACCTGGGTTAGTGAATCCCGGAAAAGTTGCCATAGCAAACGAAAACGAAACCTACTCAAGCTAACGCTCACAAGATCTAACTGGGTGATGTTATCGTGGCCAAATTAATTTTAAGACACAAGAACCAAACTTGACCTTTTCATGTTTCAGGAGTCGAGAAAAGGACGAAAAGATGACTCCAGTCTCCTTCGAATGTTTAATGAGCACGAAGTGACAAGACGCTCACAGGCACCTTTTCGTTTAGGGAGTCCGAAAAGGATCAAAAGTGACTGCTCTGGAATTCTAGGTAGAGGGTGTGCCAAACTTTTCGCAAAACCACAGAATACTTTTTAGGGTACGGGTGGTCGATCTTCGTGAATGCTGTGTTCACTGCATTGCGAATCGTAGGGCGGCCGACTCGGCTTCCTATGGATAAAGGATAAAAGCCTAGTGGGGTCTCCCTATATACGCGACGGTACGTGGGAGCGCAGTCCGTGTTAGACCACTATCGAGTCACAGAAGGAGGAATCACCCAACCTAATGTGAAACAACAGTGACTATGTTTAAAGACGCCGGAACACGTCTCTAACCTAGACCTCTAGATATTTGCGTTTAGTTCCAATGCGTTTTTAGATTCATTTGGTTCATTTTACAGTTGATCTTGAGATTAAGTTTCGATTTCAAGCTCTATCGTATGTTCGCTCACAATTACCTAGATGCAATCTATATGCCAAAGAATTTCGTTTTGTTCGATGAATTCTAGCTACGAGAGGGCAAGGAATTTTTAACCAAACAAAACAAGTACAAGCAAACAAGCAACTTAATGCAACTAAAGCGAGAAAGGAAATTTTTCTTTTGAAGATGCAAACCAACAAAATGTTTTTTTCCTTTTCAATTTTTAAAGCAAAGCTACTAGTTTGATTTCTTTTCAATGACACAAAGCACCTAAATGAATTTGGAGGAACCAGAACACCAAGTAAACTGCTTAATGAAAGCACACAAAGTTCCCAAAACATTCAACCAAAGCTTCCAAATCAAAGGAAAACAAAATTTCGCACGAGCTATGTGATCTAAGCTCTTGCAAGACAAGCAAGGACTGCAAGCAAGGAGGAAGCGAACAGAAACCACTCGGAAACACAATCCAAAACACTCCGACAATCACTGAACGAGTGCGAAAACAAATCTGAAATCAGCTGGTCAAACAGGCAAACAAGATTCCTACGGCAGGCTTGACACACACACAACCTCTAGATGTCCTAGGGCTAGAGTGCGAAATCAATAGAGAAAAGCGAACACCCGAAGGACGAGAGCCACAACCAGTCGATTAGAGACTCAACCCAATCCGGCAATTGCAAGAGTAATGATGGAAACACGAACCAAGCAGCGAAAGCAAAAGGGAAGGTATTTGCAAACTTAAAAACTGAGCAAAAACGAAACTTTATGGAACCAAGCTCCGCAATCAAGCAGTTCAGAGTTCAGACAGTGAAAAACAAGTCATCAGACAGGTGGAGAGAAGAAGGGAAAGTCACAGCAAGAGGTTCAGGAGGCCAATTTGGTCAAGAATGAGTTTTACAGGATCAGCGCGGGTAGCCTTCAGCAACTCGGCGCTGACAGGGGGAGGCCTGTAGCAACTTTGCGACGTCAGCGCGGAAGAACAAGGATAAAGCGTGCTGTCTCAGAAAAACGAGGTCAGCGCGGAAATAAAACACACAGACGCGATGACAAAAACCACAAAGAAGCGGGGGCGCGATGCCAGCGCGGAAGGACACGAATAAAGCGCGCTGCCTTTGAAAACGAGGTCAGCGCGACTGTTAGACGTACAGGCGCGATGGAAAGAAAACCAAAGAACAGGGTCGCGATGTCAGCGCGACTGTTCGGAATTAAAACGCGCTGAGGGAAAAAAACAAGGAAGGCCAAAATAAAAACTTCCCAAACCAAAGGCAAGAGCCTTTTAACAATAAAGATGCTTCCCAGAAACACCCAGAAAGTTCATAAGCAAAAGAGACAATCCCAAAAACTCGAAAAGAGATCAATCAAAGCCAAACACAAAAGTGGACTCAAGAGACAAAAAGGCTGATCCCCAGCGGAGTCGCCAAATTGTTGGAGAGGTAAATCCCCTCTACGGATAGAGGCGATCCCTACTAGCCCAGCAGGGGTCTAGCAACAATCACACAATGCTGCTACGCATGTTCCTAATTACAATTAAACAAGAGGTAAAGAGCACCTACTTGGATTCCTGCGCTGTCGTTTGACGAAGAGATGTTGCCTTCGCTCCTTCGCTTCGGCTGGTCACAATCCTCCGCGATCTCCGCGAATAGATACCTGCACACACGAAGGGGAAACAAACGCAAGCGTGAAATCTAGTAAAAGCAACCATACATCAGTCAGAAAAGATGTAATTCACATTTAACCATTGCATAGACAAATGAGAATGGAACAATAATAGTAGTCATCTATTATTAATCAGAATAGAGAAGAGTACAACCAAATGTTCTGACGTCGGTAACCTTCTCAGGAGGGGCCAGTCAGCATGTATCTCAAGCATTCACCTTTGAGGATGATTCTCCCAAGACAAACAACTCTCTCTCTCTCTCACAAATAGCACAAAACAACCTTCCCTAAGCAATCAATCACTTCCACACCTAGCACACCAAACCTATAGCAGCAATCTGAGCACTACAAGCTCTGTACAATCCAAGCTATTCCAAGCTAAGTCTAACTATGTCCAACTAGCTGCTCATGGTAATGGTGAGAGTTTATATAGGAGAAGGAGTCTCCTAAAAAGGTGGAAGGATGAGCTTACTTTCAAGGGGAGTTGTTGGAAAGGGTCGAACAGACATGCCATAGAAGGAAGTCGACATTCACAAAGCTAACAACCAAGCCTGGAGTGATCTGGAAGGCTGGTTGTTTGAACAAATTCGCCCAAACTGGATCAGCGCGGATTATAAGGAGACTGCCGCGCTGTCGGCGCGTCTCAATAACTGGGACAGTCATGTCAGCGCGGAAGCACACGGTAAAGGTGCGCTGTGGGCCATCGCGGAAAAGTGGTGTTCTTCCGCGCTGGCAGCACACAGAATACACTACAGAGCGCCTGTCATCGCGGTTATTTTAGGGACAGACGCGCTGATGACCAAAACTTTGGAAAAATGGGTTTTTAACCAGTTCAGGGAGCAGGAGCTTAATGATTGTGAATTCTGGGCACAGCAGGATGACTGACAGGAAGGCAGTGACAAATTACTGTGTAACACCCCCTTCCTTAATTGTGGTCCTCAGAGCCCCTCAATTTTTTATTTTTAACCGTTGACTATTAATCTTAGGTTTAATTTTATTAATTTAATATTAATTTTAATTAGTAATTAACATATAGAGTCATAATAAATTAATTTATTAAAATAGAAATAATTTTAATTATTTTCCAAACTTTGGGATTTCAAGACCGCGGGGAATAAATCAGTTGATGACTTCATGGATTATATTTATTAGTTATATTTATTCATAAGTGTATAAAATGAAGGCAAAATAAGACATGGTTTCTATTAGAGACATGGTTTTAAAAAAACCACAGGAATGAATTATTTTTTAGGGAAGAATAGAAATATGAATTTACAAGTTAAGAAATATTTGGGAAATATTTTTATTAAAATATTTTATTCCCAATTATTTAAAAGTGATATTTCTAAAAATTGAAGAGTGGTAGAAAATCAATTATTTTCAAATTTTACGAAAATTGTTAAGCACCTGAAGGATAATTAAGGCAAATTGAATCATCAAATAATTTTATCAAAAGACAGAGGATTAATCAATTCTATAAAAATGATCAATCAACCATATTATTGCAGATTGCAACCAAATTTATGGGCAGTTAACATATTATTAAGGAATAACTTCAACCAGGTTTAGGTTTTTAAGGAGGAAGATTCTATAAAAAAGATCAATCAACTATATTATTGCAGATTGCAACCAAATTTATGGGCAGTTAACATATTATTAAGGAATAACTTCAACCACATTTAGGTTTTTAAGGAGGAAAATCAGCAGCCAAAGGATCAACTACAAATTTTAGGTAGGAAAATCAACATCAATAAACCAATTCCCATAATTGAAGGCAAAGTATTTTCCATCAGTTTGAAGTTTTTTGCATCAAATAGAAATATTATTTATTTTTAGTTTCTTGTTTGGCATTTTATTCGAGGAAAATTTTAACAGTTTGGGATTATGTTTTCTTTATATTGTTTGATTTGTAATGTAAAAGGGTTGGCTTTTGAGTATAGAGAGCCTCATATTTTTGTAAAGCCTGATATTACAGAGTTTTAATTTAGGGTTTTCTAGCTTCAGTTTATTGACCTTGTGTACATGTGAGTGTTTCCAACAATTACATAATCTTTTTCGCATATATTTTAGTTAGTATAGGACATTAGGAAGGGCTAGGCTGAGTATCATCCTCCCTTTCTCTACTGAATAATTAATTGAACAATATGTTTAATTAGTCACCTAGAAATAATTGGATTGTTGTTTCTATTCTATGCTTAGATGTATTTTTTTTCAATATAGAGATTCTTCTACATGTTTATGTTCTTAGTTAGATAACTAGACATTGAGGAAGGATATCTAATTGTTTAATTTCTCCTCCATTCCTCCATCCAAACCTTTCAAGCTATGTTTTTCTGTCATCGTTGAACAATGACACTTTGATCAAGTCTCTGCAATAGAAGGCCTTATTTATTAAACATGAATTTGTGACTCATCAATAACCACCTGTAATAAAAACCTCTAGATCTAGAAATTGTTCTCCATAGGCTGCTGTCTAGTGAAAGTGAACAACAAAAATCCTCGTAACTTTTGAGGGAGCCCCCTTTGGTTCGAGGGCCAACTTGAACCCAAAGTTGGTTGAGTTGTTTCTTGGTGCAGTTTCGTAGCCAAGAACTGCCTTCGAGAAATATTACAACATTTGGCATTATTTTCAGGAGCGAAGTAACAAAGATATTTTCCCTAGAGAATGATTAGTCTGGATCTATTCCTTGTTGGTGAACAAGGAGTATACATTTGATATTGGTTGTATTTCTTTCACCTGACGGCTCCACATTGTCTATATGACGATTCCATTGGGGAATCCACTGGTTTGGGATGTCAGCTGCATTCAATGATGTGTTCACTCAAGATCTTATATTAATTACTTTCAGTAGTATATCTTTCTTCCTCTTGGAGGTGATGAAAAGTCGCAGACATAAACAAAGGATGCAATCTTCAGAATCCAATTGTAAGTATAAGTTACCTATGGAGTTTAAATTTCACATTGTAAATATTTTTCAAGTTTTCAATTACATGCAAGGTGATCTGCCAGATAATCAACTACTCACTTGGTTGCACTAAAAGTTATACTATATTTAACAGGAAAAAGTTTCAACTCAATTAGGTGGAGGTGTGTGGGATTGGATAAATTTATTTTCAAATTTTAGTGTGCAGTAGTTAGTTTCATTTTGAGCAGTTTTCAGTTTTCAAATTTCAGTGTGGGGTCAATCTCAAAATTGATTCCAATTCACAGTTGCAGGATATTGAAAAGAGCACAGTTAACTATTGACTTCATAACAAAATGGATAAGACATTGTTCTTTAGTTTCAGTTTGATTTCAGATCACAACATGTTTCATATTTCAAATTGTAGCTTACAGGTAAAAATCATAATTGAATTGAATTGTCGTGACTCCATGCCCAATGGATGCAAGACACCTAGTTTACAAGTTCTCTGCATTCTAGAGGGGGAGGTAGTCCTCACTTGGAGCCTACGTTGTAACATATTGTTTTCCTTCTAATCCATTTTGTACATTAAGCCTCAATCCACATTTCAAATAAAATTTAAAAGAAAAAAATAAAAATAAAAATAAATCAATGAATATATGTATATAATGATAATGTTAATTATTAATTAAATAATAAAACATAATTAATTAAATTAACAAATATAAATAAAGTTTATATATATATATATATATATATATATATATATATATATATATATATATGTCATTAATATTAATTAAAAGTTAAGAAATTAATTAGGGTAATTTTAAACATGTTGGTGGATTATTACATTGGGATTGGGAATAATCTTAGGTTTAATTTTATTAATCTAACATTAATTTAATTAGTAATTAACGGTAAAATTGTAATTAACATATAGAATCGTAATAAATTAATTGATTAAAATAGAAACAATTTTAATTATTTTCCAAGATTTGGGAATAAATAAAAAAACCATAGGCAATAATTATTTTCTATGGAAGAATAGAAATATGAATTTACACGTTAAAAAATATTTGGGAAATATTTTTATTAAAATATTTTATTCCCAAATATTTAAAATTAATATTTCTAAAATTGAAGACGTATAAAATCAATGATTTCCAAATCATTTTAAAATTTTATGCACGGATAATTGAGACGAATTGAATCATTAAATAATTTTAACAAAAGATAGAGGATTAATCAATTCTGTAAAAAGGATTAGTCAATCACATTATTTCATATTGCAACCAGATTTATGGGTAGTTAATAGATTATTAAGGAACAACTTCAACTAGATTAAGGTTGTTAAGGAGGAAGATCAACAGTCAAAGGATGAACTACACATTTCAGGTAGGAAAATCAACATCAATAAACCAATTCCTTGAATTGAAGGCAAAGGATTTTCCAGCAGTTCGAAGTTTCTTGCAACAAATAAGAAATATTATTTATTTTTAGTTTCTTGTTTAAGATTTTATTCCATGAAAATTGTAATTGTTTAGGATTATGTTTTCCTATATATTGTTTGAATTGTAATGTAAAAGGGTTGGATTTTGAGCCCAGAGAGCCTCTTATTTTTGTAAAGCCTGATATTGCAACGTTTTAATTCAGGGGTTTCTAGCTTTAGTTTATTGACAAAGCTTGTGTACATGTCAGTGTTTTTTTTTTCTCGGTAAATCTATTCTATTCTATTCTATTATATACATGAAAACATTACAATCATAGAGTCAGGTTGCCCAAGGCCGACTGTGGCTCTTTGGGTTAGCATTTCGCAGCTCAGTATTAGCCCTCGCAGGGGCAGCATTTCCATATAGAACCGCTTCCACATCGCGACATAACACAACATTGTTTTCAGACCATACAAAAACATCCCGCGCAGGGGCTTCGGAGCAAAAATTCATCCCTCGCAGGGGCATCAGAAGACTTATGACAGCTCCCTTACGAGTCCTACTAACAAAACCAGAGCAAACATAGACATATATATAAACTAGAGAGACACAGACAGAGACATATAACCTATACCAGACACAGACAGAGACGTATGACCTATACCAGACCTGAACAAGTGTGGAGGACGACAGAGTGTGCCACTGGAAGCTATTCCTCCGGCTTCTCCTCGAGAATTCTGCACCACCCGTAATGTTCTGGGAAGCCGTCCCACTCTTCCACTGCGTTCTTCTTGGAGGTCGACGCCTCCTGCTCCTGAGGTCGGTTAGGAGTCTGCTCAGGTACCCCCGCTGGCTCTTCCTCGACATTTTCCGGTTGTTCACCTGGGAGCTCCCCCTTGCTGCCCGAACCGCCTTCACCTTCCTGAGAATCCTCAATGAATAAAACCGAGATGTGTGCATTGATGCGGGAATTGTCCCTCGAGCTGCCAAGAGTGAAGATGGCAGATCCGAACGCTGGAAGAGGGTGCGGTCCAGCATTGGGATTGCCCGTGTCCATGAATTGACTTGCCTGGATAGGAGTGGCCCCTGCCCTTCTGTGGCAGTAACAACAACAGCAGTGGTGGTGGGATTCCGCAGCAGGGTGGCGAGAAGAACCTCCTCGAGCAGAACCCCGTCGACTGAGCAACCTTTGCCTGGGTCTAACCATCTTTGCAGGGATGCCGGTGGCTTGAAGCAGAGCGGCAATTGAAGGCTTTCCCGGCTTGAGTCGCCTCCCAACAGAATTAAGTCCTCTCCCAACAGTTCTGGGACGAAGCTCAACAGAACAGAAACAGCAACCAACAGAATATCCGAGCTTGAGACTTCCCTTGGCTTCTTGAATGCTGGCTGTAACAGCAAGAGCTGTAGCCTGAATGATAAGATTGCCAACAGAAACCTGAACTGCGTGATCCTCGCTCTGAGCATAGACCTGCAACATTCCCTCATCCTTCTTAAACCTCTCAACATTCTCTCGAGACCTGTTCTCCATAACTGCTCTCTGCAGCCTCCCCATTTCACCTTACGCTGCATTGAATGCCCTGCGATCGCGTCTCAGCTCTTAACTCCTCGGCGGCGAGAGGCATTGAATTCCCCGGTTGATCTCGAGGCAGCACATGTCTGGCATGTGGCTCCTCACTGCCACTCGTACTAACACCCGCATCCGGGGGTGTACATGTCAGTGTTAACAGTGATTACATAATCTTTTCTGCATATATTTGAGGTAATATAGGACATTGGGAAGGGCTAGGATGAGTATCAACCTCCCCGATGTCCCTCTACAATGTTATTTTCTCTACGAAATAATTAATTGAACAATTTGTTTAATTAGTCACTCATAAATCATTAAATTGTTGCTTCTATGCTATGCTTAGATGTATTTTGTTGAAAAATGTGCAACAAGAAATGTTAAATTTAGAATGTGCTAAAAATAGCATGTCTAAAAATAGCAGTTTGGCCAGTGAGGTTAGTGAGGTCATTGGCCACATTGGGTGAGAGGTGAAACTGCTAAAAATAGAAAGTTCTAAAAATAGCATTTCTGGGTCCCTTCCTATTCATAACAGTCCCTAGTCTATCTATAGGAAGTAAATTTAATTTTGGTCTTAACAGTAGTTGGAAATATTAATTAATTAATTCAGTTGAGTTAATTAGTTAAGGAAATTCGAATTTGAAGTCTTTGTGAGCATGCACATGAGTTGTCCCAATGATTGAGAAATTTATCCTTTATTTCCTCCACTGATTAAGGGAATAAGTATGAGTTCTATAATGAGAGAATCAGTTGACTTAGTTCTAACTAGTCAAGTCCAATTAGATTATTTTAACAAGTTGTTAAAATAATAAAATATAGTTTGTTAATGCTTGCATGCATGTGACAACTATTATTTTAGATAATTGAGGATTCACTCATGGATAACTGTTGCATGTCAGTTTTGTCAGAGACCCAATTGAGATCAGATGAGGAACAATGTATTATCAGATGCTTGGATATTTCTAGTAAGTATTCCTTGCATGGAGAAGGATCTATTTCCAAGAGAAATACTTAATATAGGAGATTGGAGGACTTGTGGCCTATATATTGAGGCCTAGGTAGTCTATGATCTTCATCTTCATATCTTCATAGTTCATTGAGAATTGGATAGCTTGAGAGCTGATTCTTTTTGTATTGTGAAGAGGATTTCCACTTGATTGATAATACAGTGTTGGGATTTTATGCTGGTGCTTTCCCCAATGATATATTCTGTGTTATGTGTGACTGATTTCTCTTGATCAGTTATGTTTCTACTTGATGTTGCTCATGAATTCGATTACGCTTCCGCTTAATGTTTTGTGGAAGTAGAACAAGTATTATGCTTTAGGACATTGCATATATCGGTTTGTTCTATAGGTTAAATTTCTACATATTTTTGTTCACTGTAGAGATTCTTCTACACGTTTATGTTCTTAGTTACATAATTATACATCTAGGAAGGATATTTAGTGGTTTAATTTCTCCTCCATTCCTCCATAAAAACCTTTGAAGCTATGTTTTCTGTCATAGCTGAACACTAGCACTTTGATCGAGGCTCTGCAAGAGAAGGAATTATTTGTTAAGCAGGTATTTTTGAATCATCAACAACCACCTAAAAAACAAACCTCTAGATCTGGCCATTTTGCTTCATAGGTTGTAGTCCAGTGATAGTGAACAACAAAAGACCTCGTAACTCTTGAGGGAGCCCCCTTTGGTTCAAGGGTCAGCTTGAAACCAAAGTTGGTTGAGTTGGTTACTTGGAGCAGTTTTGTAGCCAAGAACTGCCTTCGAGAAACATTACAACAATAGATTTGATGTTAAGACTAGTGCACCAACTATCATGATAACGTTTCAAATCCATCAACTTGCTACCATCAATTTCACTTGTTGTGATCTATCCTACCTTTTCTCATCCCACTATTAATATTATTGGTTGAAGTGGTAGATCCTTGATAATTATGAGCTCGTGAATTTTTGTGACATCTTCTCTTTGTTGACATATGTAGCTAGCAACTCTACCTTGGTAATATTAGATTGTGCTTTTATCTATTTTTGTCGCTACCATTTTTATTATCAAAATTTCAACATGCAAAATGATATTTATATTTAAATGAAAGGAGTATTTTTGCTAAGTATGTCATACATGTGACATCCCCACCCATGGTCCTCTCATCAAAGACATTGTAATTATTTTTACTAAAATGTGAAATCCAAAAGGGGATTGAGTCAAAGGGACACAAATTGTAGAGCTGGGGAGGAGGATTGCTTGCTTGGGATGTTGTGGTTTCTCGTGTAGAGAAGGAAACCAAAATTGCAGGATAACCATTAAAGGTTGGTTGGTGCATGAATTCAAGGGACTGGTTCTAAAATTAAATGGGATGCAAGAGAAAGTAATGAGGCCCATGTTGCTTGAAAAAAACAACCAAAAAATAGGACAAAGATTTATGTTGGGGACTACTAATTGCAAGGCAACAAGGATGCAATAGTAAATGTTGGTTGGGAAAGAGGGCAAGGAAGAATCCTTGTACAACAAGGAAAATACAACAACAAGAATTCATTGGAGTCGAGTCTAGACGTAGATGAGGGGACACCCATTCAAGCATTCAATGGGGAACATTCAACAGAGGCAGATATAACAAAAGTCAAGAGAAGGGGATTGGTCCTCAGGTTCCCTGGAGGTTGAGGGTGGAGATAATAGACTCTGTAGCCCTATAACAACTTGGGAAGAGGCCATCCTAAAGCAACATCAAAGCAAGACATGATTGAAGACTTATGGTTACTGCATAATTGTTACAATGGATTCTGCACTGCCTAGGAGGGGGTGAATCAATGTGTGTGCACTTGGGGTGAGGTAGAGTACCTTTGGATTCTGGACTGCCTAGGAGGGGGTGAATCAATGTGTGTGCACTTGGGGTGAGGTAGAGTACCTTTGGACCCCCTCTATTGACAAAGGCATAGAAGTCAACTGGTGGGATTGAGGAAGAAGTTCCTCTGGAGTCCCTGTTTCAGTTGGCATCTAGTGCGTAAATCCCTTAAGCAAGCATCCTCCTCAGACTGTGGAATCTGGTTCAGGGGTGACAACTACAAGTGTGGTTGGAGCTATCTATGGTTGGGTGGATAATCCTTATCCCATAATCAGTTTCCTTGCAAATTCAAGATAAGTATCTTCTTATGCTTGTCTAATGGTCGATGAATCATGATGCTTTTCTGATTATAATAGTTCTATATTTTGGAACAATATTTGTGTTGTTAATTCTTGAACATATGGTTGCACCTATGTGGGCATATTAAAATGATGGATATGATAAATATATCTCTGTGTGTGTGGTCACTTTAAAATGAACGACACTAGTAAATAAAATAAGTGCATGCTAGCTTCTGGGTTGGAAAATAAATGTTGTGTGAATAACTTGTTGGTGTTGATCACAAAATATCTGATACATAAATATGTAATAAACCACATGATAATATGGGCTAAGCTATAACGCTGAGATGAAATTTGTTCTACATGAAATGTTAAACTGCATGAGAAACAACACTTAAATAAATAATATATAGGAATCAGGACATGTTACAGGCCGTAGAGGAAGCCATGAGAACTCGGAATGAAACTTGGGAACTATCGGCTTAGAGGCCCTTTATATTAATATGAAATAGTTACATGGAAGACCATATGCTTAGTAGGGTATGCATCCACTTACATTAACTTATTTTCTTGAGTTACAAGTTGTTGTGTTGCACAACAAGAATTATATTAACGTTGAAGGGTTTGTTTCCCTCGGGGCTGTTCGAAACCCATATGCTTTACCCAAATGGCCTCTCAACAATGTATCAACAATGCCTGGATATATTTCGTTAGCACCCTAGTGTTTTTGTTCAGGAACTTGAAGGCTCTGTGTAGTTCCACAGAGCCACTTGCAGGCTTGACATGGATTTTGGCACCATCGACATGTGATAGGTGAGGTGGGAACCTTTAAGGAGTTCACGCCAAGCCCTTGGTAGGTAAGAGCCATAAGAGAAACTACTCCTCCATTCCTGGGATTCCATGTCCAAGCATGGGGAACACAAGCAGGCCAAGGACCCATTAGATAATCTATCTCCTGAGCCTAGGAGGGGTAGCACCACAGAATGCCTTAATGAATCATCGACATAGGCATGGAGCATTGGTGTTGACCTCGAGTTATTCCAGACCTATGAGCCAAAGCCCTGTTCGAACAGGTCGACTCAAGAAAACCTATGCAGAGGAGAAACCTGTTGTTGGGGCGATCATGGAGATCCCCATCTGAAACATCGCATAAGGCAAGGTCAAAATCCCTTATTCGAGCCATGGAGTAGAATGAGAGAAAAAAATTGTTGCGATGCAGAGGGATCGAGCCCTAAACTTATAAGAAAGGATCTGGTAACCCCGTCCTTTCGTTGATCAAACCCTAGCTATGGAGGCCTTCCATTGGTGTGACGAGACTTGTCACTAACATGATTGGACAAGGATTCAAGGTTGATGTGGCCTAGAAGGTTCATCCTGGAACATTTCGAGTGTGTAGGATAAGGAGGGAGCCAAGTTGGAGCATTGAGATGACATGGTAGGTTGATGGGAGCCTGACGCTAACACCATTGGCTAGAAGAGTGGCCCACTGGTTAGGTGGCCTGGAAGTCTAGCCCAGAAGAATGGAAGGGAGGCACTCTAGGAAGTATTAAGAGAAAAAGGTGGGATGACATAAGGAGGGTATGTGTATTAGCCGACACCATTATCGTGGTGTTATTGGTTGGGGACTAGCCCATCTATTAAGTTAACTCGACGACATGACCTCGTAAAAATAAAGAGGATTTACAAAGGAGGCTCTGGGGTAAAGGAAGAGAGATTAAGTGGTGTAAGTTGCAATGGAAGCCTGGATTTTTCATAGTGGACCAAGGGAGAAGGGACCATACGGTCCTACCATGCACACAAGCTTGATAAGAGAGCCCCAACAGTTGGTAAATATTGTTCTTCGGAATGTGCCAGGAAGGACTTGAAGGAATGACATAGGTCGATTGCACTAGCCAACATGCGATCCCGACAATGTTCTAATTGGTGGGAGGTGGGCCCACAATTAGGTCAGACTGACAATGTGAACCCAAGGAGTTAAAACGGTTCCGTAAGAGAAGGTACACAAGTTATTATGACTGGGATGATGTGGGCCATTAGCGGTGGTAATTGATAGTTAGATTGTGGACCAATGAGGAGACGACATGGATGGGCCCACTCTCCATGTCAGCCTGGTACAAGGAACCCAGTGGGAACCAAACGCGTAGTTTGGGAAATATTGGGAGATGGTAAGCGAGATGATGTGTCTAGTGGGACCCACTCAGAAGGCATTTGGCTAGTCCGGGGAGCGAAGGCTCATCGGGTTTTCAGTGGGCATAACGAATATATATATATATATATATATATATATATATATATATATATATATATAGATATATATATGTATGTATGTACCCCATTCCTCTAATGGTAACCTGAGGGGTCAGGTATGTTACAGAGTGGTATAAAAGCATCTAAGTTCAACACTAGGCTTGGATGGGCCTATCAAAAGCAAGAAGTCAGAGCCCATCATTGGACTCTATCGTGATTAAGCAACAGTAGGGACTCCCCAAGGGGATAATAATTTTTAGAAAATTAATAAAACAAATGTTTAGGTGTTAAAATATGGTTGTAAATGATTATGACATGCATGATTGATGTATTTATATTGTGCTACAGTTGTGTGGCATGGTTGAGTATATGTTTGCTTTAGTGTATCATCATTGTTGGTCATATGATGAGCCTTTGCATGCTTGTCAGAATATGTATGAGACTATTAATATGATGCAAGGAACCTTAGGAAAACTCCCTGTGTTGCTTGCATTATGTATATTTACAAATTTTTTTATTTATGTGTATGATAGCTAATCAAGATGTATGTGCATGTGAATTCTCACATCATTCCGTGATTACTTTTGTTGCATAACATGGTTGCTAATATTGATTTCATATATATATATATATATATATATATATATGATAATTGGATGGGAACATCTAATGGCTTGTATATGATATAGTGCCTCAATAGATTAAAGCTATGATGTTGTGCAACTTTTAGAAGGCCAAGTGGATGATAACTACGTGGTTGCATGTATTTATTATAGAAACAAAGATAATTGTTAGTTATGGAACAATCGCATGAGCATAGTGCATGCTAACTGGGACAATGTTACGAAATGTGCTAATTTGACTGCATGCAGACCTTATAATGCATCCGTGTGAACATGATAATTACAAGTATGATATATATTAATACAATATAATATTTTTCTAATTGATCCTTTGAATTTTTAGATGCTATGATTGTTGTTGATCTTAACAAGAAGGCCAATTTCTTCTTATGTTTAAAAGTTGATTAAAAATAGTAGTGTGGCTTCAATAGACAGAATGATTTTAAATAATGTTGTTAGTGTGGTCAAAAATTGAACTCTAATTTTTGCATAATAATAATCATGAATAATATAATACACAAGTGTTGCTAAGTTTTGAAAACAATCTTATGTATGTGACAACTGATGTCTTGGTTTATGATTGGTGGATTGATGATTAAGGATTTGTCACAAATGTAGGATTACATACTTTGCCTAATATGGTAAAATATGACAACTAACATATGTGTCATTAATTTACTTTATGAGCTAATAGCTAAGTGTATATGGCGGAAAATAGCAAGACTTAGTGGAAGAGGAAGGAAATAGGTATCATGGAATTGTGCAACAAGATATAGACCAAGCCCATTGAAAACGAGAATGAAGGAGATTCCTCTAAGAGAAGAGTTAAAGATTTGCAGGGAAGAACTTAGAAAACTCACTATGAAGCAACAAGAATTGGTTGGGTGGAATACTGAGTTGCAAAGATAGTAGTGAGAAAGTACATACCGAGTTGAATCCTCCAAAAGAAAGGATGGTAAAAGCAAGAAGAGGCTGTGTGATGCTGAGAATGAGGAGAATATAATCTCCTATTGGAACTATGGGGAAGGAAATCAGAAAACAGACTATCCCCATAGGCATGAGAATAAATGAAATAGTCCCTATGAGCCAGAGGGACACACATCAACAATGCAGGATGCCAAGAAGGAGGGGGGGGGGGGGGATTCCCTCAAGCTCCTTGACATATATATGTGTACATGTGAGTTAAAAAGGGTCCCTTGTGAACTTGTGGGGAATATAAGATTTCAAGGTCACTGCAGAGACTTGTGAAGAAGTATTTAACTGATTTTCGTATGTGAATGTGCATATGTACATATGTACATATGTACCTATGCGCATTAGATGATGGTTGGGAGTGCCATGAATGTTGGACTCATGGAGATGGAGTTAATTTTGGGGACTATTTATTTATGCTTATGTGCTATGGCTTAATTTACTGAGTTATTGATTTGATATAATTTTGGTTTAGACTTGTGCATGGTGATGTTGGTTTTGGTTTTGGTTATCATGCTAGTTTTGGTATTGTTTACGATGTTGCATGTTGTTTTGTGAACAATTGTTGTTGTGAATTTAATGTCCTTTTTAAATAATTTCCTTTTTTTCCTCTTGCATTGGTTTTCAATTTTTAAATTTCAAGATCGAATGTTTAGGAATCTTGGACTAAGGATGTTGGAATGGCAGGAAGGCCATAAAACCCTTAAAAAGGGGTAAGTGCTTGATATGCATGCAGAGGAACATGCCTAGTAAAGTTCAAGGTGAGATGGAATACTAGTGGGAAATGGACATGAACATAACAACAAACAAAAATTGAAATATTACTGGTGTGAAGAGATTGTATAACACAAGCTTGGCCTCAATGAGGAGTCATGTAAACCCTGGATCTATTTGGGCACAAGCTAATGGTTCTTGTGGCCATGATTAAGTAACGTAACAACCTAATGGGTTCGTTGGGTCCATGAGAATAATGGATAGAGACATATGTAGCCAGGAAACTGGCAAGAAGGGAGTCCTCTTAATCCTTGATTATATTTGCAGATGTGATTATATGTTGCATACATGATTATGTTTATGGCCACTTATATCTTGCATGCTTGATTTTATGTGAAGGGATGCATGTATATTTCATATGTGATAATGTTGATGGATACTAGTATGATGCGTCCATGATTGTGTTGACAGATGGTGGTATGTGCCATACATGCTCATGTTGATTGATGTATATTTTTAGACCTATGAAAATTCCATTGTTTCTGATAGAGCTTTCAGAGGTCATTAAAATATAAGGATGAATGCTAAAAAAAAATCAAGGATATTGACGACTTGAAAAGAATTCCCACTGTGATGAGGAATTTATTAGGCAGAAAGGAGAATTCTGCTAAATTATAATTATGTGAACATATCTATTACAACATACCCATGTTAAGTTCAAGAACATGGGAAAAAAAATGAGGCAATATGGCTTGGTTCACATGCATGGAGACAAGGTGATCTCTGGATTAATTGTGACATTGTGATATGTCATATGAGACAAGGTAGTTTCTGGATTACTGTGATATTATGTATTGTGATATGCTATGTGTATATGTGCTTTGTTGTATATGTGCATGTGTTGTGCATGGGAATGGGATAAAGTTGTATTACATGCATTGTGACGTATGATGTGTATAAGTATGTGATATTAAATGTGTTTAGGTCAGGCGGGTATGGGACAATATAGACTTGTGTGTTGTGTTTGTGTGTTCAGGTCAGGTAGGCATGGGACCATCTGGGCCTATGTGTTGTGTTTGTGAAAAAGTGTTCAGATGGGTATGGGATTGTCTGGGGCCTTACCACACACAAACATGTATGGTACTGCCAGAGCCTACACAGGTGTGAAACACACCTATATTCCTATTGACAGAAGACTACCTGGTTGGTAGTGCCCATAATCACTATATTGGGATTGGTATTAAGTGGTCATACTGAGGTTGATGAGTCACTTAGTAAAATTAAATCAAAGAGAAGAGAAGAGAAGGCATTGGATGCTTGCCAACGGGCAACCAATCTGGTGTGTGTACGTGATCAAAGTGAAGAGAAGGCACTAGATTCTTTCCGACAGAAAACCAATCTGGTGCGTGTACATGGTAAAAGTGAAGATAAGGAAGTGGATGCTTGCCGATGGTCAATGAATATGGTGTGTATACATTGTAAAAGTGAAGAGAAGGCACTAGATGCCTGCTGATAGGCAACCAATCTGGTGTGTGTACCTGGTCAAAGTGAAGAGAAGGCATTGGATACTTATCGACGGGAATCCAAATATTGTGTGTGTACATGGTCAAAGTGAAGAGAAGGCACTAGATGCTTGCTAATGGGAAACCAATCTGGTGTGTGTACGTGGTCAAGGCGAAGAAAAGGAACTAGGTGTTTACTGGGTTAGCTACCGATTAAGTGTATGTAAAGGAAGCAACAAGGAAGAAAACCAAGATAAATATCAATATTTCAGGACTTTGAGATTTTGTTTTATGAATCTAAATTCAATGATCTGATTTATGAGGACTGGGTTATGAGCTAACCTGATTTTTCTAACTCATGAACAAACTGCTAATGAGGTATGAATTAAAATTATTGCATTTCGTTAATGATGGAACTTATGGCGGCATATGTGACATGATGTAGGAAGCATGAAATCACCTAGTGGGGTGGATGGACTAAGCTACAAGATAAATAGTTGTAGTTGAAAGATATAAAATGTGCAATGGAACATTGATTAAATATTTCAAGAATAGGGCCATTGTGATACAATAACATCAATGATGTCAGTTGATTCCATGAAGCATGCTATGACTGTATAATGGTAGTTTTGAAGGTAAGGATGTGCCTTGAATTTAAACTCCTTCTGATGTGAGGAAGCCTTTCCAAGGAATGGATCGCCCGAGGGACTAAGAAGCAAAGAAGGGGATACCTAAAATTGTAAGGTGAGTGATTGCACGAAGAGGGGGGTAATTGGATTGCCCAAGGGATTGAGAAGGAGAGAAGGGAAGGCTGGAAAATGAGTTGGGTTTCTTGGTCATGAACATAACTAATTGAAATCATAAGCACATTGGGGTTGTATCGGGAAGCAATGAGCCGGGAACTGCTCGTTAATGGAACAAGAGTGCAAAGAAAGGCCATGTTGGATATTTGAGGCATACTACCCTCCATAACAAAGGAAATAATTCAAGCCGAATTTGGTGCAACAAAAGCACCAGGAAATTACGAAGAGCCACAAAAAGTGGTTGATCTGATTTAAATTTTCCTTTGTAATTGCTTAGTTGCTGGGCATGCAACTATGAATGTTCGACATGCAAATATATGTAAATGCGGTGAAGAGTTGTAAATATAAAGCTCCAAAGTCAATACATTATTCTTTCTATATTTAGTATGTTTCCTCTGTGTATATGGATAGATGAACACTGAGGGTAGTGTTCTCTCAAGGGGGAGGGGACTATGATAGCCCCACCCATGGTCCTCTCATCAAATACATTGTAATTATTTTACTAAATGTGAAATTCAAAAGGGGACTGAGTTAAAGGGACATAGATTCCAGACCTTGGGAGGAGGATTGCTTGCTTGGGATGTTGTGGTTTCTTATGTAAAGAAAGAAACCAAAGTTGCAGGACAACCGTTAAAGACTAGTCGGTGCATGAATTCAAGGGTTTGGTTCCAAAATTGAATAGGCTGCAAGAGAAAGTACTAAGGCCCATGTTGCTTGGAAAACAACAACCAGAGAAGAGGACAAAGATTTATGATGGGTTTTTTGAATTACAAGTAACCAAGGATGCAATCATGAGGGAGGAAGAATCCTTGTAAAATAAGGAAAATAAAACAACATGTATTCATTGGAGTCGAGGCTAGAGGCAGGCTGGGGGACACCCATTCGAGACTTCAATGGGGAACATTCAACATAGGCAGAGCAAAACCAAAGTAAAGAGAAGGGGATCATTCCTCGGGTTCCATGGAGGTTAAGGGTTGAGATAGTAGACTATGGAGCCATGTAACTGTAGAAATTTTGAATAATTTAACACATATTCAACAGAGATTATCCTGATCATGTACTATTTTGGAATACATACACAATACATAAGCTCCTCTACGTTGATCATCAATATAGCAGCATCAATAACAATAAAACATCAAGAGCATTCACACATAAACACAGTATGTAACCCAGGGAAAGCATCTCGCTAAAAACCCCACACTATCTGTATATTAATGATTGAGACCATGTAACATTACAAAGTACAATGCTTATCACAAGCAATCCAGTACCAGCTCCACCTGTTACACACAATACAGCTAAGATCTGATCTCCAAATCTATTCCACTGCTTGCCTGCCTCCACTGCTCAATACCTGCTCAAGAATGAATGAGAATGGTCTACCAAACTCGTATTTCACCTCCAAAGAATCACTCACAATGTGTAAGACGTGAGTAGAAGCTACAAACTGGGCAAATACATGAGCAAACTCATTGGCATACTCAATCCCTTGATTGTGCAAGATCTGATGCACAACTATAGTCACAACTGATAGCAATATGATTCTCTAACACCTGTCCTTGCTGAACTGAACATGCACTGACATGCAACTGAGTTAACTGATGTATTCTATAGTTGCATTATGAGTTAATAACTTGTGAATTAATTAATAACTAATTCACCCAACTCATCTCTAGTCTATTGATCAGTTAGACTAAATACAACCAGTTTAACAAAGCTAAACTGAACACAACTCCATCAACTCCACAATCAACTCCACCAAACTCAACTGATTGAGTTCTAACTGAAGTCATGCATGCAACAACTCAACTGACTCATAAGAAAAGCGTACTTCCTTCTGACAGCTGCATGGGCCACATCTGTAGCTCAAACTGATGTGCTCCAAGAGAATAAGATCAAGTTTATAGTCCAAATATTATTATGAGACAATAATATTTGACTTTTCTATTTTTGACAGCCAGTCTAAAAATAGACTTTGATCACCCACACTGTGGTCACCCACACTTTGGTCACCCACATTGTGATCACCCACATTGTGATCACTCACATTGTGATCACTCACACTGTGATCATCCACACTATGATCAAAAATAGAACTTGCGCCATAATTTGCCTGTGGGCCCACTTAGTGAAGGCGACTCTTTTCACTAAGCTCCATCATCTTGTTGCAATCTCAACAGTAACAGCTTGGGAAGAGGCCATCCTAAAGCAACATCAAAGGAAGACCTGATTTAAGACTTGTAGTTACTCCATAATTATTAGCTATGAGGGGGTGAATCACTATGTGTGCACTTGGGGTGAGGCAGAGTACCTCTAGACCCCTTGTGTTAACAAAGAGGTAGGATTCAACTGGTGGGATTGAGGAAGGAGGTCCTCTGGAGTCCTTGTTTCAGTTGGAAGTTGGTGCGTTAATTCCTTAAGTAATTATCCCCCTCAGACTCTGGAATCTGGCTCTGGGGTGACAACTGCATGTAAGTGTGGCTGCAACTGTCTATGGTTGGGTGGAGACTCCTTGTCCCAGACTCAGTTGCCCTACAAATTTAAGATAAGTGTCTACTTATGCTTGTCTATTGGTTGATGAATCATGATGTTTTATGATTGTAATAGTTCTAGATTTTGGGACTATATTTGTGTTGTTAATGCTTGAACATGTGGTTACACCTCTATGTGGATATGACAATGATGGATACACTAAATATACATGTGTGTGTGGTTACTCTGAAATGGATGACACTGGTAAATAAAATAAGAAAGCATGAGCTTCTAAGTTGTAAATAAAATGTTATGTGAATAACTTGCTAGTGTTGATCACAAAAAATTTGATGCACAAATGTGTAACAAACCACATGAAAATAAGGGCTAAGCTATAATTCCGAGCTCATATATATATATATATATATATATATATATATATATATAAATATGTTAAACTATGTGGGAAACATCACTTAAATAAATATTATACAAGAATAAACCATGTTACAGGCCGTAGAGGAAGCCATGATAACTCACAGTGGAACTTGGGAACCATAGGCTTAGAGGCCCCTTTTATTAATATAAAAATTTACATGGAGAGCCATTTGCTTAGCAGGGGTTGCATCCTCCTATATTAACTTGTTTTCTTGAGTTATAAGTTATTGTGCCACATGGAAAGTGTTGTATTGATATTGAAGGGATTGTTACCATTGGGTTTATTCAAACCCCATATGATTTAACCAGATGTCATGTCATCCATGTATCAACAATTCTTGGATAACTTCTGCTAGCACCCTAGTGTTGCTGGTTAGGCACTTGAATGCTCTTTGTAGTTCCATAGAGCCACTTGCAGGCTTTACATGGATTCTGGAACCATTATTGTGTCATAGGTGAGGTGGGAACCTTTCAGGAGTTCACGTCAAGCCCATGGTAGGTAAGGGCCGTAGGAGCACCTACTCCTCCATGCTGGGGATTTCCTGTTCGAGCACGAGGAACACAAGCATGACGAGAACCCATTGGAGATTCTATTGCCCAAGCTCAAGAGGGGTAGCACCACTGAATGCCTTAATGAACCATTGACTTTGGCATGGAGCCCTAATGTTGACCTGTAGGTCTTTCAGACCTCTGATCTAGAGCCTTGGTTGAAGTGACCACTCAAGGAAAACTATGCAGAGGTGAAACTTGTTGTTGGGGTGATCACAAAGATCCCCATATAAAACATTGCATAAGGCAAGGTATAAATCACTTAGTTGAGCCATGGCAAAGAATGAGAGAAAAACTTGTTGCGACGCAGAGGGATCGAGCCCTAAATTTATAAGAAAGGACCAGGAAACCATATCCTTTCTCCAATCCAACCATAGCCATGGAGGCCTTCCATTGGCATGACCAGATATGTTGCTAAGATGATTGGACAAGTAATGAGCACCAGTATTGCAGCAAGAATGCTACAACTCCTGGGGCTATCAACTTTACTTCATCAACCTAGGGTTTGTAAAAAATTGGAGGTGACAAAGTTGTATACATAGTAGATGCAATGGTCTACTCTTGTCACTTTTCAGCTGGGGCGATAGACCACTAAGGTTTTTCAAACTAGTCTTCTATTGACTAGAAGGAGTCTAACTACCAAATGGAAAAGGGAAAATTGTCATTAATGAAAGAAAAGGAATGCTTCCTACTCTAAGGAATGAAAGACTGAATTGGAAGATGTTATAAAGCGACATGAATTCATCTAGCTACACAATCACACATTTTGCTTGCAAAAGAAACCTAGCTTAACCTTGTTTATAACAGGTGATGATCTAGACTAATAAATCATGGAATCTAATCTAAGAAGTATCATGATTGTTGCATGCATGTGCTAATTTAGAAATTGCAGAAAAAACCTTTTTTGATGTTTAGTTTTATGAATGAAATGCTAATTTTCACTTGTTCTTTGGTAGGGGAGACAGGTGTGGAGGGAAATGTATGGACTAGTCTCAAGGGTATGGAAGTCAAGTGAAGGCCTAATCTAAGCTTAGATGATAATTTTGCTAAATTCGAGCTTAAAAAATGCCGCTACAAGGTTTCTTATAGTACTACAGGATGTCCTAGTTCTACTACAGGATGCCCTATTTTACTACAGGAAACAGGCTGAAAGCATAGAATATGGTAGGAAAGGTAGAATGAAGTGTGGGAAAGGTGTCTGATGGGGAAATACGACATGGAGGAGGTGAACACTATCCAAGGCCCAGTCATATGCTTCAACATGGTTGGATTTTCTCAATGGAAATGGCAACTTTGCTTACAAAACAAGATTTCAGATTTAGTGTTTAGTGGACATTGGCAGCATGGGTGGATAGGGCTTGGTTGAGGCGAATGAGATGAGGTCTCCCTGAAAATTAGAAGCTCCTGCAACAACATACACTCTTGTCTTCATTTTGCACAAACTCATCTATCTATGGAAAATATTTGTTGAATGGAGGAAAACATAGTTATTATTAGCTAATGGCTAAGTTCATGAATGGAAGTGCTTTTAA
This sequence comes from Pinus tabuliformis, assembly GCA_031772625.1. Lineage (NCBI taxonomy): Eukaryota > Viridiplantae > Streptophyta > Pinopsida > Pinales > Pinaceae > Pinus > Pinus tabuliformis. The sequence continues at coordinate 298,368,807 of CM062813.1, forward strand.
ACCATAACAAAACGCAAGAGATCAAAATGACAATTGCAAATAATTCTAATAAACTCAAAGACAATGATCTATTTCACCAAGAAACCCTAGATTATGCAATAATAAAACAAGAAATTTGTTTTTGGGTTGTGTGAATGGAACCCTCAAGTCATGATCCCATAAGGGAGATGAGGTGAAAGCCATTATCACAAGATTTTCTAGAGTTTTTACTGTTACTTAGATACCGCTGATCTAAATATCCACAAATGGAATCAAACTAATTAATCATCCAAATACTTGCAGATTAACAAAACCAAAATCACTTCATCGGATAACTATGAATGCAATCTAAGCATAAATGTACAAAAATAGGAACCTTTGCTGCTAGGGTTGGGCCCTAACCCAAGAGCTTCAACCCTCTGAGTCAACTCAGTGCTAGATCAAGGGAATGATTCTCATTTTCATTAAAATATAAAAAATACATAAGAGTCATCAGTCACAATGTATTAGCTCGAAAATGCCTCTTGGCTACAACAAAAAAAGTTGAATCGTAATGAGGCTCTAGGCCTTCTTATTTATACAACTGAAGCTACCATCAACTTCCTTAAACTTAGGGAGGCTTGGCTCCCAACTCAAGATCAACTGATATTCAACTATCACTGGCTTAGCTACCAATGACCTTAATGGCTCAACTGCTTGTAACTCCGAGCTGATGAGATCTGGTGGAGGAATCTTCGAGTGAGTGAGGAGTTAAGGAGGGAGATCCAATCTCCTAAAATCCCTCTTGCTTGTATACTTCGAGTACCTGCACTTTAATTAGCCAAAATTTGCTCCAAAACCTACAATTAATGCACATTATACCACAAGACATGACATCTCATCTTTACCCTTCTCACTAGGAAAAATATACAAAACATGTAAAGAAATGTAAGAAAGTTGATTTTAATAAGATGGAGAGTGGCATTAAGGTCCATATAATTTACCCATTGATGAGACTCATCATCACCCCCCAATGATAATGTTTCTCATCCTCTAAGCAACTCAATCTATGTCCATGTCTTTCATTGCTTTGGTGGCCTCCCTGACATTCCAAGCTTCTGTTGTTGTATCCTCCTCTTGTGGATAAAATCCTGCATGCTTCTCTATTTCCTCCCACTGCTTTCTTTCTTCTTCTTCCTTTCTCCCTTCTAACATACCCAAGAGAAATGGTGGACTAAGTTTCAAGCCAATCCAGTTGACTTTGAGTCTCTACAGTGCCTTCTTATATAGTGGGGTCCTCTCTAGTGCATCCGTGATTATTTCAAGGGAATGATACTCCCTGATCTTTAGGCTATAGGGTAAGGTGATCCATCTCCTTTGGCATGCTTGTTGGCTTTCATCCTCCAACAATCTCAAATTTTCCTCAAAATGAGTGACTGCTTGCTGCTAGTTGGGGATCATTGGTGATGAAGTTGTGGGTGCTAATGACAGCCATAGAATTGCTCTATTATGCTCCAATGAAAAGGGCCTCTGTTTCTTCTCTTTCCAATACTCTTTTTACATCCTTAGCCCTGGCCTCCTCATGACTCACTCATGATGCCAAGGCCATTAGTTGTAAGTCCGCCTGCTTTGGATTGGGGTCCCACACGTTCAAGTTTTTTAAGGCCAAGTTATATAAGTAGAATTCAGATATCTTGGCCCTGTCCTCTAGGGTGCTTTGGTCACAGAGCTCAATGAACTTCCTATAGTCTTGGAAAGGCATAGTCCCTCGTTTTGCTAAGGTTTTTATCTGACACTGTAGCCATTTTTCTTTGAGGTATAGGGCGTATGATTTTGTTGGCATCCTACAATTGAGTGCCTCCATGGAGAGATTTGCCATAGTTTCCAATTGGCTCTCTTTTTCTTGTACTTGCCTCCTCAACCATGTGTTCTCAGCCTCTAGCTGTCATTTCATCACTCTTTCCCTGTCTCTTATCTCACTCAACTCTCTGCCCATCTCTAGCAGCTTCTCCTCCATATGGTCCACATCCTCTACACTTTTTGATTTAGAAATTTGCATCCAACGATGTGTCCTTTCTCTCTCCTTTTCAAGCTCAAAGAATAGAGGGATGAAATTTTTTTGTGGTATTATTCTGCCTCCCTCAATGAATCTGTAATAGGAGCTGAGATTTGGCTGTGGGCTAGGTTCCTGTAGCTCTTGGGACTCTCCCTTTACTATCTTTGAAGTATTTGTCTCCCCTTGTACTTGTGTTGCTGCTTCCTTTCCTTTCCTTTGTCCCTGCTATCCTTCCTGCTCCTGTTTCTGTGTTTCTTGTAGTTTTGACAGAGTTTACTGTAGGACTTTATGTGTTTCCTGTAGGAGGCCTTTTCCTTTTTGAAAGGGGTCAAATTTTCTTTAATTTTTTTGCTGAGGTTGACCTGGTGGCAGGCCTCCTAACATATGTGATCGGTGACCTTAGGGCAGCCTGTTTTGATGTGCCTTATTCACCTCTCATTCCTAGAGAGACTAGCTTTTATTGTTCTCTTGGTGAGTCTTAAATGATTATAAGAGTCTTGGTAGGTGTTTGAGGTCTCTCTTTTTTATCCCGACGCTCCTCCTTGTTCTGAAGTATAGGGGAGGTCGCTTCTACCTCTTTCATGTTGATTTTATAAGTGTACTTAGAGCAGTCAAGGCATCGACTACCTCCTTCTTTGTGGGCTCAGGATACACTCTTGGGGATTCCTTTCCTTCCTTGCTATGTATTTAAGGACTTGATTCATCCTTTTGTGCTTCTTCCCTAATGTCGTCTTCTTCCTCTATTTATTTTATCTCTGCCTCCTTTTCTTCCTCTGCTTCTTCTTCTTCTTCTCCATGCTCATCTTCTTCAAGCTCTTCTTCCTCTTCTTCTTCTATTTCTTCTTCCTCTTCCTCACCACTAGAAGTTGGGTCTCTTTCATACTCAATGGCTTGAATTACATCTTCTCTGTTCATGTTTGCAAATGTTGACCACATAATAGGGATTCTTAATTGGTTTAGGGCATCTTCTAGTATGAGCTTGATTAGTCCATGATGTGCCAGCTGCTGATGCTTCCCTTCTTGTACCTTGATGCTCATGTCTATCATTGATTGCAACAAAAAGTAGGGCACACTAAGTCTTCTATGAGGAGGTAACTCTTCTCCAAATCTCAACTCATGGAGGAGTCTAAACTGGTAACCATAGACTATATTGAGCCTTCCCTCACAAGAAATATACTTGAGAATGTGATAACTTACTTCATCCCAAGGATATGGAATGCTCTCCCTTCTAATCCCATTATTGTCCTCAATTAGTTCCTCATATTCCAAAAAAAAGTTCTTCTTGGCAAGCGTGTTGCTAGCTTTATCCTCTTTTCTCCATTGTAAACCTAGAGGAAGTGTAGTGATTCTACTAATGTTTTTAGGGGTAATTGTTACTAATAATCCTCTCACTACAATAGTGGCATTGACTCTAGCTTGAGGTATGAGTGCCATTGCAAATTCCCTAGCTACCTGATCATCATATATCCTAAGTAGCTCGAAGAATCCCAACACTTGATGATCTCTACCACAGGAGGATGTTAATGTATTCTAGTTGTTCTGGTGGGCTCCCTACTGCTGAAACCCCCTGTCATCTTCTCTCTCTGTCAATCTGATTGTATGAAATTTAGTTGCTATAGCTTGAGAGCTTTCCCAGGTGACTAAGGGGTCAGCGTTTAGGAGGATGATGACCACAATTCTCCCTTTACTCTACCCAATCCTCCACACAATTCTATCTATCTCTATGCACACTGTAATTACTAAAAGAAATGACAATTTCTTTTCTTTTTATCTTTACAAATAAAAGCATAGAGGATATGGCACCTACCTTTCACTGCAATGCCTTGGTTGAGGATAATTCTTGAATAGTTGGGCCCTAGGCACCCCCTCGTAGCATTTTTGACAATTCTCACTATTTCCTATAGTTTTCCTGTAGGTGCTCACTGTAGGATGGCTGAGACTAGCTTTCCTCACTATTTCCTATAGTTTTCCTGTGTTTCATGTAGGTGCTCACTATAAGATGGCCGAGACTAGATTTTTCCTTTGATGACTCCTCCAGGTGGTCCCAACTCTCAAATATTGAAATGAAGGATGTATTTCATGAAAGTTATGGAATATTTCTATTTATGGTCGATTTCATTGAGCGATGTGCTGGCTAGCTGAGTACGTAATTTCTCCTTTTGGATCATTCACCCACTATTAGTTATCATGCCACCCTTTCTTGTAATAATCACCCACTCTTATACAACGTAACTCGACCACCTTTTCAATTTATTTCCTTTGATGTGATCTTGCCACATGTTCAGTTGACTAACACTTTAACTTTTTGTTAGCAAGCTGAGGGTGGCCAAGTTAACTGGCCACCTTCAGCTTATAAAAACAACTTTTTTCATATTCCTACAATTTTATTCATATTCGTACTTAGGAGATAGTGTGGATGAAGTGACATACCTGTGACTTCCTTTACTTTTTGATGCATGCTCGAGGGTGGCTCTGTTGTGCTGCTTATGGTTCAGATATGACTTCTCTTCTACTCTTGTTTTGTTGATTTTATTCTGTTGATAGGTTGTCTTCTTGTTGTGATGTGCAGGTGTTGGCCTCTTCTATCACTGTTGAGATTTGGAGAGGTGCCATAGTACCTGCAGGTGTGCTGCTACTCTTCCAATGCATGGGTACTGAAGGATGAGCCTGGAGACTACTACTGTTTCAAAATAAGCTACTCTAGGGTTTCTTGTAGTACTACAGGAAATCTTGTAGCTGCCTCTTTTTGAATTTATTTTGTCTTTCTTTTGCTTGGAGGGTGAATAGATGTTGAAGTAGGAGTGGAAGGTGTGGCCATGGAGTGGTAGGTGAGGTAGGCTACTGGTGATGTGGCTCTTTGATTTTTCTTTGTTTCCTCTCTTTTTGTTTTTGTTTTTTTCTTTCTATTTTTTATATATTTTTTCTTCTAAGTGAATTTCTTAATGGATATAGAGGGTGACATGGTCATGAAATGGTGTTGGTTGAGATGTGGTGAAGTTGATGGCCTTGTTTTTCAACCAAAAACAATCTTGCATCATGATTTTTCAATCGTAATTTATTTCCTGTAGATTTTCAAGACCTCTTGTAGCACTACAGGAAATCCTGTAGAAGTCACATAATTGCCTGAAAATTGGATTTTTTTTATGGATGGAGATGAGTATGGATGAATGAAACATGGGTTTCATGGAGGGGATGAAATGAATGAAGGAAAAATGGGGTTTCGCATGGCTTGTTGCCCTTTGAACTTGGTGTCCATTAATTACTTGAAAACCTGCAAAAACTAGAACTGTTATAAGTGGGAAGGTTGGAGGTCCCCGCCCTTGTTTTTGTGTTTTTTTTGAAATACAACCATGTTGTATGGAAGGAGGTTTTCATCCCGGTTTCTTGCCCTAGGTGCCTCAAAGGAGGTTTTCACCCAGGGGTATTTTATTTATTTATTTATTTTTAACTATTGGGCTACCTCGAGGAGGTTTTCAACCGAAAAGTGGGCCTCAGGTGCCTCATGGAGGTTTTCACCTAGTTCTATTGTTGTTTTTTTTTCTTTTTCTTTTTTTTTTTCAAAGATTCAACAATCTTCAAGAATTTGGTGAGGTGGAAGCCGAGACTCCTTCAATCACCATTACTGCCTTATTGATACTACTGATGAACTCCTAGTTTAACAAAGGCTTTTTGTAGGGTTTCAATCTATATCCATTGAAAAGCAAGGGGATACCTTCTTCATCAATGGTTCTTATTTGAACAGCCCCATTTTCATGCAACTTTTCTATCACATATGGTCCCAACCATCTAGTCATCAACTTGCCTTTGAATTCCTTGAGCCTAGAGTCATACAACAGAGCCCAATCACCTTCTTGAAACAATTTGTCTCTGATATTTTTGTCATGCGAGACCTTTCTTTGTACTTGAGTCACCTCTATGTGCAGGAGGGCCTACATCCTGAATTCATCTAACCCATTGAGCTAGAGTAAGCTCTCTTGTTGCGCCCTTGTAACATTTAGATCCAACTGTGCTACCATCCTTAAAGTGTTATACTCAAACTCAATGGAGAGCAGAGCCTTCTTCCCATAGACCAAATGGTAAGGGGTGAAGCCAGTGGTTGTCTTCAAAGTTGTATTGTAGGCCGAAGTGGCCTCCACTAGTATGCCACCCTAATCCTTCCTATTGCTACTCACCAACTTTGTCAGAATGCTTTCCAATGCTCCATTGGTAACTTCTACTTGTCCATTGGCCTAAGGGTGGTAAGGACTGGAATTCCTGTGCTTGATCTTATGATTGCTTAACGGATTCTCAATCATGTGTGAGGTGAATTGGTTGCCCTGATCATTGACTAGCTCTCTAAGGTATCCAAACCTGTAAAACACATTCTCCCTCAAGAACTCAACCACTTTATCTTCTATGGCTACCTTGATAGCTTTGGTTTCAGCCCACTTTGTTAAGTAGTCAGTGCACACAATGATGTACTTTTTTCTGTCCTGATGGAGGATTAATGGGCCCAATGAAATTCATGCCCCACTTTTCAAATGGCTCAAAATTCACTTGAGGTTGCAAAGGCAATTCATGCCCAGAAGTAGGTTTCCCCATTATTTGGCACTGGTCACATTAGCTGGTATATCTTCTTGCATCTTGGTGGAGAGTGGGAAAATAGTATAAAGTTTGTAGTACCTTGAAGGATGTCCTTTTGGCTGCAAAGTGACCTCCACAAGGCCCATCATGACAGGCCAGAAGGATGTCAAAAACTTACTCCTCCTTAAGACATCTTCTGAGAATTTGATCTCGGCCCAGCTTGAAGAGATTTCCCCCAATCCAAGTGAATGGGGTGCTTTTCCTTATAATTATGCTTTTTTCCTTGGAGGACAGATTTGGAGGGAACTATGCAGCTACTAAGTAGTTGGTTATGTCAGAAAACCACACAGAGATAAATGAAATGGTGAATAAATTCTCATTTGTTAGCTGGTCATCAACCATTCCTTCCTCACCTAAAGGCAAAGCCAACCTGGACAAAAAATATGCGACTACATTTTCTCTGCTATGTTTATCAATGATAGTTATATCAAACTATTGTAACAGAAGCAACCATCTAATAATTAGGGCATTGACATCATGTTTGTTCATCAAATATTTAATGGCAACATGTTTAGTATGTACAAAGGTCTTGTAACCAGTAATGTAATGTCTAAATTTATTCAAGGAATGGACAACAACTAGGAGCTCCTTTTCAGTCACAGTGTAGTTCAACTCAGATTTGGACAGATTTTTGTTGATGAAGTAAATGGCATAAGGTAGCTTGTCATCTATCTAGCCCAGAGCTGCTCCTATAGCTTTGTTAGAGGCATCAACATGGATGTGGAAAGGAAGAGCCAAATTTTGGCCTCGGAGTATAGGTGCAGTAGTCAACTTGTCCTTTAGGGTTTCTAGGGCCTCTTGGCAGCTTTCTGACCATAAAAATTCGGAGTCCTTGGCCAATAGTCCAAACAAAGGTGAGGCTACCTTGCTGAAGTATTTTATGAATCTCCTATAGTATCCAGCTAAGCCTAAGAAAATTCTAACATCCCTTTACTTCTAAGGAGTAGGGACCCTCTTTATGATAACTATCTTATTGGGGTCTACTTGCAGTCCTTATTGGGATATTGAGTGACCTAGAACAGTCCTTGTAGTCATCAAGAACTCACACTTCTCAAGACTAAGGGATAAGTTCATTTCAATGCATTTGTTTAATACTTTTCCGAAGTTAGAGAGAGCCTCCAGGAAATCACACCCATAAGGGATGAAATCATCCATATAAATTTCCACGAAGTAATGGACTAGCTCTACAAAGATGCTCATGACTGCCCTTTGAAAAGTGGCAAGGCATTGCATAACCCAAAAGGAAGGACCCTATAAGCAAAGGTACCCTAGGGATAGGTGAAGGTAGTTTTTATCCTGGTCCTCTGGGTCGATATGGATTTGATTGTAACCACTAAATCCATCCAAGAAAGAGAATGAATTATTTCCTGCCAGACCATCTAATACTTGGTCAATGAAAGGTAGAGGGAAATGGTCCTTTTTTATGGCTTTGTTTAGCTCTTTGTAATCCACACAGATCCTCCACTCCCAATTTTTCTTTGGAATCAAAACCAGAGGAGACACCCACTCACTATCTAAGATGGGGTAAATGAACCTTACATCCAACAACTTTTGTAGTTCTTCTTTGACTATGTCCTTAAGGGCTGGGTTCATTCTCCTATGAGGTTGACGCACTAGCTTGAAACCTTCCTTTATGTAAATGTGGTGAGTACACACCAAAGGGTGCACTGCCTTCATTTCCTTGTAATTCCAGGAAAAGGCATCCAAATTATTTCTTAGCATGTCACATAACTCCTCTTCCTAATGTACAAAGAGAGAGGGGTTGATTTTCAATGTTCTTTCTAGGCAAAATTCTATCATCTTGACATGAGTAGGGCTTTATTTAGCTAGGCACAGATTAGTACAAAGGTTATCTTCAGATTTATTCACTAACTCCTCAAGAGACACAGTGTTGGGGGGATGATTTTGGAGGATTTTCTCAATCAGGTCATCTTCATCAGGTTGCCCTCCTCCTATAGTAGCATCTAGGGACAGATTGGAGAAGAGTAGACTTCATTTTCTTCTTCCTCTTCTAACCATCAAGGTAAGTCATACTCCAGAGATAGTTGAGTAGGAAGGTACAAGACCAATTGTTTGGACAAATTCCCATTTTTAATGGTCATATTCACAACCCTACAACTTATGTAAGCATCAGTAGTGGCTAACCATGGCCTTGCAAGGGTGAGAGGATAACTATTGAACTTGGTCTTAGGTTGGAGAAATAAGAAGTTAGAAGGGTATTATGAGGAATCAATGGAGACCATCACATCCTCGACAACTCCCTCAAGAGATACTGTGGACTTGTCTGCAAGCTGCAAGACTTTCATGGTTTTTCTTAATGATCGTTGGAGGTTTAGTTTAAGCATAGTCTCCTTAGTCATAACATTGATGGAAGCCCCAATATTGATCAAGGTATGGGGGACAATGATGCCATCGATGTGTACATCTACCACAAGAATTCCAGGATCTAAATACTTTGGGAAAATCACCCGCCCCAACATTAAGTCAGACAGTTGTCCAATGAAATTAATGGTAGGGGTGTATTTCTTTTGTCTCCCAGGATGTTTGAAACATTTTTCCTTGATTAACTTGTTGTAGATGGGGACATCCTTGATAGCTTGGAGAAGTGGGATTTTAACACAGGTTTTTCAATTCACCCATAAGTTCAATCTCTTCTGGGGTGTGCTAGACAGGATGGATTAATCTCTCAGGAAAAGGAGGTGGATTTGCTTGAGGGACACTCTCCTCCTTTTCCTCTTCATGCTCCTCAGGTGGAGATGGAGGTTGATTATCCGGAAGCACTCTTCCAGACCTGAGGTTAATTTCTTGAATTTCCATAGCATAGGCAGGGTAAGATGCTTCTCCACTATAGACCTGTTGTGCCTATCTGTTGTTCGTGTTCAGATTTGGTTGAACAAGAATCTGAGGTTTCTTAGGTGGAGCAGGGTGTAGGATTTGTGGTTGAGATGGAGGTGGAGGCAGTAAAGTTGGAGCTTGGTTGTATGGGGGCCTCCACCCCTGGGATGGTGCATTCCACTGAGGTTGTGGAGGAGCATATGGCTGAAATGGTTGGTTGGTAGGTTGGGAATGGTATTGAGGTGAAAAATACTATGGAGAAGGTGTGGACCATGAGTGATGAGCAGGAGGGCACCAAGGGGGAATGGATGCATTCTAGTTAGGGTTGCAATATGAATAGGATGCCCCTTACATGCCTTGCTGGTATGATCGAGGTCCTTGAGGCATCCTTTCGATGATATAGCAGAGTTGTTCAGTCACCTCTTCAGTTCCCTGATACACAACTTTTAGTCCAGGCAGAGAAGGGCACTTGCCCATGGAGTGGTTCTGCTCACAGACTGAGTAGATTTCTATAAGATTTAATGGAAATTCGTTCCTACGATGTCTCCTGATGCATATAGGGCAGAAGACATCTAAGGATATCTCTTCTTCCTCCTTCTTCCTCTTGATCTTCATGGTGTCCAGTTGTAGAGCAAGGGTATGCATGATTTCACTCTTAAAGTCTTCAAACATGTTCCCAATTTCACTCTTTATGGATGTGTTGGAGCAAGATGAATTGGCCAAAGCTTGACTAGCCCTACCCTTCTTTCTAGATGCCCTAGAATGATTTTTGAAAACTGTCTTGATATCATCATAGGGAAATTGATAGATGCCCCGTCTTGATAGTAGGTTTAGGGTTACTATGAGATCTTCCCCGATCCCTCTAAGGATTAGCTTAAGCGATTCAGGATCAAGGGTGCACCTGGCCCTTTTGTAGCTGAGTTGGAATCTTTCCTCATAATCTTCTAAAGGTTCATCATGTCCCAAGGTCATTATAAAAATTTCCTCTTTGGTATCTTTGGACCTGCAGTAGTCCCTATACTTATTGTTGAAGGCTTGTTGCATCTGAACCTAGGTGGCGATGTTGTCCCTAGTTAAACCCATGAACCAATGCAAGGCTGCATCTTTGAGATTGGTTGGGAAAAATTTCAACTTTTGGTCATCAGAGATGTAATCATAATTCTTGCATATGACAAAATATTCAAACAAAAAGGTATCCAGGTCCTCTAAGATCAGGCCATCGAAGTGAGGAAGGGAAGAGGGGCTTATGTTTTTCATCCTAGCATCCCCATTAGTTTCTCTGATGGGTAAAGCACCCTCACCTCTATTCTCGGCTCCTTCTCTATCTCCAATCCCATTTCTATTTTCAGCCATGGTGTAGGTTGGTGGAATGGTCTCTTCTTCTTCCCTAATAGGCTCTTCAAAAATCTCTCGTTGCTCACCTTATGGGTCCTCTAGCTCACAACCACCGAAGAAGAGGGAATGTTGGCTATTTGATGCAGTGGGGGTATTTGAAAAAAAATTCCCTAAGTTGTCTCTACTCGTACGAGACATGAAAGGAGTTTGTTTTTTTCTTCTTTAGGGTTTTTTCAGAACTACTTGTAAAATGGAAAGAAATAAAACCAAATTGCAATTACTTGTTGAATGGAACTACTTGCAGAATTGGAAAGAGAGCAAAAGATTGCAACTATTTGCTGAATGGAACTATTTGCAGAATTAGAAAGAAATAAGGAAAGAAATAAAGCATAGATCACATCTACCTAGACACCTCCCCAACAACGACGCCAAAAAGTGATGAGCACTAGTATTGTAGTAAGAATGTTGCAACTCCTGGGGCTACCAACTTTACTTCATAAACTTGGGGTTTGTACAAAATTGGAGGTGACAGTGCTCTATACATAGTAGATGCAATGGTCTACTCTTGTCACTTTTCAACTGGGGTGATAGACCACTAGGATTTTTCAAACCAACCTTCTATTGACTAGAAGGAGTCTGACTACCAAATGGAAAAGGGAAAATTATCATTAATGAAAGAAAATGAATGCTGCCTACTCTAAGGAATGAAAGACTGAATTGGAAGATGTTATAAAGTGACATGAAATCACCTAGCTACACATTCACACATTTTTCTTTCAAAATAAACCTAGCTTAACCTTGTTTATAAAAGGTGATGATCTAGACTAACTGAGCATGGAATTTAATCTAAGAAGTATTATGACTGCTACATGCTTGTGCTAATTTAGAAATTTCAGAAAAATCCATTTTTGATGTTTAGTTTTATGAATGAAAATGATAATTTTCACTTGTTCTTTGGCAGGGGAGATAGGTATGGAGGGAAATATATGGACTAGTCTCAAGGGTATGGAAGTCAAGTGGAGGCCTAATGTAAGCTTAGATGACAATTTTTGTTAAATTCGGGCTTAAAACAGGCTGCTACAGGGTTTCCTATAGCACTACAGAATGTCCTAGTTCTACTACAGGATGCCCTATTTTACTACAGGAAACAGACCGAAAGCTTAGAAGATGGTAAGAAAGGTAGAATGAATTGTGGGAAAGGTGTTTTGATGTTTAGTTTTATGAATGAAAATGATAATTTTCACTTGTTCTTTGGCAGGGGAGATAGGTATGGAGGGAAATATATGGACTAGTCTCAAGGGTATGGAAGTCAAGTGGAGGCCTAATGTAAGCTTAGATGACAATTTTTGTTAAATTCGGGCTTAAAACAGGCTGCTACAGGGTTTCCTATAGTACTACAGAATGTCCTAGTTCTACTACAGGATGCCCTATTTTACTACAGGAAACAGGCCGAAAGCTTAGAAGATGGTAAGAGAGGTAGAATGAAGTGTGGGAAAGGTGTTTGATTGAGAAATAAGGCACGGGGGAGGTGAACACTATCCAAAGCTTAGTTAGATGCTTCAAGATGGTTGGATTTTCTCAATGGAAATGACAACTTTACTTACAAAACAAGATTTCGGATTTAGGGTTTAGTGGACCTTGGCAGCATGGGTGGATAGGGCTTGGGTGAGGAAAATGAGATGAGGTCTTACTGCAAATTAGAAGCTCTTGCAACAAAATACACTCTTGTCTTCATTTATGCACAAACTTATCTATATATGGAAAAGATTTATTGAATGGAGGAAAACAGAGTTATTATTAACTAATGTCTAAGTTCATGAATGGAAGTGCTTCTAAACCATATCAAAACTCAAGAGATCAAAATGGCAATTGAAAATAATTCTAAGAAACTCAAAGACAATGATATATTTCACCAAGAAACCCTAGATTATGCAGTAATCAAACAAGAAATTTGTTTGTGGGCTGTGTGAATGTAACCCTCAAGTCATGATCCCGTAAGGGAAATGAGGTGAAAGCGATTATCACAAACTTTTCTGGAGAGTTTATTGTTACTAAGATACCACTGATCTAACTATCCACAAATGGAATCAAACTAATTAATCATCCAAATACTTGTAGATTAACAAAACCAAAATCACTTTAGGAGCTAACTATGAATGTAACCTAAGGACACATGTACAAAAATAGGAACCTATGCTGCTAGGGTTGGACCCTAACCCAAGAGCTTCATCCCTCTGAGTCAACTCAGTGCTGGATCAAGGGAATGCTTCTCATTTTAATTAAAATATCAAAAATACGTAAGAGTCATCAGTCACAATGTCTTAGCTCGAAAATGCCTCTTGGATACAAAAAAAAAAGTTTAATCCTAATGAGGCTATAGGCCTTCTTATTTATAAAATTGAAGCTACCAATAAATTCCTTAAACTTAGGGAGGCTTGGCTCCTAACTCGAGATCAAATGGCCTTCAACTATCACTAGCTTGGCTGCCAATGAACTTAATGGCTCAGTTCCTTGTAACTCCGAGTTGATGAGATCTGGTGGAGGAATATTCAAGTGAGTGAGGAGTTAAGGAGGGAGATCCAACCTCCTAAAATCCCTCTTGCTTGTCTACTTTGATTTCTTGCACTTCAATTAGCCAAAATGTGCTCAAAAACCTGCAATTAATGCACATTAGAACACAAGACATGACATCTCATCTTCACCCTTCTCACTAAGAAAAATATAACAAAACATGTCAAAAAAATGTGAGAAAGTTGATTTTGATAAGCTGGAGAGTGGCATTAAGGTCCATATAATTTACCCATTGATGAGCCTCACTAACGAGGAAGGTTGATGTGAGCCAAAATTTTCATCCCAGAACATTGCGAGTGCGCAAGCTAAGGAGGGAGTTGGGTTGTAGTGCTGGGATGCCATGTCAAGTTGAAAGGAGCCCAACATTAACACCATTGGCCAGAAGGGTGGCCCACTAGAAAGGTGGCTCAAAAATCTAGCTCAGAAGAACAGAAGGGAGGTTCTCTAGGAAGCACCAAGGGCACAAGGCGGGATGACATAAGGAGGGTACATCATCGGGACTGCACCATTGTCGTGGTGCTATTGGTCAGGGACTGGCCCATTTGTTTAGTCAGCCTGACAAGCTCACGCTAATAGGTTAAAGTGGGGAGATGATCATAAGAATCAGGAGGAAGCCTGACGAGATGGTGTAGGTCATACCATGCAAGTAGTACACACATCCCTGGTTGGTGGAGCAGGGGTGCTGCCAACTAGGTCAACTCAATGACATGACGCCAAAAAAATAAATAGGAGCTGAAAAAGAGGCTCTGGGGTAAAGGAATTGGGATGAAGTGGCATAAGCTATGGTTGAAGCCGAGAGTTGTCACAACAAATCAATGGGAGAAGGGACCATACAATCCCACCATACACGCAAACCCGTTAAGAGAGCCCTAGCGGTTGGTAAAGAGCATTCTCTAGAATGTGTCGGGAAGGACGTGATAGAATGACATAGGTCGGTTGCGATAGCCATACATGCAAGCCTAATGATGTTTTAATTAGTGGGAGGTGGGCCCATAACTAGGTTAGTCTGACACTGTGAGCCTACGGAGATAAAGTTGTGTAATAAGAGTCATCAAGTTACTATGACCGAGATGACATGGGTCGGTCGCATCATTACTTGGCAATTATATTATGTATCAATTAGGAGACAAAAAGGAGGGGCCCACTTTCCATGTAAGCTTGGTACATGGAACCTAGCATGCACCAAACATGCAATTTGGGCAATGCCAGGAGATGGTAAGTGGGATGATGTGTCCAGTGAAACACACCCTGTTACAGACATATTTGGGCACTGCAACCCCAAACACATATGTCCATAAACCAAGGGATTTTAAACCCCTAAAAGTGTTTTTTCATACCCTAAAGGAACAAGGTCAGCTGATTACATCGTTTCCCAGAAGTTCTCCCTGAAAAACTGCTCAGAACTAGTCAAAATTGGACCATACAGATTGCTCCATGCTGAGGGTGCAATGCATCTCACCTGTTACACATAGAGGGTGCGATGCATACTGAAAATCCCTTCTGTAGGGTGTGATAAGCGAGAGTAGACAAATGGCAGATGCGGTTTTCTAGGTGGAAACCCAAAGAATCTTCTAGAAACTGCTCATTTGACACTTGCATCTCTGAATTCGCCCAGGGATGAGTAAGAGATCATGAAATCTCCAAGTGGAACCAAGAACTATAAGAGAAATGACACTAATCAAAATCCCAGAAGCTGACTCACCCACCTGCAAATATCTATATATGGATCCCTCATCTTAGAGATCCAGAGGATGGAATTTTGTATTTTTGTAAGGAAGTGCTGTTGGTTTCTCTGTGAAACATTGTAGTGTTGGGTGCTCTAGCTTTTCATGAGGTGAAGAGGGCTTTCATGCTAGGAGGATGGTGTTGGGTCAGACTGCTGGGTTGTAATCCTCTCTCCTACTACTTTTATCAATAAAGCTATTTGCTCCATATTCTTGAATATTTCTGAATCTTGTATTGATGTATGCATTTGTATGGTTAATATACATTTGATCCTATATTGTTTATGGTTATAGATCTCTATGCTTTGATGGTATTATGCTGCTTTGACTCTACAGGTGTTCTTTGAAGCAGGACAAGTGAGGAAAGAGTGGCGAAGCTTTGTCAAAGGGGGGGGGGGGGGGGGGGCAAGCAAGGAGCCAAGCGAAAGATTGAGGTTGGTACTCTCTGCTTCTCTCTCATCTATCTCTCATAAAGGAAAACACAAGTAACTTTAGTTTGTTTGTTTCTAAGATAGCTTCCTGTCTTAGTGGGACTAGCAGCTCTGAATGGACACTAGTTTTCCCAATAACAAAATGGCGACTCCGCTGGGGAGCGAATAGTTTGATTGTTAATTACTGTTGTTTGATTTATAAACTACAGACAAAGCCTAAAGTTAAGCCAACTAGCCTTCGAACTGCTTTTGCTATGCAACTGCAAAGTAGATCAACGCTGCTTCAGTCAATCTCCGGGTTAGTTTATGAACTGAACATTTGACTTGAAAACATCCTAAGTGCCCTGGTGGTAGCTCAAATAACCTCATTAGATCAGCCCCTATACTTTGTGTTTACTGCATATCATTAGCTTAACCTAAATCCCTGAACTTCGCTGCAAACTTTGAGTGAAAACTGAGCTCAGTCTCGTCCCTGGACCATCACATTGTCTCTCATTAGCAACCTGGATGCATCTCACCTCCTGTGTGTTGCAGGTGAGATGCATCCACGTTTCCCTGTGTTACAGGTGCGATGATTGAATGAGACTGTTTCTGCCTCCAGATTTTGGTTTTTCTTCATTGTTTTCATCTCTATTCAGGACTTTTGTTGTCTATGATCAATATATCACTGTTGAAACCTTCTTCCTTTGCATTTTTCAGCCTCCATTGACAAGGAATTGTGAATGTTTTTTTTATATGTATTTTTCATCATTTACAGTCCTCCTTTGCAAAAAGTAGCTTAATCGAACTATCATCTTTTGATTTGAAAGTGTCGCAAGTGTTGTTTTCAGTCAAAGAAAAGAGTGTTGTAAATTCTTCCTCTTTTAGATAGTCGATTACACTTTTGTTATTGTATTTGATTCAAATCATCAATTCTTTGAAGTGTCGAAAGCAGTTTTCAAGTCGAAATTGAAAGTGTTGTCTTAGTCTTCCTTTCTTTTTTGAACAAGAAATTGCTAAAATGTCACTTTGAGAAAAGATAGTTCAGATCTGTACTTAGTTTTCTTTTTGTCATTCTCACATTAAGGAAAATGAAAAACAAATACATGCATGTGCATTTGCATTTAGCCTGCATGCGGAAATTGATTTAGGACAATGCATCTTAATGTGTGCTCTCTACTCTATGTTGAAAGAATTTTACTTCTCTTTCCTTAGTAGCTAGGATTTTCATTGAAAAAAGAAAGTAAACGACTGTTTATCATCTTAGATTGCATATTTAGGAATTGTATATCTACATCACGCGGTGAACCTTAAAGGAAAACTTCTTAAGAAAGATCAACTGTAAAATAAACCTCAATGAACATAAAAATGCTTTGGAACCTAACGCACAACATCTAGAAGTCTAGGCTAGAGACGTATTCCGGCGTCGTAAAGCCTAGTAACTATCGTTTTCATCGTAGGTTGGGTGATTCCTCCTCCTTGATACAACAAGTGCCAGTACGGACTTGTGCTCCCATGTACCGTCGAGTATATATTGGGAGATCACAATAGGCTATATCCTTTATCCTTAGGAAGCCCTGTCTGCCGCCCTATCGATCACAATGCACTGAACACAACATTCGGGAAGATTGACTGCCATACCTAAAAATTATTCTTCAGTTTTGTGATTGGTTTGGTAATCCCTCTGTCTAGATTTCCAGAGTAGTCACTTTCGTTCCTTTTCAGACTCCTTAAAAGAAAAGGTCCATTGAGCACTTGTCACTTTAGGCTCATTAAAAATCGAAGGCGACTAGAGTGATCTTTAGCTTTTTCTTGACTCTTTAAAATTGAAAAAGCAAGTTGTGTCAAAGTGTCATAAAATTTATTTTAATCGGAATAACATCTCTGTTCCCTCATTGGTCTTAGGTTGAGAAAATGGAGTCCACCAATCAAGGATTTCCCCTTGGGGGAAATCCTAGTCCTTTCTCTTCTTGGGGAGATGTTGGTGCTCCACATATGGCTACACTGTCCCTTCCAGGACTCACAATTGGCCTGCCAGTATGGCTTTTCTCAACCTCTGTCGTTCAAAACACCGTAATTCCTTAGCAATCAAATCAGCAACCAGATGATATTGAAGTCGCTCCCCCACCTTCTACTTCGTTTGTTTCTCCCTCTCCTTCTTCCTCTTCGCTTGGTGAAGCTAGTAACGCTAAAAACCAAGTAATTGAGAAGAAGAAGAAAGGGAAGGAGAAGAAGAAGAAGACGCCAATGGCGAAAGGGAGTAACCATGCATTGTCTAGAAAACATCCACACACTGCACCATCCAAACCTAAATCTCCATGTGTCATTTGCAAAGGAGACCACTATCATCGAGATTGTCCTTGCATCCCGCGAATCTTAAGGGACTGGTCTCCTCGCTTGCACAATCTGGTGTCTTCAACCTTTGACGATCATGTTGAGAGCACACCATCAACTAGTGAAAACAAAGTCAATGGACAGAAAGGAAGATCTAAATTTCCTTGTAGACTGTGTGAAGGCAATCATTCCCTCCACCGTTGTCCATGCCTGGATGAAGCTAAAAGAGTCTTAGATAACCATCCTGCTTCACCGCAACGACTTCCTCCTGGATACAAAAAACTCTTGCTGAGTCCATCGCTAGTTGAAAATCCGACTGACACACCTTTGTTGTCGGTCGAAGCACCTATCATTGAAGATAAACCCTCTGAGTCCACACTGGACCAAAGTCAACAGGTCGAGACAGCAGTTGACCCAGTCTTGTCTTCAGAAGGTCCACCTTCAAATGATACAGCCACCAAAGAGAATGAGAACAACACCGTTCAAATTATTTTTGTTAAAACAGAATTTGATGAACATGGGGGCAATCTACCCATTCCTTTACTGCAGGAAGGAAGTTTGTCAAAGATTCATCTGGCCATTTATTCAGTCCCTCCACCAAGAAATCTAGTCGTTTCCTTCGATTGGAATCTACTAGGGAGACCCCGCCCACCATCTAATGTACCATTCTGAATCATAGTACAAGCTTACAGAATGATCATGGCTGGTACTATCATAGATGAAGGGGCTTTCGTGAGTATCCTTTCCTCAACTGCTTGGAAAGCGCTTGGTTCGCCATTGCTTTTGCCTGAGGTTCGAAATCTGTCAGGCTTCAACAAAGGAACCAGTCGACAATTAGGGATCCTTCCAAATTTGCCTATAACTTTGAGAAGGAAAACCATTCATATAAACATGATGGTAGTCCAAGGGTCTCTAGATTACAATCTACTCCTTGGGCATGACTACATTTACAACATGGGAGCTATTGTTTCCTCACTCTTTCGAGTGATGTGTTTCCCATATAAAGGAAGAATGGTCCAGCTCGTTGACCAGCTTTCATTCCCCGGTTCAAACACGGCTACTAGTCAAATGCCATCCCTAACTATTCTTTTTGCACAAGGTGTTGAGTCTTGAAAATGTCATTCATTTGCATTATACTTTCACCATTATGTCCATTATATCACCTCCATTTCACCTCCATTTCACTACTATGTCACCACATTCATCCCACTTTCATTATCATTGGGCCACCTTTATGTTTTTCCAATATTTATTATTTCTAAGCCTTTTAAGTGAATTTGTGGTTAAACATTAGAAAATAATGTGCATATGCTTATACCTAACAAATGGGTTGAAATTGTTGACATGTGTAGGTTGAAAGGAGGCTTCTAGAAGACCCTTATGTGGCACTCTAAGGCCAAATTCGAATTTGGTTGGAAAGAATCATGGGATCATGAGAATATGTGTCACATCTCCTAATTGTATTGTAACTCTAAAAAGACATGTGTCTTATCAGTTCCTATTTTGATTATGACTCTAGAGGTAGAGGGAGAGATTCATGGACTCTCATTAATGAGATGGCTCTCATCTTTTTGTATAAATAGGAGATCTCTCTCCTTCGTTTGTTAGTCCTTTTTAGTCTTTCCTTTAGTCTTTTCTTAGTCCTTTTAGCTTGTTAGTCCCATGGCTTTTGAAAGCTTTTGTACTTTGTACTTTCGAAGAAATTGAATAAAGCTTTGATGTTCTCAACATGGAAGGAGATGTGAAGTAGATGTCATGGAGCATATTAGGATGTAAGTATAGTAGATTTCATTTTGTAAATATTGCTTTGTAGAATGTAAGGTAGATTAGATTTTCATTCATGCAATTTTAATTTATGCAAGTGTGTTTAATTTTGCTTTGATTTCATAGGTGGTAGGGGGCCCCTGCCTTGTACAGATGTCTTTGTTGTATTTGCTTTATCTCTAATGGTATTTTCAGTTGTCATATTCATAAGTTGTTGCCTTTATTTTATTTTTCTAGCTTGATTTCTAAGTTTAGTTTCTCAAGTTGCATGCTAACATATTGATGGTCTCCTTATCATAAGTTGTTCATCTTTAAGAGATCAGAATACTAATAAATCACAGCTTGCTTTCAGTAGTTTTTGACTTATATCACTAACTCTTTCTTCACTTGTTACACATTACAATGTATGTTGGAAGCAGAATGTTGGAGAAAGGCAAAGTGGTGTTATAATTTGTCATCTTAGAGCTTGATTACTTTTTAGACTTATTTCTAACTACTTCTTAATCGTGTTTCACATAGTACTATATGTTGGAAGCAGAGAGTTAGGAAGAGATGATCATTATAATTGGTCTTTAAAGTGGTTTTTCTTAATTTTTTTTGCAGCAGCATGAGTAGTGACTAGTGCCATTAGAAAGTGGTTTTTATGCTTTGCTTTCAGTTTCATTTCAAGTTATTTCTTTCAAGATCTTTCTTTGCAAGTTTAGAAGGTAGTTAGAAACCACCAGTTACACACACTCACTCATTTAGAAACCACCATACACACACAAATCACTCATTTGTTTATAAAACCATTACTATAAACAAAATAAACTATAAAACAACGAAGTAAGAAAAAGGTTAACTAAGCACATATAGTGCACCACACTTCATCAGTTTACGATACCCGGATTGATAATTTATGTAGAGCAATTTAAGACGTTAAATTGACTAGACATTTTGGCGCCGTTGCCGGGGAAGTGTAATTAGGAGACCTTATTTCTTACATCTGAAAAAAAAAATTAACAATTCTTGAGTATGCTCTCCTCTTGCACTTTGTGTGATCTAGAGGATCAGAAAAAGGATTGTTAAGTAAAAAAAAAGTTAATGATTCTTGAGTATGCTCTCCTCTTGCATTTTGTGTGATCTAGAGGACCAGAAAAAGAATTGTTAAAAAAAAATAGGAGACAAAATAAACTTAAACATTTCAATTGATTCAATAAAAAAAAAAAATGATAAAAAAAAAATGAGACTCAACTGCTTTGATAGGTTCAAATTGTCCAAAATTTTTTGGTTATGCTTTGTAGTGGTCTTCAAAACATTGTATCCTGTTCAAATAGATTTTGCAACTTAGCTGCAGAAACTGCCCTGATTCCGCAGCTAGCTGTGAATTCCGCAACTGTTTCAAGGTTTAGCAGGTTACAGGCATCCAATGAAAAAACTGACCACATGGGCATTTCCAGAATTGTCCCGACATGGATCCTATCCTAGTCACCCAGCTCAGATTGATGAAAAACCAGCCTAGGACCTCAGTCAAAGTCTTGTTTTTAGCATGTTTTTCTTGAAGTATTTGCTGCCTGAAATTGAAAATCATTAATCCTTTTTATAAAATTTTACAATTTCAGAGAAGAAAAAAAGAGAAAAACAATCTATGGCTATCTCCATTCCTAGTTTTTCATTGTGGCTTCAACAAGAAAAATCTGCATATTGATTTGATGTTTTGGCCTCTTCATGATTTCGTTTCAGTGCATTCTCATCCCTTTGTAAGCAATTGATTTGCATTCATTTGAACTGTGCATCTTATTTATATAGGAAGCCTTTGGTTTTGGAACGTTTTTGGAAAGTCAACATAGGAAATTTCTCAATCATAGCAAAATCTGAAACCTATGGAGGCCTACATAAACTGTGCAAATAGATTGAAAATAGAAGCTTAAGGCATGCTGCAGTCACCAACACTTAGAGAAAATGCTGAGCTCATGATCTCCATTGCAAGCTTCACAAACTTCTTTGGGTTCTTGATTCACTTATTCCCCATATTTGCTGTTGACAGTACCTGAAAACAATCTTTCATTGAAATCTATTTTACAGAGTATTTCACTTCACGGATTTCATTTGAATACCTAAGGCTAAAACCAAATTATTTGTTAACATGGTGCATACTACCGCTGGCAAATCGTCCTACCTCTGATTCAAAAAATTTTACAGATAAATGCAACAAATTCATAAAGTGCAGAACAGAAAAAATTAACTCAGAGAAAAAACGTAAACAACAGAAAAACGTCAAACTTTACATGCTCAATTTGCCCAAATGGTAGTGAATTTGAAGAAAATAAAACATGGGTTTTTTTGCCAGGTGGATCAATTAGATAACCCAGAAACCGTTTGAGGAAATTTGTAGCAGTCTGGGAGAAATCGGCGGTTCTTCGGAGTGTATTTTTGAGTGCCGCGTGAGAAAAAAAACAGAGTTGTAATTAAATGAACAGCAGTAATTTAATGCAGCGTGCCTGAAGAAGATAAATCAAGTTAGGAGTCAAATATGTGTTGGACATCAATCAAATTACACATCTCTTGTTTTAAACATTCATCCAACACCTGTTTAACACGACACTGTTTGTTTTGAACACGACACTGTTTGTTTTGAACACGGCACTGTTTAAAACCTATACGGCTCTTCTCCACCAAGATCTCCGCAGCCAAAAACTGAAACATGTATTTCATTCCCTTATCACTCCATTTTCGCATGCATTCGAACTCACTCCCGTGCTTGTCTTCCACTCTTTCACCTTCACACCATTTCAGCTCTCGTTTTTGCTGTAAACTCCGCAGCTCTGTTTTAAACCCCTAATTGCTATAGTTGGCATGGGCTCGTATTCTTATTTCTGTGTAGTTGACAATCAGTCAAAACAAAGTGAGCCGCTTGCACAACTGTTTCAGATCAATGATGGTGACATCAAAAGGATTGTTCTATGCACCTGCATTGAAGGATGATGTTGCAGATACTGTAGGATGTGGAGATAGCTTTGCAGCTGCTATTGTTGTTGGTTATATAAATTTGATGCCTATAATAACCACTCTAGTATTGGCAAATGCTGTTGGTGGTGCTACAACAATGGGCTGTGGGGCAGGCCGGAATGTTGCAACCAAAGAAAAAGTTTGTGAACTGTTATTGGCTTCAGAAGTAAACAATGACTACGAGGATTTCTGGAGAATAATACGTGCCCCTGAGTATTTTGAACCGTGAATTGCACCAGTTAAGGGATACATTTTTTTTCTCTTCCACGCACACAGCCACTCCATTTCACAGTACTTTCTACACTCTGCACTTTCCGCAGCCAATACAGCGTTTCCGCAGCCAATCCCAGATTCCGCAGCTGTTTTGTTAAACTCTAGGTTGTAGGTGTCATCAGGCAAAAAAGGTCACATGGGTAGCTAGGGAAATGTCAATACATGGATGGTGTCCTATTCATTCGGTCAAATTTGATGAAAAAGACCCCGGTCAAAGGGAAGTCAAATTGGGTGTTATCACAAAGTCGCCACACTGAGTCGCCACGCTAAGTCGCTGCATGTCAAGAAAAAATAATAATTTCGAATCAATGAAATGAAAAAGTTATTTTCTCACTTTTCTGAAGGTATTGATTAATTTTGGACTGATAATGAAAGATGAATGACTAACTTTTTATTCAAGATTTTTAGCTACAGAGCTGTTCCCCAATTCCGCAGCCAGAAAAACCTCATTGTTCAAATAAGCCTATCTTTCTCATACAAAATCAGATTTTGATGATTTAAGTACCATTGGAAAGATCTCAACAAGATCTATACAATGAGAAATATATCATTAGAGTTTGAAATGGAAAATAATGAAATAAATTGCTGAAAAGAAGCAACATCAACTTGAGGCACTAATTCCAAAGCAGGTATAAATTCTTTTGATTTTTCCTTTGAGAACTTGTTTCATTAATACAAATTCTTAGTTTTGTGTGTAAATATCATAACTAGAGAGATTGGCCACCTCTCTCCTTTGATAACCTTACATTCCATTGCAGAAGAAGTATTAGTTTTTTTGCAGGTTCCAGGAGGAAGGACAAATGACTACAAGGGAATGGTGTCTCTCTAAGAGACCAATTTGTTTCATAAGAGGATGATCAGCAACAAAGAGGAAAGATGTTGATGCAAAATCAGATCCAAACACTTGAAAAACTTTCAGATACTATTGTCTCCATCACATCCATCCATCACATCCATACTTCATAATAAACCATTCACCTCGTTCCACTCCATATTTTCCATTTTCATTCACATACACTTTCCATCTCTTTTTGTTTATTCATAACCCACCAATAAAAGCAAAAGGCTCATTCACATGCTTATTGCCCATTGTCATTTATGTTCTCCATTGCCATTTTCCATTTTCATTTTCCATTCCTTGTCATTTTCATTCCGCAAATAAACCCTGCTTCAATGCAAATTATTGAGTCCATAGTCCTTTGAGTCTAATTTCTTTGTAAAAACACCTTGAGGCTTACATGCCTTAATGGAAAGTCCTCATGCTGACAAACAATGGGAATACATTAATGTCCCTTGTTCGTTAGATCTTCTAGGTGACTCGACATCAGCAAATTCATTCGTATCTAGCAAGATGTGTTTGGGCATCTTGAATCTCATTGTCATCAATGGTGAGAGTGCTCGTGTTGACTAGTGGCATCCATTAATGGCCACTAAGCCAAAAATTTCCTACTATGTTCGACATCAGAACATCTTTTCACATAGTAGGAATTGTGCCAATGAGTTTTGAAGACATGAAGACTATTATTTTCAGCATTTTGGAGCAGATTCAACAAGTTTTAGTAGAAGCAATAAAAAGTCATCTTATCTCTCTATCCATGACTCCTCTTGATCAGCCACTTGAAGAAGAAAATGATCAGAAGTTTTCAGCCACTACACATACAACTCATCCATTCCAAAGGGTAAGTGAAGGTACGACATTTTCTAACTTTTAACCATAGAATTCCATAAAAAGCTAGAATGATAATTGTTGGAAAAATATTTCTCTTCCTCATTTCATAAAACTGCCAATACCATCAGTTGGGGGGGGGGGAATACATTCATATTCATATCTTGCCATGTCCATATGATATTTACGAGCTCACATACTTCCAACATATATTAATTATTACATTGCTATTATGAGCATACAATGGCTTTTGAAAAAGTGCTTAAAGGATAAATTGGATACAAACAAAATCATGGTTGTCACACAAGAACCAACCATCATGCAATCCAATAAAGATATACTTTGCAACAATAATCAAAATATCATTATGCAAAGTTCAAAGATCAAAATAGAAGGCAACAACAAAAAATGGTTGTAACACAAGAACCAACCATGTTGCAATTCAAGTGAAACACTTTGCATAAATATGAAGTTATCAAATGATATCATGCAAAGTTAAGCCAAAGCTCAAGGATCAAAAGAGTTGATGTAATATATATTGTTGGCATTATGTTTTCTGGTATGACTGTATGTTACAGATGTTGTACTTGATGGCAACTCCAGTGGTAAGGCTCTCAGTTTGATGAAAATTAAGAAGGACGCAGGCAATCGGTTCAGAAAGTGCGCCCCCGCAGGTATACCATGCAGAAACCGCGTCCAGGGACGCCGGCCGGCCGTTCAGGGGGTGCGTCCACCCAGTGCACACATTTCAAGGCAGAGAAAAGCACGTGGGGGTTTCTTGTGTGGTATCTAGCCGACGGTTTTGTGTTTCTATGGTGTCGGCTCGTGGTATTGTTCCATGTTTTGGGGAGAAGCTTGCCTATATAAAGCAAAGGAGTTCATTTGGATTGTGCAATTGTCTTGGGTTGAATATCTTATTTGGTGAGATCTAGTCCAGATCTAAAAAGGCGAATCTTCTAATGGACTGTGATCTCTATGGCGCATGAACAGATCGGTAGATCTGACTGTTTGGGTTTGTTCTGAAGTCTTCATATCATTTATATCTGAAGGGTCGCAGGTTCAGTGAAGGGAAAGTGCGCCGGGACGCAGGTACTGTAAAGGGCGAGTGCGCCGAGACGCAGTACAGTAGAGAGAGACCTGCGTGGGGACGCAGGGCGATCAAGGTTCAGGTGCGTCTCTGAAGCAGAAGGACGCGGCGCGATAGTGTTTTCAGGTGCGTCTCTGTAGCGAAAGACGCGGCGCGATAGTATCCTTGGGTGCGTCCCTGAAGCAACAGAACGCAGAGCAGTCAAAGGAACAGTGCGTGGGCACGCAGCGAAGCAGAAGGATATCTGCGGGTGGACGCAGAGTAGCAGAAGGTTAACAGCGTCGGGTCGCAGGCCACAGAAAGGAAAACTGCGTCTCTGTTTTAAGATGTTCTGTTGATTGAATTTCTCTATTGATAAGGTGTTCTGGGTTAGTTCTGTTATTGCTGATCTGATATCTGTAGTGATCTATATCTGTTATGTACTTGTTGAACATCTGATGCTTTATGAAAAGAAGTAGGGGGTTGTAGCTCCCTTCCAGGAGTAGACTGGAAAACAAGAAAGAGAGAGAGTTGTAGCTCTCCGCAGGTTGCAGCCTGCGTACTGGTAAAGGACTGCACCAGTACAAAATCATTGTAAAAGAAGTTTCTAAATTGAAAGAAGATAGAGACATATTGCAGCAGGTGGTTTTCACCCACATTGGGTTTCCACCTTACATCTTGTGTTCTTTGGTGTGACTATCTGTTTTTCATGCTCATTATTTTATGGTACTGATATGCAAAAATAATTCAAAGATCAAATAAGGAAGATTTATTAAATTGCTTGATAATACTGATTCACCCCCCCTCTCAGTATTATTTCCAACAATTGGTATCAGAGCAGGTCCTTCAGAGAAGCTTGATCGCTTGAAGGTAGATCGTTCATCATGAGCAACTACGAGAGAGAAGCATCAATCAGGCCACCGATTTTTGATGGGACAAACTTCAATTATTGGAAGGTAAGAGTTACTGCATATCTTCAATCTCTTGGTACAGAAGTTTGGGACATTGTAGAAACAGGCTATGCTTTTCCTTCAGCTACTCCTACAGATCCAGCTGAGAAAAAGAAGTATGAAACAAATGCAAAAGCAGTCAGTACTCTATTAGGAAGTATATCCCAAACAGAATTCATGAAGGTAATGCACTTCAAATCAACAAAAGAGATATGGGACAAAATGATCACTAGCTATGAAGGAGATGAACAGGTAAAACAAGCTAAACTTCAAACTCTCAGGATTCAATATGAGACTCTCAAGATGTATAATGATGAAAGTGTGGCTAATTATTTTCTTCGGGTAGATGAGATTGTTAATTGTATGAAAAATTTGGGTGAAGAAATAAAAGAGACTATAGTAGTTCAAAAGATTCTAAGATCATTATCCCCCAAGTTTGAATCTAAAGTATCTGCAATAGAAGAAAAGGAAAATCTCCGTGTTCTCACTATGTCTCAGCTACATGGAATTCTAACTGCTTATGAAATGAGAAAGGGAGGTCCATCAGACAGAAGGGAAGCTGCTTTTAAGGCATCAGGCAAAGAAGATTACTATGAAGCAAGCCATGTTCCAGAAGAAGAGGAAGAAGAATCAAATTTTGTCAGAAGTCTTCAAAGGGGTTCTGGAAGGTTCAGAGGTAAGCTACCTTTCAAATGCTTTGCTTGTGGAAGAGTAGGTCATTATGCTGCAAAATGTCCTTATAAGGATAAAGGAAAAGAACCTGCTAGATGGAACAAGAAACAAAGTGCAAATAAGAAAAGCTACTACACCCATGAAGATAGTGATGGCTTATCAAACAGTGATGAAGATGAACAAGGTAATAAATATAAGCTGTTAATGGCATTTGAAGATGATGATTATGAGGATGCTGTAGATGTGGATAATCTCTATGATGAAATTACTAGACTCAAGAGATGCATAGAAGAAAAGAATGTGATCATTGATACTTTGCAATTTCAAATTGATGAAAAGGAAAAACATCTTGAAAAACTAGAAGGTGAAATTGTTGGTCTCAGAAAAGAAATTGAGAAAACAAAAGCTATTAATCTTAAGTTTGTCAGAGGATCTGAAACTTTGGATGAGATTATCAATGTGCAGCGGTCTCCTCTAAACAAGACAAGTTTGGGCTATAATGGAGAAACCTCTCAAGCATCCACCTCAAAAAGTTATCTTGATGCAGCAAGAGGGAATGAGCAGAAGAACAATGAAGATAATCAGGTAAAGCAGGGACGAATTACAAACAGAAACTATCAGGGACAATCCATCTTAAGGGTGAACAAAAGCTACAACCAGCCACAGGTAAAATCTTCTCAGTTTGGTTCAAGAATAGATGAAAATAGAAATTACAATCAGTTGGCTGGTAGATTCAATAACCGCAGAAGCTTCTTCAATGGACAATGCTTTTCTTGCCATAACTTTGGTCACAAAGCAGCTCAATGTGTTGCATATAAAACAATCATGACTAGGGAAGCTCAAAAACAAAGAAGTATGACAGGGATTACAAAAAGGACCTATAACAACTTTTCGGTTCTTGAAAATGAAGTTGAATGTTCTATTTGCAATAATTTTGGTCATGAAGACTCTGAATGTAGGAGCAGGTTTCAGGAGAAAAAGGAACAAGCCACAAGCACCAAAACATGGAGAATAAAGGAACCTCAAACAGAAAGATGTGGGATAGCATTTTATGCAGAAGGACAGGAAAATCTATGGTACATTGACAGTGGATGTTCGAAACATATGACAGGTGATAAAGAAAAACTTGAATCTTATTCTACTTTAGAAAAGGGAAAGAAAGTTTCTTTTGGAAATGATACTCCTGCAACTATAAAAGGAAAAGGTATTGCTCCTTTAAAAGAAAAGGTCAAGGCTGGAAATGTTTTGTATGTTGATGGATTGAAGCATAATCTACTAAGTGTCAGCCAGATGTGTGATCAAAAAACCGAGGTTATTTTCAGATCGAATGGATGTCTTGTTCGTGACCTTGATACAGGTAAAACAGTACTCAAAGGCAAAAGAACTCCAAATAATTTGTACATATTTGAAGAAGGACAACAACAATGCTATCTTAGCAAGGATGAAGAGCACTGGTTATGGCATCGAAGGTTGGGACATCTAAGCTTCTCACAAATAAGGAAAGCATGCAAATATCAGGCAGTTCGCGATCTTCCAGATATCAAAATTCCTGACAACACCATATGCAGATCATGTCAGTTTGGAAAACAAACCAGGACTAACTTTCCAGAGAAAGAGGGATCAGCTAGCATGCCTCTTGAGCTAGTACATACAGATACATGTGGCCCATTCAGGAAAAGAACACCTAGAGGAGAGGAATACTTGATATTATTTATTGACGATTTCTCCAGGTTTGTCTGGTTAGGAGTTATGAAGCACAAAGATGAAGCATTCGAAAAATTCAAGACCTTCAAAGCCTTGGTTGAAAATGAATCAGGTCACAAAATTAAGTGCCTCAGATCCGACAGAGGTGGGGAATTTACTTCAAATGAGTTTTTCGATTTCTGTGATGAACATGGGATAAGGAGAGAATTCTCTACAGCTAGAACTCCTCAGCAAAATGGAGTTGTTGAAAGAATGAACAGAACAATCCAACAAATGGCTCGTGCTATGCTTGATGAATCAGGAACTCCCGCAACTTTCTGGGGTGAAGCTGCACATGCTGCGGTTATTATTCTCAACAAGACAAATGTCCGGGTGAACAGCACTCAAACTCCTCATGAGCTCTGGAGTGGTAAAACTCCTTCGGTAAAGCACTTCAAAATCTTTGGGAGCAAATGCTATATCAAGAATATTGATGAGCAGCTTGGCAAACTTGAACCTAGAGCAGATGAAGGCATTCTTCTTGGCTATTCTCCACATAGCAAAGCATACAAATGCTACAATAAAAGACTTGGCAGAATTGTTGACAGCATTGATGTAGTGGTTGATGAGAAGGGATATATTCCTAGGCAAGTACATCATGAAGATATAGAAGAAGATGAAGGCTACCCTCAAAGACAGAATAATGAAGAAGAAGAACCCCAAGGAGAACTTCAAGAAGAACCAGAGGAGCAGACAAGAATAGAAGAGAAAACTCCATCCAGATATGTTCAGAAGAATCATCCAGAATCTCAGATTGTGGGGCAGAAAGAAGCAGGTGTACAAACAAGAAGAACAGATGCAGAAGCCTCAAGCTATTTGGCATTACTCTCCTCTACTGAACCACAAAATGTGAAAGAAGCATGCAAAGATGAATGTTGGGTGAAAGCAATGGATGAAGAACTTGAGCAAATCGAAAAGAACAACACTTGGGAGCTGGTTCTTAGACCAAAGGATAAGAATGTTATCGGAACAAAATGGGTCTTCAAAAATAAATTGAATGAAAATGGAGAAGTAATTAGAAACAAAGCCAGACTTGTTTGTAAAGGGTATGCGCAGCAAGAAGGAATAGACTTTGAAGAAACTTTTGCTCCTGTTGCAAGACTTGAGGCCATCCGAATGTTCCTTGCTCTCTCAAGTTTTCAAAACTTCAAAGTATTTCAAATGGACGTGAAATCAGCCTTTCTGAATGGAGACTTGGAAGAAGAAGTGTACATTGAACAGCCAGATGGGTTCATTCTTGGAAATGATCCAAATCTTGTATGCCGATTGAAAAAGGCTCTCTATGGTCTCAAACAAGCTCCAAGGGCTTGGTACTACCGGTTGGACAAATACCTTCATCAACAAGGTTTCTCAAAAGGTTCAGCAGATAGCAATCTGTATATAAAAGTTGAAAATAACAAATTGCTAATACTTGTTGTGTATGTAGATGACATTATTTTTGGCAGCAATGAAGAAGCTATGAGTCAAAGCTTTGCCTCGGTCATGCAGAAAGAATTTGAAATGTCCTTGCTAGGAGAACTGACATATTTCCTTGGTTTGCAAATCCAACAAAAGGAAGGAGGAATCTTTTTATCTCAAACCAAGTATCTCAAGCAGATTTTGAAGAAATATGGCATGGAAGATGCAAAACCTGTATGTACACCCATGGTCACAGGATGTAGTCTCAGTGCAAATGATGAATCTGCAGCAGTACATCAACCAACCTACAGATCTATGATTGGAAGTTTACTATATTTGACAGGTACCCGACCAGACATCATGCATGCAGTTGGAATAGTTGGAAGATTTCAGGCAAATCCGAAGGAGACTCATCTTCAGGCAGTAAAGAGAATTTTCAAATATCTTCAAGGGACTCAAAATTATGGCTTATGGTATCCTAGAGATACAGATCTTACTCTTCATGCTTATACAGATGCAGATTGGGCCGGAAGCGTGGATGACAGGAAAAGCACAAGTGGTGGTGCGTTCTTTATGGGTTCCAGACTGGTATCTTGGTTCAGCAAGAAACAGAGTTCGATTGCCTTGTCTACAGCTGAAGCGGAATATGTTGCTGCTGCATCTTGTTGCACTCAACTCCTTTGGATGATGCAGACTTTGCAGGATTTTCAAATCACTTGTACACCACCTATCCCCATCTTATGTGATAACACAAGTGCAATCAGCATCTCAAAGAATCCGGTCATGCATTCAAAAACCAAGCACATACCAATCAAGTACCATTTTCTCCGGGAACAAGTGCTTGAACAGAAAGTCAAGTTGGAGTATGTTCCTTCCAAGGAACAAGTTGCTGATATTCTTACCAAACCATTGCCCAGGGACACATTTGAATACCTCAGGCAAAAGCTGGGGGTTGTTGATGCATCATCTTGTTGAACCTCTTCTTATTGGTGGTACAGGCTCAGGGGGAGCACATAATGCATTGTTGGCATTATGGAGAAGGAGATCTTGGAAATAGCTGCAATATGTCTCTATCTCTTTCATGGTGGTGCGTTGCTGCAGATCTGGTTCATATTCAGGGGAGCATGCGCTTAGGGGGAGCATACCCTTTGCTCTTGATGTCAAAGGGGGAGAATGAAGCTGAAGTTTGTGAGGTTTCCATCAAGTCCAAAGGGGGAGATTGTTGGCATTATGTTTTCTGGTATGACTGTATGTTACAGATGTTGTACTTGATGGCAACTCCAGTGGTAAGGCTCTCAGTTTGATGAAAATTAAGAAGGACGCAGGCAATCGGTTCAGAAAGTGCGCCCCTGCAGGTATACCATGCAGAAACCGCGTCCAGGGACGTCGGCCGGCCGTTCAGGGGGTGCGTCCACCCAGTGCACACATTTCAAGGCAGAGAAAAGCACGTGGGGGTTTCTTGTGTGGTATCTAGCCGACGGTTTTGTGTTTCTATGGTGTCGGCTCGTGGTATTGTTCCATGTTTTGGGGAGAAGCTTGCCTATATAAAGCAAAGGAGTTCATTTGGATTGTGCAATTGTCTTGGGTTGAATATCTTATTTGGTGAGATCTAGTCCAGATCTAAAAAGGCGAATCTTCTAATGGACTGTGATCTCTATGGCGCATGAACAGATCGGTATATCTGACTGTTTGGGTTTGTTCTGAAGTCTTCATATCATTTATATCTGAAGGGTCGCAGGTTCAATGAAGGGAAAGTGCGCCGGGACGCAGGTACTGTAAAGGGCGAGTGCGCCGAGACGCAGTACAGTAGAGAGAGACCTGCGTGGGGACGCAGGGCGATCAAGGTTCAGGTGCGTCTCTGAAGCAGAAGGACGTGGCGCGATAGTGTTTTCAGGTGCGTCTCTGTAGCGAAAGACGCGGCGCGATAGTATCCTTGGGTGCGTCCCTGAAGCAACAGAACGCAGAGCAGTCAAAGGAACAGTGCGTGGGCACGCAGCGAAGCAGAAGGATATCTGCGGGTGGATGCAGAGTAGCAGAAGGTTAACAGCGTCGGGTCGCAGGCCACAGAAAGGAAAACTGCGTCTCTGTTTTAAGATGTTCTGTTGATTGAATTTCTCTATTGATAAGGTGTTCTGGGTTAGTTCTGTTATTGCTGATCTGATATCTGTAGTGATCTATATCTGTTATGTACTTGTTGAACATCTGATGCTTTATGAAAAGAAGTAGGGGGTTGTAGCTCCCTTCCAGGAGTAGACTGGAAAACAAGAAAGAGAGAGAGTTGTAGCTCTCCGCAGGTTGCAGCCTGCGTACTGGTAAAGGAGTGCACCAGTACAAAATCATTGTAAAAGAAGTTTCTAAATTGAAAGAAGATAGAGACATATTGCAGCAGGTGGTTTTCACCCACATTGGGTTTCCACCTTACATCTTGTGTTCTTTGGTGTGACTATCTGTTTTTCATGCTCATTATTTTATGGTACTGATATGCAAAAATAATTCAAAGATCAAATAAGGAAGATTTATTAAATTGCTTGATAATACTGATTCACCCCCCCTCTCAGTATTATTTCCAACATATATTGCATGAGGACATGCAATAGCTTCAGTTGGGGGGTATGTTGAGTCTTGAAAATGTCATTCATTTGCATTATACTTTCACCATTATGTCCATTATATCACCTCCATTTCACTACTATGTCACCACATTCATCCCACTTTCATTATCATTGGGCCACCTTTATGTTTTTCCAATCTTTATTATTTCTAAGCCTTTTAAGTGAATTTGTGGTTAAACATTAGAAAATAATGTGCATATGCTTATACCTAACAAATGGGTTGAGATTGTTGACATGTGTAGGTTGAAAGGAGGCTTCTAGAAGACCCTTATGTGGCACTCTAAGGCCAAATTCGAATTTGGTTGGAAAGAATCATGGGATCATGAGAATATGTGTCACATCTCCTAATTGTATTGTAACTCTAAAAAGACATGTGTCTTATTAGTTCCTATTTTGATTAGGACTCTAGAGGTAGAGGGAGAGATTCATAGACTCTCATTAATGAGATGGCTCTCATCTTTTTGTATAAATAGGAGATCTCTCTCCTTCATTTGTTAGTCCTTTTTAGTCTTTCCTTTAGTCTTTTCTTAGTCATTTTAGCTTGTTAGTCCCATGGCTTTTGAAAGCTTTTGTACTTTGTACTTTTGAAGAAATTGAATAAAGCTTTGATGTTCTCAACATGGAAGGAGATGTGAAGTAGATGTCATGGAGCATATTAGGATGTAAGTAGAGTAGATTTCATTTTGTAAATATTGCTTTGTAGAATGTAAGGTAGATTAGATTTTCATTCATGCAATTTTAATTTATGCAAGTGTGTTTAATTTTGCTTTGATTTCATTGGTGGTAGGGGGCCCCTGCCTTGTACAGATGTCTTTGTTGTATTTGCTTTATCTCTAATGGTATTTTCAGTTGTCATATTCATAAGTTGCTGCCTTTATTTTATTTTTCTAGCTTGATTTCTAAGTTTAGTTTCTCAAGTTGCATGCTAACATATTGATGGTCTCCTTATCATAAGTTGTTCATCTTTAAGAGATCAGAATACTAATAAATCACAGCTTGCTTTCAGTAGTTTTTGACTTATATCACTAACTCTTTCTTCACTTGTTACACATTACAATGTATGTTGGAAGCAGAATGTTGGAGAAAGGCAAAGTGGTGTTATAATTTGTCATCTTAGAGCTTGATTACTTTTTAGACTTATTTCTAACTACTTCTTAATCGTGTTTCACATAGTACTATATGTTGGAAGCAGAGAGTTAGGAAGAGATGATCATTATAATTGGTCTTTAAAGTGGTTTTTCTTACTTTTTTTTGCAGTAGCATGAGTAGTGACTAGTGCCATTAGAAAGTGGTTTTTATGCTTTGCTTTCAGTTTCATTTCAAGTTATTTCTTTCAAGCTCTTTCTTTGCAAGTTTAGAAGGTAGTTAGAAACCACCAGTTACACACACTCACTCATTTAGAAACCACCATACACACACAAATCACTCATTTGTTTATAAAACCATTACTATAAACAAAATAAACTATAAAACAACGAAGTAAGAAAAAGGTTAACTAAGCACATATAGTGCACCACACTTCATCAGTTTACGATACCCGGATTGATAATTTATGTAGAGCAATTTAAGACGTTGAATTGACTAGACACAAGGAATGTCTCATCCACCTCCAATCCGTCCACTTGATGAGCGCGAGTGATTCGGTGAATGTGACTAAACCCAGGGGGCATGCGCCCTGGTCTTCTTCGGCAGGAAAACCCTAGATATAAGGTTGGTTTACACGTAGGATATATGACTAGTTTGACACACCCGTCCGTTTAGGAAAATGGGATTAGACTGGAAAAGGATTCCCTCGTCAAAGGTTATGTGAGTGGAAGCTTGTACCATTCACCTTTGTCTATTTTGATGGAAAGAGCCAAGGAAGTGTTTTGTTTGCAAATGCGGACGAAATAAGCTTACTTTAATGCAAGAAATTCCATATGGTAACCTGGAAACTCTACTTCTCTTTATACCTGGGGGCATGCAAACCTTTTGTATGCAAGTGAAAAGTGACCAGCGTAACTCTAACCCCGTATTTTTTTACTAACTTCAACTGCTTAAGTTAGGTGATTGGTCTAGTCAACCATTCACCTTTGTCGGACCGACGGAAACGGCAAAGTAAAGGAAAGGTTTCCCATTGAGAAGCTATCCTACCTAACCTTAGTAGTTCTTTAACCCCTAGGACAATAGTTGGTCATTCCTAGCTTGCACACAAAAGGCTCCAGAGCAAAGTTGTGCATGGGGAAAGCTCCCTAAAAAATGAACCTACTAATGAGAGACATCCTTATTATACGACTAGCACGAGCAATGTTTCCGCAAAGTTCAAGCTCGTTAAAAAATAAACCTAGTTATGAGCATATGTTCCCCCAGAGTTCAAGCTCATTAAAAAATGAACCCACTTTCGGTAAATAACCTTTGTGATCGCATTACTATCAGCTTTTGAGCCTTGGTCGTGTTCTTACCATCACCTCCACTTTTTAGCCGATCATCCACCTCCACTTGATTGTTTACCCTTTTGAGGAACAACTGCGATGAGTGATTCTGTTAGCCATCTTCTTTACACTGCCGTGATTGAAAAGTTCCAACCTTACCTGGAACCAGCTGCTACCCGAAAATATCACTCGTTCCTCAAAGACGAGTCTCTTTTAAGCTCTTTTTAGACTCGTAAAATATAAAAAGATTGCCGAGAAATTGGCCTCTCTAGCTCGTTAAAGTGATTGGAAGTGCCATCCCTCCTCTATATTTTAATATTTTTGGACTTGAGGGATCATTACACAAAAAGATCGAGCGCTTGTCTTTTTCGGCTCATTAAAGTGATCGGAAAAGTCATCCCTTTCGTATTATTTTATACTTTTTAGGACTTAAGGGATTATACTACGAAAAAGGATTACTGGAGTTTCCTTTTCGTCTCTTTTCAGACTCTCTAAAACTGAAAATGATCGAGTTATCTTTGTCGTTAAACTCGTTAAAACAATAGCGATGAACTTGTCCATTACAGACAAGAGCGAGTTTCACTGTTGCTAGGCTCGCTAAAACATAGTGACAGGTTTTCCCGAAGGGAAAATTATAGAACAAGCATATGTTATCCTCCTCAAGCTTGACAAAAATAAAGAGGTACTGGTCAGAAATGGCTGGGGAAAAATTGGGAAGAAAACTTGAAGAAATTTATTGGTAGCAGGTCACTCTTGAACATGACACTTTCACTCCATCACCATGATTGAGTCGGGTTGGGTTATTCTGTTCACCTGTCATATCACCATTGGTCCTCCGTACCATCCATTTTTGGGGTTAACGCTACCAATCCATTGTCAGTGTCATGGATATTTCCAAGAGAAGTCACTCATAGAATTCACCAACCCAGCTTACGCCTCATCCACTACAATACGTTCACGCTCCATTCTTTCATGACCGCCACCCTGAACCTTGTATCATCAGATCGTTTTCACCTCCATAAAATCATTTTCTCTATTCCGTATCATAGATGTGGGATTCATTAAGGCCCTCCTACAATGGGTCACTTCTTGTCGACATCAGCTCATTATCCAAGAAGTTGACTTAGGAACAACCCTTTCAGTACTTTGAAGCTTGCATGCCTCAATGGAAAGTTTCTCACTTCCGATGACGGTTTACATCAATGGCATTTGACCGAAAGATTTTACGTGGTGTTCGACATCGAATCATGTATTCAGACCAAGTGAATTGTATTACAGTACCTTGAGGGTCATCATCATTATCGGTGATTCCTCTCGCGCCTGTTAACAACTTACATCATTGGCTGGTAATCAGGCGATGCCTTTCCATGTTCGACATCAGAACATCTTTTCGCATGGATCAGATTGTACTTCGGGCGAAGATTGAACAATTTTGAAGACCTCGGATCTAGTTTCATCCATTCGGGTTACGATATATTCAGGAAAAATAAATACATCAAATGTACATCATAGCTGCACAGATAATCATCCAAGCCAAGGGATGATGGCTCTACAAGAATCATCAGTCTGCCACACAGACAATTATCTGTCCTATGTACATGAAAATGAATTTATAAAGCTGAGCATGGGAATGCCCGCCTCAACTAGATCATGAAAATGTTATGAAGATAATGTATTGTATTGTATCTTATTACAGGTCACCTTCCAGTTCAAAAACCCTCGGATCCTCATGATAAAGCATTTCACTTGACATCAGAAGATTTACGACATCATGCTTTAGGGGGAAACTATTATAGACATATTTGGGCACTGCAACCCCAAACGCATATGTCCATAAACCAAGGGATTTTAAACCCCTAAAAGTGTTGTTTCATACCCTAAAGGAACAAGGTCAGTTGATTACATCATTTCCCAGAAGTTCTCCCTAAAAAACTGCTCAGAACTGGTCAAAATTGGACCATACAGACTGGTCCATGGTGAGGGTGTGATGCATCTCACCTGTTACACATAGAGGGTGCGATGCATACTGAAAATCTCTTCTGTAGGATGTGATGAGAGAGACCAGACAAATGGCAGAGGCAGTTTTCTAGGTGGAAACGCAGAGAATCTTCTATAAACTGCTCATTTGACACTTGCCTCTCTGAATTCGCCCAAGGATGAGTAAGAGATCATGAAATCTCCAAGTGGAACCAAGAACTATCAGAGAAATGACACTAATCAAAATTCCAGAAGCTAACTCACCCACCTGCAAATATCTATATATGGATCCCTCATCTTAGAGATCCAGAGGCTGGAATTTTGTATTTTTGTAAGGAAGTGCTGTTGGTTTCTCTGTGAAACATTGTAGTGTTGGGTGATCTAGCTTTTCATGAGGTGAAGAGGGCTTTCATGCTGGGAGGATGGCGCTGGGTCAGACCGCTGGGTTGTAATCCTCTCTTCTACTACTTTTATCAATAAAGTTATTTGAGTTTTCCTCCATATTCTTGTATATTTCTGAATCTTGTATTGATGTATGCATTTGTATGGTTAATATACATCTGATCCTATATTGTTTAGGGTTATAGATCTCTATGCTTTGATGGTATTATGTTGCTTTGACTCTACAGATGTTATTTGAAGTGGGGCAAGTGAGGAAAGAGTGGCGAAGCTCTATCAAAGGGGGGAGGAAACAAGCAAGGAGCCAAGCGAAAGACTAAGGTTGGTACTCTGCTTCTCTCTCATCTATCTCTCATAAAGGAAAACACAAGTAACTTTAGTTTGTTTGTTTCTAAGATAGCTACCCATCTTAATGGGACTAGTATCTCTGAATGGACACTAGTTTTCCTGGTAACACACCCGGAAGTCATTTGGATAATGCAGGGAGTGGAGGTTCATTGGGTTTTTTTCGAGCAACGAATATATATATATATATAATTACCCCATTCCTCTATTGGTAACCTGAGGGGTCGGGTATGTTACAATACATGTGTGTGGTTTGTTTTGTTTGAGTTGTTGGTGTGGTTATTGGGCCAACTCATAACAAAACAATGCTACTATTGCAACATTTCCTAGATACAAGGGATCCTATCTAAGGCTTCTATTGACTAAGATGATACTTTTTGTTGATAAAGAAGTTGTATTAGAAAATAAAGAGTCTTTGTTGTAACCCCTTTTGTAAACATGTAGGTTTCATATAGTGTTTTTGGAGGTGCAAACAATTTTCTTTTTCTTCTTGGCTTGATCTTGAAATGGTGCATAGGGCCAATTAGGGCATTAAGGAGTATAGAGTGGTACGAGATATCATGTTGGTGATGCATGGCGAAGGTATGTGATAATGCAAGGTGGTGACGTGGTTGGAAATGTAGAGTGATATAGGATGATGGAGTTGATGTAACCTATTGTGTGGCATTCTCTCCATTTCCAACTAAATGTAGGGATGAAATGTATACAAAGATGGAGGTAAATGTGATGTTGATAAGGAAGAGAAGTAGAGCATACCGATAGCCTTTATCAAAAGATAGGCTTGTTAAGGTAGTGAGGTATGCTTTTGGGTTCCCCTACTAAAGTTGAGAAATTCTAATTTATTTTTTTCTTTGATCACTAAAGCTCTTTTTTATTGTGCAAGTGTTAGCTTGAATGAAGATATCCACACACACGTAGTAAAACAAGACATTTTTCTTTCCTTTTTTTTTTCATTTTCTTTTTTTCTCAAATAGTGGTGCCATTTATAGTTTTCACTATAACTATCTTTCTCTTGTAAGTATAAAAAGGTTTTCTTGATAGAGGTTTTCTTTTTCTTTTATTTTTTTCTCTTTTTATAAAGTTAAAGCTTCCTATAAGGATATTTTTAACTATAAGTCTATCCCATATGCCCCATTAGGGTTTTCATCTAAAAAATTTATTATTATTACTATTATTATTTTTATTCTTTAGGATTTAGATGGATTGAAAGAATTGCTATAGTGACATCCAAAACCTGCTTCTTTACCGTTTTTGCAAATACTTCCTTTGTTAAGGTCTCCTTGTAATTTTAAGCTTGAAACCATTCAGAAATAATGGAATTTACTCCTCATCTATGGTGTTGATTTTTATAGATCCATTTTCGTAACATTTTTCAACTATGTATGGTTCAAGCCATATTTTCATGAGTTTCCCTTCAAAATTCTTCAGTTTAGAGTCATATAGTAGTGCCCAATATCCTTACTTGAAAATTCTTAGTTTGATGCACTTGTCATGCCAAAATTTTCTTTGTAGTTGGAATGCTTCTATATGGAAGAGAGGATGCATTCTATTCCAATTTAATGCATTAAGAAGTTTTCTTCTTTCCTTCTATGTATCTAACGAATCCATGTCTATCTTGGAAGCTTTCCTGAAGGTAGAAAAATCAAATTCAATGGCTAACATGGCCTTCTTACTATATAACAGCTCATATGGAGTAAACCATGTGGTGGTCTTCCATGTGGTATTATATGCTCATGCTTCTATTGTAAATCTATTGGCCCAATATATCTTGCTCAAGCTGACTTCCTCTGTGAGAATGTTCTCTAGCTCCATATTGGTTACCTCAACTAGTCCATTGGCTTGTGGGTGGTAAGGAGTCAACTTCATGTGGTGAACATGGTGTTTCTTCATGATTTAATAAATGAGGTTCGAAGTGAATTGAGTTCCTTGGCCAATAACTATCTCTCTTAGAAATCCAATTTTGTAGAAGATGTTTTGTCTTAAAAACTCAACCACTTTTTGTCATGTAATTGCTTTAACTACATTAACTTCAACCCATTTGGTTAAGTGATCAATGCATACCAATATACAACTTTTTTTACTTGAAGGAGGGTCTATAGCATCTACAAACTCCATACACCACCTATCAAAAGGTTCTAATGAAATTTGTGGTTGAAGTGCCACCACATTTTGTCTAGTGGATTTCCCCATCCTTTGACATTCATCATAGTGAGAAGTATATATAAGGGCATCATTATGTAGGGTAGGCCAAAAGAAGTTAGTCTATAAGATTTTGTAACATGTTAATTTTATGACATAATGTGATGACATTCATGGAGGGTATCATGCACTTCAACATCCCTCATACACCTTCTCAAGATCTTATCTAATCCAAGTTTGAACAAACATCCTACAATCCATGTGTACGGTGCAAATTGTTTGACAAGTTTGCATATTTCCTAGTAGGAAAAATGTGAAGGAAACTTCCCTATTGTTGTGTAGTTTTCAATGTCAGCAAAATAGGGGGTATGCGTTGAGATGGTAAAGAGGTGTTCATCTAAAAATTGATCATCTATCATGTATTCATGTACATGATTTATTAGGCTTGACAAACAATCTGCAACAACATTTTGGTTTCGCGGTTTGTCAACTATAGTGAAATCAATTTGCTATAATAATATAAGCCATCTAATAAGCTTGACATTAAAATTAGGTTATTCATGTTATATTTAATGGAAACATGATCCATATGAAAAAATACTTGGTAATCAATGACATAATGCCTAAACTTGTTAAGAGCATAAACTACTACAAGAAATTCGTTTGCAGTTACTGTACAATTCAATTTTGATTTGGTCAAATTCTTACTGTTGAAGTAAATAGCATAATGCATCTTATCTCTTGTTTTCCCAACACTACTCCTACTATTCTATTCGAGGCATGAATATGAATATGGAAAGGAAGATTCCAATTAGGGCCTTGTAGAACAGGTGTTGATGTGAGTTTTCATTTTATGCACTCAAAAGATTTTTGGAATTGTGGGGTCCAAAAAAATGATTTATCCTTGGTTAATAGGGAAAATAAAGGAGAGGCTAGTGTGTTGAAATGTTTGATCATGTTTGATAAATTTATTAAAATATGGGGCATGTTTTGACAACATGGTGAGATTGCATTATATTTTTCAACACATATCTATGCCAAGTTTGTGTTACACATGCATCTAGACCATACTAGAACACCATCACATTTTTGTGGTCAAGGTAGGGATCTGAATTATGATTGTCCTAGGCTCTTAGATACCATGATCCATACCACTTTATACTATATTGATACCATTCCTATGTTGGAGTATTTTTTCCCTAGGAATTAGTCAACTTATCACAACTTAGAGTTGAGGAAAGCTATGCTATGGTAGATTTCATGTGCACTTCATTGTGAAGTACCTTAGTTGCTTTAGTTGGTGCAATATCCAAACCACTACCTCTTTCTACAAAATATAATTTAGATTTTATGATCAATGTTGTACTTGAGTTGTTAGCCCTGAATTAATTATTGTAGTATTATATTGATGCTTGGGATGCATATTTATAGTGGTACAAGAGATGCAAACCAACTTATATAGGTGAAGTACAATTTTGTACAAATTTTTATGCTTAAATTATCATTATTAGTCATCAATTGATCATATTTAAACACATGTAGAATCAATGCATTAAGTAATATTCTTTTGTCTTTATGACATGTAGATATCAATATTGTTGGATGAACTTTAGTCCCATGAACAATTGACCTTTGGTCCTGTTAGCGCTTGAAATTTCACCTCAGGCTGAGAAAGGTAAACCTCAAGGCAACATCAGACCACTTAGCCTCGTAGCTAGCCCTACGGGGTAGGAGAGGGCTCTCTCCGGTCTATCTCGGTAAAATCTTCAGTGGATGAGATGACCAATAGGGTAACACTGATTTTAGGCTAGTAAACTGATCAAAAAGGTTGATTTGGAGTTTTTAGGGTTTTTGGTGGCAAATTGAGGGGAAGGCAATTTTGGGTGCGGGGATTGGACACAGTTTTTGCAGGGGGTTCTTTGGGGCGAGATAGGAGACAGTATTGATGCCTTTGATTGAGGTGGATGGTCAGGAATGACAGGTGAGGAGCTAAGGAGAGCAAACAATAACTTTGAATTCTCCTTAAACAGTAGAAAACATTAAAATTAAACAAACTTAAAAGCAGAGCATGACAGTCATGAATTCTTACTTTAACACTTCGTTTGCTTAATGTGCAAAAGGAAAAGAAAGGAAAGGATTCACATAACACATTTACAGGTACATAGAGAAACACACCATCAATACATGTAACCACAAGAATCCCAAAGAGGACTGCAAAACCCTGGTCTTCCTTTGCCAAAAATTGCAGAGATACAGTGAATAATACAATGATAGCTTATCCCTCAAGAGTCCAACCATGAAAATGAGCAAGAAAGTACATAATATAGATGATCTAACCTCTTTCCCTGCCTCCATGGGTCGAGCTCACTATCCTAGGAGCTGTTTCAACCAATTCTAAACTAAGCACTATAAACTAGGCAGTCAAAACAACTTGCCTCTATAAGCTAGGAAACCAATTCATTCATTTAATTTTCACCCTTTTTATGAATGAATCTTCTAGAAGAGTTACATAAGAGTAAAAGTGTCATAAAAGTACAATAATTACATCAAAGAGGATCATAATCCACCCCAAAAAGTCAAACAGAGTCAAACTGCGTTTTTCTGAGCTGTACAGTGAAATTTGGAAAAAACTGCCTGACGGGTCGCGCGCCCCTGCCTGACGGGTCGCGCGCATTTGGGACCACATTTGGGGCACTTC
The DNA here is from genome assembly GCA_031772625.1 of Pinus tabuliformis. NCBI lineage: Eukaryota > Viridiplantae > Streptophyta > Pinopsida > Pinales > Pinaceae > Pinus > Pinus tabuliformis. The sequence goes on from CM062813.1 coordinate 298,411,754, forward strand.
CCGTTGTCCAAATTGAGCAAGAGTAGGCTTGTTGGAAAGGTCTGTGAGTCGACTTTCCAACCCAACTTGAATTTCTGAATTTTGTGGTCATTTGCCCCTCCAAAATTGCAATCTCCCAAGATTGCTTTTTGCAACTCAAAAATGTGGCAGAAAGTCAATTTTTGCTTGTTTTTTGACTTTCTGGAGGCCCAAAACTTCATAAAATCTCAAGTCCATTGATGAGCATATGTAACTTCTCATGAAAAATCTGGAAATGCTGAGTTTTTGCAAAATGGAGTTGCCGGGATGAAGGGTCGCGCGGGGGGTGAGACCCGTTAATGGACAAAAACCTGTAAATTGCCTGAAAAATCAAAATTGACCCAAAATTTTCAAAATTTCTTGGGATTTGTGCTATGGCTGGGCTATTTAGTGCCTTGGTCCTTCAGTGAAGCCTCAGCCAAGATATGGAGGGGATCGGGCCTCTTTCTCCTTTTTTGTGCCTTGGCCAACCGCCTTTGGAACATTTTCATCTTTGCCTTGCACACATACATTCTTGCCCAATAATGGTTCTTCATGTTCCTCAACAATTTCTTCTCTTGGTTGGCCTTAGCCAACAGCCTCTCCAAGTGAGCATTGAGCTGGATAAGCATGGACTCCCGCTCAATTGGCACTAAATCACCGGGCCTTCTTCGATTCAAGATGCGGTCACTACGAATCCTCCACAACTCATCAAGAGTTTGCTCATCCTCCAACTGCTTGTTGCGCTGCTCAAAATATGTGATCATCCATTGTGCCCCCTCTAACCTCAATCTCTGAAGCTGATGCCTGGTCATCACTCTGCTCATAGGTTTCGGTTTCTGACATTGTTTAAGGAGTAAAGTGGCCAAAATGTACTGCTGTTTCTGCCTTGTAAAATGCTGATTTATATGCTGTTTCAAGGGGACAAGGAGCATGAGGGGAATGTTAGGGGAGGGACCCTTTTAAAGGGAAAATGGGAATAAATATAGAAAACAGGGATTCAAGGGAAAAAACATTGCAAAAATCATTGCATATGCATCATTATATACATTGTTTACATGGGTAATGAGAGGTAGGGTTAGGACTTAATTTTTCATTTTTTAGGGAAGAGGGGTAGGGTTTGGATTCTTCTTTACAAATAAAAGGGAAATTTATATAGAAAGACAAGGAAAATGACATGGGAAATGGGGAAAATGATTACAAGGGGAATACCTTTCAAACAGCATAAAACCCTAGGCATATTTTACAAATTTAAAATGCAGCAACATGGAGATTTTCTCTTGCACATGGAGATCCTTTAAAAATGCAATTAAGATTCCCATTGACCATGACAAGCAACCATTCTTAAGTTGGAGAGCCTACCTTAGGCAATTTGGCGATTTGGGAGGGTCCTTGGATAAATTTGCAGTCGTTTTGGTAAGGAGGACGCTGACGGGTCGCGCGCCTCACCCAACAGGTCGCGCGCCACTAACGGGTCGCGCCCATTGAAAAATTGCACTGCTGGAAGGCTGCTGACGGGTCGCACGCCTGGTCTGACGGGTCACGCGCCTGTCCAGCTCCCAAATTCGCTCAAACTTTCACTCAATCACTCTTGCAAGTAATTTGGATGCACAATGAGGGTCGATTGGAGGGAGATTGGGCCTTTATAGCTTTGATTTGAAATAATTTCATGCATTTTTTCTTTGACACTTTATAAAATTGACTTTTCTTGGTTTCCTTTGGTTTCCTTTATCCTGAAATTGACTGATTTAATGCTTTTGCTCGATACTTTTTGCAGGGATATCATCTGAGGGATCTTGGCAAGGGAGCCAGGGTACATGCTGTCTCTGGAAGTTTTTTGAAATTTCATCACTTTTTACAAAAATTTGAAAAACGACCTTGGCTTTAAAAACAGAGTTTTAAAATCCAAGGTAAAGATTAACTGTACAAGATTGAAATTTGTGAAGAAACACCTTTAAAATCATCCCTCTGGCTTGCTGAGCACTTATTGACCTTCAAAGACATGACCTTGTAAACAAACTTGACCAAAACCCTAGACCTAGGAATTTGACCTCAAGCCAAGACAAGACAAGCTTGAAAGTGACTAAGGACTGAAATGACTTGATTCAACAATGCCAAGAGGGGGACAAAGACACCAGCTCCTCCATCAGGGTTATGGCATGCCTAATGGGATGAAAAAATTGACACTGATGAGACACCTACTTATGAAAATGCAAAGAGCTTTGATCGCTGATGGAGGGCTGCAAGACCGACTCTAACATTGGCTCCAATGGGGATGGTAGCTCCTTGGAGATGCCAAGAACCGTAGATCTTTGGGAGAGCAGACCAGTGCTTTCATCCATTGGGCGATGGAGTCAAAAACTCAAACTAAAATGCATGACTGAAAACCGACACAATCTTAACAACAAGACTGAAAATTGACTCACAAAGGACTCATGACTCAACTAAAAACTGACTCGATACTTAAACACAACCGACAAACTGAAAATGATGCTCAAAGGGGAGCTTATTCATCACAACCTACTCTAACAGTTTCATTCATCACCTGATCAAGTGAAATGAAACAACCAATGCAACCAAGTAAGTATCCCGTCTGCTGGTTGGATTCGCCACAAGTTCTCGCTTATGAATAACAAGAGAGAACTACTGAAAAGCAACTCCCATGACAACTTAGAAACAGATCCGTTGAATGATATGAATTCTCTATCCGCCTCCAAAAACACTGCATAAGGATCTTTAAATTCAAGCACACTGGAACTTAGCTCATCCAATGGATTACTTCTCTTCTCCTCATACCATGAATGCAAACTTTGATCTAAGCCTTGTGACGAGACCTCTGCTGAAAATGACAAAGAAACCGGCTGCCGAATCAAATTCATATCAGCACATGTTTCAAGCTCACATGTAGTCAATGGAGAAAGACTTTGACTGCAAACCTCATCCAAAACATCAGCTATTGGATCATGAAAAAATTGAAAAGACTGCTGCAATGTATCCATTGAAAATGTATGACATCCTTCTAGCTGTTCATATTTTTCTTGAGAGATTTTACGAAGATTCTGCCTTATAAACTGAAATGCTTCGAAACAAAGGGGTATAGAATCTTCCGGCATCATCAAATCATCTTCCACAACCTCATCTGTAATCTGTCCTTCAATTTCATTTGGTGGCTGTAAATCTGATGCTACAGGCTGCTCAAGAATTTTGTTATCTATCTCATCCTCAACATTAACACTGAGAGATTGTTGATTTGTTATAGGTTGTTCATTTGAAGATTTACTATGCAATCTACCCTTCAAAAACTGAAATGATTCAAAACAGAATGGTACGGAGTCACCCTGAATCATTAAATCATGCGTGTGCACTTCCAAGTATTCATCTGAAATTTGATAATCAATGGCTTTCGGGGGTTGCAAATCTGAATATGAGAAGTCTTGAACAAAATTTCCATTGCTCTCAAGATGATTCAAATCAAGGCTTGTTGACATTTGATTTCTGATTGCATGGTAGTTATCTCTGATGAACTGAAACGAATCAAAACAAAAAGGCAAAGATCCTTCACTTACTTCAAACTTTGATGCACTTTCCTCATCAATGTCATAGCTGATATGTGATGGCTGAACATTGTACTCGAGCTGCTGTAAGTGAACCTCTTCCTCCCACAAACTAGCTTCTGATTTATCTGTAAGATTAGCTTTTGTTTGGAGAACATAATCATCATCATACTGATCATACTCAGGCAAATCATCGGTATAAAACATATCATCAAGCATGCAGGTCATATCAACAGTGCTTTCTTCGCCAATGTGATCTACAAAACAATCATTATCAGATCTATGACAACTAGGATAAGAAACAAAATGTTTTGGATCAACAACTTGTTCTTCTTCAATCAGAAAGCCATGAGCTTGAACATCATAATCATTTCTTGCGTTGATCTTGTCCATCATCTCTTCCACTGCACTTACCAAAACGTCAAGCTTTACCTCTAGAGATGTTGATTTTTCTGGATCTATGTTTTTCATCTCTTCTTCTTTCAACCTTGCCCGTCGGATCAGCAGATGCGCCTCTACATTTACTGCACTGTTTTGCATCTCGTGAAGTGTTGCAATATCCCTTTCTCTCAGCTGAAACTCTATCTTCCGGATCAAAGGCACCCGGATAGTGCAAGAGAGCAGATCTAGGAGTAGGCCTTATATCAACTGGCATTGAATAATAAACTTGGTTAAATCTGGCTGAAAACTGTTGTACCGTCTCCCCTGGCAATCTTTTTAGCTGGTTATACTCTTCTACCATCAAGAAAAGGTTCTGTCCGATCATCCACCTATCGAGAAAAACTTTGACAAACTGCTGGAAATCTGAAATGCTCGCATCAGGTAGGGCTTTGAACCAACTTTTCACTTTGGCTTGCAAATAAAGAGCAAAAAGCCTAATACTAACATCTTCTTCATCAACTTCAAAAAGATCTAGAAAATTCTCAAAATTCTGCACATGTTGCTCAGCGTTGACATTCTTACTTTCACCATCAAACCTCGGCAAGTATAGATCATAGTTTTTGGGGAAAGCATGAAGAAAAGAAGGTAAAACAAGAGGTTTATACCGATATGGAATTTTACAAGGTGTAGGGGTATGTACAGAAGGTATAGGATCAGTCTTGGTCTCTTGAGGCTCATCAATTTGAAGATGGTCATCACAAAATTCGGAAAAAGGATCTTGATCAAGCTCAACGGCATGCAAATCTTTGGTATTCACAATCTTCAAAGGGAAAGAATCAACTGCAGGCCTCAGATCTTTTCTCAAATACATTATACTTTGCAAAGCCTTCTTGACATTCGTGGGAAAAGAGAAGAAATAATTTATGACAAAGAACAAAATGTCTTGGATGAAATTCCAACTTGAATACCTGATCTGTCCATGTTGTCCTTTCATGTTTTTGCTGGTCAGGATCATCCTCCAGTGGAGTCTTTGGATCTGATCTCAAAAATGATTTAGAGTTACCAAGTGAATGATTTCAGCCTTTCAAGTGTCTGATCGTTGTCCACTATCAACAATCAGATCTGAACTTGATACATGTACTGGGATAAAATGCAAATGAAGTGGCCGTATTCACAAGCTCATGAAGATTGACTGAAGCATCGTTTATCTACTAACGCTGATGTAAAACAAGAGCGTTTTCGAAGGCTACCTGGCGTAACTTCAGGCTCCGTCTAAGACTTATGAAATAACACATCAATGAGCAAAGATTAATTTTTTCTCCCCAGTATGGTCGCCAATATGTTAGCGCTTGAAATTTCACCTCAGGCTGAGAAAGGTAAACCTCAAGGCAACATCAGACCACTTAGCCTCGTAGCTAGCCCTACGGGGCAGGAGAGGGCTCTCTCCGGTCTATCTCGGTAAAATCTTCAATGGATGAGATGACCAATAGGGTAACACTGATTTTAGGCTAGTAAACTTATCAAAAAGGTTGATTTGGAGTTTTTAAGGTTTTCGGTGGCAAATTTAGGGGAAGGCAATTTTGGGTGCGGGGATTGGACACAGTTTCTGCAGGGGGTTCTTTGGGGTGAGATAGGAGACAGTATTGATGCCTTTGATTGAGGTGGATGGTCAGGAATGACAGGTGAGGAGCTAAGGAGAGTAAACAATAACTTTGAATTCTCCTTAAACAGTAGAAAACATTGAAATTAAAAAAACTTAAAAGCAGAGCATGACAATCATGAATTCTTACTTTAACACTTCGTTTTCTTAATGTGCAGAAGGAAAAGAAAGGAAAGGATTCACATAACACATTTACAGGTACATAGAGAAACACACCATCAATACATGTAACCACAAGAATCCCAAATAGGGCTGCAAAACCCTGGTCTTCCTTTGCCAAAAATTGCAGAGATACAGTGAATAATACAATGATAGCTTATCCCTCAAGAGTCCAACCATGAAAATGAGCAAGAAAGTACATAATATCGATGTCAATTTTTGCTTGTTTTTTGACTTTCTGGAGGCCCAAAACTTCATAAAATCTCAAGTCCATTGATGAGCATATGTAACTTCTCATGACAAATCTGGAAATGCTGAGTTTTTGCAAAATGGAGTTGCCAGGATGAAGGGTCGCGCGGGGGGTGAGACCCGTTAATGGACAAAAACCTGTAAATTGCCTGAAAAATCAAAATTGACCCAAAATTTTCAAAATTTCTTGGGATTTGTGCTGTGGCTGGGCTATTTAGTGCCTTGGTCCTTCAGTGAAGCCTCAGCCAAGATATGGAGGGGATCAGGCCTCTTTCTCCTTTTTTGTGCCTTGGCCAACCGCCTTTGGAACATTTTCATCTTTGCCTTGCACACATGCATTCTTGCCCAATAATGGTTCTTCATGTTCCTCAGCAATTTCTTCTCTTGGTTGGCCTTAGCCAACAACCTCTCCAAGTGAGCATTGAGCTGGATAAGCATGGACTCCCGCTCAATTGGCACTAAATCACCGGGCCTTCTTCGATTCAAGATGCGGTCACTACGAATCCTCCACAACTCATCAAGAGTTTGCTCATCCTCCAACTGCTTGTTGCGCTGCTCAAAATATATGATCGTCCATTGTGCCCCCTCTAACCTCAATCTCTGAAACTGATGCCTGGTCATCACTCTGCTCATAGGTTTCGGTTTCTGACATTGTTTAAGGAGCAGAGTGGCCAAAATGTACTGTTGTTTCTGCCTTGTAAAATGCTGATTTATATGCTGTTTCAAGGGGACAAGGAGCATGAGGGGAATGTTAGTGGAGGGACTCTTTTAAAGGGAAAATGGGAATAAATATAGAAAACAGGGATTCAAGGGAAAAAACATTGCAAAAATAATTGCATATGCATCATTATATACATTGTTTACATGGGTAATGAGAGGTAGGGTTAGGACTTAATTTTTCATTTTTTAGGGAAGAGGGGTAGGGTTTGGATTTTTCTTTACAAATAAAAGGGAAATTTATATAGAAAGACAAGGAAAATGACATGGGAAATGGGGAAAATGATTACAAGGGGAATACCTTTCAAACAGCATAAAACCCTAGGCATATTTTACAAATTTAAAATGCAGCAACATGGAGATTTTCTCTTGCACATGGAGATCCTTTAAAAATGCAATTAAGATTCCCATTGACCATGACAAGCAACCATTATTAAGTTGGAGAGCCTACCTTAGGCAATTTGGCGATTTGGGAGGGTCCTTGGATAAATTTGCAGTCGTTTTGGTAAGGAGGACGCTGACGGGTCGCGCGCCTCACCCAACGGGTCGTGCGCCACTGACGGCTCGCGCCCGTTGAAAAATTGCACTGCTGGAAGGCTGCTGACGGGTCGCGCGCCTGTCCAGCTCCCAAATTCGCTCAAACTTTCACTCAATCACTCTTGCAAGTAACTTGGATGCACAATGAGGGTCGATGGAGGGAGATTGGGCCTTTATAGCTTTGATTTGAAATAATTTCATGCCCAAACCCACTTTATAATGTTTTTCTTTGACACTTTATAAAATTGACTTTTCTTGGTTTCCTTTGTCCTGAAATTGACTGATTTAATGCTTTTGCTCGATACTTTTTGCAGGGATATCATCTGAGGGATCTTGGCAAGGGAGCCAGGGTACATGCTGTCTCTGGAAGTTTTTTGAAATTTCATCACTTTTTACAAAAATTTGAAAAATGACCTTGGCTTTAAAAACAGAGTTTTTAAATCCAAGGTAAAGATTAACTGTACAAGATTGAAATTTGCGAAGAAACACCTTTAAAATCATCCCTCTGGCTTGCTGAGCACTTATTGACCTTCAGAGACATGACCTTGTAAACAAACTTGACCAAAACCCTAGACCTAGGAATTTGACCTCAAGCCAAGACAAGACAAGCTTGAAAGTGACTAAGGACTGAAATGACTTGATTCAGCAATGCCAAGAGGGGGACAAAGACACCAGCTCCTCCATCAGGGTTATGGCATGCCTAATGGGATGCAAAAATTGACACTGATGAGACACCTACTTATGCAAATGCAAAGAGCTTTGATCGCTGATGGAGGGCTACAAGACCGACTCTAACAAGTCCATACATGGCAGATCAATTTTCCTATATACATAATAGAAACCACAGGTTGACAATGTTAAGTAGTCAAGGTTCTGAAGAGTAGTTCCTATACCAGAACCAAACCTTTCGATATCAAGGTTTTAACGCATTGTTCCCATACTGCCTAATCCTCTAGTATTGAAAGGTTCCAACTATAGAGTGCTAATATATTGACACAAAGGAAAAACACACATAACACACAAACCCTTTGAAATTTTGATGTCTGGTGTCTGTTGTAGTCGATTAATGAGGAATTTTGATGTGAAAAAGGCCATCAATTGACATCCATCTACCAGTACTTTTATTAAGTGCATTTCCAATTTTTTTTTGACATTTTGGTGTTCCAAGGTCATTAGTTAACACGTATGGTTAACTGAGATTTTTTCATTAAATAATAGGTTGTCACACTAGAGCCTAACCACATAAGGCATTGTCATTGAAATATTCTAATACGTTGACTACCCAGTGTTTGAATGTGCTTGAATCTCCATTAGTGTTAAGTAATGAATATTTTTCCGTTAGGCGAAGCCATTAACACCAAGATGGAAAATAAAGTGCATTTTATTAAAAATTTGGTGGCCTAGTATTTGAGTAAGCACTTGTTTATAATGATTGGTCATTGGTGGTGATTTATTATAGCATTTGGGTCCTTAAGGGTTAAATCCTCAACGATATCATGTATATATTATTTAGAAAACTTGATAGTTTGGAACTAGAGTTTAGACACTCGATCAATAGTTCATTGCAAATAGGGAGACTTGATAGGAAAGAATGAAAAAAATATCAAAGGAGTGAGTTATATATTGATCCAATCCATTGACAATTTGGTATTAGAGCAGCAGTGCTCTTTGTGAATGTGAGAGATGGCACCAAAACGAAGAGGAGAAGGAATATGTTGAGGGTACTTGTAGAAAATGCATTGTTGCTAGATGAGATGAGGCACATCCAAATGAGGTTGGAGGCCATTGAGACTACTCAAAAGAGAGGAGTTGACACAAAATATGTCAATGAAGAAAAATAAGAAACTTATGTTGAAGAAGTAGATGAGGGAACAAAAAATGGGAGAATGCTGAGAATGATTTCTAGAGTAAGTGCTAGAACAAAAGTGAAGGTACCCATGTATGACGGTAATGTGAATGTTGAGGAGATGATGGACTAGATTAATGCTATGGACGAATACTTTGGTTAATAATATGTGTATGAAAAAAAAATATATATATGTAGAAACCAGGCTGAGAAGTAATGTAGCTCTATGGTGGGACGAAGTATAAGTAGACAAAAAGAGAAAAGAAAATTCTAAGATCAAGATCCAGGAAAAGTGGTTGCTAAATTTAAAGACAAGTTCGTACCTAAAGACTACTAGTTTAATCCTTTTAAGCAAATGAAAAACCTTAGACAAAAACATATGTCAATAAAGGAGTATATTGAGGAATTTTATAAAATAAATATTAGATCTGGTCTTTAGAAGAAAATGTTGAAAAGGTTAGTAGGTATGTTAATGGATTGAGGTATGAAATTCATGACGAGATCAACATATTGTCCCCAATAACGGTGAAAGATTCATATCAAACTTATTTAAAAGCATAAGAGAAGATAGCTAGAAATCATAGCGAGAAGAACATATCAAGGATTCATGTAATAAGAAAAGGACAAAATAACAATAGAGGGAAATTCAAATCCCAGGATGAAGGAGAAAGTTCAAGTCACTCAAGTCAGTCACTAAGAGGATGTGAGTCTAGAGAAATAAGACATTTTTCAAGAGGCAGAGGGAGTGGTAGAGACTATCAAGTCAAATGGTATAAATGTGGTAATTTGGGACATATGTCATGGGACTGTCCAAAGAATAAGCTCTCAAATCAAATAGGTGTACATATAACAAAAGCAAAGGAAGGATGTTTGAATTCACTTATAATAAAAGGGACTCCATAAGTAGGAGGTTCATTCTTGATGAATAGAGTTTTGATTAAGCCCACAAAGGAAGCTAAGGAGCTATCCCAAAGAAAGATTTTATTCAGGATTGGATACAAATCAAGAGGTAAGTGTTGTAAGGTTGTAATTGGTAATGGTAGTAAATATAATTTGGTTTCCACTTAAAGGGTAGAGAAACTAGGGTTGAAGAGATTAATAAATCTTACACCCTATAAAGTGTGATCATTACAGAAAGGACATTAGATCCTAGTTAATAAGTAGTGCAAGTTGAAGTTTCAAATAGTTGGTTATAAGGATTACTTGTTATATGATATAATTCCTATGGATGTTTGCCATATTTTTTGGGGAATACCATCATAGTATGGAAGGAAAACCATCATGATGGTAGGAGGAACATCCATTCTCTTGGTAAAGATGGTCAAATACGTGTATTATTCCTAATGTGTTGTTGATGAGTGGAAAAGAACTTCTACAAGAGGTCAAGAAGGTTGAGGTACATTTTTATTTAATTTGTAAGCCTAAGGTAATACTTACAAGTACAAATTTTGATGAGTTTCTAAAAATAGTTATAAGTTTGTTGGATAAATTTACTAATATCATAGTTGATTACTTACAAAATGATTTACCCCTTATACGAAGTATTATTCATCAGATAGATCTTATTCCAAGAAATAATCTTCCTAACAAAGTAGCATATCAGATGACTCCATAGGAGAATGGGAAGATAAAATCAGGTGCAAGAGTTGCTAGATAAAGGGTTGATTAAAGAGAGCTTGAGTCCATGTTTTGTTCCTACAATACTCAATCCAAAGAAATATGGAGGATGGCCAAAGTGTAAAAATTTCAAAGCAACAAAAAAATCACAATAAGGTATTGTTGGGTAGGGTCTCACTAGGTCCAAGTTTTGTATAGATCTCGCATTTTGAGGAGTAGTGTTTTGGGAGTCATAGGGGTTTTAGGGTGGGTCAAAGCCCCTCATTTTGTAAAAATATGGGATTAATTTGTATGTTTTGAGCTCCGCCCATGGTTTTTAGACCGTGGTATTGTAAGAGGAAAATATATATAAAGGGTTGTCTTAGTAAGTGAAAGGTCATTCCTTCATGGATATGTTTTGATGTTTTGTCTGTAATTGTCATATATTTCTATGTTAGACTGAAAGGGAAGGCTCCTGCAACTGTGTGCATGGAGACCTTGGTAATTATGCAACTGTGTGCGTAGGCCCCCGCAGTTATGTGCTTAGGGAAAGAAGGATTGTAATTGTGAAGATTTAAAGATGACAAAGAAGATTTTGAAGGCAGATTTGTGTACTTACATTTTGTACTTTACTTTGTGTGATTACTATTTACTTTTGTGTTGCGCAATAAAAGATAAGATCATAATTATATCTGAATGCAGTTATAGTTAATTGAAGTTAAAATCCATTGATTTATGTACAATAGACAAAGTTTTAGATCTGCGAAGGAGTATTTTTGTATGAATAGATCAAATTCGATATAATATTAAATAAGATCGCGTAGCACAATAATACCTCTGTAAGTAAGTCAAATTAAGTCAAGATCCACACTCCATATCCTTCTGGATGCGGAAACATGGTTCCAGCATCCCCCAATATCGCCTCGGGTGAGACTTCGGTCTGCGCGAGTAGGTCGTTGCCAAAAGGGCCGGTGATAAATGGTTTTGCTAGTTAGCACGGCTAACTCTGAACCTGGGTCTGAACCCCTCAAACCATAAAATGGTTCCATTACCAGGACCGAGTTCTATATGATGGATATGTGATGTGGCATCCAACCATAAAAGAGATTCAAGATTGGGCCGATTTGAAGTTGCACGAATTTGCAACACAAGAAGATAGAAATCCGCGTCTCTCAATAGAAAGGTGTTTGCAAAAGTATATCTATACAGAACAACATGAGATCTTTTTCACATCATTCACTAACAAACTGCATGAGTGGATTTCAAAACTAGCTGGACAAAAGACTTGTTGGGAGCGTGACGAGCCTACTTCGTGGACCCTAGAGTTGATTAAGCAACTCAAGGAGACTGAAAATAAGATCATAAGAGATGTTGATTACTTGATCAATAGTGTTCTTGGAGGATTTATTACTGAATTCATGATTGACACATTGGTATCCTACAATGATGCTGAGCGTCGATTTTTCAAGGGTCTGCGAGGTAAGTATTTGAATTCTTTAAAGCTCTGGATTAAGATGTTGTTATGTGAGAAGGGTGTACTGCACATGCAAGCATATTGATGTTCAAAGCGAGTAAGACTAGATCTAGGCGGAGCAAAAAGAGATTCAAAATAAACTACGATAATTTCACTTAATCTATTTACAGCCAGTTATTGAGTGAATCAGAAATTGAAGAAGAAGGGAGCTACCCTAGCACACCTAGAGGTGCGTCGCAGTCAGATAATCAAGGCACTTCTGGGATTCCCCATCTGACCACTCCACCTACCTTCACCTCCACCTCATAAACCTATACCTGCACCTCCACTTCTCCCATTTAATATGGCTAACGCAGTAAAGATGCATGGTTTTAAGGGTCAGGGATCATAGGGTCCAGAGCAATTTTGGTTTATCTGTATGGAAAGCGCAACAAATCAATGATGAAGATATGAAGAAAGGTCAACTTATAACAACTCTACAGGAAAGAGCGCTGTCATGGTATATTAAGTACAATAATGTCATGGTATATTAAGTAGAATACAACAAACCCAGCTACTTCGCTAACTGAGACAAAGAAAACACTGAACGCATAGTTCAAGAAACCAAAGTCGCAGTTGCAGTGCATTACAAAGATAAAAAAGATTAAGAAAGTAGTCAACGAAACTGTTTGGGAATTAGATAAGATATTAAAATGTTTGTTGGGACAAGTCAATTTTCAGATCTCCGGTGAGCAACACAAAGAGTGGCATATATCTACGTTATTACCACATCTCAGGTTACCTCTATCACATCAAAAGATCACATCACAAGCTAAGGAATTAGAAATTGCGATGAAGCTAGAAGCATCGCCGATACAGGATACTCACATAGGAGTTTAGTAGATACATACCCAGTTAGCGAGCTTGCATATGGAGCTACAATATTTGAAGAAGGGAAAAGAAGTTCGACTTGATATGCGCTCAGAAGATTGGTGCATCAAGTGTAAAGTGGAAGGTCACTATAAGGACCAATGTCATGTATATCATGATTATTTGACTGCTGGAGGTCCTAATCCTTTGAAGCCGGAACCTAGTGCTGGCCCAAGTACCAGATCGAGTGTCTGGTGTAGTATTTTCCGAGTTGCAGGCCAACACCTGACTAACCATTGCTATTTATTAAAGAAGTATGTGTAGGAACCAAAGTATTTATTTTGTAACTTCTGTCGGTTAGTAGGACATGACGAAAGAAATTGTCGTGGCTATGATTTGATAATAGAGAAAAATGGGGTGTACAGAATGTAAGCTGGAGGCCACGTGCAGGAAGATCATGGTTCACTTGTATCCCGCGGAGGATTTCAAGGCCGAGGACGCGGTCAAGGAGGGGGCGATGGACGAGGTCAGGGTCAGATTATATGTTATAACTACGATGAAGATGGACATTTTGTGCAGGATTGTCAAAACCCCACTACCCCTTCCTGTAAGTATTGTAGATAGTTCGACCATGTAATAGAGGATTGTCCTATTTTTATGGCTAAAATGTAGGAAAAGAAGAATAAAAAACCTGCACAAAACTTGCAAATGATGAGGGCTGAACCGTACAAAGATGATCCAAGTGTTAACATAGTGACACGAAGTGGCACAGCTACAGGAGAAGATAAAACATAGGGAAAAAATCCTATGGATGATACATGGGTCAAGATGACTGGAGAAAATAGTACCTAGTACAACATGCAAAGGGAGAAAGAAACCTTCATGGAAGTGAATAAGAGTTTCATGGACCTAGGAGCTTCAACATTGAAGACGTAGATGTAACTAGTACCACAAAAGAATGATCCTGAAGTAGTTACTACGAGGGAGAACCCTGATTTGACCATTCTGAAGTCCTTTCTGCATACATGTATGAAGTTTCTAAGGGATCAAAAAGCAGTGGAAGGATTGAAAGAAATAATTGACAACTGTGCTGGTAAAGAGAAGCCACAACTTGAAAAATGTGCAATAAACAAAGTATGCAGAAATAGGAAAATAACCGACTGAGAGATGTGATTAACTGTGCAGATCAGAGAATTCGAAATGGATCAAGTAATTCTTTACTTGCAATCAGATGTGAATGTATTACTGAAGTAGACCTGGGAGCGAATGGGGAAACCAAAGCTACAATGGTCATCGATTCAACTATGCATGGCCAATTGGTAGAAAATCATGCTGATGGGTCGATTGTAGGGCGTTGTTGTGGATATTGAAGGAGAAAACGTGGTGGAGGACTTTAAAGTCATTGAGATTGTGGATGAAAAAAATTTGTATCTGGATTTACTTGGAATCAATTGGGATTTTGATATGGACACTATAATTAATTTGAAAAGAAGAAGTATGGTATTCAAGAAGAATGGTACCAGGGTCGTTGTTCCTTTGTATCCCTCTGATGTAATATCCCTCCCCTTAATAATAAATAATAAATAATAAACAATAATAGAAATAATGAATAAATAATAATTAATAAAATAAATTATAAATAATAATAAATAAATCAATTAAATAATAAGATTAAAAATATATACAAAGAAATCAATAAATAATAAAATAATAAAATAGAAATAACCATACTAAAACTCTAGATAAGAATAAGGAAACTATAAAAAAAAAAACTATCAACAAAAAGGAAATAAAACAAGAAATGGAAACTATCAAAAAGGAAAGAAATCAAAAGAAAGTGGCATGAGACTTCTATTTAATAGAGGGCAAGGAAGATGAGGGATTATTCTTTCCGGCATTCTATCAGTCTGAGGTTGTATCTTCCATTCTCTTGGAAGAATGGTATACCAAGGCTTAGGGGCACTGGCAGTAGTAGTTGATTGAGGCTCGGGGGTGGCCAGTTGTCTTGCACAATTGAGCCTACGGTTGGGTGGAGAGTCGTCCCCACAATCTTGTTGTCATCTGGCAAACATTGATCACAGGTAACATAGGTATGTACTTATTTGTTGATTCTGATTTTAATTAGGGAATTAATTTTATATTTACTTTGGATTGTTACATATGGTATCAGAGCCAGATTCAACTCTAAGGGCCTATAGACATCTTCTAAATCATGTTTTATTGTTTAAACTTTAGAATACATACACTATGATTTCCATTTAGTTAATGAACTGTTAAGATGTTGAGTATAATGGTAAGGGAATAATGATGCACATGTGAGGATGTATCCTTATGATTATGATGTTATGTCGCAGTATATTAACATATTCGTTTACTACATGATGAATAGGTATTTGATGTTGATGTTATAACTTATGATAGTATTTCTTGAGATGTAGCATGTATTTGCGATTAACTATGATGAATGCAATTTCTATGATACTATGATGGTATATCTAGTGCTTGCATGTTGAAGTATGATGATTGACAGGACTCCACAATGGGCCGTGAGGGCTGGTTTATTTGATGATTTCGTGCGAGCCCATACGCACGAGGGAGAATAAGTAACATCATATGGGCTGGGGACAAACTCAATCAACACTACATATGCCAGTGGTTCCTTTGTCTTGTGTATAGCTCTTGATGGATAGCTCTTGAAGAGCTATGGGATCATCTTGAGGAGGCCAAGTGCCTGATGTTCTAGGCTAGGTGCCTGTTATTGGATTGGGATGCCGAAGCCTGGAAGGGATGTAAAGGACTTCGATGCCTGGGGCTGTGCGCCTTAGTAGTTGTGGAGGGAGTGGACCAGCCTTGCGAGATGCCCGGGGTCATTGAGTACCGGACCGGATGCCTACCTTGGGGCAGATGAGGTCTGAGTCAGGCACGAACCTTGGGGCCAGCCTTGGACTAGGATACAGACCGGGTCAGGCTTAGCCTGGTGCCGAAAGTGGGAAAAAGGACAGAGATCCCTTGAGATTTCCCGGGGTGTTGGGGACTTTCGATGCCTGCTGGTTATACTAGTTCAGCAGAGGGTGTTGGCAACAGGAAGTAAATAAAATAATAAATAATAAATAATACATAATTCAACATAACTTCGGGACGAAGTTCCTTAAAGGGGGAGAGTATGTAATATCCCTCCCCTTAATAATAAATAATAAATAACAAAAACAAATAATAAATAATAAATAATAATAGAAATAATGAATAAATAATAATTAATAAAATAAATTATAAATAATAAGATTAAAAATATATACAAAGAAATCAATAAATAATAAAATAATAAAATAGAAATAACCATACTAAAACTCTAGATAAGAATAAGGAAACTATAAAAAAAAAACTATCAACAAAAAGGAAATAAAAAAAGAAATGAAAACTATCAAAAAGGAAAGAAATCAAAAGAAAGTGGCATGAGACTTCTCTTTAATAGAGGGCAAGGAAGATGAGAGATTATTCTTTCCTGCATTCTATCAGTCTGAGGTTGTATCTTCCATTCTCTTGGAAGAATGGTATACCAAGGCTTAGGGGCACTGGCAGTAGTAGTTGATTGAGGCTCGGGGGTGGCCAGTTGTCTTGCACAATTGAGCCTACGGTTGGGTGGAGAGTCGTCCCCACAATCTTGTTGTCATCTGGCAAACATTGATCACAGGTAACATAGGTATGTACTTATTTGTTGATTCTGATTTTAATTAGGGAATTAATTTTATATTTACTTTGGATTGTTACATCTGAGGAGCGCAATATACAGAACATGTCCGTGACGAATATGGTGTTGAGAAAAATACTAAGAGGGGGGTGAATCAGTATTTTAAACTCATAATAATATTTTCTTTTCTGAAATACATACGTGACTTTACTGAACCCAACTCGTGTATGTACACGACTATTGTAAAAGAAACTAACATATGCTTAGTAAACTTATAAAACAAATAATTCTTTATATGTTAAACTTAAACCAGAATGTAAGAGATTTATCAAGCATTTGATAAGTAGTAAGCAGGTGCAGTAAGAACATAATAAAGTATCACACACAAGCAAAACACATGAACAGTAGGATTTAAGGTGGAAACCCAATGTGGGAGAAAACTACTGCTGATGTCATCTCAGTATTCAAAGTTATTAATATCAAAAACTTCTTACATTCTTGTACTGGTGCAGACTCATGCCAGTACACAAAAAACCACCTGATGAAGATTACAACCTTCACTCATTCTCTAACTCCTACTGAAAGAGAGCTCCAACCCCTTGATTTGATTACTAGCTACTATTGGTAAGAAGCTTCACTGAAGGCTCCAACCCTCAACAACATCCGTGGACTACATTTCATAAATTTTCACACTGGATCCATATTCTTTAATACATCAAAACCTGTAGATCAACTAAAGAAAACACCAACTTGATTCAAACAGAACAGTGAGATCACAGTAACCAGAACACAAAACTGAACTCATAATAACGCATCAAGACACATAATCAACTACAACCTTGATCATTCATATTTCAACATGCATATGCTACTTCACTCAAGGCAACCCGCGTGTATACACGCTTTTCTATAGAGCAGCATGTGTACAAATCTCAATATACTAAAGACTTGTAATTTTGAATCAGACACAGAGTTGACCAGAAGTATTTTGAAATATTATGTTAGCTTATAGAACACTCATACAATTATCAACATCAACAATATTTTCAACCAATCAACATGTAACCAAATTCAACTTCATCATTCAATCAGTTCTACTTCAGACATTATCTATCAACCCAGATCAACATGAGGGCATCATTCACAGACAACAGAGAAACAACAACACTGATAAGGTTGATCAGTCATTTATGAACAGAAACTATATACGCAACTTTGAATAAACAAACTCAAGTGTATATGCAACTTCACCGAGACCAACCTGCGTATAGATCTGAAAATTTGGATCTAAATTTATGCAGCTATTTAGAACTTCAGAAAGACCCAGATCATAATATTCAAAGATAAAAACATGCATCAATACTTAGATCTAGTCAATCCATGAGCAAATCATATAATGGAAAGTCATTTCAGGTTTCATGATCCCGATCCATCATTGTATCCATCGGTGCATAATTATTTCAGATCTATGTGTAAACTATGGCCCTTACAATGAAAATATACTTCAGATTGAAGTATTCATCAAAAACCATTTCACATACACACTTAGCACTTTGATATTCACCTCCTTATATAGTTAGAGCCTTAGCTAATACCATGGGTCAAAACTACACTAGTGTCGGTGGTAATCTTGGACGGGATAAAGTAACTATTACTGCACTCAATATTGTGGGCTAATACTATGGTAAGGACCCTGGGTATTCTTAAAATTAGTGCGCCAACATGTGTGCGACTTTGCTTCTTTGTACTTGTGTGTATACACGACTTGGCCTTGATGAACCCGTGTATAGATCTTCAAATATTCACCTTTATCAAACTTCTTATTCTAATTTGTAAACCTTTGTCCCATCATTCTATTATTCTGTTCCATCACTTTGTCAGCTCTGAACTAACCTTTGGATTCATCTAGTTACCATATATTTGTTCGGTTACAAGTGAGTTTCCATCAAGGACAACACATGCATCATAATGCCAACATATGGCGATGAAGATATTGACCATATCTATAAGTTAACTGTGGAGGACGAGGATTGGATCAACCCCAGTGCAAATGGTAGGATAAGCTAGGAAAAGGATAGTTCGTGTGTCTCAAACTGAGGAATTGGAGAATTCGAAGAACCGTTGCACGAAGTTTCTACTCTGTGCTATAATAGACTTACAAAATCTCTTCGGTACATCTCAACAGAGGTACATAATTTACCTTACTATGATCGGATAGGTGATGTCAAATTATTTCTTGATGAGTTTGAAAGGGATATACCAGAAGAACAACGGTTCTAGGCCTTGGATTTAGCTTTGAGGTCTACACTTGCGTGATGGTGGGGCTCGCATAAAGACAATATAGGAGATTGGAAGGAGTATCGATGATTGATGAGACTCAAGTTTGGTCATGCAAACAAAAGGCTCGTAGAGAAGTATAATGGTAGGGATGATCCCCAAGAAAATTTGTCTCGTTGGACTATGGCATGGGGCGAAGAACCTCAACCATAATGGATGCACAAACTTTTCCACACTTTGGATGTGATACCGATGAATTGGTATCTCAAAACAGAGCTGCGCCATGGCATCGCTGACTAGTACAATTTGAAGGAAAGATTCATATTGACCTTTAGCTTCGAAGATGGTTTTCAGTGTATCGATGATGCCCTTCAGGAAATCAGAGTAGCAATTTTTTGGACACCAAATGAGCCAAAAACTTAGGTACAGACCGATTGGAACGTGCAGTTGCAACACGTAATAAAATGTTATAATATGACTGTAGAAGAGGGTGAGGAAGATCCACACAACATTAAAATCCCTCAATCAGAAGGACAACACGAGGTTGCGAGATAATAAGTTGAGATACCTGACATAACACAACATGTTAAGATGAAGAAAGTCAATTTAGGCTTAGAGGCAGAGCCCAAATTCACGCGCATCGGATATTACTCGGATGAGGATACTGTAGGTAAGGTTGCCAAATTACTACATGAGTACCAGGAGCTGTTTTTGACTAATTTCACTGAGTTAAAAGGTATTGTAGGTAATCTGTGCATAATTAAGGTCACTTTGAAGCCAGATGTGAAACTTAAACCCAAAATAAAAAGAGAAGGTGAAGGAGGAGCTTGAGAAGTGTTGAGTGTGGAGCCTGATTATCTTCTTTATTTAGACGTATTGCCACATTGGACCCAAGTTCATAATGTGGCGGCAACACTGCCCGTAAAATATACGCTGCAGGGGAGGTCCAGGGGTGGCAATTGCGACCTTTGGGAGACTTGTACTAACCATTGAGCAGAAAGGCAAAGAAGCCAACAAGTATGACAGACACAAAATGGGATATTCTCGACAGAAAAGCACTTGGAACAATACGACTGTGCCCAGTGGTGTCGGTAGCGTTTAATATTTCAAAGGAAACAACAACAAAGGGTTTAATGTCGACATTGGACAAAGTATATGAAAAACCCTCGGCCTCAAATAATGTATTTCTTATGAAGGGTTTATTTAATATGAAGATGTCAGAAGGTGGATCTATTATTGATCATTTAAATGAATTTAATACAGTTACCAGTCAGTTAAGTTTTGTAGGGGTAAGTTTTAATGATGAAGTTAGGGCTCTGTTATTTCTGTGCTCATTGCCAGAAAGTTGGAATGGTTTAGTTATGGTCATTAGTAACTCTGTCTCTGGATCGAGTACTTTAAAGTTTGATGATGTTGTCGATGCAATCCTTAGCGAGGAAATGCGACGCAAAAGCTCCGGTGAGACATTAGGTAATGCTTTGACTGCAGAGACTAGGGGAAGAAAAATGGAAAGAGGAAAGAGCTATGGATATTGCAGTAAGTCAAGAAAAGGTAGATCCAAGTCCAAATCGAGGATAGTGTGCTAGAAATGTAGGAAGAAAGGACACCTGAAGAAAGATTGCAAGTCTTGGAAGGGAAAAGAAGGAGACGCGCAACAAGAAAATAATCATGAAGCGAATGTAATAGGTGATGTGTTGCAAGATTCTTTGATTCTTTGATTAGAAAATATTATTGATGCTTGGATGGTAAATTCAGGGGCCTCATTCCATGCCACACCTAATAGGGAACATTTTCATGATTATGTTCAAGGATATTTTGGACAGGTTCGATTGGGTGATGATAAACCCTGTAAAATCATTGGAATGGGTACAGTTTTCATAAAACAACAGAATGGAAATCAATGGCTATTGAAGGAGGTAAGCATGTTTCAGATCTGAATAAAAATATTATTTCAATAGGGCATTTGGGAGGTGAAGGTTGTGTAACTGCTTTCACAGATAAAACCTCGAAGGTCACTAAAGGAGCCCTGGTAATAGAAAAAGGAGAAAAGGTTGGTACATTGTATTTATGCAATGGTATTTCTAATTCTGTTAATGCTTTAACCTCTACAGGAGAGGATATGACATTGTGGCATCATAGGCTTAGGCACATGAGTGAGAAGGGGATGCAGATCCTTCACTCAAGAAATTTGTTGCTAGGTTTGAAGCATGTTGATTTAAAATTCCGTGAGAATTGTGTTTATGGAAAACAAAAGAGAGTCAGATTCCTCAGAGTTGGGAAAGAAAAGAAGAGCGAAAAATTAGAGCTTGTGTATACATATGTATGGGGACCTGCTCAGGTATCACCTCTTGGTGGCTCTCGTTATTGTGTTACTTTGATTGATGATGCAACCATAATAACCTGGATTTATGGTATTCGAAATAAATTTGATGTATTTGATACCTTCAAGAAATGGAAATATTTGGTTGAAAATGAGACAGGAAAAAGGTTGAAGTGTCTCAGATCAGACAATGGAAGTGAATATTGCAAAAAAGAGTTTGATATCTACTATTCAGAGAATGGAATTCGCAGAGAGAGGACAGTTCCAGGAACACCACAAGAAAATGGTGTGTCAGAAAGGATGAACAAGACAATCATGGAGCGTGCAGGGTGCATGAGATTGCATGCAGGATTGCCTTTACAATTTTGGGCAAATGTTGTAGATATTGTTGTTTATCTAATAAACAGAGGGCCTTCAAGTTACTTGGATGGTGGTATTCCAGAGGAGGCATGGATAGGTAAAAAGGTAAACTACTCATTTTTAAAAACTTTTGGTTGTGAAGCCTTTGTCCACATTAATAAAGAAAATAGAACAAAGCTTGAGGCAAAATCAAAGAAATGTACTTTTATTGGATATGGTGTTAATGATTTTGGTTATCGCTTTTATGATTATGAAAAACACAAAATCATTAGGAGCAGAGATGTCATATTCAATGAAAAGGTTTTGTATAAGGATCAGCTGCAGGAAAAGAAACAAGAAAAAGAAAATAGAGAATACACAGTGCTTGATGAGATCACAAAAAAAGTGATGGTGCCTAAAAATCATAATGATCAATGGCTAGAACAACAACCACAATAGCAACAAGCACCTCAAACACCTAAAAGTGGTGTTAGAAGATCTACCCGAATAAGTGACCCCGTGAACGATACTCTCCTTCATTATATTATGTATTGTTGATTGATTCTGGTGAACCAAAATGTTATGAAGAAGTAGTGCAGGTAGAAACCAGGAAGAAGTGGGAGAAATCCATGAAAGAAGAGATTGACTCCTTAGCACATAACTAGACTTGGGACTTAGTCAGGTTGCCTTTAGGTAAAACAACATTGTAGAATAAATGTGTTTACAAGTTGAAGGAAGAAGATGGAGGTAGAAAAAGGTATAAAGCTAGACTTGTGGTGAAAGGGTTTGCACAGAAAAAGGGTATAGACTTTGATGAGATATTTTCTCCTGTTGTTAAAATGACTTCAATCAAAACTATTTTAAGTCTAGAAGCAACTGAAGATTTGCATCTTAAGCAGTTAGATGTAAAGACAACCTTTCTCCATGGGGATTTGGAGGAAGAGATATATATGCAGTAGCCACAAGGATATGAGGTAAAAGGGAAGGAGAAACTAGTGTGTAGGTTGAAGAAGAGCTTGTATGGCTTAAAACAGGCTCCAAGGCAGTGGTATCTAAAATGTGACAGGTTTATGTCTAAACAAGGTTATACTATATGTCACTCTGATCATCGTGTTTATCTCAAAAGACAAAATGATGGCATCTATATTATATTGTTATTGTATGTAGATGACATGTTTGTTGCAGGTTCTAACATGCAGGAAATAAATGTGCTCAAAAGAAAATTGGCGAACTCATTTGCAATGAAGGATTTGGGTGTTGCAAAACAAATCCTTGGTATGAGAATAACTAGAGACAGGAAGAATCACAAATTAACTTTGTCTCAAAGTGAGTACATAGAAAAGGTGTTGAAAAGGTTTAATACGCAGAATGCAAAACCAGTTAGTATACCTTTGGCTAGCCATTTCAAATTAAGTAAGGAGGAGTGTCCCAAGACTCAGGAAGAAATGGCTCATATGTCTAAAGTTCCATATGCATCAACAATTAGAAGCTTAATGTATGCAATGGTCTGCACAAGGCCTGATATTGCACATGCAATGGGAGTTGTACGCAGGTACATGAATAATCTACGAAAATAACATTGGATGGTGGTGAAGTGGATTCTCAGGTATTTGAGAGGTACCACAAATCAAGCATTATGATTGGTGGTTCAAACATTGCTCTACAGGGATATGTTGATGCAGATGTGGCGGGTGATAGAGATAATAGGAGGAGCACAATAGGGTATGTGTTTACTGTAGGTGGAACAACTATCAGTTGGGTCTCAGAACTGTAAAGTGTTTTTGCACTCTCAACAACGGAAGCAGAGTATGTTGCTGCTATAGAGGTTAGTAAAGAAATTATTTGGTTACAAAGGTTTATGGATGAATTGGGTAAGAAGCAGGAGTTGGGCAGGTTATACAGTCGCAACCAGAGTGCCATACACCTTGCAAAGAACTCTGCATTTCATTCCAAGTAAACATATACAACTCAAATACCATTTCATATGGTCAGCGTTGGAAGATGGATAGTTGATGCTGGAAAAAGTACACACTAGCCTGAATCCTGCAGATATGTTAACAAAAGTTATAACCAAGGAGAAATTGAGAATCTGCTCAGTTTCATTGGTCTTCAAGTATGATGAAGAAGATGAGAAATAGCTAGGTCCAATGTGAGTCATTGTCCAACAAATGAAGCGGCAATGGAGTTGCTATAATCAGTCTCCAAGTGCGAGATTGTTGGGTGTGGAGCCTGATTATCTTCTTTATTTAGAGATTTTGCCACATTGGACCCAGTTCATAACGTTGCTGCCTGTAAAATATACGCTGCAGGGGGGGTCCGGGGGGGCGGCTGCGACCTCTGGGAGCCCCCCCTAGTGGGGGGATCGGGGGCAGTGTCCCCGAAGCTAAAAATAGATGTAAAATTGCCTTGTAAAATGTTGTAATTTCGTAGTCAATCCGGGCCATTCATTAGGCGGAGATCTGACAGTAGATGTTATGTTTAATTTAGGGTTCTTTTGCCCTAGAAGACACCCCCTTGCTATATATGAGGGAATTGTATTGCATCTCTGTAGATCTGTATTCTGAGTGAGGAAGAGAGAGGAGATTGAGAGCGAAGAGGGAATTACAGCGGATCTGCTGTAGGTTGCATCTCTTCAGTTTGTTGGATAATATAAAAGGAAGGATTGGCTGTTTCTCTATGGACGTAGCCCAAACTGGGTGAACCACATATATCTGTGTCTCTCTTGTTTTATGTGTTTATATTTCTACAATATTTTATGGGTTTTATTGCTCTGTAATATATATAAATTTCTAACAAGAAGATGATTGACCCTGTGGAAAAATCCGAATGGGTGAGCCCGATGGTAGTGCAAGAGAAAAAGACTAAGGGAGAAATAAGGATTTGTGTTGATTTAAGAAAGTTGAACGATGCAAGCGTAAATGACCCGTTCCCAATGGCATTCACTGATGAAGTTTTGGATAATGTGGGAGGATAGATGGTTTTTCAGGGTACCATTAGACTAAGATCACACTAAAAGATAGGAGTAAGACCACTTTTGCTACTAAATGGGGATCATTTCAGTATATAGTCATGCCGTTTGTGTTGAAAAATGCACCTGCGATATTCTCAAGAGTTGTCGTCACAACTTTTAAAGAATACATCCACAAATTTCTGAAGGTTTACTTTGATGAATAGACAATCTTTGGACTATTAAAGAAGCATGTTTCAATCTTGCACTTGATGTTGGATACCTACAGGAAATATCAAATCTCGCTGAACATAAAAAGTGTATTTTTTGTGTACCATATGGAATATTATTGGGACATGTTGTTTGCAAGCAGGGGCTGAAGGTGGACCTTGCAAAAATGATTGTTATTATCAATATGGATCCGCCAAAGAACGTGAAGTAGCTACGTGCGACTCTAGGGCGTAATGGTTATTATCGGAAGTTCATAAATGCCTACGTGCATATCACTGCACCGATGGAAAAATTACCGAAGAAATATGTCACCTTTTGTTGGGACGATGAATGTCAAAAAATCCTTAACATCTTAAAGGAAAAAATGGTCATAGCGCCGATCTTGATGTTTCCGGATTGGAAGAAGGAGTTCCACATTCATGTAGGTGCCTTGTTCATAGCTTTGGGTGATGTCTTAGTGCAACTAGGATAAGGGGATCTTGATCACCCCATCACATTTATGAGT
Organism: Pinus tabuliformis; assembly: GCA_031772625.1. Taxonomy (NCBI): domain Eukaryota; kingdom Viridiplantae; phylum Streptophyta; class Pinopsida; order Pinales; family Pinaceae; genus Pinus; species Pinus tabuliformis. Next base: position 298,437,080 of record CM062813.1, read on the forward strand.
CGAAAATTATCTAAGGCAGAAAGGAATTATTCCACAACAGAATGAAAGGGCTTGGTTATGGTGTACGCGCTGCAGATATTTCGAGATTACTTATTAGGCACACACTTCAAGATATTTACGGACCATTCTACGCTGAAGTAGTTGGTGAAAAAGCCTGTGTTGGGGGGGAAGATCTGCAGGTGGTTATTTTTGTTCTAAGAATATGGTTTTGAAGTAATAGTCAAGCCACGACGATTGAATGTTGGGTCGAATCATCTGTCTAGAATTGAGACTGATGAAGAACCAATGAACATTGACGAAGGACTATCTGATGCGCAACTCTTTGTAGTAAGGGTTTATGATGATCATTTTTCCGATATCATTTACTTTTTTTCTACTGAAGTAGCCCCTGAGGACTATACGACTAAACATAAAAAAGAACTCGTAGTCAGAGCTGTGGATTTTTATTTGATTTCCAGATATTTGTATAAAATGGGCCTCGATGAGATATTGCGCATATATGTTCCTGAGCACGAAATACATAGTATTTTGGCACAAGCACATGCTGGTGTCGCGGGAGGACACTGTGCAAGAAAATCCACCACATAGAATATTTTAAGAGTAGGACTATGGTATCCCATGGTGCACAAGGATTCCAAAGAATATTCTAATGCTTGTGATGTTTGCCAGAGGACCGAAAGACCGTCGAGAAGATTCAAATTTCCACTGAATCCACAAGTCACATTGCAAGCTTTTGATAAGTGGGCGATTGACTTTGTTGGGTTGCTCGATCCATTGGGAAAGAAGAGTAGTGCACGATACATTATTACCGCGACAGATTATCCGACCAGGTGGGTTGAGGCATAACCAGTAAAGGATTGCAACGCAGACATTGCTGCACACTTCATCTTTGAATATATCTTGTCAAGATTTGGGTGTCCAAAGATATTGATGAGCGATAGAGGATCGCACTTCGTACACAACAATATTGATGCATTGACGAAGGAATTTTAGGTACATCATTAGAAGGGAAATGCCTTACCATCCTTAGGTGAATGACACGGTTGAGTCTTTCAACAAAATTTTGGAGAACACTCTGACTAAAGTATGCAATGTCAACATAAACGATTAGGATGTGCGAATGCTAGCGGTTTTATGGGAATACAAGACTACCTCCAAGAAGTTGACGGGAAAGACTTTGTTTAGATTGGTTTATGGACAAGAGGCCATAATACCTATGGAATACATAGTACTGAGTCTTAGAATTGTTGCAGTCATAAGCATGGCGGACAAAAAAATTATGGAGGAGAGATTGGAACAACTACTCGCACTCAAGGAAGATCGATTTATTGCAGGATTTCACCAAGAAGTGCAGAAAGCCATGGAAAAGGCCTGACACGACCTACATATTAAGCATAAAACTTTCAAGAATGGAGACTTGGTTCTGTTGTATGATAGTAAGTTTGTAAAGTTCCTGGGAAAGTTCAAAATGCATTAGTTATGACCATACATTGTCAGGGATACCTCAGATGGTGGTGCAGTTCAACTCACAAAGTTGAATTGAGAATTCTTTCCTAGGCACACAAATGGTAGTAGGTTGAAAATCTATAGGGATGATTATGTCCTTGGGACTGCACAATGACTATATGATTGGAGAAAGTCTTAGTGCTACAGGAAATTTGAAGGAAGCACGAGACTTTAAACTACTTTTCCAAAGGAGGACTTCATCAAGGAGGAAGTGTTGTGCGGTATTCAAGAAGATGGCACAGATGGAGGAAGTTACGACAAAGGGGCGACTATGCTGGAGGGAAGGGTCTAACATAGTTCATCCAGAATATGACCATTGGGGTTGCTATAGTTGATTTGACAGGGAAATTTCCGTTAAAAGGAGCGGGGGAACACATTTAATGGGCATATATTGGCAAATCTGCTGCTAAATTCACATTTATGAGGTGGATCTGAAGGAGATCATGGAGTTTGAAATTCAAAAAGATTATAAATATGGCAACTTGCTCCACATTAAAACACTTTTCTAACTGAGATTTCGACTGGTGATTTTTCACTTAAGTGTGAGCCGAGCGTTCTGTTGTATGTCTGGTAAGACTTGGGACGATATTGAACAATAATTCCTTAGACGAGGGCTAGAATTCCTCATGACTACTACATTGCCAACGCATGTCACTAGGTAAATGTCCCCAAAGAATACAATTGTTGGCGCAAGTGCACAAAAGAAGAAGCAACCTCCAGTTAGGAAATTAGCAAGAAAAATCGCTAAGGAACAGAGAATTAAGGAGAGGCTGGACAAGTAGAAGCAACTAGTGGATCCCTAGGATTCAAATGTGGAAGAAGTGGTCGACGAAGTGGAAGATATCGATGCAGAAGATGTGGAACTGATCTCTAGGTTTCCACCCTATATGCTGCCATGAAAGCCAACCTCAAAGGTTACCAGGGACCCAGATGTTATCAAATTCAAAGTCTTTACACCATTGTTGCTGGATGAGGTGCCGATTGGGGGAGAATTGTTGTCAAGGGTGCCACAATTGCACATGGAGGATTGGGATCTTAATGAGCAGAGCAAGTATCCCCAGTTTGAGACTAACAAGTACCTGAAATCATTTTACTATGAAGAAGCTAGAGTAACAAGGGTCGAATCGCTGCAGTGGGCAAGAGGAATTCAATGAGCTGGTTTGTTGAATATGCTCTATATTTCACACTTCAAGTGCATCAATATCAACACAATCTGTGTGCGCCAGTTGTTGGTGTCAAACCCTACCGACGTATTTATCAGAAAATCTCAAGAGAAAAATATGACCTAGGCGATGAAGGAGTATGATCTGATCAGGAAGTCTCAAGGATTCCTCATCAACTATATTAATGATCAGGACATTCGCTTTTCCGCACACGTTTTGGCCGGGAAACTAATGAGGAAGGGTCAGGTAGATGAGGTACTCACACTGGTCGTATCATTGGATGCATAGTGCAACAAGGGCATCCAGTTTAACTGGGCAAGATATTTGTTCCAAATTTTTTTGGAGGACTTCCAGGAGGCACAAGGAGAGGGAAAGCAATTCCACTATGCTTGGTTATTTCTCTTGATAGAGTTGACAACATGGAGAGCACTAGAGGAGTCGCAGTTCCCCACTGTGGACCCTGATATCTGCAAGGCTGCGAGGTTTGCCTTGTTGTGGGCTTCGAAGGAGCCAACCCGTGTTACAGAGAACAAGATGTTTTGGGTCTTGTTTGAAATGGATTTGCGAACTGTGATCAACCATAAGTTGATCCTGTCACCAGTTTTATTTGAACAATACAAAGAGATTGCAGACTTCAAAGCAGACTTTCACCATGTACATATCCATGCCAAGAAGGACCTAGAGAAGGTATGGTATGAGCTTCCATTCTTGGTCACTGATGATGACATCGTGTAAGGGGTGATCAACTGACCAAGTGATTGGTTAACTCCACCAACAAAATGAGAAGTGAAAGAACAAGCAGGCACTAGTCAAACAATGAAAGATATTTCAGGTGTGTAGACCGAGAAGCAACCACCTAAGAAGGGAAACAAGAAGGAGACTAAGAAAGTCACAATTTAGCTAAAGAAGGACACTGCATCAGACATGGCATGAAGCCAACCAGGAGGAATAGGCCACCAGAGGTGGCGATCAAGGTGGTGAAGACCCTTTTGTTGACATTGAGGAGGTAGATCCCCCATTCATAATTAAAAGGCGAAGACAAAGTGTCGGAGGAACAGGAAGAAGAAAAACTCAGACAGATCCGCTGGCACAGAACCGATGGTCCTCATTGAGGGGGACATCGACGAGATTGGAGACACAGTCCGAGATGTGACGGAGGAATTATGGGGGGACATTGAAGACTAGTATAAAGCAGTTTTGACAGAGGTCCAACAAGGCCTCAAGAAGCTGGAGGTTCAGGCGAGTGTGGTTCAAGCAAGCATGGTTCAAGTGAGTGCGGTACCATCAAGAACAACTATAGGTAGCCCACAGACAACAATAATCACATTCATGGTTCGGGCTATGCAACTACCAGATGATGCTCTACATTTTGAGACTACTGAAGATTAGGAGCACGCGCATCACTGGAAAAATATGAATATGAATCTTGCGTTGCTCCCCATTCACACCTTGCACGAGTTACATTAGTGAGTCACTGATGAATTAAGAAATAAGGAGTAGTGCGCTCTATTGGTCATTAAAGAAGTCAAAAATGACAATCGATATATTTTCGAGGATAAGAATCAAGCCATTAAGGATTGAGATGAGGTAGCTACGCACAGACAATAGCTAGAAGAGGCCATCACTAAAGCTTGCAACGATCTACCGGAGCTCCAGATCCAGATAAAGGAAGCTCCTAAAGAGAAGCTTTAGAAGCTTGTAACAACCATAAAAGAATCAAAGGCAAAAGTTGACAATGTCAAATTCGAGCTAGAAATTCAGATCGAAGATGAAGCTGCAACTGGCAACTCCACCAGAGGTTTGCTAGCAATGCAAAGCAAATATCAAGGTTGTTATGGAGAATACAACCACTACAGTTAAGGACTGTAGCCAGATATTCGAAGACACTATGGAGATATGAGCCTCGTTGCATGAGGAACCGCATGTACAAAAGATAGAGGCAGAGATTCATGAAAAGAAACAATAGTTTGATGAAATCAAAGTGACGGTGCAAACGTTAGCACCTATGCAAGGGTTTGCCTGTCTCCAGGAGGGAAAAGTTTTGTAGGGATAGATCGATGGGCTGTGATGAAAGGAGCATATTATTTCATCATAGATGCAACCATGGGATGATGAAGCCATTCAAATCTCATAGATAGTGGAGAGTAAGTTGAAGATAATAAGACAGACACAAAGAACCATCGGTCTAGTGACAACAGGGCTGGCGACAGAGAAGCTGGTAGAGGAGGTACAACATGCTGCCACGCAATGCGTAGAGACACTTCAACCTTTGAAGCTATTGTAGCGGCTATAACCACCCTCCAAAATTTTTCCTTAGCTTTGTTTTGGAGCCTCCCTACCAACCTTCGTAACAACATGTCTTGCTTCGTCAAGTACACAAGCTCCAGTGATTTTCTTGCAGAAAGACAACCTATCGATCAAACCTTGATGCATTCCCCTCACAGGCTATTCCTCCAGACTTGATCGAATAGCAAGCTGAGTAGCTCCTTCAAGAATTATCACAAATTTGGAGGGTAACCAACCTTCCCTCTAGAAATTGCGCAATTTTGACTAGCAGCCTGTTGGGCCCTAGAATTGTGCAATTCTGCTGAGCAAGCTTCACCTAGAAAATTGCGCAATCCTTCTCAGTTGTGCTGCTCAGCCCAAAATTTGTGTGAATCTGGGCAACAGTTAGCTGCTCTACCTAGAAATTGTGAAAATATGTTGAGAAGCCAGCCCAGCTCCCATCCAGAAATGCACATTTTCTTCCAGCAGTTGAACAACCTCTTCCATGTGTAGCTGAGTTGACTGGTTCCCTTTGGGACCAAGAAAAACAAACTTGCATGCATGGGTTGCTTCTCCCAAGGCAGCATGCAAAAGCATCCCTTGTTTCGGGGATCTATCTTTGGTAGTTGGAGGTTACATGCAAGGATCATTTCAGAAACCTCCCACCAAGTGTCACTTTCCCTAGATTTGTGGCATGCTCATCAACTGGATGTTGCAGAGCTCATTTCTCACATCAACCTTGCATCTCTGACATCCCACATTGCATCTAGGAGCTGTCGGCACATTCAACTAAGTTGTTTTGGGGTAAACACGCTTTCCATGTATTGTGTTGCATTTCTGGCATTTTTGTGTTTCGCTTCGTATGAAAGCTATCTACTTGATTTCAGTGATTTCTTGTTGTTTTGCTACATACTAACTTGTACAAGCACCATTTCAGTTTTCATTAACATCTCACTTTTGTCGCATGCATGAAGCTATTTTTCACGAATAGTCGCTAATTCAGCGACTCGCCTCATCCACATGCATGTTGTTCCTTTTTTTGAATATGTCATTCATCGTCTGCATGCACGATCATTCTCTTTTGCTTACACTTAGTATGACCATGCATTCACTTTCACATTTGTGTTCAGTTGGCCGTCGTTGAGTCTGGGCAGCCTTGGCCTGGACTCTGCCTCACCAAGGCAGCATTGCGAAATCCTGGGAAGAAAGGCTCTATCTTCCTCTCCAGAAATGTGCATTTCTACCTAGGAGCTTTTCTCCAGGCTTGCTTTGCACAAATATGAGGGAAGATGACTGTTGGCCCAAAGAATTGCACAATGCAGTCACTGAGCCTACAACCATTGCTAGTTGAGGTTGCACATTGCACAATTCCAACAGTCAGGAGCCAGAATGGACTGTGCATTTCACAGTTCCAGCAATCAATTGACCTCCCAGTAGCCCAAATTGTTCCTTGGGCAGTTTTGGCACTTAGTCTCCCGACCTCCCAATCGAAATTGCGTGACCTTCTTGATCAGTCACACAGGTATGTTGCAAGTTAGTTATCAAGTTCTTTTGGTTTTTGACTGACAGATTGCTTTCCATGAGTGTTACCATGTCTCTAGGTATCACAGGTGTTCATTTGCCTCCCAGCAGCACATGTACAATGGTTTCTAGGAGGGAAGAGTCAAAGACATCGTTCAGAGCACACTTAGGGATGCAATGGATCAAGTGTCTATGAGCTTGCCTACTCACGAAGATATGAAGTTGTTCATAGGCAAGGACATCAAGATGTGATGGCCGAAATATCACAATGAGCAACATCATGAACGACAACATACTAGATGCAATGAATGGAAGAGTAAGGTTGTTGAAAACACGGAGGTGGAACAAGGTTGCAAGCTGAAGCAGATCCACTGATGATTAAATAAACTTTGGAGACTCAGGCTATGAGGCAACGCAACATGAAGATCGCAAAAAGAAAGATATTGGAACAAAGAAGCAGTTGCATGTGCTGAAGCAGTAACTCAAGGAAGAACATGAGCTTCACCGACAAGCGAATGAGTTGTAGTAGGAATGGGAACAACAAGGGGTGCAACATGAACTCATTGATGAAACTGTGCCCGTACAAGTTATAGATCCATCCTAGCAGCTGGCACAGAGCAGACATGGTGAGTAGTGTTGTTGATCGCATGCAAGGGATTCAGCAACATGTATGTCATTGTTCACACGCATGCAATCCAACCCATTCAACACGCTTACCAAGGCGAAGACAAGAAGCAAGTCCAACTGGAGTTGAACATGCAGTTGATAGTTGAAGTGCATGACCACCAACACACACTGGAATATTAGCATAGACATTATGCATCAGTGTGTTACTAGTTTGGCTGCACCCAAGAAGACCATGCACATGCTAGCAGAAGAGTTGGACGGAGAAGCCATACCAATGCACTTGAATGCAACGGACGCAAGAGTTCTCTTCAGTAGGATGTCACCATGGAGCACATGCACGCCATCACGGATGACCAAGATTGGCATCATCTCACCACCTTCACCATCACAAGCATGTCAAAGAGTTGGTATCATCACAATGTACCAAGCGTCAGTTGTAGGTTTTAACCCCGGACAAAAATTACCTGCATACGAATTTTAAGAACAGAAAATAAACAATGCGAGAGCATAACACATAAAACACATATACTCAGAGATTTTCCCCTGGATCCCAAAGCCGGGACTACTAACTTGATTTTTCATTATGTTCCTTTCAATGTTACAATACATATATATACATGCCAAAGCATCCAATACCATGGATCGAAAACCATTGCACCCAAAACCATGTGCGAAAACCATGCACAAAACCATAAGTAGGTTCACCTTACCTAATATAGGGTCCAAATTTTTTTCCCTGGGGCACTGCCCTAGACCCCATGGGGGGGGCTACCTGCCCCCCTCAAACCCACTGTGACCCCCCCCCCCGTTGCGCAATTGGCACAACGAAGGGGGGGCTCCGCCCCCCCTCTAAGCTCCTGATTAACTAGGTGAGTTAGTCATGGAAAGAATAGAACACAACCCAAAATTCTCACACTTGTTTTTTTCTTTCCACAGGGGGCCACAAGAGAGCTTAGTCATTTATCCAGCCCTGCAATGCCCATTATTTCTCTACACCAAGAGAAATTCTTAGATCTCACAAATTTTTTCAATGCATCTGCAGTATTCTTCAAAGTGTCCACCTTTACCAGCAACACCTTTTTGTCTTCTATCATATCCCTCACAAAGTGATACTGAACATCAATGTGCTTTGTCTTTGAATGGTAAGCAGGGTTCTTTGCCAAGAAAATTTCACTTTGGCTGTCAGAATATTTCCTTATAGCTCCTTGTACTAACCCCATACTTGAATACAAACTCTACAACCAAATTGCTTCCTTGCTTGCATGAGTGGCTGCCATGTATTCCGCCTTTGTAGTTGATAGTGCCACTACAAATTTTTTCTTACTCATCCAACTGACTGCACCTCCAAATAGGTTAAACACATACCCAGTTGTAGATGTTCTTTGATCTAGATCTCCAGCCCAGTCTGCATCAACAAAGCCACGAATATCCAAAACTCTTTCTAATCCTGGTCTTCCTTGGTATCACAAACCATAATCACTAGTGCCATGAAAATACCTGAAAACTCGCTTCACTGCTGTCCAATGCTCCTTCCCTAGTTTTGACTAAAATATGCTCAATACTCTCACTACATGTGTAATGTATGGTCTAGTACAGACCATCGCATACATGAGGCTACCAACTGCACTTGCATATGGAACAAGGGACATGTCCCCTTCCTCTTCTTGTGTCTTGGGACACTGTTCAACAGATAACTTTACACTTAGAGGAATAGGAACCTTCACTGGTTTACTATCCTGCATATTAAACCTCTACAATATTATCTCGACATACTTCCTCTGGTTTAACCAGAGCTTCCTCTTTGCCCGATCTCTTTTAATTTCCATGCCCAAAATATAGTTTGCAGCGCCAATATCTTTCATGTCGAATTTGGAGGACAATTGGGTCTCCAAATCCTCGATAATTTCTTTGTTATTTCCAACCAACAACATGTCATCCACATACAAGACTAGATAAGTAACACAGTCACAAATTAATTTAAAATACACACAGTGATCTGCTTTTCTTCTGGTGAAGCTAAGTCCCCGTATAAATGTATCAAATTTCTGATACCACATCCTTGGTGACTATTTTAGCCCATGCAGAGACTTATTTAACTTTCATACTATTTCTTTCTTACTCTTCATCGCAAAGCCTTCAAGTTGCTTCATGTAGATCTCCTCTTCTAGATACCCATGGAGAAATTTTGTCTTCACATCCATCTGTTCTACCTCAAAATCAAAGGCAACAACAACATATAAAAGTAATCTAATAGAAGCTACCTTGGCAACAGGAGAAAAATTATCACCAAAATCAATTCCCGACACATGGGAATAACATTTTGCTACCAACCAAGCTTTGTATTTCTCCACCTTTCCTTCTGCATTTGTCTTCTTCTTGAACACCCATTTGCTGCCATTGGGTTTCCTTCTAGCCGGCAACTCCACCAGATCCCAAGCCTCATTTTGTTGCAAAGATGCCATTTCATCAACCATGGCCTCTTTCCAGAGTTTTCCATCCTTTGAATCTACTTCTTCCTTCACAGTTCTGGGATTATCATCAGTAATAGATAAATCAAAATTTGAAAAAAAATAGATGGAATATACCTTTTTGGCTGCCTTCTTTCTCGAAATGATCTTCTCACAATCAGAGTTTGTGGATCTTCATCTTCTGATTCCTCTTCTGTTGTAGAGTTTGATTCTTCCTCCTTTAGCTCAAACTCTATCTTCTGAGGTTCCTTTGATGTGACTTCATGTTTAATAACATTTTTTACCTCTCTGAACACCACATCTCGGTTGTACATAACCTTCCGTGTTACTGGGTTCCAAATCTTATAACCCTTTAAACCATCCTTATACCCAATAAAGATGCAGTTTTTAGATTTACTATCCAACTTTGTTCTTTTCTCCTTTCGAAAATGTACATATGCATCACATCCAAATACCCTCAGATGTGAAAGAGAGGGTTTCTTACCAGTCCATACCTCTTGTGGAGTCTTATCCTCCAACATTGATGAAGGTGATTTGTTGACCAGGTAACGTGTTGTCTCCACCGCCTCCACCTAGAATTCATGTCCTAACCCAACACCACTAAGCATGTTTCTTGCCCTTTCCATCAACGTCTTGTTCATTCTTTCTACAACTCCATTTTGCTCAGTTGTGTATGGAGTAGTCTTCTGTTGTGCTATACCACACTTCTTATAGAATTATTCATATTCCTTGCTGCAAAACTCTCCACCATTATCTGTCCTCAACACCTTTATCTTCTTCTCTGTCTGGTTTTCCACTAGAGCCTTAAATTATTAAACCTATCAAAGACTTCAGATTTATTCTTATGGAAATATATCTATGTATTCCTTGAGAAGTCATCTATAAATGAGACATAGTACGTAGACTTATCCAGCGATGGAACCTTCACAGGTCCAAACACATCACTATGCGTAAGCTCTAATATCTGTTTCGTCCTCTTACCACCAGAGGGGAAACTCACCTGATTCTTCTTCCCATATACACAATTTTCACAAAAATAAAAATCCAGAGAGCTATTAATCATACCTTCTACCATACCTTTACCATGAAGTATTCAAAGGCCCTTCTCTCCAATATGTCCAAGCCTTTGATGCCATAACATGGTCTTTTCTCCAGAGACCACTAGATTTTCTGCTCCACTTTCAAGAACCATAGAACTGTTGCACCCATCAATAACAGTACTACCTTGCAGCTTGTACAGAGTTCCAATCTGAACTCCCTGCATCAATACCAGTTCTCCCCGAACCATCTTGCAGGTATCTTTCTCGAACACTGTTTTTACACCTGCATCATCCAGCTTGCTTACAAAAATCAAATTTCTGGCTAATGCAGGAATATGCAGAACACCCAAAAGTGTTCTAATCCTTCCACCTTGCAACTTCAACTTGAATTTTCTGCGACCAACAATTTTAGCCTTCCTGTCATCCCCCAAGAATACATCACCACCATCATATTTCTCATACTCCCAGAACCACTCTCTATGGGGAGTGAAGTGAAAGGATGCACCTGAGTCAATCAACCATGCCTCATGATCTACATGTGTACTTGAAGGAGTCAGGTACACATCCCCACCTTCATTTGAAGTGGTTTTCACCTCTGCAGAAGGAGCATCATCAGATCCATTTCCTTTGTCAGGAGCTTTAGATTTACAGTCCCTTTTGTAGTGCCCTTCCTTTCTACATTTCTAGCACACCACCTTTACAGGTTTTCCTGGAGATTTAGATCTCCCTCTAGATTTAGATCTCCCACTCGATGACTTATTTTTGTTTTTGTTCTGGAACCGTCCTCGTACAGACAAGGCATCACCATTCTGGCTCTCCATATTTTTCCGTCTCATCTCCTCCATAAGGAAGGATGAGACTATTTCATCAAATTGTAAGGTATTTGCATTACTACCTATTGCAATAACTAGACTATCCCACGAATTTGGTAGAGAACACAACAGACTGATGCACTTATCTTCATCTGAAATTTTAATAGCAACAGATAATAATTGACTTACCACAGTATTAGATGCATTTAGATGCTCTGGCACTGAGTCTCCATCTTTCATCCTCAGGTTATACAACTTTTTTCATAGGAACAGTTTATTCACTAGAAACTTAGATTAGTACAAAGTCCCTAACTCGACCCACAAAGCCTTAGCCGTAGTTTCCCCCAATACATTCAACAATATTGAATCTGAGACACACAATCGTATTGTGCTCTTTGCCTTCCGATCCAACTTCTTCCATTCTTCATTGGACACTCCCATTGGTTTGGTACTCAGATCCACCGCGATCCATTGATCTTTATCTACCAATAGATCCTCCATCTTGAGTTTTCATAACTCAAAACTATGACCATTAAATTTCTCGATCTCTATCTTTCCATTGCTCGCCATCTTATTTCACCACTAGAATCAATCCTGCAGATCTCCCACTGAATAGGGTCTACCACAGGCCCGAGCAAAACCCCTCAGCAACAAAGGTGTTCCCTTGAAGCCAAAACAGTTTTGATACCATATGTAGGTTTTAACCACGTACAGAAATTACTTGCATATGAATTCTAAGAACAGAAAATAAAAAATGTGAGAGCATAACACATAGAACACATATACACAGAGATTTTCCCCTGGATCCCAAAACCGAGACTACAAGCTTGATTTTTCATTATGTTCCTTTCAATGTTACAATACATATATATACATGCCGAAGCATCCAATACCATGGACCGAAAACCATCGCGCCCAAAACCATGTGCAAAAACCATGCACAAAACCATAGGTAGGTTCACCCCACCTAATATAGGGTCCATAAAACATTTCCTGGAGGCACTACTCTGGACCACGTAGAAGGGGGATACCCATCCCTGCAAACCCCCTGGACAAGGGGGGGCTACCGCCCCCCTGTGACCCCCCTGCTGTGCAATCAACGCAACGAGGGGGGGCTCCGGCCCCCCTCTAACCCCCCTGTTAACTAGGGCAGCTAGTTGTGGAAAGAATATAACACAACCCAACATTAGTGATGTATTGCATTGCTTACTCAAGCCATTTTTTCACACATCGACACATGTGCATTGTAATGTAATGTATTTTCAACTGGAAGTTCAAGTGTCGATAGTTGGATGTAACAATCATAGAGTAGATGAAGAGTCATGAGGGTAGATGAATTGTCACAAAGGGGATTTTCAAGGGTCACCCCAGCCTCTGCTATAAATAGAACCTCATAACTCATTGTAAAGGCTTTTGGTCACCGAAGCTTCGATAGGAGTACCTTAGAGAAAGATTGGACAATATTGTAATGAGTCTTTGCTTCTCCACTACGCAGAGCTAGTACATCTCTTTGGAGGAGCAGGTAGTTGTAGCTGTAATGTTCCAATATTGGAACTAGTGGTTGGACATGGATGTATTGTATCACTGGAACTTACACTTAATATAACAGAGCCAACACGTTTCATGCATATGTTGTATTGTATTCTATGCTATCTGGTTTATTCTAAATGATATATGTATTGTTTGCTTGTGCATGCATGTATGGACTATTCTATATAAGTATGTATGAATCTTTCTGAAATCTGTTGTTGGTTTAACCATAACTTTGGATTTATCGCTAACTTTCTTTCCATCTTGTGATGCATTTTCACTCGTGTGTTCCCTTCCAAGCCGAGTACTATTACAAGTTTCTAAGAGGTGCACTCATCTCAACCCCCGTGTGTTAGAACCTCTCATGTAGCTTCCTTTGCTCATTGCAGCTGTCACACCCTTGCTACCAATAGAGTTATCTTACTTGCCTCTGTGTGAAATCGGGGTCAAGGCATTATCGTACGACCCATTGTTGGGACTCCTACACCAAACAGTCTGAGGTCTAATTGGGACTTCTTATCGGGGAGATCCCCTTACATGCTGGCGGGTCTAGCACTGTTAACAAAAGGATGCATACATCGGTCTTAAAGCAAATATTCGGGACATACCAGTTGAGTGACTCGGGACGAGTCACATGTTTGTATTGGGTTCCTATTGGGTAGGGTCCCCCTAGGTCAGTTTTTTGTATATATCTCGCATTTTGTGGAGAGGAATGTGATTCACACAGTGTTTTAGGAGTCATAAGGGCTTTAGGGCAAGTCAAAGTCCCTTATTTTGTAAAAGGATGGGATTAATTTGTATGTTTTGAGCTCAACCCATGGTTTGAGGACCATGGTATGGTAAGAGGAAAAAATATATAAAAGGTTGCCATAGTAAGTGAAAGGTCATTCCTTCATGGATATGTTTTGATGTTTTGTCTATAATTGTCATATCTTTCTATGTTAGAGTAAAGGGGAAGGCTCCTGCAGCTGTGTGTGTGGAGACCTTGATAAGTCTACAAGTGTGTGCGCAGGCCCCTGCAACTGTGTGCGCAGGCCCCTGCAACTGTGTGCACAGGGCAAGAAGGATTGTAACTATGACAATTTGAAGATAATAAAGAAGATTTTGAAGGAAGATATGTGTACTTACATTTTGTACTTTATGCGATTACTATTTACTTTTGTGTTGCGCAATAAAAGATAAGATCAGAATTCATATATGAATGCAGTTACAGTTAATTACAGTTAAAATCCATTGATTTATGTACAGTAGATAAAGTTTTAGATGTACGAAGAAGTATTTTTGTATGAATAGATCAGATTCAATATAATATTAAGTAAGATCGCGTAGCACAGTAATAAATCTGTAAGTAAGTCAGATTAAGTCAAGATCCAGACTCCATATCCTTCTGGATGCGAATACCTAGTTCCAGCATCCCCCAATATCGCCTCGGGTGAGACTATGGTCTGCACGAGCAGATCATTATAGAAAGGGCCGATGATAAATGGTTTTGTTGGTTAGCACAACTAATTCTGAACCTGGGTTTGAACCCCTCAAGCCAAAAAGTACAAATTTCCATTACCTTATATTGATGATTTGATATATTGCTTGAGTGGTTTTAAGTAATTTAAAAAAATCAATTTGAAGAGTGGGTATCATCAGTGGTATTTGTGCTCAAATTGTGTTGACTATTATGGAAATAAAAGTATCCATTTAAATGGAAGGAAGTAGTGGACAAAAATATTCAATTGTTAAAGTAGAGTATTATAGAACAACCTATTTTATCTTTACCAGAATTTGATAAGTTTTTAAAAGTTGAAACCCATGCTAGTGGGACTATAATAGGAGCTGATTTAAACCAAGAAGATAGACCAATTATTTATTTTAGGGAAAACTTGAATGAAGAAAAACATAAATACTCATATGATAAAGAGTTTTATGCCATTATTCAATCACTAAAGTAATGGAGACATTACCTCATACCTAAAGAATTTGTTCTTTTTACTGACAATGATGCTTTACCATTTATCTATAGTCAACCAAAGTTAAATCAAAGGAATGATAAATGGGTTGAATTATTGCAAAATTTCACATTTTTTTATCAAGAATACAAGTGGTAAATCAAATAGGGTAGAAAATGCATTAAGCAAAATTAATTTAATTCTACATGAATTCCAAGTAAACATTCAACCTATGAAAATATAGTAAGCACAATAGAACTTCATGGTTGGACTACATGATAAAAGAGGGAATATAATTCAAAGATAATAAATTATGCATACTGATATGTTCAATGAGGGAGATTTTGATAGATGAAAAGAATAGTGGAGGACTATTAGGACATTTTTTCCATGACACAGTCTTTGCTCAGTTAAATTTTTTTATTTTTAAACTTTTGGCCAAATATGTAGACTGATGTGAAAAGGGCTTTTGAAAAATGTAGAATATGTCAGTATGCCAAAGGGAGAATTCAGAATGCAGCTTAATATCCACCATTTTCAATACCAAGTAGAACATGGGACTCATGATGCATGGTTTTTATGTTAGGATTGCCAAGAAAACATAGAGGTAGTGGTTAAATTTATGTTGTTGTAGATAGATTTTAAAAAAATATTCCTAGGCATCTCGCGTGTCTTGGAACATATTTGTACCTGGAACACCTTTGTACCTAGAACATCTTACCATGAGTAGGATGCCCAAGCACATGTTGGCATGCCCTAGCATAGCATAACACTCCCCTATCATGTGTTGGCATGCCCTGTAGTCCTTAACATGCCTTGAAACACCTTGGCATAATATTGCATTGACAAACATTAGCACTTGGAACACAATGGCACTTGGCATGTATTGGAACATATTATTAGTGTGCATAGCATGCCCCTTTTGAAAAAGTTAAAGTCCCGACTTATTAACCCTCTTATGTGTTCATTTCCTTGCATTTTAGCTTGGTTATTCCTTTTGTTGCCTTGAAACTCCTTGACGCATATTGGCATACTCTGGCACCCTGCACATGCTAGCATGTCGTAGCACCTAGCATGCCTTGGCACTATTTGGCACATGCTATCACACCCCGGAACTACCTAGCAC
Source organism: Pinus tabuliformis (assembly GCA_031772625.1). Classification (NCBI taxonomy): domain Eukaryota; kingdom Viridiplantae; phylum Streptophyta; class Pinopsida; order Pinales; family Pinaceae; genus Pinus; species Pinus tabuliformis. Next base: position 298,453,078 of record CM062813.1, read on the forward strand.
ACTCTAGCACTTATTGACATTCCTTGATATTCCCTGGCATGCCTTACCCATGCTTAGCATACCTTGCCATTCTCTCCTTGGCATGACAACTAGCACCCATTGACACTCCCCGACACACCCTCATATTCATTCACTTCCATGAATTTTGACCTAGTGCTCCCTTGTGTTGTCCTAGTACTCCCTAACACTCCTCAGCATGCATTCTCACTCTCTAACACACCTTAGCACTCTTCGATATGCTTTGCCACTTCATAGCATGCATCACACTCCTTAGACCAAAAGAATTGATGCTATTATAGCTAGGTGCCTTTGGGCTAGGCCTAAATCCACAAATAAGATTCTTTTGGTCTATTTAGAGGCTCTTGCGAGACATGAGAAGGATTGAGGGTGGGGTATAAAGGACACATATTGTTTTAGTAAGGCTTCCATTGTCAAGAAATTATGGAAAACTTTCCAGGGAAAAGGTATTTGATAATAGGTTATTAAAGAGAAATATCTAAAAAATAGACAGCTTAATGAATGGATTAAAGAGGCGGCTCAAAGAAGAAGGTGGAATCTTATATATGGAGAAACATGATGAGAAACAAATATTGGCTACTACAAAATCTGAGATGGGAGGTTGGAATGGGGAATAAGATAGAAATAGGACTAGATGATATCAGAGGAGTGGAGGGAATACAAACTCTTTCTATTCGCATCCTTGAGCATTTACATAAGAAAAGGCTTTACTTTATGAACTAAATCTCTTGTGATTGAGGATCTTCTTCTGTTAGAAGCTATTGGCTTAATGCATTTGAACTTGGATTTCCAGAGGATCTATTTGTGGAATGGGCACGTTTCACAACACAATTAAGTATAATAGGTTTAAAACTCACTGAGAAGAAAGAAAAGCTAAAATGGGAAGGTTCTATGTATAATGAGTAGATCTCGGTTAAGGATATTTATAAACATATTTCTCGTGGACGTGGCTTGAATGATAATGCTTTTTGGTTTCATAACACGTGGAGATGGGATATACCTCTCAAGTTAAAATGTTTTATGTGGCTGGTGGTCCACAATAATATTTTAACTTGGGATAATATCCATAAAAGGGGCTATCATGATCTTGGAAGATGATCTTTATGCAAAGAAGATTTAGAATATGTGGAACATCTATTTCTAACATGTCCTTTTGTGATCTCGGTATGGAGTAGGGTTCTTCAAAAACTTAAAATACATGTAATCTCGAACATGGTTTCCATTTAGAGATGTCTCACTCAATGGTTTGAAGGTTTCAAGACATATCGTTCCTTGCCTTTCTATATTTTGTGGGGCATATGAAGAAGCAGGAATGAGAAGATTTTTGAACAATCATAACCAAATACTAGAGATGCCTATTTACAGATCTTTGCATATTTTATGGAGATATGGCTAATGAAGGACGAACAACCTAGAAGACTTTTTCAACTCGTGGAGCTATGGTCATACTTTATTTTTTTTTTTTTTTTTTTTTTATTTCCATTTTTTATGGAGCATCCACCAACAGGGTTTGTGGAAGCGGGTTTATGGAGCATTTGTCATATCTTGGCATGCCTTGGCACTCTTTGGCACATGTTAACACACACTAGATATCCCTAGCACACTCTGGCACTTTTCATGCCCTAATATTCCCTAGCATGCCTTACTAGTGCTTAGCATACCTTGTCACTCTCTCCTTGGCATGCCATCTAACACTCGTTGACACTCCCCAAAACACCCTCATATTCATTCACTTCCATGCATTTTGACCTAGTTCTCCCTTATGTTTCCCTAGTACTCCCTAACACTCCTTAGCATGCATTAGCACTCTTTGGTGCACCTTAGAACTCTTCGACATGCCCTGCCACTTCATAACATGTGTATAACTCCTTAACACACATTGGCACTTGGCGCGTTTTGGAGCTTGGAAAGTATTATCATGTTTATTTTTCATTGAGATGCCTTGGTATGGTTTGGCATGGTTTAATATTAAAGTCATTTAATATCAACTATTGGAAAGAAGATGAGAAGTAATAGAGGAGTATTTGGGACTTAGAATGCACTAACACTTGGCACTTGGCACATATTGGTACCAAGTGTTGGTGTGCCTAGAATGACCCTCTTGGAAAAGGTAAATTGATGACTTATTAACCCTCTTATGTGTTTATTTCCTTGAAGTTTAACTTGTTTCTCCTTTTTGTTACCTTGACAATCCTTGGCATGTATTGTGACACCCTTACACATCTTGGTGTGCCTTAGCACTTGGCACATCTTAGCATATTTGACATGCCTTCACATTATCTGGCACATGTTAGCATTCCTTAGCACGCCTTGGCACTGACACCTGCAGAACTAGCCTTACATTTTTTCATGACTTGGGAACCCAATAAAGTCCTTATCTACTGCAGTTCATGTGACATTGGCCTGCTTCATCCACAATAACTTGACCAATTACAACTATTACAAGTAGATTGTGCCTTGTTCACATAAGAACCGCCTATAACTCATCTTAGACCACTCATGTCGAAGCGCAACTTGTCCCACTTAAGAAATTACCAAGACAAGGATCACATTTGGCCATGGCCATAAAACAACTAAGCAACATAACTTACATAGACAATATTTCACATGTATATCTATTTCATCTAAACAATAGAGCATTAACTAAGAGTTTGCAATAACCACAATATGCACAGGACACACATGATATAATCTAACACAAGTCGAGTGCCCCAAAACTTATAAACAACAATGTACAATATGCAATTGTCTAAAATAGTTTAAAACATGAGCATTTGGCCAAAATGTGCCACATATCATATAAAAATAATAGCTAAAGGAAAAACAGTGTTGTGCCTAGCACAAAGTCTCCCTTTGTCTAAAACTGCTCTATTGAGCCCCTTATCGCAATTGTAGGCTTGCCTCTTGAAAATCCTATTATGAACTTCTCCTAACACACTTCATCCTTGGCACACTTGAATTCACTGACACTCCCTAGCACACACACTTATTTGTTCATTTCCATGCATTTTGACTTAGTTCTCCCTTGTGATGCCTCGACACTCCCTAACACTCCTCAACATGTATTGATATTGTCTGACATGTGTTAGCGCACCTTTTCATTCCTTGTCATGCCCTGACCCTCCCTAGCTATCATGCCCTCACAACTACCCTTACTTAACTTGCAACTTGGGAACCCAACCACGTCCTCGCTTGACTACAAGAGCTTGAAAAAATTACAATTACTACAACTAGACTATGTTGTTGAATTGTGAATCTAGGGAGGTAATCCACAAGCCTAGTGAGTTGGGTTTGTGTGAGTTTAGTCACAAAATAATTTGTGGGAAAAGAACCCAAGCGAAGGGGTTTTGGACCCAAGATGGGGTTTAAAATCTAAAATAAAATTAAAAAGGAAAATTAATATTTCATAAGGTCTAAGTGGATAAAACTCATAAGTTCTAGAGGGTTCCTAAGAGGCCTAGCTAGGAAAATCTATTTAAGGAGGCATTAATATGAAGGCTAAAACATCAAGTGAGAAGGAGCTCATTTGATCAAGGAATCCATGAGAGATGTAGTCCTAAAGTAGGCCGAGTTAGAGGGTTGAGTAAGGGTTGCTAAAGGGAGGCCATGATCATCCACCAAGAGAAAGATCATCATCAGAGGGTTCACAAGAATGTCACATACCTTAATGGGTTTGAGCTAGGAAGTAGGATGGCATACTGTTGGTTCTCTTCTGGTAGATTGAGCTCAAGAGAGGCGACTCATGAGAATTTGGGCATGTGATTTTAGTGGTGTTTTTGTGTGAAGGCTGCATCAAATTCTAAAATAGTAGAGAGGGATGAGACCTTATATTATGGTGGTCAGTAGGTTGCAAGGTATACGATAAAGACCAACACAAATGGAGGAGGGCCTACACTAGAATTGAAGGCCAGAACATAAGTAGCCGCAGGTGTAATATTAACTGAGGTAACTGTAGTTTGAGGGTTATAGATATCTGAAGTTCATGTTAAGATTTAGTAAAAGAAATGCCAAGAATCTATGGATCCACATGAGCTAGGTAGAGTCTCTTATGGAGGAAAGAGTTGTTGTTTTTGTTATGGGTGGATAGGATTTGTTCTAAATTAATTAGAATATAAGTAGAATGCCTTAGTTAGGGTGGTTTCCTAGCATGTTCATTCCATAAGGTATTCCCTTAAAACTGTGACAAATCTGTGTAGAAGAAGAGGGGTTGTGACCCTTAGAGCGAGGTTTATCTCTACAATATAGACCATAGGTATGATGTTGGTCAAGGTTGTCATTGATGTCAATATGGCATTGTTGGAGATGGAAAATATTCTTGTAATACATGCCTTAAACCCTTTTACGATGTAGCCCTAACAAATTGATTCAAGTCCTAATACTTATGATGCCCTTAAGATACATGAATAGAAGCCATAGTCTAATCGAGCATTGCTTGTTGATGAAACGTACCCTAGAAGCAAACCTTAACCCTAGATGTTGTGCAAACCCTAGATCCTAAATACATGAGCAAACCCTTTCCCAAATTAACCCTAACCCTAGACTCTGAAACCCTAATGCTAAAATCTCTCTCCTAATGATACCCTAATCCTAACGATTTAAAGAGCTAAACCCAAACCCTAAATTTTATAATAAATTTAAAATAATTTAATTAAAATTTACATTAAAGAAAATTTATACATTATAGAAAACTACTCCACGACATGCATGATTTTTTAAAATGGTCTTAAAGGTTATCAAATCGAGAAACAAAGGCTCTCCTTAAAACTAGATAAATGGTCAAATTATATGCTCCAAGAGCTGAGGTTTTATCAAATGAGGCTAGGGATATTCAACGCTAAACTCACACTTAGACTGCTCGAAAATAATTTGTGCCATGCGCAAGGCTACCATTAAAATGTGTGTGGTCGATTTCACCAGCAAAAGTCGGCTCCCTCGTTGCCAAAATGACATGTTTTCTTTCATAGATTGAAACTATTATAAATACCAAACTTATACTCATTACCTTGATGATAAAATTCGAAAAAGTCAAAAGATAAGAATCGTAGAACAAGGAAAAAAATTCAGATCTTCTTCCTGAAGCAAGGAGATCACTAATCTGAAGTGTGAAATCTCGTTCTTTAGGAAATCGAAGGAAATCTGTGGTCAACACTTTGTAAAAAACCAATGAAGGAGATCGAATTTCAAGAAATATCATTTTCTATGGCATTTCTCGTATATGAAGAACTTGAATCTGTGGTGTTGCTTTTGTAGAAGACAATCATAGAGAACTGTGGCAACCACTTGTGATTGCAAAATAGTGGAGGAGGTTAACCTTTTAACTATTATAGAGTAAAAGGCATGTGACAAGTGAATTTCAAGCATTCTTGAGGAGTTATATGAGATATTTCTGAGGAAGCTACAAGCACACCTGGTAGAGATAAGTCTCTATGGCCTGTAATGTTTATAATTAGACATCAAACTTTAGTGGTTAAACACAAATATCTTAAAGTGGAGGATAGTGTTCTGACACCAAAATAGTCTCTTATTTAGCTTTGGACTTGTGGAGAAAATAAGACCTCGAAACAATCACCATTAAAGCTCAGTGTGAGGACAAAAATTTGTGAAACTCAGTCCCTCATCTCGAACCTATGACAGTGAAGAAATTGGTAGATTGGATAAGTGAAGCATTTGCCAAAATAGATCTTGGAGAAATTTGTGAGCATATTGAAGTAACACACTAGACTTGAAGTGGACAGATCTTGTGTGGGAGAAGAATCTTAACATACTATTTTGGAGCCTTGAGGATCATGGAAATCCTTGGATCAGTTTTTGGAGCAGGTTTGGTGCAACGTATTGAAGGAACTTTGAAGAAGTCTTGGAGACACCCTTGAAGACCATGATGCATAAACCATCATGAGGTGACTTGGAGAAATTTCTTGGGTATGATGAAGAGCAGTGGTGACACCTTCTAAGAGAACAAGGTTATCATTGATGATGTGACGTGGAGACTAAAGTGAAAACTACATAAATATTGAAAGGGCTCATTGAAGAAGACATTGGGAGCCTTGAAGTATAACCAAATACATCTTGACAAAGTGAAATTGAGGGTTGAAGCCTAAGAGGTTGGAGCCTTGAAAAGACAAGGTTGGTGCCTTGAAAAGACAAGGTTGGTGCCTTGAAGGATAGGGTTGGAGCCCTAAAGGATCAGAGGCCTCAAGAAACTAGGTCAAAGCCTGAACCAGATATAGGGTTGGAGCCCTTGAGGTTGTGCCTCAAAATTAACAAGGTTAGAGCCTTGGAATTCCAGTCAGTGCTTGGCAATTACAGGTTGGAGCCTGGGAGATTGAAAATATATGTCTTCATCTAGGGTTGGAGCCCTATACATATTATTGTACTTGATTTATTGTAAAGAATAAATTAATAAAAGTATTCATTCTATCATTGTTCATTTTGTGTTCTAAATATAAGTGATCTAACTAGTAAAAATAACAATTGAAAAGAAATATTGATTCACCCCCCTCTCAGTATTTCCAACATCTGGAACATGGTTTGTAGAAGTATGTGTGGAGATAACAGATCCAAAGGAGGGTGGAACTTGAGTAGAAGATGGAACAGAAGAAATGTGCCATATGAGGAATGGATTGACATGAAGAGGAGTTGATTTTGGTGGACTTTCCATAGAGTTTTGGACAGATATCTGAAGCATCCTATAAACAATTAGTCAATGGACTATTAGTGGATGATTTGTGACCCTAGTTCAGTCATCTACAAATTGTTAGAAGGATGATAAGAGGAGTAGTTCATATTTGTTCATAGATTGGACAATAAAGAATTTGGTACACAAGAATAGTGATTTTGAGAGAACTTAAATCACTATTAGGTGGTAGATTTGAAGAGTCGTAGATAAGGGAAATGTTGTGGGCCTTAGATCAGTAAAATAATTGACTGTGGTTGGGAAAATTGATGGCAGTCCTAGTATAGTTGGAGGGTTGTTAGGTGACTGTCAAAGAAGAGCCCTAAGTCCTGTACTTGTGAAGGACAACAAGACTGGTAGAAGGGTAGGTGTATTGGGCCTGAGGACGTGCAAACTTTTAAGGACTAAAGTAGCAGTCAAGTGGGCTAGCCAACTAGCCCTAGTTCATTGTATTGTAGAGGATTGAGTTAGTGAGAAGAAGGGTGACCTCCATAGCCCTAGACTTGTCATCTTGGAGCAACAGTATGGCAAAAATGGGCAGACCAAAGAGTTTTTCACAAATGGAGTTGTGAACAACTGATCGAAGACCCTAAGTGTTGCAGACCTTGAACTGAAAAGGAGGTAGTTAGAGGGAAAATTTTGATGAGTTAAGTTCAGTAAACTAGTGCTACCTAGCATACCATGTCACTCCCTCCATAACACACTTGGAACTCACTGACACTCCTTGTCACACAATCTTGTTCATTCATTTCCATGAATTTTGACCTAGTGCTCCCTTGTGTTTCCTTGGCACTCCCCAAAACTCAGCACACATTGACACACCTTGGCACATGGCGCACCTTGTTATTCTTCCAATTTAGCATGCCTTGGAACTATCTAGAATATCTTGTCACTCCCTCCTTGGCACACCTGGAACTCATTAACACTTAATTTCCATCAATTTGAAACTAGTGCTCCCTTGTGTTTCCTTGACATTCCCTAGCATGTGTTCACCCCACACCCTAGCACTTGGCATATCTTGGCAGGCCTTAACACTTGGCATGTCTTGGCATGCATAACATGCCTTGGAACTGTCTAGTGTGTGTTAGTACTTCCTAACATTCCCTAGCACACCTTGGCACTTCGTAGTTGTCATGCCCTCATAGATAACATTACCTTTTTTGCGGCTTGGGAACCAACCAAGGCATTGGAAAAACAATGTTGTGCGCAACCCAAAGTCTCCCTTTGTTTGAAAATGCTTTTTCTAGCCCCTTATCGCAACCATATGCTTTTTTCCTGCAAGTCCTATTATGAACTTCTCCTTGCACACTTCATCCTTGGGACACCTAGAATTTGCTGACACTCCTTGGCACACTCTTATTCATTTATTTCCATGCATTTTGACCTAGTTCCCCCTTGTGATGCCCTTGTTGAAAAGTGTAACTAGTTTTGGTCTTCATAATGACATGTGTAATTGTAATTTTATGTAATTGACGTAAAGAAGAAAATAAAATTATTTTGGTAATGCTTGAATCATGGGTTTTCATGATCAAGGAATTTTAATTTTAGTTAAAGCTCCCATTGTGAACTATTAGGTTTGGTCATCAAGTAATAAAATTCATAGAGTCAATGTCAAATATTGAAGACCCATTTTGGGCATGTAATCCATTGTAAAAGAAAATTTATTAGCCCTCCAAGACCTTGTCACAAACTCTTCTTCATGTCGGCCTAAGGATGCTTCCAAAATGTCAAGTTGGCTTACCTATATCACGAGTCAACTTATTTTGATGGATGAAACACTATATATAGGGAAAATCGACCTCAATTTTTGGACAAGCAAATCTAGTGAAGTAAGTCTACAATAAGAAGTGCAAAGATAACTAGAGAAGAGAAGGAAATGAAGAGCGAAGATTTTGGTGTTGTTTATGGGTTTGATTTAGGGCTAATACCTCCACACGTGCGAAGGGAGGAAGAACTATCTACTGTAGAAAAGGTCGAAGGTCTTGCTGTTGTCCAAGAAGTCGAATCAAGGAAGAAGATAAGCAAGGTTATACATTGAATTATAATAAGAGGTCATACCATCCAATAGAATAAGATCAAGGTTCAAAAGGTTAGTCAACCACACATGCTAGGGTTTCTGCAAGAGGGCCAAGAACTACAGATTTTATCCAGGGATCTGAAATTTGAAGGATAGTTGAGTTATTGAAAGAAGAAGATTGATCATCGTTCACTCAAGGAAAAATAAGCAAGTTGAATCAAGGAGGCTTGTGACTTGTTCTTGGAGAGGTCATTGAGTCAAGGGTATAGGTCATGGTCTTAGTATTCATCAATTGAAGTCTCTATAAGAAGAATAATTCGTTTGGGTTTTCCTCTCATGTTGGAGAGGTTTGGCCCTGGATGATCACCTATTCTCTTTGTATTTGGTCTCCTCATTGTTTATGCATTGGTAGTTGTTTGATGAAGAAGAACAATATAATAATCTAAGTAAAGGGAAGATCCTCATCTTTAGAAGTAAAAAGAATTCACAAGAAGTTATCATAAGAAGAGAAATCACCTAATTATTTTTCCCTGTATTTCTCAATAGCCCTGGCACTCCCTAACACTCTTCAATATGCATTGAAACAGTCTGGAATGCATTAGCATGCCTTTTCATTCCTTGGCATGCCCTGACACTCCTTAGCTATCATGCCCTCACAACTACCCTTATGTTTTTTGGGACTTTGGAACCCAACCAAGTCCTCCCTCAACTACAACATCTTCGCGAAGTTATGATTACTACAAATAGACTATGCCTTGCTCACCTAAGAACTGATTATAACTCATCTTAGGTTACTCATGTCCAATTTCAACTTATCCCACTTAACAAGTTACCAATTAGGAAGTCAAGGCTCACGTCCAAGCGTGGCCATAAAACAACTAAGCAACATAGTTTACATCTTGACATGGAATAATACATTGCATGTATAACAATCGCTTGGCCCCATGTGGCACGTGTTAACACCCCTTGCATTCCTTGGCATTCTTTGGTACTCCCTAACACACCCTACCACTCCCTGACATGACCTGGCACTCTAGCATGCCTTGGCACTACCTAGCATATAACCTTGTCACTCCCTCCTTAACACACCTGAAACTCACTGACACTCTTATCTATTCATTTCCATGCATTTTTAAATAGTTCTCCCTCATGTTTCCATGGAACTTCCTAACACTCAATGGTACACATTAACACACCCTGACACCTGACATCTGGGCATGCCACCCTGGCACTCTAACATTCCTTGGCACTACCTAGCATACCTTGTCACTCCCTCCTTAGCACACCTAGAACTCGTTGACACTCCCTGTCACACACTCTTATTCATTCATTTACATGCATTTGAAACTAGTGCTCCCTTGTGTTTCCCTGACACTCCCTAACACTCCCTGTAATACATTGGCACACCCTGGCACCTAACACATATTGGCTTGTTTCCCTGGCCTCTAGCATGCCTTAGCACTACCTAACATACATTGTCACTCCTACCATAGCACATCTGGAACTCACTGACACTTCCTGTCACAATCTCTCATTCATTCATTTCCATGCATTAATTTGACCTGGTGCTCCCTTGTGTTTCCTTGACACTCCCTAACACTTCATAGCACGCATTGGCACACCTTGGCACCTGACACATCTTGGACTCATGTTTCCCTAGCACTTTAGCATGCCTTAACACTGACTAGGATACCATGCCACTCCCTCCTTAGCACACCTAAAACTCACTGACACTCCTCTCACACACTCTTATTCATTCATTTCCATGCATTTTGACCTAGTGCTCCCTTTTGTTTCCCTAGCACTCACTAACACTCCTTATCAAGCATTGACACACCTTGACACTTGGAACATCTTGGCATGTTTCCCTAACACTCTAACATGCCTTGGCACGGTGTAGCATGCCTTGTCACTCCCTCCTTAACACACATGGACATCGCTGACACTCCCTATTACGCACTTATATTCATTCATTTCCATGCATTTGAAACTAGTTATCCCTTGTGTTTCCCTGACAGTTGGCCTAACACTCCCTAGCATGCGTTGGCGCCACACCGTGGCACCTGACACATCTTAGCATGCCTTAGCACTTGTATTTTTCTTTGAATTTATGTTCTTTATGAAGAAACTGTAATTGATAGGGGAACCCCCAATAGTTGTGATAAGGGGATTATGGGACCCCTTATCACAACTAATTAGCCCTACTTCATTTAAGCCCTTAGTTACGGTGGTCCAAGGGTGTAGTTGTAGGGGCATTGGGGCCAAATGTTAGGTTCATAATGTTAGGATGAGTTGAATGATATGCCCAAAAAGGTGGGAGGAGTATTTTGTGGTGTATTGAATGGGACTAAGGGACACAAGGGTAGCATGGATGGGCAAAAGTGCGATGTCCAAGCATGGTTTATTAATATCTATAATCCTAGCATTAGTGAATGATAAGGGGGCTTAGGACCTAATGTCACAGGGGCTAGGGGGCCTAGAGGGAAGGCAATAAGAGAAATTGAAAGGGGAACCCTCGATGGTGGTGATAAGTGGATTAGGGGCCCCATTATCACAACCCATAAGACATTAACCCATAACCACGAAACTCCCTATCCCCTAAAACCCCAAGCCATAATCCCTTAACCACTACACTCATAACTCATAACCCATCAACCCCTTGGCCCATTAAACCTTAAGCCATTAACTGCTAACCTAGAATCCATGAATCCCTAAGCAATAACCCCTTATTCTCTTAACCCATGACCCTTAAACCTTAAACCCTAACCCCTTAACACCTTAAAACCTAACCCATTAACCCCAAACACCTAAATCCCCTAACTCTTAAGCCCTTCGACCCTAAATCCCATGGTCCCCAAGACATTGGCTCTTAACTCTTAACTCCTAAAGCCCTTAACCACTTAGTATCCAAGGCCAAAAACAATGCCTCAAACCAACAAACTAACCTCTTAGGAGAATCCTTCACCTCTAAGAATATTGGGACCATTTCATTTTTAGAGAACTAGGTATTGGTCTCAAGGGTGTGTGTTTCTGTGTAATGCCCTTATTACCATGTATACCGAATGTAGAACAACTAGATAATCTGCAAAACCTCAATCACAATTGCTCACAATATCTACACTTCATGTTGACATGGAGCTTGTAGTGTTCTCCCACATGAGGAGTTTGCAATGAATAGATCACTCATAATGACTCGACCTCTTTAGCCCTAATGCACAAGGAGTTAACCCTTGATACAAATATTTTGTTTGCTAAAAATCCCAATTTTGTCAATGTAGAATACTACACATAAGAGAAAATAAAATGATATTATCCACATCAATGCTTGAAATAACCTCACATTTGCCATGAGTGGTGAGCCAGGGGTGAGTAGGGAACTATTAAAGTTACATTGTGTTTAAATTCCTTTTAAATAGTGATATTATTCTCCATTAGGATTGATGCATCATCACAAGGGAGACTAGCACATTTTTTTGGGGGAGCGATTAAAGTTGTAACACAATTCAAGTGACATACACCTCCAATGTAAATGACATCATTATATGTTTGTGTCAAGTTATTAAAGAAGTTATTTATAGAAAACAAATTAAGTGTACTTGGACTTCATCTTTTCATGGCCTTGAATCTAAGATGGATTTGTACTAGGAACACTTCATGCAAATGAGAGGGGGTCTTACTGTTTAACTCATACACAAAATAACACTAGATGTTGCCCTTCAGTTACCCCTTGGTGAGTTTGAAGTGGGTTTACATTAGCGTCTAGTTGAAACTAATCATCAGGACATTCCTCTTTTCAATAACATCTTCTAGCTTTGCAATATACACGAGATTGAGTTAGAGGATCACCTCATTTGTAGATGCTCCATTTATTATGGGATTCAAGAGATGTTCTATTTTTTTATTATCAAGATTTAGATGAGTCATTGTCTACTTTCTTTCAATACATGTCTAACTCTTTTTATGAGGGAGGTCCTTGGATTTAGATCTTTATATAAGACCTTATGTGGCCTTCCCTTTTGAACTCTTCTAAGGGGGTCACCTCCTTCCATGTTGCCTTGCCTACTTAGGGCCAAAATTGACAAACCCATATTCAAACTTCTTCAACTATCAAATTGGTGGGGCCTCATACATCTTCTTGAACCCCTCAATGGGACATTCTTTCTTCAAAGAGACTTTTGAGGATTTCCCATTGCAAATTGCAGGTTGGATGTCATAGGACCTATTACCCCACTTTCTATATGAGTTTTTAGAGGATAGTTTTAAATTTTGATTGACATCTCAACCCCTGTGATTCTTGTGACATTAATCATTTTCCAACTGAGGTATATAGATGGATGTATAATTGGTTTGATGACACCTTGCCTTGGCCATCTAGGACACTAGGTGTAGGAAAATCTTACTTTAGTGACCAAATTTAGCTTGATATCTATAATCCATGTGTATATAATATCTCTAATATGTATTATTTTTATTCTTTGGCTATAAATTCTAAAGTGAATGGTTCCATAATGTTTCATAATTTTATTCACATAAATGTTTGATATTGATGGTTTGAATATGTACATGGCTATTTGAGTAAGCATTATGCATCGTATCTTAGTATACCCTTATTTCTCTTGGTCAAAAGTAATCCCACCTAATTCCATAGAATATTCATTTTTTTCCTCATGTCCCGCCCTATGATTCCCATTGGCAAGAAATCAATAATTTTATCCATAAAACTTACTCTGTAAACCACTCCATTTTTAGTTTTATCAGCATGCTTTCATGTCAGGGTTTTGATCTCAATGATATCAGTTGTGCAAGTTCGTTGAACAAGCTTCATTATATTATGCTCTTCATCTGCCCAAGCTTAATCCACTCCATTTTCAGTTTTATCACCGTGCTTTCATGTCGAGGTTTTGATCTCAATGATATAAGTTGTGCAAGTTCATTGAATGGGCTTCATTATATTAAGCTCTTTGTCTGCACAAGCTTAACACCTTGACATCAAATGGCAAGAAAAAGAAATTACATGTATGATGAATCACTTGGAAAGTAGAGTCATTACATGGTCATGAGATAGTGGCCGACGGTTGATGGCGCCCTCAGAGTCATCCAACTGGACGATTGTGTGAAGAGGGTTCACAATTTCTTCTATGGGGGATTCTTTCTTCTTCCATGGATCTGGTTCCTCCATTGCTTTTACTTTTGGCCCATCCTCAGACATCACTCTTGTTACCTTAAAGTTTGACCAAGTATGTACACACTTTCTCTAAATCCTCCACAATGAAAATGTAATTTGAAGTTTTAGGGTATATGAAATTGTAATTATTTCTCTTTGCTACTATTTGAAAATGAATCTTAATTAATGTTGTATTAAATCAAGATTTTGATCTTTACTATTCAGGAAGAACCAAATCAATGCTATATGCCCTAAACTAAACGAAGTAGTCACCTACTGATCTTAGTGTTTTTTTTTATTATCGTTGATGACCCTCCTTTGCAATTGACCAATTTTGGGGAGAAACATCCCTTTGTGCCCTTGTTTATCTGTTTTTTCAGAGTAGTTTGCTGAGATTAATGGAAACTGATTTGATGGTTTCTGGGAATCGATACTACATCAGATCTTTTTGCTTTACAAACTACTCTATGACCACTCATTTCATAAATTCAGTACTTCCTTCCTTGCATGATCAACTATTTGATGAATAATATGCATTCCTAGAGTTTCGATTTGAAGGAAATCTGCACGTTAGCCAATTTTCTCAATATGAGAAATATCATTGTGTAGAGATGGACAGATAATTGTTTCTCGAGAGTTATCATTCTGAAATTTAGGTATTCAAATCGCTGCCTATTAATAAGATTTATACATCTGCGATTAAATATTTTAATAAAAGTTTGGATACTTCTTCTGTCCACACCTCTATATGCTTTGCAAATTAGAGCATGCTCAAAATGCCCCTGTTTCCATGATAAAAACACATACATTTCATTAACTATTTTGTTTGCTTGGCATGCATTTCATTTATTTATGGTCACTTGTTCATTTTCAAGGTTTGTTTTTCATGTCTCTGGGTTTGATTTGGAATTCTCGAGAAAAACAAGACTTTTGAAAAAAAGTGACTAAATCACTCCTGAATTGTTGCAATATGGCTCTGCTTTCAAAGCTCACCCTTGCTGGATTCAACAGAGGTTTTCGGGAGAAATTAAAATAAACAAAGAATAGAATGAGCAACAACTTAAAATAATTAAGAAAAACAATTAAATTGCTTCTACCCCTTTGTTTTATGCAAAATACTCTACTACAACAAGCATCTAACAGTTACAGTATACAACCCCTGTGCAATAAATGAAACAACTAATAATAAATTCACACTATAAATTAGACATAGATGTTTTAAAATTGGACACAAATTTTCTTGGGGTGAAAAATACTCTAGTTTGCATTCTTAGCAACTCACAAATCAATATTTTCTGTTCACATGAATAATTAAACCCAAGAGGAGTTTCGCTCGTCTGACAATGGTCCTTTCTTCCAGTGAGTTTTCAGAGTCTTCAGTTTAGGGTGTTGAGCTAGATTGGACCTCTTCCTTCACCTGAACTTGAATGCATGAACTCCACCTAGACCCATCTTCTCTGATGCCCTTTTTTCCATAAATATAACGTGTCACTGGTGGTTAGGGTTTCCTAATGTAAGTTCTTGGTATCTTTCCACAGGATACATGACAATGTGGCATTTTGTCCATGTCAACTAACTTTTAATTCATGTCTTTGTTTCTATGATTTTCATTATGAATCAGGGTTAGAGTACAATATTTCATGACTGTAGATGTCATTAGTTTAAGATAGTCAACATAAAATACATAAAATAAATAGAACGCAAAAAGGGATTGTAGTAGTAAAATAGACAATTTTTTATGGTAAGGAGAAATAACATTAATATATGAAACAGAAGCACATCAAGAGTGAATACAAACACCTAAGAGTGCCCTTGCCAATAGGCATTTTGGTTAGAAGCCTCAATAGTAAAAGTCTTAGTTGATTCAAAATGCATGCATGAATGAGTGTTTATAACGTTATGCATCTTGTGGCTATTGGAAAAAATATTCCTAAAATGTTGCATACTTGGTTGCTTCTTTAGCCACTGACACAACTTGGCAAATTGAGAATTCCATAAACACAACTAGATACTTATAGCCTTCTTTCTTTCACCTTAAAATTGTAGAATCCATATTTGTTAAATTTTAGGTATGTTCTATGCTTAGAGAAATTTATTTCAATTTCCATAGTTAGCTCAATATCTTTTCCAGATTAGAAATAACATCAGCATAATAGTAAATTGCAGATAGAACATAAACATGAATCACAGAAGACAAGCCAAGAAAAGAGGACACAAGATGTGGTGCTAGCCAGGGACAAACCCCAATGTGGGGAAACCCTTGATCAATTCTTCTTATATGTTCTTCAATAGTTCAGCAGAGAGAGAGAGAAATAATACATATACAACAGAAGTCATCACTTTGACTTATCTAAATAAGAGCAGAGATCATATCTAAGAAGATGATACATGAGGTAGCTAGAATCAGTTGAAGGCATGCTGCTTCAACCGATTCTCCAAGGTGACTCCATCACCATGTTGAGCCTATCACTGTGTTGCACCATGCTGCACCATCATACCATGTCGAGTATCACTAATCTACACCATGCTGCACCATCACTATGTTTAGCATCACTGAGCTACACCATGTTGCACCATCACTATGTCCAACATCACTGAGCTACACCATGTTGCACCATCATTATGTCCAGCATCACTGAGCTACACCATGCTGCACCATTACTATGTCCAGCATCACTGAGCTAAACCATGCTGCACCATCACTATGTCCAACATCACTGAGCTACACCATGCTGCACCATACATCTTGTACCCATCGCTGCTACTGTGTGCACTATGCTGCACTATGTATCCTATACCCATCGCTGCTACTGTGTGCACTATGCTACACTATTCATCCTGTACCCATCGCTACTACTGTGTGCACTATGCTACACTATGCATCCTGTACCCATCACTGCTATTGTGTGCACTATGCATCCTGTTGTCATATATTGTGTTGTCTATAATGTTACAACATGCATCATAATATCAAGATGGCTAGCTATAGTGCTATGGCCTGCGGCCTAGCACATAGAAATGCTAATGTCTTCTCCTCTATCATAGCGTTAGAGTGACAACAATAGGCTTCCATTAAGACAACGATTGGATCTATCATTAATGACTATGTTTCAGTGAAAACAACAGTTAGAACATCCTTACATAGAACAACATTAAGGATAGCTGAAGGTGTGGCTTCTTTATCTCGACTTTTAAGTGTGAGAGAATTCCTTCCATGACAGAAAGGGTATATCTTGTGTATAACACTCTTCTGAGACATCGTTTAGGTGGCATCTCCATTACGCAGTGTACCAACTAAGTTTAGGGCATCTCCTCTCCCTTAGTCCTGCGACTAGGGTTCTTGCCTTCATTTCCATGGCTACGTATTTAGGGCATCTCCATAATTGCAGTTAAGCATCCTTTAGATAGCCAGGTTAGGGCAGCGTATGGGAGCCTTGTTGCTGCTGTTAGGGTATCCCTTTTGCTGCGTCGAAGGGCTGTCTCAAACCCTTCCAAAACAACGTATAGATTAGGGTATCTAGGGTATGATAAGACTGTGTTTAGGGTCAGCTGTTAGGCCTCCTTCACCATGCTAGATCTCCCTTTGAACTGCGGCCAAACCTTCATAAGACCTGCGGCTAGGCTTCATTATGACAGTGCCTAGGGCATCCTTCTTTTGCTACATATAGGGTCTCCTTCTAGACCTGTGTTTTTCACTTAGAGATTCTTCTTTCCACTAAAAGGAAAAACAAGTGGAGAAGGAGAAATCTTAAGAGAGTCGTGTGGACAAATGACTTGCAAGGCACTTATATTTATACTAAAATGTGGAGCACAAGTGGGGGTAGTTTAGTTGCTGGCTGACCTTAATGAATTGTCCCATAACACAAATAAATTCATATCTTGATGAATACTTATCAGAATCGGATGATCTTTAGATCAATCCTACACCTCTCGATGAGAGGAATCCATGAAAAATATCATCTGCCATAAATAACATGACCCACATGGAGTTTGGCCCTAGTTTCCAATTTTAACACTCCCTCTCAACTAGGGAGAACTCCATCCACTAATCCATTTGCCAGAATGTAATATCTCTGCCATCAGTGCCCTGCACTGCTTTGCTCTGCTCTTCTCTGCTGAACCATGAAGAAGAAGAATTGATCGAGAATGTCTCATACCATTCTCTACTGACCAGAAGTTAGTCCCATATGAAGAGATTGTGTCATACCACTCTTACTAATCCTAGATCAGTTCCAAAAGAGAGTGAGTTATATCACTCTTATTGATCCCAGATCAGTTCCAAAAGAGAGTGAGTTACATCACTCTTACTGACCCGAAGTCAGTTTCATTGATCCCAGATCAATATCACAAGAGAGCATCTAAAATCACTCATATTGACCTGAAGTTAGTTTCATTGATCCCAGATCAATATCATAAGAGAGTGTCTCAAACCATTCATACTGACCTGAAGTCAGTTTCATTGATCTTAGATCAATATCAAAAGAGAGTAAAACCACTCATATTGAACCAAAGTTAGTTTCATTGATCCCAAATCAATATCATCATAGCATAGGGAGTACGGTAGTAACACAATGCGTCCATTGGTGCTATATGGTCCCTATCCTCATTTCCCTATTCCCTACTCATTGGCTAGATGAGAGGTATTTCCCATGACTCCCAGACTGCATGGGTAGGACGTCTTAGCAGGAGAAGGATGACCCACTCATCCTGCCTACATGTCGCAAGGGGTATCCCAGGGGAAGGTTGAACCACTCACCTTGTACACAACAAATCACTAGGGGAAGGCTAAACCACTCACCCTATGATTGTGTCTCAGTAGGAGAAGAATGAACCACTCATCCTACCCACATAGCAAACCACTAGGGGAAGGCTGGACCACTCACCCTATGGTTGCTCATCGCTCCACGATGTCCCCCCAAGCCCCCGGAGCTCCCATAGCTCAATGTCCATATCATATAGGACCCTTAGGAGAGAGTTTCTCCACGAATCCTAGTCGTTCTTGGAAAGTCACAAATTTGACCTTTCGTAGGGGCTTCGACAGAATGATGACGACCTGCACATCAGTCCCAATGCGATGGAGCCTTCTTTCTCATCGGTGAACCATATCCCAGATAAAGTGGTACTTGATGTCTATATGCTTGGAGCAATCATAGAATACAAGATTCCTCAATAATTGAATCCCCATCTAGTTGTCATAGAAGATCACAGTGGTATCCATCATGTGTACAAACAACTCACTGAGGAGCTTCCTCAACCAAGCAGCTTCACACGAGGTCATACTCGTAGCTATGTATTCAATCTCAGTGGTGCTCAAAGCAACTGTCTTCTGCTTCCTGCCCATCTAGGATATCGTAGCAGAACCCAAAGAAAACCAACACTCTGAAGTGCTCTTGCGATCCTCCACACTACCTGCCCAGTCAACATTCGAATAATCATGTAGCTTCACATTTCTGGCAGTGTATCTCAATCCATGAGAGATTGTGCCCCAAAGATATCTCAAACGATTCTTGGCACCAATCTAGTGAGGCTTAAGCATATATGAGCTTAACATGCTGACTAAAAAACATATATCTGGATGGGAGTTCACTAAGAACATCAATGCTAGAATGTTATGAAACTCAGAGGCATTTCCCAAATCAGGTCCAACATCCCTACCACATAAATCTTGAAAGTTAAGCTCCATCGAGGTAGTCACGGGCTTGCAGTTCACCATTCCAAATCCAGAATCCAACTCCCTCTTACTTTTGCAAATGAGAGAGTTTGCACCTATCAGAATGAGGTCGTCCTCATAAGGTGCCAGTATGAGAGGTCTATCATCCACAACCTTCAAGCAATGGTTTGGATCGGCTTCACTCTCAGCTTCATCAAACAACTATCAATCCTTTCATATCAAGCCCGGGGTGTTTTGCTTCAAGCCATAGAGGGATTTATTCCACCTGCATACATGAGATTCATGTTCATGAATCTCAAACCCCTCGGGTTGTTCCAAACTTATGGACCTGCTACATGAGGGGAATGGTCCCCTTGTAAGATTTTCCTTCAGTACATCTCGGACATGTACCTTCATTCTCTTCTTGAATTCAGGTATCCATGTCACCATCTGACTCACATCGGGTAGGGCCCCATAATAAGCAGACCTCCAGTGCTATAGATGAGATGTGTTAACTGACATGGTCTGCAATGGACTTCCAACAACTTGATATAAATTTCCAATCCTGAACTCAAGGATAAAAGCATCTTTGAAAATTTCATTTTCAAACATGTACATTTCCATCGATGAATGTCACCCTGAAACCTTTGATTTCCATTGCCGAAATGAACACCAGGTACTTCTTGCGATCAAGTACTTAAAGAGCTTATTATAAATGAATCGAGTTACCCTCATTCAATTGAGAGGTAACATCCCCTACACCCTTTCCGGGATAGGTGGCATTGACTCCAAGTATAATCCCATGATTGTTTACATCTCTACCAAATTAGAGAGAGCACCCTTCTATTCGATGAAGTGCCTTGAAGCACTACAATCAATAAGCCAAATTCCAAAAGAGTTTGGAGGAGAGGGTCAATATAAGATAATGCTTCTTTATCATATCAGAAACAACATTTGATTCTTCATACTTGGATTTCCTTGGTTTATTTGAAGAGTTGGCCATTTCCTTGATGACCTGCATTCCTTCAATCATCGAATATGTCCCTGGAATGATTGTTATAATCATTAAGTGATGTGTCCCTGCCAGTCAGACACTCCTTTGCATAATGGCCGAACTTATTGGCAAGCAAGGCATCTACCTTTCCTTCCACCCTTAGATACGGACCTCCCATTGAAGTGATCTTTAGGTAGGCCATCAAAAGCTTCCGCTGTGCCACTTGGATAATATTCTCCTTTTTGACTTCACCATTGGTGAGTTTGAAGAGGGATGAGGAATCCATTGAGCCTTTTGTCCTTTCCCAACTATCTTCGGTGATTGCTCTTTCACTCTTTCTTGGGCTTTGTCTTCACCTCAGCTCTGATACCATGTTAAATTTTAGGTATGTTCTATGCTTAGAGAAATTTAATTAAATATCACAGTTAGCTCAATACCTTTTCCAGATTAGCAATCACATTAGCATAATAGTAAATTACAGATAGAACATAAACATGAATCGCAGAAGACAAGCCAAGACAAGAGGACACCAGATGTGGTGCTAGCTAAGGAAAAACCCCAATGTGGGGAAACCCTTGATCAATTATTCATATATGTTCTTCAATATTTCAAAAGAGAGAGAGAGAGAGAGAGAGAGAGAGAGAGAGAGAGAGAGAGAGAGAGAGATAATACATATACAACATAAGTCAACACTTTGATTTATCTACATAATAACAGAGATCATCTCTAAGAAGATGATACATGAGGTAGCTAGACTCAGTTGAAGACATGTTGCTTCAATTGATTCTCCAAGTTGATTCCATCACCATGTTGAGCCTATCACTGTGCTGCACCATCATACCATGTCCAACACCACTAAGCTACACCATGCTGCACCATCACTATGTTCAGCATCACTGAGCTACACCATGCTGCACCATCACTATGTCCAGCATCACTAAGCTACACCATGCTGCACCATCACTATGTCCAGCATCACTGAGCTACACCATGCTGCACCATCACTATGTCTAGCATCACTGAGCTACACCATGTTGCACCATCACTATGTCCAGCATCACTGAGCTACACCATGTTGCACCATCACTATGTCCAACATCACTGAGCTACACCATGTCGCACCATCACTATGTCCAGCATCATTGAGCTACACCATGCTGCACCATACATCCTGTACCCAACGCTGCTACTGTGTGCACTATGCATCCTGTACCCATCGCTGCTACTGTGTGCACTATGTTTCACTATGCATCCTAGACCCATCACTACTATTGTGTGCATTATGCTGCACTATGCATCTTGTACCCATCACTGCTACTGTGTGCACCATGCATCATATTGTCATATACTATGTTGTCTATAATGTTACAACATTCATCATAAGAACAAGATGGCTAGCTATAGTGCTATGGCCTGTAGCCTAGAACATAGCAATCCCAATGTCTTTTCCTCTATGAAAGCATTAGAGTGACAACAATAGGCTTCCGTTAAGACAACGATTGAATCTATCATTCATGACTGTGTTTCAATCAAAACAACAGTTAGAACATCCTTATTTAGAACAACGTTAAGGATAGCTGAAGGTGTGGCTTCTTTATCTCAATGTTTAAGTGTGAGAGCATTCCTTCCATGACAGCGAGGGTATACCTTGTGTAAAACACTCTTCTAAGACAACGTTTAGGTGGCATCTCCATTAGGCAATGTAGAAACTAAGTTTAGGGCATCTCCTCTCCCTTAGTCCTGCGGCTAGGGTTCCTGCCTTCATTTCCATGGCTGCATATTTAGGGCATCTCCATAATTGTGGTTAGGCATCCTTTAGATAGTCAGGTTAGGGCAGCATATGGGAGCCTCTTTACTACGATTAGGGTATCCCTTTTGCTGCATCTAAGGGCTGTCTCAAACCCTTCCAAAACAACATATATATTAGGGCATCTAGGGTATGATAAGACTGCGTTTAGGGTCAGCTGTTAGGCCTCCTTCACCATGTTATATATCCCTTTGAACTATGGCCAAACCTTCACAAGACTTGCGATTAGGCTTCATTATGACAATGGCTAGGGCATCTTTCTTTTTCTGCGTATAGTGTTTCCTTCTAGACCTGCATTTTTCCCTTAGAGATTCTTATTTCCAATAAAACCCAAAACAAGTGGAGAAGAATAAATCTCAAGAGAGTTGTGTATACAAATGACTTGCAAGGCACGTGTATTTATACTAAAACGTGGAGCACAAATGGGGGCAGTTTAGTTGCTAGCCGACCTTGACGAATTGTCCCATAACACAAATAAATTCATATCTCCATGAATACTTATCGGAATCGGATGATATTAGATCAATCCTACACCTATCAATGAGAGGAATCCAAGAAAAATATCAGCTGCCATAAATAAGATTACCCACATGGAGTTTGGCCCTAGTTGCCATTTTTAACAATATTCAATTGTACCAAGTCCAACCTCCTTGTGGGAACAAAATTGCTCAGGAGAAACATGGAATTTATATTTATTGGTGCAAAATATAAATGTACAATAAGTTAGAAATCAAATAGGTGTTACATGGCATCATACTTGCAGGGTTATAGTTGGTTGGAAATTATTTATGGTAAAGGAATTCTCATGCCCAAGATAGTACACTAGTCAAGGTGGATACATGTAGTTTATTTCAAACTTAATATTATCTATCTAGTTACAATTAAGTGTGCCTTGCATATAGTGTTATCCACTTACACACATATATTATGTCTTGCTTAAGAAATTATGTTCAAGGTTCAATTAGAGTGAGCATGCATGCCTATTGTTAGTGAAGAGTGGGGCTTTGTTATTGCTTGAACTCTCACGATGTTTAGAAGTCTAAACCATAAATGTAAGAGCATAGAGTCAACTTCTAGGTGAGGCTTCTATGGTCAAAGTAGGTGGCTTGCCTAGTAGTTGCCTCTAGGATCATATGATTATGGCATCTTTAGAATTTTCAATGTAGTGAGAATTTGAGTGGTGACAGGACATTACTTAAAAGGAGGGTACATCTATTTAATTAGTATTCAGAGATGGATAAATAGGTTTGATCACGGGGCTTCATTCTCCTTTCTACTTGTAATTTGTTCTTGGGATTTGATGTCAATACAATTAGTAGTTTGACCCTCTTCTCTTTTATAGTTCCAAACATCCTGGATTCGAAGCATTTTGGGACCTAGGATAAATGTGTTATTCCTTTATTTAAATTCCATTTTTTTGTATTACTGGTATCTTTCCAATCAGCTAGAGTCTTCTGCATGAAGTTCAGATCTAGCTAGCTCGAAGCTAGACTAAATGGAGTTTTAATAGATCTTAATGATACACATTGTTTTGATTATAATATAGGAAATTTATTAGATCAAATGACCTTGACATTTTAGGGTGGATTTATCGAGGAAGAATGAGTATGTATTCCCGATCCTGGCCCGAACCCTAATTGGACTTGATCCCAAGTGATCAAGTTGTTGAACATCATGCATCCTACTCATAGGGAGTATGGTAGTACATGATGCATCCATCGGTAGTGCTATGGTCCCTAACCACTTTTCCCAACTCATTGGCCATATGAGAAGTACTTCCCATGTGTCCCAGACTACATGGGTAGGATGATGCTGGAACACCAGCTGGGAAAGAATATATCACATCCTGCTCACAACCACATGTAGGGAAAGGAGAAGCCACATCCTACAAACATATGTCACAACCACGCGTAGGGAAAGGATAAACCACATCCCACAGTCACATGTCACAACCATTGTAGGGAAAGGGTAAACCACATCCTATGCACATGCAAACCACTGAGAGTAGGGAAAGGATGAACCGCATCCTACATGCATGCCAATCATCAATGGTTGGAAGGATCCTACACGTGGGGAAAGGATGAACCATGTCCCACCGACATGTCAACCATCGATCGTAGGGAATGAGCATCCTACATATGGGCAAAGGATGAACCATGTCTCACCAACATGTCCAAATGTGACAACCAATAGATGCCTATATGCATCTCTCACTAGGATGTCTGCATGAGAAGGTGAACCACTTGTCTTGCTTATATTCCATAAGAGAAGGTGAACCACTCATCCTATGCATATCTCATCGATCGTAGGGCAAGGTGAACCACTCACCCTACACACATGTGTCATCAACTGTAGGGGAAGGTGAACCACTCACCCTACACACATGTCAATCATCATGGGGTATCACAGGGGAAGGTGAACCACTCACCCTATACACAGTGCACCTTTAGGAGAAGGTGAACCACTCACACTATGGTTTCTTATAGCTAAAGAAGTACCCCACGCCCCCAGGAGCTCCAAGAGCTTAATGTTCAACCGAGACCCTCATAGTAAGGTCTATCCCTGATTTTGTGGCTCTCTCTGAAAGAATCTTTCTAGGAGGCTTTGAGAGGGATGGTGGTAATCCTGTACATCCATCCTATAATGTTGGAGCTTGATCATATCCCAAATAAAGTGGTACCTGATGCCAAGTGGTGGTTTTCAATATGTGCTCAAATGACTTATTGAAGAGATTTCTCAAATGTATTCATAATAAGCCATGCTTGCTACTTTATTCATTTAGCCTCAATGGAGTTCCTAGAGCCACAAACTTCAGTCTTTAATTCATCCATGCAATAAAGGTGGATCTCAGGAGATACATCACATATTGTCAATCTAGCAATGTTCGGTAGTGCACTTCAAATC
Organism: Pinus tabuliformis; assembly: GCA_031772625.1. Taxonomy (NCBI): domain Eukaryota; kingdom Viridiplantae; phylum Streptophyta; class Pinopsida; order Pinales; family Pinaceae; genus Pinus; species Pinus tabuliformis. Next base: position 298,478,305 of record CM062813.1, read on the forward strand.
ATAGATAATAGAGTCAAAGGGATACCTCAGTAAGCAATTGTTCAATATACGAGGCTTATCCATATAAATAAACAGGGATCCACAAGATATATGAATGCAGACCAACAACTTTTAAGGGCAGGGAATAATGCAACATGGTAAGGTCTTCCACCTTGACTTTAAGAGTCAACTTCTTGTTATATTGATAAACATGAGGATCATCATCATTAGTTACTGTATATTTATACTCTAATTGACATATATTGTCCATACATAAACATCGATATATCTGCAACCTATCCTTCTGAGGTGACAAAGATCATCAGAGTCATCATACCCAACTGACATAACTTACATTTATCAAAATTTATTGGGTAGGAAAAGTCATCAGGAATTTTGTCGCTCCCTTTGAAGCCTTGCTTCAGGTGTTCACCTAGCCTTGAATCATCAAATTACTTAATTCATGATTTCTTATTCAGGCATCCATATCTTTCTTCAAGGTACCTTTGTTTTCTTGCACATAAGGGTCATTACAAGAATCTGCTTCAAAGTGCTATGCACTTCTTCTCTTAACCGCCAGACTTCCAAGGGTACCCAAAGGTGCCAAGATGACTGCTACCAACATGGTTTCATCAGGTGCTAGGCTTCTTCATACTGTCCCTTTTAACAATCTTTGATATTTGATTAGAACCTTAGACTTTAATTTGAAGAAAACTCAGATTAGAGCTGTAGACTTCACTGAGAAAGATCGTTTCCATAGGTACTCATTGTATTATCCTTCAACAATTGTCATTTCTTCTATCTCAATTACAATACTTCAAGAGAACCAGACTTATTGGAAACGAAATTGCGGAAGATGAGACAATCATAGAGCACCCTCAGATCTGTTCCTTTACTCCAGAGGATTTACACTTCTTCATTGGTTGCTAGGCACCTTATGTGTATGCATCTGACCTTTCCAGCACTGGAAAGTCCCAGAGAGGAGTATGGCTACAAAGATCATTTCTGATCTTTGACTCCTTAAGGCAGTATTTTGGTAGCATATGTGCCTGCAACACACCTCTTTGTACAACATCAACAATCTGTGAGGACTTATGGCTATACGTGTTGAAGAATAACATTCTGACAGAAGAGGTCATATCAGACTTAGTTCTGTCTTGAGTATGATCAAAACAACATATGCACAACCACGATGCCCTGTAACAAAATTTAAATAAAATGCTCAGAAGATTTATGCTGGACGTAAATCACCTCTAGGCTACAACCTTTGATCAGATTATAGATTTGTTGCAGATTAATGCACAGATACAAGGTGTTCTTCCTTTCACCGTGACTATCCTCTCGTTCTCAAATTATAATTTTATGCTACTGTCCAAAACTGTAGAGCAAGGTGATGAGTTTTAACTGGAGATCCATCGTCGTAGGTCTTCTTTTCATATAGGAGACTCAACTCCCTTTTCTTTATGATACATGTTTGAATGTCATTGTGATTAGAATAATGGAACATTGCTCCTTATTTTCTAGTCTTTATTTGAATGATGAGGAAAGATAAGTTCAAACTACCTATGCCCATGACTTGTTCCCAATTTTAATTGTGAAGCCTTGACATCAAAATTTCAATATGATATTGTCATCAATAATTTATCAAAATATCGTAACTGTCTTGGATTCCAAGTATGCCATACCAATACTTCTCCTAATGTTGATTGTAAGTATGTATGTGTGATGATGCCAATGTTAACCTGCCTGTAAGTGAGATGCCATAATAGTGTTCTTTATTGTAGAGGGACAAGAAGTCCCACATACTGTAGGCTTCTTATAACTATACAATGTGCATCAATTTACTTGTGCGATATGATGATAATACAAAAATATGACCCTGATTGCCATGTATTACGTATGATTCAGTCATACCAAAGACATTGTCTGCCATATACTGCTTGAAGTCTGTAGCTTTTCAAGACGCCTTCCAAAATATGAAGGGTTACAAGATGTATCGGACTTTTACAAAGCATCAATAAGTGTGCTTGGATTCCATAGTTCAGAAAACAATACTTAAATGCCAAATGCTGAGGATGGATGATGTCCAGTATATGATTAGACTGACCAAGATCGGAACATCCTTCTTCATGGATTAAGACCTCTATTCAAACTAATTAACTAGATCAAATAATGTTGAAGTTTTATGACTTCAAAAATTGATACTTGGTCTGAGGAAACCCTTTTTTTTTGCTGGATTCTTGTCTGTGCTTCAATTTGAAAAGGTAAGGATTCCTTCTCAATCAAGCATGAAGACGTAGAAATCCTTAAGTATTATACTTTCTTCACTTGGGCCAAGAGCTTAGAGAATAATCACAAGATTAATTGTTGAATAGTTTCTTTCTGTACGAATCAAAGGACAACTTCAAAAATATTTCCAAACTGAAATTCAAGCCTCTGAGAAAACACTGTTAATTTGATCCCCCTAAATTGAGATATGCTGAGCCCAGAACTCTGATTTTTTTGAAAGAAAACTTGGCTTGGTTTGGGCTATTATATTAGACCCTCAGTCCTCTAGATCAGGGAATATATGCCCTTTAAAATCTTTGCTTTCTTTAGATAAGATTTAAGCCTAGTCATAGATACTATGACTAGAAATCATGCCCAGAATGAGGCCTTAATATTTATAGATTCTCCTTCCTTACTAGGGTCTGAAACGAAGTTCTTAGTGATTTCTTTCTATCTTGCTTGGGCTTATCCTCACCTGAGCTTTGATACCATGTTAATTTGTAGGTCAACATGTTCTTTACTTAGGTCAGTTTCTTCAATATTCAATGTTAGCCCATTTATCAGACCATATCACTTCCATTACCAATCATATGAATAATTATTGATAGTAACTGAAGAAAGAACATAAAAGACAAGAAAGATGAGAGAACACAAGGATATGGCTCAAGCTAGGGAAAAACCCCAAGATGGGGAAAACCCTTGATCAATTCTTCTTACTATTAATATCAAATGTTCAACATAGAGGGTACAATAATTTAAGGGAAATATTGACTTTCCAATTTGGAGATTCAATATCACTGTCCTTAGACACATCTCTGACTCAGCAACCCAATTCTGGAGAAGACAATTTGTGCCCTCTTAGGCTTGAGTCATACAACTGTAAAAGCTTCTATATTCTGGTGTTCTGGTTAGGGTTTGATGGCAAACTACTACAACCGTCTTTCACAACTCCTAGATTGTCTTCCTTCTAGTTGATCTACCTACATACAAGCACCCTCACATGCTGGTACAAGTCTGGTCACTGGTAAGGTTTGTTGGCAGGCTGCTACAACACCCTTTCCTCGCCATCCAAACCTCTTCCTTGACTGTGGCCTCATTCCAAACACTTTTTCTCCAATTCGTTGTTGATCTAGGCTAGTAACCAACCCCAAAACAAGTGACACAACCTCCTGTTCAAGAAATCCAAGTCATGCGGCCTCATATCATTCCTTCAGTCCGTTTTCCAAGGTGATCTAGGCCTCCGTCCACCTGAAGCACACAACTAGTGCTATGGCATGTTATAGGAGAGAAAGCCCAACCAAAGATAAGCCCAACAACATACAAATGTCCCTCATGAATGTGACTTCCTTTCTGCTGCAATACTGACCTGTTGTAGACACAAAACCACCCACAAAACAATCCAAACAAATTCAAACAAGCCTTTAACAGGCTCAGCCTCCTTCCTGAGGAACTTGGTCCATTAGACAACCCAACCAAGATGTCAATCTATCCCTTCCTTCTTCGCTAGAGCTATCCTTCCTTCTGCAACCATTTCAGAGAGAGAAAATGGGTGATAGGATGTGTCCAATATGGTTGGAGGACACTTCTATTTATAGGATTTGGAGAAGGGTTCCACTTGAATAATTTACCCCAAGCCAACCTTGACAATTTGCATATGTGAGGGATTAAATTCAAAAACATATTTTTCCTTGTCCAAATTTGATGATATTTATGTCGAATTTGGTCCTCTCGAAAAGAGGAATTTAATGCAATAATCATATTCATCAAATCAGATGTCCAAAGTGGAATTTGGCCCTAGTTGCCAATTTTAACACAAACTAACTTCAGTCCTTTGTTGTCTGCTTATTGTGCCTGGAATGAGCCTCAATTGTACCTTTGTTGTTCTCAAACAAACCTTAGAAGATTCACAAACCAAATTCTTATTAATGAGTAAGTGCCTTGCTATCTTGGTTAGGGTTTGTAACCTCAAGTAGGACTTCTTCTTCCCTATATTCCATTGACCAAATAATCTGGAGCTTGGATACACTGCCCAACAATTAATAATAGCCAAAATATTGTAACACACCCCCTTACATCCTGACCCAAAGGAGGTGGTTATTAGGTTGACCTGACTCCCTAGGTGCAGTTAAAAGAATGGGGTCTATTTTTTTTTTTCTAAATATATAAATCTCCAAAATATCAGAATGCTTAGGTATTTCTCCCGCACTCCAACCATGAGTACCAATGAGGAAATGCATCTCTATTTATAAAGAGATGTTTAACTAATATTTTAATGGAAGTCCACTAATCTAACCAATGGAGAAGTAAAACACAATTCTCTACCATTAACCAATCCAAAACACAAATTATGGGTTGTTCAAGCCACATGTACAGTAATCAACTGAAGCAAGCCCCAAATAGAAAATGTTTGGATCCAATTGCATTGTTAGAACTAGTCTATCAAAATTGGATGTAGAAGGCTCCATTTGGTTGCAGCTAGAAGTAGTCCTCAAGCACTATGAGAGACATCTCTACCATCACACCATTCAATAAGTTTTAATACAATGGAAGGAAATACCACTTGAGGTGGCACCTTCCAGCCTGCTAACATTCTACACAAATTTTCACATCTCAACTCTTGAGGATAAGGTTGTTCTCTAAGGGGGAGGACATGTTAGGGTCCTAGCCTCCCTAACCCTTAACAAATAGATTAATATATGGTTATATAAGAAAGACCATCATTATTAGACAATGATGGTAGTAGTGTGACTGCAACTATTATGGGAGGACTTGCTAGATGGTTTTCCTCCTCTAGAATGTTCTAGAAGGTTAGAAAGTAGTATATATAGAGGTAAAAACATTGTAAAAGATGCCTTGGATTACTATTGTAACTAATCTTTACTATACTAGAGGTTCCGTCCTAGAAGAGACAAGTGAACATTGTGCTCCTAATAATCAAGGTATCTTATTTTGGTTACCATTACAATTGCATTGAGTATTGTTATTACTTTATACTAAATATATGGATGTTATTTGCATTTATATTTGTTTCTATAGGGTATATTACACTTATCTCATAATACAAGCTATGAAATCCTCAAACTCTACTTATAGATCATGTGAATTCCATTTACCCTTGCCACGTTTTACCATAGAGCTTGTTATATTAATTTCTTATCATAGAGTAGAGGACAACCCCTAGGAGCATTATCAAGGTTTGGAGAGAAGAATACAAACCTTAGAAGAAATATCAAACTTAAGTTATTAGGGTTGGTTGGTTTTAGGTGAAATTACATACCCGGTGTTTGGATCCTATCCAAATATTAACAACAATAGATTACTCTCTAAAGCTGCAAAAAGAAATATCTCTCTTGTCCTTGACCTTTGAACACCTTCGATAATTTGAGCTTGGTTTTAGTAGAGTGCCAATGGACATGATATTCTCTCACTGGATAATCTAATTTACAAGATATTTATTTACCATGGTCATCTGAAGTCTATCCTTGCAATATAGAACCACATTTCCCCTGCTTTGAACAAATCCAAAAAACCATTGAAATTTCTTATCAATCAAGGCATCCCTCTAGTATGACATCATCTTCCCTAAACAAACTACATGCATGAACACTACACATTGTGGAAAAATATTTATTTTCAATCTTCTTCCATTGATTTTCCATGTAGTAGACCTAGATTGGATCCTTTCTTGTCCATCAATCAAGGGAGAAGATAGATCATATTACAGTTTAGTATGATTTAAACTTGCCATCTGTTAGTGTCAGTCTTTGCAGCCTTCCTCCAGTGATCAAACATGCCCTCACAAAGTGATTTTAAGGTGTCAAGGTCAAATTTTATTATTTCAGTGAGTCTTCAAGTAAAATTTGGTCACTAAGCATTATGTCTAGGGTTTGCTTTCACTCATTTCAAAGTTGTCCAAATGTCGGTCTATGTCACTATTCAGCTGAGTATACCATCATTCAGAGGGTTGTCATTATCATGTCAAATTCCACTGGGTCATTTTACACCTGGTTCATGCTTCAGTTGCGCCTAGGTAAGGTCATTTCCCTCTCCTAGAGTTTTGAAGGCAATTCCTCTTGGACAGTCAAATCATCGGCAAAACTTGTATCCTGATGTTCATACACCTTCCCCTATCCTTAAAGTACCTTATCAAACACTTCCAATCACTGAGATCCCCCAAATTCCTCATTTTCGCACAAACCCTAGTTTCTTGCTACAACTTGGCAATTTTCTAGGTTGGACCTGTGTTTTGCCTTTTTGGACCCCTTCCCCTCACTCAATTTTTGAAATTCCACTTTCCCCTGCTTCTTAACATCCCTCCCTACTTCTAATAATTTTCCCAAGAATTTAGAAACCGCTTATCCCCTTCATTTCGCTTCATTTCGACAAATCCCTTGTTCCACACATCGGGATAGGTTTCAATCAAATGATGTTTCTGAGAAATAAAAGATGAATTTTTGAAAACTGAGAGAGGTTTTTGTCGAAAAAATGCCAAGGAAGAAAAACCTCCTTCACTTTTTACACAGGTGTCATGGTTTTGGAGAAATGTCAAAAATACAATCGCCTTGGGAGAATTGATGCACCTTTGAAGTGACCTTGGGAAAATCAAGTTTTCTCCTATCTCGGTTGGCCAAATGACTTGGTTGATGAGCCAAATGATAAATAGACACAAATATCTTTCCCATGAGCTATCATGAGCTCAATTTTGAGTTGAGGAAGGCATTCACAAGTTGACTGTAATAGCACTCTGCCTTTAGGCAGCCTCATTTGGCACATTTTGACCAGTCTTGGGAGATTTGCTTTTTGACAGGGAAAATGAACTCCAAATTGAAAAAATCTGGTTGGGTTGGAAATTAGACTCAAATACCTTTCCAACAAGCTATCTTGCACCCAATGTGGACACCAGGAAGGCCTCCACAAGTCACCTGGAAAAGGGCGTGATGCACATAGAGAGCGCGGCGCACTGGGAGAAAATTTCTAGTGTAAATTTACACTGGCGCGACACACATGGAAGGCGCGGCGCATAGAGATGCCAAGGCTGATTTTGCTCATAATTTGCAACCAATTTCCTTCAATCCCTTGAATTTTCCAGCTGGGGTCAATCTCTTAGTGTTTCATCCATTTTTATGTTAGTATGATGATAGTTCATGGCAGCTTATGGTTGCACAAAAACTCTTAAATCCTACCACCTAAAAACACCAAAGCCATTGTTGCTAGGGTTGCAAAATTGTGGTGTTGATGCCAAGGCTCCTCTTTCACCTCTCATATTTTCCCTCCTCTCCATTTTTCCCTATCCTTCCTTTCTCATTTTTCCTATTATCCCTACCCTAAAACACTACTAAACCCTATTCTCTTTCCCCTCCTCTTAATTGTCAAATATACACCCCAAAACCCTACCTTATGAAAACCCCAAAACCCTACCCTATCAAATCCCCAAACCCTCCTATATATCCCTAAACAAAACTTCTCCCCATGACCCCTATTCCCATCATATTATCCCCCTCCTAACACTCCCTTTTTTCATTGTTCCCCTTGGTGGCAGATATCACAAACAACACCTAGCTTCACACCATCATCAAAGGGCAGCCTAAATACAGTACACACAGTAGTCATGGCATCACAACATTCATCAGAGTATGAGATGGAGACACAAAGTGACTCATCCTCGGAAGATCAGGCTCCCAGGAGACATCACAAGAGTGGAAACCATGTTAGGGATGAGCCCACTACCCTCACTGAATTACAAGCATGCCCTCTTGCCATGTCATATTTCCAGCACCTAGCATGTTTTGAATTTTGTCAAAGGGCGGCTAATGTTAGAGTTCATCATGAGTTGGCCCGTCTTTTTGTGCTTCACCTACATGGAGGTCAGTCTATCTTGGTTGGGGTCACCTTCACATTAACACCTGAAACTCTCTCAGTGGCAACAAGCATACCAAATGTTGGAGAACAGTGGCATAAGAAGAAGAAGGTGGATAGGCAACACTATGAGCCTTACATTAAGGCCAGATTCTTGAGTCAGCTCACAAGAGTCTTTCCATTCAGATATTTGAAAGATGAGTATGCTCCACTCATGAAATTGATCATGAAGTACTTCAGTTGTGAGGTATGAGTGCAAAGGCCTGGATAAAGAGCTTGAAGGCAAAATTGAGCAAAGCAACAAAAGAGGCAAAAGAGGAAAAAGAGCAAGATCGGCTTTGAATCTTGGCTGAAGCTTCCTTGGCACAACATAGCACTTCATAGAGGACCTCCAGCCCAAATTTCAAGAAATTTGGGGAAATTTTGGTCACATGACAAATTTTTGGGCAAAACACAGGTTTTTTCTCCCTGTGTGGTGCGGCGCTAAAAATTGGGAGCTCCAAATGAAGAATGGTTTGCATTTTTGGATTTAGCATGAAAAATCACGACTACTGATGCTTGGACAAAAAATTTGGGCAAGATCTGAGTCTCCAGGAGGTCAAAAACATCAAAAAAATGACCTCTCTGCCCCCATTTTGACACACAGGAAGCAGTCTTGAGAGAATGAAGGTTTGTAGGGGCAAATGAGCACCAAATTCAGAAATTCCACTTGAGTTAGAGAGTAGACAGGACAAGCTTTCCAACAAGCACACTTGGGCACATTTTGGACTCCTGCAAGTGCCTCAAAACATGCTCCAAAGTGGCATGGCACACACAGAAAAGGGCGCGACGCATATAGGAAAAAAGCCCAATTTTACCTCCGTTTCGCGAAATTTCGATTCGTGACTTCTCCAAGTGGGCCCACTCATCTACATTTCAGTTTTTTTGCACCTAAGGTGGAATTTAAAGTATTTTCTCTCCAGATTGGCTTCTATCCAAGTGGCGAAGGAAGGCAAACGGTCACCCAAGACATTTGTCATGTTTGTAACGTTGCACCTGTAGCTGATGGTTGGCTCTTCACCTCCATTTTGTAATGATTCGAGTAAGTCCCCAACCCTTGGGCATTCTATCTCTTCATAGCACATTCTATATATTGTATGCAAACTATTTGCAAAGTGTTGGTTGGCTTGTAACTTCTGAGAGACTGTGGGAAAGAAACTCTGTTTCTTCACTGTATAGTTTTGACAGAGAATTAATGAAAGGAATCGGCTCTGTTTCATGAGATTCATGTGGTTGTGAGTGTAGAAAATGTGTCTTTTATGTTTCATATGTATTTCGTTATGTTTCATAGTTCAATTCATGTTCATTTCCAGTGAAATTTTCTGAGTTAGATAAGGTAGAATTCAATTTTATTGCTCTGCCTGTGGGAAAATTTCATGTTCAGTGTTCTTCTTTTGTTGAAAAGGATTCATGTTCTTATGCCCTTTTCACTCTCCTAAGAAATCCCTCCATTCCGCGTTATTTCGAACTAAATTTCTACACTTTCCGCCTGTCTTGCCTCACGAAGTAATATGTGCCTTTGTATTAAATTCTCTGTTCCTTGCTAACCGTTGGTCCCATACCATCCCAGAAGCTCAGTAATTCATGAAAATTGTTTCTTGTATCCATATCCACTTACTAGCCTAAGATAAATATTTCACTGTAAGTCATCTCAGACTGTTTCGTTTATCCATTCACTGAGCATGAATCGGAGAGAGCCCTCTCATGTTTTGGTAGGGCTAGCTACCAGACTAAGCGTGGTTTGTGGTTACCGTGAATTTTGCCTTCCTTCAGCCTAAGGCAGATTTAGGTGCTAACATAGTGGTGACCATACCGGGGACGAAAATGGTTTGCTTGAAGATTGTTTTGCCCCAGTACATCTATCAAGCTCAGATCTGATGGTTGATGGTGAACAACGATCAGACATAAGATGACGGCTGAAATAATTCACCTGGTGACTCCCTTCACTGAAGAATCCAGCAATCGGTGCTTCATGGTGACTCCACTGCAGAGAGGTCAGTAGCTTTGAGATTTTCAAGATGGATCGGGTTGCAAGAAGATACGCTCCCATGAGCCGAGATCACATTCCAGGCTTTCCAAATAAGATTCCGAAAGTAGATTGGTCAAGGAATTTGCCTACATTTAAAGATGATGGTAAGAAGGACGCTGCTTTACATCTAGTTCGATTTCACATGCATATTCGCAAGTTGAAGGTTGATTTTCCTGAAGATTTCTTAATGAAGATATTCATGGCCACTCTAGAAGGTGAAGCCCAATCTTGGTATGAAAGTTTGCCGCCTGCTTGTATTTACTGTTTAAAGGATTTTCATGCCATGTTCATTGAAAGATATAAAGACTCTTATCCATCATTAAATCTAGTTCATGACTGTTGCAAACATGCTTCTACTTTTATTGAAAGCCTTGAAAAATACTATGAGGATGATAATTTTATGGATGATGAGATCATGGAAGCCCTGGATGAAAATCCCTTTCAGCAGCGTAAAGACGATCATGAAAATTTGCAGCATGATCAAGATTGTAGTACGGTGGAAGAGGAAAGAATTTTGCATCTTGACAGTCAACAAGAATTACATGAAATGGATCAACAGTATGAGAAATATTTATATACACCTTCACTTGAAATTAATGAGGACAATCACTGTTTGAGCGAAAGGAAACAAAAGGTCTTATCTCCTTTGTCTGAAGACAAGATAGGTCAACTCTTGCACGGTTATGTTCCAGCTCAAGCTAAAGCGGATTTGCAGTGCACACATGGTCAAGAAAGTGTTGGTGGAACTTCTTCCTCTTTTGAAAAGGATGACATTCCGGTGAACAGCTTTACAGATCAGCAGGTTGAAGAATTCCATATGGTTGAAAGTGATGAAAGAAAAAGTGTCATTTCGGATTTGTCCATAGAAGAAGACAGCATGCAGGAAGTCCAGTTCTACTTTCAGAATGTGATAACGTTAAGTCAACCCTTTTAGATCCAGATTCGGATTATGGTGACCAAGAAAACCTTGTACTAAGTCCCATGAGAGAGAACTCTGCTGTTGAAATCATCTGGGATGAAGAAGGCAGAGTTTTGGATCCAAATGTTCTCATGTCATCAGAACACAGTCTTCATGAAGAGGTAATCTAGTTAGCTCATGAACAGCAAGATGAGAATTTTGTTCAAGTAAGTGAAAAAGGTTCCTTGGATGAATCGTTGGTAGATGATAGAAATATCATGCTTGGGTTTCAAGAATCATTCGAAGTTTCTTTTCTCATGATTGATGAATGCAAAGACAATCTGGCTGTCATATCATATGAAGGTGACCTACAATACATTTAGGCTACTGAAGAGCAGAACATTCATGATTGTCTTTCAGACTCTTCCTCATATGTTTCATGTTTTGAAGTGTTCCTTGAAGAGGAAATCCGCTCATCTGCTTGTTCAGAATTTTTTGAGGACTATGAACATACTTTTTCTGAAGTACATTATGAAGGAAGATCAAAATCAAAAGAAAAAGACATCTTGTTTCCTCAGTAGGAGGTAAATCTTCATGTTTTTCATGATCCAATGGCAAATCTGTTACAGTCAGCAGTGAAGGTCATTATTGCAGTATTCAGTGATGAAGGAGATCATGGCCAATTATTTTTTTGGAGGCCCAGTTACCAGTATCAGTTGTTGACCAGAAGATCTGATCGAAAGAATCAGTCAAGAAACCATCTTCTTGATTGGTTACATTGGCAGTTTGATATAGTTTGATGATATATAGTCTTGTAAGAAATGCAGGTGGTCATGTACTACCACCAAGCTTTAAGTTTTAAGTTCAGTTCTTAGTATTTTGAGTTAGTTTGTTAGAGTCAAGTTTTTCAGTCATGCCAGTTTGCATTGAGTCAGTTTGAGTCAAGTTTCAGTCAATAAATTGAGTCATGTTGGTTTGTCGGAATAATGGACTCCAGCCCAATGGACGAAGGCACTGTCTGCTCACCCAAAGATTTGCAGTTCTTGGCACCTCCAAGGAGCTACCATCCCCCATTGGAGCCAATGCTAGTGCCAGTCTTTGCAGCCTTCCTCCAGTGATCAAACATGCTCTTACAAAGTGATTTTAAGGTGTCAAGGTCAAATTTTATCATTTCAGTGAGTCTTCAAGTAAAATTTGGTCACTAAGCATTAGGTCTAGGGTTTGCTTTCACTCCTTTCAAAGTTATCCAAATTTCGGTCTATGTCACTATTCAACTGAGTCTGCCATCATTCAGAGGGTTGTCATTATCATGTCAAATTCCACTGGGTCATTTTACCCCTGGTTCATGCTTCAGTTGCGCCTAGGTAAGGTCATTTTCCTCTCCTAGGGTTTTGAAGGCAATTCCTCTTGGACGGTCAAATCATCGACAAAAATTGTATCCTAATGTTCATACGCCTTCCCCTATCCTTAAATTACCTTATCAAACACTTCCCATCCCTAAGATCCCCCAAATTCCTCATTTTCGCACAAACCTTAGTTTCTTGCTACAACCTGGCAATTTTCTAGGTTGGACCTGTGTTTTGCCTTTTTGGACCCCTTCCCTTCACTCAATTTTTGAAATTCCACTTTCCCCTACTTCTTAACATCCCTCCCTACTTCCAAGAATTTTCCCAAGAATTTATAAGCCGCTTATCCCCTTCATTTCGCTTCATTTCGATAAATCCCTTGTTCCACACGTCGGGATAGGTTTCACTCAAATGATGTTTATGAGCAATAAAAGATGAATTTTTGAAAATTGAGAGAGGTTTTTGTCCACAACATGCCAAAGAAGAAAAAAATCCTTCACTTTTTACACAGGTGTCATGGTTTTGGAGAAATGTCAAAAATAAAATCGCCTTGGGAGAATTGATGCACCTTTGAAGTGACCTTGGGAAAATCAAGTTTTCTCCTTGCTTGATTGGCCAAATTACTTGCTTGATGAGCCAAATGATAACTAGACACAAAGAGATTTCCAATGAGCTATCATGAGCTCAATTTGGAGTTGAGGAAGACATTCAAAAGTTGACTGTAACAGCACTCTGCCTTTAGGCAGCCTCATTTGGCACATTTTGACCAGTCTTGGGAGATTTGATTTTTTACAGGGCAAATGAACTCCAAATTGAAAAATTCCAGTTGGGTTGCGAGCTACCTTGTGCCCAATTTGGACATCGGGAAGGCCTCCAAAAGTCACCTGGAAAAGGGCGCGGCGCACATAGAGAGCGTGGCGCACTGGGAGAAAATTTCGAGTGTAAATTTACACTGGTGCAGTGCACATGGAAGGCGCGGCTCATAGAGCTGCCAAGGCTGATTTTGCTCAGAATTTGCAACCAATTGCCTTCAATCCCTTGAATTTGCTAGGTGGGGTCAATCTCTCAGTGTTTCATCCATTTTTATGTTAGTATGATGATAGTTCATGGTGGCTTATGGTTTCACAAAAACTCTTAAACCCTACCACCTAAAAACACCAAAGCCATTGTTGCTAGGGTTGCAAAATTGTGGTTTTGATGCCAAGGCTTCTCTTTCACCTCTCATATTTTCCCTCCTCTCCATTTTTCCCTATCCTCCCTTTCTCATTTTTCCTATTATCCCTACCCTAAAACACTACCAAACCCTATTATCTTTCCCCTCCTCTTATTTGTCAAATATACACCCCAAAACCCTACCTTATCAAAACCCCAAAACCATACCCTATCAAATCCCCAAACCCTCCTATATATCCCTAAACAAAACTTCTCCCCATGACCCCTATTCCCATCATATTATCCCCCTCCTAACACTCCCCTTTTTCGTTGTTCCCCTTGGTGGCAGATATCACAAACAACACCTAGCTTCACACCATCATCAAAGGGCAGCCTAAATACAGTACACACAGCAGTCATGGCATCACACCATTCATCAGAGTATGAGATGGAGACACAAAGTGACTCATCCTCGGAAGAGCAGGCTGCTAGGAGACATCACAGGAGTGGAAAACATGTTAGGGATGAGCCCACTACCCTTACTGAATTACAAGCATGCCCTCTTGCCATGTCATGTTTCCAACACCTAGCATGTTTTGAATTTTGTCAAAGGGTGGCTAATGTTAGAGTTCATCATGAGTTGGCCCGTATTTTTGTGCTTCACCTACATGGAGGTCAGTCTATCTTGGCCTGGGTCACCTTGACATTGACACCCGAAACTATCTCAGTGGCAACAGGCATACCAAATGTTGGAGAACAGTGGCATAAGAAGAAGAAGGTGGATAGGCAACACTATGAGCCTTACATTAAGGCCAGATTCTTGAGTCAGCTCACAAGAGTCTTTCCATTCAGATATTTGAAAGATGAGTATGCTCCACTCATGAAATTGATCATGAATTACTTCAGTTGTGAGGTATGAGTGCAAAGGCCTGGATAAAGAGCTTGAAGGCAAAATTGAGCAAAGCAACAAAAGAGGCAAAAGAGAAAGATCAGCTTCGAATCTTGGCTGAAGCTTCCTTGGCATAAAAGAGCACTTCATAGAGGACCTCCAGCCCAAATTTCAAGAACTTTGGGGAAATTTTGGTCACATGATAAATTTTTTGGCAAAACACAGGTTTTTTCTCCCTATGTGGTGCGGCGCTAAAAATTGGGAGCTCCAAATGAAGAATGGTTTGCATTTTTGGATTTAGCATGAAAAATCACGTCTACTGGTGCTTGGAAAAAAAAATTGGGCAAGATCTGAGTCTCCAGGAGGTCAAAAACACCCAAAAAATGACCTCTCTGCCCCTATTTTGACACACAGGAAGCAGTCTTGGGAGAATGAAGATTTGGAGGGGCCAATGAGCACCAAATTCAGAAATTCTACTTGGGTTAGAGAGTAGACAGGATAGGCTTTCTAACAAGCACACTTGGGCACATTGTGGACTCCTGCAAGTGCCTCAAAACATGCTCCAAAGTGGCACAGTGCACACAGAAAAGGGTGCGGCGCATATAGGAAAAAAGCCCAAATTTACCTCCGTTTCGCGAAATTTCGATTCGCGACTTCTCCAAGTGGGCCCACTCATCTACATTTCAGTTTTTTGGCACCTAAGGTGGAATTTAAAGTATTTTCTCTCCAGATTGGCTTCTATCCAAGTGGCGAAGGAAGGCAAACGATCACCCAAGCCATTTGTCATGTTTGTAACGCTGCACCTGTAGCTGATGGTTGGCTCTTCACCTCCATTTTGTAATGATTCGAGTAAGTCCCCAACCCTTGGGCGTTCTATCTCTTCATAGCACATTCTATATATTGTATGCAAACTATTTGCAAAGGGTTGGTTGGCTTGTAACTTCTGGGAAACTGTGTGAAAGAAACTCTGTTTCTTCACTGTATATTTTTGATAGAGAATTAATGAGAGGAATCGGCTCTGTTTCATGAGATTCATGTGGTTGTGAGTGTAGAAAATGTGTCTCTATGTTTCATATGTATTTCTTTATGTTTCATTGTTCAATTCATGTTCATTTCCAGTGAAATTTTCTGAGTTAGATAAGGTAGAATTCAATTTTATTGCTCTGCCTGTGGGAAAATTTCATGTTCAATGATCTTCTTCTATTGAAAAGGATTCATGTTCTTATGCCCTTTTCACTCTCCTAAGAAATCCCTCCATTCCGCGTTATTTCAAACTAAATTGCTACACTTTTTGCCTGTCTTGCCTCACGAAGTAATCTGTGCCTTTGTATTAAATTCTCCGTTCCTTGCTAACCATTGGTCCCATACCATCCCAGAAGCTCAGTCATTCATGAAAATTGTTTCTTGTATCCATATCCACTTACTAGCCTAAGATAAATATTTCACTGTAAGTCATCTCAGACTGTTTCGTTTATCCATTCACTGAGCGTGACTCGGAGAGAGCTCTCTCCTGTTCTGGTAGGGCTAGCTACCAGACTGAGCGTAGTTTTTGGTTACCCTGAATTTTGCCTTCCTTCAACCTAAGGTAGATTTAGGTGCTAACACCATCAAATATAGAAAATTTATTATCAATTTTATCATCAAATCAATATACTAGGAAGATGGGCCAACTCAAGATTATATCTCCACTACAACTACTGTAATTCGCATGTCAAAGAATAGCCTTGGTGTGCATTATTGAATAAGAGGTCGAATTGGGCTTATAGGAATGTTGTAATTCTAAACATGTTGTTCTTAGCTCACTTCCTAGAATGTTATGTCACAGGTTTAAGATGCACACTCTGTTCTTTGATATCCCTACTCGTTTTTTGTTTGTTCATTATATGCTTTCAATCATGCAACTAAGTTTTCCAACGTCATTTGCACTCTTCAGAATTTAATCATTGTTTCCAATAAAATACAATAGAGCCTAGGTTGTAACATTTAGCACTAAAAATTCTAACATTTTACCTTACCTGGAAGGAAATGCCTTAAGGGATTTAGTTCAACATTCTTGGATTCTCAATTGGCACATTGTTTTTGCCCTTTACTAGTTTCTAGTTGACATGTATAGAAACCTGCAACATCTTGGGATTCTACAGAAGTATTGCTGTTGTAACTGCCTTGATATTTAGAATTTATTTAAATAAAGAGAGATGTCATGATCCCTATAGTACTCAACATCTTTCTGCAAGCAATATTTCTACATTGACATTACTATGAAGTATGATGTCATGCAGATTAAAGGGTCCCTTGATTCTTTGTTGATGCCTAGCTTGTTCCATCCTATTTTAATTTGATATTTGATGAAAAAAATGTTTTCCTGCTTCAAGTTTGGTAAGATTAAAGCTAATGTAGCTTTCTAATGTGTTTCATTGCTAGCCTAGACAATAGACTTATTAATACTACCAAAAAACTTTTCATTACGCATGACATGGTGGGTACCATAAAAAAAAATCAAATTTGAGAATGAACAACCATGGTAGATTTTCCCACTTGGAAATTTTTCTGGTATCGTTCTGAGATTTTTTTTCAAATTGGACCATTGAAAACAAGCCTTTAATATCTTTGTCCCTGGGAATGAGATATTTTTGATAACATAATATGTAGCATGTTTTAAGTCCCTTCTCTCATAGCTTGTGAAATTCTATCTCTTAGAGGTGTTTTCTAATTTCTAGATTCATTGCAAACTCTAACCAACCACATGCCACAAGATTTGTATTATGTAATGTGTATGAATCATGCCAGAAACTCCCTTTTTTTAGCCATCTCTTGAATCAAGCAACTAATAACATAAGTTTCTGCATTTGCCTTGCACCAATAAAAAAGTTCTGAGAATACTGGCCATTCGTAAGTAATGTATTTTGAAAAGAATCTAACATGACTAGTAGGCATGTACAGTAGCTAGCACTCTTGAAGTGTAGCCCATAATAGGCCTCTTTGTATCGTGTTTTTATTAAGGGGTGAATTCATCCCCATTTGGGAGGGAATCCTCACCCATTGCACGTTTATTATTTGGTTTCCTAAATGAATCTGAATATCCAAATTGTAGAAATATAGCATTTTTTCAAAATTGTGGTTGTAAGTTTCTTTGAGTATTAATTCAAAGTCTCTCTACCACAATCACTGTTTCCTTGTTCTAATTTTTCTTCCTAATCCCTTGATATCTGGATCTGTTATGCTCCTATACCAATAGGTGTCATATTTCATGATTGACTGATGAAATGCCAAATATGTTCATCCTTTCCATGCTGCAAAGATTCCATATTTTCAAAAAATAAAAAAATAAAAAAATGAAAAGAGGGTATGCCCTAAAATAAAAATCAAAGGGAAAAAAGAATAAATGGTCAAAAAAGAAAGAAAATGAGCCCAAAAGAAAGGACCAGGAAAGTGTGCTAGTCCAAATGGCCACTACTATTTTGTTTTTGCAAAAAATTTCACCATGTGCACTTAGGTGACTTCTGTTACACTTGATGGATGGCCAAACACCTTAATCTTGGCTAGTCCATGTTTAAATTTCTTGTTTTAGAGCTAGAGACTAAGATCTGTCCAAATAGTTCAAGCTTGGCAGATAAGTAGTTAAGTAGAAAAGCAAAGGAGCTCAACAGCTAAATCTGAGCCCCTGGAAGAAATAGGGGCAGACTTAGATAGGATGGCAGCTAAAAGAAAAGAAGAGAGTAAGGGTTTGATAGTTCAAATGCACCCAAGGAAAAAGGAAGAAAAAATGTTAGGTGTAATAGGCTGGGTAGGCAGTTTTGATGTTGCAGAAGCAGGCTTATGAGCAATTTTTTCTTTCAAAGGTGATTCATCTCATAGATATCATAAGTGCCATGGCAAGGTGTGGCTACAAAGTCAAATGAAGCATGACTAATTTCCCTCCATATTTCTCCAAAAGACATTTACTAACCTCCCCACAAGGACATTGATATCTGCTCAGTGCTCCTAGTTCACTTCATTTCATGAAAAAGACTAGGTGAAACTTTGTTTTTACTAAGGACGATAAAGCCACATTTCTTGTGTAAAAATGCTTTTCTTCTATTATGCTAAGATTTCCAAATTCATAACTTGGATCCCTTTCATTCCCCTAAGCCTAAGTTTCACTTTTGACTTAGTGCTTTTGTTTAAATATATTTCTCATTTTAACATATTAACTTTATTATATAGTTCCTACATGAATATTTCCCCCATGCCCGTATTATATAACCATATGAAAACCCAAGAATAATAAATATCTCGCCCCCGGCTACACTATAAGCCATATGTTATTTTACAAAGGGAATTAAAAGGTTCATTTGGAACCTTTTAACAGTCCATTGCCGCACCATTAAAAAATAAATTAATCAACATCTGGTTGATTAATTGAATTAACCCCCGAACCCACAGACCCAACCAAAAGCAAATACCTCGCAAACATTATAAATTCATTGTTTTATATGGTGGGTCCCCCGCTATTGCCTCCGCCATATCCCAGTCGCCGCCAGCCATCGGATCACAGCTTGCAGATCCGACGGCCCACAAAAATATCGCGAACCCTTTCATGCCGATCGTTAGCTCCCGGGGGATGGTGGTTTTGCCGCCATACCTTGGGACAGGTGGCAGTCTCTTGCGGTGCTTGCTGCCCTCCCCTCCAATACCACCATTGCCCAAAAGCAGTGCGGGGGCCAAACCGCTTACCGCCCATGCTCCCCCCCGCTGACATCATCCGCACGTCATCCGCTGACGTCACGACCACGTCAGCACTACGTCACCCCACTACACGACAAAATACAGTGTCATGCTGACATCATCCAACTAAAAAGCGGCAAAAGCCCGCCAAAGTCAATTTTTCGTCAAAAACCCGTGAATGTGTCGTTTTCGTTCATTTCCATTGGTTGCTTTCATGAGACCAGTGCTTGCGATTTTCGTCCAAATCAGCTGTTCGACCACACAGTCTACCACCCAGCTAAATTGAGTCCACAGTTCGGCCTTCCAGCTCGTCTCGCGACCTGCAAATCGCACAATTCACTGTCAAAATAGGTATTTACCTGAATTTCGTTCCCAAACCCGATTTTTTTTCAATTTTCTCTGCAAAATTGCCTGAAGAACCCAAATTTGAGTTAAATACACCGTGCTGTCTTCAAACATACACACCAGAACCACTGTTTTTTCTCATTTTTACCAAGAAATGCCGCAAACTTCGTTTTCCCCTGCAAAATTCACCCAACAAGCCAAAGTTCGAACTTACGGTGGTCTGCAATTCCTGGAAAAGCCCCACAGTTGTCATTTTACCTATTTGGCTACAAAAAACCCAAATTTCAATTGAAAATTCACAGAGAAATGAGCAATGGAAGCTCCAGTGGCCCTGAACATTGCTCCCCTCAATGCACCTCATAAAGACTTGGAATGGTTTCCCTTAGCTGATAGGGATTTTCAAATACAAGACTTAATTAGTGACAAAAACCACCTCCAAGCATTCTGTGAAATCAGGAATAGTCACCTAAACAAAACTGATCTCTATGGGATATGGGAATCCAATCTGCCCAGATACTATCTCCCCTCAGTAAATGTATTCCCAGATGTCATCCGCCTGTGCTGTGCCAATTATGAACCTACTGAGAGAGCAGTCATGTCTCCAACTGGAACTGTCCTTTTTCATATAACTCCTGACTCAATCAATGAAATGCTGCACTACAAACCTAGTTAGCCTCTGGCTCCTCTTTCCATGGGACATTTGGTGGATGAAGGCTCTAAATTACCCACTGCAGAAATAGGCCAAATTCCCAAGTTATTCATGAGACCAGATTGCCCAGAGAGCCACCTCCTTTTCACCATGTCTGGTTCAATGAAGTTGGAAAATTCATTATTGACATGATATCCTATGTCCTGGGATTTAAAACAAGTGAATATGTTGATGAGACCATTTTGGCTTTGATGTCCATGTTTATTCCAGGACATCCTCCTGCTGTCAAATTTGACTTTGCTACCTTCATTAGCAACAAGATCCATGACCAATTCATAAAGCTGGACAGAGAAGGAGTCTTCAAATATACCTCTTACATCTATCATCTGTTCTTGTATTATCAAATAGACAGTTTTCAGTTTCCTATCAAAAAATTGGATACTAAAGGAGAAAGGAGGTCTGTGATATTTTGGACCTCAGTCTTTCATCAAGTCCATAGCTCTCCTTACACTTACTGTGAATTGATTGATCTATTTATACATCCAGTCTCCTCTCTGCTGATGAGAACTCCTCCTAGACTCTTTGGTGACATGCAGAAAATTTTACAGCTCTATAAAAGCTACAAAATAGGTGACTGGTACTTTTACCAGAATCACACTGAGATCAAGATATATGGCTGTGAGCTGTGACCCTATAAACTGCCAAAATATGTGCCTATGAGACTCTTTGCTCTTGAATACTTCAGGCAATTTATCAGCTCAGATTTGACACTTTTCATAGTGCTAAGAAAAAAGCTCAGCTGAAATTAAGAAACCAATTGGGCCCTTTCATCATTAACAAAAAAGAAGGATGGCAAGATGCTGAAAAGATATTGGGTGAACAACTCAAATTAAAAAGGAGCTTTTGGTGGGTACCCTATGACCCAAATGGATTCATCTGTGATAAAAAGGTAAAAAATAGGCTATCAGGCTATAATCACTGTACGATCCCTGAAATAGAGCAGTATGCTAATCAAGATGAGTGGATAGAGGGCATGTTGATAGAAGAACTCACTGAGGAAGAAAAAATGGAGCAAGCTATGAAAAATCTTGAAAAGACTCTTGACTTGGACTCTTTTGGACAAGTCTCTTTCAAATTGCCTCAGCAAACCAGAGTGGGCACATCAACTGCTGCAACTTCACAGCAACCAGCCCAAGAAAGCACTACACCAGCTGCAGGGACATCAAAAGGCAAAGAAGTGCTGGATTTAGAATAACACATAATGACATATCAGCCAACATCATCAAAACAGCATGGCCAAGGACAAATTCCTCCTGCCCAGACCAAAGCACCAGAGGTAGCAGCATTGCAGACTCCTGTAAATGAGGAAAAGGGCAGAAAAAGGGACCGAGAAGAGACTACACCTGTAAGTGGGCCAGAAGAGCAACCAGGGGTGAAGAGGCAGAGAGTGGATCCTCTACCTGAAGAAGGAATTATAGAGGAGATCATAGAAAGTCCAAGAAGTGAGAGGGCAACCAGCCCACAGACATCTCCAGTGGTAGAAACATCCACCAGTTCTCATAGGTAGCAATTGGAGAAACAACATAGTGTGGAAATTTCCTCCACAAGGCCACAAAGCAAACAGGGTTCAGATATAAAAAGAACATTCACGGACATCAAGGCCCAGAATGAGCTAATAAGAATGCAACTTTATGATCAATTTCTCAAGATGACCTCCGCCAAACAGCAAAGGTTAATGTCTGCATATGACATTAAAGAAGGAAAGATGATCTTGAGCCACTTTAAGCCTAAAGTGCAGCAGCCACAGTCAGCAGCTGATTATATTAGAACAAATCTGGAGGCCCTTGCCAAAGACATTCACCCTTTGGACCAGATTGAGTTGCACAAGCAAATTGGAGAGATGGTCTACTCCACATTGGCAGTCAAGGCAATATTAGCTCAGAAATTGCAGGACTCATTGAACAACACATCTGCCCAATTAGATTTGGAAAAGGAATCTTCTTTAGCCAAGGACAACAGAATAAAGCCCTTGGAAGAAATTATCATTGAGCTGGGACATGATCCCAAGGATGCCAAGGGAATAAAAGCATTAATGAAGAAAAATGAGGATGACATAGCTACCCTCAAGAAACAATTGAATCTGCCAATTACTATGCATCCACAAACCACAGAGGTTGTGCAAGAAAAAGCAGAAGAAGACATGATGGATTTGCTGATGAAAATGAATCAAAGACTAAATGAGACAGAGCAGGAATTGGAGAAGGCATTACGGGAAAAGCAGGGAGTGTCAACCTCCCAGCCATCTCAAACATCTCCAATAGTTACAACAGCAGTCCCTCCCACTGTCTCGGCATCAACAACAGGTATGTCAACAATAATAGCAGCAAGCAACAGCACTACCATGACCACTGAGGAATAAATAAAGGCTATGGAGGATTTAAAACTCCAAGTATCAGAATTGAAAGAAGCCAAAGAAAAATTGGCCAAGCTGGAAATAAGTTATGAGAAATCTAAAATGACTGTGGCAGAAAAAACAAGAGAGGTGAAGGCATTAGAGAATAAGGTAAAGACATTGGAAAAATACCTCTCTTTGGACAAGCCTCTGGGAGAAATCAAGAGCATTTTGTGGGATAATATCAGCGAATAAATTAGTAATGTATGGAGATCTATTCAAATTATATATGAACAGATTGACTTGATAGCAGCAGCCCAGGTGGAAATTCAAAGGGCCAGAAATTTATTGGGACATAAGCCCGAACAGGCCAACAGGCTAATCCATTTTTTGAATAATAAAACCAAGGAAGAACTAGCAGCATTGGACATTAGAGATAGGACAGGTACCATCCTAACAATCAAAAGAGTCCTGACCATGAGAACCCTAAAGCAAAATTTTGAGAGGAAGATCCAAGATATGCAGGTGGAGGTAAATTCTTTTGTAGAAAAATTTGCAGTTTTGCAGGAAAGGGGCTTGCCTAGTCTGTTGGGAAGTAATCAACGCCTGCTGAGACAAGCTGAGTACCAGATCAGGTTGAATAGATATGCTGCTGATCAACAAAATGCATCATCATCAAGTACTCCAGCAGAGAAAACTCTTCCATCTGGCCAAACTCTTTACAACAACTTGGAAAACTTGTTTTATATTGAGCATGAAGTACAACATCATTTTACAGTCCAGCCTAACTTCTACAAGTATACAGACGCAGATGAGACTTTAATAAAGTTGTAAAGACATCAGTTGCCAGAAGAGCAGTGGTGGCAAAGTATGTTGGAAATTTTGTAGGCAGATTTCAAATTTTTGTTTTTCCTAGAAACAACATATCATAAAGTGGAGAAAAAGAGCGGATAAGAATCACGCGGGGCTGTAGTATATTAAAAGCACAATTAAAAGCACCCGAGAAAGCAAAGCCAATAGCACAGAATATCAGCGAAAGCATTCACCGGCCGATTCGCTGAGCAAACAGTCAATGCATCTCACCAACTGAGCGGCCAGCACAACATCACTTACTTCTGCATTTATTTCTTCATGTTCCCAAGATCATTTACTTCTCCTGTAGAGTAGGTAGAAGAAGTTATTACTAGATATTATCTCATTGAGATATTTTGTAAACATTTTTGTAAAAATACCTCCCCAAGCAAAGTATTAGGGGTTGGTGATACATTTCTGAGACCACGCTGTAACTCTGAGAACTCTTCTGAATAAAAGGTTGCTGGAAGGAGTTGTTGCTGAACTCTCTGATTGTGGAATTAATAGCAGAGGACTATGTTGCAGAATTCTCGAATTATTTCATGGATCAATAAGTCTTTTTAACTCATGTTTTACAGTTTTTGTGTTTTATATATCATCTATGTTCATGATCTGAATAACAGGGAAAAATAATAACCCAGAACTTGCTTAGTTGTACTCTGTGTTCAATCTCTATTATTTTTTATGTTTTCTTCAGAATTAGCATAAGCAGGAATTCTTAATTGCTCCTGTTTCCCCTGGTTCTTACATCTTGAATATAGCTAAGGAATTATTAACTGCTCCCTGGTAATATTCATCCACTTTCCCTCTGTCAACATGATGAAGGATTCTTAGTTGCCCTTCACCCCCTGACCCCATCTCACCTGATTTCAGCTAAAAATTTATTCCATGGTTGATTACCTTGCTCTGTAGTACCTCCCTCTATCAAAGAAAACATATCCAACAATTCATCTTCATAGACTCCATTAGCCCAATGAACTGAACTTCTCATATTTATACCCCTGTTCTATTGAATGTCACCATCCAAAAATCAAACAAACCCCTGTACTTCACACTAGCCTAATATACCTGAAAAACAAAGCTAAATCAAAAAGAGAGAGCCCTCTCTGGATGCATATTGGCTAGAACCTACATCTAAAAGATTGGTCTATGGTTACCTCGGCCGTATTCCCTTTCTTACAACTTTTGGGGAACAACCTGAGTGATAACATCATTGGCGACTCCACTGGGGACCTGAATGACTCTTTGTTATTGCTGTCTATTTTCTAAAGCTACAGATGGAGCCTGAAGTTAGCCAGGTAGCTTTGAAACTGTTTTTGCTATGCAATTACAGGAGTAAAGAAATGTTGCTTCAGTCTATCTCCAGTTTAGTTTTAGGCTTTGAAAAACTGTCTCAAAGACTTGATCAGTTTCCTTTTTGTTTTCAATAGATCATTAGGAAAATTCAAGATTCTCATTAAAACTTCCTAGAAACATATTGTTGAAAGTTGTATTCTTCAAATACTTCCAGAAAATACCAAAAAATAGATTTAGAAGTTGGATCCAAAGAAGAAAACCCATTACACTAGATCAAATCTTGATCCAAACCCTCCACCTATCTTTAAAAATCCTAATTTGATCCCAAAGAACCTTAGAAACCGAGATAATCAAGAAAATTTTGCTGATTTAAACCTTGACACACCTCAACAGAACTCTATCCAAACTGAGCTTACTGCTGGAAAATCACAAGTCCTTTCTTCCATTACTGTTGTTTCACCTAGTTCACCATCAGCACTTCAAAACATCTTTTCCACTCCCCTATCCACAACACATATTTCCACTGTTATCCATATTCTCCCAGCTGTCACATTTATCCATGTAAATATGGCAAATCGATATGCTCCCCTGCAGTTACCTGCAAATCCAGAGGCTATGCCTAAAGATTATCAAAGCAAGATTACCTATTTTGATGGTACTGGCACCTATACAGCTCAACAACATACTAAGAAAATGATAGATTATTTTGAATACTATGAGATTGATGATAATGATGTCAGAATGAAAATTTTTGTCCAAAGTTTAACTAGTGATGTTAGGACCTGGTTTAGGGAACTCCCTGTAAACAGTATTGCTGATCCAGATGCCCTTTATGAAACTTTCTTGAACAGATGGGAAAAGAAGAAGGACCCATTACACATCCTATCAGAATACAAAAGCTTGAAAAGAGGCCCACAAGAAACTGTTCAAGATTACTATGCCAGATTTAATAATGTGTACAATGCTATTCCTCAGAATATTTGACCTCCACCAGACTTGGCCTTGATTAAATTCCCTGATGGATTTGATTCTGACATGGTTTACCAGCTCAGGGAAAGAGCTCCTCCAAGCTTAGAAGACATGCAGAGCATAGTTGTCAGTGTAGAGGCCAATCTGATTTCTAAACGAGCTCGAGCTAGAGCTGAAAGAAGGACTCCCTTCAAAGAAGAACCTTCTGCATTTGAGCAAAAACTAGATGCAATTATTAAAAGAATGGATAGATTGGGTGATAGAGTAGAAACAATTTAAAGGAAATCCTCTTGGGAGGGTCAACCAAGTAACACTGGAAGAACTACAAACTTCAGGAAAAATCAAAATCCCAATACTGGAAAGGTTGGTCCTGATCAAAACATCAGGCCTCCTTTTCAGGAAAACTATGCGGAAGCTTCAACCTCTAGTGAGCCAATAGAGGACACTCAAATTAACTTAATGGGTCTAAACAATGAACAACAAATCTTTTTGACCCAGGATGATCAAGAAGCTCACACCTTTAATCAATTTCAAACCAAATCCAGAGAATCATTTGATTTTAGAGAGGGATATGATGCAGCTGTCTATGAGGTTCACAAACAATACAAATTAAGGAGCAGAACGATAGATGTTCCTGAACCCAACAAGCAGAAAGATACCAAGCAGCCTAAAAAAGCAAAGGTTAATAGCCTCCCTACACAACTCCCTGCTAAAACATACCTCAACCCAAAAGAACCCACAGTTGAGGACATATCTGACTTACAATCATCAAACAATCAGCCTTCCACTTCCTTTCCTCCCAAAGAAAATGCAAAGAAATCTCCTGAAATTAATTTTAAAGCAGATTCAGTTCATAACAGCACTTCCTGACAAATATCGAGGACACAACAGAAAAAGAAAATTTTGCTGCTCAAAATGCAAAAATTCAAATGGATAAACCTTTCAACCTTGAAACCGAGATAGGCAAGTTAAAAATAGCAATTCCACTGTCTGAATTGGCTAAACATGATGTCTATAGAGAACAAATCAACAGATCACTTCAAATTTCAAAAAACAGAGATGCAGTAAATGTCCTTGATGACCAGCCAGAATTAATTTTTGGCCCTGAAGTAAATGGCAAATCAGTAGATGGAG
The DNA here is from genome assembly GCA_031772625.1 of Pinus tabuliformis. NCBI lineage: Eukaryota > Viridiplantae > Streptophyta > Pinopsida > Pinales > Pinaceae > Pinus > Pinus tabuliformis. Next base: position 298,505,102 of record CM062813.1, read on the forward strand.
GTGTTCCTCCATTCTATGTAAGTCTGAATATTCACGACAAAGTACTTCATAATGCAATGTTTGATTCAGGAGCTTCCCATAATCTAATGCCTAAATCTGTGATGGAAAAGTTGGACCTAGATATCACAAGGCCATACAAGGACTTGTTCTCTTTTGATTCTAGCCAGGCTAGATGTCTCGGCTTAATTAAAGATTTATGTGTATCACTAGTCCAATACCCTGCCAAAACTATTTTAATGGATGTGGTGGTAGCTGATATCCCACCAAAATATGGAATGCTTTTGTCCAGATCTTGGGGTGCAAAGCTTCAGGGATCTCTATAGTTGGACATGTCTTATGCTACCATCTCAGTCTTTGGCCAGCCGAAGAGGTTGTACCGGGAAACTTTGATGAAATATGTGGTCAGCAGCCAAGAGAAACCCCAAAACTTCCCCATTTATTCCATGCATTCTGATATGGATTCTTTCATCCTATGCAATGCTGAAATTTGTCCCAAAACTGATAACAAGGTTCTAGAATCAGCACAAGGAAAAAGCATAAATGAAGAATCTATTGCCCAAACTCTAGAAATTGCTGAGATAATCGACATAACAGACACACAAGGGGAACCACACAAAACTGAAAATCCAAATCTGCCCACTAAGAAAATTTTAAAAACTCCTAATGCCAACTATAATCAAGAAATCTTATGGTACATAGAGTTTGATGGATCAGTTAATAAACTAGGAGCAGGGGCAGGGATTTGGATACATAACATGCAAAATGATCATGTTGAAGGACATGCATACAGGCTGAATTTTAGATGCACAAATAACATGGCTGAATATGAAGCCCTCCTACTAGGACTCAAATTGGTCAAAGGTCTAGGGGTAGTTAGGATATTAATTTTGGGAGACTCTGATCTGGTTGTTCAACAAATGAAAGGAAACTTTGTCACAAATGACCTCAGATTAAGAGCTTATAGAGGGGCAGCAATTGAAATACTCAATACCTTTCTAGAATCACAACTTACCAAAATTTCAAGGAATCACAATTTGCATGCTCATAGTTTGGCAACATTTGCCAACACTTGTAAACTGCCATTTGAGCCTAATCATCATTTTACTGCTGAAATTAAACACGGACCTGCTATTCCAGACAACGTTAAAAATTGGTAGGTGTTTGACAATGACACTCAGATCAATAATTTTTTGACTTTAAAAGAGGAATTTTCCAGTACAAATATAGACACAAGCACCATTTGTGAAGATCATCAAAGGGACAAAATGGAAACTCATATTTCAGCTGAAACAAAAAATTAGATTTTGCATCCAACCAAATTTACCAGCAAATAATTATAAGAGCTGAAAGAAATAAACTTTGATGAAACTGCTGAAGGAGAGTCTGAAGTGATTGATTTAAAGGATAATTTTTTACCCACAGGCTTAACTCCTCTGGAGGATATTTTTTATTCTAATGATATTCCGAGAAAGCCAAAAATTCAGCCATTAAATACAGAAATTGAGGACTGTAACATAGGCACTCACCAAAATCCTAAAATGATAACGCTGTCTAAAGCTTTTCCTCCTAACCAAAAGGTGAAATATATTGACCTGTTCAAAGAATTTCAAGATGTTTTTGCATGGAGCTATGAAGAACTTAAGTCCTATGATACTTCTATGATCCAGCACACAATACCCCTAAAAGAAAATAAAAGACCGTTCAAGCAAAAACTTAGAAGGGTAAATCCTATGCTTCTCCCTCAAATCGAAAAGGAAGTCAAGAGAATGTATGAAGCTGGAATAATCGCACCCATCAAATTTTCAGAATGGATCTCAAATCTAGTGCCCACGAGAAAGAAAACAGGAGAAATAAGGTTGTGTGTTGATTTGAGAAATCTGAATAAAGTCTCTTTAAAAGATCACTACCCCTTACCCAAGATGGATCACATTTTACAAAGGGTAGTGGGAGCCTCTAGAATTTCACTGCTAGATGGATTCTCAGGCTTTAATCAAATCTTAGTTCACCCTGATGATCAAGATAAGACTGCTTTTACAACACCTTGGGGAACGTTCAAGTATGTAAAAATGCCTTTTGGACTTAGGAATGCAGGGGCAACATTTCAAACGAGCAATGGACATAGCATTTGCAAAAGAAATTCATGATTTCGTGATCATATATCTAGATGACTTTACTGCATTTTCCAAGTCAGATCAGCAGCATTTAGAACATCTTAGACAAGTGTTTTTAATCTGCAGAAAATATGGCATATCGTTAAACCCAAAGAAATCATTGTTTGGCCTAGAAGAGGGCAAAATGTTAGGTCTCATAATCTCAAAAGATGGCATTAGAATTGACCCAGACAGAATACAAGCCATCCTGCAAATTCCTCACCCTAGAAATATCAAAGAACTTCAAGCTTTCCTAGGGAAAATCAATTTTCTAAGAAGATTTATACCCAACTTGGCTGAACTGATAATATTGCTGAACAACATGCTAAAGAAAGATTCCAAAGTCAAATGGACAATAGAAGCTAAGAAAGCCTTTGAAGAAATCAAAATAGCTTTAACTAAAACACCGGTCCTCACCAGCCCGAAATTTGACAGAGACTTTATAATCTTTTCCTTTGCATCTGAACATACCATTGCTGCTGTTTTGCTACAGAAAGATGATCAAGGATGTGAAAAGCCCATAGATTTTTTCAGCAAAGTGCTTAGAGATGCACCTTTGAAATATCAAATCATGGAAAAATAGGCCTATGCTTTGGTAAAAGCTATTAAGGACTTTAGAGTTTATATTTTATACTCTCATGTAATAGCCTATGTACCAAATACTGTGGTCAAGGATATCCTAACTCAAGAAGGAATTAAAAGCAAAAGAGGCAAATGGATAGCTACAATCTTGGAATATGACATTGAGATTAAACCAACAAAGCTGATAAAAGGACAAGGATTAGCTAAATTGATGATTGAAAACAACTTTCAAGCCCTTGACATCAATGAACTGGATAACGAACAGGAGATGGCGACTCCACAGATCAATCAAGCCTTTTTACAATCACCTTGGTATGCTGATATAATTTATGTATTGTTAAACCTGCAGGCTCCTCCAGGGTTATCCAGAACTAAAAAGAGATTTCTGAAAATGAAAGCTTCAAAATTCTGTATTCTAGATAATGTGTTATTTTGGAAAAATCATGAAGGCATTTTACTAAGCTGCTTAACAAAGGATGAAACTGACAAAGTGCTTAAAGAATTTCATGCAGGGGACTGTGGTGGACATTTGTATTGGAAATCAATTGCTGATAAAATCCTAAGAGATGGATTTTATTGGCCCACCCTGTTTGCTGATGTAAAGAAATTTGTTACTTCTTGCCATAAATGTCAAATCTTTGAAGGCAAGAGAAATCTTTTACCTCTACCCCTCAAACCAATTTCCACTGAAAGACCATTTCAACAATGGGTTTTAGATTTCATTGGGGAGGTTCACCCTCCCTCTTCTGGCCAGCATAAATGGATTTTGACTGCCATAGACTACTTCACCAAGTGGATAGAAGCCATCCCTTGTAGACAAGCTAATGATTCAGTAATCATGCAATTCCTAGAAACCAATATCTTGTCTAGATTTGGCTGTCCGGAAAAGATTATAACTGACAATGCTGCCGCTTTTAAATCCAAAAGAATGATTATTTTTGTCACAAATACCATATTACCTTAGGCCACTCCACAACCTATTACCCTCAAGGTAATGGTCTAGCTAAATCATCCAATAAAAGCCTGATCAATATCATTAAGAAAATATTGGAGGAAAACAAGAAAAACTAGCATAAGAAGCTTACCAATGCACTTTGGGCAGACAGATTGAATACAAAAAGATCTATTGGAACCAGCCCCTATGAATTGGTTTATGGCATGGAGGCTGTATTCCCTTCATCTTTGGGAATCCCTGTGATAAAATTGCTGCAAGAAGTACAGGTAGAACCTAATGACATTCAGAGGAGAATCAATCAGACTATTCATTTACAGTAGACTAGAGAGGAAGAGTATCAAAGGTCTCAAGTTATACAAGAAAAGCTTAAGAAGATATTTGACAAAAGGACAAAGGCAGAGGATTTTTTCATAGGAGACAAAGTACTGAAATGGGATTCCATAAGGGAAGATAAAGGAAAACATGGGAAGTTTGAATTCCTATGGAGAGGACCTTTTGCTATTTAGGCTTCACAAGGAAACAACACCTACTTTTTGAAAAGCCTGGATGGTACAGAAGCAGAAGATGGGCCAGTCAATGGTCAGATGCTCAAGCATTATTTTGATCCACTTTGTTGATATGTCAGGACTATAACTTGTACATAAGAATGTTTACTTTTTGTAGTTTATTACAACAATAAGATAGGAGGAATATGTAACAAATTTTGAGAAAAGGCAAGGAACTATGCCCCCTTTTTGTAGTACCTTTCCAGTTTATCAGAAGAATTGAAGAAGGAGACTTGGGAGATGTAAATATGATGGCAGATATTCAGGCAAACTATCAAAAACAAAGCTGCAATTGTTTGAATCAGCTTATGAAAAATATATATATATATATATTGCAGAGGTACAGCGTTGTTTATTTACAGCAAAGGAGGAATTTCAGAATGCAACAACAATTGAATATAAGGTCATCTTACCTGTTGTTCTTGGCTTTTCACCAGGAAAAGCCATTCCCAAGTGGAGCTAGTGTTATGCTCCTATACCAATAGGTGTCATATTTCATGATTGACTGATGAAATGCCAAATATGTTCATCCTTTCCATGTTGCAAAGATTCCATATTTTCAAAAATCAAAAAATTAAAAAATGAAAAGAGGGTATGCCCTAAAAGAAAAATCAAAGGGAAAAAAGAATAAATGGTCAAAAAAGAAAGAAGATGAACCCCAAAGAAAGGACCAGGAAAGTGTGCTAGTCCAAATGGCCACTACTATTCTGTTTTTGCAAAAAATTTCATCATGTGCACTTAGGTGACTTCTGTCACACTTGATGGATGGCCAAACAACTTAATCTTGGCTAGTCCACGTTTAAATTTCTTGTTTTAGAGCTAGAGACTAAGATCTGTCCAAACAGTTCAAGCTTGGAAGATAAGTAGTTAAGTAGAGAAGCAAAGGAGCTCAACAGCTAAATTTGAGCCACTGGAAGAAATAAGGGCAGACTTAGATAGGATGGCAGCTAAAAGAAAAGAAGAGAGTAAGGGTTTGCTAGTTCAAATGCACCCAAGGAAAAAGCAAGAAAAAATGTTAGGTGTAATAGGTTGGGTAGGCAGTTTTGATGTTGCAGAAGCAGGCTTATGAGCAATTTTGTCTTTTAAAGATGATTCATCTCATAGATATCATAAGTGCCATGGCAAGGTGTGGCTACAAAGTCAAATGAAGCATGACTAATTTCCCTCCATATTTCTCTAAGAGACATTTACTAACCTCCCCACAAGGACATTGAGATCTGCTCAGTGCTCCTAGTTCACTTCATTTCATGAAAAAGACTAAGTGAAACTTTGTTTTTACGTAGGACGATAAAGCCACATTTCTTGTGTAAAAATGATTTTCTTCCATTATGCTAAGCTTTCCAAATTCATAGCTTGGATCCCTTTAATTCCCCTAAGCCTAAGTTTCACTTTTGACTTAATGCTTTTGTTTAAATATATTTCTCATTTTAACATATTAACTTTATTATATAGTTCCTACATGAATATTTCCCCCATGCTCGTATTATATAACCATATGAAAACCCCAAGAATACTAAATATCCCGCCCCCGGCTACACTATAAGCCATATGTTATTTTACAAAGGGAATTAAAAAGTTTATTTGGAACCTTTTAACAGTCCATTATCGTGCCATTCAAAAAACATTAATCAACATCCGGTTGATTCATTGAATTAATCCCCGAACCCGCAGACCCAACCAAAAGCAAATACCCCGCAAACATTATAAATTCATTGTTTTATATGGTGGGTCCCCCGCCGTTGCCTCCGCCATATCCCAGTCGCCGCCAGCCTTCGGATCACAGCCCGCAGATTCGACGGCCCACAACAATATCGTGAGCCCTTTCATGTCGACCGTTAGTGCCCAGGGCATGGTGGTTTTGCCGCCGTACCCTGGGACAGGTGGCAGTCTCCCATGGTGCTCGCTGCCCTCCCCTCCAAAACCACCATTGCCCAAAAGCAGTGCGGGGGCCAAACCGCTTACCGCCCATGCTCCCCCCCACTGACATCACTTGCACATCATCCGCTGACGTCAGGACCACGTCAGCACTACGTCACCCCACTACATGACAAAATAAGGCGTCATGCTGACGTCATCCAACTAAAAAGCACCAAAAGCCCGCCAAAGTCAATTTTTTGTCAAAAACCTGTGAATGTGTCGTTTTCGTTCATTTCCATTGGTTGCTTTCATGAGACCGGTGCCCGCGATTTTCGTCCAAATCAGCTGTTCGACCACACAGTCCGCCACCCAGCTAAATTGAGTCCACAGTTCGGCCTTCCAGCTCGTCCAGCGACCTGCAAATCGCACAGTTCACTGTCAAAACATGTATTTACCCAAATTTCATTCCCAAACACCGTGTTTTTTCAATTTTCTCTGCAAAATTGCCCGAAGAACCCAAAATTGAGTTAAATACACCGTGCTGTCTTCAAAAATACGCACCAGAACCACTGTTTTTGCTCATTTTTACCAAGAAATCTCGCAAACTTTGTTTTCCCCTGCAAAATTCACCCATCAAGCTAAAGTTCGAACTTACGGTGGTCTACAATTCCTGGAAAAGCCCCACAATTGTCATTTTACCTATTTGGCTACAAAAAACCCATATTTCAATTGAAAAATCACATAGAAGTGAGCAATGGAAGTTCCAGTGGCCTTGAACATTGCTCACCTCAGTGCACCTCATAAAGACTTGGAATGGTTGCCCTTAGCTGATAGGGATTTTCAAATACAAGACTTAATTGGTGACAAAAACCACCTCCAAGCATTCTGTGAAATCAGGAACAGTCACCTAAACAAAACTGATCTCTATGGGATATGGGAATCCAATCTGCCCAGATACTATCTACCCTGAATAAATGTATTCCCAGATGTCATCCGCCTGTGCTGTGCCAATTATGAACCTACTGAGAGAGCAGTTATGTCTCCAACTGGAACTGTCCTTTTTCATATAACTCCTGACTCAATCAATGAAATGCTGCACTTCAAGCCTAGTCAGCCTCTGGCTCCTCTTTCCATGGGACATTTGGTGGATGAAGGCTCTAAATTATCCACTGCAGAAATAGGCCAAATTGCCAAGTTATTCATGAGACCAGATTGCCAGCCCAGAGAGCCACCTCCTTTTCACCATGTATGGTTCAATGAAGTTGGAAAATTCATTATTGACATGATATCCTATGTCCTGGGATTTAAAACAAGTGAATATGTTGATGAGACCATTTTGGTTTTGATGTCCATGTTTATTCCAAGACATCCTCTTGCTGTCAAATTTGACTTTGCTACCTTCATTAGCAACAAGATCCATGACCAATTCATAAAGCTGGACAGAGAAGGAGTCTTCAAATATACCTCTTACATCTATCATCTGTTCTTGTATTATCAAATAGACAGTTTTCAGTTTCCTATTAGAAAATTGGATACTAAAGGAGAAAGGAGGTCTGTTATATTTTGGACCTCAGTCTTCCATCAAGTCCATAGCTCTCCTTACACTTACTGTGAACTCATTGATCTATTTATACATCCAGTCTCCTCTCTGCTGATGAGAACTCTTCCTCCTAGACTCTCTGGAAACATGCAGAAAATTTTACAGCTCTCTAAAAGCTACAAAATAGGTGACTGGTACTTTTACCAAAATCACACTGAGATCAGGATATATGGCTATGAGTTGTGCCCCTATAAACTGCCAAAATATGTGCCTATGAGACTCTTTGCTCTTGAATACTTCAGGCAATTTATCAACTCATATTTGACACATTTTCATAGTGCCAAGAAAAAAGCTCAACTGAAATTAAGAAACCAATTAGGCCCTTTCATCATTAACAAAAAGGAAGGATGGCAAGATGCTGAAAAGATATTGGGTGAACAACTCAAATTAAAAAGGAGCTTTTGGTGGGTACCCTATGACCCAAATGGATTCATCTGTGATAGAAAGGTAAAAAATAGGCTATCTGCCTATAATCACTGTAGGATCCCTGAAATAAAGCAGTATGCTAATCAAGATGAGTGGATAGAGGGCAAATTGATAGAAGAACTCACTGAGGAAGAAAAAATGGAGCAAGCTATGAAAAATCTTGAAAAGACTCTTGACCTGGACTCTTTTGGACAAGTCTCTTTCAAATTGCCTCAACAAACCAGAGTGGGCACATCAACTGCTGCAACTTCACAACAACCAGCCCAAGAAAGCACTGCACCAGCTGCAGGGACATCAAAAGGCAAAGAAGTGCTGGATTTAGAACAACACATAATGACAGATCAGCCAACATCATCAAAACAGCAAGGCCAAGGCCAAATTCCTCTTACCCAGACCAAAGCACCAGAGGTACTAGCATTGCAGACTCCTCTAAATGAGGAAAAGGGCAGAAAAAGGGACCGAGAAGAGACTACACCTATAAGTGGGACAGCAGAGCAACCAAGGGTGAAGAGGCAGAGAGTGGATCCTCTACCTGAAGAAGAAATTATAGAGGAGATCATAGAAAGTCCAAGAAGTGAGAGGGCAACCAACCCATAGACATCTCCAGTGGTAGAAACATCCACCAGTTCTCATAGGCAACAATTGGAGAAACAACATAGTGTGGAAATTTCCTCCACAAGGCCACAAAGAAAACAGGGTTCAGATATCAAAAGAACATTCATGGACATCAAGGCCCAGAATGAGCCAATAAGACTGCAACTTTATGATCAATTTCTCAAGATGACCTCCGCCAAACAACAAAGGTTAATGTCTGCATATGACATTAAAGAAGGAAAGATGATCTTGAGCCACTTTAAGCCTAAAGTGCAGCAGCCACAGTCAGCAGCTGATTATATTAGAACAAATCTGGAGGCCCTTGCCAAAGACATTCACCCTTTGGACCAGATTGATTTGCACAAGCAAACTGGAGAGATGGTCTACTCCACATTGGCAGACAAGGAAATATTAGCTCAGAAATTGCAGGACTCATTGAACAACACATCTGCTCAATTAGATTTGGAAAATGCATCTTCTTTAGCCAAGGACAATAGAATAAAGTCCTTGGAAGAAATTATCATTGAGCTGGGACATGATCCCAAGGATGCCAAGGGAATAAAAGCATTAATGAAGAAAAAGGAGGATGACATAGCTGCCCTCAAGAAACAATTGAAGCTGCCAATTACTATGCATCCACAAACCATAGAGGTTGTGCAAGAAAAAGTAGAAGAATACATGATGGATTTGCTGATGAAAATGAATCAAAGACTAAATGAGACAGTGCAGGAATTGGAGAAGGAATTACAGGAAAAGCAGGAAGTGTCGACCTCCCAACCATCTCAAACATCTCCAACAGTTACAACAACAGTCCCTCCCACTGTCCCGACATCAACAGCATGTACTTCAACAACAACAGTAGCAGGCAGCAACACTACCATGACCACTGAGGAATTAATAAAGGCTATGGAGGATTTAAAACTCCAAGTATCAGAATTGAAAGAAGCCAAAGAAAAATTGGCCAAGCTGGAAATAAGTTATGACAAATCTAAAATGACTGTGGCAGAAAAAACAAGAGAGGTGAAGGCATTAGAGAATAAGGTAAAGACATTGGAAAAAGACCTCTCTTTGGACAAGCCTCTGGGAGAAATAAAGGGCATTTTGTGGGCTAATATCAGCGAATCAATTAGTAATGTATGGAGATCTATTCAAATTATATATGAACAGATTGACTTGATAGTAGCAGCCCAGGTGGAAATTCAAAGGGCCAGAAATTTATTGGGACATAAGCCCGAACAAGCCAATAGGCTAATCCATTTTTTGAACAATAAAACCAAGGAATAACTAACAACATTTGACATCAGAGATAGGACAGGTACCATCCTAACAATCAAAAGAGTCCTGACCATGAGAACCCTGATACAGAATTGTAAGAGGAAGAGCCAAGATATGCAGGTGGAGGTAAATTCTTTTGTAGAAAAATTTGCAGTTTTGCAGGAAAGGGGCTTGCCTAGTCTGTTGGGAAGTAATCAACGCCTGCTGAGACAAACTGAGTACCAGCTCAGGTTGAATAGATATGCTGTTGATCAACAAAATGCATCATCATCAAGTACTCCAGCAGAGAAAACTCTTCCATCTGGCCAAACTCTTTACAACAACTTGGAAAACCTGTTTTATATGGAGCATGAAGTACAACATCTTTTTACAGTCCAGCCTAACTTCTACAAGTATACAAATGCAGATGAGACTTTAATAAAGTTGCAAAGACATCAGTTGCCAGAAGAGCAGTGGTGGCAAAGTATGTTGGAAATTTTGTAGGCAGATTTCAAATTTTTGTTTTTCCTAGAAACAACATATCATAAAGTGGAGAAAAAGAGCGGATAAGAATCACGCGGGGTTGTAGTCTATTAAAAGCACAATTAAAAGCACCCGAGAAATCAAAGCCAGCAGCGCGAAATATCAGCGAGCATCCACCGACCGACTCGTTGAGCAAACAGTCAATGCATCTCACCAACTGAGCGGCCAACACAGCATCACTTACTTCTGCATTTATTTCTTCTTGTTCCCAAGATCATTTACTTCTCCTGTAGATTAGGTAGAAGAAGTTATTACTAGATATTATCTCATTGAGATATTTTGTAAACATTTTTGTACAAATACCTCCCCAAGAAAAGTATTAGGGGTTGGTGATACATTTTTGAAACCGCTCTATAACTCTGAGAACACTTCTGAATAAAAGGTTGCTGGAAGGCGTTGTTGATGAACTCTCTGGTTGTGAAATTAATGGCAGAGGACTATGTTGCAGAATTCTCGAATTATTTCATGGATCAATAAGTCTTTTTAACTCATGTTTTATAGTTTCTGTGTTTTATATATCATCTATGTTCATGATCTGAATAACTGGGAAAAGGAATAACCCAGAACTTGCTTAGCTGTACTCTGTGTTCAATCTCTTTTATTTTTTTTAATGTTTTCTTCATAATTAGCATAAGCAGGAATTCTTAACTGCTCCTGTTTCCCCTGGTTCTTACATCTTGAATATAGCTAAGGAATTCTTAACTGCTCCCTGGTAATATTCATCCACTTTTCCTCTGTCAACATGATGAAGGATTCTTAGTTGCCCTTCACCCCCTGACCCCATCTCACCTGATTTCAGCTAAAAATTTATTCCATGGTTGATTACCTTGCTTTGTAGTACCTCCCTCTGTCAAAGAAACCATATCCAACAATTCATCTTCATAGACTCCATTAGCCCAATGAACTGAACTTCTCATATTTATACCCCTGTTCTATTGAATGTCACCATCCAAAAATCAAACTAACCCCTGTACTTCATAACTAGCCTAATATACCTGAAAAACAAAGCTAAATAAAAAAGGGAGAGCCCTCTCTGGATGCAGATTGGCTAGAACCTGCATCTAAAAGATTAGTCTGTGGTTACCTCGGTCATATTCCCTTTCTTACAACTTTTGGGGAACAACTTGAGTGATAACAGGATCCACTGAAGATGGAAATTATATAGATATATGCACCATTGTATTTGAAGATAGTCCAATAAGAAAGATGATGAACAACAATCCTGACCTTCATATAGTCTAGGAACCTATTGCTGGTAGATTTTGTCATAGTTATCATGCTAAATGATTGATGGATGAACCTACATTGTTGAACTTCTCCCATCTTCACAAAAAAATCCTAGTTTTTTGTATTTCAATGCAATATAACACCACAAGCAGAGCATTCTTCATCCAAATTGAGACATTTTAAAAAGATCCGTTCTATAATATGACTTTCAACATATAGAATGGTAGTTTCCTCAGATAATTTCCAATGATGACTTGATATTAATTGCACCATTTTGTTCTTTCCCACATACTGAACCTATAATTTCCATCAATGGTTTAATGGCTTTCCTTCAAGCATTACTTTTTGAAACAACATCCATAGTAATCTCTTCCATGTTGGGAAATCCTTTTCAAAATGGGATCAAAATTATCCACAACACTAATATTCCACAAATAGTGTCTACATGCTATATTTACAGCCACCAATTTCTTAAGGATATAATTGACAAAGAAAAGTATCTCTAATTTTGTACACTAGCTCATGATGTAGTTGGAGAAAATAATTGTACACTACACCACCAGAAACGAGAGAACTAAAGAAACAAGAACAAAGTTGAAAATTTCATGCCCCTTTATAGAACTGGATTGCTAAGAACATATGGCTGATAAGGTGTTTATCAAGAACACCAGGGATTCCACAAGATATACATGTGCAGACCCGTCACTTTTCCTTCTCATCGGACCTTTAAGTGTAGAAAAAAAACAAGGCTAGGTCTTTCTATCTTGACTTTAAAAGTCAACTCCCTTTTCTATTAATAATTGAGAGGGTCATTAATTAGGAATCATCAGTAATGGTGTCTTTATAATTCAATCAATGTGGCTAGTTCATAATTTCCTCTAAACATAATCAATGAGCCACCTGCAACCTGTCATTTTTCTACTATAGACCCTTAGGCCCATATGCCAAGGTCATCAATGCAGCTAAAGGCATCATCAGAGTCATCATAATCAGTGGACATGACTTGTCTTTATCATCAAGTTATTCTGCTAGAGAGTCTATAGCTCCCTCTGAAGTCTTACTTCAGTTCAGTCTTCATCAATCTGCCCTCATCTTGCTGCAACTCCATCAGCAAACATGCCTGGACAATCTTTTTCACATGCGCTAACCATTCAATAATAAATTCAACTTGGTAGAATCATACCTTGATATCACAAATATTTCTAACTAAATGAAGATATTAAGAGACTTGCTTTGGATTTTAACTTGGAGAGGAATGCTCTGTTCCTTTTGAATTGACAACTACAAATATGACTGAGCCACATGTGTCTTAATACTGATTCATAGTCCTTATTGGCACTATTCCGAATCTCTTCTGCTATACTTTAGATAAACTAGAGAAAATCCAAGCAATGCAAATCAAAGTATTTCTCAGCCACAATATAACCAAGTTCTGTAGATTGTTGCCATGCTATCTCATTGTTGCTATCAAGGTCAAGGACATTATTCCAAACAAGGTGATTTCCTTTCTAAAGGTTATTCTGCCACATAATATTGTCAAAGCCCTATTGTCATACTGGTCACTATTCCTTAGTCAACACAGTCAAAAGGTTAACGTGTCACTACCTTGCTATGCCCCAAAGTCACTGTATTTAAGTCAAGAATATAGTCACTTCTCACTGATATATCTGCCTTATCCATATTACTGTCATCATGCCATCATTGTTTGCAATATTGCTGCCAATCTTTATCTCAGATTCTTGGTCAGATTTATACAATAGATATTAAAAACAATACCCCAAGTCCTCACTGATAAGGGGCCATCTCTATCCATTGGCCACTCAGTGCCCCTAGTCAGGAGCACCATAATAAAGGAAGTTAGATGAGTAGAGAGAAAGGGCATCCTGCTGGGTGGGAGTTGGTCAAGGATGCTGATGTGGCTGGAGGTTAGATGAGCAGAGACAAAGGGCCTCCTGCATGTATAAGGCCAAGCATATCTATTCAGGGTACTTAAAGAAACCGCCAATCATTTGTGTCTCTCTAAAAAGATCATGGAAGCATCCTCAAGCCTCATATTAAATTGGGCAATGGAAGATGAAGTGCTCCTCAATATCAATCTCTAGGAAATGGCATAGCTGGAAAATCCTGTCTAATTGGTCAATCTGATGGAGAGAGAGAGTGAGCAGATATTATTTATCATATTTTCTTCCCCCATCTCCCCTGGCTGCCCAACCCTCATCTCTCTTCCCCACCCTCATGGATGGAGAGAGTGAGCAAATCTTATTAAGGGTGTAGGTGGGGAGAGCTAGTGAACAGATATTGGAAATAAGGGTGGAGGTGGGGGGAGAGTGTAAATCAAATATTATCTAGGAAATGAGGGTGGGGTGAGGGGAAGAGAGTGAGCAAATATTATCTAGGAAACAAGGGGAGTGGGAGAGAGAGAGAGTAAGCAAGTATTACAAGGGTGGGAGATGGGGAGAGAGGAGCATTTCCAACATTTATTTTGGTTCACCATTTCCAACATTCATATGAAGTAGAGCAGATTTAGAACAGATTTTACACACTTGTATTTCTAGAAGATTCATTGATTTCTTAAATGTAGTCATGACATGATAAGAAAATATCAAAACATTCTCAATCTTGTCTTCAGAAGATTGAGGAGTATTGAAATCCACATCACAAGCATACATTGACTGAAATGGGGGGTGATACTTTGGAGAATTCTTGGTGAAAAATCTTCACCCTTGAATCTACTCATTGCATTGACATGTTTTGGCCATGAATGTCATTAATATAATTCCATTTCGTTTCTATTTTTCTTTCTCACTTTTTCTTCTATTTTGGTATTTTTCTGCTAGGCCATCCTCTTGCCAATACAATGATCATAAATCTACCAGCTTGGGGATCCAGGTTAGAGCCACTGGGGTTTAATATGTCTATCCTGGGCTGCCTCGCATGGTTGGAACCACTACCATTTAATATGTCCTTCCTAAGCAGCCACAATTTGACAGCAACATACTTTTTGTGCTTGCAAACTTTATCATCCTCATTTGCAATAATAAAAAGGCAGAACCTGCCAAATGACTCCTAGAGGATTTGCGCCTCAGAGCATAGTACCTCTTGTGATAACAGACTTCATGCTCTCAGATTTTGTTGTTGGTGAGCCATCCACCATTAACATGTCTGCCCCACTTGTATGGCATGAACTTATAAACTTAATGGGATGTGCACAAGTGCAAGCCCAATGCATTTTTGGTTGAATAGATACTCCTCACTCTCAGGCACAAAAAACATTTCCCTTGCTGCATCACTTTCTTCAGCCCTGTCTTTAGGATGGAAAAAAACAGAAGGATCAGAAAGCATAGAAACAATTGTCAAGACTTCATTGACACAACCAAGTTGTTCCCCAATTAATAACATTTTTTCAAGGGGAGGATCAAGAGGAAACTCAACCATCTTCCTTCCAAGAGTAGTCAATCTGCCCACATTATCAAGTGCACCAAGTACCTAAAGCTGATACATTGAATTGAGAATATTGTCTTGTGGAAGAGGATCCATAAAATCAAAATCCAAAAGGTTTTCAATGTTCAACGATTTGAGTAGTAAAAAAACATTTCCAAGGTTGGTACGTTGGATTTCAGGCATCATATTTGGCAGCATTACATTCTGATATGTTGTCTCAGTGTACAAACAATAACATGTCCCAGGACCTGTCCTACCTGCTCTACCAGCACGTTGATCTGTTGCAGCTCTACTTGTAGGAAAAACCTGAAGAACATCCATACCCATTCTTGGACTGTAGACTTTCAACTTTCCATATATAGTATGAATCACATATAAGACGCCATCGAGAGTAAGCGATGTCTCAGCAATATTCGTGGCTACAATACACATGCGAGCACCATTTTCTGCTTTCTGAAATATTTTGGCTTGAAGATCTGAAGGCAGTTGAGAATAAATAGGGAGTATTGATAGTTCAGTTACTCTATTTTTTGTAGTTCCCTCTATCTGATCCATACGTTCTGCCAATGGATTCTTGGATGTGTACGGAATGCTTGTCAGAATCCCAAGCCTGAACTTCTCAGAACTGTCCCATAGGCTCATCATGAGAAGTTCAGGCTCACAAAGAGTCATTTCAAATGGGCACTGTAAGAATACACTGATAACCAAATGTTCTTAATTCTTACACTGCCGCACTTGGTCAATCTGATTTCAAACAAAGTTTGATTACTATTTTAGCCAGAAATACCTTTGTCCTCTGCAACCCTTTCTTGTTTGGCAACTGAATCTCCATGGAGAAAATGTGACACTGATACAATCTCAAGGATTGATGTGGATGTAGTAACTACTGGAGTATCAGTTCAAGAATTTCGTCCTTAAGATGACACTTCATAGAAAAAGGATTATCCAATGCCTATTGCTTCAATTTAGGATAGATTGTCAATCTTCGACCTTCATCAATTCTGCTACAATATTTAAAGTGTTGTTGAGTATAGTGACAAATCATTGTTGGAATACCACAGATTTTCCCATGGAATGGTATTCAAATTGTTGATTTGAGTACTGCTATATATGTCTGTTTATGCCTCAACATTGGTCACCGATGCTTCAGGTCTATATTAAAACATGCCTCAAATGCTGCTATAGTTTTGTCCTGATACAAGACTGAACTGCCTCCACAAACTGTCTTAGGTTTGTAATAGAGTTTAGTGTCAAGAATTTTTAAAGTCAAATTGCTTTGCAAGGAGATACATTTTGTGAGCATTACACAGTGAAGTTATTAAAGTTGGGGTTGAATCATGCTGGAACAATATCCTTTCACACAACTTCAAACATTCAAGAATTATAATATGCTTTGGAAGGAGTAAAACAACTTCAATCATCAAAATACTTCAAACCTGTAACATGAAAGTTTTTGAACTATCCATTGGAGTCTTGGATGTGTACGAAATGCTTGTAAGAATCCCAAGCTGCAGGTATTGAAGAAATCATAAGTAGAAGGTAGTTCGATCCACAAATGGAGTCATGTTTCCCGTAACTTAAAACATGCCTTAGATAAGGTCGAACTTGCTCAATTTACGTGCACCCTAACAAAATGGCCGAGCCATAGCACAAAAAACAATAACTCTAGACATGTGTGAGTGCCCAGTAGTGCTAATTGTAGCCCATAAATACTCCTTCCTACTCAGAATTTTAGCGTCTGATAAAAAAATTGTTAAAGATCATGACCAACCAAATATAACTTGGAGTATTCACAAAAAAAAAAATTCCGTCACCTGCAAAGGACAATAAATGGCCAACGTGAACCCATAAGGAAAGAAATTAAAAAAAAACTTCATCCCAAATCTTCAACTTCAGTGTCCTTGCCCAGAAACATGAAACTTAAGAAATTTCCCATATGCCATTGCAGAAATCATGAGAACTTGTCAACGAACTTCCCTTGGTGATTGCTTTCTCTTTTACTCCAGCTTGGGCTTGGCTTCACCTGAGCTCTGATTCCATGTTAATTTTTAGTTAACATGTTCTTTGCTTAGGTCAGTTACTTCATTAGCCCATAATTAACTCCATTAATCCATTATAAATCACATTAATTATTAACTTATGATGATGAAAGAACATTCAACATAAATACAGAAGACAAGACAAGCCAAGACAGGAGAAATAAACTTTGGTTTTTCCAAATGGTAAAGGTTAGAAATTAGATAATCATTTAATAATTTTTCAAAACAATATACATTGAGGATATTGCAAAATCTGTAAATAGGGGGAGGAAATGACTGTGTGAGAGAGATCTTAAGGTGCAAGAATGATAACATCTTGATGACACCTAGATTGCTAATAAAACTATATACGAATGTATGATATAGCATTTATGAATGCATCTATGAGTGTTGATGTGTATGTTGGTGACAATGTATTTCTGAGTTGTGCTTTGCTCTGTCTTGCTTACTAGGATTCCTTGAAATATAAATAGATTGGTGAACATAAGTAAATAATCTGAATTGTATGAAAAATCTGATATAAATCTACTATTAGTTGGGGTTCTAATACCAATGATTTGAGCCAACCCAGAATTCTTCTACTATAACTGAAATTTGAAATCCAAAAAATCTAGAACTAGATTTGAAACCTGAAAAATAAAGCAGACCAAAAATCATAAATTAAGAAGACCCTAACTGTAGCAAAAACTAGAATAATTACAAAATAATAGCAAAGATATGAAGACAAGCAACAACAAAAAATACTAGTGATTTCAACCAGAACTAGATACTAACTTTGAAGAACAAATGTAAATGCTAGCAGGAAGTAGTTTGTAGCTGAGTAACCCAGAAAATAAGTATGATACAAAGGAATTCTTTTGAGAAGGTATGGATGCCAACTCAGTTCAAATCAACAGCAGTATGGATGCTTCATACCCAAAATAGTCTCTCCAAAATCCATGCAATAGCACACTTCACAAACAACTTCGTCAAGGTATGGATGCCAACTGAGGACCAAGGCAGTGTGGATACTGCCCTTGCCCCAAATGGTCTCTTTCAGACCACCTTCATAAAAAGCCTCTACTCGAATGTCTAATGGTAATATTATAGTTAGTCTTCCCACTTTTTGTAGAAAAGAGAAGTTGCAAACTTTGATTAGTGACACTTATGAGTGAAAGATGTAATCGAATATGCATGGAGTTACAGAGGATTTTATGATGAGAGGGACGTAATTTTTAGCTTTTCGGGTTACTTTGAAAATGTTTACAACATGTTTGGGCCTTAGGGGTGCTTTGTGAGATGTGGGGTGCATGGTGTATGGTTGGACCATGCTCTTCCATGATCGACTTGGACATTGGAGGTGGTTTACTATTTGTTGCTAGACCTTGTTTGGATGTTTGAAAGACATTCTTCCTCGAAGTGTTGGATAAGTATGGAGCTTGGTGATTTCATGTTGTTGATGCATGAAGGCAGTTTATGTGCTTGGAGTAGAGTTGGATATTTCAGAGGAGGTTATTGAGCCCTAGATAGCATGGGGTAGCTTGGTTGCTTGCATGGAGGTTTACACTTGACATGTGGATTCTTGGGTTGAGGGAGTGGATATGTAGGTGTGGGAGTCCTTAAGGTGACACATGACCTTGGATATGCATTTTCCTTAAGGAGGCACATGACCATGGAGATGTATTGGAGATTTGGACATTTGGAGGATTGTTGGACCTTGGGGAGTAGTGCTCATGCCATGGAGGCCTTGCTTGTTAATCATTGTCACCTTTGAGCCTCACACATGTCAGGTAGGGTAGAGTGCTTCACATGGGTGGACCTACTTGTGTCTTGCAAGTTTTCTTGTAGTGGGCTAGGTCCACTTGTTATTGTAAAGCCCATTTACCTCTCATATAAATAGAGGAAGGAGTGAGTTGTTATATAGTCAATCATGCACTTGTGCATATTCCTTTTCATACTTGGGTTAGAGATGTAAGAGCATTGCTACTTTTTCTCTCTCTCTCTCTCTTATTCAATCTTCTTTGTTCTTTATGTGTTTTTGTCTTAAGGTGCTAGTGTTTCTTGGAGCATTCATCCGAAAACTTCATATATATAAAGAAGAAATGAAAGATGTGGGGTGCATTGTGTATGTTTGGACCATGCTCTTCCATGATGGAATTAGGCATTGGAGGTGGTTTACTATTTGTTTCTAGACCTTGTTTGGATGTTTGAAAGACATTCTTCCTCGAAGTGTTGGATAATTATGGAGCTTGGTGACTTTATGTTGTTGATGCATGAAGGGAGTTTATGTGCTTGGAGTAGAGTTGGGTATTTCAGAGGAGGTTATTGATCCCTAGATAGCACATGATTGCTTGGTTGCTTGCATGTAGGTTTACACTTGACACATGGACTCTTGGGTTGAGGGAGTGGATATGTAGGTGTGGGAGTCCTTAAGGCAACACGTGACCCTGGATATGCATTGTCCTCAAGGAGACACATGACCATGGAGATGCCTTGGACCTTTGGACCTTTGGAGGATTGTTGGAAGTTAGGGAGTAGTGATCATGCCATGGAGGCCTTGCTTGTTAGTCATTGCCACCTTTGAGACTCACACATGTCACTTAGAGTAGAGTGCTTCACATGGGTGGACCTACTTGTGTCTTGCAAGTTTGCTTATAGTGGACGAGGTCCACTTGTTATTGTAAAGCCCCTTTACCTCTCATATAAATAGAGGAAGGAGCGAGTTTTAATTATAGTCGATCATGCACTTGTGCATATTCCTTTTCATACTTGGGTTAGAGATGTAAGAGTAGTGCTACTTTCTCTCTCTCTCTCTCTCGTTCAATCTTCTTTGTACTTTATGTGTTTTTGTCTTAAGGTGATAGTGTTTCTTGGAGAATTCACCCGAAAACTTCATAGATATAAAGAAGAAATGAAACCCATGAACACAATCACAACCTACCATATAATTCTCCATGCTCTCAAAAATCCTAGACAGGGAAAATCAAGAGAAATGCTAGCTCCACCAAAGATACTCCAACAATCAATCTTTTTGAAATATCTTTGGTGGAGCTAAGGTTTCTATTGGTTTTCTCTATCTAGGGTTTTGGAGAACTTAGAGCATTATATGATGAGTTGTGATTGTGTTCATGGATTTTAGTTCTTACACATACATATGAAGTTCTCAACTATCCAAAATTATATTATTTCAGATTTGACTTCCAACTTACCACTGCCATAAATTGTGTTATTTCAAATATTTGAATTTCATATTTTAATAAATACAATGTCGTCAAAAAGATAGTTGAACACTTCCGTACTCATAGTTAGATCATATTCCAAGAATATATACATTTGTTGTTCGGATTAACAATTATCTCACAAAGAACAATCACATCACAAGTGACAATTGAACTTGGTTGGGAAGGATATTAATTTATCCTCTATCAAATTGAATCGGAACTAGATAAAAACCAAATAAAAAAACTGGTTGACCAAAAAATACATAAATTATTCAAATTTAGGAAATAAACAAATATATTAATGTGCATCCATATGAATCACAACCATTATGCAAAAAATTTCCATTTAATTTGAGTTTTCCTGGAAACATATTTGGATGTTTCCCAACATGAAATTCCTAAATAATATGTTGTCTTGAAGCCAAGCGTGCACCATATCATAGTTAAAATCTAAAGTCTTTGGCACCCTTAAAGCTGGCACTAGTCTGAGAAGCCTATACCATACTAAGAGCATATTTGTGCTAAGAGAGTTCAGCATGCATTTACAGCCACATTTTTTCTTAAGTTTGAAAGTGGTTTTGTGCCACATAACTCTGTTTGAAGGACAAATATCCATATCATAAAACAAAGGCAAGCTTGAAATGCTTGTTCTATAACTAGAATTATTGTTATGACATTGTTCACAACTTTTAAGTACTTTGTTGAAGGACTTTAAAAGGATGTAAAAGTGATTTAATGGGTCAAGATGTTTAATGATGGGTATTATTGTGAGATTATTTGCCCAACATGCTTCTACTAAATTGAAAATGGATTTTTTTTTTTTCCTGTTTATTGTTTGGGCCAAATATTGTAACAACAACACTAGTGCATTAACTAAGCTAAAAGGTCACCAAAAATACATAAATTATTCAAATTTAGGAAAAAAACATATATATTAATGTGCATCCATATGAATCACAACCATTATACAAAAAAAATTCCATTTAACTTGAGTTTTCCTCGCTTTATCGCTCGACCATAAGGTCCGGCAGGGGCTCGACTGGCCGCCATCGATTTATCGCTCGACCATAAGGACCGGTAGGGGCTCGACCATAAGGGCCGCCATCGCCGCCATCGCCGCCATCGCCGCCATCGCCGCCATCACCGGCAGGGGCTCGACCATAAGGATGCGTAAGCATGCTCGACTGTTAAGGACCGGATAGATTTGGAGGTTTCCCAACATGAAATTCCTAAAGAATATGTTGTCTTGAAGCCAAGTGTGCACCATATCATGGTTAAAATCTAAAGTCTTTGGCACCCTTAAACCTGGCACTAGTATGAGAATCCTATACCATACTAAGAGCATATTTGTGCTAAGAGAGTTTAGCATGCATTTACAACCACATTTTTTCTTAAGGGTGAAAGTGGTTCTGTGCCACATAACTCTGTTTGAAGGACAAATATCCATATCATAAAACAGAGGCAAGCTTGAAATGCTTGTTCTATAGCTAGAAGTATTGTTTTGACATTGTTCACAACTTTTAAGTACTCTATTGAAGGACTTCAAAAGGATGTAAAAGTGATTTAGTGGGCCAGAATGTTCAATGATGGGTATTATTGTGAGATTATTTGCCCGACATGCTCCTACTAAATTGAAAATGGGTTTTTTATGTTTATTGTTTGGGCCAAATATTGTAACAGCAGCACTAGTGCATTAACTATGCTAAAAAGTCACTTTCTTGTTAATTTGACCATGAATATTTCTTTTACAAAGCAATATTTCTTAGCTCTGTTTACGTTAGTGGTTTGATAAGAACATTTCTATAGTCTCTTCACTGAATTTCTTAAATT
Organism: Pinus tabuliformis; assembly: GCA_031772625.1. Lineage (NCBI taxonomy): Eukaryota > Viridiplantae > Streptophyta > Pinopsida > Pinales > Pinaceae > Pinus > Pinus tabuliformis. The sequence continues at coordinate 298,527,345 of CM062813.1, forward strand.
TTTTACATTTATGCTTTTTGACAAAAAAGGGCTAACATTTTACCCTGGCTAGGTAAGGATGCTTTAAATAACCTTCTAGATTGGTTCATTTTTGTTCCATCTAAGCTTGGCAAAGTGTCATGAATTTACATTGAACAATGTAAGAATCTAGTCTTCTCCAGAAACAATCAAGCCAACTCTTTCATTTTGCAAATTACTGACCAGTTCTGGACATATTATTTGAAATTTCTATGCTGAAGGTGTTGGATTTAGGTAAGTGATGCAAAATGCACACCTATAGTTCTATTGTTCACCTATTAGACCAGTGAAAATTATAGGCAAACCTGGAAGGGTTGGACATGACTGTTCCAGCCATACTCTTATTGGCCTGCAATACATATATTCATAACACATACCTACAATATTATTGTTCACCTATTCGGCTAGTGCATATTGTAGGCAAACTGTTAAATGTTGGACTTTATTGTCTCAAGTTCACACACCAACACTAAAGATGCAACGTATTGTGTGCATCCTTAGATATGTTTGAGATTGCAAGCTAACTGTTTAAATAAATGCATGTATAAAACTTCTATATTAGCAAAATAACCATCAATATTTTTTTCTAGCATTTTGGGCTGAATTCACAATAGTATGCTAAAAAGTGTCATTTCAATGTCTGGAAATTAGGATATATAAATGTGAGATATATACTATACATCTTTGGGTTATCTCCTTTTCAAATCTAAGCTTTTTTAGGCTACATGTTAATTGTTTGAACTTTGAACTTTGAAGAAATTCCTGAATGGACTTCGTAAATACTCGAATGAATGGACTTCGTAAGGCAGTGGTACCATAAATTGTGTTATTTCAAAGATTTGACTTCCATATTTTCACAAAATACAATGTCCTTAATAAATACTTATATGTATAGGATTATATATGTGTTGGAGTGGTTCCTTTATGATTTACTATAATCCTGATGTTGACAAGCTTTAACTAACTTTTTTTTGTTCATTGAATATGCAAAAGATTTCATTGCTAAAATGTGGAAAAAATTACATTTCTCTTGATTTATTTTTTTATTGTTCATGACAAGATAATAATGTTGCACGAATGAGGTATCCTACAATCTGTTTCAATTTGTGGATATTTTTTTTCCTCCCATTTTTTTACAAGGATATAGATTTCATTTTCATGTTGATGGTTTTTGCATGTATCTTATCTAGCCCCAAATGCTAGTAATGGAGTGGATCTTGAGAAGTAGTCGTGGACACAGACTATCAGAGGTTAATGTTACAATATCACTTCCACCTAGTATCAGAAAAAGTTTAATGGTAAGTGACATAAAGAAGAGTTCTATAATGGTAGGGTTGAAAGGGAAACCTCATGTCTTAGTTCTAATTCATTTATTTGTGTTTCTTAGATGTAAGTCATCTGTTTTTGAGCATTATCAAATCAATTATTTCACTAATCCAATATGCATGGCTTGTATTTCTCACCCGATGTCAGTTACTTGACATGGTTGATATAACATTCAATTCTATGCCACTTTTATTTTAAGTCAGAGATTTTATTGATTAAAAGGATGTTCATATTTTGATTGGTTTACTTCGAGCTTGATTTAATTTTTTTTTGTAAATTCCAGGTGGATGTTATTTTTTCAGGCTGAGCTCTTTGCATTGGTAAGGTTAGATGAGTCCTAGAACATAGGTATACAACAAGAACATTTTTGGCCTTTGTTGTGTATCTATTATTCTTTATATCATTGATGGATGGTTATTGATGATGTAAAACAGAGGATGGGAAGGTCCTGCCAATTCCATTGACAAAATAAAATAAAATGGAGTGGTAGAATTTTGTTTTAAAGGGTGAGCCAACAATCAGTACTTGAAAGATGGAACTTGAGAATGATAAACTATCTGATCTGGATCTAGAGACACAACAGACCATGGAAAAAATGATGGTATTGATGAGTCTTCCTAGAAAATAAGCTCTAACTGTTAGACCACTGCCCAAATTTCAGTTATCTGCAATGAAAATAGTGACTCTAGCTTTATTTGTATGAATAGCAACTTTGGCCATTGTCCTATTCATTTCCTATGAATGATTTTGATTTTCAAACTCCAACTAGTTTGTTGTTAAATTAATTAAAGCTTTGATCACAAACTTATAGTTTTCAAATCTCTTTTCTAAATCTATTTTCTTGAGCAAATTTGTCTTTTTACTTTAAGTGTCATAGATTGCTACTATGTGACATATGCTATGATATAATTACCTGGATAAAAGGATAGAAGTGTTGTACAACATAGTCTTTTTTAAATCTAAAGAAACAATATTTCCAAATACAAAGTTTATTAATTTAGAACATCTTTTAGAATTCTTTGCTAAGTTATGATTATATTTCGGTAGGGGATTTTGTGTATGCTGATATTGTGTTGTCTCTTTGGTTTCCGTTAGGTAACAATGGTTAATAAGGAATGTGTTCTTGAGCTGCATGAACACATCTTATTCTACTATCGATAGGAAAGTCCATGGTTTTCAGACATGGCAACAAAAATGTAGATGTTAGTGGGATATCCAAGGTCTTTGTTGGATGAATTTAATACTAGTGATGATTTTGATTCCTGACCAGATAAAGAATGTCACAAGTCAAATTCAAATAAATAAAAGCAACTCAAGGATGAAGGTGAAAGTTATTTCGTTCTGTCCAAGTCAATTTCTTTTATTTGTTGGTTGTTGTCATGTTTTGAGTGTGGAATTGTGAAATTCCAAATTGCATGTTGGTTTATATATAAAGGGGATGGATATATATATATATATATATATATATATATATATATATGTCGTTCATGGTTTCCGGAGATCTGTGTTACATTTTCACAGAAGTTTAGATATCATTCATATATCTAAACACCAAACAACAACAACATTGAGATTTTTCTTTCACTCAACCTGTAACATAATGCATTTGTCTTCATCAATGTTCTTCTTCCATATGTTATCCACTTATGACATTTTCTTTGCAATATTTGGTGCATTTTCTAGTTATAGGTCATTTATAGATTATAAATGTCTTCAAAGTTTCACTTCTAATTGAGTATTCAACTGATATTGATTCCCTTATACATAACTATTTTTTCCTCCACCCACTTTTCATAACTTCCATAACCATTAGTCAGGGACTTGCAACTTCGATGTTGCTTTGCTTGTTTAGTAAAATATTGCTGAGACTTTAATTTATTGAAAGTTGTAGAATTTACAATTTATGAAGTTTCAAGGTCTAATTTTTAAAAGTCTAATTCTTTAAAGGGTGCTAGCTCAATGGAAGAGCACCTGCTTTACAAGCAGAAGGTTGGTGGTTCGATTCCATTGTGCCTTGACATTTATGAGAATGACGGCGATCAATTTTTGGTGACAAAGGCTTTTTTGACCATCACCAATGAGCTTTGGTGACATTTTTCGACCCTCACCAAAATATGAAATGGTGGTGGTCAACGAATGCCACCATATATATGCGTCAATAGTGACGAACCTCAAAGGTATGTAACCATAAATAGTTGTTGTTGATATGAAATGGTGATAGTCGATGTCCGTCATTATAGTCATTATTCGTGACGAACCTTGAATGTCACCACAACAACTATATGTTTGGCAATGTGGCTTTTGGTGACGGTTAATGAACATCACCATATATATGCACCAATAGTGATGCCATAAAAGATCTATCACAATAAATTGTTGTTGTTCATATGAAATGGTGATTGTCACTATCCGTCATTATAACCAATATTTGTGATGGACCTTAAATGTCACTATAACACCTATACTTTTGGCGACGCCAACTTTGGTGATGTTCAGTTTTTGGTGATGGAGGCTATTGTCCATCACCATTGCTCATATGAAATGGTGAGGGTCGCTATCCATCATTATAAATCATTATTGGTGACGGACTTTGAATTTCACTGCAACACCTATACTTTTGGCGATGCCACCTTTGGTGACATTCAGTTTTTGGTGACAGAGACTATGGTCTATCACCATTGCTCATATGAAATGGTGACGGTCGTTATCCATCATTATAAGTCATTATTGGTGACGAACTTTGAATTTCACTGCAAAACCTATACTTTTGGCAATGCCACCTTTGGTGACGTTTAGTTTTTGGTGACGAAGACTCTTTTGACCATCACCAATGAGCTTATGGTGACATTTTACACCCCTCATCAATGTCCTTTTTTCTTGTAGTGATGACACATTTTATAGCCTATACAAAAACTAATGATGCAACCAAAATTGGAAGTTTTTTGTTGAAATAAGTAGTGAGGTTGCATAGATTACCTAAAAGCATTGTTTTTGGAAGAGAGACAAGATTTGAAGGTCCTTTTTGGACAACTATATGGATAAAAATAGGAAATTATATCAATTTCAATATAACATACCACCCATATATTGATTGGAAAATAGTGGTAATAAAAATTTTGGGAAACATTTAAGAAGTTTGGTAAATGAGAATCCTAAGTAATGGAATCAATTACTTTCCGATGCATGGTTTATATACTCTTATTCACCTAATAGAAGCACATGGACGGTTCCTTTTCAAATTTTATATGGGATGCATCCAATAGGAGTCTATGAGTTGAGGAATTTAGGTAAACAAGAGTTGAGAAGTGTGAATGGTGAGGATTTTGTAGTAAGAATGCATGAACTACATAAAAGAGTTAAACAACTATTGCAATATAGTAGCAGCAAGTGCACATAGAGAGAAGACATGAAAAGGAGATAGCTAAACTTAGTTATGGAACACCTAAGAAAATAAAGATTTCATACGTAGACATATAACAAGCTAAAACTCAAAAGTATTGGAAAATCTAAAGTTTTAAGGAAATTTTCTTCCAATGCTTATGAAATAAAACACCCAGTAACATTTGGATTTCTCTAGTTTTTAAAATTGTAGATTTGAATCCATTCAAAGAGACAAAATATGTTTTAGTAGATGTGTCTAATGAAAATAAGATTATTAGATGGGAGAAGAAATTTCCTAGAATAATTCAAAAGGAGATTGAAGCAATACTGGATCAAAAAGTGGTAGAATGAATAAAGGAGAAATAATACTTTTAGTATTTGGTTAAGTGGTCAGGATTAGCCATTAGAGGATGCTACTTGGATGACTGCGAATTTTTTTTCCAAGTATGGTACTAGCATTGAAGAGCTCATGAACATTTATTTTCTTCTTTAGAAGTCTAATGTAAGAGCATCTCATAAGTCAAATTCATGATTGACCTTCATTGGTCAAAAGATTTACTAGAGGAAGTTGGTTTCCTCAAATTTTCATTTAAATTGTAATATTTAGTATTTTCTAAGTTGTAGCACTACATCAAATCCCTGTGATTATATTCGTCTTTAGCTCCCTTTTTTGCTTCCACTGACTATTTTAGTGTATTTTTTTCCACCTTTATGAAAACATCAGTGCTATATATCGGGATGGCGTTAATTTTGCATTTTTTACGCTGATAATAGACATTCGATGCTGAAGTTTGCCCTATTTATCACCAAATTTAGTGCCCAGTTTAGCCTCTCCTTTAGAACTTGGTTTAGCTTCATTTATAACTTCCTGTGCAACATCTTATTTTACTCTTGGTTATGACATTGTTTTTAGAATCCATTTTAGCTTCGTTTGTAGCTTCCTTTTTAACTTCCTTTGTAATATCATATTTTCTCCTTGTTATGACATTGGATATGAATTTTTCTGTTACACATGTCGAGGACAACTTTTATAATTAAGTTGGGGGGAGGAGTTTACAGTAAGCCAAATTCAATTATTAGCATCTGACAAATGCACTATACATGTATCCTAAATCAGTAATTACCAATTTCCGTCCTTACTCCTATTGTCTTTTGTGAAAATCAATGTGACTACTTGGAAATAATTCTTGGTAGTTATCATTTATCATTGAAAGGTTGGATTCATTGAAGGGGTAACCTTAATTATTCCCTACCAATTTCCAATTTTCATTCGACTGATATTCTCTACCCAAGTGTTTGTATTTGACCAAGTGCCGCCATGTACTAGTCTCGGAGCAGTTATGAGAAACAACAATATCTAAAACAACCATGGGAGGAGTGACAATATGTCATGAACAAGACTCCATTGATGCACTACTACACCATCCATAAGCCCTAGAATTATTTAGGAATGCATGGTGGTTAGTCTACTTTGAGAAGCTTCAACGTTTCAGCGAATATATTTCTATGGAATTCACATAGACTCTATAGTAGAAACATTCAAGGCTAGAGGATTCGTAATTTTTGTTATAAAGGACATAATTTCTAGGGTGAAATTTTTACCTCAAACAGGGGCTCACTGGTTTTGTAGGAAAATAACAATTCTAATAGCTAAGGAAACATTTTTACATCGAGGAAAGATAGTAAGGAGAAAGGGGAGAGGTTTTGATAGAACATCCCTTCCTTTCCCTTGGGATGATGTGGATTTCTTTATTAAGAAGTTCGTTACTTGTGAGGGACATTTTTGGATAGTATTCAATTATAATTTTCAGTTATTGGCACATCTTCGTAACGAACAAATGTTAAAATTTTACTATTATATGCTAAAATATTTACAACATATGGAGGAGGAAATGCATATACAAAAACATATAAATAGCTTCTTAACCAACCATGTGTTCATCAAGTTAATCATAATTAATTCATTGCAACAACATGGAAGCACATGGATTGGTTTATTGGTAAAGTCACATGCACCAACCACTGAAACAAAGGAAAGTGAAAGTGAAGAATGGAAGGTAATTGTTGAAATGACACCAGAAGATAGAGTAATTACACCTCCCAGATAAATTAGAGCATATACACTTCCTAAATGAAGAAGATAAGTTACACCTCATAGACCCCATCACAGAAAAAATAAGAGATAAAGTTCCATAAGAATGTTTGTTGGTACTTCCACTGAAGGAATAAGGGCATTTAGTAAAGAACCCGTGGATATATCCAGTGGACAATTTGAGGATGGTTATCATGGATTCCCTATTGACGAAGAAGGGCCTTAGGTAAAGACTACTGAAACAAGGGCACATGGAGTAGTGTCAGTTGAAGCAGGGTTCCTAAAACATAAATTCCTAAGAATCTAGGAAGTATTTGAAAAATATACTCCTGTATAAACTGTGGTGAAAACGAGGAATCTGAAGAAGCAAGAACGTAAAAGAACAAGAGGTAAGTGATGGAACAACACTAGGAGATAAAGTTGTTACACCTCCCAGACAAAGTAGAGCAGCTACATTTCCTAGAAAAAGAAGAGTGGTTACACCTCCTAGACACCTTCCCAGAAACCCTAAGTGATGGAGTTCCATAATAATGTTTATTGGTACATCCACTGAAGGAAAAAGAGAATGCACTAAGGAACCTATGGAAATATCTCGTGGGCAACCTGAGGATAGTTATCATGGATGCCCTGTAGAGGAAGAAGGGCTTGAGGAAGGGACTACTGAAATAAGGGCACCTAGAACAACATTAGCTGAAGTAGGGGTTCCTAGAACAGAAATGCTTGTGGAATCTACGAGATCATCTGAAAATTATACTCTCATACAAACTGTGATGAAAAAGAGGAAATTAAAGAAGAGATTGGGTGGAAATAATCCCAAGAAGAGCATGCGGGTAATTGTTACACCATCAAGAACCCCAATATATGAGGAATTTACTATTACAATAGAACCAAAGGAGTATGAGGGACAACAAAATGAAGAGAAATAAGAAGAATTTGTAAAAGAACATATCCTGACACCAGAAGTTCATGTTCTTCCACTTGAATCAAATGAACCCTAGGAACATCAAAAAGAGGAGGATATTAAAAAGGAACAAGAAGATGTCTCTTTACCAGGAAAGTTTGAAACTTGTCTCCTTATTCAAAAAATTAATAAATTGAAGGAGGTAAATGAGAATTTAAGGAAACAACTTACCATGTTTGAAGGGAAGATTCAATCTAGGAAACAAAATGGATTAGAAACCCTGGAAGAAGTGGCAAAAGTAATGTTAATTATATTTTTTGATGGATGTAAGAAAGTGTTGGAGGAAGAAGGTTATGAAATGCCTACCACTATTTCAGTTGTAATTCAAGTGGGAGAGCAAGATGAAGAATTCCAAACTGTTTTTCGACAAGAACTTGTTGAAGATGCTATTGTTACACAAGAATCAATAGTTGAAGTAGATGCACACCAACATCTGTATTAATTGAATGTGCAATAATCATCATTCTAAACTAAATATAAAACCATTTTATGCAACATAGCATAACCATTTTCATAAAGGAAATGTTATACACTGAAATCCAAGTACATTGGAATAATAATTGATCATATCTTCCAATGATCATAGTTGGAACAAATATTCACTCCTAGGCCAAACCAATTACAGTCTTTGTAATGAAATTTTAAATGGGACATAATTGGACAATTCCTAACATTAGGATATAACCTTGCATCATGTATGACAAATATCCTACATAACTATGTTTCCCACTTATACATAACTTTAACACAAGGCAAGTCGAAGCAAAACTTAGAATGTTGTAACAATTCAAAAATGTTTAAAATCATAAAATAAAAAATATACAATTTGAATCAATTAGATTGGCCAATAAATGAATCTTGGGCATGCATTTTAGTGAAGCAACACAATTTTGGCCTTCTTCACAAAAATGCATGCCCAACCTTCATTTCAAGTCCAAATTGAATAATTCAACTTGGAGAGTAGTTGTTTACTTATAAGTAACATTAATACAATTAAATATTTTTGTATGTTTCACATATATATTTATGTTGTTCAGGAATACTCCAAATGGCATGGATTTCAAAGGGTACAAGGTAGGGCTTTTGTGCCTCCAATAAATGCACACCATGAATGTTTGGGAACAAGGTTATAGACTAAGAAAAATACAACTTGTATTTTAATAGTTGAAACTTATAGTTTTTTTGTTGAAACGCTATAAGTAAGCCTGGATGACCTTATTTTAGGAGTAGTTAGGTTTAAATGTTGCCAAGGGATAGATAAAGAGATAACACCTAGAGTTTGCAGGGTTTGTTTTAGGGCTTTTCTATATTGTACAAATTTTTTAGGGTTTTAATTTTAAAATTAGGTCAAGTGGCCTAGTTAGGTTTTGAAGATAAATAGGTAAGGAGAATGGAGACAAATAGGACTAGTTCTTATTTCTTGTTTGGAAATGAAGTCTAAGTAAAGATAACAATGCAAAAGTGTTTAAAATCATTAAATAAATAACCTGCAATTTGAATCAATCATATTGGCGAATAAATGAAGCCAGGGCATGCATTTAGTGAAGCAAGGAAATTTTGGCCTGCTTTACAAAATTGCACGCCCAACCTTCATTTTAGGACCAAATTTAATGGTTCAACATGGAGAGTATTTTTTTACTCATAGGTAACATTAATACAATTAAATAATTTTTATTTTACACATATATGTTTGAGTTTTTTAAAAATACACAAAATTACTTGGATTTCAAAGGGTAAAAGGAAGGGTTTTTGTGCATCAAATAAAGAGACACCAGGAATTTTTGGGAACAAGGTGATGGGCTAAGAATAATCAAGCTTGAATTTTAATAGTTGAAACTTGTAGTTTCTTGATTAAAACAATATAAGGCTGGATGACCTTATTTTAGTAGTAATTAGGTTTAAATGTTTCCAAGGGATAGATAAAGAGATAACACCTAGTGTTTGCAGGGCCTAGTTTAGGGTTTTTCTATATTGTACATGCTTTTTAGGGTTTCAACTTTAATATTAGGTCAAGTGGCCTAGTTAGGGTTTGAAGATAATTAGGTAAGGAGAATGGAGACAAATAGGACTAGTTTGTATTTTTTGTTTGGAAATGAAGTCTAAGTAAATATATAACAATGCAAAAGCATGTAAAATATTAAATAACCAATCTACAATTCGAATCAATCAGATTGGCCAATAAATGAAGCTTGAGCGTGAATTTTAGTGAAGTAAGAAAATTTTGTCTTGCTTCACAAAAATGCGTGCCCAACCTTCATTTCAAGGCCAAATTGAATGATTCAAATTGGAGAGTATCTTTTTACTCATAGGTAACATTAATACAATCAAATATTTTTAATTTTTCAGATATATGTTTGTGTTGTTAAAAAATACTCCAAAATGCATGGATTTCAAAGGGTTAAAGGCATGGTTTCTGTGCCTCAAATAAATGCACACCAAGAATGTTTGGGAAAAGGCGATAGACTAAGAAAAATCAAACTTGAATTTTAGTAGTTGAAAGTTGTAGTTTCTTGGTTAAAACCCTATGAGTAAGGCCGGATGACCTTATAAGTCAAGTAGTAATTAAGATCAAATGTTGAAGGCATAGATAAAGAGATAGCACCTAGGGTTTGCAGGGTATATTTTAAGGTTTTTATATATTGTACATATTTTTTAGGGTTTTAAGTTTAATATTAGGTCAAGTGACATAGTTAGGACATTTACTATAAAAAGGTCTGGGTACCATTTTAATGAAAAAAGGACATTTACCATCATTTATGAATAAACAATTGCATGATGGATATTTGGTCAATTCTACCCATGAGAAAGAAGTGATGGTCATCTTACATGCCATCAACATCTTTCACCCCTATATTTAAAAGTGTTATTTTTAATAAACCGTATCTTATATCTAAATATTAAATTTGAATTTTTAATTATGTGTCTAAGGAAATATAGGAGTAAAGGTGCAAACTTAAAGCACCTTATATTTATTTTCTTTATAAAAGTGATTTATAAAAAAATAATTTGTGTGGGCATTTCTCATGGTTTATTCAATGCACATTTTTGCATTCAATGTGCATTCATCACAGTTTATTCAATGTGCATTCGTCACGGTCTATGTAGCATGAATTATTGCATTCAACTAGCATTCCTTGACTGCAGAAATTGATGGCCTCAATTGAAACAATGTTGTTCTCTTCCCCGCAAACAATTGACACACGAGGTTCCTAGGAGAAGTTCACAATAAAAAAATTCAAAGAGTGTGCTAGTACATGGGAGATACAAATAATTGTCCACCAGGTATGTTAGATATCCTAAGAATAGTAGGGGTTTATAAATTTATATTTGGATAGTTTAATTTCCAAAATGATGAGATAGATGAGGCCATAGAAAATTATGATGATAAATCCATAGAATTAAAAATATTTGGGTAGAGGATTAACCTGGACCCTAATCTAGTTGCAAGAGCAAACAAAATTCCATGTAGAGGAGGAGAAATATTTAATTCCAAGAAAACCCCTAAGCTAGAAAAGATTGAAGTGGCCAGTAAAATATGTGGGAAAACGTATATGTTCCTAGGAGTGGATTAAAAGTGCAAGATGTTCCCCAAGGACTATACAAATTCTTGATTCAAGTTGTCCTTAGGACAATTATGAATCATCACAAGCTTGATATTTTTGGTGACTGCATGAGGCTATTTATTTATTGGGTTGAAGGCACGACCATAGATGTACTTCATTTGTCAACTAAAAAAATTACATTATGCCATGCAAGAAGGTAAAATTAAGAAGGTTAAGTTTAGTTTCTTAGGAACACTGCAGAAAATTGTTGATTTGTATTGACCTGGTGTTGAAACAAGGGCTCTTAAAACTTACATTAGGAAATCAAAACCAAATAAAACCATTGAGGAAAAACTTAAACAGACTTTGGTTGAAGGTGTGGAAAATTTTGCTGATATAGTTTTCCATGTTGAAGATATAACCGCTAGTGTTCTAGTGGACTTACATATGCGTGTGGATGAATATGCAGAGCAGGAAGGTATGGACCACTATATGGAAACATGTAATGATGATTTTTCAATAATAGAAAAAATTCCTTCTAAACAGTTGGCACCTCAATATAATTTCCCTTTTATGAGTGATTCATCATCTACATCTCCAAGTTTAAATTTGCATAGTCCAACATACAATTTTGATACCAACTTTGTTTTCTCATTAAATGATAGAATGATCCATTACAAAAAATTTCTAATGGATGATTCTTCCTCTATATACAACTAGAAAGAAAATTACAAACTAAAGGAGAAGGATATTATTTAATGCACGAAGATGATTGCAGTGCTGGAATGTGCAAAAAACAGAAAAATCAGTAAAATACATAAACACTAAGGATAAAATTATCGATGAATTACATAATCAGGTATCCAAGATGAGTTATGAATGTGTGATGGAGATAGATGAACTACATGCAAAGTTCAAAAAATTCCAAGCTACATATGATGAAAAAATTAGTGAGCTTGAAGAGGAGTTGAGAAGAATACCATAGGTTCTCAATATACCTCCATTGGAAACTTTAGTTACTTCTGAGGCTAAATTAGTCAAGTTATTGAATGAAAAAATAAATTTATTGATTATTTAAAGGCTGAAATTGAAAAGAAATATAAAGATGAGGACCAACAGAAGCATGAATCACAGGTTGAATAATAAAAGAAAAGAGTGACTAAGTTGGAGAAACGTTTTCATAGGAAAGCTAATAAGTTGGGAGCGAGATATCTTGAAATTTCCCAGACAAAACAAAATATTATAGAACTTGAATTGGAAAATATCGACATTTTTAGGTGGTGGTACTGAGAGTAGGGATAAAGGTTAGGGTAAGGGTAAAGGTACAATCTAGGATAGAGGATTAAGACAAATGCCTTCAAATTAAGACTTGGATAAATCTAAGCTAAAAGCACGAGTGAAGGTTTTAGAGACCACTATCTCATTTGTCAAATTTGTAGGTGATATGTATGTCTCACCACCAATAGTTCAATCATTGAAGCATACAGTAGCTGAGAGAGATAAAAATAATTATAGAGATACACAATGATCTCATGAGCAACTAAAAAGCATAACATTTGGGATGTGACATGGATATAGAAAATTTGAAATCCCAGGTTTCCAATCTACAACAATAATTAGAGAGGGAAAAGCAACAATTAGAGATGGAAAAATAAAAACAAACAACAAAAATCAACAACAATCGAGGGAAAAAGAGCTTGAGGATAAAGTACAACAACTCACTAGTGAATTGGCCAAATGTAGATATCAACTGAAATCTACAAAGGAAATTCTTGAAAGGAATGTAACTAAGAACCAACATAAATATAAGAAGAATGTGGATTTATTGAATAGGCTAAGACAAGAAAAATATGATATGAGAGAATATTATGAAAGGAAAATTTGACAGCTTCAGTAAGGATCAAAGTATGTGCTTGTTGTAGCATCCAAACAATCACAATTGTCCATAGAAGTAAAGATACAATCTTCTTCTGAAGAGGAGTGCTTGTAGAATCCTCCCAAGCATCCTCGAGTTTCATAATAGAAATTTTTAGGTGTTGTATCTATGTAGACACATTTCAACTATATATATATATATATATATATATATATATATATATGTAGATATATATGTTGGCTTGAGAGGTCCTAACCCAGGTTCAAAGTTAACTGCGCCAACCGACAAAACCCTAAACTTCTGGCCCTTTCGACAATAGCCCGCATAGCACAATCTGCAGTCTCACTCGAAGCAGTATTGGGGGATGAAAGAACTAGGCTTCTATATCCAAAGGTCTCTGTGATGGGTTTTCTGTTACTTCTAGGGCTTTATCCCGACATTTGCAAACCCTAACCCTTTAATTGTTGAAATCAAAGTAACTTATAGAAACAATATCTAACCCTTCGTGGAAAACTTAAAACATTCATAACATCAAGTAAACTATCAGATATACTACTTTCGCACATGAATTAAGTGTTTCTTCAAATAATTGCAGAAAAACAGAGCGAATACATAAATTGCATAAGTAAATATAAAGGAACACAAGTATAGCTTTCAAAAATAGTCTTTATTTATATAATATTTCTGTTACAGATTCTTCTTCCCCGTGCACACAAAAGCAAGGTCCTGCATACTCAGCTTGTGGACTTACCAAGGTCTCCATGCACAGCTACAAGAGCATTCCCCTTCGCCTAAGTGCATAAAACAAATTGTTCTGTCTCAAACTGCTTGCCCATACAATGATTTTCTATTATCTGCTTCTTCCTATGATTCGTTATGACTTCTTTATATAGCTTCTTTTAGAATACCATGGTTCACAAACCATGGGTGGGTCACAAAACATCCTATCTTCTAACAAACTAAGGGACTAAAGCCCCTTTTGACTCTTATGACCTTCGCACTCCAATCCCTCAAAATGCAAAGACTTTACATAATCAACAAAATTGATTACAAAATTTACCCCAAGGGAACCTGTCCCAATAGGCCTCAACACAAATTTTGTGACTCATCCTCAAGTCGCTCTCCTGGTGGTGCCTTGATCTTCACCTGCATCTCATTGAACTCAATCTTCAAAACCTACAAGTCTGTTGTTCCCTGTGTAGCATCTTGTTGCAGTTCCTTGACCTAATTTTCAGTAGTTGGGCCTTCAACTGCAAGGCCCATGGTCCTTTGAGTATGTTGCATCCCTTTTAGCTTACTCTACACTGACAGAGTCAACTCGCTGACCTCATTTGCCCATGGTTGCATCCTTGAAGATTGCTTCCTTATGGTGCAGCTCATCGATTTCATTCTGGATGAGCTTTCCTTCCTGTAATCGAGCGAACCTTTTCACTGGTGCTAAGGTTCGCACTGTTGATCAAATTTCATCAATCTTTCTCTGCTTTTCCCTGATGTATGTGCTAATATTTTGTAGAGTTGTATCCTCTTGCAGCGAGGTCCATAACTCCATGGCCTGCTCAAATAGATTAGTGCAAACCTTGACTACATCTTCCAATGTGGTCATTCCTTCTTTAATAGCATTTTCGCGCTGATCTCTTACTTCTGGAGGGGTAGTTGGCTGGAGATTTAGTTGTAGCTCTGAGATTCGCAGCTGCAGCTCAAACCTGACGCAACCAACTTTTGAATCTTCTCCGCAGAGGTCACTTCTGTTGGGATCTTGAGCTCTGGAAGCTCACTGCAAACCTGTGCAATTGCTACTTCTAGCTATTGGCTTTGCGCAGTCACCTCCTCCTTTGCTTTGATAGTTTGCACCTTTTCCTCAAAGATCTACTGGTTATTTATTTTGACCTCATTGAATACTAGCAATGTGCATTTATCCCTGTCCTTAGATCATCTGACACTCATTGGTGTAGCTCGTGTAGAGTTTGATTAGGTAGTGCAGCCAAATTTAAATTGAGATTCTTCATCTGGAGTAGTTATGCCTACTCTTCAGCCGAGTCGCCGCGCAGGGATCCCTCTAGAAATTATATCATGCAGAGATCCATAGTCATTTCTACATCCAATTCTGACCTGCTCACTTGATTCAGGCTCGCTTGCTTCTCGCTCGCCTGTCCCACGCTCGCTTACAAAAGACTTGTTTGTACCTGCAAGTCCCATAGGCCCTGTTATACCTTACTGAGCAATTGATGTTACTCTGCTTCAAAGTGGCTCATCATGTCGGCTGTGGCATCACGGACCATGTCCCCAATTTCATCCATGTCTCCTTCTATGAGGACCAAAGGAATCATGCCCGCTATTTTGTCAAACTTTTTCTTCTTGCGTTACACTGTGGTAGTCCTCTTCTTCCACTTTTTGACCACGAAGGGGGACTCCAACTCTCCACCCCCTTCTTCTTCCACCTTTGTTTCTTCCTCCACCTGTATGTGCTTAGTGTTTGACTCTTCGATGTCAATGTTGGCCCTATGATGTAGTATTTTCCTGTGTTGCTTCTTTCTCCTTGGCCGCCGCTTCTTTTGCAACAACTTCTTTCTTCTACACAACCTTTTCTCGAGCGAAAACTTTCTATGCCTCCTCCTTTTTCTCTTCTGCCATGGTTTGCGCTGCTAAACCTTCAACAACCGTGTTAGTACCTACATCGGAATTAGAAGGGGTGATCTAGTCACTTGGCCACTTGATGATAACCCCTATGATATCTTCCTCGGCAACTAAGTAAGGAAACTTGTGCCATATGCCCCAGACATCCTTCTTTGCATGAATGTGCAGATTATGGAAATTTTCTTGAAATCTGTGATGTTAGTGTACTGTGCGTGCGAGGTGGGTGACAACCTTGGTCACTGGTTGATCACCATCCTTATTTTTGTCTCAAATAAGACCCAAAATATTTTTCCTCCATTACATGTGCGGGGTCTTTAGTAGCCCATAACGAAGCGAACTCCACTGCCTTCGATAGGTATGAGTCCTTCTTAGGGAATTGGCTCTATTAGGGCAAACTACATGCCATTAGAGCGATGAACAACAACACACAGGCATAATGAAATGCCTTGCCCTCATCTAGGGCCACCCTACAGTCCTGCAAAAACTCTTTACATAGGTATTGAGCCTAGTTATACTGGACCCCTTTACATAAGTATTGAGACAACGAGTGTTGGTACTTCATCCGTGTGGTAATTTCTCATGATCTTACCAACTAAGATCTGTGCAACAAACTCCACCGTGCCATATGATATAGATTGAATAGAGTACTCGTGCGACTTCTTAACTAGCCCAAATTCAGCCTTCATTTGGTCTGCCAACTTTTTCTCTTGCAACTTTCCTACGAAAGCCTCCGCAGGGTACACTCCTTTGGGATGAAAACAATGTTATCTGGTGGATCAACATGTTTTGAGATGGGTTCTCCCAACCAGAGGCACCCATCGTGTATGAGTGTGAGCAATTGATGCACACAGACTATGTTAATAATGGTGTGACTGAAGTGCGGCACCCACAACGTGTTTAGGAGCCCTGCACCCCCAAGTCCAGCCACCCAGTTCATTGGTTCCAAGCACGTGATGCCTGAATCTTTGTAATAGACCTTCTTGAGGTACTTGTTCGACGCCAATTTTGGAACTTCTCATGGTCCCCAAGGTCCCAATCCTCCATTTTCAAAATTCGTAACTGACCCTGCAATGGTCCCTCAAACAACACACTCTCTGACAATAATGGCGTGGACACCATAAACTTCACATTGTCTGGATCTTTTGGCACTTTAGCGGTGGATTTTCAGGGTGGGATATACTTCGGTAGTCGAGTTATCGGTTCAACCTCTTCAGCATCAAGCTCTTCTATTCCTTCGCGCAGTTCTCTGTGGTGAAGTAAAATTATAAGTGCGGACATGAATGAATTCCTCTAGCCCAATAATGGGTCTAGCTACAACAGATACATTCTATGGAATATTTCCTTAGGTTAGAATCAATCAAGAGGGCCTACCTCTTGGTCACTTATTCTGCTTGATGATGTCCTCGTTTGCTCGCTCCAGCAATCTCTCGCTTCCTTCTTCAAACTCTTGAAACAAGTAAACAACAACAACACACAAACATAATAATAGAGAAATTGCAATTCAACCTACTTAATAAGTCAAGAAGCATTAAGACACGAATATGTAATATTACAAACATGTAGGAAATCAATCGATTGTTGCATATATTAATATTCAAAGAGAGATTACAACCATTCGTATTGACGTCCAGTCTTCCTCTGACAAGACCAGGTTCCCACACAATTCTGCTAGCACTTCATGATGGCTTCAAATAACAATAGTTTAAACACTCTTCCTTTTAGGCTTCACTCAAAACCAAACACACTTCTCCCTCACACAACTAGATGGCTACAAGTATTAATAGCTTTCTTGTCTAAAATAATATATTCACACTCAACGAAAACTCTAACTCTGATTTTCACACACTATTCTATGCTTGGGAAGAAGGGAGGTTTATATAGGAAAGAAGAATGTGAGATGGATCCTCTTCTCATGGGAGAAGGACTTATCCCTTGGGGTAGTTCCATCATTATATGGGAAAGGAGCCCAAACTATCAACCTCGACGCCATTCGGCCAAACCATTTACCAAACTTCTATTACGGAACTTCTAGAGATGGAAGCTTCAGCTCTAATTTAAAAAACTTTCCATAACAAGACTGGCACGACTGGAACACAGCTTAGTCGCATCGATCGGCACGGGGAATAGTGCTAATCTTTGCACATCGGCGCGGGGGAGACAAAGTTCATTTGTGCCGGTCTTGTAAATTGGGAAAAACAGAAGTTTTAGGGGAAATGGTGGAAAAGGGAAATGATCTGCTCAAGAAGAGGGACATAATGGGAGTTTCTTCATGAAGGAAAAGCATGCGGGTTCATTGTAGAGGTCCTCCAATATCAAGGAACGAGGAGTACTGGGACAATGAAAAAAATTTGTGTAATAGATGCCCCCTAAAGCGTGAAGGCTGAGCCAGAGTGAGGGATGAAATGCTTTATAAATCAGTGCGGGGAACCGGTCTGCCGTCGAAAACTTGCAAGCAAGTACATATACATATACATAAACTGAGATCTCTGTCAAATGATACATGAATTGTGGCATGGATGCAGCCATCTAGAGAATGGTCATGTAAATGGATCCAGGCATGGGCGCAGCCATCCATCAAAGAGGATCATAATGAAACCAAGGTATGGTTGCAGCCATCCGATAATGAGAAGGATCATAGACGATGAATCATGGTCTAGTCGTAACCAGCCATCTGAAAGAGACATGCATATCATCATAACCATGTCACACCACTTCACAACCTGGAATTTTTTGTAATCTGATTCCAGGGTCTTGTGCTCCAACGTGACCCGATCAAAGTACAGATTCTAGCATGCAAATAGATGTGTTGACGTCAAACATGCTAGAAAGTCACTTGATTACCAATCAATGATGTAAATTGTTAACAAGCGCGAGAGAAACCACCAATAATGACAATGTCCCTCAAGGTACTATCAACACAATTCACAAAATGTGAATACAGGAACTGAAGTCGAACACCCATGAAATCACTTGATCGAAATCCAATGATGTGAACTTATCGTCGAGTGCGAAGAACTTGCCATTGAGGCATGCAAGCTCTAAGGTACTGGAAGGGAGTCTCTCGATCAAATTCCTGGATAATGAGTTGATGTCGATGGAAAGTGACTGTGTCGAAGGAGGGCTATAATGAATCCCACATCATCGATGCGAGACGAGAGGATGAAAAATGATTTTGGATGATACAGAGAATCAAAGGTAAATGTAACTGTAAGAGGACAATTGTTGAACATATCAGTAACACAACTGTAAATTTCGTAGCTTTTGGATCCATAGGATCGGCGATCATGATGACGTGGTAGAGATCAAATGAAAGGAAAAAATGAACGGCCCAAACCCACGAAGGTTAATGATACAAAGGAAGATATCCCAACCCGACACGAAGCAAAGAGTGTCATGTTCAAGAGTAAGCTGCCGACATGACTCAATAGATTTCCAAATTTCCTCCCACCATTTCTGGTGAGTACCCCAATTATTTTTTAGTCGCAAGCTTGAAGGGGATAGCATATGCTTGCACTGTAAGTTCATCCTTTAGATGAATCCGACCTAGTAAGTTTAATGAGCCCTAGGAAGGAGAAGCTCATGTTCATCATGATGACGAATCCGATGTCATTTAATAGTTTAATGAGTCCGACAAAGGTGTAGCTCAATATCTTTTTCATGTTTAGAGAGTTTGAAAAAGACACGTAAAAATAAAATTCCACATGGTCCCTTTTCATACATTTGTGTCTCTCGACCTTGAAAAGGTAGAAAACAATACTTGAGAGAACTGCTTGACGATTTCAGTCAAGGAGTACCTTTTTCGTAAATAGTGCCTTCTAGCTCGAAAAATGGGTAAACTTATACTGGGCGCACGATGTTTCACGTTCGTTAACGAGTTCGAAATGACAAGGGCTCGACCATATTTTCATTTTTAAAGGGTCGGAAAAGAGTTGAATGCAGACCCCCCTTTTTTATTCTCTTTAACGAGTTAAAAAGGGAAAAATACTCAACAATCTTTTCATATGGGTTTAATGAGTTGAGAAAAGAGCTGAAACGTGACTCATCGTCATCGTCGAAATTCCATCACCTGTTGCTACACAGGTAAGGCAAAGTGTATTATTGAGTCCTTGAGGCAAAATAGGTCAAAAATATTAACAAAACCTGGTATTTTCATGAAAAAATGAATAAAAAGGGGAAACGTAAATATATTTTTACCATTTACCATTTTACCTTTGCAGTAAAGACTTTTTACCCACTTTTGCCCTAGTTTTTTTGGAGCAGATTACGAGAGATCCGGGAGGTAAATCGACGAGCCGTCAGTTCCAGGTAACAAAAAAAGCCTTGAGCTCCATTTTCATGACATTTATTTATGTTTTTAGCCATTTTTTGGATTTTTAGGGAAGTTTTCAAAAAAAAAATTCATCCTCGGTCGGCGTGATTTTTGGGCACGGGATCACACCGGCCAAGGGTTATTTGCATATCCATTCATGCCGACTGGTGCAACTATTTCTAAAATAGGTGTGTCGGTACCGTGGATAGGGAAAAAACATTTTTTCTCAAGAATTTACTGTTAAAACTTGAATTTTATGTGTCAAAATTGATGATTGACTCAAATAAATGGCTTTTGTAAGAGAGAAATCGTTGAAAATGGTGGATTGGAAGGAAAGAGAACACTGAGATGTGAACACCTAGGAAATCAATGATCCAAATTTCCTGGAGGCTTTGAGGGCTTGTGGGCTCCTCAATTTTTTCCTTACACCAGGGATGCGGTCCCAACCCGAATTGCTTCGGTACTTTATAAGTCTTTGGGACATCAATCGTGAGATTTTTGTCATTGGGGACCAGGGGCTGGAGTTGACAACTTTAGACATCTACTTCATCACTGGGCTATCCTGCAGAGGTGAGCCAGTGAACTTGTATGGGTCATGTCTGATCAGGGCAAGCATATCTTTCCTGCTTGCCGAGCATTGTCCCGAGGCCCTAAAATCCAAAAGTGGGAAGATCGAAATTTATAGTGTACGGGATTTTACATTGAGGGTGCTTCTATTGACCATCAATAGAGTGGCGAGGTCCCAGGCGGAACATGAGACTAACAAGTCGAAGTTCCTTTATGCTATTGATTGCACAACTCCTACAATCTTCAACTGGGAAGAGGCCATGAAGATGAACATCAAGCACCAGTCATCCAAGGCTAAGACAGGAAATTTGAAGCAATTTGGCTTTGAATCAGTACTTGTGACCTTTTTCCTAGAACGAGTGCCATTGTTCCAGTATCAGTTGATTAAGTTTGATCCTCCTGTGCCATGTGATCCACGGATGGCCCGTTGGAGCCATTTGATGCCCAGGATCAGTGGGGGTCAACAAATGTCCTATTGACCAGCATTCTTTTCGTGGCTACGACGACAAAAAATCATCGTGGAGGACTGGCCATACATTGACACTAATTTCCATGGAGACCTGGATATGTCCTTGCCAGATGGGGAGGACTTTGATGACAAAGGTAAAAACCAAATCAAATTTTTGATTTTGATGTTTTTTAAATTGTTTTTGGTATATGCATGCTTATAAAATTTCTCTTGTGTATGCAGATGTTGGACCAGAGTGGCCAGCCGGGATGTCCCTGATAGCCAGGCGCTATCCCCATCCTATTGATGCTGTCACCCCTTATCAAGAAGGGAGCGATAATGAGGAGGAGATTGCGAGGAACCTCGAGGGGTTGACTCATGGTATCCCAAAGTATGCTCAGATAGGAGACATGCCTCGACGGTACTAGAGGCACATAGTGGGAGTCTCAGATCGGATCCACCGATTGCTGAGTCGTGTCGTACGAGCTATCTCATGATATCATGACCACCATGCTGAGTAGTTCCTAGGTCCAGTACTTACATATTTTTTTAGGCTTGGATGCCACGGATGTACGAGGCTTGTGAGCTACCAATGTTATTATGGACATACATATTATTTTTTTGGGTTTTGATGTATCAAACATTCACACGCACGCACACACACACACACACACAGATATATGTTGTATTTTCCTGTTTATTATGGTACAAATGGCTTGCCTTATCTTTTACATGTTTCGCAAATGTCTATCCAACACGTAATTAGCTAATGCATCTGTTAATGTATTCATGCGTCTAGGAATATGATGATATGTAATATAATCAAAATGTCTTTCCAACAGATGGATACGAAGATACATTCATAATATTTGAGGGTTCTTGACGGAATATTGCCCGTTGAGTTGAAGGACGATAATCTGTGAATCCAGGTTGAAAACCAATGCTCTGATACCCAAAGTAATGGCTTCTGATAACAGTTTGATGACCACATTGTACTCAGCAATGTTGTTGGTTGTATGACCTAGGCAGATACCATCAAGGTCGATCAACTCACCGTTAGGGTTATAGATAGCCCATGTCGCGGATGATAAGTTTAGGGTACTACGGTAAGCACCATCTGCGAAACCAACGTGAGGAGATGAAAACATCTACAAAGAAAGAAAAACATAGTAAATAGGAACGCTATTTGAAAAATTTCACACAAAACCATGATGTACAGAAATGAATCACACACTAATGTACATAAGTAACCATGCAAGATGAACTAAGCAAAGTAATTTTTGAGGTAAAGCCCGTTGCGGGGCTTATCGAGAGGATTTCCTTCATAATCAATAATCTCATAGGCACCTTTATGCAAAACACATTTTACAATATAGGGCACGTGCCACATAGGTTCGAACTTGTCTGCCCCCAGCTTGTTGTTACCTTGGTCGTATAGCAGGACCAAATCACCCTTAGAGAAAGTGTTAGGGGAGACCGACTAGTTGAAAGGGGTTTTGACCCATTTCTTTTATGCTTCGATGACCATGGTAGAGAGACGACGAGTCTCGTCCAGTCATTCTAAATATAAGAGGCGTTCCTCTTGAGGTGATGTTTCAGGGAGGAGTTCAACAACTAACTTAAGTGAAGAAATCTCACATTTGATCGACAATGTTGCTTCCAGACCATAAACCAACTAGAATGGTGTGAAACTAGTGGCGTCTTTGGTTAAAGTTTGGTAGGCCCACAAAGCTGAAAAAGCATGAGATGCCAATTTGACTTGTGCATCTCAAACTACGCTGAAGCATGGTGACCAAAGCTTTGTTCACAGCTTCAACTTGGCCGTTGGCTTGAGGGTAATATGGGATCAAGCCATCGTGGCACAAGCCCAATGCAGATGTCAGTTCTGCCATCATGTAATCTCTGAAATGGGAGCCATGATCTGTGACAATGGCTTGGGGTACACCGAACTTGGAAATAACATGGTTAAAAAGGAATTGAGATGCCGTCTTACCATTTGCAGAATATGTAGGCATCACTTCAGCCCATTTGGTTAAGTAATCCACAACAACGATAATGTAGCAATGCCCCCCTACCGAATGAGGGTTACATGTCATAAAATTGATGCCCCATTTGACAAAGGGACCAATGATAATGACGGGGTGTAGGTGAGCAGGTGGGGTGCGCATATTGTGTTGGTAGATTTGGCATTCGTGACACTTGTGGACAGCAAGAATGCAGTCTTTGAAGATGGACAGCTAGAAATAACCAGCGCGAAGGATTTTCTGAGCTGTAGCATAACCAAACATATGACCACCACATGCCCTGGAGTGGCAATCATTGAGAGCTCTTTTAGCTTCCTCAATCATGAGGCATTGACGAAGAACATAATCGACACCGACACGGTATAAAGTATCACTAATAATGCAGTAGGGTTGAGAATGATGTTGAATCCTTCGACGATCATCTTTGGTCAACACGGACCGAAACGTGGAGGTTTGGAGATACACGATGATATCACTGTACCATGGATCAAGGGTGCTAATCATGAAAAGGGTCTCATCTGGGAGTTGTTCATCTGCACTAGCAAGGAGAGCTTTGGAGGGAAGGGAAAAAATCAATTCAACGAAAACAAGTGACTTCTTAGATTTGGCCGTAGTGAAGACCAAATTGAATTCTTGCAAGATAACGATCCATTTAGAATATTTTCCCTCCAGCAACTGACGAGTCAGGATGTAGGTCATAGGGTTGCATTCATAAATCACTGTAGTCATTCATAAGAGAATATAATGCTGAAAATGTTAGGGTCCAACCCTAACCCCCTTATTTATGTAATAGGATCGAGTCATAATTATAGTTACTTAAAGAGTCAATAAAACCCATATTAATAATTGTAAGTGGTTAACCCACATTTAATGAAGGGACCACAGTTAGTTGCAAATGGGCCATGGTATTAGATAGATGGTATTAATAAGAGCCATGGTATTGCCCCATGGTATTGCATGTTTGAATCCTATATAAAGGATAGAGACTCCCCTCGAGGAGCATCGTGTCTTATTTTGTAATTGAGCTAAGCTCTATTGGAGGTTGCCCCCTCGAAGAGGCAAGTGAACATTACTTTCTGAATAATAAAATACTTGTTGTTATTTCTCATTGTTCTATGTTCTGGGTATATTTCTTCGCATATTTGGTATTTTGGTATTGTCTTGCAGGTTAAGAGCATAACAAGTGGTATCAGAGCGCTTTCCAGGGCCGGTGGGATCTCCAATTTTTAGCAAATATTTTTTTTTGGCTAGAGACGTGTTCCAGCGTCTTTAAACCATGGGATCTATCATTGAGCGCATAAACCTGCGGATTTGGGGAGGCATGCATGTAGGAAATACAAGAGGTTCTCACGCTTGTTGGACTCCCTTGTAATCCCTGTGGGTACCCCTTCGAGTAGTAGCGCATTAGAAAGAACCGCGCACGAACTGTCTTCCAAGTACCCTATGGGTATATTGGAAGCCCCCTAGCTCACTTGAAACCTCGCCATAGATAAACCGTCAGCCGTCTTGCTGCTACAGTACACCGAGAACAACACTCGGGGAGATTACTTGTGCGTATGATAGGGTAGTCAGGTTGTACGGCTAAGGGTATGGTTGATCCTCCTTGGTTAGTGCCCTGAAAGATTGGGCCGAGTACTACTGTTAGACCCTTATGTATATTGTGATCTGTAGCACCTGACACTCCTGGAGACCATAGTTCCCTTCTCTATCTCTGGATCACGCATCATCTTTGCCAGATCAGATCTCGCAGGTGGGGTTTTGTCACAGTAGCAGCAATCAATTCCGTTGTTCAGATCTATCAGATCAGCCATTCAGATTTATTAGATCGGCCATTCAGATTTATCAGATCCATCAGATCTACCATCTAGATCTAACAGTTTGGGCTCTGTAGCCGTCGCAACAATCAGATCTGCCATTTAGATCTGACTAATTGTGTGGGTTCCTATACCTGGGTATGATTTTCGTAGGACTTTAGGCAGCATTGAATTTTCTGGGATTCGGCCATTGGGGACCCCCAGGACGCTTATGGGAGACTTAGCCCATAAGAATCAGGTCGACGCATTGAGCAAGGTGGTACCATTCAATTGTTAGTGCCAAAAATTTAGGGTGGTCCCAAATTTCAAGTACATCGGATCGGTGCATGGTACAAACTAGAGCTCAAGCTATGGCCAATGAGAGGATTGACAACCTTGAATCAACATTGAAAGATGTACTGTTGCAGCTGAAGAACTTAAATGAAACACTCTCAAAGGGCAAGATGGAGGAATGCGCAGAGGCATATATTGGCAATGAAAACATTGAGGGTGAGCCTAGCCAGTATCTTCATCTCTTTGGCACCCACCAACAATCCCAGCCGCGACCGCCCAAGCTGGAAATGTATAAATTTGATGGCTCTCACCCAGCCACATGGATAGCACAAATGGAGCAATATTTTACATTGAATCACATCATGGATGATCCGACTCAGCTTAGTGTGGGTAGCATGTACTTGGACAATGAAAGATGGCAATGTTGGCAATGGCATCAATGTCGCTATGGAAGGCCCTTAACTTGGTAGATATTCAAAAAAGCTCTTACAGATCGCTTTGACCATGAATATAATTTTTTGGGTTGTCTCACTAAGCTCTGATAGACAGGAACAGTGAATGAATATATTATAGCCTTTGAAGCCTTAACTTTCTGCACAGGAGGTCTACGCGATGAGTTCTACGTGGAATGTTTTGTTAGTGGTCTCAAAGAAGCCATACAAGCCCATGTCTGACTGAAACACCCTATCTTATGGCTACATGCTTGTAGGATAGCTCGTGAAGTAGAACGTGCATTAGCGGCCCAGTCCAATCGCCCAAATTTCATAGCCAAGGGTCGCCCCACCTAGGCTCAAAGCACTACCCAAACACTCAAGGTTCAAAAGGTGTCACCAGCAGAAATGGCAGAAAGAAGAAAGCAAGGATTGTGTTACTACTGTGATGAGAAATACTCCCCTGGGCATAAATGCAAGGAGCCCAAATTCTTTCAAATTGATGTTACTGATCACAGTTCATCGGAGGAAGCCCCACCACTTGAGGAACCAGAGGAGGAAGAAGAGGACAACTAGCAGGACAATGTACCTGAAGAACCAGTTATCTCACTGCATGCTTTGGCAGGGATTTCTTCCCCCCAAACTCTCAAAATCAGAGGTTTTATTAAGCATCACCTAGTAGTAGTCTTGATTGATAGTGGCAGTACACAACTTTATCCATCAAAGAGTCGTGAAAGCAGTGCATTGTTTTGTCCGAGCAGTTTCTAACTTCTAGGTCCAAATTGTTGATGGAGGGACAATGAAATGTGAAGGCCACTGTGAAAATGTCAAACTTCAAATGGGGCATTATCAGTTAAAGACCCACATGTTTGCCATACACATGGGAGGGTGTGACATTGTCTTAGGTGCTAAATGGCTTCGCACACTTGGCCTAATCACAATGGATTTCCAAGAGTTATATATGAGCTTTAAGCAGAACAACCACACACATACCCTCCGCGGACTCCAGGCAGGAGCTCCCTCTATCATCAGCTCACATCGGATGGAAAAATTGTTAAAAAAGGGCCACCATGGAGTTATAGCCCAATTTAATGCCATCCAGGCCTTTGAATCCAATTCTCTTCATATTCATCCTGAGATGCAACAGATCTTAAACAACCATCTGCCAGTCTTTGACAAGCCTCATGAGCTTCCACCCTCGAGAGGGGAATATGATCATAGCATTATTTTGGTCCCAGGGGCCCAACCACCAAATGTGCGCCCATATAGATATCCGTTCGCCCAAAACAATGAAATTGAAAAAATCATCAAGGAACTCTTGGAAGCAGGCGTCATTCGTCCTAGCATTAGTCCTTATTCATCGCTGATGGTCATGGTGCTCAAGAAAGATGGGGAATGGCGTATGTGTCCAGACTTCAGGGCCCTCAATAAGTTGACGGTCAAAGATAAATTTCCCTTCCCGGTTGTCGATGATTTGCTGGATGAAATAAATGGGACTCAATTCTTTACTAAGCTCAACCTTCGCTCGGGCTATCACCAAATTCACATGAAAGAAGTAGACATTCCAAAGACTACTTTTCGAACTGATGAAGGCCATTATGAGTTCCTGGTCATGCCATTTGGTCTTTGTAATGCCCCATCCACATTTAGAGCCTTATGAACCACCTGCTCAAACCATATCTCAGAAAATTTGTCCTTGTTTTCTTTGATGACAGCCTCATCTACAGTCGCATCTGGGCCACACATCTTCAGCATGTAGATCTGCTCTTGCAATTGCTCTGCAAGAATAAATTATTTGTCAAGATGTCGAAGTGCTCTTTTGGCATGGAAGAAGTTGAGTATTTGGGGCACATTGTGGGGCATGAAGGTGTCAAGATGGACCCCAAAAAGATCCAGGCAATGTAGGATTAGCCTCAACCAAAGACCTTGAAGAGCTTGAGAGGATTTTTGGGTCTCATAGGCTACTATTGCAAATTTTGTCCACAATTATGGTCACATTACTAGGCCCCTCACTCAACTCCTCAAGAAAAATTCATTCCTCTTGAATGATGAAGCACAACAGGCCTTTATATCTCTCAAACATGCCATGTGTTCCACTCCAGTCTTAGCACTACCCGACTTCACCAAATCTTTTGTGATTGAATGTGATGCTTCTGGTACGGGTATTGGGGTGGTCTTAATGCAGGAAGGTCGACCCTTGGCCTTCACAAGCCAACAACTAAGTGGGAAGAATTTGGGACAATCTACCTATGAGAAGGAGATGATGGCCATCTTACATGTAGTAGATACCTGGCGACCATACTTATTGGGGCGACATTTCCAAATCCGCACAGACCATCAAAGCCTTAAATATTTTTTGGAGCAATGCCTATCCTCGCCACAACAAAATAAATGGCTTGCCAAAATGCTGGGATATGATTATGAGATAATTTACAAGAAAGGGCGCGAAAATATTGTAGTAGATGCATTATCCTGCCAATTTGAGGAGGAAAGTACCCTGCTCGCAATTTCCCTTCCCATTCCAGAATGGATTGAAGAGGCTCGCAAGGAATGGTTTTCACATCCCTGGCTCTCCCAACTCATTAATCAATTGCAGGTGGATCCAAATTCCACAGTGGGCTACTCGTGGCAGGATGAGATTCTTCGTTATAAGGACAGATTCGTAATATCAACAACATCCACCTTCAAAAGCCACATTTTGGCGGAGTTGAACTCATCTCCCACTGTAGGACATTCAGGATTTCAGAGGATGTATGCTGGCACTCGAAGATCATTTTTTTGGACAGGCATGAAAAATGACATTCTTACTTTTGTAGCTAAATGCAATGTCTGTCAGTGACACAAAGGATAAACAATCAAATCCCTAGGCACATTACAACCATTGCCCATCCCGGCCTCAATCTGGACGAAGGCTTCTATGGATTTCATTACGGGTCTTCTAAAGTTAGGAAACAAGTCAGTCATCATGGTGGTCATGGACAAACTTTCTAAGTATGCTCATTTTTGTGCCCCACCCCACCCTTTTACACCGACTTTGGTCACTCAATCTTTCATGGATCAGATCTTCAAATTGCATGGCATGCCCACCTCCATTGTGTCTGATCGTGACCCGATATTCACCAGTAACTTTTGATAGGAACTCTTCCGACTACAAGGTACCCAACTACAACTCAGTACTTCCTATTATACACAAACTGATGGTCAAACTGAAGCAGTCAACAAATGTCTGGAGACCTACCTTAGGTGTTTCACTTCACAAAATCAACATCTTTGGGTATAGTGGTTACCTCTAGTCGAATGGTGGTATAACACCAACTATCATGCCACCACCAAAATGACTCCATATGAAGTAGTTTATGGTCAATTCCCTCCTTTCCCTACTTCTTATATCAAGGGATGCTCGAAGGTACAAGCAGTGGATCAACTCCTACGAAACCGCACAACCACGCTGGCCCACCTTAGAGAGAATCTTCATCAAGCCCAAAACTGCATGAAGCAACAAGCAGATCAACATCGCTCAGAACACCAATTTCAAGAATGGGATCAAGTATTTTTGAGGCTGCAACCATAGAAGCAAACACCACTCAAAGACAAGGGTTGTCAGAAATTATCTCCAAAATTCTACGGACCATATCAAGTACTTCAGCGCATTGGAGAAGTCGCCTACAAGCTAGCTTTGCCACCCACTGCAAAAATCCATCCAGTCTTCCATGTTGCATGCCTCAAGAAAGTGATTGGGAACCATTGCAGAATTAAAACTAGTCTACCTGAAGTGGATGAAGAAGGGTCAATCTGGCTCCAACCTGAACAAGTTCTTGACACACGAGAATGACACCTACGTGGCTACATGGTCAAGGAAGTCCTCGTCAAGTGGAAAGACACCTCTCCGGAAGATGCAGCCTGGGAACCAGCTACTATCCTTCAGCATTTTACACAGCTTCAGCCTTGAGGACAAGGCTATTCTTATGGGGGAGGGCATGTTAGGGTTTAACCCTAACCCCCTTATTTATGTAATAGGATCGAGTCATAGTTATATTTAAGTAAAGAGTCAATAAAGCCCATATTAATAATTGTAAGTGGTTAACTTGCATTTAATTAAGGGACCACAGTTAGTTGCAAATGGGCCATGGTATTAGATAGATGGTATTAATAAGAACCATGGTATTGCATGTATGAATCCTATATAAAGGATAGAGACTCCCCTCGAGGAGCATCATGTCTTATTTTGTAATTGAGCTCAACTCTATCGGAGGTTGCCCCCTCGAAGAAGCAAGTGAACATTGCTTTCTAAATAATAAAATACTTGCTATTATTTATCATTATTCTATGTTTTTGGTATATTTCTTCACATATTTGGTATTCTGGTATTGTCTTGCAGGTTAAGATCATAAAAAAAACATTGAACAACCTGGACGGCAGCCAAAGCCAACTTCTCGACATGTGCATAACGCATTTCGATGTCGAGGAGATTCCGACTCAGGTAGTAGATCACGTGTTTAGCGCCTTCGTCGTCGTTTTGAACCAACACCATAGCTATGGTGCTAGGGGCTGTGACTAGGTAAAGGAAGTAATATTGATAATAGTCTGGTGGATGCAACAGGGGAGCATTTATGAGGACATCCTTAATATCATCAAAATATTTTTGGGCTATCTCGTCCCATGCAAAGGGTGTTCCTTGTTTGAGAAACCGGGTAAATCTTGTAGCTAGCCCAACATAGTTGGGTATAAACGATGAATAAAATTGGCCTTTCCCTAGAGGCTCTGGAGTTGGTGCATGAAGATGGAGGGGTTAATTTTAGAATGGCATCGACTTTTAGTAGATCCAAGCGGATTCCGTCCTTGGAAACGATGAAGCCAAGGAGTCATCATGTTTCCACACAGAAAACACATTTGTGTGGATTTAACTAGATGTTATAGTGTCTGCAGCGTAGTAAAATCTGCTAAAGGTGGTTTGGGTGATCTCGTCGCTTACAAAAATGGGTAGGAAGGTCATCCAAGTAAGGTTGGACAATGTTGCGAATATCATGAAATGAATAGGACATTACTCGTTGAAATGTGGCCTGACATTTTTGAGGCTGAAAGGGAGCTTCTTGTACATGAATGTACCCCATTGGAAGATAAAGGCTGTCTTCTCTTGGTCAGCGTTGCGATATTGATCTGGTTATAACCAGAAAAACCGTCCATAAAGGAAAACATCTCGCTCCTGGCACATCCATCAATGATTTGATCAATGAAGGGAGTAGGATAGTTGTCTTTTGGACAAGCATGATTAAGATCATGATAATCAATGCAAACGCAGATCTGCCTTGTTTTTTAGTCACCGAGACAATATTGGATGCCCAGTCTGTAAGAGGAATGGGATAAATGAACCTAGCTTTGAGAAGCTTTTCGACTTCGCCCTTAATAACAGCGACCTTCCTAGGGTGCACCGGACGAAGTCTTTGGCGAACAGGTTTCGCATTCAGATTCGTTGGTATTTCATGAACCACAATGCTGGGATCAATTCCAGGAATTTCTTCGTAAGACCACGCAAACACATCACGAAATTCCTGAAAAAGATGTGTATATGTCTTGATCCCATATGGAGAACAAGATACCCCGATATGAACGTGTTCAATGACATCATGTTTGATAGAAATGTCAATCGACATCATTTGGGTAATATTACCCAAATTTCCTTTCGACCATATGTCATGAGTAATAGTCGGTGGTGGAAATGGAGAAGAGGACTCTTCAAAAGAGGTAGACACGACCGCCGGGCGAGGCATGAACAAGTAGCAATGATGGGCATCGAACCATGGTGGTTCCTCGAGAGACATGATTTCCATGATACCTTCATCAGCGAGGAAGGTCTCAACTAAGGGATCAGATGATTCCAAAGTGCCAAGCTAGGGGGATTGAGAATACATATCAAGAGAGGTCTTCGAGATATGAGAATCAAGGAATGTAGAGCTTGCAACCAAAACAATTTCCATGTAATTCACTTCGGCGGGAATAAGCGGCATGACGTCGCCCCAAGCATCAACTAGATCTAGCACAGGTATGACCCAGGGATCAGATTTGACTGAGATCATGTTGATGAAGGCAACATGAGGAGGTGGGAGTGGAAAAATCCCCATTGAGGTAGAATGTTTGAAGAGACCTGCCCCCACACTCTCAAAGGAAGCACTAGAGTGCTTGACATGTTGAACGTTGCCATCAGACGAGGAAGAGGCAAAGAAAGACAACTAATGTATGGTGACAATCATCCCTTGATGGGGAAAACGGATCACATGAAACAAAGAGGAGGCCATGGCATGCATGGCATGAGTCAAACTTCGGCCAAGTAGAAGATTATAATTGAGATTGGCCTCAACAATCTCTACTTTGATTTGCACTGTCTTGCCTTCCAGAGTGATGGCAAGGTTGGGTAAGACACCAAAGGGTCGCGAATCGTGCCCATTGAAAGATTCCAAAGCATTCAAAGATTGGTTTAGTGCAGGGGAACCAATAGCCTTCCAACACATGGTTGACATGATGCAGGTAGAAGCACTTTCATCGATGATAGTGTGGTGGATGGTCTTTTCATTAATGATTACTTGAAAAAGAAAGGCAATATGATGAGGGAGTCTTGGAACATGGTTCTCTAGATCGAAACAGATCAAATTAGAATCAGTGGGATCAATGCCCCCGATAGCTGACAACAAAGATTTTCGCTGCAATGGGCAGCTCTAGAGTACCTCGAGAGCCGACATAGCTGACGACTCCAGAGGCAAATCTTCAACAATATTGTAATGTTGAGCGGCTCGGGCGTTGGGATTATACGAGGATTTCCATTGCACACCTTGAGAGTGTGGCCGTATAGTGGAATCAAGGTTAGGGTGCTCAATTTGTAGAGGGCCAGAACTCGGGGTAGAAGAAGAAGGTGTAGCTTCTTTTTCTTTCCCTGCTGTTGGAGTTGGAGTTTGATAATATTTTGAGCGGGTAGCCACATTAATGGGCGTGCTCATCATGAACACTTGAGATTCAGAGGAAGCAGATCGGGGTTGGTCTACCATCTGGGTCTGCTGATATGAAAAAGGCTCTTTGAGGACAGTAAGGGTCCTCGTGAGCAAATGACTAACTTCGGATCGTCATGGACAATCCTTAGTATAGTGATCCTCCTTGAAAATGAGGTAGGGATACTTAGTTTTCCATTACGAAGATTCGCCACCAGACAATTTGGGATGACCTTGTTTCAGGGCATCGCTTTAGCTTTTCCTTTGCCTTTCTTTTTTCCTTTTGAGGATTTGTCTACTGCGATAGATTGGACAGTCTGGACCTCTGAGGTTTTACCAGTGCCTAGAAGGGTTTGAGATGAACTGTTAGGAGCAGCATTCGAGACCGATTTCTATTTGGAAGAAGTTTTGGTAGGGGCCTGACGTGGGAACAGATGATGGACGCAGAGCATTGGGTAATAATTCGTATAAGGTGCCATACTGAGAGTAGACTAGGTCCAAGTACTAGGCACGAGTGATGGCTTGCTCTTCAGTGATGCATCCACCCATGGCTATATCGCGAGCAATTGGGGCTACAAATGATTTGGTAAACCATTCGGTGAGAAACTGATCAGCTATCTCGAACTTGATCAGTCGACGTCTATGTCTCCATTCATGGATATGATCATAGATGTGTGTCGCAATGTCTTGCTTAAGCGATGTGAGCAGATAGGTGCCCATTTCATAATGAACCGACAGTTGAAAATGCGTGAGAAAGGCCATGGCTAATGAATTGAAGTCATGAAAAGTACTTCGAGGTAGCTCGATGTACCATTTTGCTGCGGCACCCGTGAGGGTTCGTTGGAAAAGATGAAGATGAATGGAATCGTCCACATATGAGTTTGACGAGCACCAAAGGTGATATGTCATCACATGGGCTTGAGGATCTTCTTTAGCTTTTCCATCGAACTTTGGGAAATCACTTGGTATCTTGGACGACACCGGAGGCTAGTGCAACGAATGAAGAATCGGATCATTCTTAAGATGCGATACATCGAGAAACTCAAGTGTAGCCAAGAAAGGTAATTGAGTGTTAAAAGGCATGGGTGGTCGATAGGCGGGCCCATAAGGAGGAGCCCATCCCTGCTGGTAAGGATTTTGACTCCACAATGGGGGGTTTTGGTCATATGGCATCTGAGGTTGCCCCCATTGCAGTTTACCTTGACCAAAGGGAGGATTCAAACCTTGAATACCTTGAAACTGTCGATGCACAGGTTGTTGATGGGCAACGTATGGGTTAAAAGGCTGTTGAGCCTATTGACCTTGGACATATGGGTATGGGACCTGTTGTCTTGGAACATAGGGCTGTTGGGCTTGTTTTCCTTGAACAAGAGGGTTATGGATCGACAGTCTTTAGGCATAAGGTTGATATGCGTGTTTCCCTTGAACGTAGGGATTGTGTACCTGGTACCCTTGGCCGGCAGGATTTTGAACCTATTGGCCCTGTTAGAGTCGGTCGAGTAGCCCTCCACCAGAGATCAAAAGCTCTTTGAATTTCATAGTTAGGTGTCTCATCAGTGTGATCATGTTGCATTCTGTTAGGCATGCCATAATCTCGGTGGAAGGAGTTTATGTCGTTATTCCCCTCTTGTTTGGCACTGCTGGTTCAGGCTTGTTCAAATAAATAAAGTCCTCAAAGGGTCATTCATTTTGCTTTAAGTTTTTAGGTTTTAGGTCTAGGGTTGAGTCTAATTTTGTCTTGAGATGTCATCAAGGACCAGCAAGCTAGAGGGATGTCCTTCATTAAACATTTCTCATCATTGTACAACTAAATTTTTACCTTGTTCTCAAAAACTCTGTTTTTGAAAACAAGGTCATTATCTCATTTTTGTAAAAATGATCAAAATTTCAAATTCTTCAAATGTCAAAGTGCAGCCTTGGTCTCCTTTGCCAAAGCATCCCAGAAGCTATCCCTGCAAAAATTTTAAGAAGAAATCATCATTTCAACCAATTTTTCAAAGAAATGAAATTAAAGGTCAGAGCCAATTAAAGCAAAAAAGTGTCAACATTCAAACATTACAAAGTGGGTTTTGGGCAAGTAAAAAATTAAAAGGAAGCCTATAAAAGCATGCCATCCCTCATTGGTAATTCATTTTCCTCTCAACACTCCAAGAGAATAGTTGTCAAGTCGATTTCAAAGTTCATTGGGCGAATTGAGCAGTTGCAGCAGCGCGCTACGCATTAGAGGAGGCGTGCTACGCATTGGAGGCGCGCTACACATCAGCGCGCATTTTCCAGTTCAAATTAACTCAGGCGCTACGCATCAGGCTGGGTGTGCTACACGTTGGGTTTCTTGCTCAGGAAATCGCCAGCAAGCCATCAAAGCTACTTCTCTCTCCAAATTTTTTCAGGTAGGCCTCTAATCCATGGTGGTTTTGGTTTGGCTAAGATGAATGAGCAATGAAAATGAAAAAATGCCATGCTAATATGGAGTAAAACCCTACCTTGCTGTATCAAATATTAAAATTGCAAATGTGCTAGGTTTTCATTGAAATTTGCTGCCCAAGGTTACCCATTTTCCCATTCCTCTTTCCCCATATTTTCCTCACCATTTTCCTTGACATTTTCCATGCAAATCATATAATTTCCCTACTAAAAATCATTAAAATCCCCAAAACCTACTAATTCCTAAAATCCTATGTAAATTTCCTAAACCCCACTTCCCATTACAATCCTACAAATTATGATTGTATATGTTCCATGTTCCTTTCCTAAAATTTCCTTTCACATTTGTTTTCCCTAATCCCCTCAATTTTCCCTTTTCCCTAACATTTCCCATGTGTGTTTGTCCCCTTGGTAACAACATTTAAACAAGTCAAAACAACAGTTCATTGGGTGCACAGTCAGCATTATTTTTCAGTCACTTGCCTCCAGAACCATGTCAGAAACCGAAACAGATTATGAGCAAAGTGATGACCGTGAATCAACACCAGAGGTAGAGGTGCCAAGGAGGCATCACAGGGGTGGTAAGGGTGGTCAGCATGTCAGGGAGGAACCCACCTCTTTGGCTTATCTACAAGCTTGTCCACTTGCAGTGTCATGTTTCCGATATCTATCATGCTATGAATATTGTGAGAGAATCTCCCAAATTCAACACCACAAGGAATTGGCCCGCTTGTTTGTCCTACATTTGCACAATGGGCATGTGAATCTTGCAGGAGTGGACTTCACATTGTCACCTGAGATTGTTGCTCAAGCAACAGGGATACCCAATATTGGAGAAGAATGGAACAAGCGCCAGCAGTTGGACAGATTTCATTATGATCCATATATCAAACCTGCATATATGAGGTACCTAACTGGTGTTTTTCCCTTCAGATTCTTAAGAGACGAGTATGCACCTTTGATGAGGATCATCATTCACTATTTCACTTGTGAGGGCAGATTTTCATGTTTGTATTCATACCATATCCGTTTTTTGATGCATTTCACACGGGTACGAATGATGAACATTCCATTCTTCATGTGTCGAAATATAGAGAGGATGGTGCCCTTGGTGCAAAGAAAGAGCCCAGCACAGCAACACAAGAGCATCTATCATTATGCACTGATTAAGATTGTGATCATGCATCAGTTGGCACAACAGGGTATTCCATGGGAGGATTTCATTTCTCGTGACTTGTTCACAGTGCCACAACCACCTCCTGAGGTTGTCCGTGATGAGGGAGGGCCTTCACATTAGTTTGATATTCTAGAGCCCGAGCATGTCAACACTCCTCCTTATGTTACATATCAGAGAGGCCACAGGGTCTTATTTGCATCTGCACGGTGAGTATTATCTCCACATCAGGTGGAAGGGGTCTCGCCTTCTTCATCAGCACAACGAGTGTTATCTCCACATCAGGTGGAAGGGGCCTCGCTTTCGACAGCAGCACAGGTACCAGAGAGAGGCAAGCAGCCCAAGATTGATGAGGGGCCATCAGGTGTTCCAGGCATAGATGTTGTTGACCTTGATATCATTTCTCCTAGCCTAGAGTCAGAGGAGATCATCCAGTAGCTAAGAGCTGAAAATGACTTGTTGCAGCAAAAATTGGAGATGGAAAATTGGACAATTACTTATTTGGAGCAGCGCAACAAGCAATTAGAGGATGAACACTCTCTTGATGAGTTGCGGAGGATCCGAGAAGATCAAAAATTGGCTCGCAAGAGACCCGGTGATTTGACACCTAAGGAGCAAAGCTCTATGCTCATTTAGGTGAACACACATCTAGAGAGGTTAATAGCAAAGGCAAATAGGGACAAAGACATGCTCCGACACATGAAGAATCACTATTGGGCTCGAATGCATGTGTGTAAAGCAAGAATGAAGGCGCTCAAAGGACGGTTGGCCAAGGCACTAAAACGGAGGAAAAGGCCCGATACCCTTCATATTTTGGTTGAGGCTACCTTGAAGGAGCATGGTGCTCAATGATGCACTTCCAGCTCAAATTTCAGGAAATTTTGAGCAATTTTGGTCAATTTTGACTTTTTTGTGCCACACACAGGTTTTTGCTCTCAACGCGTAGCGCGCCGCGCGCTACCCTGAAGATGGGCAAGTCCATTCCTCAAAAACTCAGCATTTTTGGATTTTTCATGACAAATTACACTTTCTCAGAAATTACCAAGACATTTCATCAGGTTTTGAGCCCTCAGAAGGTCAAAAAACATGCAAAAAATGACTTTCTGCCACTTTTTGGACACACAGGGAGCAGTCTTGGGAGATTGCAATTTTGGAGGGGAAAATTACCACCAAATTGAGAAATTCCACTTGGGCTAGAAAGTAGACATCCATAACTTTCCAACAAGCCTACTTTTGCCTCATTTGGATGCCGGGAAGTGCCTCAAAAGTTGGCTCAAAGGCGCGCTATGTGTTGAGGATTGGGGCGCTACGCATCAGGGAAGTTTGCCAAATTTTCACCTACAGCTCAGCAAAACGCAGATTTGACTAGTTTTGACTTTTTGGAGTGGTTTTTCATCCTCCTTGATGTAATTGATGTAATTTTATGATGTCATGGCACTTATTTATCTCTTCTAGAAGATTCATTCATAAAAAGTCAAAAATTTAATGAATGAATTGGTTTCCTAGCTTATAGAGGCAAGTTGTTTTGATTGCCTAGATTGTAGTGCTCAGTTTAGAATTGGTTGAAACAGCTCCTAGGATGATGAGCTCGACCCCTAGAGGCAAGGAAAGGTGTTAGCTTGCCTATATTATGTATTTTCTTAGTCATTTTCATGGTTGGACTCTGGAGGGATTAGCTTCTATTGTATTACAATTTGTATCTCTACAATTTTGGCAAAGGAAAGACCAGGGTTTTGCAGCACTGTTTGGGATTCCTATGGTTATTTGTGTTGATGGTGTGTTCTCTCATGTACTTGTAATATTTGTTATGTGTATCAATTTCCTATTTCTCTTTTCTGCACATTAAGTAAATGAAGTGTTAAGGTAGAATTCATAATTTATATGCTATGCCTTTAAGTTTGCTTAATATCTATGTTTTCCTCTGTCTAAAGAGAACTCTTGATGGTTTCTTGCTCTCTTTAGATCCTCACCGGTCATTCCTAATCATTCACTTAAATCAAAGGCATCAAGACAATCTCCTACCTTGCCCCAAAAAGACCTCTGCAAAAGCTGTGTCCCATCCCCGCACCCAAAATTGCTCTCCCCCTGTTTTCCACCAAAATCCTAAAAATCTGAAATCAAACCTTCTCAATCAGTTTACTAGCCTAAAATTAGTGTTCTTATTGGTCATCTCCGCCCTTTGAAGATCTTTTGTCGAGATAGACCCGGAGAGAGTCCTCTCCTGCCCCGTAGGGATAGCTACGAGGCTAAGTGGTTTGATGTTGCCTTGGATTTTGTCTAATTCAGCCTGAGGCCAAATTCAAGTGCTAACAGGCCCTGGACAAGAGGATTTTGCACCTGCTACTGCAAGGCTTGACCTTGAACATGTCCCTGCAAGGGTTTCCCTTGTTGATACGTATACAAGGGTTGCTACTGCCCAGGTTGGTTTTGCTGACCTTGCGGTTGCAAAATTTGTCCTTAGGTTTGCAGAGGTGGGCCCTGCGAGGGTATGGGTTGAGAGGTATGTAGAGCATATTAAATCTGTTGCTGCATGGCTTGCTGCAATTGTTGAAAGGATTGACCTTGCGGTTGTTGTAGGTGACCTTGCTATGGGATAATCTGCCCTTGTTGTTGCAAAATATGTCCTTGCTGTTGCAAGGGTACTTGAACAGTTCCCGGGAAATTACCGAACTGAATCTGGCCGTAGCCAGGCTGGATGTATCACCTGGATGGGATGGTAAGGTTGATTAACCAATCCTTGAGAACCATATGGAACGTAAGGATTTTGGTATTGGACTTGAGCCCCATAGGGCTACTGATACTGAACATTTCTTGATCTAGACGGACCACCAGGATTTTGAACCTGTTGGTACTGGACATTGCTTGATCCAGTAAGGTTAGCAGGGTTGTAAATAATACTAGAAGAGGGCTGGTTTATACCAAGAATGTGAGCTTGTGATCCACTCACATTAGTGGCACCTGACACTGTAGAGACATTCAAGGTTATGCCCCCTAGGTGGTGGCACAATTTGGCCACTGACTAACGGGACAAAAGAACTGGCAGTGACAATCTTTGAAACCGCCAGTTGAGACCAGTGTTTTTAAAACTGGAACCAGTGACCGGACCGATCCACCTAATGAACCAGTTACAGATCGGAACCGGTCTAACTGGGACTAGTTTGGTCTAAACGAACTGATTTTAGAAAAATACATTAAATAATTAATTTTTAATGAAAAGAACTATTTTTAAGATTTAAAACCATGATTCCAAGCCAATAGAGACAAAATATGAAAAGATTGCTCATTTATATACCATGTAAAGGTGAATATATCAAAATGGCACCGAGTGCAATACATATCATGGACAAAATACATAAACAATGAGGCTCTAAATGGCCTCTAGAATGCAAAAACAAAGCCTACAAACTATGGGGCCAGTGGCCTACTACAAGACTCAAGTCTACATATATGATAATACTATAATAGTGATCAACATTATCACTTGAAACTTCTCATGAGTCATCATGATCAAACTCAGTTGGTTGAGTCTCGACTCCCAAACTTTGCAGTCACAAACTTCTCTATTGGTTCAACGACCGAGTCTCAAACTTCTGAAGGTATTTTGCCCTAATATTCCCTATTATTTCATTTGGTGCTCCACATGGCTTTAGATGGCCTCCTATCCCAGCCAAGTGTTGCTTGAACTTGTTAATACCCCCTCCTTGAATGGATTTTTGGCAATATTTGCAGATCATTTTTCCATCAATCATATCACAATGAGCCCATGCAATATCTCTGGCTTTTTGAGGCATGATGACTACTACTTAGCTTAAAATCTATTGTTCCACTACTCCAGCAAAAAATCAACACTCTCCAAGCTCCTAAGGAAACTCACAAACACACCAAATGAGATGTGTGAGACAAATGAGAGGGAGAGGGGCCTCTTAAAGGCTTGGAGAGGGTGTTTTTGGAGGGAAGGCACCCTTAGTTTCCCTCCAAAACCCCTAAAACACAGTCAAAAATTCACTTTTTTCAGTTGACAGTGGACGTGCCTCCTAACCGGCCGATTTAGGACATAACCGGTTGGTTTGTATCAAACTGGATGGTTCCATCCTAAACTGGCTGGTTAGGACCAGTTTTTTGCAAAAAAAAGGAGAAATTCCCCCCTTGACTGGGTTTTTTGGCCGGTTAGACCGGTAATTGGTTAGCAAGGCCAGTTTTGAAAACTATGGTTGAGACTGGCGCGTAACTGGGATTGATGATACAAGAGTGTTCGGGATGGTGGGTTGCACTGGGACTGAAGTAACAACTGGTTGGGAAGTCGTGTTCCTGACGAAAGGACCCGACGTAGGCCTGACGCCTGATGCCCAAATAGAATTATGGTTGAGTGATGAGGCACTAGGTGTGTTTAAAACTAAGTGTCCCAAAGACACATATCCGGGTGGCATGCTGGCGGGAATACCTTTTGAATAAGGGAAACCCTCGGGAGGGAATTGCAACTGCAATTCTTCCCCTCAATAGTGTATGGATTTGACACTTCAGACTCATTGGGAGAGGTGACTGGAGCATCACCTTCGGGTTCCATGTCTGAAAACAAACAATGACGAACGATTGAATGTGTACTGGGGGATAGTTCCAAAAGAACACCCGGTTGATTATACAGACTGTAAGGGCATTGTGGTGATATCTCAACAATGTCAAATAGAGGGTTCAAAGGATATATATAACTAGTCCAAGCTAACCGTTAGTGGTCGGCGAGTTCTCTGGAGTTCGAACGGGATTATCCAG
The DNA here is from genome assembly GCA_031772625.1 of Pinus tabuliformis. Lineage (NCBI taxonomy): Eukaryota > Viridiplantae > Streptophyta > Pinopsida > Pinales > Pinaceae > Pinus > Pinus tabuliformis. The sequence continues at coordinate 298,568,383 of CM062813.1, forward strand.
AGATTCCAGGTCAAAATCAGCAGATGACCCTGAATCGAAAGTAGGCAGAGGACAAGAAGATAATGGTTGAACACTCAAAACAATCGCGAGTTCAAAATTTTGGTTCTCAAATGGCTCTGATAACTCAAGAAGTGGCTCCTCGGACAATCTTTCAGACGGAGGAGAGGAAGAGGAAATGGGTGAAGCAGGTGGTTCAACCACGATGACCTTGTCTTAGTCGATAGAACAAATAACTTCAAGGATTTAAAATTTCCTTTTAAGGGAACTCACGATTTGGTCAAAAATCTAACAGGATGTTTTGGATAATGGGAAATCAATTATTTAGGACGCATAAATGATTGATTTTCTTTTATTTTTTAAGGGTCGAGAAAGAAACAAAGATGACTCTATCACTTTCGATTGGAAACGAGCTTGAAAGGACAAGTGCTCGGACGATCTTTTAATTTTAATGAGTCAAAAAGATAAAATGAATACTCTGGATGATCTAGGTAAACAAGATTACCAGGCAACCGTGAATTGCAGAATACCTCGCGGCGAACCAAGAAGTACGAGCAGGCAATTTCCTCGAATGCGTTCGGTGTATCACGTTTGCAAGGTGGACGACTCGGCTTCCTAAGGATAAAAGGATTTCAACCTAGTGGGGTCTCCCGTTATATATGTGATGGTACGGGGAGCACAAATCCATGCTAGTGTTGTCTAATGCCAAAACTAACGACAACTCCTAGGTTTACAGACGCCGGAAGACATCTCTAACCTAGACCTTTTAGATGTGATCATTAATGTCAAATGTACCTTAGATTAATTGAATTCATTTTAGAGTTGATCTTGAGTTAAGTTTCATTTTTTAGGTCTTGGCAATGCTACTTGAAAAACCTAAAATGCAACTAAATGGGACAACACCCTTTCAATTCGATGAAATTCCTACACTAGAGAGGGTAGAAACTACTCAATCAAATGCAAACAAAATGATCTTTCACTACACTTTTTCGAAAAATAAACTAATGAAAAATGCATTCCAATTCAATTTACTGATAAGCACTTATCTATCAGTCCTTTCGAAATGAAAAATTTTCTCTTCCTTTTTCAAATGCTAATGCAATTCTAGTTTTTAAGAGATGCGAATCATGATGATGCAACAAGCTAGAATTTCATATTTTCTCATGAAACAACGAAACAAAATTTTTGCATACAGTCTTTTAATGAAAATTTTTTTGAGACTATGAGCTCTTCAAGCAGATGCAAACATGAAAAGAGAAGTTCATTCATATCAATGAAACACCGACTTTACCAAACACAAGACTGACAATGTAATCTATGCTGGAAAATGACATTCAAACTAGTAAGAAAAACTTTTTCAAACTTGTGCAAAAGAGGTCAAAGTCGCAAGAGGGACCAAAAAACAAATGCAAGGAGAAAACACACCTAGAGCTGAACTTGATGAGTCTACAAGCTGCTGAATGGACGAATAACTCGATGTCCTAGTGTAGTTGGCCACTCAATGGCTCGATCAATCAAATAGCAAGATGAAAAGCCTACAATCAAGGAAAAACCAAATGAAAAGTAGGTTTCTAATTAGGGAGAAAATAGTAAAAAATATCACAAGATCAAAAACACAAGAGAAGAACACACTGGCCAAGATTGGGGTCTAGCCCTAATCTTCACTTACAGGGATTGGTGCGATTGCCTAACTGAAAACAAGCACCAGAGGTGGGTTGGCGTGAATGTTCCTCTGCAATTCACATTGATCTGTGATTGTCAGCCGATTAAACACGGTGTCCTGAGGGAACTAAGAAAAAATTAAAAAAATTCAAAACAGGGACCAAATTTGCTACTATGGATTTTAGAGTTAGGCCATTAAGCAGGAGAACAACAACATAACAAAAGGGAAAACATGGAACTAGCAAAGTTCTCACGAAATCATGAAATTGAAAACAAATAAAAGGATGGGATCTCCCCAGTGGAATCGCCAATTTTTGGTGAAGTAAGATTATAAATGTGGACAGGAACAAATTCCTCTAGCCCAATAATGGGTCTTGCCACAATAGATACATTCTATGGAAGATTTCCTTAGGTTAGAATCAATCAAGAGGGCCTACCTCTTGATCACTTATCTTGGTTGATGATGTCCTCGCTTGCTTTCTCCAGCAATCTCTCGCTTCCTTCTTCAAGCTCCTGAAACAAGTAAACAACAACAACACACAAACATAATAATAGACAAATTGCAATTCAACCTACTTAACAAGTCAAGAAGCATTAAGACACGAATACGTAATATTACAAACATGTAGGAAATCAATCGATAGTTGCATATATTAATATTCAAAGAGAGATTACAACCATTCATCTTGACATCATAGTCTTCCTCTCACAAGACAAGGTTCCCACACACTTCTGCTAGCACTTCATGATGGCTACAAACAACAATAGTTTAAATACTCTTCCCTCTAGGCTTCACTCCAAGCCAAACAAACTTCTCCCTCACAAAACTAGATGGCTACAACTAGTAATAGCTTGCTTGTCTAAAATAGTATATTCACACTCAGTGAAAACTCTAACTCTGATTTTCACATGCTAGTCTGTGATTGGGAGGAAGGGAGGTTTATATAGGAAAGATGAATGGGGGATGGATCCTCTTCTCATGGGAGAAGGACTTATCCCTTGGGGTAGTTCCATCATTATAGGGGAAAGGAGCCCAAACTATCATCCTCGACCCCATCCGGCCAAACCATTTACCAGACTTCCATTACGGAGCTTATAGATTTGGAAGCTTCAGCTCTAATTTAAAAAACTTTCCATAATAGGACTGACGTGGTTGGAACATAGCTTAGTTGCACTGATCGGTGTGGGGAATAGTGCTATTTTTTTGCACATCATCACGGGGGAGACAAAGGTCATTAACGCAAATCTTGTAAATTGGGAAAAACAGAAGTTTAAGGGGAAATGGTGCAAAATGGAAATGATCTGCTCATGAAGTGGGAAATAATGGGAGTTTCTCCATGAAGGCAAAGCATACGGGGTTCACTGTAGAGGTCCTCCAGGATCAAGGAAGGGGGAGTATAAGGATAGTGACAAAATGTTGTGTAACATTCTCCCTCATCCAGATCCAATGGCTTCATCGACTATTTGGATTTACCCATTTTTCCCTTCTAGCAGATTTCTGTCAGATTCTTCCACGACAATTGCCACACCAGCACTTGCTGAGGTTTCTTCTTCTTCCTATCTACCACCGTAGAAGTAGATGGATTAGGCCTTGGTGACCTAGGCACAATAGTACACAACCCTTTAGGTGCATATGGGGTTGCTGCTGTTTCAGGTGGAACTGGCTCCATCTCAGGGTGATTTGTAGTCATTCTCTCAAGGAAGCTCGCATGGTAGTAATCCAACAAGTTTTCGAACTTTGGCCGTGAAAGGAGTTCCTCCCAATCTGGCTCAAACATTTAGCACTATACTTGGCGCAAAGTAAGGCAAAAAGTCTTAAGGCAAACTCTTAGGAATCAAAGTGTTCGAATGTGGAGCAGTATGCCATATTTATAGATCAATTTGAATTAAAATCTGACCATTCCCTCCAATTCTTGGTCATTGATGCACATTTGGTAGCAGATTTCCAAAGATACGCATCTTAAATTCTCCCCCCACCTTACTCCTTTCAATGGAAAATTCTCCATCCAATTAGCTATAGTGCTTCTAACGGTCACATTTTGGTCGTGCTATGTGGGGCCCAACCACCTAGTGCAGCCCCTTCGAAGCAACTCCCCTTGGCGTCGTCCTTCTACTTGTCATGTAGTCCCTTCATTTTGCCTTTCTAAATTTCGGGTAGTGTAGTTTAAAGTCTCGTACTTCCTTGTAGCTGCCTAGAGTACTAAGACTACCTTGCAACCATATAGTCATTTCACAGGGGCAGGATCACCCTTGTACAACTTCAAGTGACTGCCATTGACTTTTCCTAGAAATAATTCCCCATTCAGCTTCGCGAGCTGAACTGTGCCTCCATCTATAATTTCCTTCTCAACATAGGGCACCAACCAATGCATTTGAAATTTTCCCTGGAATTTTGTGAACTTACGGTCATATAGAAATACTAAATATACAATTTTAAAGGTGCATTGTTTGATATGGTGATCATGCCATGCCTTCTCACGACCCTTCTGCACTTGTTGATGGAATCTAGCCAAGAAGCGATCTTCCTCCAACTCAACGAGTTACGCGAGCCGTTATTCAATGGTATTGTGATCAGCCACGTCAGTAACTGTTGCAATCCGTAAAATTGCCAATATGTACTCCATTGGCATTACAACTTCCTTCCCATATACCAGTCTGAATAGTGTTTGTCCTGTTAACTTTTTACAAGTAGTCTTGTATTCCCAAAGGACCATTGGTATGCGCACATCCCAGTCATTTCGCTTCGTGTTGCAAATCTTTGTCAAAACACTTTCCAGAATCTTGTTGAAGGCTTCTACTGTGCCATTTTTTTGGGGGTGATAAGGCGTACTCTTCTAATGATAGACCTGGAATTCTTCAAGCAATGCAACAATTTTCTCATTCAAAAAGTGTGTGCCCCTATTACTTATCAAAATCTCAGGGAAGCTGAACTGAGACAAAATATACTCAAAAATAAACTTCAAGGCAGTAGGTTCGCTACAATATTTTACAGGTTATGCCTTCACCCACCTGGTTAAGTATTCAGTTGTGGTAATGATATATCTGGCCTCTGTCTTCTTCCCCAATGGTTGCATCAGTCCTAAAAAATATATTGCCCACTTATCGAACACATGCAACGTCACTTGCAGATTTAGTGGTAATTCATCTCTTCATGACAGTCTCCTTGTCCTCTGACAGACATCGCATGCTCTGCAATATATTTTGGAGCCTTTATGCATAGTTTCCCACCAAAGTCATATGTGTAGGACATTCTGTACATTTTCTATTCCTGCATATCGTCCTCCTTCCATTCCTCGAGTGCTTCTGCAAGGATATTTTTCTGATCATACTCCAGAATATACCTATGCAGTATTTTGTCAGATCCTATTTTATATAGATGTCTAGCGATAACAAAGAAATCTGCAACCTGGACCACCAATTCTTTCTTCTGTTGCATCAAATACCTTTCAAGAGCCGCAACTGTAGATAAGAATTGAATGATATCTGCGAAATGATCATTTGTGATGCGGACAACAAAGAGTTGTGCATCAGGCAACCCTTCCTCCAGACTCATAGACTCATCTCCATTCTCAATTCGTGATAGGTGGCTTGGATCAACATTCAAGCACCCTAGCTTCACAATTACTTCGAAATCATATTCCTGGAACATCAGCAACCATTTGCAAATATTCCCCCTAACACAGGCTTGTTGACCAAGTATTTCAGAGCAGAATGATCTGTATACATCTTGAAGTGTGCACACAACAGATAGTGCTTGAATTTCTGCAGTGCATACACCATTGCCAAACCTTCGCACTCTGTGGTTGAATAGTTCTTTTCCACCTTAGAAAATTTTCTACTTGCAAATGCTATCAGATGGTCAATATCTCCTTCACCTGGTTGGTTCAGAATAGCTCCTAACGCTATGCAAGAAGCATCTACATGAATTTGGAACTCCTTCCAATCGGTGAACACTAGAATGGGCGCAGTGACCATTTTCTCATTCAAAATATATAAACTTTCTCGTAGTCCTCGTCCCAGCAAAATGTCGCAGCCTTCTTCAATAATTTTTCCATAGGTGCAATGATTTGGGCATATGCTTTGATAAACTTCCTATAATATCCTGTAGTTGTTTAACATTCTTCAGGGCTTCCAAGTAGACGATTACTGCAATGTTGGTAGGATCTACCATCAATCCCTGATTGCAAACAACATGACCCAAGTGTATCACATAGGGTACATAGAATATGCATTTCTTCAAATTAAGTGCTATCTGATGCTTTCAACAAGTATCCAACATGAGGAGCAGGCTAGCAACATGTCTCTTTACTAACCCAAACATTGTCTAGTCATCGAAGTAGACCTCCAAAAATTTATGGATAAATTCCTTGAAGGCTGCAATTACCACCCTAGAGAAAATTGTAGGGGCATTCTTAAGCCCGAAAGGCATCAATGTATACGGAAAACAACCCCATTCAGTTGTGAAGGTGGTCTTACTTCAATCTTCTGGAACGATTTTGATATGATGTTACCCTGAGAATCCATCCGTGAACGAATAGGCTTCATGTCCTCCAACATTCTCCAATACCTCATCTGTGAATGGCGTAGGGAATGGATCATGGACACACACATCATTTAACTTTCTTAATTCTATGCATATCCGAATTTCACCCTGCGTTTTCTTTTCTTGAACCACCATGGGAATAACTTAGTCTGATTCATCAACAGGTTCAATGATCCCGACTTCAAACATTTTATCCAATTCCTTGCACACTTTTTCCTTATACTTAGGATTTAATTGGTAGGGGTGTTGTTTCACCGACTTTTCATCTAGCTTCAAAGTGATCTTCATGACTCCTAGATCTCCTACTATCCCCTTTAGATTAGAGAACTTGGTGGGAAACAAGTCTTGATACTCTCCCAGGAGCTTCACGACCTTATCTATTGTATCTTCGTCCCAATAGTCACCTATGTTCATGAACTTCAGTTGTGCTTCCGGTCCAATATTCACTTGTTTTGTCTTTAAAGGCTTTGATATACCAAGGATTTATGCCTTAGGTCCCTCGACTTTACACTGTCCTTCAGACTCAGGAATCTGGATGTTCCTGGGATCTTCTTTACCATCCTCCACAGTTACATAGTAGCATTCAAGTACATTGCACATCTGCATAGCCCAATTTGGTTAGACCCATTCAACCGGTTCTTCAAGCATTTTGAATATAGATGTTTTGATTGTCTGTGATCCTTCATCTATACACTTAAATCCATCTTCAAAGCTAAAATTTAGCATAAAAGTTTCTTTCAAAACATCGCATTTAGCGGTTCCATGTCGCAGCTCCATTTCCAGATACCAGTTCATCGGTATTGTATCCAATGTGTGGAAAAATATATGAACCCACTCCGGCTGCGGTTCTTCTCTCCATGTTTTTTTCCAACGAGCTAAGTGCTCGCATGAATCATCCTTCCCTATGTATTTCTCTGTTATGCGGGTATTAGCATACCAAAAGCTCAACTTCATCATTCTTCAAAACTCCTTCCAATCTGTAAAACTGTTTTTATGCGTGCCCCACCAACGGGCAGGCGTAGCTCACAACACAATATCTAGTGATTGGAACCAATGTTCCTCTGGACGTCCCTTTCAAATTTATCCAGAAATAAATTGACATCCCCTAAACCATCATAATATGGTAAATTGCGTACCTTGATGGATATACATCGTAGCAATTTGGTAAGCCTATTGCAACGCAATGAAGATACTTCATGCAATCGGTTTTTCCAGTGTTCGAGCTCCTCATCTGAATCTGAATTACAAGAGCTTTCCTTCTCTCATGTGATTCATCCATCTGCCATGGGGTTAATCCAATCTTCATCCTGTGTAGTCAACTTATAGATCTGATCAATGTCATCGTCTTCCTCATAATCGTGGATTGGTTCAGTATACCGCACACCTTCAGCTGGATCCAATGGCATAACCAGCCTTATTTCTTTCTTTTCAAATGTCATACTGCACTTCTTCAGATTGATGATTGAGTTCATATCAAATGCCTAATCAATTCCAAGAAGTGTTGTATAAGGGTTACTTTCGTCCACGATTTCGATCACTTCAAAGTCGGCTATGGCACGTACCCCTTCAATATCCACAGTCACTCCGTGTAGGAACCACATAGGAATAATCTTCTGCTGATTGGCCATTCTCAGCTGGATCAGGGACCACTGTATTGCCGACCTTCCCTTGTTTCCCAGGTTTGTTTGGGCAGAAATTTGCATCATACCCTCAATCTAGAATTATCTGGTCCATCTCATATTCTCCAATCTACACAATTAATCTCATTTCATGACCAATCTTTTTCTTACTTTTTCCCACCTTATGTACTATGCGTTGTTCTGGTAGAGGTTTGTTCTTACCAGTGCAATTATCTATCAACTCTTGCAGTCCTTCTACTACCTTCTTATCACTTAGGAGATTCATGCAAGTTTTCAAAAATGACATTAATAAGGAGGGGTCCGCCTCCTGCGCAGTACTAGTATCTTCAGGTTTTCCCGTATTTTGAGTCCTTGATGTCGAATTTCCTTCATTTGCGAAGCTCCTTTTTGCTTCCATAAACATTTCCTTCACCTTATTTACATCAAACCTCGTCTCCTTATCAGTAGGCTTGTGAACCCACACATTGGCTTCTAGTTGTTTCCCGTATCCTCTCCAGTAGCTACACCGCTTCACATAACAATATTGACACTAGGCCCATGTTTGCAAGGCTCTGACCTCATCATTTGGATGTTATGCATAGGCTATTGGGACTAAGTCTTATTTTCTTGCATCTTTGCAATAAGTACTGGGCAGTCCTCTATAACATGATCAAACTGGAAAAAATACTGTCAGGAAGGATATGTTGGATTTTGACAATCACGTTCAAAATGACCCACTTCCCCACAATTATAACACATGATCTGACCACGACCCCTTCCAAATCCTCCTCCTTGCCCTCTTCCTTAGCCTTGGAATCCTCCGCGCACCGTAGTTGCACCCTGATCTTGAGGATGAGTCTCTGGCTGCATTCTATACGTAGGCATACTATCCATCATTAATTCATAACTTTGACAATGACGCTCATCATGAACTACAAATTTCTAGAAATTACAAAACAACAATTGGGCGGTCTGCACAAACTTCTGTAGTAGATGATAATTATATGTCACATGTTTTCCTATAGCCAGACAAATAGTGCACCATGGTGCTACTCCCATGCTCGGCCCAACAATATTTTCTGGCTTCAAGGGGATAGGGCCTCCCCTAATAAGATAATTTTGATAGATCGAGGAATGGTCCTTATCATGACCATGGCCCTTGCATTTCAAGCACTAAAATTCTATGTGAACCTCAGTCTAGTCTTCCTTTCCCTTCTTCATGCTCTGCAACTACATATGAAGTTTAGCCAGCTATGACTGAATCTGTTTCACCCCCAGATTTGTATCCTGAATGGGCGAAGCTTCCAATCTCACAACAATCTCTAATGTTTCAGCTTGCGTGCCAATTTTCTATTGTGACAATGAAAATCTTAAATGGGGCAACATCGAAACAATGTACCAATCCCTATGATGATCATCCATGATCCACATATTAGCCTGTTGGAGAAGACACTTCAACCTCTGATCGAAGTCCCATGCAGACTCGTTTACATTCTCCTAGATTTCTTTGACCTCAATTACTAACTGGGCTTGTGACTTAGGCTTCTTGAATTCACTATTGAGTGCATTCTCTATCTCATCCAACATTACATTTGGATGCATCGAGCAATACTTAATGTACCAGCTTAGTGTTCTATCTTGCAGTGTTGTAACCAGCTGTGCTTTCTTTAAATCATCATCTGTAACTTGCTATGACTTCCACATAGCATCTGCTACAAACCAAAATTGTTCAGGGTCTTCTGTCCCTAGACCCTTGAATATGGGCATCTTCATCGCGTTGACCATGTTGAATAACAGAGGTGGAGGTGGAGGTGGAGGTGTAGGTGTAGGTGTGTGAGGCAGAGGTGATGGTGGAGGCGGAGTGGATGGATTTGGTATACCCTCAATACCCTACTTTACCATATGTAGCGCACCTAGATGCATCCTTAGAATACTACTTTATTCATCACTATCATACGCTCCCAACAGGGAACTATATTCAGCACCTGAATCTAAGTCTCTTCTAATTTTTTTCCACTTCACGTAGCTCCTGTATGATCCCTTGTAAACATTAATTCAATGGCATAACCCTTTTCTGCCACAACAACATTTTAATCCAAGTCTTCAGTGATTTCAGATACTTACCTCTAGGTCCCTTGAAGAATTGATGTTCAACTTCGCTATAACTTACAGATGTGTCGATTGCGAAATCAGTGATGAATCCACCCAAAATTCTATCTATCTAGTAATCGACAACCCTTGCGATCTTGTTCTCTGAAGCTTCCAGATGCCTTACCAACTCTAGAGTCCACACAGTAGGGTTGTCCAACTTCCAAGTACCTCGACTGTCCACCAATTTAGATAACCATTGGTGTAATTTGCACAAAAAAGAGCAAAAGAAAATTTTGTGCTTGTTTGTATACATATATCTATTCATCCACTCTTCCTTCGACAAATGTGGATTCCTATTTTCCCGTGCTGCAAATTCGTGCAACTTCCGATCTATCCAATTCTTGATTTCTTTCTTAGTTGGAAACCATTTATTCAACATCACACAATTCCTCAGACAGATCATGGTCTCGATAGCGGAACCATTTGTTGGCTTGAGGGGTCCTGACCCAGGTTTAGAGTTCGCTGCACCAACCAAAAAAAACCCTAAACTACTAGCCCTTTCGGAAATAGCCCGCATAGTGCAGGTTTCACTTTCACTCGAAGTAGTATTGGGGGATGATAGAACCAAGCTTCTGCATCCAAATCTCTGTGTGATGGGTTTTTTTTTAGTCTAGGGCTTTATATTGACCTTCACAAACCCTGACCCTTTAATGGCAGAAATCATAGTAACTTACAGAAATAATATCTAACCCTTCATGAAACACTTAAAACATTCATAAGATCATGTAAACTATCATATCTACTACTTTCGTGCACGAATTAAGTGTTTCTTCAGATAATTGTAGAAAAACAGAGCGAATACATAAATTTCATAAGTAAAGATAAAGGCACAGATACACAAGTATAGCTTTCAAAAACAATCTTTATTGATATAATATTTCTGTTACAGACTCTTCTTCCCTGCACACACAACTGCAGGGAGCCCACACAATCAGCTTGCAGAATTACTAAGGTCTTCGTGCACATAACTGTAGGAGTCTTCCCCTTCGCATAAGTGCAGAAAAAATATTGTTTTGCCTCAAACTACTTGCCCATACAATGATTTTCTATTATCTACTTCTTCCTATGACTTGCTATGACTTCTTTATATAGCTTCTTCTTTTACAATACGATGGTTCGTGGTCACAAAACATCCTATCTTCTAAAAAACTAAGGGACTAAAGCCCCTTTTGACTCCTATGACCTTCGCGCTCTGCTCCCTCAATATGCGGAGACTTTACATAATTAACAAAATTGATTACAAAATTTACGCCAAGGTACCCTGTCCCAACAATATATATATATATATATATATATATATATATATATATATATATATATATATATTTTATGTTAACATTCATTATATATTATACATGCATTTTTTAATAAATTGCTATTCTTTTTTGAGGAATTATTTTTATGTCTCCTTCATGGAGTTTTTATCTGGTTGTGGTCTCATTGAGGTCTAGTTACTCTTTTATTTTTGGACAATGTAATGGAATTTTATAAGTTGATAGCTTACTGAACTGAGAAATTAGTGTTATGGAATGTACTAAATTTCTATTTGAAATACAAAATATGTCTTCTTTCCATAGTAGAACAATTTAAAATATGTTTAATGCATCATATGTAAAAATTTACGATAGGATGCCTCAGAAGGAAATTCGGAGGTTACTGGAGTTGGAGGTGTAATTTTAAACCAAAATGGTAAAAAAAAAATGTTTATGCCTGGGGGATTGGCATTGCCTCAATTAATTAGGTAGAGTTGTGGGCTGCCTAGAAAGGTCTCTTCATTCTTCTCCAGCATGGTTTTTCTATTAATAAGAAAATTGCATAAAGCTTACATGAGATACAAATTTAGCAACATAAAAAAAATAGCCGCATAATAAGAATGTATATATCAACATCACTATGAATTTAATCCACATATCCTTATCTCACCAAACAAAGTATCCTTCTAAGATTGACAAAATAGTACAAAAATAAGGGCTTCAAGTCTCAACAAATTATCAACTCCAACTTTGACATTCCAAAGTATCAATCAAAATACATAATGTCTTTACTTAGTAAGTAGATAAACAATGTTCAATTTTAATCAACCATATTGGCCAAGAAATGAAGCCTGGACATGCATTTTAGTGAAGCAAGGAAATTTCGGTATGCTTGATAGAAATGCACACCCAAACTTCATTACAAGGCCAAATTGAATGATTCTACTTGAAGATTTTTTTTCTCATAAAGAACATTAATACAATTAATTTTTTCTAATTTTTCCCATATATATTTTCTTTCTTTCTTACGCTTAGTGAAATACTTAAATTTGTTTAATAATATAAAATAATGAACAACCTTTTCATACATGTAGCCTAATGGTTTGGATTTACATTATTTTACGTATACGATATATGTAGTTATATTTTTTAACAAATGCATATTTAATGTATTATTATTCAATAGGCTCTTCATCCTAGTTCAATATGAGTCTAACCAATAAGCTGACAACATCTCTAAACCATTATCAACCAATAAATAACCACTAACTGTGCTAACCCTTATCTAAGTAATCCTAATTTTTTCTGCCAATAATTCATACCAAAGATTGAACACTTTAAGGATATTGCAATAGGTAATTTGTATTGACATAAATAATATTGAAGCATTTCAAAGTTTGGGCAACCAAAATCATCATTTTTTAAACATGGATTATAAATAATTGTGAAAAAATTAGAAGTGTTTCCAATTAACATTATTTTCTACAACAATGTCATCCGTTGTACCATTGTCAATGTTCATATGTTCTTTCAAGTATTTAATAATATGATCATCCTTATCTTGACCCGCATCATCTTCATCATAATTGAAATTTCACTGTTGACCATTTAAATTGTTAATAGATCTGTTTGGATCATTAATTTTTATACCATCCATATAATTGTTGTTGTCTATAAAATCCTCTAACTTTGGATTGTTGTCTTCTTCTGCTTGAACATAACCATATTCAACAACATCATGGATGTCAATTTATTAGATGTTCTTTAATTCCTCTCTCTCATTTTGTTGGCCATCATTTTTTTTCTCGGTATCCACTAATGCATCATCAAATACATGCCTTAAACTTGGGTCATAATGTGTGACAAATATCCATTTTGGGTCCAACATATCTTCATAGAAAAATACCTGCACATGAATGACATACATATATTAGACCTATGTTATAACAATTATATTGTTTAATAAACACACACACATATATTAAACTATGAATAATATATTAATGATCACTACCAGTTCTTGTTTGAGTCAAAGAAATACCTTCTCACAATGAATTGGTAGAACATAAGGCTCCTTATCCTCTGGTAGGAATCTTGAGGGATCTATATAAAATAATCCACTATGGGTATCATGTCTCTATGTCCTCTCAAATGATTCATATCATCTACACTTAAAAATACAACATTTAAAAGAGCGACAATCCAACTCAATAATGTGTTGGATTTTCCCAATATATTGTAGATTTTGTTCAATAACATTCTTATCTTTTGAGCTTGCTCGAATGGATTGCTTGAAATCAACCATGATGTGACAATCAAAGGATCATGTCTTTATATCTACACTTTATACACGATAATGTCGACCATATGCCCACATTGCAAGATATTTCCTCAACTGTGAAAGACCATTTATTTCAGTGAAAACAAATATAATGACAAAATTTAAAGTAGTTAACAGTGTCAAAATTGTAAAGAAAGAACATTTTGTAAAATTAAAACTATACCTCTCTTTCACATCCTCTACACATGTTGATTTCATCATCTTTTATGTTTGAATCTATACCTACATATTCCATTTGATTTTGAATTTGTTAAGTAACCCATTGTAGTGTGTAATCTTTGCCCCATTCCCCAAGAAAATTAGTGGGAAGTGGAGTATTCCTTGGGTTCAATTTATTAATCTGTCTCCTTGCTTCTAACACTTCTCTCTTTTTATCATATAAATCAATCCATTTTTTCATAAATTCCATGTGATACAAAATGAACTTGTCAAATATAGCACTTTCGTTTGTAGATATTGCATGTTAACATGTTTATTTCAAACTCCAAATGTCATGTTGTATATTTGACAAATAAATTATAGAGTAAATTAGTTATTGCAAGGAAAACAACCACAATGATCATGAATTTACTTACCAATTTCTACTTCAACACCATTAGATTTTTGTTTTTCTCCATCAATAATATCCAATGCTCATTCTTCATCCAAGAAGAGTGGCCCATATTCAAAATGCTTCCTTTTGTCAGACATATGTTTTTAGAATTTTCATATACCTCTCAAAGAAAAACATCCACCTCATTGATACAACACCCTCCAATTCAATGTCATCGACTAGGTGTATAAGTAAATGGACTTGTAGGTCCATGAAATTTGTAGGGAGTTTCTTCTCAAATACACATACAATTTTTGCAATTTCCTTCTTCCATTTTGGCACTTCATATTCATGGATCTCCTTGGAGGTCACCCACCTAATATAATAATAAAAAATTAGGATGAACCTTTAGTCAAAAATTAAAAGGAATATAGTATCTATAAGTATCTCACACACAAACATTTCATATCACATGCCTTGAAAATGCGAACAATCAAATTATGGTATTCCTTAAGTCAAAGATAAGAGATGAATCCCCCCTAATTTCCAATGGCATGATATGCTATCAAACAAATTTCTCAAAGGTCATTAGTAATTATTCTTACACAACAAAATATCAAAATATATTTTGTACTTAATCAATATTACCAGTAAAAGTTAAATGATGGCAACACCTTCATGAAATTATGAAAATCATGTGTTTTAAATCCTGCAAGATGTCCATCAACTGTAAAAGATTTTTCCAATGATGACCCATAGCCAATAGGTTTCCTCAATGAATGGATGGATTTTTTTAGTTGGTCTAGCTCTTTTTTTCCAAAATCCATGGAGATTATGCATATGTTTCATTTTCCCTGTTGGGAAAAAAATGTCTTCTATCAAATTTGGTACGTGAAATAGCAACATATCTTCTTGAAGACAAGGTGTCCTTCTCTTTGCCTAATATATGTCGAAATATAGAATCTAAGACATTTTTGAAGATGTGCATCGAATCTAATATGTGAGATATTAATAGATCCTTCTAGTAAGGGAGCTCATAAAATATGGATTTTATTTTCATTCCTTCTAGCATATTAACTACAACTTGTTCCGGTTCTTCAATTGGATCACATCAATAAAAAAAATCCTCCCAAATTTTCAATTCAACATCTTCATACTTATTAAGCCAATCATATAGACCCATAATTAGGGGAGGGCTCTATTTTCAACTTTTCCATCAAATTGGTTCTTCTGGCAATTTCTAAACTTATGATATGATGGTAGAAAAAACCTTTTGTTTGCATAAATAAATTTATGTAGATATTTAGAATAACGCCCTTGAAATTGTTTTGCACATCTTGGACATGTAAATATGCCATTTTTTTGAAGCCCTACAATTCAAGAAGTAATGTGAACAACATCAAAATAATAGTATAAACATGAGTATGAAAGTTGGCGTGACTATAAATTATGAGTGGAAATATCTAAATATTTTATCTTTCTAGAACAAACACCAAGTCCTGGAAATCATGAATAGTCCATCATAGCGCACCATACAACATGAAGGACCTATTTAATGGAGGACATGATATGTCATACATTCTTATGCATTTCCATAACAGTTGCATCTCATCAATAAAAGGCATAAGATAAACATCCATTTTTTTACTTGATGTTTTCTTGGAACGATGACAGTCAATATAAGTGATCTGAACTTAAACAAGAACAAAACAAAATATAGATCTAACCACGAATATAGATATGTAGTAGAAATAACACTTCACTTCATTAATATAAAAGACCTAAAATATGGTTACAAACAAAATGGAAATAAATTAGCTCGAGTGATGGTAGCTTATCTCTGAGAAGATATGTGGCGGCTCCATGCCTCTTAAATATGTTACAATGAGGCTCTAAGGCCTATCTATTATTGAGAAATAATGGAAAACCCTAAACATCCAAAAACCTAACCCTAGGAGATGAAGTGCCAAAATTATGGGCCCCGTTGGGTAAATTGGTACATAAACTTCTTGGGGTCGTAACTTTGGCGTACGATCTCTGTTTGACGTGCATAATACCTAGCTAGAAAGATCTATCTGAGGAATACAAATTTTGACTACAAACATCAATAAAAAATATATGTTTGCCCATTTTCCAAAAAAACCTCGTTTAGGGCCTTAAAACGACTCTGGAATTTTAGGACCTGAAAAACTGCCAAAAATAGTAAATTGTGCTACAATTAAGGAAACTGAAAAACAAAAGAAATAGTGGTGGGTGTCCAATTGGAACAGGAAGGTGGACACTAATATCCACCTAGATCAGTCATTCCCCCTTAGGAATCAATGGTCCCCATTGCGTTGAGTGCCTCCAAGAGATGGGGAACTTTTGTTGAACCTAGTCCTTAGTAAGCCACTTGCCCTGCAAAAGGAGTTGGCTTGCTTTGAAAACTTGATATAGTTGGATCCTCTATTGGTGAGTGTTCTTGATCTAGTCAGTTGTGGCTAGTTCCATGCAGTCTAGGTTTAACTCCGTTGGTGTGAGTTGTTCTGCAATGTCGGATGTGTCCAGTAATGGTGGAAAGTATGGCTAAAGGAGGTCCACGTTGAACACTGGGTGCAAGCCAAGGAATGGTGGAATGTTGAGCTTGAAATCATTGTACCCTATAGCCTTGGTGATGGTGTATAAACGATATCAGAGTGACCAAAGCTTACAGTGGAGCCCAGTGAGGCGTTCCTTTTGCAAATGTAGCCAAACTTTGTCACCCACTTGGAACTTGTGTGTCACCCGATGTTGATCATGTCACTTGTTGTACTTAGCATTGGATTTTACCAATATGTCATGGACCTGCTGGCGGATGCCCTAGATGTGCTCAATGAAGTTGTTAGTCCTGTAAGATTTGGACTAGACATGGGCTGAAACTTCCTGAGTAGATACAAATGGCATGGCCACATCAATGGGACATAGTGGGTGGAATCCCAAACCCACCTGAAAGGGGCTATGGCTAGTTGAGCTATGGGGAGCTCTGTTGTAGCTATGATGGACATAGGGGAGGATTTCATCCCATGTGCATGGATTTTTTGAGTTGTACATGTGCATAATGTGTATGATCATTCTGTTGATGACCTCTATTTCACCATTAGTTTCGGGGTGGAAAGTCGTGGACTTATTGAGCTTGCTATCCAACATCGACCAGAGACTTGACCAAAATGTACTTAGGAACCTGATCTCCCGATCTAAGATAATGTACTGTTGAATCCCAAAGTGACTTCTACTGTGATACTCTTCTTATAGGCCACCATAATGGTCATGTTAGAGAATATGTCAATGATCATAAAAATGAAGTCGTTTCTATGCTTAGTATAAGGGAGGCCCGACATGTAATCCATGGAGATGGATTCCCAAGGTTAACTAGGAGTAGGCAGAGGAGTATATAGGCCTTTATTCTTGATGGTTGGTTTGGCAATGGAATAGGTGCAAGTTCTGATGTACTTCCCAACATCCTTTTGAAGGTTTGGCCAATAAAAATACTTCTGCAACACTTTCACTGTTTTCTCTACTCTAAAGTGTCCAACGACCCGACTGTAGTGCGACTCCCAAATATTCTTGGCACGTTCTCTTGAAGAAATGCAGAGGTGTTCTAGGTGACAGAACATTGTATCCTGGAGGTGAAAATTTGGAACTTTCTTGCCTTCCAGGAGTGTCTGATATGTGTTGCCAAATTTTGGATCGCTCTTGTACAGATGCAACCACCCCTAAGTATCGTGCCCACAAGAGTGGAGCACAATGGTCAGTTCCATCTTCAATGATTGGCTAAGGCAGTCTGCAACATTATTGGTGTTTCTCTTCTTGTACTTAATGTTAAAATGAAACTATTGTAGGTATGTGGACCATTTATGATGGTGACCATTCTGCAACTTCACTTGTGCCTGTATAAACTGTAGGGGTCGATGGTCTATGTGGATGATTGTTTCCTTCCCCATAATGTAATTCTTCTATTGTCGGCACGCCTACATAATGGAATACATCTCTTTTTCATAGGTGGGATACTTTCAGATTGTTTCTGAAAGTGTCTCACTGTGATACGCCATTGGATGCCCCTACTGAGTAAGAACTACACCAATAGCATAGTCGGAGGCATCTGTGTCAATCTCAAATGGTTGTTGTAGGTCTGGTAATGTGAGCATTGGTGCAGAGTAGAGACGATGCTTCAACTTAGAAAACACCTTCTTTTGGGATTCTAACCAAAATAAATTTTCTTTTGCTCTATCCTTGGTGACTTGAATCAAAGGCCAAGTGATATGAGAGAACCCCAACACAAACCTGCGGTAGAAATTGGCAAGACCCATAAAGCTGTAGAGCTTCATTAGAGTGGTTGGAGCTAGCCAATTCCTAATGACTTGTATCTTGGTTGTGTCCACATGCACACCCTACTCATCAATGGTGTACCCAAAATATTGAACCTGGGTCATATCAAAAGTGCATTTCTCCAAATTGGAACACAACTTGTGTTGTTGCACAATTTGGAGGACTTGTTGGATATGGAAAGGGTGTTCTTCCCAACTCTGGATGAAGATCAGGATGTCATCCAAATACACCACCACGAATGAGTTGGTGAAGGTTCATAAGATGTCGTTCATCAACCTCATGAAGGTTTCGGGGGCATTTGTCAACCCGAAAGATATGACTAGCCATTCGAAAAAGCCCTCCTTGGATTTGAAGGTAGTATTCAACACATCAAAGGGTTCGATGGGTACCTCGTGATACCTGAACTTCAAGTCAATATTGTTGAAATATTTTCCTTCCTTGAGATGGTCTAGAAATTCATCAATATGTTGGACTGGATACCTATTTCAGACAATGATCTTGTTCAACACCCAATAGTCAATACAGAGTCTCGAGGTCTCATCCTTGTTTTATACCATCACGATCGAGATCCCATAGGGTTATTAACTTGGCCTGATGTGCCTTTTTTTCAAAAACTCTTGAATATGCCTCTTGATTTCATCTTTCTCCATAACAGAGTGTTGATAGATCGACCCACTGGGGAGAGACATACCTAGGGTTAGAGAAATGGAGTTCTTGACCTACCAGTATAGAGGTACCCCTATCTAGAGGCCGTGGCCATAATATTCTTCTTACCCTGAGGGTTAATCATAAGGAAAAAAAATTTCCCAATCTAGGAAATGATCTTACTGCATTGCTTCACCCTGATTAAATAGATGGTGGTAGGCGATGCTACCTCCAGTATCCTGTACAAATTATTTCCTAAAGTAATAATAACAATGCAAGGTCTAGACTCATACACAACATTTCACTTCCATAAGTATGGTTGTCCTAATAATACATCACAAACTTCACACAATACCTCATCTGTGAAGGGCTTAATGTTGTAGGGAAGGTGACACTCTTGGTTGATGTGGAGATCTCACCCTTGGTGAAGCCACTTGATGGTGTACTGATGTAGGTGTGTTGTGGTCGGTAGGCCTAGCCGCTTCAAAAAATCTACTTAAATGAGGTTCTTTTGGCTCCTGCTGTCGACAATGAACTGCAATGGAGAACCCTTCACCCACATCTAGGAGTGGAATAGGCACTCCCCCTCCTCTGGATCTTCGGGCTCATTCTTCTGGATCTTGGTGGTGGAAATTGTGGCATTGGGCTCTGTGACAATAATATGCTTCCCTTTGTCATACACCTTGTCAGGTTCTGACTCAGAGTCGGAACATGCATTTGATTTGGAAGACTTCAATTCGAACACCAGTGACTTATTGGCCTGACACTCACTTGTGTTGTGAGTGGGGCTCTTATGGAACTCACACCATTTACTCATGTCCTTATTTATCTTCGTGGTGTTGTTCTTTTCTTGTGGCTTCGACGGATAGTCATAGATCTACCCACCTTGGTTTTTTCCTTTGTTTTGTGGCTTGGGGGGTCCTTTCCATTGATTCAAATTCACAGATCCAAAGCCTCGCTTCTTCTTTTTAAATTTTTACTCAATTTTGATAACGTATTGATAAGCTGCACTAAGTGAGGAGATGTCCAAGAATTCCATCTCATCCTGGATGTACTTATGTAGACAGTAGCAGAACTCGAGTACAAAATGCTGCTCAAAATCCTTG
This sequence comes from Pinus tabuliformis, assembly GCA_031772625.1. NCBI lineage: Eukaryota > Viridiplantae > Streptophyta > Pinopsida > Pinales > Pinaceae > Pinus > Pinus tabuliformis. The sequence continues at coordinate 298,588,576 of CM062813.1, forward strand.
ATACCCAACTTTGTTTGAAGGGTATGAAAAATATTTGTGAACTCTAGCACATCTTGGTCCCTTCCCTGCTGCAACATGGTCCACTTTATGCATTTATATTCATAGCTCCTGATAGGGTAATACTACTCTTTGATAGCATCTTGGGAATAATTCCAAGTGGTTGTGACTAAGAATAGTGAGGGTTCACTCTCATCCCTCTTCTTGCAGTAGGTTTCCCACCAGTCCTTGACGTGGGGGGTAGCTTTGAGGAGTGAAAAAGTAATATTTTTCTAGTTGAAAAAGTCATGAACCAAGAAATATCCTTCTAGTATATTTAACCATCTATCTACAATAGCCACATCTATTTGACCTTCAAATATGGGGATGTAAAAGTTAAGTTGTACCTTAAAGGGAGTGGCACTCTCAGAGTGGCTGCTGGAAGAAGATGTGTCACCTGTGGGTAGCTGTCGAAGAATTTGGACAGAGCTGTCCATCATCACGTTCATATGTCACTCGAGGGATCCTTCAAGCAATATTTTGAAAGGATCTCCTACTCCATCATCTTTTTTTTCTTTTGCCATGAGAGGTCATTAGGGTTTGTGAGGCTGGTCTTGCAAGGGTTCAACTAGTTTGAGCCCTAACTCCTTATACACTAACCTTGTTGGCGACATGCAAATAAAAGCAGAGAAAGAGAAGACTACTCTCATACCACTTATCTGAAGTTAAACAAGATCGCAACAAAATACAGATCTAACCACAAATACATAGATGCAGCGGAAATAACACTTCACTTCAGAAACATAATGGAAATAAACTAGCTTAGGCGATGGTAGATTATCTTTGAGAAGAGATGTGGCAGCTACATGCCTTTGAACTGTGTTACAATGAGGCTCAAAGGCCTATTTATTATTGAGAAACAATGGAAAACCCTAAACATCCAAAAACCTAACCCTAGGAGATGAAGTGCCAAAACTATGGGCCCCATTTGGGTATATTGATACATCAACTTCTCGGGGTCGTAACTTTGGCATACAATCTCCATTTGATGTGCACAATACCTTGTTAGAAATATCTATCTGAGGACTACATATTTTGACTACAAACATAAGCCAAAGACTCATTTTCGCCTATTTTCCAAAAAAAAAAAAAACGTCGTTTAGGGCCTCAATATGGCTCCAGAAGTTCAAGACCCAAAAAATTGCCAAAAGTAGTAAACTATGCTACAATTAAGGAAACTAAAAAACTAAAAGAAACATTAGTGCAGATCTAAGTGGAATAGGTGGGTGGCCACCAATATCCACCTGGATTAATAAGGTGCTCCTTTCTAACACTCATCCATGGGGAAATATTGTATACTCTCAATCTGATTGACCAAACACTATAATTTGAGCTCACAAAAGAGAATAGGCACACTCCATCAATTGAAAGACAAAACCTAATACTACGGGGTTCATCTTTGAATTTTATTGGCCATTTTTACTTTAAGTGTTTCATTGCTTTGGAGTCAGTTAGAATTCACATGAATCCATCTTTACTCTTTTTCTTTGCATGCTAGTCCATCAATTTCACAAGTGACTTGCAACGATACATTCATTGAAGTCTACATATAATTGGCATGTGACATAAAACCTTCTTTGGAACTGCAGGACCTTGTACATTTGTACAATATCTCTTCTCTTTCCATACATGGAATTCTACCTTGTCTTGATATTAATATCTGTATAAAATGTAATCAGTTTTACATGAATGGATTTTTTTATATTCAATCCCCAACTCAACCAACAACTGATGTGCTTATTTGCCAGTTGCTAGCAACACATTTTCTTCAGGGAATATTTTAGTTTATAGTGCCCTATAAGATTGTTCGAGATTAAATCAACTGAATTTTTTACTTATATGCCAATCTATACTAGGACTATTTATATACAATATATGGTTTTAAAATCCCCTTAAAGAAATATAAATGAAGTTGATGAATGTTTATGAATTACATACACCAATTGATAATGTAAAGTAAGAAATAGATTTCAACTCACTTCATGTAACAACCTCAGGTTAAAGTTCATGCAATACAGGATAATAAAGGAAAAATAAGACCAAGGTCATGGGACATGTATTCCAGGTTAAATGGTGGGAAAACATCATAGTGGGTATCAATTGCGATTTATAATGGCTAAGGAAATTGGCAAAGGCATTGGCAAAGGAAAAGGTGCAATAATTGGCATTTTTTTAATAAAATAAAGGAAAATAAGAGAAAAGGAAGGTGAAGGGACAAACATTTGAATGCATGGGAAATTCCTTGTAGATTCAAACTGCTAATTGTAATTTACTAAAACAATAGGCTTGAATTTAATCTACCAACTGCGGAAATAATTAATGATAGAGAAATCAAAACATAAACATGAGACAAGATTCAATCACATATGCTCAAAGATTTATCTAAGGGGAATGCTTGCTGCTCACAAGCTATTCCTATATGTATATTGCATTAGATCAGAAAATATGAGAAGATTACAATGGTTTTCTCAATCCCGAGCAACCTCTGCACTATCTCTATTTGCCTCTCAGCTTCCTAGACAAGCCTTGGCCAATACTTAACCAATTTTCTGCTTGCCCAAGTCCCTATTTCCTTGTGTTGTTTCCTTGGGAATTGACCCCTATTAATTAGGGAAATTCCTCAATTGGAATTGCATAATCCATCATAGCCCTTCCTTTGACAGCATGCCCCACCTATACAATTTGGATGATTATACAACTAATATTATGTTTCCCTTAAAATCCAATATCAACTGGGTAACTCTCAGATTTGACATTCATGAGTTATTTATAGTTGGATTATTAGATAACTAGGTTAACACATGAAGTGACACCCCACTATTAGACCTCCTACTAGTTCCCCCATCAGTTGGAACTAGTCTAACTGACTTAAACTCAATTAAAATGGATTAATTAATTACAGTTCAAAATAAACTCAACCAGGGATTGTATAAAATAGGAGACACTCTACATGACTCAAGTTAGACCCTCAACTCAAATTAATTGAGCCAACTAAGTCAAATTAACTTAGTTAACTTGTACAAGTTGTCTTGTGATGTGGAATTGCAATTTTTCTCCTAGTTTAATTCAAGGGAAAATTAAATCGAGATTTTTCTTGTTGCATTTTCAACACTTCCTCTCAACAAGAAAGGGATTATGAGATGCCCCGATCCTGCATCTATGGACATCGATCAAATTTTCTTCTTGACAATGCCTTAGTCAAGATGTTTGCATCTTATTCCTCTGTAGGAATGTACTCCATAAACATGATTCTCCTTTGGACACAATCTCATAGATGGTAATATTGGATGTCAATATGCTTGGATGGGTCATGAAAAACTGGATTCTCAGAGAGTTTGATACAACTTTGATTGTCACAATAAATTGCTGACCAAATAACACAACAAGGATCTTCCTTATCCAGATAGCCTCACAAGTTGCTTAACTATCAACCATGTATTATGCTTCTGCTGCACTGAATGCAATTGATATCTGCTTCTTGTTTTACCAAGAATATGCTCCTGATCCAATACTGAATATTCCCCCTGATGTGCTCATCTCATCTAATGGAATCCCTACCCAATCTACATCTATGAAGCATTGGAGTTCCACTCCCTCTGTTTTTTTGTACCAAAGACCAAACTGAGTGGTGCCCCTGAGTTATCTCAACACATGTTTAGCTACCTTCCAATAAAGTTTGGTTGGATTAACCATTGCTTGACTAAGATGGTTAACTGCAAAACATATGTTTGGTCATGCGTTCACCAAATACATAAGTGAACCCACAAGATTTTTATAAATTGTAGCCTCCACTACTTCACCTGAAGTAGAATCGTCCTTCCTCCAATTCCCTGCTATAGGAGTCTCTATGGTTTTGCTACTCTCCACGTGGAAATTCTTCAGTACCTTGTTGGCATACTTGACCTAAGAGAGAAATAGTTCCCCATCTCCTTTCCATGCTTGCATACCAAGTAAATAACGCATGAGCCCGGGTCCTTCATCTCTATTTCTCTTGCAAGATCCTCTTTGCAAGATTTCAATAACTTCTCATCACCTGTTAGAATTAAATCATTGACATATAATACTATAATCAATAATTTATTTTCAACCACAATATGGTAAAGGTTTGCATCTGCTTCACTTTCGGTGAAGCCTAACCTGGTGAAATAGATTTCGATCCAGGTGTACCAAGCACAAGGTGCTTGTTTCAATCCATACAACACTCGCTTGAGTCTGCACACATGTGAATCTATGTTGAAGGTCTCAAATCCTTCTGACTGCTAAAGGTACACCTATTCCTCAATCACTCCATTGAAAAAGGTTTCCTTCACATCCATCTGATGTATCTTACATCCCCTCTACACTAAAAATGCTAGAATAGATCTAATTGAAGAGTACCTTTCTACTAGAGAAAATATCTCCTTGTAAACAATTCCATCCACTTGAGAGAACCCCTTGGCCATAGATCTTGCCTTGTGTTTCTCGACACTCCCATATGCTGCTTGCTTCACCTTATATATCCACCTGGAACCTACCACTGACTTGTCCTCTGGCCTTGGCACAACTTCCCAATCAGTGTTCCTGAAAATGGAGTCATGCTCCTCTACCATGGCATCAACCCATATTGGTTATTGTACTTCTTCCTTGAATGAGGATGGCTCAGTCTCTACACTATCGCTTATCAGAGCCATGCAACCAATGTATCGATCTGGTGACCTCCTCCTCCTATGTTGTGATGTGGGTGCTCTCACATTATCTCTAGCATCATGCATCAATCTTTCAGCTTCTCTAGTGTGCTTCCTTCTATTTCTAGATGTCTCTGCATGAGTGGGTGCTTCCACTCTCTGCTCCTCTACATGTGGTTGCTCCACATCATCATGAGGTTCTTCCTTTAGAGCTAAAAGATCATCATCTTCATGTAATTTAAGCTCCCTCTCAAGGGAACATCTCATAGCCTTCTATTCATTGAAATTCACAACTCTACGAACAAATCTCATCCTGTGACATGGCAGGTACACTTGATAGTTGTGAGGTCTATCAGTGTACCCCACAAATATGCCCAAATCTACTGTCAGTTCTAGATTTTTCCTTGCATACTTGGTAACATGACAATAAACTTATGAACCAAAGATCCTAAAGTGTGACACATATGGTTTCTTCCCTTAAAAATATTCTTCTGCTGTACTCATTCCGAGAATCCAATGATGACTCCTGTTCTTCACATATACAAATGTGCTGCATGCTTCAATCCACAAGTGCAATGATAGGCCCTAATCATGTAACATCACCCTTGGAGCTCCCACAATACTTTTGTTCTTCCTTTCAACAACCTAATTATGCTTTGGGTTAAGGGGTGCTATTAACTCCCGTCAAATTCCTTATGACGCACAGAAGTTATTGAACTCATTCAACACATATTCACCACTGTTATTTCTCTTGAGAGACTTCGCTTTCCTGCCAGTGTCTTTCTCAATAAGTACTTTAAATTCAAGAAATTTAGAGAACGTCTGATATTTCTTCTGCATGAAGAAAATGAAACACTTATGTGAGAAATCATCTACAAATATCACTTAATACTTGTTCTTGGACGTGGAGGCCGTCGAGAATGGTCCACACACATATGAGTGAACTGTTTCAAGGATCACTTCTGCTCGACTTTCCTTATCATGAAAGGTGGCTTTGGTTTACTTCCCCAATGTACAACCTTTGCATGTATCTTCCTGCTCTAGTGCACCCTTAGGAAGTCCTTTAGAAATCTGTTGCATGATCTTCAAGGCTTCATGGTGAACATGGCCCAATCTTTTATGCCATAATTCAACAATGTCTCGGCTCTGCACCTTCTCTTATTTCATGCTCAAAGTAGCACAATCTTTTACATCCAATTTTTAGAGGTTCTTCACCCAAACCCTGATCTGCTTCACTTGTCCTGTGGCTATGTGATGAAGGAAATTCGTTCCTTTGCTAAATATCACATCACAGCCATGGTCTTCCAACATAGAAACTGAAACTAAATTATTCTTCACTCCCGGAACATACATGACATCTTTTAATGTGAGAGGATAACCTAAATCCCTCTGAAAAGTAACAGTATTGATAACTGTCACGCTATACCTTCCTTCATCTCCCATCTCAATGTGTATCTAGAGGTCCTTCTCCTCGAAGTCACTGAAAATTTCTTTGTTTCCCATCATATGGAATGGGGATCCACTATCCAAATACCACACACTACCTGTCACTGATGTCACCATGCATGTAATGAGGGTGAAATCCAACTCGAATTGAGCTTCACCTGCCACTCCTCCTGAGGGCTTCTTGTTGGCCTTCTTGTGCGCAAACTTTGTGGCATAGTGTCCCAACTCATGACAGTGAAAACATTTAATCTTAGACAAGTCCTTCTTCTTATTGTTGTGATTGGAATCCCATTTGGATTGGTATTTATTTCCTTTCCATTTCTTTACCTTTCCATCTAGGGCACAATTTTCCTCATCATCATGCTTGGATGAGGTTCCATCTCTAGTGCTCTGCCTTATCTCTTCTTGCACCAAGTCAGACCACAAACACTCCCACTTTGGTAGATTCTCCCTCCCATTTACTGAATCCTGATAGATGTGCCAGCTCTTGGGAAGGCCTAGAAGTGTTAGGATGACTAGATCATCTTCAATAATTGTAATACAAATGCTCCCAAGATCATCCCGACATTGGGTGAACCTGCTCAAGTATTGTGGTATTGTGTCAACCTTCTCCATCTTGATCTTCTGAAGATTCTCCGTTAGTTCCAACTTCCTATGGTCACTGATGTTCTGAAACAAGTGTATCAAGGCTTGCCACATTGCATATGGTGTATCCTTCCTATGGAGATTTGAGACAATATGATATTGAATTCCTTCTAATATGTTCCTCCTCGCCTTTTCCACACATTTTTCTACTCTTCCAGAACTTGAGAATCAGTTGTTGGAGTCTATGAATTCCTTCATGCATTGTATTCCACTGCCTCTATCATGTTCTTCCAAGAAATATAATTCAAACTACCCTCAAGGCCATATTCATGTCTCAATCCACAGAATGACATCATGTTGGCTCTGAAGAATGATCCTAAGAATTTGATTTCACTTGCAAAGACAAACACCCATTCTTATCTTCTAGTGTGATTTCAGCTAATACCATGTAGAAATTCCTTGTAGATTCAAACTGCTAATTGTAATTTACTAAAACAATAGTCTTGAATCTACTTTACCAACTGTGGAAATAATTAATGATTGAGAAATCAAAACATAAACATGAGACAAGATTCAATCACATATGCTCATATATTTATCTAAGGGGAAAGCTTGCTACTCAAAACCCCTTTCTATATGTATATTTCATTAGATCAGAAAGTTTGAGAAGATTACAATGCTTTTCTCAAGTTCAAGCAACCTTTGCACTATCTCTATCTATCTCTGAGCTTCCTAGACAAGCCTTGTCCAATACTTAACCAATTTTTTGCTTGCCCAAGTCCCTATTTCCTTGTGTTGTTTCCCTGGAAATTAGCCCCTATTAATCAGGGAAATTCCTTAATTAGAATTGTGCAATCCATCATAGGCCTTCCTTTGATTGCATGCACCACCTATACAGTTTGGATGATTATAAAACTGATATTACACTTCCCTTGAACTCCAATCTCAACTGGGTAACTCTCATGTATGACATGCATGTTGGGTGCAACCCAAATTGGCCTAAATTTTGATGAAGACTCTGCATGTTGTGGAGCGGAGTGCATAGTGAAGAATGTAGCAGAGTGCCAAAGTGGAACATGCAGTAAATATATCGTGTGGTATATGGGCTTCAAGGTGGGTTGAAGCCCCTCATTTTTGTAAAAAATCATGTAATATTGTAAAATATGAATGGTTTTCGAACCATAGTAGCTTGTATTAGGGGAGTCCATGGTATGTGGACCATGGTATTTTGATGATATATCCCTTGATGTAATATTTTATATAGGGATCAATAATAAATGAGAGAATCAACATAGAATCACATCTTGAATTGAATGGTTGTACCTTTGTGATCTGTGGTTTGGGCAAGAAGGTGAGGCCTAGTAGCTGAGTGTATAGAAGCTTGAGTCCTCAGTTGAGTGCGTGGACAACCTACAGCTGAGTGCGCAGGCCAAGAACTATTTGTTGTATAAATTTATTATTATAAAAAATAGTGCTTATGGACGTAGTCCCACATTGGGATGAACCATGGTAAAATATGTGTCTTCATGTGTATATTTACTTATTAACTGTTGTAGTGTAGAATTTTATTACAGTGAAGTGATGAATTGTGGCTTTATATGATATGTTTAAGGGATGAATGTAATGTGGCGAAGTAATGTATGTATGTTAAATATAAAAGAACATAAAAATACCACATCACATTATCCCTCTAGGGTGGAGAAACTTGGTTCTGCATCCTCCCATATTCACTTCGGGTGAGACTGTGACCTGCTTGTAGGTCATTACCGAAAGGGCCAGTGATTGAGGGTTTTGTTGGTGCGCAATATAGATCAAACCTGGGTCACCCAAATAAAAACCAAAAAATAGTTTTGTAGCTAGGACCAGGATTTGTTTGAGGGATATGTTTATGTGGCATCCATTGAAGAAGGAAATTCAAGATTGGCTAGAATTGAAGGAGAGAAAATTTGCAGATCAAGAGAACAAAAACTCTCGTTTGAATTCTGAAGCTTGGTTATGGAGATATTTTTTCACAGATCAATACAAACTTTTCTTCACATCATTTCTTGTTGAACTATATCAGTGGATATCAAGGTTAACTGAAAGAAAGACCTATTTTAAAGGTGGAGAACCTATGACATGGACTCTTGAATTGATACAACGACTCAAGAGCACTGACCACAGGATTTCAAGGGCTGTCGATTTATGAATTGATAGCAACTTGGTAGGATTTATTATTGAGTTCATAGTAGACCAGATTGTGTCCTACAATGAAGCTGAATGATGATTCTTCAAAGGACTGTGAGGTAAGTACTTGAAATCTTTGAAACTATGGATTAAGATGCTTCTATGTGAAAAATGAGTTTTACGGATGCAACTAGATTGTTAGTTTACTTATGTTTGGAAGAAAAGAGAATAAATATGAGCAAGAGGTTGGAACAACACGAAGTGGAAAAAGATATGGAGTAGATACCAGAAAAAGAGCTCGTGGAAAAGACCCAAATACCTTTGTAGAAAATGAATATAGTCCTCTGTTGAGTGAATTTGAAAGTGAAAGGGAAGATACCCACCCTGATAAGCCCTAGGTAGCTTCGTAGTATTCACCTTCCAAGCTTGAGAGTTCGCAGAAGCGAGCAACAAGAGCCAGGGTATTTTTGACTCTCTGCCTACCCCTCCCTCTCCTCCTCCTTCTATCCCTCCTACTCCCCATACCTCTCCCCTTACTTCCCCCCCCCCCCAAGAAGAAATATGGTTGATGATAATAAGCTGCCTTTTTCAAAGGAACTGGATCAGAAGATCGAGAGCAATTTTGGTTTTTATGTGAAGCTATATGGACTGTGAAGCAAATCAACGATGAAAGTATAAAGAAAGTGCAACTCATTATGATGCTTCGAGATAGAGAATTGACATGGTATATGAAGTATTCAAATAATCAAAATAGAACATTTGCAGACATTAAAGCAATGCTGATAAGAGAATTTAAGAAGCCAAAGTCTGAGTCGCAATGCATCAATGAGTTGAAAGAAATTAAACATAAACCTACTGAGTCTGTTTGGGAATTTGATCAGAGATTTAAGGAATTATTGCATCAAGTGAGATTCGAAATAAATCCACATCAACATCAGTAATGGTTTATAGCTGTGTTGTTACTGCAATACAGGAGATACTAATGCAAGAATGCAATAGATTCAGAGTCATCTCACAAACCTAACCCTGCAGATACAAGATATCAATAAAAGCAAAGAAGTTACAGAAGATGGTGTACAAAGTGCAGATTGGAAGGCCATTTTAAATAACAATGTCCTATCTTTAGGGACTACATATCTAGTGGGGCACCAAATCCCTTAAATGCAGGATCCAGCCTATGGTGCGAGATATGTAAGACTAGAGGGAAACATTGCTCATAAGATTTTTACCTGTTACAGAAATATGTGCATACTCCAAGGAACCTATATTGAAAATTCTATAAATCATTAGGACATGATGAGAATAATTGTCGAGCTTATGAACTAATGATGGAGTGCAATGCTGATACTTATAGATGCAAGCAAAAGAAAATGGACATGAAGGAAGTGTAAAATGTGGTGGTAGAGGAGGCTACCAAGGAAGAGGTTGAGGTGCTAGAGCTAGTCGAGGACATGGACATATTATTTTTTATAATTGCGGTCAGGTAGGTCATTTTGTGAGAGATTTTCAAAACCCTACTACGACATGTAAGTACTGTAAATATTTTGACCATGTAATTGAATAATGTCCTATACTTATGGAAAAAATTCAAGAAAAAAGGAATCATCAACCGACACAGAATATTCAAATGATGACCACTAAAAGAAGGAATGACGAACTGCAAATTAGTATTGTTACTAGAAGTGAAGCTACAACTGGTAGTGATAAAATAGATGGAAAGAAATAATATGAAACTACATGGGTTAGAAAAACTGTTGAGAAAGATCTTATTTTTTATATTCAGAAGAAAAAAGAAGTGTTTATGGAAGCAAAGAGAAGCTTTATGGATGATGGAGCTTCGAAATCCAGTGCGCAACCAAAGGCTAATCAGAAAAGAAATTGTGACGTAGCATTAGATTCAACACATAATCAAGTCTCGACGCAGAATCGAGCTCCAACACAGGATCGAGCTTCGACACAGGACTGGGAGTCAAAAAATCAAGGAGGTACTTTAAAGTTTTTTCTACAAACTCATATGAAATTATTAAGAGATCAAAAGGTTATAAAAGGGTTTCAGTAGTTGATATATTCTTGTGCATCAAAAGAAACACTGCGAGGTGAGATGCACATAGTGAATAATTTTCATTAATAGAAGAGAACTAGAAGAAAAATGAGGCTTAGTGTGCAAATAGGAGAATATGAGATAGATCAAGTTATTCTAGATCTGGGATCTGATGCTAATGTTTTGACAAAGCAGACATGGGAATTAATGGGTAAGCTGAAGCTACAATGGTCACCTATTCAGTTGAGGATGGAAAATCAACAAAATATCTTCCCCTTAGGAAGATTACCAGGTGTAACATTGAATATTAAAGGAGCTCGCACTACTATTGACTTTGAGGTAATAGAGATTGTTGATGATAGTAACCCCTATCCTGCATTGCTTAGACTTGACTGGGCATTTGGTAATATGAACATAATTAATCTGAAGAAGATACATATGATATTTGAAGGGAATAATATGAGAATGATTGTTCCCTTAGACCCATCATAAGGAGTGAGATATACAAAACCAATGAAAAAGAATATTGCACAACTGATATAGATAATATCTATCAAATGACATCACATGAGCAGGATTTTGTTAACCCTACTGTAGAAGGCAAGTTGAGTTGGGAGCATGATAGGCCTTGTACCTCAGATTGAGAAGAAGAATTGGATAACTGGCAGAATAGGCTGCGTGAAGTATCTACAAGTTGTTGTGCAAGAACTGCCAAATCAATTCGCTATATGACATCTGAGTTATGTAATCTGCCTTCTTATGATGGCTTAAGTGATATAAATACTTTTCTTGATGATTATGAAGAATAGGTTCCAGAGAATCAAGGTTGTTAGCCTTGGATGTAGCCCTGAAAGCTACCCCTACTAGATGGTGGAGTGCACACAAGAAGAATATAGAAGGCTAGTAGGAATGTTGAAGCTTGATGTGGATAAGGTTCAGACAGATAGATACAGAGATAGAGATAATATACGATGTTCAAACTAATCCTAGGGAGAATATCTAGTTTTGTACTACATCATGGAAGGAGATTGGGTACATGGATTTATTCATACATTAGACACAATCCCTAAGAACTGGTACCTAGAAATAGAGCTTCAACATGGTACCGTGTATTATGCATACATGGTTGATGGTTTCATATTAACATTCAACTTTGAAGATGATTGTCCATACATAGATTTGGCTCTTCAGATAGTTAAGAAGAAGATCTTTGAGAATGCAACCCCATTGACATGGAGACAACCTGATTAGGCTGCACAGATAGAAAATGCACTAGAATACTATAACCTCACTATAAAAGAAGAAGAAGATCCTCGCAATATCGACATAATAGAATCAGAAAGTTGTCGTGAAGTACATGGACCTATGTTAGATATAACAAATATAATGAAGCCACTAAAGACCAAGAAGGTGAAGATATGATTAGAGAAGGAGCCAAAGTTTGCAACAATAGGAGATTATTGGGATAAAGAGACAATCAGTAAAGTTACAGAGTTACTTCATGAATATCAATAACTGTTTCCCACAAAGTTTTCAGAAATGAAGGGTATAGTAGGAGATCTAGGAGTTATGAATATTCCCCTTAAGCCTGATGCAAATCCAGTCAAGCAAAGACCTTATAGATTGAACCCAAAGTATAAGGAGAAAGTGAAGGTAGAGCTTGATAAGATGATAGCAGCAGGAATTATTGAACCAGTAGAAGAATCATAATGGGTGAGTCCTATGGTGGTGCAAGAAAAGAAAACTCAAGGAGAAATCAAGATTTGTGTTAATTTGAGAAAGTTGAATAATGCATGCTTACATGATCCCTTCCCTACCCCTTTCACATATCAAGTACTAGATAATGTAGGAGATCAAGAAGCTTACTCATTTACAGATGGATTTTCAGGTTATCATCATATTAGGATTGCATCTGAAGATCGACATAAGACCACATTTGCCACAGAATGGGGCTCATATCAATACACAATAATGCCTTTTAGATTAAAGAATGCCCCTACTATATTTTATAGAGTGGTGGTTGCAACTTTTAAAGAGTACATCCACAAGTTTTTGGAGGTATATTTTGATGATTGGACAATATTTGGGTTGTTAAGAAAACATGTTGGAAGTTTAAGACTTATGCTTGACACATGTAGACAATATCACATCTCTTTGAACTTCAAGAAGTGCATATTTTGTGTACCTTTTGACATATTGTTGGGTTACATTGTTTTTAAGAAAGGACTAATGGTGGACATTGCTAAGATTGATATGATTGTGAATTTTCCTCCACCTACGCTAGTAAGACAACTTCACACTACATTGGGACATACATGGTATTACAAGAAGTTTATCAAGGGGTATGCTCAAGTTATTACGCCTGTGGAGAAATTATTGAAGAAGGATGTAACTTTTCAGTGGGGCGAAGAATGTCAAAAGAGCCTCGACATATTGAAAGAAAAAATGGTAGTTGCACCTATATTAGTGTTCCCTGACTGGAATAAAGAATTCCATGTCCATGTGGGTTCCTTTTTTCTTTGGGATTAGTATTGGCACAACCTGGTGTAGGAGAAATTGATCACCCTATAGCTTTTGCAAGTAGAAATTTATCTAAGGTAGAAAATAATTATACCACTACAGAAAGGGAAGGACTAGCCATGTTGTATGATTTGCAGAAATTTAGACATTATTTTCTGGGATCACACTTTAAAATGTTTACAGGTCATTCTGCACTGAAGTATTTGGTTAAGAAGCCTGCCTTACGAGGAAATATTTGCATGTGGTTACTGTTATTCCATAAATATGACTTTGAAATCATTGTTAAATCAGGAAGACTGAATGCAGGACTTGACCATCTATTAAGATTGGAAAGAGGGGAAGAACCAACCAACATAGAGGATAATCGCCCTGATGCATAGTTATTTGCAATTAGAGTTGCAAATGACCATTTTGCACATCTTATCCAGTTTTTGAACACAAGAATGGCTCCCTCATAATATACCATGCAACAGAAGAAAGAATTAGTGGGTAAGGTAGCTGAATTTTCATTAATAGCAGGACAATTATATAAGATGGGATCTGATGAGATACTACACAGATATATTCTTGAACATGAAAGACATATGATTCTAGCAAAAGCTCATGGTGGCGCGGCTAGTGGACACTATCTAGGAAAATCTACTGTGCAGAATATTTTGATAGCATGATTGTGGTGGCCTACACTACATAAATATGCAAAGGAATATTGTAGAGCATGTGATATGTGTCAAAGAACAGGAAAAACTTCAAGAAGAGATGAGATTCCATTGGTACCACAAGTTACATTGTAGGCTTTTGATAAGTGGGCTATTGATTTTGTTGGACCCATCAACCCACTTGGAAAAAGGACTAGTGTGAGGTACATAATCACATCAACTGACTATTTGACAAGATGGGCCGAAGCACAACCAATAAAGGATTGCAACGTAGAGACTGTTGAGAAGTTTATTTTTGAATATATATTGTTGAGATTTGGATGTCCAAAGATCTTGATGAGTGACAAGGTTCGCATTTCCTTAATAAAACTATTGAAGCATTGACAGAGTAGTTCCAAGTTTATCATTAGAAGGGTACTCCTTATCACCCTCTGGCCAATGGAACAATCAAAGCATTTAACAAGGTTTTTGAGAATGCACTCACTAAGGTATGCAATGTGAACAGAGATGAATGGGACCTTAAAATTCCAATATTTTTATGGGCTTATAGGACCACATGTAAAAATTTGACAGGCCATACACCATTCAAGTTAGTTTATGGGCAAGAAGTTTTGATGCCCATGGAATACATTGTCCCTAGCCTAAGGATTGCATCTTTTACAAATATGGCAGACCCTGACACAATTGAGGAAATAATGTCGCAGTTGATTTCTCTGGAGGAAGACATATTCATAGAAGGATTTCGTCAACAGGTACAAAAGAAAGAGAAGGTTTGGTATGATATACATATTAAGCAAAAGAAGTTCCAAGTAGGAGACCTTGTTCTCCTTTATGAAAATAAGTTTTTGAAATTCCCAAGGAAATTCAAGATGCATTGGTTAGGCCCATATATTATTAAGCATATAATTGATGGAGGCACAATTCAATTAGTTAAGTTAAATGGAGAATTGATTTAGGGAAGAGTAAATGGCAGTAAGTTGAAGCTATACAGGGACAACCCTATCCCTACAATCTCGCTCTAAGGAAAAAAGGAGAAGAGTCTTAGTGCCACCCACAGTTGAAAGTGGGCACTGGACTATAAACTATGTTGCAGAGAGCTTCGACGTAAGAAGTTACTTTGCTGCAGTCTGGATTTTGTTAAAGTACATAGGAGCCATGATGTAAGAAGGGATGCTTTCTACAATATGGTATGCATTGAAGTTCATCAGAAAAATATGACTGTTAAAAAGGAAAGTTGACATTAAAATACGCCAAAAATTACATTTATGAGTATAGGTTGGCAAGATCTAAGGATAGATATGCAATTAATGAACAAACTCAGAGCACAATCTGAAAAAAATCTAATCTAATGATGGGGTTAGAAACTTGGAATAGTTATAAAAAGATGCCTCCCGCACAAATCAAACAATTTGCTGAATTGAGAATATTAGTCTTGAGAGTGCGAAGAAATTGCAGAAGTTTTAGCTGTCATATTTCGTTTGAGCATTCTTGGGAATAAATTGTGTGTAATTTTTGTGGGACAGGATTATTTGGAATCATGGAAAATGCTGGTATGCCCACAACATTAGCTGATATGCTCGCAGTAGCATCAACCATGTTTGGTGTGGAGCATGATTGTTCAGAGGTCTTGGTTTCAGTTGGATGTATACCTCAGGAAGCTTTTACACCCCTTCACGTGGGGGGGTGCAGGGGGGACTTGTCCCCCCTGCGGGGGTTCGGGGGGCTAATCCCCCCCGGCTGGGGGGTCTGGGGGCCAGCGGTCCCCTGGCGGGGGGTTCGGGGGCAGTGCCCCTGAAGCTAAAAATAGATGTAAAATTGCCTTGTAACAGTATAGTAATTTCTAGTCAATCTGGGCCGTTCATTAGGTGGATGATCTGACGGAAGAACTTATGTTTAGTTTAGGGTTTTTTGCCCTAGAAGGAAACCCCTTTCTTTGTATGAGGGCATTGTATTTGAGGCTGTGTAATAGATGTGTATTCTCTGAGTGAGAAACAGAGAGGTGAGAATGTGAGAGAAAACAGTGGATATTACAGCGGATCTGTTGTAGGTTGTGTCTCTTCATTTTGCTGGATAATAGAAAGGAAGGACTGACTGTTTGGGGTGGACGTAGCCCAAACTAGGTGAACCACGTATATCTATGTCTCTCTTGTTTTATGCACTTTCTGTGTTTATATTTCTGCAATATTTTATGTGTTCCATTGCTCCGTAATATATAATTTTCTAACAACTGGTATCAAATCCGAAGGTCTATTTGGCTGATAAACTCATAGGAAAGAATGGTTCCTGCTTAGAGTGGGAGAAATGGCGGAAGATGGTAAGTTTAGGATTGAGAAATTTAATGGCCAAAACTTCTCGCTGTGGAAGATGCAGATGGAAGATTATCTGTATCAGAAACATCTGCACCTACCATTGGGCGGAAAAACAAAGATGCCGACGGGTATGATAGATGAAGAATGGAACCTTATCGATAGAAAGGCACTCGGAATAGTACGGTTGTGCCTCGTAGCGTCGGTCACCTTCAACATTTTGAAGGAAACAATGGAAGAGGGTTTGATTAAGGCGTTGGAGAAACTATATGAAAAACCCTTGGCCTCAAACAAGGTATTTATTATGAAACGGTTATTTAATATGAAGACGTCGGAAGGTGGATCTATTGCAGACCATTTAAATGATTTTAATACTGTTACAAGTTAGTTATGTTCTGTAGGGGTAAACTTTGATGATGAAGTTAGAGCTCTGTTATTCTTGTGCTCATTGCCGGAAAGGTGGAATGGTTTAGTAATGGCCATTAGTAACTCTGTTTCTGGATCTAGTACTTTAAAGTTTGATGATGTTGTTGGTGTTATCCTTAGTGAGGAAATGCGATAGAAAAGCTCTGGTGAGACATTCGGTAATGCTTTAAGTGCAGAGTCTAGGGGAAGAAAAATGGAAAGAGGAAAGAGCTCAGGATATCGCAGTAAATCAAGGAAAGGCAGATCCAAGTCCAGATCGGGGATAGTGTGCTGGAAATGCGGAAAGAAAGGACACCTAAAGAAAGACTGTAGATCTCGGAAAGGAAAAGAAGGAGATGCACAACAAGAAAACAATCATGAAGAAAATGTGACAGGTGAGGTGTTACAAGATGCTTTGATTCTTTCTTTTGAAAATATTACTGATTCCTGGGCGGTAGATTCAGGGACCTCATTCCATGCCACACCTAATAAGAAATACTTTCATGACTATGTTCAAGGAGATTTTGGACAACTTCATTTGGGTGATGATAAACCCTGTAAAATTGTTGGAATGGGTAAGGTTCTTGTAAAACATCATAATGGAAACCAATGGCTACTAAAAGAGTTAAGGCATGTTCCAAATCTAAAGAAAAATCTGATTTCAACAAGGCAGTAAGGCGGTGAAGGTTATGTGACAACTTTCACAGATAAAGTTTGGAAGGTTACCAAAGGAGCCCTAGTAATAGCAAAAGGCGAAAAGGTTGGTACATTGTATTTATGCAATGGTATTTCTAACTCTGTTAATGTGTTAAATTTGAAAGGAGAAAATGCAACATTATGGCATCATAGGCTCGGACACATGAGTGAAAAGGGGATGAAGATTCTTCACTCAAGGAATTTGTTTCCGGGTTTGAAGAATGTTGATTTGGACTTCTGTGAGAATTGCATTTATGGAAAACAGAAAAGAGTCAGATTTCTCAGAGTTGGGAAAAAAAAGAAGAGTGAAAAATTAGAGCTTGTGCATACAGATGTATGGGGACCTACTCAGGTATCATCTCTCGGCAGCTCTCGTTATTATGTTACTTTTATTGATGATGCAACAAGAAAAACTTGGATTTATTGTATTAAGAATAAATATGATGTATTTGATACTTTCAAGAAATGGAAAGCTTTGGTTGAGATTGAGACAGGAAAGAAATTGAAGTGTCTCAGATCAGAAAATGGAGGTGAATATTGTAGCAAAGAGTTTGATAGGTACTGTTCAGAGCATGGAATTTGCAGAGAGAAAACAGTTCCAAGAACACCACAAGAAAATGGTGTGTCAGAAAGGGTGAACAGAACAATCATTGAGCATGCAAGGTGCATGAGATTGCATGCAGGATTGCCTTTACAGTTTTGGGTAGATGCTGTAGATACTGTTGTTTATCTAATAAATAGAGTGCCTTCAAGTTCCTTGGATGGTGGTGTTCCAGAGGAAGCATGGATAGGTAAAAAGGTAAACTACTCCTTTTTTAAAGCCTTTTGGTTGTGAGGACTTTGTCCATATTAATAAAGAAAATAGAACAAAGCTTGAGGCAAAGTCAAAGAAATGTACCTTTATTGGATATGGTGTTAATGACTTTGGTTATTGCTTATATGATTATGAAAATCAAAAAATAATTAGGAGCATAGATATAATATTCAATGAAAAGGTCTTGTATAAGGATCAGTTGCAGGAAAAGAAACAAAAAAAAAGAAAACAAGGAATATGTAGTCCTCGATGAGATCACTGAAAAAGTAGAGGTGCCTGAAAATAATAATAATCGACAACCACAACAACAGCAACCACCACAACAGCAATAGGCACCCCAAACATCTAAAAGTGGTGTTAGAAGATCTACCAGGATAAGTAGACCCCCTGAATGATACTCTCCTTCATTATATTATTTATTGTTGACTGATTCTGGTGAACCCGAATGTTATGAAGAAGCAATGCAGGTTGAAAGTAGGAAGAAGTGGGAGCTAGCCATGGAAGAAGAGATGGACTTCCTAATGCATAACCAGACTTGGGACTTAGTCAAGTTGCCTGCAGGAAAAATTACATTGAATAATAAATGGGTTTACAGATTGAAGGAAGAAGATGGAGGAAAAAAAAGGTACAAAGCTAGACTTGTGGTGAAGGGGTTTGCATAGAAGAAAAGTATTTATTTTGATGAAATATTTTCTCCTATTGTTAAAATGACTTCAATCGGAACTATTTTAAGTCTAGTAGCAACTGAAGATTTGCATCTTGAGCAGTTAGATGTGAATACAACCTTTCTCCATGGGGATTTGGAGGAAGAGATATATATGCAGCAGCCACAAGGATATGAGGTAAAAGGGAAGGAGAAACTAGTGTGCAGGTTGAAGAAAAGTTTGTATGGCTTAAAACAGGCTCCAAGGCAGTGGTATCTAAAATTTGACAAGTTTATTTTTGAACAAGGTTATACTAGATGTCACTCTGATCATTGTGTTTATCTGAAAAAGAAAAATGATGGCAGCTATATTATATTGTTATTGTATGTAGATGACATGCTTGTTGCAGGGTCTAACATGTAGGAAATAAATGTGCTCAAAAGAAAATTGGCAAATTCATTTGCAATGAAGGATTTGGGAGCTGCAAAACAAATCCTTGGTATGAGAATAACTAGAGACAGCAAAAATCGCAAATTAACATTGTCTCAGAATGAGTACATACAAAAGGTGTTGAAAAGATTTAATATGCACAATGCAAAACTAGTTAGTACACCTTTTTCTAGCCATTTCAAACTTAGTAAGGAAATGTGCCCAAAGACTCAAGAAGACATGGATTATATGTCTAAAGTTCCATATGCATCAGCAGTTGGAAGCTTAATGTATGCAATGGTCTACACAAGGCCTGATATTGCACATGCAGTGGGAGTTGTAAGCAGGTACATGAACAATCCAGGAAAGGAACATTGGATGGCAGTGAAATGGATTCTCAGATATTTGAAAGGTACCACAAATCAAGCATTATGCTTTGGTGGTTCAAACATTTCTCTACAGGGATATGTTGATGCAAACATGGCAGGTGATAGAGATAACAGGAGGAGCACTATAGGATATGTATTTACTGTAGGTGGAACAACTGTCAGTCGAGTTTCAAAAATCCAAAGTGTTGTTGCACTTTCAACAATAGAAGCAGAGTATGTTGCTGCTACAGAGGCTAGTAAAGAAATGATTTGGTTACAAAGGTTTATGGGTGAATTGGGTAAGGAGGATGATATGGGCACGTTATACAGTGATAGCCAAAGTGCCATTCATCTTGCAAAGAACTCAGCATTTCATTCCAGGACTAAACACATACAACTCAAATACCATTTCATACGATCAGTTTTGGAAGATGGAGAGTTGAAGCTGGAAAAGATACACACTAGCCAGAATCCTGCAGATATGCTAACAAAAGTTGTAACCAGGGAGAAACTAAGAATATGCTCAGTTTCAATTGGTCTTCAAGGATGACGATGAAGATGAGAAACAACCAGGTCCAAATAGGAGTCATTGTCCAGCAAATGAAGCAACGGTGGAATTTCTACAATCATTCTCCAAGTGGGAGATTTTTGGGTGTGGAGCATGATTGTTCAGAGGTCTTGGTTTCAACCGGATGTATACCCCACAAAGTTTGTACACCCCACCAAGTGGGGGGGTACAGGGGGGACTTTTTCTCCCCACGGGGGTTCGGGGGGGCCGATCCCCCCCTGCTGGGAGGTTTGGGGGCCAGCGGTCCCCCGGCGGGGGTTTTGGGGGCAGCGCCCCTGAAGCTAAAAATAGATGTAAAATTGCCTTGTAACAGTATAGTAATTTCTAATCAATCTGGGTCGTTCATTAGGTGGATGATCTGACAGTAGAACTTATGTTTAGTTTAGGGTTTTTTGACCTAGAAGGCAACCCCTCTCTTTGTATGAGGGCATTGTATTTGAGGCTGTGTAATAGATGTGTATTCTCTAAGTGAGAAACAAAGAGGTGAGACTATGAGAGAAAACAATGGATATTACAACGGATCTGTTGGAGGTTGTGTCTCTTCATTTTGCTAGATAATAGAAAGGAAGGACTAGCTGTTCGGGGTGGACATAGCCAAAACTAGGTGAACCACGTATATCTGTGTCTCTCTTGTTTTATGCGTTTTCTGTGTTTATATTTCTGCAATATTTTATGTGTTCCATTGTTCCGTAATATATAATTTTCTAACAAACCACAGCAACATCATCACAAAAACACCGAAAATATCTGAGGAAGAAACCATCCAAGGAAGAAAGAACCAAGAAGAAACAGACTAAGAAACCTGCCAAGCCTCAACAACAAACTGAGAAAGTCATAGATAGTGAAGGAGAAATGGAGGAGGTGTAGATGGAAACAGAGGGAGTAACATTTTCTCCTCTACCACCATACATTCTGTCGAGGAAACCAAATGCAAAACTTGTAAAAGTATCGAAGGACGCAAAGTATGGAACCTTTACACCCTTGTTGCTGAAAGAAGTACCATTTTCAAGAGAAGTTTTAGGGAACTGCGGAATTATGACTTTAACGACAAGAAGAAGTACCCTCAATTTGCACCAGACCAATATTTGAAACAGGTGCACTACCAAGACAATCAAGTGAAAAGGCTAGAACAACAACAGTGGGAAAATGGGTTGGTGCAGTCAAGACTACTAAATATGTTAAATGTGTCACACTTTGGCAGAAGTCTAAGGAGCACAGTGTGTGTGTGACAATTTCTCATGCTAGTACACGATGGAGGATTATGGATGGGAAATAAGATCCTTATAGACCCAATTTTGATCTAGAGGATAAAAAAACTACCATACTAGGGGTGAAACCCTGTAGAGGAGTTCATTGGAAAATATCGGGACAATGCTATAGTGGACAATATGAAGAAGAAGTTTGGGCTAGCAAAAAGAAAGAGTGGATATGATATCAATTCAATCAGTGACCAGGTAGTTCACTTCACAGCGCACATATTGGTTGGGAATATCAAGAGAAAGTTTCATGCGAATGAAGTTCTCGCATCAGTGGCTTCATTAGCCATGCAGTGTGCCAATGGGGTCCAGCATAACGAGGCCGTATATCTTTGCAAGGAATTTTTGGACAATTTCTGCGAGGTCCAGGAGAAAGGTACAACATTCCATTATGCTTGGTTGATTTTAATAATTTCTATGTTAGTATGGAGAGATTTGGAGGAGTTGCAGTTCCTTCTGGTGGCTTCATATGTCTGTGAAGCCGCGCGGCATGCCTCGTTATGGTATACCACTAAAGCATCACATGCACAGGAGAATAAAACATTTTTTGTGTTTTATCACATGGACTTGCATATGCTAGTGAACCAACACCCTCAACTCTCACCGAGATTATACAAGCAATATAGGTCTGTGTTGAAGTTCAAGATAGATTTTCATAAAGTGTACATACATGCGCGTAGGGATACAAAGAAGAAATGGCATGCCCTACCATACTTAGTCACAGAAGATGATATGATAGCACTAGTACAGAAATGGCCCACAAAATGGATGACTTCACTGGAGGCAGAAAAAGGAGACAGTGTGACATAATAAGAGGAGGAAACTTCATAACACGAAAAAGCGAGTGGAAAAGACAAGGACAAGGATCAGAATGAGCATGAATCAAAGGAAGAGGATCAACATGATGAGGGTCACCAAGAACCTCCTGAAGGAGATTAGTAGACTAAGGATTATGGGAAGATGGAAACAAAACAAATTACCATAGAAAAAAATGAAAGCACAGGGTGAAGCTTCAACTAAGATCAAGAAAAATCAGAAGGCAGATAAAACAAATGATATCACACCAATGGTCCTTATTTATGGGGACTTGGAGCAGATTGGAGATAGGATTCTTGAGTGAAAACTAAATTGTGGGATAGAGTAGAAGATCACTACGATGCACTTCTAACCAGTGTCGAAGAGTGAATCACAAAATTGAAGATACTAGTGTAGACAGTTAGAGAACCAGCGCAGATAGAGGAAAGGGTTGGAGTAGAAAGGCAGATAGAGCCTATGATTGCAGCGAGGATAGCATAGATACCTGTAGGAGCCCTACAGTTTGACTCTGCCAAACTACAGTATTAGGCTAAGGAATGGAAGAATGTCAATATGAACATCGCAGTAGTGTCATTGCAAAGATTACACAAGCTACACTTGGAAATTATAGAAGAGATGAGGTTGCACGAACAACACACCTCACAACTAAATATTCAAGTAGAAAAAGAGAAAGCTACGCTTTGGCAGAAGCTCGACCAGGTGATCCAAGAAAGGGATCAAGTAGCAGAACAACATAAGAAGATCAAGGAGGCAGTGGAAGCAACGTGCAAAGAAATTTCAAACCTTGATGTTTGAGAGGAAGAGCCAGTAGAAGACAAGGTCGCGAAGCTGGGCCTTGTAGTGAAGGGGTACATGGGTAAAATTTCCACAGTAAAATTCAGATATGAAATGTAGATCAGCGAGCTGCAACCAAATACGCCACAAGAAGTATGAGATTAAAGGGAGACTGAACTAAAGGCTGCAATGGCCAGCATCTCTGCAGTAGTGGTAGACTATGGAAAACTGTTGGATGAAAGTCTACAAATTTTGACTTCATTGCAGGAAGATCCAAATGTATAGAAAATACAGGAAGAAATGAAGCAAAAGAAACAATAGTTAGAAGAAATATGGGCATCTGCCAAGACCTTACCAATATCGCAGAAGCTCGTGAAGATCAATGAGTCAAAGGCCCTCCAAAAGAAAATTAAGGAGCTAAAGAAGGAAGAACAAGTGTTAATAAAGAGGACTCAACCCTTGCAGGATGAGGCCCTCCAACTATCATAGAAAGTAGATGAGAAGCTTCAACAACTTTGACAGAGGGAGACAACGTTGGTACAGAAGGCTGTAGAACATGTGACAGAGGCATTGTTGGAGGAAGTGCGTAGCGAGGAAAAGCGGGTAACAGAGACTTTGCAACAGCTCAACCAAGCCTACATAGAACCACATCAAAAATCAAAAGCAAAGAAGTTGAGTGACTCGGGACGAGTCACATGTGAGTGTTGGCGGCTTGCTGGGCGGATCCCAACTTGGCCTAGATTTTGATGAAGACTCCACATGTTGTGGAGAAGAGTGCACACTGAAGAATGTAGCGAAGTACCAAAGTGGACCGTGCAATAAACTGTGTGGTATATGTGCTTCGAGGCGGGTCGAAGCCCCTCAATTTTGTAAAAAAACATGTAATATTGTAAAAGATGAATGGTTTTTAGACCATAGTAGCTTGTATTAGGGGAGTCCATGGTATGTTGACCATGGTATTTTGATGATATATCCCTCGATGTAATATTTTATATAGGGATCAATAATAAAGGAGAGAATCAAATTAGAATCACATCTTGAATTGAATGGTTGTATGTTTGTATCTATGGTTTAGGAAAGAAGGCGAGGCTCTATAGATGAGTGCACAGAGGCCTAAGTCCATAGTTGAGTGTGCGGATAACTTGCAGCCGAGTGCACAGGCCAAGATCTATTTGTTGTGTAAATTTATTATTATAAGCAATAGTTCTTGTGGATGTAGTCCCACATTGGGATGAACCAGGGTAAAATCTGTGTCTTCATGTGTATATTTTCTTATTATTTGGTGTAGCATAGCAGTTTATTACAGTTGCATTTTATTACAACGCAGTGATGAATTATGGCTTTATATGATATGTTTAATGGATGAATGTAATGTATGTATCTTAAAGATAAAAGAACATAAAAATACCACATCACATCATACCTCAAGGCTGCAGAAACCTAGTTCTGCATCCTCCAATAGTCACTTCAAGTCAGACTGCAATCTTCTTGCAGGTCATTGCTGAAAGGGCCAATGATTGATGGTTTTTCTGGTGCGTAGTATAGATCGAACCTGGGTCAGCCCAATCAAAAATAACAATGAATGAGTTATTTATGGCTGAATTATCATTTAACTGGTTGAACACATGAAGCAACACCCCACTGTTAGACCTCCTACTAGTTCCTCCATCAATTGGAACTATTTTAACTGACTTTAACTCAGTTAAATTGAATTAATTAATTACAACTCAAAATAAACTCAACCAGGGCTCATATAAAGTAGGAGACACTCTACATGACTCAAGTTAGACCCTCAACTCGAATTAACTAAGCTAACTAAGTCAAATTAACTTACTTAACTCGTACAAGTTGTCTTGTGATGTGGAATTACATTTTTTCTCCTAATTTAATTGAAGAGAAAACTAAATCAGGATTGTTTTCTTGCATTTTCAACAGAAAAATAAGGGAAAATGAAGAAAATAGAGGCATCAATGATAAAAAGGAATCAGAGAATCAATTCATAGATTTTTGCTGAGATTTTTTCAATTTCATTTTTGGATCTCTAATTCATTCTTTCATTCTCTTATACTCTTGCACACTTAGAGCATTCTTGGAGCATGCTTGGAGCACTCTAGAATTCACTTAGATTAGAGAAGGAAAGCAAGGGAGCACAAGGGAATAGTGGGATCAACAATTATAGTTGGATTGCTTTTCAGGTAATAGGTTGCATGCATGATTTACTTGATGACTTTTGGTTGCATGGTATATGCATGTGGTTTCTTGGTTATGTGTTGTCATTGGCATGGAGATTTTCCTGGATTGATAGTGGTTTTAGACTTGCCTTTCCATTTCCTGCATAACCATGGTGTTGTGGGTTTCCCACTTTTTTTTATGATTGGTGCTCAAGTTCCCTATGGCTTGTGGGTTGGAATAAATGCTCGAGAACCCCTAGAACAATTTGGGTCCAGTTACTAGTTCCCAGATTCGTAGGTTGTGACAAACACTCTGGAGACCTTGGTGGGTTGAGTTACTAGTCCCTGGAGCCGCAATTGGAATACATGCTTTGGATCCTTGGAAGACTGTGGGTTGAGACACTAGTCCCTAGATCCCTGGATAGCTTGGGCAAAGATCAATCTGGTTGATTTCAGTGATTTCTAGACCATAGAGGTGAAATCACTATGGTTGAGGGTTGAGGTGGTTTGGCCTCTAGAAACCTTGGTTTGGTTTTGTTTTGGTTTATTCCATGAGATCCAAAAATGTTCATGCTTGGAATATGATAAGAGGGTGATTGGCTGAAAGAGAGATTTGGTTCAGCCCAATCTATGGTTGGGTGGTACGTGAAAGTCCCTAACTTGGTTAGCATTTTCATATGATAATATGATATATTTTCCTATTGTGATCTATGAGCATTTGAAGTGATTATGTTGGTGATATTATGGAAGATTTGACATGGTTTCTATGTTGGTCATTTGGTTATATGATGTAATATGTGTATGGATCTTGACATGTTTTGATAAGTTATTGATTGGTTGATGAATGCATGGACTAATAAGTGCTATTGGTGATTCTTAGATGAAGATTATCATTTTATGATCATATTTTCATTCATGACTTGTAGCTTACATGTTTTCCATATGTTTGATGAAATGTCTGTTATGGATTAGTCATTCTAGATCAAGTTCTTTCTTCAAGTTTGAATGTTTGACATTGTCATCATTTTAATTGTGACTTTGAAAAGTTACATGTAGTTCTCGATAGTGGTTATGAGGCTAGCCTAAAAAAGTGGCTTAGATATTAGAATTGTTGGCGTTGAACTGGGGATTTTAGGTCATAACCACATGGAGGTAGGCTTGTGCGTGTGGTTGGGACCTTATAACCACACTCTTTCCTTGTTGTGCATGTGGTTGGGGGTTAGTCTTGTGAAAATGTAGATATAGCTTAGGATCTTGTCATCAAAGGTTGAGGACTGACTTATGGGTGATTTAGTGTTCTTGAGGGATGCCTGTAAGTGTCGGTGTATCAACCCCACTTCCATAACTAGAACTTGGAGGTTGGGTCATGTCATAGTGACACTCGTATCATGTTTTCCCTAGCAATATTGCGAATTTGGGTAATTGTGGGAGGAGGCATTATAGGGTGGTATGAGAGTGATGTTGTAGCACTAGACTTCAGGGTAGAAGAAAATCGTCATACATGTTAGTATGTTTCACATGCATGGATAATGGTTCATGGTTGTTATATGCATTGAGTTATATGCATGATATAGTGTTCCTAAGGGATGTTTGTAAGTGTCAGTGTATCGACCCCACTTCCATAACTAGAACTTGGAGTTTGGGTCATGTCATAGTGACACTCGTCTCATGTTTTCCCTAGCGATCTTGTGAATTTGGGTAATTGTGGGAGGAGGCATTACAAGGTGGTATGAGAGTGAGGTTGTAGCACTAGAATTCAGGGTAGGAGCAAATCGTCATACATGTTTGTATGTTTGGCATGCAGGGATAATGGTTCATGGTTGTTATATGAATTGGGTTATATGCATGCCGATCATTATATTGTTGTTGTAGTTACATGCATGATAGATGCTAGTTAATTAATGCAGTCATATGCACATGCGTCGGTTAGTCATGCATTATAGTTAACTTATTTTTATATGCATTGCGGTCATATGCATAATGATTATGGTCATTGTAGCTAAGATCTTTTTGTTATATGTATTGTGATAATCTGGATTATCATGTGCAGATGGTTATGGTTATGATATTCATGTATGAGTCGATATATACTTGTGATATTGTGTCGTACTAATCTGTATTGAATTGTGTAGATGTGATAGCCTCCCCTAAGATACATTGAGGTATGAGTTTGATTGTGTCATCTATTTGGTTTATCTAACATGGTATGTTTGCAGGAAATAGAAGATCAGGGATGAAGAGCAGAGTAGTAGACTATGGTTCAAATGACTCCCCTTACAAGCCTGATGTGAATTCTGTGGAATGGGAAAGGTTAGTTGAGAAAAAAGGAGAAGAGTATTCTCCTGATCTGGCTGATACAATGAGGAATCTGAGGGGAGAGATTAGAAGTTGCAAGGAAAATAATGATAGGTTGATTGAGGCACAAGAAATACTTGCGAGAGCTCAAGAAAAGCAAGCAGAAGTTAATGCAGTCATCCTTTAGAGATTTTCAGAATTGTAGAAGCAGGGTCATCTAGGGATCAGTCATGGACAAGAAGAAAGGAATAATGGGGCATATGGTAACAGGTCTCATGGAGGTCATAGGTTAGACATGGATGATACATTCATAGGTGGCCAATATTTAGATACACTTGGCAGGAGGGGTAGTGCTTATGGATTTCATTCTAGCTCTAGTTCTAAGAGACATCATCACCATTACCACGAGCATCCTTATAGGATGAGTGAGAAGGGATATTTTCTAGTAGAGCACATGAAAGTCAAGATAGATACCTTCAGTCTCAAATGAAAAACAAAAATTTGGTGGGTGTGAGGCATGTCAAAGGCATCAAAGATGAGGAGATGATTTGGGATGAGTTTGATGTCAGAAGATGTAGAACCATTGCAATGTTGAACCTGTGATGGATATCATTGCAGTATGGATTTCCCTTTCTATCAGTGTCTGTAGTGGATGCATGGTAGGCCTCATACCTCTAGTGCGTAGGAGGTGCAGACAGTTGGGGATGTAGGTCATATCATTCCCCAGATCTATGCAACAGTTGATAATAGGTAGGTATATCATCAAGCATCCATTCTAGAGATGGAAGGTGGAATTAGAGGGAGAGTTCCAGGTATAACCTCAATGCATCTTGTAGTGGAAGGAGCTCATGTTCCAGGACTGAGTGATAGAGGAAGTTAAAGTGCATGGAAGAACTTTGGGACTGATGAAGCTACATGGTAGATGGTTGATCAGATGCAAGCATAACAACTAGTTTCCAGTTATGGATGGAATTGTTAAGGGAATTGGAGTCCCTTGAGAGATGGTATGGATATGCTCAGTTGCAGAGCAATGTTCTGGGTATAGCAGGTAAGGTAACTGGTATATTAATATATTTATTATGCATTGACAGTTGTGTGTTTATGGCAATATGATGCAAGGAATTACATGGAAAAAGAGACTTCCATGAAATCTTGAAGAAGGCTTGGGTTGAGCTTTCCTTTGGAAGCACTAGGAACCATGGGGTTGAGTCATGGTTTTTGTTGCTATTTTTGTGCTTTCGGTATTTTGTGATTTTTTTATGCTTTATTTGCGGTTTTAATTGCATTTGGTGCACGGGCATGCCACTTTGTTGGTGGTGTTGTATTGTTGTTTGGTTTTCTTTTTGTTTTTTCCTTTAATGTTTTGAGGGTCTTGGGAATTGGTTGGGGGAAAGTGGGAAGTTAATGGAGATCAAGGAGAGATGAATGAAACCCAACAGGTAATGTAAGACTGGGATGAAGCCTGGTGCATCAATAAAGGGCAGCTGAAGGAAAGAATATGACAATGATTTGGGTGTTAGGATATTCTGACACATAGGAAATAGTTAAGTATAACTTGGTTTAGTATAGAGTTAGGTAAAGTGTTTTTCTTTACTAGGTATATTTTGTAACTTACAATCCAACGGTCACGATATGTAGTGATCCGACGGTTCATTCTCTCCTCAGTATTACTGACACTTGATCCGTGGCTTAACACCCGATTGGTCCATGATCTCTATTTAAAGAGCATGGAGGGTCATTTGTAGGTTAACTATTCATGAGAGAAGCTTATGTAAAATTTCATTCTTTTATTAATAAATTTCCTGAAGTGGCCGCGTTGGCTCAGGCTGTGGACTGTTTCCCTCTTTGAGGGTTTTAACCACGTCAAAATACTGGTGTATTGATTTGTAGTCTGTGTGTGAGTGGTGTCCTTTGGTGTTCTGTCTGAGGAACTTACCCTGTAAATTCCTACATGGTATCAGAGCTATTTGAGGGCCGCGTCCGTTGGTGAACCAAATCTGAAGCCGGTAGAACTCCATCCAACTGTCGTTTCCTAGATCTACTGTTTATGACTACCTTCAGGCCGAGAGGACTACTCTATTGTGTTGGGAGCATCTGTTCCAGTGAGGAACCCCTTTCATATCACGCGAAAAGGTTTCCGGTAGCCCTAGCTATGTAATTTTTAAGATCTGGAGGTATACAGTGTTTATTTGCAGTTTACAGTTATTTTCTCTCTGTTTATTTCGGTTTCGATTTATTTATCTTTTTGTTTTTTTTATTCGGATCTGTACCTTTCATTTCTGCGTATGCTCTTTGCCCCGCGACTCTGTGCGATTTGGGCAAATCAGAAACAAAAAGGAAGGATTTTTCTCATGCGTATGCTCTTTTCCGCTGTGCCTTAGTGCGATCTCGGAAAATTAGAAACATTGAGGAAAATATTTAGTTTCCGGCTAAAGCTAACTTCGAGCAGTAAGGTTCGTTTTTTTTGTATGTTCGTGTTGGGTTTTGTTTTTTTTGTTTTGTAGGGAAAAAGAGCTTTCTTAAGCAAGCACGCAACCCAAAGCTTCAGTGACTAAAAAAAAACAACACCCCCCCCCTCTCTCTCTCAAACTTTTAGTTTAGCTCACTTGGTCCAAAGCTAATTTATGAGAGTAGAGGTCTTGAGTTCAAGTCTCCTTTTTGTGGGGGTAGATTTTTCATTTCCGCACATTCCCACACTTCGTCGGCATCTTCATCAACTTTTCTTCAAAAATCCATAACTTCTTCATCCGGAAGCTGTTTTTAGAGCCGTTTTTTTTTAACCAGCCTAATTTTTCGAGATCTTTCCATTGGAACACTTAGTTTCAGCATCTATAGCTTCAGTTTTTGTTAAAATGGAAAGTCCATGCCAAGTTATTCTTGACAGCACCAACTACTTCCAATGGTGGTCCTACATTGTGGATTTACTTAGAAGTAAAGGTCTCTACAGAATAGCCTCAGGCCAAGAAACCAAACCGAAAGATGAAGATAAGGTAGCTAAATGGGAAAATAGGCAAGATCAAGCACGTGGGTTGATAGGGATGTCTTTTTCTCCAGATCTTAGATTCCATATTGTAGAACTTGATACTCCTAAAGAAGCAAAGAAATAGATCACTAAAGATTTTGGAATTAAAAATGAACTTAAAGCCCATCAACTTGAAAATGAGTTGCTTACATTGGACCCCAATAATTTTTCTTGCATTGAAGATTTTTTGTCCAAGTTCAAGACCCTTATACTTCTCTTGGAAGGTGTAAAGGTTAAGAAAGAAGATAGTAGCCTTATCTACTCCATTCTTACTAAGTTGGGACCAGCCTATTCTGTGTTTGTTTCCACCTTCGATTCTACAAGAGAAGCGTTCATTTCTCAAGGACAAGCCTACAAGTCCCCTTCCTTTGATTCTGTTAGTGCTTGAAATTTCACCTAAGGCTAAGAAAGGTAAACCTCAAGGCAACATCAAACCATTTAGCCTCGTAGCTAGCCCTACGGGGCAGGAGAAGGCTCTCTCCGGTCTATCTCGGTAAAATATTCAATAGATGAGATGACCAATAAGGTAACACTGATATTAGGCTAGTAAACTGATCAAAGAATTTGATTTGGGGTTTTTTGAGTTTTTGGTGGCAAATTGAGGAGAGGGCAATTTTGGGTGCGGGGATTGGACACAGTTTCTGCAGGGGGTTCTTTGGGGTGAGGTAGGAGACAGTATTGATGCCTTCGATTGAAGTGGATGGTCAGGAATGAAAGGTGAGGAGCTAAAGAGAGCAAACAATAACTTTGAATTCTCTTTAGACAGTAGAAAACATTGAAATTAAACAAACTTAAAAGCAGAGCATGGCAGGCATGAATTCTTACTTTAACACTTCATTTGTTTAATGTGCAGAAGTAAAAGAAAGGAAATGAGTCACATAACACACTTACAAGTATGTTGAGAAACACACCATCAACACATGAGTCCACAAGAATCCCAAAGAGGACTGCAAAACCCTGGTCTTCCTTAGCCAAAAATTGCAGAGATACAGTGAATAATACAATGATAGCTTCTCCCTCAAGAGTCCAACCATGAAAATGAGCAAGAAAGTACATAATATAGATGATCTAACCTCTTTCCCTGCCTCCATGGGTCGAGCTCACTATCTTAGGAGCTGTTTCAACCACTTCTAAACTAAGCACTACAAACTAGGCAGTCAAAACAACTTGCCTCTATAAGCTAGGAAACCAATTCATTCATTTAATATTTACCCTTTTCATGAATGAATCTTCTATAAATGTTACATAAGAGTAAAAGTGTCTTAAAAGTAAAATAATTACATCAAAGAGAATCATAATTCACCCCAAAAAGTCAAACTGGGTCAAACTGCGTTTTTCTGAGCTGTACAGTGCATTTTGGAAAAATCTGCTTGACGGGTCGCGCGCCCCTGCCTGACGGGTCGCGCGCCTTTCGAGCCACTTTTGGGGCACTTGAAGGTGTCCAAATGGGGCAAGAGTAGGCTTTTTGGAAAGGTCTGTGAGTCTACTTTCCAACCCAACTGCAAGTTTTGAATTTGGAGTTCATTTGCCCTGTCAAAAATCAAATCTCCCAAGACTGCTTTCTGCAATTCAAAAAAGTGGCAGAAAGTCATTTTTTGCTAGTTTTTTTGACTTTCTGGAGGCCCAAAACTTCACCAAATCTCAAGTCCATCCATGAGCATGTGTAACTTTGCATGAAAAATCTGGAAATGCTGAGTTTTTTTCAAATGGAGTTGCCATGATGAAGGGTCGCGCGGGGGGTGAGACCCGTTAATGGGAAAAACCTGCAAATTGCCTGAAAATGCCAAAATTCACCCAAAATTCTCAAAATTTCTTGGGATTTGTGTTGTGGCTAGGCTATTTAGTGCCTTGATCCTTGAGTGAAGCCTCAGCCAAGATACGGAGGGGATTGGGCCTCTTTCTCCGTTTTAGTGCCTCGGTCAACTGCCTTTGAAACATCTTCATCTTTGCCTTGCACACATGCATTCTTGCCCAGTAATGGTTCTTCATGTTCCTCAGCAATTTCTTCTCTTGGTTGGACTTAGCCAACAGCCTCTCCAAGTGTGCATTTACCCGGATGAGCATGGACTCTCGGTCAGCGGGAAATGGATCACCGGGTCTTCTTCGGTTCAAGATTCGGTCACTACGAATCCTTCACAGCTCATCAAGTGGTTGCTCATCTTCCAACTGTTTGTTGCGCTGCTCCAGGTATGTGATGGTCCATTGTGCACCCTCTAATCTCCTCTGCAAGGCATCATTTTCAGCTCTGAGATGCTGAATGATCTCCTTTGCCTCTCGGCTAGGAGAACTGGCCTCAAGATCAACAAGCTCAATATCTGGAACTCCTGATCGCCCCTCATCAATCATGGGTTGTTTGCCCCTCCCTGGTACCTGTGCTGGTGAAGAAAGCGAGGCCCCTTCCACCTGATGTGGAGATAACACTCGTTGAGCCGATGAAGAAGGCGAGACCCCTTCCACCTGCTGTGGAGATAGTACTCGCCGAGCTACTGCAAATAAGGCCCTCGGGCCTTTCTGATAGGTAACCAAAGGTGAGGAGCTGACATGTCTAGTGACAGGGATGTCATGCTGCTATGATGGTCCTCCCTCCTCGTGAACAACCTCAGGATGTGGCGAGGGTGGTGCTGTGAAAAACTCACGAGAGATGAACTCCTCCCATGAGATGCCCTGTTGAGCCAACTGATGCAATACTACAAGCTGAATCAAACCATAATGGTACAGGCTCCTATACTGTTGTGCCGGGCTCTTCCTCTGCAACATGGACACCATCCTCTGAATGTTCTGATAGAAGAAAACAGGGATGTTCATCATCCTCACTCGGGTGAAGTGCATCAAGAGGCGAATATGGTATGAATATACCTGTGAAAATCTGCCCTCACAGGTAAAATAGTGCATGATGAGCCTCATCATGGGAGCATACTCGCTCCTGAGAAACCTGAATGGAAACACACCTGCCAAATGTCTCATGAATGGTGGCTGGACAAAAGGCTCAAAGTGAACACTATCCAACACCTTGCGCTTATTCCACACCTCCCCAACATTAGGTATCCATGTGGCATGTGAGATCACCTCGGGTGTCAATGTAAAGTTCACCCCTGCAAGGTTGACATGTCCATCATGCAAGTGTAAAACAAATAGGCGAGCCAACTCTCTGTGGTGCTGAATCCGGGAGATCCTCTCACAAAACTCATAGCAAGACATATACTGGAAACATGTGACTGCCATAGGAAAATCCTGTAACTCTGCTAAAGAGGTGGGCTCCTCTCGCCTATGATGACCACCCTTTCCACCCTTATGAGGCCTACTCTGTACCTCAATCTCTGAAGCTGATGACTGGTCATCACTTTGCTCATAGGTTTCGGTTTCTGACATTGTTTAAGAGGCAAAGTGGACAAAATGCACTGATGTTTCTGCCTTTAAAAGTGCTGATTTCTTTGCTGTTTCAAGGGGACAAGGAACATTAGGGAAATTTTAGGGGAGGGACATTTTTTACAAGGAAAATGGGAATACATGTATACAACAGGGAATTTATGGAAAAACACTGCAAACATCACTGCACATGCATCATCAAATTCATATGTTTACATGGGTATTATGAGGGGTAGGTTTAGGGCTTGATTTTTATTTTTTAAGGGAAAAGGGGTAGGGTTTATTTTCTTTTTTACAAATTTAAAAGGGAAATTTACATGGACATACAGGGAAAATGAAATGGGAATGAGGAAAAATGATTACAAGGGAAAAAACCATTGAAACAGCAACAAATCCTAGCAAATTTTTACAAATTTAATATACAGCCATATGGAGCATTTTCTCTTGCACAATTTGATCATTAAAAACACATTCATGATGTCCTTCAAACATAACCAGCAATCATTTCCAAGTTTGGAGAACCTACCTCAAGCAATTTGATGATTTGGCGGGTGCTTGAACAAATTTGCAAGAAGTTTGGAAGGGAGGTCGCTGACGGGTCGCACGCGCCTGATGGGTCGCGCCCGTTAAAAAACTGAACTGCGGGAACCCCTCTGACGGGTTGCGCACCTCTGACGGGTTGCGCGCCTGGCCTGACGGGTCGCGCGCCTGTCAAACGCCCGAATTCGCTCAACTTTCACTCCTTTCACTCAATCACTCGCCCAAACTCTCTTGCAAGTGTCTTGGATGCACAATGAGAGTAAAAGGAGGGAGATTGGGTCTTTATAGGTTTCATTTGAATAAATTTCATGCTCAAACCCACTTTCTAATGTTTCTCTTTGAAACTTTATAAGACTGACTTTTTGGT
Source organism: Pinus tabuliformis (assembly GCA_031772625.1). NCBI lineage: Eukaryota > Viridiplantae > Streptophyta > Pinopsida > Pinales > Pinaceae > Pinus > Pinus tabuliformis. The sequence continues at coordinate 298,623,527 of CM062813.1, forward strand.
TTCCTTTGTCCTAAAATTGACTCATTTGGTGCTTTGGCTTGATTCTTTTTGCAGGGAGATCATCTGAGGGATCTTGGCAAGGGGACCAGGGTTACATGTTGTCCGCTGAAGTCTTTTGAAATTTCATCACTTTTTACAAAAATTTGAAAAATGACCTTGGCTTTAAAAACATAGTTTTTAAATCCAAGGTGAAAATTAACTGTACAAGATAAAAACTTCGAAGAAACATCTTTACAATCATCCCTCTGGCTTGCTGAGCACTTATTGACCTTCAAAAACATGACCATGTAAACATACTTGACCAAAACCCTAGACCTAGGAATTTTACCTCAAGACAAGACAAGACAAGATTGAAAGAGCTTAATGACTGAAATGACCTGATCCAGCAATGCCAAGAGGGGTATAAATACACCAGCTCCTCCATCAGGGTTATGGCATGCCTAATGGGATGCAAAAATTGACACTGATGAGACACCTACCTATGCAAATGCAAAGAGCTTTGATCGCTGATGGAGGGCTACTAGACCGACTCTAACATTGGCTCCAAAGGGGATGGTAGCTCCTTGGAGGTGCCAAGAACCTCAGACCTCTGGGAGAGCAGACCAGTGCTTTCAACCATTGGGCGATGGAGTCATTATTCCAACAATCAACACAGACCTTGACACATTTATTGACTGCAAACTTGACCCAAGCCGACACAATTATGAAACCTACATGACTGAAAACTGACTCACAAATGACTCATGACTGACTTAACTAAAACAAGAACTTACAAAGCTTATTGAAGGGCAGCAGTCCATCAAGATTTGAAATCATGATGACAACCACCTGTGTTTCTTACAAGACAATATACATCAAACTATATCAAAATGCCAATGCAACCAATCAAGCAGATGCCTTCTTGATTGATTCTCCTGATTAGATCTCCTGGTCAACAATACAAACCTATCACTGGGCATCCAAAAACATAGCTGACCATGATCTCCCTCCTCACTGAACACAACAATAAATACTTTCACTGTTGGCTGCAACAAACTTGCTAGAGGGTCTTGAATAACATGAGGATTTGCCATTTCCACCTCCTGCTGAAAGAACAAGGTTTCCTTTGCTTCAAATTCTGATCTACCTTCATCATGTGCTTCGGTAAAAGTATGCTCATGGGCTTCAAAAAACTTTGAACAGGTAGATGAGCAGATCTCTTCTTGTAAAAACATTTTAGCACATGAAACATATGAAGAATCTGAAAGGTAATCCTGTATGCTCTGGTCCTCTGTAGTCTGACAATATGGTAGGTCATCTTCAAATGATATGATAGCCGGATTATCATCTTTGTGAAGGAAAACATTATCTATTTGTTGATCTACAAGACAATCATCTTTTTCAACAGAGGAAGAAGTTTTCCCAACACTTTCCTGACTATGTGTGCACTGCAAATCTGCTATAGCTTGGGCTGTAACAAGACCTCTCAAAAGTATATCTATCTCATCTTCAGACAAAGGAGACAATGCCTTTTGTTTTCTTCTGCTTAAACATTAATTATCTTCATATGATAGGGAACTCAAACTATCATTTATTACTGAGTTATTGAAAGGATATTCATCACTTACTGGCACAAAGATCTCACCTTGTTGTTCATGAACATCTGAATCCAAAACTCTGTCTATGATCTCAACAGTAGAGCTCTCTTTGATGGGCTTCAGCACAAGGTATGCTTGGTCATCACAATCCAATGTAGTTCTGAAGTAGCTGTCCTTACATTATCACATTCTGCAATCTGGTTTTCTTCTGTGGGAAAATCTGAAACAAGCTCTTCTCTTTCATCAATTACAGCCATATGACCATCTTCAACCTGCTGCTCTTGATTCTGCTGCAAAATATCTTGATCATTTTGACAAGTATCCACTAGGTTCTCATCATGTTGCTGAAATGGATTCTCATACAGAGCCTCCATAATCTCAACGTCCATAAAATTATCATCTTCATAAAACTTCTCAAGGCTTTCAATAAAACTATAAGCATGCTTGCAACAGTCATGAACCAAATTTAATGATGGATAAGATGCTTGATATCTTTCAATGAACAAGGCATGAAAATCCTTCAAACAGTAAATACAAGCAGGCGGCAAACTTTCATACCATGATTGGGCTTCACCTTCCAGAGTGGCCAAGAAGATCTTCATCAAGCAATCTTCAGGAAAATCAACCTTCAACTTGCGAATATGCATATGAAATCTAACTAGATGTAAAGCAGCATCCTTCTTACCATCATCATTAAATATAGGCAGATTCCTTGACCAATCTACCTTTGGAATTTTATTTTGAAAACCAGGGATGTGATCTCGGCTTAGGGGAGCGTATCTTCTTGCGATCCGATCCATCTTGAAAAGCTCAAAGCTACTGATCTCTCTGCATTGAAGTCACCATAAAGCATTGATCTCTAGATTTTTCAGTGAAAGGAGTCGCCAGGTGAATGATTTCAGCCTGTGAAAACTCTCAACTAATCATCCAAAAGTTTAGAGTTTACAAATGAACTGGGGAAAAATGCAGATGAAGTGTTACATTCACTAGCTCACGGAGGTCGACTGAAGCAGCGTTTATCTACTAACGCTGATGTAAAACAAGAGCATTTTCGAAGGCTACCTGGCGTATCTTCAGACTCCGTCTAAGACTTATGAATTAAACACATCAGTCAACAAACAATTTGTTTTCCCCAGGATGGTCGCCAGCATGTTAGCGCTTGAAATTTCACCTCATACTGAGAAAGGTAAACCTCAAGGCAACATCAAACCATTTAGCCTCGTAGCTAGCCCTACGGGGCAGGAGAAGGCTCTCTCCGGTCTATCTCGGTAAAATCTTCAATAGATGAGATGACCAATAAGGTAACACTGATATTAGGCTAGTAAACTGATCAAAGAGTTTGATTTGGGGTTTTTTGAGTTTTTGGTGGCAAATTGAGGACAGGGCAATTTTGGGTGCGGGGATTGGACACAGTTTCTACAGGGGGTTCTTTGGGGCGAGGTAGGAGACAGTATTGATGCCTTTGATTGAGGTGGATGGTCAGGAATGAAAGGTGAGGGGCTAAAGAGAGCAAACAATAACTTTGAATTTTCTTTAGATAGTAAAAAACATTGAAATTAAACAAACTTAAAAGCAGAGCATGGCAGGCATGAATTCTTACTTTAACACTTCATTTGTTTAATGTGCAGAAGTAAAAGAAAGGAAATGAGTCACATAACACACTTACAAGTACATTGAGAAACACACCATCAACACATGAGTCCACAAGAATCCCAAAGAGGACTGCAAAACCCTGGTCTTCCTTAGCCAAAAATTGCAGAGATACAGTGAATAATACAATGATAGCTTCTCCCTTAAGAGTCCAACCATGAAAATGAGCAAGAAAGTACATAATATAGATGATCTAACCTCTTTCCCTGCCTCCATGGGTCGAGCTCACTATCCTAGGAGCTGTTTCAACCACTTCTAAACTAAGCACTACAAACTAGGCAGTCAAAACAACTTGCCTTTATAAGCTAGGAAACCAATTCATTCATTTAATATTTACCCTTTTCATGAATGAATCTTCTAGAAATGTTACATAAGAGTAAAAGTGTCTTAAAAGTACAATAATTACATCAAAGAGAATCATAATTCACCCCAAAAAGTCAAACTGGGTCAAACTACGTTTTTCTGAGCTGTACAGTGCATTTTGGAAAAATCTGCCTGACGGGTCGCGCGCCTTTGGAGCCACTTTTGGGGCACTTGCAGGTGTCCAAATGGGGCAAGAGTAGGCTTTTTGGAAAGGTCTGTGATTCTACTTTCCAACCCAACTGGAATTTTTGAATTTGGAGTTCATTTTCCCTGTCAAAAATCAAATCTCCCAAGACTGCTTTCTGCAATTCAAAAAAGTGGCAGAAAGTCATTTTTTGCTAGTTTTTTTGACTTTCTGGAGACCCAAAACTTCACCAAATCTCAAGTCCATCCATGAGCATGTGTAACTTTGTATGAAAAATCTGGAAATGCTGAGTTTTTGTCAAATGGAGTTGCCATGATGAAGGGTCGCGCGGGGGGTGAGACCCGTTAATGGGAAAAACCTGCAAATTGCCTGAAAATGCCAAAATTCACCAAAAATTCTCAAAATTTCTTGGGATTTGTGCTATGGCTAGGCTATTTAGTGCCTTGATCCTTGAGTGAAGCCTCATCCAAGATACGGAGGGGATTGGGCCTCTTTCTCCGTTTTAGTGCCTCGGTCAACTGCCTTTGAAACATCTTTATCTTTGCCTTGCACACATGCATTCTTGCCCAGTAATGGTTCTTCATGTTCCTCAACAATTTCTTCTCTTGGTTGGCCTTAGCCAACAACCTCTCCAAGTGTGCATTTACCCGGATGAGCATGGACTCTCGGTCAGCGGGCAATGGATCACCGGGTCTTCTTCGGTTCAAGATTCGGTCACTACGAATCCTCCACAGCTCATCAAGTGCTTGCTCATCTTCCAACTGTTTGTTGCGCTGCTCCAGGTATGTGATGGTCCATTGTGCACCCTCTAATCTCCTCTGCAAGGCATCATTTTCAGCTCTGAGATGCTGAATGATCTCCTTTGCCTCTCGGCTAGGAGAATTGGCCTCAAGATCAACAAGCTCAATATCTGGAACTCCTGATGGCCCCTCATCAATCATGGGTTGTTTGCCCCTCCCTGGTACCTGTGCTGGTGAAGAAAGCGAGGCCCCTTCCACCTGATGTGGAGATAACACTCGCTGAGCCGATGAAGAAGGCGAGACCCCTTCCACCTGCTGTGGAGATAGTATTCGCCGAGCTATTGCAAATAAGGCCCTCGGGCCTTTCTGATAGGTAACCAAAGGTGAGGAGCTGACATGTCTAGTGACAGGGATGTCATGCTGCTGTGATGGTCCTCCCTCCTCGTGAACAACCTCAGGATGTGGCGAGGGTGGTGTTGTGAAAAACTCACGAGAGATGAACTCCTCCCATGAGATGCCTTGCTGAGCCAACTCATGCAATACTACAAGCTGAATCAAACCATAATGGTACAGGCTCCTATACTACTGTGCCGGGCTCTTCCTCTGCAACATGGACACCATCCTCTGAATGTTCTGATAGAAGAAAACAGGGATGTTCATCATCCTCACTCGGGTGAAGTGCATCAAGAGGCGAATATGGTATGAATATACCTGTGAAAATCTGCCCTCACAGGTAAAATAGTGCATGATGAGCCTCATCATGGGAGCATACTCGCTCCTGAGAAACCTGAATGGAAACACACCTGCCAAATGTCTCATGAATGGTGGCCGGACAAAAGGCTCAAAGTGAACACTATCCAGCACCTTGCGCTTATTCCACACCTCCCCAACATTAGGTATCCCTGTGGCATGTGAGATCACCTCGGGTGTCAATGTAAAGTTCACCCCTGCAAGGTTGACATGTCCATCATGCAAGTGTAAAACAAATAGGCGAGCCAACTCTCTGTGGTGCTGAATCCGAGAAATCCTCTCACAAAACTCATAGCAAGACATATACTGGAAACATGTGACTGCCATAGGACAAGCCTGTAACTCTGCTAAAGAGGTGGGCTCCTCTCGCCTATGATGACCACCCTTATGAGGCCTCCTCTGTACCTCAATCTCTGAAGCTGATGACTGGTCATCACTTTGCTCATAGGTTTCAGTTTCTGACATTGTTTAAGAGGCAAAGTGGACAAAATGTACTGCTGTTTTTGCCTTTAAAAGTGCTGATTTATTTGATGTTTCAAGGGGACAAGGAACATTAGGGAAATGTTAGGGGAGGGACATTTTTTACAAGGAAAATGGGAATACATGTATACAACAGGGAATTTATGGAAAAACACTGCAAACATCACTGCACATGCATCATCAAATTCATATGTTTACATGGGTATTATGAGGGGTAGGTTTAGGGCTTGATTTTTATTTTTTAAGGGAAAAGGGGTAGGGTTTATTTTCTTTTTTACAAATTTAAAAGGGAAATTTACATGGACATACAGGGAAAATGAAATGGGAATGAGGAAAAATGATTACAAGGGATAAAACCATTGAAACAACAACAAACCCTAGCAAATTTTTACAAATTTAATATACAACCATATGGAGCATTTTCTCTTGCACAATTTGATCATTAAAAACACATTCATGATGTCCTTCAAACATAACCAGCAATCATTTCCAAGTTTGGAGAACCTACCTCAAGCAATTTGATGATTTGGTGGGTGCTTGAACAAATTTGCAAGAAGTTTGGAAGGGAGGTCGCTGACGGGTCGTGCGCCTCACCCAACGGGTCGCGCGCACCTGACGGGTCGTGCCCGTTAAAAAACTGAACTGCGGGAACCCCTCTCATGGGTCGCGCGCCTCTAACGGGTCGCGTGCCTGGCCTAACGGGTCGCACGCCTGGCCTGACGGGTCGCGCGCCTGTCAAACGCCCGAATTCGCTCAACTTTCACTCCTTTCACTCAATCACTCGCCCAAACTCTCTTGCAAGTTTCTTGGATGCAAAATGAGAGTAAAAGGAGGGAGATTGGGTCTTTATAGGTTTCATTTGAATAAATTTCATGCTCAAACCCACTTTCTAATGTTTCTCTTTGACACTTTATAAAACTGACTTTTTGGTTTCCTTTGTCATGAAATTGATTCATTTGGTGCTTTGGCTTGATTCTTTTTGCAGGGAGATCATCTGAGGGATCTTGGCAAGGGGACCAGGGTTACATGCTGTCCGCTGAAGTCTTTTGAAATTTCATCACTTTTTACAAAAAATTGAAAAATGACCTTGGCTTTTAAAACAAAGTTTTTAAATCCAAGGTGAAAATTAACTGTACAAGATAAAAACTTCGAAGAAACATCTTTACAATCATCCCTCTGGCTTGTTGAGAACTTATTGACCTTCAGAAACATGACCATGTAAACATACTTGACCAAAACCCTAGACCTAGGAATTTGACCTCAAGACAAGACAAGACAAGCTTGAAAGAGCTTAATGACTGAAATGACCTGATCCAGCAATGCCAAGAGGGGTATAAATACACCAGCTCCTCCATCAGGGTTATGGCATGCCTAATGGGATGCAAAAATTGACACTGATGAGACACCTACCTATGCAAATGCAAAGAGCTTTGATCGCTGATGGAGGGCTACTAGACCGACTCTAACAGATTCCTTTTGTGATTCTTTAACAAGAGAACAAGAAAAACTCTTACACCTTGGTCTTCTTCATCTTGGAAACTCTTCTAAGAAAGCGTTAACCGCCCAACAACAACCAAATTCAAAGAATCCTAAGAAGTTGTATCCTAAAAGGAATGGTCCTAAACCAAACAAGGGTCCTAAGCAATTTCAACCTCAATATGAAAGATCATTTCAAAAAAATGATAAGACAAATAAAAGCAAAGGGAAGAAGACTGATAAACATTGCAACTTTTGTAATCGAGATGGCCACTTAGAATCCAAATGATTTAAGAAGATGGAAGCCTTGGAAGCAGCAACGAAGAAGCATAATATCCATTTGGAGCACTCTTGAACTTCAACTTCATCTTCAGGAATGGCACTTTCTGCATGTGGTTGTCAAGCATCTCGGTCTGGCTATGCACTAAATGTATCTTCTTCTTCTCATTCTCATGAGTGGCTCATTGATTCTAGAGCTTCTTATCACATGGCCAAAAACAAAGCCATTTTTTCTTCTTTAAATGATTGTAACACCAAAAATATATATGTTGGTGATGATAGATCTCTTAGTGTTGTAGGGACTGGAACTGTTCATATAGACAATGGTCAATTTAATGATGTATTATGTGTTCCAACCTTATCCTGCAACCTTTTATCTGTATATCAGATAACTCATTCAGGTGAAGGTAAAATCATTGAATTTTCACCTCACGATGTTGTAATTAAGTATCTAAGAGATCCTAGACAGATTTTAGCTACGAGCATTGCTGATGATTGTACAGGGTTGTATAAGTTTCACAACTTTGGGTCATCAAATCTTCCCTCAGTATTTGTTGCTCATAACGATGAAGTGAGCAAACTTTGGCATGAGTGATTTGGTCACTTAAACTATCGCTCCCTTCATAATCTATGTAAAGAAAATATGGTGACATGTCTTCCAATGGTATCTTGCAGAGATGGTGTTTGTTCTAGATGTGTACTCGAAAAACATCATCGGGATAGTTTTGAAAAACATGCCTCTTGGCATGCCTCAACCCCTTTACAGCTCGTGCATAGTGATTTATGTGGTCCACTTCCAGTTGTTTCATTCTCTGGCTACAAGTATTTCTTAACTTTGATTGATGATTTCTCCAGATGCACTTGGGTATACTTCTTAAAACTCAAGAGTGAAGTATTTAACATGTTCTTGGCCTTTAAGGCCTTTGTTGAAAAACAATCTGGACATCAAATTCTTAAGCTAAGATCTGATAATGGCAGAGAATATGTTAACAACAAATTCATCAAATTTTGCACTGAGAATGGAATTCAAATGCAACATATTGTTCCATATACTCCACAACAAAATGGTGTAGCTGAAAGGAAGAATCGCACCTTAAAGGAAATGGCTAATTGTATGCTTCAATCTAAAGGACTTAGTCTTAATTATTGGGCAGAAGCAATTAACTGTGCAAATTACATAATAAATCGCACTCCTACTAAGGTTTTAAAGAATATCACTCCAGAAGAAGCATGGAGCTCAATTAAACCAGATGTAAGTCACTTTCGTGTTTTTGGAAGTGAAGCATGGGCCCATATTCCAGATGAGAAACATAAAGCTTTAGAACCTAAGTGTGAAAAATGTATTTTTGTTGGATATTCTGAAGATGTCAAAGGATATAGACTTATTCCAATTAAGTCCAAAAATGTTATCATTAGAAGAGATGTAAAGTTTGCTGAAAATATATCGGCCTACGAGCCTAGTTCGACAGATGTGCCACCTCTCCCTATCTCTTCTACTTTTGAAAATATTTCTTCTTCAGATGATGAAAGCGAGGATGAAAATCCTCCCCCACCTTCTCAGGATCCTCCTTTAGCTCCTTAGCTTCCAAAATGGGTCCGTGCTACTCGGGATGCAGCAGGTGATCTTGCCGGTGATCCTACAGATCAGCGATGTACACGTTCTCGGTTTGATAGAGCCTCTTCTTTACTGGCTCAAGCTTCAGTGAATTATGATCCTGACACCTTTGTAGAAGCTTCAGGCCATCCAGACTGGGAAGCAGCTATGAATGAAGAATATCATTCATTATTGGCAAATGATACATGGGATCTTGTTCCTCTACCAAAGGGACGAAAACTTGTTAGATGCAAATAGGTTTACAGAACCAAGTATGGACCAGATGGGAAAGTTGATAAACATAAAGCTCGCCTTGTTGCTAAGGGTTTTTCATAAGTTGAAGGCATTGACTACACTGAAACCTTCTCCCCTGTTGCCAAAATGAACTCTATCCGCCTTGTTCTTTCCCTTGCTGCCTCTTTCAAATGGGAAGTCCATCAGATGGATGTTAAATCTGCCTTCTTGCATGGGGACTTGCATGAAGAAATCTATATGGAACAACCTATTGGCTTTATGAAAATAGACTCCAGCCTTGTATGTCGGCTTAATAAATCCCTTTATGGTCTCAAGAAAGCTCCTCGAGCTTGGTATGCCAAAATGGATAACTTTCTTTTAGAAAATGGCTTTTCTAGGTGTCATTCTGACAATATTGTCTACACCAAGAAAGTGGGCAAGTCTCTTATCATTCTTGTTCTTTATGTTGATGATCTTATCCTGACTGGTAGTGATCCCAACCTTATAAACCATGTGAAGTCTAGCCTTAAAAGGAAGTTTGAAATGATAGACTTAGGACACTTACATTATTTTCTTGGTCTTCAAGTCTTGCAATCCAAGGAAGGTATTTCCCTTTCCCAGTCCAAGTATGCCTGTGATATTCTACGCCATTTTCACATGGAACACTGTAAGCCAGCCCCTTCTCCCTTTCATTCTGGAGTCAAACTTTCAGTCACTTTTACTTCTCCTGAAGTTGATGCTACCTTATACCGTCAACTTGTAGGAAAACTTTTGTATCTAACCCATACTCGTCCTGACCTTTCCTTTGTTGTTGGCCTTGTTGCTCGGTTTATGCAAAACCCACATGAAAGTCATTGGAAAGCAGCTAAAATAATACTTCGTTATGTTCGAGGTACAGTTCAGTTTGGGATTCATTACAGTGCCGAAGCAGCTCCTCTATTGGTTGGTTTTCATTGATTCTGATTGGGCTGGTGACCCTGATGATCGGAAGTCTACTGCAGGTTATGTGTTCACTCTTGGTTCAGGACCTATTACATGGGCTTGCAAGAAACAAGGTGCCATTTCTCTTTCTTCAGCAGAAGCATAGTATCGTGGTGCCATAGAAGCTAGTAAGGAAGCCTTGTGGCTTTGTCAGATCCTGTCAGAGTTTGGCTTTCAGCAGCAACATCCGATTACACTTTGGTGTGATAATCAAAGTGCCATTCAACTATGCAAAGATCCAGTCCAACATCAGCGCAAAAAACACATTGAACTGCACATGCACTTCATCAGAAAGCTCATCCACGACCATGTTATTGAAGTGAAATATTGCTCAATAGATGATCAAGTTGCAGACATCTTTACAAAGGCTCTCACAGAGGCGAAGTTCACTAAACTTCGATTTATGGTTGGAGTTTAGGAAGTTATCACTAAGGGGGGATAGGCTCTAGTGCCTCCTTCCTTCTCCTATTGTGTCATATTTGTAAATCCTTCAATCCTATCCCAAGTTGTTCTTAAGGGGGTATGTTAGGATATTTTGACACATAGGAAATAGTTAAGTATAACTTGGTCTAGTATAGAGTTAGGTAAAGTGTGTTTCTTTACTATGTACATTTTGTAACTTACAATCTGACGGTCACGATATGTAGTGATCCGACGGTTCATTCTCTCCTCGGTATTACCGAAACTTGATCTGTGGCTTAACACCCGATTGGTCCATGATCTCTATTTAAAGAGCATGGAGGGTCATTTGTAGGTTAACTGTTCATGAGAGAAGCTTATGTAAAATTTCATTCTTTTATTAATAAATTGCCTGAAGTGGCTGCGTTGGCTCAGGCCGTGGACTATTTCCCTCTTTGAGGGTTTTAACCACGTCAAAATACTAGTGTATTGATCTGTGATCTGTGTGTGAGTGGTGTCCTTTGGTGTTCTGTCTGAGGAACTTACCCTGTAAATTCCTACATTGGGTTGGTTGGGTCCAGTGGGATAAATGGATAGTGGCAAGAAAATCATGAGAAAGGTAATCAGGAAAGTTAAACTGAATGGATCTGAGGTATCAGATACCTTAGCTATCTTTGGAAATGTTGTTCTCAATGTTGTGCATGCATTACATGGATAAAAGTAGCTCTCTTAAGCTTGACCTTATGAACACTCATAATTGTGTCGAGATCATGATTATTTATATATCTGTGTGTGTGTGTGTGTGTGTGTGTTGTTTGTATGACAAGGTCATCAGGGATCATTCTTGTGGAATAATGATGGTTTTATGTAGGTGAATGGCATGAAAAGGTTTCTGGTTCTATGAGGAATTAAGTGGGAAGAGTGGCATTGGAAGATCTGTGAGGTTAGTATCATGTGGATATGATTTGATCTTATGTTCTTAAAAATATGCCTATGTTTATGATATGGCAGGTCATGTTGAGGGATACATTAGTGGAATGAAAACAGTGTGAACTGCAACATGCTGGGACAAGCATGGATGGTAGAAAGAGCCACAAACCTGAGACTTGGGTTGTGGATGCATGTAGTAAGGCATGGGAAAGACACTAAAGGAAATGTTTCCTAGTAGAGATAGTGTGGTCTCTAGATGTACATTACTACTACTGTTGTGTATATGGTGTACATTGTTGGTTTAGTGGGGCCTGACCCAGGTTTAGAGATGATTTATCCAAACAAATCCCGGTACTATTGGCCCTTTCGGCAACAGTCTGTGGAGTACAGACTGAGGTCTCACTCAAAGTAGTATGGGAGGGTGCTAGAATAAGGTTTCTGCACCCAGGAGATGTCTGATGAGTTCAAGTGGTCTACGGTTCGACCTAGCGCACACGTCGCTACACACGCTTACCTGTACCTCGTAGCCTGAGATGTTGCCTTCGCATAACCCTCCTTAGTGGTTGAACACTATTATTACCCAAGTCCTTATTAGTAATTCAATATTAGTTGATCAACTTGGTTTATTGGTATGCTCTCGGTTATACTTAGCAATATTCGCACTTCATACAAGTGTGCACATCAAATAAACAATATAATTGCAAGTAATATCGAACATGTAATAACTCAGAACAGATGCACAAAATTGGTAACCAAACTTCTCTTTATTATTCTCTTCCTTCGGTTACAGACTCTACTCTACCCTGTGAACTTAGCTACAGGGGCCTACGCACTCAGCTGCGGACTCTACTAGGCCTCTGCGCACTCAACTGCAAAGCCTCTTCCTACTACTATGACCCAGGACACACTTAGACTCTTGCTCTATGCTTCGCTATCTCCTTCTATCCATTAGATTCCTTGATTATTTTACCACTTAGAGCCTCGCTCTATTTATACAATCCCATGGTCTGCGGACCATGGGTAGGCGGACTTTACATTCAAAACTTAGGGTGGGTAGCCTTATGACTCTAACATACATTTCGCACTCCGTGCTCACAATTCGAGGAGCTTTACAAAAATATTAACTCAAAACTTGGGCTTTGAGCCCCAAAACATGTTGTGGGGGGATTCCATGCCCAACAACGCCCCAACACAAACATCGTGACTCACGCTCGAGTCACTCTGTTGACGTGACGATCTTGGCGCGGAGTCCTTCCAATTGGTCTTGAACGGTCCTGATGTCCGCAGCGCACTGAGTTGCTGCTTGTTAAACTTGCTGCATCCATTATTCTGAGACCTCTGTGTCTGAACTGTGCCCCTCCATTTGCACCGGTATATGTTTATAATCCCATACCCTTGTCCAGCTCTCTGGAGTGCGAAGACTGTGATTCTGTCAGTTAGTCAAATAACCAACCCACCCGTGTAAGGCTTCAAGTGGCTGCCATTCACTTTGCCTGGGAAGGTTTCTCCATTTAATTTGACGAGCTGGATTGCACCTCCATATGTAACTTCCTTAACCACATATGGTCCCAGCCAATGTATTCTGAATTTTCCAGGAAATTTTTCAAACTTATTGTCATATAGCAGTACTAAGTCATTTACTTTGAATGTGTGCAACTTAATATGGCGACCGTGCCAAGATTTTTCACGCTATTTTTGAACTTGCTGATGAAAACCTACCAAGAACCGTTCCTCCTCAAGTTCTTCCAATTGCGCAAGTATTTCTTCCAGAGCTTCGCGGTCCATCATCCCTGTGAGTGCTGCTATTCGTAGACTAGGTACATATATTCCATTGGCATGACAGCTTCCGCGCCATAAACTAACCGGAAAGGTGTTTGTCCCATCATTTTCTTACACGTTGTTCTATAAGCCCATAACACTACAGGTACGCATAGGTCCCAATTGCTTCGCTACACGTTGCATACTTTGGTCAGCATGGTTTCTAGTATTTTGTTGAATGCCTCTACTATCCCATTCTCTTGTGGGTGATACGTTGTACTCTTCTGATGATATACCTAGAATTCTTTCGTGAGCGCGTTGATGGTTTCATTCAGGAAGTGTGTTCCCCTATCACTCATTAAGATTTTCATATAGCCAAATCGAGTCAACATTTTGTCAAACAAGAAATTCACAGCTGTAGCAGCCATGCAATCTTTGATTGGCTGTGCCTCCGCCCATTGTGTCAGGTACTTCGTTGCGGTGATGATGTGGTGCATGCCCATCTTTCCCTGAGGTTTGATTGGTCCCACAAAGTCGATTGCCCATTTCTCGAATGGTCGTAGTGTCATTTGTGGATTTCATGGCATCTCGTCCCTCTGTGGATGGTTTTCCAATCCTTTGACATATATCGCAGGCCTTACAGTGTGCTTTCGAATCCTAGTGTAGTGTTGGCCACCACAACCCTGCACAGAGAATCTTTTGTGCAGTTGCTCATCTTGCATAGTGTTCTCTAGCTGCGCCCCCATGTGCTTTGGTGAGGATCTGACTTCTTTCAAATTCAGGTACATATCTCTGCAATATCTCATCATTGCCCATTTTATATAGGTGCTCCGCGATGACTAAAATTTTTTCCGTGTGCACCACAAATTCCTTCTTCTGTTGGACGGAGTATTCCTTCGGTGCAATCCCTATGGTTAGAAAGTGGATTATATATTCGAAATGTCCATCTGCAATGCGCACAGCAAAACCTGAGTGTCAGGTAGTCCCTCCTCCAAATTAGTGGGTTCCTTGCCTGTCTCAATGTGCGACAAGTGATCCGGTCTAGCGTTTAGGCGTCCCAGCTTTACTATGACCTCAAAGTCATATTCCTGGAACAATAAGATCCATCTGCATATGTGGCCCCCCAACATAGGCTTATTGACTAGGTATTTCAGCGCGGAATGGTTGGTATACATCTCGAAATGTCCCCCTAGCAAATAGTGTTGGTATTTTTGGAGCACATACACCATCACTAACTCCTCGCGCTCAGTGGTGGAATAATTCTTCTCAGCTTTGGACAATCTCCGACTAGCAAACGCGATAGGGTGATCCATGCCTTTCGCGCCCTCTTGTGTGAGTACTTCTCCCAGCGCAATACACGATGCATCAACATGTACATGAAACTCCACATCCCATTTTGGGAATACCAGGATTGGAGCAGAGGCCAATTTCCCCTTCAGGACATCCAAACTCTTTATGTAATCATCATTCTAGCAAAATGTAACATCCTTTTTCAATAACTTTTCCATCGGCGCTATGATTTGGGCATAGCTTTTGATGAACTTCATATAGTACCCTGTATGTCCCAAGGTAGCACACAGCTGTTTAACACATCGTGGTGCTCCCAAATTTAGAATAACGGAAATTTTCGCAAGGTCCACACATATTATTATTTTTCCCTTCTACTTTTTCTCCTATACTACCATAGGACTCACCCAGTCAAATTCTTCCACTGGCTCAATAATTCTGGCTGTGAGAATTTTGTCTAGTTCTACACGGAACTTTTCCTTGTACTTTGGGTTTAGGCAGTAAGGCCTCTGCTCGACCAGCTTCGCGTCGTTTTTTAGGGTGATCTTCATCATTCCTAAGTCACCAACGATCCCTTTTAAATCCGTAATTTTGGTTGGGAATAAGTCTTGGTATTCGCAAAGTAACTCTGCGACCTTATCTACTGTGGCATCATCCCAATAGTCTTCGAGCGTGGCATACTTCGGTTCTGCCTCCATCCCAATGTTTACCTACTTCATTTTTAGCGGCGCGGTGATGTTGGGATCCTCAATCAATGGTCCTCGAACCTCGCGACATCCTTCTGTTTCTACAATGTTAATATTTTGTGGATCCTCATCATCCTCTTCCACATTTACATTGTAACATTCTAGTGCGTAGCTCAGCTATGTTGCCCATTTCGACTGAAGCACTTCCATTGGCTCCTAAGGTATTTTGAAAATAGTTTCTTTTACTACTTGTAGCGCATCATCAACGGTATCCCACCACCGATCGTCAAACGTGAAGGTCAACAGAAATCCCTCATGCAGGATATCCCATTCGCTCGTACCATGGCAGAGCTCTGTCTCAGTATACCAATTCATGGGGATGATGTCCAGGGTATGATAGAACAAATGTACCCATTCAGGCTGTGGCTCTTCCCCGTAGACCTTGGTCCATTTCATGAGGCGTACACGCAGATCATCACGTCCGTCATATTTTTCTGTTAGCCGCATTTACGATTTCCCAAATCATAGGTGCATCATCCTTCTGCATTCACGCCAATCCTCGAAACTCCGTTGATGCGTACCCCACCATCTTGCGGGCATAGCACGCAATGCCCATTTCAGCGAATCGAACCACTGCTGTTCTGGTACTTCTCTTTCAAATTTGTTTAAGAATTCATCCACCGATGTCAACCCATCATACATGGGTAGATCCCTTGCCTCTGTTGCTACACAACGTAATGACCTTACCATCATGTTACAATTTAGCGTGGTTACCTCGTGTAACCGGTTCTACCATCGTTCTACTTCCTTGTCTGAATTCAAAGTGCAGGAGCTATTGCACTCCCACGAAATCCTACCATCTGCTGTTGGATTCACCCAATCATGCTCTCGTGTGGTTATCTTGTAGATACAGTTGAGATCATCATCACTATCATCGTTGCGCACTGGTTCTGTGTAGTGTGCTCCTTCTATAGGGTCTAGAGGTACTACTACGCATAGTGACTTTTTCTCAAAAATCATTTTGTGCTTCTTCATATTTATCACCCCATTCATGTCAGTGGCCTAGTCTATGCCTAGTAGCGCGGGATAGGGATTGATATCATTGACAATCTCTATCACTTCGAAATCCGCAAGCGCGCTCGCACCTTCAATATCCACCATTACTCCTTGCAATATCCCCATGGGTAGGATCTTTTGTTGGTTCGACATTCACAATTTAATAGGAGACCATTGTAACGCGGGCCTACCCATGTGCTCCCATGTCTGCTTTGGCAGTACATTCACATCTGATCCTAGATCTAGAATTACTTGATCCATTTCATATTCACCAATTTGCGTAGTCAATCCCATTTCCCTTCTTGTTCACGATGTATGTTTTCCGAGCTTCTGTACTACGCGTGGTTCTCCTGACCTAACGCACCTAGTGATAAGTTCCTGCAGTACTTTCATAGCCTTGCTGTCAGGCAGCAGCTTCATACATGTCTCTAGAAAGGTAGTGAGCATTGAAGGATCCATCTCTGGCTCTAGTTGATCCCTACTACCTGAAGTGGAGACCTTCGTGAAGCTCTTCTTAGCTTCCATGAATGTCTCCTTCGCGTGCTCCAAATTGAATTCAGGTTCTTTTGTAGGAGCCTTACGAACCCACACACTTTCTTCAGGATGCTTACTTTTGCCATCTCCTATCGTGATACCGCTCCAAAGCACAATGTTTACATTCAAGTCCTCTTCGCATGGCTTATATCTCATCATTGGTAGATTATGAATTAGGGGAGGCTAGAGTATTCCTTTATCCCGCAACCTTTCTATCAGTGTAGGGTAGTCCTCCGTCTCATGATCAAACTAGGTACAGTATAAACATGATTCTCTCGTCGGACTTGTACACTCGCAGGCATAATGCCCTGGTCCTTCGCAATTGTAGCAAATCAGCTAGCCGTGACCCCTTCTTGGTCCCATTCCACCTCAACCTCATCCACGCCATTGAAATCCAGTGCGCACCATCCCTACATTTTGAGCGAGGCCTCGCATTTCAATCTGCACCCTACAGGTAGGGGTTAGATCCATCATTAGTTCATAACTTTTGCAAGTGTGCTCATCATGGCCTACCGACCTGCAGAAATTATAGAACAATTGTTGGGACGTCTGCTATACTTCTGTAATAGATGAAAATTGTCCATAGCATGTTTTCCTCCTATCTGAAAAATCGTGCACCATAATGTAAGCGTCGTGCTCGATAGTGCTTGTGCCTCTGGTCTCAATGGCATCGGCCCTCCTGCCACCAAGTAGTTCATGAAGACTAGACATTGGTCCTTGTTGTGTCCTTGTCCCTTGCACTTTATGCACCATACCTCCTCACACATCTCTGGGTGAGTTGTTCTGTTCTGCATTTCCAGACATAAAATTTTCAGTTGCGCATGGATTTGTTGAACTCCCATGTCAGGATCTTGTATAAGGGTCTCGTGCAGTCTCATTGCAATCTCCAATGCTTCGGCCTGGGTGGATGACTTCTCCTGTGACAACGCCATCCTTAGATGCGGCGTTAGTGACGCTACAAACCATGCACGGTGCTGCGCATTCGTCAAGGTCATGTTGGCTTCACGAATCATTCCCTTCAGTCTCTGATCTAGTTCCTAGGGGGTATCGCTTGGAAGCATCACGATATCTTAAACCCGATAATTGATTGTGTCTCCGATTTCAACCTGCTAAATTCCTGTTCAGCGCAACTTGGATTGTCATTAGAGTGCTTAATGTACCATGGCAATGCATGATCCTGCAATGCGATTACTAGTGTTTCCTTCTTTACGTTGTCATTCGTAACCCCTTGCACTTCCCATACTGCCTTTACCATGAACCAAAACTCGTCTAGATCTTCGTTCCCTACTCCTTTGAATACTTGCAACTTTATTGCGCTCACTATATGGAACTGTGGTGGTGGAGGTGGTGTGGGTGGAGATGGAGGTGACGATGGTGAAACCAGTGGTGGTGTAGGTGGGGGTGGTATGCGCAGAATTCGCTGCATTATTAGACTGATCACACTTCTTGGAGAGACTTTCACAAGCTCCTCTTCGCTCTCTCGTGAGAGTGAAATCAAGGGACTAGTCTCTAATTCTTCGCTACTTCTGTTTCTGTAGATCTTCCCACTTCACGTTGCCCCAAACATCAATTTATTTCCATAACCCAATTTCACACAATAGAATTTTAATCCAGGTATTCAAAGATTTAATGTACTTACCTCATGGTCCCTTGAGGAAACGACGTTCCGCCTCGCTGTAGCTGATTAACATATCTACGATGAACTCAATGATAAACCCTCCTATAATTCGATCAAGCTAATGGTTCACAACGCACGCGATCTTATCTTCTGATGCTTCTATTCTGTGCACCAATTCTTGAGTCTACACGATTGGTTTTTTGAGCCTACACCTTCCTTAACTATCTGCTAGCTTCACGATCCACTCATACAAATCAGAGGGGAAGGATGCAAAGAAAATCTCATGGATTTTCGTAAACACTTAGCGCTCTAAACATTGTTCCTTCGATACTCACAGATTCCTATTTTCCTACACTGCGAACTCGTGAATATTTCTATCCAGCCACTTTTCAATTTCTTTCTTTGTCAGATTCCAGTGACATGACATCGAACATCTCTTATGCAGATCCCGGTCCTAAAAATGGAACCATTTGTTGGCTTAGTGGGGCCTGACCCAGGTTCAGGGATGATTTAACCAAACAAATCATGGTACTACTGGCCCTTTTGGCAACAGTCTACGGAGTGCAGACTAAGGTCTCACCCGAAGTAGTATGGGAGGGTGCTAGAACCAAGTTTCCGCACCTTGGAGATGCCTGATGAGTTCAAGTGGTCTGTGGTTCGACTCGATGCGCACATCGCTATGCGTGCTTACCCGTACCTCGCAACCTGAGATGCTGCCTTCGTGCAACCCTCCTCGAGGGCCGAACACTATTATTACCCAAGTCCTTACTAGTAATTCAATATTAGTCAATTAACTTGGCTTATTGGTATGCTCTTGGTTATACTTAGCAATATTCACAATTCATACAAGTGGGCGCAGTAAATAAACAATATAATTGCAAGTAATATCGAACATGTAATAACTCAGAAAAATTGCACAGAATTGGTAGCAAAACTTCTCTTTACTATTCTCTTCCTTCAGTTACAGACTTACTCTACCCTGTGCACTTAGCCGTAGGGGTCCACACACTCAACTATAGACTCTACTAGGCCTCTGCGCACTCAGCTGCAGAGCCTCTTCCTACTACTACGACCTAAGACACACTTAGACTCTTGCTCTATGCTTCACTATCTCCTTCTATCCATTAGATTCCTTGATTATTTTACCACTTAGATCCTCGCTCTATTTATACAATCCCATGGTCGCGGACCATGGGTAGGCCGACTTTACATTCAAAACTTAGGGTGGACAACCCTATGACTCTAACATACATTTCGCGTTCCATGCCCGCAATTCGTGGAGCTTTCCAACAATATTAACTCAGAACTTGGGATTTGAGCCCCAAAACATGTCGTGGGGGGATTCCATGCCCAACATACATGTTGTGTTATATACATGTGGTACTGTGCCATGTGTATTGTGTAGGCATTGTATCGTGATATGTGTATTCATTGTATTGTACACTAGTTGTAGGTGGATGTGTGGTGTTGTGCACCCAGTGTAGGTGTATGTGTTGTGTTTTACACCAGGTATAGGTGTATGTGTGGTGTTGTACACTGGGTGTAGGTGTATGTGTTGTATTATACACTATGTATGTGTATGTGTTGTGAAGGGGATTGGTTCTCAGGATCCCTTTGGCTGTGGATTTGAAAAAATTCTCTGGACCCCTGAAACAACATGGGTTGAGTTACTATTTCTTGGAGCTATAGGTTGGGACAAACACTCTAGAGCCCTTGGTGGGTTGAGTTACAAGTTCCAAGAGCCATGGTTGGAACAAACACTTTAGAGCCCTGGAAGGTTTTGGGTTGAGTTACTCGCTCCTAGAGTAGTAAACAACTTGGGATGAGACCAATATTGAGTTGTTGATATTGAGGGTAGAGGCGGTTTAGTCTCTAGATGCCCTTATTTCTGAGGGTAGAGGTGGTTTAGTCTCAGGATGCCCTTGTTTCTAATATTGAGGGAGGAGGCGATATAGTCTACATATTTCCTTGTAACTTTAGAAGAGAAGAGAAGACACTAGGTGCTTTTCAGGTTTGGACACTGATCTAGTGTGTGCACATGATCAAAGAGAAGAGAATGTGTTATAGACATTTTTGTGCCTTACAGCATAGAGCATGAAATGTCAATAATCTAAGGGATCCAAAGTCCCTAAACATGTTGTTCCTACCCTTAGAAGAACAAGGTCAGCAAACCACAGCACTGCAAATCAGTTCTCCATTGAAAAACACTCAAAAACAGGTCAATTTTGGATCAAAGCAGTTGCTCCACTAAGCATCTACGCTGAATGTCAAAAGCTCTATGGTGTACCTGCGCTGCATAGCAAGTGCAACAAAGGCTACCTGCACTGGGCGTACTTTGACATGTGGAGGAATCTTTTCTCAATGTGCCAGTGCCTAGGAAGCTTCCAAAATGACACTTGGATCAGAAGATTTGCCTAATGATGAGTTAAGAGCTTCTAAAACTCCAAGTGGAAGGTAGAAACTCCGAGTGAAGGACTGAAGAACAACTGGAGTTGAAGAGGACAACAAGTCACACATCAAGCTGACTTATCTTCACTCCAAAACTCTATATAAGGATCTCATCCCATGGGATCTAGAGGCCGGAATTTAGTGCAAAGAATTGTTGTTGGTTTACAGTGGAGAGCATTGGGTGATTGCTTGAGGGAGGCGAAGAGGAGATTTCTTTCCGTCGGGAAGGTGATGCTGGATTGGACCTCTCACGGTTGTATCACCGCCTGAACCTTACTTCCTTATATTAATAAAGCATTTGAGGTTCTTCTATTCGCATGTGTTTCAATGGTGTATTTTCTTACTTGCGTATTTGATTTATGCTAATCCTTGAATCAATTATGAATGCATGCTTCTTGTAGTTCCCTTTCTTTGTCTTGTTTGCAGGATCTCGTGTAGCTGGGCCCGTGAAAAGACTTGGAGCTGGGAGCAAGCGGCAAATAGAGGAGATTGGATCGACCATTTGCGCAAGACATCGGTAAGTGGATCTCTTCCTTTCTTTTCTTGCATGTCATAAAGAAGTAACTTTAGATAGCTTTGCTTCAGCTGTTGCTAAGGAACTGTCACCCTTAGAGTGGGTTAGGGTCATTCCGAGTTGGATACTTTCCCCCACAACAGACTGGCGACTCCGCTGGGGAACGTGTCTTGTTGGTAGCTTGTGTTTCTTGCTATTCATTTCTTAAACAAAGGGAGTACCGAATCGAACTGCATTCGAGTCCTTCGAATGCAAAGTAGAGGGCAGCTACTCTAGCCCAGTGCTGGGCATGTTTATGATTTGAAGAGCTGATCCACAAGGACTCTTTTTAGCTCTTTGTGATAGTGTTCATCTTCCTTTAATCATCCTCTAGTGTATACTTGACTGACAGCCTCTGATTTGGCCAAAAACCATTGATTTTTGAGCAAACTGTGACCCGGAATCTGAGAGAGACGAGAGTTGTCTCTTCAGTGCAGCTGCAGCAAAGGCTACCTGCGCTGCAACGCAGGTCCCGAAGGGGCTACCTACGCTGCATGTCAGATTGACAGTGCAGCACCTGCGCTGATCCAGTTTTGCCTTGTGCAACTGGGATTCCCCACTGTCTGTTGCCCAGTTTTCAGTATTGTTTTTGCAGCCTGTTGTCAACCTGTATACCCAGCTGAAACTACTTTTCTTTGCCTTCATTCCGCCTCAGTTGTATGAAGAAACCGTGATTGTTCTTATTGTATTTCTTGCTGTCATTCACAGTTTCCCATAGCGAAAGTGAACTAGTCTTGCTATGACCTCTTGGATCTAGACCTATGAGAAAGTGTCGTTGTGATTCTAAGAGCTAGTTTATTGCTGTTCATAGCTGCTTGAGCATTTGCTTTCGTTATATGGTTCGAATTTCAGTATTTCTTGTGTTGAAACGAGTGAATCTTAAGGTGTTCTTTTGATTATTGGACAAAAACTTGTTTTCTTTCGCTTGAAATTGAATTCGAAATTATACAACAGCTTTCTTTTTGTAATACATCAACATTAAGGAAGAAGAAAAGAAATACTTGCATTGTGCATGTGCATTTTGACAGTTTGCATGTCGATTTAGGAAAAGTGCATCAGTGTGTGCTCTATGATCTGTTTGAAAAGATGATGTCTTTCTTTTCCTTCAGTAGTTAAGGTTTTCATAAGTTGAAAGAATTGAAAAAGCTTGCTTATCATTCTTAGACTGCATTTAGGAGTTGTATCATACATCACGTGGTGATCCATAAAGGCAAACTGCTAAGCAAGATCAACCTAAAAAGAACTGAATTTATCTAACAACGCTTTGAAACATAATGAAACACAGTAGAGGTCTAGGTAGAGACGTGAACCGACGTCTTTAAACATAGTGACTGTCGATCTCTACGAAGGTGGGTGATTCCTCCTGAGGGACGATAGCACTAATACGGACTTGTGCCCCCGCGTACCGTCGCGTATATTGGGGGACCCCTATAGGAACAAAGCCTTTATCCATAGGAAGTCATGTCGGCCGCCCTACTGATCGCGATGCAGTGAACACAGCATTCACGAAGATCGACCACTCGTACCGTAAAACGTATTCTGTGGTTTCGCGAAAGGTTTGGCACACCCTCTGCCTAGAAATCCAGAGTAGTTTCTTTTGGCCTTTTTCAAACTCTATAACTGAAAAAGTCCATCCGAGCATTTGTCACTTCAGGCTCGTTAATACATCGAAGGAGACTAGAGTCATCTTTAGCTTTTTCTCGACTCTTAAAAAGTGAAAAAGCAAGTTGTGTCTAAAGCGTCGTCATATAAAATTCATTCTAAGCGGAACATAATCACCCCTTATTCCTACGTTGATCTTTAGGTTGAGAACATGGAACACACCAACCAAGGGATTCCACATGATGGGACCCCTAGCCCTTTCTCCTCTTGGGGAGAAGTTGGTGCGCCCCACATGGCCACATTGTCGCTTCCAGGACTGACAATTGGCCTGCCAGTTTGGCTATTCTCAACCACTGTAGTTCAGAACACCACGGTTCCTGAACAGTCGAGTCAACAGTTAGACCAGTCTAGAGCTGCCCTCCAGTCTTCCACTTCTCATAAGCCTTCCTCTGATCCTTCTTCTTCGAAAGGTCAAGCCGCCGAAAGCGGAGCTCCCATAGAAAAGAAGAAGGAAAAGAAGAAGAAAGAAAAGAAGCAGAAGGAGCCAAAGGCGCCTGGGGGCAAGCAAAAGGCATCTGACAAAAATCCACACACAGCACGGACCGGGCCCAAATCGCCATGTGTCATATGTAGAGGGAACCACCTCCACCGTGATTGTCCCAATATTCCCCGGATACTAAGGGACTGGTCCCCTCGTTTGCACAGTTCGGAAGCGTCAACCTCTGACAACCAAGTTGAATGCTTACCGTCGACCAGTGAAAGTGAAGGTTCTAGACGACGAAGGGGAATGAGATTCCCCTGCGAACTGTGTGAAGGCAATCACACCCTCCGCCGTTGTCCCTTTTTAGACGAAGCAAAGAGAGTTTTGGAAGATCAACTGGTTGCACCGTTGCTACTTCCTCCTGGATATCAAAAACTCGCACCAAGTCCTTCGTTGGTTGAAAATACAGCTGCCCCGCTCATAAGGCCAGCTGAAGTGTCAGTCACTGAAAGTTAACCTACTGAATCCGGATCGGACGAAAGTCCAAAGGTCGAAACGGCAGTTGACCCGGTTCTCCCTTCAGAAGTTTCATCTTCAAATACCACAGTCACTGAGGATTCATCTTCAGCTGACACCCCTACCGAAGAGAGTAAGGATGACACCGTCCAGATTCTTTTCATCAACACCGATTCTGATGAGCATCTGGGAAATGCGCCCACTCCTTTACCGCAGGAAGGAGCATCGTCAGGATCATATCCGGCCGTATATTCGGTCCCACCACCAAGCAACCTGGTTGTGTCCTTTGATTGGAACCAACTAGGCAGACCCCGGTTACCAGCCAGTCTACCATTTAGAATTATAGTCCAAATATACAAAATGGTGATGGCTGGAACTATCATTGATGAAGGGGCATCTGTGAGTATCCTGTCCTCTATTTCTTGGAAAGCACTGGGTTGCCCGGCGCTTTTGCCCGAGACAAGGAATCTCTTGGGTTTTGACAAAGGAACCAGTCGACCATTAGGGATTCTACCTAATGTGCCTATTACCTTGAAAGGGAAGGCCGTCAAGATGAACTTGATGGTCGTCCAAGGACCCTTGGATTATAACCTACTCCTTGGACAAGACTACATATATTGCATGGAAGCAATAGTCTCCTCACTCTTTCGAATAATGTGTTTTCCATACGAAGGAAGAATGGTCAAGCTCGTAGACCAACTTTCATTTCCGGGATCACGCATCGCAAATAGTCACATACCTATCCTAAATGGTCTATTTGATCAAGAAAGGTCTCTACCTCCGGTTCTTCTTCCTGATGAGTGCGAGTGATTCGGGAAAGAAAGGCTGGAACCCAGGGGGCATGCATCCTGGTCTGCTCTGGAGGCAGAAAAAACCTTGGGTGTAAAGTAGAATTTCCGCGGGAGAATATGACTAGTCCGTACCCCGTCCCCCCCCTTCATCTTCGTAAAACAGAAGAGCCGGCAAGAGCTCTCATGCAGAGGAAGGGGCAGTTAGGAATGGGGTTGTTCTGGAAAAAGATTCTTTTGTTAAAGTTATGTGGGAGGACGGGGGCCCGTTACTCACCTTTGTCTAAATAAGTAGGCTCTGCCAAAGAAGGGGATCCGTTTGCGGCAGCAAGTAGTAACCATCTTTGGGTAAAAGGCAAGCCTCACCCGTTAAAACGAATGTTTTAGAGGATAAGTAGGGGCAGCCTCCAAAGAAAGAGATTCTATTGCTGCAACAAATTGTAACCATCTTTGTGTAACCTAATGATAGACATCGCCGAAGAAAGTTTCTGTTTGAAAGGATTAGCAGAACAATCTTTGGGTAACCTGAAAGAGGTAAGCCTCACCTGTTGAAAACAAAGGTTTTTAACGGAGAAGTAGGGGCGACCTTGAAATTAGACTTACACCTGGGGGCATGCAAACCTCTTGGAATGCAAGCGCGGGCGGATTTTTAGTTTTAGGTAGGACTAACCCCGCTAACCCGTAGATAAGTCAATACCCGGCTTGCACAAAGAGAGGATATGGAGCAATACGTAGGGAGATGAAGCTCTTTAAAAAAATAGCGATCTTCCATGAGACCTTCCTGCTTTATGACTGGTAAAAACGAGCAGTTTTGGCAAAGTTCATGCTCGTTAAAAAATAAACGCAAGATCCGAGCAGTTTTAATGCGGAAATTCATGCTCGTTAAAAAATAAACATAAGCATGTGAGTAAGCTTTCCCCAGAGTTCAAGCTCATCCAGAAAAAATGAACTGGTAAATAACCATTTGAGACCATAAATTCATCAGCCATAAAAGCCTTGGTCGTGTTTGTGCACCGTCACCTCCACTTTTCATTTGGCCGATCATTCACATCCACTTGATTGTTTACCTATTTTGAGGAACAGCTGCGAAGAGTGATCCCACCTAGCCATCCTTGTAATACTGCCGTGATTGGAAAATTCCAACCTGTACCTGGAATCTGCTGCTATCCCTGTTTATCACTCGTTCCTCAAAATACGAGTCTTCTTTGAGCTCTTTTCACTGACTCGTAAAAAATGAAAAGTTTGCCGAGTTTTGGCCTTCCAGCTCGTTAAAAGGACCGGAAGAGCTATCCCTCCTCTAGATTTTAATCTTTTTGGACCTGAGGGATTATTGCACAAAAAGATCGAGTGCTTGTCTAGTTCGGCTCGATAAAGCTATCGAACATTCATCCCTTCTGTATTGTTTTATACTTTTTCGGACTTAAGGGATTAGATGACGAAAAAGGACCCCTGGAGTCTACTTTATGTACCCTTTTCAGACTCTCTAAAGATGAAAAGGACCGAGTTGTCTTTGTCGCTGGGCTCGTTAAAAATATTAGATAGCGACAAACTTGTCTTTAGACGAGAACGAGTTTCCCTATCGCTAGGCTCGTTAAAACATAGCGATGGGCTTGCCCGAAGCGCAGGTTATAGAACAAGCATATGTTATCCTCCTCAAGCTTGACAAAAATAAAGAGGTACTGGTCAGAAATGACTGGGGAAAAATTGGGAGAACCTCAAAGCTTAATGGTAGCAAGTCACTCTTGAACATGACACTTTTGCCTCCGTAAATATCGGGTTGGGTTATTATCATTCACCGGTCCCTTCACCATGGTCTCGCCATACCATCCATACATGGGGTAATGCTACCGATCCATCACATCAGTGTCGTTATATGCTCAAGAGATGTCATTCAGAAAGTGTCAACCGGGTCCCATCCACTACCGTACATCATCTTTCATCCTTCTATGACCGCCACCCTGAATCATATTTCACAGATCATTTTCACCATCATCACTAGCTCCGTTCCGTGTCACTGATGTGGGATTCATTAAGGCCCTCCTTTGACGGATCACTTCTTGTCGACATCAGCTCATTATCCAAGAAGTTGATCTAGGAACACCCCCTCAGTACTTTGAAGCTTGCATGCCTCAATGGCAAGTTTCTCACTTCCGGCGATAGGTATACATTAATGACCTTCGACCAGGAGACTTTGCGTGGTGTTCGACGTCAGATCCTATATTCACGCCACGTGAATTGTGCTGCAGTACCTTGAGGGTCATCATCATTATCGGTGATTCCTCTCGCGCTTGTTAACAGTTTACATTATTGACTGGTAATCAAGCGATGTCTTTCCATGTTCGACTTCAAGAAATTCTCACATGGATCGACTTGTACTAGAGTGAAGATCGGACAAGTTTGAAGACCCCGGATCTAGTTTCATCCATCCGGGCTGCGATATATATTCAGGAGATAAAAACATAGACATGTGCAGCAGATGATCATCCTACTAAAAGGATGATAATTAAAAGTAGAGAATTATCAGTCTATTATCAGACGATCGTCTGTCTATGTACAACAAATGTATTTATAAAGCTGAGCATGGGAAATGCCCGCATCAGCTAGATCATGAAAAGAAAGTATGAAAAGATAATGTATTGTATTGTATTTTGTTACAGGTCACCTCCCGACGATTGAATGAACTTCGGATCCTCCTAATAAAGCATTTCACCCGATAAACGACCTCATACTTTAGGGGGCAACTGTTATAGACATTTTTGTGCCTTACAGCATAGAGCATGAAGTGTCAATAATCTAAGGGATCCAAAGTCCCTAAACATGTTGTTCCTACCCTTAGAAGAACAAGGTCAGCAAACCACAGCACTGCAAATCAGTTCTCCACTGAAAAACACTCAAAAACAGGTCAATTTTGGATCAAAGCAGCTGCTCCACTAAGCATCTGCGCTGAATGTCAAAAGCTCTATGGTGTACCTGCGCTGCATAGCAAGTGCAACAAAGGCTACCTGCGTTGGGCGTACTTTGACATGTGGAGGAATCTTTTCTCAATGTGCCAGTGCCTAGGAAGCTTCCAAAATGACACTTGGATCAGAAGATTCGCCTAATGATGAGTTAAGAGCTTCTAAAACTCCAAGTGGAAGGTAGAAACTCCGAGTGAAGGACTGAAGAAAAACTGGAGTTGAAGAGGACAACAAGTCACACATCAAGCTGACTTATCTTCACTCCAAAACTCTATATAAGGATCTCATCCCATGGGATCTAGAGGCCGGAATTTAGTGCAAATAATTGTTGTTGGTTTACAGTGGAGAGCATTGGGTGATTGCTTGAGGGAGGTGAAGAGGAGATTTCTTTCCGTCGGGAAGGTGATGCTGGATTGGACCTCTCACGGTTGTATCACCGCCTGAACCTTACTTCCTTATATTAATAAAGCATTTGAGGTTCTTCTATTCGCATGTGTTTCAATGGTGTATTGTCTTACTTGCGTATTTGATTTATGCTAATCCTTGAATCAATTATGAATGCATGCTTCTTGTAGTTCCCTTTCTTTGTCTTGTTTGCAGGATCTCGTGTAGCTGGGCCCGTGAAAAGACTTGGAGCTGGGAGCAAGCGGCAAATAAAGGAGATTGGATCGACCATTTGCGCAAGACATCGGTAAGTGGATCTCTTCCTTTCTTTTCTTGCATGCCATAAAGAAGTAACTTTAGATAGCTTTTGCTTCAGCTGTTGCTAAGGAACTGTCACCCTTAGAGTGGGTTAGGGTCATTCCGAGTTGGATACTTTCCCCCACAACAGAATGCACCAAGTGCTTTCCGAGTTTAGCAACCATTTCAATGTGTGTACAAAAAGGACAAGGACAAAGGTAGAAGAAAAGAACCATTTGAAAGATAAGTAGCAATATTTTATTTCAGTTTTTAATTATGCACATGATCTATGATTCTGATTTATGAGGGTTGAGTTTTAAGCTAACCAGATGTGATATGCTTATACATGATGATTTAATCAAAGAGCTAGTTTGACTTGTTGCGATAGGAAGTAAACAGAATTGCAAGTGCACCTTATTGATGGGCCACTAATGAGGTATTATTTGAATTTATTTCAATTCCTTTTGAGTTAAATGGAAATTATGTGCTTGGTACAAGAAACCATGGAAAATTCTCGGTTTGGGGTGGTTGGAATTGACTACAAGAATTAGCAGCAACAACAAAAGGAATTGGAACATGCAATAATGTGATGGTAAAGCATTCAGGAGTAGGCCATTATGGGACACTAGTACCCAATAGTGTCCATTGATTTCTAGGAGCATGCTATGACCAATATGATGGTTTTAAGGTAGGGATATGCCTCGGTTTTTGGACCTTCCGATGCAAGGAAAACTTTCCAAGGGATGGATCACCCGAGGGATTGTGTAGGATAGAATGGGATGCCAATGAAACTTGGAAGGTGTGTGACTGCATAGAAGGCGGTGACCAGATTTCCTAAGGGATTATATAATAGAGGAGGGAAGGCCATGGAATGAATTTTTTTTGGTCATTAGCATTTCCAAATGGAATCAGAAGCACTTGGGAGTATGCCCTAGAACAATGAGTTGGTAATTGTTCACTGAGAGAATAAGTAGTGCAAGGATTGTAGTGCTAGACATTAGAGCAACTGAATTTGATTTTGGTAGTGGATTCTGGACTTCTAGGGAAGGAGGTGAATCCTGGACTACTTTGAGGGTGGAGGTATGAGCCTCTGGATTACCTTGTTGCAGATGCAGAAATCATATCCTTTTATTTGTTGGTTGAAAAAATGTGCATATATATATATATATATATATATATATATATATATATATATATGTATATATGTATGTATGTATGTATGTATGTATGTATGTATGTATGTATGTATGTATGATATATGTATATGTATATGTATATATATATATATATATATATATATATATATGTATATATATGTATATACATATACATATACATATACATATATATCTATATATATATATGTGTGTGTGTGTGTGTGTATATATATATATATATATATATATATATATATATATATATATATGTATCGGGTTGTGTTTATAAATCTCCATAGACAATATGATTATTTGTTGGTTGAAGAAAATATGCATAAGTATATGTGTTTGTTATTGTAATTCCTGTAATGAGTTGTGTTATAAAGCTCTAATAAGCGATATGTTGGTTATGTTTTCAATAGTGGTCATTGTAAATATTGTAATGAGTTGTGTTATAAATCTCCATAGATAATATGTTTTGTTTTCAACGACTTATTGGTCATAGGTGTCATAGAACATCGAGGATGGTGTTCCCCTAAGGGGGAGGGGTTTGTAACATCCCCAGGTTAAAGTTCATGTAATAAAAAATAATAAAGGAAAAATAAGACCAAGCTCACAGGACACATATTCCAAGTTGAATGGTGGGCATACATCATAGTGGACATGACTTGTGTTTTATAAATGCTAAGGAAATTGGCAAAGGTAAAGAGGCAATAATTGTCATTTATTTAAGAAAATAAAGGAAAATAGTAGAAAAGGAAGGTGAAGGGACACATATTTGAATGCAAGGGAGATTAGTGGAAAAATGAAGGAAAATGAAGAAAAAAGAGGCATCAATGATAAAAATGCATCAGAGAATCAATTCACAACTTTTGGATTAGCTTTTTTCAGTTCAGTTTTTGGAGCTCTAATTCATTCTCTCATTCTCTCATACTCTTGCACATAGAGAATTCTTGGAGCATGCTTGGAGCACTCTAGCATTCACTTGGATTGGAGAAGGAAAGCAAGGGAGCACAAGGGAACAATGGGATCAACAACTACAACTAGATTTCTTTGTAGGTAACAGGTTGCATGTGTGATTTCCTTGCTAATTTTTGGATGCATGGTATATGCATGTCGTTTCTTGGTTATGTGTTATTATTGGCATGGAGATTTTCCTAGATTGAGATTGGCTTTAGCCTTTCCTTTCCATTTCCTGCATAGCCATGGTTTTTGATCCAAAATTAAAAATGAAGGTTTCATGAAATAATTTGCAAGCTAGTTTATGTATTTTAGGAAATGGATTGTGAAATGTAAAACCACACAAACTAAATTAAATTTTGCAGATTTCTAACAGTTAAAAATATGCAAAATTTACTTTATTTTGTGTGATTTCTTAATTCATGATCCATTGCCTAAAATACATAAACTAGCTTGCAAATCATTTCATGAAACCTTCATTTTTAAATTTTGGATCAGTTTGGTATCAAAGCATGGTTTTTGTGAAGTTTTGATAAAATTTTCAAGGTTTTTGAATGCTTAAAAGGTCTAAATTGAGAAGAGGAGAAGGATCACTTGAAGAAACTAACCCTGAAATTGGCTCAAGGATGCCAAAAAATCCACAAGTCATGGCACGTGAAGAAGGAAAAGGATAAGGGCTAATGTTTGAGGATGAGAGAGATTTTAGAAAGGATTTATTTGATATGATCGAGATGGTGAAAGTGTTGTGCATTGAGAGAACAAGAAGGTTGCAAGGAGAAACTTCTAATCAACCAAAAGGTAATGGTGGTAATGGGAGCAAACCTCCAACTCCTCCTCCTCCACCTCCATCTACACCTCCATCCTCACTTCCTTCTTCACCTCCGTCATCCCATATACCTACTCCTCCTACATCTCCAAGAGGACATGCTAAGTCTCCTTTGATTTCAAGTTTGAATTTCCAATGTATAATGGGGAAGTAATTGCTAAAAACTGGTTCGTAAAATTGAATTCTATTGCAGGATTCAAAATATTGATGATGATGTCACAAAGATCCATATTTCTTCTCT
Organism: Pinus tabuliformis; assembly: GCA_031772625.1. Taxonomy (NCBI): domain Eukaryota; kingdom Viridiplantae; phylum Streptophyta; class Pinopsida; order Pinales; family Pinaceae; genus Pinus; species Pinus tabuliformis. The sequence goes on from CM062813.1 coordinate 298,655,274, forward strand.
TCGTTTGGAAGGTGCAACCCTCTTATGGTGGGAGGCTAGAACCCAAGAAGATTTGAAGAAAAGTGGTAAAATTATCTCTTCTTGGAATGATTTTATAGCTACATTAAGAAGGAAAATTTATCCATTGGCTTACATGCAAAAGAAATTATGGATTGGAAAATTTTAAACAAGCTAAAGGTTAGAGTGTCCAAAGTTACACACAAGAATTTAGAAGAAGAGATTTAATCTTGCGTGTTGATTTAACCTCATAAGATACTCTCCTTAAGTATATAAGTGGATTACATAGTTATTTGAGGCATACTATGCTTATGTTTAATCCAACCAATCTAGATCAAGTATGTGTTGAGGAAACTCATTTAGAATCAAGAGGCAAGAATGTTCCTCAAGAGTCCAATAAGAAACCATTTAAATCTGGAGACAAAGGAAAGGGGAAGTTTAAAGGGAAAAGTAAGAAGAATGCTACTGTCAAGAAACAGGGAGAGAACATTACTTGTAAACATTTTTCAAAAGATGGTCATTATGAAGACCACTACTGGAAGCTACATCCATAATTGAGACCAAAGAAGTTCAATACAAGGGGAAACAAAATACTTCTGCTATAACTCAACAAGATCTAGGATCTACTTCAGGTGATGAAACCAGAATCATAGTCATGGGAATTAAATGTATAACTTCTAATGCAAGTACTATTTCTTCTAGTAAGGCTATTGAATCTCAAAATGATAAATAAATAAGTGAGATTTTCCATATCAGGGTCATTACAAAACATACAAAGGTTGATACATTATTTGATAATGGATCTCAAGTTGTATCTCTAAAGAAATTGTGAAGAAACTTAATTTAGAGACTAAACCTCATGCAAAACATTACCGTTTGTGTTAGGCATGTGATGATGCCAAATTACAAATGACAAGAAAATGTAAAATAAAATTTTCGATCACTGCTAATTTTATAGGTGAGGTAGAGCTTGATGTTGTACAACTTGATGTTTGTGGGATTGTCTTAGGGAGCCCATACTTATATGATCGAAAAGCCATATTCTATCGTCATGTGAACAAATATCATCTTTTCAAAGATGGAGTTGACTATATTTTTAGAGCACAACGCAAGAAGATGAACTTATCTCTTGTTAGTGCTAGTCAAATGAAAAGGTTTGTGAATGCTATTAAGAATTTTTTGTTGTGATGATTAAAGCCAAAGACACTGTTGAATTAGAAGATTTCTTAGGATGTGATTATAAACTCAAACATGAATTGGTTGAAGTTGTTAGCACATATTACAAGATGTTTTAGGAACCTAAAGGGTTACCATGAAAAAGAGGAACCCAACATGAGATTCAATTGTAGCGGGATGCATCACTTTTTAATATTGGCATGTATAGAATGCCAGTTTTGGAGAATGCAGAAATTAAGAAGTAAATTAAAGAGCTACTTGGAAAAGGGGTCAATAGGCCTAATACATATCCTTGTGGGTCTCCTATTGTTTTGGTTCCAAAGAAATATGGTACATAGTGCATGTGTGTGGATTTCTGAGCCTTAAAAAAGATCACAGTAAGGAATCACTATCCTCTTCCTCGCATTGATGATTTGATAGATCAGTTAAAGGATGCTTTTTATTTTGCTAACTTAGATTTGAGAAGTGGTTATCATCAGATAAGGACTGGCGAAGATGATATTTGGAAAAATACTTTCAAGGAAAAACAAGGTTTGTTTGAATGGCCTGAGTTATGTCATTTTGGATTTGCAATGCACTTGCCACATTCATGAGAGTTATGAATGATGTATTGTAACCTTTCCTTGATTATTTTTCATAGTCTACTTAGATGGTATTCTGATTTTTAGTAAGACTCCTGAAGAGCATGTCAAACATGTAAAACAAGTTCTAGATGTCTTGAAAAAGGAAAAGTTGTATTTGAATATGTCTAAATGTGAATTTGGGAAAACCTCTTTGGTTTATTTGGGTCATACTGTAGGAGGCGATGAATTGAAGATTGATCCCTCCAAAGTTGATGTTATTGTGAATTGGCCTAAACCCAACAATGTAACAAAAGTTAGGAGCTTTTTGGGAGAAACCCAATATTGGAGAAAATTTATTGCTAACTTCTCATTCATTGCAACACCATTACATGCTTTGACAAGTGTGAACTAGGTATTTCAGTGGGGAGGAAAGCAACAAAAATCCTTCTACACTTTGAAAGGGAAAATCAGTACAACGCTCATTCTATCACTTCCAGATCTTAAGAAACCATTTTCAATTCAAACCAATGCAATTGAATATATTATGGGAGAAGTTTTGGTGCAGCATCATAAGCAAATATGTTATCATTCTGAAACCTTTTCCAATGCTGTAATTAATTATCCAACTTATGAAAAATAGTTGTATGCTTTGGTACAAAGTGTGAAGAAATGGAAGCACTATTTGATGGGTAAATAAACGATTATTCATATTGACCATCAACCTTTGCAATATTTACAATCGCAAACCAAACTACAACAAGCTAGACATTTCATATGGATAGGATTCCTATAATAATTTCATTTGGTGATTAGGTATAGGAAAGATATGTACAACAAAGTTGCAAATATGTTATCAAGGCCTATTGTTAATGCATTTGTTATTCTTAAGCATAAATTAATCCTGCATGATAGTTATATTGAACAATATGCTCAAGATGAAGATTTTAAAGATTTTTATGCAACTTTGAGTCAAGGCAACCATGTTGAAGAATTGGATTATCATGTTCATAACAACATGTTATATCATATTGGCAAGTTATGTGTTCCACAGGGTGAAAGAGTCTATGTCATAAGGGAAGCCCATACTTCTCTTATTGTTGGTCACTTTGGTGTAGGAAAAATAGTTTCTCAATTACAAAGGTATTATTATTAGTCTTGTATGAATGAAATTGTATCAAGATATGTAAAAGGATGTTCTATGTGCGCTACTAGCAAGCCAAGTAAAAGGAATTTGGGTTTATACACTCCACTTCCTATCCCTTCTCATCCTCGGGAAAGTGTTTTTATGGATTTTTTTGAGGGACTACCAATCTCTAGGAAAGGTCATGATTATTGATATGTTGTATTGGATCATTTAAGAAAAATGTGTGTGTTGATGCCATGTAAGAAATATGTTACAGCTGAACAAACTGCAAATATGTTCTTCCAAAACGTATGGGTCCATTTTGGTATACCTACTTCGATTATTTCTGATTGAGATTATCAATTTATTAGGAAGATTTGGTCAAATTTATGGGAACTCATGGAGACAAAGTTGAAGAAGAGCACAAAATTTCATCCACAAACCAACAACCAGAAAAAAGTAGTGAATAGAACAATAGTTCATCTCCTTCGAGGATATTTTGGTAAGCATCCTAAACTTTGGGATGAGCATTTTCATTACATCCATCATGCCTACAATTGTGCCAAACATTCATCTACACAAGTATCTCCATTTGACGCATGTTTGGGATAGTTTCCAGAGTGTCCTTTAGATTTCATCTTTGGTAATGATATTGTAGTAAATGGACATAGTGATGTGGAAAAAACCATGCATTTCATTGAAAAAATATAATCAGTGCATCAAAGGGTACAAGAACAATTGGAGAAAATCCAAGCCAAGTACAACGCAAGACATGATAAACATCAGGTTGATTATGATTTCCAAGTGGGAGATCAAGTTTGGTTGTACATCAGCAAGGAAAGACTACAAGGTGAAGGTGAAAATCTCAAGCCAATCAAATATGGTCCTTTCAAAAATCTTGGAGAAAATTGGTAACAACACTTTCCAGTTAGATTTTCCACCTTACATGCAAATTCATTCTGTTGTGAATGTGGAAAGCTTGAGATTGTATGAGCCTTCTATGATTTTTGATTAAGAAGAGAATGTTTGGGTTCCATCTATAGAATATTTTTCTCCTGAATATTTAAATGAGTTGTAGGAAGTATCAATTCTCTACATGAGGATAAGAACTTCATGTAAAGGAAATGTGGAGTATCTTCATGTGGGGCTCAAAGGTACCAATCCAAGCAAAGCAAGGTGGATAGAAATCAGGAAAGTGAGGGAGTTGTACCATCACTTACTTGGTAGTAAAAACAAACTTTTGGTGGTCCAAAAGCTTCTAGTGGGGAGGAGTGATCCAGGGGATAAAAAATATTCTGAAAAATGAAAGTATTCAAAATATCCTAAAACTAGTGCCAAATCATAGATCTCATCGTTTGGATTCCAACGACACTTGAATCGCCTTAATCTGACACCGTATGAGGAAGTTATCATGTTCAAAAGTTTTTGGTAAACAACTAAAAAGTCAACTTGTAGGGTTGACTATGTAGTGTATGAATGCCACGTGGAATTTCATATGATGACATCATGTTGATATCATCCACTGATCAACTAATATGGGATCCAATCCAAATCTGCCATTTAGACCAATCATGTGATGACACTTGGTGCACTATTATTGGTTGATGGTTTTGAGGAATGGGACAGTCACAGAGTGACACGTGGCCCAATCCCAAGGTGCCATGTGACATTCTAGATGAGGCTAAAAATTGGTTGACCGACCGAAACGCCTTTGCAAGAATTGGACACATAACCGTCCAAACGTGCAACGGATGCCCAACTAACAGGGATGTAAGTGGTTCTTGTTAGTCATGGTGGGAGAATTTTATTTAAAATCATATGTTTCGATGGTTGGGGGAATGGGTGGTCCGATGGCCATGCCCGATCAAAGCAGCCTATGGTTTTCCATTACAACGTGACCACTGATGGAAGAAAAGGGGGCGGGGCACATGGAACCCTGCACGTGCCCCAAGACCAGGTTATATTAATATCATGATACCAAAAGTGGGGCCAAGCAGGGTGTATGGTCTATTGTCCCACACCCCTCGGTCATATGTGGCTCCACACGACCACCGGCGCAGGAGGTGGAAGGGGCTTCAACCTTTAAAAAAATGTTTAATATTTATTACAAAATGCCAAGTCCACCAATTTTTGTGGGTCAAACCTGGGACCTCTGAGGTGCTAATGGAACACTTCAACCAATAGACCTCGAACCATTTTTTTGCTAGTTTTTGCAAAGGAAGATTTTTTGCAAAATAGCTAACAAGAAACTTTGGAAAAAGAGGCCTAACTTGGTCATTTTTTAACTTTTTTGAGCCCAAGGAAAGCCCAGAATGGGGTTTTTTGGCATTTAGACACAATGGCAGTGTTATTTTTGCAAATTGAGACTTGTATGTTGATGTAATTGACCATTTGAGCATATAATAAAAAATCCACCATTGGAAGCTGGACCCAAAGATGTAGCCCAAGAGGGGTGAACTCTGTCATCAATTTGTTGTGTTTTGATGTTGCATGTTTTTTATTTTAACTGTTAAAAATATGATAAATTTACTTTAGTTTGCGTTCTTTTTACACTAGTACAAAATGGCTAATTAGTTACTAAAAAAATGACTAAATTTTGCATATAAACGACCATTTTTCAGTCGGTGCCAATAGTAGCTAATTTACATTATCCTATAATGCGACCAACTTTTAGTCGTTTTTAGCTTAGTCCTTAATTAGTTGTCTCAATTTTATTGTTTAGTAATATATTTAGTCATTAATTTGGTCATTAATTTAGTTATTGATTTAGTCATTAATTGCCACAATTAATGACCAAATATACAACAAAATATATTACTATATCATCACCCGAGAAAACCAATTGATGACCAAAGAAATATGACCAAAATGTTGGTCATGCTATAATATACTGCAAATTATCTACTAATAATCATATATATTCAAATTTTAGTCATCATTTGAAACCAATTAATGACCGAAGAAATATGACTAAATTTTGGTCGTGTTATAAAATACTATAAATTAGCTACTAATAGTTGTATATATGCAAAAATTTGTCATCATTTGTAATCACAAATTTATCATTTGCAGTAGTCATTTATCTTTTTTTGGTAGTTTCATATTCATTATATAAATGACTAATTTGATAGTTTATATTCATTTCATTTACTTTCATTAACAATCATTATAAACAACTAATTTAGTCGTATAGTCATTTTATTTGTGTTCATCATCAATAAATATAAACTACTAATTTAGTAGTTTTATATTGATTTTATGTGTTCATTATTAGTCAACATAAATTAATTAGTATCATTTTGCAACTAAATAAAAAAAATGTCATACAATGTGCATGTTCATCTAATATGAAAACGCAAAGTTACATATGTTAATTACAATACTAAATAATATTAAGTGCAACTTTGAATAATTTCAATCATATAAATTATATTATATAAAATGTTAAATATTACAATATGAGTTTTCAATTAAATATTGGTTGGACTACAATTTACACATGAAATATTGTTTCATCACGTCAAAACATTATCCTTGTATTTCCAAAGCATTGCAGGTGAATTCACTAACTTTGAAGACTTGACCATCAATCTCTATGTGTGTGTCTTATACAAGATATTAACTCTATGGGTACCACTAGACCAATTCTCTTCTCTCTCTCCTTTTTCATTTGTCGTTCTAGTGTTGTTGCTCTCTTCTTTTTTCAATTCCTACTTCTTACCATCAATATTGAGTTCCTTTTTAAAAAACGAAAGAAGATACAATACAAAGTATAAGACATGAAAGATGATGCACACCGGAATATAAACTAAAGTAGAATATAAAGGATTTATATGATATATACCTCAACATTAGCAATGTCAATTCCATTTTTTCCCATAAAAGCAAGAAACTCAAACATGTTTTCTTCAGTTAGGCGTTAGTGGCCACTATATGGCCAGATTACCTCTATAAACAAAGCAAATAAAATGTCACCATAGAAAATAACGCCTCAATAAACCTAGTATGAAACCTTTAGGGAAAGCTTAAGCACAATCAAGCCAACTAATTTACCAACTAAAAAGCTCAATTTGTAGATTACTTATACAATGTGGGAGTGCAAACACAACTACTAGAAAATGCCAAAGCTAAGTTTAGAATAAAATGAAATGAAGTAAACATGATACAATAATAGGATAGCCTCATATACATGTATATAACTAGATAATGTAGAAAGCTAAGTGAATAATTCCAGAGATGGAGGTTGATGATGTCAATAATGACCAATTTTGATGATAATTTCTTCAGATAAGAACTACTATTTGGGTCCATTAACACATATAAATAAGCCAACTAGTCTATATCAAATTATTAATGTTTTGCTTATATTTATGGATCACTACAGTGTAAGTGTATAAATTACAATGACAATTCCCTTCCCATTGTGTTCTTGACCTGTGGTACAATATATTAGCTGTGATTTGGAGAATATTTCCAACATCGAAAATATGTAGCAATTGCCACTAGTAATCCCCCAAATAGGCATAAAAAATATGTAGCAATCACCACTATTAATCCCCCAAATAGGATTATTTTGGAACATAACTCAGATTCAAGTTACTATATGATTCTTGAATGGAAAAACCACACTAAATTCCAACACCAAACTTCCAATTTGAGGGAACACCTATGGCCATCCTAGTGTATTTTGGAGGCTAGATAATTCACTCATTGGAGCTAAGACCTCTATATTGATTTAAAAAGTCAATCACTCAACTCAAAACATCAATGATCAATATAATGAAAATATAAAACAAGAGTAATTTTGATCTGTTTTGCAGATTTACATGCAAAGCACCAATAGTTTTCCCATATTTACAATACTTGTAATTTCCAAGATATAACACATTGATTAATCTTTTGCAGTAAATAATTTATTCAATACAAATAAGAATTTAACATATTACAACAATACCACCAATTCTTTATACTCAATTAGTTCAAACTAGTTAACACAAACATTAAGAAAGAGCAACAAGTAGAAATAAAAAAATCCATCAATTAATAATCAATCAAAAAAGGATAAGATTTTTTCTGAAGCTTGATAAACAATCCACTACAACTAGTGGTCTTGTTCAAAGAGCAATACTACCTGGAGAACTCATCTTCCAAATTATTTTCTCTATCCATGAAGCTTTCTGCTATCCTCAAAACAAAATTCACATTCAATGTTTTAGGTTTCTGAAGTTGCCCAAAGGCCCTGCCAAATGAAGCAACAAATTTCATTGATTTTCATAAAATTTTTCTGGTACTGAAAAAATATAGTTTTACCATGTGATAGACAATTCAAGCAAGCAAGTAAAAATATTGTGTACAATATTTCTTAGAAGACTTCATGTTAAAAGGAAAACTTGCATATTTCAGATAGAAAAAGCAACTTAACAAAGATGGTTGATATTACAAAACAATAGACTAGATATAAAACTATAGGTAGAACTAACAAAATCCTAATTGTAATATAGTTGATTAATTATTCTAAGTGAAACCAATTAGATACATACAAGTTTTCATTTTTATATTTCTTTCCCATATCTTTATTTGAGGTGGAAGCTAACTTGCATGGATCTCACAAGGTTGTTTTAGCAAGAGTATATGTTGGATTCTCATATTCCACACTTTCTTTTCCATGAACAATCACAATGGGTATTGGAGGAATTAGTTTCTACGCCAATTGATTTTCCATCTTTAATGTTCTCTTTACTCGAGGTACTGATCCTTCCCCTTCTTCTTAGTTATCAATGTCAACTTTCTCCTATAGCCAACATAGGAATAATGTGGGTTTAAGAAGAATACAGATATTCATATGATGTCTTCAAATTTGAAAGGATGCATTTTATTATTTAAATATTGGTAAAAAAGTGATAGGAAGACCTTAAATATAAATAGACCTTTTCTGTGGAGCGGTTTGTTGCAAATACCCATGATAACACAACATCACTCAAAATAAATGGTTAACAATAATTAAAACTTCCCCCCTAGCATGAACATTAGCTTAATCTTCATGAAAAAACATAAACCATTTCAAACTACAAGGAATAAATATAAATAACACCATTGATATAAATTCACAGAATACTGACAAAAAAAAAGAATTGAATTTGTTAGGTAGTAGCTCAAAACCTTGTAGTGGGAAGATGCCCTCAAGCTTTAGTAATATCTACATGCCAGGAAATGAGTTGTGACACTTGTTTCTTACATTTACTAGGAAAAAATGCAACTAGAGCTCCAATGTTTTCTTTAGATAAATTACATTGGTATTGATATGCAGAGTGGGCCTCCATCATTGGAAATGACACAACTGTTGGGGTTCACACAATTACTGTAGATTCAACATCTTTCATGTCCAACTGAATAGTGTGGCTGGTAATTATTGGTGCTAATCTTGAGCCAGGGAACAAATGCTCAAGATTTCTCCCCAAAGGAATATGTTGATAGTTTAAAGTTCCCTACCTTCCAAATTCACCCAAACTCTTATACATGGTAGAAAATTGCAAGGCTAAGAGTCTCTCACTAGTATGAGGCAAAAACTACACTAATATGGAATTAAAAATTTGTTGATTGAAATGATTTCTATCGCTTACTCCTAAAGACCATTATGAAGATCCATAATATTATGATTGTATCCTTGATTTTGTAATTGATTCTGCATAATTAAAGCCATGCCTTTATTAGAGGCTTCTTCACATCTCTCTTTGATTCCTTCAGAAAAAGGAAGCATCATTGCAATCCACTGGAAACGATACTTGTCGTTGTGTTGTCTTGTTTGTAGTCCCAAATTTGAACTATCCTATCCCCTAATGAGGGTTCATCAATACCACCATTGCCAGCATCTGCAATATTTAGCCTTTTCATTGCTTGTCTATCAAAAACAATCTTCATGGTTTTCATTGATAAAATCATGTTAGAAGAAATATATTGATGGTGAGGATCATCAAATGGTTAAGAGGCTTCACTCTCTACATGATCATCATTGAAAGAAACATTTTGTTGTTGGGTAGGTGGACATGTAGCATAAAGATTTACTTGTGACTAGGAATATTTTCCAGATGTGGGATTTCTTTGCTCTTACTTATGAGCATAAATACTTGAATGGAAAAGGGAAGAAACATATGTAGTTGTCATTGAATGAATTTTTTACAATAAAAAGTTTCTTTGATATTTCCCTTAAGACGGTAAATAGACAACTGAGTGCTTGTTGCAAATGTCTAAAGTGGTAAGGTGGCTGCTGCTATCGATAGAACCCTCGTTGAGGTTTGAGGACTAGGACTCACACTCAATTAAATTCTATTAGAAGCCATACACTGAAATGAACTTTCTTGTTTTGACAACACTCCCACAGAGGGTGGCTACTGAGAAGTAATTATAGATGGTCTAACGATTTGGCCATGAACTGAAGCTATTGGCTTTCCTACCATTTTGAATTTCATTTAACTATCCAAGCATGAAATATAGGGCTGTAAATTATTTCTAGGTCTTCCAATTGATGGTCGAAATGAGTCAAAACTATTTTGAAATATCCTGTCAGCTCCCATCAACATCCTTTTCAGATGCCAAAGTAGTTTTTATGGCATTAAGTATCTTTGAAAACTCAGTTGTCAAAGGCCTTCTAGAAGGTCCTCGTAGATGATGTTAAGAGTTTGATTGAGACTCTTGTAGTCCCTGATCAGAACTCCTTGGGCTAGGAAAGTTGTTATTTATAGTGATAAAATGATGGCTTTTTCCAAGTCCATCTTGAACAAGTAAAGCATTTTGATAATTGATTCGACTAAAAGTTCGAGTTGAGCAGGTGAGAGATCCCTATGCCTTAGTTCCCCTTTCTATAGTAGAATTTAAGGAAGAAACTGTAGATGATGTCGCTGAATGATAACTTCATATTTTTTTCCATACAACAACTACATCCTGTCAGCCTTGAATTTGATGAGTGGTGATCATATTACCATGCATGTTTTCCTATCTTTGGGTGACTACACGTGTAACTATTTATTGAGGAATTGATATAAGTTGTCTAGTGGCATTTGGGTGCTGAATATATTCTAATTGAGTTGAAGGATGAATATCAAAGGCTGCAAAGTATCGAGTTTTGTCCAACTTTAAAACATTCTCTTTTAGACATGTTGGTGATGATCTAGAGGGAACACTTAATGGCATTGTTGAGGTGATCACTTGCAATATTTTTACTTTAGTTGTGGCAACATTACCTACCTTTGATAAATAATCTTGATGAGGTTCTAAAGCTACACTCTTGTGGGCACTTTATCCTTTTGATGGATGGATCTGCCTATCCAATATTACATTTGCAGTTTGCATAGATGCACTTTTTTGTAAAGTTAAATTTTGCATCCTTTACAATAGTTGGGATGGTGAAGCTAGTCTAACTCTAAATCCCTGGGAAGAGAGGTTGCTTTATGACTGGTTATGACCATAAATGAGTAACTTAAACATCAGGAGAAGAAGATTCGTTTGGATCAACAAATGCATTATTCTCACTAAATATAGTGTGCTTTAATGTGTTACTTTCATTTGTATTATCTAACTTTCTTAGAAGGTAAATAAATTTTTGGATAGACAGAAACAATTTATAAGAAGAAATTAAACATCTCAGTATATTATATTATAGAAAACTAGCAAAAGTTGGTGGAACAACAAATAGACAAATTACTTAATAACAAAACATGAACCAAAACCTTACCTTGATAAATATGTTGGTTTGTTTGAACTAGATATGTTTGTGTGGTTCTCAAATAAAGATGAGTTTGCAGAAGCATAACCTATAAAAAATTATTTAGGATGTCCTCCCCCCAATAGTTATCTTAAATTGGTTTGTAAATTTGAATTCAGAACATTCTTCAAAAAAACAACTTCTTACTATAAAAGGGATAGAAAAAAATCAAGCATACGATATCAATTTAAGCATGAAGTATTTTCAATTGGGATAAAATGATGCACAATATTGACAAATTGAACTTCTTACAAGGATACACAATATTCATAGATTAGATATTTCATTTGAGTCCAAATACATAGAATAAATTTAATACCTCTCTTGCGTTCATAGTGCTATTTTGTGAGCCTTTCCTAACCACCTTTGACTGTGCAAAGTATGCATGTTTAAGAGCCTTTTTTCCCTTGAGAATTCATGTGCACTATTCCTCTCAGAGATGAGTCTTGTCTAACACTTTCTGCATGCCACTATTTCATTGAATTCATTCCTACTGCCTACTAGAGCATGTGCCTAGGGGGAATTATCCAGATATCATTTCCAAAACTTTCACCTGAACCAGTACTCATGTTTTACATAGATGGATATATCTCCAGATATTCATATTACTTAAAGATTGTAAATTATCTTCCCTCGGAGGACTATTCCCATTGTAATCACTTCCAACTTTTGCACTATGATTAGGATCTCCCTTGCTTGATATCTAACCAACAATTGTGCAATCATTTTGACTATATTGTGACCTATTTATATCATTTGTATATCTCTAAGAACTGTCATAGACATTGGGAAATGGATTTAAGGCTAGTGAACTATTTCTCTACTAATAGACCAAAGTGTTTCCAACACGTCTATTTTTGGCATAAGAGTCCAAAATAATATTGTTAGAATTGAACTAGTATTTTCTTTTTGTTTCTTGCTCATACCTTTCTACATTTCTCTCTTGATTATCTGCACTAGGATACCTAGGAAATCTACCCATGTGAAAACCTTCTTGTTGTATTATTTTCCCATTCTGTCTTGAAGTAATGTTTGGATCTTGATGTTGATATGACATAGATATGTATTTACCTACCTCATTTCTTGTGTGATATGTTTGATCCTCACTATTTTGCACATGACTACCCAATTGTTCCAATTCTAAATGTGTGATATTGTCATTTTTGTTCTTGTCATGGCCTTTGTTGGCATTTACTAAAATATTATTCTGTTCATATCCCTGTGCTTCACTTTTTCTCCAACAACTATACTCCTTAAACATAATATGAAAGCTTCTGTCAGATTCAGACTTAGGGTTACCTTGGTCCCTTAATGAGTCATATAGTTGTCTCCCATCAAAATTTCATATAGTGGGAAGATACCCTACCATCAAAAGGAACTTGTTCAATATCCTAAATTTTCTAAGAATTTTGTTGTTGGTCATCAAAATTAGCGTGGGAGTGAATAACAAACCAATTCACTTTATCCAATTAAGACCTACTCTATTCCCAAATGTAGATAGTTGTGCTTGTAGATTATCAAATTCTGATTGTTTTCCAGGAAAAAAAAAAGGTTACCCTATGGAACATGTATATGGAGTTGAGGTGATGACATTTTTGGTTTTATATTTTCACCCTATTGAACAGAATATAGTGCCACACCAACATGAAAATTACAAATCAAGGGAAGGATTGAAAGTCAATTTTAAAATCCTATAATATGATTAATTGTTAAAAAAAACACTGAATAAATATATAATCCACACCAAAATTATAATTTTGTTTAATCAGGGTTAGATCACAACACTTTCTCCTTGTATATACATATTAGTAGAACTAGAAATGAAGTAATTTTCCCTTTCTCCAATCCATCTCCTTATGGAGTTTTGGCATGAAAGTGACATGGTGAAGATCAAAACCATAAAAAATCCAGTAATGGCTAATTCATAATAAGATGGTCATACATGACATGCACAAGAACACTGGGAATTTTAATTAAGCAATGCCCAAAAATAGAGTTCAAAGGGAAACAAAAATCATGGCATATTGAGTTTTCTAGTGATATTTTCTTTCTCATGTAGACCTGTCGCAAAAGGTGGTTCTCCCCATACTTTCCTTTCAGTTTTTACATTAGAAAAATGACTTTTGTAATTAGTTGCAAGCAATTTACAATCAAGGAACAAATTATTATTTGAAAATTACAGAATCTCCATTGCATAGATTGACCAAGTCAAAGAAGCAAGTCCAACAGTTATAAAACTAAGATAATTTCATATGTCCTAATTACTGCTCTAACTGCGAGGCTTGTTGTTGTTAGAATATGAAAAATTTGCAGTTATACATGTGATAGCTTGCACCCTAATGTAGTTCCCAACTACATATCACAAAAGTAGGCTAGCACATCTAGGTAGCCCTATCCATGTCACACATGAATATACTACCCTTCATAACATAGGTTGTGCCATACTCAAAAGAGTTAAGTTACATTTGTCACCCTGGAAATTTTCAAATGTCTATTTTCTAGACACTTAGCAAAATCAAGCAATTAGGAATATATTTGAAAAAATGTTTATGAAATTGCATACAAATGTAGTTCTTTTTTTTAGTACCTTCCATGGCTCTAAAAATGTGCTTCTTATGCATTGCAAAGCACACCACCCAAGGAGTTGATGTTAGAGCCATCCAAAAAATCAAGTGAAGGAGAAGAGGAATCTATCACCAGGAAGAGCCTTTAAATTATAAATTTCTTCTAAATTCTTCAAGTCATAAATAACCCTAATTGTATACACTCTTGAGTTACCTATACCAATTTTCTGCTATATGACAGTCATGCTTCAAGGTTGAGCAAAGGAGTTGTAAGAGTAGAACCTGATCTATTCTTAGTGCTACTTGACATGTTGCATCCCGCCCCTCTCTTAGCAGCTGGTTTGATAACCTTTTTCTCTTCTTCTTCCAACCTTGCATTTATGAAAGTTGAGCCCTGTTCCTCTACTGATTTTTGTAAGATCTCAACCACTTCTTGTGGAGATAGTGGGCCTTCAATCTAGTTCAAAGAATAATTAATTCCTTAGAGAAGGAAACACAGATGACTTGATGACTAATAATGGTAGTGATAATGTTCTTTAAATTTCCTATGCAATGAAGTTGAAGTGGACTAAAAAACATCACTAGCCTTGGTGAGTGAATCATGGAAGCAAAAACATATTTATAGAGGTGTATTTCTTATAGAATAGATGTACAAGTTAAGGTCATGCATGCTTTCAAAACAAGAGGAAATACAAGATTTTTATGTATACATGGACTAGACATGTTGTAAGGGGAGTTAGATAAATTACATCCAATAAATTCCTTTGATAATAGAACTTATTCTTATTCATAGTATGTTCAATTGATCAAATGAAGGCATATTTTAACCAAGGATGACAATAAAAATATCAGAGATTTAGTAAACATATCAATAGATAAATATAAAATCCATGCAATACATGGATGTCCAATGTGGACATTATATGGGTATATATATTAGCAACATTTTTCATACATTACTCAAGTTTCTATACATGTTATATTTTATCTTCCTTGCATATTTAATTCCTCCACAATAGTGCAATTCAACTAATCAAATTGTTCTACTTCATCGAAAAAAGTATACATGTGAGCACAACATAGTCCCTCATTATCTTGTCATAAGATCACAATCCCAATATTTCAGAGGGGACAAAGTCACAAGATCCACTTCATGGAAATTAAAAGACATGTTATTCAACATTGTGAGGTCATAGAACCTATAACACACCCTTGCTAAAATAAAGTTTTGAAAAGGTATAAAGGCCACAAGATGGAATATAAAAAAGACTCACTACACAGTTGCAATAAAGGAAGAAAAATGGTCAGGTATATTTGGCCTTCCAAAAACCAAAAACCACATGCACATACACACATATCCAAAAAGGGTTATACAAGCATAAAAGCTATGGTTTGTTGTAATATAGGCTTCATTCAAGCATAAAATATTTCGTTTGTTGTAATCTAAGATTCATTTAAGTATAAAAGTTGTGGTTTGTTATAGTGCAAGCTTCATTTACAGTGTTCCCTATGTAAAATTCTGGGCATGTGCACCATTTTATGTTAATTACCTATATTTGATCTAATTCTAGCACTGTAGACTATAATAAAAGGGAAAATATTGGGCACAAAGAAACTTAGTTTTCTAACACCTTGCAAAACAGATTTAATCCATGAGTTGAAAGCACTTGAAAGTTGAATAGAAAATCCGTAACTTTACATACCATTTTAGCCATTTTGTCAACCATGAATGAAACACCCCTTGCATGCATCAAAGGATTTTAAAGACTCTGTGGCTTTACTAATTCATACACACCTTTGCCACAACATTATGGTTTGATACTCTATGTGCTACATGCTTCTCCACACACAAACTCATCACAGTTCTCCACACGTAGGTTTCTCGAACTCCAACGTTCACAATAGTCTTCTAGCACACACAATTTTCTTTCACAACCTTATATTTCCACAAATATTCACTCACTAACCCACTCACATCATAACCTAGCTTTGGTACCAAATTAAAAATATTACACCAGAAAATATGGAGCAATGGACAAAATTAGCAATAATAATACAAAGCTCAAACATTTTCATTAAGAAAACCAATATTTTATACCCCATGAGGAAATGCTCGATTCAATCATTTCCTACAATCTCTAAACATTTTTCTACAATCTCTCCACAAATATTTCAATTAATAATTCTCTATCTAAAATAAAAACTTTGAGACATAACAAATACATAAGAATAATAATTCTAAAATATGAAAATGATCATTATTCTAACACAACTAAAGCAACATCCACCAATATTCCAACCGTTGGAAGGCTAGAATCACCACACCAACTTGCACAAAACCAACTTTACCTCTCATGCAACATGACATTAACAAGTTCCATCACTAGCTCCTTTTAAACAACCTTCATTGTTAGAGGTTTTTCTGTGAATAAAAGGGGTCCACCTGGGATCTCACATCACACCCACATTGGTTCATCTCCAGATTCTTCAAATGACATTGTAAAACTAACATCCACCCGTTCACATCCAGTAAGAATGATATGGGCTCTTCCCCTACATGTATTTTGATCTATGATGCAGATATTGAGTTAGGTCCCCATTGTTGTATCGAGCCCCTAATCGATCTCACTCTTTCTTCCTTCTGACATGACTAGATCTAGTTCTTACATAATTTTCTTACATATTAGCTAATGTAGTTTAAAATTTTAAATTATGATTTCGGAGTAGCCCTAGGCACTCCTGTAGGTATTATTTTTTATTTTATTTCTTTCTTCAGTCCCATTGACCTACCTTTGGTCATTTATTGGACATTAATATAAGTTATCTTATCTATCTTATATACTAAGGAAGAATAAAAGTAGAAATCAAAGCAAAATGTGAAGAAATGTAGCTTAGTTGGATTCTAATTTCTAGTAGATGTGAATATTCAACATACTAAACTCACAACTTATTGTGATAACTATAGGATGGTTGAGCTCTAAAAATTTATAATGTTTCATGAAAAGACCGAGAACATTGAGATATACAATCACTTCATCAGAGAGTATGAAAAAACAAAGAAGTTAAAGGCTTGTACTGTGAAACTAAAGAAGAACTTGCATACCTCCTCACAAAAGAATTGAGCATGATAAATTTTAAGTTTAGGGAATGATCGATGTAAAATAAAAATAATGGTGACTAGGGGGGAATTAATGATGTAATACCCAACTTTCATTGGGCACCCTGTTTTTCTATATTTATCAGTAGGGTTAGGTTTAGGAGTCTTTAACAATTTTAAAGGGGAAATCCACATTGGGTTAGCTTATTCCTCACTTGAAAATGAGATCCATCCTAAGCTGTCCATTTTTTTCCAAATTTAATTTACACATGCAATCCAAATAGCACAAGTTTTTGGCAAAAATCTCCCATATTATCATGTGTGTTCTCTAAAAAGTATAATTGTTTTTGAAAAGATAGCCCACAATTTGCAGGTACAAATGGATCCAAAAACTACAGTTGATGAGTGGGGGCCAACACTGAAGGATAAAGATGAACCCTCTACTAATTCTGGACTATTGGTTCCTACTGCATGATGTGATAATTCATGTTGGAAATCCTGTGACTTTATTATGATTTTGTCACTCTTCTTATTTCATATTCAAGGCATAACATTATTATTTTTTGTTGCCTGTAGGACAAATTTTAGTACCTTACACTTAGTGGCTAGGCTTATCACCATTTTGGGCATGGTGGCTACTATAAACATACCACTCTTCTTGCATAAAACAATATATACATACTTTTCTTATTGGAAAATATAAGGAAGCATTTTATTTTAAAAAAGGTAGACATACGATTTATCATATGCATCTCATATCGTGTCTATATGAATAGAGAGACCTTGAAAATCTAGGAAGGAAAAGGATAAGCCTACCTGATAGTCATAGAGGCTTCATTATTTTCTCTATTTTCATCATCATCCTCTACATCATCTTCATCATCTATAGCTAATTGCCTAGTTGTCCCTTCTATATCTTGATCCGCTTCAAATTCTACAATCTCTTCCTCACTAGATTCCATTGGTTTTGTACCTACCCAATGAACACCCAAAAATAAAATTTTATCATCACATGTGCTTCACATAAATTACATCAAAATTTAGACCAAAAATCTCATCTCTTGTGTTTTAAAGGTTATTTTCTTTGTTAACCATCAACATTTATGCATGCCCTATAAGCTATCAGGTATAGTTCTAGCAAGATGCAAGAAACAAAAATGAAAATGCTCTTATGAGAATCATGCCAATACCAAAAAAATATGACACTTCGAAAAGAGAAGCAATATGTAAGATTCACAATAATTCCTTTTAAAAGATGCAGGTTTTCATTGGGATGTAGTAGGCATGGAAGTCACAAAACTACAAGGACTAAAGACTGATGAAAAAAATGTACAAAAAGCAATGAATAACTGGAATATAGGAAAATTATTAATTAGTACCAAGTGTTTATAATGTTAATAATAATAATATAACTTAAGGTCACACCCTAACCAAATGCCAAATTGACATACGAGACCCCCTGGTTTGTGGGAAACCTACTCTGTGTAGAAAATTGATTGCTTAGTCTATGAAGGTGTACATACCCTACCCCCCTCTAGATTTGAACCTATGATGTGAATGGCGGAAACATAAGCTCTTAACTATTAGGACCACTTGAGTTGTACATTGAGATAGATACCTTTCTTGGACTTGACCAGGATAGAATCACAAAACACTGTATATAAATGTGCATCAGTCCTAGAATGAAAACTCCATGATCAACTCAAATGGAATATCCTATGGGATCATATATTATGGATATACGAATCATTTTAGAAGCACATACATATATATAAATAAATAACTGAAAATAAGAAAATTGCAAAGGGTGGTGTACAAAACAATTTGAAATTTTAAAATTTTGCAAAACCAGAATTATTTGTCGGGATGGCTCCTCAACCATTTCTTTTTGGGGAGGCACTTATCTTTCCTAAACCCTATGGGTGGAAACAAGAAGTGTGCAGGGAGGGGAAGGATGACGACCAAGTGTTGTAACAAGGCCTTTATTAAGAGGTGAACAAGAGGAGCTTTGTTCTGGAAATGGTAAATGCTAATGGAGTATCATGCGAAGACTATTAATCTTGATTAGGGCCTGTTCATGTTTATCATCTAAAATTTTGTTTCTCTTTCTGCAAAGTTTCTGTGGAGTTCCTATACAAACCAAAAGCAACATAGTGTAATAAAAGGAGGTCAATGGCCTCAATTTTGCAAGAATTCCTTCTATATTTACCATCAATGGTATTTTTACAGCAGTCATGGATAGCCCAAGGTATGGAGAGGCATAAGATTGTCCATAACATGTTGGTTTCATGCTTTCTGTGAGAAGGGATCACAAGAGGAATCATAAGCAAATCTCTAGCACTCGGTCAGTCAGGTAGCACAAACACCATGACACACAACCACTGAATGGAAATAATCTCATCACCCAATTCCAAAGTCACAAGACACAACTACACAGGACATGGAGGACACAGTAAAAATGAGACTCCAACGTGAGACATGGCAACCCCAATAACATGACATGGAGGACACATTATATATATATATATATATATATATATATATATATATATATATATATACACATGCAAAAATGAAATGCAGACATAAAGATTCAAATTTTGTTAGAAACTATAACATTTACATGATACAAATTGGATCATACAATTAGTTACTTCTTATTAGTACTACATCAATAATAATCAAATGACAAACACATAAGAAATTAGAACCATAAACTGCAGTTCTCTTATTAAGTCATCAAAATTAAAATGCATTACATAGATACTGAGTCAATGCTACTATAGGTGAAAATGCTAATGGAAAATACAAAATAGGGTAGATAATAGAATCATAGATAGAAGAATATCATAGCTCATGATTGTATGTAGTCCTCCATGTCGATATTCTAAAAATCACCACTGCCAATGTTGTCTCCTCCAACCTCCTCCTCCTCTTTAATATCTAATCCAATTTTTGCATCTGTTGGTGTGGATGACCCCTCAAGAGGATCATAGTGATCAAAAGTGACTATCTCTAACACTAGATCACTAAGATCCTATTAATATTTTTAACCCTAGTAAATTGGAAAATTACTTCCTAGTAATTTCCTTGCTAAAAATAAAATTTAGACAAGCACACAAATATTTCTTCCCTTCAAATAAGCTTCTCACTAAAATAATATCAAAGTTTACAAGGACTCCCCTACTGGGAAAACAATCCACACAGAAAACAATACAAGCTACAACAAAACTTTTGAAATTAATTGGGAACTTGTATGGCTTGTACAACCCCTCCATAAACCCCTGAATCAGCCCTCAACATATTGTTGGTTGTCTTTTTTTTTTTTTTGATAGTTGTGCCTCTTAAGCAGTCTGTAAAAGGTCAAGTATAGAGTGATTTTGGTAACCATGTAGTGTTGTTTTCTGGATAGAATTGTAATGACCCTCCTCCCACATCTACCCAAGTAACCGACTAACTGAAGTAAACATGTGATGAGAAGTTACTATGATATGATTCAACTCCCAATGCATCAGTTAAGGAAGTGGAACTGATGGAAACACACCATACCGAACCTCCTACACCTGTGATAAGACTCCCATAATGCATCCCAGTCATTCCCATGACTAGCCCCTAGTTCCCACTGAGATTTTAGACCACTAAACCCCTTGACGCTCCCTTGATATGGACAAGGGTGCATCTGAAAACCTCCAGATGCACGCACAAAATGGGTATGCATGTGTTTGGGGAATTTTCTCCTTAGACCTGTGCCTGCGACTCCAAGATTTGTGCCACTTTTCAAGCCCATAATCCATGTCACTACCCAGAAACCCCTATAGCTTTCAGAATCCATGAATTACATGATGAAAAGACTTACAAATAAAAAACTGACTTCAGGACTAAGCCTGACCATCCCCAACTAGGACTGACAGTCTGTCAAACACTTGGCATAAATGCAATCTATAAGAAATGAATACAAGACAAAACATAAATGATTGATAACTCATATGATACTTGACAAGAAGGCTCATGACCATCTTTCTTTAATTGTTTTGACATCAATTAGGTCTTGCATCCATTATCCTTTTAGATACAAGTAAATACATAAAATAACCATGAAAATAACTAATCATGTAACCATGCTTATAACCAACATTAAACCATTTAAATAACAATGAGATAAAAACTATTAAGGGCACATAATAACAAATACAAAAGCAATAGAACTTAGCTTTTATTAAACATAGGCAAGAGACGACCAGGTTCTGGACTTCCATGTACCACCCGACCATAGACATGGCTGAACCAAATCTTTCTATCAGCTAGTCAATCCTGTGCCATATTCCAAGCATGAATGTGAGATCTCATTGATAAACCAATCAAAAAATAACCAAGGGAATCCAAAGGTTAAACCACCTCCACCCTCACCAAACCATGATCTCACCAAAACTGGCATCGATATCACAAAACCAAACTGAGCTAGGAATGCCTCCGAACTCCATCACTATCCTTGAGGAATTTTCCATCTCCTTGTCTCTCAGGCTTTACCACAATCCACATCAGATCACTAGGCCCTAAAAAAAGATACCCGTCTCTTAGGCTTTACCAAAATCCACACCAAATCACTAGGATTTTAATTTTTGTAGTATAGTATGTTTTCTAGCCATGAAATTTAGTGGAGAGGCTAGAATACATGTATTCTCCAAAACCTAGAAATCATTTCTGGAAATTCCATCTAAAGACAACTTAATTAAAATAATTAATCAGTTTTTAATGTTTCCTAAGTCTAAACTTAGGGAATATGATTAATCAAAGGGTATTAATTAAGTCATGGTGAGAATCTTCTAGAAAAGGACATGGATTGAGTTCTAGTTAATCTTAGCCATTAATTATGTTTTAATCTTGGTCGTTGATGTCTCAACGAGACATTATAAGAAGAAACTCGATGGGGCTTGGAGAACATAAACCAGCAGTTTGATTTCACTAGAAGATCGATTTCCTAAGTAGCAATGCTAAGTTGCTGGAGAGAGAGCTAGTGAGCTCAAAGTAGTGAGATATGGGCAGCGATAGTGAGGCCATAGGAAGATTTTCTAGCTTCGGTGAGTGCATTGCAGAGAGGCAATGAGTGCCACAGAGAGGCAACGTAGGGCTTCAAAGGGGATTTCGTATTTTGCTGGGGAGATAAAATGATTAAGTGCCAGATGCCGAAGAGAGAGTCCAAAGACCAGGAGGATCATCTTCTAGACAATAACTGATTAGATAGCGAGACAAAAGTAGAGGCAATAGAGAGTAGCTCAACTTGAGCCAAGGTCAGTGTCAGATCGCCAGTGGGAGTGAGATTTTTCTCACTATATTTATTGTCAGTCATTTCTCTGTATGGATTGCCAGATTTGAGCATCCATAGTCTTGTACTCATATTTACTACTGCATAATATTAAAACCCTTAGCTGTTGTACCGGTTTTCCCGAGTTGGGTTTTTTCCGGGGACTTTAGTCCAAAAATAACTATCTATTTGTGTGTGTGTTTGCATCTATTCTTCCAACATTTTTATTTCTTCTACGATATTTATTTTTTGAAGGTTACAGTGTATTTAATTTGATATTTTTCGTAGCACACAACAAGTAAATTGTTTAATTGAATTAACAAATAGAATAATTAACATCAGTTGCTGCAATAGGATTCGGGGTTAGCTCAATTTTGACATGGTATTAGAGCACAGTTTGGAAGATGAAGAGATAAATGGCAGAAGGGAAGAGGAATTTTGAATCTTTGTGTAGGAAAAAATTCAAAACCCTTACAAGCATCGTAGCTCCTTTGGCTAGGAGGGTCGATTTTTGAGGAAAAAAAAAATTTCTCGGAGAGAGTTGACAAAGAATGAATTTTCCAAATCAAAGATTACAAGAGGCAGAGGGAGCAGCAGTATTTTCCTCACATAGTAGATCTTTAGTTGGGACATAGTTATTTTGCAGCAGTTTGCTGGTCTAGAATAGCCTCAGGAGGAAGGAAGAGCACACACTGAGGGAATTCTTTCCTCAAGGAACTTCTAGTCTAGAAGTTCAATTTTTCATTGCAGAGCAGCAATTTGTGAGTATATTTTCCCACCCTAGTAGGGAGTGTGTATATCCAATCAACAGTTGTGCAGAGGATAAGAGGGGGAGTTCAACATTTTGCAGAGATGGCATCACCAGGGCTACGAGGTTTGGATCAGTTGGAGGGAGCCTACAATTATGTGATCTGGAAGGCAAGAATTTCTTGTCTTCTAGATGAATACGAGCTCAAAGCCTACATCAATGAAATGGTATCTATCCCCACAGATGCAGATCAGATGATTACCTACAAGAAGGAGATGGAGAAGAAAATAGGTTGATTCTCGATGGGGTTCGAGATCACGTGGTGTATCACATAATGGGCAAAGATTCATCTAGGAAGATGTGGGAAGCTCTTGCTATGCTATACTAGGGATCTTCCGAGTAGCGAAAGATGTATCTTGGGGAGAAGATGAGATATACAAGGATGCAAAAAGGGGAACGCATAGACCCCTTCCTCACTAGGCATCAGAACATCCGAGACCAATTGTCTACAGTAGGGTCAATGCCCTAGCCTACAAAATTGGTGTGGCTAGCTCTAAACAGTGTTTTCGAAGACTGGCAGGTCTTCGTCTAGAGTATTCTGGGTAGAGACAAGTTTCCTGATTGGGATCAAATGTGGGCTGATCTGCAGTAGGAGGGGATGAGGCAAGATTTGGTGAAGAGAACCATCAGTGACAACAATGACAATAGTGGGATGAAGCAAGTGAAGGAAGAAATGTGGCCCTCTCATCAAAGGGGTAGTAGGAGTAGTGCATGAGGAATAAGGACCTTTCCAAAGTCAAATTATTCAGATGTGGTGAGCTTGGCCACTACAACACTCAATGTCCTCTCAGAAAGAAGGACAAATAGGAGAAGCAGGATGAGTAGGCTGCACCCACAGATATCTACAGGTTTTCCTCCATATTGGAGGAAGAGTTTTCCATGATCAATGATATACCTCCAAGAGTGAGGTGGGGTGATTTGGAGTTGGAGCCCCAGAGAGTTACAAGATGGGCCGGATTCTTGAGGAGGTCCACCTCATGAATCAATAACTTGATACGGGAGCCCATAGCATGTAGTATCAAGATGGATTAGTGGCAAATGGTGTAGTCAAATGCTATATTGACAAATGTAGTGGCTGCTAGTGGTCAGATATTGCACAACCTAGTGTAGAGTTGGCAGTAGTGTAGTCGACACAGAGCAGAGTCAGCAGCAATGCAAAGGCTTCAGTGACAACGTAAAGAATAAAAATAGTCAGAGACTTGAGAGACAAATGCATCATACTGATCACAGTTGATTCAGTATTTTGGATGCTTTTCAGTTGCAGTTGTTGTAGTTGTAGCAACAACAGATGGAGAGGGAGTTGCAGTGCAGATGCAATGCTGGCAGCAATTCAAAAAGGCTAGTAGCAACACAGATGCAACATATATCAGAGGTTTCCAGTAGTTAGTGGGAAACAACAACCAGACATCAACAACATGAAAAGAGGTGGTGCAGAGACAAGGTGTTTCTTTAATGGGTGCCCTAGAACACATTCCTCGCTAAGAGGGAGTGTTAGTTTTTGTAGCATCGGATTTGTTCTAGCCATAAAATTTGGTGGAGAGGCTAGAATACATGTATTCTCCAAAACCAAGAAATCATTTCTTGAAATTCCACCTAGAGATGACTTAATTAAAATAATTAATCAATTTTTAATGTTTCCTAAGTCTAAACTTAAGGCATATGATTAATTAAAGGGTATTAATCAAGTCATGGTGAGAATCTTCTAGAAAAATACATGCATCGAGTTCTAGTTAATCTTAGCCATCGATTATGTTTTAATCTTGATCATTGATGTCTCAACAAGATATTATAAGAAGAAACTCGATGGGGCTTGGAGAACATACACTAGCAGTTCGATTTCACTGTCAAATCGATTTCCTAGGTAGCAAAACTGAGTTGCCGAAGAGAGAGCTAGTGAGATCGAAGTAGTGAGAGAAAGGCAGGGATAGTAAGGCTAAAGGAAGATATCTAGCTACGTTGAGTGCATTGTAGAGAGGCAGTGAGTGCCACAGAGAGGCAGTGCAGAGCCACGTAGAGGCAGTGCGGTGCTTCAGAGGGGATTTCGTATTTTTCTTGGGAGAAGTAGTGATTCAGTGTCAGAAGTCGCAGAGAAAGTCAGTGGTCCAAGAGGATCATCTTCCAGACAACATCTGATTAGATAGAAAGAGGGAAGAAGTTCTGAGTTGTGGGACATAGTAATGCATAGGCTAACACAGTGACTAACCAGAGGTAGCCGAGAGCATCTCAATTTGAGCCAAGGTCAATGTCGGGTTGCCAATGGGAGTGAAATTTTTCTCACTAGATTTATTGTTAGTCATTTCTCTGTATGGATTGCTAGATTTGAGCATCCATAGTCTTGTACTCAGATTTACTACTACATAATATTAAAACGCTCAGCTGCTGCACCAGTTTTCTCGAGTTGGGTTTTTCTGGGGACTTTAGTCCAAAAATAACTGTGCATTTATGTGTGTGTGCATCTATTCTTCCAACTTTTTTATTTCTTCCGCAGTATTTATTTTGTGAAGGTTAATGTGTATTTAATTCGATATTTGTCATAGCACACAACAAGTAAATTGTTTAATTGAATTAAAAATTAGAAGAATTAACATCAATTGTTGTAATAGGATTTTGTGTTCGCTGATTTTTCACATAGGCCCTAAACTGGGAATCCACCCTCAGGATTTACCGTGTATCTCGCCAAAATTGGTCAAGGGATTCCTAGGCCTTTGGGAATTTTCCTGAGACCACCACCGCCTCGGATTCTGAAACCATCTAGCAATTCCAAAGCTTAAAACCGAGAAAACAAGCCCATCACACCATGGCTATCTGGAAAAATGAAAGGCAAGGCTCAAATCCATTGTCTTAAGCTGATAAAACCATTCCATCAATAACAAGAGAACCATATACCCACATGCAAACCCATGCATGTCAAAACCAGTTAGGAAATCACACATGTAATATGTTACCTGTAAGTATTCCTATTGAAGCTACTTGATCCTGTTACTCCTTGCTTGATCTTTCCATTCCTTTCCTTTCCTTTCCTTGTCCTTCCTTTGCTTTCTTTTCCCTTCATCGCTCCAAAGCTGAGAAAAATCTTAACACTGACAAAATCTTGCCAACTGATCCTCAGAAGCCTTTTTCTCAATGAGGCCTCTATTTTCTTCATTTTCCATTTTTTCCTTCAATTTACTCCTCACATGCAACCTATGAGCTTTCACCTTCCTTTTCTCCTATTTTCCTTTATTTTCATAAATAAATGTGCCAAAAATACCTTTTTGCCTTTCTAAAGCCTTTGCCAATTTCCTTATCCATAAGAAACTAATGAACACCCACACTAGGATGTCTTGCCCAACATTCAACTTGGAATAAGTTTCCCTTAA
This sequence comes from Pinus tabuliformis, assembly GCA_031772625.1. Taxonomy (NCBI): domain Eukaryota; kingdom Viridiplantae; phylum Streptophyta; class Pinopsida; order Pinales; family Pinaceae; genus Pinus; species Pinus tabuliformis. Next base: position 298,682,021 of record CM062813.1, read on the forward strand.
ATGTGGTCTTATTTTTCCTTTATTAACTTTTATTACATGAAATTTTAACTAGGGGTTGTTATAGACCCCTCCGCCTTGGGGAACACTGTCCTCGGTGTTAAACCAAACCAAGACCTCAACAAGACCACTGGAAAGAAAACATACTACCCATGGAGCTTTATAACTTAGCTCGTTGTATTATTTATAATGAATGACCTGATCAAAAGTAAAAAATCATGACAACATTACAAGATATCGCATATTGGAGCTTTATATCATAGATCGTTACAGTATATAGCTACATATACACATATGCACATTTATTAAACCAACAAATAAAAGGATACGATGCCTATATCAATCAACAAGGGAATCCAGAGGCTCACACCTCCACCCTCATAATAATACCATGATTCACCTCCTCCCTTGGGAGTCCAAAATCCACTATCAAAGTCAAAGATGCACCCAATGTCTAATGCTACAATCCTATGCCACTTGTCCTCACAATGAAAAATTATTAGCTCATTGTTCCAGGGCGCACTCCCAATGTCCATATGATTCCATCTAGAACTTCTAATGAGCAAAACAAATCCATCCTCGATCTTCCCTTCTCTGCTACAGAGTCCCTTAAGAAATTCGGTCACCCCCTTCTATTCAACCACTCACCTTCCAAGTTCCCTGACATCCCCTATCTCGGGCGATCCATCCCTTGGCAAGGCTTCCTCACATTGGAAGGTCAAAAAACCAAGGCACATACCTACCTCAAAACCATCATATCAATCATAATATGCTCATGGAAATCAATGGACACTATTGGGTACTAGTGTCCCACAATGGCCCTACTCCCGAATGCTTTACCAAGATACTTCTGCCTAATCCAATTCCTTTTGTTGTTGTTGTTAATGCTTGTCGTCCGTTTCGACCACCCAACCGGGCATTTCATGCTTTCCTGTACCAAGCACATAATTTCCATTATATTCAAAATAAATTAAAATAACTTCAAATTATACCTCATTCACGGCTCGTCAACGAGGTACACTTTCAATTCAGTTCGATTTCTATCACAACAAGTCAAACTAGCATCTGTGACCAATTCATCATGTATAAACATATCACATCAAGTTAGCCCAAAACACAACCATCATATATAAAAATCATAAATCACATGTAATCATCATAAACTAGAATCATAGACCACACGTAATCTTCATAGACTAGAATCATAAATCACATGCATAATAAAACTGAAATAAACTACTAAATTATCCTTTAATCAATCCTTAGCTTCTACCTTTGTCCTTATTCTGTACACACACCGGATCGGTTGCCACACCCGACAAACACCCAGTGCCTTCTCCTCAACTATGTGCACATACACATAGTTTTCATCACACACATGTCATACAACACCATGCAATCCATGCACCTATACCTGACATACCACACATTCACCTACACCCAATGTACAACACAACAAAATACATACTCCTACATCTGGTGTACACCATAACACAATACATGCACCTACACCTGAAGTACAACACAACACAAATACGTACACAAAGTACAACACAATGAATGCATATGTCACAATACCACAACTACACAATGAAAATACATAGTACCGCATGCCCGCAACACAACATGTACAACATACGCACAATACCACATGTACACCGATACCATATGCACAACATGTACGCAGTACCACCTATACACAACACCACCTGCACAACATCACATGTACACAACACCATCGACACAATGCGTACACAATGCCACATGTACACGACACCACTTGTACAACATCTACACAATATCACATGTACACAGTACCACATGCGTGACATTTACATGACACCACATGTACACAACATCACATGCATGACATGTACACAACACCCCTTTCACACAACACCACATGTACAACATGTACATAACACCACATGCACACAATACCATATGTACATAGTACCACTTGTACAACATGCACACAACACCGTATGTACATAGCTTCATATGTACACAACACTGCATATCCAACATATGCACAACTCCATATGCACACAACGCTGCATATCCATCATGTGCACAATACAATATGTACACAACACCGCATATCCAACCTATACATAGTACCATCTATACCCAACACTACATAATATGCACACAACACCATAGGTACAATCACTGAATATAAAATATGCACAACCTATACATAACAATATCACTTCACATCTAATACCAAACTGCCTCTACCAAGAAACCTTTCTTCCAGTGTCTCTCCACCATCCATGCTTATCCTAGCATGCTGCGGATCACGCTATTTTCATTACGTTGATGTATCTCTCAGCATTAGCCTTTCCATAACATAAACATAGACATAGTATAATCACATAATATCAATTCATATCCACATGATACTAACCTCAAATACCTTTCAGGCTACTCTTCCCACTTGATTCCTCATGAACCAAAAATGTCTTCATGCCATTCACCTACATAAGAAATCCATCCTCCACAAGAATGATTCTTGATGACCTTGTCAGACAACAATATGCATACATACCTATATACATGCAGATATATAAACATTAGCATAAACATGATCACAACATAATTACCAAATATCATAAGGTCAAGGTTAAGAGAATTCCCTTTATCCATGCATAACATGCACAACATTGAGAACAATTGTTCCCAAAATAGCCAAGGAATCAGATGCCTCACATCCATTCACTTTACCTTTCCTATTGGCTTTCTCATGATTGTCCTGCAACCATCCATTTACACTAATGGACCCAACCAACTTATTCGACTGTCATACTCTTACCTTTAGTTGCTCTTACACATGCACCAAAGTAATCCAAGTCTTTCATTACCTATTGGGTTTCATCCGACTCTTCTTGAACTCCATTAACTTTCCTCTTTCCCAACCAATTCCCAAGACTCAAACATAAAAGACAAGAACAAGAAACAAATAAGAAAAAAAACACAAAGAACCAACAATGATTCAACACCGTAACCAGAGTGGCATAGCTATGCACCAGACATAAAAAAATTCGCAATCAAACACAACAAATCAAAAAAGAACAAAAGCAGAAGACTAACAAAGTGCCTCGTGACTCAATCCCCATGGTTCCCAATGCTTCCAAGGAAAAGCTCAACCTGATTCTTCTTCAGAATAGCATGGAAGTTTCCTTGCCATGCAATCCCCTACATCATATTTCCATAGACACATAACTGTCAGTGTATAAACAAATATAATATACCGATTATCTTACCTTGTCACACTAAGGCCAAGCATGTTTCCCTACAACTTCTCACACATGTCGACCACATGTTCCAAAGATCAAGACAACATATCTATTAATTTGAAATCAACCTTTACCAAGACTAATAATCATGTCATAATCCATAGTCAACTCATAATCATTAGACATAATGCTATAACTGTCACCTGCTTACACTCAAGTATATATCACTTGTCTCAACACATATGTGTTGGTACAACCATCTTAAAGCAAGATAATTTCTTCATGGAATCCTATAGACTCATAGTCATATCATGTAATAAATCAAACATTCAACAAACTATAAATGTATCATGTTAGATAAATCAATTAGATGACATAGTAGACACAAAACACTCAAACACCAAATAGATGACATAGTCAAACAGTGAAGCACCAAGTATACTACATAAGAAAACTCATACCATAATGTATCTCAGGGGAGGCTATCCTATTTGCGCAATCAATTGAGATTCGCATGATATAACTTCACGACATATCAACTCAAACATAAATAAGGTCATGATATCCATAATAGTCACTAGCTAACTTGTTCACATCATAAACTCATAAAAATTTATAATTCATACATAATAATCACATTTGCACAGTTAGTCTAGATTAGTATGGCATAATATCATAACATATTAACTCATACCTGAATGTCATAACCCTAACCATTTGCATAGACCAATCAAAATTAGTATGATACATATAACATCAAGTTCTTAATGTAATAACCCTAATAATCAAGTTACTAGCATATAACAACAACAAGTTATATATCATGCTCATAAATAACATATAACATAATCATCAAGTTATCTAACATAAAACAACAAGAGAAATGCATACAACCATAGGTTACTATCATTCATGACTATCTGACACATGTGCATATGATCACACTGATTCACTAGCCTCTACCATGCATGTAACCATAACAACAATAAATGACAAACATGCATATAACCCTAGTGCATATAACAATCCTTTAACTAACATGCATGCATGCCAAAAATGCAATACCTGTATGACAATCTTCTCTTACCCCAAAATCTAATGTCACAACCTCATTCTGATGATATGCATCTGATGCTCTATATCAGCCAATACATTAGCATCATAACATACCAATATCATCATGATGACCTAATTGTCTACAACAACCTCACAATGCATGTCTGACCTACCATACATGCATAACCATAACCATGAAAATGCATGCATAACAACATATAGACACTGACATGCATAACAAATTCATATACAATAATACACTCATGATGACACATCCCACAACAACACCATCAACCTTAACATGGCGACATCACTACAACCATGATCAACACCATGCAAATACAACAAGCACATGGACTACAAGCATAAGGAACATATATGCAACCGACATGAATGCATGACCGAAACACAACCCATCCAGTCCAAGGAGTGAACCATGCTCCGATACCACTCTGTAGTGACCCTCCTCCCAAATCTACCCAAGTAACTTGCCAACTAGGGTAAACATGTGACAAGAAGTTATTATGATATGATTTGACTCCCTATGTGTCAATTAAGCAAGTGGAACCGACAAAAACACACCATACCAGACCTTCTGTACTTGCTATAGGACTCCCATAATGCATCTCAATCATTCCCCTGACCACTAAACCCCTTGATTCTCCCTTGATATGGACAAGGGTACATTTGAAAACCTCATGCACAACATGGGTATGCATGCATCTAGGGACTTTTCTCCTTAGACCAATGCCTGCGACTCCAGGATTTGTGCCACTCTTCAAGCCCAAAATTGAGATTTCTGCCCAGAAACCCCTGTAGCTTCCAGAATCCATAAATTACATGATGAAAAGGCTTACAAATCAAAAACTGACTCCATGACTAGGCCCGACCATCCCCAAACGAGACTGACATTCTGTCAAACACTTGGCATCAATGTAATCTCTAGGAAATGAATACAAGACAGAGCATAAATTACAGATAACTCATATGATACTTGACAAGAAGGAGCACCACCCTCTTGCTTTAACTGTTTTGACATCAATCAGGTCTTGCATCCATTATCCTTTCAGTTACAAGTAAATACATGAAATAACCAATCATGTAACCATGCTTATAACCATCATTAAACCATGTCAATAGTAATGGGATAACAACTATTAAGGCCACATAATAACAAGTACAAAAGTAAGAGAACATAGCTTTTACTAAACATAGACAAGAGCCAACTAGGTTTGAAGGTTGCCTTAGGAAATATGCCAGTATCCTCTTTTCCAACTGTTGCTTTCCATGCATTGGATTACATGACCTCTTTATCCTTCTTGGGATGAAGTTTTGGATGAAGTTTCCAACACCTTTCATTCCCATCCCCATTCATGTTACAATGGGTATAAAAGTACTTTATCTTGCCCATCGACAAGGAAGTCTTCCAACTGGATGGAGATTCTTCATGCTTGATGCCAAGAATTCGGTCCATTCTTTTGACCACCACTTTGTTTTTCTCACAATCAGCCACACAATGGTTAGTTGCATTACAAAAATCACAAGGATACATGTCCCACAAATAATCAAAATTACCAACATTTGGAAAATTCATATGATATTTATACCTGTTCCTAAGGCTTTAACTTCGATGATGAGGTCTGGACAATGACATGCAAAATCCTTTAAAACATTCACCTCTCTTGGGAGACAAATTACCACTATCACTACCATCTTGGTGTGGCATATCATCTTTTGATGATTTATTTGCCTTATATAGTTTGGAACACTCTCCAAAATCTCTATGACCATAACCCAATCCTTGATATATTGGTCTCTCCTTTACCTCGATAGGATTGGTAATACCTTGGCCATTGATTCTGAGGCCTCCTCCTTTATAACCCATATGATCTAGAAGATTCATACCAATTCCTTTAGTATGTTGTTTAAAGGCTGAAAAATATGTGTTATTAACATAAACTGAAGGATTTGAACTATATATGTTGATTACCTCCTTGGATTTTATACCCATCTTTTCTGCTTCAGATGCTGATGAAAAATTTGAAGATGACTCAAGCCACCCACTTTTACCAATAGTCATATAATGAGAATCTTTAAGATGTTGAAAAAACTCCCAAACATCATTCTCCACACAGGGTCCATAACCTATGTTTGGACCATGCCCACAAATTGGTTTCACTCTAGAGGATTTATTTTCTACTTTTGGAGTGGAAATTTCACCAACTTGTTCCTCAAGCACATGTTGCAACTGAAGGCGCATATGCCTCTTCTCCTCTTCAACAACTTCAAGCAATCTCCTCAATTCAAAATTCTCCATTCAAAGAGACAAGTTCATCTCCTCTAGCTCTTGGAGTTGAATATTATTTCTCATACCTATAACTTGGTCAGAACCAAATCTGATACCAATTGATCTAAAAATGGAGGATAATTTCTCCTTCCTAAAAATTGACAATCCTCTGAATTTTGCAAAGTAAAAATGGGTCTTATGAAAAAAAAAAAAAGTTTTATGGTCTCTTCAAGGATAATGAGTTAGTTTTCATGTGAAATTTAAACAAGAAACATATCATCATGAAACTCAAAAAGGAAAACAAGAACATAGATAAATCATAATTTGGTGACGAAGTTCAAACCTCTTGGGCTACATCTTCGGGCCTACTAACACAGCTAGACTACTCCATAGATTCCAGTGGTAAAAGAGTACATGAAATGTGTTGACAAATGAGTGGTTAATTCCCCCTTCAAAGAAACATTCTCTTGCAAAGAACTCTCACTCTAAAAAGCATGACCACCTACAGTATGTCATGAAATAGTCAACAAGAAAAGGGCTCTCACATCAAGACCTTGTACTCCATCTGAAAATGAGCATAAATGTACAAAAAATCCACATTGAAGTACTAAAAATATAACTTTCCTCAAAAAGGCATAAGGAGAAAAGACAAGCATGATTTGCACCACATATGTCACAACTACTGTAGATAACTTATGAAGGCAGGAAAACCCCAATAAGGTCCTCTCCATGCTCAAAAGCCTTCAAAAACTACTTCAAACCATTGATTGTCCCTATCACCCATAGACTCAAACCTGCAAAACATTCCTTCCAGAAGTTCTCCAATTAGTAAACAGAGGCTTCCATTGGATTCAAAATGTCCAAAATCCCCTATCTCGCCTCTTCTTCAGCTCAAAAGGACCAATAAAACCTCAAATTATGTCTCTCTCAAGTTTTTGTTGTTATTCATCCTCCAAATTGGATCAACCTCCAAACTGAGCAACATTATCACCCTTTATACCACTCAAGAGGTGACAAATTCACCCGCAATAGGTGAAAATTTCCACTTCTTTTAAATTCATAATAACCCCTTAGGTGAAAATGTAGAAATTTTTTTCTACAAATCATCTAGCTCCGATACCATGTAGAAACTTTTTCTACAATTATCTAGCTCTGATACCATGTAGAAATTTTGAATAATTTAACACATATTCAATGGAGATTATCCTGATCATGTACTAATGCGGAAAACATACACAATACATAAGCTCCTCTACGTTGATCAAGAATATAGCAGCATCAATAACAACAAAACATCAAGAGCATTCACACATTAACACAGTATGTATCACGGGGAAAGCATCTCACTAAAAACCCCACACTATCTGTATATTAATGATTGAGTCATGTAACATTACACAGCATAATACTTCTCACAAGTATCTCCACCTCTGTTACACACAATACAGCTCAGATCTGATCTCCAAATCTCTTCCACTGCTTGCCTGCCTCCACTGCTCAATACCTGCTCAAGAACTGATGAGAATTGCTTCCCAAACTCGATTTTCACCTGCAAAATAGTCACTCACTCTTTGTGGACGTGAGCAAAGGCTAAAATGCGGGCCAAATACGTGAGCAAACTCATTGGCATACTCAATCCTTTGATTGTGCAAGATCTGGTGCACAACTATAGTCACAACTGATAGCAATCTGATTCTCTACCACCTGTCCCTGTTGAACTGAACATGCACTGACATGCAACTGAGTTAACTGATGTATTCTTTAGTTGTATTATGAGTTAATAATTAGTTTAACAACTCATCATTAGTCTATTTGCAGTTAGACTAACTACAACCAGTTTAACTAAGTTAAACTGAACACAACTCCATCAACTGTACCTCCAGTCCACTAAACTCAACTCACTTGAGTTCTAACTGAAGTCATGCATGCAACAACTCAACTGACTCATAAGAAAAACGAATTTCCTTCTGACAGCTGCATGTGCCACTTCCGTAGCTCAAACTGAAGTGCTCCAAGAGAATAAGATTAAGTTTATAGTCCAAATATTATTGTGAGATAATAATATTTGACTTTTCTATTTTTGACAGCCAGTCTAAAAATAGACTTGATCACTCACACTGTGATCACTCACACTTTCATAAAAAATAGAAGTCCATCTATTTTTCCCAACTTGATCAATCATCCATAAACATAGACATGATCCATATGTCTAAAAATAGACATAGTCTAAAAATAGACTTGCGCCAAAAATAGCCTGCGGGCCCACTTAGTGAAGGCGACTCTTTTCACTAAGCTCCATCATCTTGTTGCAATCTCAACACTCCCTCTCGACAAGATATGGATTATCAGCAACCCCTATCCTGCCTCGATGGTACTCGAATTTGCTCCTGGTGAGAGCCTTCGTCAGAATATCAGCATCCTGATCCTCCGTTGGAATGTACGAAAGTAACATGATCCTCCGCTGCACACAATCTCTGATATGATGGTACCTGATGTGCTTGGACCCAAAAAACCCGACCAAGATCATCCTCATCCACACAGATCTCTGCTTCCTGCTGTACCAAGAAACTACTGTCGATCTGATACTGAAGGCCCCTCCTGATGTGCTCTTTCTGTCTGTTGGGCTCCCTGCCCAATCTGCATCCGTGAAGCCACATAGCTTCACCTCATCCTCCTGTCTGTACCACAAACCATATCCCGATGTGCCTCTCAAGTAGCGCAATACATGCTTGCCCGCCTTCCAGAAGAGCTTGGTAGGCTTAACCATAGCTTGTGAAAGTTGGTTAACTGCATAGCATATATCAGGTCGTGTATTGACCAAATAAATCAGCGACCCCACCAACTGTCGATAAACAGTGGCATCCACTTCTTCTCCCGAAGTGGCATCCTCCTTCCTCCAACCTCCAGGAAGAGGAGTATCAACAGGCTTGCAGCCATGCATGTTGAACTTCTCCAGTATCTCCCGAGCATACTTGCCCTGAGAAACAAACAGTCCACCACTGCGCTGCCATATTTCCAATCCTAGGAAATAGTGAAGGAGGCCCAAGTCCTTCATCTCAAACTCTGTAGCAAGATCCTTCTTGCATGACAGTATCAACAGCTCATCACCCGTTAGAATCAAATCATCAACATACAGTACAATGATAAGCAACTTACCCTCCACCACAATCTGGTATAGGTTCGGATCCGCCTCGCTCTTGGAGAATCCAAGTCCTGTGAAATAGCTGTCTATCCGTGTGTACCAAGCACGTGGTGCTTGCTTCAACCCATACAGCGCTCTCTTGAGCCTGCACACATGCGACTCGCTGCTGAAGACTTCAAAGCCTTCGGGTTGCTCAATGTACACCTCCTCCTCAATGACTCCGTTGAGGAACGTAGTCTTCACATCCATCTGATGAATGTGCCATCCCATCTGCGCTGAGAGAGCAAGAATCGTCCGTATGGAAGAATACCTTGCGACAGGTGCAAAGGTATCCTCATAATCGATCCCCTCAATCTGTGAAAAGCCTCGGGCAACAAATCTTGCCTTGTACTTCTCCACACTCCCATCAGCTGCCTGCTTAACTTTGTAGATCCATCTCGAACCCACCACTGATTTCCCTTCTGGTCTAGGAACAATCTCCCATGCACTGTTTCTGACAATAGAATCATACTCTTCCACCATGGCGTCTACCCATGCGGGATCCTCCACAGCTTCCTCGAAAGAGGATGGCTCAGTCACAACACACTTGCTCATAAGAGCCATGTATCCAATGTACCGATCAGGTGACTGTCTCTGCCTGCGTTGGGCTGTAGGTGGTCCTACAACTTTCTCTGCATCTTGAGCCAGTCGCTCAGCTTCTGTCAAGCGCTTTCGCCCTCTGATGGTTGGCGCTGCATGAGTGGTCTCTTCCACTCCATGAACCTCGTCCTGTGGCTGATCCACGTCCTGAAGCTCATCCTTAGGAACTAATAGCTCCTCATCTGCATGCAAGTGTAGCTCCCTCTCAAGCGAACACTTCATGGCTTTCTCCTCCTGAAATTTTATATCCCGTCGCACAACAGTTTTTCCACTGTCTGGCAAATACACACGATAGTTGTGGGGCGTATCAGTGTACCCCACAAATATCCCAACCTCTGCAGTCGGCTCCAACTTCTTTCTGGCATCCTTCGTCACATGCATGTAAACGTTAGCACCAAAAATCCTCAAATGAGAAAGATCAGGCTTCTTACCAGAATAAGCCTCCTCGGGTGTACTCATGCCAAGTATCCTATGAGGACAACGGTTCTGCACATAAACTGCTGTATTGCATGCTTCCGCCCACAAGTGAAGGGGTAGGCCCTGATCATGCAACATTGCCCGTGCAGCACCCACAATCGTTCTGTTCTTCCGCTCAGCTACCCCATTCTGCTGTGGGTTATGGGGATCTATGAGCTCTCTACGAATCCCTTCTGCCTTGCAGAAATCCTTGAACTCGTCCGAGATGTATTCACCACCATTATCGCTCCTAAGAGCCTTCACCTTCTTCCCCGACTCCTTCTCGACCAGTGCTTTGAATTCACAGAACTTTGAATATGTCTCGCTCTTCTTCTGCATGAAGAAGATCCAGCACTTACGAGAGAAATCATCAACAAAAATCACATAATACCTGTGTTTTGCTGTCGAAGCAACTGAGAAAGGTCCACACACGTCTGTGTGAATTCTCTCAAGGATCGTCGTGGCGCGACTATCCTTCTCGTGAAAGGTGGCTTTCACAAACTTTCCCAAAGTACACCCCTTGCATTGATCTGACTGCGCAAGTGTGCCTTTAGGAAGCCCTGTAGTGATCTGCTGCAGTATCTTCAAGGCTCCATGGTGAAGGTGACCCAATCTCCTGTGCCACAACTCGCCATCATCCCGGCTCACCAATCCTTCTGCCTTGCCTGCCATTGCTGCGCATCCATCTACATGCAACTGATAAAGGTTCCTCACTCGAACCCCTATCTTCCGGGTCTCACCAGTTGTCTTGCTGCGCAGGAAGGCCTTTCCCTCGCTGAAAACAACATCATACCCCTTGTCTTCTAACATCGCCACTGAGATGAGATTCTTCTTCAATCCTGGAACATGCATGACTTCCTTCAATACAAAGGGTTTACCAGACTCCCTCTCAAAGGAAATGGTACCGATACCGGTCGCACTGTATCTACCATCATCGCCCATCTCGATGTGCACTCCAAGATCTTTGTCCTCCAGATCAGAGAACAAATCTCTATCTCCCGTCATGTGAAAAGACGCACCACTGTCCAAGAACCACACTGATCCCATCACACTTGAAACCAAGCATGCGATCAATGAAAAATCAAGCTCAAACTGAGAAGCTAAAGCCTCTCCCCCTGCAGATCCAGCAGCTTGCTTGTTCTTCTTCTTATGCGGACAATTTGTGGCATAGTGTCCATGCTGGTGACAGTGAAAACACTTCACCTTGGACATATCCTGCTTCTTGCCTTTCGCACCAGACTGAGAAGCTTTCTTGCTCTTCCCTTTCTTTGCTTTGGCAGCCAAAGCACAATTCTCTTCATCAGCTCCCTTTGACGAAGATCCGTCCCTGGTACTCCGCCTGATCTCCTCCTGCACAAGATCTGACCATAGTCTTTCCCATCCTGGCAACTTCTCCCGACCATTGACAGAGTCCTGATAGGAATGCCAACTCTTCGGAAGACCAAGGAGAGCCAAGCTCACCAAGTCCTCATCATCGACAGTAACCCCCACACTTCCCAACTCATCTCGACACTGAGTGAACTTCGTGAGATACTTGGGAATACTGTCTCCCTTCTCGCATTTGATGTTTCTGAGTTTATCTTTGAGCGCCAGCTTCCTCTGATCGCTCTTGCTTTGGAATAATTCTGTTAATGATTTCCACATCAAATATGGAGTAGCCTTTCCATGGAGGCTGGACACAATGTGATCCTTCACGCCCTCCAACAGAATTCTTCGACATTTTGCGATCTTCTTTTGCCAAGCATCAGCTTGAGTAGCATCAGTAGGCTTTGGGATATCCGTATCTATGAATTCCTTCAGCCCGTTATCATCCAATACTGCCTCCATCCTGTCCTTCCATGCAATATAGTTTGAGCTGCCCTCAAGAGCATACTCCAATCGCAATCCGTTGAAAGACATTGTTGCGTTGTCACCAAGAAAACACTGCTGCAAATTCGAATTCCACCAGCAACCAACTCAACTGCTTCCGATCAACCCTCGCTTGATATCCTGTAAAAATCTCTTCTACAAATCAAGCTACTCCGATACCATGTAGAAATTTTTTTCTACAAATCATCTAGCTCCGATACCATGTAGAAACTTTTTCTACAATTATCTAGCTCTGATACCATGTAGAAATTTTGAATAATTTAACACATATTCAATGGAGATTATCCTGATCATGTACTAATGCGGAAAACACACACAATACATAAGCTCCTCTACGTTGATCAAGAATATAGCAGCATCAATAACAACAAAACATCAAGAGCATTCACACATTAACACAGTATGTATCACGGGGAAAGCATCTCGCTAAAAACCCCACACTATCTGTATATTAATGATTGAGTCATGTAACATTACACAGCATAATACTTCTCACAAGTATCTCCACCTCTGTTACACACAATACAGCTCAGATCTGATCTCCAAATCTCTTCAACTGCTTTCCTGCCTCCACTGCTCAATACCTGCTCAAGAACTGATGAGAATTGCTTCCCAAACTCGATTTTCACCTGCAAAATAGTCACTCACTCTTTGTGGACGTGAGCAAAGGCTAAAATGCGGGCCAAATACGTGAGCAAACTCATTGGCATACTCAATCCTTTGATTGTGCAAGATCTGGTGCACAACTATAGTCACAACTGATAGCAATCTGATTCTCTACCACCTGTCCCTGTTGAACTGAACATGCACTGACATGCAACTGAGTTAACTGATGTATTCTTTAGTTGTATTATGAGTTAATAATTAGTTTAACAACTCATCATTAGTCTATCTGCAGTTAGACTAACTACAACCAGTTTAACTAAGTTAAACTGAACACAACTCCATCAACTGTACCTCCAGTCCACTAAACTCAACTCACTTGAGTTCTAACTGAAGTCATGCATGCAACAACTCAACTGACTCATAAGAAAAACGAATTTCCTTCTGACAGCTGCATGTGCCACTTCCGTAGCTCAAACTGAAGTGCTCCAAGAGAATAAGATTAAGTTTATAGTCCAAATATTATTGTGAGATAATAATATTTGACTTTTCTATTTTTGACAGCCAGTCTAAAAATAGACTTGATCACTCACACTGTGATCACTCACACTTTCATCAAAAATAGAAGTCCATCTATTTTTCCCAACTTGATCAATCATCCATAAACATAGACATGATCCATATGTCTAAAAATAGACATAGTCTAAAAATAGACTTGCGCCAAAAATAGCCTGCGGGCCCACTTAGTGAAGGCGACTCTTTTCACTAAGCTCCATCATCTTGTTGCAATCTCAACAGAAAATCCAAGGCCACATGGGTGCCATAAGGCCAAGGGCTGGGCTAATGGTCCGCCCCCGCAGGCCTTGGAACCTTTTCTGTTGGGCTGAGGTTGCATGGAGGTGATGTGGTCGGGGGTCGAGGCTAACCACCCGGCCCCGCCACCGGAGCCCTTTACCTTTCTGTTAAAGGTTATATGCATCACAATAGGACCTGGGCTAGGTATTATAGCCCTCCTCCTCCGCCAAGCTCCCGAAGTCCTCGGCGCTCAGTCTTGTGCCCTGTTCTGTGACCAAGAGTTGGAGCTGGTCCCTTATCACTCTCCAACTACAATAGCCCCCAGGGTCTTATGCAGTGATCGTGACTGAGGGCCGAGGATTAATGCCTAACCCCTCTCCTTTAAGATGACGGTGGTCCGATGGGGTAATAAAACCGGGGATTAGGGCTCACAACCTAGCCCCTCCTTCCAAACGCGCCCAAACATAAAGTTTAAATAGGTGTGAAGGAGTATAAGGGTAAGAAATACCTGTAGGAGAGCTGGTAAGGTACTGGAATGTGTATTGGCAGGTCACTTGTTCGAACCCTATGCGAGGCCATATGACCCATAACAAAAAATTTATCTAATGTGGAGGTGCCACGTGGCGACCTCCGATTGGGCCATGTGGCAACCTCCCATTGGGCCACCAAACATAAAAAGGTCAACCAGATTCGACCACTTGTGCCTATACAATCCCGACGTGTGGAGAGTTGTGGTTGGTCCCATATGCCCAATTGGTGTGCTGATGTCATCATGACATCAGCAGTACAAACTACCAAGTCAGCAGCCCAGTCAGCCCACCTACATTTTTTTTAGCTTTTGAGCCAAATGATCATAACATCATAACTTGAGCATACGATATCAATTTTCAATGATTCAAGTGGCATTGGATTTAGAACAGCGAGCACTACGATATGACACTAGCTTCGAAATATTATGGGGACTTTCATTTTTTAGCAAAATTTTGATCTTCATATCAATGGAGGAGCTCGAAGAGTGTGGGTATAAGGAACAACTACACATCATTATGTTAATTTCATTTTGGAACAGGCTCATCATAAATTTTCATGTCTAGGAGATTTTGGAAGTCTGCTACAACATGGAACGTTTGGTCAACTCGAAGAAAGAAGAGTTTGATCATCAAATGGAGTATCACACAACCACATTGGAACACAATTTGAATTTTTGAGAAAGTAGGGGGGAATGCAAGCCACTGAGGACCAGCTTCACCAGGCGTTATTTGAATAAAAGAATGGTCCTTAGTAGACCAAAATCAACAGGTTGCAAGTCAAGAATGACACTTTAGAGCTTTGTTTGGCTAAATTGAAGTCGACAACTGGGTGTGGGAAAATGCAAAAAGATTGGAAGGAAATAGGAGAGTGGAGTTGTTGACTTATTAGGAAGCAATTGATGAGAAACATTGACAAAAGGAAGAAGCGATGGAGAAATTTTAGGTGCTTGTCTAGCCAAGGTAGAAGGAAGAGGAATGTGTAGAACCCAGCCCAAAATATGGATTCAACTATAAAGGCTAGTTTAAATTAAGTGTTAATCTATGCATTGCACATATTAGAAATATTAGGAGTATTTTGGAGGACATATAGGAATTTTCATCTCAATAGTTTAAAATATTATCAATGTAGGCAACAAGTAAGTCTTTTTTGGATTGTTTTGAACACAACAGTTGATGATCATGTAGAAAATGTAAAGGGTTTTGGCCTTGCAACAAGATTGAATTAAATAGACTCAACTCCCGAACCATTTATCAAAAAAAAAAAAAAAAACATATGTTTAATATATATATATATATATATATCTATATATATATATACTTTTTGATATAAATTAATTACATTATTTTATAATCTATTATATAAATAATTATATTTGACAATGAAAATTCTAGTTACAAACATTCTCTCCATAAAATTCCAAAACTAATGCCAACAAAGACAAAAGAAACCAAATATGAATTTGATTGCAACATGGATAATCACAAATAAGTTCTAAAGAGACACTTGATTCTCAAACTAGATATTTTAACTTGAAATATGATGAAGGAGATTCTAGTGTGAAAGAAGATGAAGTCTTTCTTGCAACTAATATCAGAAAATATGCTTCTTTGATCATGTGAAAAACCATAGGGAATTGAAAACATTAAAGAAAAACACTCACATTTACCCAAGCTAACCAGTCCATTGGGGTAAACATGTGACGAAGAGTTACTATGATGTGATTCAACTCCCCATGTACAGTTAAGGAATTGGAGCTGACAAGGCAAGACCAATCTGACCTTCCTAAAGAGCTACAAACCTTCATGAGACAACCAACCCTTATAGGTGCCTAAGCCCTAAAGAAACTTGTCATTTCGTTGACCTAGATCTCCAGTCGCTCCCATGACAAGCCATGTATGTGACTGAGGCCCTCCAGTCACTCCCATAGCAAGGAATTCATGTGACTATGGCCTTTTTCAGGCAGTTCTAAGCTAGCAACCCCAAATTATATGCCACTTTTTTAGGGCTAGGGCTTAGGCCTCTGCACAGAACTTCATGAAACTTCCAGAAATGATAAATAAAGGTCAATTAGGGATACTAATGCAAACATTGGTACAAGGACTTAACCTAAACCCTACCATCCATGACAAAAATTTCATTAAGCATATCATAAACATGTAATCTATAGGTCATAACAACATATATGAGCATAGGGGTCTCATACTTATCTGAGAATCATCAAGAATAATTGATGCCTTATCATGATAGATGCATTATCATCTATTAGGTCTTATATTCATTTACATTTCATGTACTAATCAAATCATGATGAGAGCCATAACCAAAGTCTATCATAAACCATGCTTATAACCAACATATAACCAACAAAATAACAAGGATAGAACAACCATACAAACAATATATTAACAAATATAGGTACAGATCAAGTACCAAAGGAAAAGGAGCTCTTGTCAACATATGCAAGTCCAACCAAGTCAGGGACTTCCACATACCACCCAACCATAGATTCGGCTAAACCAAATATTTCTTTCAGCCAATCATCCCCGTTCCATGTGTAGAAAATCATGTAGATTCACAAGCTAATGCAATTTGCTAAAGAAAGAGACAAGAATCTACTTCTAATCTTTACAGTGGAAACCAATAAATATCGAGCAAACAATAATCGATAGAGGAATAGAATCAAAGGCACATAACACAATAAATATTCGGGGAAAGCCACAACACAAAACACCACTATTTGTTTTGTATTAATCCAAAAAATCAAGATGAAATTACAATGCTTGTTCTCTCAAGAACAATCCCAGCACTCAACAAATTCAATCTTCAACTCATAAGCAAGCTCAAGGCCAAATCTTATCCAATTCACAAGCTCTCCAAGTCTTTATTCCAACGTGTAATTCCTATGAAGGATATTTTGTATTCAAAGGGAAATAAAGCCACTAAAAATAATGCAATCCCTCGAGGATCAGTTCCTAAATGCATGCACTATCAATGCAACTCAAAAAAATCTAAAACAAATATTACATTGTCCCTGCACTCTAGTCTCAAATGGGTCTTTCTCAGAATCAACATGCATGTGTTTCTGATGAGTAAATATTCAGTGAACTAGAGTAGAACTGGTGGAGTTCATTAGTGTCACCACTAACTGTTAACTCACTATTAGTCTCTCAATCAGTTTAAGAACTAATTTAATTGAACTGACTCATGAAACTGAGTCTTCTATTTTAAAACTCACAATTAACTCACACTGGACTCCTACAAAGTAGGGAGAACATATACATGACTTCCAAAATACTTCCAACTCGAATTTTTTTTAATAAACTTAATTTAACTATTTTAAGTTGCTATGAGAATAGAATTTGAATTTAATTCACAGTTTAATTCAAGGACAAATTAAAATGGAATTTCTTGTTGTCATTTCGCAACACTCCTTCTCAACAAGAAAGAAATTATCAACTACCACGATCCTGTCTCCGTGAAACTTGAATTTACATATTGACAATGCCTTTGTCAAGATGTCAACATCTTGCTCCTCCGTGGGAATGTAATATAACAACATGATCCACCTCAATACATAATCTCCGAGATGATGATATCGGATATCAATATGCTTGGACCGATCATGAAATACTGGATTTTCAAAGAGTTTGATACAACTCTGATTATCACAATAAATCAATGTCAGATCCATATGCTGACCAAACAAACCAACTAGGATCTTCCTCATCCAGGTAGCCTCACATGCTGTCTAAATTGCAGCCATGTACTCTGCCTCTGCCAAACTAAGTGCAACCAATCTCTGTTTCTTGTTGTACCAAGAAACTTTCGCTAACCCAATACTAAAGATCCCTCCTAATGTTCTCTTCTTGTCAGATGGACTCCTTGCCCAATCTACATCAGTGAAGCCTTGAAGCTTCACTCCCTCTGTCCATCTATACCAAAACCCAAACTGAGTAGTACCTCTGAGGTATCTCAATACATGATTT
This sequence comes from Pinus tabuliformis, assembly GCA_031772625.1. Taxonomy (NCBI): domain Eukaryota; kingdom Viridiplantae; phylum Streptophyta; class Pinopsida; order Pinales; family Pinaceae; genus Pinus; species Pinus tabuliformis. The sequence goes on from CM062813.1 coordinate 298,700,621, forward strand.
GTTTCCTTCCAATATAGCTTGGTAGGCCTAACCATCGCTTGACTAAGCTGGTTAACTGCATAACACCTATCCAGTCGTGTTCACCAAGTACATGAGTGAACCCACAATTTTCCTGTAAACAGTAGCTTCCACTACTTCCCCTAAAGTAGCATCCTCCTTCCTCCAGTTACCATCTAGAGGAGTCTCCATTTCCTTCATATCAAACTCTCTTGCAAGGTCCTCCTTGCAAGATTTGATGAGATTCTCATCACCTGTCAGTATGAGATCATCTACATAAAGTGCAATGATCAACAACTTACCTTCCACCACTATGTGATATAGATTTGCATCCGCTTCACTCTTCATGAAGCCCAACCCAGTGAAGTAGCTATCTATCTTGGTGTACGAAGCACAGGTGCTTGCTTCAACCCATACAATTCTCTCTTGAGTCAGCACACATGTGACTCATAGTCCAAGGTTTCAAAACCTTCGGGCTACTCTATGTGCACCTCTTCCTCAATCAGTCCATTGAGGAAGGCAATCTTCACATCCATCTAATGGATCTTCCAACCCATCTATGTTGATAGTGCCAAAATAGATCTGATCGATGAGTACCTTGCAACAGGAGAAAAGGTCTCATCATAGTCAATCCCCTCTACCTGTGAAAAGCCATGGGCCAAAAATCTAGACTTATGCTTCTCCACACTACCATTTGCAGCTTGATTCACCTTGTAAAGCCAACGGGAGCTCACAACTGAATTGTCCTCCAGTCTCGGGACCACATCCCAAACACTGTTTCAAACTATGGAGTCATACTCCTCCACCATCGCATCAACCCAAACCAGTTGTTGCACTGCTTCCTTAAAGGAAGATGGCTCTGTCACAACACATGCACCCATAAGTTCCATGTATCCAGTGTACCTCTCTGGTGACCTCCTCTATCTGCGCTGAGAAGAGGGTGCTCCCAAATTATCTCTTGCATCATCCAACAATCTATCAGCCTCTCCAGTGCGCTTTCTTCCCTCTCTGGAAGACTCTGCCTGAGCAGATGTCTCCACTCTCTGAACCTCTGCATGTGGCTGCTCCACATCAATCTGAGACCCCTCAACCCATGTAGCTCAAGCACCCTCTCAAGGGATACTCGCATTGCTTTCCCTTCATCGAACCTAATATCCCTGCGAACCATTGTCATCCGACTAGTCGACATGTACACCCGATATTTGTGGGGTGTATCAATGTACCCCACAAATATCCCCAACTCTGTTGTTGGCTCAAGCTTCTTTTGTGCATATTTTGTCACATGGAAATAAACCAATGACCCAAAAATCCTGAAGTGACCAACATCTGGCCTCTTATTGGAATAAGCCTCCTCTGGTGTCTTCATCTCAAGTATCCGATATGGGCTACGGTTCTGAACATAAACCACTGTGTTGCATGCCTCAGCCCACAACTGTAGGGGTAGGCCCTGATCATGCAACATCGCCCTTACTGCCCCTACTATGCTCCTGTTCTTCCTCTCGGAAACCCCATTCTGTTGAGTTTTATGGGGTGCCGTCAACTCTCATTTAATCCCTTACATTGCACTGAAGTTCTTAAACTCATTGGAGACATACTCACCACCACTATCACTCTGTAGAGCTTTAACCTTCTTTCCAGTCTCTTTCTCTACCAATGTTTTGAACTCACAAAACTTTGTGAAAGTTTGATCCTTTTTCTCCATAAAAAATACCCAGCATTTGTGAGAATAGTCATCAGCAAATCTAACATAATACCTATGTTTGAACGTGGATGCTGTCGAGAATGGTCCACACACATCTGAATGGACTCTCTCCATAATAGACTCTACTTGATTGCCTCTGTCTCCAAAGGAAAACTTGGTGTATTTTCCCAAAATACAACCCTTGCATGTATCAACTTGCTCAAGCATAACTTTGTGAAGACCAGTAGAGATTTGTTACAATATCTTCAAATCCCCATGATGCAAGTGGCCCAATAGCCTGTGTCACAAATCGTCGACGTCTCGGCTCAACATATTTTCCATTTTTGAACTCAAAGTAGCACAATCCTCTACCTCTATCATATAGAGCTTCTGAACTTGAATCCCTATATTCTTTACTTGACCTGTGGCTATGTGTCAAAGGAGCACATTTCCTTTCGAAAAGATCACATCATAGCCTCTACCCTCAAGCATGGCAATGGATACCAAGTTCTTTTTCATTTCGGGTACATGCATAACATTCTTTAAGGTGAGTGGAGCTGCATGCTCCCTCTGAAAGTAATAGTGCCCACACCAGTAACACTGTATTTACCGTCATCATCCATCTCGATATGCATCTTGAGATCTTTCTCCTCCAATTCATTGAATAACTCTTTGTCGCCAGTCATGTGGAAAGAAGCTCCATTGTCTAAGTACTAGACACTTCCCATCATTGAAGACACCATGCATGCAATGACGGAAAAGTTCGATTAGAATTGGGAGGCCAAAGCCTCACCCGCCGCTCCTCCTAAGGACTTCTCCTTGGACTTCTTCAATGGAAAATTTGTAGCAAAGTGTCCCATCTTGTGACAATGAAAGCGTTTAACTTTCATCATGTCCTTCTTCTTACCTCCATGATAAGAATCTGATTTGGAATGGGAAATTTTACCTTTCCCCTTCCTCAACTTAATCACTAAGGCACTATTCTCTTCATCATCAGTCTTTGATGAAGAGCCATCCATGGTGTTCCCCTTGATCTCATCTTGCATCAAATCTGACCATAGTCGTTCCCAATCTGGCAGCTTCTCCTGACCATTGACAGAGTCCTAATAACTATTCCAACTCTTTGGGAGTCCAAGAAGAGAAAGGCTCACCATATCCTCGTCCATAATTGTGATTCCAACACTTCCAAGTTCATCCCGACATTGATTGAACTTGGTCAAGTACTTTGGAATCGTCTCGCCTTTCTCTATCTTGATTTTACGAAGTTTATCCTTCAATGCAAACTTCCTTGGATCATTGTTATTCTGATACAAGTCTGTCAATGTTTTCCACATAGCATGCGGGGTTTCCTTTCCATGGAGACTTGAGACAAAATGATCTCGAACTTCCTCAAGGATTATCCACCTTGCCTTCGCTACACACTTCTTCCACTTGGCCAAGTTCTGTGCATCAATAGCTATTGGCTTAGGAATTGCTTATTCAACAAATTCCTTCAAGCCATTGTACTCTAGCACACATCCATCCTGTCCCTCTAGGATATGAAATTCGAGCTACATTCCAATGCATGCTCAAGCTTCAACCCATGGAATGCCATCTTCTGATCTTGAAGTATGTATTGCAAATTCGACTTTCACCTGTAACCTAGAAACTCAAAACTTAGAAATCTCCTTTACAGAGACGATTTTAAATTAGCGATATATCCCTTGTCCGAACTCTGATTCGGATGATTTTTTTTGAATTTGGGTACTTTTCCCAAGGAATATAGATATGCAATTTGTTTCTGAAAAATTTGCACAGAAATTCTCAGATCTGCTCTGCAAACTCTCAGACCAAAAAACAATCTTGCTCTGATACCATGTATAAAATCCTGTAGATTCACAAGCTAATGCAATTTGCTAAAGAAAGAGACAAGAATATACTTCTACTCTTTACAACGGAAGCCCGTAAAAAATGAAAAAACAATAATCAATAGAGGAAGAGAATCAAAGGCACATAACACAACAAATATCCGAGGAAAGCCACAGCTCAAAACCCCACTATCTATTTTGTATTAATCCAGAAAATCAAGATGAAATTATAATGCTTGTTCTCTCAAGAACAATCCCAACACCAAGCAAATTCAATCTCCAACTCATAAGCAAGCTCAAGGCCAAATCTTAGCCAATTCACAAGCTCTCTAAGTCTCTATTCCATTGTGTAATTCCTATGAAGGATATATTGTATTTAAAGGGAAATAAAGGCTCTAAAAATAGCACAATCCCTCAAGGATCAGTTCCTGAATGTATGCACTATCAGTGCAACCAAGAAAAATTTAAAACAAATAGCACATTGTCCCTGCACTCTAGTCTCAACTAGGTCTTTCTTAGAATTGACATGCATGAGTTTCTGATGAGTAAATATTCAGTTAACTAGAGTAGGAGTAGTGGAGTTCATTAGTGTCACCATTGACTGTTAGCTCACTATTATTTCTCTCAATTAGTTTGAGAACTAATTTAACTGAACTGACTCATGAAACTGAGTCTTCTATTTTACAACTCACAATTAACTCACACTGGACTCCTACAAAGTAGGGAGAATATATACATGACTTCCAAAAGACTTACAACTCGAATTTCCTAAGTTAAGTAAGTTTAATAAACTTAATTTAACTATTTTAAGTTTCTATGAGAATAGAATTCGAATTTAATTCACAGTTTAATTCAAGGACAAATTAAATTGGAATTTATTGTTGCCATTTATCAACACTATACTCCAAGCATGAATGTGGCACTCACAACATAACCAATCAAGGCTTCCTTGGGCTTTACCGTATATCCCACCAAGGGATTCCTAGGCCCAAACAATGAACATACACCTCAGGCTTTACTGCAATCCCTCTATATACCTGTCAAGTGATCAGTAGGCCCTGAACAAGCATGGATGCCTCTTGATCTCTCCACCTAAACCATGAGGAATTTATCTATCTCCACCTCTAAGATTTATTGTGTATCCCACCATTAACAGTCAAGGGATTCCAAGGCCTACGAGGTCCCCAACCTCTAGGCTTACCATGTATCCATCAATTACCGACCAAGGGATTCCTAGGCCTAATTAAGGGTATTCAAAACTAGGATTTACCATATATCGCACCAAGGGATTCTTAGGCCTTTTGATTAATCCTAAAACCATCCCACTAAGCTTCAAATCCATCTAGTAATCCAGCTCAACCAAAACAAGAGAACCCCATCACATCATGGCTATTCGGAAATGGCAAGGAAACGTTGAAAAATATGATCATACTTGGAAAAACCCATTCCAGTAACAACAAGAGAACCAAAAACACACACATGTACCATGCATTACAAAACTAGCAAGGAAATCATACATGCAACTTTATACCTGCAAGTAATCCTGTTGTAGCCGCTTGATCCTGCTCTTCCTTACTTGATCTTTGCTTCCTCTTGCTTCCTTGTCTTTATTTTTCCTTCCTTTCTCCAATGCTAAAGTACTCCAAGAATACTCTAAGTTTCCAAGAGTGTGAGAGAGATAGAGAGGGAGCTCTAAAAATGAACTGACAAAAAAGGTTGTGAACTGATCCTTAGAAGCCTTTTTATCATTAATACCTCTATTTTCTTCATTTTCCATTATTTTCCTTCATTTTCCTTCTCACATGCAACTTGTGACCTTTCACCTTCCTTTTCTCCTAATTTCCCTTATTTTCATAAATAAAATGTCAATTAATGCTACTTTGCCTTTCCAAAGCCTTTTCCAATTTCCTTAGCCATAATAAACTGAATGAACACACACATTAGGGTGTTTTTCCCAACATTCAGCTTGGAATCAGTGTCCCATGACCTTAGTTATTATTTTTCCTTTATTAATTTATTACATGGATTTTCTAACTAGGGATGTTACATTGTATCTGACCATTTTTGGTCAAGGGATTCCTAGGCCTACGGGGTCCCCACCCTCCACGATTTATTGTGTATCCTGCCATTACCAGTCAAGGTATTTCTAAGCATAATAAAGTGTATTCACAACCAAGCTTTACCATATATCCCACCAAGGGATTCCTAGGCCTTGTGATTAGGTCATCACGATGCTATTGGTATGTTATGATGTTAATTTGTTGGTTGAGATAGACTAAGAGATGCATATCATCAAAGCGAGTTTGCAGCACTAGACATCAGGGTAAGAGCATATCGTCATATAGGTTTGTATGGTGGGTATGCAAGTATGTTGGTTAATGGTTTTTATATGCATTAGAATTATATACATGTTTTTCACTATATTGTTTTTGTGGTTAAATGCATGATAGATGATAGTTCATCAGTGTCGTCATATGAACATGCATCAGATAGTCATGATTGAGAGTAACTTTTTGTTATATGCATAACAGTCGTATGCACGATGAGTATGGTCATTGCAGCTAGTACATTGATGTTATATGTATCATGCTAGTCTATATTGAATTGTGCAGATGGTTATGATTATGATATTCAGGTATGAGTTGATATATTTGTGATATTATGTCGTACTAATTTGGACTGACTTCTGTAGATGTGATAGCCTCCCTAGAGATACATTGAAGTATGATTTGGTTATGTCGTATATTCGGTGTTTGAGTGTTTGGTGTCTATTTTGTTGTCTCTCTATTGCTTGAATGTTTGATAAATTGCATGGTATGAGTATGTTCCTGTGAGATTGCTTGAAGGAATGATCTTGCCTTAATATGCTTGTACCAACACATTATGGTATGAGACAACTGATATGCACTTGAGTGTAAGCAAGTGATAGTTTTAGCATTATGTATAATGATTGTGAGTTGATTATGACATGGTTGTTAGTCTTGGTAAAGGCCAGTTTCAAATTGTTGGACACAATGTAATAGGTGGATGACATGTGTGAATAGTTGCATGGTAACATGCTTGACATTAGTGTGACAAGGTAATAGTTGATTTTTTTATATAATTAACAGTTGGGTGATGTGACAATACATAATAATATTCAATTGCAGCAAGGAATTGGGTGAGAATTCCTTTCGCTATATTTGGAAACCGCAATTCCAAATGAATGAGTGCTTGGCATGAATACAGGAAGTCCTCTTAACCTTGATTTTTCCTGACATTATGTGGATATGTGCTATATTTATGGACTTGTATTTGACAGGTATAGTATTTGGTTTCCATTTATGGTTGGATCTGTCAAGGAATTAGAGTCCCTTGAAAGATGGTACGTACGTGTTCAGTTACAAGGTAGTGTGATTGGAAGAACAAGGTAATGTAACCAGTATATTGTTATGTTCATTTATGCACTGACAATTATGTGTTTATGGTAGTATGATGCAGGGAACTACATGGAAAAAGAGGCTGTTATGAAATCTTGAACAAGGATCAGGTTGACCTTTCCCTTGGAAGCATTGGGAACCCATGGGGATTGAGTCATGGTGCTTGTTTCTAGTCTTGTGCTTTCGGTGCTTTGTGATTTGTTTGTGCGTGATTTGCAATTTTTTTTATGTCAAGTGTATGGCCATACCACTTTGTTTGTGGTGTCATTTTTCCATTGGTTTTTCATGGTTTTTTTTTCTTGTTTGTTTCTTTTTTTTCCTTTATATTTTGAGGGTCTTGGGAATTGGTTTGGGAAAGAGGAAAGTTAATGGAGCTTGGGGAGAGCTCAATGGAACCTAGCATGTAATGAAAGACTCAAATGAAGCCCGGTGCATGTATAAGGGCAACTGAAGGCAAGAATGTGACAACCAGTTGGATTGGTTGGGTCCATTGGCTAAATGAACGGTGGCGGGAAAATCATGAGAAATGTGAAGTAAATGGATCTAAGGCATCAAATGCCTTAGCTATGTCGGGAACTATTGTTCTCAATGTTGTGCATGTTGTGCATGAATAAAGGAAGTTCTCTTAACCTAGACCTTATGATATATGGTAATTGTGTTGTGATTATGATTATGATGATGTCTATATATGTATATGCATATGTTGTTGTTTGTTAGTGTCAACAGGGATCATGGTTTTTTTATGTTAATGTGTGTGTGTGTGTGTGTGTGTGTGTGTGTGTGTGTGACAATATCATGATTGTCCTATGCTAATGTTTATATATATGTATGTATGTCATTGTCTAACAAGGTTGTCAGGGATCATTCTTGTGGAGGAATGGTTGTTTATGCAGGTGAATGGCATGAATATGCTCTTGTTTATGAGGAATTAAGTAGGAAAAGTAGCCTTTATAGATTTATCAGGTTAGTCTCATGTGGATATGAATTGATATTATGCGATTATATTATGTTTGTGTTTGTTATGGACATGTAATGCTGAGTGATACATCAATGAGATGAAAGCAGTGTGACCTATGACATGCTGGGACAACCATGGATAAGACACTAGAAACAAGGTTTCTTGGTAAGGATAGGGTGGTCCTAGGAATTGCAGTACTAGTGTCATGTACATGTAGCATATGTAGTATTATGTACCTATGGTGTTGTGTACATGTTGCGTATAAGGTGTTTTGTACATGTTGTGTGCATGTTGCATATGTGGTGCTACGTATAAATGATGCTATGTATATGTCATATATTCAGTGTTATTTGCAGGTGTTGTTGTGTTAATGTTGTATATGTGGTTGTGTACATGTGGTACGGTGTGCATGTTGTACATGTGGTGTTGTGTATATATGGTGTTGAGTACATGTTGCACATGTGGTGTTGTGTACATGTGGTGATATGAACATGATGTACATTGTTAGGAAAAATACTTGGGGGGGGGGGGGGGGGTGAATTAGTATTTTAAAAACTCACAATAATAATTTTCTTTTCTAAAATATGTATGCGACTTTACTGAACCCAACTCGCATATGTACGCGGCTGTTGTAAAAGAAACTAGCGTATTCTTAGTAAACTTGTAAAATAGTTAATTCTTTATATGTTAAAATTAAACCATAATGTAAGAGATTTACTAGGCATTTGATAAGCAGTAAGCAAGTGCAGTAATAACATAATAAAGTATCACACATAAGCAACACACATGAACACCAAGATTTAAGGTGGAAACCAAATGTGGGAGAAAACCATTGTTCTTGTCATCCCAGTCTTCAAACATATTAATATAAAAAAACTTCTTACATTCTTGTACTGGTGTAGACTCATGCCAGTATGTAGGCACCCACTTGCTGAAGGCTACAACCTTCACTTGTTCTCCATATCCTACTAAAATGGAGCTCCAACCCTCAACAACATCCATGAACCACGTTTCATAAATTTTCACACTAGATCCACCTACTTAATACATCACAACTTGTAGATCAATTGAAGAAAACACCAACTTAATTCAAACATAACAGTGAGATCACGGTAACCAGAACACATAATTGAACTCAGAATAATGCATCAACTCACATAACCAATTGCAGCCCTAGACATTCATATGCCAACATGTATACCCTACTTCACTTAAGGCAACCTGCATGTATACAAACTTTTATGTAGAGAAACCTACATACAGATCTCAATATACCAAAAAATTGTAATTATGAATAAGACAGAGTTGACCAAAGTTATTCTGAGATATTTTGTTAGCTTACAGAACCCAAATACACTTAGCAACATCAATAATATTTTCAACAAATCAACATGTAAACAAATTCAACTTCATTATTCAATCAATTCTACTTTAGACATTATCACTCAACCTAGATCAACATGAGGACATTGTTGTCAAACAACAGAGATACAATAACATTGATCAGGTTGATTGGTCATTTATGAACAAAAACCATTCCTTTATATACGACACTTTGAAGAAAAAAAACCCACGTGTATACGCGACCTAACCAACACCAACCTGCGTACAAATTTGCAAATTTTGACCTAAAATTGTGCAGCTCTTCGAAACTTTGGAAAGACCCTGATCATAATATTCAGAGTTAAAACATGCGTCAATACTTAGATCTAGTCAATCCATGAGAAGATCAAACAATGGAAAGTCATTTCAGGTCTCACGATCCTGATTCATCATTGTATTCATCGATGCATAATTATGTCAGATCTATGTGTCAATTATGGCCCTTAGAATGAAAATATACTTCAGATTGAAGTATTCATCAAAAATCCTTTCACATGCACACTTAGCACTTTTATCTTCATCTCCTTATATAGTTAGAGCCTTAGCCAATACCATGAATCAAAAATACACCAGTGCTGGTGGTAATATTGGACAGGATCAAGTAACCATTACTACACTCAATATTGTGGGCTATACCATGGTAAGGACCCTTGGTATTCTTAAATTAGTGCACCATCATGTACGTGACTTTGCTTCTTAGTACTTGCATGTATACGTGACTTGGCCTTGATGAACCCACGTATAGATCTTCAAATATTCACCTTTATCAAACTTTTGATTCTGATTTGTAAACCTTTGTCCCATCGTTATTTTATTCTGTTCCATCACTTTGTTACCTCTGAACTGACCTGTGGATTCATCTAGTTACCATATACTTGTTTTGTTACAAATGAGTTGCCATCAAGGAAAATGCATGCATCATAATGCTAACAATCTCCCCTTTTGGACTTGATGGCAACCATGTTGGCGTTGATCACCTCAACCTGTAGAAGCTTGCTAGATACATCAAATAACCATTATTCAAACACCAAGATACACTCCCCCTTTGAAATCAAGGGCAAAGGGTGGATCAAAGCTCCCCCTTTGGATCTAATTTGCACCGTATTGTCCATGCTCCCCCTGAGCACATGCAGAATCTTCAGAAAGATTTTAAAATGAATAACTTGACTCTATAACTCAACTGAGTATGACCTTCCTATCACGAAGGGCTCATACTTACATCAATCACCCAACCAAGTGGGGATACATATTTGACTCAACCACCTAACCAAGTGGGATTATATTTTTTTACACTACCACCCAACCAAGTGGGATTACATATTTGTCATGACCTCAAAAGTCCATAAATGACTAAATATGAAAATTATTATCATTTTTGGGATTCAACTGCGTTAAGTAAGTCATTCAAACGTATGACCATTTCCATGAGAGGTAGTCGTAACTGACTAATTTCTCATGATTTTTGAATAGTTCACTTAGCACTCATTGCATCGGGTGATGCTCACAGGGGTGAAGAAGTGGGATTGAAACTAGTGAAATGTGGAGAACGAATCACATAGCATCAATCATCACTTCCGGGGCTTGCACCCGGTAACTAGGACTTCTTAGGAGGTCACCCATCCCAGAACTCCTCTGGCTCAAGCGCGCTTAACTGTGGAGTTTTTCCCCACAATCAAGCCCACTTAGCTTGCTAACCCATTTGCAAAACCTTAGAAAGTATTGTGCCTCATGAACCATTCAAGTAGAGATCCCTTGACTCTTTTTGAATTTAAGTATGGGGGATTACGCAGTGCATTATATTATCATTTTTGGGATTCAACTGCGTTAAGTAAGTCATTCAAACGTATGACCATTTCCATGAGAGGTAGTCGTAACTGACTAATTTCTCATGATTTTTGAATAGTTCACTTAGCACTCATGAAAATTATTACATCATAGGTATCCACATGACCTTTACATCAAATGATAGATATGACATTAATAACTAAGACCAAAAGATCTTAATAGTAGCATAATTCAGAAACCGTAATGCCAACAATGAATTATATTCTACAAGGCTAATGCTCCCCCTGAACCTATGCTACCTGTTCATTGTGAACAACTCATTCATCAAAGCATCTTCATCAATAAGATAAATATAAATGAGAAAAATATAACTCAATACCATATCAGCAGTCTGTACCCATCAACACCAGACCAAGAAAAATCAAATCATAGTTGTCAGTAGCATGTCAAAGGATGATCTTAAGTCTGTCCCACTATTTTTTTATCACAAAAAAACATACACGATTGTCTAAAAAGAAACGCGTGTATATACTTGAGTATACTTCATGAAACCCATGTATAGAAAGAAACCTTCTGAATTTTCACCCGTAGACTGAGCAGACTAGATTAACAGTAAAATGAGGCAGAAACAACTCCTAGTTTCTGTTTGAGATATTCAAATGCTTCTCTGGGAAGAGTTTTAGTAAATATATCAACAACTTGTTCTTTGGAGGGAACATACTCCAAATTAACCTTTTTCTCAAGCACTTGTTCTCGTAGAAAGTGATACTTAATTGGAATATGCATGGTCTTGGAGTGCATAACAAGATTTTTCGAAATACTAATAGCACTTGTGTTATCACATAGGATGAAGATGGGTGGAGAAAATTTGATTTGTATATCTTGTAATGTTTGCATCATCTGGAGAAGTTGTGTGCAACAAGATGTAATAGCTACATATTCTGCTTCTGCTGTAGATAAGGCAATGTAACTTTGTTTCTTACTGAACCAAGGTACCAATTGAGGCCCCATGTAAAATGCACCTCCACTAGTGCTTTTTCGGTCATCAACATTTCCATCCCAATCTGCATATGTGTATGCATGAAGGGTAAGATCTGCATCTTTAGGATACCATAGACCAAATTCTTGGGTTCCTTGGAGATATTTGAATATTCTCTTTACTTCCTGAAGATGTGATTCCTTTGGATTGGCTTGGAAACATCCAACAATCCCAACTGCATGCATGATATCTGGTATGGTACTTGTTAGATAAAGTAGACTGCCAATCATAGACCTGTACTCTGGTTGGTTTACTGTGGGAGAATCATCATTAGGACTAAGGCTACATCTTGTCATCATGGGAGTACATACAAGTTTGCAATCTTCCATCCCATACTTCTTCAGAATCTGCTTGAGATATTTTGTTTGTGAGAGAAAGATGTCATATTTTGCTTGTTGCACTTGTAGACCAAGAAAATAGGTTAGTTTCCCAAGTAAAGACATTTCAAATTCTTGTTGCATAACAGAAGCAAAGTTTTGATTCATAGATTGTTATGAAACCAACTCAACAAAAGATAGAAAAGATAGATCAACACCTTAGAACTTGTTATCACTTGGAACTATAGTTCATGTATATAAGGTTGTCCATAAGTTTTATATAAAGTCTTGAAGTCTTGTGAATAGGTTTATTAGTATATGCCAATTTGAAATTTGAAATTCAAGAGCTATTGATGTGAATTCGTGTAAAGAAAAAACCATTAGACACCCTCCATCATTGTTAGTTAAAGCATGTCATGTCATTGGTACTTTGCACAGTTTCGCAGCGCGGGTATGATGTCTTTGGTACTTGCGCAGTTTCGCAGCGCGGGTTTGATTGGTCAGTTTAGCTGCGAAATCATGTTTTCGTGTTTTCACAGCGCTCTGTTTGTCAGCAATTTCGTAGCGCATCCTGTTAAATTTGAACTGCCCGCGCTACGAAATCGGGGTTTCAGGGTTTTTTGCAGCGTTTTTTCTCTGAATGTCAAATCCGAGAGTAGTGAGTTACAAGTCCGTTCATGATTGTCATTTCACACCCTCTCCATGTCATGATAAGCCATTATTTCGCCATAAGGTCCGAAGTCATGTAGTTGTGTGTTAGTTTAGGGGATGTTATAGGAGGTGGTCATTTCATAATGGGTTCTTCATATCATATGAACGTGTTTGCTATATGAAAAGCCCAAGCTCTTATTTAAACGGACTACTGCAAGCGAGCCTGCTCTCCAAAGCTGAAGTTTGTTTTCGTGTTACAAGCCACCATTAGTTCCTTGTGTAAAAATATTCAAAGCAGCATGGAAAGAAAGGAACACCGTTCTGGTAAATGTGTGAGGACAGAGCCGGAGGGGTTAGATGTTACTCTCAGGGATGAAGAGGTAGCAAAGGCCTTTCGAAGTGCTGGCTGCTGGCGGTTTTGCGAAAAATTGAAGGGAGGACATGCAGAAGTGACCAAGGCTTTCGCATTAAACTTCACTGGACTGAATTCGAAGGTGGCAATGTTGGAGTTTCCGGTGTCCCCTGAAGTTATTTCCACTGTCACAGAAATCCCGAGGGGTGGCCAAGAATGGTTCAAGAACTTCAAGTTTGACATGGGTCCATGCAAAGAGTTTTTGAAGGCACCTTATGTAGATGAAGATCTCACCAAAGCAGTCCCAAGGAGTTATCTAAAGGAGAATTATGCTATGCTATTGACATGTATCCAGAAGTACCTGACATGTGAGGGTAGGTACAATAAAGTTTACTCCTACCACTTCAAACTTCTGTTACACTTCACAGGTAAGAGTTCAATAGACATACCTTTCTATTTGTTCAGGAGTATTAGCAAAATGTGTGATAAGATTCAGTTAAAGAAAGATGCTTGTGAAACATCCCTTTTTCATCATGGTCTAGTAAAATTGCTGGTGTTGGATAGTTTACAAAAAATTGGTAAAGACTGGGATTCATTTGTGTTTATGGCCGGTTTCCCAAGCAAAACAGGCCTCACTCCATTACCTGTGAGAGAAAGAGAAGAAAGGAGTGAGGAACCTACTTTGGCTGAAATTAGAAGAGAAGTGACAGACCATAAGAAGCCTAAAACTAAAGCAAAGAAATCAGAGAGGTCTGTGGCAGCTAAAGAGACACCTGAAGCATCAATGAAGAAAACTCTTAAGCCAGCAGTTAAAGAAACACCTGAAGCATCAGTAGATAAAACTCCTAAGTCATCTAGAGTATCTGAAAAGGAAACCCCTAAATCATCACCTAAGGAAACACCTCAGTCATCAAAGCAGAAGACTCACAAAAGGAAAGATGAAACTAAATCCAGTGAAGTTGAAAAGGTTTCAAGGGTGAGAACTAGAGGCCAACTAAGCAAGGAGAAAGGAAAGTCAGTCCCTGTGGAAGAAAGTCCTATTTCAAAGGGTAGTTTAAATGACTTACTTGAAGCCATTGAACTAGAGCAAGATCATCCAATACAAATTGAACCACTAGAACTTGAGCAAGATCAATTGGTGCCACCAATGCATATTGATCTAACTCAGTCCTCACCTGAAAGTTCTAAAAAATCAAGGGCTTCTAAAAGGTTAAAGTTTGAAGAACCAAGTGAAGAATATGCCTTTAAACCACGCAGACCAGTGACAAGAAGGCAAATTAAAGAAGTGGAGAAAGCTCAGAAAGAGAAAGCACCTTTGGAAATGCCTAGGACAGAGGCACTTGAAGTTTTCTCTGAAATAGTCCAAGCAACCAAAAGCAAGAACAAGGATAATAAGGTTGTTATCAGTCAAAGTGGAAATGTGATTGCTATTAAGAAACAAGCTGGAGCAACAAAGGAAGAAATACCTCAGGTTAAAAATGTTTTTAAGGAAAAGGCAGTAAGATATACATGTTATAAGAAGGCTGTAATGAAGGGCAGAACAAGTTTGATTAGTCAAGCTGACTCGATATCTGATGCATATGTGTGGACAGTGCCAACTCTGAAGCAGGAAAAAACCATGAAACAAATGAATATAAGTTTAAGAGCAGAAAACAAGATGTTAAAGGAAGAAGTCAGCAGCTTGAAAGGGAAGCTAGGTAAACTAGCTAAATGATCCAAGGAGAAATTTGCTTTCCAAATTTTGGTATATTTTGGCTGTCATCATTTTAAAACTTTTTGAGACTTTTGGATGTCCTTACACCTGTGTAGAATGGCTAAAGAAATCACAGAGCTAAGTTATTGTTGCTTTAAGGTTCATATGCTTAGTTTTGATTACCTACAGCAGTTTCGTAGCGCGCTACGAAACTGCTGTAGATGACTGTTTATGTTGAAAACTTGAGTTTGAATGCTGAGGTCAGCAAATATTTAAAGGAATGACTTAATGCCAGCATGGAGACCATAGAAAGTTATTCAGATGTTTTAAAAGGTGCCAGGTGTAAGTATTCGAAGAAAAGGTGAAATTTTGTCTTTTGTTGAAAGTTTTCACTTTATGTCCGAATTTTTAGGGTTCTGGTAGGGCTGCCGAGGTGTGGAGTGGTACACCTGTTCAGTTATGGGATGGCCAGATCATAAGTTTTCTTCAGTCATACGGGATTATCAAGGGATTAAATGGCTTGAAACATGGTCTTAAATGCATGAACACTAATGGGAGACAGAAACCGTGAACATAGGGTACATATTCTTATTGGTTGATGAATCATCTACACATCAGGCATCCGAAGCTGCTCATCCATTGAATGTGTTTTCAGTTTGGTTTGGCTATTATTGAAATGCTACAGGTGTCAAGCTTCAAGAACGCAGCAAAGTACACGAGGAGATAGACTTGAAGTGTCAATGTAATGGAGTCCTCTGTTTTCGTAGCACAATATCTCTTGTAATTAATTAGTTTGTTTATGATATAGATAAGGTCATTAATGACAGAATTCCGAGCTCCCTTCATGCTTGTTGAGGAGTCTCAGGTAGTAGTGTTTTGATTGGCTATATATAGAAATAACTCTTATGTAAAAAAGGTTGGACATTTTATAGAAAAACAGAGTTGTTTTGGGCCATTGTAAGACTTTTTTGACAGTAATAGTAAAACAGTGTTGTTCTCTACTCAAGATTCTCGATGGATTGTTATGTTCAAATATAATGATGGTGTTTTATACTTTATGTTCTTTTATAGCCTTGTTGTAACACAATCACTCAGAATTCATAATCTTATGCTCTGACTTCCTGTGTGTTTGGCAAGCTATGTTTTGATGGAGTATGTTTGACATGTAATGCAAAGAGCCTTGACTTCCATGAGATGACTATGTTTTCCTTGTTTACTTAATATATGAGACCCCATAGCCCAATGAGAACCAGTTTGATATGTTTCCAACCAGCTTTGCTTTCATGAATGAATAAAGAGTTAGCCATCTATTGTAGTGAAGAATTTTATCAAGAGTTTGTGAGAGAGCCCTCTCTGATCAAAGAGGCTAATCTTTGGTCTAAAGTTAGGTTGAAATAGTTACATGAAATCTTGCTTGGTTGCAGCCCTCAGTAGTGATTTTGTGATAACAGAACTCAGCCTCTTCGAGGGGGAAACCTCCTTTACATTACATAAATGAACAATTCTTGGATGATACAAATGACAAAACCTCCTTTCTATATATAGGAGTCTAAGGAGTCACAAAATAATCCAGCCGACCTAACAATAATAATATAAAGCCACAAAAATAACAATAGAGGGATTCTATGGGCACATTAATACCAATATGGGGGCAATGTGGGCACAACAATATAAATAAGGGGTATAACTACAATAGTAATGGGGTAATCACTAGTATTATAGGGACCCAACATGCCCCTCTCCTTCAAAAAAGTGTTGTCCTCAACGCTTGAGTAGTTCTGGATACTTCTGCATAAAATTCTCATCCTCCCATTTGGAATCTTCAGCGGATAAGTTCTTCCACTTGATAAGGTACTCTGAAATTGATCGATTTCGTAGCTGTCGAGTTCTTGTTTCTATAACTGCTTCCGGTTCCAATATAATTTTTCCTTCCTCGTCAAGTTCTGGCAATATTGTTTGAACTAGGAGCTTGTCGCCTATAACCTTCTTTAAGCATGAAAAATGGAAAACTGGGTGCAATCGAGAAGCTGCAGGAAGCTCCAATTTGTATGCCATAGTACCAATCTTTTGCAAGACCTTGTACGGACCATAATACTTTGGTGATAATTTATTATCCTTCTTAGCTTGCTTGAGGGACATTTGCTTATATGGTTGTAGCCGTAGGAATACCCAATCACCTACATCAAAACTTCTTTCACTGCGATGTTGATCTGCCTGTTGTTTCATTCTATTCTGTGCCAACACGAGGTTATCCTTTAAGAGTTGGAGGACTTGTTGTTGATGTTTGATGTGATGTTCCACTGCCTAAACCTTAGAATTTTCTCTTAAATATGATGTGATGGATGGTGGTTGATACCCATAAAGTGCCATAAATGGGGTCATTTTTGTTGTTGTATGAAAGGAAGTGTTATACCACCATTCAGCCAGAGGCAAGCATTTGACCCATTGTGTCTGTTTATCAGATACAAAGCAACGAAGATATCCTTCCAAACATTTGTTTACTATCTCAGTTTACCCATCAGATTGAGGATGATAAGATGAGCTATGAGCTAACTGAGTACCAAGACAAGAAAATAATTCTGTCCAAAAATTTCCAGTGAAAATGGGATCTCTGTCACTTACAATAATCTTTGGATTTCCATGTAGCTTTTGAATTGTTTCCATAAATGCAGTAGAAACTGTACTGGCTTTAATTGGATGTGATAATGCACAAAAGTGTGCATACTTGGTAAGTCTGTCAACTACCACCATGATGACACTCTTTCCCTCAGACTTGGGTAAACCTGTGATAAAATCCATTGATACCTCCTCCCAACGTTGGCTTGGAATGGATAAAGGTTGTAATAGACACGGTGTCTTAATTGTTTCAACTTTATTTTGTTGGCAAACCAAACATTCTGCCACAAACTTTGAATATCTGATTTAAGGCCATCCCAAAAAAATTCCTTCTTAACCCTGTGGTAAGTTTTTAAAAATCCTGAGTGCCCTCCTAAGGGAGAAGTGTGCAATTCCATAAGAATCTTTTGTTTTAGCTGGGAATTATTACAGAGGTATAAGCAATCTTTGTACCATAACGAATCATTTTTCCAGCTAAATGTATCAGACGTACTGGAATCTTGTTGTAGCTTTCGAATAAGTGCCCACACTTCTTCGTCATTCTTCCATTCCTCCCTTGCTTCATTTATCCAATCTGGTTGGATGATAGAAATAGCGCACAACAATGCTTCCACATCCTCATCCTTCCTTGAGAGTGCATCTGCCACCACATTTTGCTTACCTTTTTTGTAGATGATTTCAAAGTCATAACCCAACATCTTTGTGACCCACTTTTGTTGCTCTTCAGAGGATAATATTTGTTCTAAAAAGTATTTAAGGCTATCATGATCCGTTTTTACCTTGAAGTGTCTTCCCATTAGGTAGGGTCGCCATTTCTTAAGTGCATGGAGTATTGCCAACATTTCCTTCTCATAAATAGCTTTGCTTAGAAACTTTCCCTTGATTGGACGACTTTCAAAAGCAATGGGTTTTTCATCTTGCATTAGAACAGCACCAATTCCATTTCCTGAAGCATCACATTCCACAATAAAGGTTTTTGTGAAGTCCGGTGTAGCTAAGACCGGTGCTTGGCACATTGCCTCTTTAAGATGTTCAAAGGCCTTTGTTGCTTCCGGAGTCCATGAAAATGCATCTTTCTTCAATAATGTCGTTAGAGGTGCTGCTATTCTCCCATAATTCTTAACAAACTTGCGATAATACCCTGTCAACCCAAGAAATCCGCGCAAATGCTTTATGGATGTGGGGATTTTCCATTCCTTAATGGCTTTAATTTTGGTAGGGTCTACCTTAACTCCTTCATGAGATACAATATGACCCAAATATTCCACCTCCTGGACTCCAAAGAAACATTTGGATCTTTTGGCATATAATTGTTTCTCCTCCAATAGTTGTAGCACCCTGTCAACATGTTCAACATGATCCTTCCAAGACTTGCTGTAGATAAGTATATCATCAAAAAATACTAACACAAATTTTCTAAGGAATGGTTTGAAAATTGAATTCATCAAACCTTGAAATGTTGAAGGTGCATTGGTAAGGCCAAAAGGCATGACCAAAAATTCATAATGACCCTCATGAGTTCTAAATGCCGTTTTCGGAATGTCTTCAATCTTCATTCTGATTTGATGATATCCTGAATGAAGATCCAACTTGGTGAAGTAAATTGATCCATGCAATTCATCCAATAATTCATCAATGACAGGAATGGGGAACTTATCTTTAATAGTGAGCTTGTTGAGCTCCCTATAATCTGAACACATGCGCCATGATCCAATACTACTGGAGCAGAGAAAGAACTTTGACTACTGGAGCACCAATACTACTGGAGCAGAGAAAGAACTTTGACTCGGTTGAATTATACCAGACTCTAGCATTTCTGCAACCATACGTTCAATTTCACTTTTTTGGACATAGGGATATCTGTACGGCCTGATGTTTGGAGGAACACTTCCTAGAATCAGATGAATAGCATGATCATGATCACGCATAGGTGGGAGACCTTTGGGAGTCTCAAATACCTTAGAATGATTGTCCAGGACTTTTTGGAGATCTGGAGAAATAGATGATTCTAATGTGGAAACATCTAGCGAACATAATTGTGCAATTACACTCCTTTGCTCCTTTTTTAGAAGCTTTATCATACCATTAGAGCTGATTATATTTCCTGGTTTCCCTGCAATACCCCTTAATTCAACTTCCTTTCCTTCCGTAGAAAATTTGATGAAAATTTCTTGAAAATTAAAAGCTATTGTACCCAAGGATTGTAGCCATTGGACTCCTAGTACAACATCAGCACCTCCCATTGGAATGGAAAGCATTGGGCTAGTCAATACATATTCTCCCATGGATAGCTTGATATTATGGCACTTTCCAGAGCAATTTATTGTTCCTCCATTTGCAATCATCACTTGACACTCTAGTGCTGGATATAGGAAGCAATTCAATTCTTTTGCTACCCTACAATGAATAAAATTGTGGGTGCTTCCTGAATCAATCAACACTATCACCTTTTTCTTCTTGATTTGTCCTTCTATCTTGATGGTTTGAGGAGTGGTAATTCCTGCCAATGCATTACAAGATATGGTCGGATTTATTTGTTCTTCATCTAGGCTTTGTTCCTGGAGCATATCCTGTTCTTTTGACCTTTCTTGCTCCTTTTCTTCTTCCTCTTCACAATCTATGTAGAATAATTTCTTCTCAGCACACTTATGACCTTTAGTGTATTTTCTATCACAACTATAACAAATCCCTTTTGCTCTTTTTTCTTCCAATTGTTGTGGTGTCAACCTTATAGGTTGTGGAAGACTAGGGGCAACTGCACTTCCGCCTTTATAGTTGTGAGTGGTATGCTTCCTGGTTGCCATAATTTTGCTTTCCATTTTTCTTGCTAATCTGAATGCCTTCTCTAATGAATCAGGTTCCCAAAGTCGAACATCATGTTGGATATTATCTTTTAAAGACCCTATGAACACATCAATCATATGCTGCTCTGGAATATCTTTTACCCTTATGTTCAATTTTTGGAACTCCTCAATGTGCTCCATTATTGAACCCTTTTGTTTGAGACCTATCCATTGCCTAAAAAAAGTGTTGCTTTTTGTATCCTCATAATGTGCTATCAATTCTTCCATAAAAATTGCCCAAGTGATAAATTGTTTACGAGAGAAAAGCCATTGATACCATACAAACTGATTTGGTTCCAAATATAAAGTTGACATACGTACCTTTTGTGTGTTTTGCACATTATTGAGATCGAAGAACTGCTCCATCTGTAATATCCATGTGACGGGATCCTTGCCATCAAACTTCCTCATATCGATTTTTGGAATATGGTGGGTCTTCGATCCAACATTAGAGTCTATGGAATCATGATTAACATTTCTTTTGTTCACATCATGA
Source organism: Pinus tabuliformis (assembly GCA_031772625.1). Lineage (NCBI taxonomy): Eukaryota > Viridiplantae > Streptophyta > Pinopsida > Pinales > Pinaceae > Pinus > Pinus tabuliformis. The sequence goes on from CM062813.1 coordinate 298,721,698, forward strand.
GTTTCCTTTACAACCTTTTCACCATTAGTAAGTATTTCTTGTAGAAAATTTGTCAAATCTGTCTTCAAATCTGCCATGTCTATCTTCAAATCTGTCCTCAAATCTGTCTTCAGATCATCCATCTTAGCTTCCATGCCCGTTATCTTAGATTCCATGCCATTTATCTTAGCATCTGTTAGCTTTTGTGAGCGTGACATTTGTTGCACTTGTTCTTGTAATTTTGATATATCATGTAGCATTTCTTCCTCTTCTTCATAAGTCATGCTAGAGCTTTTAGGTTCCTTACTAGGTGTTTGCATTTTCTTTCCTGGAGGCATCATTTACTGATAATAATGCTTTACTATTCCCTTTGAATTCCTTCAAACCAAGCTTATGCAAAAATTTAAAAAAAAAACTACACACCTTTTTTCACTTTGTAGAAGCCTGATATTGAATCTGATGTATCTCTGTAATTTCGAATCATCCAATTCTGAAATTGTGACCTGTAGTAGCCTTCTATGTCCTCTTTCCAATGCCACTAGTCTGATCCAAATTGGATTCTCCAAGAAAGAGTTATGCACAATCTCCCGCAGTGACCTGATTATAGACTAGTTCAGTAGAGCGAACTTGTATGAAGTGCCACGTGTCACTGTTTCCTTTGAATCTGAAACATATATAAAAGAAAACTAAATTACGTCCTCTTTCTGTAACTTCTACGAAATTTCAATCCGATGCTCAGAAAGAAAGTTATGACGATTTTCCCCAGGTCACCTGTTTTGAGTGTAATTCAGGAGTCTACAAAAAGACCAACTTCCTTAGATCATATCTCTGACAATATCATGCGAAAAGCTCTGAAATTCGGACCCAAGGTTCAGCGTGATTTCTTCTCAAATGGGTTTTTTGTACGACTTCTGAAACATCACAGAAAAAAAGTTATAGCGAAAATTCCACGATGACCTGTTTGGAGCAGCGAAACCCTAGAATCCAAAGCTCTGATACCAAATGTTATGAAACCAACTCAAGAAAAGATAGAAAAGATAGATAAACGCCTTAGAATTTAGCCTCTTTGAGGGGGCAACCTCCTTTACATTACATAAATGAACAATTCTTGGATGATACAAATGACAAAACCTCCTTTCTATATATAGGAGTCTAAGGAATCACAAAATAATCCAGCCGACCTAACAATAATAATATAAAGCCACAAAAATAACAATAGAGGGATTCTATGGGCACATTAATAACAATATGGGGGCAATGGGGGCACAACAATATAAATAAGGGGTATAACTACAATAGTAATGGGGTAATCACTAGTATTATAGGGACCCAACATAGATTCTTCATTACTGCCAAAGATGATATCATTAACATAAACAACAATAATTAGCAATTTATCATCCTCAATTTTTGTGTACAAGTTGTTGTCTGCGAATCCTTTTGTGAAACCTTGTTGTTGAATACATTTGTCCAGATGATAATACCATGCTTGTGGAGCTTGTTTTAGCCCATATAAAGCCTTTTTTAGTTTTCATACAAGGTTTTCATCATTCCCTAAAATGAATCCTTCTGGTCGTTCAATATATACTTCTTCTAGATCTCCATTAAAGAAAGTAGATTTTACATCCATTTGACAAACTTTGAAATGTCAAAAACTTGAAAATGCAAGAAACATTCTTATGGCTTCAAGTCTGGCTACTAGTGCAAATGTTTCTTCAAAGTCTATACCTTCTTGTTGAGCATAACCTTTAAAAACAAGTCTAGCTTTGTTCCTATTGACCTCTCCATTTTCATTCAACTTATTTTTGAATATCCATTTTGTCCCAATAACATTTTTATCATGAGGCCTTGGAACCAATTCCCAAGTATCATTCCTTTCAATTTGATCAAGTCATTCATCCATGGCCTTAACCCAACATTCATCTTTACTATCTTGATTTACATTTTGTGGTTCAATGGTGGATAATAAATCTAGATAACTAGGAGATCCTACAAGGGTTCTTCTTGTTTTTACCCCAGATTCATTTTCTCCTAGAATTTGAATTTCTGGATGATTCTTTTGAACGTACCTGGATGGAGCCTTTTCTTTTTCTGATGTGTCTTCTTATGTTGTTTCATTAGTTTCTTCTTCTATATCTTTGTGATTTGATGTGGGAAACCATTCATCATCATCATCCTCTTTTGTTGATGTTACCTTTTTGGGATCTGTGCATGCTTCATCAATCACAACATCATGCATTCAACAATTTTCCAAAGTATCTTATTGTAACATTTGTATCCTTTGCTTCTAGATGAGTAACCAAGAAGAATTCCTTCATTTACTCTAGCTTCAAACTTACAAGTTTTTCATCATTATTTTTTATGAAACATTTGCTTCCAAAAACTCTAAAATGCTTTACAGTGGAAGGCTTACCATACCAAAGTTCATACAGATTTTTATCACCATTATCTTAAACATGAGCCTTGTTGAGAATATTTACTGTAGTATGTGCAACTTCACCCCAAAAGGTGTTAGGAGTTCCAGACTCATCAAGCATAGCACGAGCCATTTGTTGAACAATTCTATTCATTCTTTTTGCCATGCCATGTTGTTGAGGAATTATAACTACATAAAATTGTATTTTTATGCCATTTTGTTCATAGAAATCAAAGAATTCATCTGATATGTATTCTCCTCCTCAATCAGATATGAGACATTTGATTTTTAGATCTAATTCATTTTCAACTAATGCTTTGAAGACTTTTAATTTATCAAATTATTCATCTTAGTGTTTCAATAAACTGATCCAACACATTCTAGAAAATTCATCAATGAATAAGATATAATATTGTTCTCCATGAGGTGACTTTTTCCTTACTGGTCCACACAAATTAGTATGCATAACTTCAAGAGGCTTACGTTTTGATCCTTCTTTGGCATTGAATTGAACTCTGGTTTTCTTACCGAATTGACATGACTTACATATGGTACTTTCTGGTAGGGTGATGTTGGGTAGATCATAAATAGCTTTGAGCCTGCTTGATTTGCTTATTTGAGAGAAGCTTAGATGTCCCAACCTTCTGTGCCATAACCAGTTTTCCTCTGCCTTGCCTAGGTAAAATTGTTCTTGGCCACCTTTCAATATATACAGATTTCTCAGGGTTCTTGTTCCTTTTATTATGGTCTTTCCTGTGTCAAGTTCATGAACCACACATTCTTTTGATCAGAATACCACCCCATTTCCTTGGTCACACATTTGGCTAACACTCAACAAGTATGCTTTAATCCATCAACATACATAACATTGCCAGCTTTAGCCTTTTCTCTTATAAAAACAAAACATTTACCCTTAATGAAAGCAGGTGGGTCATTTCCAAAAGCGACATTCTTTTCTTTCTCTAAAGCGTTGTGTGAAATAAGTTTATCTTTATCACCTGTCATGTGTTTTGAGCATCCACTATCAATGTACCATTGATTTTCTTTTCCTTCTACAAACAATTTTATTCCACATCTTTCAAACTGTAACTCTTCCTTGTCCATACCTTAGAATTTGTTGATATTTTCTCTTTTTGAGATGTTGGTTGTAATTTTCTCTTGTATTCAGATTATTCATGCCCAAAGTTATTGCAAAATGAGCATTTAATTTCATCTTTAAGAGGTGAGAAGTTATTATAAGTGTTATTCTTGACTCCTGTCTCATTTTTCTTGCTTCTCTGGTCATGATGGTTTTGTATTCAACACATTGAGCAGGGTATGACCAAAATTATGAGATGAGAAACATTGTCCATTAAAGAAGAAATTTAAGTGATCATAGAATCTTCTAGTGTTGTTTACCTTTTGATTGGTGCTTCTGTTGTTGTTCATACTTGGATTACAGTGGACATGATTTACATGTGGAATGCCTTTATTGTTTTATTGAGGGTTGAAGCTTTGCTTACTTGTTTTTGCTACATTTAGATAGCTTCCAGTGGTGGTTGAACAATTTTTTGTTTGAGATGTTTCTCCAGTGAATCCAAGACCTATATTCATAAGAGGAGAGCATTGTACCTTGATAATTTCATCTAAGGTTTCAAATCCTTTAGTAAATCTAATATTCAGAGTTTTAATTTTCTCAAGTTCCTTTCTTAGACTTACTACTTCACATTCTAACTTCTCATTGTGCTTTTCTTTTTCTATGAGTTGAAGCTTCAATGTATCTATGGATACTTTGTTTTGTTCCAAGCAAATTTTGAGTTGAATAATTTCTTCAAAGAAAACTTTTTCCTCTAAATCATCCACACATTTATCATTAGACTCATTAGTATTTTTCTCAAAATCCATGAGTAATTTAAGACCTTGATAAGATTCTCCTTCTTCACTATTTCACAAGCCATCACTATCTTCATGAGTATAATAACTTCTTCTATTGTCAAATGTCTTCTATTACCTTTTGCAGTATCCTTCCCTTTGTCATGGTTATATTTATGAGGAAACTTAACAACATAATGACTAAGTTCACCTCATCTTCTTCTGATATATATCCTAATTCCTTGTGTTCTTCCTTTTATTTTCCTTTTGTAGATGCTTTAAATGCAGCTTCTCTGCCTTATGAGGGACATCCTTTCCTCACTTCAAAATAATTCAGGATTTTGTGAAGTTGAAAAACAGTAAGACTCTGTAGATCTTGCTTTTTTTCAATGGCAGACACTTTTGACTCAAATTTAGGAGTTAGAAATCTTAAGATTTTCTCTACTAAAGTGGCGTCCTTTATTTCTTCACCCAGATTTTTCATGCGATTTACAATCTCATCTATACATAGAAAGAAACTAGCAATAATGTCATCATTATGCATTCTGAGAGTTTCATATTGAATTCTGAGAGTTTGGAGTTTAGCACTTTTTACCTTGGTATCACCTTCATAGCTTTGAATGATTTTGTCCCATATTTCTTTTGTTGTGTTTAACTGCATAACTTTGACAAATTATGATTTTGTCAGACTTCCAAATAATTCATTGACAACTTTGGCATTGGTTTCATACATCTTCTTTCCTGTTGCATCTATGGGAACTGCGGCTGGATAGTGGTAACCTCATTCCATAATTGCCTAAACATATGCTCCAAGGGACTGAAGATAGGACCTGGTTCTTTTCTTCCAATATATTAAATTATTTTCATTGAAGAGTGGTGGTCTGATAGATGTCATTCCATCTTGATTTCTCATCTTGGGAGATCTTCCTTCAAGCGATCAAGCTTCTTTTGAAGGACCTGATCCGATACCAATTGTTGGGAAAAACAATAAGAAGGGGATGAATCAGTATTTTAAAAAATCACAATAATATATATATATATATATATATATATATATATATATATATTTGAAATATATACGCGACTTTACAGAACCCAAATCACATGTGTATGCGATTGTTGTAAAAGAAACTAGCATATGTTTAGTAAACTTATAAAAAAACTAATTATTTACCTGTTAAACTTAAACCAGAATGTAAGAGATTTATCAAGAATTTGATAAGCAGTAAGCAGGTGTAGTAAGAACAGAATAAAGTATCACACATAAGAAACACACATGAACACCAGGATTTAAAGTGGAAACCTAATGTGGGAGAAAACCACAACTACTGTCATCTCAGTCTTCAAACTTATTAATATCAAAAACTTCTTACATTCTTGTACTGGTGCAGACTCATGCCAGTACGCAGGCACCCACCTACTAAAGACTACAACCTTCGCTCGTTCTCCAACTCCTATTGGAAAGGATCTCCAACCCCCTGATCTAATTACCAGCTACTACTGGCAAGAAGCTTTGACTTCCTCACTGAAGGCTCCAACCCTAAAAAACATCTGTGGACCACATTTCATAAATTTTCACACTGGATCCATGTGCTTTAATACATTGCAACTTGTAGATAAAATAAAGAAAACATCAACTTAATTCAAACATAATAGTGAGATCACTGTAACCAGAACACAGAATTGAACTTAGAATATTGCATCAACACACAGAATCAACTGCAACCCTGATCATTCATATGCCAACATGTATACACTACTTCACTTAAGGCAACCCGTGTGTATACGCGCTTTTTTGTAGAGAAACCTGCGTACATATCTCAATATACTAAAAACATGTAATTTTGTATCATACAGAGTTGACCAGAGTTATTCTGAAATATTCTGTTAGCTTACAGAACCCTCATACAGTTAGAATTATCAATAATATTTTCAGCCAATCAACATGTAACCAAATTCAACTTCATCATTCAATCAATTATACTTCAGACATTATCACTCAACTCAGATCAACATGAGGACATCATTGACAAACAACAGAGATACAACAACACTGATTAGGTTGACCAGTCATTTATGAACATAAACCCTTCCTTTATATACGCGACTTTTAAGAAACAAACCCGCGTGTATATGTGACTTAACCGAGACCAACTTGCGTACATATCTACAAGTTTTGACCTAAAATTGTGCAGCTCTTCATAACTTTAGAAAGACCTAGATCATAATACTCATAGATAAAAACATGTGTTAATACTTAGATTTAGTCAATTCATGAGCATATCAAACAATGGAAATTCATTTCAGGTCTCATGATCCTGATCCATCATGTTATTCATCGGTGCATAATTATTTTAGATCTATGTTGCAATTATGGCCCTTACAATGCAAATATACTTTAGATTGAAGTATTCATAAAAAACCCTTTCACATGCACACTTAGCACTTTGATTTTTACCTCCTTATATAGTTAGAGCCTTAGCGAATACCATGAGTCAAAACTACACTAGTGCTAGTGGTGATCTTGGATGGGATCAAGTAACCATTACTACACTCAATATTGTGAGCTAATACCATGGTAAGGACCCTTGGTATTCTTAAATTAGTGTACCAACATGTATGTGACTTTTCTTCTTTGTACAGGCATGTATATGCGACTTGGCCAAGATGAACTCGCATATAGATCTTCAAATATTCACCTTTATCAAACCTCTGATTCTGATTTGTAAACCTTCGTCCCATTATTTTGTTATTCTATTCCATCACTCTGTCACCTCTGAACTGACTTATGGATTCATCTAGTTACCATATACCTGTTCTGTTACAAGTGAGTTTCCATAAAGGACAACACATGCATCATAATTCCAACAATGTCCCCCTTTGAACTTGATGGAAACCATGTTGGTGTTGATCACCTCAACCTGTAGAAACATGTTAGATACATCAAATAACCGTTATTTGGTATGTTGTACACGTTGTACATATGGTGTTGTGTATATATGGTGTTGAGTACATGTCGCACATGTGGTGTTGTGTAATGTGGTGCTATGAACATGATGTACATGAGGTGTTGTGGCGTGCGGTGTTGTGTGCATGTTTCATATGTGGTGTTGCGTGCACGTGGTGCTATGTACACGTTGTTCAAGTGGTGCTATGTACATGTGGTGTTGTGTACATGTGATGTTGTGTACACATTGTGCGGGTGGTGTTGTGTACACGTTGTGCAGGTGGTGTCGTGTACATGTGGAGTTGTTTACACATGGTGCAGGTGGTGTTGTGTACAGGTGCTACCCTGTACATGTTGTACATGTGGTATTGTGTGCATGTCATACATGTTGTGTTGTGTACATGTGGTATTCAATACATGTTGTGTTGTGTACATGTGGTATTGTGTGCATGTCATACATGTTGTGTTGTACACATGTGGTACTATGTATGCACATTGTGTAGTTGTGGTATTGTGACATGTGTATTTGTTGTGTTGTACTCTATGTACATATATGTATTATGTTTTACACCGAGTGTAGGTGTATGTATTGTGTTGTGGTGTACCCCGGGGGTAGGTGTATGTGTTGTGTTGTAGACCAGGTGTAGGTGTATTTCTTGCGTTGTATGTCAGGTGTAGGTGCATGTATTTTGTGGTGTTGTATCTCATGTTTGGGTGTATGTGTGTGGTGTACACTGTGTGTATGTGTGCGTGATTGAAGAGAAGGTATTGTGTGCTTGTCGAGTGTGGAAACCAATGCGGTGAGTGTATAGAAAAGATAAAGAAATCAAGTAGAAGCAAAGAACTGGTTGAAGGATAAGTATCAATGATTTATTTTATTTTTGATTATGCATGTGATCTATGACTCTGATTTATCATGGTTACATTTGATTTATGATGGTTTCGTTTTGAGCTAACTGGATGTGATATGTTTATACATGATGATTTAGTCAAACAACTAGTTGGACCTGTTGTGATAGGAAGTGAACAAAATTGCAAGTGTACTTATTGATGAGCTACCAATGAGGTATGGTTTGAATTTATTTCAATTCATTTTGAATCTAATGAAGATTATGTGCTTGGTATAGGAAAGCATGCAAATGCCTAGTTCGGTTGGTTGAAACTGACTACAAGAATTAGCAACAACAACAAAAAGGAGTTGGAACGGGAAACAATATGTTGTTCAAGCACTTCAAGATCAGGGCCATTGTGGGACACTAGTACCCAATAGTGTCCATTAATTTCCATGAGCATGTTATGATTGATATGATGGTTTTTAGGTAGGGATATGCCTTGGTGTTTTTACCTTCCGATGCGAGGAAACCCTGCCAAGGGATGGATTGCACAGGAAAGGGGATGTTGAGGAAATTGGAAGGTGAGTGACCACACAGAAGGGGTGACTAGATTACCTGAGGGACTATGTAGTAGAGAAGGGAAGGTCGAGGATGGACTTTTTTTGGTCATTAGCATTGCCAAATGGAATCATATGCACATTGGGAGTGTGCCCTTGAACAATGAGCCAATAATTGTTCACTAAGAGGACAAGTGGCACAGGAATGTGGCACTGGACATTAGATGTAGTTTTGATTTTGGAAATGGATTATGGACTTCCTGTGAAAAAGCTGAATCCTGGTACTACTTTTGAGGTTCGAGGTGTAAGCCTTTGGATTCCCTTGTTGCAGATGCAAGCATCATATCCTTTTATTTGTTGGTTAGAGAAAATGTGCATATGTGTATATCACTATAAATATTGTATCAAGATGGATCTATAAAGCTCCATAAAAAGTATGACTATTTGCTGGTGTTGGGCCTCCAAAATGTCATCCACTTTCACCTTCATTTCCATCATTTTACCCTCATTCTGTAACTCTGCAACTTCATAACCCTACATTTAGTAACCATTTTCATAATCATATGAGTTTATCATTATTATTTTCAAAGTCATTGATCTTAACTATTTTAAGTGAATTTGTGATTAAATAGTAGGAAATTAACATATTTTCATATATCTAAAAGTGTTATGAGTTTTGTGATATTGTAGGCCTATTTGGAGATTCTAGAAGGGTCCTACTTGGCCATCCAACCACAATTTCGAATGTCAAATTCCAACTCATGAAGATTTGTGGAATAATTGTAGAAGATGTGAATCGTTAACTATGCACATTCAAAGGAGAAGAATCATGGACAATAATTTTGAGAGGGTTTGTATCTTACATTTTTAGGAGATTGGTTGTAACCACTAGAGATAAATGTGGATTTAGGAGAGGTCTAAGGATCTATATTTATTGAATAGTTATCCTTAATTTTTGTATAAATAGGAGTGCACCCTTCATACAAAGGGTTGTTAATTGTAAGTACTTGTAGATAGTGGTTAGAGGTTAGAGGTAGCTAGTTGGAGGTTTCAAGTTCCATCAAAGATGTAATTTGTAAAGTGAGGAGAGATAATTCTTGTAATATCTTGTAACTTCATCTTTATGAAATACATATTGATACCTTCATCTTCAACATGTGATAGTTGTTCTGTGTGCTTGCTGAGGAATGGAGGGCCCCCATCAACCATGATTTTCACAAATTTTTACATATTGGTAACATAGTGTAGTTACTTTATTTCATTTCAATTCAGCTAGTGTGTTTTCATTTTATGCAAGTGTGTTTATCCTTTCAGAAAGTGTGATTTCAATTATGCAAGTGTGATTTCAATTTCTTTATGTTTGGTTTGGTTTGGATTAGATTGATTTAATTAACTTTGTAGTTAGTTTTAATTGCATTAGATTAATCTATTCTAATAAATAACCACCTAGTACATGTAATACAAGTATACCTCATCAGTTCTATGAACCCCGAGTTGACAATTAATGGTAGGGATTTAACTCACAATTAAATCACCCAACAAATTGTTGAAGAAAATGTGAATGAGTATGTGGTTGTTATAGTAAATACCATAATGAGTTGTGTTTTAAAGCTCCAGTAAATGATATGTTTGTCATGTTTTCAATGGTGGTCATTGTAAATACTGCAAAGAGTTGTGTTATAAAGCTCCATGGGAGGTATGTTTTGTTTTTAGTAGTCTTGTTGTTCGTAGGTATCATTGAACACCGAGGATGGTGTTTCGCCAAGGGGGAGGGTTCTATAAAAACCCTAATTACAAATCCATGTAATAAAGTAAATAAAGGAAAAATAAGACCAAGGTCATAGGACATGAATTCCAAGTTGAATGTTGGGAAAAACATCCTAGTGTGGGTATTCATTTGGTTTATTATGGCTAATGAAATTGACAAAGGAAAAGGAAAAGGCTTTGAAAAGGAAGAAGGAATTATTTGGAATTTTATTTATGAAAATAATGGAAATTAGGGGAAAAGGAAGGTGAAAGGTCACAGGTTGCATGTGAGTGTTTTACATCAAAATGACCCCCTCATCAGCTTAGAGGGGAAAGACATGATAGCTGAAGAAAATACCAAGATCACAAGCTTTGTTTCCATACTAACACAACATGCTTTATAAAGCTTCTCTATAAGCCTAAGAGATAGTTAGTGACCCTACTAACTCTACTTGTTGGTTCGAGGACAACGTTAGTGGATCCTAATGAGAATCTATAGGTCAAAGGAGCGAAGTCACTCATAAATATATCTATATTCCCTCCTAAATCTACTCAGAAATGCAAGGAAACATCTAAAGTTCAACCTATTTGTGGGATTTCTAATCCTAATGAAGCAGGCAAATGGGAAAGAGCTCAAAAGCATGGCAACATCATTTCTTTTACCTTAAGAGACTCATGGAGGAACTTGGCAACCCTAACTCAATTGCTACATAAGAAAATCTAGGGATATGGTGATAGAGATCAGATCATTTGAAAGGATAGCTTACTTGATTGTTCAGCATAGTCTCAAATCTAAGCATAAGAATTTGGTAAGAAGGGAGAGAGAGAGAGAGAGGAGCTGGAGGGGTAAGGGAAGGATGATGCAACAAATGGTTGTAATCACTCTTCCAACATTAATATAGAACTGTAGTTGTACTGTCTACTCCGTGGTGTTGGTACTATCATTCATTTAGTTGTTTGTCCAATACTTTTTAACATGAGTAGCTTAGTTATGTGTAACTAGATGTCTTTTATATATTCATGTATTAGTTATCAAGGTTGTGTGCTATGATTATGCTTGTCTCTTCTATGTGTAGGACTTAATCTGGAGCCGGCTCAAGGGACTTCCACCTAGCTACATTGTGCTCTCCAGCAAATCTACATGGAGGTTTGAGGTAATGAATCTATCTTGATTTGATAGTTAGTTATTGTTTATGGACATGAATGTAAACTTTGTGATAGTTGCAGATAATCTTATAGTCTGCCCGGGAAGACCCTTGAGGGTATCTCCATTCTCCATACATCGTTCATTTTATCCTATAGCAGAATTGGCGACTCCACTGGGGACTATACATTTAGTTCCTGGTTCACTCGGATAGTTCTCAGTTTCCTCCTCCTTCTAAGACCTCCCTATACTTCTGCATTCCTTTTCTGACCCATCAAAACCTTGTTGCATTCTTCCCTCATATATTCAACCTGGGATCTAATCCCCAAAGCCCTGTTTTGAATTTTTTTCCCACGCTAACGCAGGTTAGCAGAGTAAACAGAGCTTTATAAAGCTCTGTATCTGCACAAATAGTGCGTTAGTGGAGCCGGTAACTCTTTGTGGCCTCTACTACAGAGCATTAGTCACCCAAATCTTGATATGCAGCTGTGTCTGTAAACTCAAAGGGATGGGAAACTTTCTCATGGATTGAAAAAGGATCTGTAGTTGTATTTTGTTAGCAAGATCGGTGTCCTAAAAGAATTTTTTTTTAGGAAATAGTTTTTCTTCCATTCTTAAAAAGTTTTTATAAAGGAAAAATCAACATTTTTTTATTCATTCTTCTGCTAAGCTGGTTAAAATTTGTTTATTTTGGTTTCAAATAGTTTTTAGAAAGCATTGGAAAGATTTATGTTGGTTATGCTCATCTTATAATGACTAGGATGCATGGAAAAAATATGAATGTATGAAAGACTCTCACTGGTAGAATACAACTTATTTCATCGAATTGAATATTTTCATGCATTGTATTTTGCATGATTTTGAGTCAAAGTCCCACCACATATCATACATCAACACCCCTACTGAAGACACTAAAAATGTACACACAAAATTTACCTAAAATCAATCAGTAACTCTTTATAGATCAAACAAACATTAGTTTAGGCTAGGATCTTGGGATAGGCAATGTGAGTAAACTGCCCAAGATCAGAAACCAAAACTAGTGTCATTAAAAGAGAGAAAATTCCTTCTGCACTCATACTACTAGGACCACTCCAGTAAAAGCGAAGCTAAATACGAGACAACATCGGACTGTAAGTGAAGGTAGCCCGCATTCGCTTACAACTCCTTTGGGTATGTTGTGTATTGGGGATCCCTTTGGGGATTTTGGAGCTGAGTTGGGGACTCAGGTATTCTACCCACACAGCATACTGTCTGCGACTATGCCCCCCCTGGTAGTGTCTATGATCTAGGTATCCTTAGTGGCCATACTTTTAGGGACTTACACAAGGTGATTGGGGCTGGCTGCCCTGGTACCTAACACAGATGGACCTGTTATGTCTTCAATTTTTGGGAGGTTGCTCATCTTCATGAGAGTACTTGGCCCCTTAATCTGAGGTTCGAGCGAAGCTCTAGAGTAACCGTAACTGTAAACTTGGCCAGCCTTCTCTGTTATTCATTGAGATACTAGGTTTCATCTCCAGTGATCGGTGCTTATCAGATAGGGTCATTTCCCTCCATTTGCTGATTGATTTACTTAGTGTATTTTTTATATATTTTTAGGCACCCGAGTGTTACCATTGAGACTTTAAAAAATATCACGATAAAATTTATTGATAAAAATTAACGGTCATTGTGGCTACATCTGGCCCTCATCGTCAATCTAGACGATTGTTAGGACTTCCTCCACTCATTGTGGAAGATTCCCCGAGCTCCAGTGAACTGGATTCCCCATCTTTGGGAAACCAGTCTCTAAGATCTCACACAGAATCTGTTTGGACAATTGACGATTCAAGCTTACTCGAGGATTTATTTACTATAGGATTTCTTCCTCCCTATAACCCTCCGATCACGAATCCATTGAACCCACTCTTGGTTCGCGTGGCACCTGTACCCCCTTGTATCTTTAGTGGGAACATTTCCATCCATCTCGTCAATGACTAATGGGTCTTGAGCTTTTTGGACACTTTTGGTCCCCCACCACTTCCCTAGTCGACAGTCACTACCACACCATTGATGGCGAACCCTGTTATCCCATTTGTCCCAGGTACAAACCCTCACATGACACCCTCCACGAGTGGAAACTAGCCTATGTCGGGTTCCACCCTTTAGTCTCAAACTCTATACGTTCGACGAGTGCTACATACAACGCTCCTTATAATGCTCAATATAGCATAGTTAGCGTGGTTCCCCTCAACCAAAAATATGGTTGGCATCCATTGTATAGTTCTAACCCCCAGATACAAGTATCTGTGAGCACTCCCAATATGCATATACCGGTCGGGAACATAACAGTTCCCCCTTCATTTTCAGGCATGCATGGTCAGTCACTGATTGACATGGGCACTCCTTATGTTAGTCAAGGACATATGGTTAGTTCTGTGGTGGGCGGGAATCCTCAAGGAGGTCCCAACCAATCCATGGGGGCAAACAATTTCATATGAGTCAAGGGGGCATTGCTTATCTTGGGGGAAATTCTATACCCCAGCATCACAATCCCAATGGAAATCCACATTACAATGTCATACCCTAAGGCAACTACTATACCACGCAACCTATGTATAATATTGGGACTCAAATGATGGGAGACCGCAAGGATCCTCCAGTCATATGTCATTGCCTTGGTCCAAGTTGGGGGCACCACACACTCTGCATTTCTTGGCAACATTGGATATCCCTGACTTGTACAAACTTACAAATGACCCCATCTATCATAACTTACTTTGGCAGCCAATCCTGCATAAAATACTGACAGACATCCCCAAGTTCGAAGGGAAACAATGGGAGGATCCGGGTACCCATATCACCACCTATCATCTTTGGTGTGTTTCTAACTCCATGGTGGATGATAGTATCCGATTACATAATTTTCTCTGCACCCTCACTGGCAACGCAGCCAAGTGGTACATTGAGTTACCACGTGCGTCAGTAACTACCTTCGATGCTCTAGTGATGGAATTATTAAAGAACTTCCAACAACACATCCACTATGAGACTGGGACAGATCTCCTCACCTCATTACGTTAGGATACCGCCACCCACATCTATGATCATATACATGAATGGAGACGTAGGCAGAGGTTAGTCAAAGCTTCCCTCCCAGAGTATCTCTTAGCGGACTGGTTCTGCAAGTCCCTACTCCCCTAAATCACTAAGGATGTCACATTAGGTGGTGCGGTCATAGAAGACCAATCCATACGTCGTGCCCAACACTTAGATCTGATGTATTCACAGTCTGGCACTCTTTATGACATAATCCCCAATACCCCTCGTAACTCCAATGCTTCTGCTACTCAGCACCCTCCAGCACATGCCGATGGGATTATCGATGCAACATCTAGGGTTGTTGTAAAACAACTTAGCGATCACATTTCCCAGATGTTAGTGGACCCCTTTACCAAATCGACTGCTCTTCCTACCACCGTGATAAAATCTGTGCAGTCTACGCAGAAACCCAGTGGTAAGAATAAGAAGAATAAGAAAAAGACCGCTCCTTCTGAGGAGCAGTCAACAAACCAGCAAAACCCAAAGCAGAAGGTTGTTGCGCCTCCTGATGATGGAAAGGATAAACCCAGCAGATTTCCTTGGAAAATCTGTGCTGAAGACCACATGACCTATCACTGCCTGCGTCTTCAGGAATGCATAGATTTCATTGCTAAAAAGGATACTGATGTCCTTAATAATCCTTTCCCCGCTCAATAGCAGCAACACCTTATTGCAAACCAACCCCAACCCCCGCAAGGGGGCAACAATGGTCCACAATATCCTTCAGCTGGTGAAGGATCCTCTACTGTTTACACCTTTGAAATGGTAGATCTACAAACAAGAGCCAAATCCTATGGAGCTCCTGTCACTCATGCAGAGGAACCTTCCTCAAGTAAAAACCCACCAGTGCTTAATGATTTGCATATCGAAAGGCTGGTTGCTGACCTTGTGATTCGCCCCCCTAAAAGGGCACTTCGATGCACAATACACAATACATTTGCATGTGCTGCCCAAAACTACAACATTGTAGAAGACTTGGCACAACCGCCGTCGGCTATGTCGCACTCGAAGTATTATAAACATGTCCAGTGCAAAGGAAATATTTTCTTTCGAATATTGGTTGTATCGACCCACAGGATTCCATGCTTGTAATTTTCGACATGGAAAAGTGTAAACCTTCCCTTTCCCACCAGCTTGCATTTCAAGTGAAATTTTTTTCGAAAGGTAAAGGTATACATAGAACTGTCATCGATGAAGGTGCTTCTACTTGTGTCATGTTGGCTCCATGTTGGCTCGCTTTGGGTTCTCCAATCCTATCCCCGCTGTCGAATTCCTTAAAGCCTTCGAAGACCACACTTTCATCCCAAAAGGTTACCTAGCTAGCTACCCCATCACCTTGTATGGGAAAACAGTAATGGTGGACATAGAAGTCGTAGATAAAAAACTTGACTATAATCTCTTGCTGGGTCACAGTTGGACGTATGCCATGATGACCATTTTATCTACTGTCTTTTGCATCATCCTATTTCCATTAGATGGAAAGGTAGTCACAGTGGACCAATTGTCCTTTTGCACCCCTGATTATTCCCAATTACCAAGCGGCTTTGTACCCCTAGTAGGTGGTGTACTGAACTCTTATGTTAGTATTGGTACCGGTCTATTGAAGGCTTCTTCCTTGATGGGTTGTTTCCCTCTTCAGCTGCCCAAGGTTTCACAGGCGGTCAATATGCTTTCATCCATTTCTCATGAACAGACTGATCCATGGATCCTACCAGCTCCTTCAGACATTGACACCTACGGAGATCAAATGCCGTCGTCACGAGCTGAATTGGCCTACTAAGCCATTCAATCTGCATCCGAATCTCCGGTCACTTTGGTTACAGCCAACAATACCACTGCCCCTCCCATAACTGCTCCTTCTTTTGATCCACTCAATCAAGTCCTACCTATAGACGAAGCTAGTAGAGAAATAATGAGTTTAGAAGAGTGACCTTGAGAGGACTTGCACCATCATGTTTTGATATCTGATTCGGACATGATCCCTCTTCAAATCCTGTCACCTGACATATTAGAAATCATTTCCTCATCCTATACGACTATCCAAAATTTGGAGGCAGAAGGAAACATGGGAAATATTTCAAAAACATTGCTTATCGATATTTCTGTCAAGACAGGCATCATGGAAAACATCCAGATTGGAGCGAATTGCAATCCTGAGGAAATTGCAAGCTTCACCTGCCTTTTTAAGGAATTTCGCGATGTATTTGCCTGGTCTTATCAGGAAATGCCCGGCATAGATCCATCTATTCTCGAGCATGAGATTAAACTTTACGATAATGCTAAACCTATCCATCAAAGGCTTCGACGATCCATCCCCGCAAAATGGCAGCCATCAAAAATGAGGTGGAAAAGTTGTTACATGCTAGTTTTGTCTATCAAGTTCCTCTAACGGAATGGGTTTCCAATCTAGTTCCTGTTGATAAGGAACAAGGAACCATTCGTGTATGTGTTGACTATCGAGACTTGAATGCCATGTGTCCCAAGGATAATTATCCGACACTGTTCATCGATCAAATCATCGACAATTGTGCTGATTGTGAATCATCGTCATTCATGGATGGATTCTCAGTTACAACCAAATTGCTATAAAACCCAAAGACCAACACAAAACTGCCTTCGTTTTCCCAGGGGGAATCTTTGTCTATCGAAAAATCCCATTCAGTTTAAAGAATGCTAGAGAAACTTTTCAAAGAGCCATGGACTACGCATTTCATGATATCAGGCATATCGCTCAAGCTTACTTGGATGACCTTCCAGCCCATTCCAAGCAACGAACACAGCATCTAAACCGTTTAAGAGCCATCATTCTTAGGTGTCGGTTTTACGACATACATTTGAATCTGCAAAAATTCGTTTTCTTCCTCGAGTTAGGATGCTTACTTGGATTCATTATCTCCAAGTATGGGATTAGGGTTGATCCTGATAAGGTAAAGGCAATTACTCAATTGCCTGAAACACAATCCGTTCTACAACTCCAACATTTGTAAGGGAAAGAAAATGTTTTACGACAGTTCATCGTAAACTATGCTGAGTTGATGAAAGGCTTTAGGCACCTACTTAATAAGGGAGTGTCGTATCTATGGGATGATCAAGCTCAATGATCATTTGATGCCTTGAAAAAGGCACTTATATCAACCCCACTCCTTAGCACTCCCAACTATGGCCGTGACTTTCTTCTATACCTGGCAGCCTCGCCATCCTCTCTCAAAATGGTCTTGGTTCAAACTCATGATGACCGTAGTGAACATGTGATCTATTATCTATCAAAAGGCCTGGTTGGGCTTGAACTCAGATATTCACATGTGGCAAAGTTATCATTGGCAGTAATCTTTGCTGTCAACTGATTCTGACACTACATCTTGCTGCGACAGACTAGTGTCATTGCCTTGGGGAATCCCCTGAGACACATTTTGTCTCGTCAAGTAATTGGAGGAAAATATTCCAAATAGACCATGATCCTCGAACAATTTGATTTTGTTTTCACAGCTGCCAAGGAAAAGAACTCCTTAGTCTCCACCAAACTTTTGTCGGACCTTCCCATTGTCGATCCTAACGAGATAGCCCACGATCCTCTTCTGGATGAAGTTGTCTATCTTATTGACACTACTGACCCTTGGTACGATGACTTCTTGTCTACCTCCAAGCTCAACGGTTTCGCCCCGAACTATCGTCAGGAGACCGTCGTCGCATCCGCCACCAAGCATGACACTATTTGGTGATTAACGATACGTTATATCGTCATGGCGTGGATATAGTTCTTCGATGTTGCCTCACTAATGATGAGGTGGAACATGTTTTAAATGATTGCCATGCTGGGGCATGTGGCGGTCATCTTTCTAGCATATCTACTGCACATAAAATTTTGTGCACAGGCTATTACTAGCCGACCTTGTTCAAAGATTATGTCAAGGCCATCCAGAAATGCCATCCTTGTCAAGTATTCACAAAAAAAATGTGTGCTCCTCTAGCCCTACTACACCTGGTTATCTCCATCGACCCATTTGCCAAATGGGGGATAGAATTCATAACTTAAAATCTCATTTCCTCTGTGGGACACAACTATATCATTGTAGTTGTGGACTATTACACAAAATGGGTCGAAGCCCTTCCCACCTACTGGGCCGATGGGGAAACCGTGGCACTATTCTTGTTTAATCAGGTTATCTGTCATTTTGGTGTACCCTGCACGATCATTACAGACCATGGATCTCATTTCCAGAATCACATGATGTCTAACTTAACATCGTTGTTAGGTTTTCGTCAGGATCAATCATCCTCCTACTACCCCCAAGCTAATGGTCAAGTAGAGGCCATCAATGGCATCTTAAGAACCATGATCCATAGGTTGGTAGGATATCATAAAACCAATTGGCATCGAATGTTATATTCGGCGCTATGGGCATACTAAACTTCAGTAAAAACTGCCACAAGCTTTACTCCTTTTCAACTAGCTTACGACCTGGAAGTAGTTTTACCAATAGAGTGTCAGATCCCTTCCCTGTAAATATCCGTTCAACTCCTTCCTGACACTACTACTGAAGAAGAATGCTTGTTTTACCTCAATCAACTGGATGAAACCCATCGAGATGTCGAATTGGCACTCGAGGCCCACAAGCGCCGAGTAAAAGCTTAGTATGAAAAAAAAGTCAAGTGTCGGTCTTACCAAGAGGGAGATCTTGTTTTTCTCTATGATCAAAAACATGACCTCTTAGGGGTAGGAATTCTTCAACCCTTATGGCTAGGTCCCTATGTCATCAAGAAAGCCCTCTCAAAAGGGGCATATGAACTTCAGGACTGGGAAGGATTCCTACTCACTGAGCCCAGAAATGGGCTCTATCTGAAAGAGTATTATGCCTAGTATTGCGCTGGGCATGTGCTTTGTAATTTTATGTATTTATAATTTTTGCTTCCCTTTTTTATGCGATTTGATTGTTTTGGTATTTATTGGAGTATTTGTCTCATACGTCCTTCTCGCAATGCAGATGTCTTCATTACCCTTACCATACATAGGATATGTGGATGGTGCCAATAATCACACACTGCACATTTCATCAGTTGCTGGGTCATCTACACACCTGAGTCAGAACTGTTTTGTTCCAGAGGAGTCTTTCTGGGTACCGCCACCAACAATATTTTTGAGTACATGTCCGTAATTTCACTTCTCACTGAAGCGTCATTAAGGGACATCTCCAATCTAGTGGTCAGGTTAGACTCTCAGCTATTTATTATGCAATTGACAAATCATTATCACATTCGTAATACAACCTTGTTGTGTCATTATTTAAGGGTACGAATCTTGGAACGTCAATTTGAAGTAATCACATATGAACACATTCCTAGAGAATTTAATACAGTTGCTAATTTATTAGCAAACTATGTGTTAGATTGGAATATGTCTCATTCACTATAGAAGCATGCATGAAAGGTAAAAATTTACAGAGTTAAAAATTTTACAAAAAAACGTTTAAAAACATTTACGCCATCAAAATAAAAAAATGTCTGTATATATATAGATATATATAGATATATATATAAAACAGTGTTTTACATCGAAATATTCCAAAAATTGGATGTTTTAAGTACAAAATGGCTACTAAGCCTAGCTGCAAACACCCATTGGCTATGCCAAAACACCTGTTAAAATTATCCTACTGCTCCTGAAATGCTAAAACCACTCTAGTTATCCTCCGAAGAGGAACCAGAAACCGCTCAGGTACACCGACTATGTGTCGTTGCATATGAGCGAGAATCTCCCTCATAGGAAGGAGGGGGACACCCATGCTCAAGCCCGCCAGGTTCCTCAGAACCTCACGAAGATTGTTGGCATCACCCCCCCAGTAGGTAGTTGGCCTCCTCGTCGCATATGGCGGGGTTCGCTTGCAGGTCGTAATAGTGCCACATCTATGTTAAGCATAAAGCTTCATGTCAGTACTTGTTCACCCATAAAAACATTACATAAACATTCAAAAGCTAAAAAATACTTGAAGTACTTTCAAAAATCATTCTCACCTTGAGGACCCCAGTTGGTCCCGAGCAGCAGAATCAAGTCAAGGTCACCGGTGAAGTCCATGCCCTCATAAGCATATTCGTTAATCATCATGATTTGGCCACGAAGCCACGGGAAGAAATCTTCCTCGAAGAAATGTCGGATCGGTCCTCCTCTTATGCGAGGATCGAGTGATGACCATCGCCCCTGTCTTGGGTCCATCGGATCAAAAGGACCTAAGCTCATCCTTGGGTGCATAACAAGGACCCTCTTAAGAATGAATGAGAGTATGAGAGTACCATACCCAAAAATTTGTTGGGTTCGAGTCTTGCATGCAATTAACTTTTCCTTCAACTAGCGAAGCACTGCTTCACACCAATTGAACATCTATGGCTAGACACAGTCAACTGCAAGCAACAGTTGGGCCTTTGTTGCAACGTGGGGAGCCTTTGACCCCACCAAGCACACAATCAACCATAAAATGTCCCTCATAGACCTGGACCTTATCCTCTCTATGGGGACTTTGTTGCTGAGAAGTCCACTCTCAAGGATGCAGTAGGATTGCACCATCTCTAGGGTAGATCGTGGATTAGGCCTACCCCTGTAAGGTTTTCCTGTGCCCCACGACACAACAGACCAGTTAAAAAGTATATTTCATCACGATCAATAGCCAGCTCATGATCTACAATCTTGAACACTTGCTCATGTTCATCCCACCACTGGGTAATCCATCTCAATAAATCCTCCTGCCCTTTCATCAGCTCCAACTTTGCATACTTCAATAAACCACAGCGGCGCAAAGCAAGTATGCATGCTTTCGCATAAGCAATTCCTGGCTATCATGGGCCCGTTCTCTCCATAGGATAGTCATTATGGCCTGAAACCTGTGCAAAATAACCCTAAAATCAGTCAAAATGGGGCAATACAACTCCAGGAATCATTGCATGAGGTTAAACTGCACCCTCAAGCTATAACGCTCCCCCCAGTGGTACACAGGGAGGATTAATTCCCTCCAGCAGGTCATATAGGGCATTTAATTCTCCCTACAGGCCATCTAGAGGGTGTTAGTGTGCAAATACTGCTTTAGGGCACCTCAGATCTGCAAGAATCCACCCCAAAAACTGATAAGAAAGGTTAAGAAATGTATAGAGAAAGGTTTTAGCCTCTACCTGGGACTGAAGACACGTCGAATGGTTGCCCGGATCTCCTGCAATGGTCCATGGAAAATTTTCTCCTCTTTGGCTCCAAAATTCTCTCACAATTCTCAAATAGTGAAAATGGTGAATGTGAAAACTCAAAGAATTTCCTTATATTTATTTTTGGAGACATGATTTATTGAAATCATTAAAGAGGAAGTAGTCCATTCCCCATGATTTTTTATCATGCATGAACCCATATGGATAGGAATTGCTGCTTTTTTATACTTTTTTTTTCCACTTTTGATGAAAGTACCCTCGGGAATGAAAAGCAATAAAGCACTACATGCAATTCTCAATGAGCCCTTTTCTTTTATGGGATATTTTCTCGCTCTCAAAAACTGGAAAATCCCTGAGTTTGTCATCGTTGGACTCGTTAAACACATGCGACGGTGGTCCGAGCAACTCTTTTTCGCTCTTTTTCTAGCTAATTAAACTGAAAAAGATCATTAGAGCATTCTTTTTAGACGCTTTTTCTCGCTCATAAAACTGAAAAAATCCCGAGGTTTTTTTCTTTAGGTTCATTAAAATTTGATAAATATGGCCCGAGCATTCTTTTAGGTACTTTTCTCGCTCGTTAAACTGAAAAATCCCGAGTTTTTATCACCGGGCTCGTTAAAAATCTATGGCAACAACGAGAGCACTTGCTTTTTTGGGACCATTTCTTACTCTTAAATCAAAAAATCCCCGAGTTTTTCCCCTTCTTCAGGCTCATTAAATCTACAAAGAAGGAATGAGCAGTTCTTTTCCCTCTTTTTCCTTGCTCACTAAACTGAAAAATATACCTTGAGTTTTCTTCATTTGACTTGTTAAAATTTGATGAAGGTATTGAGTTTTTCGTCACGTGACTCATTAAAAATTCACAACGAAAAATGAGTTTATTCCGTCTCCTCGTACTCGTAACAAAATGAGGTCAACATCTATTGAGCATAGGTTTCTCTTTATCCGGATTCAATAGATTAACTCACGGAAAATTAACAGATCCGAGTATACTATTAACTCTTTTTCGCACCTGGTTAACAACTATGACAAAGGGACCACCCTGGATTCATTCTTTACGATCTTTTGAAACTCTCTAAATATGAAAAGACCACTGAGTTGTCTCGTCTAGATTAATTAAATTAAGCAGATGAGGTATATAGTCACTCTTTGTACGACCCTTTTCAGACTCTCAAAACATGAAAATATCGACGAGTTTGCATGTCTGGACTCATTAAACTAATCAGATAGGGCATAGAGTCTCTGTTTTTGTGGTCCTCTTCAGACTCTTAAAATATGAAAAGATCGATGAGTTTACCCGTCTGGACTCACTAAACTAATCAGACAAGGAAAGTGGACAATACAAATATATTCACTATTAGAAAGCATGGTTTGGTAGCAGTCGTTCCCTTGAACATGGCACTCCCTCAGATAAACCTTCCTTATGATGGCCTCTCAATATCTATCCTACCATCATATGAGTTTAGCCTTAATACCCTGATGTTCTTGCATCTCTGTATCCTAACACTCTTTGGTGTTCATGAGTCTAGTGTTGCATGGTTAAAACCGTTATCGTGCCTTCTCTTGTTCAAGGGTTAACCTTTCATTTCCTCCATCAACCCATCAAGCATATTCTTTCATCATGCCCTTTGTCATTTAGACCCAATGCTCAAAGTTTCCTCAAAAAACAAATCATTCTTGTCCAGTTTCGTGTCGATTGATGTAGGACACATTATTGCCTACCTTTCGACAGGTATCTTCCTATCGACTTCAACACTCTATCTAGGAAGACAACCCAAAAACACATTCAGTGCCTTGGTACTTGTAGACATTAGTGGCAGGTCACCACGTGTTTGATCAATAGTTCTCATTATTGGTTCCTGGTTAAGCAATTCTACAAGTGTTCAATGACAAAAACATCTTTCACACTCACTAGATTTCACTGTGAATGTTGGAGACCATCACCATTATTGGTGGCCTTCCTCGCGTCTGTTAACGGTCTCCATTATTGACTAGTAATCAGATGATTTTGTTAATGTTTGACATCAACACATATATTAACATGTATCAATCTATGTTGTTCGGTGAAGCGGAAATCAAGACCTTGGATAGAGGCTTGCATCACTCAGCCTTGTTTACTCTCCAAGTTGCGTATATTGTTTTTTGGTGACAACTCATCAGAATGATCCTATTACGACATAGGATCTACATTTTTCTTATCAACGGCCAATATCGTCATATCTCTTTGATGAGAAAATCACTCTGACATAGCTACTGAGTGTGGGAATTCCTGACTTTGGACATGATTTTAGTTTTTTTATATATGTGTGTTGTATTAGATTTCCCGTACTGCCCGAAGCTCTGATCCTCTCTCTCTTTTTGTCAAAGAAGGAAAATTACAATTAAGTAAAGTATTTCAGCCATCGTCGTAGCCTCTAATCTCATACTTTAGGGGGCATCTATTATACAACAAAATTACCCCCTCAATTGCTCAAAGGGGAAAGACATGATAGCTGAAGAAAAGACCAAGATCACAAGCCTTGTTTCCACACTAAAGAAAAGACCAAGATCACAAGCCTTGTTGGCTAAACACTGACAACATGCGTTATAAAGCTTCTCTGTAAGCCTAAGGGAGTGTTAGTGACCCTACTAACTCTACTTGTTGGTTCGGGGACAATGTTAGTGGATCCTAATGAGAATCTAGAGGTCAAAGGAGCGAATTGACTCATAAATATAACTATATTACCTCCTAAAACCACTCAGAAAAGCAAGGAAACATCCAAAGTTTGACCAATTTGTGGGATTTCTAATCCTAATGAAGGAGGCAAATGGGAAAGAGCTCAAAAGCATGGCAACATCATTGCTTTTACCTTAAGAGACTCATGGAGGAACTTGGCAACCCTAACTCGACTGCTACATAAGGAAAGCTAGGGCTATGGTTGTAGAGGTCAGATCATTTGAAAGGATAGCTTACTTGACTGTCGAGAATAGTCTCAAATATAAGCATAAGAAGTTGGCAAGAAATGAGAGAGAGAGAGGAGCTAGAGGGGTAAGGGAAGGCTGATGCAACAGATGGTTGTAATCACTCTTCCGACATTAATATAGAACTGCAATTGTACTATCTACTCCGTGGTGTTGGTACTATCATTCATTTAGTTGTTTGTCCAATACCTTTTAGCATGAGTAGCTTAGTTATGTGTAACTAGATGTCTTTTATATATTCATGTATTAGTTATCAAGGTTGTATGATGTGATTATGCTTGTATCTTCTATGTGTAGGACTTGATCTGGAGTCGGCTCACTGGACTTCCACCTAGCTGCATTGTGCTCTCCAACAAATCTACACGGAGGCTTGAGGTAATGAATCTGTCTTGCTTTGATAGTTAGTTATTGTTTATGGACATGCATGTAAACTTTGTGACAACTATAGATAATCTTACAGTCTACCAAGGGTCCCGGGAAGACCCTTGAGGGTATCTCCATTCTCCGTACACCGTGCATTTTATCCTATAGTAGTGAGGAGGAAAATGAAGAAAAAATAATGGAAATTGAAGAAATTAGAGGCCTCATTGATAAAAAGGCTTCTGAGGATCAATTCATGGCCTTTTAACAATTTTTGGGTGGATCCCTCTCTCCATTCTCTCTCTCTTACACTTAGAGTATTCTTGGAGCACTCTAGCATTGGAG
Organism: Pinus tabuliformis; assembly: GCA_031772625.1. Taxonomy (NCBI): domain Eukaryota; kingdom Viridiplantae; phylum Streptophyta; class Pinopsida; order Pinales; family Pinaceae; genus Pinus; species Pinus tabuliformis. The sequence goes on from CM062813.1 coordinate 298,747,103, forward strand.
TAAAGAAAGGAAAAGAAATAAAAAAGGGAAGCAAAGATCAAGCAAGGAAAAGAGAGATCAAGCGACTACATCGGGTATACTTGTAGGTATAAAGTTGTATGCATGATTTCCTTACTAGTTTTGGCATGCATGGTACATGCATGTGTGTTTTTGGTTCTCTTGTTGTCATTGGCATGGGATTTTCCAGGTGTGATAGTGGTTTTTCAGCCTTGCCTTGCCATTTTCGGATACCCATGGTGTGATGGGGTTCTCTTATTTATTTGAGCTAGACTGCCAAATGGATTCGAAGCTGAGTGGGTTGGTCTAAGGTAAAATCACAAGGCCTAGGAATCGCTTGGAAGGATATATGATAAATCCTAGTTGTGAATACCCTTGCTGGGCCTAGTAATACTTTGACCAGTAATAGTGGGATACACAGTAAATCCTAGAGGGTGGAGACCTCGTTGGGCTTAGGAATCCCTTGGTCGGTAATGGAAGGATACACAATAAATCCTAGAGGGGGGATACCTCATTGGGCCTAGGAATACCTTGACCGGTAATGGTGGGATACACAATAAATCCTAAAAGTGGAGACAAACAAAATTCTCACCATTTAGGTGGAGAGATCTAGAGGCATCCATGCTTGTTTAGGGCCTAGTGATCCATTGACCGGTATATGGCAGGATTGCAGTAAATCCTGAAGTGCATGTTTGTTGTTTGGGCTTAGGAATCTCTTGGCAAGAAACACAGTAAAGCTTGAGGAAGCCTTTATTGGTTCTATTGTGATACCCACATTCATACTTGGAATATGGCATGGGGGTGATTAGCTGAAAGAAATATTTGGTTCAGTCCCAATCTATGGTCGAGTGGTATGTGGAAGTCCCTGACTTGGTTGGATTTTTCATATGTTAATAATATATCTTTTCCTCTTATGTTTTAGGTGTAAACATACTTGTTATTGTGTGGCTTTATTGGTTGTTCTATCATTGTTGTTATGTTGGTTATATGCTAGTTATAAGCATGGTAAATGACTAACTTCGGTTATGGCTCTTAACGCGTTTTGATTAGTAAGTGAATGGATATTGAATGCATTTCCTAATATATGTTATTGCAAATATTATGAGAAGGCACTAGAACTTCTTGGTGAATTTTAGATACGTATCAGATCTTTATGTTTAGATATGCATTTATAGCCTGTAGATTACATGTTCCTCATGTGTTTAACAAAATGTCTGTCATGGTTAGGATTGGTTAGGTCAAGTCCTTCATCAAGTTTTGTGTTAGAGTCTTTGTCTTGGTGTCATTTACTTTCTTGGAAAGTATCATCAAGTTATGGGTAGTGGTCTGGAGACTACCCTAAAAAAGTGGCTTAAATCTTGTAGTCTTTGGCACAAAACTGGTTGATTAAGACTATAGTCTCTCCCTTACATGAATGTGGGAGATACTGGAGGATTTTAGTCACATGGAGGCCTTGTCATGGGAGCGACGAGGGGTTTAGTTTAGTGAAAGGCTAGGTTAACTAAGGGGTTGGGCACCTGGAGTGGTGGATTAGCTCCTAGGGGTCTTGTAGCACTTGAGGGAGGTTTGTAAAGTGTTGGCTCATTGGTTCCAATTCCTTAACTACAATTAGGGAGTTATATAATATCATAGAAAATCACATGTTTACCCTAGTGGAACAATTAGCTTAGTTAAATGTGGGAGGAGGGCATTATAGAGTAGTATCTAGAACCTAGAAGTGTACTTAGCATCCCTATCTGACACAGTCTTCTTCGGAACAACATGCAAACTCACTACATCTATGATGAATACTTGTGCTACATCATTAGACAAATAAGTAGACTTCACTGGAATGAAATGTGCTACCTTTGTCAACCTGTCAGCCACAACCATGATGGAATCATGTTGCCTAGTTTTCCTCAGAAACCCTGTAATGAAATCCATGGAAATGACCTCCCATTTCCACTCTGGAATTGAAATCAACTGTAGTAATCCATTTGGATGATTAAATACTAAATTTACCTGTTGACAATCTAAGCATCAGGCCACAAGCTCTGCCACTTCCTTCTTCAGATTCAACCAATAATATAACTTCTTCACTGTTGTAAATGTCTTCTGGTATCTTGGGTGACCTGAATACGATTTTGCATGAAATTCTTGCAAGCTAGTCTTCTCGATCTCGTTGTCATTCGACACATATATCTTGTCCCTAAATATAGCCAAACCATCTGCTGTAAGACGATAATCCACATCCTGATCACCTGTACCCTACTGTAACTTGTGCATAAGCTCCCTACACCTATCATCCTACTGTCATGCCTGTAATATCTAATCCTGTAAGTTTTTCCCATAAGAAATCATAGTTGCTATATGATTCACCTACACTCTCCTAATAAGAGCATTTGCAACCTTGTTCTCCTTACCTTTGATGTACATGATCTCAAGGTAAAATTCACTAATCATTTCCAACCATCTAGCTTACCTGACATTCTAATTCGGTTGTTCAAATAAATACCTCAATCCACTATGATCGCTCATCAGTACAAACCTCCTTCCAAGAAGATAGTGTCTCCACATCTTCAATGCATGGATGATTGCTTCCAAATCAAGATAATGTGTCGGATAATTCTGCTCATGCTCATTCATTTTTCATGACTCGTAGCACACTATATGTCCTTCTTGCATTATGACTCCACCAAGTCCTCTCTTGCAAGCATTTGTACACACCAAAAACTATTTCTCTCGATCTACGATCTTTAAACATTTGTCAACAACTGCTTCAATTGCTCAAAATTGGTTGCGCATTCCTTTGTCCATTCAAATTTCTTACCTTGCATCTATAGTGATGTAATAGGATATGCAATCTAAGAGAAGTTCGTAATTAACCTTCTATAATAACCTGCTATCCCCATAAATGATCTCACCTCACCCACATTTCTAGGAACTTCCCACTCCATGATAGCTCTTATCTTCTCTGGATTTACTGTTATACCTTCCTTGGCAACCACATGCCCCAAGTAATGTACCTTTGTCTGAAATAAACTAAATTTACTAAGCTCAGCATACAATTGATCCTCTCTCAGTAATCTCAATACTACTACTATGTGTTCAACATAATATTCCTCATTCATAGAATATATCAATATATCATCAATGAATACAATGACGAAATTGTCTAGATAAGGACGCAACACACTATTCATCAAGCACATAAAGGTAGCTAGAGCATTAGTTAAACCAAATGGAACTACAAAAACTCATAATTCCCGTACCTAGTCCGGAAAGCAATCGTATTCACACCCTGATATTTAATGCATACCTAATGGTATCTGAATCTCAAGTCAATCTTCGATAACTCTATTGCTCCCTTCAACTAGTTGAACAAGTCATCAATCCTCAGTAACAGATACCTGTTCTTGATGGTCACCTTGTTCAACTTCCTATAATCAATGCATAACCTGAGAGTACCATCCTTCTTTTTCACAAACAACACTAGTGCACCCCAAGGCAATACACTTGGCCTAATGTATCCCTTGTCAAACATTTATTTCAACTACAACTTCAACTTTACTAACTTTGGTGTGCTCATCTTGTATGGTGCCTTTGATGTTGGTGCTGCCCTTGGTACCAAATCAAATCCGCTGCCTTGATGTCTCTAACCCTCTTTACATCTTCCCACCATATGTCTGCTTTCCCTTTGAGGCTACAAATAACCATTATGGCCTTCATGTTCTTAGTGTAATCATGTAGCTCAAAGAACTTTTTCATCTCCAGTAACCATGCCTCTGCATACTCTGTCTTATTTAAATCCCCTTCAAATGTAGGTGGCTTTGATTTCTTGAAATCATCTGGAAAATATCCCCTGTCACTCCTCCTGTAAGGATGATAACAGTTATGACCATGGTACCTATCATAACTAGAACTAGAATAGAACATGTTTTCATCACTCATCCTATCTGACATATCCAAGAACCTTCCATATGTGATCGTTTCATCCCTATCCGAACTATGTCCACCATAAGATCTACTACCATATGTCCCATTAGTCTTATCCTCCTTCCCATGGCTAATTCTAAGCATCATTGTCTCTGCAATTCTGACAAACTTTTAAGGATTACTGCATTAACTTCTGCTTATTTCTCCCATGCCTGAATGATTATGTCATTATCTACTTTGCAACTTCTTATTTTTGCCTTCAAATTTCTCAATGTGTCTGCTATGTCAGAAGAGTTCCTAACACCATGTTTCTCATCTAATCCATAGGGAGAGTCTCATGAACTGTAGTCTACCATCTTGCTAGTCATCTTTGATCTTCTTCCTGCAAGTATACCATGTCATCTTAAACCAAAACATAACATAATCAACATACCTCAGTATAGTTCAGAGGAGGATATCTCATCTGCAAGATCAACTAGATTAGCACAATACATGTAAATCATAGTCATATTAGTATATAATCATCATTTCAACCATTATCTAGTTATCTTGAATGACCATACCAACCACATACCATGACCTCATACACAACAACTATAACCATGTCAATGTATGCATAATGATGTAGAGATACTGACATGCATAGCAAATGCATAACCAACATACACTCATGGCGACTACATCCAACAACAACACCATAAACTTTCACATGGAAACACAACTACAACAATGACCACCACTATGCATACACAACAAACACATAGACGACAAGAATAAAGAACACATATGTAATCAACATGTATGCATAACCAACACATTCCACCCATCCAATCCAAGGGTTAAACCATGCTATGATACCACTCTATAACACCATCCTCCCACATTTACACAAGCTAACTGCTCCATTAGGGTAAACATGTGATGGAGAGTTACTATGATGTGATTCAACTCTCCATCTATAGTTAAGGAAGTGGAATTGACAAGGCAAGACCAATATCACCTTCCTAAGGAGCTACAAAACCTTTAGGAGACAACCAACCCTTCCAGGTGCCTAACCCCTCAGACAACTTGTCATTTTTTTGAGCTAGACCCCAAGTTGCTCCATTCAAAAGCTATGCATGTGACTGAAGCCCTCCAGTCACTCCCACAAGGAGGCATGCATGTGACTGTGACCTTTTTAGGCAGTTCTGAGCCAACAACCCCAAATTTTGTGCCACTTTTTCAGGGCTAGTTCTCGAGCCTCTGCCCAAAAATTCATGAAACTTCTAGAAACAATAAATAAAAATGAATTAAGGCTACTAATGCAAACATTGGTACAAGGAATTGACCTAACCCTTAATAGCCATGACATGCATTTTTTCAAACATATCATAAACATGTCATCTACAGGTCATAACAATAGATCTAAGCATAGGGGTCTCATACTTATTTGAGAATCGTCAAGAAGAATTGATGCCTTATCATGATAAATTCATTATCATCTATTAGATCATATATTCATTCACAATTCTTGTAGGAATCAAATCATGACGAGAACCATAACAAAGGTCTGTCATAAACCATGCTTATAACTAGCATATAACCAACAAAATAACAAGGATATAACAACCATGAAAACCACATATTAACAAGTACATTTACACATGAAATACCAAAGGAAAATTATCTCTTATTAACATATGTAAGTCCAACCAAATTAGGGACTTCCATGTACCACTCGACCATAGATTGGATTGAACCAAACATTTCTTTCAGCCAATCACCCTCATGGCATATTCCAAGCATGAATGTGGAACTCACAAAAGAACCAATCAAGGCTTCCTCAGGCTTTATTGTATATCCCACCAAGGGATTCCTAGGCCTAAATAATGAACATACGTCTCAAGATTTACTGCAATCCCTCCATATACCTATCAAGGGATCACTAGGCCCTAAACAAGCATGGATTCCTCCGGATCTCTCCACCTAAACCATGAGTAATTTGTCTATCCCCATCTCTAGGCTTTATCGTGTATCCCGCCATTACCGGTCAAGGGATTCTTAGGCCTACGAATTCCCCACCCTCTAGGATTTACCATGCATCCCGCCATTAATAGTCAAGGGATTCCTAGGCCTAATCAAGGGTATTCACAACTAGGAATTACCGTACATCCCACCAAGGGATTCCTAGGCCTTGTGATTAATCCTGAGACCACCCCACTCAGCTTCGAATCCATTCAGAAATCTAGCTCAACCAAAACAAGAGAACCCCATCACACCATGGTTATCCAGAAATGGAAATGAAAGGTTGAAAAACATTGTCATGGCTGGAAAAACCTATGCCAATGATAGCAAGAGAACCAAAAAAACACACGCGTGTACCATGCATGCCAAAACTAGCAAGGAAATCATACATGCAACTTGATACTTGCAAGTAATGATCCAAAATGGATCTTGGATAGACTTCTAAGTCTAAATTGTTCCTCATATAGGAAGATGAAAGTCCAAGGATGCTCCTAGAAATAGTCCCATTGTGTAGATCCTTTCATTCTGAATCTATCGCAACTTGAATGGGATGAAATGGACTTCGGGTAAAGAAGTTATTGCAGAAAGAAGGTTGCCTTTGTCCTTTGAAAAAAGAGGCATTTCTTCTAAAAATGGGCTAAAGGCCTTATAAAGGAAAATCGCATAGGAAGGGTTAAGTGGAGGACTTAAGGCAAGGGTGGAAGGAACTCCCAACTACGACCTCTAACTTATCGCATCAAAGGTAGGCCTTCGCCTGATATCGGGACCCCAGGCATAGCGACATGCGACTGGGCGATATGCGATATGCGATGAAGCGATTGCAATATCGGCGTTGGCGGATCAACACCAACATATGCCATGGTACAATGGAAGAACCTCTGGGCAGTAGCGAATGCGATATGTCAAGATGCGATATCGATCGTTGGATTGGGTGCGTAGATCAACGGTCTAGATTCAATCGGTGGTCGGGAGATTGGTGATCCCCAATACAAAGGGTTGATGCGATAGCGACATGCGATGCGATATCGACCATCCAATCAAGGAGCAAATCAACGGTCAGGATTTTATCAGTAATCGGTGATCCCTGATGCCAGGGCCAATGAGATTGCGATTGCAATAAGCAATAAAGCGCGGACCCGATGGGATTTAAAGACCCGGTTGCATAAAATTTTAAATTTGGTTTTTCAGGATTTCTGTGTATTCCTGTGTATTGATGTTTTTAGACCTCCTACCTATGTGATTGCAATATGCCGATGAAAGGCAGATTCGATAGGGTTTATAGGGGTGATTTCATAATGTTTGAAGTCCAGATTTCACGCCTGATAGTGAATTTCCGATAAATATCTGTGTATTGGAATTTTGTTCCATTTTCGGGTTTTCACCTGGAAGAAGGCCCTGATTCCATTGTAACAGCCCCTGATCATTGTGCCACGCTGCAAGCGGGCGTTTTGTAAACAATTATGCACTTTTAACGTGCAAAGCCACAGAGCCAGAAGCCAAAGGACCAGATGAAGAGATAGAGGAATGATTATACACGGAGAAACAGACAGGAAGCTGCAAAGCCGAAAGAATGCCTCAAAGAAGCCAGAGAGCATGATTGAGGGGCAGTGTAGGCAGCTGAGGTAGTTTTTGGAGTCGCTTGGAGGTCAAGTGAAAAACCAGAGAGCTGAAAGTTGCTTAGATAGTTGCTTGGAGGTTGAGCGAACTGCTGATAGTTCACAGAGCCAAGAGCCGAGAGCCAAGAGCTAGAGCCAGAGTCGAGAGCTAGAGCCAGAGCCAGAGCCAGAGCCAGAGCTAGAGCCAGAAAGTTGGAGACCTTCAGAGCCAGGGATAAGATGGTGTTCTAAGCCCATTGTGTTCTGTGTAAACCAATGGAGTTAAGCATGGATCTTGTAAAAGGACTTATGCCATAATCCCATAGATCCTAGACAAGTTGACTAGAGCTCAAGGAGATGTAGCCCAAGAGTTTTGGGTGAACTCCATACTAAGCTTGTTGTCTTATGGTTTGTTTACTTGTTGCATCTATTTCTATGTGTATGATGTTGTTTTCTGCACTATCTCAATGTATATGCTGCATATCAGTTTAAGTAAATAAACTAAAGGCATTTGGTCAGTTAAAAATAAACACAAGCATACACCTATTTCAAGCATTATTAATTTTGCAATTACTTAATCATAAGATCTAGGAAATATTTAAGCTTTGGAAGTGGGAGAGGTTCTTGTAAGCTTGACAAGAAGCCTTTAGTGCCCCATTTTCAGATTAGGTGGCCAGAGAGCGCACCAAAAAAATGTAGCAGTAGAGAAGTGAGTTCTCCCTTCAGGGAGCTCACAGTTGCATAGAGCCAGAGCCAAAGCCATAGCCAGAGCTAGAGCTGAGAGCCAAAGCCAGAACCAGAGCTAGAAAGCTGGAGAGCTTCAGAGCCAGGCATAAGATGGTGTTCTAAGCCCATTGTGTTTTGTGTAAACTAGTGGAGTTGAGCGTGGAGCTTGTAAAAGGACTTATGCCATAATCCTAGAGAGCCTAGTCGAGTTGACTAGAGCTCAAGGAGACGTAGCCCAAGAGTTTTGGGTGAACTCCAAATTAATATTGTTATTATGTGTGTTTTCTTTGTTGCTGCATTATTTACTGTCACATGTATTTAAATATCAACATAAGTAACCGAACTCAAAGCAGATAAACAGTTCAAAAACAAACATAATCATACACCTATTTTTCAAGCATTATCAATTCCACAATTGGTTAATCATAATATCTTGGGAATATTTAAGCTTTGGAAGTGGGAGAGGTTCTTGTAAGCTTGACAAGAAACCTTTAGTGCCCCATTTTCAGATACGGTGGTATTAGAGCTTCAAATTGATTAACCCCACCTTCAAAGAAGGTGATATCAAAGCTAATTATACTAGAGCAGGTGATAGTAGATCAGAATTCTTGATTGACAGAGCAAAGGTTGCTTGTCTGAAAGGTGTTTAAACAATCAAAAGTTGATTGTATGCTTGTTTGCAGACTGACTATTGTGTGAGTTTGCAGAGGTGAAGGGAAAGTTATTGTTAGCTTAGTCCAGGAGAGGAAAAAAAGGAAGAAGGGCTGAAGGCATTCTTCTTATCCCAAAGGATCTCAAGGCAATTCTTGAAGCACAAGAGGTTTGTTGCAAAAGGTTGTTGAATAAGATCTTTATTGATCTTGTTTGAAGTTCTTTTGTCCATTGGCATAATGACTACTTCTAAAAGTGAGTCCTCAAATTCTGCTTTCTTCACAAGATTCTTTGATGAAGACAAGAAGCAAGACTTGTTCACCATGATGGATATGGTGAGATAAATGTATGAGGATGGAAGAAAGAGCAGCAAACTTAGAGAGCAGTTGAATTCAGTGGAGGAAGAGAAGCAATTGCTTTCTGACAAATTGCAGGAAATGGAGAGGCAACTTCATATTGCAAATATGAACCTGGAAGGGATGCATGAGTTGGAGACACAACTCTTTGTTGTCAAGGAAGCCTTAGTCAAGTATCAGCTTGAAGAAGAGGTAAATGATTCCTGTTTGTCTTCAATTTCCTCTAAGAATGTTTATATTGGTTCTTTTGAAAAGCATACCAGAGGCATAGGTTCCAAGCTAATGTCCAAGATAGGCTATGAAGGAAAAGGCTTGGGTAAACATGCACAAGGTATTGTTGAACCAATAATGGTTGAGGAAAGGCCTAAGTATTTGGGTCTTGGCTATGGACAATCTTATGGAGGAAGTTCTAACGCTGCCATGAAGGCCATTGAAACAGTTCCAAGAAGGAGTTTCATTTCAGGTCTTCTACCTCAGGAGTGTGAATATTGTATTCAGGAGGAATGCAATAGCTTGAAACATCATTTGCAGGATGTAGGTGTTCAGAATCACACACTTGAACCAGATAGTTGTGGAAACTCTAACAACCTTGAAGAGATTGATGGTGTTCCAAAGGGAGCCACTTCTTCATTTGATTCACCTCCTCATGAAGGCAATAAAGGTGAAAGAGAATGGTATAAATCTAGTTCTAACCATATTCCTTTTGATTATGTTTAGCATGGTAAATTTCCACATAGATATGGGAAAACAATTGCATGTTCCTTTTGTGGTTTGGATAACCATAATGTTTCTAGATGTTGGAAGAGGATAGCCACATGCAGGAAAATTTTGAAGGAAAGGAAGCAAGAAGCCAAAGGTCCATTGGACAAGGCAAATCATGCTATCAAGAGGATGCACATGTGTTGCACTTACTGCCATAAGCAAGGACACATTGCTGAAAAGTGTTGGAATTTGAATCCAACAATGCTTCCACGAAACATGAAGAAGGTGGAGAGAGAAAATGGAAGAAATGGAAAGGAAGTTTCCATGAATGATGTGTTTCAGGATGATTCACATGTTGATGTTGATGTGCAGACAAAAGTAGCACCTTTGAAATGGATTGGTAAGAAATGGTTAGAGTTATTATCCAATTAAAAATTGCATGTCTTTGATTTGATGCATCTATTTGCATTTCATTATTAATGGAATGCAAGTTGCAGGATTTTACCAAGAAGGTGAATGGAAAAGTTGAGTAGGAGACTCACTTTGTTACTGCAACATTATGTTCATCTCATTTTCGAAAGTACAGTGTGCTTAAGCGAAAGTTGAAGGATGAAATGCATGCATAAGCTTGATGTGCATGAACACAAGGATGTTGATGTTGTCCTTGAATTTGAACATGTATGTGTAATTAACTTGAAGGGTTGATTGCTTTGTTGTAAACATGCATGTAATATTGACTTGAGAAAATTTTATGTGGTCTCCAAGATGTAGATAATGATGAAGTGCTTCATCTTTGAAAAAGAGTCTTAGAGGTCTTTTTCTACATGCTTGAATTGAAGGGTCATTTGTTTTAAAGGCATGTTTTGTGGGCTTGGTATCTATTCCATCATTTGTATGCAAATTTAGGACATGCAGGTAATTCACAAGGTGTGAAATCTGTTTCTTTTGTTGAAGCAGGAGTTTAGGCCATCCAGTTGTTGTCTGTGTTTCTGTTGTTGTTAACAATTGTTGTTGATAGCTTGTCAAATAGGTACAAATGAAATTTTTTTGAAGCAGATGTAACTTCACATTTGTTTGAGCCACCTTGGATCAATGATCAAGGCAGAGAAGTTCAAACTACCTTCTGTGACCATCTCAACAGGAGTTCTGCATGAAGTCAAGGAGGAAAAAAATTCTTCCCAAGAGGACCAGCACATCCAGGAATGAGAGTGGTCAAAGGCTTTGGTTCAGAGGCACTATGCAAAGGCAAGTGTATGGAGACTGAAAGAAGAGGGTGATGTTACTCTCATTTACTATTTAGTTCAATATGTCAGTCTTTTGGAGACCAAAAGTTCTTTTAGTGGGAAGGTGTGATCCAAAATGGATCTTGTATAGACTTCTAAGTCTAAAGTGTTCCTCATAGAGGAATATGAAAGTCCAAGGATGCTCCTAGAAATAGTCTCATTGAATAGATATTTTCATTCTGAATCTATCGCAACTTGAATGGGCTTAAATGAACTTCGGGTGAAGAAGTTATCACAGAAAGAAGGTTGCTTTTGTCCTTTGAAAAAGGAGCCATTTCTTCTAAAAATGGGCTAAAGGCCTTATAAAGGAAAATCGCATTGAAAGGGTTAAGCAAAGATCTTAAGGCAAGTATGGAAGGAACCCCTGACTGCAACCTCCAACTTATCACATCGGAGGTAGGCCTTTGCCTGATATCGGGACCCCAGGCATAGCGACATGTGACTGGGCGATATGCGATATGCGACGAAGAGATTGCGATATCGGCGTCGACGGATTGGCATCAGCATATGCCATGGTATAAAAGAATAACCACTGGGCCGTAGTGAATGTGATATTTTGATGCGATATGTCAAGATGCGATATCGACCGTTGGATCGGGTGCACAGATCAATGGTCCAGATTTAATCGGTGGTCGGGAGATCGGTGATCCCCGATACAAAGGGTCGTTGCGATAGCGACATGCGATGCAATATCGACCGTTCGATCAAGGAGCAGATTAGCGGTCAGGATTTGATTGGCGATCCTCCATTCCAGGGCCAATGTGATTGCGATTGCGATAAGCGATAAAGCGCGGACCCGATGGGATTTAAAGACCCGATTGCATAAAATTTGAAATCCGGTTTTTCGGGATTTCTGTGTATTCCCATGTATTGAGGTTTTTAGACCTCCCGCCTATGTGATTGCGATATGCCGATGAAAGGCAGACCCGATAGGGTTTATAGGGGTGATTTCATAATGTTTGAAGTCCAAATTTCGCGCCCGATAGTGTATTTTCGGTAAATATATGTGTATTGGAATTTCATTCCAGTTTTGGGTTTTCGCCTAGAAGAAGGCCACGATTCCTTTGTAATAGCCCCTGATCATTGTGCCACGCTGCAAGCAGGAATTTTGTAAACAATGACGCATTTGTAATGCGCAGAGCCACAAAGCCAGAAGCCAGAGGGCTAGATGAAGAGATAGAGGAATGATTATACAGGGAGAAATAGACAGGAAGCCGCAGAGCCAGAAGAAAGCCTCAAAGAAGCCAGACAGCACGATTGAGGGGCAGCGCAGGCAGCTGAGGGAGTTTTTGGAGTTGCTTGGAGGTCAAGCGAAAAACCAGAGAGCTAACAGTTGTTGAGATAGTCACTTAGAGGTTGAGCGAACTGTTGATAGCTCGCAGAGCCAAGAGACGAGAGCCAAGAGCCAAAGCTAAGAGCTAGAGCTAGAGCCGAGAGCCAGAGCCAGAGAGCCAGAAAGCCGAAGAGCTTCAAAGCCAGGGATAAGATGGTGTTCTAAACCCATTGTGTTCTGTTTAAACCAGTGGAGTTGAGCGTGGAGCTTGTAAAAGGACTTATGCCATAATCCCAGAGAGCCTAGTCGAGTTGAGTAGAGCTCAAGGAGACGTAACCCAAGAGTTTTGGGTGAACTCCAAATTAATATTGTTGTTATGTGTGTTTGTTTTGTTGCTACATTATTGCTACATTATTTAATGTCACATGTATTTAAAATCAACATAAGTAACAGAATTCAAAGCACATAAATAGTTCAAAAACAAACATAATCATACCCCTATTTTTCAAGCATTATTAATTCCGCAATTGGTTAATCATAATATCTTGGGAATATTTAAGCATTGGAAGTGGGAGAGGTTCTTGTAAGCTTGACAAGAAGCCTTTAGTATGCCATTTTCAGATCAAGTAATCTTGTTGTAGCTTCTTGATCTTGTTCTTCTTTGTTTTATATTTGTTTCATCTTGCTTCCTTGTCTTCTTCCTTTCTCCAATGCTAAAGTGCTCCAAGAATACTCTAAGTTTCCAAGAGTATGAGAGATATAGAGAGAACAAAGAGAGAGCTCCAAAACTGAACTTACAAAAGGTTGTGAATTGATCCTCAGAAGTTTTTATCATCGATGCCTCTGTTTTATTCATTTTTCATTATTTTCCTTCATTTTCCTCATCACATGCAATTTGTAACCCTTCACCTTCATTTTATCCTAATTTCCATTATTTTCATAAATAAAATTCCAATTAATGTCACTTTTCCTTTCCAAATCCTTTGCTATTTCCTTTGCAAACTTCCTTAGCTATAATAAACCAAATGAGCACCCACACTAAGATGTATTTCCCAACATTCGGTTTGGAATAAGTGTCCCATGACCTTGGTTATTATTTTTCCTTTATTACTCTATTAAATGGATTTTCTAACCAAGGATGTTACAGAACCCTCCCCCTTGGGGGAACACCATCATCGGTGTTCAATGACAACTACAAACAACAAGACCATTGAAAATAAAAACATACTACCCATGGAGCTCTATAACTTAGCTTGATGTAGTATTTATAATGATCAACTTGCTGAGAATCAAACCAAGATGACGAACATAACAACATGACAACCATAACAACATGACAGCCATACCACTTATTGGAGCTTTATAACACAATTCATGGTGATATATATATATATATGCCAAAAGACATGCTCAACTAGCGAATAGAAAAGGATACATAGGCCACATCCAATGAACCATCTCCCATGTAGCTTCATCGAGCCGAAAGTGCTTCCACTACACTTTAACCTGCTCGATTGCTCAGTTCTAAAACATGATAATATTTCTCTACAAAATACATTGAGATTCCAGTTGGAATTATCCTTATGGCTTCACCTGCAATACAGACCAGTGTATCACTTGATCAACATATTTAACATAATTCTTAAGCAATGACACATGGAAAGCATCATGAACTTTCATTGTCGGAGGTAGTGCAAGTTGATAGGCTACTGGTCCAATCCTCTCAAGAATCTTGAAAGGTCCACAATATCGAGGTACTAACTTGGCACATGATCAAATCCTCAAGGAGATCTTCTTGGGTTTGATGCGCAAGTACATCTATTCCCCAACCTAAAACCTTAAACATCCTATTTTGATCTACATAATTTTTTTGTCTATCCTATGTTGCCTTCAGGTTCTTCTTGATTACTTGCATTTCTTGTTTCATCTCTTCCAACATGTCTGATCCTATCAATACCATGTTCACTGGATCACTCCAACTGATGGGATAATTACAACTCCACCCATAGAGTGCCTCAAACGAACTAATCCTTAGTGACTCCTGATACACATTGTTATACACAAACTCAACTATTGGAAGATGCTCTTCCCATTTTCATTGTTGACGCATGACGTACATTCTCAACATGACCTCCAAAATTCTGTTGACCCTCTTTTTCTATCCATTTTTCTGTCGATGATAAGCTATGTTGAAGGCCAACTTTGTACCCAAACTTGCAAAAAACTATTTCCAAAACCTAGAACTGAACTTAGCATCCCTATCTGACACAATTTTCTTTGGAACACCATGCAACCTCACTACATATATGATGAAGACTTGTGCTACATCATGTTGGATGTGTGTTATATTCTTTCCATGACATGTTGGCGAACCTACCTATGGTTTTGTGCATTAGTTTTGCACATGATTTTAGGAATGATTGTTTCTGCCCATGGTATTTTGTAGATCCGGTTAAGGGAAATATGGTTATGTTATAATCTAGGGTTAATGGATTGGGGTTTATGAATGCTTCGACATGTATACATATGCATTGTAACATTGAAAGGAACATAGCGAAAAATCAATCTGGTAGTCTCAGTTTTGGGATCCAAGGGAAAATCTCTGTGTATTTGTTTTGTGTTTCTCACCATTGTATATTTTCTGTTTTTAAGAATTTGTTTGCAGTTAATTTCTATACAGGGTTAAAACCTACATTTGGTATCAAAATTGTTTCATCTTTAAGGGGACACATTTTTTGCTGAGGGGTTTTGTTCGAGCCTGTGATAGGACCTGTTCAGTGGAAGATCTACGGGATCAATTCTTGCGGTAAAAGAAGATGGCGGGCAGTGGAAAGATAGAGATCAAGAAATTTAATGGTCAGAGTTTTGAGTTGTGGAAGCTCAAGATGGAGGATCTACTGCTGGATAAAAAAAAGTGGATTATAGTAGATCCAGGTACTAAACCAATGACAATGTCAACAAAAGACTGGTGAAGTTGCATCAAAAAGCAAAGAGCACAATACGGTTGTGTATCTCGGGTTTAATATTGTTGAATGTATCAGGGGAAGCTATGAATTACGATTTGTGGGTAAAATTAGGGACTTTGTACCAATCTAAGTCTTTGGTGAACAAATTATTCCTGCTGAAAAAGTTGTATAACCAGAGGATGAAGGATGGAGAATCGATGACAAAGCCTCTAAACACCTTTAATATTGGGGTAAGTTAGTTGTTATCTATTGATTTAAAAATTTCAAATGAAGATAATTGCATAAATTTGTTGTGTTCTCTACCAAATTTATGGGAGAGTCTAGTTACTACAATAGGTAGCAATACAACTACCTTGAAGTTTGATGAAATAATCTCATCCTTGTTGTCGGAGGAGATGAGACAGAAAAATATGGAGAGCCATAATAGAGATGCTTTGTCTGTAAGACGATGGTCTCAAAATAGAAACAAAAATAAGTCCTTGAGTGGGAGATCTAAATCTCTAGGAAAACCTGTAAAGGTATGTTAAAAATGCAGAAAGTAAGGGCACTACAAAAAGGGTTGTAGATCTAAAGCTCCTAAGAAAGGAAAGGGATCTGATGATGCTCCTTCTACAGAGGCGAAAACCACCTCAAATAGGTGGGATGTGTACTTGGATTCTTCTTCAAGAACACATGTAGATCATGAGGCATGGTTGATTGACTCAGATGCATCCTTTCACTTCACTCCCCAAAGGGAGTGGTTCTGCAAGTATGAGAAATATGATGGTGGTGATGTCTTCTTAGGGGATGACAGGAAAGCTAGAATCGTTAGATGTGGAAAATTCAAGTTGAAGTTGCAAGGTGGAAGGATTCGAACACTTCCAAGTGTTTTGCATATTCCTGCATTGACCTTAAATCTTATTTCTGTAAGCAAGATGGATGATGCAAGTGTAAAAAAAATGTTCAAGAAAGATACCTGCAAGATTTTGGGTAGTATTGTTATTGATGGGTGCAACAATTCTTTGGTTCTTGAAAGTGGAGTAGAAAATCTAGTGGTCTCTAGAGAAAAGACCATGCTATGGCATCAAAGGCTTGGACATATTGGAGAGAAGGGCCTTCGAACACTTCATGGTAATGGTATGATAGAAGGTATGTCTAATTTCTCTATGGATTTCACTTTCTGTGAACATTGTGTATATGGGAAGCTGAATCAAGTGAGTTTCCCCTCTAGTGCTAAGAGGGCGAAAGGGATATTTGAGCTTTGCACAGTGATGTGTTTGGACCCGTGTTAGTTCCATCACTGGGTAAGCCTGTGTACTATGTATCATTTATAGATTACTTCTCAAGGAATACATGGATATATTTCCTCAGGAAGAAATCTGAAGTCTTTGATAGGTTTAAAGAATTTAAGGCTCTGGTGGGAAACTAGACAGAGAAGAAGATAAAAGGTGTCGAAGATAGATAATGGTGGAGAGTTCTGCAAGAAGGAATTTGAATATTTTTGTAAGAAGTGTGGTACAACATGATAGAAAACTACTCCATACACACCTCATCAAAATGGAGTTGTATAAAGAATGAACATGACGTTGATGGAAAAGGAAAAAAGCATGCTCAGTGCTGTCAGCTTAGGATATGAATTATGGGCAGAGGCAGTGGTGACTACATGTTACCTGGTTAATAGATCACCTTCATCATCATTGGAGGATAAGTCTCCACATGAGGTAAGGACTGTTCAGAAACCCTCTCTTTCACATCTAAGGGTATTTGGATGTGATGCTTATGTCCATGTTCCAAAGGAGAAAAGAACCAAGTTGGATAATAAGTCTGAAAGGTGCATCTTTATTAGGTATAAAGATGGTTTAAAAGGTTATAAGATTTGGAACCCAAAAACAAGGAAGCTTGTGTTCAACCGATATGTGGTGTTTAGAGAGGTGAAAGATGTTATTAAACATGTAGTCCTACCAAAGGAACCTGAGAAGATAGAGTTTGAGCTAAAGCAGGAAGAATCAGACTCTACAGTAGAATAGGAATCAGAACATGAAGAGATGTGAGAAGATCAGTTCAAGAAAGAAGATAGCCAGAAAGGTATATTCCATCTTCTTTCTGTTCAATTTTTTTTTATCTATTACTGATGATTATCCCAAAACTATCAGAGAGGCAGCATATTCAGAGGATTGCAAACTCTGGAAAGAGGCCATCGTTGATGAAATGGCATCTTTGGAAAAAAATGAGGCTTGGTATCTAGTGAAGTTGTCAGTTGGAAGGAAACCCATTGGAAGAAAATGGTTGTTTAAGAAGAAGATGAATGGAAAAGGCAAGGTGGAGAAATACAAAGATCGGTTGGTAGCAAAATGTTATTTGCAGGCGTCGGGAATTGATTTTGATGATATTTTTTCTCCTATTGCCAAGGTAGCTTATATTAGATTACTTTTATTTGTTGTTGTTGCTTTTGATTTTGAGCTAGAACAGATGAATGTGATGACAACATTTCTTCACGGGGATCTGGAAGAAGAGATCTACATGAAGCAACCTGAAGGCTTTGCGGTGAAGGGAAAGAAAGAACTTTTATGCAAGTTTAAAAAGATCTATGTATGGGTTAAAAAAGTCACCAAGGGTGTGGTATCAAAAATTTGATACAATTATATGGGGACTTGGCTTGGCCAGAAGCAAAGCAGATCACTGTCTGTATTTTAAATTAATTGGTGATTGTGTTATTTATCTAGTCTTGTATGTGGATGATATGTTGCTAATTGGAAATGACAAAGAAATTATCCAGGATTTGAAGACCCAATTGTCGTCCAAATTTGACATGAAGGATCTTGGTGCTGCAAACTATAATTTGGGCATGACAATTAAATGAGATCGGGCAAAGAGGAAGCTTTGGTTAAATCAGAGGAAGTATGTCGAGACAATACTGCAAAGGTTTAATATGCAAGATAGTAAACTGGTGAAGGTTCCTATTCCTATAGGTGTAAAGTTATCTACTGAATAATCTCACAAGACACAAGAAGAGGAAGAATACATGTCTCATGTTCCATATGCAAGGCCAGTCGATAGCCTGATGTATGCAATGGTCTGTACTAGACCAGACATTGCACATGCAGTGGGAGTATTGAGCAGGTTTATGTCAAAACCAGGGAAGGAGCATTGGACAACATTGAAGCGGGTTTTTAGGTATTTGCATGGCACTAGTGATTATGGTTTGTGCTACCAAGGAAGACCAGGATTGGACAAAGTTTTGGACATCCGTGGCTTTGTTGATGCAAACTGGGGTGGAGATATGGATTAGAGAATATCTACAAGTTGGTATGTGTTTAATATCTACAAGTTGGTATGTGTTTAACCTATTTGGTGGTGAAGTCAATTGGATGAGCAAGAGACAGTCTGTAGTGGCACTTTCAACTATAGAGGCATAATACATGGCATCCACTCATGCAAGCAAGGAAGTAGTTTGGTTTCAGAGATTGTGTTCAATTATGGGGTTACTACAACGAGCTATAAGGATAGATTGTGACATCCAAAGTGAAATTTTCTTGGTAAAGAACCCTGTGTATCATTCAAACAAAAGCTCATTGATGTTTAGTATCACTTTGTGAGGGATATTTTTGAGGAAAAAAATGTTTTTTTGGTAAAGGTGGGCACTTTGAAGAATGTTGCAGATGCATTGATAAAGTTTGTGAGCAATGAGTTGTTTTCTTGGTGTAGAGAAACAATGGGCGTTGTAGGGCTGGGCCAATGAATAAGCTCTCCTGTGATCCCTTGTGTGGAAAAGAAAAGAACAAGTGAGAGAATGTTGGGTGTGTGCTATATTCTTTCCACAACTAGTCACATGCGTGGGGGGGTCACAGGGTGGGAATAGCCCCCTCTTTGTCAGGTTTCAAGGGGGTGGTAGCCCCCCTGTACGGGGTCCAGGGTAGCTCCTTGTAAATTTGTTTTTGGACCTTATATTAGGTGGGAGGAACTACCTATGGTTTTGTGCCTGAGTTTTGCACATAGTTTTGGGCATGATAGTTTTCTGCCCATGGTATTTTGTATATCTGATCAAGGGAACTACAGTTATGTTCTAATCTGGCGTTAATTTATCAGGGTTTATGAATGCTTCGACATGTATATATATGTATTGTAACATTAAAAGGAACATAATGAAAAATCAATCTGGTAGTCCCAGTTTTGGATCCACGGGAAAATCTTTGTGTATTTATTTTGTGTTTCTCACCATTGTATATTTTTTATTTTTGATAATTCGTTTGCAAGTAATTTCTGTACAGGGTTAAAACCTACACATCATTAGTTTAAGAAGTAGATTTCATTGGAATGAAGTGTGCTACCTTTATAAACCTATCAACCACAACCATGATAGAATCATGTTGTCTAGATGTCTTCAACGAACCTGTAATGAAATCCATGGAAATGAAATCCCATTTCCACTATGGAATCAAAATCAATTGTATTAATCCACCTGGATGCTTACATTTTGCCTTTACCTCTTGACAATCTAAGCATCTGACCACAAACTCTGCCACTTCCTTCTTTAGATTTGACCAATAATAGAATTTTTTCATCGATGTCAATTCCTTTTGGTATCCTGGGTGACTTGAATACGACTTTACATGAAATAATCGTGAGATATTCTTCTTGAGCTTACTATCATTCAAAACATATATCATGTCCCTAAATATGATCAAAGCATCTGTTGTAAGACGATAGTCCACATCATGATAAACTATACCTTATTGTAACATGTGCATAAGCTCCCTAAATGTGTCATTGTGTTGTCCTACTTATACGATCTGATCCTATAAGTCTCTCTCATAAGAACTCATAATTGTTATATGATTCACCTGCACTCCCCTGCTAAGAGCATTTGCAACCCTGTTCTCCTTACCTTTGATGTACATTATCTCAAAGTCAAATTCACTAATCGTGGCCAAACATCTAGCTTTCCTGGAATTCATATTCGGTTGGTCAAATAGATACCTCAATCCACTATGATCGTTCATAAATACAAACCTCCTGCCAAGAAGATAGTGTCTCCACATCTCCAATGCATGGATGATCGTTGCCAACTCAAGATCACGTGTCGGATAATTCTGCTCGTGCTCATTCAATTTTCATGACTCGTAGCACACTACTTGTCATTCCTGCTTTAGGACTCCATCAAGTCCTCTCTTTCAGGCATCTATACACACCACAAACTCTTTGCTTGGGTTTGTGATCTTTAAAATTGGGACATTTGTCAATAACTGCTTTAATTGCTCAAAACAAGTTGCACATTCCTTTTTCCATTCAAATTTTTGACCTTGTCTCTATAGTGACATAATAGGATATGAAATTTGAGAGAAGTTCCTAATGAACCTCCTATAATAACCTGCTAGCCCCATAAATGATCTTTCCTCATCCACATTTCTAGGAACTTCCCACTCCATGATAGCACTTATATTCTTTGGATCTACTATTATGCCTTGGAAACCACATGCCCCAATTAATGTACCTTTCCCTGAAAGGAACTGCATTTACTGAGCTTATCATACAATTAGTATAGTTTATATTGGCATTTTTTAATGCTTAATTAAAAAAAATTGATAAAAAATTAAAAATTTGATAAAAAAATTTAAATTTAAACTTTATTGAGTTTGAAAATCAAAATTCTTAGTCAATATATTTTAAATAATAATAAATCATAATATTGTAAGAATAAATATTATTTCATCTATTTTTAATATTTTTTTTATCAAAATCTTCAGGGAATTAAGGAACTAAATTACATTGGCTCACATGGGCATGGATTCATTTTAATGGCATTACATTACACTAGGTTATATGTGTATTGATTCATTTTAATTGAATTATATATTATTATAGATTGATTTGTTTAATTGTTTTATTTTGGTTTTTTTGGAGGAGTATTTTTTGAATGAATTTTTATTTATAAATATATAAATGAATAAATAATTTATAATTATATTTAAGTGTTATGATTAAATATTTAAATATAAGAGAAACAATAACTCAAAAACTAAGATTAGAAGGTTAGATGTTTTTTTTTCATTGTCCAATCAAAACATATAGGTGGAAGGTCAACAACTCTAAAAGCTAAAGCTCTTAATTACAATTTTTTTTTAATTAGTTAGAATAATTTGGGAAAAAACCACTCAATTATCTCAAAAAACCAGATATATCAATTATTTATGACTTTAAAAGAGTGAGAGAGCCTACTCCTTGAACATTATCACAAGAGACTACAAATATTCCTTATAAAATTTGAAATTAAATCAATAAAATAATATCTCATTATACTAACGACTCAATCATCTCAATTTTTTTGTTTTAATAAAACCTACTGTTACACTAATATAAAAATATCAAAGGTTAAAAAATATACAAGTACTCAACATAGGGATATATATTAATTTGATAAAGGTGTTTTGTTACCTTTCCAAGTCTAAGCGTTCATTGTCCCCTTTCACAATTTCCGAGTCTATTTATGCTTGCCCCAATCAATCAAACTCAAGGTCGGGGTTAAATTTGACCTTGTTTCCATGTTTTATGTCTTTTAAGATGTCAAATACTTGTTATTTCAAAATATATACATTATTTTTGATTGACTAATAATTTTAAAAACTGTCATATTAACGGGCATGTTAAAAAATGACCAGTTTTAATTTTTTTTTATATATATTTATATGTGTGATGTCCCCAGTAATTATAAATATTTAATTACTGCAGTTAAACAAACTGAATAATATTATAAGTTATACATTTATTTATTTTGATTAAGCTATACACGAAGTGAATGTCGTAATGATGACAATCATGTATTTCTCACATGTCAGGTAGTTAGGGTAGGTGGTTACCTATCCCTAACTACTTCCTTGAAGATTTATTCTCAAGGAAGGGATCAAAAGGGTATGCGTACATGAGATCAAAGAAAGGTTGAACTAAGAATGAGAAGACTGTGCTAATATGTCAGACAAGATTATTTCAGCTTCACAAAGCTAAGTCTGGTTAGGACAATATAGTTGTAGCATGTGAAGATCGATAGTTTAAAGAAACATCCTGCATGTGACGGACAACTCGGGGGGAGACTCGGGCTGGAATAGTTGGTCTCATGGTTGGGAGGAAATTGGCAAGTGACTTTAGAGTCTGGGACTAAGCAGTCGACAAAGATTTGACAAATATTCAGATAAGTATATCCTTGTGTTGTATAGGCAGAAGGCCTACTTCATAGCTGAAAGATTTAATGTGTTGAATTGAAAGAAAGGCTTATTTACTGAAAGATTTATTATTAATATACAATTAAAGAAAATATTTACTAATTTGCTGAAGAGAATTGATGTACAGTTCAAGTAAATCCTTTAAAATAGGATTGCAGGAAATTTAACTTATAAACACGAAAGCAAACAAGCTCATAAATTAGCCCCTACAAGGAAAGAGAGTAAGGAAAACTAAAAGTGTAAGATTAGTAACTGTTTCAATGGAAACAAATCCTTATAGAGCATATAGTTTACACAACCTAAATTGTTATAATGTAAACAAAATCGCAAGAATGGACAGGATTCTGAGTAGAGAATTAGGTTACAATTATAATACAGAGAAAAACTAGAACTATCCTAAATATTTCTTATCCTAAACCCCACCTATTCGAAGAGCTTGAAACTTTAGACTAAAGACGAACACCCCTGCCAGAATCAGGAGAATGCCAAGGGTAAGCTGCAATCGAGTGCCATAAGGAGGAGAGTTTCCATATCCACTGTCCGATGTGTATGCACTCCGAAGAGCCGTGGATGAGGAGCTCTTACCGAGGGCATGAGCTACAACTATGCTGCACTCTAAAAATTCCAGAATAACAGTTCCACCAAATCTAGGGGCAAACCATAACTTTACAGTTAGAGCTTGGTGTAAGTCATGTACCCAAGGTCGAATTAAACGAGTAACAGTGGAACTTTAATGTTAGGTACTCAGATAATTAATTGACCTTAAGTCGTATGGTACCAGGAGGTGACTTTAATGTTATATGCTCAGACATGTAAATGACAAAAGAATTGTATGATGCCAAAAATATTATACCATGCATATGTAACACAATCATTTGCATAGTAATGTCTTTTAAGTAGAAGAGTATTCTATTAATATAAAGTCTGTGCCTTTAAGGTGTAAAAAGTAACGAAAGTTAAGAAATTGACTATCTCATGTTTTATTTTGTTTTTGTCTATTTGTCTTTACTTAGGCATATTAACGTGCGTTTGTGACAATATATATGGTTTATGTCAAGTTTAAACCTTACCTAAATTAAAATTGAAGGGCTATAGGTTTAACTCATTTCAATTAATTGGTACTATGGGTTGGTGAATTTTTACCTCCCAAGCAGATGGACTGTCAAGTATTTATAAAAATTCTGGATTGTATAGTTATTTTAACATTGTATATATGAAAATTTTGGATTGTATGGTTCTTTTAACATTATTTTCCATTTGACAGATCTATCACATATTTTGTCTCCTTTTGTGATCACTGATATTATGATAATATCAAATCCTATGTGGTGGACTATGGCCCTGACTCCTGATCATGAAACAAAAATATTGGAACTTAGAAGAGTGTTGGTGTTATAGGTTATAACTTATAATTTTTTCCTTCTCTTTGCAATTTTTCCATCCCTCTCATCGACCAAATGGAGCACTAAAAGATATCGAAAAGTTATACCCCACTCTTTTATTTTACCTGCCACACAAAGTTGGAAAATAGACTTGAATGATGGAATTATGAAGGGTAAATTTCTTTAAAAAAATTCAGGATTGTGAAACCTTTTAAATTTGAGAGGTAATTTGGTTTTGAAATTCATTGATTAGAAAACCATCCAACAATTTTACAAGGCGTGTACCTATCTATTTACTTACAAGTGGCAGATTCCGCCAAATTACCAAAAGGTTGGAGCAGATCTGTTGTTTTCATCTTCACGGTTGTTTCTCGGATCTGTCCTATGCTCACCATCAAAAGAGGTATGCTCAAATTTGCTTTGGACTGAAGGAATTTGTTGCAAATTCTTTTGTTTTCAACTTTTGTTCAGATTTGTTTCAATTCATGGGATTGCCAAAAGATGTTAAGCAATTGAGGATGCTCACCATCAAAAGAGGTATTCTCAAATTTGCTTTGGACTGAAGGAATTTGTTGCAAATTCTTTTGTTTTCATCTTTTGTTCAGATTTGTTTCAATTCATGGGATTGCCAAAAGATGTTAAGAAATTGAGGTATTTTTTATTATTAGACATAAGCAATTTCTATCAACTGGTATGGGCAAGTGTTTTAGGGTTTATGGGTTCTAGATGGGCTTGGATTTTAAAGAAATAGTATTTTTTTTATAAGAGGAACTTGTCAGGTTGTTAGAATTAAGCTTAAATGGAAGCAATGAATTTTATCCAGTTGTGGTTGATTCTTCATATTTGGTTCAAAGTTGGAATCTTCTGGGTAAAGAGGCTTTGCAAATAAAATTATTCACAATACATTAGTTGATTGAGGCTAGAAACTCATTCGCCCAAGCATATTGTTTGTATCTCATAATATGGTGAAGGATTAAAAGAAATAAATTAAAATAAAATAAAAACCTAGTGCATTCATGGTTATGATATTTGAAGGTTGTTATCTTAATATTTTCTTAAGATAAAGGGATTTGCAACCATTCAAATGAAATTTTTATTAGTCCTTCCCTGGAGACTATATGACTTTCCTTCCTAGTTTGTTACCTCATTTTTCGTAATTGTAATGGAATTTGGAACCATTATAAAACTTATAGAGTTGAGTTAATTATTTAAGATATGAGAAGAATAAGCTTGAAAAGTGAAAACCAGATCTATGTTAAAGTGGTGGAGAAGACAAATACAAACAATAGAAAAAAATTCTTAAAGTAAAAACTAAATCAAAATTTGACCAATTTTAAATATGTAGTTATAAGTTAAGACCTAAGAAATAAAAGAACTACAAAATCTTTAAAAATTTAGCCAAAAACAAAGCTTTTGGAGTGTAATATGAAAGTGCAAAGCCTGTTTATATTTGTGATTACAATGTTTCTGGTAGGATAATTATAGTTTAACTGAATCCAACAGTTAGGAACTTGTACCCAGTCCAACCTAGAAAGCGCTGAAGCTCACCCCATAAGTGTCAATGGAAATTTTATTTGTGATTACAATGTTTCTGGTAAGATAATTATAGTTTAATTAAATCCAATACTTAGGAAGTTGTGCCCAGTGCAACCTAGTAAGCGCTGAAGCTACAATGTTTCTGGTAAGATAATTATAGTTTAATTGAATCCAATACTTAGGAAGTTGTGCCCAGTGCAACCTAGTAAGCGCTGAAGCTCAACCCCAGTAAGGGTTAGTGGAGAAATTTGGGTTGTGGTCAATGAGGTAGGGGACTAGCCATTGCTGGAAGTGAAGTCAAATTACTGCAATAAAAATTAGAAAAAAATAACATAACGTCTCTTACAAGTTACAATTTACCATAGATGTTTAAAATAGATAGTTATTTTTTGGTAAATGAACATTAATTTTATGCCATATATTTTGTTTTCTATGCTAAATTTTGTCGTGAATGACCTCAAAAAGTGAGGACTAAAAAGAAAATTTAAAAATATTGGGAGAAAACATGTCCAAAAATTTAAACATTAACCCACCAGAAAAGTTAAAAAGTAAAATATCTATGTAATAAAAAAATCCATATGTAATCTTGGGTTTTATAAATTTATTAAATAGAAAAAATAGATAGTTTAAATATGAATTAAAGAGAAGATTAAGAAATATAAATTAAAATAAAGTTTTTTTCGTTAAATATAATTTTTTGATAATTAAATAATAACCAAAATATGAGGAAAAACAACATAGAAAATGATAAAAAAAAGATTTAAATAAGTTAAATATTTAAATAAATATAATATAGTATTTAGAACTATCTATTAATTAATATAACTTTTATTTTTATAACTTAATTTATCTTAAAAAAAATTGAAATTATATATGATGATGGTGGTGGTGGTGGTGGTTAACGTCCACTGACACTAAACTTTGGTCTATCAGACCTAAAGAAACAAATTATTTAGTTTGATTTAAGATTTTATTTCTATGTTCAAAAAGCTTGGAGAGAAGCCTCCCAAGCTAACTATAATTTTGACATCGTAAAAGGCTAGGAAGCTCAGTATTCCGACAAAGATTATGACACTGACATCTAACGTGGTTGTACGCGGGGCACTCTAAGAGGAAGTGGTTTTCATCCTCAATGTTCCTATTCTCATAGAGATGGCAAATCCTTTCCATCCATGGTGTTTTAGGAACTGCCCAACGACCTATTTCACTATGGAGCTCATGAGAGTTCGTTCTAATCTTCGCTATATTAATTTTCTTCTTTGAGCTAGCTAAAACAGAGAGATGCTTTTGATCTTCTAGGGTGGGGTTGATGACCTTCTTATAATAACTCAATTATATTTTAGCCGTTAAATCTTTCTCACAGCACATTTTTTCTTCGAACTTAGAAGTAACAATATTTATGTTATTAATGTTTTGCAATGCATCATTCTCATTGATCTCCCAATTGTTTAACCAGGCCCTCGTGTCTTTATACCACCACCATTTGAGCCTTAGTTGGTTTTGGCTGGAATTTAAAGCTAGCTCGGGAAGTCTATGATCTCCTATGTTATTGAGCTTGTGCTTGTACAACAGAAGCCTAGTCATAGCTAGGTTCTCGATAGGGGAAAGACCTACTTCTATAAGGAGAATATGGTAGGTTGTATTGCTTTTAATTTTCAGGTTATACGTTATAAAGCGCTTCTGGATTTGCTCAATCTTTCTCCAGGATTCTCTATAGATGCTGCAACCCCAAACCTCACATCCATATAAGATAACAGGAGTGACTAAAGTTTCAAAGAGGAACTTTTTTTTATCCCACATTATGAGGTTTGTCCTTTTACAATTATTTTCAAGACCAAAGTAAGTTTTCCACCCCCCATTAATCCTTTTCTCAATGCTATAGTTCCAGTTGAGCTTGTGATGAATATCAATTCCTAGGTACTTGTAAGAATACACTTCCTCCAAGTTATTATTGTCATACATAAAATTAGCGTAGGTGTCCTTCTTGGATTTGATAATCATAACTTTTGTTTTGTTAGTGTTAACAATCATACCCATGGTAGAGCAGAAATCCTTAAGAAGCCTAAGTTGCTTATCAAGATCATATGGACACCTTGCAAGGAGAACTCTGAACAATATTGTCAGCATAGAGAAGAAGGATGACGACTATCCCAACTAAGATCGTGCCAACACATCCTGCTTCCTCTAAATAGCCTTTGAGCTTGTCAATGTTAATTGAATTTATTTATTCATTCAATTTATTTATTAATTCATTAATTATTAACACATTAATTTAAAAATTAACTATAAATTTGATGATTTAAAAATTAAATAAAAAAAAATTAGTTGTAAATATTTCATTTAATTATTTTTATTTATTTTGAATATTTTATTTGTAATTATAATTTAATTAATTTAAAAATTAACTATAAATTTAAAAATTAAATATAAAAACATAGTTGTGAATATTTCATTTAATTATTTTTATTTATTTTGAATATTTTATTTGTAATTATAATTTAATTGCTAAAATTTACAAAAGTATATTTATTCTACTTTTTCAAATTTTATTTTATAATTTCATTAGAATTAAAAATTATTTTAAATATATTTTGAATAAAAAAAGTTAAATTGTAAATATCAAATAATTAATTTTTAAATTAGACTAAATTTATTAATTTAAAATAATATTAAATTTTTGTATAATAAATAATTTTTGGTAAAAATAATTTAACTATATCAAATATATTTTTACTTATCTTATTTATAAATTATTTAAATACAATTATTTTTAAAATAAATTTATAATTTTTTTAAATATAAAAATAATATATCACTGAATCATGTTAATATAAATTGAGACAAAATTATCTAATTTCAATATCCATATTTTTTTGGACAAATTTATGCTATTTTCCCCTAACATAAAATAAAATAAATTATATATATATTCCAAATTCATGACATTTTCCAGGAAAGAGATCATGATTGAGCTTTATGTCCTCATGCAATTATAACATCCATTATTGATTAATGAAGTATATATAAATGAGTTTATTTTTCTCAGATTTCAACTGCACATATGTAATTACAGAGAAATTGAAAAGGGGCACTTTTGAAAATATAATTTTCAATTTGGTAAATTATTGTTCATGTTATTTATTTTTAAAAATCTTGTTTTTTATTAAAGATTAATTTTGAAAAATAATTTTTAATTTTGGGAAAGTATTGTTTAAGTATTCTAACTTGTTTTCTGTATTTAAAATTATTTTAAATATTTTACTTATTTTAGTCTTGAAACATTTTATTTATTCCTTAATTTTCAAATTCAAGTATATTTTAAAAACTATGAAATTATTTTTTCTATAATTTACTAATTTTATGAAAAATTAAAATTTTAATATGTTTTTAATTGATGAATTAAAATTTATGTATATATAATTAATTTATTGTTATTATATACGTACTATATATAATAAAAAATGTCTTTAAAAAAATCAATTTTCTATCAAAAAGTTTTTTAGATGGTTTACTACATCTCAAGTTTCATTTCCTCATAAAGATGATCACAATTTTGATCTAAATGAAGATTTAGATATCTTGGGGCATAATGAAGAATTAGATATGTTGGGGCATAATGAAGAATGTGATGAAGAATGCCAAGGAGAACCTTGAATCCAAAAGAAAAAAAAATAAAAGTAACAAGAGAGTTTCGTGAGCAATGAAAAATTAAGTGGTTGAGAAAGGCAAAGCATGAAGGGAAAACAATTATGAAATGCACATATTGTGAAACACATAAGGAAATAGGGCCATGGGGAATTGGCAGTGGTTTCTCTACTTTGCAACATGATTCTATAGTTGTTCATGCTAGTTCAAGCATCCATAAACTTTCACAAGCAAAGTGGATATGTGGAAATGAAAAGAAAGCAAAGCCTATTACAGAACACATTGCCTGAATTGATGATAGGAACAAAGAAATAGTCATCACTACCATGAAATTTGTGTATTGGATGGTGCAAGATGTTGAAATTGTAACTAGGTTTGGTCTTCATAATGACATGTAATTGTAATTTTATGTAAGAGATGTAAAGAAGAAAAATAAATTTATTGTAATGTTTGCATCATGGGTTTCATGAGCAAGAGATTTTATTTTTGAGTCAAGGCTCCCATTGAGAGCCTTTAGGAATTTTTTCATCTAGTCATAAAAGAACAAAATAGTCATTGTCATATAATGAAGTCATGTTACACATTGTAAAGAGTCATACTTGTCTATGTAATGTCATCCTCCAAGACCTTGTCACTAGCCCTCATCATGTTGGCCTATAACGAAGGGATGCATTTAGAAGATGAAGTCAGATTTCCTCCTAGAGATCATGGCGGCCTAAAGGTCATGAACAAACTAGTATATATACCCCTACTTGACCTCAAATTTTGGAGACAACGAATTCAGTGAAGCAAGTCAAGAAAGAAGTGCGAAATATACACCAGAAGAAGCTTCCATATCAACGCAGCAAAGAGGAAAGATAGTGAAGATAGTCAAGCATTGTTCTTGGGTTAGTTTATCCTCCCTCGTGTGAAGGTAGCAGAAGAAGAAGTCGAAGGAGTTGTTGTCACTTTAAGGTGATCATTGTTTTGGTATAGAGCCTCGCTAGAAAAAGTCGATTCAAAGTACAAGAGGTCTCTCTCTCAAGAAGAAACCGAGAATCAAAGGGAGCCAAGATAAAAAAGGAACGAAGCCGAGAATAAGAAGAGAAAAGAAGCCAAGAACTAGAAGAGGAGAAGAAGTGTTCAAGAAGAGGCTAGTGACTTGGTCTTGGGAGGACTCTAGTGTCAAGGGTATTTATCATGGTCGTGGTGTTCATCAATTGAAGATCTATAAGAAGAATTTCGTTTGGGTTTTCCTCTCAAAGAGTGAGAGGTTTTGGCCTTGGTTGACAAGCCTACATACTGTGTCTCTTGTCTTCTATTGTTTATTTGGTAATTGTCTTGATGAAAAGAACACAATAATAATATTAAAAAGAGAAGATCATCATCCAAGAAGTAAAATTATATCACAAGAAATTATCAAGAAGAGAAATCTCCTAACTTCTGATGCCCTATATTTCTCAACACAAGAGGATCTATTGCTCTCAAAATATGAATCTCTTTGTTTGTTTGCAATGTCTTTACAAACACCAAATATGCCAAAGAATAAATATTACACATCCTACACAAATCACGTGGCCGCAAAAGAATTCCTTTTTGCCAAATCTCAATATCTTTAGGGTTACAAATTTCAAAAATGCTAGATAGCCCTTTCTTTTCATTGATGCTAGATGAAAGTACAGATAGTAGCTTAGAGAAACATCTTGTGGTTTATGCCACATTTTTTTTAACTCAAAAGGATTGGGGCCTCCAATTTCATAGTTTTTAAAGCTCATAAATGTTTGTGATGGAAGAGGGAAAAAAACTTATGATGCAATCAAACATTTAATGGAATCAAGGGGTCTTTTAAAAGAAAGATTGATAGGAGTTTCCATTGGATGGTGCTTCTTAAATGGTTGGTAATGAAAATGGTTTTATTACTTTTTTGAAAAAATATGTACCTAATTTTCTAGGTGTTCACTGCATTGCTCATCGTGAAGCTTTAGCCACATCAGATGCTTCAAAAAGAATATCTAAATTATTGTTTGTTGAGAAATTAGCAAATAAGGTATATTCTTGGGTGCAAAATTCTACAAAAAGAAATAGTCAACTTATTGCTCTACGGGAACTTATGCAACTTGAAACTCTTCAAGCTCTTAAAATCCATGGAGTTAGATGGCTTTCAAGGGGACAAGTCATTGAAAAATTTGTTGTACTTATGCCTTCCATATTGACATTGTGGAAATTTAATGAAAGAAAAGACTCATGGTATGATAAGGCAAGGATGTTTTCAGTATAATTTTGTTTACATATGCTTGCAGATATAATGTGTGAATTAAACAAGTTGAACAAGCAATTCCAAGAAGAGTATGTTGATGTCACCTCTTTAGGGGCAGCCATAGATGTCACTGTAAGCGCTTTAAAAAGGTGGTTTTTAAGATGGCACATGCTATTTATCTAAATTTTTAGATGCCTCTAAATTTGGATTTCTAGAAATTTGTGATAAGGATAGGCTTGTTCACAGGCATGAATTACTATTTGTAGCAATTCCACATGCATATGGTGACTGTGCTAATATATAAAAACAATCATGGAAACCTTGTATTGAAGGTTCAGTAGAGAGTTGCAAACAAATTGCAAAAGATTATGTTCAAGCTCTTGTAGAGAATTTGAATGGAAGATTCCCCGATCTTTCATTTTTCAACTCAGCGAAGTTGTTTAGCCCTTGCCATTATTTAAAGTATGTTCATTGCAGAGAATGAAATTCAACACTCTGGCTCGAAAAGATTTTTCAACACTTACAACATTCTTATTATGAAAGTGAAGAAAAGAAAGCAACATTTGACTTTGAAGCTTGTTTGAAAGAGTTGCATCCATTTGTTGACACTCTTCGTGTTAACTGTGAGGGAGCATCCATGAAAGATGTTTGAAGGATTTTTTATGTTATATGGTTGCATAGAAATTTTCCTAACATGTCAAAGTTATGGCAGGAAATACTTACTATTCTTGCAAGTACAGTGACATGTGAGAGAGGATTCTCAAGACAAAACATAATAAAGGATCTCCAAAGAACAAAAACCATCATTAGCTACATTGGATGGCTTGATGTGAGTGTCCTTCACTGGGCTTGATTCATTGATGGTGGAATGGGATAAAGTATATGACATCTCGAAAAATGCTAAAGAAAGAAGAATCTTAAATATTTAATGTTTTTGCTTTTATGTTTATGTTTGTAATGGTATTGTGTTTTGACAATTACCTTTTTTGGTGAAACTATCCAAAGTTTAGCTAATTTACATAATAATATTGAATGTAATTTTTGAGCATTTACATAGATCATGCATATTATGTATTATGTTTTTTGTTTGAAACTTATTTCATAAATATTGTTCTTTTAATGAAGACAACTTCATATTTCTTCTTGGTTTCTTATAGTTCTAGATGATATAGATCACAATAGTCAAGCATATGACATACCATAACCCCCAACCCTTAGCAACTTGAAATCACAAGTAAAATGGAAATGCTATGTTTAATTTGGTATTTGATGAGATATTATATTTAATTATGTTTCTGATATTTCTTAGTATTATAGAAACAATTCGTATATAAAGATTACAATGCTTATCATCATCAATGCAGTAGTTTAATAATGTACATTAATTTTTTTATTCTGTTTAAAATTTAATTGAAAACAATTTTAATTTTAATTTGGTAAATTTGTATAATTAATTTTTTCAAAAATATTTTGAGAACTCATTTTTTTTTTTTTTACATTTATCATTGGATTCTCTCATAATACTTTTTACATGTACGTTGTTAATCTATAGATGAAGTCCTGGTATGATTTTTAGTGAAATTGTAAAAGGGGAACCTGAAAGGTAGTAAAAACATTTATCATTGGATTGTACGTTGTTAATCTGTAATGATAAACAGGGATGAAGGCATCGTTCCTGTTTTGGTTTTTAGTGAAATTGTAAAATTAGAACCGAAAATAGTGAAAGAGATCCTTAGAACCAATAGTTTGATAATAATTACGTCTAGTGACAACTGCATGTTTAGAAGCCCTGACACCATACTTTATAAAACAAAAACAATGGACGAAAAGCATGCCAAAGATATTTTGTGTTTGCATGTCTTCCATCAATACCACCCAGTTAATGGATTTGACAACATAGTGGTATTGGGAGATTTGATACAGAGTTATAGTTGGTCAGTTAATGGATTTGAAAATATAGTGGTATTGGGATATTTGATACGGAGTTAAGATAGATTTAAGTTGGTGAATATAATTTGTAGAAATTAAATGAAATCGATTAAAAATAAAGTCATACAATAAACAGGTTAAAAATAAAACAGTTAAAAAAAAATTCTCTAATGGATAGGGGCACCCGTCAAATTTAACCATGCTCATCACCAATCATTTTGATATAATAACATGCTCTTTCACAATTTATGACGCTAATAGTTTTGATATCCAATAATTTTGACATAATCTATGGTCACCCTGTGCGCGTCAGTTTTTGTTAATCATTTTGATATAATAACGTGCTCTTTCACAATTTATGACGCCAATAGTTTTGATATCCAATAATTTTGACATAATCTATGGTCAGTTTTTGTTTCATTTTCCTTCAGTTTAAATTTGGTTTTATATATATGTTTTTTAATAATTTTTAATTAATTTTATGAACATGTTATTATTATTTTTTTTAATTATAAATTAATATTATAAAACATTATAAAATAACAAAATAATAATTTATTTTTAAAATCAGTAAAATAAAAATAAATATATATATATATATATATATATATATATATATATATATCCACTTTAAATTTGAACCTGTATCATGTTAAAAGAAAATGCTTGTTAATTATTAAATCCATATATATATAAAATATAATAGAATATTTTTTTTATTTTTTAATATATTTTATTTAAACTTTTATTAAAATCACAAATTTATATTATAAAATATACGTTGACACCTAATTATAAGGATTGGGTGAACAACTAGAGTTCTAAATTGGCTATGAAGCTCTGTAAATCGGCCCGCTCTGCAAACCCTCGAGATCCGCATCTCGCGCGTTCTGCAAACAGCGAGCGCGCCCGCTCTCTGCCGCCCTGTTCCCTGCGGGCGTGTCCGCTTGGGGCTCTTCTACAGACTATGGCCGGACTGCCATGGAGGATCGTGTTGTTGCCTGCTAGATTTTGACAAGACCGTTCTCTAGGGCTTGCGCCCATGGAGGTGCTGGGCACTCCCCAGGCGCCTCTTCCTCCTCCGCCGCCAATCTCATCAGTTGAGGCTTAGGCTTTTGGTAGGACTCCGAAAGAAGAAGAATTTTGAAGCTGCGAAATTCATCAAAAAATTGGATGATATTCCAAAGATCTCTCTCCGTCCTGAAACCCCGATTCAGGTTGCATTGTCTTTGACCGAATGAGCTCTCATCGGCCAGTTCACTGGACTATGGCCATCCCCCAAAACCATTGAGAGTTGGGTCAACAGAAACTGGGCGTCGTTGATCAAAGAAAGTGTTACCTCTTACTTTCTAGGGAGAGGATTCTTCCTCTTCAAATTCACTTCAAAGGATGACAAAGATCTGATCTTTCAAAACGACCCCTACTTCATGGGCCCTCAAGGTTTGTACCTGAATAAATGGACTCCGGACTTCGAAACCAGCAGTATAAGTACCCAAAGCAGTCCCGGTGTGGGTTAGGCTTCCAAATCTCCCAATTCATTGTTGGAATTGGGATTCTTTGATGCACATTGGAAATGCCCTGGGGAAATTCATAGATCGAGCGAATAATAAGGATCAATATGATTGTGCCAGGATCTGCGTAGAAGTAGACTTGGAGGTGGGGCTGCCAGAGGCCATCAAAATCAATGTCGGAAGCTGGATGCATGTGCAGAAACTGGACTATGAACAACTACCCTTCAAATGTCGGAAATGCCATGTTTATGGCCACTTCGCCAGAAGTTGCCTGACCAACAATGAAGCTGTGCAAGGGAAGGAGGACGGCTGGAACGAAGTAAAACGATCCAAAACTTCTTTCAAGTCGCAGAAGTCGGGAGGCACTAATGGCAAAGGTCCTCACCAGGCCTCTGCTCAGCAGATCCTGCCCAAGCCTGCTCCATAAAACAAGTTCGATCCTCTTAGCTCGTAGCTAGAGGACACCCATGAAGTCGCAGTCCAAAAAGCAGTGTCTCCAGAAAAAGGTAATCTGCCTATCTCTTCCAAGGATGCAAGCGTTGCAAAAAGCTCAAAAGGAACCCGTATCAAAGTTGAGGAAGAGGACCAAGAATTGGAAGACTTGAAGGAGGAAGGAGAAATAGGCGATTCCCAAACCTCTGTAAGGAGATCCACAAGAGGGCGCAAAACAAATTGGGAGAAAAGAGAGCAAGAAACGTATAAGGACAAGTTACAGGGCAACCAACCAACTCTGGAGAGGCTGTTAGCAAACAAGCCGAAGATGGCAAGAAACCAGCATCAAGGCTCCAAGGGAGCCCATCATCATAAACCTAAATGATGAAGATCGTCTCCTGGAACTGCAGAGGAATGGGGAGTAAAGAGAAAGAAGAAGCAACGAGAAGCCTTATTAGAAGAGAAGCCCCAGATATTCTTCTGATCCAGGAGACCAAAATGGAGGGCAATGAGTTTCTCCAAACCAGTAAAAAATTCTGGAAGGGAAGCAGAGGCCAAGCAGTTTCAGCACGGGGAGCCTCTGGGGGGCTGGGCTCTCTCTGGAATCCTCTCAAGTATAGGTTGGTCTCTGAGATTCAAAATACCCACTGGTTGTTCTTGAAGCTACAAACTGTGGACTCGAGGGAGACATTCTGCCTTTTTAATGTCTATGCCCCAGTAAATATAGGGGAGAAAAGGGAGTGCTGGGACTCCATCCGACACCTATTAGAGTCTGAGAAATTGGAAAACATCATTATCGCGGGTGATCTAAATCTCACTCTGCGCATGGAGGAAAAGCGAGGAGGCACAATCGTAAGGGACCCAGCAAGGGAGTGGGTGGAGGATCTCATGCAGGACTGGGATCTGCTCGATATCCCCTCAGAAAATGGTAAGTACACCTGGTCCAACAAAAGATTAGGCCCGGTCACATTGCTGCTAGACTTGATAGATGCTTGGTGCAGAGTTCTTTTCTTTTGTTGGGCTTAGAATCCAGATTGCATATCCTCCCTTGCAGTGTTTCTGATCATAAGCCTATTATGCTTGAGATGTTGGCTCACAAGGATCTTGGCCCCATACCTTTCAGATTCAATCCTCTTTGGGTCAAGGATCCTGAATTCCTGAATATGGTTCAGGACAGCTGGAAATTTCTAGTGAAGGGTTCTCCTTTCTTCATATGGGAAGAAAAACTTAGAAGACTGAAAGTTGTTCTTAAATCATGGGCCAAATCTCTCCCCTCCCCTACAAATGAGAGAAAGCAGGCCCAGGACAGACTTGCTCAGCATCATGCTCAAAGTGAAGATGTAGAAATCACTAAAGAAGTGTTAGATAAGGAAGTCGAGCTTCAACAAACCTTCCATAAACCCTGCCTTGCGGAGGAAGAGCACTGGAGACAAAAGTCTAGGAGTTTATGGCTTAAAGCGAGAGACAGAAACTCCGCCTTCTTTCACAAACAAGCTCAAGCTATAAAGAGCTTTAATTCTATTGCAAAAATCAAAGCAGGAAACTCGACTCACAAAGACTTTGGGAGCATAAAGAGAGAAGCTTTCAATCACTTTAAAAATCTGTACAGAGAAGAGGGAGTGATTGACCCAAACTCTAAATTTTTGGAAGTTGTTCCTTCTATGATCTCCCCTATAATGAATCAACATCTA
Source organism: Pinus tabuliformis (assembly GCA_031772625.1). NCBI lineage: Eukaryota > Viridiplantae > Streptophyta > Pinopsida > Pinales > Pinaceae > Pinus > Pinus tabuliformis. The sequence goes on from CM062813.1 coordinate 298,784,126, forward strand.
GAAGCTAAGATCTCTATACAAGAAATAAAAGATGCTCTCTCCGACATGGAGCCCGAAAAAGCCCCAGGTCAGGATGGCTTCACTGTAAGATTCCTTCGAGTCTATTGGCAGATAGTGGAGAAATACCTCTACAAAATGAACTTGAAATCTCAAAATTATCAAAAAATAGGGGGGAAGCACTAACTCTGCCTTCCTTGCCCTCATACCCAAAGAAAACGGCGCTAAAGATTTTAATCGATTCTGCCCCATCTCTCTTTGCAATATTGGTTATAAAATAATCACAAAGGTGATTGCAAACAGGCTAAAAGGCATCCTCCCAACCATCATTCCAGAGAACCAAGGTGGGTTTGTTAAGGGGAGACAGCTTGCTGACAATTTCATTCTAGTGCAAGAGGCGATTCATTCGAGTCAACTTCATAAAGAGAAAGGTATGGTAATTAAATTAGACTTGGCAAATGCTTTTGATCGTGTCAAACTGAGCTTTCTTTGGGAAGTCTTGCATAAATTTGGCTTTGGAATAGGCTTTATCAATTGGATCCGTGCTTGTATTGTCGATCCCTGGATTGCTCCCTTGGTAAACGGGAGAGCAGTTGGCTTTTTCAAAGCTTCTAGAGGGCTTAGGCAGGGTTGCCCCCTCTCTCCGCTTCTCTTTGTCCTCCATGTTTCTGTCCTGAGCTTCTATCTTGACTAGAAATTGGTTGATTAAGAGATCCTGGGGCTCAACATAGCCAGAGGGGTAAAAAATGTAAATCATACTTTGTTTGTTGATGACACCCTCTTGTTAGGGGCTGCCTCTGTCAGATCCGCCTTAAAGTTCAAGGAGGTTCTCGGTGACTACAATGAAGCTACAAGCAGCAGTTTGAACAAAGGTAAATGCAAATTTTATTGTTGGAATATCTTTGCCTCCATTCTTTCGACCATCACCAGAATCTTTGGCTTTTCTGCCTCCCTCAATTGGACCTCTTTTACCTATCTGGGCCTTCTTATCTTCCGAAAACTAGCTTACTGCAGAGACTAGATCCCTCTATTGGATAAATTCAAGGCTAAAATTCAAGCATGGGGATTCTCATGGTTAAACCTGGCTGGAAATTTTGTCCTCATCAAATCTGTTCTCAGTAGTTTCCCCATCTTTCAATTCTCTGTAATCCTTGCTCCCATTGGCATCATCAAGAAAATGGAACCCTTCATTTGCAAATTATTTTGGAAAGGTGGCAATCTCAATGACAGGAAAATCCCTTTGGTAAGTTGGGAGAAAATCTGTAAGCCTCAGAATGAGGGAGGTCTAAATTTCAAAGATCTCAGCCTCCAAAACACTGCCATGGGAGCCAAGATTTTTTGGAGAATCATTGGTCCTCATCCAGGATGGGCGCAAAAAGCTTTATGGAGGAAGTATTTCATGGGGAAGCGGAAAAGATGCCTAGAATCCTCACTGCCCACCTCAGGATCGCAATTGATCAAACTCTGTCACAAAGCAGCTCCTCTAATCAGAGACAGAGCGTATTGGATACCTGGCAATGGCAAAGAAGTCAGAATATGGGACGACAGCATCATGATGCATCCCCCATTATCGAGCTACAGTTCTCTGCAAGTGCTACGACCGTGGCTGGAAAGAGCAGGTTGCGTTTCTCTTTGGGACATCTCGCTGTGGGCTGGCAGCAACTGGCTGCGATGGAGACTTCTGCCTGTTCCTCCAGAGCTGATACAAGAACGCGATCTCCTTCTCACTCTGTTGAACGGTAAGGCGCCTCTGCGCATTGGAAGGAAGGACGCTCGTGGTTGGGGAGCCGCCCCAGGGCTGTATACTGTTGCGCAGGGGTATAAAAGCCTCCAAGACCGCCCTCACGTCCCTCCAGACCCTGCTGTGTGGAAGGGGCTCTGGACTTACAAAACCATGCCAAAAGTTGACTCATTCTGCTGGCTGTTATGCCACAAAGGAATTTTAACAGAAGACAGATTGAAGAAGAAAGGATTCCAAGGTCCCTCACGATGCCACTTGTGCTGTGACAGTGAAGAGAACGCCCAACACATTATCTTGGACTGCAAATTTTCAAAAGAAATCTGGCAGAATCTCTTGAGTCATTGGAAAACAGAATTCATCTTACCTACGTCTATCTCTGACTTATTTGCAAACTGGCGAAACTTCTACCCAGAACCGCTCCCAAAAAATGAAAGTTTCAAAGCTGCATGGCTCTCCTTGCCGAAATTTATCTGCTGGCAAATCTGGCTGGAGAGAAATAGAAGAGTCTTCAGAGATGAAAGCTTAAATCTGCAGTTCACCATCATCAAAATAAAAATTCTATGGAAAGAAAGTCTGGGGGAGCATTTGTCGGACTCAAACCTAAGCCAGCAAGACTTAGACTGGGGTGCCTCGTTGGATCTCCAATTCTCTGGAGAAACAAGGCAACACAAGGATACAAAAGAGTGGCAATTCAGAGGGAAGGAGAATGAACTATATGATTTGCTCATCAGGCAAGCCAGATACACTCTGTTCTTTGATGGGGCAGCGAAAGGCAACCCCGGATTGGCTAGGGCAGGAGGAGTTATAAAGAATAAGGAGGGCAGAATTGTGACTAAGTTCGCTTGGGGATTAGGACAATCCACCAGCATTCAAGCAGAAGCCTTGGCACTTCTTCAAGGTCTCAAGCAAGCAAAGGCCTCTGGTCTATCAGATGTTAATATTATAGGAGATTCTCAGTCCATAATTAAAGTCTTATTGGAGGATTCTGCTCCTGCAGATCTTAGATTGGCAAGAGTGATTTCAAGAATCAGAATTCTGGTGAAATCTTTCCAGACTGCAAATTTCCTTCATGTATTGAGGGGGAACAATAAAGATGTTGATTTGGAAGCCAACAGGGCGGTGCCACTTCCCGCTGGCTCTCTTTTGAAAGACGGAATGGAGGAGTGGGACTCCATACCATAAAATAGATTTATGTTTTACTGCATTATTCTGAATCAGTTTGTTTGTACATTTAAGATAGGAAAATTAATGGAGATAGATTCTCTAGTCTCAAGTAAATTACTTAGATCTTCAAATTTTGGGACCTATGATCAGTTAGTGGAAGGAAACTCAAGGAATATGCCCGAACTATTGTAACTGTTGAAAGGAATTTTGGCCAATATCTAATATAAATCCATATCCGTTTCTGTAAAAAAAAGGGGATTGGGTGAAAAATTGTAATTAGCGTAAATAAATAATAGAGAAAATGGAGAGTTATCGGGAGATGAACTGAATAGTCACTCCCTCTTGTATATAATAATGAACAACCTAAATGAATAACCTAATTTCATTTGAGGAGTTACATCCTGGTCTGACATGGTATCAAAGCCAACTCTATCTTTGGCATCACATTTTTCCCTTGTAACTCCCTTGTGGCCTATGTTCTGCCTATTTTTCAAAACTGACACCTTTATCATGCTCCAAAGGCCTGAATAGTGCACTGTCATATGCGTTTCTATTCCTGCTTTAATGTTCTCACCGCCCGCGTCCAAATCCCAGTAAATGCAATCTGAATATTTCATGTGCTGCTCGACATTCCCTCTATGGTATCAAAGCATTGCTCCATTAAGCGCTCCCTCCCTTCTTGCATATTAATTTGCTCACACATACGCTACTCCCTCATACATACATTGCTCCAAACGCTCAACGAGGCCTATAAGGTTATGTAGCTCCAGGGCCACAAGTTGCACCCTTTCAAGTCGCTTTATTTGGCCATGCTCGGCGGTGTGCGGGCTTTGAGGCTCGACGACACAATTGGGAGCTTCGCCCTGGGAAACGAGGCGGATTTTGTGGTGCTCGATTAAGTCCACGTTGTTGATAGGGCATCGAATTGAGAGGGTGTGCAACCTTGAAGAGAAGTTGTTTGTGCTCATGATGTTGGGGGACAACCATTGCGTGAAAGAAACATTTGCGGCCGGAAAGTCTGTCCATAAGTGCTCTCATTTCTGGTAATCATTTTGTCTTGCATTTGCCCCTCCTCGCTAGTACGCCAGCCTCCAGTTGCTCATACCACTCCAGGGTTAATATTTCAGATAATCTCTGTTATATACATATAAAATTGTAGTTTTTTTTAACAAGCAGAAGTGCAATTTCTTACAACTTATTGGTAGCAGAAGTATATTTTTTTTTAAAATGCACTCATTAATATCTATTGTGGGAGTGGTCCTCAATGGGAAGGAAAATTATCCTGAGTGGTCTAGGAAAATCAAACACACTCATTTTTAATGAGTTGTGGAAAGGAGTGTGTGTTGGAGACGGAGACAAAGAGCCAAAACAACCTACCTCAGACAAGGAATTCGCCATTTTGGAAAATAAGGACAACAAGGCTTATGCATTGATTGCAGCATCAGTAAATGAAGATGTGAGTCGCCATATTTCGCCATTTTCAAATGCTTTCGAAGCCTTACAAAAATTGAAGGAAATATATAACTCACACTCTGCACTTGCAATTGTTCAACTCATGATTAAATTGTTCACCCTTGAATTACAAAATGATAATCCTCTTGCTCTTGCATCAGAACTAAAATCTATTATGCATGATCTCAAAGTCACTAATGTTGAACTGGACATTCCTTTGATAGCTTTTCTCAAGGCACTTTATCCTACTTACTCAAATTATCTTGAGTCATTGCAAGAAAATGGAAACCTCAAAGATATTACCTTTGACTCCCTTGTGAAAAAAATTGTTGAAAGAGAGAAATATTTTGGGAAGAAGACAACTCCTCAGTCTTCTGAAGAGGTTGTGTGCCTTGCACATAGAGAGAAGAATCTTGCTCAAGATTCTTCCACAATAAGAGGTGGTCGAAGAAGAAGAGGAAGAAATTTCAGAGGCGGGGGGGCAGACACTCTCAAGGAGAAAAGTCAGATTTGCACTGCATACGCTGCAAAAGAGATGGATCACATGATGCATCCACATGCAAGTTGTCTTGGGATAGAATTGAGAAGGAAAGAAACCAACCCAAAGGTAAAACTAATGACAAAGAGAAAGGTAAAGCACCTGAATCCGCTCACTATGTTGTGGCACACTGTAATATTGGAGTAAATGAAGACTTATTTAATGCTTTACTTGCTTCTTGGAAAAATGATTAGTTGCTTGATTCAGGAGAAACTTGCCACATGACTTTTAGAAGAGATCTTTTCGAAGAATTTATTGACAATGTTGATGGAGCATTATACTTTGCAAACAAATCAAAACTCAAGCCATCAGGGTTTGGCACAATCAGGCTTAAATTGCCTGGTCTTCCAGACTTTCTTCTGCATCATGTTTTATATCTCCCACAGCTGAGGAGAAACTTTCTATCCTTGGTCCACATCCCCCAGCAAGGACACTCCATTCATATGTTTGATGGAAAGCTTGAGGTGAGAAAAGCATCAGATCACTCACTTGTCATGACGGGGATAGAAGATGAAAGGCTTCTCAAGCTGCAGGGTACCTCTGCTCGTGCACAAAAATTCTCATACAATTCTCATTATGAAGAAGGTACCTTTCCATCAAGTTTATTATGGCATGCTAGATTTGGACACTTGAACTATGACAACGTCCACTTGTTGAAGAAAAATGGTGTTACTGGTTTGCCTACAATTCCTAGGAAACTTAAGCAATGTGATGCTTGTATTATAGGAAAGCATAGCAAATAGTCTTTTCATGATTCACATTCCAGAGCACATAGAAAACTTGAACTCATTCATTCAGATTTATGTGGTCCAATGCTTGTTCCTTCTGCAAATGGAAATAAATATATAATGAAATTTATTGATGACTACGCCAGAATATGTTGGGTTTATTTATTGAAGAACAAATTTGATGATTTTCAAACATTCAAGAACTTTCATACATAGATTGAAAATGATGCACAATCTCATATTGGCTCTATTCGCACTGATAATGGAAAAGAATACACTTCAAATGAATTTGAAAACTATCTTCGCCTACATGGAACAAACATCAAACAACTATACCTTATAATCCCTAATAGAATGGAGTAGCTGAAAGAATGAATAAGACAATCTTAAATATGGTGCGCTCCATGATGTTTTTCAAAAATGTAAAATTGATGTTTTGGGCTGATGCAGTTCTATGTGATGTATATGTAAAGAATAAATGTCCATATAATGCTATTAGAAACAAGACTCCTTATGAAATGTGGTATGGGCACATTCCTTCGATAAAACATCTCAGGGTCTTTGGTTCCACATGTTATGCCTTGATACCAAAGGTACATAGAAACAAACTTGGTGCAAGAAGTCAATAAAAAGTTTGTTGTATCTAGAGATGTAATCTTTCTTGAATCATCCAAAACTGACAATGTTGTTGAGCAGAAACTTGATCGCTTGGATAGATTCGCAAATGCAAAATCATTTCAAGAATTTGATAATTAGATTCCACATCTTGAAGGGGGGATTGCTATACTAGATCAACCTATAGAATATTCTTCTGAAGCACTCTCTCCCCCACATAAAACTCCAACAACGGATGATACTTTGAGTGATGTGATTGACAAAATTGGGAGACTCAATCTTGATTCAGTCCCAACCCAATCAACGAAGCAACCTGGACCATCTCATAAAGGTCCCTAAAGTGGCTAACAAAGACACTTGAAAGTGTTCATCTTAATGAGGTTGGAAAGCCAAGAACTAGAAATTCAACCCTAGAAAATGGAGGTGATGTAGATGACTCTGATTCACCTGTTGATATGGATGTTTCTTATGATTGTGAATTGAATTTGTATAGAAATTTTGAACCAACTTCCTTCAAAGAAGTTTCTTCTCATGATGAATGGAAAGAAGCAATGCAAAAGGAGTATGATGCCTTGATAAATAATGGCACTTGGAAGCTGGTTGATCCTCCATTGGAAACCAAACCAATTGGCTACAAGTGGGTCTACAAGAACAAGTATAAAGCTGATGGCTCACTTGACAAGCACAAAGCCAGGCTTGTGGCAAAAGGTTTTGCACAGAAGGAAGGGGTTGATTATGAGGAGACTTTTGTCCCCACAGCAAAATGGGCTACCATCAAGACACTCTTTTCCCTAGCAGCTCAGAATGGTTGGAAAGTCCATCAAATGGATGTAAAAGTTGCTTTCTTGAATGGAGATCTAAAAGAGAATGTTTTTATGTCCCAACCTAAAGGATTTGTTGTAAAAGGACATGAACATAAAGTATGAAAACTTGTGAAATCCTTTTATGGCCTCAAACAAACACCGCGAGCTTGGTATGAAAAACTAACTGAGCATCTTCTGAAACTCAATTTCAAACATTATGATCTTGATGATGCAACTTTGTTTGTCAAGAAGGTTGGCAAAATAGTTGTATATATTGTGGTATATAGAGATGATCGTTTGATGACAGGGAACAATGAGACCTACATTGCATCCATAAAGAAGGAATTGAGGAAAGGTTTTGAAATTACTGATTTGGGCTATGTTCATTACTATCTTGGTATTGAAGTAACTCAACATTTGAATTCCATATTCCTTTCTCAAAAGAAGTACATTAGAGATCTGTTGAATAGGTGTGGCATGACTAAATGCAATCCTCTGACTACTCCAATGGAACAAAAATTAAAGCTCACATCTATCGAAGGAAAAGAATTTGAGGATGCAATAAAGTATAGACAACTTGTAGGAAGTCTCAACTACCTGACTACTACCAGAGCAGACATTTCGTTTGTTGTTGGAATCCTCTCCAGGTTTATGCAAAAGCCTTGTGAGGGACATTAGTTTGCTGCAAAAAGAGTTCTAAAGTACTTGAAGAGAACTCAAGACTTTGGAATCAAGTATACACAGGTGGATGACTTCAACTTGATTGGATACTCTGATTCATACTTCGATGGAGACAAATAAACTAGGGTATCTACTTTGAGTTATGCTATGAGTCTTGGATTAGGAGTTGTCTCCTATAGATCATGTAAACAATCAGTTCCAGCAGATTCCACAACAGAGGCAGAATATGTGGCAACAGCTGAGGAAACAAAAGAAATTGTGTGGCCCAGGAAATTCTGGAAGATTTGCAAGTGAAACAAGTACAATCAACTCCACTCATGATTGACAATACCTCGGCAATAAAGTTGGCCAAGAACCCAAAGTTCCATGATCAAACGAAGCACATCAATACAAAATATCATCTGATTCGACATCATGTTGAGGCCAAAACAATCCATCTTCGCCATTGTTCCACTAATGAGCAGATTGTAGACATCTTCACCAAAGCGCTTGGAAGAGAAAAGCTTGAAAGATTATGAACGATGCTTGGACTCACCAACATCCCTTTAGATTGTGGGGGGGAGGGGGGGGGAATGTTGACACCTAATCATAAGGATTGGGTGAACAACTGTAATTAGTGTAAATAAATAATAGAGGAAATGGAGAGTCATCGGGAGATGAACTGAACAGTCACTCCCTCTTGTATATAATAATGAACAACCTAAATGAATAACATAATTTCATTTGAAGAGTTATCTCCTGGTTTGACAATCCCTAAATTATTATATATAAATAATGCATATATCAATTAATGTTGCTATACATAATGTAGGATAACAATTATCTAAAAGGTAAGTAGCATATTAAATTTTAAATTCAAATTTAACAAGAGCCATGTGGTGGTATGTCATTTCTTTTGCTTTTTTTATAGATGAATTTTGTGTTTTGCGCATAAAACAACCATAAAATGGCTATCACTTATAGACCTCATTTAATGCTACTACATCTTACTGATGTGAAATGTATGATAATACATGCAGTATCATGATAAACTGATATGTGAAATGTATGATAATACATGCAGTAACATGATAAACTGTGTAAAAAATTATAACCCGTCCCACATTTTGGGTGGACACTTAACCAATCATCAAAAATAAAATAAAAAACATAATAAAATTAAACTAATATTGAATAGCATTAAACAATGTCAAAATAACACATTGTCCATATCTTAATATTGAGATAAGAATATGTTTCTTTAAATTCTCTTCCGGATAAATCATATAGGTTTATTGAGGTCTACGCATTTAGAAACATTATATAGTAGAGATGGAACGCCTAAATCCAAAAGTGATCCATTAGAAACATTATATAGTATAGATGCAACACCTAAATCCAAAACTAGAAGTTATAGACTAAATGAAATATTAATAAAAAATGTAAATGAAAAAAAACTTAAATTATAAAAAACTGAAAAAGATTAAATATTATATTGTAAAAACTGAAAGTTAAAATAATAATAACAAGGGCTACATAGTAGCTAGTACCTACGACTTAACTTAAATATAGCTTAATTAAACTAAAAAACAATAATGACATAAAGATTTCATCACAAAAATAAAACAACTAATAAAATATTGTATTATTGAATGTCATCACCAAAAATTAAGAAATATGATTAACAAATATTGTTTATAATTTCTATACACTTTAATGTGTGTGTGTGTGTGTGTTTTAATTAATATATATAGCTTTTCATAATTAAATTTATTAAAATGTGTTTTTAATAATATAATAAGTCGTCCACATGATCTTGGATAAACAGTGATTGGGTGCTCTATTAAGACTCTCCTTGATGTGAAGTCAAGGTTCAATTCTCAGCCTGGATCGAGGTGATATTGGACATGATGAAGATGTAGTTCCACCAAGTTTACAAAAAAGAAGATAACAAGTCATTTTAAATTGAAAAAATGGATAAAAAACAATAAGCCATTTAAAATGGAAATAATATAAAAAATAAAAATAAAAAATAAGAAAGTTAAATAGAAAAGAAATAAAACAAAAAACAAAAAATAGTAACTAATAAAAATGGAAGTTACTAAACAACCCATAATAAGACCTCAACCAATCACTTTACAAAAAAATTAAATTTAAATAATAATAAAAAATAGTATTTCATAATTTTTTAGTCAAAGACAAACTAATGTACAATCAAAGGAAAAACTAAATGCATAAGGAAAAATTAAATCCATAATACCATTCTGCTACATGTATAATACAAGTCAAAAGAGGAAAAAAAATAAAAAGTAAAATAAAAAGCCAAAAATAGCAAAGAATTTAGAATAAAACAAACATCAAATTGTTATAGTAAATTATTATATATAAATTATTATCTAAAAATACACATATATATATATATATATATATATATATATATATAATTACTACTAGGATAAAAAGAGAAGATAAAAAGAATAAAATTAAATCATTACAATATAATTAAGAGAATCCCAAAATAAATAAATTTAAAATTATATATCACCAAGTAATTATAAAAAAATAATCTAAAAAAAATTAATTAAGTCATGATAGAATAGATATACATAATCAAAAACCCCGATTAGGGTGCGAGCCGACACTTAAGCACTCAACCAAGGGAGTAATGGTTTGTACAACAGCATACAGTACCACTGCCCCCCACACGCTTGAGGCGATGGGTGCGGTGGAACCTTGCATGATGGCATGCAGTGTATATGGGAAAGGTGACAGTGGGAGTAAAGGGAGCATTGGTTTTAGTAACAGGGAAGGAGGGAAGGTTGGTGTTGATCGGAACGTTTGCGGGCGTGGAGATTGGTGCAACGGGCAGGGTCTGTGGCGCCACCAACTGCAACAAGCCTACTGACTGTGCGCAAAGGGTAACAGGTATGTACTCAGATATATCTCTGCTCTCGTAATGTTGACCTTCTCTGGTTTCGTTTGGGGGAGGGGAGGAATTATGGGGGAGACTTACAAAATTGAGAAGCGCTGGGGGCATAGGCTGGTGGCATATGCTTGGTTCTGTGTCTATCTCTCGCACCCATTTGGCATACTATCTATTTCACTTTGCTTTGAAGTTCTCCTTTCTCGTATGGGAATTCTGTTGGCACTGGACAAAGGGCCTAGTTTTGCAGTTCATAGGAGTCTTGCTAGTAAAGCTAGGGAGATGAGCCTTGGGGGTAGAGTTGGCTAGCCCATCTGCATGCTGGGTGGTAGCCTCTTCTTTAGGTCCATGTGTAGCCACAGAGAGGTAGGTTGCAACCTCGACATGAGGGAGAAGGTTAAGAATTACTGGCGGGAAGTTTGGTAAGGGAGTGGCATTGGCTATGGCAGACATATTGAAGATGGCAACGTCATGGGGCTTAGGGATGGGTGGATGATTAGGTCAGGTCCTCCTTTCACATCCTGGGCAGAGGGTAAAGGGTATGCTAGCCAAGGTTGGTGGAGAGTTGGTAAGTGGCGGTGTTTAGCAAACTGGAACCGAGGAGAAGAAACAAACCGAATTGAGGTTGAGAGGAGGTGTCTTAGGCGAAGTGTATCCACTAGTGCTGGTTGTGGGTTGGCCCCCTCCGGGGAATTGACCTGTGACCTTGAAAGGCCGGGCACTGCAACTGACAGTGGAGGGTCTGAGGAAGGCGGGTTGGTGCGCAATAATCCTACCACCTGTGTGAAAGCTCCCTGTTGAATTTTGTTGAATTGTAACTAGATTATGGTTTGTTGCAATGAACAGGGTTGGGTCAAAAAAACCATGGCACATCCTGCAAAAAAGCGTGGCCGTGGAAGGAGAGCCCAAGTGACTAGGAAGGACACGGAATCGGGCATGTCAGAGGGACGCAGAGGCAGGAAATCTATTGAAAGGCTTATAAGTGAAGTGGTAGTTGCCTGTCGTGAAGGCACTAATGAGGAAATTCGTAAATTGCTAAAGGATTGGGAAGAAGAAGTGAAACAAGAGAGTAAGACAGACATAGAAATGGAGGATTGGAGAACCCTTGTCTCGAATCCTGGAAACACGAGGGGTAGAATCACTCAATTCAAACAAACCCTCTACCTATACTAGTTGATGAAAAGTCTAATGGGTAAGGCTATGGAACAAATTTCGGTGGGCATGGTTGTCACTGTCCAAGGCATGCCGAATTACAAACAGGAATTCCAGAAGGTGCAGTTCCAACTACACAAACAGGATGTTCGACTTGGCCGAATTGAGAGGCACCTGCCTTGTATCCTGGTCCAAACAGAGATGTCGGGGATGAATGCCAAAGATCCAACGCCTATGGAATCCGCTTCTGTTGAGCAACGTGACTAGCTAGTCTACTTTTATGGTTTTGTTTATATATGTGAATAGCCTTTACATTTCCTTATGCAAATATATATGTATGTAGATCTCTAGAGTATGGACAAGAATCTGAGACTTATATAGTTTAGATAGAGAGACTGGATTTTTTTTTTTGTTTCTGGATAGCATACAATGCGGATAGGTGGCCAACATATTTGGTTTCCCACCATGCAAATTGAAACCACCTAACCAATTTATGTGGTGTAAATTTGTTTTATAATTAATTTAAAAAAAATCTATCAAACTTAACAAAAAAATACATAATAAAAAATAAAAAATAAATTTAATATATATATATATATATATATCTAAAACCTGGATGCGGGTGTCAACAGTGGTAATTAAGGTGACAAGACGGACCGCCGACGGAATGGAGAGCCATCTGGCTAACTGCATCGTCCCGAGAGCTTACCTTAGACGGATTAATAACACATTGCAGGCGATAATTAATGACCCCAAAAGCTGTGACAAATTCACCTCCCTCATAACCATGGCCCTTGCAGATCATTTTGTTAATCCTCCTCTTCTCCACGGCGTCTGTTCTCCGCAAGCCGTTGAACCGTGTACTAGAACTGCAACAGGAAATCGCTGCCTGATTCTTCCTTGCCTGGATCTTGGTAATGGTTTCCATTTTTTGCATTCCAGTCACTGTCTTTTAGACCGAGGCCCGACCACCCCTGCTCACCCTCAGCGTCGCCTTTCCTCCAATTCCTCTGCTGTCAATATATCTTACAATTTTGCCATGGCTCGCCTCAGGCACTGCATGCGCAGTAGACGTGGAGGAACTCGTGGAGGATTTACCCGCTCGCAGGCTTCGACCAGCTCCGCCTCTGATTCCCCGAACTCAACCACTAAGATGCCCAACCCGCTCATTTACCCCACTCATCGCTACCCGAATACCCGAAGTGGCAGAGGTAGGAGGGACAATGTTGTTCGCTCTGCGGATTTCCCACTTCCTCCTTATCCCGCCCCTCACAACACTCAATTTCGCTTCCGTAGTTCCTTAAATAGGCCTACAATCACTACAACTATCACAATTTCCTTCGAGGAAGAGTCTGCGACGCAAGCTCCTCTGTTAAGTCGCAGGGACAAGCAGAGCAGGGAAGTGCCTGGTAGCCATGGGATCAACATCCCAGGCAACAAGCAGCAAAGTGAAAGCAGAAAGGCTCTGCATGGCAAGGCTAAAGTTGGTGACACTTCAGGTGAGGAGGACAAGCATAACGGCACGAAAGCATCAGGCAGCAGGTAGAACGACACTTGTGAGAGACAGATGGATGCAGGAGGCACTGAGGAAGCTCCACTTGCTCAGGGACGAGGCGCATCTGAAGAGGATGACAACTGGTATCAATTTGCCTATCAGATTGAGGAGGAGCTAGCTTCAGAGGAGCCACCGGCTTAACACGTGGCTTCATGCAAATACATCCGGCTTCCAGGTGGATATGTCTCACTGTTTTGTGGTTTCGTGGTTCTGGATGTGTCTTGATTCTCTGCCATGTGTCTTGGATCCTCTGGTTGAGTCTCCGCCAGGTGGATATGTCTCACTGTCTCTTGGTTACGTCCCTGTCTTTTGGTTCTAGAAATGCATTCTCTCTTTGTTTTTCAGGAAAACCAAGGTCTACTCGACTATAGTTTTTTCTGGTTCAATGGGTTGGTTTCCCCCATAATGGGGGGCAATCTTTAAAGGCTTCTTGGACTAGTTTCCCCTATGTTGGGGCAGTCCAAAACAAACAGTTTCAATTTTTGATGATGATAGATGATCAACAACTCTGAAGCCAGGCCTCTCTGTAACTTTTTTGTACCATATCAATAGATCAATATTACTTAAATATATATATATATATATATATATATATATATATATATATTTAATTTTAATTAAACAATAAAAAAACCAAATAAATTAAATATATATGAAAACCTTAGAAAAAAAGGAAACACTCAAAAGAATATGCTGTGCTTCAGCCTTAAACAATGCCAAAATAACACGTGGTCCATATGTGAATATTGAGATAAGAATATGTTTGGTGCTTCATACTGATCTCCCCCGTCTCATAGAATACTTTTGAATAGTATCCAAAAAGCTATATACAGATCATGTTTGTCATCATCGAAATGAATGGTTTGTTATTTTATTTTTTATTTTCTAAGTTTTAAGGTTGATATTAGATGGAAAAATAATTAATTCATATTTTTTACATATGTGGTTTAAAATTATGATAAATTAAATAAAAAATAATTAGTATAGATTTATTTTAAACGGATTTAATATGAATTAATAGGGATTTAATTTTTTAATGTGTAAATTTGTTTATGAACAAACATTGTTTAAATATTTTGTATAATTATTATTTATTTATTTAGTTTTTAGATTTTTAAAATATTTTATTTTAGTCAATGTAAATAAAATTTCAATTTTAATAATTAACAGAAATACTACACTGTAGAATGAGCATTTCAGCTCAATAAATAATAACAATAAATTATGAATTATATTTATGAAAATGATATTCCTCACTTAACTAATTTATTTTCCTATGAATTTGGTTTCCTCGCTGTAACTCTTTCCTCAAAGAATAATAGATACTAAAACAGAAGAGGAAATATAAATTAATTTAGTATTATAATGCACTAAAAATTACAATTTAGAAAGAATAGGAAAGTGAAGTATTTCATGAAAATTGTGAAGTACAAGTGTACAAGAATGCTTGAATATATATCTGTAGGTTGATGTGGCTTTTTAAAATACATTTGAATTAAAATTTTAATATATTCACTTCACTTTAATATAATATAGGCCCCCGAGATGTACTATATTGCAATTTAATGATCACTATTAGATTATTTATTTTCTAAGACATGTGAATGTTAATTTAATATTAATCGCCACAATTATAGGCTTTATGATGTCTTACAAGGGCACTTTAATAAAAATGATCAAATTATTTAGTTTAATAACTAAAAATATTTGTTTTAAATAAATAATTTGACATTCATCTAACTGGGATTTCTTAAGGGTTTTTATGTCCAACTCAAGGATGCTATTCTTTAGCTAAGGTGCCTTAATGTCTAAGAAAGCATATCCTTCCAATGTGAAATAAGATCTTTCCTTTGCTCTCTTGCAAGCCCACCAGAATGGTCAATAGATTTATGCATGGCTGGTTTGACATGTGAAAGGGATAAGACTTGAAAGTTTTCAAATCTGCATGATATGTAGGAAATTCTAACTCTTGATTACCTTTCCAAGTTAAAATCCATGAGCATTAATTGTAAATGCTGAATGCAAATCCCATTCCTACAATTTCCCTTGCAACTATTGGGCCCTATCTAACTAATTCCCCCTCTTCGCTATGCAATAGGTGCAATATGTTTTAAACATAATTTGAATTATGACAAAGTGGGTTTACTTGTGAAGATTGTTAGACATTTCTCATGATTTGAAAAGGCTTTGCTCGTGACTTGTTTGTAGATGCAAGAAATTTCAAAAAATAGAAAATAATTAAAAATAACACTAAATATTGTTGTGATATACTCTGTTGAATGCATTTATGTATATGGTTAATAGTGAAATAATAATAATAATAATAATAATAATAATGTTAATTAATTAATTTATTTTATTAATTTTTTTTAAAGATAAATAAATTACATTAATAAAACAAAATTTAATAATATCTGTTTTTTTCCTTCTATATTCTTTACATTGAAAACACAAAATCAATTCACCATAAATATTAATAAGCTAAATCCAAATCCAATATATTCACATATCAATAAGATATTTCTAAATCTAATATACTAACATTATGTATGGATCCAATTATGACATCCAAAATGTTAGGTATTGGGCACCCGTGGTATTACATATGATGAAGTTTTTAAAAGGCTTGGAGATTCTCCATTGTAATGTGCCAAAGTTGAGATGTGAAGGTTCACTTGGTTGCAACTAAGATATTGACCGATTTGGCTGTGTTTGAGTCAAGGATAATAATAGATTTATTGTTGGATTGTTTTTCCCCAGTTGGGTTTTTCCAAAGTAAATCATGGTTTATGTGTGATTGTTACCATTATTTTCTACTATATTGTCTTTGAATACTAATAAGTGGTATTAGAGCCAAGGGTCGAATTCTAATATAATCTAGAGACCATCACCAAATCTATGCAAGGATTTATCCATCTGTTGAATGCCACAAAAACCCTAATTGTAGTGAGCATCACATTGAGGAAACTCATTGAAGTTGAATAGACATCGAGAAGAGATCCATTCTGCACAAAAAGTCTAGTGGAGGGGAATAGTTAATTCACAGCCTGTTGAGTTTGGTAGCTTGGGAGGTACTCCAAGCCCTAGCATTTGGGGTTTGGAGAAAGGAGCACCACAAAAATGGTTTGTGGACTTAGAACCCAAGGTGTGGGCTTTGCACCCAAGCTTGTGGGTGTGAAACCACAAGGTGTTTGAGTGATTTGAAGCCTCGAGGTGTTAGGACCCCTAGAGGAGCAAGAGGCAGCAAAAATCACTCAAATCGGAGGTCTACATCATAAGATATGAATCTATTTGTATCGCTGGTGGGTTTTGTGGCATCTAGAGCAGGTTAGCTTGGTGTATTAGAGTGCCACAAGGGAAGTTCATTGGCACCCATGGAGGCATATAAATAAACGAGAGTTTGGAGGATGAGAGATACATCCAAAAGTGCAAATACACATCAAGGAGAGCTCTAAAGTTTGCACAAATCTGAGGCAGCAAGACGAAGGCAAGGAGGACATGACATTGGTATCTTCTTGAGATGTCTTTGGTGCACGTATCTCTCTTGATAAGGCCGCAAACTTTGGAGTAGCAGGTGGGTAATTATGGGCACAACTATGGTGTTTTTTTGTTTGAGTTTAGGGCCGCAGGGTTCTGTATATTTGCAGTAGGTAGTGTCTCCTTCGGATAGGGTCGAGAGGCCTAGGAGCAGCGCTCACACCAAGCCGTAAAAGGAGAAGGACCAATGCAATCCTAGGGAGGAGAACACATGTAGTTAAGGGAGGTTTGGAGTTGTTTTTAGGATTGTTGGTGCGCCCTAACTAGACCTCAGAGTTGCACAAAACCTGAGGACAATAGGAGCAACAGGAGGTTGCAAGACATAGGTATGTATATCCTCTTATTGATGTTGGTTTGCTAGTGGATGTAGAGGTCCAAATTGGACATTTGTATTAGACACTTGTGGACTTTTCGAAGGTAGCAAGAAAGTGGACCAAGTATACCCTAAGTGAAAACCTTAGGAAGGACACTAGGGCTGCTAGAAGAGGTAAATTGTAGAAGCTCAAGGTTTGATCGACCAGAGGAGCAGTTTTGTATAGCCCATGTTCATTGTGCAAAGGATGCTTGACAATGATAGGTGGCAACCCTCCTACCCTATGTTTGTCTTCATTGGAGCAACGCAAGAAGATAACAGTGGGAAGATGTCCCTAAGTAGCTCAGGAGCAACATTGGACAAGAAGTCTAAAAGGGTTGTGTCCTTAAAGGACTAAGGAATAACTAGTGAGCGTGAAGACCCTATGTGTTGGTTGTAGATAGACTTATGATAAGCTAGATGGCAGATTGGAGAGCTAAGTTAAGTGACCTAAAGGAGTCGATACATTGATAGAGGCAGTGTTGCAAAACGAAAGCGAAGGACCTGCAATTGCGTTCAAGGTACGATAAAGAAGTTGTGATTGTGCACTACATCAGTTAGACTGTCAGTGTATCTTGTTCTTGTATTCTTGTACTAGTGGATGTATGAGGGTCATTATCCCTGCTACAGGAGCCCTAGACTATTGTATTATCAATTGATTAATATAACGAAGTTGAGTTATTGAAATTTGTTAAAAGTTGTCTATATTTTGTGCACTAGTAGATTTACTTTGTATATTGCTCTATTGTGCAAAGTAGTTTGTTGTGATACTTGGATTGGTAGCATCAATGATTGTAAGATTCTAACCTCGAATCTAGTATTGTGGAAAAATAGCACACCCAAAGGAGAAGTGGCATATGGACCAAGTTCTGTCCATCACACTACATGCCAAACAATGCGCAAAGGAGTGGCGAGGATCCCAAAGAGACAAAAAGAAAAAATGAGTGCCCATGATGCAGCTCAACTGCCTAGTAAAAGAAGGGAAAATCAAAGTAAGAGTGGTCATTTTCGCAGAGGTAAAAGTGGTGGTTTTCACAGATGTGGTTTTTGAGGTGGTGATGTTTTCCATGGCGGCAAAAAATGTGGTTTCTAGGGTGGTGGTCTTTTCCATGGTGGTAAAGGCGGAAACCACAGAGGAGAACCCATGTGTAGAGGCGATAGCGACAGAGGACCTATACGTAGAGGGTGGTCGCTAGTTCAATATACACCATATACGATTGCCAAGTCTATCAGTTGAGCCAAGGGTTCTGTTTGGTGGAATGTTATGTTTGAATATAGCATGGAAGACTTTGGCATACAAATTGGATTTGACACTAGTATAAAATTGTATGTTTCTAAAGTTTGATTAGAAAATAAACAATGTTTAGCAAAAAATGAGATGCAAATTGTTGTTTGATGCATTTTAGAGAGGTTTTGGTTTGGTAATGTTTTTATATTAAATTTGGAATGTTGGTGCTCGATATTATGCTTGGAGTGTGTGAGGATGAGGATGGTGGCGTAAGTGTCAAGATATCAATAATAAAAAATTATATATATATATATATATATATATATATATATATATATATATAGCTGAAAATATTTAATTATATGTAAATGGGCATATGACAGTAAGGCCTGGTAACGCATGCATACCTTTAGTAAATCACTGGTAAATTTTGAACATAGACCTAGGTGATATGGAGGAGCATGTCAGATTCCCAGATACTGTAATTATAAACTTTGAGGGTGATAGGGGTTGAAGGTGAGTGGTGTTGGCCCACTTAGCGAATTTCGTTGAATTTGGTCAGGGGAACCCCATGTCAAGTTTAAAGGGGGGATTGTTAGGTAAAGTTGATTCGATGAAAGAGTTAAGGTTGATAGGTTAACAATTGTGGTTTTGGGAACCTAGTATTGGTGACCCATGGTGTTACATGATATGAAGCTTTTAAAAGGTTTGGGGATTCTCCATTGTAATGTGTCAGAGTTGAGATGAGAAGGCTCATTTGGTTGGGGCTAAGATGTTGGCCAACTCAATTGTCTTTAAGTCAAGGATAATAATAAATCTATTGTTGGCTAGTTTTTCCTTGGTTTGGGATTTCCAAGGTAAATCATGGTTTGTGTGTTGTCAGTATATGTGTTGTTGTTATCATTATTTTATATTGCATTGTCTTTGAATACTAACAAGTTGTATCAAAGCAAATGTGGTTTCCAATGTGGTGGTATTCCCCATGGCAATAGAAAAGGACCCATGCACAGAGGAGGGTTGTCGACTCGATCTATGTCATATACAATTGCCAAGTCTTTTAGTCGAGCCAAGGGCTCTGTTTCGTAGAATGATATGTTTAAAAATAGCATGGAAGCCTTTGTTGTGCAACTTGGATTTGAGATTGGTACAAAATTGTATGTTTCTAATGTTTAATCAGAAAATCAAACATTTTGTTTGGCAGAGAATGAAATGTGCTTTCATGAAGTAATAATTGTTGTTTGGTGCGTTTTACAGAGATTTTGGCTTGGTAATGCTTTTATATTAAATTTGGAATGTTGGTGCTCAATATTGTGCTTGGAGTGTGTGAGGATGAGAGGATAAAGGAATAAGTGCCAGAATAGTAACAATAAAAATTATATACATATACATATATATAATAATGGAGTTAAAATTTTAATTAGACATAAATGGGCATATGATTGTAAGCCCTGGTAAGGCATGTGTACCTTCGATAAATCATTGTTAAAGTTTGAATATAGACCTAGGTGATATGCGGGAACATGTGAGCTTCTCGAATATCCTAGTTATAAACTTTGAGGGACGCAAAGCCTGGATGTGAGTGGTGATGGTTCACTTGGCCAATTTTGCTGGATTTGGTCAAGGGAAACCCCAAGTCAAGTTTAAAGGGGGAATTGGTAGTTAAAGTTGACTCAGTGAAAGAGTTAAGGTTGTTAGGTTAGCAATTGTGGTTTTGGGCACCTGGTATTGGTGGCCCATGGTATTACATGTGATGAAGACTTTAAAAAGCTTGAGGATTCTCCATTGTAATGTACTAGAGTTTAGATGTGAAGACTCACTTGGTTGGGGCTAGGATGTTGACCAGCATGGTTGTATTTAAGTCTAGGATAATAATAAATATCTTGTTGGCTGGTTTTTCCCTGCTTGGGGATTTCAAAAGTAAATCATGATTTATGTGTGTTGTTGTTAATAGTTATTGTATCTGTAATCGTTATTATTATTTCTATTTCTATTGTATTTGGTCTGATACAAGAAACAAGTTGTTTAAGAAATGTCAAATGAACACCAATTAAATATAATGCTTGAGATCCATGATTTCACATTGAAAAAATGATTTCAGCGGTCACATCAGATGTAAAAACTATACATCTGCTACTTCACCAATTACTTGGCTGCTTTGATTATTGATATTTCATACAAATATCGGAGTCACCTCAATCGTTGAAACTATACACCTGCAACTTCACCAATTACTTGGCTGCTTCGATTCTCATAGAAATATTGGTATGTCATCCACCACACTAAATATCACAGAGGTTGCAACATTATGTAATTCCATGTCCTGACTGTTGTCAAAGCAGGAATTTGGAAATTGAAGATACTACTTCAATAAGAAGAATGTCCCTCTGACTATCTATAGATTTCTCGACTTGGGGTCGATATTAAGGCCGAAAAGTCATGTCCACATAAGACATGCGATCTTACCATATGAACATACACAAGAGCGTACTGTATTACTCTGCTTATAGAAGACTCATCTCATTTCCTACCAGCGAGAATACGTGAAATTTGCAAGCCTCTACTGAACGCCTGGTTGAAGAGAAAACGGGTTTGGAACTCAGATACAAATGGAAACCAAGCCAATATAGCAACTGGTGTAAAAAGTAGGAGTCCCATCACATAATCATAACTCCGAGCAAGGGCACGAACAGAATCCCAAAATTCAGGGCGGCGAAATAGAGGCCTGCAGGCCAGTGCGATCTACACACAAACAAAATCTAGGTCTTAAAATTAGCATAAACTGCCACCAATATCCATTCCCAACTGCAAACATCTGACAAAATCTAGATCTTCAAATAAGCATAAACTACCACCAATTTCCATTCCCAGCTGCAAACAGCTGACAGATAAGTAGCACAACTTCATCAATGCTAATTACCTGCAGGATGGCCCATCCAGTAGGCATGAATGCAAGGAAACATACAAGCAAGTCTGCTATTGTTAAGCCAAGGACAACCATGAGAATAATGAGAACTGATAAGAAACCAATGAAAATAAGCCCCTTCAGAAGCCGGAACGTGAGCTGAAAATCTGCACCGAACCTCCGCCTTCCCATGGATAATATCTGTGCATGCAAAAATCGAACGAAATAGTATACAAGATTTGACAAAAGAAATATCATAATCTATTTCCAGACAATTTGGAGCAAGAGACGGAGATCATTAATTTATGGCAATGCTTTTTGTTAGAATAAGGAAAATAAGATCGTAGTCCATAGCCCAAAAGGATCTGACTTTGAAATTATTCCCTTCCTTACTTGTAAGATTAAACAAAAATGGAAAGTAGGAGGATTACCTTCATTACCAATAAAACGATTGCAATGACCAGCCAAGATAGCCCATAAACCTGCATTTTGTGGACAAGAAATACATTAGATCCAAAAATAAAAAGTCCCATCATTCTCACTCTAATAAATACTTTATTAATAACGGAAACTGATTACAACATCTACTAATTATACCAGAAGACTCTTGTGTTCATGTACAATCTTTAGGTGATAAACCAATCCATACTGATACAGGAAAAATCTAAGTGATAACAATATCTCCAAAATCCTTCCCCGCAATCCTGAATGCTTGAGATAATTCTGTTCCTCATTCCACCAGGATTCCCAACTCTTATCCTGCGCCACAGCAATACCCCCACGGTTGTTGATCCACTTCATCCAATCTGTCCAGTCATCCACATTTTTTTGCCACTCGAATCCAGAAGGATTAAACAGGAAAGGAGCAAATAGCCATGCCCCAACCATAAACCACATGGAATAAGTGATTAGGATATAGGGAACAGTCTTACGATGTGTCTGGCTATAGATAGTGTACACAATCAAGAGCAACATCAACTCGAATCCTTTGACAAAGTGGCTGCGTGAATAGCTGCGATAGTTATCTGCAAACTTAGCATGATAGACAACAAATCCACGCCCAGTAGCTCTGTATTTTGATCCACCGTGAAGTAATGTGCGGCCATAATAATGTGCCTTTGTTCCAAGAGAGAAAGTAAAGAAAACCGATGCCATCTGCAGCTGCATGATCACAAAGTCACTTAAGGCTTTGCGGAATCCTCGTTCTATGCCAATCTCCATCACCATAGGTAAGGCCATCAACATGCCAAGCTGGACTAATGATTGCGAAGCAAGGGCGGCTTCCAGGGCAGAATTATGTTGTATAG
This sequence comes from Pinus tabuliformis, assembly GCA_031772625.1. NCBI lineage: Eukaryota > Viridiplantae > Streptophyta > Pinopsida > Pinales > Pinaceae > Pinus > Pinus tabuliformis. The sequence goes on from CM062813.1 coordinate 298,806,780, forward strand.
CAGCTTCACGTAGCATTGCATTTTCAAGTCCACTCAAAACCAAATACAATTGACCATATAGAAAAACATACACTGTAATCACAGTCACCTGCAATATATATAACAGAACAAGTTGCTTTCTTTTCATAAGAATGCTTCTAAATCAGGTTAATTTGCCTGGTAATTCCTACTAGTTAAATCGCAGACCAATCAATGATATATGCAACTTATTAAGATTTGTAATGGGGATACAAAACCATACTCGAGTGACAAGAAAATTTTAAGAAATAGGGGTAAAGAAGAGGACAATTTATCCCTACCATGGAACTGAAATAAAACCCAACCGTAGTAAAATAGCAGGACATCATCCGGAAAAAGTCAAAGCGGTGACCAAGTCGATAAATATCACGACTCAAAGTCTGTTCACCATTCCCGTTTGCCACCTTTGCCTCAAAAAGTGATATTTGAGTGAGTCCCACATCACGACCTTTACCAACTTGCATGTATTCATGATGAGTTACATTTCCTTGCCGTAGTGTAGAATTGAATCCTAAAAGGAAAATGATAGTATTATATACATCCGTGCATCTGTGCTTCAAAAGATCAATGCAGCAATATATCCTTGCAAGAATAGAAGCTTTTCATATACATCCCTCCATATGAAAATATCTAACTCAATCATTATATCTAAATGTAAATAATTATAAAGTACACAAAAAAAATCACAGAATACCTACCTGCAAAAATGTCCTCGCTTAAGTTGATAACTTTTGAAGCTTTGCTTATCCCACCTCTTGTGAGGTGAAACAATCTATCAAATACATCAGGATGTCCATAATGAAAGCGCACCCTTGAAAGACAAGAAAGAGGAAATGAGTAACAAACAAATATGAACAAACTTGCCTGCAACCTCATCTAACAGTTACTTGCAATCTTATGTTCAATGTCAACTAGCTGTCATGAAAGACACATCCAGTTCAGAATGCTAATATGGTTTTGCAGGCGTCGTCTATACTAGAAGGATTTGAAGAGAAATGTATGGCCTATAGCACCAACAGAAGACAAAGGAGCAGTGGAAGGAGTGTAAATGACAGGTGATATAGCAATGACAGACCAGTCGTACCATGTAGCATAAAATTCGTACAACAGAAAGGCATGTCATACAGCAGAAAAGAGCATGCCAGCAGGCTGCACAGAAGAAAATAGAGAGCAGAAAAGCTGGCCAGAAGTAGAAAAAAGTCGTACAGTGACTTGGAAAAAACTTAAAAATTCAGAGTGGTCTTTCCTCTCAAATACCCTCCAAGGCACTCTTGAACGATCCATCTTTATGAACTCCCATGGGACAACAACATCAGTGCAAACAGTGAAAAAAAAAGAGTCCCACCAAAGGCAATGAAGAGAAAGAAAGCCCTTCCAAATCTCAACAGTAATAGAGAAACAAGACTTCAACTGTCACCAATCTCCTTACTCTCTGAGTTCCGTATCCCCTGGCTTGATGTTTCATAGCAATGTTTAGTCAATGATATGACAGAAAAAACGTACATGATAAAATCATGAAAATGCTAACATGAATATCCACAAACTTCTATTCCACCATCAGCAAAAATCATAGAATACATTATAGGGGGCTCTAATAAAATGATCGATACTTCTGACTTTTAAGTTATGAAGTATCTTTCTTAATTACAGTAAAAAATTTCTGCCAGGTTGTGGACGAAAAACTTTGTTTTCAGTCCATTAATAATGTAAAGTTGAGGAATTAATCAATAAATTTTTTTTTGAGAGCTTACTTAAGCGGACTTGCTAGCAGTCGTTGTCCAATGGTAACAAAACTAGTTTCTTGATTTGACATGAACCAAGCAAGCGATGAGACACTGCACCAATCACAAAAAAGAGAACATGTTATTGACCTTGCGGGATCTATAGAATATAATTTGTGAAATATCCACTTCAAGTTCCTAAGTATGTGATTGTATTGTCTGATACAGTTAAATTGGAAGTCCCCAATATATTGAGAAAAAAATTATATTGTTTCACATCCAATTAAACTCCCTTCTCTTCGAAATATAACAAAACTTCAGCCTATGAAACTGTCACATTGATGCCACAAGAAACTAACCTTCCTGTAAAAATATGCTCTCTAAGGCCAAGTATTGTTGGGCATCGTACACCATGCTTTTTAAGAAATTCTTCCAGCAAGTTTCGCATTTTGAATGCTTCTTCTAGATAGTTGTCCTTCAATACGTTGAAGAATTAAACTTAGTATCCATTGAGTAAGCAATCAACATAAATGATATCTGATCAATATAGGGAAACTAAGAATACCTGGTTCATATCAATTGTTTGAAGAGCTTCTCCACGAGTGAAAATAATAGCATGGTTCTGATTTTCTGGCTTCCCCTCACCAAGAATAGGATTACCAGGCAGCTTGATTTGGTATATTATCTGCATGCCAGGCCAAAACAAAGGCAAATTGAAGAATTAAAATCTAATAATCTTGTGCATTGCATTGGGTTTAGTTGGAGACTGGATTATCTTCTGTATCCTAGTAATCTGCCTTTAACAATCTAATTTGTAGAAGCAAGACAGTTTTTTCAATGCCATAGCATATTTAATGGATATACTAAGCAACCAAGTTAAGCATTTTCAGAATGGAAATTTGCACTGTTCTATGTCAGGGAAAGCCTAAAACGGGTGCATGATGGTGAGCAGCTGTTCCATGAAGCTTGACGATATGTTATAATCATTCCAAGCTGTGTTATCAAGACCTAAGAGCTGGAGAAAGAAATACAAAATGAAAGGTATTGGTGAAAGGTTAAAATTTAAAATTTAGAATGGTGTATTTGCGATTAATCTTCGCCACACTTTTCACTGGTTACTTATGGAGATGCTTATGATTAAGTGTGTAGTCAGTCAAAAGGCACTCTTCAAACCAGTGAAACATGAATCTCCGATCACTTACGATTAATCGCGAGTCAAACTCTGCTCTTCCCTCAAACAATCCAATTCAACGACCGAGTTTGACTTGTGTTCAATGCGAATTTGACTCACGACTCACCGATTAATTGCAATTTAGGCCACTGAGGTGATTTTCAGCGCTCAACTCGGTGAGCACAGGTTTTAACTTTTAGGGTTGCCGCATTGTTTGCTGCGTGGTTTAGTGATCTAGATCTTTTAACTTCAAGGATACATACAAAATTGCATATAAAAAAGCATATTAACCAAGTAACTTAACACATGAAAAAGAAGCTGAAATCATAAAGCAACCATGAGATCAAAGGCACACAAACGATTTGATTACGGCATTCACCCAATGTGGGCTAAATGAGTTTACCAATCCATGGACCACAAGTGGCAACTTCATAAATGGCTTGCCCTTCCATAATGGGCTTCCCTAAGTAAAACCCTACTTTACTTAGGAAGTTGGCCATATCTCTTGTATAAACCCTTTTCCCCTTTCTAGCCTAAGTGTTAATGTAAAAATTCCAAACATTATGCTTAGTGTTTTCATTTCAAAAAATCATATTAACCATTAACCTTTATTATGTAAATCCCGATAAATTGCTGCCCACTTCCGTACTATGTAAATATATGAAAAATCCCCAAATATCCCCACCCTGGTTAAATTATTACCATAGTCACTGTATAAAGCAAGGGATTAATAGATTTATTTGGAATTTATTAATAACCTCCCCGCGCGCTCAAAGGATTAATTAACCCCAGGTTGATTAATAACTAAACCAACCCCGCACCCAATAAAATCACGCCCGATGCCATTAAAAACATTGTTTTATTATAAGTTGGGCCTGCTGCTAAACCTCCACCATATTCCATATGCATCTGCCATCCGATCAACCGATCCACCATCCGACGAACCGCAATCATTTCGCACCACCCTCCATCGCCGAACGTTAGCTCGCGGGGAATCGACGGTATTGGCACCCGTACTCTGCCACGCGTCGCGCTCTCGCCATGTTCGCTAGCCCTCCGCTCGAAACCGCCAGCCCCAAAAGCGGTGCGAGCAAAACCGCTTACCACCCCCCCAGCTGACGTCATCTGCTAACGTCCTCTGTCCTATGCTAACGTCACCGCCATGTCATCCATACCGTACCCCCGCGACGTCATCCGTCCTCTAAAACCAAAAATTCCTGCCAAACTGCATTTTTTCGAGTAAAAGGATAAAAAGGTCAGTTTCACTATGTTTCTCTGCATATCGCACTATCGGGAAAGAATGATCTACTTCGGTTTTTGACCAGAAAGGCTACAATCAACGAGCTCGCAGACTCTGCCAACCCGCCATTTTTCAGCGTCTTCCTCTTCGAACCAGCGCTGAGGGACATCCGAGCTCACAGAAGAAAGAAACGGAGAAATACAGGGATATTTTGTTATCATAGCCAACAAACCTTCAGAAACATGAATGGCCAAAGGAAAGGCGGTGAGAAGACATGTTCTCAGTTTTTGTTTTACCAGAACATCAGACAGCGGTGAACAAGAGTCAAAGCACAGTTAAAGAGTATTAGACGAGCATTAAAGTGTATCAAATCCGCATCAAACAAGTCAAAGAGTATCAGTTCAACATTAATGTGTGTCAGAGCAGAATTAAAAGCAACAGATCAGAATTAAAGAGCACATTTAAGACAGACAGTTAGCGCAGAGCTACTACAGAAGACAGCTGCAAGCTGAACTCTAAAGGCCTGCCTCCAGCACAACATCAGTTATCTTTCTTGAGCCGCTTATATGTTACTTGTAAATTATTTTAGGTTAAAAATAGATATTATCTCACAACTGTTATGAGATATAGGTTGTACATATTTTGATGTATAAATACCCCCTACATTGAAGTATTGGGGTAGTCTGTGGTGTGTGAATTTCTTAGACTGTGTTGTAATACCGAATATTTTGGAATACAAAGTTGTTGGAGCCAACTGTTGTCTGGTCTACTGGATGAAGAATTGAAGCGAAGGACTTGTCACAGAATTCTTGAATCAAACTCCGAATCAATAAGTCCCTTATATCTTGTGTTTTACAGTTTTCTGGTTTACTATATCATCTGTGTTTCATAATCTGAATGATAAAGAAAAAATGTTAATTTCAGAATTTGCTTGATTGCACTCTGTATTCAGTCTTTATTATTCTCTGTGTTTTCTTCAAAATTAGAATAAACAGTGAATTCTTTATTGCTCCTGTTTCCTGATTCTTTCATTTTGATTATTTGGTGAAAAATTCTTAACTGCTCTTTGTCAATAACCATTCATTTTCCCTTTTTCAATATGTTGAAGGATTCTTAACTGCCCTTCACCCATTTGAGTCCATCCCATCTGTTTCAATCCTTCATTTGTTCCCTGTTTGACTACCTTGCTCTGTGAAGCCATCCTCTATTACAAAACCAACTCCAGAAAGCCTGCTTCATTGACTACATCATGCCCAATGGACTGAACTATTCTATTTTACCTCACTGTTCTATTGAATCTCACCACCCAAACCCAAACAAAACCCTTGAACTTCATAACTAGCCTAAAAACCTTTAAAAAACAAAGTTAAATCATAAAGAGAGAGTCCTCTGGATGCAGATTGGCTAGATTCTGTATCTAAAAGATTGGTCTGTGGTTACCTCGGCTGTATTCCCTTTCTTACAACTTTCGGGAAAAACCTGAGTGATAACATCATTGGCGACTCCACTGGGGACCTAAATAAATTGTTTGTCACTACTGTTTTCTGTATAAGCTACAGACGGAGCCTGAAGTTAGCCAAGAAGCCTTTGAAATTGCTTTTTCTTTGTAATTGCAGAAGTAAATAAATGCTGCTTCAGTCTATCTCCGGTCTAGCTTATGTATTGAACAGTTGGTTTCAAATACTTGATCAGTTCCTTTTTTCAAATAAGTCTTTAGGAAAGTTCAAAACTCCCACATCTAAAAAACCTCCTAAAGAAATTGTCAAAGTTATATTGTCAAAACTATTCCAAGAAAAAACCAAAAACATACCTAGAAACTGGCTTCAGAAAAAATTCGTTACACCAGATCAAATCCGGATCCTAATCCCCCACCTGTGTTCGAAAATCCTAATTGATTCCTAGGATTCTTAGAAGTCAGGAGAGCCAAGGAAATTCTGCTAGTTCACACCTTGACAAACATTTGCAGAAATTCATTCAATCTGAGCTTACCTCTGAAAGAACACCAAACCTTTCTGTGATTACTACAGCTTCTCCAAGTTCACCATCAACACCTCCAACTACCCTTTCCACTCCTCCATCTACAACACATGTTCCCATTGTCATCCCTACTCCTCTAGATGTCACACTCATTTCTGCAACCATGGCAAACCGATATACTCCCCTAAATTTGCCTGCCATCCAGGGGCTATGCCTCAAGACTATCAAAGTAAAATCCCTTCTTTTGAAAGTATTGGCACTTACACAGCTCAACAACATACCAATAAAATGACCAACTATGTTGAAAGTTATGAGATTGATGATGATGATGTCAGAATGAAAGTATTTGTTCAAAGTTTAACTGGAGATGTTAGAACCTGGTTTAGAGCCCTCCCTGCAAACAATATCAATGACCCACAAGCTCTTTATCAGACCTTCTTGAACAGATGGGAAAAGAAGAAAGATCCTCTCCACATTTTATCAGAATATGAAAATGTAAGAAGAGGCACACAAGAAACTGTCCAAGATTATTGTACCAGATTCAATAATATCTATAATGCTATTCCTCAAAATCTCATACCTCCTCCAGATTTGGCCTTGATTAAATTCCTTGATGCATTTGATTCTGATATGGCATACCAACTTAGGGAAAGAGATCCTCGAAACTTAGAAGAGATGCAGAGTATAGCTGTCAGCTAAGTCACCTGACACGGGGATTCGGGACACGTAGGATTCGAGATTCGTGGTGTCGGATTCGGACATGATGACCCCCCGGAACAGGACACGTTATATATTATTTTATTAAATATATATATATATATATATATATATATATATATATATATATATGTATATATTTAAATATATATATATATATATATATAGATATTATCATATTTCTTACACAAATTTTAATTAATGATACAAATTTATTGATTTCAAACATAGATCTTCATCTATAGCTATTAGCATGCATAGTACATACAAAATTCAAATAAATGTCAGTGGTACTAGTCACATAAATGATAAATCTATTAAAAAGTTAAATCATGATTCATAATTCATAACTGAAAGACAACTTACAACTACAAGATAGTAAGATAAACACACTGACAATTGTAGTTTTCTCATTAAGTCATCAAATCAAAATGTGCTACACAGGTAGTGTTGGTGCAATGCTAATGGCAAATAGAAATAGAAAATATAAAACAACTACAGGTGTACAAGCCTCAAGGCATCAATCAGTATCAGAATCAACATCACTGTCCCCATCATCATGGTCCCCACTGCTCTCCTCTGCATCCTCCTCCTCCCTTGTATCCATAGTCGCCTCTGCATCTGCTAGTATGGAGGTTGACCCCTCTAAGTCATCAAATCTAACAGGCTCTAGCACTGGATCATTGAGATCCATGTTGGCCAATGCCTACTCAACAGTGGTGTCCAGACCCATATCATCAGGAACAATGTTACTTGGGAGCGAGAGCGAAAGCGGGGAGCGGGAGCGAAAACGAGAGTGGGAGTGACATATTCAGAAGCTCTTGGTTTGGTGCTCTTGATTAAATACGAGTTCCATACCCTAATACATGACGAAATTCAATGGAAACATTGCAATCCCCCAATCCTAAAATCCTGAAAAACTGATAAGTCTGCTGGATTTTGAAAGAAACCTAAAATTCTACTTTCTCCATATGAAATCCAATGAGGCCGGAACCACTCTCAAACATCCTGAGTCATTTCATGGTAATGTTAAAAATTTAAGTAAAAGGATGAAATTGAAGATTAAGGAGAATCTCAATTTTACTTTAAGAATTTAACATTACCATGAATAGCATATCAATACTAGGGCCTAGACTTGATCATGAAGCTGCCAAAATGCTCTACTCCTTGCTGCAACAGCACAAATGACTTGCCAAATGAAAATATTAATGAGCAAACACGCCCTTTTCTTTCCCTCACTGAGCTTAGCGAGTCCTAGAAACAGGACACGTGTCCCAAAATCGCGACACGCTTTTGAAAATCGTGACACGACCTCGGATTCGACATGTCGGAAACGGACACGACGTGTCATATGATTTGGACACGAATCCGGACCGAATCGTGTCGGATTCGCTGGATTCGGGATTCATAGGGGGTTTAGGACGAATCCGGTGACTTAGGCTGTCAGTGTTGAGGCCAACCTAATATCTAAACAGTCTAGAGCCAGAGCTGAAAGGAGGACACCTTTCAAAGACGAACCTTCTGCCTTTGAACAAAAATTAGATGCTATTATTAAGGGAATGAATAGACTTGGTGATAGAGTAGAAACAATCGAAAGAAAATCCCCTTGGGATGGTCAACCAAGTAACACCGGGAGAAATCCAAATTTCAAGAAAAATCAAAATCTTAACATTGGAAAGACAGGGCCTGACCAAAACATTAGGCCCCCATTTCAAGAAAATTATGCTGAAGCCTCAACTTCTGATGAGCCAACAGAAGACACTCAAATTAATCTGATGGGACTCAACAATGAACAAGAAGTTTTCTTGACCCAAGAGGATCAAGAAGCTCACATTGAGAAACAATTCCAAACTCAGGCAGGTGAAACATTTGACTTTAGGGAGGGATATGATACATCCATTTATGAAGTCCAAAAACAATACAATCTGAGGAGCAGAAGGATAGATGTCCCTGAAATCAGCAAGCAGAAAGATATCAAGCAGCCCAACAAAGGTAAGGTCATTGCCCCCCCTGTACATATTCTTGCTAGAACAGATCCTAACCCTAACAACCCAATTGTTGAAGACATGTCAGACAATCAGCCACCTAACAGAAAACCTTCCACTGCTATTCCTGCTAAAGAAAAAGAAGAACAGCCTCTAGAACATGATTTGGAAACAACTTCAGCCCTTAATCCCACTCCTGAAAAAGAGAAAAATGTAGAAAATTCAGTTGTCCGAATTACAAAAACTCAGACCGAGAAACCTTTCAATTTTGAGACAAAAGTAGGCAAACTAAAGATAGTCGTTCCATTATCAGAATTATCTAAACATGAGGTCTACAGAAGTCGAATCAGCAGATCACTCAAATTTTTTGTGAACGAAGATTCAGTAAACGTTTTTGATGACTAGCCTGAACTGAAATTTGGCCCTGAAATAAATGGAAAAGCAACAGAGGGAGAAGTTCCTCCTTTCTATGTGGGTCTAAAGATACATGATAAAATACTCCATAACGCCATGTTTGATTCTAGAGCTTCCCATAACTTAATGCCTAAATCTGTAATGGAGAGACTTGACCTTCACATCACCAGGCCATATAAGGACCTTTTTTCTTTTGACTCAAGTTAGGTCAAATCTTTGGGTTTAATCAAAGACTTATGTGTGTCCCTAGTCCAATATCCTGCCAAAACCATCTTAATGGACATAGTAGTAGCTGATATTCCACCAAAGTATGGTATGTTATTGTCTAGGTCTTGGGGTGCAAAGCTCCAAGGATCTCTGCAGTTAGACATGTCTTACACTACTATTTCAGTGTTTGGTCAACCCAAGAGACTGTACAGATAAACCTTAATGAAATATGTAGTAAGTAGGGCAGAGAAACCTCAAAATTTCCCTATCTACTCGGTACATTCAGATATGGATTCTTTTATCCTTTACAATGCTGAAATTGGTCCCCCACATGAAGTGAAAGGTTTAACAGATAAAACAGAAAAAAATTGCAAATGAAAGGTCTAGTGTCCACATCCAACAAATTTCTGAAAATCATAAAACATCAGATAGATCAGAAGAAACTCAAAAACCAGATCTCCCTCTTAAACAGATCCCTGAAACTCTAGATACTAATTATAAACATGAAACCCTGTGGTACTTAGAATTTGATGGTTCTGTGAACAAATTAGGAGCTGGAGCAGGAGTCTGGGTGAACAATCTTCAAAACAATCACGTTGAAGGTCATGCCTACAGATTAAACTTTAGGTGCACTAATAATATGGCTGAATATGAAGCTCTGTTGCTAGGTCTTAAACTGGTCCAGAAATTGGGAGCAACTAGAGTGTCAGTCCTAGGAGATTCTGTTTTAATCATTCAACAGATAAAAGGGAAGTTTTTGACAAATGATCCCAGTTGAGAGAATACAGAGGGACAGCTGTAGAGATCCTCAACACATTTTTGGAAACTCAGCTTGCCAAAATCCCAAGAAAACATAACTTGCAAGCTCACAGCCTAGCAATGTTTGCCAGCACCTGTAAATTTCCATTTGAACCAAATCATCAATTCACAGCAGAAATTAGACACAGGCTAGCCATACCTGATAATGTGAAGAACTGGCAAGTGTTTGACAGTGATAGCCAGATCAACAATTTTTTAACCCTAGAAGAGGAATTTTCCAGCACTAACGCAAATGGAGAAACGGTTCAACAAATCAAATAGAATCAGACATGTCAGCAAAAAATACAAGTCAAATGCTTCATCCAACAAAATTTACCAAAGAAGAAATAAAGGTTCTAAAAGAAACAGATGTTGATGAGATTATTGAAGGAGAATCTGAAATTATCAATTTAAAAGACAATCATTTGCCCAAAGGATTGACACTTTTGGAATATCTCTTTGATTTCAACGATATTCCAAAAAAAACCTTAAATGGAACCTCCAAAAGCAGACATTGAAGACTACAACATAGGAATTAAAGGCAATCCAAAAATGGTAAAATTGTCCAAATCCTTGCTCCCGGATCAAAAACATAAATATGTTAAACTAATCAAAGAATTCCGGGATGTTTTTGCTTGGAGCTATGAAGACCTGAAATCTTATGACACCTCTGTAATTTAACATACAATACCCCTAAAGGAAAATAAAAAACCATTCAAACAAAAGCTCAGAAGAATCAACCCTATACTTCTTCCTTTAATTGAAAAAGAAATCAAACGAATGCATGATGTAGGGATAATCGCTCCAATCAGATTTTCAGAGTGGGTATCTAATTTAGTGCCTACAAGGAAGAAAACAGGAGAAATCAGATTATGTGTTGACTTAAGAAATGTAAACAAAGTTTCTTTAAAAGACAATTACCTTTTGCCTAAGATGGATCACATTTTACAAAGAGTAGTAGGTGCTTCTAGGATTTCACTATTCGATGGGTTTTCAGGTTTTAACCAAATTCTGGTTCATCATGATGACCAAGAAAAGACTGCGTTTACAACACCATGGAGTACATTCAAATATGTAAAAATGCCATTCGGACTTAAGAATGCAGGGGCAACCTTTCAACGAGCAATGGACATAGCTTTTGCAAAAGAAATTCACGATTTTCTGGTTGTATATCTAGATGACCTCACTGTGTTTTCCAAAACAGACCAGCAACATTTAGATCATTTGAGACAAGTGTTCTTAAAATGCAGAAAGTATGGTATTTCATTAAATCCTAAAAAATCTTTGTTTGGTCTAGAAGAAGGCAAACTGTTAGGCCATATCATCTCCAAAGATGGCATCAGAATTGATCCTGCTAGAATAGAAGCTATTCTGCAAATACCCCACCCCAGAAATGTCAAAGAACTTCAAGCTTTCCTAGGGAAGATTAACTTTTTGAGAAGATTCATATCTAATTTGGTTGAATTAATCAGATTGCTGAACAAAATGTTAAAAAAAGATTCAAAGGTTAAATGGACAGCACAAGCCAAGCAAGCATTTGAAGAAATCAAAATGGCTTTGACCAGAACCCCAATCCTTACAAGTCCAAGGTTCGATAGAAACTTCATAATTTTCTCATTTGCATCAGAACACACTATAGCAGCTGTTTTACTCCAAAAAGATGATCAAGGATGTGAAAAACCCATAGCCTTTTTCAGTAAAGCGCTCAGAGATGCACCTCTGAATTACAAAATCATGGAAAAATAGGCCTATGCACTTGTGAAAGATATTCAAGACTTCAGAGTCTATATACTGTACTCACATGTAATAACTTATATGCCAAATGCTGTTGTCAAAGACATCCTGACTCAGGATGGAAATGAAAGCAAACGAGGTAAATGGATAGCTAAAATATTGGAGTATGACATTGAAATAAAACCTACAAAGCTGATAAAAGGACGGGGATTGGCTAAATTCATGACTGAAACAAACTTTCAATCCCTAGATATTAATGAACTGGATAATGAACAGGAGATGGCGACTCCATAAATCAGCGAGGCCTTTTTAGAATCACCTTGGTATGCTGATATAATTCATGTATTATTAAACCTGCAGGCTCCTCCAGGGTTATCCAGAACAAGGGAAAGGTTCTTAAAGATGAAAGCTTCAAAATTCTATATTTTAGATAGTGCTCTTTTTTGGAAAAATCATGAATGTATTTTATTGAATTTTTTAATAAAAGATGAAGCTGACAAGGTTCTCAAATAATTTCATGCAGGGGACTGTAGTGGACACCTGTACTGGAAATCATTCATTTTCCCTTTTTCAATATGTTGAAGGATTCTTATCTGCCCTTCACCCATTTGAGTCCATCCCATCTGTTTCAATCCTTCATTTGTTCCTTGTTTGACTACCTTGCTCTGTGAAGCCATCCTCTGTTACAAAACCAACTCCAGAAAGCTGCTTCATTGACTCCATCATGCCCAATGGACTGAATTGTTCTATTTTACCTCACTGTTCTATCGAATCTCACCACCCAAACCCAAACAAAACCCCTGAACTTCATAACTAGCCTAAAAACCTTTAAAAAACAAAGCTAAATCATAAAGAGAGAGCCCTCTCTGGATGCAGATTGGCTAGATTTTATATCTAAAATATTGGTCTGTGGTTACCTCAGCAGCATTCCCTTTCTTACAACTTTCGGGAAAAACCTGAGTGATAACACCTAGAAGACTGATTTTTATTGTAATCTAGTGGGCAAGATTGGCCTCACTTTTATGACTGATATTTTCTAATTTATTTGGCAGACTTTAGGTCTCTTGGGCAGAGTTGTCTAGGCTGCCCCTTGAGGCAAGCCTCACTGTCCTTCAAGGCAACTTTAGCAAGCACATTTTGTGAACATTTGGCAAGTTCATTGCCCTGTATCATTAACAATTTGGTTGAAGGATTCATAGCCTTTTGTATCGAGATGTGGAAGATGTATTTTTCCCTTTCAAGGGACAATTTGTAAACCTCTCCATGAGACTTCCTATTTTCTCATCCTCATCGTATAAGGGGATCCTTACTCTAATAAAAATAACAATTTTCTATTGGGAGCTTGGGGACCAAGGATGATTTTAGGGGCGAATGTTCGCCCTTTGGCGAAATTAAGGGGTTTTAAATTTTTAGTGGGCGAATATTTTGTATCATAGTACATTTTTACAAATCACCTCAAATAGCCCACCTTATTTTAAGGGAGATGGTAAAAAAGGTAAATTTAGCCCTTGATATTGACTTACAACCTTCCATTCGCCCATTTTCAAGAATAGGTTTTATTTAAGTGAATCCATTCGCCCATTTTCAAGAATAGGTTTTATTTAAGTGAATCCTATGGGCCAAATACCATATTTATAAAAGAGGCATGGTAAATTAATAAAAATATAAATAAATGAGAGGTATGTTAAATAAATAAAACATTTTTTTATATTTACTCCATAAGTCACCTTATATACATGTAAGGGTGTAAACAAATAAAAATATAAGTAAAGTGGAGGTATGGTAAATAAATAAAACGTCTTTTTATACTTACTCAAAAGGTATGGTAAATAAATACAAATATAAATAAACTAGACGTATCATAAATAAATAAAACCTCTTTTTATATTTAGTCCATAACCCTCGTTCTATTTATGAAGGCTCAAGAAAGAGGTTTTATTTAAGTGAATCCTATGGGCCAAATACCATATTTGTAAAAGAGGTATGGTAAATTAATAAAAATATAAATAAACGAAAGGTATGGTAAACAAATAAAACATTTTTTTACATTTACTCCATAAGTCACCTTATATTTAGGGACACTCAAAAAATGGGTTATATTTAGGTTAAACCTATGGCCAAAATACTATGGGACAAATACCATGGACTAGATTGTTATTAATACCATGCAAAAAACCATTATTAACCCTAATATTAGAATTAATAAAAATAAAAATGGCACATGGTATTGACCCATGGTATTCACCAAAATAGCACATGGTATTGACCCATGGTATTCACCTGGAATGTAGCCTATTTAAATGGGGGAATTAAACCAGCATGTAGCCTATGCTAAGATTCACTAGGACTTTACAAAGTTTTATTATTTAGTGAAAGACTCGCCAAGATCTTACAAGATTTTATAATTGAGTAAAATATTCGCCATGCCTGGTGAGAGATTCGCCAAAAAATTATATATACATATTATATTATTGATAAAATCGCCTTCCATTTTTCCTATATACCATGGAGATTCGCCCATTTATTATATTTATAAATTTAGGGGAGGTTCTTAAAATTTTCCCTGTTGGGGACTTTTTCCCCTTGGCATTCCACTCTTCCCCATTTGGGGAAGGTCTTCTTGTGATTGATTGAGTGGTTTGATTTTGTCGTCACTTAAAAGTAGATTATATCAACGCTAATCACTTTCATTTTCATTCACTTTTAGTTTTCATTTCATGCTATATAGTTCATATTCTCTAAACTTCACATGCAAAATATTTGGATGACTCTTGTGAACTAGTTTAATTTGTTTTGACCATTTCTTTTTCCTAGCATTTAACCATTGTTCATAACTTGCTCTATTGCAATCTCATTTGCCTATTTGCTTGAAGCTCCTCATAAGTTGCTTTATTTTTCTTTCTCTCAAAGCATCATCTTTCTATGCAAGGCATCTTTATCACAAGCTTGGCAATTGCAATCATTTCATTTCTTTTCATTCATGCAATCACAATCTAGCTTAGTCTTTTAACTTGCTTGATTTGAGTTCCTTTGCATTTAGAGAAATTAACCTCCAGCTTAACTGATTGTATACTTTAATAGGGCCCCTTTTCACCCATTTCTTTTTCCAAGTTTGGAGACGGTAAACACTCGACTTGCTAAATCATATTGGGGAAGCCCAATGTTGGATCTACTTGCGAGTGGGTTGACCTCATGGAAACTCCATCAAAGGGGCAGCATCATCATAAAAATTTCATAAACCATGTGATATAATGGTCAAACACTTCCCAAAAATGATCAAAATGAAGGTCAGTGCTCATGCCTTGGGTCAAGGCATCCTGTGAAGCATGAAAGATGCTTTTACAAATCAAAATTTGGATCATAAAGCCCCCATCCAGCCAAGTGACATCAAAATATAATCTAAGTAATCATTAATCCAACTCGCTTGTTCTTCAAGATCCTTCAACCAGTTTTTTCCCACATCACTCTAGCATACTAAGAGACTGACACATCATCCACATAGCTCTACCACGTGATCCAAAGTACCC
Organism: Pinus tabuliformis; assembly: GCA_031772625.1. Classification (NCBI taxonomy): domain Eukaryota; kingdom Viridiplantae; phylum Streptophyta; class Pinopsida; order Pinales; family Pinaceae; genus Pinus; species Pinus tabuliformis. Next base: position 298,822,289 of record CM062813.1, read on the forward strand.
CAAATTGCTGCCACATGTTCTGTAGGTGCAAATCAGCCTTCAAAATAACTACAAAACAGCTCGTAAGGTGCCAAATGGGACAGTGCCTCAACAAATGCCACATGGCATGCATAGGAGGTGTCCAAGTGTACATGAATAGCCCCAAAACTTCCTCGGGAAGTGACCAATGCCTCTGACTGGCTTACTGGCTGTCCTGGTCGGTGGTTTTCGGCTGGTTGGTTGTAAGCAGCAGTTTGGGGGGGGGTGTATTAGTTTGTATGAGTGTTTATGCGGCAGTATGTCTGAGGGAGTTGTTTTTTAGGGAGTTTGTAGGAGTATGTCTGAGGGAGTTTGGCTGCATCAAATGGTATTTGGCCATTGAAAAGACCCATATTAAGGAATTTACACCCCTGATCCAGTGAAAGATCCCCATACCCAAAAGAAAGGGCAGGGAAAGGGACAGGGGTATATCCCTGAAGATGCATTGAATGACATGAACTGCATTGGGAAATGTGAAAGTGCCCAAAAACAAAAATGCAGCCAGACCATAGAGGAGGGCAACCCCATGCCAAAAACTGCTCTGTTCATCAAAAAATTTATGATCGGTGCCCCTGCTAGATGGAAGGGTAACAAATTCCATTAGCCCTAGATTGAGAAAGGAACTAGCCTTATGTCTTCTGCCAATGTTTTTAAATCCTAAATATTTTCTTATTTTATTTGTTATAGGTTAAGTTAGGGTTTCTTCACAGAAAAATCATACATTTTCAGCATCATTTTTCTTGGATGTCATTTTTCTAGGGTTAGTATTTGTTTGTAATTGATTGGAAAAGCAAAATTATCAATTTACATGCGATTTTCGGCCATAATTGAGGTCTGACATCTAGAGTTGATTGTGTTGTTATACATATTTGTACCACAGAAAATTGTTGTAGTTTATTCTTTCGTTTACTCATTAATTAGCCCGAATTTTACACTTATTTATCAGAGATTCTGGGGCTTTCTCTTATTTTTGTTATAAACTAATTGTTTGCTGCAGTTTTTAATTTAAAACCCTAGTTTAGGAAGTCAAGTATCATTTTTTGATCGTATGTGTTTGAGAACTTATTTGAGCCTCTATTGGTTGACCTAAACCTCTAGATTGAGGCATAGGAACCCCTAGAACTCACTTTCTTGGAATTGTACCTTAATCCACTTGAAACCCTGATAATTGCATAATTTTTCCCAGATGAAATCTTCTTGAAAATCCTTTTAAGGGCATTTAACTTAAGTCAAATTGAGTTATTTGATCCCTAATATCTACTACGGAAGCCTTCCTTGTGGTGGATTGTGTCTATCACTATGGAGGGGAGTAATCGCTGAGGGGACAGTGGTAGCATTCCCATTGTTTGCACTTAATTTAGGTTACTTGATCAGGCTTTGCACTAAGGTGCTAGATTTCGTTGTAATAGGTCTAAAGTAATTTTTGCTAAAAACTGGAATTACTTAGGACAGATCATTTGAAAGGATTGAGGAATAAGTACAATTGAGGACCAAGAAAAATTCCAATCAATGAATAGCTAGCACCATAAAATATCAAAATTTATGATGATTCCTCAGACTGACAAATACCTTGTTACTATTCATTAAGGATCATAATTTATAACGCATTTGCAAAGTGGTCATTTACCTGGTCAACGCCATTAACTGCTTTGACAAGGACAGAATAATAGACCTTAGATTTCTCATTCTCCCCCTCTTCTCTTTCATCAATGTAGGCCACACGTAAAGATGGGTATCTGCAAAAACCATCAGTTACTTTAACTTAGCAATGATTCAATTTAAGTATTCTTACAAAAATGGTGTCTTAAAACTCAAGAATGGAAATAGTCTGACTTACGTCACCATAAGGTTTAAAATGGCAGCTGCACGCGACTTGTCATTTCTCTTTTGTGAACCATAAAGTTGGCAGGAGACAACATATGTAAATTTCATGTCAGCAATTGCCTGCAATGTCGCCCAAAATGATCTCTGGCTCTTTTTTTCTCCTTCAATTGCCGATTCAACCGCTGACTTGTAGCCTTCCAAAATTTCTGCAGAACGAAAGAAAATTCACAAAAAATAGGTTCCAAAGAGATGTTTTTAAAAGCATGAGATGTATTTTTTCATAACAGAACTGGATAAGATGACTAAAGGATCACTTGCACTCCCAGGAACAATTAACCTGCAAATGTTGTTTAAAACCTATCAACTAACACAAGAAGATTATGTAACTTAAAAAAAAATTGTACCTTCATCTTTTGCCATATCCAGAAAGGATTGGAGTTCCAAGGCTTTTCTATAATACATCATTCCTCTGACTGCCAAAACAAGAGTACAAACAACTGTATGTACATTCAGGAAGCAGCAAACAGACTGCATCTACCATATTATTCAAGACTAAATATAATACCAACTATAATTTCAACTCGTCTAAAAAATTGGTCATCCTCATCTCCCAAACCTGTCCTGGTCAAGGTTTGCCCACGATAAGATGTCCATTGACGAAGTTCTGGCTCTGGGATTTCCAAGATCTGCTCCTCAATATCTTTCTCTTGTATTCGCAAGACCTGTTCTTCAGTTCGATAGATACGTTCTAGAAAATTTTTCCATTCATCTGTTTACCAAAGAAAAAAAACTAATGAATGCAGAGACAGCTGATCTGGATGTCAAATGATCAAAATTAAATAACTTTCCAAACTGTATGTAAAGTAGTGTATACCCACCTGGATAAATTTTCTGCAAATAGAAAACAATAGAGACCCCATCTTCATTCTTCTCCTGAACTTCTTCCTTTGAAAACAGAACATCTTCTTTATAATAAGGAGTCATGACACTGGGGGAAAATATTTGAAAAAAGGTTATTATGTCCTATTTTCAGACATAAAAGAGTCTTTACAACTGCCAAAAAATCATTTCAACAGATATATTTCTTCTTTGCCAGAGGAAAAATTCAATTTTCACAGAAAACTAGAAATGGATTATAAGGCTATGTTAGTTATGATGCATTATATCATGAAGACCTGAGCACAGCCAGCATAACTAGTCAAAATACACAATACGTGAATATCGATTATTAATCATAAAGTCTATAATCATCCATTGTTAAGAAAGAAAGGAAAGAAAGGAAGGAAGAAAGAACCAAGAATATATTAATATCAGCAAATGACCCAAAATAGGAAATTGTACACGAAAATATTACCTGCCATAGTAGAAATCAAATAGTGCCAAAGGCATCTCTTGATCATAAGAAAAAAAATAACAACAAAATTCTAAAAGAGGTAAACCCTAGGCAAGAAGTAGAGATCGATTCTATGTAAGAAAAGACATTCATTATCGACAAAAATGAAGTTAGCAATGCAGAGACAAAGAATGCCATCTAGGGAATGCTCCTTACTACTTAGCCTCTCCCCAACCTTATCATTCAATTTTGTCCCCTAGACTCTCATGCTGTGATTGGAAATGGTATCAGTTAGTTTCACTTCTGCAGCCCTGAAACTGTGGAAAGGCATCTCACTACCTATGAGAGGCTCTCTGTAGAACCAATCATTCTAAGGGGTTGCCAAAGGAGATTTGGTTGGATGTCATTGATTATGCCTGAAGCAGAAATTAGACCATGAGAAAATTGATTTTGGATGTAGACCTTACATTGAAATAGGGCATATGGAAACCCCCTACACTAACGACAAATTTGAGAAAGTTGTGAAGCCCATAGCCCATAGGATCTCTTACCAAAACGCAGTCCCAGGGTTGTGGGGAGCACCCCCGCTTCGAACCCACTCCGGAAGCGCGCTCCTCTCGAGAGCGGCTCGAGAGTGACCTCGGGAGCGTGCTCTCATGGAAAAAAATTGCGCCCTGGTTTTTCGGGAGCAACCTAGGGAGCAGTCGGGGAGCTCGCTCCAATTCGCCCAACGGGAGAGGCTTATTTAAGGTGGGAGTGACCAGGGAACGGTCGTTCCCAACCGCTCTCGCCTTAAAAAAATTGCTCCCCGTGGTCGAATAGGGTGGCTGCGTAAGGGGAAAGGAAGGGAGGGGAAGGGCCAAAAGAAATAAAAGGCCCTCCCCCCTCCCATAATTTACCACTTGCACATTGAGAGAGCAAGAGAGGGCTTTTGGAATTGGAGGTTGAGTTGAGGAGAAAGATTGAGAGGATTGCTTGGGAGCTTGAGGAGCTTGCAAGGGAGATTGGAGCTTCGGATTGAAGGCCAAACAGGTAGGATCTTGATTCTAATCTGGCATTTGTGTTTTTTATATGTTCATTGTTAGATGAAAATGTTCTCTTCTCTCTTTCCCATTCTCGTTCCTCCATTTTATTGCAGGCTCAAAACCTCAAACATCATGGCTATATGACTTGGCATTCTCTTGCTGTTGGTTCCTTTTTTTGTTATTATGGTGTTGCAGAGGAAAAGGGTTGATCATGATGAAGAGGATGGAGAAGTGAGTATTGGTGGATTTGAAAACCCTGGAGAGGAGTACCTTGGTGAGGAGGAAGAGGAGAGTGGAGATGATGAGGGCACAAAAACTAAAGCAAACCAAACCCCATTGGAAATATGTTTCTAGGCCGAAGCGGGGAAAGGGGGTGAAACCACTAAATTTACATGCCTCTATTGCAAAAACATTTACACAGGTTCATACACCCGTGCCAAAAAGCACCTCTATGGGACAATGCCATGGGATGGTGGTAAACAAGTAGGAATCAAAACTTGCGTAAGTGTGACAACACAACAAAGAGCCAAATTCATAAGAGAAGAGGAGGAAGCCCAATATAAATCTAAAAGCTCAAAGGGTGACTTTGAACATGATAGCTCACAATCACATAGACAAAGAACTCCATCGGCATCCTCCCATGGTAATGGATATGGAGGCATAGGAACAAACATCCCTTTAAGGCGTAGAACCATATTAGATTTCCTTGATGAAGGGTGTAGGAATGATGTGCATTCAAAAAAAATCTGGTTTCTCTATGCACGTGGAATACCATTCAATGTTCTTCGCTCACCTTATTGGCATGAAATGGTTTCTGCCATTAATGATGCCCCCAAAGGATACAAAAGCCCTGGGTATGACAAGGCTAGAACTGTGGGACTTGATCATGAAAAAGAAAAAATAGCACATGCTTTGGGTAAAATGACAAGTTGTTGGAATGAGCATGGGGTATCCATTGTATCTGATGGATGGACAAATGTAAAAGGAAAGCCATTGAAAAGTGTTCTTGATGTGTCCACTAGTGGTGTAGTCTTCCTTTCAACATAAAAAAAGTTCAAGATTGCCATCAACATTGCAGAACCATTACTTCAAACAATTGAACATATTGGCCCATACAATGTAATGAAAGTCACCACTGATAATGCTTCTAATTGTAAGGCAATGGGAGCAATTATTAAGGATAGATACCCCAACATATTTTGGTCTGGGTGTTTGGTTTACAAAATGAACCTTTTGATGCATGATATTATTAAGAAACAAAACCCTCAATACACATGGATTGGTGATTTGTACAAGAGGGGCAATAAAATGATAAAATTTATTAAAAATTATAGCAATACCCATGGGCTTTTCCGCAATCACTCAAGTTTGTAGTTGTTGAAGACTCAAAGACTAAATTTGCTAGTAATTACCTCACCTTTAGGTGCCCTTTGAAGGTAAGAGAGTCATTGGTTAGAATGGTATCAAGTAAATAGTGGCAGGTATTAAAGGACAGGGCTCCAACTACAATTGACAAGCAAGGTTTTGAATAGGTGGAGGACATTGCTCTTAATGGTATGTTTTGGGCACATGTGAGGGAAGTTTTGCAATTCACCGAGCCCATATATAACATGATTTGTTTTGCAGATATAGATGCACCAATGATTGGGGAGGTGTATGAGCAGATAGATAACATGTTGGGGCTAATAAAAGATATTGTTCAGCACAAAGATCCCAACTTGTATGATATTATTCACAATTTTGTGTGTGCATGGTGGAATAAACTTAATGTTCCACTACATGCCTTGTCAAATATCCTTATGCCAAAATACTATTCTCCAACTTGGTTGGGAAAACCTACACCTCGGGGTGGAGTTAGGGCCAAACCCCATACAAGTCCAAAGGTACTAGAGGGATATGTGAAAGCATTAGACAAGCTAGTCCCTGACAAGAAGTTGCTAATCTATGTCTTGAATTAGGCAGATACTTCACTAGCACTAGCTCAGATTTGATGTTATCACATGGTTGTAAATTGGCAAAAAAAGTGCTCTCACAGGTTGTAAATACTTCTTCTGCAGAGAGGTGTTGGAGCACCTACAACTTCATCCATAATGTGAGAAGAAACTGACTCATTGAAAATCGGGTAAAAAGCTTGGTTTATTTGCACTACAACTTGTGGTTGTTGAGTCATTATTGTAATCGGGCTAGTGAGGATACATCATTTACAACTTGGGAATTGCAAATAAAACTTTTGAAAGATGATGATGGAACAACACCAACCATGCCACCCCCACCATCCAGTAGCAATGCTCGAGTTCCAACATCTTTGCCTTTGTTTCCACCACCTCCATCTTCATCCTCACGTATGTGGCTTCTGGTTCCGGTCGTCAGACTATGCGGGAGGAGACTCCCAGTAGACCACCAAGACCCTATCAAAAATTTGATATTTCTCGTGGCGGCAAGAGGAAGCTATAGATAATAGATTTACTTGTCTTTTCTAGTTTCTAGTAGTTTAATAATTGTTGACTCTTTCATATTTGTTATGATATTTTTTGTAGACAATATATGACAATTTAATTTTGAAGTTTGAAGTTAGCAATTATAACTCATTGGTAATAAATTATGAATATGATGCTTCGTGAAAGTTGAAACATTTCATTTAATGTTAGATATTCTTTGTTATAGTTTGAACTTTGATTACTTGGTAATGGTAATGGTTACAAGTACAACTTTAGTGATCAATGATGATAAATGTTATATATTGAATTTTGAAAGCTTGAAACTTTAAGATTGATGAATCATGAGACTCGATATGTTGTATGTTACTAACTTGTGAATGTGGTTGATGAAGATTATAACTTCTAGATTGTAATGTCCCTTCCTAAATTATTTTGGAACAAGATTAGTTTCTACATTTTGGGGCCGATTTTGGAGGTGATGAGGCCCATTCGATTTCATTACGAGGCTAGACTTAGTAGAAGTTATTTAGATGTGGTTAATTTGTATGTGGGGGTTACCTACACTAGGAGAATACACATTCCCTAGTTCAATTTGCATGGAGGGGAAATCGATGGTTAAGTGAGGGACCCATGATGGAAGGAAAACGCTCCATGAAATCTATATAAGACAACTCTCATCATTTCAGCATTTTATATTTGACATATTGAACTCAATCTTAGTTGCTCGAGCTGCTTAGTCGGGTTACTGTGTTGCTTAGCACACGAGTTTCTCTGAGCAGAGATCTCAACCCTTGCTTTAGTGGACTTCGAGTGCCAGCCCTAGAAGGGAGTTTTTCTTCATCTCAGTTCGTAGCAGCAGCAGGGAGACGAGTTACAACAGCTGTAAGTCGAGTACCAACAGCAGGGGGAGTAACAACAACGCAGGGATTGCGCAATCATAGCATGAGGCACTCCGAGAAGTTGGGGAGACAGGAGCATCCTTCATCATTTTCAGGAGTATAGAGGGCAACTACAAACAAGAGGGCCATCCTACACACAGCTCTCATTTCATCACATGCAAGACTGCGTCATCTCCTCCATGACTGCACAATCACTAGAGTGAGACTCTTTGGGGCAGCACCATCCAGAAGAGTTTGGAGCTGGGAGGATGGGAGATCATTTGGAAGGCCATTTGAGGATTGTTGGAGTTGGGAGAGCAAAGATTGACATGATCGGTCAGAGCAATAGAATTCGAAATTGGAGGAGGGCCAAGCTGTGAAGGGTCAATTTTTGAAGGTTGGAACCAAGGGAAACCCTTTTTGGGTTTTGGGCAAGGATCACATTGCTAATTTTATAGAATTTTCTGGGCAGATCTAAGGGGTCAAACAAGGGTACCAACTCAGCCAGCAGCTAGAGGAGCTAAGGGGAATTTGGGCCAAAATCCCGAGGTCAACATTTTGTCAATTCCTTCATGGGTTATTTTGGGTATTTGGTGAAGAGGCCGAGGTTAATTTCCTATAATTTTCTGAGCACCAGAGGTGGGGTTTCCAACAACATCTTTGCAGCAGACATCAAATTTTCACAACAACAGCACAAGGCATCATTGCAACATTTATTTGTGCCATCTGGGCTTGACATATTACCACCTAGGCTTGATCACGCTTGCCATTGAGGCTAGCCCAGGTGCACCACTTCCACATTATTGTACTTTTCTCCCAGATTATAATAAAGTGGCTCAGTTGTTGGTTATTCCTAGACTTTTTATGGGTGTGCATTGAATATTTCAATTTTATGATGTTTTTATTGTTTGTTTTGCATAGCACTATTTTTCCTAGTTTGGAACATTATAATTGTATCAGTGATCTTGGCCCAACTGTGGGAAACTAGCCAAAAGATCATTGAAGCTTTGGGTATGAGTGCACAGTGAGGTGAAACCGAAGACAAACCCATGGCTCAAGGGAAATCTAGTATGCAGAAATTTTGGGGTAGAATTCATTGGGACGATGAGCAGTTGGCCCAGTTGAGGAGGGTGATAGACCAAACCCATCCTCACCCTTACAATAGAGACGTTAGAGGTGAGCAGGCCGTGGGGGTGCAACCACCTCCATAATGTGGGGAAAGTCGACCAGATCAGGGTACCAGATCTCTTGAAAAGGATCAGGCAGGATAGAGACAGCTAGAGGGTGAGACCAGGGGGCACTTTTTCTAGTGGGGAACTGGCTTTAGATATCAGGAGCCTGAGGAGGAGGTTGAGCATGATGTTGAGAGCCCACAGGATGGTGAGGAACACATCGATATACCCAGTGTGGCACAGGAGTCACCTTTATTAGAGACCTCTTTGATAGCCCTAGTTGACATCTTGGTGGAGAAGATAGAGCCTACACACATAGAGCCATCTGTTGAGGAGGAGCCACCCATGGACGAGATGCCAACAATTGCTGAGGTATCTGGAGTTGTGATTGAGTTTACAGGCGATAGATGCCCACGACAATTCCACCAGTTTCAGGCTGACCTTATAGCATTAAAAAGGAAGGTCGCATTAGTGCGTGAGGCTATTCTGCAGCAAAACGAGGAGTTGGAGGGCATGAGAGCAGTTTGTGCCGAGTCCACAACCAAATTGACTCACATTGGGGAGCGGTTGGATTCCCTACTGGTGCAACTAGAGTGCATGTTGGAGCGTGAGAGCAGCCCTCTTCGAGCATACATAGATGGGGCTGACATCATACTAGGTTACCTTGGCCCATTGGACAAAGAGAGACAGAGATACCTAGTCAGATTTTATGTATTGACCAGGATAGCGAGATGAGACAACCTGAGTTGCACAAGGTGCAGCATCCGCATGCTGGGGTTGTTCTATGTGCAGGAGTTCGTGCATTTGATACCTCTCTTGGGGTTGGGTGGCGAGAGATTCTGAGTTGGTACCTGGTGGAGTGGGCAATGGAGATGGTAGTGGACCCAGGTAGAGCTCAACAGGAGTTTCCAGGCACCGGGGATGCTAGAAGCCCCAACTGGCATTGGAATCCGGGAGGGACCACCTATTATTTCCTAGGTATATCAGTTGACTATGACCTAGAGGGTATAGTTGACCTAGCAGTCGAGCGTGCACCTCTGCTAGGAGAGTTTCGGTCAACACCAGTGGCCAACCAGTTTATGGACATGCTTCTTGGGTTGACTTGTTACGATGTTTGTACACAGGATCATGGCGTGATCAACAAGCTCTGGCAGAAGTTTGTCGGAGGAGGTGGCATTGGCAGGCCACCAGATGGCACCTTGTATGGAGTTGGGGATTCTTCCCTTTTGTTTGGGGCATAGAGGACACAACGGAGTAGCACAGGGGTAGCATCATTGCTGACACATAAGGAGATTCACTTCTTGAACCTTTAGGGAGGATTTGGAATGAAGATCCATTTACCGGAGGGTATGATGATGCGACGATGCAAGTCATGATACCGGTCGGGTGTGGGTCAATGCATAGGGACACAGCTTTAGGCCATCTCATTCGGGGATGGGTAGGAGCATCTAGTGTAGAGGATTGGTCTGCAAATGGGCATGAAGACGCATGGGGGAGTGCCTCACATCGCATTGAGTACATGTGGGGAGTGACTGGTGTAGTGACACAGACGGGACACAGGATGGTACAGAATGACATAGTCATAGCCAGGGATATCCAATGGTGTACAGGGACAGGTTGGAGCATACAGTGGCATGTCGAGGAATGCGGTGTTGCTTGGTGGTGTTCAGTGACGCATGGTACGGTGCAGCAAGCTCTTGGAGTGTTGCTCCAAGGATTCATATGTAGAGGCATTAGGTGTATCGTTGAATGCAGCTCACCTAAGATCGATGAGGACAATGTTGAGCATCTGGGGACACCGTACTTCATAGAGACAGGGCTTCGAGGGAGTTATCAGCAGATCTGAGGCAGAGAGAGTGTCATAATTAGGATCACTCTTGGGCATTCCGACAGAATTTTGATCATACCGTTTGGCACATACCCGCCCATCATCCTCCAGTGTTGCTTACAGTCATACTCTCAAATTCTTCCACTGCGATCATTTTTTCATTGTAATTGGGGGAACACCGTGAGCATGTAATTTTGTGTACGATGGGAGGAACCAGCCGTGATAGAGACGACAAATTTTTCTGAGACTTGCCGACTGGGAATCAAGAGTGCTTGGTTGTTTCCCCTTGACACTTTCCATTCAGGTAGCAAGGTATGGGAGGCTCACCCTAGACAGTTGGATGAGACACTGCATGCCATGAGCTGGGAGGAGACTCTTTAGTTGAAACCCTTGGTAGGTGCACGAGCTGTCGTATATAGGCTTAGGGATGGCATGGTTGATAGCCGAGGTAGCATATATTCCACCCCTGAGCTCACACTTGAGGAACGGAGGATGGTATACTTCGTCTACAAGAGGGTACCCAGACTCCGAGCAGTATCGAGGTGTATCATTAGGAGTTGGGACCATGGATTTCACTGCGTGGTTTGGCAGGAGCAAGGTAGGTTCACATGAATGAGACCTACTCCTTATACTTTGGGTCCACCCAGGGAATACATATAGGGATCAGAGATGAGGGCCAAATGAGCTCTTGCTGGTAACGACATTACGCATCGACATCCTGTGAGGAGTGGGAGTTATGAGCTCCTCGTATGTTTGGGGAATCTGGGGATCTAGTTGGCGGGTAGATCACTCCACTTTATGATGAGCAAGGTCATGGCAGAGGATGATCCAATCCACTTTGGGTTTGACACATGGGGGATCACTAAAACCTCCACTGCATGGCGAGGCAAACTTGTCCTGTTATGGCTCAGAGTTGAGATTGGTAGTGGAGGGGTAGATATTGGCATCATGTAGATGCTCAGGTACGATGAGCTTGACTCTCACAGATTTTTCGCCACTAGCCCTCAGGAGGGGAGGTCTGCGCGCGATCGGGAGTATGTCATAGTCAGAGTAGCGCAACGTCAACATAGTAGCGCCACTCTGGGACTAGTAGAGAATTGGGGCATCACAGCTCTTCACAGCTCAATAACCTTTAGGGATGTGCTGGATACTACAAGGGGAGATCATATAGATCTTCCATTGGACTTTAGTGAGTCACTAATGGAGCAGGGGACTTGTGGTAATTACACCGAGCAGGATAATGAGTGGAGCAACGGGAGCTTCATGTTGGGCAGGATGGCCTGGGATCCTGCTATTGAAGGATTCTTTCATATCAGGACAGTGCAAAGGTTAGGCTCGATCCAGTGGCACATCTGGGACCATGGCACATTTTGCAGTGACAGTGAAGAGCAGCAGTTAGAGAGGATGCTTGCTCAAGGATTGCTTGAGGACAAGCGATTTTTGGTGCATTGGAGGAGCTTGGTGGATGAGGATGCTACTTGGGAGGGCAAGCACATACTTGAGCATCCAGCACTAAAGTTGCTTGGGGACAAGCAACATTTGGGAGGGGGAGGACTATAATGTCCTTCCTAAATTATTTTGGAATAGGATTAATTTCTACATTTTGGGGTTGATTTTGGAGGTGATGGGGCCCATTCGATTTCATTAAGAGGCTAGACTTAGTAGAAGTTATTTCGATGTGGTTAATTTGTATGTGGGAGCCACCCACACTAGGAGAATACACATTCCCTAGTTCGATTTGCATGGAGGGGAAATCGATGGTTAAGTGAGGGACCCATGATGGAGGGAAAATGGAGGGAAAAGTGCTCCATGAAATCTATATAAGGAAGGCAACTCTCCTCATTTCATAATCTTATCTTTTGACATATTGAACTCAATCTTAGTTGCTCAAGCTGCTTAGTCGGGTTACTGTGTTGTTTAGCACACGAGAGTAGCATTTTGGCATAAGGATATACACCAAGGCATGTAGTGGAGCATTAAGTTTATTCCATCGTTTACACACACAATTGTGAATCATTGTATACAAGTTGGGATCATCCTCCTGAACAATATCTTTTATTTTCCCCAACATGGTATCCATCTGCTCATACACCTGCCCAATCATTGGTTTATCTGTATCTACAAAACAAATCATGCTATAAATGGGCTTGCTAAATTATAATACTCGCCTCACACGTGCCCAAAACAGACTATCAAGAGTGGTCTCCTCCACCTGTTCAAAACCTTGCTTGTTAGCTACATTTGTAGCCCTGTCCTTTAATACCTGCCAGTGCGGACTTGATACCATGCTAGCCAATGACTCTTTTACCTTCAAAAGGTGCCCAAAGGTGAGGTAATAGCTAGCAAATCTAGTCTTCACAATCTTCAACAACTCCAATCTTGAGTGACTGCGGAAAAGCCCATGGGTATTGCTATGATTTGTAATAAATTTTATCATTTTTTTGCCTCTTGTACAAATCACCAATCCATTTGTATTGTTGGTTTTTGTTCTTAATAATATCATGCATCAAAAGGTTCATTGTGTGAACCAAACACCCAGACCAAAATATTTTGGTGTATTTATCCTCAATAATTTCTCTCATTGCCTTACAATACGTTCAATTGTTTCAACTAATGGTTCTACAATGTTGATGTCGGTCTTGAACTTCTTTGAGTAATCATATGTTGAAAGGAAGATGGCACCACTAACGAACACAACAAGAACGCTTATCAATGACTTGCCTTTTACATTTGTCCATCCATGAGATACAATGGACACCCCATTCTCAGTCCAAGAATTTCTCATTTTACTCAAAGAATGTGGTATTTTTCTTTTTCATGATTAAGTCCAATAGTTCTAGCCTTGTCATACCCAAGGCTCTTGTATCCTTTGGGGGCATCATTTATGGCAGAAACCATTTCATGCCAGTAAGGTGTGCAGAACATTGAAGTGTATCCCACATGCATAGAGAAACCGGTAAATTTTTGAATCCACATCATTCCTACACCCTTCGTCAAGGAAATCTGATATGGTTCTACACCTTAAAGAGATGTTTGTTCCTGTGCCTCCATATCCACTGCCATGGGAGGATGTTGAAGGAGTTCTTTGTGCATGTGATTGTGAGCTATGTTCAAAGAAACCCTTTGATTTTTTAGATTTGTATTGGGCTTCCTCCTCTTCCCTTATGTATTTGGCTCTATCTGTTGCTGACACACTTACACAAGCTTTGATTCCTATTGGTTTATCTCCATCCCATGGCCTTTTCCCACAGAGGTGCCTTCTGGCACGAGTGTATGAACCTGTGTAAGTTTTGTTGCAATGGTTGCATGTAAATTTAGTGGTTCCACCCCCTTTCCCTGCTTTAGGCCTAGAAACATATTTCCACAATGGGGTTTGGTCTTGTTTAGTTTTGGGGGCCTCATCGTGTCCACTCTCTTCCTCCTCACCAAGGTACTCCTCCCCAAACTTTTCATCAATCCATTATAACCCACTTCTTCATCCTCTTCTTTATCATGATCAACCCTCCTTCTTCTACTCTCCAACACTGTAATAACCAAAAAAGGAACCAACAAGAAGACAATGCCAAGCCATGTAGCCATGATGTTTGAAGTTTTGAGTCTGCGAAAAAATGGAGGAATGGGAATGGGAATGGAAAATAGAGTTTCTTCTCTTTTTTTTAGCAATGACCATAAAAAAACAAAAATTCTAGATTAGAGTGTAGATCCTACCTCTTTGGCCTTCAATCCCAAGCTCCAATCTCCCTTGCAAGCTCTCCAAGCTCCTCTCTCTTGTTCTCTCCAAGCTCCAAACTCTCTCTTGCTCTCTCCAACTTAGAAAAATGGGTGAATAATGGGAGGGGAGAGGGTCCTTTTAACCTTTTCCCGCTCCCCTCCCCTCCCCTCCCCTCCTTTCTTCTCCCTCTTCATTCTTCAGTCGTCGCCTCCCTCTCTCGGCCGCATGGCCTTTTTCGGTGCCGACGGGAGCGCTTTTTTGAGAGGGGGGCGGTCAGGAGCAATCGTTCTTCAAACGCTCCCCCTCTTCAAAATTGCTCTCGGAGCGAAGAGGAGCAGTCAAAGAGAAATCACTCCCCTAATTGCTCCCTCAAAACTAGGGAGCGATTTTTTTTTAAAGGGAGCGTGCTCCCGAAATCGCTCCCCCTTCGAGAACCATTTCGAGAGCGCGCTCCTGAGTAGCTCCCTACTAGCTCCTGAGTGGAGCACGAATTAGGAGCGGATTCGTGTGGGGCGGGGGGGGGGGTGCTCCCCCCACAACACTGAGATGGGAGATCATTTGGAGGGCCATTTAAGGAGGATTGTTGGAGTTGGGAGAGTAGAGATTGATAGAATCAGTCACAACAACAGAATTCGAAATTGGAGGAGGGTATCAACTTTTGAAAGTTGGAACCAAGGGAAACCCTTTCTGGGTTTTGGGCAAGGATCACACTCCTAAACAAGGGTCCCAACTCAGTCAACAGCGAGAAAAGCTAAGGGGAATTTGGGCCAAAATTCTGAGGTCAACATTTGGCCAATTCCTTCATGGGTTATTCTGGGTAGTTGGTGGAGAGGTTGGGGTTAATTTCCCGTAATTTTCTAAGCACCGGAGGTGGGGTAATTTTCTTTAGGCCAGCTCTCCTCTGAAAAATGAAGGGAATCCCTACGTAATATTCTTTTGATGAAATGGGTGAAAAAGTAGACTAGTGCTAATACGGCTAGGGAAAATGGAGTCAAGGTACAAATCAAAAGCATTCAAAGATATGAATAATGTAGGCACAGCTATGCTGTTAGTAACATACTATAGTCAACCATATGGACTGTCTTAGTGTGCAAAAATTAATTAGAGGGCTCTTTCGGAGAACAGTAAAAGAAAAACAGCAAGGACATGTTTACCAGGCACAGAGAAAGAAGCAGCAGCATCTCAATGAAATGACAACAGCTTATCCTTTATTGATCAATAACAAATCAGCAAATGATGAGAAGGGGTTCACCTACATCTTGGTCTTCCTTTAGGAGCACAACAACCCTTCATATAAATCCTTACAACAGATTTTGCAAGTACAATTCCAGCAAGAGAAATGATGATCCTCACATAAGAGAAATGCCCTTGTACTTGATTTCACTATATCCTCAACTATGCCTAGAATTCATTCCTCTATATTTCACACCTAGAAAATGAGAGAGCTCCTCCTTTTATAGAGTTGAGTTCAACCACTTTTACGATAAAATAATGTTAAGTGACTTCTAGATCCATAATTTCCTCCTAGGAGAATCATACAATACATAAGATAGTCAAAAGGTCTCCTCATAGGAGGGTGTTCTTCCTCTTGGGGTCTTCAATGGCATTGTAGAATGTGGTAAATAATTCTTTGCTGCCACATGTCCTCTCAAAAAGGTGCTCTCCTTTAAGTCTTGATTGTTGACCTTATCAATGGGGTGTCCATGACAAATGCCCTCTCCTCAAATCACTCCTCAAGGATACGCAAAAATAGTAACAAATACCTCAATATGGGTGGGGCACTTCACAAGGTAATTATTCTTCGCCAAGATCATGCATGGTTTCCATGTGCCACCTCCCTTACAAGGGTTCTTTCCAAGAAAGCCCTTCGACCACTTCAAATTGCTTTGAAAACTCTTTAAAAGTGGGTGCACCCTTGATAATTGTGCAAGATGTTATTTTTTGGTAGCATCGGGAGTGCTCTAGCATTGAAAATTAGTGGAGAGGCTAAGGCACATGAGTTCTAAAGAACCGAAAAACCGTTTGGTGAAATTCCACCCGGATTGTATTTTATTAAAATAATTAATATTTTTAATGGAGTTCCTAAGTCTAAGCTTAGGGAAATTAAAATATTAATAGGTATTAATCAAAATATGGGTGAGATCTAGAAGGCAGATCAAGTCATGTTTTAATCGTAGTCGTTGATTAGAGACTTAGTCTCGGTCCTTGAAGACTCAACAGGAAAAGTATAAAGTGGAGGCTTAGGGTTCATTTGGAAACATATACAGAGGGAGAGAATTGATCTAGAGTTCAATTTCTGGGGCTAGGAAGCTGAGAAATTCGAACAAGTGATCATTTAGCAGCAGAGGGGTAGTGAGAATCCGGAAGGACGACTTTCCGGAGAATACTAACAAAGAGGCGGAGAGAGTTTTTAGAGAGGCGGCGCAAAAGCCAAGAGAGCTGACACAGAAAAGTTGCCTGTCAGAATCTAGATTTGTCGGAACAGTGGAAATGGCTAGGAACTGCCAGCAACTGCCGGAACAGTCGGGAGAGTTGACGCAAAGGCAACGCAGTAGTCGGGAGAGATGACATAGAAACGATGCATGTCACGCAAAATCCAGAATTGCCGGAATAGATGAAACTGCAGGGAACTGTCAAGAAATGTCGGAACTGTCGGGAGAGCTGACGCAGGGCTGACACAAAGCCAGCGCAGAAATAGCCGGGGTTAGCCAATCTTGTGCCAAATCAATTGGAATTCTACCTGGTGAAGTGAGGTAAAACTCACTCAGATTTTCCGCCAGTATTTTCTCTGTAAAGGATTGCTAGATGAGCAACGCAGAATCCAAAACTGCCAGAACAGCCAAAACTGCAGGGAACTGCCAAAACTGTCGAAACTATCGGGAGAGTTGATGCAGAGGGCAAAGAAGGTGATGCAGGGCTGATGCAAAGCCAACGGAGAAATAGCCCGGGTTAGCCAGTCTTGTGTCCGATCAACTAGAATTCTACCTGGTGAAGTGAGGTAAAACTCACTCAGATTTTCCGCCAGTATTTTCTCTGTAAAGGATTGCTAGATGAGCATCCTAGATTTGTATTCAAATATTTCTCCTGCATAATAATAAACCCTCAGAACTGTTGCACCGGGTTTCTCGCATTGGGTTTTTCTGGGGACTATTGTGTCCAAAAATAACTGTATCCTATGTATCTTGTTCTTTGCTCTGTTTTCTGTTTCATGAGATCAAATATTTAATTATTGTAGATTGCAGAAGTAATTTTCTTCAGTATTCAGAAGAATAACTTGATGAATGTAATTTAAAAATCAAGTAGGTGAAGTAGATTCAGATTTGCTACAGTAGGGGTTCCTTCAGAGTGTAGGAATTTTCATTGATTTTGAAACAGGAAGAGAAGATCCAGTTCTGACCAGTGAGAATGAAAGCTGCACTTGGCAGCAATTCAAATCCCCTTGAAGGGATTGCGCAGTCATTGCCAGAAGCATATCCGAGGAAATCTCTCTCTGAGTGAGATGTCAGAGGTACGATTTCCAGTTCGTGAGTTTGCATAGGCAGAGGGAGTGATGGAGAGCCTCAGCGCAGTGCTTGAAGGGCACAGTTTCTGTCGAGGCAGAAATCCATTGGAAAAGAACGAAGACACGTAAGGGTAATTTTCTCCTCAGAGAAATTTCTACCAGAAAGTCTGAATTTCTCACTTGTTGAGCAGCTGACCAGTGACTAGAGGAGTTAGTTCGACAGTTGGCGAGATGGCATCGCATGGGCTCAGAGATCAAGACAGGTTGGAAGGTGCTTCCAACTATGATATATGGAAGACTAGAATCTTAGTTGTTCTAGAGGAATATGATCTCGAGGCCTACGTCAAAAGTGTTGTAGTTGTTCCTGTTGACAACAATCAAAAGAAGAAGTCCAAAGCCGAGCAGGGGAAGGCGAAGAGGCTCATTCTCGATGGAGTTCGAGATCATGTGGTCTCACACTTGCAGGGCAAGGATACAGCCCGAGAGATGTGGGAATCCTTGTCTTCTCTGTATGAAGGCTCTTCCGAACAACGGAAGATATATTTGGAGTAGAAGTTGCAGCAGACTTTGATGCATAAAGAAGGGGTGAACCTATACCTTCAGCGTCCTCAGGCACTAGAGACCAAGTTGCTACAGTGGGGTCCACTCCTCAGCCAACCGCGATGGTGACGATAGCACTGAATGGAGTCTCGAATGAATGGCAAGTTTTCGTCCAAAGCATATTGGGAAGAGAAAAACTACCTTCATGAGAGGAGATGTGGGCGGCTCTTCAACAGGAGTTAAGGAGGGACGTAGTAAAGATCAACTTCAGTTGCAGTAGTGGGAGTGGCACAAAGACGAAGGAGGAGGAGGAGAACGTAGCTCTGGCATCGAAGGGATAGCAGAAGCCGAAGTGAAAGGACATTTCGAAGGTGAAATGTTTCAGTTATGATGAGATGGGCCATTATGCATCCCAATGTCCTTTGAAGAAAAAGGACAAGGACAAGAAACATGATCCTAAGGTTGCTTCAGCAAAGATTGATGAGGATGAGTATTCCATGAGTGCCCATGCATCTCCAGGAGGGAGATGGGGCAATATTGAGCTGTAGTCGAGAGGACTACATGTGGGTAGGATCCTTGAGGAGTCCACCTCTTGGATCAATTCCTTGCTACGAGAGCCCAAGATTCAGCAGTAGCGAGATGGACTTAGTGTCAAATGATGTAGTGGAATGTTTGGAGGACAGATGTAGTAGCTAGGGACCAAAGACTAATCAGCGCAGAGCAAGGTTGGCAGCAATGCAGTTGGCACAGTGCAGGTGTCAGCAACAACGCAAAAGATTCAGAGGGTCAACAGCAGTCAGATTCCAACATTCATTGTATTATGTTGAATGTAGTTAAGTTCAGCTAGCTTTGGGTGTTTTCCAGTTGCTTCTCTCAACAACTGAGTTGCAGTATGAATGCAATGTTAGCAGTGGCACTGCTAGCAACATATCAAATGCAGCGTTTGAGAGGGAGCTGTAGTACAGATGCAACAGTGGCAGTAGCAGTGTCGTGGGCAACAGTACAGTAGCAGCTGCAACACATTGTTGGTGGCAACAACAGTGCAGAAAGGAGGTGCTTCAGAAACAGAACAACATGTAGATGGACATTGTTGTTAAAATACTTTCCTCACTAAGAGTGAGTGTTAGTTTTTGGTAGCATCAGAAGTGCTCTAGCCTTGAAAATTGGTGGAGAGGCGCACATGAGTTCTAAAGAACCGAGAAACCGTTTGGTGAAAACCCACCCAAATTGTATTTTATTAAAATAATTATTATTTTTAATGGAGTTCCTGAGTCTAAACTTAGGGAAATTAAGATATTAATGGGTATTAATCAAAATATGGGTGAGAATGATCTAGAAGGCGGATCAAGTCATGTTTTAATCTTAGTCGTTGATTAGAGACTTAATCTCGGCCATTGAAGACTCAACAGGAAAAGTATAAAATGGAGGTTTGGGGTTCATTTGGAAACACACATCGAGGGAGAGAATTGACCTAGAGTTCGATTTCTGGGACTAAGAAGATGAGAAATTCGAAGTAAGTGATCATTCAGCAATAGAGGGGCAGTGAGAAACCGGAAGGACTTTCTGGAGAATACTTACGGAAAGGCAGAGAGAGCTTGCAGAGAGGCAGCGCGAAGCCGGGAGCATTGACGCAGAAAAGCTACCTATCACGCAGAATCAAGAACTATCGGAATAGCCGAAACAACCGAGAACTGCTGGAATTGTTGGGAGAGCTGACGCAGTAGCCGGGAAAGCTAACGCATAAAAGTTGTCTGTCATGCAAAATCCAGAATTGCCAGAACAGTTGAAACTACAGGGAACTGCCGGAACTGTCAGGAACTGCCGGAACTGTCGGGAACTACCAGAGCAGCCGGGAGAGCTGATGCACAGGGCAGGGAAGGTGACGCAGGGCTGACGCAGAGCCAGCCCAAAAATAGTCAAGGTTAACCAATCTTGTGCCGAATCAGCCGAAATTTTGCTGAGTGAAGTGAGGTAAAACTCACTCAGATTTTCCGCCAGTTTTTTCTCTGTAAAGGATTGCTAGATGAGCATCCTAGATTTGTATTAAGATATTTCTCCTGCATAATAATAAACCCTCAAAATTGTTGCACTGGTTTTCCTGCATTGGGTTTTTCCAGGGACTATTGTGTCCAAAAATAAATGTGTCTTATTTATCTTGTTCTTTCCTCTGTTTTTGTTTCATGAGATCAAATATTTAATTATTGTAGACTGCAGAAGTAATTTGCTTTAGTATTCAGAAGAATAACTTGATGAATGTAATTTAAAAATCAAGTAGGTGAAGTAGATTCAAATTTGCTGCAGTAGGGGTTTCTTCAAAGTGTAGGACTTTTCACACAAGAGGTTGAAGGGTTCATTAAAATCAACCCGTAAGAATGTGGAGAGCTCCTTTATTCTTGAGATCTATGCTTTGATGAATGCACACAAGGCAGCTAAGGGTCCATTAACCCCTCAGTGGATGCATACACGCCACATGTTTTTTAAGGCCATGACACTCTCCTTAATCAACCCTTTGACCATAGAATATTAATGAAGTGCCTCGAGAGGTGGTGAATTCTTGGTATTTGTGTATGTTCCACCAATTTTGTCACAAGTTCAAGGAAGCAATTGTACAAAAGTTTTCAAAGTTCAGAATCATCAACCAGCCAGTTCTTATGTCATTGTAAACCCAATTTCAGCAAATTGTAATGTAAATGATGCTAGTATGATTGTTTAGTTATGTAACAACCTAGGTAAGCCTATGAGTTTGGCAACGGATTTCATCCTAGGAGGTTTTTCATCTCACCGCATCATGTGTGTTTCTAAACATGGATAATCGACAAAGTTTTTCCTCCAACATAACCCCAAAGCTAGGGTGAAATTTATTGTCAAAGTCTTAGGTAAGTCCTAGAGTCTTTAGTCAAGTCTATTGTAAAAGTGATTTTGGAATAATTTAAGCTATTTGCCTAAATTATTTTATTACAAATCACTTGGTCTACTAGATCATATTGTGTCGCATAATTGGGTAAAAATTATGAAAGTCCATAACAAATGGGTACCCCCCTTTGAGGGTTGAATGTGTAATTATCTGATGTAAAAATATTTTAGTGCATGGTCCCTCACAATCAGAGACCATGGCTAAAGTATTTGAGGGTGGAAAAATAATTAATCCCCTCTAGTGTCAATTAATTAATTTTTCTAGCAAAAATAAAATTAAATCCTAAGCCAGAAAATTAATTAATTTAGAGTGAAAAAATTAAAATTAGAGAAATTAATTTCTCCAAGTGGAAAATGACCAAAAAATCCGTGGGTCAGAAAGAAGCTAATTTTTGGAGTGTTAGAAAATGTAACTATTTTTGGTCTTCAATAATGTACTTGAGTCATTATGTAATGTACTTGTCAAAAGAATAAAGAAAAGAATTTTTATTATTGTAACAATGACTTATTAAAGCATGGGTTTCATGCTTGGGTCATCATTATATTAGTCAAAGTTCCCATTGTGGATTCCTAAGATTAATATCGAGTTTATAGAGTCATTGTACATTCAAAGAAACCCTTATTGGGCTTTTGAATCATGTAAAAAGGTTTTGTATCAAGTCAAATATGAATTATGTATCCTCCACATCATGTCGGCCTAAGAGAGATCAAGTCAGCCTAAGGACCCTCATTCGAACCACAAAAAGCCTATATATACAGGGAGGTCGAAGTCATTTGGAGCATTCACTCTCAAGCAAGTTCTATTTCTCAAGAAGAGCTGGAGAAGTGTGAAGTCTGTTGCCGGAAGGTCGAAAGGAGTGCGAGTTTAGGGAAGTCTATAGAGAGGAAGAAAATCGAGATTTTGGTGCCTCTCTCTCTCTATTTTGTGGTTTGGGTTGGGAGATCGAAGTCTCCCAAGATTTTGTTGTTTCCAAAAACTACATGTTGTCAGAAGTTGCTGCCTAGTCAACGTTGCTAGAAGGGATCGAAGATCAGGGAAGCTAACATGGTGTGGAGGGAAAATTTGGTCTTGGTCTAGGGTAAAGAGTCTCAAAGAATACTATTGAAAGGAAGAATTATCTTGACTGGGTTTTCCCCTCGAGGGGGGTTTTGCCCTGGCATGTGCCTATATCTTGTGTCTCTTGTTTTGTGATCTTCATACACACATAATATGGTAATTGCTTGATGAAAGATAAGATAATAAAGAAGTAAAAGAAGCCAACACACTCACAAGTAATTATCAAGAAAGGAGAATCAAACCCTAATATAATATCTTTGATTTTCCAACATGGAGGTCCCCCACCAAAGAAAAAATGGATATTTTAAGAAAAATTGAGCCCTTAGACCTTGATGGTTAAGTCAAAGTCAAGCTTTTGATGAAATTAATCCAAAAGATTTATTTTTGGATTAATAAAAAATGGTTTTTATGAGAAACTCGAAAATTCTTCAAAAATAATTATTCTCGACGGAAGAGATTAACAGATGATCAAATATTTATCAACGGTTGAGATTACTTTGACGGGGACCAAGCCAACTAGCCGTTATTTTCCACTTGGAGGATTTTTCTATAAATACAAGTCATTTTGCTTCTATTGATCATCTTTGGCTGATGTAATTTTGTAAACACTGGTGTGAAGCCACTGTTCTGTTGGGAACATTTGAAATTCATAAAAAAAGACTTTGGCGATCAGTTCATGGTGTCTTTGTTTGATTGATCCGTGGTACATGTTGGGTATGTTCCTTCCTATATTGTGCTTAAAATTTTATAAGCCTTGTTATTTCATTAGAAAATGATAAAAACATTCTATTGGTAGATTTTGGGTCTATCTTAGGTGATCTGATTCGCCATATAACAAGTTTTCTCGAACAAATATATAGATTTTGTAGGTTGTCTGGCCCTTGGGCTCCAAGTTCACAGACTATGGGCACAAACTGACCTTGTTTGGGCTTCGGGAAATTTATGTGATTTTCTTACTTCGTTAGAACTATGATTAATATCTATCTCTCGAAATACAGCAAGCCAATGTTATTATTCTAAAAATTATTCTCCAAAATATCTTTCAAGCATTGTATATTTTGTTTATATTTTGTAATTAACTTGTAAATTATTTTTGTAGAATAATTTTTTGTAAAGAAAATTTTCTAACCCTTTTTTTGCAACTAAAAGGAGTTTGGGGTTTTATTTTCAATTTTTGTATATATTGGGGTTTTGGGCACTTGTAGTTTCATTTGTGCAGTTGAGATTCAAGAAGATTTGCTAGATTGGAGGTAGATCTAAGCCCTTGAGGGTAAGATCTAGTCTCTAGAATTTTTCAGGGCCAACAACAAGGACTTTTGCAGTGAAACTGAAGATCTAAAGCAAATTCACACTTTTGGCAAGGGTTTCAACTTTTTTCAGGACCTCCAAGCCCAACGTCCACCGTTTGACCTAGCCTTTCCCCTTAGTTAGATGCAACCCTTAAGGGCCACGGCTACCCTGATTTACCCTTGTCCTAAGGCTTAGAGGCCTCGACCTCCCCTGCAAGCTTGACGACAACCCTTCTAGGGCTTGTCGTGGGCCTTTTGGGCCTCTAAGGCTTGGCAACAAGCCTTTCCCTACCCTCCTCTCCCTCTTGGCCCTCCTTCTCCTCCTCTATCCTACCTTTTCCCATTCGTTCATCCCTCTCTCCCCTCCGTCCTCCTTCGTTTGCCCTCAACTAGCCTCTCTAGCTCTGTCACAGGCCCATTTAGGGGCTCGCCTCCTTGACGACAGACCCTTGTGGGGTTTTCCTCCCCTTGGCAATCCTCTAAGGCCTTTGGAAACCTATCCGCAACCCTCATTTGGATGGACGTTGCCTTGCCTTGGATTCTAGCCCTCTTCCCTAGCCCTAGCCTTGCCCCATTTGCCATCTTCCATCTCTGATTTGGGACATTTAATTTTTGAGCTAATTATTTGGTGTGTTTTGCAGAGAATTTGGTCAAAAATTTGTTCTTACAGGTGGTATAGCTATTGGAAAAGATTTGGGCTAGAAAACTAGCCATCTCCAAGCCCAAAGGGCTTAAGGGTTTGATCTCTGAACCCTCTTTTCCTCATTGTTCATTAGAACAAGATAATCTCTTCATAACAGTGACAAAATCTTCATAAAATCAATTTATAAATGCTCTAACACATTGAAAAATCATTGTATGAATTGGGTTTTCATTAGATTTGCTTATTTCATGATGAATAGGTGATTCTCATAAGATCTCATAAGTCTTGATCTAACAATGGCATTATCATCACAAGAAGGCCTAACACATTAAGAATTTGAAAGTGGTTTGGTAGTGAGATTGCTCATTTAAATTTGGCTTGCATTTGGCATCTCATTTTGGATCTAAAAGTGCTCTAAACTAAAGGTTACTCATTGTTGTTATAAATCTCATTTATTGCTCATTGGAACACAAGTAACAAGGCTTCTATTGTTCTCGCTCTAATAATTCATTGTGGGAAAAGAAGTGTCCCATTGTTTGAAGTGCTATTATTGTCTAGCATTGGAAATATTGGATAAGGATATTAATATTCTCGTCTTTTGTGAGTTATTCATGATCTCTAAAGTCAGAAGCTTGCACTAATAAGTTCCCTCCCTAAAGCACTTTAATCTTTTGGCATTGTGTTGAATGGTCTAAGTTACTTGGGCATCTTGCGTTACATCAATTGTTCTTTGAGATTTAATTATTTTTATCACTGTAATTGGCATTAAAGTGTCTAGTTCCCATTATGTTTAAAGAATATTATTGAATGTCTCATTGAGCAATTTGTGATCTTGGCTAATTGAGAATCTAATAATCGTTGTGTTCGAATCTAAGATCTAAGTGTTCTTAACTTGAGGATTGGTGGATCTAATTGCATGTTTCTTAATAATTGTCTTGAAGAGGAGAAATATTGGCTAAGATCATTTACAATCTTATTGTCTCCTTTGGATAATCATCATTTCCATTTTGTATTGTCTCATTAGCTAATTGTTATAAGTGGATAAGTGCTCTTTCGTTTATCTATTGTGGATCTTTGGATATATTTTGTATTTTGTTAGCACTTGTGATATCGAGCACATTTCATCTTGTGTTAGGATCATCATTAATTTATTATTAAGTACTCCTCGTCATAAGACAAATGATAACTAAGTACTTAACATAATCGATCTTAACTCAAGAAGCACTCATTCACCTTGCATCTCATTCTAGAGCTAATTTTGCATTTTGTAATTTACCTCCAAGTATAAGTTTGGTTCATAGAGAATAGGACCACCTTTCTCATCTAGCTTGAGGAGCCTAGCACCTCTTTAGTGGTTAACATAGTGACTTTGCAGTCGTCAGAGCAATAGTCTCAACAGCACCAGAGGCACCGTGTGATTAGTACCTAAGGGGAGCTATCATTAATCAAGCTTTTGTTTGCTTCCCCTTGGCCTCTTTCTCACAACCTACTCTACAGACTAGCTTCAAAATAGTTAAGAGGAAAGAAAAACCTTGAATAGGCATCTAATTAAAAGCAATCAAGATTCTTGCATCACACCTAAGTTATAAAATTTGCATAGCATATAGAATGGTTAAGCATTCAAGCAGTGGTTGTTCATCCGATCATTTGGTCCTCAATCGATCTAAAGCAAGTAACTTGACTCCATAAGGCACTGGTCTCATAAATTTAATCTAATCTCTAAAAAACTTGCTAAAATCAACCAAGTGGCTAGGCCATTCAATTGTGTCTCCCAGACTTATTTGTTGCCACTGGCCAGTAAGTCTTGCATTTTTGTCTTCCATAGGGACTACCCCCCATAGGTTGTTGTTGGGAGACAACTAGAATGGAGAGGTTGGTGATAAGGGTGACAGTCCCCGACTAGAGTCGTTGCTGCACCGTGCCTGTACAATCTAAGAAACAACATTTTTTGGCACCTTTGTCGGGGACCATCTTCATTTCATCATATCTCATCTTCATTAGCCCGTCAAGCAACACATTTTTTGGCGCCATTACCGAGGACCAATTTATTGGACGTTGCAGTTGCAACATTCTTCTTGATCATTTTCATTTTCTCACTTTCATCATTCCTTATCCCATCAATGCCACATTTTTTGGCACCATTATATCCCTTCATCTTTCATCACCTTATCCTTTGTCCTCTCACTAATCTTTTCATTTCTCTATCTGCACCTTTAGCACCTGGACCTTTCAGTTGGTTTCCTATTTGTGTGGCGACTCCACTTATTCATCCATTCACAAGAACTTACTCTAGAAGAAATCCTGGTAGCCTGGTTAACCCTGCTCCTGACATGTTCGGTCTTCATAATGACATGTGTAATTGTGATTTTATGTAATTGATGAAAAGAAGAAAAATAAAATTATTGTTGAAATGCTTGTCTCATGGGTTTCACGAGCAAAAAAAATTATTTTAGTTATGGCTCCCATTGTGAGCCTTTAGGTTTTGTCATCTAGTCATAAAAGTCAAATTGAGTCAATGTCATCTATGAAGGGCCCTTCTTAGCCATGTTACGTTTTGTATGAGTCATTAGATAAGTATAAATAGCCCTCCAAGACAAGCACAAGAATCACTCTTCCAGTCGGCTTCAAAAGGAATTATATTATCTCTCCAAATGACACGTCGACCTAGATGGATGACAAGTCGGCTTATTATGAGGCTGCAACAACTATAAATAGGGCAGCATGTCCACATTTTAGCACAGAATTTCGGTGGAGCAGAAATCTGAAAAAGAAGTGCGAAAAAGTTAAAAGAAGAAACCCCCCAACCAACGAAGTAAGAATAAGGAAGAGTGGAGTTCTTAGGGCTATTTTTGGGTCTGTTTTAAGGATTTTAAACCTCCATATGTGCAAGGAAGAAAGAGGTTTGTTGTAGCAGTGGAAGCCAAGGGCAATTGCAGTCCTCTTAGGGAGCCAAAGTGGAAGAAGGGCTAGTCAAAAGAAAATTTGGGACAAGCCAAGAGGATACTCTATCCTAAGCAAGGGTATCAAGGATATTTCTCTAGAAAAAGGTTCTGAATTAAGGTTAAGGATTGCAGATCTAATTCAAGAAGGTCAAAGGTCAGAAGCAGAAAGAAGTCGAGGTTGAAGAAGAACCTGAGAAGGAGGAAGATGCAGAAGGATGACTATTGCTGTCTAAGGATCTCATCAAGAGAGCTTGTGTCTCGGTCTTGGGGTGGCAAATAAGTCAAGGGTCTTGGTCTTGGTATTCGCCAATTGGAATCTCTATAAGAAGAAGAATTTGTTTGGGTTTTCCTCTCAAGTGGGAGAGGTTTTGGCCCTAGTTGATAGCCTATATTCTGTATCTCTTGCCGCTTTATGGTTTATGCATTGGTAGTTGATTGATGAAGAAGAACACTAATAACCTAAGTAAAAGAAGATTCTAATCTAAAGAAGTAAAAAGCACTCACAAGCAATGACTAATAGAAGAGAAATCACTTAGTTGTTATGCCCTAGATTTCTCAACATGGAATCAGAGCTAAGATATCCAAGTCAAGGAATGGCATTTTATCAAAGGACAGTCAAGGATCAAATCTGAAGGAAGGCATCAAAGCAAAGATCATCTTTTAGACAAGATCTACAAAGGAAGCATTATAACCCTAGATTGAAGGAGTCTACAAAGAAGTCTTGGGATCATCATCAAGAAAAGAAGGCCAAGTTGAAGAGATCTTCGAATCAAGGTCCTTACCATTGAAGAAGATCATCCAAGAAGCATTAAGACATCTTCATCAATCATCATCAAAGGGATCAAGTTGAAGATTTTATCTTCACTTGACAAGTAAGTATCGTTTCTTCTATAATCTAATCTAGCAAAAATGACTTCATTTTGCAAGGAGATCTATAGTCTGGTTGGGTCATCGAACTTCCTTGCATGGAAAAGGAGGATAGATATAGTATTCAAAGAAAATGAAGTTATTGATCATGTCAATGGAAAGGTCTTCAAACCATCCGAAGGACAAGCACTATTTGAATACATGGAAAGGGATCTAAGGGCTCAAGAGATTCTTATGGAGTCTGTCAAAGATCCCCTCATTCTCTACATAGCAAAGCTGGAGACATCTAAAGAGATATATGATAAACTGGTAGAACTATTCTCTGAAAGTGCCATAAGAGAGATCATATCACTTAGATTTGATCTACACAAATTGAAGGTATCAAAGGATGAAGGGATATCCTCATGTCTCTCAAAAGCATCTCAAATAAAATCTCAACTTCAAGATTTGGGAGAGATGATATCGGATAAAGAAATGATCTCCATTGTTCTAAATGCACTAACTGATGAACAAGGTAACCTCGCATCAAAGACCTATGAGGACAAGAAAGTTATCCCATTCAACAACTTGTGGTCTCTATGCAAGATAGAAGAAGACAGGTTGAGGGAAAAAAGTGTTGAAGAACCAAATGAGAAGATTCAAACATTCGCTGGAAGGAAAGGGAAATTTGGAAAATTTGGTCCTCAAAAAGGAAAGAAGAACATAGCTAAGATTCAATGTTATGGGTGTAAAGAATATGGGCATTAAAGAAAAGATTGTCCCAAGTTAAAGAAGGGCAATAACAAGAGAGATAGAAAAGCAGCCCTTATCAATGAAGAAGTGGAGGAAGCTGAAAAGAATAAGTCCAAGAAAGAGGAAGTAAGAGATCTCCACTATTGGGATAGTCTTCCTCACATAAGTTATTTTCAAGTTCCCAAGTCTTATGTTGTAAGATATGACTATCATGATTCACTAAGTAAAATAATGGGATGCATCAAGGCATAATAAAAGCATTGAAAGCAAGAGCTCAGGACATCATCATAGAGAGGCATGAAAAATGGTTAGAATCTACGGAAGTCAAGGATATAGCTCTTGGGAATCTCATTGAAAACACAAGTGGCAAGGTCATCTAGTACAAGGTTCATCATACCTCTGTTGATGGGGATACTTTAAATCCTCAAGATTCTCTGATGGAATATTGAAGGCTGGTTACTCTGCTTCCGAAGGAGTGGTGGAACATATTTTGCGATGACTTGTTGTTTTTTACTTTTTGAAGAATTGCTTTCTTCACCTTGATTTTGTTGGACACATGTGATTGCAGCTAATGATGGTTCCTCAAAATTAGAATCCTCACTCTGTGAGAATGATTTCTTCATCACGTTCTTGTACTTCAACTTGCTTCCCATCTACTATTTTATAGTAGCGTAAGGATCTGTCTTCACATTTATGTCACGGCCTTCAGTTTTCTCCACACTTGCACAATTATTTTCCTTTTTTATCCTCTTCTCTGACTCATTACTTGAAGTGTCTGATTCCTTCTCAACTTCAGAAGTATACAACTTCTTGTTAAGGAATTTGTGTCCTGATGTCCATTTGTCATCACAATAACTACATTTGTTTGTTTCTTTTTTCCCCTGAGTATTGTTGTTGGCCTTCATCTTCCTTGAATGATGACATTCTGAACTTATGTTTTTGCTCAATAATTATTGTTGCATGTTTGGCTTCTTCAATAGTTTTGGGCTTGTACAACTTCAATTCTGCTCGAATATACTCCTTAAGTCCACATCTATATATTTTTTGCAGTTCTTCATTAGAAAATCCTCTTTGTCTTACAGCTAATACTTCCCATTCGTGGGCATATTTGCTTACAAACCCATTTCGCTTGAGATGAACGAATTTTTCGTTATCATCTTCTTCATCGCAATGAAACATTTTTAGCAGGGCATCCACAAAATTTTTCCAAAGGAATGAACGAGCTTCCCATTTGTTGGACCACCATAGGAACCAATCATATGCTTCATCTTCCAAGTTGTTGGATGTGGTTGTGATCTTTTCTCGCTCACCTATTGGCAAGTTTGACTCAAAAATGGCCTCCATTTTATTAACCCACACAATAGCACCTCTATGATCTTTACCATCGTACTTAGGTAATTCTCTTTTAATTCGTTTGTAGTCTTTTTCTAGAAATTTTGTATAGTACTAACTTCATGAGAAGCGTATTTGCGGCATTTACGAAATTTCATGATTTGAAAAATCTTCGCCTTATGGAGTCTTGGGACTTTGTGTTGGTTCTTGAGTAATTAAAGAATAAAATCCTCCCATTAAGTGGGATTGTATGCCTAGCAACATTCTCTCAATATTATTTACTTTTTTAATATCGTTTGCCATTACTTCTTGAGTCGCAAGTAGCCTATTTTGACCTTCTCCTAATTCTTCCTACTTCTTTTCAACATTGTCGAGGCGTCGTTGTACTTTATCAAGTTGTTCTTGAAATTTTTTTGAATTGGTGTCGTCACTATTATTTCTTATTTTCAATTTATTTTTCTTCTTGGCAGAACCAAATTTATTTTTTAAATATTAATTTTTTTAATTAGATAATATTATTAATATTTTTAATTAAAATTAATTTAATTATATAATTTTACATATAAATATATATAATATATATTTTTAATTATATAAAAATATATAACTCTCCAGGAATTTGGATTGTGCTTATATCCATAACTGTAGGAATTGCGTATGTTATATAAAAATTAGTTAATTAGTAGTTATTAGGCAAAGGGCATGATCCATTCACCAAGAGGCACCCAAGGTAGTATAAAGCCAGGCGCCTCCCACAAATTGTAATCATCTTCTATATGTTTAATAATAATAAATATGAATTTGTTGAATATTTGAGTTTGTTTGTGCCATCTGGTATCAGAGCAGACGATCCTTGGTCATTCCACTACTACACAGGTTGAGCCACCACTTCACTACTACCCTTCGACCCCTCATGTTCTGCTGTCTCACTATCGTCCACCATCATTGTCCCAGTTTCGTTGTCTCTACGCCGCATCTGTTCTTCCACCTCACGTTACCTGTCGCCGTTGTAAAATTGTGCTTTAGCCATCAGTGTTGTTGCCCCGACTCCTGTTGTGCTTTCCGTCGCGTCCCCTTGTTGTCATCCCTTCAACCTCCTTTCCAGTCGTCTGCACTAGCAACCCGCACCTTTTGCGCTCAATCTTACCCTCCGTCGTCCACACCAATCCCAACCATCGTCCATCGCCAGTCATCAACCCGACCCCCGCACCCCATTACCATCTTGGTCCCACCGTTTTCGTGTCTGCCCCGCATCCAGCTGCCAACCGATGTGGTCACTGACCCTTTTGTCCACCGTCATTCAAATCGTATGCGATTTTAATTAGTGGGTATATAAACTTAATTAATTATTATATAGTTTATAACTGTATAATTTATTAATATTTAAAAAAACAAAAAACAAAAATTTAAGGAAAAAAGTTTAAGTTGGCGGACAAATATACACCCCCACAAACCCGTTCAATGTTGTCGATGAAAATGACCGATTTCGACAAAAAATTGATTGATCTTGAGAATAGGATTACTAGCCATTCCGATGATTTTAACCAAAAATGAGTCGATCTTGAGAGTAAGGTTACCAGACATTCTAATGACACCAAGAAGCTTCAAGATACGACAAATCAGATAGAACAACAGCTCGGGCAGAACCATATCGAATCCAAAATGAATCATAATCAAAAAATGACAATGTTGACCGTTATTTGTGACAGGATGAAGATTACACCCGAACAACTATTCTAGGATGATGGAGGTAATCAACAACACAATTCATCAGATTCAACAAATTCAGCAGATTCTCATGAAAAAACTGAGTCTCCAAAAAAATCATCCATGCACCATCAAGAAAATAGTAACGCGAATTTTCAAAATAAGCAGCTCTGGAATTCATTCACCAATCAATACCCTCTTTTCACTCCACTGTTAGCGACGTATCAATGAAGGGAAAAAATCGAGCTACCCAAGTTCGACGGTAACGAAAAATGCAATGTTTCGTGGTTGAATAAAGTAGAAGAATATTTTGAGATTTACGATATTGACAATGATGACGAAAAAATTAAGCAAGCTTCCATGAAAATTGAAGGCGAAGCATATAATTGGTATATATAGTGCAAGAAAACGACACTCGCTATTAGTTGGATAAAATTTAAGGATGTGTTCTTTAAAAGATTCCAAGGTGTCAAGGAAGAAGAGTTATTTTCAACACTCATCAGATTGCGACAAGAAGGAGATGTGGATGAATACACTCGAGAATGGATGTTAAGTTATGGTATGTTCTATGCTTATAACAGTTTACTTCTTTTTCTTATTATATTCCACAGATTAGCAATCACATTTACATAAAGTAAAGCGCAGATAGAACATTAAACGACCGACAAAAAACAAGCCAAGACAAGAGACACAAGATGTAGCGGCTAGCCAGGGACAAACCCCACAATGTGTGGGGAAACCCTTTGATCAAATCTTCTTTTATCTTCAATAATTCAGCAGAGAGAAATAGTACAATAAATCTGATTTATATCAGCAGTAGCAAACCCTAGATCAGCAGCATCAGCATTAGCAGCTTCATCATCAAACTAGGGCAGACAATATCTCACAAACCGACTGTCGGATCGGCTTGATTCCACCACCAAAAGTTGCGGCTTCCAGAGGAGGTTCAGATGAACCTACAACGCAATTCAGATGAGGAGATCTTCTAGTCCACACAGGTCAAACTTCACTTCTGCAGTTGCAGCTTCAGTTTCAGCAGCTTCCTTCAAACTAGGGCAGTCGATATCTTGCAAACCATCCGTCGGATTGACTTGATTCCACCACCAAAAGTTGCAGCTTTCAGAGGAGGTTCAGATGAACCTACAGCACAGTTCATATGAGGAGATCTTCTAGTCCATGTAGGTCAAACTTTACTTCTGCAGTTGCAGCTTCAGTTTCAGCAGCTTCCGACTTCACATGTGTGAGGGAGAGACCCTTTTCTGCGCAGTAGAGAAGAGACTCTTTTCTGCGCAGTAGAGAGAGAGAGAGATGTGATGAGATGAGTGAGTCCAAATGAGAAAAAGTCCTCCTATATTTATACACAACGTTGGTGTTTGAATAGATGCGACTGTTGGGCTTCTGAGCCTACATGAGTTGTAGGTCGGCTTGATAATAATTCCATAATCAAAATAAATTCATATCTCCATGAATACTTATCGGAATTGGATGATCTTTATATCAATCCTACACCTCTCGACGAGAGGAATCTAATAAAAATATTATCAGCCATGAATAAGATGACCCACATGAAGTTTTGCCTTAGTTGCCAATTTTAACACTCCTTCTCAACTAGGGAGAACTTCATCTGCAATCTGTCTATCAGTCGTTACTATTCATCCATCAAATGCACTGCCCTATACAACCTGACCCTTGCCTTGCTTTGCTCTATTCTGCCTGTTCTGCTTTGTCTTGTTCTGCCCTGTACTGATTTGCTTTGTTCTGCTCCGATCTTGCATTGTTTTGTTCTGCTCTACTTTTGTCCGAATTATGAAGAAGAAGAAATGATCGAGGATGTATCATACTGACTCAAAGTCAGTCTCAGAGTATGTACCACTGGTCGCAGACCAGTCTCAACCAACCCGAAGTCAGCGTCATAGTGAGTACAACTCCACTGGTCCCAAACCAGTATCATCCTCCACTGACTCAAAGTCAGCCTCAGAGTGTGTACCACTGGTCCCAGACCAATCTCAACCCACCCGAAGTCAGCTTCATAGTAAGTACCACTGGTCCCAGACCAGTCTCAACCGACCCGAAGTCAGCGTCATTGTATGTACCACTCTCACTGGTCTCGGACCAGTACTGCACTGACACGAAGTCAGTCTCAGAGTATGTACCACTGGTCCCAGACTAGTCTCAACCAACCCAAAGTCAATGTCATAGTATGGTACAACTCCTACCACTGGTCCCAGACCAATATCATTGATCCCATATCAATGGAGGTCATCCTAGCGTATGGAGTACGGTAGATACAACGATGCATCCATCGGTACTACTATGGTCCCTAACTTCATTTCCCTGCTCATTGATCAAATGAGAGGTACTTCCCATGAGTCCCAGACTACATGGGTAGGATGCCTCGACAGGAGAACTAATCAATCTTGTCCTCACAGGAGAACACATAAATCCTGCTACAATCGCCATGGAGAACACATCAATCCAGGCCGCCATGGAGAACACATCAATCCAGGCCTCAAAGGAAAACACATCAATCCTACTACAATCGCCATGGAGAACACATCAATCCAGGTCTCACAGGAGAACACATCAATCCTGCTACAGTCGCCATGGAGAACACATCAATCCAGGCCCCACACGAGAACACATCAATCCTACTACAGTCGCCATGGAGAACACATCAATCCAGGCCTCACAGGAGAACTAATCATCCTGCTACACAAGAGAGCGAATCATCATGTTCCACAAGAGAGCGAATCATCCTGTTCCACAAGAGAGCGAATCATCTTGTCCCACAAGAGAGTGAATCATTTTGTTCCAGTGCGCACCACCAGGAGAGGGTGAGTCACCACCACCAGGAGAGGGTGAGTCACCCTGTGGTCGTATGTTGCTCCAGTAAGAACCGCAAGCCCTCAGAGCTCTCAGAGCTCAATGTATGCAACATGCAGGACCCTTGTACAAGGGTTTCTTGACGACTCCAAGTTGTTTGGGAAAATCACAGATTAGATCTTTCCTCAGGGCTTTGACAAGGTGTATTGACCTATACATCATCTTAATGCGATGGAACCTCCTTGCTCATCGTCTTACCATATCCCAGATGATGTCTATCTGCTGGAGCAGTTGACAAATACGAGATTCCTCAATAATCGAATCCCACCTATGGTTGTTACAGAGAATCACAGTGGTATGTGTTCAAACAGCTCATTGGAGAGCTTCCCCAACCAAGCAGCTTCAAACAAGATCATACTCGTAGATATGTATCTGGTCTCAACGGTGCTTATGGCAACCGACTTTTGCTTCCTAC
Source organism: Pinus tabuliformis (assembly GCA_031772625.1). Lineage (NCBI taxonomy): Eukaryota > Viridiplantae > Streptophyta > Pinopsida > Pinales > Pinaceae > Pinus > Pinus tabuliformis. Next base: position 298,857,339 of record CM062813.1, read on the forward strand.
TCATTCATTATATCGAAGCAGAATCCAAAGAGAAACAACACCATAGGAGAACACATCAATCCTACTACAATCACCATGGAGAACACATCAATCCAGGCCTCACAGGAGAACTAATCATCCTGCTACACAAGAGAGCGAATCATCCTGTTCCACAAGAGAGCGAATCATCTTGTCCCACAAGAGAGTGAATCATCTTGTTCCAGTGCGCACCACCAAGAGAGGGTGAGTCACCACCACCAGGAGAGGGTGAGTCACCCTGTGGTCGTATGTTGCTCCAGTAAGAACCGCAAGCCCTCAGAGCTCTCAGAGCTCAATGTATGCAACATGCAGGACCCTTGTACAAGGGTTTCTTGACGACTCCAAGTTGTTTGGGAAAATCACAGATTAGATCTTTCCTCGGGGCTTTGACAAGGTGTATTGACCTATACATCATCTTAATGCGATGGAGCCTCCTTGCTCATCGTATTACCATATCCCAAATGATGTCTATCTGCTGGAGCAATCGACAAATACGGGATTCCTCAATAATCGAATCCCACCTTTGGTTGTTACAGAGAATCACAGTGGTATGTGTTCAAACAGCTCATTGGAGAGCTTCCCCAACCATGCAGCTTCAAACAAGATCATACTCGTAGATATGTATCTAGTCTGAACGGTGCTTATGGCAACCGACTTCTGCTTCCTACTCATTCATTATATCGAAGCAGAATCCAAAGAGAAGCAGCACTAAAAAGTGCTCCAGTGATCCTCCACTCTACTTGCCTAAGCAGCATTCGAATTAATCATGCAGTTTCATATTTCCGGTAGTGTATCTCAATCCATGAGAGATTGTGTCCTAAAGACATCTCAGAAGATTCTTGACACCAATCTAGTGAGGCTCAACCAAATATGAGCTCACAATGCTAACTGCAAAACATATGTTCGGACGGAGGTTCACCAAGAACATCAACGCGAATGAGTTTTTGAGACTCAGAGGCATTTCCCAAATCTGGTCCGACATCACTACCATATAACTTCTTAAAGTTAAGATCCTTGAGGTAGTCACAGGCTTGCAGTCCACCATACCAAATCTTTCCAGAATCTTCACCACATATTTTCCTTGAGATAGCAAAATTTCCCTTGGCTTCTGCCACACTTCAAGTCCTTGGTCCTTCATTTCAAATTTAGAAGCCGACTTCCTCTTACATTTGTGAATGAGAGGGTATGCACCTGTTAGAAAAAGGTCATCCACATACAACACCAGTATGAGAGGCTTGTCATCTTCAGCCTTAAAGTAAAGGTTAGGATCGACTTCACTCCTAGTGAATCCCAGCTTCATCAAGTAGCTATCGATCCTCTCATTCCATGCTCGAGGCGCTTGCTTCAGCCCATAGAGAGCCTTCTTCAACCTGCATACATGAGATTTTCAATCATAAATCTCAAACCCTTCGGGTTGCTCCACATAGACCTCTTCTTTGATCGAACCGTGCAAGAATGTTGTCTTGACATCCATCTGATGTAGGTTCCATCCTTGTGAAACCGTAAGGGCTATGATCGAGCGAATGGTCATATATCTGGCAATAGGTGCAAGTATCACATCATAGTCTATACCTTCCTTCTGGGAGAAACCACGAGCAACAAAACGAGCCTTATATTTTTCCGTACTTCCATCTGCTACATGCTTTATCTTGTAAAGCCATTTGGATGTAACAACTGTTTGTCGTGGGGTCTGGGAACTACTTCCCAGACATCATTCTTCATAATAGACTCATATTCTTCAGTCATAGCATCCTTCCATACTTGATGCTTGACGGCATCTGAGAATGATGAAGGCTCATTTTGTATGATCGTGCTCATGATGGTCAGCTATCCCTGATACCTGTTAGTTTTCTTACTTTCACGGAAGGATCCTCGGGCTGCAACATGTCCTCAGCATCATCAAGTATCCCCCTAAGCCATGAAGGCCAGTTCTTAGAAGAGGGAGGCTCAAGTGGATAACTAGGATCCATGGGTTCCTCCACATCAGGCATTGTTACATCATCTACCCATAGAGACAGCTTCCACAATCGTACGATTCTTCCTTTCTGCCACACCATTCTACTCAGGAGTATGTGGTGTAGTAGTCTCCCTCTTGATGTCAACCTCAGGTATGCCTGAGTGGACCAACTGTAATATATTGGAGGTCTTGCTTTGGCTTGAGGGGAATGATCCCCTTTTGAGTTTCCTTAGGCACATCTTAGACATACACCTTCTTTCTCTACTCGGAATTCGGGCATCCTTGTCACCATTTGTCTTACATCGGGTAGAGCTTTGTAATGAAGGTGGGCAAACCTCCGATGCCAAAGTTCGGACTGAAGAGTTGTGTCACAAGACATGACACCTAGCAGACTTCCACCGACCTGATATAAAGAATCAACTCAAAACCCAAGAGTGAAAGCATCTTTAACATTATTTTTCCATATATGTACCTTGCCATCGCTAAAGGTTACCTTGTAGCCTTTGTCTTCCATTCCCGAGATGGATACCAAGATCTTTTTGAGGTCAGGTGCATTTAATACATCTTGGAATTTCTAGCCTTCTTGAATGCTTGTCCTCTTCCTTGATTCCCAACTCTCCTCTTACCTTTGCTTATTGAATTTGTCATTCCTTTGATTGCCATCAGAGGGATTTTGATCATTGTCCCGGTGTGAGTCCTTTCTATTAGGGCACTCCCTTGCATAGTGACCTACTTTATCGCAGATGTAACATCGTCCTTTTCTTCCACCCTTAGGTCCAACCTTTCCTTTTGATTTAGTCTCGGAATTATTTCTTTTCTTAGCATGTCAGAAAAGGCAGCAGGAGGACCTTTAGGCAAGGGCATTTCTTGCTCTTCTACCCCTGTTTCTTCTTGAATGCATCTAGCCATTAATTTCTCGAAACCAGGAATTACATTATTGTTCAGAAGAGTAGTCCTGAACACGTACCATTCGGATGGTAATCCTCCAAGAGTCGTGAGTGCCATTTCTCTGTCAGTGATAGTCTCCCCAATAGATAGGAGATCATTCTTGATCTCGGTGATTCTTAAGAAGTATGCTTGCATATTCTCATCTTTACCCTTCTTGATTTCCCTAAGCTTATTTCTAAGAAAAAAACTTGATTTGCATCATTAACTTCAAATAAACTCACCAATCTATCGTAGATTTCCTTGGAGGTGTCTAGTTCAAAGATGTAGGCCACCAAGTGCTTGTCGATAGAGTCTCGGATGATCTTCTGTTTTGACTTCTCCGGTTTTCCATTTGTTCCATGCAACAGTGGATGCATTTGATGGAGGCTCAACAATATTGCCTCTTACATGGTCCTGCACTCCTTGATCTTCTAGGGTTAGATAGATAGACATCTTCCATCCGTGATAGTCAGCTTTCACACGGAGCTTGCCTTTAGTAGGAAAGAGTGTTGAGGACCCTATAGTTCTTTTAGGATAGCCTTGTCAATCTTCTCTTCGGTGATTGCTCTTGCTCTTGCTTGGGCTGTCTTCACCTCACCTCTGATACCATGTTAAGTTATGATATGTTCTATGCTTATAACAGTTTACTTCTTTTTCTTATTATATTCCACAGATTAGCAATCACATGTACATAAAGTAAAGCGCAGATAGAACATTAAACGATCGACAAAAAACAAGCCAAGATAAGAGACACAAGATGTGGCAGCTAGCCAGGGACAAACCCCACAATGTGTGGGGAAACCCTTTGATCAAATCTTCTTTTATCTTCAATAATTCAGCAGAGAGAAATAGTACAATAAATCTGATTTATATCAGCAGTAGCAAATCCTAGATCAGTAGCATCAGCATTAGCGGCTTCATCATCAAACTAGGGCAGACAATATCTCACAAACCGACTGTCAGATCGGCTTGATTCCACCACCAAAAGTTGCGACTTCCAGAGGAGGTTCAGATGAACCTACAACACAGTTCAGATGAGGAGATCTTCTAGTCCACGCAGGTCAAACTTCACTTCTGCAATTGCAGCTTTAGTTTCAGCAGCTTCCTTCAAACTAGGGCAGTGAATATCTTGCAAACCGTTCGTCGAATTGACTTGATTCCACCACCAAAAGTTGCAGCTTTCAGAGGAGGTTCAGATGAACCTATAGCGCAGCTTAGATGAGGAGATCTTCTAGTCCATGTAGGTCAAACTTTACTTGTGCAGTTGCAGCTTCAGTTTCAACAGCTTCCGACTTCACATGTGTGAGGGAGAGACCCCTTTCTGCGCAGTACAGAAGAGACTCTTTTCTGTGCAATAGAGAGAGAGAGAGATGTGATGAGATGAGTGAGTCCAAATGAGGAAAAGTCCTCCTATATTTATACACAACGTTGGTTTTTGAATAGATGCGACTGTTGGGCTTCTGAGCCTACATGAGTTGTAGGTCGGCTTGATAATAATTCCATAATCAAAATAAATTTATATCTCCATGAATACTTATCGGAATTGGATGATCTTTATATCAATCCTACACCTCTCGACCAGAGGAATCTAATAAAAATACTATCAGCCATGAATAAGATGACCCACATGAAGTTTTGCCCTAGTTGCCAATTTTAAAAATGGGAGACCTTAGCAACACAAGTACCTAGGTTATCAGAATCTCGGCTAATCCAATCATACATCTCCAGACTTAAAACTCATCTACGAGTAGAACTTGAGCTTCATGACATTACATCAATAAAAATAGCAAGACAAAAAGCAAAAGTTGTTGAAAAGCAATTTGAACAGATACTGTGGTCAAAACTAGAAAAAGTATATTCAAGACGAAGAATGCCACTGTCTATGAATACAGATAATACAAGATATGTTCCACCACATCTTCGTGAAGGCAAAAAATCTAACGTGGAAATGCAAAGGATGAAAGAAGGAAAATGCAAACGTTGTGGCAAAAAGTGGGACCCTAAACATAGGTGTGCTAAAGGAAAAGAGACAAAGAACCTATATAACTGTGAAGCTACTAATGATTCAAACAGTGATGAATTAGACATAGAAGGAATAGAATATGTCCTAGAATTCTCTCCAGAACTAGATGACAAAAGCATTCCACAAGTGTCATTATCAGCTATGACAAGTATATCATAGCCCCAGACTTTAAAATTAAAAGGACATATCAAGAAGAACAACGTAATGGTTTTCATCGACACCAGTAGCACCCACAATTTTTTAGATTCAACCATGGCAAAGAGACTCAACATTTTCACATTTCCCATGCTCAACATGAAGGTGATGGTAGCCGACGGTAAGAAGATTGAAAAGATAGGGAAACGTCATAAGGTCAAATTGCAGATTCAAGACTTTAATTTTGAATATTCATTCTACATTGTACCATTAGGAGGAGTAGATGTGGTGTTAGGTATCCAATGGCTATGAACCCTAGGCACTTACTCTACCAACCATCAAGAGCAGTTTATAAGCTTTAAATGGGAAGGGTAGAGGTACAAGTTATATGGATTCCAAGCACCAGAAAATCAAATCATGTCATCATCCCAGATGATGAAAATGATTCGAAAAGGAGCACCAGCTTATGTAGTACAATGTCACCAAATAGAAATGTTATCTGCAAAAGTGATCAGTAAAGAGTCACCACAAGTACAAGAGCTAATTCAGAAGCATGAAAAAGTATTCCAAGACCTGCCCATGAAAATGCCTCCTAACAAGGAATTGAGCATACAACAGAAGTCAAAGCAAGATCAGAGCCCGTCAACATCAAATTGTATCGATATCCGCATAACCAAAAGACTGAAATTGAGAGATTAATCCAAGACCTTTTAAAAGGTGGGATCATCTCGAAAAGTAAGAGTTCGTATGCTGCTCCAGTGGTATTGGTAAGGAAGAAGGATGGATCATTCAAGCTATGCATTGAATATAGAGGATTAAACAAAATAACGATTAAAAACAAATTCCCAATTCCCTTTATTGACGAAATGTTGGATGAACTACATGGCGCAAAATACTTCTCAAAATTGGACTTAAGGTCAGGCTATTACCAAATCAGAATCAGGTTGGAAGACATACCAAAAATTGTGTTCCGAACACATGAAGGTCACTACGAATTTAAAGTAATGCCCTTTGGGTTAACCAATGCACCAACAACATTCCAAGCCACTATGAACGAGTTATTCCGTCCATATCTTAGGAATTTTGTATTAGTATTCTTTGATGATATTTTAGTTTACAGTAAAACTTGGAAGGAGCACCTACAACATCTGGATAAAGTTATTACCCTACTAAAAGAGCATCAGTTCTACGCCAAGAAATCCAAATGCACCTTTGGGAAGGAAGAAGTGGAATATCTCAGACACATAATATCCCAGGAAGGAGTAAAAGTGGACCCTAATAAAATCAAGGCTATAAAGGAATGGACCAAACCTGTTACTATATCCAAGCTAAGGGGGTTCTTAGGATTGATTGGATATTACCGAAGATTTATTAAAAGCTATGCACATATAACTACACCTCTAACAAACCTTTTAAAGAAGAATTCATTTCAATGGAATGAGGAAGCAGCAAGGTGTTTTGAAGAACTGAAGGAAGTTATGTCTAATGCCCCGGTATTGGCAACTCCAGATTTCTCTAAACCATTTATCATCGACTGTGATGCTTCCGGGTTCGGTATAGGTGCAGTGTTAATGCAAGAAGGGCATCCAATAGCTTTTGAAAGCGGGAAGCTCAATAAACAAGAATGTCTTAAGTCCACATACAACAAGGAAATGCTCACTATTATGCACGCACTGGCCAAGTGGAGAGAATATCTTTCGGGAAGTTCTCCATTAGAATAGACCATAACAATCTCCAGCACCTCCTTCAACACAAAACACTTTCCGAAGAACAACAAAAATGGATTGAAAAAATTGTCTCCTTTGACATGGAGATACTACATAAAAAGGGAAAAGACAATGTAGTAGCAGATGCCCTATCTAGGAAGGACGAAGAACCAACATTACTTGCAGTCTCGGTTGTTGTTCCTAAATGGCTTAATGAGATTCGAAGTGAGTATGCCAAGGATCCAAAAATAACTGTGATAATCAATAACCTTCCAAACAACTCAAAATTTGAATGGAAGAACGATATTCTATGGTACAAAGGAAGAATCTATCTGAATTCAAACTCCAAGTTTAAATCCAAGATACTCAAGGAGTCACATGATTCACTGTCAGCCAGACATGTAGGATTCTTTAAAACTTACTACAATGCACGTCAATCATTCTTTTGGAAGGGGATGAGTCGGATATTTAGAAATATGTAGCAGAATGTGACAAATGTCAAAGAAATAAAAGTGAAAATATTATGACACCTGGATTACTTCACCCCTTAAACATTCCGAATCAGAAATGAAAAGAAATATCAATGGACTTTATTGAGAGATTACCTATATCTGAGGGCAAGGATAAGATTTTCGTAGTAGTCAACAGACTCACCAAATATGCTCACTTTATTGCAATGAAGAAATCAGAGTCAACTAAACAAATCACTGAGATATTCTGCAAAAATATTTATAAATTACACAATTTTCCGAAAGTCATTGTGAGTGATAGAGATGCCAAATTTATGGGTAATTTCTTAAAGGAATTATTCAACCACATAGGAACCTACCTAAATATGAGTTCCTCTTACCACCCTCAAACCGATGGACAAACGGAGGTTGTCAACAAATGTTTGGAAGCCTACCTACGTTGTTACACTACAGAAAAACAAAATAAGTGGGTTTAGTGGTTACATCTCGCTGAATGGTGGCATAATTCTACTTATCATACATCAGCAAAAATGACTCCATTCCAAGCTTTGTATGGGTACAAACCTCTGAAATGGAAGGATCTAGCTACCCTCCAGACAAATATATCAACTGTTAAAAACCAACTAGAAGAAACCCAAAAAATCGTCCAAACCCTAAAAGAAAATTTAAATAATGTAAGAAACTGTTTGAAGCAACAAGTTGACCGAAACAGAACCGAGAGAGAACTTGAAGTTGGGGAATGGGTATTTGTCAAGCTCCAGCCATAGAAACAGTTGTCCTTGAAACAAAAAGGAAAAAATAAATTGGCACCAAAGTTCTATGTACCATAACAGATCAACAAAAAGATTAGCCAAGTTGCATATAGTTTAAGCCTTCCAGATAAAAGTCGTTTTTACAACGTCTTCCATGTATCCTTCCTTAAAAAAGCACTGGGTGATCATCAATCAGCACAAACAACGCTTCCATCCTTAGATGATGAAGGAAGGGTCATTTTAGAACCAGCAGGTTTAATATACACCAGAGAAAAGAAGCTTCGATCTCGTGTAATCAAGGAATACTTGATCAAGTGGAAAGACTTACCAGAAGAAGAAGCTTCTTGGGAGACTGAAGCATTTCGTCAACAACATCCGTCGTTACGTATGCTTTGAGGACAAAGCATTTTTGGGAGGAAGGCAATGTTATATAAAAATTAGCTAATTAGTAGTTATTAGGCAAAGAGCATGATCTTTGATCATGCCCATTCACCAAGAGGCACCCAAGGCAGTATAAAGCCAAGGGCCTCCCACAAATTGTAATCATCTTCTATATGTTTAATAATAATAAATATGAATTTGTTGAATATCTGAGTTTGTCTGCGCCAAGGTCCGAACTTTTTCCAGTCTCTTTTCATCAATGGACCCCTTATGAAGTGAAGAAGCACAATTCATTTTACAAATTATTACCTCTCTAATAAAATAGAGTGAATAGGGATACAATTTCAAAGACACAATACTCATTAGTGAACGTCTGGTATATGAAGATATTTATACCTCTTTCCATATCATAAGATACAGGATTGAAATCTGTATGACAAGCCAGGGTCCTGAAAGAATCAAGTGAAATAAATATTACATTGAAATTCCCTAATTGGATATTGGTTCATGTTCCTTGATTCGATCCATATTCAAATGTCTTTACATTTGAATGTATGTCGAGGATAAAGACACACCCGATTTCAAAACCCTTCAATGCATCATCACCATTTTGATAAATGAAATTGATCGATACGAATTGATTATATGATATGATGTCAGTAGCTAATAAAATAGTTGTTTCAACATCTTTATTGGCTCACATCTCTTTTTCTCTCATTTTGGTTGTCACTCTCATTCATTGGGGAACCTTAGTTTATCGAACAACGGACACGGAAGAACAAATCCGCGTGACGCTTTATCGAGACAAAGTAAGGGACGGAAGGAGTGTTGTTGAGCCTATAGCAGCACAATTTTACAAGGTGACAAAAGATTCGGTTGATTCGACGGTGTTGGATTGATCGTTGGTCAGAACGCGGGGCAGGGGAACACAGTGTTATGACAATCAAAGGACACAATGGGGTAAGGGATGTTGAGAAGACGACGGATGTGGTGAAGGAAAAACAGGGTTTCTATGCGGCAGGCGATGAGTGAGGAACCTTGTTTACAACATTGTGAAGGGAGAACAGGCAGTGTTCTGAAAGGTATTTCGCTGAGAATAGGGGAATGAACACGTCATGGAAACGAGTTGAAAAGTGACAACAATGAAGCACTGAGGAAAAATGGACACAGTGAATTGGACGATGAGCGAGGGTACAGGGACATGGATAGATCTAAGCGGAGTGGACAATGAATAATATGAGCAGCGAATGAATACAAAGACTGTGCAGCAAAGTAGTTTGAGATAGTACACGCAGCAGTAGCTTTGATACTACTGTTAGAGATAGAACTCTAATAAGTAAATTATGTGTAAGTATGTAAGCAATTGTATTATTGATGAAAAATATGAATGGTGATTACAATCCTTCGTGGCGGTGTGCCTATATAAGCATTGACTGGCCACGAAGGTGAATGGTCACACATTTTGACCTTTTGCCCTTTCATAATTAATGGGCCATTAATTAATTAAATTATTTAATCTATTATTTATATTATTATTTTAATATTATTATGTAATTAATATTATTTATGAATATTTTATTCATAACAACATCCATCATCATTACCACCCTCGAGCCCATGTCATTTGGCCTTGAGACCCCTGTGTCACCATCCACCTCATCATTCTCCACATGACACCTACTATTTGAAGGATGTACCTTGGAAATGTCCTTCCCTTTAGGGGTTGGGAACACCTAATAGGGTTGTTTATTAGCTGCTCCTACCCAAGGAGGTAACACCATTACACGCTCAAAGCCCCAAATTTGGAAGCGAACCCACTATGAAGTCTCATTGATGCCCTTGATTAACAAACTTATTCACTCAATTGCACTAATGAATTATTGTGTCCAAACATGAGGAGACACATTGTATCTTATACAGGATTGCAAGTGGTTTTTCATCTTGGACTTGGCCTCCCTATACCAAATCCAAGCTCTTCATAGGATCATGATGGCATTTGTAGGTTGAGCGTTGAGAGCCATGGGCCTTCATTCATGCAAAACATTGATTGCCACACCATGGGCTTCTTCAGCACTGTTATTAGGTTATTCGTTGCCCCAGTTATTCGAGAGATGATGCACTTGGACCATGATGCCCCAACCAACTACACATTTCACCTGACACTTGGCAGTTGATCCAAGGCCTAGAGGAGGTTATGTCTTTCCTAGGGAGACATGAGAGGGCATGTGTCATCTTTGAGCCCTCATTAATGGAGCATCAACATGATTTTGAGCCACTTGGAGACCCATGAGACTCATTTTGGAGCCCCAAGCCCAAAATAGGGGTCCCAGAGATGTTTTGCAGCATAGTGAGGATGTCACCCTCTTCATCATGACTTTTGAGGCCCTTTACCAAAGTTCTAGCACAAGAGGCCTCAACGTTGCCTCTCTAGGCCTCTTCGCATGCATGACGTCAACCTTGAATGGGCTAGAGAGAGAGATTAATTAAATTTTTAAAGCTATCATGGTTGGCTTGTAACCATGGGTGGGTTACTTAGCATTTTAGACATGTTAGAGGGGCTTGTACACTTGTAATTTGACCTCATAGGTCTTGTATATATTAGGGACACCTCATTTGAGATCTCACTATCACTTGGGATTTTCACATACGTCATTAGAGAATTCAGACCTGCAATTTGAGGAGAAATTTGGATGTTTTTGGGATGCACTTTGATGTTTGGATCTTTATTGCTATCTTTTTGGAGCTTCTAATGTATTGTTGATGGATGGATATACTCTACATTGTCTTGTAAGTGTTTCTTTATGGTGAAATTATCTTGCAAATAATGTCTAATGCATGGAATTTGTTCTCATGATAAGAATTCGCACTTTGTTTTATTGAATATATTTCAAAATTATAATCTTGGGAAGTTTTGCATATGTTGCTCATTGATGATGTGGAAAGAATGTTCCTAGTGGATAATGATTATATTGAATCCATGAAACTCCATTAACTAATGCTAAAGAGGGTAATTGTTGAAAGAGGTAACTAGGGCTTCCTTTTTTAGTCTCCTTGAAGGTCAATTTAGCCAATTATAAGCACCCATGACTCCATACTCCCAATGGCCTAGTAGGCAATAATCAAGTCCCTTGGTGGTCACACACAAATTTAAACCATAATTTTTCCTTCTTTTTCTCTTCTAAAACTTGTCCTTTTAAAGATAAGGAGGCCATCTAGGGGTTGGTGCTAAATCTCTTAGAGAAGGAATTTCTGAAATTTGTTTGGATAAGATAAGACAAGATAAGGTAATTTTATTAATGTCCAACAAATGACCATAATAGGTCAACGAGACTGTCGGTTACAATGATTACATCATGCTAAGCCAGTGGCCCAAACGGTCCCCTTTAACATTTCTTTTAAAAAGCAGAAAATACATCTATAATCTAAGTAAATGTAAAAGTAGAAGCTAGAAGTTCTCGGCTTCAAAACAAAGCACTGCAATGAAGTAGAGAAGGAGAAGAAGAAAAAGGCGGGAAGGAGTCTCCTGTCCAGTTCCTACTCCTAATATCCAAGGTCGAGAGAAGAAAACTGAGAGAAGCTTGTCAAAGTCTGCTGTCTTGCGAGCATACTGGGCTGTCGCTGGTGTCGCCTAGAGGTTCTAGGTCGCCTCCCAGGGGTGGATCCAATCCTGGAGCATTGGTGCAGTTTGGTGGGTTGAACCCCCCCGGGACTGCACTGATCTGGTCTCAGTGTCTGTGGGTTGGTCAATGGTTCTTTTGGTGCCCCGCACTGATGGTAGCGCCCTAAAGAAGTCCGTGATCTTCTACATGGTGTCCAATTTAGTGGGGGGCTGAAGAAAGCGGGCCCGAAACCTGAAGGCCTCCTAGAGATAAAGTGCAATGCATCTCAGATCAACATATCTGAGGAAGCTGGTCAAAGTCTGAGAAGACCTGAAGAGACAATGGAAACGACCTCGAATCTCGTAGTAAGCAGGGCATCCGAATATGAAGTGTGTCTTTGTCTCTATCTCCTGTAAGTGATAGAGTTGGACAATCCTATCTACCCTATCGATGTGGTGATCTGTCTCCACTCGGAGTCTATGAGACCCAACTCTGATCTGCCCGAGGGGGATTCTAAGGGCATATATCCAATGCTAGAACATGTACTGGGGTCTGATGATGAGCCCATCCCTAATATCCAGGCAATGCTCCGCATAGAAGGCCATTTTTGGACGCAACCCATTGGGAGGATTGGTCCATGTAGTCTAAATGTTTCGTCTGTAAATATCCTCCTTAATGATTTTATTCAACTCTTGCTGATTGGGAAGGAGGTGGCATGGAGCATTCAGAGAGTACTAAAAAGGAGGGAGATGGTCAATCTGGATTCCTGAAGCCTCCAGAAGCTCTGTCACACTGGTGTACCAACATTTGGATCAGCCTGTCTGCATACGGGCGATGTTCTCCGAGGAGCAATATGCTAAATATGGGTATCTGTCGCGACCCTTCCTCACGTCTGCCAGGCCTCGGAGCTTGTGCAGGAGCGACACTAACCTGAATATCACTTCTAGGCGGAAAGGTTGGGCCCGGAACTTTGCTAGAATGATGTGTTGAGGAATTGTCTGCTTGCACCTAATGAAACGGTGCAAAAGGAGGGTCTAGACCCGCTCCGCTGAAGCCCAATCTGACTCTAGGAGAGAGGGACCCCAAATCTCTGAGCTGTAAAGCACCATGGGGTGAATCAAAGTGTCCATGATGCTCATTTTGGACGAGATGTCCTAGAAATGGTGGCCGGAAACACTGCCTCTCCAGAAGGGTTAGGGAGCCAACCCTTTGTTGATCCGAGGCTGAAGGGCTGGCCACAGGCTGAAGCAAGGCCCTGAAAAATGAACTCCCAAATATGTATAGGTGCTGACGATCTCGATCTCTTCTCCTTTAGATAGGAAGTGGAAGTTCGAGGTTTTCTTGACTCCATTGAAGATAATCACTTTGGTTTTACCCAAGTTCACAGTTTGATGCCTCCAGTCACAAAAAGCTACGAGAGCATCCAGCTGTCTCTGAAGGCCTTCTTGGGAGGAGGCAATAAGGACAATATCGTCTGCAAAGAGGAGGATGGAAATCAGGACCTGGTGAAGAAGACACCCATCTGTATCCTGGATATGCTCCTGGAGGAAGGACTCAAGCTCATCGATATAGATCCCGAATAAAGTAGGAGAAAGGGGGCATCCTTGCTTGACTCCAATGGTGCTTCGGATGAAATCCAACATTCCTCTGACTGTGCGGAGACGGCCAAGGATGGCCTCATAGAGGCGCATGATAGCTGTCAGGAGAGTCGACGAAATGCCAATCTCTCTTAGTCTCTGGAAAAGATCTTCCCTCGGGACTAAGTCAAAGGCCTTCCAGAAGTCTACAAAGTAGCAGTACACTTTAGAAGATCGATGCCTAGCCTCCTCGATCACCGCACGAACAGTAAGGATGTGGTCGATCGTTTGGTGGTCTGGGCAGAATCCTTCTTGGCCCTGGCCCTGAGTTGTCTCTGCTCAAGGAAATGGGAGAGTGTCCTATGGAGTGCTGTAGCATATAGCTTGGAGAATGTGTGCCCAACCATGATTGTCCTGTAGCTATTGGGGTCGGAAGTAGGCCCTAACTTGTGGATCGGGTAGATAATGTGGTATGACCAACCATCCGGAAATCCATCCCGAAGCACCTGGTTGAAAAGGTCCACCAGATATCCTACTAGGGGAGGAAGTCCATGCTTGAAGAATTCTACCTGGAAGCCTTCTTTGTCTGCTGCCCTGCTGCTATTCATTGTCCATATTGCCTCTCTGATATCTTTGTCGGAGAAAAGGTGGAAGGAGGTGGGGGGGCAAGTAACCTGAATCAGAGGTTGCCCAGGAATGTCATACACCTGGGAGGTGTGAGAGAACATTGACGCAAGATCAAGGTCAATTGGGGTAGGTGAGCGTCGGGAGAGGATGGTCCCCTAGAAATCTTTAGGGGAGCGAAGGAGGAGAGTAGAAAGAACCTGTCTCCTATGGGAAATGAAAAGGCGCTTCTTACGGCGAAGGAGGCGATGGTAGGCTGAACAGAGGTCTAGGTATGTTGGTAAGGAGTTCCAGAATGCGTGTTAGAGTTCCTGATGCATACACTTGCATTTCTGGTCATACCATTTATTCATAGGGCAATTTCCCGGTTTGTGGGAGGTGGTGGCGGTATGGGTGGAATGGGGGAAGGATTGGAGCGCAGCTTCCCAGATTGCATATGAGAGGCACTGGTATTTGTCCTTGGCGGAGCTGAGAGAGGCAAACTGGGACTCCGATGGGAGTGTCTGTCTGAGGATAGAGGAGAAGAGATCAGGGTCACCCTCCTCAATTTGGAAGGTGGTCCTGGGAGGGCTACAGGGAAGAGTAGGAGATGGATTCAGGAGGTCAAACTACAGGGACAGTGAGAGAAGTGCATGATCTGCGAGAGGGATGGGGGTGATCGAGAAATTTTTGATGTAAGGGAGGAGATCTGGGTTTGCAATAGCGTAGTCAACTACACTTGCCCTGCCTCCAAATGGTCTGCAGGTAAAGAAGTGCGAGGATGGGAAACATGGTAGGCCATTCAGAATTACCAGCTCATGAGATTCTCCCAAATGTAGCAGATATCTCCCATAGGCTGTGGTGGGTCCCAAGTGATCCTCGAAGGTCCGGTGCATGCCAATCGTGGTCGGGTCAATCCCCCGAGTGCAAAATATATCCTCTACCCTGTCATGCATAAGAGTCTGGAGGTCTTTGGTCTGGGCATTGAAGTCCCTCGTGAGAATGACATCCCCTACTGCCGAAAACCTAGTGATGTCACAGTACAGGTCTTTAAAAGGGTCTCCGTCTGAGCTATTGTGATTCGTGAATAGCGTAGGAAGACGAGATAGGTGGGAAGCAACAGACTGCGACATAAATGTCTCTTGGAGGTGATGTTCTGGCTCTGATCTAAATCCACATGAATCTGGCATACTCATTGGTCCCGACTACTGATACTCTGCTCCTGAGGCTATCACGGACGAGGCAAGCAACACCCCCTGATCCCCTGACACCTCCTGAACTCCGTGTCTCCTGTCTACAAACTGTGGTCCACTGGTATCTTGTAATGTTGGGGAGAGGTTGGACTGGGCTCACATGAGTCCCGAAAACCAGGAGGATGTCTGCTAAGCTAAGGGCTTCATAAAGTAGGCCTGGTGAAGACCAGAAGGAGCCATTGCCATTCCAGCAGTGTACCGAGAGATTCGTGCCCCGCTTCCTCTCCGCTCGAGCCCGTCATTTGGAGCTACTTGAACTGGATGCTCATCCTGGGGGGAAGGTGTCCCAAATAACTGCTCGAAGGTTTCTAATCACTCCCCATTTCCCTGCTTGTCTTGCTGCTGCAACCTGTTCCCTGGCCTGTATCAATTCAACTACTTGAGCTCTTGTGAGGTCTTCATCCAAAAACACTTTATTTGTAAAAGAGAATAGCTTCTGCTTGGCTCGGAGTACCCAAAATCTATCCGAGTCACGAAACCTAAGGAAGAGGGTAGATTCCTACCCTATCCAAGCTTTGTCCAAGGTTATGTCGCATAGAAACCTGTTCCCCAGTTCCATTGGGTCTGCTGAGAGGGGAGGTGTAGGGAGTCCTCTTACCTTAAGATTTAATTCTCTTGCTCGTCGGGTTCTTTCCCCCACGAGCTTTGCCTGCACTGCTTCCTCCACTGCTATGAGCGGAGGGGCCTTATCCTTTCCTTTGACCACCTGTGCCCATGTGTTGATATGCGACCCCGTTTCCTGTTTAAAGGACATTTGTTGGGATCTAATTTCCTCCTGTTTGTTTTTAAGATCTCTGATCTCCACCTGTAAAATCTCGTCGGAATTTTGCCCCACACTTTGTTCTCGATATTCCTACAGTGCTTTTCTGATAGATGTGTTGTCTCCCTCTACCGATAGAACTCTGTTTGATAAAGTGTTGATGTCAGCTCGCAGCCCGCGATTTTCCACCACTAGGTGTTCCATTTTCCTCATAATTTGTCTAATTTGGGATGTTCAGAAAGCAAAATCTGTTTCTAATGCAATATCGGTGGGGCTGTATACATTCTCACCTTTATTGTGGCACTACTATAACTTCTTCAGCGGACCTCTGTTATTGAAATCTTTCGACAGTGGCGTTTTGGCTTCCCCGGGGTCCTTGTTGTGTCGCTGCTCTGTCATGGTTGGAGCAGCGAATTTTTCTAGGACTGAAAATTTCTATGTGAGTTTTCAGAGGGCCGAAACGTAGACGGCAGGGTCGACAATGGTTGTGGGGCCAAAGTTGGCGACGGCAGACGGCAGCAGCGTTGTGGCGAACATCGACGGCGGCAGTGATGGCAAAGGTCGATGGCGACAGACGGCAACAACGTTGTGGCAAACGTTGACGATGTTGTGTGTGGAGCTTCAACCGTTCCAACAAGCAGCAGCTCCGACAACGGCGTGGACGGGTCAAGTAGGGGCATGGAGCCTCAACGGAAGTCTGCAGAGAAGGTCGAGCAGCTCTGTGGCAACAAGTAGTGGAAGATTCGAGCAACGAAGTGGACGGGTCGAGCAGTGGCATGGAGCCTCGACGGAAGTCTGCAGAGGAGGTCAAGTAGCTCCGTGGCAGCAGGTCGAGCAACTACATGGATTGAGCAGTTGTGTGGACGAGAGAGCAGCTCACGGGAGCCACAGGAGCCTGCATGGGAGAGCAGCTCACGGGAGAGGAGCTACGTGGACGGGAAAGCAGCTCATGGGAGCCACAGGAGCCTCGACGGGAGAGCAACTGCGTGGACGGGAAAGCAGCTCACTTCAAACGAAAACTACTTGAAACAAACTCCTTTGTGTGTCCTCTAAAGGACCTCAAATTTTGGTGGAATTACCACAGTGGATTCTCCATAAATTTTGATGTCCTAGTTGTCACATCAAGACAGAATTCTAGAAGCTAATCCTTCAACTTAGGGATTCTTTGAAGGAACATTCTTTAGTACTTGGTGAAGTAAATCACACAACGGCTTTTCTCCCATCTACTTTGACCCCTGGAAATACCCATTCCTCGTGTTAAATCTCAACCCTAGGTCTTGTGTAGTTATTTTCAAAGGGGTTTTTCCTTGAAAGTTTTACTAGCTTTTCCCAAGGCTTGCACCTTTGTTAAATCTTTCCATTGAATGAGCTTCCTTTCCTCACTTCAAACCTATCAAGACAATAATGTCACAAGTATGCATTATTGGGACTCCTCCCGTCAGCGGAAATCTGAGAAGAGCAGGGGAATTAGGCTGTGGTGACAGTGGGCCTCTATCCCAAGTGTTGTTGTGCCCTCTAGCTTTTGCCTTTTGACAAGGCCTGCTAGTTGTGCAGCAACAAGCCCAATCTGCAAACACCCACACGTCAGATTGAATAGCCAAACAAAATGTTATAATTGTACTGTGATATTTTTTTTGAATTCACCTACAGTCTCAGCAGCTGCTGGAGTATATGATTCGTTTCCTCAGTAATATCCTTCCAATCTTTACAGAATTATATACTCTACAGGAAAAATAAGGATAGACTCAACTCCAGCTGAAGATGAATCAGAAGATGTACATTTTCCTGTACTTGTCTCAAAAAAACACAGAAATATAAAAGAATAAATGTAAATGTCCCTGTGTAATTGCTTATACTCCAATTCAGAAACTCACAGTTCCCATTCCCTTAGTCTAGGGCACAATCTCTGGGTCTGATCCATCTGCAGGTACCCCAGAGGACCTTCTTGCAGCGTCCTCAAGATACCATAGAAACCATTCTAGAAAGAGGGTGCATAGCATTATGTTCGTTGTCCATTACAACTTTAAATTAAAATTTTGCACTATGGAAGATGGCAGTCTATTTCAAGAAATTGCCAGGTTTTAGGTGATTAAAGCATGTGGATGTCAACACAAGCCACCTAAACTACCAACCGCAGTCAACTGGTGTGGCACTCAAAACCAGTTTTTGGGACAACATTTTCATATTAAATCTAGACTTATTCATAGATTT
Organism: Pinus tabuliformis; assembly: GCA_031772625.1. Lineage (NCBI taxonomy): Eukaryota > Viridiplantae > Streptophyta > Pinopsida > Pinales > Pinaceae > Pinus > Pinus tabuliformis. The sequence goes on from CM062813.1 coordinate 298,875,711, forward strand.
ATTATGATTGAAGTTCATAACAGAACCTTGCCACCATGAATTTTCAGCATTTCTAAAATGACTCAGATCATCAGAATTTTTTAACAGACCCACATCTTTGGATTTTTCTGAATAACAGTGGGATCAATGAGAATTTTTCCCCTTAAATTTCATCAATTGTTTTTTCCATCCTGTTACCAATGGAATTGGACAAATATCTTAATCCCCTGGAATTCATAAGCATCAAGTCTTCTAAACTCCCTAGGTTAGAGAGAGAATACAACAGATTTTCCAACATTTGTTCTCTCTAAAAGAAGAACTCCCAGATTCATTAGCTTGCCAATAGCATCTGTAACGACCCATCTCTAAATACATATATTATAAGCTCCAGAATATTGAAAAAAAAAATCATATTAATAAAATAGAATAAAGATTAAGTATTAGTATCAATAATTAATTAATATAAAGTTATAAAGTTTATATTAAAAACAAATATGAATAAAGTTTATATTAAAAACAAATATAAATAAAGTTTATATTAAAAACAAATATAAATAAAACAAAAGTATATATGAATATCATAAAGTTAAATGACAAACAAATATGATAAAGTACATATAAATGTTATAAAGTTATAAAGGATACGTTATATGGTTATAATGAGGTGTGATAGTGTTATAATGACAATAACACATATATAAGGTTTAAACGTTATAATACCTTAATGCTACATATAAACACCTGTAACGGGAGTGTGACTCACGCTCATGAGGAAAGTTGTCACCACGAGAGAAAATGGTGGAGTCGCTGGTGTGCAGGGCGGCCACCACTAAACCCAGGCTATAAACCGCAGATAATGGGCTGAGATGGGGGGAACAGAAATCAGGACAAATCAGGAGAAAACCAGGAGGATAAACCAGGAGAAGAAAATTAACCATTGGAAGAGCTTAAGCATTCTGAGGTTCCGGGCACAGGGGATAGTGAGCTTCTGTTGAGAAGCTCACTGGATTGAGCAGCCAGGCTCTGCTCAGTCTAGCTGGATGGAATTGGTCTCTCGGTAATTGGAGCAGAGCAGTGGCAGCATCATCAACTACACCAGATCAGATAGCAGTTCAGCATCATCAACTACACCAGCTCAGATAGCAATTCAGGTAGGTACCTGCTTTGATTTTCTTTACTGTTTCTGCATTTCAGTTTTTTTTTGGTTACTACAGCATCTAACAGATATTTTAACCTTATGCTCAGTAAAATTACTTCTTGCATTAACCAGTTATGTGCAACTTGGAGAGGCAATTCCAGAATAGTCAAATAATATGCGAACAATTCAAGCTGCTATGCAGCGCTCTCTTGTTTCATGAGCAGGCGTTCAATATAGATAGCTAGAAAACGAGATACAGTCCTTACCTGAATGGCAGCATATGCCGGACTTTGGGAGCACTGGGCATATCCATAAACAGAGAATTTGTAAAGAAGGCAATACGGCGTTGCGCTTCTAAGTTGGCAGGAACATTCATAGCAGATTCCTTGACTGTTAGTAGCAAATGAAGCCTCTTGATCTGTCAAAATATAAAATTTCCATTCTTTTAGGGATGAATTAATTCTATGTGTTCAATATTTATCAATCGAAAATATTTACCTGCTCTTCCCATGCATCACTGGGCCGGAAAGGATAGTGCACAGCATGATTGGAACCTTCAGATGCAAATAACTGGGTCTTTTGTGTGGTTAACGCTTCTTGTGTTTCTTGCGAACCATGCGTTGAATCCAAAAATCTGTATTGAACAATCATATGAGAATTGATAATAATACAAAGAAGGTTTCTGACAATTTACAGAGAAATGCTACAAAGGTAACTCACCTACGACCATCTTTCATGATATCTTTAGTAACCATCTCTAGCATATCTTGAAGAAGAATAATAACTTCCTCTCTTGAATTTGTACCACTTTTCAACTGCATCATGCAAATGGCCAATTAAGCTGTTCAACTAAGTTATCATCATGATATGAACAAATATGATGCTTTATTGACTGAAAACACATATACCATTTTTACAAGGTCCACAAACTTGTTGTACAGCAAAGGAAGCTCGCTCATCTTGACAATCTCCAGCAGGCAAACCTGCTCAATTTTCTGATCCACTTCTTCAATTATTTTATTAATAATCCTGAAGGGAACACCAATCATGTGGGTAACTAAACTAAGATCATAATAGCTGAAGAAACAATCTAAGAGCATACTACAAGTCAGAGACTTTTAAGAAAATTCTGCCTGCAGTCATAAAGATCCGTAACAATTTCCAATAAAGAAAAAGCTAATTTATGAAAGGAGACAGGCTTATCATCAAGATAAACAGGCAGCAGCTCTCAGAAAGCACCAAAAGAAGGGTATGATTATCTCTTTTCATGCAAAATCACTAAATCCTGTACCTTGTCTCATTTTCACGAATGACAATGCTTCTAAGAACATGCTTGAATGAATCATAGGATTCTTTCACAGCACATCGCATGTATTCATCAGCATTTATTCTTTTTTGCAGATCAGATTCGTTTCCTCTGAAATCTTTGGCCATGTCCAATGCTATAGGTATCTGGATTTGTATGGACAAACAAAATCAGAAAAAAGAAATTGATAGGAACTGTTTTCAGTTAGAAAGAATCTGAAGAAACAAAGTTACCTTGCTAGCAAGTAAAAATGGTGGCCATTGCACAAGATTAAAACTGTGATCTGAAGAATATGGTACAACCAAGAGATCCATCTCCCTGAACAAGTAAGAAGTAATCTGGTCAAGGCCTCATCAAGTTTAGTTGCTAACTTTTAAATCTTAATTGTAGAAGTAGGATGTTACCAATTATTTATCAAATCCTCTTCACGAAAACAGGTGATAACTTGATTCCATAGCTGGGCAAACTTTGCAGCCTCTTTCCTTTTCCCTGGCTTGGCCTGCAGCATTAAGAATGCAATTCATCATAAAAATATTACCTATCATTAAGTTAGTGTCCAGCATATATGATTCCTTGAGACATATTTATATATAGAGCAATACTGAGGCAAGAGCTCATTAGCAGAGAAGCTCAGAACTTCTTCAAAATTCTCCTTTTCAGTTCTCACAATAATGACTCAATGAGTCATGACCAGGCCAGCTCTGATTCAATGATGGCAAGCATGCCCAAGATTATTGAACTCAATTCAGTTAATTCAGTCACCCTAGTGTCAATTTTAATACCTGATAAACAGGTTTGAACTCAATCAAAATAAAATCCTGCTGCAGAACAAAATAGATAATTAAACACATTTCAAATCTATTGGGCTGCAATTACAGAATTTAGGATTGACTGTTCAAAAGAAAAGACATGTTACCCCTGATATTGAGGCTTGCACTTGTGATTTTCATGGCCTTCATATTTCGGTGTGTAGATGGCCTATTTGGTAAACATAACTATTTGGTCATGTTATTGTTGACAATTGCTATATAACCTATTTCATTCCATAAATTAATGGTCTACTTTCTATTATATGACTTCAAAATTTGTATGTTTGTATGTAATTGATATAATCTAGATTCTATATGGTCGATGCTTGAATAATTAATCATTAATGTATCATGGATGCCATTTCTATCTTGATTTATGTACAAATATGCATGCTTTCATATATTCAATGTTGTTATAGTAGCTTCAGAAGGTCTTCTACATAGGCTTTGTGTCTTAGCATGTGGAAGATGATTCATTGCTTCTTTAGGTGCTTGCTTGGTGAAGTAAGTGATTTATATCTTCTTTCCTAAGTCTACCTTAGGAAAAGTACAATAATTAAAGTCAATTAATTATTGTGGACTAAAGTCATTTTCTAAAGATAAATAATTTAATTATTAAAGTGACTTAGAAATGACCTCAACCATTGATCTCCAAGATCTTCTATAAGGGAGATTAAGGTTAGGGATCTAGGTTTAATGAAGATTATAAAAAAATCTAGCGAAGAGGTGAAGACACGAGAGAGGAGACACAACAAGAGAGCGATTTTCTCTAGTGTGAGTGTCTTAGTAGACTGAAGCGTAGAGGAAGAGTACAAGAGAATTCGAGGGTGAATCCAGGAGGCCCAGTGGTGGAGATTGCAGAGCCAAGTTGTTGAATAGAGAGAGAGGTCGATTTAATTGGGGAAGCCGATTTGCTGAAGAGCGAATTTCCTGAGGCACAGTGGAAGCTTGTAGGGAAGGCACAAGGTTGATTTGCCTGCAGATTGTTGGGCTGAATTTCTCTAGGCTGAAATCCTTTAGAGGTCGAATTCCTTAGGCCGAATTTATCAAATGGGAGCTGGAACCTTTATTGTATTTTTCCTTGTAATTCTCTATGGGTCAAAAACCCTACATTCTAGATGAATAAATGATGGAGAATTGTTGCGGTTGAATTATTTATATATTGCAATGCGTTTGATATCTCCAAAAAGAATTGTTTCCGCTATATATATTTCTAGAGTTTAAAATACCAATAATTTTATTTTTTTGGTATTTCAGAATTTATTTGGTTAATTAAATAAATTGAGATCACTAGGGTTTGCAACAATGAGTTTCTTCTTTTTATGGCAACAAAAATATTTTTAATTTTGCAGTTGGGGTTTTGTGGCCAAGGTCAATTTGTGAAGATGGCATCACTAAATAATTGGCAATATGAAGACAGGTTGGACGAGACCATTAACTTTAGTCCCTAGAAGCAATGAATTACTATGATTCTAAAAATGAATGGTCTGTGGGATCTTGTGAACACAGACATTCAACTTCCTTCAGATCCAAATCTTGCAGTGGAGCATAATCTCAAGGATATGAAAGCAAGGTATATAATTTTGGATGGTGTGACGGATCATATAATTCCTCACATATCAGGGAAGGACACAAAACTTTAGATGTGGGTAGCCCTGACCTGTCTTTATCAAACTACAAATGAAAATAGGAAGATGGTGTTGCGGGAGAAATTAAACAACATCAAGATGAATGGATCTAAGATCATAACATCATACCTCACGAGGATCCAGTAGGCTCGTGATGAACTTGAAGTTGTTGTGAAAACTATGATTGATTCGGAGCTAGTGAAGGTAGCTCTGAAAGGTTGTATTAAGCATTGGACCACCTTTGTGGATGGAATCCTTGCTAGGCAACAACTTCCTCATTGGGGCCAGTTGTTGGATGACTTCATCTAGAAAGAGAGCTCAAAGAACTCATTGATCGGAGGACAACGAAAGGGTAGTGAGGTGAAAGATGAGCTTGCTTTGCTACAAAAATAAAAAAGGGCATAGGGAAAGCCAAGCAGAACCAAACTGGATGTGGACCTTCATAGAGTATAAAGGAGAAGGACATGAGCAAAGTCAATTGCTTTGCATCTCACTAGTTCGGGCATTTTTCCAGACAGTGTCCAAATAGGAAGGGCAAGGGAAAGACAGCCTCGATAGCCACTACACATATGGATGAGATAGCTGAAAAGTTTGAAAAGAATTTTGGTTTGGTGTCATACCTTTCTGGAACTGTCACCAAAGGTGTCTAGTTGATGGACAGTGGAGCATCTCGTTATATGACGGGATCTTGAGACATTTTCACCAACATGACCAGGGAGCCTAGTGTTGGAAATACTGAGAGGGGGTGAATCAATATTTCCTTAATTTTTCACAATTGGCTAGTTTATTTCTTCAAACATTCAAGAGCATTAAAACATAAAACATCATCATCACATTAGAGTACACAAAATTTTTGTCTCAACACAAGCTTTGCATTATGTATGGTTTACATACAACTTTACCAGTCGAGCTGGAAGGAAGTACAAGACTCCCAAATGGTTTCTGAAGAGATTATAGATATAATCTGAAGGGGTCTTTAGTCCCCTAGTACAAATCAACTCTCTTGCTCCACACTTCAACTTTTGCTTCCTATTGAACTTGTTGTCACTACTGTTGTACCCACTGCTACCTCTATTTGCTGCGACACACCCTACCAATGTTGATGCCACCACTCTCACTGCTTTTGTTGATGGTATAACTCTCTCTACCTCTGTTGCTACTATCGTTGTTGCCACTCTTGTTGCCTCTCCTTCTACATCTCCTACTACCACTATCCAGCTTTACCGCCTCTACTCTACTTCACTTCTGTCGTCACTTCAACAAGGTCACTGCCACTATCAATCATCAAGGTCATTGTCACTGTCATACATTAATCAATGTCATGCAATCAGGTTCATTCTCACAGCATCACTATCATCACCGCATCAAGGTCACAGTTTTCATCAAAATCATTGTTGTCATCAAGGTCATTGTCTTTCATCAAGGATCATTGCAATGTTAAGAACATTGTCATAGGAAGAACTTTAGTATGAGTTTCACCCACCTGTAACAACATCATCTTCAAGCCTCGATACCTCAAACTCAATGTATAGTGAGACAATAATAGCTTGATCACTGTTATTAGTGTTGAGAAATCTAGGGCATCAAGGTTAAGTGATTTATCTTCTATTAGTGACTGCTTGTGAATGCTTTTTACCTGTCAAATTAGGATCTTCTTTTACTTATGTTAGTATAGTATTATTCTTCATCAAATAGCTACCAATGCATGAACCATAAAGAGACAAGAGACACATAATATAGGCTATAAGCCAGGGCCAAAACCTCTCCTACTTCAGAGGAAAACCCAAACAAATTCTTCTTCTTATAGAGATTCCAATTGACGAATACTAAGACCAAGACCCTTGACATATTTTCCACTCTAAAACCAAGACACAAGTTCCCTTGATGAGATCCTTAGACAACGACAGTCAACCTTCTGCTCCTTCCCTTTTCTCAGCTCCTCTTTCACTTCGACCTCCTTCTGCTTCAAACGTTTGACCTCATTGAATTAGGTCCGCAATCCTAACTTAAAAACCCTAGCTCATGCACAATGCCTCATCTTATGCCTTAATTTTCTTCACTTTGGATAGGGTCTTCTTCTAGCTTGTCTTGGCCTCCCTTCTTGACTTGACCTTCTTCCAACTCGACTACCTAAGAGGAATGCTACTCTTCTCAGCTTCTTCTGTTGCAACTAAACTCTTGTTGCCTCACACGTGTAGAGGAAATTAACCCAAAACAGACTTGAAAAGAGCTCAGTTTATACTCTTCCCTTCTTCACTTGATAATAGGCTTCCTTAGTGAACGTCACACCTCTTACTGCAGACTTGATGATGACCGAAAATCTCTTCCTGAAATGATGTCGAGCTGCCCTATTTATAGTTGTTTCCTTATCAAAATAAGCCGACTTGTTGGAGGGTGAGCCGACATGTCAATTGGAGGAGATCATTTATTCTATTTTAAGCCGACTTGAAGGAGAGATCTTGTGCTTGTCTTAGAGGGCATTCATACTTATTTTAATGACTCATACAAGATGTAACATGCCCAAGAAAGGTCCTTCATACATGACATTGACTCGATTTGACTTTTATGACTAGATGACAAATCCTAAAGGCTCACAATGGGAGCCATTACTAAAAATAAAATTCCTTGCTCATGAAACCCATGAGACAAGCATTACAATAATAATTTTATTTTTCTTCTTTTCATCAATTACATAAAATCACAATTACACATGTCATTAGGAAGACCGAACCTATAACGACCCATCTATAAATATAAAGAACGCAAGCATAATAGTAGGTATACAGTACATGCATATGATAGCTACATATGCACGTGTCGCATACACCGCACTAGTATTTTATGCTAAATTGATTATAAGTGCTAAATACCATGACACTTCTTGGAATAGAGGTTCTACTCATTCATCAATATTGCTTAATGTATGGGTAGATCTTAAAAGAGGGCTATATATATTATATGTTCCAGATTATTGATAAAATTATATTAATAAATTAATAAAACAAATGTTAAAATATATATAAGTAATTAATTAAAAAAAGGGGGATCCAAGTATAAAGTTTATAATGTTATATTAAAACAAATATATACTAAAACAATGTGATATGTTAAAAATAATGTTTATAATGTTTTAATGATATATTAAATCCTAATGTGGTATATATGATGTATAGGTTTTACTAAAAGAATATTTAATAAAATATCATATGGTTTAAAAACATAAAAGATATTCATTCATGACCTTAAATGAGACAAGGAAGGGATATGTAAGAGAGGGCGTGTCATCAACAAGTTGAGTGGTGGCTACAGATGGAAGGGCGACCACTGCCAAACAAGAGAATAAAACCACGGGACATGGATTTGGGAAGGGGACACGAAAAAACCAGAGAGAAGAATTCTGAAGGAGAAGGGAATCAGCCACAGGAAGAGCTTGAGAGTTCTGAGGTTCTGGGCACGGGGGAACAGTCGACTTCTGTTAAGAAGCTCACTGGATTGAGCAGCCAGGCTATGCTTAATCTGGCTGGGTGGATTCGGTATTTCGGTAACTGTAGCAGCACAGTCGGAGGCATCTTCAACCACAGGAGTGCAGGTAGGTACCTCAACAGTTCCGTTAATTGATTTTGTCAGGTTTCAGGAAAATGTTACATGTTCATGATAAATCCCTTACTGTTTTTTTTCTTTGCATCTGTTTTCGGCTCTTACATTTGGTATCAGAGGCAAGTTTAAACCCTTTCGACCTTACCGGCCCTACGCATTACGTAATTCTCTGTGAATTTTAATTCTATTGAATTTTTTCTGTTGAAAATGCTGCGTAGAGAGTCCAACCATGTTTTGAATCAAAACCTTTTGTGAGCTGGCTAGCACAAAGCTGCACAGCATGTGAATCTAAACCCTTGGTCAATTCTTGAGAATTTTCTGATGTAGACAACGCATCCGAAACCTCCTGTAACTGCGTAGTATAATCTGGCCTACGCAGACAATTCGTTTGCCCTTAATCCACCCAAAAACTAAAAAAAAAAAGCAAAATAAATCGAAGAAGAAGAAATTCTGCATGAAATCAGAGTCAAAATACGGTAAAATTCATAGAGAAAAATGAAATTACAGGGTAGTAATTTCCTCCGCAAGCAAATCTGTATCTCCTTCTGCATGGGGAACGTGATCTTTGACGGAAACTCTGCCCTTACTTTTGCTACTATTGACAGAACCTCCTCGCTTGTGTCTTCTGGTCCCTCTACCCATCGTACTACCAATTTTTCATTCTGCTTAGGCCTTTGAGAGATCGATTGCTTTACGCCTAAAGACGATGTCAAAGCTTCGACTCCTGAAATTTTGGTTTCAAAAATGAAAAATGCATATTCAACACGGTATTGCACAAGACATGATGAGAAATGATCGACGTGTTTCCTATCCATAAATGCTACGTCTTACCGTTAGGCCACCCGAGTAGTTCGATCCTGGCCATGGATTGAACCGGCGACCTGCAACTCACCAGTGCCACGCATTACCGTTGGTGCAACCTTGGTGTAGTCTTGTGGTGTTGTTGACCGGTGAGTGCGTTGCTTATTCCTGTGTTGACTGCGTTGAATGGTATTTATGTTGTGCGTTGAATGGTATTGTTGACACTGCCTATGCAATGAAACAAGGACCGAAAATTGTGACGAGTGAATGGCACAGTGAAGACATTCATTATGAGATAAATTTTTAATGGGGGCCGATATATGTTATGGTGAATGATGAATAGTCCTAGGCAAACCTTATTTAGCGCTCTGTTTGCCGCGTGTCGGTGGCCAACAAATACTATTTGAGAGCAATCTAGAAGCATTGTTAGAAGAACACAACAGTCACCATTTTGGGAATTTTAAAAAAAAAAAATTGCTCATTTTAGCCTTTCGAGCTCGATGTTAGTAGGGTTTAAGAGACGTCGACTGATTACATTGCCCTTAGAAAACTCAGCTCTATTTACCTGTCGTGTGCCTTTAAAAGCCAACTCAATATCACAGGTTGCCGCGCCAGTTTGAATCCGAAGCACATACGGACATGTCTACCCTTGGAAAGAAAACAAGAACTCCCGCGTGGAAGAAGAATGAATCCTCCCAATCCAAGCCAGAGGTTCCTGTACAAACTCCTACTCACAGTAGCAGAAAAGGAAAGAGGCAGCCCAACTTGAGCACTGAGTCGCCCACCGTGAGGCTCGAAACCACGACCACAAGGTTAAGAGCCTTGCGCTCTAACACACGCTTAGAGCGGACAGTCACCACCTGGACATGCTCATTTCCATGTGTCGAGATAGTTCTGCACTGTGGCCAAATGGCACCTGTATTCTTTTACGAGTGTCACAGACTGCTTGTTGTTGCAGAGATTAAGTTCGTATTTGTTTCATTTGTTGATCATCTAAAGTTAAATAGCCGCATTGCAGATTACTTTTCATTAATCTTTCTAACAATATCCCAGTTAATGAGATATAGCTACGTTATTAATTTATTTATATAAATATTTCAATAAACGTAAGAATTTTTATTTTACCTAATTTAAATTATATTGGGATTATTTTAATATGGAATAATTGCATTAATATTGTGTAAGAGACAATTGAAGTATATGAGATACAACTACGTTATTAATTTACTTATATAAATGTAAGAATTTCAACTATATTTATATAAACGTAAGAATATTTTTATTTTACCTAATTTAAATTATATTGGGATTATTTTAATATGGAATAATTGCATTAATATTGTGTAAGAGACAATTGAAGTATATGAGATACAGCTACGTTATTAATTTATTTATATAAATGTAAGAATTTCAACTATATTTATATAAACGTGAGAATTTTTTTTATTTTACCTAATTTAAATTATATTGGAATTATTTTAATATGGAATAATTTCATTAATATGTTGTAAGGGACAAGTCAATTAAGAGAATCTAAATATTTATAAATTACGACCATTCCCAACTATTCTCTTGAAATTTTAAGCAATATACCAATGAAAAGTATACATTCAAAATATTTAAAATATTCAAGATATTCCAACCAAGAAGAGAGATGATGTTATAAGTAGCATGGAGTAGGAATCCAGTGAAAGAATTGGAGATACTATCACCGGTTATGTGGCAGTGATCAATTATCCCCTAAGTAAGTGAAGGACTTGCATGCTTAACTAGTTTTCAAAAATAATAATAATAATAATAATAATAAAATAAAAAATAAAAAATTTCATGCTTGAAAATCTGCCCTTTGAGAAACTTTGGTTAGATAATTTTAAAGGTTAGCGAATTTGGAATCTCACATCAAAATCTCATACGAGTTTCCAGATTTAGATTGAACCAGAACAATCTTTCATTTATATATATTATAGGTTTAATCCATATCTAAGTAATATATTCAACATTATAAATATGTATGTTCTTCTTTAAAGGTAATAGCTAGTTTGAGGTGTGATGGGTATGTTGTCGATGTTCATTGTAACGAGGCATTTAACATTTTCATTTTGTGAATGTTATTTAGTAATAAATTTTAGATGATCTACCTTAGGAACTAATAACCATACACTTCTGCATTATTTCAAATTAGGATAGAATACCCTGCATTACGACAAGGAGGTTGCAAGACCACCCTCCTTGACCTCGGTACCAGTAAGATCTGCCTAGCAGATAAAAATAGCAAAAAAATATACTCGTTTATGAATGTGAAATTGCAAAAGAAAACTATATGTTAAATTCGATTGTCTAGCTCAAATTTTTTATAGAATTTTATTATGTACACATGAAACATTACAATGGTAAAGACATATGAGCGACAACGACATGATCAGGCAGCATCATTGTCATTAATGCCACCACCGTCGCCATCATCATCCCCATCGCCACCACTATCACCATCGTCACCACCAAGACCATTATCAACATCAATCACTCCAGCACTAGAGTTGACCATGATAATGAACTCATTGGAAGCCTTATTGGAGACATTAAAAGAATCAACTAAGGCTAAGACCAAAGAAGAACTTCAACTTTTAGCTACCAGTTCAGCGGAACCAAAGAATTTTGAGCACAAAAGAACAAACGAAGATATTTCTAGGGAGCTTCAAAAAATTAAACTCCCAGAATTTTCAAGAGGTTGAGCGGGTGAACGCACTGAGGCATGGTGAGAAGGAATGAACAGATGCTTTAGATTAAGAGAATATTCTTCTTCGACAAAAACAAAAATTGTTGTATTTCAATTAAAGGAAAGTGCCTTGATTTGGTGGGGAAATCTGAAAAAGCAGCGGCACCTTACATCGGATAATGTCCCTTGGGAACTATTTGAGGAAAGATTCCGCACAAAGTATTTACCTCCATACTTTCAACAACAGCAAGCCAGGGCCTTCCATACCTTAGTACAGGGTAATAAAACAGTGGAAGAGTACGAGATAAGGTTTATGGAGCTTGTAAAATACATTCACTACTTAGATTCTGATGAACATCAAGCTGAACGCTTCATATTTGGGTTAAATCCTCGCATCAGAGCCTTGGTAAGCATGTGGAAACCATCATCAGTAGTTGAGGCGATAGAATGTGGTCGTTATGCGGAAGAACATCTAGGGATCAAAAAAGATGTAGAGCCAACAAAACCTTTACAATCAGGATTTCCAAGAAAGACTCCCCGAAATTTCTTCAGAGGAGGTAGCTGGAGGCCACCTTACGGTAACAGATTTACCCCAAGAAATACAGGAACAAGAGCTCCCATGGCAGTAAACACTATAGCCGTGAAATCATCAAACACCAGTCCATGGACATCTCGTGGAACTACCAGTAGAGGAAGAAATTCGAGAGGAATCAACATGAGAGGACGAAGCTCTTTATCTAGAAATTCGCATCCTAATTCAAGAGGATCAACACAGCTTAATTGTTGGGGATGTGGAGGACCGCATTTTCTAGCGTGATTGTCCAGAAGCTTCGTCAAATATATTGCATAGGACTGGAAAGGAACCAATATCAAATAATCAAAGTAATCATAGAATTCATGCAGTAGTCAGCAACGACCAAGCACATAGAATTCATGCAGTAGTCAGCAACGACCAAGCAACACATCAATCCACTATAGTGGAATCTTCAGGTATTATAATGGTATAAAACTCAAAATCTTATTTGATATTGGTGCCACAGATAGTTTCATTTCGTCATATGCATTAAACAAATGTGGGTTGGTAGCTTGTAGACAAAATGATTTCAAACAGGTGGAAATGGCCTCAGGAGAACTCCAATCCGTGGGCTTAAGTGTGGATCAATGCAAAATTGACTTAGGGGTCTGTACGACTAAACTGAAAGTTTATGTCATAGCCTTAGGAACTTATGATCTTATCATAGGTATGGATTGGCTAGCATCTCATCAAGCTTGGGTACACTGTTATGGGAAAAGAATTCTAGGTATAAATGATGAAGGAGAAGCAATCCAAATTCAAGGAATCAAGAGAAAGGTATCTTTACGCTACATATCAGCAATGAAAATGAAGCGTTGTTTAAGGAAAGGTTTTCAGGCTTATATAATTCAAGAAGTAAGCGAATAAAAAGGACCATCCTTAGGACAATATCCAGTGTTAGCCGAATTTCCAGATGTATTTCCAAAAGAACTACCAAGATTACCCCCTGTAAGAGAGTTGGATCTCACTATTGAATTAAAACCTGGTACCCAACCGATCTCTAAAACGCCTTATAAAATCACAGCCCCAAAACTTCAAGAATTGCAAATTCAATTGAAGGAACCACTAGATATAGGACATATTCGGCCCAGTATATCACCTTGGGGCGCTCCTGTAATTTTTGTGAAGAAGAAAGATGGATCTTTAAGATTATGCATAGATTACCGAGACTTGAATCAAGCTACAATAAAGAATCAATATCCTATGCCTCGAATCGATGATCTTTTCGATCAAATGAAAGGAGTTGTTGTCTTTTCAAAAATTGATCTTTGATCAGGCTATCATCAATTAAGGATTTCTGAAAACGATATTTCTAAGACTGGATTCCGAACACGTTTTGGACATTATGAATTTACTGTGGTACCATTTGGATTAACAAATGCACCAGCAGTATTCATGAATCTTATGAACAGTGTTTTCCGCGAATATCTTGATCAATTTGTACAAGTCTTTTTAGATGATATTCTCATCTATTCCAAGAATAAGAAAGAGCATGAAGATCATTTACGGATAGTATTGTCCTACCTTAGAAAATGTCAGTTGTATGGAAAACTATCCAAGCGTTCATTCTTTCAGGAAAAGATTCATTATTTAGGTCATATCATATCAGGGGAAGGGATTTCAGTAGATCCTGAGAAGGTAAAAGCAATCATGGAATGGCCAATACCGAAAAACGCACATGAGATATGAAGCTTTATGGGTTTAGCCGGTTACTACCAAAGATTTGTGGAGGGATTCTCCAAAATCACAAAGCCAATTACAACCCTTCAGCGTAAAGGTGTTAAGTATGAATGGACTGAGGAATGTAATAAACCATTCTCTGATCTCAAAAGACTACTCACCAGTGCACCAATCCTAAGAGTCCCAGATATGGACAAAGATTTTACAGTATGTACTGACGCATCCAAACAAGGGCTGGGTGCAGTGTTGATGCAGGATAGAGGAGTGATAGCATATGCTTCCAGAAAATTAAAACCTCGTGAAGAACTCTATGCTACTCACGATTTAGAATTAGCCGCTGTAGTGCTAGCTTTAAAGATTTGAAGACACTATCTAGTGGGACGAAGTTTTACACTTAAAAGTGACCATCAAAGTCTACAATATTTGTTCACCCAAAGAGACTTAAATGCCAGACAAAGGCGATGGAGTGAGTTCCTAAGTGAATATGACTTTGGAATATCATACACTAAGAGAAAAAAAAATGTAGTAGCAGATGCTTTAAGCAGAAGACCTCAGATATTTTCTCTCATACCTATTAAAATAGACTTGAGACAATGAGTATTGGAACATCTCATAAAAGATAGCTGGTATTTAAAGGTGAAATCTAGTCTTGAGGGTAAAAAGCCAAAAGAATCTAAATTTGAGGGATATGAATTAGAAAATGATGGAATCTTACAATTCCATGGAAGGATGTATATTCCTGATAATAAGGATCTTTGAGACATTATCCTTAGGGAAGCCCACAGAACAGTATATTGTGCACATCCTAGAGTAGGGAAAATGTATGCAGATACCAAGAAACTCTTCTTCTGGTCAGGCATGAAATGTGATATCGCTCAATTTGTTGCAAAATGTTTGGAATGTCAGCAAGTAAAAGCAGATCATTGTCACCCAGCAGGTCTTTTGCAACCTCACGACATTCCTATGTCTAAATGGGAGATCATTTCTATGGATTTTATCACTGGGCTACCTCTTACTTCTCAAAGACACAATGCCATTTTGGTACTAGTGGATAAATTAACAAAAAGTGCCCATTTCATTCCCGTAAGAGATACTTACGATGTTGCTAACGTAGCTCAAGTATTCATAAATGAAGTTATCAAATTTCATGGAGTACCTAAGAAGATTATATCCGATAGAGATTCGCGATTCACTTCAAAATTCTGGACTTGCATACAGTCAGCCTTAGGAACTCAACTCAATTTAAGCACTACTTACCATCCTGAGACTGATGGGCAAATAGAAAGGGTAAATCAATAAGTTGAAAACATGTTGAGAATGTATGTTATGGATCAGCAATCACACTGGGAAAAGTACTTACCCTTAGTCGAATTCGCATACAATAATAATTACCCCAGTTCGATTGGAATGCCTCCATTCGAAGCATTATACGACAGACCTTGCAGAACACCGTGTTGTCGCGCAGATTGACACGACAACGCTCAGACCGGGGGCTGTCACTCTGATCCCCGATCCCTCCGTTTAAGCCTGTTTCCCGCGGCTAAGGGGGGTAGTCCCTGTGAGGTGATGAGACCAACTGTCGACCAGTTGGTTGGGAGACACGAGATACGATGATAAAAGGGCTCGATGGATTTGGTTAATTTAGCAGACCAGTGCCTTGTGGAGTTAATTTTTAATCGATTAATTATCAGATGTTGAGGAATATAGACCATGCAGAGCAAGCATTTATCATCAAAGCTCGAATGATGCAAGATATTAGTTAGAATGACGACGCTCTTATAATGACAAAAGCTCAATAACGATATTCAGCCACTGGAAATTTCGAAAAAGATGAATGCTTAAAACCACCATGAGAATTGTAAATTGACCAGATATCTATTTCGCATCTCGAAAAAAAAAAAAAAATAGATCTTCAACATGAAAGATATATCGTGAAGGCAACTGAAACTGGCAAAATGATTTTCCAAATTTTTTTTTTATTTTTTATTTTTTTTTCAAATTTTTTTATTTTTTATTTATTTTTTATTTTTTTTATATTATAAAATGAAAATTAAAAAAAATCTAAAATCTATTCTAAAACAAAACTATAAAAAAAATAAACCCAAAAATCTTTTTTTATTTTATATATATATTTTTTTATATCTAAATCTAAAACATTAAAATAAAATCTACATAATGAAAACTATACAAAGAAAATAAACCTAAGTCCTAAAACTAATTAAAACATAAACAATTAACTATACAAACATAAATCTAAAACCTAAATATTAAAATCCATTGTAAATCATAAATCAAAACTTTAACTAAACTAAAAATAAATTAAAATCTAAATAAAAATAAATTTACGCTAGCCAAACTAAGAATTTATTTAAAATCTAAATGACACTTCATGCCAACGCTGATCCTATGCTACCAATAACAAAACGAAACGAAAGCTAAACAGTAAATCGAAACCCTACACCACAGCTCTATGCTAACCTAACACGAATCGTAAGTCAAAAAGGGGCTCTCCACGCATAGGGATATCACAGTCAAACAACGGGTTTAGAAGAGACCTGGGACTGAAATTGAACGACGCAGAGAAATTTTCGATAAGGCTTGATGACCCACGCTACAGCAAAAAAAAAAATGAGAAACGTATATACCTGCGTCCTTGCTATCTCCTGCGGGTTCTTACGCTATTGCTGGCACACGACATGGAAGTCGGAAGAGGCTTATATGTGTGACAAAACTTCGATACAGATGCTGGGTAGACGTGATAACCAGAACGACATCCAGAAACCG
Organism: Pinus tabuliformis; assembly: GCA_031772625.1. Lineage (NCBI taxonomy): Eukaryota > Viridiplantae > Streptophyta > Pinopsida > Pinales > Pinaceae > Pinus > Pinus tabuliformis. Next base: position 298,892,723 of record CM062813.1, read on the forward strand.
GTATCCACGATTTGGCTGCGGGCGAACAGAAAAGATTTGAAATCGTTTTTTGAGACCAAGCTTTTGCTGAATGCTTGTAAATGGAACAGTCAGATCTGGGCTCTCAACTACATTCAGTTTGCTGGCGTTTAAACAATATGAACCCTGATTGAATCCACACAAGTTTGTTTTGTACACAGATTGGCCGGTTGTGGAAAATGGAGCAGTGAACGATGAGGAGCCAAGCCAATCTGAGCGATTCTGATGTCCACGTGCATAACACGTCCTGAGAATTTCCCAATATCTCACCACAGGAAATGCGAATCACTAACTTCAAACGCTGTCTTTCATATACAGTCGCCTCCCAGCAAAAAATGAAAACCAAAATTTTAGGATCTCCTCTGTAATGTGCTTTTTCTTTAATGCATTCAGCAGTTTCGTTTGACGGCAGATGGAAATGATTCCTTGCGTATACACAGAGAGAAACTTTTTCTTGCAGCCTCTGCAAAATCCCTGCTACTGAAAAGCTAACCCTGTATCTGTAATTTCAAGGCAACAAAACCCTAATGAAGACTGCAAAAATAAAATTGAAACCCTAAGACAGCCCAATAATTTACAGATTTGGCCTCTGAAATGCCAGATTTAACAATAAGAGCAGTAGATATTTTCAATATATCAGAAAAACTTGAACTTCACTGTGAATCATAAAGAAAATCTCTTCATGTAAAACACGCAATAAAATTTTAAAGATTAACCCAGGGCACAATCAGCTGGGCTCTGCACAGAAAAGCCTGTGGGAGTCGGCTGGTTCAGCCTAGAACTTCCCCAAACGCCCACCTGTACCTTTTACCTAAAGATCTCCTACACACCTCAAGCAAACATCAGCAAAAAAAGGGCAAGAAATGCCGCTAGATTTCAAGAGAAAATGGAGATACCTGCCATTTTCCAGAAACCCTACAACATTCAGACCCTAGCACGTGAGCAAGATACCTGTACTCACAATGCTCTAAAAAAAATCAGTTATTTTAACTGTTGAAAACTGAAATATGCAGAAAAGCAAACACCTTACAGCAATTCCGGAGAGTAACACCAGCCAGTTTGAACCCCAAAGTCTTTTTATTAATCAGAAATCAGTTTACAAGAGAGCTTTCAGTACAGACTCACAGATCAGATGATTTGAAATGACCCCCTAAGACCCTATATAAAGGAAATGATCCTAACGGCTAGTTCAAGTGATCCATGTAGAAATGATCTCGACCGTTGATGAGGATCAAGACATCTCTTGATCTCATCCGTCGATTTATTAACTTAAAATATTATTATTTTATTAGTTAGGGTTTTTGCTTGATTTTTTTAATTTTTTAATATTTTTCATTATTTTATTATTTTTATTCATTTTTTAATTTTTTAATTCATTTTAAAATGGATCACTGAACTAAACCTTCGGAAACATCACCTAGGACCTAGGACTTAGGACTCATGAGGGGATTTAAAACATTTCTCGACCCTCAGGACACATTACATCATGACTTTTACAAAATTACATCTTAAGGGACAAACCCATTTAATACAGACCCTCATAAAACACCCAGCTCTGCGACACAACGATAATCTAGCAGATCGACACACTAGGATTCTCCTAAAATTCTAATGACAAAATCAATCCCGGCTTTGGGGTCAGGTTTGAAGGAAAACTCTGCCGATCCGTGGATCAGTGAGACAAAAAACCTTCCGGGACGTAGATTATCATCAGAAAGTTAGGTCCACCTAGGCAAACTACATACATGACTCATGTCTGCTAAGATTATTTACAGCTAATACATGCAGACTGGGTTTACAATCAAAAGATCAAGCTGCTGCTGATGGCAGGATGGCACGGACATGCTGATCAGGTGCTGCTTCTTTCTGTCAAGAAAAACGGGGTGCACTGCATGGGTAGTTGACCAGTAGAGGTCAACATCTGGCTCTACTTGGGGACACGTTGCTGCTTGCAGGAATGTGAGAATCCAGAATCTGCATCCATACAACACAAAAATAAGTAGCGTCCATCCATAAATCAGCATATACATTAAGCACAGGAAAGATAAAAGCTCTTCATTTATTAACTATCTAATAACATGAAAAGTAAATCTAATCCTAAAACAGAAATGAAATGCTGAAAAGACAAGGAGTAGAGTTAGAAATACAATACAAAAATGCCTCACGGCATCAGATGTGTTCAATATAGTGCATACTGAGCATTTGCCTGCTTTCAGGCAAATCTGTCGGCTGCTTGTCGGATGTGCCATGTCCAATTTTGCATATGGTAGGACTCCTTCCTATCCGAAAATCAAGCTGCTCACGGCCGTCTGATGCATCAAATCTTCGTCTCATCTTCTTTCTCTTACGTTTTTTCTTTATGGCAGGTTGAATTACTGATGACCTGGTACTTTCTGTTTCAAAGCTATCAGATGAAGTATGTAAGATATGCATGCTATGTCTTTCTTCATCTTGCATCTGACCTCTATCGTTCTTAAGTCTGTCTGGATCACCCTCAATCAACCGTCTTTCAATCGAATCAACAACCTCCCAATAATAAGATGAATCTTGTTGCAGCAAATGAGAAGGCTCCTGATCTGTTGATGTTAGCTGGTTTCTCTCATCTTCCAATCGCTGAAACCTTTGAACTTGCATTCTAATGGCATCCATTTGTCTAGAGTGTTCAACCTTTATATCACTGATTTGTCTGGCATGGTATTCGTGCATGTTTTTTATTACTTTAACATTTCCTTCCTTTATGTTCATCAAGCAGTGCTGTATGGAATTTATTTCTTCTCTGTGATTTGCTTGCATGTCAGCCAACTGATTGTTATGATTGAATGTCATGATAGTCATTTCCTCATCCATAGTGAATAACTTATTTTGCATAGAGTCAATTTCCCTATCATGATCAGCTTTCATGGTCACCATATTTTCCTCTAAGACTGACATCTTGCTATGCATGTTTCCAATTTCTGTTTCATATTTAGTTTTTATGGCCTCAATTTCCTTAGCATGCTGATTTTGCGTGACCTCAATCTCTCTATTACGTTTCTCCAGGTGAGTGCATAAAGTCTTCACATCATTGACGTAATTAGTTTGATTGATTTCCATATTTCTTACCAGCATCATTAGATCTTGTATAATTTGCTTTTGCTCTTCTTTTTCATTGTCATTTGTCCTTGATTTTTCACTATCATGAACTTGATCTGCAATATTTTCGGTGGATGACACATTTTGACATGAAGAATCGTCCTGGGATCTTTCAGCTGGACCTCCTATCAAATTACTTACATTCTGTTGCACAATTTTGGAGGAAGAAGGCAAGCTGTTTGGACAACCATATCTATCTTCAAAAGCATTGATAATATCAGCCAAAGAAGAGAAAGAATCCTTAGGAAAATTGTTAAACCAATTCAAAGCATCATCTTCTAAAGAAAGGACAAATAGACGCATTTTGATATCACCATGATGAAACTGAGGGGGTCTGCAATATATGATCATGAAGCGAATAAACAAGTCAAGATGCCTTTTAGCAGCGATTGGATCACCATCTGAAAAAATAGGCAATTCAGGAAGGGCCTCCTCCGGAAAATCATGGAGACGGTGAGTAAAACGACATGGTTTAAACGAATAATCCATGATGAACAATAAGGGATGATAGAACTAGATCTTTGCTCAAGAAAATCAAAAGATGAAAGAAGTGGAGTCGCCACTTGAACAATAAAACTGATTCTAAGATCCAAAAAGTAATCAACAGACAGATATGCGGGAGGGCTTCTCGTCTGGGAAAAAATGAGAAAGTGGAGTCGCCACCCAAACAAGAAACAAAACCGAAGAGAATCTGCTGATATTTGATGAAAAGATGCCAGAATATTTGAATCTGCCAGCGCAACTGAGAGATGAGAGATGAGAAGATTAATGTCGATGAAACTCCAGGAACAGGAAAACTCTGTCCCCGGCAACGGCGCCAAAAATGTTGTCGCGCAGATTGACACGACAACGCTCAGACCGGGGGCTGTCACTCTGATCCCCGATCCCTCCGTTTAAGCCTGTTTCCCGCGGCTAAGGGGGGTAGTCCCTGTGAGGTGATGAGACCAACTGTCGACCAGTTGGTTGGGAGACACGAGATACGATGATAAAAGGGCTCGATGGATTTGGTTAATTTAGCAGACCAGTGCCTTGTGGAGTTAATTTTTAATCGATTAATTATCAGATGCTGAGGAATATAGACCATGCAGAGCAAGCATTTATCATCAAAGCTCGAATGATGCAAGATATTAGTTAGAATGACGACGCTCTTATAATGACAAAAGCTCAATAACGATATTCAGCCACTGGAAATTTCGAAAAAGATGAATGCTTAAAACCACCATGAGAATTGTAAATTGACCAGATATCTATTTCGCATCTCGAAAAAAAAAAAAAATTAGATCTTCAACATGAAAGATATATCGTGAAGGCAACTGAAACTGGCAAAATGATTTTCCAAATTTTTTTTTTATTTTTTATTTTTTTTTCAAATTTTTTTATTTTTTATTTATTTTTTATTTTTTTTATATTATAAAATTAAAATTAAAAAAAATCTAAAATCTATTCTAAAACAAAACTATAAAAAAAATAAACCCAAAAATCTTTTTTTATTTTATATATATATTTTTTTATATCTAAATCTAAAACATTAAAATAAAATCTACATAATGAAAACTATACAAAGAAAATAAACCTAAGTCCTAAAACTAATTAAAACATAAACAATTAACTATACAAACATAAATCTAAAACCTAAATATTAAAATCCATTGTAAATCATAAATCAAAACTTTAACTAAACTAAAAATAAATTAAAATCTAAATAAAAATAAATTTACGCTAGCCAAACTAAGAATTTATTTAAAATCTAAATGACACTTCATGCCAACGCTGATCCTACGCTACCAATAACAAAACGAAACGAAAGCTAAACAGTAAATCGAAACCCTACACCACAGCTCTATGCTAACCTAACACGAATCGTAAGTCAAAAAGGGGCTCTCCACGCATAGGGATATCACAGTCAAACAACGGGTTTAGAAGAGACCTGGGACTGAAATTGAACGACGCAGAGAAATTTTCGATAAGGCTTGATGACCCACGCTACAGCAAAAAAAAAAATGAGAAACGTATATACCTGCGTCCTTGCTATCTCCTGCGGGTTCTTACGCTATTGCTGGCACACGACATGGAAGTCGGAAGAGGCTTATATGCGTGACAAAACTTCGATACAGATGCTGGGTAGACGTGATAACCAGAACGACATCCAGAAACCGGTATCCACGATTTGGCTGCGGGCGAACAGAAAAGATTTGAAATCGTTTTTTGAGACCAAGCTTTTGCTGAATGCTTGTAAATGGAACAGTCAGATCTGGGCTCTCAACTACATTCAGTTTGCTGGCGTTTAAACAATATGAACCCTGATTGAATCCACACAAGTTTGTTTTGTACACAGATTGGCCGGTTGTGGAAAATGGAGCAGTGAACGATGAGGAGCCAAGCCAATCTGAGCGATTCTGATGTCCACGTGCATAACACGTCCTGAGAATTTCCCAATATCTCACCACAGGAAATGCGAATCACTAACTTCAAACGCTGTCTTTCATATACAGTCGCCTCCCAGCAAAAAATGAAAACCAAAATTTTAGGATCTCCTCTGTAATGTGCTTTTTCTTTAATGCATTCAGCAGTTTCGTTTGACGGCAGATGGAAATGATTCCTTGCGTATACACAGAGAGAAACTTTTTCTTGCAGCCTCTGCAAAATCCCTGCTACTGAAAAGCTAACCCTGTATCTGTAATTTCAAGGCAACAAAACCCTAATGAAGACTGCAAAAATAAAATTGAAACCCTAAGACAGCCCAATAATTTACAGATTTGGCCTCTGAAATGCCAGATTTAACAATAAGAGCAGTAGATATTTTCAATATATCAGAAAAAATTGAACTTCACTGTGAATCATAAAGAAAATCTCTTCATGTAAAACACGCAATAAAATTTTAAAGATTAACCCAGGGCACAATCAGCTGGGCTCTGCACAGAAAAGCCTGTGGGAGTCGGCTGGTTCAGCCTAGAACTTCCCCAAACGCCCACCTGTACCTTTTACCTAAAGATCTCCTGCACACCTCAAGCAAACATCAAAAAAAAAAGGGCAAGAAATGCCGCTAGATTTCAAGAGAAAATGGAGATACCTGCCATTTTCCAGAAACCCTACAACATTCAGACCCTAGCACGTGAGCAAGATACCTGTACTCACAATGCTCTAAAAAAAATCAGTTATTTTAACTGTTGAAAACTGAAATATGCAGAAAAGCAAACACCTTACAGCAATTCCGGAGAGTAACACCAGCCAGTTTGAACCCCAAAGTCTTTTTATTAATCAGAAATCAGTTTACAAGAGAGCTTTCAGTACAGACTCACAGATCAGATGATTTGAAATGACCCCCTAAGACCCTATATAAAGGAAATGATCCTAACGGCTAGTTCAAGTGATCCATGTAGAAATGATCTCGACCGTTGATGAGGATCAAGACATCTCTTGATCTCATCCGTCGATTTATTAACTTAAAATATTATTATTTTATTAGTTAGGGTTTTTGCTTGATTTTTTAATTTTTTATTATTTTTCATTATTTTATTATTTTTATTCATTTTTTAATTTTTTAATTCATTTTAAAATGGATCACTGAACTAAACCTTCGGAAACATCACCTAGGACCTAGGACTTAGGACTCATGAGGGGATTTAAAACATTTCTCGACCCTCAGGACACATTACATCATGACTTTTACAAAATTACATCTTAAGGGACAAACCCATTTAATACAGACCCTCATAAAACACCCAGCTCTGCAACACAACGATAATCTAGCAGATCGACACACTAGGATTCTCCTAAAATTCTAATGACAAAATCAATCCCGGCTTTGGGGTCAGGTTTGAAGGAAAACTCTGCCGATCCGTGGATCGGTGAGACAAAAAACCTTCCGGGACGTAGATTATCATCAGAAAGTTAGGTCCACCTAGGCAAACTACATACATGACTCATGTCTGCTAAGATTATTTACAGCTAATACATGCAGACTGGGTTTACAATCAAAAGATCAAGCTGCTGCTGATGGCAGGATGGCACGGACATGCTGATCAGGTGCTGCTTCTTTCTGTCAAGAAAAACGGGGTGCACTGCATGGGTAGTTGACCAGTAGAGGTCAACATCTGGCTCTACTTGGGGACACGTTGCTGCTTGCAGGAATGTGAGAATCCAGAATCTGCATCCATACAACACAAAAATAAGTAGCGTCCATCCATAAATCAGCATATACATTAAGCACAGGAAAGATAAAAGCTCTTCATTTATTAACTATCTAATAACCATGAAAAGTAAATCTAATCCTAAAACAAAAATGAAATGCTGAAAAGACAAGGAGTAGAGTTAGAAATACAATACAAAAATGCCTCACGGCATCAGATGTGTTCAATATAGTGCATACTGAGCATTTGCCTGCTTTCAGGCAAATCTGTCGGCTGCTTGTCGGATGTGCCATGTCCAATTTTGCATATGGTAGGAATCCTTCCTATCCGAAAATCAAGCTGCTCACGGCCGTCTGATGCATCAAATCTTCGTCTCATCTTCTTTCTCTTACGCTTTTTCTTTATGGCAGGTTGAATTACTGATGACCTGGTACTTTCTGTTTCAAAGCTATCAGATGAAGTATGTAAGATATGCATGCTATGTCTTTCTTCATCTTGCATCTGACCTCTATCGTTCTTAAGTCTGTCTGGATCACCCTCAATCAACCGTCTTTCAATCGAATCAACAACCTCCCAATAATAAGATGAATCTTGTTGCAGCAAATGAGAAGGCTCCTGATCTGTTGATGTTAGCTGGTTTCTCTCATCTTCCAATCGCTGAAACCTTTGAACTTGCATTCTAATGGCATCCATTTGTCTAGAGTGTTCAACCTTTATATCACTGATTTGTCTGGCATGGTATTCGTGCATGTTTTTTATTACTTTAACATTTCCTTCCTTTATGTTCATCAAGCAGTGCTGTATGGAATTTATTTCTTCTCTGTGATTTGCTTGCATGTCAGCCAACTGATTGTTATGATTGAATGTCATGATAGTCATTTCCTCATCCATAGTGAATAACTTATTTTGCATAGAGTCAATTTCCCTATCATGATCAGCTTTCATGGTCACCATATTTTCCTCTAAGACTGACATCTTGCTATGCATGTTTCCAATTTCTGTTTCATATTTAGTTTTTATGGCCTCAATTTCCTTAGCATGCTGATTTTGCGTGACCTCAATCTCTCTATTACGTTTCTCCAGGTGAGTGCATAAAGTCTTCACATCATTGACGTAATTAGTTTGATTGATTTCCATATTTCTTACCAGCATCATTAGATCTTGTATAATTTGCTTTTGCTCTTCTTTTTCATTGTCATTTGTCCTTGATTTTTCACCATCATGAACTTGATCTGCAATATTTTCGGTGGATGACACATTTTGACATGAAGAATCGTCCTGGGATCTTTCAGCTGGACCTCCTATCAAATTACTTACATTCTGTTGCACAATTTTGGAGGAAGAAGGCAAGCTGTTTGGACAACCATATCTATCTTCAAAAGCATTGATAATATCAGCCAAAGAAGAGAATGAATCCTTAGGAAAATTGTTAAACCAATTCAAAGCATCATCTTCTAAAGAAAGGACAAATAGACGCATTTTGATATCACCATGATGAAACTGAGGGGTCTGCAATATATGATCATGAAGCGAATAAACAAGTCAAGATGCCTTTTAGCAGCGATTGGATCACCATCTGAAAAAATAGGCAATTCAGGAAGGGCCTCCTCCGGAAAATCATGGAGACGGTGAGTAAAACGACATGGTTTAAACGAATAATCCATGATGAACAATAAGGGATGATAGAACTAGATCTTTGCTCAAGAAAATCAAAAGATGAAAGAAGTGGAGTCGCCACTTGAACAATAAAACTGATTCTAAGATCCAAAAAGTAATCAACAGACAGATATGCGGGAGGGCTTCTCGTCTGGGAAAAAATGAGAAAGTGGAGTCGCCACCCAAACAAGAAACAAAACCGAAGAGAATCTGCTGATATGTGATGAAAAGATGCCAGAATATTTGAATCTGCCAGCGCAACTGAGAGATGAGAGATGAGAAGATTAATGTCGATGAAACTCCAGGAACAGGAAAACTCTGTCCCCGGCAACGGCGCCAAAAATGTTGTCGCGCAGATTGACACGACAACGCTCAGACCGGGGGCTGTCACTCTGATCCCCGATCCCTCCGTTTAAGCCTGTCTCCCGCGGCTAAGGGGGGTAGTCCCTGTGAGGTGATGAGACCAACTGTCGACCAGTTGGTTGGGAGACACGAGATACGATGATAAAAGGGCTCGATGGATTTGGTTAATTTAGCAGACCAGTGCCTTGTGGAGTTAATTTTTAATCGATTAATTATCAGATGCTGAGGAATATAGACCATGCAGAGCAAGCATTTATCATCAAAGCTCGAATGATGCAAGATATTAGTTAGAATGACGACGCTCTTATAATGACAAAAGCTCAATAACGATATTCAGCCACTGAAAATTTCGAAAAAGATGAATGCTTAAAACCACCATGAGAATTGTAAATTGACCAGATATCTATTTCGCATCTCGAAAAAAAAAAAAAATTAGATCTTCAACATGAAAGATATATCGTGAAGGCAACTGAAACTGGCAAAATGATTTTCCAAAATTTTTTTTTATTTTTTATTTTTTTTTCAAATTTTTTTATTTTTTATTTATTTTTTATTTTTTTTATATTATAAAATGAAAATTAAAAAAAATCTAAAATCTATTCTAAAACAAAACTATAAAAAAAATAAACCCAAAAATCTTTTTTTATTTTATATATATAATTTTTTATATCTAAATCTAAAACATTAAAATAAAATCTACATAATGAAAACTATACAAAGAAAATAAACCTAAGTCCTAAAACTAATTAAAACATAAACAATTAACTATACAAACATAAATCTAAAACCTAAATATTAAAATCCATTGTAAATCATAAATCAAAACTTTAACTAAACTAAAAATAAATTAAAATCTAAATAAAAATAAATTTACGCTAGCCAAACTAAGAATTTATTTAAAATCTAAATGACACTTCATGCCAACGCTGATCCTACGCTACCAATAACAAAACGAAACGAAAGCTAAACAGTAAATCGAAACCCTACACCACAGCTCTATGCTAACCTAACACGAATCGTAAGTCAAAAAGGGGCTCTCCACGCATAGGGATATCACAGTCAAACAACGGGTTTAGAAGAGACCTGGGACTGAAATTGAACGACGCAGAGAAATTTTCGATAAGGCTTGATGACCCACGCTACAGCAAAAAAAAAAATGAGAAACGTATATACCTGCGTCCTTGCTATCTCCTGCGGGTTCTTACGCTATTGCTGGCACACGACATGGAAGTCGGAAGAGGCTTATATGCGTGACAAAACTTCGATACAGATGCTGGGTAGACGTGATAACCAGAACGACATCCAGAAACCGGTATCCACGATTTGGCTGCGGGCGAACAGAAAAGATTTGAAATCGTTTTTTGAGACCAAGCTTTTGCTGAATGCTTGTAAATGGAACAGTCAGATCTGGGCTCTCAACTACATTCAGTTTGCTGGCGTTTAAACAATATGAACCCTGATTGAATCCACACAAGTTTGTTTTGTACACAGATTGGCCGGTTGTGGAAAATGGAGCAGTGAACGATGAGGAGCCAAGCCAATCTGAGCGATTCTGATGTCCACGTGCATAACACGTCCTGAGAATTTCCCAATATCTCACCACAGGAAATGCGAATCACTAACTTCAAACGCTGTCTTTCATATACAGTCGCCTCCCAGCAAAAAATGAAAACCAAAATTTTAGGATCTCCTCTGTAATGTGCTTTTTCTTTAATGCATTCAGCAGTTTCGTTTGACGGCAGATGGAAATGATTCCTTGCGTATACACAGAGAGAAACTTTTTCTTGCAGCCTCTGCAAAATCCCTGCTACTGAAAAGCTAACCCTGTATCTGTAATTTCAAGGCAACAAAACCCTAATGAAGACTGCAAAAATAAAATTGAAACCCTAAGACAGCCCAATAATTTACAGATTTGGCCTCTGAAATGCCAGATTTAACAATAAGAGCAGTAGATATTTTCAATATATCAGAAAAACTTGAACTTCACTGTGAATCATAAAGAAAATATCTTCATGTAAAACACGCAATAAAATTTTAAAGATTAACCCAGGGCACAATCAGCTGGGCTCTGCACAGAAAAGCCTGTGGGAGTCGGCTGGTTCAGCCTAGAACTTCCCCAAACGCCCACCTGTACCTTTTACCTAAAGATCTCCTGCACACCTCAAGCAAACATCAGCAAAAAAAGGGCAAGAAATGCCGCTAGATTTCAAGAGAAAATGGAGATACCTGCCATTTTCCAGAAACCCTACAACATTCAGACCCTAGCACGTGAGCAAGATACCTGTACTCACAATGCTCTAAAAAAATCAGTTATTTTAACTGTTGAAAACTGAAATATGCAGAAAAGCAAACACCTTACAGCAATTCCGGAGAGTAACACCAGCCAGTTTGAACCCCAAAGTCTTTTTATTAATCAGAAATCAGTTTACAAGAGAGCTTTCAGTACAGACTCACAGATCAGATGATTTGAAATGACCCCCTAAGACCCTATATAAAGGAAATGATCCTAACGGCTAGTTCAAGTGATCCATGTAGAAATGATCTCGACCGTTGATGAGGATCAAGACATCTCTTGATCTCATCCGTCGATTTATTAACTTAAAATATTATTATTTTATTAGTTAGGGTTTTTGCTTGATTTTTTAATTTTTTATTATTTTTCATTATTTTATTATTTTTATTCATTTTTTAATTTTTTAATTCATTTTAAAATGGATCACTGAACTAAACCTTCGGAAACATCACCTAGGACCTAGGACTTAGGACTCATGAGGGGATTTAAAACATTTCTCGACCCTCAGGACACATTACATCATGACTTTTACAAAATTACATCTTAAGGGACAAACCCATTTAATACAGACCCTCATAAAACACCCAGCTCTGCGACACAACGATAATCTAGCAGATCGACACACTAGGATTCTCCTAAAATTCTAATGACAAAATCAATCCTGGCTTTGGGGTCAGGTTTGAAGGAAAACTCTGCCGATCCGTGGATCGGTGAGACAAAAAACCTTCCGGGACGTAGATTATCATCAGAAAGTTAGGTCCACCTAGGCAAACTACATACATGACTCATGTCTGCTAAGATTATTTACAGCTAATACATGCAGACTGGGTTTACAATCAAAAGATCAAGCTGCTGCTGATGGCAGGATGGCACGGACATGCTGATCAGGTGCTGCTTCTTTCTGTCAAGAAAAACGGGGTGCACTGCATGGGTAGTTGACCAGTAGAGGTCAACACACCGTTAATTTGGGACAGGTTAGAAGATCGAGAGATGATAGGACCAGAATTAATCCAAGAAATGGAAGAGCAGGTAAGACAAATTAGACAACGATTAAAGGGAGCACAAGATAGACAAAAGAGTTACGCTGATGCTCACAGAACTGATAGGAGGTATGAAGCAGGGGATCAAGTTTTCATCCGCATCAAACCAAATAAAAGTACTATTCGATTCGGAAAAGGGACAAAGTTGTCACCCCTATTTATTGGACCATTTAAAGTCCTGGAAAGAGTTGGGCCTGTTGCCTATCGTCTTGCCCTACCACCTCACCTACATAGAATTCATAATGTATTTCATGTATCTGTATTAAGACATTATATAGCTGATCAATCTCATAACCTTCAATGGAAGGAATTGCAGGTATCGGACGAGGGAGTCGTATCGGTCGAACCATTACGTATATTGGAACGTAGGGTTCAACAGCTCAGGAATCGCCTGGTGGACCAAGTTAAGGTCCAATGGGACAAGTATAGTCCTGGATCAGCTACTTGGGAAGATACAGAAGACATATGTCAAAAATACCCTAATCTATGTCAATTTTGAAGAACTTTAAACCATGTTTAGTATATATTTACTTCACTGCAAATCAGAGACTTAGAACCATTTTGAATGATTATATATAAACATGAAATTTTGTGACATAATATATGTTTAAATTCTGCTGGTACATGGATACTAAAACGAAATATGTTGTTGATCTTACTAAATTGTAGTTGTCAAAGTAAAGTTTAATACAGTTAAATGATTTTACTTCTGATAGGAATTAAGATATTATAAATCTGTTTTATTTATACATGTCAATATGATCAATGGAATAGAAATCAAGGAATAATTACATTTTAAATGAAAGTCAATGACATGAATAAGATATGGCAAAATATGTTATACTGTAGTTAACATATGTGAATTATACATAAGTTATTTTGAATATGCTAATGCACATTTTACAAATGCATGGATAAATGTATGATTGAAGATAATAAACAGTTACCAGAATGACCACGTGATGACAGAACCTCAGAACAATTAAAGCTCAAAGAGATTCTATGATAGGGTATTAACCCTAATTCTACTGGGAGGGGTGGAGGTGTTGCCCACCATTTATCCTCCGAACCCTGGAGTCATGGAAGGATTGTGCGAATCACGCTCCCCTAGACGTGTGATGATGACTGTCGGATGCCTACTGGAAATCAGGTCGGTATAACCGACGTTGTCACCTTAGAGTTTATGAATAGTTAGGTCAGTAAAACTAACGCCGTGGCATACTCCAATAGAGGACGGATAAGATGGGAGCAGAAGAGATTAGGAAGGATAGGATGATTTTAGAATAGTTTGGGAACCTGGATAGGGCAAGGCATGACCATTAAAATCATAAACCTAAAACACTAATTTTATAGTCTCATATTAAAATAAGAATTTTAAACCTCGGTTTACAAACCTAAGAAGGATGTACTAATTGCTATCATAAGTAATCAGATAAGATAAAAACTCTAACTTCGGGATGAAGTTTTCTGAAGGGGGAGTGTATGTAACGACCCATCTATAAATATAAAGAACGCAAGCATAATAGCAGGTATACAGTACATGCATATGATAGCTACATATGCATGTGTCGAAAACACCGCACTAGTATTTTATGCTAAATTGATTATGAGTGCTAAATACCATGACACTTCTTGGAATAGAGGTTCTAATCATTCATCAATATTGCTTAATGTATGGGTAGATCTTAAAAGAGGGCTATATATATTATATGTTCCAATTATTGATAAAATTATATTAATAAAATAATAAAATAAATGTTAAATATTAATAAATTAATAAAATAAATGTTAAAATATATATAAGTAATTAATTAAAAAAAAGGGGGATCCAAGTATAAAGTTTATAATGTTATATTAAAACAAATATATACTAAAACAATGTGATATGTTAAAAATAATGTTTATAATGTTTTAATGATATATTAAATCCTAATGTGGTATATACGATGTATAGGTTATATTAAAAGAATATTTAATAAAATATCATATGGTTTAAAAACATAAAAGATATTCATTCACGACCTTAAATGAGACAAGGAAGGGATACGTAAGAGAGGGCGTGTCATCAACAGGTTGAGCGGTGGCTGCAAATGGAAGGGCGGCCACCGCCAAACAAGAGAATAAAACCACGGGACATGGATTTGGGAAGGGGACACAAAAAAACCAGAGAGAAGAATTCTGAAGGAGAAGGGAATCAGCCACAGGAAGAGCTTGAGAGTTCTAAAGTTCTGGGCACAGGGGAACAATCAGCTTCTGTTAAGAAGCTTACTGGATTGAGCAGCCAGGCTCTGTTCAGTCTGGCTGGGTGGATTCGGTCTTTTGGTAACTGTAGCAGCGCAGCTGGAGACATCTTCAACTGCAGAGTGCAATTAGGTACCTCAACAATTCCGTTAATTGATTTTGTCAGGGTTCAAGAAAATGTTACAGGTTCATGATAAATACCTTACTGTTTTTTTCTTTGCATCTGTTTTCGGCTCTTACACAACCTAGTTACACTTTTCAACAGTTAGTTCATTACCTTCTGCACAGACCCTAGCAATAAGTTAGGTCTGCTAATCAACACCAATCACACCAGCCTTTGTCAAACCCTTGCATTCACAACACTTTGCAACAAAATCTCTGCTAACCATGCTCTGTTCAAACACTACCCTTAATCCACTGTGACTGAACACTACCAAACCCCTACATACAATAGCACTGATGTACTTTCAGTGCTGCCAATATATTGCTTGTTTTGTCAACAAAACAACTGCAATAGATCAGCTTCTGCTCAAATATCAATACCTCTTCTCTACTTATTAAGTGCATCAAGCCTTGTCAACTCGTCTGCCATGAATCCTTAACTGCAGCCTTGTTAAGCCTGGTTACAGATCAATGTATATTTGCAACCAATACACCAACTCTCAAAAAGGTGACTTTCATGTCATCGAGTTCATTATCATGTATCACATTATTCTTATGTCATTGTATTGTCACATGGATTGCTGTAGACCAGATCATTGTTATACGTCTTAGTAACTTCAGTTATCGAGAGGTATATATATATATATATATATATATATATATATATACCAATGTTGTTAAAAGCGCGATCGGGATTAAATCGGCGCGGGGAACGAATCGGAAAAATCGGGAAAAAATCGGAAAAAAGCGGGAAAAAATCGTTTGGTACAAAAATATTCATTTTTTTTCAATTTTTTTAATATCTAAACCATCTACAACATAAAATAAATACATTGACACATAAATATGATAAAAAAACTAATATATAAGATGTTTAATATCATTTCTAGCGCTAAAATCACACATAACATTGAATCATGTCCTGAATAGTAAGTCCCAACTCAGCCTCAAAATATCAACAAAAAATATGATAATGTATCTCATCATGTCATAATGTCATATACAATAAAATGAAAGTCTAATCCTATTGATTTCCTCTGCCCCTCTTGCGAGAAAATGCCACAGCTTTCCCTTTCCCTCTAGATGTAGATGCTGGTGCCCGTGCAGGTGGAAATAGCAGTGGAGTCTGATGTGATCTAGACGTTGAAGAACTAGAAGTAGGAGCTATAGGAGGTAGACCACGTCCTCTACTGGTGGCAGGGGTAGCCCGGGCAGGTGGTGTCACCTAGAAACATTACAATCTCCCAATCCTGAAATCCTGAAAAACTGATAAGTCTGCTGGATTTTAAATGAAATCTAAAATTCTACTTTCTCCATATGAAATCCAATGAGGCTGGAACCACTCTCAAACATCCTGAGTCATTTCATGGTAATGTTAAAAATTTAAGTAAAAGGATGAAAATGAAGATTAAGGAGAATGTCACTTTTACTTTAAGAATTTAACATTACCATGAATAGCATATCCATACTAGGGCCTAGACTTGATCATTAAGCTACCCCACTTAAAAATTATTTGTTTCTTTCAAAAAACATTGCATGAAAAAACCCAAAATAAGTTATCAAACTATGTTGTCCTGAGCCCCCGCGATTTTTTCGTTAAAAAGCGCGCTTTTTTCGAAAAAATCGCGATTTTTTGAAAAAAACGCGATTTTTTCAGTAAAAATCGGCAAAAAAAAGTAGGCGATTTTTTCGTATAAAAATCGCGATTTGATCGGCAAGCTGAAAAAATCGCGATTTTTTCATTAAATCGCGATTTAATCGCGCTTTTCACAACACTGATATATACCAAGACACTGTCACGAGCCTTGGGAATATAGATGATAGTCACATAATTATGGTTTCAATCAACTTAGTATCACAATTAGGGTTAGACTCAAGTATCAAACTAAGAGTTCATGTGGCAATGCCTGTTCTCACTTTCAAACATTCAACAGCACATCTTCCTGTAACTAAAAACAGTCAGACCTTAGGAAGATTTCATGGGTCCATTAAGCAACCTAGGCAGATCATTATCGCATTACTTGTTCAGGCTTGCTGTCATTTCAAGATTGCTTCATTGTTGGTCATCACTCTACCAAATGTCTGCTTGACTTAGGATATATGTTCAGAAATAATTATATCCCGGTTCTCTGTCTAGGCCCTAGGGTTTTAGCATACGCTAGCTGTTGGCATCCTCACACCACTTTGTTGGTTGCACTTGATCAAGACAGACTTATACATGTCATGTTAATTCACTTGAAATTTCACCAAAACACAGAGAAAGAATAATTTCCAGAACTTGGCCACAGAGACAGTCTTTAGAACTAGTACATGTTACTCAAGAAATCCTCGACGAATCATTGTGATGTAGAATGGCACTCAGAATGCAGTCCTGGAAGAGATAACAGCGAAGGCCTCAATACTTCAGAATTTTGCATAGGTGATTGTGTGCATGAAGCTCTTACTTGATGACCACAGGGATTTAGTTTTGCAGAGGAGATAAATCTAAAGGATGGCCCAACCTGCACTGCAACAAACCTCAATGAACCCTTCAATAGCTGCAGGGATAATCTACTTCAGAGAATTTGAATCATTGTTCCAGATGAGTCTATGTCATAGCTCACATGCACAGGGGTATAGGTCACAAGAACTTCAGATTTTGCACGCTCTTTTTTGTGAATTAAAACGGTTCAACAAGACCGCAAAGATGAACCTTCAGAGTGTTAATTTTTCTTAGGGCTATATTGTTCTTTGCTTTAGATAATTGCATTTCATCATTTACACATTTAATTCACCCTACAACATTATAACATCATTACATCATATGCAATTATGTAGAAAGAACAATATCATCAACAATGCAGTGGAATATAAAGAAACAATAGAAGAAAAGTATTCACACATAGAGACACTAGAATTGGTCGGAGACCAAGGCAAAACCCCACAAGGAGGAAACCCTTTCAAATTCTTCTTCTTATTGGATTGTCATAAAATGTTCATCAAAGAGAGTAAAATAATACATTTCTTCATTCACAAGACTATCCAACAAGAATAACCAAACCATATCACAGAGATGAACCCAACAATAATACTAGACAAAATCATGATTCAAAAGCTTGTAGTTTAACTGTCAACATTTGCGGTCAACTGATGAAATGAAACCCTAGGTCTCAGTGGCACAGAGGAAGAGTCATGCGTGCCGTTGGAGCTTTCGGGTCGCAAGGATAGGCTTGTATGCATACGGTTTCAGCTGAAAAATTCTTGTGTCAACCCTACGATTGGAAACCAAAAAACCTAATTCACACGTGTGAGCTCAGACCTTGCAATTTCAGACCCATGCAAACCAATTTCCCACGAACCAACTTCAAACCCGTGCGAGTCAAACCAAAGAAAGAAGAATGCTTGATGATCTCCAAATGAGGGTCACGTTACATGGGTTTATAGCCATCCAAGGGTATCCATTTCTCTTTTGGGCCGACCTGTCCTTTTGTGCACATGTGGGTTTCCATATTAAAATATATTTTTCCTTAACCAAATTAAATTCTTCCAAGCGCTAAAAGGGGTCTTGCTTGATGAGGAAGATTGTCCAATGGAGGGAACTTGTCCCTGAGTTGCCAAATTAGCACTCCCTCTCAGCAAGGGAGAAATTACCAACTGCAACGCATGTCATATCACAAGTGTCTTGACATCATCAAATGTCATCTTTGCTCATCTTTTCCCATATCTACTCATCCCTGCTTATATATGCTTATCCCTATTAATATCTGCTCATCCATGCTTATCTCTACTTGACTCTGCTTGTCTTTTGGTCATATGTTGAACACTCTCGAATCTAAAAAAAGAATTTGACATCAAAGGGGAGCTTAAGCTACCACCCTCAATTCACATCAATAACATCGGAGAGCTTATCTATTAAAATTGGAACCTAGGGTCAAACTCCATGTGGGTCATCTTATTTATGGCAGCTAATATTTTTCTTGGACTCCTCTCATCGATAGGTGTAGGATTGATCTAAAGATCATCCGATTTCGATAAGTATTCATGGAGATATGAATTTATTTGTGTTATGGGACAATTCGTCAGGGTCAGCCTACAACCAAATAACCCCCACTTGTGCTCAACTTGTTATTATAAAAGGAGGTGGCTTGCTTGATAGTCATTTAGACACAAAATTCACTCTCGATTTCTCTCCACTTGTTTTGGGTTTTAGTGCCAAGAGAAATCTAGGAGGATGAAGTCCTAGATGCAGCAGGAAAGGAGTCTAAGCATGAAGCCTAGATGCAATCATGAAGAGACCTAATACTACCCTAGCCGCGGTCCTAAAGAGGGTGGTCTAGCAGCAGTCCAAGAAAGGAGATTTGGCTGCAATGCTAAAGAGGGTGGTCTAGCCGTAGTAAAGAGACTCCTATTCATAGCCTGAACTTGCTCCTATACATTGCCCTAACCTGCCCTAATACGTTGTCTAAAGCAGTGTTGAAAATATCGGTATCGGCAAAATATCGGCGAGGGTCCAGAAAATATCTTATCGGCAATATCGGCTAAAATATCGGCAAGCATAAAAAAATAATTTTTTCAGATTTTTAAATATAGCCGATATTTTGCCGATATTTTCAAAATATCACGATATTTTGCCGATATTTTCAAAATATCGCGATATTTTGCCGATATTTGCCGATATTTTGAAAATATCGCGATATTTTCTCGGCGATATATCGTTTTGCCGAAAATATCGCGATATTTTCGAATATCGCCGATATTATCAACAGTGGTCTAAAGGATGCCCTAACCGCAGTAAAAAATTTTAATTTTCTAAGTCCATCCGTTAGAAAATTAATCTGTATTCTACTGGTTTATTTCTTCTAATTGTTTAAAATCGAACAAGTTATTTAATACATTAAATACCGAAATAAACACAATACAGTCACAACATCTACAGATCATCAACTGAAAGAAAACAAGCACACGAGTGACACCGTTATTTTAGACCAATGTCGTCGAAAAAACCCAATGCGGGAAAACCGGTGCAACTATTTAGAGGGTTATATTATTATGCAGTCTATCTGAGTACAACTGGGTGCCTAACCGGCTCACCCTACAGAGAAAAATATGCAACAACAATACCTCTATATCCGGAAACAGGTATTCGGAAAACTTGTCCCACGAAACCCTCTCCGACACAACTGAAGCTCAGCGCTGGCCCTTCTGGCCTCTGCGTCAACCTCTTGCTGACCTGCGTCAGCCCTCTGAGGCATTGTGCAGCCTCTGGGAGCCTCTGCGTCACTCCCTTTTCCCTCTGCGTGGATGACGCAGTCTCTTTGGGCTCTGTGCTGCCTCTGTTGGGCTCTGCGTAGCCTGGACTGACTGCTGCTCTCGCTCTCTCTGCTTCTGTGCTGGTCTCCCAATATTGTCCCTGCCTCTCTACCTCGTACTCATTGCCCCTCACTACTAATCACTGATTCAACTTTGCTTAGCAACCCCGCTCTAGCAAAATGAATGATTGATCACTTTGGTGTATTCTCCAACTGACCCTCAAGCCTCTTCTTATACTTTTCTCGTTCGTCCATCAACGACAGAGATTAAATCTCTAATCAACAGCTAAGATTACATTTGGCTTGATCCATGACTTTTGGAACCTTCTAACCCAATTTTTTATTAATACACATTAACATTTTATTTTTCCTAAGTTTAGACTTAGGAACTCCATTAAAAATATTAATTATTTTAATATCTCCCAAACTGAGTACAATCTGTTGAAACCATTTTTGGGTCTTGGAGATCTCATGTGCTTTAGGCTCTCCACCAATTGTCATGGCTAGATCACATCCGACGCTATCCCAAATCAACACTCCCTCTTAGCGAGGATTGTACTCTAGTAATACTCCTCACTAAGCATCACACTGATTATCCAGCACCAGTACCTATGCTGATGCTAGGCCTCCCCACCCAACATCCTTTGCACTGTTGCATCCATACGACAGCTCCCTCTACATCTGTGCTGCTATTGGTCCATCCTCCCAACACTGCTCTACACTGCATCCCCTCTCATCATGTTGCATCGTGCTACTACATACTTGATACTACCACTGCACTGCAACTCAGTTACTGAGAAGTAAGTAACTGATCCACCCAACTTCTAACATCCCTATCAGGCTAGAAACACTCCCAATGTTGAAGCTCCCTCTACTAACCTTTGCGTTGCTGCAACAACTCCTTGCATCTCGCACCGTTGCAACACTCCCGTGCCTCTCGCACTGTTGCAGCCTACTAGCCTCGCGTTGCCCGGGGACTCTTGCACTGTAGCATTCTCTATAGCTTCATCCGCATCCCTCTCTACCTACATCGCCAGTCCTGCTACTCCTCTTCGAGGCTCCCGTAACAAGGTATAATCCAAGAGGTTGGGTACCTCAAGGATCCTGCACCTCATTGCCTGTAGTCCTCCTGACTACAACTCGATGTCTCCCCACTTCTTCTCAAGTGGCACATGAGCACTCATGGCACAATCGTCATCCTCCTTGACTTCTTTCTCCGCCTTCGCTAGCGTTGCCTTAGAGTCGGAAGCCTCTCCCTTACTCTCCTTCCTCGGACACCAGTTCGCAAAATGATCTAGTTCACCAAAATGGAAGCACTTGACCTTGGAGACGTCCTTCTTCTTCCTCTTCTCCTGCTTTCTCGCAGATGCTAGAGTCGCATCCTTTTCTTCCTCCTTCTTGATCATGACCCCTTTGCCACTACTTCCCGCCTTGGTCAGCCATCTGATCTCTTCTTCACAAAGAGCCGCCCACGGTTCTTCCCAATCCGGAAGACTCATCCTGCCCAGTATGCTCTAGACAAATACCTCCCAATCCTCGGAAACTGCGTTAACTGCAGTCCTCACCATCAATTCCTCATCCGGCGTGGCCCCTACGGAAGTTAGTTGGTCACGGATCTCCTTTAACCAACCAAGGAAGACATTTATCTTCTCACCTTTCTGCATCTGGTATGCCCTTAGCTGATTCGTCAAGAGCATCTTCCTCTGCATGGAAGTATGTTGGTACAATGTTTTCAAACTGTCCCACATCTCTTTTGTCGTTTCCTTCTCGGCAATATGTGGTACCACATGATCCTTGACCCCATCAAGGATGATGTACTTTGCTTTAGCCATTATCTTCTCATACCTATCATTTGCTACCGGGTCAACCGAAATAGCCATCGTTCTCAAGGCGAAGCCCTTGATGCGATGTCTATCTAGAATGGACAAAATCCTGGCCTTCCAAACCACAAAGTTGGACGCTCCGTCCAACCTGTCCTAATCTCTCAGCGCATTCACGACCATCTCTCTACTCTTCTCTGACGACTCCTCCGAGTCTCTCTACTTCCCATCTGGAAGTTCTCTTTTGGACTCCCTATTAGTCCTGATTCCCCTCCTGGAAATCCTTCTGCCAACGTCAAGTTGCCCCACTCCGATCATCTGTGCAACTGCAACAGTGATCCAGGTTCCTTGGCTAGAAATCTGCCTCGGCAGCAACTCCCTCCACCTTGGTCTTGCCCTGTTAGGTACTATTCTGACCACAGTACCCCACCAGCTTCGCTCCGCAAACTACCCACAGCCTCCTATGCCCCAACAACTAAAGGATTGAGCCTCTTGGCTCTGCGCAATCTTGGCACCGGCAAACCAGCTCCCTCAGCCAACTGCGTCAACCCACTTGGCCTCTGCGTGAGCCTGTTTCTGCCCTCCTCAACCTCTAGCTGCCTCTCTCTGGCCCAGACTGATGACGCAGCCCCTCTACATCACTCCTTCCTCTATCGCTTTTCGCAAAGATCAATTCTGTCACTCAAGACAGATGAATCTGTTGCTCTGCTAAGATGATGCCTTCAGTTATCCTGTGATCTGCAACCACACTCTGATACCATGTTGAATTTTCTAGGTCTATCCGTTAGAAAATTAATATGTATTTTGCTGGTTTATTTCTTCTACTTGTTTAAAATTGAACAAGTTATTTAATACATTAAATACCGAAATAAACACAATACAATCACAACATCTACAGATCATCAACTGAAAGAAAACAAGCACACAAGTGACACCGTTATTTTGGACCAATATCCCCGAAAAAAACCCAATGAGGGAAAAACGGTGCAGCTATTTAGAGGGTTATATTATTATGTAGTCTATCTAAGTACAATTGGGTGCCTAACCGACTCACCTGATAGAGAAAAATACACGACAGCAATACCTCTATATCTGAAAGCAGGTATTTAGAAAACTTGTCCCATGAAATCCCTTCCGGCACAACTGAAGCTCAGCGCTGGCCCTTCTGGCCTCTGCGTCAACCCCATGACCCTTTGCGTCAGCCCTCTAAGGCACTGCGCAGCCTCTAGGAGCCTATGTGTCACTCCCTCTGCCCTCTGCGTGGATGACGTAGTCTCTCTGGGCTTTGCGCTGCCTCTGTTGGGCTCTGCATAGCCTGGACTAACTGCTGCTCTCGCTCTCTCTGCTTTTGTGCTGGTCTCCTAGTATTGTCCCTGCCTCTCTGCCTCGTACTCACTGCCCCTCGCTGTTGATCACTGATTCAACTTTGCTTAGCAACCCCACTCTAGCAAAATGAATGACTGATCACTCTGGTGTATTCTCCAATTGACCCTCAAACCTCTTCTTATACTTTTCTCGTTGGTCCATCAACGGCCAAGATTAAATCTCTAACCAACGGCTAAGATTAGATTTGGTTTGATCCATGACTTTTGGAATCTTCTAACCCAGTTTTATATTAATACCCATTAATATTTTATTTTTCCTAAATTTAGTCTTAGGAACTCCATTAAAAATATTAATTATTTTAATATCTCCCAAACCGGGTACAATCTATCCAAACCATTTCTGGGTCTTGGAGATCTCATATGCTTTAGCCTCTCCACCAATTTTCATGGCTAGAGCACATCCGATGCTAACCCAAATCAACACAAAAGAGGCTACTTAGTCGCAACAAAGAAGGGAGATCTATCCACTGTTTAGGGGAACTTCTATACGCAGCAACGTAGCTCTAATCCGCAGACATGAGAAGGCCTTAAAGGACCACAGATCTAAGGAAGAGTTAAATGTGCCCTAGTTGTTGTCTATACATAGCTAAACGCAATCGCAAAGATGATGGCAGAATTCCCTAGCCGCAACAAGAAGAGACAGCGTGGTAAGGCCACTTCAGGACAGCGTGGAGAGCCTAGATTACAGGCCGAGTTGCTGTGGGAGTGCGGATTAGTTTGAGGGTTGTTTGAGGGTCCAAATAGTCCCAAGAACCGGGTTGTCTCAAGGATCAAGGAGTTATGTGTAGGGTTGTTGAGGCCAAGCCTAATCAAGGTTGTTTGGACTGCAATCAAGGGGTTTTGGAGTAAGCTAGAGATGACAGTTGAACTGTGATAGGCAACAGGCCTAATCACCTCAGAACAAGAGACAACGTGGATAGGTTTGGGGCAGACTTGTGTCCAGGACAGCAGCACGGTTGAAGAGAAGACTCCCTTGCTTAGGCCGCATATTATAAGGGTTGCTTGATGAATTTGTTAGGGTTGTTGTAGCAATCAGTCACTATAATCAGTTTCGTTGTTCAAAGACATTGCCATTGCTATGTGCTAGGCCGCAGACCATAGCACCATAGAAAGCAACCTTGGTGTCTTATGGTGAATGTTGTAAGTAGACAACATTGTATGTGACAGCAGTATGCATAGTGCAGCGCTACACAAAGCAGCATGATGAAAGGTATGCAGCATGATGATGTAAAGGGGCACAACATGGTGTGTTGCATGGCACAGCTCAGTGATGCTAGACATGGTATGATGGTGCAGCACAATGATAGGTGTCGCATGGTGATGGAATCACCTTGGAAAATCAGTTGAAGCAACATGCCTTCAACTGAGTTCAGTTAAGCTACTTCATGTGTCATCTTCTTAGAGATGATCTCTGCTCTTATTTAGATAAGTCAAAATGCTGACTTCTGATGTATATGTACTCTCTTTCTCTTTTTGTGAACTACTGAAGAACATATAAGAAGAATTGATCAAGGGTTTCCCCACATTGTGGTTTGTCCCTGGCTAGCACCACATCTTGTGTCCTCTTGTCTTGGCTTGTCTTTTGCAATTTATGTTTATGTTCTATCTGCATTTTACTACCATGCTAAATGTGATTGCTAATCTGGAACTGATATTGAGCTAATATGGAAAATTGAAGTAAATTTGCTATCAGCATAGAACATACCTAAAACTAACATGGTATCAGAGCAGAGGTGAAGACAAAGCCCAAGCCAGATTGAAAGAGCAATCACGGAAGACAGTTGGAAAGGACAAAAGGCTCAATGGGTTCCTCATCCCTCTTCAAATTCACCAAGGGTGAAGTCAGAGCAGAGAATATTATCCGAGTGGCGCAGCGGAAGCTTTTGATGGCCTACCTAAAGATCACTTCAATGGAAAGTCTAGATCTAAGGGTGGAAGGAAGGGCAGATGCCTTGCTTGTAATAAGTTCAGCCATTATGCAAAGGAGTGTCCGAAAGGTAAGGACACATCACTCGATGATGATAACAATCACTCCAGGGTCATCTTTAATGATCGAAGGAATGGCAAGTAATCAAGGGAATGGCCGACTCTTCAAAGAAAGCAAAGAACCCCAGACTCTTTAGGAATTTGGCTTATTGATTGTAATGCTTCAAGGCACTTCATCGGATAGAAGGGTGCTCTCTCTAATTTGGTAGAAATGGAAACAATCGTGGGATTATACTTGGAGTCAATGCCACCTATCCTAGAAAGGGTGTAGGGAATGTTACCCTTCAATTGAATGAGGGTAACTCGATTCATTTACAAGAATCTCTTTTATGTACCTAATCGCAAGAAGAACCTAGTGTCCATTTCAGCAATTCAAATCAAAGGTTCCAAGGTGGCATTCATCAATGGAAAGGTACGTGTTTGAAAATGAAATTTTCAAAGATTCTTTTACACATGGGTTCAGGGTTGGCAATTTGTATCAAGTTGCAGGAAGTCCATTAGGGACCATGTCTGTTGACACATCTCGTCTATAGCACCGGAGGTCTGCTTATTATGGGGTCCCACCCGATGTGAGTCAAATGGTGACAGGGATGCCTGAATTCAAGAAGAGCATGAAGGTACATGTCCGAGATGTACCGAAGGAAAATCTTACAAGGGGACCATTCCCCTCATGTAGCAGGTCCACAGGTTTCAGATTCATGATCGGGAATCTTATGTATGCAAGTGGAAGAAATCCCTCTATGGCTTGAAGCAAAACACCCTGGGCTTGATATGAGAGGATTGATCATTGTCTGATCAAGTTGAGATTCACTAGGAGTGAAGCCGATCGAAACCTTTGCTTGAAGGTTGTGGATGATAAGCCTCTCATACTGGCACCTTCTGAGGACGAACTCTTTCTGCAGGTGTAGACCCTCTCATTTGCAAAAGTAAGAGGGAGTTGGATTCCGGATTTGGAATGGTGAACTGCAAGCCCGTGACTACCTCGATGGAGCTTAACTTTTAGAAGTTATGTGGGAGGGATGCTAGACCTGATTTGGGAAGTGCCTCTGAGCTTCATAAACTCATTTTAGCATTGATGTTTTTGGTAAACTCCCATCCGGATATATGTCTTGTAGTTAGCATGTTGAGGTCATATATGGTTGAGCCTCACTAGATTGGTGCCAAGAATCTTCTAAGATATCTTCGGGGCACAATCTCTCATGGATTAAGATACACTGCCGGAAATGTGAAGTTGCATGATTATTCGAATGCTGACTGGGCAAGCAGTGTGGAGGATCGCAAGAGCACTTCTGGGTGCTGGTTCTCTTTGGGTTTTGCTACAGTATCCTGGACTGAGATCGAATACATAGCTACAAGTATGACTTCATGTGAAGCTGCCTGGTTGAGGAACCTCTTCAATGAGTTGTTTGTACACATGATGGATACCATCGTGATCTTTTGTGTCAACCAGAGGGGGATTCGATTATTGAGGAATCCCATATTCTATGATCGCTCCAAGCATATAAACATCAAGTACCACTTCATCTGGGATATGGTACATCGATGAGCAAGAAGGCTCCATCACATTGGGACTGATGTGCAGGTCGCCGACATTCTGTCGAAGCCCCAAGGAAAGGCCAGATTTGTGACTTTCCAAGAATGACTAGGAGTCGTGGAGAGACTCTCTTCTAAGGGTCCTATATGATATGGACACTGAGCTCTGCTATGTTGCAGGAAATGTGGTACAGAGGTCTGTTTCCGTACGGAAACTAATAAGAAACGCATTTGGTACGGTCGTGAAACGCATTTCTGGCCGTACTGACACGTTTCCCGAAACGGAAACATGGCCAGTACGGCCGGAAACGTGTTTCACGGCCGTACAACCCACGTTTCCTCATTAACTAGTGTTTTTTTTAACTTTTATTTTTATTTTTAATTTGTTTTTTAATTTATTTTTAGGGTATGCTAGTGACTTCTAGTTGCTTTTAGATACATGTCTAAAGTTATAAAGTGAATTTTTGCGCTAGTGTTGATATGTAGTTCATCAAGAAGTTTGAGGCATATGCAGTTCATGGTAATGTTAAATTTTTAAAGTAAAAGTGATATTCTCCTTTATTTTTCATTTTTATCCTTTTACTTAAATTTTTAACATTACCATGAAATAACTCAGGATGTTTGAGAGTGGTTTTGCCCTCATTGGATTTCATAAGGAGAAAGTAGAATTTTAGATCTCACTCAAAATCCAGCAGACTTATCTGTTTTTCAGGATTTCAGGATTGGGGGGATTGCAATGTTTCCATTGGATTTTATCATGTACTAGGGTATGGAACTTGTATTTAATCAAGAGAACCAAGCCCTCTATGTAGAGGAAACTCCCAATAATCAAGATCATGTAGGGTACTAGGGTATGAAACTTTTATTTAATCAAGAGCACTAAGGTCGTTCGACTATGTAGGAGGAGACTCCCAATACAACAGTGGTCCTTTTAAAGAATGGTATGTGGATGTAGAAAATCCTGATTTGGATCTCTCTCTTGCAACATTATAGTCTTTATTGTACATGCAGCGTCATATATTAATATAAATAAAGGCTGATTTTGAGATTTGGATATATAATAAAGGTTGCTTTTGAATATTCCGATATTTTTATTTTCATTATGTGATCATTCATGAGTAAATGTGATGTAAATTAAATCTTAATGTTTAAGTGTAATAAATTATAATGTATCCTTTATGCTTTGTAATTGCACATATATATATCGCGTTTCCCCGTTTTCAAAATTTGGTGAGGTCACGTTTCGTATCGCTTCCCGTTTCGGAAACTTGTACCTGTTTCCCCATTTCATGCAACCTAGGAGCTCTAGGAGCTCCGAGGATTTGGGGGTACATCATGGAGCGATGAGCAACCATAGGGTGAATGGTTCAGCCTTCCCCTAGTGGTTTGCTATGTAGGTAGGATGAGCGGTTCATCCTTCTCCTGCCGAGACACAATTATAGGGCAAGTGGTTTAGCCTTCCCCTAGAGATTTGTTGTGTACAAGGTGTTGAAATTTGGTACCAGAGGACAGGTGGTTCCCTAAGGCTTTGATCTTTGGCTTAGGGAAAAGTGTCCAAAAGAATTTAGTTTTTCTCCTAAAGTGACTTTATAATTTTTATAAAGTTAAATCTAATTTAAAAGTGACTTTAAGTGATAAAGTTACTAAAGTCTAATTTTAAAGTGACTTTATTAAAGTCAATGTAAAATTAGAAAGGAAAAGTGACTTTGGAAATAAATGACTGCGGGTCTTTATTAAAGTGGGGTGAATTAAAAAATAGAAAGTGAGATTTAAATGAACATTTAATCTCAGCCATAGATCTAAATCTATTTCAGCCATTGGATTTAGGGATCACCCAAAAGTCACTTAGGATTAGATTAGAGGAAAAGGTCATTCATTCTTTCATGAGCAGATTGGGAGAAGGAGAGCAAGAGAGCAAAAGAGATTTCTGAGCAGGGAGGAGAAGGAGACAGCAGCTTGGCACACATTCCAATGCAGTAGTTGAGCAGGTTTGTACAGCTGATTCAGCACACAGTGAAAGGCAGATTTTGGCACGATTTTCTAGAAATCTGTACAGCTAATTTGCACAGAAATCGAGGAGTGGTTTGCACAGAAATCGAGGAGCAGTTTGCTGTTTTTTTCTGCACACAAATCGAGGTTCGTACAACACATTTAATGCAGGTCGTATAGCCGCATTTAATGCTGAAAGTGGGCACGAAAATCGAGGAGGCTGTACAACATTTATTGCTGTCCTGTTTGCTGTAATTTCCAGTTTGTTGTGAGGCACGGGTAAAGAGATAAGTTGTAAATTTGCTTGCTGATTTTTTGCTGAATTTTTCTCACTGAAAAAAAGGCATTTTTCAGAAATAAAAAAGTGTTCTCGAACTGGTTTTCCCCAAGAGTTGTAGGGGGTTTTTCCAGGGTCACATTGACAAAAAATCACTGTGTTTAAATGTGTTAAATGACTGTTCATACCTACTGATTTTTTATTTCTGCATTTTCCAGCATTCTGTAAAATTTCGAGAATTTGTGTTTTCAGCAAAATTTATTTTTCCAGCTTGTTGAATGTATGGATATGGGAAAGGGCATTTAACTATATGGGAGAAATAAGGTGAAACTGAAAACCGGGGTGGGAAAACAGAAATTTTTATATGGTATCAGAGCTTGAGTGCTAAAGTGCAGTTTGGGACAACAAAGAGAAAAATTACAACTGCTGATTTTTCACTCAGAAAATTTCAGCAAGCTGATTTTTCACAAACAACAGTTTTATCTTACTACAGCAGTGCTATTTTTCAGTTTTAGGACAGCAGGATGTCATTGGGATTGAGGGTGGAGGATAGGTTGGATGGGCATACAAATTACAGCATTTGGAAGGAGAGAATGCAGAGTATCTTTGAGGAGGCAGAAGTCTGGGATATCATGGTGCATACCACACAAAACCCTGTTGTTGTGCCTACTAATGCTACTCAATTGGCTGAGTATAATAAAAAGAACAACAAGGGTAAGAATTTGATTCTAGACGGAGTCAAAGACCATTGCATTCCTCATGTGAGAGGAAAGAGAAATGCCCATGAGATGTGGACAGCATTGTCCAATCTCTACCAGAGTACCAATGAGAACCGGAAAATGGTCCTGAAGGAGAAGCTGAAGAACATTAAGATGGGTAATGATAGTGCAGCTGGATATCTCACAAAAATTACTAATGTGAGAGATGAGTTGGCAGCAATTGAAGAGGCCATTCAACCCACTGAGTTGATGCGGATTGCAGTGAATGGCCTCCCCCGTTCATGGATGAACTTTCCTGATGGGGTTTGTGCACGTGAGGCCCTTCCTACATGGGAGAGGTTTTGGGATGATTGCATTCAGACAGAGATCAGGAAAGGTCAGCTTGGGGCAGCCAACCCAGTTGAGCAGAATGAGGATGTAGCACAGTCGGCAGGAGACAAGAAAGGCAAAGGAAAGAAGCAGGCTTCCACAAGCAATGGTGGGAGCAAAGGCAAAGGTAAAGGTAAACAGGGTGACACACAGAAGGACTATTCCAAGGTGAAGTGTTGGAATTGTCAAAAGATGGGACACTATGCAGTTGTGTGTCCGGAGAAGAAGAAGAAGAAGGGAAAGAACCAGAACATGGCAGCTTCAGCAGAGGTTGAGGACTTTGTAGTTCATTTTGACCGAGAGTTTGGGTTCACTATGTATGAGTACCCTAGTGCAGGATCACCTGCCACACAGGTTCAGAGGGAGCATGCTTTTCCCTCGATTAGCGGAGCATCTTCAGGTATCTGGTATGTGGACAGTGGGGCTTCACATCACATGATAGGAGTCCGGGAGTACTTCTCAGAGCTTTCAGAGAGTGGCACTGATATTGAGGTAGTACTCGGTGATGACAGAGTTGTCAAAGCAGTCGAGGAGGGGACACTGACATTTCAGAGGAAGTCCAAACCTCCCTTGAAGGTGTTAGACGTTCTTTATTGTGCCAGGGATGAGGAAGAACCTCATATCCGTCTCAGCTTTGGAGGACAGAGGATATGAGGTACTATTCAGGGGAGGACAGGTGTTGATGTATCCCAGGGGCACTCCAGCTGATTCAGCTAGAGTGATAGGTGTATGCCATGCAAAGGTGTACAAGTTTGCATTCCAGTCCCTTGTGGCATTGAGCAGTAGTACCGACAGCAAAGCTAGCAGTTCTGAGCTGTGTGAGATTTGGCACCGCAAGATGGGACATATGTATCATGGAGCCTTGAGGACCTTGCGGGAGATCACTACAGGTGTGCCAGATTTCAGCACTGATCACTTTGATACTTGCAGAGGATGTGCGATGGGCAAGTTTGCTAAATCCCCTTTTCCCAGCAGTGACAGCAGAGCGACTGGGATACTTGATTTGATTCATTCTGATGTGAGCGGTCGGATGTCTCATGTTTCCTTGAGTGGATATGAGTACTATGTTTTATTCATTGATGATCACTCCAGGAGGACCTGGATTTATTTCTTGAAGACCAAGAGTGAGGTCTTCAAGCGGTTTCAGGAGTTTAGAGCTCTTGTGGAGACACAGACAGATCGGAAGATCAAGTCCCTGGGGTCGGACAATGGGGGAGAGTACACCCTTGGAAAGTTTGTTGACTATTGTGCGGAGGCAGGCATTAGGAGGGAGTTCACTATTCCTTACAACCCCCAGCAGAACGGGGTTGCGGAGAGGAAGAACAGATCCATCATAGGGGCTGCCAAAGCCACGTTACATGATCAGGGGTTGCCATTGTTCTTGTGGGCAGAGGCCTGTAATACAGCTGTTTACTTGCAGAACAGGAGTCCGCATCGTGCCTTGGGGCACATGACTCCGGAGGAGGCTTTCTCTAGGAAGAAGCCTGATATTGGTCATCTTCATATCTTTGGATGCATTACATACTCCTACATACCCAAGGAGAAGAGGACCAAACTAGAGCCCACCGCAGAGAAGGGTATCTTTGTGGGCTACAGTGAGACCTCAAAGGCCTTTCGAATTTACATTCCTGCACAGAGGAGAGTTGTTGTTAGGCGGGATGTGAAGTTCGAGGAGGACAGGGCCTTTAGGAGATCACGGGAGTTAGAGTATCTGGATCAGCCAGACCCTCAGCAACAGTTGAGTCAGTCGCAAGGATCCAGTGGGCAGGGATCAGGAGGATCTGGAGGTACATCTATGAGGATGTTAGGTCCGTCAATGAGCAGTGGCTTGCCAAGCCAGAGGGGTGGTGCTCTGGGCAGCATACAGAGCAGTTCACTAGGGAGTCCACTGATGGACAGTTCACACAGTACCTCAGCTTCTACAGGTTCAGGTACAGGCAGGAGGACAGCAGATAGACAGTCAGGAGTTCAGGCTCCTGATGATGATGGGGAGGAGGAGTTTCATTCTCCTATGGGAGAAGTGCACTCAGGGAAGAGGAAGCCCAAGTGGCTTCAGGACACTTTGAGAGATGCCACATCTGTTGCGAGCCGAAGAGGCCGGTCAGAGAGAGTAGACCACCTGAGAGGTTTTGTAGCTATATGGCAATGGTTACCAACATCCTTGACTCTGAGCCTTCTAGCTATGAGGAGGCAGCTAGCCAGCAGGTCTGGGGAGAGGCCATGCAGGAGGAGTATTCTTCTATCATGAAGAATGATGTTTGGGAGGTGGTGCCGAGGCCTGAGGGCAAATCTGTGGTTACTTCCAGATGGCTTTACAAGGTAAAGCATGCTGCAGATGGCAACATTGAGAAATTCAAAGCGAGGTTTGTGGCTAGAGGGTTGTCCCAGGTAGAGGGAGTTGATTATGAGGAGACCTTCGCTCCCGTGGCTCGATATACTTCGATCCCATTATATCGATAGCAGCAGAGATGGGTTGGAAGATCCACCAGATGGATGTGAAGACTACATTTCTCAATGGCTTCATACAGGAGGAGGTGTACATTGAGCAGCCATAGGGCTTTGAAGTGCATGGGAAGGAGTCCCATGTGTGCAGACTGAAGAAGGCCCTCTATGGCCTGAAGCAAGCTCCCAGAGCTTGGTACTCCAGGATAGATACATACTTGCAGGGGTTGGGTTTCACAAAGAGTGAGGCAGATCCGAACCTTTACTTTATTGTGATAGGTGGGGAGCCTCTCATTCTGGTGTTGTATGTGGATGACTTGGTCATTACATGTGCAAAAAGACTCATAGAGCACTGCAAGAGAGATCTTGCAGCGGAGTTTGAGATGAAGGACATCGGCTTGATGCATTACTTTTTGGGTTTGGAGGTGTGGCAGGAGGAGGGGCATTTCTTCCTGGGGCAGGGGAAGTATATTGTGGACATCCTTGGCAGATTCCACATGGAGGATTGTAGACCCATATCGACACCGATGATCACCAACTAGAAGAAGCTTCATGCTTCGGATTCTGAGTTGGTGGATCCCACATTGTACAGGCAGTTGACTGGTTCCTTGATGTATTTGGTCAACACTAGACCAGATATTTGTTTTGCAGTCAACACGATAAGTCAATTTATGTGTGAGCCTAGGAAGGTTCACTAGGTGGCTGCAAAACACATTTTGCGGTACTTGCAGGGGACAGTGGATTATGGTCTGGACTACAGGCAGGGGGATGGAGTGAGATTGGCAGGTTACACTGATTCTGATTGGGCAGGTTGTGCTTCTGATAGGAAGAGCACTTCAGGGTGTTGTTTTGGGTTGGGTTCGGCAGTAGTGTCATGGTTCAGCCGGAAGCAGTAGTCAGTAGCATTGAGTTCAGCGGAAGCAGAGTATATGGTAGCCAGTCTAGCTAGTTGTGAGGCCATCTGGCTTCGCAAGATGTTGTTTGGCTTATTTGGTCAGTCGTTGAGACCTTCAGTGATTTACTGTGATAATCAGAGTTGCATTAAACTCACGGAGAATCAAAGCATATCGGGATCAAATATCATTTCATCAGAGACCGTGTTCAAAAGGGCGCTGTGAAGCTTGAGTATATTCCCACTGATGAGCAGGTTGCAGATATTCTTACCAAAGCCTTACCACGGGGCAAGCATGACTACTTCAGAAACAAAATGGGTGTGGTGAGGAACACCTTCCTCGGTAAGAGGGAGTGTTGAAATTTGGTATCGGAGGACAGGTGATTCCCTAAGGCTTTGATCTTTGGCCTAGGGAAAAGTGTCCAAAAGAATTTAATTTTTCTCTTAAAGTGACTTTATAATTTTTATAAAGTTAAATCTAATTTAAAAGTGACTTTAAGTGATAAAGTTACTAAAGTCTAATTTTAAAGTGACTTTATTAAAGTCAATGTAAAATTAGAAAGGAAAAGTGACTTTGAAAATAAATGATTAAGTGGGTCTTTATTAAAGTGGGGTGAAATAAAAAATAGAAAGTGAGATTTAAATGAGCATTCAATCTCAGCCATAGATCTAAATCTATTTCAGCCATTGAATTTAGGGATCACCCAAAAGTCACTTAGGGTTAGATTAAAGGAGGAAAATGAGGAAAAGGTCATTCATTCTTTCATGAGTAGATTGGGAGAAGGAGAGCAATAAAGCAAGAGAGATTTCTGAGCAGGGAGGAGAAGGAGACAGCAGTTTGGCACACATTCCAAGGCAGCAGTTGAGCAGATTTGTACAGCTGATTCAGCACACAGTGAAAGGCAGATTTTGGCACGATTTTCTAGAAATCCGTACAGCTGGTTTGCACAGAAATCAAGGAGTGGTTTGCACAGAAATTGAGGAGCAGTTTGCTGTTTTTTTCTGCACACAAATTGAGGTCCGTACAACGCATTTATTGCAGTGCGTACAGCACATTTAATGCAGGTCGTACAGCAGCATTTAATGCTGAAAGTGGGCATGAAAATCGAGGAGGCCATACAGCGTTTATTGCTAACCTGTTTGCTGTAATTTCCAGTTTGCTGTGAGGCACGGGAAAAGAGATAAGTTGTAAATTTGCTTGCTAATTTTTGCTGAATTTTTCTCACTGAAAAAAAAGACATTTTTCAGAAATAAAGAAGAGCTCTCGAACTGGTTTTCCCCAAGAGTTGTAGGGGGTTTTTCCAGGGTCACATTGACCAAAAATCACTGTGTTCAAATGTGTTAAATGACTATTTGTACATGCTGATTTTTATTTCTGCATTTTCCAGCATTCTGTAAAATTTCCAGAATTTGTGCTTTCAGCAAAATTTATTTTTCCAGCTTGTTGAATGTATGGATATGGGAAAAGGCATTTAACTATATGGGAGAAATAAGGTGAAACTGAAAACCGGGGTGGGAAAACAGAAATTTTTACACAAGGTGAGTGGTTTAGCCTTCCCCTGAGATACCTCTCGCGACATGTAGGCAGGATGAGTGGTCCATCCTTCTCCTGCTGAGACATCCTACCCATGCAGTCTGGGACTCATGGGAAGTACCTCTCATCTGGCCAATGAGCAGGGAAATGAGGATAGGGACCATAGTAGTATCGATGGACGCATCGAGTTACTACCGTACTCCCTATGCTAGGATGATATTGATTTGGGATCAATGAAACTGACTTCGAGTCAGTATCAGTGGTTTGAGACACTCTCTTTTGATATTGATCTGGATCAATGAAACTGACTTCGAGTCAGTATGAATGGTTTGAGACACTCTCTGTTGATATTGATCTGGGATCAATAAAACTGACTTCGGGTCACTAAGAGTGATATAACTCACTCTCTTTTGGAACTGATCTAGGATCAGTAAGAGTGGTATGACACACTCTCTTCATATGGGACTGACTTTGGGTCAGTAGAGAATGGTATGAGACATTCTCGATCAACTTTTCTTCTTGATGGTTCAGTAGTGCAAGGCATTGATGGCAGAAATAGTGCAGTCTGGTAGATGAATCAGCAGATGGAGTTCTCCCTAGTTGAGAGGGAGTGTTAAAATTGGCAACTAGGGCCAAATTCCATGTGGGCCATCTTATTTATGGTAGCTGATATTTTTCTTGAACTCTTCCCATTGAGAGGTGTAGGATTGATCTAAAGATTATCCGATTCCGATAAGTATTCATGGAGATATGAATTTATTTGTGTTATGGGACAATTCGTCAAGGTCGGCCTGCAACCAAATAACCCCCACTTGTGCTCAACGTTTTAGTATAAAAGGAGGTGGCTTGCTTGATAGTCATTTAAACACACAATTCACTCTCGATTTCTCTCCACTTGTTTTGGGTTTTAGTGGCAAGAGAAATCTAGGAGGATGAAGCCCTAGACACAGGAGGAAAGGAGTCTAAGCATGAAGCCTGGACGCAGTCATGAAGAGACCTAATACTGCCCTAGCCGTAGTCCTAAAGAGGGTGGTCTAGCCGCAGTCCAAGAAAGGAGATCTGGCCACAATAAAGAGGCTCATATTCACAACCTAAACCTGCTCCTATACGCTGCCCTAACTTGCCCTAATATGTTGTCTAAAGGATGCCCTAACCGCAGTCAAAAGAGGTTACTTAGCCGCAACAAAGAAGGGAGATCTATCCACTGTTTAGGGGAACTTCTATATGCAGCAAGGCAGCTCTAATCCGCAGACATGAGAAGGCCTTAAAGGAGCCCTAGCCGCAGATCTAAGAAAGGGTTAAACATGCCCTAGTTGCTGTCTATACATAGCTAAACACGGTCATAGAGATGATGGCAGAATTCCCTAGCCGCAGCAAGAAGAGACAGCGTGGTTAGGCCACTTCAGGACAGCGTGGAGAGTCTAGATTACAGGCCGAGTTGTTGTGGGGGTGCAGATTAGTTTGAGGGTTGTTTGAGGGTGCAAACAAGCCCAAGAACCGGGGTGTCTCAAGGATCAAGGAGCTGTGTGTAAAGCTATTGAGGCCAAGCCTAATCAAGGTTGTTTGGACTGCAATCAAGGGGTTTTGGAGTGAGTTGGAGATGACCACTGAACTGTGATAGGCAACAGGCCTAATCACCTCAGAGCAAGAGACAGCGTGGATAGGTTTGGGGCAGATTTGTGTCTAGAATAGCAGCATGGTTGAAGAGAAGTCTCCCTTGCCTAGGCCGCAGATTATAAGGGTTGCTTGATGAATCTGTTAGGGCTGTTGCAGCAATCAGTCACTGTAATCAGTCTCGCTGTTAGAAGACATTGGCATTGCTATGTGCTAGGCCGCAAGTCATAGCACCATAGCAAGCAACCTTGGTGTCTTATGATGAATGATGTAAGTAGACAACATTGTATGTGACAGCAGTATGCATAGTGCAGCACTACACAAAGTAGCATGATGATGTAAAGGGGCACAGCATGGTGTGTTGCATGGTGCAGCTCAGTGATGTTGGACATGGTATGATGGTGTAGCATGGTGCAACACAATGATAGGTGCCGCATGGTGATGGAATCACCTTGGAAGATCAATTGAAGCAGCATGCCTTCATCTGAGTTCACTCAAGCTACTTCATGTGTCATCTTCTTAGAGATGATCTCTGCTCTTATTTAGATAAGTCAAAATGTTGATGTCTGATGTATATGTACTCTCTCTCTCTCTGCTGAACTATTGAAGAACATATAAGAAGAATTGATCAAGCATTTCCCCATATTGGGGTTTGTCCCTGGCTAGTGCCACATCTTGTGTCCTCTTGTCTTGGCTTGTCTTCTGCGATTTATGTTTATGTTCTATCTACATTTTACTACCATGCTAAATGTTATTGCTAATCTGGAATTGATATTGAACTAATATGGAAAATTGAAGTAAATTTGCTATCAGCATAGAACATACCTAAAATTAACATTATCGCAATCCAGAACGACATCAAGGAGTCTTGCTCAACTTCGAAACATATCAGGGAGCTCGTCTCAAATAGAAATCCACTGACAATGAGGAAGATCCTATGGGGCACTCTCACCTCTTGTCTATGAGGAAGGTTCTATGCAACACTCTGACCCCAAGTCATCTCATAGGGGAGCATACGTCTTCCACCCTATGTCGAGCAATAAGCAAGATATAATATCTCATCCATCCTATTGCCTATTGATCTTCCAAACAATGACCCTCAAGAGTCATGTGGTAGAACACCTGCATCATAATCCAACTTGGGTGAGATACTCGACTTACCAAAGGTAAGAATCACACACCCCCAAGCTTTCTCAACACGTTGAACAGACGAGGAGCTACAATCCCAACAAGCCCAGCGTGTGGGTATGATGCCAACCGAGGTATACTCTACTAGACCAACATAGGGGAGCTGCATCTTCCACCCTATGGGTAACAGAAGGGGTGATACCCTATTGTCCAAAGATCCCTCAACCCCAGGAGCTCTACGGCTCAATTTGTGATATTCCTACTAAGTATTTTGCTAAGTAAATATCAATTTTGCTCATTTTTTGTTTATTGCACGAATGCACTTAGAAAAAGTAGGCTTAGAGGACCCACATTTGACTTTTGGCTTAAGAGGCACTCGAAACATTAGAGCTAGAGGAAAAATTGTGGCTTTGGTGGAGCGTGGGGGCCACCAAAAGAGAATTTTGGCCCACATGGGAAGTACACTATCATTGGAGCGGAATTGGTGTGAGGAGTTTGATGTGGGCCCACATGGGCATTTTTGGAGGCATCTTGACAAAAGGAGGAAGAGACACTCATTTTGCTCATTCATCTATCATTTACAAAATTGTCTAAGACAAGAGCACACTTGAGCTGAAGCCAAGTCTGCAAGTGTTGTTTAGCACACGAGTGTCTCCAAGTGGAGATCTCAGCCCTTGCTTCGGTGGACTTCGAGTGCCAGCCCAAGGAGGGAGTTTCAGCTTGCCATTTTC
Organism: Pinus tabuliformis; assembly: GCA_031772625.1. NCBI lineage: Eukaryota > Viridiplantae > Streptophyta > Pinopsida > Pinales > Pinaceae > Pinus > Pinus tabuliformis. The sequence continues at coordinate 298,931,465 of CM062813.1, forward strand.
ACACTACAAGCAGGAGGATCGAATTTCTGGGAGAGGGGCAGCTACAGCAACGCGGGGATTGCGTAATCTTTTGTGGGAGCACTCTGGGAGGTGGAGGAGTGAGTTGGGGATTGGGCTGAAACTTTGAGTGAAGGCCTGGGGGACATTTTGAGGAGCATTGCAGCCATTTTGGAGACCATTTGCAGCAGAAATTACAGGTGGGTCGAATTACCCAATAGTTGAGCCACAGAGGGGAAATAGGGCCGAATTTTCGAAGTCAAGCAAAGGCCAATTCCTTTGTGGGTTATTTTGGGTATTTGGTGGAGAGGCTGGGATTAATTTCCTGGAATTTTCTGAGCACTGAAGAGGGCCCTAGCAGCAGATTCATTCAGCTAACATCGTATTTTTGGGCATCTTCAGTGCAGAGCTTGAGCAACATAGCAGCAAATCAGGGGAAGGGTGTATTATTTTTCATTTTGGGGCTTCTCTAGCTTGCCTTGAGCAAGCCCAGGTGCACTCATTCCAACACCTAATTGTACACCCATTTTCATTAATAAAAAGAGCTCAGCAACACAGTTTTGGTGTCAATTTGTGATCTGATTTTTGTCGCCGTTTTATGGTGTTTTTGTCAATGTTTTCTTTGCATATTTACTGTTACATTTCCTTAGGGATATTACAGTGGTATTAGAGCTCATAGACTTGGCACAACCTATGGGAGCAGTGCAGTCTATGACACCAGAGGATAGGCAAATGTGACATACCGAAGTCAAAGGTATAGAAGAAGAGAGAGGTAGTTGCAAATTACTCCTGACCTTGTGACAATAGAACCTGAGGTCGAAGAAGCAGACATGGGGGACAACGAGGGAGACAAAAGGAGCGAGGAAAAGGAGTTTTTGCATCTTTTGTTGAAGGCAATCCAGGACTTGTCCCGGAATATCGAAGGAATGGGTCAGCGAAATGGCAACGGCAACAAGGGCAAAGGAGTTCAAGAGGATTTCCAGATTGAAGAAGGGTTTCGCACTTCACAGCACCATGCATCACTTAATCCTAATATGCCATTTATTCCCAATACACCCCCTAAGTCTACCATTCCCACATTCCTAACATCTAGAGTAGGTGGGCAACTGGAGTAGGAGGAGGCACCTTATGGGGACTATTTCTTGGAGTATCCGTCCTGTGGACCCGATTTTCGGCCAAGCCATGGGTCGAAAAGTTGGATATCTATTTCCAGTTGAATCAGATGACAAAGGGAGAGGTAATCAAGAAAGCCACATTGCATCCGGAGGGGGACGCCCATGACTAGTGGTTCCATGGTTTGACCACATTGGGACATGCAAAAGTAACTGCTTATGATGATTTCACCAGGAGGGCGTTGGAGCGATTTGAGAGGAAAGATCCTGAGGAGTATTTTGGGGAGATAACAAGGCTCAAGCAACGCAGGAGTAAAGAAGCAAACATCTCAGAGTTTTTGCAATTGTCTGTGATGGTGTCGAATTTGTCGGAGTCTAGGAGGATCTACATGTTTTTGGATGCGCTAGCAGAGCCATTGCGCAGATTAGTGAGCTCCAACAGGCCCACTACATTACAGGATGCAGTAGGGAAAGCCCGAGATTTACAGGATGCCCTACCTAGGGCTCGAGCACCACTACCCCCTAAACAGGATTTCCAGCAGAGAGGAAAAGACACCAAGGGCCAATCAAGGGCATGGGCAGCTAGATGAGGAAACTCAGAGACAGTTCAGGAATAGGAATTTTTTTTCACTCATCAAAAGTCGTGGGCACCAGGCCACAGATGTGCAGCAGGCAAGGCTCACTACATTGAGGTCTTCTTTGATAACGATGCACAGGATGAGACCTATTTTGAGATGGGTGGAGATGACATTGCAGCACCTCAAGAGGGAGGACCACCATCAGCACCACCGAGTTTTCTTTGCACCTTCTAGAGGGGTCCTTGCATCACTGCGTGGGGTACCCAAGATTTTGACCCTAAGGATCAAAGGCATTGTTCAGGGGCAGCGTGTCTTAGTTCTGGTGGACAGTGGGGCTACCCACAATTTCGTTGATACTCAGTTGGTCCAGAGGAGAGGCATCACAACTAAGAAGTTTGAGGGATTCTCAATTCTTGTGCCTGGGGACAGGACCATGTAGTGCACCCGCTATGTGCCAGCTTTGACAATGACCATGGGATACTACTCCATGACAAATCAATTTCTTTTTTGTAGACGTGTCGGACACCAATGTGGTGTTCGGAGTCGAGTGGGTCTATTCGCTTGGCAGAGTCACAACTGACTGGAGGAAGTTGGAGATGGAGTTTGTAGGGCTAGATGGAAAGCCAATGTTGTTATGGGGAATTCACTCATACCCACCACAGACGATTTCAGACCACAGGATGGAGGTTGATTTGAGACATGGGGATATTGAGTGGGTTGTGGAGATGAGGATCGTAGAGGCTGGGGGCAAGCCCAAGCCACCACATCTGGAGATATAGGCTATTCTTGATAGGTACCTAGTTGTATTTGGAGACATACCACTAGGTCAACCACCTGACCGGGGGTTTGAGCACACTATTGACCTAGAGCTGGGAGTGCAGGTCGTCATCACCACTCCTTATCGACATCCCAAGGGATATTGGGATGAGATAGAGAGGGCCATCCACGAGCTATTGGCACTTGGGCATATCAGGCCCAATTCTAGCCCTTTTGCTTCATCAGTTGTGCTAGTGAAGAAAAAGGATGGGTCCCTACGTATGTGCATAGATTACTGAGCCCTCAACAAGAAGACATTGAAGAACCGTTACCCCATCCCATGTGTAGATGAGTTGATGGATGAGTTGAGGGGGGCGAAGTCATTTTCGAAGATTGATCTGAGGTTGAGGTACCATCAGATCTGGGTGAGGGACCAGGATGTCCCAAACACAGCATTTCGATGCCATTATGGGCACATCGAGTTCTTGGTTATGCCATTTGGGTTGACCAATGTGCCAACTACCTTCCAGTCATGCATGAACCACGTATTTCGTGGGGAGTTGAGGAAGTCTGTGTTGGTGTTCTTGTTGAAGAAAGTGTAACTAGGTTCGGTCTTCATAAATGTAATTTTGATATTTGTATTTATACAAGAAAAGAAATATTATTTTTGTTATATTTATCAATGAGTTTCTTGCTCATTGAAATAGGTCTAGCACATGTCAAAGTGCTATAAGTAAGTCAAAGAGTCAAAAGAAAATCCTGAAGACCCTTAAGGGCATGTTACAAGCTTACAGCATGTATATATTTGTATAAGAGCCAAAAGAATACCTCCAAACAAAGTCACAAGTCCTCCATGCAACGACATCATCAAAAGAAGCAATTCCAAAGAAGAAAAGTCAAGTCGGCCTACAATCTCCTAGTTGGACTCAAGTCGGCCTACAGTCTCCTAGTCAGCCTCAAGTCGGCCTAAAGGAGGGATAGACCTCTATATATAGAGGTTGTCCACTCCAACGACAAGCTATCATACCTCTGAAATCAGCGAGCAAGAGAAGTTGAGTAAAGGGTGACGAAAGACAAATATAAGAAGCTTCTAGTGCAGTGAAGAAGAAGGAGACATAACCGAAGTTTAAAGGATTGTTTTTAGCGTGAATTGCAGTCACACATGCGAGGAAAGGAGGGTTTTCTGTGGTCACTACAACAGCAACATCATAGTTGCTCATCTCTCATTGTTTGGGCTAGAAACTTAGGCCTATAAGGCCTCCTACTCAAGCGAAAAAGAGGCTCTCTCAAGCGAAGTAGAAAAGAGTCAAATACATAAGGAAACCTCTCACACATGTGAGAAACTAGGGTTGCAATACTGTCACATCAAGTTTGCAACCTCACATCAAGAAGGAGCTCGGTTGGTCAAGAGAAGGAAGGTATCCTCATTAGTGAAGGACCTCACTAAGGATCAAAGATAAAGTATCTCTTCTAAGAGCTAACATAACAAGGACTATCATCAGTGGTCGGAAGAAGAACGAAGTGCTGAAAGAAGGGAGACGAAGTGTCGGGAAATGAAGTGCAAGAAGAAGGATTTGACTTGTGCTTGGAGGATATTCTTGTCAAGGGTCTAGGGTTTGGCATTGATCAATAGAAGCTTCAATAAGAGAAATTTCTGAAAGGGTTTTCCTCTCTAAGAGAGAGGTGTTTTACCCTGGCAGAGAGCCAACATCTTGTGTTCTTGTTTCTTGTGTTTTGGTAGCAATTTGATGAAGTAAACACACATACACTAATAAGAAGAGAAGAAGATTAAGCTAAAAAGATAAATTGTAAAAGTGCTTCACAAATTGTTATCAAGTCTATACGAATCCTATTATATCTAATTGCCCTAGATTCTTCAACATGGAATCGGGGCTAAGGTGACACATCAAGGAAAAAGGGCATCTCAAGAACACTCATAAGGTGAATCATCAAGGAAGGACATCCCAAGAACAACTACAAGGTTGAAGCATCACACCAAGAAGTCTCAAACACATCAAGGACAAGAAGGTCTACCATCTACTATTCATCAAGGACTACAGAGCAAGAAGCCTTTCATACAAAGACACCTACAAGAAGATCAAGTCAAAGAAGGACCTACATCAAACTACACCATCTTCAAGGGAAGAAGCACTACAAGTCAAGTCTTACTCTCCAAGCAAATCTCATCATCAAACAAGTCTATTTGAAGGAAGCAGTTTGAAGATCCAGGAAGGCAAGCCATCAAGTCTTCAAGAAGAAAGCAAGACTACTACATCACAAAACTCTATCAAGTATATGTCCCCTCCTAAATATACCTCAATGTATTTTTGCAAGGAAAGCAACAAATTGGTTGGGACCACTAACTTCCTTGCATGGAAGAAGATGACAGATTTACTTCTCAAGGAGAATGAACTTCTAGAACTCATCAAAGTTAATATCACTATCCCTGCTAAGGAACAAACTCAAGCCTTAGCCAAGTATAATAAGGATGAGACAAGAGCTCAAAGGATTCTAATAGAATCTATCAAGAACTCTCTCATTCCTTATGTCTCCAAATTTGAAACATCAAAAGAAATCTATGATAAACTAATAGAGCTATTCTCGGTAAGCACAGTTGGAGAAGTGATATCTCTATGAAATGATTTGTACAAAATGAAGATATCAAAGGAAGGAATAGCTCCCTACTTCATGAAGATCTCTGAGATGAGAGATCAACTTCAAGAACTAGGAGAAGTCATGTCTAATAGAGAAATGACAATTGTAGTACTCAATGCTCTACCTGAGGATTGGGGCAACTTCACATCAAGCATATATGCCAAGAAGGAAGCTACCCCACTAAGTGAACTATGGTCTCTATGCAAGATAGAGGAAACTAGACTCAAAGCAAAGGATGATGTGGGATCAAAGGAGCAAGCATTTGCTACCATGGCCAAGAGAAAGGGAAAATTTGGCAAATTTGGTCCACGAAGAACAAGCAATAGAGATATGTCCAAAGTCTAATGCTTTGGATGCCAAGAATATGGACACTACAAAAGGGATTGTCCCAAACTTAAGAAGGACAACAACAACAAGAGAAAAAGGGAAGAAGCTCACATAACTCAAGAAGTGAAAGAAGAAGACAAGAAGCAGAAGAAGGAAGATCCTCCAGATCTCTACTATGACTAAGTCAACCTCTTTACTTAAGTCTTCTTTCAAAGTTTTGAGTAGCATAGGAGCATATAGAGATAGGATAGAATGCATGGTTAAGTAGCATCTTCTAGAATATAGGAGCATGGTGTAGATATAGCTCAAGATATTCATATAGAAGGAGCATACCTATTATAGGACCTCATCCACAATGAAAGAATAATTGATCATGATTAAGAATCTTAGAAGGCCTCTATCATCAAAAGGAAGAAACATTTGCAGGATAAGGGTCTTCAAGATCCTCTAATAGAATCTTCAAAATAAGGTTGATAAATAAGAGCAGATGTCTCATTGGGAGTCCCATTCATGGGATTCAAGAAAGGATGATATGCAAGCAAGAAAAGATGAAGCAAGAAAGGCTACACCAATCAATAAGAACCATCAAATGAAGCCAAGATGATCAAAGCATAATCAAGATGAGGTATGTATACATCAAAGTTTAAGTCATGTCATCATATATATTATTGAGTCATGGGAATAGTTCTAAAACATGATCAAGCATAAAAGGATCTCTTTCACCAATGACATGCTCAAAAGCATGTACTACAATACAAAGAAGGTCAACATGAAGAAGTGTTCCCATAAGGAGTATAAGGTGGTTGACTAATCAATCCAAGAAGAAGCAAATGAAGAAAGAGATCAAGCATGTGAAGAACACCATGGTCACAAAGAATCACTATCTGACAAGATCCATTAAAGACATCTCCCGAAAGAAGGCATGACAACTCTGACAAAGGAAGAAAAAGATCAAAGGACCCTTGACACCTATGAAGGCCTTGGAGATATTAAGGTGTAGATAACTGATTCAACTCTACAAAGATGTCATGATGAAGAAGCCATCCAAGCACTATTTGATGTTGAAGCAATATCAGGATGAAGTCATGAAGGGCTACTAAATTGAAGTATGGGAACAAGCAAGTACAACAAAGCATCTATGTGACAAATATTCCGAAGCATAGTCAAATGACAAAGGAGTAGCTAGATGAAAAAAGAACCTGACATATATCAAGAAGGCCACTTTCCACGAAGGAAGCAATGACATGACAAGCCAGGAAGGAAAGTGATCGATGGTCGGTGCCCTACCAAGAAGAAGTTCAAACAAAGACTTCATGACATCAAAAGAAAGAAGGAGATCAAGCAACTGAAGGACCCACGAAGAAGAAGTTGTTGATGAATGGACAAGTCCCTAGCTAAGAGGGAGTTCTAACAAGTTCCCAATTACAAAGGAGATTGATCAAGTTTCTGGTCAGAGGAAACTTGGGTATGTCTTCCTCAACTAAGAGGAAGAGATAGACACAACATTCTTGTCTTCACTTGGGAATAAAGAATGGAAGGATTGAGTAATCATCTAGAATTTGATACTCTTTGAGGATGTGTAGGGCATCCAAGATAAGAGTAGGCAAGAAGACCGATATTCTTTGAGGGTTGGGAATCCAAGACAAGAATAGTCCTAGAAGGTCATACTCAAGTGAACACTTGGGGAGGTATGTACCTTGAGAGACAATGATTAAGGTGTCTATAAGTCATTGGTCTCGCCAACATTGTGCTCTGATCTTATGAGAGATAGAGTTGTTAGTCAAGGCCTTGCTATAAACAATGTTGGTTACTATGATGCTATAACAGATGGATTGCCATTCCGGTTTCTCTTATGTGAATTCTTCAAGATTGAAAAAATAGCCAAACACCTTGTAATGATCTATGAATACCTCCCTAGTTAAGAGGGAGTGTTGAATAAAGTGTAACTAGGTCCGGTCTTCATAAATGTAATTTTGATATTTGTGTTTATACAAGAAAAGAAATATTATTTTTGTTATATATATCGATGAGTTTCTTGCTCGTTGAAATAGGTCTAGCACATGTCAAAGTGCTATAGGTAAATCAAAAAGTCAAAAGAAATTTTGAAGACCCTTAAGGGCATGTTACACCAGTATATATTTGTATAAGAGTCAAAAGAATACCTCCTAGCAAAGTCACAAGTCCTCCATGCAACGAAATCACCAAAAGAAGCAATTCCGAAAAAGAAAAGTCAAGTCAGCAAACAATCTCCTAGTCGGCCTAAAGGAGGGACAAACCTCTATATATAGAGGTTGTCCACTCCTCTAACGACAAGCAATCATAGCTATGAAATCAGCAAGCAAGAGAAGCCAAGTAAAGGGTGAAGAAAGACAAGTATAAGGAGCCTCTAGTACAGTGAAGAAGGAGGAGACATAACCGAAGTTTAAAGCACTGTTTTTTGGGTGAATTGCAGTCACACGTGCAAGGAAAGGAGGGTTGTTTGCGGTCACTACAGCAACAACATCATAGTTGCTCATCTCTCATTGTTTGGACTAGAAACGTAGGCCTATAAGGCCTCCTACTCAAGCGAAGGAGAAAAGAGTCAAATACACAAGGAAACCTCTCACACGTGCGAGAAACTAGGGCTGCAACACTGTCACATCAAGTCTGCAACCTCACATCAATAAGGAGATCGATTGGTCAAGAGAAGTAAGGTATCCTCATTAGTGAAGGACCTCACTAAGGATCAAAGATAAAGTATCTCTTCTAAGAGCTAACATAACAAGGACTATCATCAGTTGCCGGAAGAAGGCAGACAAAGTGTCGGGAAACGAAGTGAAAGAAGAAGGATTTGACTTGTGCTTGGAGGATATTCTTGTCAAGGGTCTAGGGTCTAGCAATGATCAATAGAAGCTTCAATAAAAGAAATTTACGAAAGGGTTTTCCTCTCTAAGAAAGAGATGTTTTTCCCTGGCAGAGAGAAAACATCTTGTGTTCTTGTTTCTTGTGTTTTGGTAGTAGTTTGATGATGTAAACACACATACACTAATAAGAAGAGAAGCAGATTAAGCTAACAAGATAAATTGTAAAAGTGCTTCACAAATTGTTATCAAGTCTAGAAGAATCTTATTATATCTAATTGCCCTAGATTCTTCAACAGTTCTTTGTTGACATACCAATTTACAGCCGAACTTGGGAGGAGCACTTGCAGCACCTTGAGACAGTATTGCGCATTCTGGAGGAGCTGCAGTTCTATGCTAAATTATCCAAGTGTGAGTTTGGGTTGACTGGAATGCTCTATCTAGGGCACATCATTGGGGTGGATGGCGTGAGAGTACATGAGAAGATCTAAGCTATCCAGGATTGGCCAGAGCCTCGGAATGTGAGCGGGTTGAGGGGTTTCATGGGCATCTACACTTATTACATGAGGTTCATGATTCTCCCAACTAGCAGCACCCCTCACTGACTTGACAAAAAAGGGGCATTCGAGTGGACAATTATAGTGCAAGAGGCTTTTGACTGCCTCAAGGTGGTCACGAGTAGTTGTCCAGTGTTGGCACTCCCTGACTTCACTCCGCCTTTCATTGTTGGAGTGTGATGCATCAGGAGTGGGTTTGGGGAGCGTGGTGGTGCAGGGTCAACACTCCATAGCTTTCGAGAGTCGGAAGCTACTACCCCATGAGCTATTGTACTCCATATATGATAAGGAGATGTTGGCCATCATGCATGCGTTGGCCAAGTTCAGGCAGTATTTGGTGGGGAATAGGTTTAAAGTCAAAACAGATCACAATAGCCTCAGATTCTTCTTGGAGCAGAAACAGTTGCAGGAGAGGCAACAAAAGTGGGTGAGCAAGCTCCAAGCATATAACTTTGGCATTGAGTATGTCAAAGGGAAGCACAAGGTGGTGGTTGATGTGTTGTCCAGAAGGCCAGACACTCTTTCTCTGATAAGCATTGCCTCGAATTTGAGGGCGCAGCTACTAGTGGAGTACTCCAAGGATCAGTTCGCGTGTGAGATCCTTGATGGGTTGGTGATAGATGACCGTACAGGGTGATGAACGAGGTGATCTACTTTCGAGACTGGAATTACTCGATACCCAACTCCCAACTAAGGGAGAAGATTCTACACGCTACCCACGACTCACCACTAGCAGCGCACCAGGTGTTCACGAAGACATACAGGGCCATTAGAGAGCGCTTTGCATGGAGGGGCCTCGAGGATGATGTTCTGAGGCATATCTGAGAGTGTGACACATGCCAGTGGAACAAGGGTGAGCAGTCACACTCCTCAGACCTATTGCAGCCACTTCCCATTCCTACGGGGAAATGGGAGAGCATATCGATGGATTTCATTACCGGATTGCCCACAGTATAGAGCAAAGACTGCATTTACGTAGTGGTGGGCCACCTGACGAAGTTTGCTCATTTCTTCACCATTTCAACCCGGTACTCGACCTCACAAGTGGTCGAATTGTTCCTTGGGGAGGTGTTTTGGCTACATGGTCTCCCAAAGACCATTGTCAGTGACCAGGACAGTCGGTTCATGGGTGGATTTTGGCAGGAGTTGTTTCGGTTGGTGGGTACTGAGGTCACTCTGAGTACCAGTTATCACCCTCAAACAAACAAGCAAACGAAGATAGCTAACAAGTGGTTGGAGGGCTACTGGTGTAACTATGTGACATGACAACAAAGAGCATGGATACGGTGGCTGCAATTGGGTGAATACTGCTACAACACTACGTACCACATGTCCATAGGTATGTCACCATTATGAGCCTTGTATGGTTATGATGCATTGTCTTTCGTTGACGTTATGTTTGGAGATAGCAGGGCCCCAAGGGCCAAGGACTGGATAGAAGAGAGCCAAGACATCTTGAGGGCTTTTAAAGACAACATGCGGATGGCCCAAAACCAGCAGAAGCTTTATGCAGACAAGGGCAGAGTTGAGAGGTAGTTCGAAGTAGGGGACTTGGTCTTCTTGAGGCTTCAACCATATTGGCAGTCTACACTCAAACAGAAGGGGGTCGAGAAGCTCAAACCCCACTTCTATGGACCATATCGTGTCACTCGGAGGGTGGGGGAGGTAGCATATGAGCTGGAGCTACCCCCGGGTAGCTGGGTGCACAACATCTTTCATGTGTCTTGACTGAAGAAGGCATTGGGACAGCAAGTTACAACAACGACAGAGCTACCCCCTATGGACAATGAGGGGCATTTGGTGTTGGAACCAGAGGTCATTTTGGATACCAGGGAGAGGCATTTGAGAAACAAGGTCATCAAGGAATTTATGATCCGATGGAGGATTCTGCCAGATGAGGATGCCACCTAGGAGGGGGAGCAGAATCCAGATACTCCAGCATCCTTCATTATTTTTCCTTGAGAACAAGCAACGTTTTGGCTCGGAGGACTGTGATATTCCTACTTCATATTCTGCTAAGTAAATATCATTTTTGCTCATTTTTGGTTTATTGCACGGATGCACTTAGGAAAAGTGGGCTTAGAGTACCCACATTTGACTTTTGGCTTAAGAGGCACTCAAACATTAGAGCTAGAGGAAAAATTGTGGCTTTGGTGGAGCGTGGGGGCCACCACAAGAGAATTTCGGCCCACATGGGAAGTATGCTCTCATTGGAGCAGAATTGGTGTGAGGAGTTCGATGTGGGCCCACATGCGCATTTTTCGAGGCATCTTGACAAAAGGATGAAGAGACACTCACTTTGCTCATTCATCTATCATTTACAAAATTGTCTAAGACAAGAGCACACTTGAGCTAAAGCCAAGTCTGCAAGTGTTGTTTAGCACAAAAGTGTCTCCAAGCAGAGATCTCAGCCCTTTGCTTCGATGGACTTTGAGTACCAGCCCAAGGAGGGAGTTTCACCTTGCCATTTTCGCACTACTAGCAGGAGGATAGAATTTCTGGGAAAGGGTCAGCTACAACAGCGCAAGGATTGCGCAGTCTTTTGTGGGAGCACTCTAGGAGGTTGTAGAGTGAGTTCGAAATTTGGCTGAAACTTTGAGTGCAGGCCTGGGGAACATTTTGAGGAGTATTGAAGACATTTTGGAGGCCATTTGCAGCAGAAATTTCAGGTGGGTTGAATTACCCAACAGCGGGACCATAGAGGGGAAATAGGGCCAAATTTCCAAAGTAAAGAAAAGGCCAATTCCTTCGTGGGTTATTCTGGGTATTTGGTGGAGAGACCGGGATTAATTTCCCAAAATTTTCTAAGCACCTGAGAGGGCCCTACCCATAGATTCATTCAGCCAGCAGCGTATTTTTGGGCATCTTCAAGGCAGAGCTTGAGCAGCATAGCAGCAAATTAGAGGAAGGGTGTCTTATTTGTCATTTGGGGCTTTGCTAGCTTGCCTTGAGCAAGCCCAAGTGCACTCATTCCAACACCTTATTGTACACCCATTTTCATTAATAAAAAGAGCTCAACAATGCAATTTCAGTGTCAATTTGTGATCTGATTTTTGTCACTATTTTATGGTGTTTTGTCTATGTTTGCTTTGCATATTTACTGTTAATTTTCCTTAGGGATATTACACAATTCCTCACCCTGGGAGCTCAAACAGGGAGGAAGAGCTACCTCAATGATCAACCCTGCTCTTTGTAGATCAAAAACATATCAACATTCTCATATCTGATACTTGCTTAATTAGATCATTGAAAATTAAATCATACTGCCTCATGCATTACCAAAAGTAGCATTCCTCTATTTTCTTGTTCATGCATGACATCAAATCAAATATTATGTTAGATCAAATACATGACATAAAAGGATACCTTATTCTTCCTTTCTCCCTCTCATGGAGGTAGCAACCACAAGCCTAAGTTTGTCTCATATAGGAGTATTGTCTCAATGCATGAAGATATCTCAGTCCCAGCAATATACGAGACGTGATTGTCCCAACCCCTAGTGGGCAATGAACCGCCCTAACTTAAAAGGGGTATACACTGCTATACCTTAAACATCATGCTCTTATCCTTTGATCCTCGAGTAGTTAATCAAAGAAAAACCATAAAAGGCAAATGGAATATAAAAAAGGATGGAAAAATCAAGGTCGAGGTATCTCATGCACCACAATTGCTCTCTCCTATGCATTATATACCCAAGTGTGGGCTTCCCTTTATTAGCTACCCTTGTACCCCGACATGTGGCCCAAGATTGTCTCTCTCATTCCCTATTCCATTCATCTCTTTATCACATGCCACCACCATTTGAAGGATGTACCTTGGACATACTATCCCCTCTAAAGGTAGAAACCACCTAATAGGATACTTGGTTAACCCCCTTTGGAGCTTGGAGACATTAGCACATGCCAAAGCCCACTATGGAAGGGCATGCCATTATGAAGTGCCCAGCTGTTGTCCATGGTTTGTAAGCTCTTTAACTTGATTCCTCTAAGTAACTGGTTGTACTAGAAGGTTAGGGGATGCATTGGATCTTATGCAGGATTGCATATGGTCCCCATTTTGGGTTTGGTCTCCCTATATGAGGTCCTAACCCTCCAAAGGGCTACATTAGCACATGTAGGTTGTGTAGAGAGCCATGGGCTTCCACAAAAGTAGACAGCATTCCATGGATCCCCCGAGATGTTTAGAGATTGCTCAAGATTCACCTATTGGACAAGCAAGATGCACCTGGTTCACCATGCCCAATCGGACCCACAGTTGTACCATGCACTTGGCAGATGACCCAGGCCCTGTATGTTGTGTGGAATCACTTACGCCATCATCTAAGCCCTTGTAGATGATCTATAGGAATCTTCGATCTATTTGGAGACCCATGAAGTTACTTGTGTGCCCCCACACCCATTGGGAGCACCACAGGTTTATTATTTGGAAAACAAGAAGCCAACCCCTTGTCCACTACTTTTGGGAGTCTTATTCATCATTATGGCACTTATGGAATTCATCGGGCTTCTTAGAAGGCCCAACAACATGTATTATTGATCATTCAACCTCTTGAAAGGCTTATTTTTTTGTTTATGAGCTAGTTTGGTGGGTTGTCACCAAAAGTTAGTTATTTTGCACATTATTTTATTCTAGGGGATAATGTAGGCCTAATTAGCTAAATCGAACTCATTAGAAGTGTATAAATACAAGTGACGTGAATTCATTTTAGCATCATCACTTGGATTGGACTTGTATCTCTCTTGAGAACTTCGCTATCCTTCTTGAAGGACGAATTTTGGAGCATGGAATGAATTTTGATGTTTGGATTATTTTCTCGTCTTAGAGCTTCTTGATTGGCAAATTCTTGATGGTTGGATATACTCTTAATACATGTATGTGCAATTTAATGCTATTTTCTTTTCTATTTTATCATACACATTGTTGTTGGGATTTCGCTATACTAGGGCTAATTTATTGCATCCATTTATGCGAAGTTGTGGAAATTCAGTTTCTAGATAGTGATGCTTCATGTATGGGCCATGTATTATGAATGAATGTTCCTAGAGATGCTTCTTCATTGAAATTCATCTTGATAAGCCATCAATTTTGCAAAATGAAGTATAAATTTCTTGAAGTTGCTTTTGTTGCTGCCCTAATGTTATGCGAAGTTGTCTTTGAGGCCTCCTTGACATAGAAAATTCAATGTCCATAGTCATAATTACTCGACTCCAAATCTCCCCAAAGGATTAGGCACTGGTCCACCATAAGGTGATCACCTTAAACCTTATTTCTTCTCCTCCCTCTTCTTTTCTAGGTCTCGCGCATTAGGTCACCTAGGGCATCACTTATCTCACAATCTAGCCATCCAAAGAGTTCAATTTTTGGTCCACAACTACATTGGAGTTTGCTCTAGAGGCCCTCCAAATTTCAAGCAAATTTGACGGTGGGATCTCAAGATATTGCAAGCCCTAGCTCGGGGACCATTCCTTGCCCTAGGTTTCCCTTGGCTAGAAACCTCACTGGGATCATTGCATTACCTTTCATTGAAAATTCCTGCCTTGATCCCCTTCTCCTCCCTAATTAGGTCAAGCCCATCATTGGTTGCTCAACCCCATTCCCTTGACCTAACCTCAGGTCTGCTTAGTCCCATGTGGTCCCACAACTTATTGAAGCCAATTTCACAAAGACCACTTGGAAGCCAGGTTTCTTACAAGGATTTTAGGAGATAAGAATCTTCTTGACAAGTCATATACTCAAACCCTAGCCCTAGAATTCCTTTAATCCCTTCCTAAAGAGCCTTTTATCTTGCTTTCAATGCAAGCAAGCCGTATATCTGAGCCTCTCTTGTGAATAGGCTTTCAGTATCACCTCTCATCCTATCATTGATCCATTCAATTTCGTGATCCTTATTATTACAGGTCTCCTCCCATCGGTGAATGTTCGTAAAGAGTAGGGAGCCTTAGCCGATGTGACAATGGGCTATTGCTCCATTGCTACCCTTGACCTAGTGATAGCCCTTCAAGGATTCCCTTTTAGGACCCCTGCTAGTTTGAGAGGTAACATGCCAAATAAACACTTGCAAACTTGTAAACTAGGGTAAGGGTGCAAATCATTAATTTTCTACAAATATCATGTCATGCATTAGCCGACATCAACACTCCACAAACCCTCAAGATAGAGGAATATATCAATAAAAAAAGATAGCAATATTGATTGATTTTGCAGTACCCATAACTTCAAATTACAAATCAACAAAACTTGTCAATGGTTTCATATATCCAGCACCAGACTTTGAAGTAATGATTGTAAATGGAGGTACCATAACTTTTTCAGGGAAGTGCCATAGTATTAAGCTCAATATGGGGGACTATTCATTGGATAGTCCCATGATTGTAATACAAGCAGGTGGTATTGATGTTATATTAGGGGTCTAATAGTAACAATCAATGGGAATAGTGACCTTTAATTTTCAAGATCTCTTCATAAGATTTACCTTAGAAGGAAAAGAAATAGAGCTTATAGGTATCCAAGGGAAACCCTCTAAAGTGATAAGCTCTAATGGAATGACAAAACTACTCAAGTAGGGGCACCAAGGTGTAATTGCACAATTGTGTTCACTAGATGTTCAAATGTCAATATCATCTATGTGATGGGATCTCCGTAAAGTTATCAACAATCATTCCAAGGTATTTGCAGCCTAAGGGTCTTCCACCTGTTGGAGATCATGACTATGCTATTCATTTGCACCCTGCAAGTGTATCGGAGAGAAATGAAGAAAAGGCATACTAGAAGCACAAACAATCCTTGAAACAAGGACTAAGGAGCCAAGTAATCCAACAATTGTGGAGTACCTCATCAAACAGAAGAACCTACTGCTGCAAGAGGTGAAATGGGAAGATGACTTATTCATGTGGAATCATTGGTTGTTAGTCAATTGTTGAGGACAATACTTCTTTGAAGACAAGCGGCATGTTAAGCCATATATATTAAGCCCTAAATATTGAGTGATTACATTTTTATTGTTGTATTGTTATGGGGGCTAGAACCTTCCATGGTCCCATTTTATTAAAAGTATACCCTTTCTCTCTCTCACACACACGCACACACCAAGGAGACCTAGTATTAGGATCATCAAATCTTGTCTTGTACATTGTATTTATTGTAAAAGGAGGTTTCCCCCTCGAAGAGACTGTAATTATTGGTTTCTTATCATTTTTAAGGTGCATGGTTCATAACATCTAGGAAGTTGGTATGAGTTCTCCAAAGAAGGCTTAGGTAGATAAAATAAAGGACCAAATATGGGAGCTCAAAGACATGTAGTAGCGATATGACACCCCTTGCAACATTTAGAAAGTTATGTGAAGCAAAAATTGAAGATAAAGATCAAAACAAGAAGTAATGGGTGTGCTGAGCTGGTTTTTTGTCTCCACTTGCTCTCTGTCTCCGTTAATGACTCTCTATAGGCTTGTAACCTGGCTATATGCAAAGACTTCTGAAGTTTTTGTATGTATGATCAGCCCTGTATTACTAAAAAGGGATGTTCTTATATGGTACTGATGTAGGCAGTTTAGACAGGTGCCACAGTACAACCATATTTGCCATCATAGCATGATGTCTAGGAGTTCCTATCTGGGAGATGAAAGCTTTATTTTATTGATAAAATATATCTATGTATATATAAAGAAATACTTCACCTGCTCAAATGTCTGTGACAATAATGCTTTCAAACCCTTTTTCTGCTTTTTTGGCTTCATTGGTGGCACCAAACATGCATTGAAAGCTCCAGGCAAAGATTGGAATCGAGACCTTAGCATACCCAATGTTCGTATCTGAGAATGAAAGCCACAAGCAGAATACAGAGCAGCAAGAAAATCAGGCATGCGGCTAACAGAAAGAATGAAGTGCATGCTCAAAACTTGAAATGATGTGTGTCCTCTTAATAAGTTACTGCAATGATTAAAATTTAGATGAAAGACTAACATGACTTTAGAAAAGAATCACACCTCGCCAAGATGGCGAATGGCACCATAGATGCCTCCAAATATAGTTGAGAAGATGGCATACCAAATTTGTGTGTCCATGAAATAGACCTAAAGATAAATAAATAATTAGCGTAGGTACAAAGCCCAATGCAGAAAATTGGTATTTCACATACACAGCAAATATTTCAACAATTTAGCACCATAAACAACATAATTTTGACACTTGATTTCTGTGCTCACAAGAATTATTGGAGACCATATAGAAATCACCACCCCAATGTTCTTTCTTACTGCAACATGGATGAAAGCCACATTAGCAAAATCTATTTATGCGAAAGTGGATCTTATACAGGACTTCTAAGCAAACTGCATAAGTATTCTCACCTCGTGGGAAAAGCTCATGCCATTCATAATTGCCAATACTCATCCGCATGATCACCTTTGTGGGCTTAACCAGCGGCCTTATCTGAAAGAATATATATTATGAATTTCAACCCACTGACACTTAATGATCTGATTGAAAATTGGGTATAGAAAATTTAATTATTTTAAATAATTTATTCGTGGTATAGTTCGACTTGTACTATTATACTTCAATTTAACCCTTGCATCTTTCTTTCCCAATATTTAGATGAATATTTTTTCCTACGTAACCTTTCTGCTCAAATTGTATACAGAACCATTTTCTTCAAAGCAAAATCTGCTCAAATAGAAGATGATTTATTACCTCAATGTAGTAGCTAAAAGCAAACTTGCTTATAAGAAGTAGAATCCAAAACATCGTGTACCTGGAGATCTACCAAATAAGCTATCAAAAAGATATGAACATGAAACATAAATATAAAAAGCAATCTTAAAAATCTCATCTCAACCACGATATTTCTAAAATTCAAATACAGTTTGCAATAAGATCATAATGAAACTAACATGAAAAGAGAGGACAAATCCTCATGCATTCCCCGTCCAACGTACAGGCGTGGCTGCAAATGACCAGAGATAGATTTGTTTGAGTATATACCAGATAGTGCTATTACAGTAATGGAACTTGCATTAAATTTAACAAATAAGGTGACTTATCAACCAAGCTGCACTGAGGATTCAGATATTAACACTGTACTAGGACAACTGGTACTTTAAATTTGCATGCTATCATATTCGACATAGGAATCTGTTTCTCAAAGACCAAAGGAGTTGTTTTCCCAGGTTTAAAACAATCTGCAAAATAGAATATTGAAGAGCTAAATAACTTTCAGTAAGATGTTAATATTCGAGATACAGTTTTATAACATGCGCACCTGTTGCCACCATGTCAGAATAGTACAAATGCGCCAGCTTGACCTTTCAATACACCGCTTCAGCATGGGAAACATGAAGAAAATCACCGCAAGCGCATTAGGCAACAAATATGTTACAACGGCTAAAATATACAAGGAAGGGAAATTCCACCCGCTAGCCCAGTTCTGGAAAGTTTTCACAAGACCAGTAGGATTCTCCCAGGTATGGACATAACAAGCTGGAAGAATGATGACCCACGCAGCAGCAACCACAGCCTTCAATATATACCTCAGAATCTGTTCAAATTTCATAGATTTTCTTGCATTCCAGCCAAAGATTATATCAAGAATCACTGCAAAAGCAAAAATTTATTAATTTAGAATTAGTGTGCAAGCTGTACAAGGTTAAAGTATTGTTAAGTCACTTTTAGATGTTGGAAAATCAAGTATAATGAAAATGATGCTTGACTCTCCTTCTTGATAATTACTAGTGAATGTTAATGTTACTCTTATTATTTATAATGTCTACTTCATCAAGCAATTATACGACTGTGCAAAACATAAATATCACAAGAAATCAAGAGACACCAAGATTTAGGCTCCAGCCAGGGCAAAACACCACAAGGGGGAAAAACCAACAGTCCTCTTCTTACAGAATCAAGTAAAAATGAGATGTCCAATACCAAGACCAATAACTGTCAAAGATTCCAAGTCAGCCCTCCTCTCAATCTTCTCCAACAGGTCAAAGCCAACAGAACTCAAAGGAGGTCAAATCTTCTGCAAACTGGTCAAAAATCTTCAGAGCTTTCAGTCCTGCTACAGAGGTTGAATTACAGTCCTGTGACAAACTTTAGAAAATTTCAGAATCTCGCACGTGTGACAGAGACAAGGCAGAAAAATTGGTCTTTTCTTTTTTCTTTGATTTTTCCTTTTCTCTGAATTTCGCTTGTTTTCTTCTTTCTTTGGTGCAGAGATCGATGTTTGATGTGTGTACCAGTGTTGCGAACATCTCGATACATCCCGATTTTATTTAGAAATCACGTTTTTTTGGCCTAGCCAATGTTTGCCGATTTTTAAAGATATTTTTATGGTATCTTGATTTTGCCAATGTTTGCCAATTTTTACCGATATTTTCCCGATTTTTACGATTTTTTGGCTTTCCAGACCCTTGCCGATTTTATCCCAATGCCGATGTTTGCAACATTGGTGTGTACTTCATTGTCTCGCAAGTGATGGAATAGCTGTCCTTTATATAGCTGTTCAGACTCCAGAGGGGTTATAAACAGCCACACTGGCCGACTCGACAAGGAGGGCCGACTTGGACCTTTGACTGACTCTTTTTGACTAAAATAAAAATCCTTCATCTTTTTCTTTCAAATGTCAAATATGGCAAGATTCAAATACAAATTTCTTTGACCCTTTTTGACTTTTTGAGCATGAAGAACATGCTTGACCAAAAATAAAATGATAACAATAAATTTATGAAAATTATATTACATTATGGGGGAGGCTGGAGCGGGAGGGATCCTTTATGCTCCCGATGGAAAAATAGTGCATCAATTCACTTGGGGTATCGGAAGAGCAACCAACAACGTTGCTGAGTTCTTGGCCTTGTGGAAAGGCCTTGAAATTGCATTGGAACTAAAAAATAACAAATCATAATATATTCAGGAATTCAATGTTGGTAATTGGATAATTTACAAAGGCTAAGGCAACCATCACAAAAGATTCTGCGCCCACCAATTAAAGAATACTTTCCCTATTGTCCAAGTTGGAAGGTGTGAATATTTTTCATATCCTCCAGCATCTAAATTCAGAGGCTGACACATTAGCAGAGAAAGGATCTTTGATGATCCAAGGAGAAATTAGCCTTAATAAAAGGAGGTGCTTCATCCCAATTCCTTAAAATGTTAAGTCCCAACCCTATGGTTCTCCGACATATCAAACGCATGGTGTCAAAGGTTCCCGACGAGGTGGGCCACCAGGATCCTCCCTCCCGGAGTTTTCCCCTCCCTCCTCGTCCTCAAAATTGCAGCAAGGTTAACAAGTGTTTAATGTTGAGGTACAGGTGGACACATCTAAAAACTCTCCTCTATAACTATGGTCGTTTCCTCTTAATGGAGAATCTCTCAGATTATGCACAAATCTGACGCAATAAGGATGCCAAGGCTCATTCGCAGAGGAAGAAATTAATTCACCTTAATCAGATTGCCCCTCAAGTGCAGTCCTACAATGTTAGTGGTTCTGCAATGAAGAATATTGTCTTTTCAATGCAGAGTGGCTCGTGCCAGGCTTTGAACCGTCTCATTATATCAATGCTCTCGGCCTCCCACCCCCTTGTTGGAAATTGTTTGAAGATCTCAGTGGTCTGTACAGTCAATCTTTAGTCAACCGTTTGGTTAGTTCTCGTTTTCATTTCACGATGGCGAACTCTCAAGATTTTGGGGAACTCGCAGAAGTGATTGAGAGGATGGTTAACGTTTCCCAAGCATTGCAAGCCTCAATTAGCAGGCTCGAGGATATGGTGGAATGGCAGAGAAGTTCTTATCAAATGTTCATGGAGGAAAATATGCTCATGCACCGTGTGGAAACGAAGGACACCTTGGATGATATATGTTGGAAAATGTAACTATGTTCGGTCTTCATTAATGTACTTGAGTCATCATTTAATGTACTTGTCAAAAGAATAAAGAAATAATTTTTATTATTATTATTCTGACTTATTAAAGCATGGGTTTCAATCTTGGGCCACCATGTTTTAGGTCAAAGTCCCCATTGAGGACTTCTAGGATTTATTCCGAGTCAATAGAATCATTACACTTTTAAAGAGACCTTTCTTGGGCTTTTGAATCATGTAAAAAGGTTAAGTATTGAGTCAAATATGATTTATGTAACCTCCACACCATGTCGGCCTGGAAGTGTTGAAGAAAATGTAACTAGGTTCGGTCTTCATAAATGTAATTTTGATCTTTGTACTTGTAAAAAAAAAGAAATATTATTTTTGTAAATTGTAAAAATGAGTTTCTTGCTAATTTAATAGGTCAAGCACATGTTTGAGTGCTTCTAGGAAAGTCAAAGAGTCAATGTAGTTGTTGAAAACCCATGTGGGCATGTTACACTATGTAAACATATGTATTAGAGTCAAATAAATATGTCAAAGAAGATCCTCCAAAGCAAAGACAAGTCTCCTCTTCAAGTCGGCTCAGGAAATGAATTTTGATGCACAAATGTCAAGTCGGCCTCCTCAGGTGATCAAGTCAGCCTAAAAGGAGGCACAGACTCCTATATATAGAGCAATACGACCTCACCATTAGATCATCAAGTGATCTCTGAAATCAGCAAAGAGAAGAGGCAAGAAAGAGGTGCAAAAAAGAGCAAGAAAAGTACTTCTAGGGCAGCAAAGAAGAGAGGAAAGAAATCCGAAGTTTTGGGACTATTTTTGGGCTCCTCTCTGTCACACACGCAAAGGAAAAGAAGGACATTCTGCTGCTGCTGCAACAAGTCAGATATTGCAGTCCTCCAAGAAGTTTCAGTTGGGCTAAAAGAGGTCTTAAATAGGCCTCCATATCAAGCGAAGTGGGTCCCATCTCAAGCAAAGGAAAGGAGCAAGCTAGAAGGGCAATCTTGTGCCCTAGATCAGCCACACGTGCAAAGAAAACAAAGTAGCAGTAAGGGTTAAGAGGATCAACCTCTAACCTCAAGGACATACCTCAAGAAAGGCCTCATTCTCTAGCCTAAGTATCAAGGAGAAATAAAACTGCCAAGCAAGGTAGAGAAGGAAAGAAGGACACCAAAGAAGAGGTCTCTAAGGAGACCTAGGGTTTCTACGGTTGCTGGAAAAAGAGTTGCCAGTTGCCGAAAGAAGTGTGAAGGAAGTGATCAAGGTGCAACCCAGAAGAAGGCATCAATTGAAGGACAAAGAAAGAAACACTATGTCTTGTGCTTGGAGGATCAACCGGTCAAGGGTCTAGGGTTTGGCATTTTTCAATTGAAGCTTCAATAAGAGAAATTTGCAGAACGGTGTTCCTCTCTAGGAGAGAAAGGTTTTGCCTTGGCTAAGAGCCAACATCTTGTGTTCTTGTCACTTTTGTTTTGGTAACTGTTTGATGAAGTAAGAAGAGCACACACTAATAATAATAAGAGAAGATTGTGCTAATAAGAAAAGTAAAAGTACTTCAGAAATTGTTATCATTGTCAGAAGAATCTCACTATAACCTAAATGCCCTAGATTCTTCAACATGGTATCAGAGCTAAGGTGACACATCAAGGAACGGCATCTCAAGAGCACATAGAAGATTGAAGCATTAAGAACAAGAAGCAAAGGCACACAAAGGTTGAAGCATCAGATCTACTAGCAAGAGTTCCAAATCCATCAAAAGACAAGAAGAATTACTATCTTCTCTCCTAGATCGATCAAAAGGGACTATCATTCTGGGAACAAAAGAAAGCCTTCCATCTAAAAGTATCATCAAGAAAGTTCATCCAAGAAGGGCTTACATCAAACACTCATCATCTTCGAAGGAAGGTACTCAAATCCAGGCCCATCATTGAAGATCTCCAGATCTACACATTGAGAAGTTTTCATCAACAAGCAAATCTATCACAAGGCACCTTGAAGGAAGCATCTTGAAGAACTCCAAGATCCAAGAAGTTGAGACTTCATTCATCAAGGAAGTAGCAAGATCTCCTCATCACTAACACTCTCAAGTAAGTATTTTTATGTCCTCTTCTGAAAATATCAAAATGTCTTTTTGCAAGGAAAGCAACAAATTGGTTGGGACTGCTAATTTCCTTGCATGGAAAAAGAGGATTGATCTACTTCTCAAAGAAAATGAACTTCTGGACTACATCAAAGGGAGTGTCATTGTTCCTGCTAAGGAACAAACTCAAGCCCTAGCAAAGTATAATAAGGATGAAACAAGGACTCAAAGGATTCTGATAGAATCCATCAAGGACCCTCTCATTCCTTATGTTTCCAAACTTGAAAAATCTAAAGAAATATATGATAAGTTGGTGGAGCTATTCTCAGTTAGTACAACTAGAGAAGTGACATCGTTGTGTAATGAACTCTATAAAATGAAGATATCCAAGGAAGAAGGAATAGCTCCCTACTTCATGAAGGTCTCTGAGATGAGAGACCGGCAGCAAGAACTAGGAGAAGTTATGTCAGACAGAGAGATGACAACTGTAGTGCTCAACGGATTACCTGAGGAATGGGATAACTTCACATCAAGTATATATGCCAAGGAAGCCACCTCGTTGAATGAACTTTGGTCTCTATGCAAGATTGAGAAAACTAGACTCAAAGCCAAAGATGATGTGGGATCAAAAGAGTAGGCATTTGCTGCTATGGCCAAGAGAAAAGGGAAATTTGGCAAATTTGGTCCACAGAGAAAGCATAAAAGAGATATGTCCAAAGTCCAATGCTTTGGCTACCAAGAGTATGGACACTATAAGAGGGATCGTCCCAAGCTTAAGAAGGAAAACAATAAGAGGAAACAAGAAGAAGCTCACATTACCCAAGAAGTGAAAGAAGAAGATAAGAAGCAGAAGAAGGAGGACCCTCCAGATCTCTACTATGATTGAAATCAACTTCTTCACATAAGTCTTCTTTAAAGTTTTGGGTATCATAGGAACATGTAGCAGTAGGATAGAATGCATAATTTATGAGAATGGCATCTTCAAGAATATAGGAGCATTATGTAGAGATAGCTCAAATAAAGATATTCATGTAGGAAGGAAGTGAAAGAAGATAAGAAGCAGAAGAAGGAGAACCCTCCAGATATTTACTATGATTGAAATCAACTTCTTCACATAAGTCTTCTTTAAAGTTTTGGGTATCATAGGAAAATGTAGCAATAGGATAGAATGCATAATTTATGAGAATGGCATCTTCAAGAATATAGGAGCATTATGTAGAGATAGCTCAAATAAATATATTCATGTAGGAAAGATGTAGCCATTGGATAACCTCATCAAGGCATAAAGGAATGATCATGATCAAGAAGAATCACCTTGGAAGGCCAGTATAATCAGCAGAAAGGAGCATTTGAAGGATGAGGATGACTAGGATCCTCCGATGGAATCTTCAATAGAAGGTTCATAACCTTCAGGAAAAGCAGATGTCTCAATAGGAATTCCAATTATGGGGATTCAAGAAAGGATGATATTCAAGCAAGGAAAGATGTAGCAAAGAAAAGGGGATTGAGGTAATCTCAATCTAGGAAGTTGTCAAAGGAAGTTGAGATGATCAAGGAAAGAACTAAGATGAGGAATGTATGCATCTATGTTTTCAGTGAGTTCATGTCATCATCTGTGTTAATGAGCATGGGGAATTTATCTGGAAGCATGATCAAGAAGAAAAGGATAGATCTCTTTCATTGAAAATGTGCATGAAGGCATGGTTCACACACTGATGAAGGTCAATATGAGAAATGTCCTCATATGGAGTATGAGGAGGTTGACTAAGAAACCTATGAAGAAGCACATAAGAAAAGAGATCAGGGATAAAAAGGACACCATGGACACTAGGAATCAACATTCGACAGATTTGTTGAAGGCATCTCCCGGAAGAAGGCACAAGAATTCTAACTAAGGAAGAAAAAGATCAAAGGACCCTTGACACCTAGAAAGGCCTTGGAGATGTGAAAATGTCGAACGTTGATGATTCAAGCCAACAAGATGTCATGATGGAAAGCCATCTCGTAAGGTACTATTTGATTTAATGTTATGCTTTGATTTCTTGAACAATATCTGGATAGGTTCATGCAGGGCTATTGCAACAAGGGTTGTAAGTACAAGTACAACTAGCATTCATGTGGTGGATGGAAATTCCTCAAAAAAAACATGATGAAGAAGAAGTAGCTATATGACGAAGGTTCTAGATATGTATCAAGAAGACCACTTTCCATGAAGAAAGGAATGACATGACCAACCAAGAAGGAAAGAGATCGATGGTTGATGCCCTACAAGGAAGAAGCTTGAATGAACTTCATGACATCAAGGAAAGAAATTGATCAAGTAGCTAAAGGACCCACAAGAAGAAGTTTCGGATGTATAGGAGAGTCCCTAGTTAAGAGGGAGCTATGACAAGCCCCTGATTGAGAGGGAGCTTGGGCAAGTTCCTAGTCAGAGGGAGCTTGGGTATATTCCTTCACAGGAATGGGCATATCTTCCCTAGTTGAGAGGGAGAGATAGACACAACATTCTTGTCTTCACTTGGGAAGAAAGAATGGAGGATTGGATAATCATCTGGAATCTAATGCTCTTTGAGGATGTGTAGGGCATCCAAGATAAGAGTAGGTAGGAGGACCGATATTCTTTGAGGATTGGGAACCCAAGATAAGAATAGTCCTAGAAGGTCATACTCAGTGAAAACCCAGGTGGGTATGTACCTTGAGAGACAATGATGGAGGTGTCTATAGTCATTGGTCTCGCCAACATTGTGCTCTGATCTATTAGGAGATAGAGTTGTCAGTCAAGGCCTTGTTGTGGAAACAATGTTGGTTACTCTGATGCTAGAATAGAGGGATTGCCAATCTGATTTCTCTTATGTGAATTCTTTAGATTGAAAATGGCCAAACACCTTGTAATGATTTATGAATACCTCTCTAGTTAAGAGGGAGTGTTGAAGAAAGTGTAACTAGGTTCGGTCTTCATAAATGTAATTTTGATCTTTGTACTTGTAAAAGAAAAGAAATATTATTTTTGTAAATTGTAAAAATGAGTTTCTTGCTCATTTAATAGGTCAAGCACATGTTTGAGTGCTTCTAGGAAAGTCAAAGAGTCAATGTAATTGTTGAAGACCCATGTGGGCATGTTACACTATGTAAACATATGTATTAGAGTCAAAGAAATATGTCAAAGAAGATCCTCCAAAGCAAAGACAAGTCTCCTCTTCAAGTCGGCTCAAGAAATGAATTTTTATGCACAAATGTCAAGTCGGCCTCCCCAGGTGATCAAGTCAGCCTAAAAGGAGGGACAGACTCTTATATATGGTGCAGTATGACCTCACCATTAGATCATCAAGTGATCTCTGAAATCAGCAAAGAGAAGAGGCAAGAAAGAGGTGCGAGAAAGAGCAAGAAAAGTACTTCTCGGGCAGCAAAGAAGAGAGGAAATAAATATGAAGTTTTGGGACTATTTTTGGGCTCCTCTCTGTCACATGTGCGAAGGAAAAGAAGGACATTCTGCTGCTGCAACAAATCAGAAATTGCAGTCCTCCAAGAAGTTTCGGTTGGGCTAAAAAGAGGTCTCAAATAGGCCTCCATATCAAGTGAAGTCGGTCCCATCTCAAGCGAAGCAAAGGAGCAAGCTAGAAGGGCAATCTTGTGCCCTAGATCAACGACACGTGCAAAGAAAAACAGAGCAGCAGTGAGGGTTAAGAGGATCAGCCTATAACCTCAAGGACATACCTCAATAAAGGCCTCATTCTCTAGCCTAAGTATCAAGGAGAAAGAAAATTGCCAAGCGAGGGAGAGAAGGAAAGACAAAGGAGAGATCTCTAAGGAGACCTAGGGTTTCTATAGTTGCCGGTAAAAGAGCTGCCGGTTGCCGGAAAAAGAGCTGCCAGTTGCCGAAAGAAGTGTGAAGGAAGAGATCAAGGTGCAACCCAGAATAAGGTATCAATTGAAGGACAAAGAAAGAAAGACTGTGTCTTGTGCTTGGAAGATCAACCGGTCAAGGGTCTAGGGTTTGGCATTTGTCAATTGAAGCTTCAATAAGAGAAATTTGCAAAAGGATGTTCCTCTCTATGAGAGAGAGGTTTTTCCCTAGCTGAGAGCCAACATCTTATGTTCTTGTCTCTTTTGTTTTGGTAATTGTTTGATGAAGTAAGAACACACACTAATAATAATAAGAGAAGATTGTGCTAATAAGAAAAGTAAAAGTACTTCACAAATTGTTATCATTGTCAGATGAATCTCACTATAACCTAGATGCCCTAGATTCTTCAACAAGTAGAAGATCAAGTCAGTATAAGGACCCTATTCGACCCACAGGAAGCCTATAAAAGGAAGCTCATCGAATTCATTTCGAGCATCATTCTCACACACAAGTTCAAAATCTCTTGTAGCTGGGAAAAAGTGCAAAGTTCTCTTGTAGTTGGGTAAGACTAAGAAGTCTGTTGCCGGGAAGCCGAAATGAATGCAAGTTTGGGGAAGTCTAAGGAGAAAGGAAAATTTGAAATTTTGGTGCCTCTCTCTCTCTTTGTTTCGTGGTCTGGATTGGGAGATCAAAGTCTCCTACGTTTCGTTGTTGCCAAGAAGCTACCTATTGCGGAAGCTGCTGCCTAGTCGAAGTCGCTAGAAAGGGTCGAAGACCTGGGAGGCTCACTTGGTGGGGAGGGAAAGTCTGGCCTTGGTCTAGGGTGAAGAGTCTCAAAGAATACTATAGAAAGGAAGAATTATCTTGACTGGGTTTTCCCCTCGAGGGTGGTTTTGCCCTAGCATGTGCCTATATCTTGTGTCACTTGTTTTGTTATCTTTAGACACATAATATGGCAATTGCTTGATGAAATATAAGATAATAAAGAGGTAAAAGAAGCCAATGCACTCACATGTAATTATCAAGAAAGGAGAATCAAACCTTAGTATAATTACTTGGATTTTCCAACATGGTATCAGAGCCAAGGTCAGGAAGAGTCAAAGATCACTTTGTTGGCATGGATTCTCCCTCTATGATGAACTACATAAGAATGGGTTTCAACACATCTGGATCAAAAAGGTCATCTACTACTTGTTCAACAAGGTCAAGAGTCAAGGATTCTTGGCTGCTCTTATAGGTTCTCTTACTGATGACTATGCTATTAGAGGCCTAGGATCAACATCGTTGAAACTGGATAATGGATAAAAGCTACATTCTATATGTTCCAAGTTTGAAAATGAATTTGATTTTTATTATTTATAAGATAAAAGGTAAAAAATTGTTTTTGTTGATGGAAAAGTATTGGTTTGGGAAAAAGACGTTATTATTGATAATGTTACGGTTATTGGAGTTTGTGAAAGTAGTCAAACTAGGTCTAAAGAGATATTAGACCTCATCCATTCTGATGTGTGTGGGCCCATGTCTGGCAAATCACTTGGAGGTCATCGCTAATATGTAGCATTCATTGATGACCATTCTAGAAAAGACATGGCTCTACCTCCTCAAGACAGAGATGAAGTATTTGATAAGTTCAAGGAGTTTAGGTTTGAAGTGGAAACCCTAACCAAAAGAAAGATAAAAACTTTGAGGTCTGACAATGGTGGGAAATACACTTCTAGGGAATTGATTGCATATTGTAATGAAGCTGATATTAAGAGGGAGCTCATTGTTCGTTATTATCCCGAACAAAATGGATTGGCCGAATGGAAGAATAGGTCAATTCGAGAAGGCATTCAAACTATGCTCCTTAATCAAGATCTACCAAGTTTCTTATGGGAGGAAGCAGCGATGACAGTCGTATACATTCAAAATAGGAGTCCTCATAAGAGTCTTGATGATACAACACCCGAAGAAGTATTCACAGGAAAAAAGTCGAGTGTGGATCACCTCTGAATCTTTGGAAGTCCAACATATATTCATGTTGCATAAGACATCTGCTATATTCTCAAGAAGTATGAAGGAGAACCTCTCAGGACAAGGTAGGTCAAGGAACAAAGGTATGCTTTAAATACAATGACTTCTTTATATAGAAAGGATTATTCATTTGATAGTCCATTACTAACATTGTTATGCCTATCTATATTGAATCATAATGATTTTTGTTTTTGGGTGATTCATCTCTTGATAAATCTACCCACACCCTCTCATATTCTGAAT
Organism: Pinus tabuliformis; assembly: GCA_031772625.1. NCBI lineage: Eukaryota > Viridiplantae > Streptophyta > Pinopsida > Pinales > Pinaceae > Pinus > Pinus tabuliformis. Next base: position 298,960,322 of record CM062813.1, read on the forward strand.
AGATTTTGTAGAACACTAGACAGGTTCTGGAAAACCCTAACCGAAGGGTATGCTAATGTGAATGTATGAAACCTTAAATTGCATAGGGATACTGTGAAATGCCATTTGAAGTCTGATGATGTCATGTTTGGGATTTTGGTATGATCAGGAAAACCTAACTTGTTATGGTTGAATGATAAGGTCTAAAATCCTAAACTTTTGAAATATTGGTAATGTTGGGTTTGCTATGTTTCCACATTGAAACCCTAGCTCATTAGGGTTTGGTGGAATGTGTGAACAAGACCCTTATACTATCTTAAAAATGATTTCCTTGGTGTGTGTGTGTTTGTCTGATCAAACCCTAGTCAAATCAAGTTTGAATGTCTAGCTCTTATTTGATATTTTTTATGAAGTTGGGTTTGACTAACACATGATATGGAATGTATTTGCATGATGATGAAATCTAGGCACATATAGATATATCCTTTTGATTGAAACCCTAGCTTGGTCTACGTTAGATGTATTAATGTTGTCAAACATATGATATGCTTATGCATGGTTATGAATTCCTAGATTTGTGTGTTGACCTAGTTATTGATGGGCATAAGTCTTGGGATTTAATGGAAATCCTTGTTTGAGATTCTAGGATGATGATATTTGGAAATCTAGGGTTCTATAGCTAAACCCTAGTGAAGTTAAATTGTCTAGTATGTGTGATATAACAATCTGGAATCTATTAAATGATTGTTGAAAATGAAAATCTAAATTTTTGCAGTTAAAATCCTAGTAGTAAAATTGTGTAGTGTGAAATGTAACAATCTAAGATCTATGTATTTAATGATCGTTGAGACTGTGAAAATGGAATTCTAGGGTTTTGGAGTTAAACCTTAGTCAAAGTAAAATCTCTTAAATATGATGATTTGAGATTTGTGATAGATTGTTGAAATTTGAGTTTTGGAGGGATTTGATGATTGATCGGAAATCCTGGGTTTGCAACTAACCCTAGTGGACGCTGGTCAAGTTAATGACTAAGCTGTGATTGACTTTGATTGATTCTTTTGTATGAAATCTAGGATTTGTATGAATCCCTAGTGAGAAGTCTAACATATGAATTTTGAAAGGTTATTAGATGCGTTATAGATATATATTTGTGTGCACTGTTTGTAGGGTTTGCTATATGTTGAAGTAAGGTATGTCATACCTTTGGAAGAAACATTGAAACCCTAGATGAAATGGAGTGTTATGAAATAGTCGAGGGTTTATGATAAAGTCCCTAGCAAGATGTTGAAGAGCATATGTCACTTGTTTGTAATTAAGTTTGGGTATCTGATATGTATAAAGTTGAAATGCTTTCGAATTTTTTATGGCTAACATCATGCTTCTATAGATTTGTACTTGCTATCTAAGTTGTGTAGGTACACAATCTTCAATTTGGTGAAGATGCTCGTTGATAAGCATGAGGAGGATGATAGTAACTTTGATGAAATGGTTGGAAGCCACAAAAGATTCTCTAATGACGAAAAGAAAAAGCAGAACTCCCTAAGCTAAGAAGGAGTTTGGATGAAATAGAGGGAATCTCCCTAGGATAAAAGGATGGTTGAGAACATGTATAGGAATGATTAGATCCTCTATGTTTAAGAGGGAGTGGCAGATATGATTCTCTACTTCATGTGTCATGCACTAGACCAGGACTAACAGCCGTAAGTTTTAGTGAAGGCCATGAGTAGGAGAAGGAAATTGAAGAATGCATTTTGCGGTGTTGCTAAAAGAAGGAAAGCAGGATCCGATTGAAGAATATGTTGCTACATATGAAGTAGGAAGAATAATGTATGATTGAGGAATCTTCTATCAAAGATTCGATTGATAGTCCTACTATGGAAAGTTGAGAAGCAACATATGTTGTCTGAAAAACCCCAAAAGCTTGTATTTGAATATGTATATGTGAAAATATTATTGATTGGGGTTGTGTTTGTACAGGTGAATCTCTCGAAGGTTTTGATAGCATGCTAATTACTGATCAGTTTGATCGGGAGAGATTTGTGGTCCATGATTTGCTCGATCAAGGGGTGTTGAGTCTTTGTGAGTGAAGCGTTGCCTAGGAAGACATATGGTCGACACTTTGTGTTGATGTCTGGGTCCGGAAGTTGGAAAGGTGGTGTTGGTTATTGAGCTCTGTTTTGGAAACACACCTGGATTTTTGGGTTGATGGTTAGCAAGTAAGCCTGATGGTACCTAGAGGGGTTGAAAGCTTGAGTCCATCTTATTCCCACTTGGATAGATTTCCCTAGTCAGGAATCTAGTCCATGGCATTGCAGTGCCTAAATTGTTAAGAGACTAATTGGATAGATTTCCCTGGTCAGGAATCTAGTCCATGGCATTGTGGTGCCTAAAGTTCCTCATGGTTCATATAGTTTGAGATCTTCCATTGTATTTGTACATTACGAATACCTCCCTAGTTAAGAGGGAGTGTTGGAAAATGTAACTCTGTTCGGTCTTCATTAACGTACTTGAGTCATGATGTAATGTACTTGTCAAAAGAATAAAGAAAAGAATTTTTATTATTATTATTGTGACTTATTAAAGCATAGGTTTCATGCTTGGGTCACCATGTTTTAGGTCAAAGTCCCCATTGAGGACTTCTAGGATTTATTCTAAGTCACTAGAATCATTGTACTTTTAAAGAGACCCTTCTTGGGCTTTTGAATCATGTAAAAAGGTTAAGTATTGAGTCCAATATGATTTATGTAACTTCCAAACCATGTCGGCCTAGAAGAAGATCAAGTCGGCCTAAGGACCTTATTCGACCCCACATGAAGCCTATAAAAGGAAGCTCATCGAATTCATTTGGAGCATCATTCTCACACACAAGTTCAAAACTCTTGTAACTGGGAAAAAGTGCGAAGTTCTCTTGTATTTGGGTAAGAGTGCAAAGTCTATTGCCGGGAAGCCGAAATGAATGCGAGTTTGGGGAAGTCTAAGGAGAAAGGAAAAATCGAAATTTTGGTGCCTCTCTCTCTCTATTTCGTAGTCTGGATTGGGAGATCGAAGTCTCCTAAGTTTCGTTGTTGCTGGAAGCTATTGCCTAGTCGAAGTTGTTGGAAGGGGTCGAAGATCTGGGAAGCTAACTTGGTGTGGAGGGAAAGTCTGGTCTTGGTCTAGAGTGAAAAGTCTCAAAGAATACTATTGAAAGGAAGAATTTTCTTGACTGGGTTTTCCCCTCGAGGGGGGTTTTGCCTTGGCATTTACCTATATCTTGTGTCACTTGTTTTTTCATCTTCATACACACATAATATGGTAATTGCTTGATGAAAGATAAGATAATAAATAAGTAAAATAACACACTCACAAGTAATTATCAAGAAAGGAGAATCAAACCCTAATATAATTACTTTGATTTTCCAACAATATAGAGGAGGAAACCCTCCTCCTTCTGGACTGGGTTGCTGCTATGAAGGTATCGTCGTCCGCGACAGGTGGCAATTGAAATGGAAATCAGGCACTAGGTTTATTTCTCTCTGGTGGCAAAAGGGCTCGTTGCTCGCGGGGACCGGATGAGGGTGGACACAGTGTCGAGTGACTCCTTTCTAGATTTCAAGATTCTTGGTTTTTTGCGGCCAGTATTCTTCTTCTCCTCGGATATTTAGTATCAATTTTTGTAAATGTATATGGTTGTTGGGGACTTACTATATAATTTACAGTTGTAAATGTTTTTGTATAATCTGGGACAACCTTTCTCAACATGGTAAACTCTTAGTTTACTTTAATATTGATACATATGTTGTAACTAAGATAAATGTAAGGGTTTTGGGCCCTCTCCCGCTTTTTCTTTAATATAAATATATACATCCATTTCTTTATAATAAAAATAAATAAATAAATATATACAACATTATGAAGAATATTCACTAGTTGCATTTTCAATATCAGGAACCACTTGCTAAGATTATTTTCATGCCATGGCCACATATATTCAACCAATATTTATCAAATAATGCAAGTTAAGTGTCATCCAAAAGAGCTTAGCTTTTCAACTAGGCACAATGATCAAAGTGATGCAATCCATCTTATCTTGCAATAGTTGTTGCATCATAGGCCAAGGTGGTTCTCTTGAAGTCTATGATCACTAGGTTAGCTTTCACTGAGCACAATGGATCTGCAATTGTGCTCTCACAAAAAATAGAATGAAAAGATCCAAAATAGTGCTCTCACATACCCGCACCATTGAGGGTCATGTTACAATTGTGAGGGAATGATGCACGGAAACCTAAGTCACTGGATATGGCTACCAATCTCCTAAGATACATTGCATTATGTATCCAGTACTATTACTGGTCTAATATGACATAGATACAACCCATATACGTGTCCATGTGGATACAAGTCTACAACCTGGATACAGTTAGTATCCATATCCAATGCAGTCGTGGCCTATCCCAAGGTTACTTAGGAGCAGGAACGGAAGCAAGAGCGAGGAGATACATTTTCAAAGGCTCCCGGTTTGGGAGTGAATCGGGAGTGAATTTTTATATAATATATATATATATATATATATATATATATATATATATATATATATATATATATTTTATGCATATATGTCAACAAAAGCACGTAGAATGATGAAGTAGATATAAAAAGCATAAAAACATGGATTAAACCATATAACATCATTCATCTAGAAGTTATAATCATCATCAACCACGTCCACAAGTTAGTAACATACAACATATCGAGTCTCATGATTCATCAATCTTAAAGTTTCAAGCTTTCAAAATTCGATATATAACATTTATCATCATTGATCATAAAAGTTGTAACTTGTAACCATTACCATTACCAAGTAACCAAACGATAGCAAAGAATATCTAACATGAAATGAAATGTTTCAACTTTCAACTTTCATGAACCATCATATTCATAATTCATTACCAATGAGTTATAAATGCCAATTTCAAACTTCAAACTTAAATTGTCATATATTGTTTACAAAAAATACCATAATCAATATGAAAGAGTCAATAGTTATAAAAAGTACTAGAAACTAGAAAAGACAAGTAAATATATTATCTACTGCTTGACCCTCTTGCCATGAGAAATTTATAATTTCTTGTCTCGTGCTTTATAGAGAGCCCCCTCTTGCATAGTCTAACAACCTTGGTGCTCCTAATTAAATACAAGTTTCATACCTTAGTACCCTAGGTGCTCTTGATTATTGGGAGCCTCCTCCGCATAGAGGGCTTGGTGCTCTTGATTAAATTAAAGTTCCATGCCCTAGTACATGACCAAATCCAATGGAAACATTGCAATCCCCCCAACCCTGAAATCCTGAAAAAATGATAAGTCTATTGGATTTTGAGTGAGATCTAAAATTATACTTTCTGCAACCACTCTCAAACATCCTGATTCATTTCTTGGCAATGTCAAAAATTTAAGTAAAAGGATGAAAATGAAAGATAAAGGAGAATGTCACTTTTACTTTAAGAAATTAACATTACCATGAACTGCATATCAACACTAGGGCCAAATTCTTGTTTCCAATCTTCAATGCTCCCTCTATCACTCCTAAATTGGCAGGGAGCAAAACAAAATTTAAGGAGCGCGCTCCTAGGGTCGCTCCCGCCCGGAGTGCACTTCAGGAGCGGGATCGGGGGGGGGGTGCTGACGCTCCCCCGCAACCCTGGACTATCCCAAGCCATATCCATCAAAATAAAATTAAGAAAACAAAAATATGAAAAAACCTAACTCACTTTATAATTAAGTGTCTGATGCATCTCTTAGAACACAAATAGGATATTCTAACACATAGGAAATAGTTAAGTATAAATTGGTCTAGTTTAGAGTTAGGTAAAGTGTGTTCCTTTACTATGTACATTTGTAACTTACAATCCGACGGTCACGATATGTTCTAGACATGAAGTGATCTGACGGTTCATTCTCTCCTCAGTATTACCAACACTTGATCCATGGCTTAACACCCGATTGGTCCATGATCTCTATTCAAAGAGCATGGAGGGTCCTTTGTAGTGTGGCCGTTCATGAGAGAAACTAATGTAAATTTTCTTTCTTTTATTAATAAATTGCCTGAAGTGGCCACATTGGCTCAAGTTGTGGCCAGTTTCCCTCTTTAAGGGCTTTAACCACGTCAAGAATACTGGTATATTGATCTGTGCTATGTTTGTGAGCAGTGTCCTTTGGTGTTCTATTTGAGGAACTTACCCTGTAAATTCCTACAATCATATGCTTTGTTGAAATTTATTTTGAGAAAAAGTGAGTCTTGACTGAATCCTCTAGTCCATGCCTTTGACTCCCAAGCAGCAATGAAAGTATTCAAGATAAATCTCCCTTGCACAATGGTTCTTTATTTTGGCCTACCAATCTGGGGCAACCCTTCAAATGCGAGGAGCAAGAACCTTCACAGAGGGAAGACCATGAATGGCCCCAGGGCAATGGTAAAAAGTCTCTCCTTTAAAAGATTGATTTTGATCAATCTTATGATGGAATTAAATGGGACTTCATCCTCAACATCTTGGATTGGATTGGTTGGGATTTTGCTCTATGTATCATCAATCTATGGAGACTTTCTTCTCACAATTCCTTGAATGAGTCAATGTGAACAGCGTTCCATCTAACAAGGGTGCCCATTGGCAACATAACTCTGTGTGATTGCAGCCGATGCTCTTTCTTACATTTTGGAAGTGGCAAGAACGCAAGGGAAAATCAAAGGTATCTACTTACTAGATAGTAACCAAATCCTTAATGTCCACTTTGTATATGACTTGGCTCTAATTCCAAAATTGACTCAACATTTGGTGTAGGACATGATGTGACATTTGGATACTTATGTGGAAGATGCTAGGCCAATTGTTAGTGAGAAGAAAATAGAGGTTTTTCTTATTGTGCATGGAAACACCCCAAATTGGTGTTCATTTAGCATTTGTGGATCATCGGTAATTTTGAAAAGATGCTCCTTGCTTGGTCCATCCTTGAGTTGCCACTTGCTAGGGAACCACTATTGTGGATAGAATCTTAGCATCAAGGTATTTGTATTACTCCTCATGTAGTTTTCCTTCTCAATCAGTTTAAAAATCCCTTGAGCATGTCCTTTGGAGCAAATAAAGAGGGAAAAAGGACTTGTTACCCCTCAAGTCAGCAAGGGTACATACAAAAATTGGCAATATTTTATTACTACCATTTTAAGCCCAAGGTCACAAGTCAAAGCATCAAAGCAACTATGTGTGGTTTCGTATTACGTATCCCAAGCCTGTGTCTTGGATAGAAATTAAATGCCCTGCACCCTTAACCCAGTTTACAATTTTGCATGTGTTTGGTTAGGCCCAACCCACATGTTTTGTCATGCTGATATAAATTTCAGATACATTTACTGCAAAAATAAAGAGTGCTTCTACTTTTTTTCACTTTCCTAACCACTGATATTTAATGCAAGCATTTAACACATAAGAGACACTAGTTTTTGGTCAAGCTGACCCCGGAAAAACCCCACAGCCTATTGGGCAAAACTGGTCTTCAAAGGAGGATTCTATTGCTTAAGAAATTATGAATAAGTACATAAAAACACAGTACTTATCTCTCTTTTTTCTATTGCATTAAATGCGCACATTCTAGAAATTTGTGCCCACTCAAATTTCAGAATTCCACAATATTTTTATGCCCAAAAATTCAGCATTTATCCTCTGCTCAGCTCCCCGAAATTTGTGCCTATTATCTGCCTCAAAAACAGCTCTGAAGTCTGCCTCGATTTTCATGCCAAATATTGATTGTGTTGCCTTGAATTTCGTGCCAAAATGCAGTATAAACCCTCCTCGAAATTTGCGCTACTTGTAGCATCTTGCCCCGATATTTGTGCCTCGAATTTTGTGCATGTACAACGCTACTTCCTCCCTCGAATTTCATGCTTGTTGTCCTTGAAATTCGAGGTAAGTGTGGTTGTTGTTCTCCTTGATTTTCATGTTGTTTCCTCCCTGAAATTCATCTTGCAAGTCTCCTAGAAATCTGTGCTACAAGTCTCCTAGGAATTCGAGCCCCTTTCTCCAGCTGCAATCTCTCCTCCCCTCTCTTCTCCTCATGCTCTCTCTCTCTCTCTGTCAAGTATGAAGTGAAGAATGATTTCCCTTTTCCTCTTTTGTCTCCTTGGAAAAGATTGAGTCCCTAAACTTTAATATTAGAAAGAAGTATATGGTACAACACTTCTAAGTAACTTTTCCACCGATGGCATTAATATAACTCATAAATGTCAACAAGACAAAAGTCATTAATGTGCTCACTAGGCTAAAAGGGATAAAAGCTATGTTGCACGGGTTCGCAAACTCGGGGTGGGGTTCTCAAACCCGTCTAGGGTTCTCGTCCCCAAGTACCCGGTTCGGGTACAAGTTCTTCTAAAACGCACCCAAAAGAAACCGAGTTCTCCGAATAAGCACCAAGTTCTTCGTAACCAAAATTTAGGTTCTTTTGTCTAATAGGATGCGTCGAACCCCGACAATGGGTGTGTGGAACAAATTGAGAACAATGGGGTCAACTTTTTTACTGACTTTGTTGTAATTCTTTTCAAGCTCGACCTTTTTACTTCTCTTTCTACAGTTTTGACCTAGAGATGGCCACTGTAGATTCAATGTGTAGGTCGAATGTCATTACTATTGCAGCTATGTTAAGGTCATTACTAGAGTAGCTATGTAGTTGGAGAGTACGTTGACTGAAGTTCTAAGTGATGTTGATGACATGGCTTGAGGAAGCCATTGTTCACTATTTTGAAATTTCCTAGTTCATGCTGGGAGATGCCTTAAGGAAAATTTTGAGTGTAGTATGACAATGGACATATATCATGATTCTTATTAATATGTAAACTCTAATTTGCACTTGATATCAAACTAGAAATTTTGAAATTTCAATGTGAATGTTGAATGTTCAATAATGTGCATGTTTAAATCTTTAAAGTTTAAGGAAAAGAAGAAGAGAAGCAAGATCAAAGTTTTGAATCTCTCTCTCTTACTCGTGTTAGGGTTTCTAAAATAGTTGCTAAACCAAAATTGCAGAAGTTGTTGGAGAAGTCGAAGTTGCAGAAGAAATTGTTGGGAAAGTTGAAGTTGCTAGGAGGTCAAAGTCACTGGAAATTGCTAAGTCGAAGTTGTTGAAAATTGCTAGGTCAAAGTTGTTGGAAGTTGCTAGAAGCTGCTAGGTAGAAGTTGTTGGAAGCTGACTTTGAAAAGAAAAGTTTATCAATAAGGAAAATTGGTTTGGTCTTGTAGGGGTCTTTCACAAGAGTCATAGGTCTTGGAATTCGTCATTTGAACACTCTATAAGAAAAGAAGAATTCTTGTGGGTTTTCCTCTCAAGAGGAGAGGTTTTGGCCCTGGCTTACAGCGTACATTATGTGTCTTCTTGTCTCATTGATCTTCGTTGTTTGGTAGTTGTTTAATGATAAAGAACACAATAATAAAGAAGCTAATAACTACTACATCAAGTTAAGTAAAAGAACATCACACGTAGTTATCAAAGTAAGAGAAATCATTTTATCTAGTTGCCCCTAGATTTATTCAACAAAAGCCACCCTCCGAGACAAGTCGGCCTGCAGATGACAAGTCAGCAAACAAGCTATGAGAAGTAGGTCTATTAGGGCTCTCAAAGAAGCCTATAAATAGTAGGCGCTCGTCCCCATTTGAAACACATTAAAGTCAAGTTCAATTACAAAGAGAAGTCTAATAGCCAGCAAGAAAGAGGAGAATCTAAGGAAGGAAAAGCAAACGATTAAAGAATTGTTTTAGGGTTGAGTCACCCACACATGCGAAGGAACTAAGGCAATATTTTGCTGCAGCTAGAAGAAGATTGCGGTCATCATAAGAAGTTGAGATTTGGGATCATAAAGAGTATGTTTGAAGGCCGAGATACTAAGGAAAGAAGTCCAAGCCAAGCAAAGAAGAAAAGCACCCTAATTCTGCCCTAAACTGTCCACACGTGGAAAATTGTAGGGATTTCAGAAGGATTGAAAAGTACAGGTTTGAAGCAGTGACCGAATTTCTAAAGTGAAGCCGAAATCTGGAGCATTGAAGCTAGTTTGACTAACATTGACTTTGTGAAAGAGAGATTCATCAAGAAGAGGTTTGACTTGGTCTTGGAGGGGTCTTTGTCAAGAGTCATAGGTCTTGGAATTCGTCATCTGAACATTTTATAAGAAGAGAAGAATTCTTGTGAGTTTTCCTCTCAAGAGGAGAGGTTTTGGCTCTGGCTAGCAACCTACATTTTGTGTCCTCTTGTCTTTTTGATCTTCATAATTTGGTAGTTGTTTGATGATAAAAACATAATAATAATCAAGTAAAAGAAGATCACCTAAAGAGAAATCACCTAATCTAGTTGCCCCTAGATTTCTCAACAAAAGAAATTTAATCTGATCCTTTTTATCTCTAAGAAGAGTAAGGAGTTTGAGGACTATAATCTATGTAAGAAGAAGACCGAGTATAGGGCAAGGGTTTATAATGACATCCAAGTCTGAGATCATCTTTGTGGTATACCTGTTGGAAAATGTAACTAGTTTCGGTCTTCATAATTTGTACCATTATGTATTTTAACTAAAAAGCAAAAGAAACAGCAAAATTATTATTATTTTTCTAGACAAGCATGTTCTTCATGCTTCTAGGTTTTTTAGCCAAAGAGTCAAAAATCCTATTTGGACCTATAGTAAAAGTAAAAGAAAAAGAAAAGAATTTTTAAATATGTATTTTTGGGTCAAAAACCCCTCTGGATACCAAGTCGGCCTACTTGTCAAGTCGGCCCTGCCCCAATGGACATGTTTATTCGCACCCCTCTGGACCGGATAAAAAAAGTAAAGATGGAGCTCATTTGGATGCACACACTTGATGGATTGTGATCTGAAATATCGCAAAAAGGATAAAGATGAAGTGGAAGGTCGAATTTTGAAAGAGAGGATTTCTTCTTGAGCTAGAGTTTGTGGGAGTTCTTCCTTGGCACATCTCTTGTTGATGAATCTGTTGGAAAGAAGGAAGGCTTGACTTTGCATCTAGAGGTCAAACTTTTTGGTGGTTATGGGTCTTGGATATCTCATTTGATCTGATTCTATAAGAAGAGAAATTTTTGGGTTTTCCCCTTGGAGGGCTTTTGCCCTGGCTTGGAGCCTATATCTTGTTTTCTTTGTTTTCTTGTGATCTCCATGTTTACGTTTTGATAATTGTTTGATGAAGAATGTCAGACCAGGAGTAACTCCAGATTAGGCAAAAATCTGATTGATATATTTCATTAGGTAGCTATTGTTTATATACATGAATGTGACTAATCAGTTCATCTTCTTGATGACTGTTCACATTCCGGGTTCACCGAACCGCTGAGGATTAGGTGTCAACATTCCCCCCCTTAATCTGAAGAAATGTTGGTGAGTCCAAGCATCGTTCTGAATCTTTCAAGCTTTTCTCTTCCAAGCGCTTTGGTGAAGATGTCTGCAATTTGCTCATTTGTGGAACAATGACGAAGATGAATTGTTTTCGCCTCAACATGATGTCGGATCAGATGATATTTAGTATTGATGTGCTTTGTACGATCATGGAATTTTGGGTTCTTGGCCAACTTTATTGCAGAGGTGTTGTCAATCATGAGTGGAGTTGATTGTACTTGTTTTACCTGCAAATCTTCAAGAATTTTCCTGAGCCACACAATTTCTTTTGTTGCTTCAGTTGTTGCCACGTATTCTGCTTCTGTTGTGGAATCTGCTGGAACTGATTGTTTGCGTGCTCTCCAAGAGACAGCTCCTGATCCAAGACTCATAGCATATCCTGAAGTAGATACTCCAGTTTCTTTGTCTCCATCGAAGTCTGAATCAGAGTATCCAATCAAGCTGAAGTCGTCCACCTGTGTATACTTGATTCCAAGGTCTTGAGTTCCCTTCAAGTACCTTAGAACTCTTTTTGCAGCAGACCAATGTCCCTCACAAGGCTTTTGCATAAACCTGGAGAGGATTCCAACAACAAACGAAATGTCTGGTCTGGTAGTAGTGACGTAGATGAGACTTCCTATAAGCTGTCTATACTTTGTTGCATCCTCAAATTCCTTTCCTTCAATAGATGTGAGCTTTAAGTTTTGTTCCATTGGAGTAGAAAGAGGATTGCACTCTGTCATGCCAAATCTGTTTAACAAATCTCCAATGTATTTATTTTGAGAAAGAAATATGGATTTTGGATGTTGGGTTACTTCAATGCCAAGATAGTAATGAACATAGCCCAAATCAGTCATTTCAAAACTTTTTCCTAATTCTTTCTTTATGGATGCAATATAGCTTTCATTGTTCCCTGTCATTAAAAGATCATCTACATATACCACAAGATATACAACTATTTTGCCAACTTTCTTGACAAATAAAGTTGCATCATCAAAATCAAAATGATTGAAGTTGAGTTTCAGAATATGCTCAGTTAGTTTTTCATACCAGGCTCATGGTGCTTGTTTGAGGCCATACAAGGACTTCACAAGTTTGCATACTTTATGTTCATGTCCTTTCACAGCAAATCCTTCAGGTTGGGACATAAAAACATTCTCTTTTAGATCTCCATTCAAGAATGCAGTTTTTACATCCATTTGATGGACTTTCAAACCGTTCTGAGCAGCTAGTGCAAAGAGTGTCCGGATGGTGGCCCATTTTGCTGTGGGGGCAAAAGTTTCCTCATAATCGACCCCTTCCTTCTGCGCAAAACCTTTTGCCACAAGCCTAGCTTTGTGCTTGTCAAGTGAGCCATCAACTTTGTACTTGTTCTTGTAGACCCACTTACAGCCAATTGATTTGGTTCCAAATGGAGGGTCAACCAGCTTCCAAGTGCCATTCTTTATGAGGGCATCATACTCCTTTTTCATCGCTTCTTTCCATTCATCATGAGAAGCAGCTTCTTTGAAGGAAGTTGGTTCAAAATCTGTAGACAAGTTCAATTCACAGTCATAAGTAACATCCGTATCAATAGGTGAATTAGAGTCATCTACATCACCTCCATTTTGTTGGTCTGAATTTCTGGTTCCTGTTTTTCCAATTTCATCAGGATGAACACTTTCAAGTGTCTTTGTCAGCCACTTTGGGGGACCTTTCTGAGATGGTCCAGGCTGCTCTGTTGATTGAGTTGGGACTGAATCAAGATTGAGTCTCCCAATTCTATCAATTACATCACTTAAAGGATCATCCAGTGTTGGATTTTCATGCAGGGGAGATTGTTCTTCAGAAGAAGATTCCACATGTTGATCTAGTATAGGAATCCCCCCTTCAAGATGTGGAATCTGATTATCAAACTCTTGAAATGATTTCGTTTTTGTGAATCTATCCAAGCGATCAAGTTGCCGCTCAACAACACTGTCAGATTTGGATGATTCAAGAAAAATGACATCTCTAGATACAACAAACTTTTTATTTACATCATCATAGAGACGGTATGCTTTAGAGGTGTTTGAATACCCCAGGAAGATACACTTACGACTTCTAGCACCAAGTTTGTTTCTATGTACCTTTGGTATTAAAGCATAACAGGTGGAACCAAAGATCCTGAGATGTTTTACCGAAGGAACATGTCCATACCACAATTCATAAGGAGTCTTGTTTCTTATAGCACTAGATGGACATCTATTCTTTATATATGCAGCACATAGAACAGCATCAGCCCAAAACATTATCTTTACATTTTTGAAGAAAAGCATGGATCGTACCATATTCAAGATTGTTTTATTCATTCTTTCAGCTACACCACTCTGTTGGGGATTATAAGGCACAGTTGTTTGATGTTTGATCTCATGTTGGCGAAGATAGTTTTCAAATTCATTTGATGTATATTCTTTTCCATTATCAATGCGAATAGACCCAATATGAGATTGTGCATCATTTTCAATCCACTTATGAAAATTTTTGAATGTTTGAAAAGCATCAGATTTGTTCTTCAATAAATAAACCCAACACATTCTGGTGTAATCATCAATAAATGTCATGATATATTTATTTCCATTTGCAGAAGGAACAGGCATTGGACCACATAAATCTGAATGAATGATTTCAAGCTTCCTATGTGCTCTTGAATGTGAATCATGAAAAGACTGTTTGCTATGCTTTCCTAGAATGCAAGCATCACATTGCTTATGTTTCCTAGGAATTGTAGGCAAACCAGCAACACCATTTTTCTTCAATAAGCGAAGACTGTCATAGTTTAAATGTCCAAATCTAGCATGCCATAATAAACTTGATGGAAGTGTACCTTCTTCATGATGAGAAATATATGAGAAATGTTGTGCATGAGCAGAGGTTCCTTGCAGTTTAAGAAGTCTTTCTTCTTCTATTCCCCTCATGACAAGTGAGTGGTCAGATGCCTTTCTTACCTCAAGCTTTCCATCAAACATATGAATGGAGTGACCTTGCTGGCGGATGTGGACCAAGAACAGCAAGTTTCTCTTGCGCTGTGGGAGGTATAGAACATGATCCAGAAGAAAGTCTGGAAGACCAGGCAGTTTAAGCCTGATTGTGCCAAGCCCTGATGGCTTGATTTTTGACTGATCTGCAAAGTATACTGCTCCATCAACATTGTCAGTGAAATCTTCAAAAAAATCTTTCCTATGAGTCATATGACAGGTTGCTCCTGAATCAAGCAACCAATCATTTTTCGAGGAAGCAAGTGAAGCATTAAACAAATCTTCATTTACTCCAATGTTACATTGTGCCTCAATATAGTGAGCGGATTCAGGTACTTTACCTTTCTCTGTATCATCAGTTTTACCTTTTTGTTGGTTTCTTTTCTGCTCAATTTTGTCCCATGGTAGTTTGCATGTAGAAGCATCATGTGATCCATTTCGTTTGCAGCGAATGCAATGCAGATCTGCCTTTTCTCCTTGAGAAAGTCTGCCCCCCCTGCCTCTGAAGTATCTTCCTCTTCCTCTTCGTCCACCTCTTCCTCTTGTAGAATCTTGAGCAGGATGCTTTTCTTTATGAGCAAGGCAAACAGTCTCTTCAGAAGATTCAGGGACTGTCTTCTTTCCAAAGGCTTTCTCTCTTTCAGCAAACTTTTTCACAAGAGAGTCAAAGGTTATATCTTTAAGATTTCCATTTGCTTGTAAAGACTCAAGATAATTGGAGTAAGTAGGATAGAGTGCCTTGGGAAAAGCAATAAGAGGGATATCCAGCTCAACTTTAGTGGATTTGATATCATGCATTATGGATTTAACTTCAGATGCAAGAGCAAGAGGATCATTATTTTTCAGTTCAAGAGTGAAGAGTTTAATCATGAGCTGAACAACTTCAAGTGCAGAATGTGAGTCATAGAGTTCTTTGAGCTTTTGTAAAGCTTCAAAGGCAGTTGAATATGATGAAATATGGCGACTTACTTCTTCATTGACAGATGCTGCGATTAATGCATATGCTTTGCTGTTCTTGTTATCCCAAATGACGAGCTCTTTGTCTGATGTAGGCTTGTACTGGGTCATTGTCTCCTTCTCCGACACACACTCCCTTCCACAACTCATTGAAGATGAGGGTGTGTTTTATCATCCGGGACCATTCAGGATAGTTCTCCTTGCCAGTGAGAACTATTCCTACCATAGAAATGATTGAATGCATTCTGTAAAAAATTACTTCTGCTGCTGATAAAAAAAAACTTCTACTGATAAAAAAGTGAAATTGCACTCAAAAAATTATTCTCAAAGGCTAAAACTTTATGCACCATATTTTCTTCAAATCCCTCTAATGTTAGATAAAAGCATCCAGAATAATACCAGTTGTTCATCCACACATAACTTCAATACTTTCAAGATTATCTGAATACTTATTATAATGATGCAAACTCGGTTTCACCTTATACTTATTACAATGACACAACAAAATCGATGTCGCACTTATCGACTGCAGCTCTTAGTTATAGGACTGAATCTTTCCACACACTGCCGGAAACGATGACCGCCAAGTCCAAACTGATGTAAAAGGACAAGATTACAACTTACTCCACGGTTTATGCACAATATAACTCAGTCCACGGTTTATACAGTCCACGGTTTAGGGTGGTCTGGAAGTGGGTTGCGACTACAATGGCAGAGCCGAACCGGAAAAATGGACACCCCCCTCCTTTGATTAGGAAAGCGGGCAGATATACGGTTTTTATTAAGCTCCCTCCCGTTACTCCTATACCCGCAACTGCCAGTCCTAAGCCCAAGAATGCTGTGGACGTAGAGGCCCAAGCCTCTCCTGCCCCGACTAGCTCACCGGAGACATTGGTCGGCTCTGTTTTGGGTTCGATTTCGAATGTTGTTGCTAACATCCAGCGTGTACATTCAAGGGTGGACGAGTATCAGGCAGATTGGTTTGGGCTGAATTAATCCAAGTACCAATGGGCTCTGAATGATTATTTGGAAATGAAAAAATATGGAAAGACTGTCGTTTCCACAGTTTACATACCATCGCCTTCATCCGCTTCAAATCTTCACGCATCTACAACACGTTCCATAGATCACGACCATGGTTTATGTACATTGAAATACCATCGCCTGGACGAGAACGGAATATACACGGGCCAGTTCACAACCTTTGCTTTCTCCGGCTTTGTACGAGCACTGGGGGAATCCTCATTCAGAGTGGCGAGAGAAAAAAAAATGTTTGTCACAACAGTGCAAGGAAACCGAAGCTCACGGCCCTCTTACCGTTACAGGACATGGTATGCGTTGGTGCCTGCCAGAGGCAGTGGCAGCGCTGTGTCAGGACAGAGGCAGCGCTCAGGAGAATGCAATGCAATGGAGGCAGAGCATTTCAGAACAGAGGCAGTGGCAGAACGACAGAGGACAACAGCAGAAATGAAGGGAGTTACGACTATTTTAAGAACTGGCTCTGATACCATGTCAGACCAGGAGTAACTCCAGATTAGGCAAAAATCTGATTGATATATTTCATTAGGTAGCTATTGTTTATATACATGAATGTGACTAATCAGTTCATCTTCTTGATGACTGTTCACATTCCGGGTTCACCCAACCGCTGAGGATTAGGTGTCAACAAAGAACACAATTAAATAAATAAGAAGCCAAGATAATTCACAAATAGTTATCAGAGAAAGGAAAATCTAATCAAAGTATAAAGCCTCCCGAATTTCCAACATGGAATCAAAGTGAGGTTTGAAGAACGAGGCTTGAAGATCACTCTATTGGCATTCTATGGCTTAACTCGATTTTGTTCTGTGACATGATTTTTGTTCCTGGGCTCACGTTACAGTTATCCACAGCAATATATATATTCTTCTGAGTGGTGGTTCTATGATTATCTTCGTTGTGCAAAATGGCTTCACATGGCTATACGATGGTGGCTTGCATATAACTAAAACAAGGTCTCTTTTATCTTTGAAGATTCGAGTCATCTGTTGACAAATTTTCTAAGGATCACTAGCTTGCTTCTCGTATATATTTCCAGTTATATTACTGAGGGCCCGCATTTTGTGGTATGCTATACCCTGTTGAGAAAACTAGGGTATAGCAGTTAGGAGATTTCTCTGCTGGTGATAATTGCTTGTGAATGCCTTTTACTTCTTTAGATTAGGATCTTCTCTTTAGTTAGATTATTATTGTGTTCTTCATCAAACAGCGACCAATGCATCAACAATAAAGAGACAAGAGAAACAGAATGTAGGAGATCATCCAAGACCAAAACCTCTCCAACTTGAGAGGAAAACCCAAACGAATTCTTCTTCTTATAGAGACTTCAAATGATGAATACCAAGACCAAGACCCTTGACACAACCCCTCGAAGACCAAGTCACAATCCCTTCTTTACTGCTTCTTTTTCTTGACCAAGTTAACACTAGTCAAACTCAATGTTGTGGGGGAGCGCCTCCCCCCTGCCCCTCGATCCCGCTCCCAATCCGCGCTTCGAGCTCTCGGGAGCAGGTCGGGAGCTTCTTCTTCCTGACCAAGTTAACACTAGTCAAACTCAATGTTGCGGGGGAGCGCCTCCCCCCCACCCCTCGATTCCGCTCCCAATCCGCGCTTCGAGCTCTCGAGAGCGCTCCTGACCCGCTCCCGAGTCACTCCCGCCCGGAGCGCGGATGCGCTCCCTAAAAAAGAAAAAATGCTCCCTGCCTTTTCGGGAGCGTTTTTGGGAGTGTTTTGCCTTTTTTGCAATTATTTTTCTGCAATGATGTTCCAAATGCAATTTTTTTCAAAGAAACAAATAAGTTTTGAGTGAGGCAGCTTAATGATCAAGTCTATGGCCCTAGTATTGTTGATTCATGGTAATGTTAAATTCTTAAAGTAAAAGTGACATTCTCCTTAATCTTCATTTTTATCCTTTTACTTAAATTTTTAACATTACCATGAAATGGCTCGGGATGTTTGAGAGTGGTTCCAATCTCATTGGATTTCATATGGAGAAAGTAGAATTTTAGATTTCATTCAAAATCCAGCAGACTTATCAGTTTTTTCAGGATTTCAGGATTGCAATGTTTCCATTGAATTTTGTCATGTATTAGGGTATGGAACTCGTATTTAATCAAGAGCACCAATCCCTCTATGTACCTTGATGTTAGTGACATTGGTTGTCGAACTCCTCTATCATGACCCTCCTAAAAATGTACACATCACTCAAACAAAATCTTGACTTGACATGCTATGCTTTTTCTATCTTAAGTTAATGCTTAGAGGGTGATATTAATGACAAAGATCCCTATACAGATACAAAGGTCATGACAAAGATACCTCTGGATATTAATACTTAGAGGGTGATATTAATGACAAAGATCTTGATTTTCCAACAAGACTAAAAAGTTAGACATTTCTTGCGGTGGCAAGAGGCCCAAGCATAAGCAATAGATAATAGATTCACTTGTCTTTTCTAGTTTCTAGTAGTTTTTATAACTATTGACCCTTTCATATTTATTATGATATTTTTTTAAACAACATATGACAATTTAAGTTTGAAGTTGGCAATTATAACTCATTAGTAATGAATTATGAATATGATGCTTCATGAAAGTTGAAAGTTGTTTCATTTCGTTTTATAACATTTCATTTCATGTTAGATATTATTTGTCGTAATCGTTACACTTAGCTTACAAGTACAACTTTGGTGATCAATGATGATAAACGTTATATATGAATTTTGAAAGCTTGAAACTTTAAGATTGATGAATCATGAGACTCAATATGTTGTATGTTACTATGTTTCTAACTTGTGGATGTGGTTGATGAAGATTATAACTTCTAGATGATTGTTGTTATATAGTTCAATCTATGTTTTTTTTATGTTTTTTATATCTAGTTCATCATTCTACATGTTTTTGTTGACATATATGTATCAAGATATGAAAATATATATATATAAAACGCTTCGGGATTCGCTCCCAAACTAGGAGCTTCTAAAAATTTCGCTCCCGCACCCGTTTTCGCTCCCGCTCCCAAGTAACACTGGTCAAACTGATTTCTAGTACTGCTAATTTCGCCTATCCTGAATTTCGACCTTCTTCTAAAGACCTGCAACTCTTGGACAATCTATCCCCTTGCAATTCACACATGTGAGTTGATTTGGAGATGCCTTCATTCTTCGCTTGACTAGGAGTCTTATCCTTGTGACCTCAGCTAGAAAGTATGCTGATATAAAGACCTTCTTCTTGGCTTCTTCACTGGTTGAGAAAAACCCTACTGCAGAAGCCTAATACGTGTCACATGTGCAAGAAGTGACCAAGAATAGTGCCAAAATAGTTCGGATTCTCCTCCTTCCTGCGCTGGATGAGAGGCTTCTATATCTCCCTTTCTCGCACTTCTTGATGTATTTCAAATGCATGACCGAATTCGGTCTCTAGGATGAAGGTCGAGTTGCCTATTAATATTGGTTTTCCCATGTAAATTAGCCGACTTGACTTGGAGACTAGGCTGACATGCCTTTTGGAAATCATCTTATTCTCTTTTTGTAAGCCGACTTCAAGGGATGTTTGTGACAAGGTCTTGGAGGGCTTATGACACAAATAAATTCTCTTTTACAATGTGTAACATACCCAAATGGGTCTTTCATCTTTGACATTGACTCTATAGACTTTTATGACATGATGACTAATCCTAAAGCCTCAAAATGAGAGCCTTGACTAAACATAAAATTCCTTGCTCATGAAACCCATGAAACAAGCCTTACAAAAATAATTTTATTTTCTTCTTTACATCAATTACATAAAATCATAATTACACGTCATTATGGAGACCGAACCTAGTTACATTTTTCAACACTCCCTCTTAACTAGGGAGGTATTCATAATCCATACAATGTACTTGGACATTCTCAATCTGAAGAGTTCTCATAAGAAGAGTCGAATTGGTAACCCGTCTATATAACATCATATCAACTAGCGTTGTCACATAGCAAGGCCTTGACCTAAGTTGCACGAAACGGGGAAACGGAAACGAGTTTCCGAAACGGGAAGCGATACAAAACACGACCTCCCCAAATTTTGGAAACGGGGAAATGCAAATATATATATATATATATATATATATATATATATATAAAAATATTTAAAAATTATTATTATATATATGTGCAATCGTAAAGCATTAATGATACATTATAATTTATTACATTTAAACATTAAGATTAAATTTAGATCACATTTACTCATGAGTCATGAATGATCACATAATGAAAATAAAAATATAGGAAAATCCAAAAGCAACCTTTATTATATATCCAAGTGCAAAATCTCAAAATCAGCGTTTATTTATATTAGTATATGAGGCTGCAAGTACAATAAAGACTATAAGGCTGCAAGAACTATAGAGACAAGTCACAAAAGACTAATCCTCATCATAACAATCCTCATCAAAAATAGAAGCAGCACAATGCTCAACAGTGGATGGTAGTGCTGAAAAAGATGATGCACCAATTCCACTTCCAGATTCGGCCTCAATATTCAGGGCAGCAAGAGAGAGATCCAAATCAGGATTTTCTGCATCCACATCCCATTCTTTAGAAGGACCACTGTTGTATTCTGGCTTACCCAAATTAATTTTCTGTGGCTGAAACTACCCCGAAATGCCAGAAAAGAGAAGAGAAATATAGCTGTAGCTGAGCCAAATCTGTTGCTACTGAAATCTCCTGCTGAAATCTCTTTCTCTTGCTGCTGAAATCTCTTTCTCCTGTTGCTGAAATCTACTTTGCTCACTGCTCAAAACACCCTAGCTGAAACAACTGCCAGTCTCCAAGAGAAACGACTTGCTGAATAGTGTGATGAGAGAATGAGACAAACTTCTCTTTTATAGGTTTAGAATAGGCTTCTAGAATTTACTGGAAACCTAAAAAAAATTAAAAAAAAAATAAATAAAAAATTAATAAAAAAAAACACATTACAACTGGGAAACGTGGCTTGTACAGCCGAAAAACGCGTTTCCGGCAGTACTGCCACGTTTTCGTTTCGGGAAACGTGGCAGTACGGCCGGAAACACGTTTCCTAGCCATACCAAACGCGTTTCCGCGTTTCGTACCGGTTTCCAGCCGGAAACGGGCCCCCCCCCCACGTTTCCTACAACATAGGCCTTGACTAACAACTCTATCTCTCCACAAGATCATAACACAACGTTGGCAAGACCAATGATGTATAAACACCCTCATCATTGTCTCTCTCGGAACATACCCCACCCAGGTTCTCTTAGAGTATGTTCCACCAGGACTATTCTTATCTTGGATTCCCAGTCCTCAAAGAATATCAGTCCTCTACGACTACTCTTATCTTGGATGCCCTAACTCATCCTCAAAGAGCATCGGATGCCAGATGTTTACCCAATCCTCCATTTTGTCTTCCCAAGTGAAGACAAGAATGATGTGTCTATCTCTCCCTCTTAATTAGGGAGGATACACCTATTACAATGAAGGAATGTATTGATTCCTATGGAAGGAATGTACTCATTCCTACAGAAGGAATGTACCTAAGCTCCCTCTTGGCTTAGGAATTTTCTTCCAAGTTTCGACCAAGTTAGAAACTTGTTGACAAGCTCCTTAATTAGGGACCTACAGCAGCTCTTTAGGTGGAGATGATGGGACAACCAACTGCTTGAAGAACTCCTCCTCACGATGTCATGAACTTCTTTTCTTTATTCAAGAGTCTTCATGTTTTGGGACTTCTTTGTAGGGCACAGACCATCCATCACTTTCATCCATGAGTCAGTCATGTCATTATTCCTTTCATCGGAAAGTGATCCATCAGTTCCTATCTGGCCTTCCTTCATGCCATGTTTCCTTAAGGATCTTTCATCCTACTACATGGACATCAGTGGTGGAAGATATCCATAGATCTTCCCTTGGCAGCCCTACATAAGCCCATCCAAATATCATTCAAAAATAAGGAATGAACATTAAATCAAAATTACCTTTGTGATGGTCTTTCATCATGACATCTTCTAGTTCGCATCAGCATCCTGCATACACATTGACACATATCCAAAAGATATATACTATCAAGGGTCTCTTTATTTTTCAGACTTCATCAAAGTTTTCATATCTTTCATGGAGATATCCTAGTCAAATTTCTCAGTCCTTGGATGTTGATTGTCTTTTCCATAGTTGCATATTTCATGATCTCTTCCTTTCTTTCTTCACACATTTCCTTCTAGGAACTTCCAGTCATAGTTCCTTCAATTTTTTCAACCACCTCATATATCATATGAGGACATATTATGTTGATTTCATCTAGACAATGTGTGACCCATGCCTTCCTGCATCCTTTCAAAGGAGGAGATCCTTTCTTTTGATCATGCTCTCGAGATAGAGCATTTATCCATGTTACCTGCAACCATATGACATGACTCTACAATATCAAATACAAGCATACATACCTCATTTTCCTTTAGGTCATCTAGACTTCTCTCAGCAGCTTCCTTGATTGAAAGAACTTCAATCCCTTGATCTGCTTCACCTCTTTTGTCATCATACCATCATCCCATGAATTCCCACAAGTTGGAATTCTTGATGAAACACTTGCTTCCTTTTGATTGGTGAACCTTCCGATGAAGATTCCAATAGAGGATCTTGAGTATCCTCATCCAACAAATGTTTCCTTTTGACTGATGTATGATGATCTTTGTACTAGATAACCTTTTCTTCTTTTTCCCATAAGTACCACTTATGTTTCTAATGAGGTTACCAAGAGCTATATCCTTCCATGGGTGACTGCCATAGACTTCTATTTCAGCTATTTTTCTTTATGATCACAAGCTCTTGCTTTTAATGCTTCTATGATGCCATGATGCATCCTATCATTTTTCTTAGTGAATCATGATACCCATATCTTACAACAAAAAAAACTTGAAAACAAGAACTTGAAAAGAACTAGGTGAGGAAGACTATCTCAATCTTAGTAAAGATCTCTTACTTCCTCTTTCTTGGACTTCTTCTTTTCAGCTTCCTCCACTTCTTCAGTGATATGAGTTTCTTCTCTTCCTCTTTTGTTATTGTCCTTCTTGAGCTTAAGACAATCTCTTTTGTAACACCCATATTCTTGACACCCATATCATTGAACCTTAGTCAAGTTCTTCTTCTTTTTCTATGGACCAAATTTCCCAGATTTTCCTCCTCTTTGCCATAGTAGCATATGCTTGATTTTTCTCGCTGGATCCTACATCAGTTTTTGTCTTCAATCTAGTTTCTTCGATTTTGCATAGAGACCATACATCCTGGAATGGAGTAGCTTCTTTCTTCCCATAAATGCTTGAAGTAAAGTTACCCCATTCATTTAGTAGTGCATTTAGTACTGCAGCTTGTAGAGTTCTTGTCTTAGAGAGATAACTTCTCCTACAGTGCTTACAGAAAACAACTCTATATATTTCTTTTGAGGTGTCGAGTTTAGATACATATGGATTGAGGGGATCCTTGATGGATTCTATGAGAATCCTTTGAGCCCTCTTCCCCATTCATAAACTTTACAAGTGCTTGAGCATCTTCTTTCGTTGGTGTAATGTCCCAAATGGGATGTTTTGCTAATTTTGTAGAAATCTAGCTTAACCAAAAATTCTTTATAAAACAACCATTCAATAAACAGAAGATTGCCATGTAAAATATAACAAGTAGAGTGCATACAATTCAATAACACAATGAGCAGAAAAAATCTCAGCTTTTATTAAATAAATGACTAAAAGAGTGCACATGATGATATAGCTGAAATCGCTGAGATAAACAATCTAGTCTCCCAAATTGATCTGCTCTGATGCTGAAACCGGCCCTTCCAAAACTAAACTAAAATCAATCACTGCACCTATGAATTCTGGTTGAATCCACCAAGGAGATGAGGTGGGTTTTTTTCCACTCTCCCTAAGATCACCCGAGGGTTTCCGTCCTATGGCTACTGCTGAAGTAGAGAACTGAGTTCTCAAACCTCTCCACAAGAAGAAATCACAAATCCAAGATGTCCTCTAATGGCCTCCTCCTCCTCTTTTATAAATTTGATGGACCCCTCTAGAACCTCCTATTTTATTATTATTTTAGTCATAGAGCACTTTTCCCTCTTTTATTTCAATTAAAATATTCTTTTCAATGTGGGAAAAGGGTAAATTGGCCACCATGCCTCCTCAGGTCATTGAAAATCACTTCTAACCATCCCGTCATGTAGATCTTCTCATTTCAAGTCAACGAGTTATTACGCTAAGGTGTTCTGCCAAGTATTCCTCCCGAAATGCCACCTTAAGCGTAATTAATTGAGTCAGGCCCATTAATAACCCTATTTTTTTAAGTTGTCAAATGCCACAGAACGAAAGGAAAATTGTTCGAATGATGGAATATACTACACGAATGCCATCGGACCTCATAAAAACTCCTCAAAACCCCTCCAAAAGCCCCTAGGCCTGCTGAGGATGCCAACCTACACCTGTGCCCTGTTTGACCCCAACTCTAAAAGTCCATCCTATCCATGCCTTAGGGAACACCAGAAAAAGGAACATTACAGTTGGTTTGGTGATAGATTCTTTGACATGACCCATAACCTCATTTTCAATGAGATTCATATCCGGCCTCTTCTTCCATGCAAGATAGTTTGAAGCCCCAACCAATTTGTTGCTTTCCTTACAAAAAGACATTTTGACAGATTCAAACATAAAATATACTTACTTGTGAAGATGCTTCTTCCTCTTGCTGCCTCCTTGAATTTGATGATGATATAGTTAATGGAAAACTTCTTCTTAATGAAGATAGTTCTCTTCAAGAATGATCCTTGATCCCACAAAGAGGGGGAGAACCTTAGATCCTTTCAGGGTGATGTCCTTGTTGATAATGATGATTCTTTGATGATGTCTTGATGCTTCTAGGATAACCTTCTTCAATGGTAAGATCATTGCTTCAACGAGAGGAAAATGCCTTAGAAATTTTGAAGATGACGACAATGTCCTTGATATTGCTTCTTTAGGATGAATAGTCTTCAAGAAACTTTGATTTGTAGATCTTGACTCCAAGATGATCTTATTAGATTTGCTTTGATGTCTTTCTCGAGATTTGATCATTGAGTGTCCCTTGATAAGATGCCCTTCCTTGACTTTGTCACCTTAGCTTTGATACCATGTTGAAAATCTAGGGCATAGCAATTACGAGATTTCTCTTCTAGTGATAATTTCTTATGAATGCTTTTTACTTCTTTAGATTAGGATTTTCTCTTTAGTTGGATTATTATTGTGTTCTTCTTCATCAAACAACTACCTATGCATAAACAATAAAGAGACAAGAGACACAGAATGTAGGCGATCAGCCAGTGCCAAAACATCTCCAACTTGAGAGGAAAACCCAAATGAGTTCTTCTTCTTATAGAGACTTCAACTGATGAATACCAAGACCGAGACCCTTGACAAAACCCCTCCAAGACCAAGTCATAAACCCTTCTTTACTGCTTCTTCTTCTTGACCAAATTAACACTAGTCACACTGATTTCTAGTACTGCTAATTTCAGTTATTCTAAATTTCGGCCTTCTTCCACAAACCTGTGACTCACGGCCTATCTGTTCCCTTGCAATTCACACGTGTGAGCTGATTTGGAGATGGCTTCCTTCTTTGCTCGACTAGGAGTCTTATCCTTGTGACCTCAGCTAGAAAGTATGCTGATATAGAGACCTTCTTCTTGGATTCTTCGTTTGCTGAGGAAAACCCTACTGCAAAACCCTAATAACTGTCACATGTGCAAGGAGAAGTGACCAAGAATAGTGCTAAAATAGTTCGGATTCCCCTCCATTTTCCAGCGTTGGATGAGAGACTTCTGTATCTCCCTTTCACGCACTTCCTGATGTATTTCAGATGCATGACCGAATTCTGTCTCTAGGATGAACGCCGAGCTGCCTATTAATAGTGGTTTGCCCACGTAAATTAGCCGACTTGACTTGGAGACTAGGCCGACATGCCTTTTGGAAATCATCCTATTTTCTTTTTGTAAGCCGACGTCAAGGGATGTTTGTGACAAGGTCTTGGAGGTCTTTCATCTTTGACATTGACTCTATAGACTTTTATGACATGGTGACTAATCTTATAGGCTCACAATGGGAGCATTAACTAAAAACAAAATTCCTTGCTCATGAAACCCATGAGACAAGCATTACAAAATGAATTTTATTTTCTTTACATCAATTACATAAAATCATAATTACACGTCATTATGAAGACCGAACCTAGTCACACTTTTTAACATGTGGCTCATTGACTTTACACGTTGGCTCGCATGACTCTGTATTTGCTCGTCTTTTGTAGTACGCATTTTGTATCAAGCACCTAGTCGCAATTCATTACAGTAGGTGTATATAGTCCTGTGAAGTGTTGAAATATGTAACTAGGTTTGGCCTTCACAGATGTATTTGAGTCACAATGAAACGTGTTTATCAAAAGAATGAAGAAAATACTTTTATTATTATTATGACTTATTAAAGCATGGGTTTCATGCTTGGGTCATCATGTTTTTAGGTCAAATTCCCCATTGACTTCAAGGATTTATTCTGAATTTCTGAGTCATTAGAGTCATTGTCCATTAAAAGAGACCCTTCTTGGGCTTTTGAATCATGTAAAAAGAATTAATATTGATTCAAATATGCTATTTGTCCCCTCCACACCAAGTCAGCCTCAAGGAGATCAAGTCGACTTCAAGAAGGACAATTCGACCTCACTAAAAGGCTATATATACAAGGCAATTCAAATTCATTTGAAGCATTCACACTCTTTCTCATAAGTTCTATATTTATTAGCAAGAAATTGGGGAGTGCAAAGTTAGGAAAAGAGCTGGAAAAGAACTGGAAAGGGGTGTGTAGCTTGGAGGGGAGAAAGAAGACATCAAGATTGAAATTTTGGGCCATCTATCCCTCACTCAAGTGGAGATACAAGTGCTTGAGCATCTTCTTTCGCTGGTGTAATGTCCCAAATGGGATGTTTTGCTAATTTTGTAGAAATCTAGCTTAACCAAAAATTCTTTATAAAACAACCATTCAATTAACAAAAGATTGCCATGTAAAATATAACAAGTAGAGTGCATGCAATTCAATAACACAATGAGCAGAAATAATCTCAACTTACATTAAATAAATCACTGAAAGAGTTTACATGATGATATAGTTGAAATAGCTGAGATAAACAATCTAGTCTCCCAAATTAATCTGCTCTGACGCTGAAACCGGCCCTCCCAAAACTGAACTAAAATCAATCATTGCACCTGTGAATTCTGGTTGAATCCACCAAGGAGATGAGGTGGGTTTTTGTCCACTCTCCCCAAGATCACCTGAGGGTTTTCGTCCTATGGCTACTGTTGAAGTAGAGAACCGAGTTCTCAAACCTCTCCACAAGAAGAAATCATAAATCCAAGATGTCCTCTAATGGCCTCTTCCTCCTCTTTTATAAATCTGTTGGACCCCTCTAGAACCTCCTATTTTATTATTATTTTAATCATGGAGCACTTTTCCCTCTTTTATTTCAATTAAAATATTCTTTTCAATGTGGGAAAAGGGTAAATTGGCCACCATGCCTCCTCGGGTCGTTGAAAATCACTTCTAACCATTTCGTCACGTAGATCTTCTCATTTCGAGTCAACGAGCTATTACACTAAGGTGTTCTGCCAAGTATTCCTCCCGAAATGCCACCTTAAGTGTTATTAATTGAGTCAGGGCCATTAATAACTCTGTTTTTTTAAGTTGTTAGAATGCCACAGAACGAAAGGCAAATTGTTCGAATGATGGAATATACTACACGAATGCCATCAGACCTCATAAAAACTCCTTAAAACCCCTCCAAAAGCCCCTGGTGTAAGAACCGAAAAACTGAAATACAGAAACAGTAAAGAATTTAAAGCAGGTACCTACCTGAACTGCTCCCTGAACTGCTGTAGTTGATGATGCCTGCGGTTACTCTGCTCCAATTACCGAGAGACCAATTCCACCCAGCCAGACTGAGCAGAGCCTGGCTGCTCAATCCAGTAAGCTTCTCAACAGAAGCTAACTGTCCCCCGTGCCCAGAACCTCAGAACACTCAAAGCTCTTCCAATGGCTGGTTCTTCCACCTGGTTTGTCCTCCTGGTTTTTCTCCTGGTCTTCTCCTGATTTCTTCCCCCCGCTAAAAACTTTGTCTACCTCTATATGAAGCTCTCCTTGGCGGTGACCGCCCTGTTCACCAGCGATTCCACCGTTTACTATCGTGGTGACAGCTCTCCTTTGTGAACGTGAGTCACAACCTTTACAGGTGTTTTTATCTTAAGTTTAGGTTTTATTTTAATTTAAATGTGATGGTCATATTTGTTTTTAATATCAGTTCTATTTATATTTATTTTTTAATATAAGTTCTATTTATATTTATTTTAATATAAGTTCTAATTATATTTATTTTATTATAAAGTTTAGAACTTTATATTAGTTAATTATTTATATTCATGCTTAACCTTTAATATGATTTTTATCAATATTCTGGAGCATATAATATATATATATAGAGTCCTCTTGATCTAACCATACATTACGCGATATTGATGAACGAGTAGAACTTCTTTTCCCAGAAGGGTCATGGTATTTAGCACTTATAATCAATTTAGTATAAAATACTAGTGTGGTGTATGCGACACATGCATATGTAGCTATCATATGCATGTACCGTATACCTACTATTATGCTTGCGTTCTTTGTATTTATAGATGGGTCGTTACACCTGTGTCTGCTGAGGATGCCAACCTACACCTACGACCTGTTTGACTCCAACTCTGAAAGTCCATCCTATCCATGCCTTAAGGAACACCAGAAAAAGGAACATTACAGTTGGTTTGGTGATAGATCCTTTGACATGATCCATAACCTCATTTTCAATGAGATTCATATCTGTCCTCTTCTTCCATGCAATATAGTTTGAAGCCCCAACCAATTTGTTGCTTTCCTTGCAAAAAGACATTTTGACAGATTCAAACATAAAATATACTTACTTGCGAAGATGCTTCTTCCTCTTGCTGCCTCCTTGAATTTGATGATGATATAGTTAATGGAAAACTTCTTCTTAGTGAAGATAGTTCTCTTCAAGAATGATCCTTGACCCCACAACGAGGGGGAGCACCTTAGATCCTTTCAAGGTGATGTCCTTGTTGATAATGATGATTCTTTGATGATGTCTTGATGCTTCTAGGATAACCTTCTTCAATGGTAAGATCATTGCTTCAATGAGAGGAAAATGCCTTAGAAATTTTGAAGATGACGACAACGTCCTTGATCTTGCTTCTTTAGGATGAAGAGTCTTCAAGAAACTTTGATTTGTAGATCTTGACTCCAAGATGATCTTATTAGATTTGCTTTGATGTCTTTCTCGAGATTTGATCATTGAGTGTCCCTTGATAAGATGCCCTTCCTTGACTTTGTCACCTTAGCTTTGATACCATGTTGAGAAATCTAGGGCATAGCAATTACGAGATTTCTCTTCTAGTGATAACTTCTTGTGAATGCTTTTTACTTCTTTAGATTAGGATCTTCTCTTTATTTGGATTATTATTGTGTTCTTCTTCATCAAACAACTACCTATGAATAAACAATAAAGGGACAAGAGACACAGAATGTAGGCGATCAGCCAGGGCCAAAACATCTCCAACTTGAGAGGAAAACCCAAACGAATTCTTCTTCTTATAGAGACTTCAACTGACGAATACCAAGACCGAGACCCTTGACAGAACCCCTCCAAGACCAAGTCACAAACCCTTCTTTACTGCTTCTTCTTCTTAACCAAGTTAACACTAGTCACACTGATTTCTAGTACTGCTAATTTCAGCTATTCTAAATTTCGGCCTTCTTCCACAAACCTGCAACTCTCGGTGTTAAAATTGGACAACTAGGTCCAAACTCCATGTTCTGATGCTCAGATTAAGACGCTAATATTTTTGTTGGATTCCTCTTTCTGAGAGGTGTAAAATCCATATAAAAATAGTCTTAATCCGATGAGCAGAACTTATATTTTGAATTTATTATTCTTAATAAATTATATGTGCAAGGTCAGCCAGTTTTGTAATGTAGGCTCACATGCCCAACAGATGTGTCACACACCCTCATTGATGGATATATATACAGGAAAAGTTGGAGAGAATTTGAACACAACTCACATCTCATTGACCTTTGTAAAACTGACTTGGGTTGACTCATCTACTGGTTGGAGGGTT
This sequence comes from Pinus tabuliformis, assembly GCA_031772625.1. Classification (NCBI taxonomy): domain Eukaryota; kingdom Viridiplantae; phylum Streptophyta; class Pinopsida; order Pinales; family Pinaceae; genus Pinus; species Pinus tabuliformis. Next base: position 298,990,912 of record CM062813.1, read on the forward strand.
GTTGTGACACATGCTAGGTTGGCTGACCAAAGGAGACTTTGTTGGTTGAAGCATCCTGTTGACCGCCGAAACGAACACATACATTTTTCTTGTTTCTGATTTGTCTTCTGTAAGATCTGCTTATATGTTCTATCTGCATTTTGCTTATCTACTTGTATGATTGCTATGAGAAAAGTGAAATTGCTCTTAGCATAGAACATCTACAAAACTTTACATGGTATCGGAGCTGAGGTGAAGACAAACTCACTTCAAGTGATCTCCTCTCCACGTCTTGGGTTTTGGAGAAGGAGATTCACACTAGATTACGCCGGCCTAGTATGATGCCCTAAGGGAGAACGCAGTCATGAAGTCATACGCTATGCAATCATATGCTGGAGTTATGTATACGCAGGAAATGGATGGTTCTGAGATTTCAGATGGGTTCGAGTCTACTGTTCGAATCGCGGGAACGGATAAACCAGTGGATCGCAGAAAAAATTGAAAAAATTTAAGGCTCCTTGACTTTTCGACGGTCAAGAACAATTAATTGACAGGAGGCGTTGTCGCAATGAGGAGAGCTTTAAATTCCCTCCAAGAACAGCTCGCAGAAGCTGTCTACGGCACGGGAATGTACGGCAGGAATCCCACAAACACGGAATCCCGTTATGTGGCAGACACCGTAAAAGGATCCCACGATTTAACCATCGTGGGATTTTCTCTGGCCAAGGGCATGGGTGTCGGTAATTTCCTTGCGAGCGAGACTTTCAGCGTCGGAGGATACGACTGGGTCATTTACTTTTACCCCGACGGAAAAAAAACCCTGAAGACAATTCTCTGTATGTTTCGGTTTTCGTGGCTTTGGTCAGCGAGGGCACTGATGTGAGGGCTAAGTTTGAACTGAGGCTGATTGACCAGAGCGGCTAGGGGAGGCACAAAGTTCATAGCCATTTTGAACGCAGCCTTGAACGCGGGCCTTACACTTTGAAATACCACGGAAGCATGTGCATGTAGCCGCAGTGATAACATGCACAGAAGAACCGCAGGTAGAGCCGCATGCATAACATGATAGCCGCAGTGATACAGTCAGCCGCATTAACGAAACCATCGTCGAGATCCCTCACAGTCAATGAAGAATGCATACGCAATCAAAAGCAACGGAGCTATGAAGAAACGCAGTCAATGGGTCAATAAGACGCAGTGAGTCAACAAGACCTGTTCACGCATTCCTCTGCCATTCTATACATATATACGCTATACAGGTATGCCCATTCTTCATGAAGTCTGGAACAGGGATGGCCATTTTACGGTTTGGAACAGGTATGGCCATTCTACATATTTATGGCAAATTATAACTGTGACAACCGCAGTAAAGGAAGGGTAGCCGCAGTTGAGGAATAACGAAGCTGCTGGAAATGAAGACCTTGCCATAGTATATGCATTGCTAGCCACAGTAAATATATACACGCTGATCATCGAGATAACCTACGCAGCAAATGGAAATATATATATACATATACGCAGATACCTATTCCACTGTTCAATAAATACACGCGCAGGTCAATGGGACATGAATACGTTGTTCAATACATTGTGTATGTATTCATATATACGCTGGCAATGACTACGTATACGCAGGCAATATATACGCAGCAAATGGCACATAACTGAGGTACATATATGCAGCAAATGGAAATATATATATATACATAGTAATATACATGTTGTAGTACCGCTGTAAGGGAAGACAGTCATGATATACGCATAGCATGGAGATACAGTCCTGTAATGAAGAACACAGTCTTGTAATAGAGTCATACGCATGAAGAGCACCATATACGCTGTCAATATATGCAGCTAGAACTCTCTTACGTTCTGGGCCAAAGCATATTTTGGCATACATATAGTTCAATATATATTTGTGTATTGATCTGAGCTCTTGCTAGCTCATATATCCTCAGTAGTAATTCTTGGTTATAATATCAGAACTCAAAGATGCAATCCCGATCTCATTAAGGATGAGCCTCTCAAACGTTGTCACAAGCCTGTTGACAGTGTGAGGTAGTCTAGATGGACAACATGTAAACCTTTGCGTATTGTAAGTGACAGCGTGGCACATAAGACAACCTTAAGGCAGCAACATAATGATGATTCATATTAGCATGGGCAGCATGGGCAGCATGTAGCATGATGATGAATAGGGTTGCATAATAATGGAAAATGCAGAATAATGGGCAGCATGATGATGAAGGCAGATGAGATGGTGCTCCACTGTAAGATGCAACTAATGGACGAAATGGATAGCTGAAGCAGTCACCTTAGAGAATCAGTTGAAGCAATATGTCTTCAACTGATCTCTGTAGATATCAAAAGTCAAAGTGTTGACTTTTGTTGTAATTAGAAGCTGGCATTAAGAGGGAGACTACCACTGCATATACTCCTGAGCAGAATGGTGTTGCTGAACGCAAGAATAGGACTATTGTGGAAGCTGCCCGTGCCATGCTATGTGACCAGGGTCTTCCAAAGTTTCTGTGGGGAGAAGCTGCAAATACTGCTGTGTACATTCAAAACCGATGCCCTCATTCCGCTTTGGACTCCAAAACTCCCGAAGAAGTTTTCTCTGGTAAGAAACCTGATGCCTCACATTTTAGAATTTTTTGGATGTCCTGTCTATTTTCATGTGCTGAAAGAAAAGAGAAGTAAGCTGGATGCTACTGGGAAGAAAGGAATGTTTGTGGGCTACAGTGAGACTTCTAAGGCATATAGAGTCTATGTACCTGGTCAAAGGGAAGTAGAGATAAGCCATGATGTCACTTTTGACGAAGATGCTTCCCTGAAGAAAGTAGTAGATCTTCCTAGATTTGAAGAAAACCATGAAGAGAGACCTGGAAATCTGGAAGAACCCCAGGATGAGACTATGCTTGATGTTGAAGGGCCAATGGACCCTATTGATCCTTCCCCTTCTCTAGGAAAGAGGCCATCATGGCTCAGGGACACCCTCGAAGATGCTGAGGGTCATGCTGCCCCAAGGGGAACATTCCGAGAAAGCAAGAAGCCATGTAGATACCAAGGGTATCTAGCTGCCATGAGTATTATTATACAATCTGAACTTGGATCTTTTAAGGAAGCCATCAAGCATCAAGTCTGGAAGGATGCTATGCATGAAGAATATGAGGCTATTATGAAGAATGATGTCTGGGATGTGGTCTCGAGACCAAAGGACAAATCTGTTGTCACCGCTAAATGGCTCTACAAGATTAAACATGGATCTGATGGGAGTGCTGAAAAGTTTAAGGTAAGATTTGTTGCCCGTGGCTTCTCTCAAAAGGAAGGAATTGACTATGACGATATATTTGCACCTGTGGCTCGATATACCACCATCCGATCCATCATAGCCCTTGCTGCTACGCAAGGATGGAGTCTTCATCAGATGGATGTCAAGACCGCTTTTCTGCATGGTGCAATAAAGGAAGAGGTGTATGTAGAACAACCTCTGGGATTTGAAGTTCAAGATCGAGACACTTATGTCTGCAGGTTGAAGAAAGCCCTCTATGGGTTAAAGCAAGCACCCAGAGCCTGGTATGAGAGGATGGATAGTTACTTGATGAAGCTGGGCTTCACTCGAAGCAATGTTGATCCAAACCTTTACTTTAAGGTTGAGGAAGGAAAGCCTCTCATTCTAGTGCTGTATGTGGACGACCTCTTCCTGACAGGTGATGACCCTCTCATTCATCAATGTAAGAGGGAGCTTGCTGCTGAGTTCGAGATGAAAGACCTAGGACTGATGCACTATTTCCTAGGCCTGGAGGTCTGGCAGAGACCTGGAGAGATTTTCCTTTCTCAAGGAAAGTATATTGTGAAGCTTCTGGAAAGATTTGGGATGGTGGACTGTAAGTCCGTGTCGACACCAATGGAACTCAACTTCAAGAAGTTGAGTGGCAGCGCTGCAGAGCCTATCTTGGCCAATCCTACTGAGTATCGTCAACTCATAGGAGCTTTGATGTTCTTAGTGAACACCCGTCCGGACATATGTTTTGCAGTGAATACTTTGAGTCAACAGATGGTTGAGCCTCATCATTTTCACTGGGTTGGTGCCAAGAATCTTTTGAGATATCTTCGGGGCACGATAAACCATGGGCTGAGATACACTGCCGGGAGTGTGATACTCCGAGGATATACTGATGCCGATTGGGCTGGCAGTGTGGTGGATCGTAAGAGCACATCTGGATGTTGTTTCAATCTTGGTTCTGCTTCGATCTCATGAATGAGCAGGAAGCAGAAATCGGTGGCTTTGAGCACCGCGGAGGCCGAATACATTGCTGCTAGTATGGCCTGTTGTGAAGCAGTTTGGTTGAGGAAGCTCTTTAGTGAGCTGTTCCAACATGTGCTAGATACCACTGTAATACTCTGTGATAATCAGAGTGGGATTCATATGACTGAGAATCCTGTGTTCCACGACTGATCCAAGCATATTGATATCGGGTACCACTTTATCCGGGATATGGTACAGCGAGGCGCCGTAAGGCTCGATCATATAGGAACTGATGAGCAGGTCGCGGATATTCTCACTAAGCCCCTGGGGAAGGTCAAGTTCCTAACCTTCCGTGAGAGTCTTGGTGTCGTGGAAAGACCCTATGATGTGGGTCCTGTTGGACGGTGAGCTCTGGGAGCTCTGGGGGGCTTTGGGGATAACTTCTCGGAGCTATAAGCACTCATAATGCTTCTGCCCCACCCTTGTGATTATTGAGCTGGTTCGCCACTCATTTAATCTGTGCCCCGTATGCATCCTACCCATTGAGTTCAGGCTCATGGGAAGTACCTCTCATTTGGCCAATGAGGTGTGGAAAAGCTAGAGACTATTAGCAAAGACTGATGGACGCATCAGAGATTGCCGTACTCTCTATCTAGGATGGCATGGTCCAACCACTTGATCTGGGATCAAGATTTGTGAGGTCTGGGACCTCTGGACTGATTATGTCAGTCGGGGAATGATGTCTTTGTGACTGACCCACTTCTGTTCTGAAATAAAGAAGCCAACAAAGCAAGTTTCGGCGGGATGACTCACGATGTTAATTGCACTAATAGATGGAGTTCTCCCTAGTTGAGAGGGAGTGTTAAAATTGGACAACTAGGTCCAAACTCCATGTTCTGATGCTCAGATTAAGAGGCTAATATTTTTGTTGGATTCCTCTTTCTGAGAGGTGTAAAATCCATATAAAAATAGTCTTAATCCGATGAGAAGAACTTATATTTTGAATTTATTATTCTTAATAAATTATATGTGCAAGGTCAGCCAGTTTTGTAATGTAGGCTCACATGCCCAACAGATGTGTCACACACCCTCATTGATGGATATATATACAGGAAAAGTTGGAGAGAATTTGAACACAACTCACATCTCATTGACCTTTGTAGAACTGACTTGGGTTGACTCATCTACTGGTTGGAGGGTTGTTGTGACACATGCTAGGCTGGCTGACCAAAGGAGACTTTGTTGGTTGAAGCATCCTATTGACCGCCGAAACGAACACATACATTTTTCTTGTTTCTGATTTGTCTTCTGTAAGATCTGCTTATATGTTCTATCTGCATTTTGCTTATCTACTTGTATGATTGCTGTGAGAAAAGTGAAATTGCTCTTAGCATAGAACATCTACAAAACTTTACACTCGGCCTATCTGTACCCTTGCAATTCACACGTGTGAGCTGATTTGGAGATGGCTTCCTTCTTTGCTTGACTAGGAGTCTTATCCTTGTGACCTCGGCTAGAAAGTATGCTGATATAGAGACCTTCTTCTTGGATTCTTCGTTGGCTAAGGAAAACCCTACTGCAAAACCCTAATAACTGTCACATGTGCAAGGAGAAGTGACCAAGAATAGTGCCAAAATAGTTCGGATTCTCCTCCATTTTCCAGCGTTGGATGAGAGGCTTCTATATCTCCCTTTCACGCACTTCCTGATGTATTTCAAATGCATGACCGAATTTTGTCTCTAGGATGAACGTCGAGCTGCTTATTAATAGTGGTTTGCCCATGTAAATTAGCTGACTTGACTTGGAGACTAGGCCGACATGCCTTTTGGAAATCATCCTATTTTCTTTTTGTAAGCCGACTTCAAGGGATGTTTGTGACAAGATCTTGGAGGTCTTTCATCTTTGACATTGACTCTATAGACTTTTACGACATGGTGACTAATCTTATAGGCTCACAATGGGAGCATTAACTAAAAATAAAAGTCCTTGCTCATGAAACCCATGAGACAAGCATTACAAAATGAATTTTATTTTCTTTACATCAATTACATAAAATCATAATTACACATCATTATGAAGACCAAACCTAGTCACACTTTTTAACATGTGGCTCATTGACTTTACATGTTGGCTCGCATGATTCTGTATTCACTCATCTTTTGTAATACGCATTTTGTATCAAGCATCTGGTCGCAATTCATTACAGTAGGTGTATATAGTCCTGTGAAGTGTTGAAATATGTAACTAGGTTTGGCCTTCATAAATGTATTTGAGTCACAATGAAATGTATTTATCAAAAGAATGAAGAAAATACTTTTATTATTATTATGACTTATTAAAGCATGGGTTTTATGCTTGGGTCATCATGTTTTTAGGTCAAAGTCCCCATTGACTTCAAGGATTTATTCTGAATTTCTGAGTCATTAGAGTCATTCTCCATTAAAAGAGACCCTTCTTGGGCTTTTGAATCATGTAAAAAGAATTAATATTGAGTCAAATATGCTATTTGTCCCCTCCACACCAAGTCAGCCTCAAGGAGATCAAGTCGACTTCAAGAAGGACAATTTGACCTCACTAAAAGGCTATATATACAAGGCAGTTCAAATTCATTTGAAGCATTCACACTTTCTCTCATAAGTTCTATATTCAGAAGCAAGAAATTGGGGAGTGTGAAGTTGGAAAAGAGCTGGAAAAGGACTGGAAAGGGGTGTGTAGTTTGGAAGGGAGAAAGAAGACATCAAGATCGAAATTTTGGGCCATCTATCTCTCACTCGAAATGGACATGACGGTGTGGCTCGCAGAATTGATAAGGACTGTGACTTATTCCATACAGTAACCAGGGACCGCATCACTATAGTGGCTCGGACTTACGCATGGTTGAAAAATGTGTAACTAGGTTCGGTCTTCATAAAAATGAAATGTACTTTTGATTCTTGTATATTGTAAAATGAAAGAAAAATTATTATTATTATTTTTAGAGCATGGGTTTCATGCTCAAGGTATTTTATTTTAAAGGTCAATCACCCATTGAGTGCTTCTAGGTTTTGTCCCAAGTCAAGAAGTGAAAAGAGTCATTGTCATAAGTTGAAGACCCCATCGAGCACATTGTAACTTGAAAAGAAAATTATTTTTGTCTTTACAAATGTCAAAATACTCTTCAAGAACTAGTCAGCCTGGCAGCTAGGAAGTCACCCTATTTTGAGGAGCCACGACCACCTTTAGAAGCCTATATAAAGGAGGGAACTCGACCTCCTTGGTACACATTCATCACTCACTCATCCAATTTGAGAAGAAGAGCAAGAAGGCAACAAAGAAGCAAGAGGACGAAGAAGACTTGTTTCTGGGCTATTTGTATCTCACACGTGCAAAGGAAGGCTAGGTTTTTTGCTGTTGGACTAGGTTTTTGTTCTTCTACAAGTTCAATCTTGAGAAAGAAGAGAAAGATGGTCAGCGAAGATCACATTAGGTCATCCTCAATCACCAGAAGAAGGAGAAAGCCAAGAGAAGATATGAAGAAGCCTTGGAAAGCCAAAATAAGCTCACTCATGTGGTAGCAGCTACAGCTGGGAGGGCCGAAAATTTCAAAGCTGTAGTAGAGGCCGAAATTCTAAAGTTGGGGGTCGAAGTTGTGCTGCTGGAAGTGATTTTGACTGGGTTTGACTAGGACAAAGGAAGCACATCGTCTAGAAGGGTTGGGCTTGGTCTTGGAGGGTATTGGTCTTGGCAATGTTACTTGGGAGAGGGAGTGAAAGTGGGGAGCGGGAGCGAAAACAGGAGCGAGAGCGACATTTTCAAAAGCTCCCGGTTTGGAGCGAATCCCGAAGCAATTTATATATATATATATATATATATATATATATATATGATACATATATGTCAACAAAAACATGTAGAATGATGAATTAGATATAAAAAACATAAAAATACATAGATTGACCATTGAACCATATAACATCAATCATCTAGAAGTTATAATCTTCATCAACCATGTCCACAATTGAGTCTCGTGAATCATGATTCATCAATCTTAAAGTTTCAACTTCAAGCTTTCAAAGTTGAAAATTCAATATATAACATTTATCATCATTGATCACCAAAGTTGTACTTGTAAGCTAAGTTTAACCATTACAAGAAATAATATCTAACTGTTAACAACTTAACATGAAATGAAATGTTATAAAATGAATTATGAAATGAAAAGAAACAACTTTCACGAATCATCATATTCATAATTCAGAATCATTACCAATGAGTTAGAATTGCCAACTTCAAACTTTCATTGTCACAGTCATATATTGTTTACAAAAAATATCATTATGATATGAAAGAGTCAAGACTCAAGATTTAACAGTTATAAAAACTAATAGAAACTAGAAAAGACAAGTAAAATGTAAATCTATTATCTACTACTGCATGTGGCCCTTGCCATGAGAGTCTAATGTATGAGCAGGTCGTGGTGGTCTTCTAGGAGTCTCCCGCACAGACTGACGACCAGAACTAGAAGGCACATGCCCTCCACGTTAGGGTGCAGATGGAGGTGGCGACAGCAAAGGAACAAGACTCGAAACTCGAGCACTGCTACTGGATGGTGGAGGTGGCACGGTTGCTGCTTCATCTTCCTCTCTTATAAGTTCCTCTTCTAGTTCTTCAAGATGTATAGTGCCATCCTCCAAATTGTCATCCTCTGGGTGGTTGTCCCAAATTTTATATGTTGGATCCTCATAAGCCTGATCACAGTAATGACTCAACAACCTCAAGTTGTAGTGCACATAGACCAAGCTTTTTGGCCGGTTTTCATTAAGTCTGTTTCTTTTCACATTATGTATGACGCAGTAGGTGCTCCAACACCTCTCTGCAGAAGAAGTATTTACAACCTGTGATAGAACTTTTTTTGCCAATTTTGGCAAAGTCCATGCCCGCCATATGATTCCCACCATGTGAGAGCATCAAATCTATCTATGTCTTCCATTACATGGAAGGTACCAAGCAAACCAGTGTCACTGAAGTATCTGCCTATTTCAAGGCACACACCAGCGTATTCCTCCCTGTCAAGTATCAACTTTTCTAATGCTTCCAAATATCTTTTAGATACCTCTTCATCTAGGTGGGGTTTGGTCCTAGCCCCACCCCTTGGTGCAAGTTGGCCCAACCAAGATGTAGAGAAGTATTTTCATGTAAGGATATACGCCAAGCAATGTAGTGGAAGATTAAGTTTATTCCACCATACACACACAAAATCGTGAATTAGTTTGTACAAGTTGGGATCATTGTTATGAACAATATCTTTTATTTGCCCCAACATGGTATCCATCTGCTCATACACCTCGCCAATCACTGGCTTATCTGTATCTGCAAACCGAATCATGTGATAAATGGGCTTGGTGAAATCCAATACTTGCCTCACACATGCCCAACACATACCATCAAGAGCGGCCTCCTCCACCAGTGCAAAACCCTGCCTATCAGCTGCATTTGTAGCCCTTTCCTTTAATACCTGCCAGTGTGGACTTGATACCATGCTAGCCAATGACTTTATTACCTTCAAAAGGCACCTGAAGGTGAGGTAATAGCTACCAAATCTAGTCCTCGCAATCTTCAACAACTCCAATCTTGAGTGACTGTGGAAAAGGCCATGGGTATTGCTATGATTTGTAATAAATTTTATCATTTGTTTGCCTTTCTTGTACACATCACCAATCCATTTGTATTGTTCATTTTTGTTCTTAACAACATCATGCATCAAAAGGTTCAATGCGTGAACCAAACACCCAGACCAAAATATGTTGGGGTATTTATCCTCAATAATTGCTCCCACTGCCTTACAATTAGGAGCATTATCAGTGATGACTTGGATGACATTGTATGGCCCAATACGATCAATTGTTTTAAGTAATGCTCCTGCAATGTTGATGCCGGTCTTGAACTTGTCTGAGTAATCATATGCTGAAAGAAAGATGGCACCACTAACAAACACAGCAAGAACACTTATCAATGGCTTGCCTTTTACATTTGTCCATCCATCAGATAAAATGGACACCCCATGGTCAGTCCAAGAACTTGTCATTCTATTCAAAGAATGTGATATTTTTGCTTTTTCATGATCAAGTCCAACGGTTCTTGCCTTGTCATACCCGGGGCTCTTGTATCCTTTAGGGGCATCATTTATGGCAGAAACCATTTCGTGCCAATAAGGTGAGCGAAGAACATTGAATGGTATCCCACATGCATAGAGAAACTTGTAAACTTTTGAATCCACATCATTCCTACACCCTTCATCAAGGAAATCTGATATGGTTTTTTGCCTTAATCCTGGTGACCCTGTGCCTCCATATCCACTGCCTTGGGAGGATGCTGAAGGAGTTCTTTGTGCATGTGATTGTGTCTGAGAGCTTGGTTCAAAGAAACCCTTTGATTTTTTAGATTTGTATTGGGCTTCCTCCTCTTTCCTTATGTATTTGGCTCTATCTGCTGCTGACACACTTGTACAAGTTTTGATTCCTATTTTTTTATCTCCATCCCATGGCATTTTCCTGCAGAGGTGTTTTCTGGCACAGGTGTATGAACCTGTGTAATTATTGTTGCAATGGGGGCAATGAAATTTAGTGGTTCCACCCCCCTTTCCCTGCTTCAGGCCTGTTAACATATTTCCACAATGGGGTTTGGTCTTGTTTAGTTTTTTGAGCTAAATCATGTTCACTCTCCTCCAACTCCTCCTCACCGGGGTTTTCATCAAATCCACTTTGTCCCCCTTCTTCATCCCCTTCTTCATTTTGAACCCTCCTTTTCCCACTCTCCAGCACCATAATAACCAGAAAAGGAACCAAGAAGAAGAAAATGCTAAGAAATATAACCATGATGTTTGAAAATTGTAGTTTTGAATATGCAAAATTTAATAAAATGGAATGGGAAAGGCCCGATGGGAATGGAAAACCGAAATAGAAGAAACAAAAAAAAAAAAATTATTATTTCTTTATTTAGAAATTAGGAATAATTTAATAAACATTAAAAAAATGCTAAACATTCTATTCAACATTGTAGAGCGGTGAACCTACCTCAAATGCGTCCAATCTCCCCTGGCTCCTTGCTCTTTCCTTGCTCTCTCCTTGCTCCTTGCTCTCTCCTTGGCACCTTGCTCTCTCTCAGTCTCACTCTCTCCTTGCTCCTTAGTCCTCACTCTCACACTCTCAATCTCACACTCTCAATCTCCCTCTCTCAAATCAGCGTCTCACTCAACTCTCAATGTCACAATGAAGCCCTTATGCCCCTCCCTCCCACAATTTATAAAAAAAAATCGATTTTTTTTACGCCGAATTTGTTTCCCACCGATTCGCTCTTGCCCTCCGTGCGCGTTGCTCCGGGAGCGGATTTTATAACCCGAGAGCGGTCAGGAGCGTTCGCTCCCTGACCGCTCCCGGAGCGATGGGAGCGACGCTCCCGAAACCGCTCCCAAAATTGGCAGGGAGCAAAAAAATTTTACCAAGAGCGTGCTCCTGAAATCGTTCCCGCAACCCACTCCCGAGCCACTCCCGCCCGGATCGCGAATTGGGAGTGGGATCGGGGGGGGCTCCCCCGCAACACTGGAGCTTGGTCTTGAGGTCTTGGAATTTGTCAATTGAGGAATCTATAAGAAGAGAAGAGATTTGCGGGTTTTCCTCTCAAGTGGAGAGGTTTTGACCCTGGCTTGCAACCTACATTTTGTGTTCTTGTGTACTATTGTTCTTCTTGTTTTGGTAGTTGTTTGATGATATACAAACATAATAATAAGTGAAGAAGCTAATAAGTATGAAAAAGTAAAAAGAGATCACAAGCAGTGATCAAGAAAAGAGAAATCATTCTAACTATTGCCCTATACATCTCTCAACACATATAGCGTCGAATCTCTGTATTGCATTTCTATATTCTGTAAAATTTGTGTTTACCAATTCAAATTTACAATGAAGTGGTTGTAGATTATATGAAACCGAGATATATGACTTTGATCTATTTATGGCATCGTTTGGTTCCGTTCTGACCAGTGGCATAGTTTGCAGTTGTTTTGTAAGGCTCGCATATGTTATATGAATAGTATATGTGGCATCGCCTAATAAAGTGACACTCAATTATGCTCATGGAACGTATCTACAAGATAGCATAGTTTTCAATTGCTTTGTGGCAATAACATCACACACTCAGGGATCTCGCTCTATAATGATCTGTGGCATTATTAGTCTATGGGTCATATAAAATCACATGACTCAACAATGACCTTGCAAGTCAAGTATGACATGACTGAGTTGCGGCAGCAGTTGATTGCCAGTGGTCTGCAACATATGGAAAAGAAAGATAGAGACTTTGAAACATCTACATCAAATACAAACCTCTGTGGCATTATGAGGAAAGACCAAAATTAGGTGACGAGTTTTTCTTGTGAGAAGCACGAGTGTGAGGAGATGCAATAAATAAAAAAGGATATATCAATTAAGTTGACTTGGAGCTTTGAAAGAAAATGCCATATGACAGTGATCTGATATAAACTTTATGTGATAATCACCCTGGAAAGTGATCATATTTAACAAAGATATGAAAAGCAGTGTGATTACGATGACAATAATACTTGGGCAATAATATGATCTTGAAATAGTGTTGTGACAGTAACCATTGTTCAAAGAAAGCAAAGACTAAAGATTTAGGGAATATTGTTCCTAAAGTTATGCAAGCTTGAAGGGATTTCTATGGATCAAAGTCTGAAGGCATCTCTGGTGGAAGAAGATATTAGAAATCTGAAGTTCGTAAGCATCCAGGGTACTTGAAAAAAGGATCTCTACTCAAGTGTACTAGGTAAAGCTTGAATAAGGGTTTGCATTAAGAATTTGCAAATGGAGAACCTAGACAAAGCTAGCAGCTCAACGTACGAAAAGTTGAAGCATATGCGTTGAAGATAAACACTTGTTGAAAAAGTGTTGACACATGAAGAAGGACTAGATCTTTGAAGGTATGGTAATACTGCAAAGGTATGTACAAATGTTTATGTGCATTTCATGTTATGTGTCTAGACTATGGTGATGATCATTTGAAAGGGTTTGTAAATTCTTTAGGGTTTTGCAGTTAATCTATTGCATATCTTGAGAATCTAGGGTTTGTAGGTTTGCAAAGTCTTGTAAACTTTAGGTATTTAGGGTTTTTGAACCCTAGATTGAACTAACCCTAGGAGTGAACCCTAACCCTGATTGGTTGTTCCCTCTAAGGAAACCCTATCCCTTGACATCTAGGGTTTACAGATCTAATTTTGAGTATGTGGTAAACCCCTAGCAAGGGTTGAATTGAATAAAGCTCCTACTTGGGACAACCTTCAGAAGAGATCTTTCTATGGGCCAAATAGATGCTCGCTCTACCTTGAGGAAGTTGAAACGATCCCACATCTCTCCATACAATGTCCCTTTTCCAAAACTGTGTGGAAGGAAAATCAAAGAATAGAAGGGGTTGAATATACATGGAAGTAGAACACTATTGAAGAATGCTTAAAATCTTGGTTTGATCGGAAGCCAAAGGAAAAATTTAAAGCACTCCCTCTTGTTGTAGATTGGGGAATATGGGTGGAGAGGAACAATGCCATTTTTAAAACCAAGGTCAATCCTTGTTAAAATTGGCAACTACGAACAAATTCCACCTTGGGACAACTAATTTGATGGAGATGATGATTGCAATGGATTCCTCATTTCGAGAGGTCCAAGATTGATATAAAAATCATCTCATTTGGACAAGCAAAAGTGTGATTTTGAATTTATGACCACACATATGCAAATTGTTCAGGCTAGCCTCAACTAAATATAGGCTCAAGAAGCCCAATGGATGTGTCTCTTCACCCACAACAAAGTGTATATATAGAAGAGACCTCACACCTCATTTGGACATCCATCATTCACACATTCTTATCTCTTTCTTCATCAGATTGGTTTGTACAGCTTGGGCAACCTCTCTTTTTCTCTCACACGTGCGGCTTGGCGGACAGAATTTCTGGGCTAAATTGCAGAATTTCAAACAGTTTGACTAGTGTTGACCGAGGTTGTTTTGACTGGTTTTGACTACAGTTTTGAGGGCAAAATTCGATTTCCCTGGGCCGCATTGATTGGCACAAAATCGAAATTTTCAGGGCAGTTTGACCTATGTTGACTGCAACCCTGTTTGACTGTAGAGTTGACCGCAGGTTGACCGAGTTTGATTGCCTTTGACCGAGCTTCAAAGGAGGTATTTGACTGTCGTTTTGACCAGCGTTGACTTTTTGGATAGGGCTGAAGTTTGACTACAGAATTTAACAGGGCTGAATTGACTATGTATCGGCCTAATCAATTTGACATTGTATTGGGCTAATCAATTTGACTTTTGTACTCTCTCTCTCTACTGAACTATTGAGGAATAATAAGAAGATTTGATCAAAGGGTTTTCCCCCCATTGGGGTTTTTCCCTGGCATCAACTGAATCCAGTGTTCTCGTCTTGGCTTGTCTTCTAAAATTTTTTTTTTATGTTTTTATCTACATTTACTGTCAATGCGATTAATGGTTAATGTGATTGCTATTGGAACAAGATGATTAGTTCTCCTGTGGGCCGAGATGATTAGTTCTCCCGTGGCAATTGTAGAACAGGATGATTAGTTCTCCTGTGGGCCAAGATGATTTGTTCTCCGTGGCGACTATGGAACAAGATGATTAGTTCTCCGTGGCAACTGTGGAACAAGATGATTAGTTCTCCTGTGGGCCAGGATGATTAGTTCTCTGTGGCATCCACTGACATGATGATTCGTTTCTTGTGGACAGGATGATTAGTTCTCTTGTCGAGGCATCCTACCCATGCAGTCTAGGACACATGGGAAGTACCACTCATCTGATCAATGAGCAGGGAAATAAGGATAGGGACCATAGTAGTACTATTGATGGACGCATCATTGTATCTACCGTACTCCCTATCCTAGGATGACCTCCATTGATCTGGGATCAATGAAACTGATTTGGGATCAGTATGAGTGGTTTGAGACACTCTCTAGCGACATTCATCTGGGATCAATATGAGTGGTTTGAGACACTCTCTTGTGACATTCATCTGAGATCAATCAAACTAATCTGGGATCAATATGAGTGGTTTGAGACACTCTCTTATGATATTGATCTGGGATCAATAAAACTGACTTCAGGTTAGTAAGAGTGATGTGACACACTCTCTTCAAATGAAACTGACTTCGGGTCAGTAGAGAATGGTATGAGACATTCTCGATCAATTCTTCTTCTTCATGGTTTAGTAGAGCAAAGCAAAGCAGAGCAGAGTAGAGCTCAACAGATCAAAGCAGATCAATGCAGGGCACTGATGGCAGAGATGTACAGTCGGACATATGGATCAACGGATGGAGTTCTCCCTAGTTGAGAGGGAGTGTTAAAATTGGCAACTAGGGCCAAACTCAATGTGGGTCATCTTATTTATGGCAGCTGAAATTTTTCTTGGATCCCTCTCATCGAGAGGTGTAGGATTGATCTAAAGATCATCCGATTCCGATAAGTATTCATGGAGTTATGAATTTATTTGCGTTATAAGATAATTCGTCAAGGTCGGCCAGCAACCAAATAAACCCCACATGTGCTCAACGTTTTAGTATAAATAGAGGTGGCCTTCAATTCATTTCAACACACTTGGGATCTCTTCCTCTTTCTACTTGTCTTTGGGTTTTAGTAGGAGGAGAGATCCTAAGGAATAACATTGCCCTGATCCAGAGGGCAGAAAGCCGGAACTACCGGAATAGCTGGAAAAGCCGAAACTGCCGGAAAAGCCGGAACTGCCAGAAAAGCCGGAACTGCTGGAATTGCCAGAAAAACTGGAATTGTCGGAAAAGCCGGAAAAGCCAAAACTGTCGGAACTGCCGAAAAAGTCGGAATTGCCGGAAATGCCGAAACTACCAGGAAAAGCCAAAAAAGTTGGAAAAGCCGGAAAAGCCGGAAATGTCGGAACTGCCGGAACTGTAGGAAAAGCCAGAACTGCCAAAAAAGCCAGAACTGTCGGAACTGTCGGCAACAACAGGAACTACCGGAAATGTCGGGAACAGTCAAAACTACCGGGAAATGCCAAAAATGTCGGGAACAGTCAGAACTGCCGAAACAACCAGAGCATCTATCTCCAAAGAAAAGCAGCATCCAAGGGACAGATAACTAACATTGGGACAGTTGTATGGTACTTAGCAGCAAGTACACCAAGCATGCAATGTTACAGCGAGCATGCAAGGGACAACTAGCATGCAACAACAAGCATGCTAAGGACAACAAGCATGCTAGGGACAACAAGCAAGCAAGGTGCAGCCAACACATAGGTAAGGATGGCAACGCGGTGTAGCAATGGTACATAATGCAGTACAGTGATGGGTACAGTCATGATTAATGAAGCATGATGAGATGCAGCATAGTGATGATGGGTGCAGCATGGTGCAACACGATGAGGTGCAACATGATGACGGAATGCAGCACAACGATAGGTGAAGGAGTCACCTTGGAGAATTAGTTGAAGCAGCATGTCTTCAACTGATCTCATGTATCATCTTCTTAGAGATGACCTATGCTCTTATCTAGATAAGTCAAAGTGTTGACTTCTGTTGTAAACATACTATCTCTCTCTCTGTCTGTGCTGAAAATTGAAATAAATTGCTCTAAGCATAGAACATACCTAAAATTAACATGGTATCAGAGCTGAGGTGAAGACAATGCCCAAGCAAGAGTGAAAGAGCAATCACTGAAGACAATTCGGAAAGGACAAAAGGATCAGTGGATTCCTCATCCCTCTTCAAATTCACCAAGGGTGAAGTTGAGGCAGAGAATATTATCAGAATGGCGCAGCGTAATATGGCCTACATAAAGATCACTTCATTGGAAGACCAAATCTCAAGGTGGAAGGAAAGGCAGATAACTAGTTCGGCCATTATGCGAAGGAGTGTCCGAATGGCAGGGACACATCACTTGATGATGATAACAATCATTCCAAGGACATCTTCAATGATCAAAGGAATGACAGGTAATGCAAGTCATCAAGGAAATGGCTAACTCTTCATAGAAAGCAAGGAACCCAAAGTATGAAGAATCAAATGTTGTTTCTGATAAGATAAAGAAGCGTTATCTTGTACTGGCCCTCTCCTTCAGATTCTTTGGGAATCTGGCTTATAGATTGCAGTGCTTCAAGGAACTTCATCGGACAGATGGGTGCACTCTCTAATTTGGTAGAGATGGAAACAATCGTGGGATTATACTTGGAGCCGATGCCACCTATCCTGGAAAGGGTGTAGGGAATGTTAACTCTCAATTGAATAAGGGTAACTCGATTCATTTACAGAATCTCTTTTATGTACCTGATCGCAAGAAGAACCTAGTGTCCATCTCGGAAATTGAAGTCAAAGGTTTCACGGTGGCATTCATCGACGGAAAGGGATGTCTGAATTCAAGTAGAGCATGAAGGTACATGTCTGAGATGTACCAAAGGAAAATCTTATAAGGGGACCATTCCCCTCATGCAACAGGTCCACAGGTTTGGAACAACCCGAGGAGTTTGAGATTCATGATCGGGAATCTCATGTATACAGGTGGAAGAAAGCCCTCTATGGCTTGAAGCAAAACACCTCGGGCGTAGTATGAGAGGATTGATAGTTGTCTGATGAAGCTAAGATTCACTAGGAGTGAAACCGATCCAAACCATTAACCAAAGGTTGTGGATGATTGACCTCTCATACCGGCACCTTATGAGGACGACCTATTTCTTGCAGGTGCAGACCCTCTCATTTGCAAAAGTAATAGGGAGTTGGATTCCGGATGGGGAATGATAAACTGCAAGCCTGTGATTACCTCGAGGATCTTAACTTTCAGAAGTTATATGGTAGCGATGTCAGACCAGATTTGGGAAATGCCTCTGAGTTTCATAAACTCATTTGCGTTGATGTTCTTGGTGAACTTCCGTCCGAAGATATGTTTTGCAGTTAGCACCGTGAGCTCATATTTGGTTGAGCCTCACTCAATTGGTGCCAAGAATCTTCTGAGATATCTTCGGGGCACAATCTCTCATGGATTGAGATACACTGCCAGAAATATGAAACTGCATGATTATTCGAATGTTGACTGTGCAGGCAGTGTGGAGGATCACTAGAGCACTTCTCAGTGCTGGTTCTCTTTGGATTCTGCTTCAATATCATGGATGTGTAGGAAGCAGAAGTCGGTTGCTACAAGCACCACCGAGACCGAATACATAGCTACGAGTATGATCGCGTGTGAAGCTGCATGGTTGCAGAAGCTCTTAAGTGAGCTGTTTGTAGACATGATGAATAACACTGCAATTCTCTGTGACAACCAGAGGGGGGATTCGATTATTGAGGAGTCCCGTATTCTATGATTGGTCCAACAGATAGACATCAGATACTGCCTTATCTACGATATGGTAAGTCGATGAGTGAGGAGGCTCCATCGCATTGAGACTGATGTACAAGTCGTAAACATTTTGTCAAAGCCCCAGGGAAAGGTCAAATCTGTGACTTTCCTAAACGACTTGGAGTCGTTGAGGGACCTTCTTATAAGGGTCCTGCATGTTGCATGCATTTAGCTCTAGGAGCTCTGAGGGGCTTGGGGTACTTATTGGAGCAACATACGACCACAGGGCGACTCACCCTCCCCTAGTGGTGTGCTATGAACAGGATGATTAGTTCTTCTATGGGCCAGGATGATTAGTTCTCCCGTGGCAACTGTGGAACAAGATGATTAGTTCTCTTGTGGGTCGGGATGATTAGTTATCCCGTGGCAACTGTGGAACAGGATGATTAGTTCTCCTATGGGCCAGGATGATTAGTTCTCCATGGCAACTGTGGAACAGAATGATTAGTTCTCCTGTGGACCGGGATGATGAGTTCTCTATGGCGACTGTGGAACAGGATGATTAGTTCTCCTATGGGCCAGGATGATTAGTTCTCCGTGGCATCCACTGACAAGATGATTCGTTCTCCTGTGGACAAGATGATTAGTTCTCTTGTCGAGGCGTCCTACCCATGCAGTCTGGGACACATGGGAAGTACCACTCATCTTATCAATGAGCAGGGAAATGAGGATAGGGACCATAGTAGTACTATCGATGGACGCATCACTGTATCTACCGTACTTCGTATCCTACGATGATCTACATTGATTTGGGATCAATGAAACTGATCTGGTATCAGTATGAGTGGTTTGAGACACTCTCTTGTGATATTGAATTGGGATCAATGAAACTAATCTGGGATCAGTGTGAGTGGTTTGAGACACTCTCTTGTGACATTGATCTGGGATCAATATGAGTGGTTTGAGACACTCTCTTGTGATTTGATCTGGGATCAATAAAACTGACTTCGATCAAAGCAGAGCAAAGCAGAGCAGTGCAGGGCACTGATGGTAGAGATAGTACAGTCAGACATATGGATCAACAGATGGAGTTCTCCCTAGTTGAGAGGGAGTGTTAAAATTGACAACTAGGGCCAAACTCCATGTGGGTCATCTTATTTATGGCAGCTGATATTTTTCTTGGATCCCTCTCACGAGAGGCGTAGGATTGATCTAACGATCATCCGATTCCGATAAGTATTCATGGAGTTATGAATTTATTTGCGTTATATGACAATTCGTCAAGGTCGGCCAACAACCAAATAAACCCCACATGTGCTAACGTTTTAGTATAAATAGAGGTGGCCTTCAAGTCATTTCAACACACTTGGGATCTCTTCCTCTCTCTACTTGTCTTTGGGTTTTAGGGGGAGAGATCCTAAGGAATAACATTGCCCTCATCAAGAGGGCAGAAAGTTGGAACTACTAGAAAAGTTGGAAATGCTAGAAAAGCCGAAACTACCAGAACTGCCGAAAAAGTCAGAACTGTCGGAAAAGCCGAAACTGTTGGGACGGCCAGAAAAGCCGGAACTGCCGGAAAAGCCAGAACTGTCGGAAAAGCCGGAAAAGCCGAAACTACCGAAAAAGTCGGAACTGCCGGAAATGCTAGAAAAGCCGAAACTACCAGAAAAAGCCGGAAAAGCCGGAAATACCAGAACTGTCGAAAAAGCTGAAACTGCCGAAACTGCCGGGAACAACCGAAACTGTCGGGAACTGCCGAAACAACCAAAGCATCTGTCTCCAAAGGAGAGCAGCATCCAAGGGACAGCTAACTAACATTGGGACAGTGCAGCAAGTACACCAAGCATGCAATGTTACAACTAGCATGCAAGGGACAACTAGCATGCAACAACAAGCATGCTAAGGACAGCAAGCATGCTAGGGACAACAAGCAAGCAAGGTGCAGCGAACACCTAGGTAAGGATGGCAACATGGTGCAGCAATGGTACATAATGCAGTACAGTGATGGGCACAGTCATGATTAATGAAGCGTGATGAGATGCAGCATAGTGATGATGGGTGCAGCGTGATGAGGTGCAGCATGATGACGAAATGCAACACAACGATAGGTGAAGGAGTCACCTTGGAGAATTAGTTGAAGCAGCATGTCTTCAACTGACCTCATGTATCATCTTCTTAGAGATGATCTATGCTCTTATCTAGATAAGTCAAAGTGTTGACTTCTGTTGTAAACATACTATCTTTCTCTCTCTTTGTGCTGAAAATTGAAATAAATTGCTCTAACCATAGAACATACCTAAAATTAACATGGTATCAGAGTTGAGGTGAAGACAATGCCCAAGCAAGAGTGAAAGAGCAATCACCGAAGACAGTTGGGAAAGGACAAAAGGATCAGTGGATTCCTCATCCCTCTTCAAATTCACCAAGGGTGAAGTTGAAGCAGAGAATATTATCAGAATGGCGCAGCGGAATATGGCCTACCTAAAGATCACTTCATTGGAAGACCGGATCTCAGGGTGGAAGGAAAGGCAGATAACTAGTTCAGCCATTATGCGAAGGAGTGTCCGAATGGCAGGGACACATCACTTGATGATGATAACAATCATTCCAAGGACATCTTCAATGATCAAAGGAATGACAGGTAATGCAGGTCATCAAGGAAATGGTCGAATCTTCATAGAAAGCAAGGAACCCCAAGTATGAGAATCAAATGTTGTTTCTGATAAGACAAAGAAGCGTTATCTTGTATTGGCCCTCTCCTTCAGATTCTTTGGGAATCTGGCTTATAGATTGCAGGGCTTCAAGGCACTTCATCGGATAGATGGGTGCACTCTCTAATTTGGTAGAGATGGAAACAATCGTGGGATTATACTTGGAGCCGATGCCACCTATCCCGGAAAGGGTGTAGGGAATGTTAACTCTCAATTGAATAAGGGTAACTCGATTCATTTACAGAATCACTTTTCTGTACCTGATCGCAAGAAGAACCTGGTGTCCATCTCGGAAATGGAAGTCAAAGGTTTCACGGTGGCATTCATCGATGGAAAGGGATGTTTGAATTCAAGTAGAGCATGAAGGTACATGTCTGAGATGTACTGAAGGAAAATCTTATAAGGGGACCATTCCCCTCATGCAGCAGGTCCACAGGTTTGGAACAACCCGAGGAGTTTGAGATTCATGATCGGGAATCTCATGTATACAGGTGGAAGAAAGCCCTCTATGGCTTGAATCAAAACACCTCAGGCGTAGTATGAGAGGATTGATAGTTTTCTGATGAAGTTGAGATTCACTAGGAGTGAAACCGATCCAAACCATTACCCAAAGGTTGTGGATGATAGACCTCTCATACCGGCACCTTAAGAGGACGACCTATTTCTGACAAGTGTAGACCCTCTCATTTGCAAAAGTAAGAGGGAGTTGGATTCCGGATGTGGAATGATAAACTGCAAGCCTATGATTACCTCGAAGATCTTAACTTTCAGAAGTTATATGGTAGTGATGTCGGACCAGATTTGGAAAATGCCTCTGAGTTTCATTAACTCATTCGCGTTGATGTTCTTAGTGAACTTCCGTCCGGACATATGTTTTGCAGTTAGCATCGTGAGCTCATATTTGGTTGAGCCTTACTGGATTGGTGCCAAGAATCTTCTGAGATATCCTCAGGGCACAATCTCTTATGGATTGAGATACACTGCCGGAAATATGAAACTGCATGATTATTCAAATGTTGAATGGGCAGGCAGTGTGGAGGATCACTAGAGCACTTCTCAGTGTTGGTTCTCTTTGGATTCTGCTTCAATATCATGGATGAGCAGGAAGCAGAAGTCGGTTGCTATAAGCACCACCGAGACCAAATACATAGCTACGAGTGTGATCTCGTGTGAAGCTGCATGGTTGCAGAAGCTCTTAAGTGAGCTGTTTGTACACATGATGAATACCATTGTGATTATCTGTGATAACCAGAGGGGGGATTCGATTATTGAGGAGTCTCGTATTCAATGATTGCTCCAGCAGATAGACATCAGATACTGCGTTATCTGCGATATGGTAAGTCGATGAGCGAGGAGGCTCCATCACATTAAGACTGATGTACAAGTCGCAGACATTTTGTCAAAGCCCCGGAGAAAGGTCAAATCTGTGACTTTCCCGAACGACTAGTCGTTCAGGGACCTTCTTATAAGGGTCCTGCATGTTGCATGCAATGAGCTCTAGGAGTTCTGGGGGGCTTGGGGTACTTACTGGAGCAAAATATGACCACAGGGCGACTCACCCTCCCCTAGTGGTGCGCTATGAACAGGATGATTAGTTCTTCTGTGGTTCGGGATGATTAGTTCTATCATGGCAACTGTGGAACAGGATGATTAGTTCTCCTGTGGGCCGGGATGATTAGTTCTCCCGTGGCAACTGTGGAACAGGATGATTAGTTCTCCTGTGGGCCAGGATGATTTGTTCTCCGTGGCGACTATGGAACAGGGTGATTAGTTCTCATGTGGGCCAGGATGATTTGTTCTTCGTGGCAACTGTGGAACGGGATGTGATTAGTTCTCCTGTGGGCCAGGAAGATTAGTTCTCCGTGGCATCCACTGACAGGATGATTCGTTCTCTTATGGATAGGATGATTAGTTCTCCTGTCGAGGCATCCTACCCATGCAGTCTGGGACTCATGGGAAGTACCTATCATCTGATCAATGAGCAGGGAAATGAGGATAGGGACCATAGTAGTACTATCAATCGACGCATCAATGTATCTACCGTACTCCCTATGCTAGGATGACCTCCATTGATCTAGGATCAATG
The DNA here is from genome assembly GCA_031772625.1 of Pinus tabuliformis. Lineage (NCBI taxonomy): Eukaryota > Viridiplantae > Streptophyta > Pinopsida > Pinales > Pinaceae > Pinus > Pinus tabuliformis. The sequence continues at coordinate 299,014,295 of CM062813.1, forward strand.
AAACTGATCTGGGATCAGTATGAGTGGTTTGAGACACTCTCTTGTGACATTAATCTGGGATCAATGAAACTGATCTAGGATCAGTATGAGTGGTTTGAGTCACTCTCTTGTGACATTGATCTGGGATCAATGAAACTGATCTGGGATCAGTATGAGTGGATTGCGACACTCTCTTGTGACATCGATTTGGGATCAGTATCAGTGGTTTGAGACACTCTCTTGTGATATTGATTTTGGATCAATAAAACTGACTTCGGGTCAGTAAGAGTGATGTGACACACTCTTCAGATGAAACTGACTTCGGGTCAGTAGAGAATGGTATGAGACATTCTCGATCAATTCTTCTTCTTCATGGTTCAGCAGAGTAGTGCAGGGCATTGATGGCAAAGATAGTACAGTCGGACATATGGATCAACAGATGGAGTGCTCCCTAGTTGAGAGGGAGTGTTAAAATTGGCAACTAGGGCCAAACTCCATGTGGGTCATATTATTTATGGCAGCTGATATTTTTCTTGGATCTCTCTCATCAAGAGGTGTAGGATTAATCTAAAGATCATTCGATTCCGATAAGTATTCATGGAGTTATGAATTTATTTGCATTATAAGACAATTCGTCAAGGTCGGTCAGCAACCACATAAACCCCACATGTGCTCAACGTTTTAGTATAAATAGAGGTGTCCTTCAAGTCATTTCAACACACTTGGGATCTCTTCCTCTCTCTACTTGTCTTTGGGTTTCAGTAGGAGGAGAGATCCTAAGGAATAACGTTGCCCTGATCCAGAGAGCAGAAAGTCGGAACTGTGGGAAAAGCCGGAAAAGCCGAAACTACCGGAAAAGCTAGAAAAGCCGGAAAAGTCGGAACTGCCAGAAAAGTCGGAATTGTCAGAAAAGTCGGAACTGCTGGAAAAGACGGAACTGTTGGAAAAGCCGGAACTGTCGAAAAAGCCGGAAATGCTGGAAAAGCCAGAACTGCCAGAAAAAAACTGAAAAAGCCGGAACTGTCGGAAATGCCAGAACTGCCGAAAAAGTCGGAACTGTCAAGACTACCAGAACTGTCGGGAACAACCGGAACTGTCGAAACTACCGGGAATAGACGGAACTGCCAGAACTGTCGGGAACTAGAGAAACAGTCGAAGCATCTGTCTCCGAAGGAGAGCAGCATGCAAGGGTCAGCTAACTAACATTGGGACAGTTGTATGGTACTTAGCAGCAAATACACCAAGCGTGCAATGTTACAGCTAGCATGCAAGGGACAACTAGCATGCAACAACAAGCATGCTAAGGACACCAAGCATGTTAGGGACAACAAGCAAGGTGCAACCAACACATAGGTTAGGATGGCAACATGGTGCAGCAATGGCACATAATGCAGTACAGCGACGGGTACAGTCATGATTAATGAAGCGTGATGAGATGCAGCATAATGATGATGGGTGCAGCATGGTGCAGCGCGTTGAGGTGCAGCATGATGACGAAATGCAGCACAACGATAGGTGAAGAAGTCACCTTGGAAAATTAGTTGAAGCAGCATGTCTTCAATTGATCTCATGTATCATCTTCTTAGAGATGATCTATGCTCTTAAGTGTTGACTTTTGTTGTAAACGTACTATCTCTCTCTCTCTCTCTGTTGAACTATTGAAGAACATATAAGAAGAATTGAACAAGGGTTTCCCCACATTGGGGTTTTTCCCTGGCTAGCGCCACATCTTGTGTCCTCTTGTCTTGGCTTGTCTTCTGTGATTTATGTTTATGTTCTATCTGCAGTTTTCTTTAATGCTGATGTGATTGCTAATTTGGAAAAGATATGGAGCTAACTGTGAAAATTGAAATAAATTGCTCTAAGCATAGAATATACCTAAAATCAACATGGTATCAAAGCTGAGGTGAAGACAATGCCCAAGCAAGAGTGAAAGAGCAATCACCGAAGACAGTTGGGAAAGGACAAAAGGACCAACGGATTCATCATCCCTCTTCAAATTCACCAAGGGTGAAGTCGAAGCAGAGAATATTATTAGAATGGCGCGGTGGAATATGGCCTATCTAAAGATCACTTCATTGGAAGACCGGATCTCAGGGTGGCAGGAAAGGCAGATAACTAGTTCGGCCATTATGCAAAGGAATGTACGAATGGTAGGGACACATCACTTGATGATGATAACAATCATTCCAGGGAGATCTTCAATGATCAAAGCAATGACAAGTAATGCAGGTCATCAAGGAAATGGCCGACTCTTCATAGAAAGCAAGGAACCCCAAGTATGAAGAATCAAATGTTGTTTCTGATAAGATAAAAAAGCGTTATCTTGCATTGGCCCTCTCCTTCAAATTCTTTGGGAATCTGGCTTATAGATTGTACTTTGTAGTGCTTCAAGGCACTTCATCGGATAGATGGGTGCACTCTCTAATTTGGTAGAGATGGAAACAATCGTGGGATTATACTTGGAGCCGATGCCACCTATCCCAGAAAGGGTTTAGGGAATGTTAACTCTCAATTGAATAAGGGTAACTCGATTCATTTACAAAATCTCTTTTATGTACCTGATCACAAGAAGAACCTGGTGTCCATCTCAGAAATGGAATTCAAAGGTTACAGGGTGGCATTCATCGATGGAAAGGGATGTCTGAATTCAAGTAGAGCATGAAAGTACATGTCTGAGATGTACCGAAGGAAAATCTTATAAGGGGACCATTCCCCTCACGCAGCAGGTCCACAGGTTTGGAACAACCCGAGGATTTTGAGCTTCATGATCGAGAATCTCATGTATACAGGTCGAAGAAAGCCCTCTATGGCTTGAAGCAAAACACCCCGGGCGTAGTATGAGAGGATTGATAGCTGTCTGATGAAGCTGAGATTCTCTAGGAGTGAAACCGATCCAAACCATTACCCGAAGTTGTGGATGATAGACCTCTCATACCGGCACTTTATGAGGATGACCTATTTCTGATAGGTGCAAACTCTCTCATTTGCAGAAGTAAGAGGGAGTTGGATTCTAGATGTGGAATGATAAACTGCAAGCCTGTGACTACCTCGAGGATCTTAACTTTCAGAAGTTATATGGTAGTGATGTCAGACCAAATTTGGGAAATGCCTCTGAGTTTCATAAACTCATTCGCGTTGATGTTCTTGGTGAACTTCCGTCCGGACATATGCTTTGCAGTTAGCATTGTGAGCTCATATTTGGTTGAGCCTCACTGGATTGGTGCCAAGAATCTTCTGAGATATCTTTGGGGCACAATCTCTCATGGATTGAGATACATTGCCAGAAATATGAAACTGCATGATTATTCGAATGCTGACTGGGCAGGTAGTGTGGAGGATCACTAGAGCACTTCTCAGTGCTGGTTCTCTTTGGATTCTGCTTCGATATCATGGATGAGCAAGAAGCAGAAGTCGGTTGCTATAAGCACCGCCAAGACCGAATACATAGCTACGAGTATGATCTCGTGTGAAGCTGCATGGTTGCAGAAGCTCTTAAGTGAGCTGTTTGTACCCATGATGAATACCACTGTGATTCTCTGTGACAACCAAATTGGGGATTCGATTATTGAGGAGTCCCATATTCGATGATTGCTCCAGCAGATAGACATCAGATACTGCCTTATCTGCGATATGGTAAGTCAATGAGCGAGGAGGCTCCATCGCATTGACACTGATGTACAGGTCGCAGACATTTTGTCAAAGCCTTGGGGAAAGGTCAAATCTGTGACTTTCCCGAACAACTTGGAGTTGTTGAGGGACCTTCTTATAAGGGTCCTGCATGTTGCATGCATTAAGTTCTGGGAGATCTGGAGGCCTTGGGGTATTTACTGGAGCAACATACGACCACAAGGCAACTCGCCCTCCCCTAGTGGTGCGCTATGAACAAGATGATTAGTTCTCCCGTGGCAACTGTGGAACAGGATGATTAGTTCTCTTGTGGGTTGGGATGATTAGTTCTCCCGTGGCAACTGTGGAACAGGATGATTAGTTCTCCTGTGGGCCAGGATGATTTGTTCTCCGTGGCGACTATGGAACAGGATGATTAGTTCTCCTATGGGCCAAGATGATTTGTTCTCCATGGCATATGTGGAACAGGATGATTAGTTCTCTTGTGGGCCAAGATGATTAGTTCTCTGTGGCATCCACTAACAGGATGATTCATTCTCCTGTGGATATGATGATTAGATCTCCTGTTGAGGCATCCTACCCATGCAGTCTGGGACTCATGGGAAGTACCTCTCATCTAATCAATGAGCAGGAAATGAGGATAAGGACCATAGTAGTACTATCGATGGACGCATCGTTGTATCTGTCGTACTCCCTATGCTAGGATGACCTCCATTGATTTGGGATCAATGAAACTGATATGGGATCAGTATGAGTGGTTTGAGACACTCTCTTGTGACATTGATCTGGGATCAATATGAGTGGTTTGAGACACTCTCTTGTGACATTGATCTGGGATCAATGAAACTGATCTGGGATCAGTATGAGTGGTTTGAGACACTCCCTTGTGACATTGATCTGGGATCAGTATGAGTGGTTTGAGACACTCTCTTGTGATATTGATTTGCGATCAATAAAACTAACTTCGGGTCAGTAAGAGTGATGTGACACACTCCCTTCAGATTAAACTGACTTCGGGTCAGTAGAGAATGGTATGAGACATTCTCGATCAATTCTTCTTCATGGTTCAACAGAGTAGAGCAGAGTAGTGCAGGGCACTGATGGCAAAGATAATACAGTCGGACATATGGATCAACGGATGGAGTTCTCCCTAGTTGAGAGGGAGTGTTAAAATTGGCAACTAGGGCCAAACTACATGTGGTTCATCTTATTTATGGCAGCTGATATTTTTCTTGGATCCCTTTCATTGAGAGGTGTAGGATTGATCTAAAGATCATCCGATTCCGATAAGTATTCTTGAAGATTCTTGAAGGTTTCAAAAGAAGTTGTAGGCATCATCAAGCAAGACATTTGTTTGACAAGTAATACATTGGTTTCCATGTCGCAACCAACAAGTCAAATGGCTTCAATTTGTGAGGAAAGGAACAAGCTCATTGGATCAGTGAACTTCCTAGCATGGAAGAGAATGATTGATTTGGCACTCACAAAAATGAAGTCATGGAATATGTTCTTGGAGAAATTGTTCAACCAGACAAGGAGAAGACTCAAGAATTAGCAAGATATAATAAGAGAAAGATGAGGGAACAATGGATTCTTATTGAATCCATAAAGGATCACCTCATACCCTTTGTTGTTGATTTGACTATATCTAACACTATCTATGATAAATTGGTGAAGTGGTACTCTATAAATACATTAGGTCAAAAGATATCCTTAAGGAATCAACTATATGGAACAAGGATGTGAAAGGATGAATATACGTCCACATATCTTATGAAGATATCACAACTAAGGGACTAGTTGCAACGCCTTGGGGAAGTCATTTCTGATTCAGAGATGACTACTTGTGTACTAAATGTTTTTCCAATTGAATGGAGCAATTCTATGACTAGTGTCTACTGTCGCTCAGATTGTACAAGCACTGTGACAACGGCTTGGGACAGGGATTGTCACTCTGATCCCCGCCCACTCCGTTCTAGCTGTCTCCCAACACCAGGTTATGGGGGGTAGTCCCTATGGAAATAAGATGATGAAAGACAAGTTGGGAACCAACATGTCCGAGAGACATAGCTGAATGGCTTAGCTACTTGGTTAAATTTAGCAAGACTCAAAGAATAGATTAGATTTAGATATGAGACCAGTGCCTTATGGAGCCAAAATTATTGCTTATTATAAATTAGGACCAAGTAACCAGATGGACAACAGTTGCTTAGATGATTAACTAACCTATATGCTTTGCAAATCCTAAGACCTAGGTGTGATGCAAGGCTCTTGGTTAATTTTAAATTAGATGCCTATTCTAAATGGAACCTCCCTCTTAACTGTTTTGAGATCAGTCTTTAGAGTAGGTTGTGGGATGGAACCCAACATGAAGCAAGCAAAGGGCCTATTAACGATACCTCCCCCTATGTTTCAACCACCTAGTGCCTTCGGCGCTGCAGAGACTGTGGCTCTGACGACTATAAGGTTACTGTGTTAACCATTAAAAAGGTGTTGAATCCCTCAAGCTAGGTGAGAAAGGATGGCCGTATGAGTCTATCAACCAAGATTATGCTAGGAGGTAAATTATTAATGTTCTTGAAGTACTTTATGTTAATTACCTTATAGAAAGAGTACTTAATAATGAATTGAAAGAAAATCTTAAAACAAGACAAGTGCTTAAAGATATAAGTGTCAATGTTAAACAATATATTAATCCACAAGATGCTTAGCAATGTAGAACACTTATCTAATTTAATGATGATTACTTGAGACCATTGAAGATATGTCAATGACCAATGTTAAGAGATGTTCACTTAGAATGATAACCAATTAAACTTATGATGCCAATGTTTAAGATAGACAACAAATTTACCAAAGCTTTTTAGAACAATTATCCAATGAATTCTCAGCAATGCTTCAATTAGATGTTAAACACAAAGATGCCAATTAGATCTTAATACTCAAATAACTTAAAGAGTCTATAAGATTAGAGGATTTAAAGCTTAGATGTTCGAGTGATTTTAGTGCCAAGTTAACAAGATTTCAATCTAACACAAGACAATTAAATGTTAGACTTCAATAGGATAAACCACAATGAGCCAATTTGATCATGAGAAACCACTTATAATGATGCATAGGACAGCAGCAAGTATGTCACTTCACACCAAGAAATTATGAAGCATATAAAACTGAAATTGACCGATGAGATGCTAAGAGACTTGCCAAATGAAAATACAAGCTAGCCAACCAACTTATGATGAACTATTCAGTGTATATCAGATCTGGAAACTCTTATTACAGCAGCAATAAAAGTATGCAATTAGTGAGCTACTAGTGCAATAACTTATGCCAAAATCTACCCAAAACTTTCTTGATGCTGAAACAAATTTACCAACGTGAAATTATGAGTTTCTAGGCCTTCTTTAGATGCAATATTCAGAAAATATCAGATCTGATCAAACTTTTATGCAGAGATATCAGTCACCATAAATGAAGATTTAAGCCCAAAAGATCAATGCCCAAGATGTCTAGAAGCTATGATAATATGCTAGATGCCACACCAATCAATTTTATGCCTTTTAGAGTGTTTCTTCAAATTTATATCAGATATGATATAGTGATTATGCAGAGATACTCCAGAAAACAAATGACTAAATCTAAGCTAGATATTCAATGCCCAAGTAGCCAAAACACGATCAAACTTTTACTATGAAATTATTAGGGTGTTTAGGCCACTTAGATATGATTTTAGCGCATTTAATTTACTGTTATGAAATGAATATGAAAGCCGAAGAAAAACAAGGACAAAGAAGAGTTTAGAAAGCAAACCCTAGGCCCAAGGCCTTGTAGATCACTTGTCCAATTTGCCAAAAAAATTCCAAAGCACTTGACACCTAAAAACACCAACTTTGACCAAATTTCTCCCTGCAAAACCCTCCAATCTTCAATCCATAAATTTCCGAGATAGGCAGAGGGAAAATTAGGGCTAGGAGGGGCTAGCACTAGGCTCAATAGAGCTAGTGTTGGGCTAGAAAGGGCCTAGAAGGCCTAGCAGCTTAAGGGACAAGGCCAAAAAGGCTTGTCGTGAGGGAAAAGAGGCCCACAAGGGGTTGTCATAGGCCCTACAAGGGCTACGTCTAGGCAAAAGAGGAGGTTGAGGGCTTGTGCAAGGCCCTAAAGCCTATGGCCCAGGATTTAGAGGCCTAAAAGGTCTGTCGCAAGCCCTTGGAGGGCTACAGCTAGAGGAGGAGAGGAGGGAGAGCGGATGAGGGAAGGAGGGCTAACGGAGGGATAAGGAGGCCGAGAAAGGGGAGACAGAGGGAGGCCGAGTGGCCTAGGGGCCATGACCAGCCCTAGAAGGGCCGAAAAATATGACACTGGGTCTCGAGGAGCAGACACAGAGGAGGAGGAAGTTGATGCCGGCCTCCAAGAGGCCTAGAGGGGTGACGTTGGGAAAGAATAGGATGACATTGGCCTTGGAGAGGACAGATCCTAGCCTGGGAGCCCTAAAACTTGAAACCCTTGCTACGAAAAAATTATTTACTTCAGACCAATGTTGCAATAATCGTTATCGGGATATTATCGGCAAGGGGAAAAAATCAGAAGAAAATCGGTAAGAATCGGGAAAAAATCGTAACATACAAAAATATTCATTTTTTTTCAATTGTTTTAATATCTAAAACATCTACATCATAAAATAAATACATTGACACATAAATATGATAAAAGAACTAATATATAAGATGTGTAATATCATTTCTAGTGCTACATCACACATAACAGTGAATCATGTCCTGAATAGTAAGTCCTGACTCTTGAGTCCCAACTCAGCCTCAAAATATTAACAAAAAATATAATAATGTATTTAATATCATGAGTCATAATGTCATATACAATGAAATGAACCAAATAACTAAAGTCTAATACTATTGATTTCCTCTACCCCTCTAGATGTAGATGTCGGTGGAGTTGGAAGTGGACTCTGCTGTGCTCTAGACGTTGAAGAACTAGGAGCTACAGGAGGTAGACCACATCCTCTACTGGTGACAGGGGTAGCCTGGGTAGGTTGTGTCAACTCCTCCTCCTGTTGTTCCTCCTCCTCATCAAAAAATTGGGGAAAAAAATAATAAAATTATTCCAAAGATTTTTTCCCAAAAGATCGCGATTTTTTCAAGTTTTCACGATTTTTGTAAAAAGAAAATTAGCGTAACAATTGGGCGATAATATCGCCAAACTCAAAAAATCGCGATTTTCCGATAATATCGCGATTTTCGCAACACTGCTTCAGTTCTTCAATTTACTGCACATTTTCTTCAGTAGATGGCCTTGCAAAAATTTTGGAGACTAAATCTTACCCTCAAGTGCCTAGATCTAGCTCTAATCAAGTTCTTTTCACTTGACCAAATATCCAAAACCCCAATATATACAAAATTCTCAAAACCCCAGTTAGAAAAAATAATTTGCAAAATATATTATGCATATTTATTGACAAAATGTACAAATATATAATACTTTTAAAAGGGATTTTAAGAAATATTTAGAAGATTTTTTTTGATAAACGGATAGATGTACTTTGGAAAATAAATACAAACTATAGCCTTAGCGAAATTAAATTAACCATAAAAATATTTGAAGTCCAAACAAGGTCAGCCTACGTCCACAGTTTGTGAACTTGGAGCCTAAGGACTGGGGAACTTGCAAACACTACATAATTCTTCACATATAAACCATTAGAACAACAATGAATTGGATCATCTAAGATAAGCCCAAAACTTATCAATAGTGTTCCTATCATCTACAATGAAATAACAATTTAATTAAAATTTAAACACAATATAAGAAACATAGTTACCGATCAAACGAGAAAATGACCTAGTACTCGTTTTTTTGAGGTAGCAAAAAATCACTCGATTTTGAAAAGTGGTGATTCAAAATAAACATTTTTTTTGGAGCATATTTTTGGCACTTTAAATTTTCTTATGTATCAAGTATGAACATTTTTTTTAAATGTTAGTGATTTTCATCCTGATTTTGAAAAGTGTTGCAGCATCAAAACAAATTTTTTTAGAGGACTTATTTTTGACACTTTAATTTTTTTATGTATCTAGTATGAACATTTTTTTTTTGTTAGTGATTTTCATGTTGATTTTGAAAAGTGTTGATGCAACATCAACACAAATTTTTTTAGAGGGCTTATTTTTTATACTTTAAATTTTTTTATGTATTTAATATGAACATTTTTTTTGTTAGTGATTTACATCTTGATTTTGAAAAAGGCTAATGCAATCAACCTTTATTGTTTAGAAGGCTTATTTTTTACACTTTAAATTTTCTAATGTGTCAAGTGTAGATATTTTTTTTAATGTTGGCAATTTTCATGTTAATAATAAAACATAAAAATTAAAATAAAACAAAACATGACAACAAAAAAAAAATCAAATATAAAAAAAGAAAAACAATAAAAAAGTTAAAAAATAAAAATAATAAAAAACACACAAAAAATAATGCAAAAGAAAACAAATATTCAAAAATAAATAGAAACGATTTAAAAAAACACAAAAATAATACAAGTAATAAAACATCAAATAAAAAACATGACAAAAAAAATTCAAATATAAAAAATATATAAAAAAAGACAAAAAACTATAAAATTTAAAAATAAATAAAAATTTAGTCGTAAAATTTAAAAATTTAAACAAAAAAAAATGGAAAATATTTAAAAAATACAACACAATTTAAGAAAAAAAGAAAAAATGAACCAAAAAACAATAAAAAACAATTTTTTTAAGTTTAAAAAATAAAATAAAATAAAATTAAAATAATTAAAACAAAATAAAAATTAAAATTAAAAGAAAAAGTAATAAAATTAAAATTAAAAAGAAAATAAATAATTAATATTAAAAAAAATTAAACATTAAAATAAAAAATATTTAAAAAACAAATATTAAATATTAAACAAAAAATTTAGAAAATAAATCATTTAAAAAACAAAAAAAAACAAAAAAAGGCCCTAGGGTGGCAAGGGCCTCTTCTAGGAATCAGCCCCTGCCACCGCAGGGCCTGTTGGGCGGTAGGGGTGGGCAGGGAGGGAGCTCTCTTGCATCAGAGAAGAAGTAAGCCATGGTGGCTATCCCAATGATGAACAAGACAATGGATGGAATCGCAAGTTTTTTAGCGACACGAGAAGTCCAGCACTGCAAGATATCATAGACAACATAGTCTGGCGAGAGACAATGTAAAAGCTCGTGGAAGGGCACTTACGAGTGGTCCACAACATCGATGAGAAAAGGTATCTTCTCGTTCTACATATCGAAGGTGCAGTCTACACCGGGTGGGAGACCCTCCAGGGCGAGTAAGGGAAACTCGACCAGATCCATTTGGTTGTTTGCGTGAAGGAGTGGTTTGATCTTCTCAATATTGAGTGGAGAGGAAATAAAGGAAATTTTAAAGCCATGACGAGCGAGACGCTTGGAGAGCTCCAAAAAGGGGAGAATGTGGCCTTGGGCGAGCCATGGATACATCACAACATGGAATTCATGCTACTTCTTATTCCTTAAATTTTCCTTCCCCTGCATCTCACCCTCCCTTCAATTTCAAAGTTTACAGCAACCGAGAAAATAAGTACTCACTCTAAAAATTAATGAGGATAGACACATAAATGACCACCTTCGAACAAATTAAAGCAAAGAAGATGATACTGTGACCACCTTCGAATGAATGAATTCAAAAAAGAGGCTTACTTTTAATAGATCCTCTACTGGTTTAAGTGGAACTTTTAGAGTTTTTTTATTTAAGCATGAATGGTGAATTTTTTGTTTGCTAGATTCAATCTTTGTGGTTTAAAATTTATTTGTAAGTGCATATATATATTAAAACATTTTTTTAATATACATATATTTGTTTTATATTTTTAGCTTTTATATTTTATTGAAATGTTATAATTCTACTATAACTGTGTATATAATTTAAGTGTCTATATTATAAATAAAATTTAATCTATATATTCAAAATAAATGAATAATATATATTTAATTTTATATTTTGGAAGGGGAAAAGCGCGCTGAGAGGCTCTGCAACTTGATCTTAGGGTTAGGCTTTTGACGTTGGGATCCATGGCAGGACACGCAAGGGGGAGTGATGCTCCCTCCTACAGTCAAGTAGTTACAGATAGAGGCAAGAACGCCGGAAAGTAGTGTTTCAAGAAACCGCTGGAGAAAACAACAGTGGCAAGTAACACAAACATATTGGGAGGAAACAGACCTCGGGAACAGGAAGGGGATCAGCAGGAAGCCAGTAAGGAACAAGATAAAGGGGGTAGCAGTCAAAAACCCACTTCTATAAAGACAACTGGGGTCTGCAAACCTAAGTTGAACATCATTCCTCGGGTCATCTTGAGCGACCCAGCGATTCAAGCGCATAGGGATCATATGACAGAGCATGTGGTCATATGCAAATTCATGGGGATATGGCCGACGAAGAGGGCGCTGCATGTATGGATAAGGAGCCACTGGAAGCCAAAGGGGGAAATACAACTTCATCTAGGATCCAAGGGCTTCTTCACAGTTGTATTCACAAGCCTAGAGGATAAAGATAGAGTGTTCGAAGGAGGACCATATTTCTATGTTGCGGCAAGCCTCTACATGTGGCCATGGATGATGAACTTTGTTCCGGAACGCGAGACATTTACATCGGTACCGGTATGGATCAGACTATACTCCCTTCCTCTGGACTACTGGCTACCGGAATCTTTGAAAACAATAGGCAACAAACTGGGGCATTTTCTAAAGATCTCAAATGCGACTCTGAAAGGAAAATACACCTCCTTTGCCTAGATATGTGTGGAAATGGACTTATCTGGAGCACTTCCAGACACGATAATTTTAGAAGTATATGATGGAGAATGGGTACAGGCAGTGGAATATGATCACATCCCATTTAGATGCCGCAAATGCCATGAGCATGGGCATCTATATAGAGACTGCCCATCAAACAACATGGAGAGAAATGTGAAAACCACGATGGATAAAAATCCTGAGGGTTTTACCAAGGTTGGGGGCAAAGGGAAAAGCGAAAAGAGGTCGCAAAAGAATATCAATGAGGAAAAACAACCGAGCCACAACAGCTTCAAGATCCTAGAAGAAGAAGAAGGAAACAAAGAAACAAACCAGGAAATGGAGAACATTATCAATGAGAAGGAAAGAGATGAAAGCATGGAAGATATCATAGAAACCATGATGGAGATAAATAAGGACCATGAGATGACTCCAAGTGAGGTAGGAACGGAGGACCATGAACTGCAAGAGATTCTAGATAGGGAAAATATAGATCTAGAAAAAATTTTGGAACAAGGAACAACCAAAGGAGTGGACTCCCTGCCAAAAGAGGAATATGACAGGGTTCAACAGCTATTCCTATGGAGATCATAATCGAAAGGAACTAGAGTCAAAAGAAATCATGAAAGCCAAGATTATAGAGGGGTCAAAATGATGGAGGAGACACAGACACAATCTCCAAAGAACCCAGGCAGGAAAAGAGGAAGAAAAAGACAGAAGGAGTTGCTAAACGAATGTGGGAAACTATTGATTAACTTCGGTAAAATGAAAGAGCTTACCAATTACTCCTTTACTAATATTTCTTAATGAAGCTCACAACCTGGAATATCAGAGGCATAGGAAATAGTAGGAAACAAAGAAATCTCAGTGATAGAATAAAAGAAGAAAAACCAAATATGGTGTTTATTCAAGAGACAAAATGTTCAATGGATAAGATTAGAGAAATACATCACAAATGGCTAATCAAGTATGAGTATCTAGAGGTTAAAGCAAAAAACTCAACAGCTATTCCTATGGAGATCATAATCGAAAGGAACTAGAGTCAAAAGAAATCATGAAAGCCAAGATTATAGAGGGGTCAAAATGATGGAGGAGACACAGACACAATCTCCAAAGAACCCAGGCAGGAAAAGAGGAAGAAAAAGACAGAAAGAGTTGCTAAACGAATGTGGGAAACTATTGATTAACTTCGGTAAAATGAAAGAGCTTACCAATTACTCCTTTACTAATCTTTCTTAATGAAGCTCACAACCTGGAATATCAGAGGCATAGGAAATAGTAGGAAACAAAGAAATCTCAGTGATAGAATAAAAGAAGAAAAACCAAATATGGTGTTTATTCAGGAGACAAAATGTTCAATGGATAAGATTAGAGAAATACATCACAAATGGCTAATCAAGTATGAGTATCTAGAGGTTAAAGCAAAAAACTCAGTGGGGGGAATTCTCACGTTGTGGGATCCACAAAAATTTGGAATCCTAGATGCTGAGGCATCTAGGAACTATCTTTCTTTGGTATGTCAACCTTTAGGGGATAAGGAGATATACATGATCACAAATGTCTATGACCTTCAAAAGCAAGAAAACAAATTCAAGCTTCTTACCTCCCTTGAGGAACTAAAAGCAAGATACCCGAATATGCCCTGGATCATTGCAGGAGATTTCAACATGATAAGATCTCTTACAGAGAAAAAAGGGGGCATTAGGCAGCTAGGCAGAGACTCCATGGCCTTCCAGAACTTCATAATGAACATGGGGTTAGTGGACACGGAGACAATAAATGGGACCTTCAGCTGGAACAACAAGAGGGGAGGGGCTTCACAAGTCGCCTCTAAATTAGAGAGATTTATTATCTCAAAGGAACTCTTTCTCTCAGGCCCTACCATGACAGCTTTGATTCTTCCATTTGGAGATTCAGATCATTGGCCTGTACAACTGGAAGCCACTTTTATGGGTACACCAAGAAATAGACCTTTCAGATTCGAGAATGCCTGGCTCTCTCACCCTGAATTCAACAGTAATATTGACAAATGGTGGAAAGAGGATCTAAACATTCAAGGCACTAGAATGTTCATGCTCCAACAGAAACTTAAACATATCAAATCCAAGCTTAAAGGGTGGAATAAAAAGGAATTAGGCAATACATTCAAAGCCAAACGAGAAGTTGAACAAAAACTCCAGGAAATCAATCAAATCAACATCACAGAGGGCTTTACCGAGGAGCAGAAAAAGCTAGCTGATTCTTTGCAGGAAGAATGGGAAGATCGGTGTTTGCAAGAGGAGATTTTTTGGAGACAGAAGTCAAGGATACAATGGATTAGAGAGGGAGAAAGAAACATGAAGTTCTTTCACAAATCCACCATGGATCGCAGGGCACATAACAGAATTACAAAGCTCAAAGACTCTTAAGGGAGAGAAATTTTCTCTCACAAAGACATGGAATCCCTCCTTGTACAACATTTCCTCAGTATTGTAGAGGAGCCAATGGAGGACAGATCCAAGTCCATCAACCATTTCACTCAGTACATCCCCGAGTTGGTCACCAGAGAAGATAACCACAATCTTAGCAGGCCAGTGTCGGAAGAAGAGGTCAATGAGGTGATCAATGAAATGCAAAATGGAAAAGCTCCAGGCCCGAATGGGTTTAATGTAGACTTCTTCAAAGCATGTTGGAAAACAGTAAAACAGGATATCCTTGGGGTGGTGGAAGACTCAAGAAGATCCAAAAAGGTTCTGAAGGTGTTTAATGCTTCCTTCATAGCTTTGATCCCAAAAAAGGATAATGCCATGACTCCGAATGGCTTCAGACCCATAGCCTTATGTAATGTGGTGTATAAAATTATTTCCAAGGTAATCGCCAACAGATTCAAGCCACTTTTACCAGTTCTCATCTCAGAGGAACAAACAGGCTATGTGGAAGGAAGACAAATCCTTAATAATATCATCCAAGCTCATGAGGTGGTACACTCTCTCAAAAGCAACAAACAAGCTGGTATGATCATTCAATTAGATCTAGCGAAAGCTTATGACAAGCTAAGTTGGTCTTACATAAGAGCAATCCTAAAATCCTTTAGCTTCGACCAAAACTGGATAAGATGGGTTATGGCACTAGTTAGCACGACTAGTTTCTCCATCCTGCTTAGTGGCGCTCCTTCAAGACTCTTCACACCCTCCAGAGGTCTTAGACAAGGGGATCCACTCTCACCCTTCCTCTTTGTTCTCATGATGGAAAGGTTTAGTAGAGCAATTAAAATGGCTAAGGCTGAAGGTAGAATCCAGGGAATCAAACTCACCTTGGATGGAACGGAAAACACACATCAGCAATTTGTGGATGACACAATGCTGCAGGGCGTACCCACAGTTAGGGAAGCCAGAACGATCAAACAAATTTTGAATGACTTTGCTATGGTTGCTGGCACAGAGGTAAGCCTCAACAAATCAAAAGTTTTTTTCTTTAACACTGAAATTGCTATTCAAAGAAATATCACTAGAATTCTTGGGTTTCAAAGGGACCAGCTCCCTTCCAAATATCTGGGCATACCTCTCACAGATAAACCTCTCAGCAAGGAAGTATGGGAGCCAATTATAAACAAACTGCAGGACAAGATCCGAAAATGGACATGCAGGTCTTTAAACTTGGCGGGGCGCCTTGTGCTCACACAGGCTGTCCTGCAAGCCATTCCCATATTCATGTTCTCAACTCTTCCTGCTCTTAAAGGAGTTAAGCAGTAGATCAGGAGTATCTAGAGGGACTTTCTATGGGGCAAAGGAGAAGTGAAAAAGAAATGGGCTTTAGTAGCCTGGGACAAGATCTGCAAACCCAAGAGCCATGGTGGCTTGGGGCTTCATGATCCTGAAACCATCAGCAAGGTTTTGGGAGCCAAACTCTAGTGGAGATGGATCAAGGAATCGGCAACTCCCTGGGCTCAGCTTTGGAAACAAAAATATGCCAAGAATTGACAGGAGAAAGATGACATTAGAATGTCAGGGCACATTAAGGGCTCCCACATTTGGAACCTTGCCTGGGAAAATAAAAGTATTGTTCAGCAACAAAGTTTTTGGGAAATTCGAGCTGGGAACCATGTACGATTTTGGGAGGATAACTGGCAGCAGGAACCCAACTTGTATAAGGATGAATTAGCAGCTCTCAAGAATGACACAGACAACAAAGGTCTACTTATGGTAAAAGACTTCTGGGACCAGGAAAGGAACAATGGAAAATGGAGAACTTGGAAGAATCTAGGCTACAATGAGGAGAGTCCTCTGAGGGCCCAGGCAGACTCTCTTACATAGGATCTAGAGCATAGGAGGATTCTAGTATCCTCCTTGCCTGACCAACTAAGATGGGGAACGAACACCGAAGGAAACTTTAACCTCAAAGAAGCTAAATAGGTAGTAACAGGATTTAACTATCCCAATCCTGATCAAGTTTGGAAGAATCTTTGGCAAAGCCCCCATTGGATGAAAATAAAATTATTTATTTGGTTAGTTCATCAAAGGAAAATCTTAAATTGGGAGAATCCCCTAAAAAAAGGCTTCACTAGACCATCCAAATGCTACCTTTGTGACTCATAAGAGGAGACGATGGATCACCTTCTTAACCTCTATCGTTTCACCTCCATTGTGTGGGAATGGGTGGCCTCAATCTTTAGGCACATTGATAGGGACAAACTTAGCATCTCCAACACTTTGAAGAATTGGATGAAAAACTTCTCAGGGAATGAAATTGTTAACGAAGCCTCGACCCTAATTCCAAACTTTGTAATCTGGAATGTATGGAAAGAGCGCAACAGTCGGATCTTCAAGAACAAAGCAAGCAAGCCCCAGCACATATTTGACCAAATTTTAAGGCAGCTCAAAGACACAGTCAGTAGCTTGTTAAGGACACTTCCTAAAGACCCTCCTCTGCCCCAAGATGCGAGTATCCTTCTACATTTGGGTCTCCAGTCCATAAGCCCACAGGGCATTATCAAGGGAGTGAGCCAAATAAATTCAGATATAAATATTTGGAAGCCTCCTCCATATGGTTTCTTAAAAGTCAATATAGATGGAGCATCTAAGGGCAACCCAGGGTTAGCTGGTTTTGGGGGTGTTATAAGAGATGAACAGGGTCAAATAAAGAAAATCTTTCATGGCCACTTGGGAAAGGCCACTAATAACATGGCGGAACTCATGGCCCTAGAGCAATGCTTGGAAATATTGGTGGATTCTGATTCTCATAATGTCATCATTGAAGCAGATTCGGAACTGATTATTAGAGCAGCCAAGAAAATATGTAATGGTACATCACCAGATAAAGTGTCGAAACACTGGAGGCTCTCACAAGTCTTTCACCGTATCTACTCCCACTTGCAAATCCTAAAAACTGTAAGCTTTGTCCATGTGAAAAGAAAAGCTAACATGGTAGCAGATCATTTGGCGAACGAAGGTGTGATTAATAAGGAAAGGGACACCCAGTACGTCTGGGAGCTGTTACCCCCAGGCAAACTGTTAGAGGACTGTCTCTATCAGGTGGCCAAAGATATGGAACAATGGGAAAGGTTGAGATCAGCGGAGGAAAATGAAGGAAGTAGTGGCGTGAGGACAGATTCTGGAAGTGCTGCAGGTTTGTCATAGTGATTCAATGGATCAATGGCTACATAGTGAGTCTGCGAAAAACAGAGAAACTGGGGTTTAAGCATAACTCCATCGTAAATCCATCCAAGGAGCAGGAAGCGTCCGATGGGTGGATCGACGGTCATCACTCGGCGATAAAGCGCGCAAGTCAATTCGCGAGGAAGTGGTTTCCAATACCACAAGCGGTATTTCAGAAGGGGTCCAAGCGGTAACTGGTATTCAGAGGAAGGCTTCCGATTCCACTCGGTAAACGACACGTAGCAGCGAGAAGAAAAGAGGATACCGCTTTTCGGACGAGTAATCCTCGAGCTACTTGTCCACCCGAAATCTACATAGATTGTGGGATCCACGAATGGTAGATCAACGATGGAGGGTCAGTGATATCGGGAATGCGGACCCACATTTTTTATGGTCGCGAATGTAATAATTTTGAAATCCGAACTTTTAGGTTACGGGGTCGGGCTTTAATGTATTACCTATGTTTGCCATTTCTCCCGATTGTGGGGATGGCTCCAAGTGTTAAAGGTTTAAGCCAATTCTGCTTCAGTTAGGACATGTTGACCATTTTTTGGTAAACGCAAGGAAGTTTGGTTTACCTTGTGAAATATGTAATGTACCTATTTCGGCTAATAGAAAGATCCACTCTTACTTAACCAAAATATATATATATATATATATATATATATATATATACTAAAGTATTACACTTCTATCATATATATATATATATATATATATTCAAAAACATTAAATTTAAACAAAATTTAAAAATTAAAACATTTTTTTAACTTTGAATATTCAAATAAGTTATATTTTATTGAAATATTACACTTATTTCTAATGGTTTATAAATATATAAACCATTATATAAAAACTACGGAGACGAACCCCTGCGTTTTTTTTACTTTTATTTTTTTATGATTTGTATTATAATATTTTGTTTTTATTTTATCTTATTTATTTTTTTCATATTTTAATTTTGTTATTGTTTTATTTTCATTTTCATATTTTTTTTTATTATTTTGTTTCTATTTTATTTTATTTTTTTAACTTCAAAAAAAAATTATTTGTTTTCGTGATTTTTTTGCTTAAATTATGTTAAAATTTTGAAATATTTTCCATTTTTTTTTACTTTTATTATTATTATTTATTTATTTTTTTAATTTTACTAGTAAATTTTGATTTTTTTTTTACATTTTATAGGTTTGTTTTTCTTTTTTATATATTTTTTTATATTTGATATATTTTGTTATGTTTTTTATTTTTTATTTTACATTTTTACTTGTTATTATTATTTTTTAAATTTTGTGTTTTTGTTTTTTATTGTTTTTATTTTTTTGCAATATTTGAAATTTTGTTTTCTTGTATTATTTTTTGTGTTTTTTTAATATTTGAATTATTTGATATTTTTTATTTTTTTAGTTTTTTATTTTTACAAGTTAATTTTATTTTTTATTTACTTTTTTATTGTTTTTCTTTTCTTTTCTTTTTTAAGGTTTTTTAGTCATTTTTTTTCCATAATGTCATGTTTGAAATATTTTGAAAACTTAAATTTTTTTTCCTTGTAGTCATAAACTTTGGTTTTAATTCCATAGTTGAAAAAATGTCAATATTTTAATGTTTTTCTTAAGTCATAAATATTTTATCTTTAATGTTATGGTTGAAAACAGTTATAAGTATTTTTCTCAAGTTCGTGCTTGAAAATTGTTGGAAATTTAAAGATTTTCAGAGTCATGATATTTTATTTTTAACGTCACTATTAAAAAATGTTGAAAATGCATCAACATTTTTTTAGGGTGTTTTTTGCACACAAAAATTTGGTTAAAATTTGGTTTTTACTGCCATTTTTAAAAAATGTTGAAAATGTATCCCCAAAAAAATGTTATTCCAACATCAACACTATTCGTTTTCAGCCTATTTTTCCATGTTTTTTGGGGGTTTTGGGGCTAGAGGACCCGTTTTGAGGTAATAGTTCTCGTTTGATCAGTAATTATGTTAAGAATGCTCGTACTCGGCACATACCACAAATCAACAGAAAATAGACACCATGAATTGTACCACAAAGCCTTTATTATGATTCAAAACACGTTACCGGCGGAACAGTAGCATTATATCAACTTTTTTGCAGAATTACATTAGTCAAACATCAAATGGCTTGAGACACAAATGACTCTTAATTTATAGATAAATCCTCCAAGTGGAAAAATACCAGCTAGTTGGCTTAATCCTCATCAAAATAATCTCAGTCGTTGATAAATTCCTGATGATCCTTTAATCTCTCTCGTTGAAAATATTTATTTTGAGGAATTTTCGAATTCTCATTAAACCCATTTTTTATTAGCTCGAAAATAATCATTTTGAGCTAATTTCCTCAAAAAATGACTTTGACTTAACCACCAAAGCACAATGGTCCAATTTTTCTTCAAATTTCCAATATTCCCTTGCTGGAAGACTTCCAAAAATTAATTTTTTTTTATACCCACGAATTTTTTCACTTAAAGAATTTAATGTCTCTAGGACTTTAATTAATTTTTTGCCAGAAAAATTAATTAATTAACACTTGAAGGGATTAAATATTTTTCCCACCCTCTGATATTTTAGCCATGGTGTCTAAGTATGAGGGACCATGCACTAAAATATCTTTTAAATAAGATAATTACAATTCAACCCTCAAAGGAGGAACACCCATTTGGTATACACCCTCAAATTAGACACTCAATCTTGCGACACAATATGATCTAGTAGACCAAGTGATTTGTAATAAAATTATTTAGCCAATTAGCTCAAATTATTCTCAAATCTCTTTTACATAAGACTCGACTAAAACACCAAGACTCACCTAAGACTTTGACGAAGAATTTCATCCTAGCTTTAAGGTGAGGTTGGAGGGAAAAACTGTATCGAGCATCCATGTTTACAAACACAAATGAATTAGTGTGACGAAAAACCTCATAGGATGAAACTTTCACCAAAATAATAGGCTTACCTAAGTTGTTGCACACATACATGATCTTACTAGCATCATTTACATTACAAATTTGCATAATGGGTTTACAAAGACTCAATGAATTGATGATTGATGATTCGATCCTTCGAAAAAAATGGCATATCTACTTCCTTGGAACTTTGACAAAAAGTGTGCAACAATGTCTACTCAAGAAAAAATACTACTCCATTTAATGAATTATGGGTTCAATGTACGCTGGAAAAAACAAGGATAAAGGCAAAGGATGACACCAAACCAAATGAGAAGTCTCAAGTTTTTGTTGTAAAATCCGAAAAGAAGAAAGGAAAGTTTGGAAAGTCCAAAGGAAAACTAGTTATGTCCAAGATTCAATGCTATGGATACAATTGAGTATGGACATTTTAAGAGGAATCATCCAAACAATTCACAAAACAAGAAAAACAACAAAAGGAAGGAAAGGAGTGGAGCTCACACAGCTGAAGAAAAGGAAGAATTTGAGAAGAAGCCAAAAGGTGAAGATCCCAAGGATCTATACTGTTGAAGGAAGCTCCATCTCTATCAGGTTTATGTACAATTTGTCTTTCCTTTATTAGAGAGTTGCATGCACCATTGCATTCTCTAGAAGAGTTTTGATTTTTGTAGCATCATGAAAGGAAGCATGGCATTATAAAAGAAAGCATATGATAGTAGAGAAATTAGAGTCTACATGATCAAGTTGCTTTGGAAGAAGTCATCTAGCTAACAAGAATGAGAAGTTTTGGACCATCTTGCACATCATAGTTCATCTAAGCATTTTCTAACATAATGTTGGAGGTAGTCATCTTGCAAAAACGATCATCAATATCCTACTCAGTGTTACTTGGGAGCGAGAGCGACATTTTCAAAAGCTCCCGGTTTGGGAGCGAATCCCGGAGCGATATATATATATATATATATATATATATATATATATATATATATATTTTATTTTCTATATTTTGATACATATATGTCAACAAAAACATGTAGAATGATGAATTAGATATAAAAATATAAAATTTAAAAAAAAAAAAAAAAAAACACACATAGATTGATCATTGAACCATATAACATCAATCATCTAGAAGTTATAATCTTCATCAACCACGTCCACAAGTTAGTAACATACATATTACAACATATTGAGTCTCGTGAATCATGATTCATCAATCTTAAAGTTTCAACTTGAAGCTTTCAAAATTGAAAATTCAATATATAACATTTATCATCATTGATCACCAAAGTTGTACTTGTAAGCTAAGTTTAACCATTAGAAGAAATAATATCTAACTGTTAACATGAAATGAAATGTTATAAAATAAATTATGAAATGAAATGAAACAACTTTCACGAAGCATCATATTCATAATTCAAAATCATTACCAATGAGTTATAATTGCCAACTTCAAACTTTCATTGTCACAATCATATATTGTTTACAAAAAATATCATTATGATATGAAAGAGTCAAGACTCAACAGTTATGAAAACCAATAGAAACAAGAAAAGACAAGTAAACTGTAAATCTATTACCTACTACTACATGTGGCCCTTGCCACGAGAAGTGTCTAATGTATGAGCAGGTCGTGGTGGTCATCTAGGAGTCTCCCATACAGACCGACGACCAGAATTAGAAGGCACATGCCCTCCACGTGAGGGTGTAGATGGAGGTGGCGACAGCAAAGGAACAATACTTGGAACTCGAGCACTGCTACTGAATGGCGAAGGTGGCAAGGTTGTTGCTTCATCTTCCTCTCTTATAAGTTCCTCTTCCAGTTCTTCAAGATGTATAGTGCCATCCACCAAATTGTCATCCTCTAGGTGGTTGTCCCAAATTTCATATGTTGGATCCTCATAAGCCCAATCACAGTAATGACTCAACAACCTCAAGTTGTAGTGCACATAAACCAAGCTTTCTACCCGGTTTTCATTGAGTCTGTTTCTTTTCACATTATGTATGAAGTTGTAGGTGCTCCAACACCGCTCTGCAAAAGAAGTATTTACAACCTGTGAAAGAACATTTTTTGCCAATTTTGGCAAAAGTCCATGGCCGCCATATGATTCCCACCATGTGAGAGCATCAAATCTGTCTCTGTCTTCCATTGCATGAAAGGTACCAAACAAACCAGTGTTACTAAAGTATTTTCCTATTTCAAGACGCACACTAGCACATTCCTCCCTGTCAGGTATCAACTTTTCTAATGCTTCCAAATATCCTTTAGATACCTCTTCATCTATATGGGGTTTGGGCCTAACCCCACCCCCTGGTGCAGATTGGCCCAACCAAGATGTAAAGTAGTATTTTGGTGTAAGGATATACGCCAAGCAATGTAGTGGGAAATTAAGTTTATCCCACTGTACACACACAATCGTGAATCAGTTTGTGCAAGTTGGGATCATTGTTATGAACAATATCTTTTATTTGCCCCAACATGGTATCCATCTGCTCATACACCTTGCCAATCACTGGTTTATCTGTATCTGCAAACAGAATCATGTGATAAATGGGCTTGGTGAAATCCAATACTTGCCTCACACGTGCCCAAAACATACCATCAAGAGCGGCCTCCTCCACCAGTTCAAAACCTTGCCTGTCCGCTGCATTTGTAGCCCTTTCCTTTAATACCTGCTAGTGTGGACTTGATACCATGCTAGCCAATGACTCTCTTACCTTCAAAATGCGCTTGAAGGTGAGGTAATAGCGACCAAATTTAGTCCTCGCAATCTTCAACAACTCCAATCTTGAGTGACTACGGAAAAGGCCATGGGTATTGCTATGATTTGTAATAAATTTTATCATTTGTTTGCCTTTCTTGTACAAATCACCAATCCATTTGTAATGTTCGTTTTTGTTCTTAATAATATCATGCATCAAAAGGTTCATTGTGTGAACCAAACACCCAGACTAAAATATGTTGGGGTATTTATCCTCAATAATTGCTCCCATTGCCTTACAATTAGGAGCATTATCAGTGATGACTTGCATGACATTGTATGGCCCAATACGGTCAATTGTTTCAAGTAATGCTTCTGCAATGTTGATGGTGGTCATGAACTTGTCTGAGTAATCATATGCTGAAGAAAGATGGCACCACTAACAGACACAGCAAGAACACTTATCAATGGCTTGCCTTTTACATTTGTCCATCCATCAGATACAATGGACACCCCATGGTCAGTCCAAGAACTTGTCATTCTATTCAAAGAATGTGATATTTTTGCTTTTTCATGATCAAGTCCAACGATTCTTGCCTTGTCATACCCAAGGCTCTTGTATCCTTTAGGGGCATCATTTATGGCAGAAACAATTTCGTGCCAATAAGGTGAGCGAAGAACATTGAATGGCATCCCACATGCATAGAGAAACGTATAAACTTTTGAATCCACATCATTCCTACACCCTTCATCAAGGAAATCTGATATGGTTCTACGCCTTAAACCTGGTGACCTGTGCCTCCATATCCACTGCCTTGGGAGGATGCTGAAGGAGTTCTTTGTGCATGTGATTCTGTCTGTGAGCTTGGTTCAAAGAAACCCTTTGATTTTTTAGATTTGTATTAGGCTTCCTCCTCTTCCCTTATGTATTTGGTTCTATCTACTGTTGACACACCTGTACAAGTTTTGATTCCTATTTGTTTATCTCCATCCCATGGCATTTTCCCGCAGAGGTGTTTTCTAACATGGGTGTATGAACCTATGTAATTATTGTTGCAATGGGGGCAATGAAATTTAGTGGTTCCACCCCCTTTCCCTGCTTTAGGCCTGTTAACATATTTCCACAATGGGATTTGGTCTTGTTTACTTTTTTGAGTTGAATCATGTTCACTCTCCTCCAGCTCCTCCTCACCGGGGTTTTCAACCCTCCTTTTTCTACTCTCCAGCACCATAATGACCAAAAAAGGAACCAAGAAGAAGAAAATGCCAAGAAACATAACCATGATGTTTGAAATTTGAAGTTTTGAATCTGCAAAATTTAAAAAAATGGAATGGGAATGGGAATGGGAAACCGAAATAGAGAAAAATTTATTTATTTATTTAGAAATTAGAAATAATTTAATAAAAATTAAAAAAAAATTGCTAAACATTCTATTCAATATTGTAGAGGGGCAAGCCTACCTCAAATGCGTCCAATCTCCCCTTGCTCGTTGCTCCTTGCTCTTTCCTCACTCTCTCCTTGCTCCTTGCTCTTTCCTCACTCTCTCCTTGCTCCTTGCTCTCTCCTTGTCACCTTGCTCTCTCTCAGTCTCACTCTCTCCTTGCTCCTTAGTCTTCACTCTCACCCTCTCACTCTCCCTCTCTCAATCTCAAATGAGCTCTCACTCTAACTCTCACAATCACAATGAAACCCTCCCTCCCTCCCTCCCTCAATTTATAACAAAAAATCGATTTCTTTTGCAGGCGGAATTTTTTTTACCGCGCAATTCGGTCCCTCCCATTGTTCTCGTCGCTCTGGTAGCAGTCGGGAGCGATCGCTCCCTGACCGCTCCCGGGTTATAAAATTCGCTCCTTGAGCGACGGGAGCGACGCTCCCTCATTCGCTCCCGAAACTGGCAGGGAGCGCAAATTTTTTTAACGAGAGCGCGCTCCCGACCCGCTCCCGCCCAGAGCGCGGATTGGGAGCGGGATCGAGGGGGGGGGCGCTCTCCCTCAACACTGATCCTACTATAAGAACCATGATTTAGGGAAGGTTCTTTAACTTAGAAGCATCATGACATGACTGGTATATATTCCATCTAGTATAGAAACAATAGTCTTGAAGGATGAAGGGATGATGATGGTCAAGTTGCACTTTGAGAGGCAGAAATAAATTATTTCTCCTCTTAAGGGAAACTTATCTTAGATAAGGAAATAAGCAAGTTCATTCAAAGAAAGGATGGCTAGATGGTCAAAGGTATGCATGTCTTCAATTACTCTTTTCGAAAAAGGTAGAATTCATGTCTACAAGAATCTTGCAGAAAGAATTGGTCATAAGAAAGTGCTCAATAACATGACCATGAGAAGGCTTCCATGTAATTATTTGACAATTGGAAGTAGGAGTTTGGCATGCTTTGGAATGGTTAAGGATCAAGACTCTTCCAAAAGATGACATGACTTAGACATGATGATATTGATCAACATCAAATATGGTTTCCCTGAAAAAGAAAGAGAGTTGATAATGACAACTCCAATGAAGAAGAAATTGCAGTTTGCTGGTCAGTTTGTTCTATAGGCACTTTGATTACAAGTGATTAGCATGGAGAAGGATTTTGGTAAAATATGAAGATAGACAATGCGAAAGGATGTTGATCTCAAAAGTAAGAAGAATCCGAAGAGACCATCATATTGAGGTAATTTTGTTATTGATGTCTTGGTTTTGGTTATCTGGTCGATATATGTTGTTGCTACCTGGAAGGATATTGCAGAGATGCATAAAGGCAGAGGAGGCTAGTATATCTACAACTGTTGATTTTGAACTTAATTCAATAGATACGTGGATTGAGTGAATGGTTTTGGTAATCCTTGAAGGATTGTGTGGTCAATATGTTTACATCATCTTGGGATTAAGAGGGAGCAATACAAAGAGATAACTCGATGTTCATCACGTTCATGTTTAAAGGGAGCTAGGACTAAGTTCTACTTTGATTGACTTAATATAATGCCTTTGTTGATGATGACTAGAAGAAACTGATATGAAAGGTTGATGGCCTGAATGCTACCACAATTTGGCTCCACTACATTCAGAAAGATGAAAGCTCAATTTAATGAAGATGCGAAGAAGAGGAGGAGCCGTGTAACTACTTGAAGATCTCCATAAAGGACTAGTATCTGATGTATTGATGAAGACACGCTAGAAAGCTTCCCAAATGAAAGGAAGTAAAAGAATCTCCTCTATGCTTTAGAGGGAGTAAGAAGTCACCTTAAATGTTTGCGAAGGAGCAAGGATCCATTTCCCAATCAAGAGGGAATGAAGATCTCATCTCTAGGTTGAGAGGGAGTGATGTTAAAAATATTATATTCTCCATGCATCATGCACTAAACCAAGACCAACAATCGTAAGTCTTAGTGAAGGCACTAGGAAGGAGAATGGAGGATTGGATAAGCATCTAAAATTGATACTCCTCGAGGATAAATAATCCAAGATAGGAAGTTGACCGATACTCTTTGAGGATTGGACAGGCATCCAAGATAAGAGTTGTTGAAGAGCACTGGAATTCTTTGAGGATGGGTCATCCAAGATAAGAATAGTCCTAAAAGGACATGCCTAGTGAAATTTGGATGGGGTATGTGCCCTTAAAGGTAGTGTGGTGTCTCATGTAAAACCTCTCAGCATCATGCTCTAATATAGATTAAGCTTGTCAGTTAAAGCCTCTACTATGTTGACAATGTTGGTTATGATGTTAATGATTGAGAATGGCTTACCAATCCAGCTCTTCTTATGAGAATATTTCAGCTTGAGAGAATCCTTGTACCGGTTGTACAATTATGAATACCTCCCTAGTTAAAAGGGAGTGTTGAAAAATATAACTATTTTCGGTCTTCATAATTGTCATTGTACTCATGTCATTATGTAACAAGAAAAAGAAGAAAGAAAAATATTATTTTAAGCATGGGTTTCATGCACCATTTTGTTGGTCATCTAGGTCAAGCATGCATTTCATGCTCCTAGACTTTGTCAAGTCAAAAGAATATTCTTCTTGAGTCAACAGAGTTCTTATCATTTGTATAAGACTCTATTGGGCAAGTTGTAACATGTAAAAGATATTATTTTTTAGTCTAGAAAGTCAAATTTGACCTCCAAGACCAAGTCGGCCCTACCAGAGGAAGTCGACCCAGTTTGAGGTAATTCGACCTCATGAGAAGGCTATATAAAGGAAGCAAGTTCAATTCATTTGGACACACTTTTGTAGTTTGAATCTCAAGCAAGAAAGAAGAAGAAAATAAGAGAAAAGGAACAAGAAGATAAGGAGAAAAATAACAGCGAAAGGAGACTATAATATTGACTTTTCTGCCCACACATGCGAAGAAAACTAGGGTTTCTGAAGTTGTTGCAGGGCCGAAATTGCAGATCTGAATTGGAGGCCGAAACCTTGTTTGGAGCAGACCTTGAAACAGTTGACTTTCGTTGACTTTGGTAGATCTTGTCTTGTCTTGAGGAAGATCGTTTGAAGGGCTGACTTGGTGCTTGGAAAAGGTTTGACTTTGGGCTTTGGCTTTGGATTTCTCATTTGAACTAATTCTATAAGAAGAGAAGAGATTATTTCCGGGTTTTCCCCTTTGAGGGGTTTTGCCCTAGCTTGGAGCTGATATTTTATGTCCTCTTTCTTTTATGATCCTTATGGTTTATGCTCTTGATAATTGTTTGATGAAGAGAATTTATTAAAGAAGAAGAAGAAGCTAACTAAAGTTCACAAGCAATTATTAAGGATAAGGAGAATTGTTTAATTAGCTGCCCTACTTGATTCTCCAACATTCTGAACATTGCACCTAGGTAGATTTTCTCATTTAGATTTTCCATAAGACTGTTCTAGAGTATTTCCCATATATATTTATATCTCGTTTGTGAAGCAGTGCAAATGTGAAGTTCATGACCTGTACCGACAGCTCAAGGTGTTCCTCTGTTAGTTAATGAATGATGTAGCGTTTATAGTAGCTCTCCCTGCCTCCTTCCATTAATGCTAAGTGGTTACTTTAGATCACAAAAGGCGGGGCAATTAGACATTGTAATTATTTTAACTAGGGAGTGTCATTTGAATATTTACACTGTTATTTCTAAAGCCGTGGAAAGTTAAAGGACATTCCTAAAAAATATATTATGAAATTGTGATCTATGTATCAAGATGTGTAAAAAATATGAGTTTTCTTTTAATTTTCAAAATGAATTGAGCACTTCTCAATGTCTCATAAGATAAGGCTATCAATAGATTCATATAAAATATTGAATCATAAAAAGAGAAACAATGACAACCATAAGCACTTGTCATGTGATTTCTACTGACTGCATTTATGCAAAAATGAAGAATATGTACCTTGCAGAAACTTCAATATGGAATCTGTTATAATGACACTTAGCACATCTTTAAATATGGATCCAGAGAGTAGTTTAGTTGGTGAGTCTATACCATGCCATGCTATAATTATCATTGCCTAAAAATCCAAGGAAAGATAACAATTTCAGTTTTAGCTAAATTGATGAGAAAAATGTATAATGTAACATCTATATTGCTGACACATAGAAATTCAAGAACTCCACCTTTACCTGTAGAGCCAATATAAAAAAGGTCCACATCCTATCAAAACTTCTAAAAAGATGCAAGAATGATCGAATTTCAACAAAATTTGTCTTCGCCATCCATTTGTTTTTGTTTCCCCGCCCTACTACAACTTTCTGCAAAAGATTAAATAAATAATCATAGGACACTCACAAAAAAATGTAAAGATATGTGGCAGAATACATCTAAGATAAAGCCATATCAAATTAATGTTTCTATTCATGCAGATATATATGCAGGGTAGTTTTTGTAGACTAATCACTACAACACGATTCACATATATGGACCATCCCCTACATATGGACAACAAGCATGTGATAAACTGAACAAAATAATAAAAATATACAATTCTACCAAAATTAAGGGTCATACAAAGTCATTGTGTCCCCCCTCTCTATATGAACAATATAAAGACAAGATCATAACCATTAATAAAGGTCAAGAGTTAATAATAAGCTTTGAAATTTCAATAATTGATCAAGCAGTCAACAATGAGCTCCAACCTGTGAACATTAAGATTGATTATTGTCTATATTTGAAGTTTGTATGACAAATGTTGAACATTGAACTTGATCTATGAAACTGAATCGACCTTCAAACAATGAGCTTTAAGAATTCATCTTTAACAGTCAAACACTGAGAACAAAATATCATCGATATCCGAACAATAAATGTTTGACATCGAAATGTGATCTGTAAATGAGAATAATAGGCTTTAAACAAGGAGTATTAAGAGATAAGCTTCAAGGATTGAACATTTTTCTCATAACACAAATCCCCTCCACACTAAAGCCTTGGATCATATCAAAGTTCAGATCAGCAGCATTGTTACCACAAAATCTAGCAACCTAGTGCAATGCATCACTTGGCACTCTAGGTTAAGGTCAACAATGAGATCAGCCACCACCATCACCTTAGTGGTTGTTCCCTTATTGTTTTGTGGATAGATATTATCCCCACAAGGGAGGGGAATCACGAAGATTAACCAAAGGATTTACGGGTTAAATACCCTCTGAGGAACTTGTTAATTAGACACCCCAGAAATATATTCAATAAGGCTTTAGGTGAAAATGAGGTGGTGAGTTCAAAGAACCAATCACTAAGTCTAGAGGGCTGAGATAAGTCCTGGAGATGCTCAAATAGATTCCAAACACATGCTTCCTTGAAATAAATAATTGTTGTTATAAACTAGGGTTTGAAATAAAGATCATTTATAGCATACAAAATTTATGACAGCAATAATAAAAATAGCCCACGAGTGATGACAGACAATAAAATATCAAAGGCTATAGAATAGGTAAACAAGAGAAAGATTAAAGCAGCATTTCCAATGGCTGAAAATGTTGATTTTTTAGTAGCTGCAGTAGGTATTCCCCAGCTACAAGTCAGCCCATGAAAAGGAAGGAAATTAAAATTAATATTTGAATTTGATTGCTCGAGTCAGCCCAGCTAAAGGATGCACCACTTGGGCATCCAAAAATCTCTATAAATAGACAGTCGAACTTCTCATTTGGACAACCACACTTCACCAAAACATTACATCTCTCTCACACATGTGAAGAGAACTGAGAAAGAGGCCGAGTTTCTTGAGGAAGATGATTTTCTATGGCAGCCAAATCTATCTAGCATTTGACCAGCACCTTGACCTCACACGTGCAGGCTGCAGTTCTAGATAGTTTGACCAAATTCTGGGTAGGTTGACCGAATCTTCTGGGCAGCTGCAAGAGGCCAAATTTTGACCCTGTTGACTGTGGTTGACCGAATTCTAGGCAACAGCAGGAAGGTCGAATTTTTGGCCTATTTGACCAGGTTTGACCTATGGAATTTGTGGTCTGTTTCACTAAGATTGACTTGAAATATCAAATTGTACTTTGCTGAATTGAACAATTTCTCCTAAGAAAAGGTTGCTGGGTTTTTCCAGAGGTTGGATTTTACCAAGGTAAATTTGTCTCTTTTGTGCTTACCTGTTTCTCTATGGTTCTACTGTCATTATTGCATTACTGTTGATATTTTCCATGTATAATTGCTTAATGATGTATGTGATGAGTTAATTTATTTAAGAATTCATTGGAAAGTAATTATCAGCTTAGAAGATCATATTTCTTTGAAAAATCAAAATGGTATCAAAGCCTAGGTGAAAGAGCAGCCATTAAAGAGACAGCACTAGTCAATAAAGACGCAGAGTACAAGCCTTACAAAGGATATATTGGATCATTGGTAGTTTGAACTTTGAACATTCCTTGATTGACTGATAACATGTTGAAATAGGGGGGATCACCTTATGAATTTGAGGTCTGTCTTTCTGTTTTGAAAGAGAATCTACCCTAGTGAAGGAGGTCGAGTTGCTCCTCTAAGGTCTGGTCTGTTGGACAATGGAAAGAAGGCTAACGTTAAGGGTTCTTGAGGCTGCCGAGTATGTTTGCTGTTGGAATAAAGGAGGCCGAAATTTTGTACATCTTTGTTTGAGGGCCGAAGCCCTAGAATTATGTTGCAAGGGGCCAAGAGGGCTTAAGTACTGATTGCAGGTAGGCCGAAAGGCCTCAGTGTGACAAAAACAAAAGAAGAAAAGCCTCAGATTAGTGACCACGAAATGCGACAGTGTTCCAGGCCTATGGAGAGGCCAGCGTGGCAGCAAACTAGGGCTATTGTTCAGAGTAGGAGGTTGTTAAGTTGTTTTGTAAAGTCTGATAGGACTATTTCCCTCATAATGGAAGACAAGGAATCTAGTCTAGAACCAGAGGGAGCTTTTGTTTCTTGCAATACAACAGAGGTACATGTTGATGTACAAGGCATTCACCCTTTGAAGTTTGCAATGGGTTTTAAACCATTGGTGCCATTTGAGGTTTGTCGCGTCTTTTAATTATTGGAACCCTTTGAGATTTCACATCCATAAAAGGAGAAAGACAAGGCTTTGTCAGTGTAGTGAACTTGGAAAAGGTACTTGCTAGAGCACATGACTTACCCCTTCAATGTCAAAGGCAAGTTTAAGGCATTCCATGATTAGTGTCGATCATCTCCACAATTCCAAGTTGGAGATTGTGTTTGGCGATAGTTGGACAAATCAGAGGTTCAAGAACCAAGTCTAGAATTAGGGTTTGTAAACCCTAGAAGCCCTGAAGGTTATGACATGAATATTTAAGTCCCAAGGGGTTGTGTAACCCTAGAATGTGACCAAGAATGTTGAATACTAGTAGGAGCGTATACTCGGTGGAATGGAAATGTCATTAGCTTGCAATTGAGCATTTTGGGTTGTTGGATAACTCGAGGAGGAGCATTTCTAGCTTTGATGAGATTGCAGAATGGCAAGAATAAAGGGAGTTAACAATTTCCTACAATCCTTAGATCAAAAGATAAGTATTTCATATTTTCTTTCTCCTTGATTGTTATTACTTTATTTTTTGTACAGCCTCTTGTCTTTGTATTTGTAAATTTTTTGCTTGGTTATAATGGTTTCTTCCATGGCCTCCTAATGAGGTTTGCAGGTACATCGTAAAGGCTGCCAAGGATATTGCAGCAGATTTAAGCATCGGGTAGAACGAAGCAAAGTTTGTGGCAAGAGGATTCTCCCAAGATCAAGCATAAACTCAGCTAGAGTGATTTGTGTTCAAAAGGAAGAAATTGTACTGACATCTAGAACCGTGCCAAAAGACCAGATGAGCTCCTAGTTCAAATGGAGCATACAACCAAATAGTTTGGAAGGATGCCATAATGGAGGAAATCCATCATGAAGAATGATGTGTGGGAAATTGTGCCGAGAAGTCAGTGATGACTTCCAAGTAGATCTACAAGATCAAGCAAGTTGTAGATGGTAACATAGAGAAGTACAAAGCGAGATTCATGAGGGTTCTCCCTGAAAGAGGGAGAGGACTATGAGGAGACATTTGCTCTAGTTGCTAGGTACACTTCTACTATAATTATTATTTTTATTATTTTTGTTATGGATTGGAGATTATATCAGATGGATGCAAAAATTGTTTTCCTCAATGGAGTGATTGAGGAAGAAGTGTACATAGAACAACCTCGGGGATTTGAGGTACATGAGAAGGAGTCTCATGTCTGCAAACTAAAGAAAGGTTTGTACGTACCTCAGGCATGGTATTCTTGATAGCTCATGAGTCTTGTTTTCATCAAGTATAATGTTGGTCCCAACCTTTACTAAAAGGTTGATCTTCCTATTATATAATTTTTTTCTAATGGGAGCAGAAGGTCTTGTTACCCACCAAAAGTGGGTGACCCCATAAGAGAATATTTTTCTGCTAGATCTCTTTTCAACCGACAGCCAACAACCCCTGTCAGCTACCATTGTAGCCAATACATTATGCCATTTGATCTCTACTACCTGCATCAGTCATATGTCTCCTCGCCCATCTGTCAAGAGCATATGTTAGAAGGTGGGCAATCCAACCCAAAAGGTATGTTTTTCATTGTGCAATTGGATGCTTGTGCATGTTTTTCTTGGGCATCTTGGGCATGGATTATTGGGTGACTTGGAAGAAGGACGGGTTTTGACTATGGTTTTGTTCCCTCACCTTAAATGTGTTGAGAAATCTATAGGGTAGTAGTTAGGGTGATTTCTCTTTACTTGATAACTGCTTGTGATGTCTTTTTACTTTTTCTTACTTATTAGCTTCTTCTCTTATTATTATGTTTGTTCCTATCATCAAACAACTACCAAAATAAGAACACAGAACACAGGATATATGCTGCAAGCCAGGGCCAAAACCTCTCCACTTTAGAGGAAAACCCGTAAAATTCTTCTATTCTTATAGATTCTTCAATTG
The DNA here is from genome assembly GCA_031772625.1 of Pinus tabuliformis. Taxonomy (NCBI): domain Eukaryota; kingdom Viridiplantae; phylum Streptophyta; class Pinopsida; order Pinales; family Pinaceae; genus Pinus; species Pinus tabuliformis. The sequence goes on from CM062813.1 coordinate 299,048,345, forward strand.
ACGAGTTCCAAGACCTCAAAACCAAGATCAACACCCTTCCAAGACCAAGTCCGACCTTCTTGATGATGTGCTTCCTTTGTCCAAGTCAAACCCACTCAAATTTATTCCAGCAGCATAACTTTGACCCCCAGCTACAAAATTTCGGCCTCTATTGCAGGTCTGAAATTTTCAGCCCCTGCAACTGCTACTGCATCCACACATGTGAGCGAAAAATAGTCTTCCAAGGCCTCTCAACAACTTCGCTTGACTTGCTTCCTTGTTTAGGGCTAGAGAGAGACCTATTAGGCTCTTCTTCCAGCAGCTTCGACCTTCTTCCAGCAATTAGAGATTTTGACCTTGAGGCAGCAAACCCTAGCCTTTCTTCTTCGCACGTGTGAGAGAGAATTAGCCCAAAACTTCTTCCTTTCGTCCCTCTCCTTCTTCGCTAGCCTTGTTGTACTTCTCCTTCACTTAGATGATGAGAAGTGAATGTGTGTCCAAAGGAAGTCGAGTTCCTTCCTTTATATAGGCTTCTAAGGTGGACGTGGCTCTTCAAAATAGGTTGACTTCTTAGCTACCAGGCCGACTTGGTCTTGGAGGGTATTCTGACACTTTGAATCACAAAAATAATTATTTTTACAAATTACAATGTGTCCGATGGGGTCTTCAACATATGACAATGACTATTTTGACTTCTTGAACTAGGACAAACCTTAGACGCACTCAATGGGTGTTTTACCTCTAAAATAAAAGACCTTGAGCATGAAACCCATGCTTCAAAAATAACAATAATAATTTTTCTTTCATTTTACAATATACAAAAATCAAAAGTACATTCGATATTTATGAAGACTGAACCTAGTTACACATTTTTCAACAAAATGGGGGGAGGGGTTAATCCTCAATCCTAGTCCCGTGTGGTTTCCCCTATTGAACTATGGTTTCAAGAAGGGCACTACTTGAGAAACCCCGATTTTGGTTGTGTGGTCCCGTTTTCCCATTCCACATTTTTCACTCCCCTCCGCACATTACAAAACCTATTTCATCATTTTCCTTCTCTAGGTTCACATCACCGTTGGGTCCACAAGGCATTGACACACCCCCTCCCCTTGTCCACATGTCTGGTTCGACCCTGGAAATGTTGCCCTGTAGGTTGATGTAGGTAAAAGAACATTAAAATCATATCATGGCCACAAGCAAGCAACAAAAGAAAAGACTATTGTAAAATGCAAAGGATGGTCGGGACATTTAATATAGCACACATAGTTTTAAAAATCAGAACCGGTGATCGAATCGGTCCACCTAATAAACCAGATTTCAAACCGGGACTGGTTAGGTCTAAATGAATAGGTTTTTAAAAAATACATTAAATAATTAATTTTTAATGAAAAAAATTATTTTTAAGATTTAAAACCATGATTCCAAGCCAATAGAGACAAAATATGCAAAGTTTTCTCATTTATATATAATGTAAAGGCGAATATATCAAAATGACGGTGAGTGCAATACATATCATCGACAAAATACATAAGAAATGAGGCTCTAAATGTCCTATAAAATCCAAAAACAATGCTACAAGCTATGAGGCCATTTGCCTACTACAAGTCTACATATATGATAATAGTGATCAGCGTTATCACTTGAAACTTCTCATGAGTCATCATGATCAAACTCAGTTGGTTGAATCTCGAGTCCCAAGCTTTGCAATTGCTTAAGTCAAAAACTTCTCCATTGGTTCAGTGACTCGAGTCTCAACCTTCTGAAGGTATTTTGCTCTAATATGCCCTATTACTTCATTTGGTGCTCCACATGGCTTTACATGGCCTCCTATCCCAGCCAAGTGTTGCTTGAACCTTTTAATACCCCCTCCCTCAATATATTTTTGGCAATATTTCCAGATCATTTTACCATCAATCATATCACAATGAGCCCATGCAGCATCCATGGCTTTTGGAGGCATCATGCCTACTACTTAACTCAAACTCTCTATTGTTCCACTACTCTAGCAAAAACTCAACACTCTCCAAGGTCCCAATCAAACTCACAAAAACTCCAAATGAGATGTGTGAGACAAATGAGGGGGGTGAGATCCTTTTAAAAGCTTGGAGAGGGTGTTTTTTGAGGGAAACAACCCTTATTTCCTCTCCAAAACACAGTAGAAGCTTCCTAAATTGCGTTGCGTGGGTCCTCCGCGACCTCGGCAGCTAACCGGTCGATTTAGGATAGAATCAGTCGTGTTGACCATAAATCGGTAAGTTCCGTCCTAAACCGGTCGGTTAACACTGGCTTTGTGATTTCTGGGCGAAGTGAGGGGTCGAACCCAATTTTTCTGCCAGTTTGACCCGGTTGGCTAAGGAACTGGCCGGTTTGACCGGTTTTCGGTTCAAACCAATCAGTTTTTAAAACATTGATAGCATGTGAGCAAAAGCCAAACATGATCTCTACCTCTACCCCTTATCATGGCTATCACCCTGGTTCCTAAAGCCCCGTGAGTGACCCCACATAATTAAGGAACCCATGCACATCCAAACCCCTGGTGGGCGATGAACTACCCTGATCCGAATTGGATCATATACTGTTTGTCATCCATCTTGATACATTTGGAGTGGAAAAAGTGGAGGAATCAACTCATGGGACCGTTTTTATCACCAAGGCCCAGTTTGGCGAAACGAGGTCTGAAACCTTGGAGAGCATTTTGAGGCATCAAACGACGTTTTTTGTGGGTAAAACTTTTTCGATTTTGCACAACATCTTTCCATGTTATTCTACACATAGAGACCTTTCCAAAGGTGCAAAAAGTGCATCAGTCGGAGTCTGTATGCAAACGTTATGCCACTCAGAATTTGACCTTCTTGTTTTCACACATATAGTTCGGGAGGATGCTGCGCCAACCCCATTATTCATGGAAAAGGGGCTAGCCACGTGTTTGTGATGTAAAAGACTCTAGAAGAGTCTATTTTGTAACTCTAGTTTAGAGTTGATGTAGTCAAACTTAACCACTAGTAGGCTATCAGGCTATGTTATAACTGGGCCACTAGGAGGAAGAGGCATTCCATTCTTTTGAGAGCATTTTGTTCCATGGTTGAGCAAAGATAGATAGGAGAGATAGGAGGTATACCATACAGAGAGGATTTGTGCACTGTAGCAGCCCATGGACCACATGCATTACTTCTTTGTACCTACAGTGATATTTCCAGACAGAGAAAGAGAGTGAAGCGGCTTCACCCTCCAACTAGGTTTTCTCCTGAAAGGGTTTCCCAGAGAGCATATCTTGTGTCTTATGTGTGTATGTGCTTATTTTGTCGTTCGCTACTTTTCTGCATAATTTCCATTCGCATGCATGCACTAATTACAGTTAAATCCACAGATCTTAAAGTTTAATAAATTGTAATAGTGTAAATTTTTCAAAGTTTTAATATAATATTAGTAGATCTGTTGTGACGAACTATCCAATGGAATATTCACGACAGGTTACAGATCATAACCGCACCTTAAGGGTGTAATAACTGCTTCACATCATACACAACATGCTCTAATTTAATTAAATAAATTCTTTCAATAGAAATCACATGAGAGAATTTTTTGGCCGACGCGTTTCGAACCAACAAGTGTAGTTCATGCTCTAATTTCCCGGAGCCCCGAGCAATAATATAAAGAAAAATCAAGCAAAGGCAAAAGGCCAATAGATGGGTGGAAAAACAAAGATCGAGGTAACTCATGTATCTACGATTGCTCCCTCCTACATCTATACACCCGATATGTGAACATCCCTCATTATTTTTATCCTTGTACCCATGGCATTTGGCCTCAAGACCCCTGTGAACCCATCCATTCCATCATCATCCATACGCCACCTATCAATTGAAGGATGTACTACGGAACTGTATTTCCCCTTAGGGGCTGGTAACACCTAATAGGCCTACCTAAAGAGGTAACAATATTATGAGCTCAAAGCCCCAAATTTGGAATGGAATTCCAATATGAAGTCTCGATGTGCCCCTGATTGACAAGTTTGATTCACTTAGATGCACTAATGATTTATGGTACTTGTTGACCATTGAAGTACACTTGAAGACTCCATGCCCAAGGATGTGTCAAAGCATTCTTGCACTTACAGAGTTCTAGATATCATCAGGGCTTCTAAGCCCCTTCTTCTCTCTCTTCTTCTTCATTGTACTCAAATTTTGCAGCCCTACGGGAATATTGTAAGTGATGCTAGCATGATGAAATAAGGTCATATAACAGGCTTGAGTGGCTTAGGACATTGCAATCATGTGAGTTCACTCTAGGGAGTTCTTTTCACTTAATTATTTATTTGCATTTTTTGGCGCTTAATAATTAATTGAGTTTTTTCTCCCAATTATAACCCCAAAGCTAGAGTGTGGCTTGATGGTAATGTCTTAAGTGAGTCCTAGTGTCTAAAGTCAATGTATATTACCATGTTAACTTGTAAAATTTCATGGAATTTGATTAGGTCCAAGAGTCATTTTTTAAATTATTAAAAATTACCAATAAACAAGTTTTTTAATAAAACATTTATAAAAATTGTAATAAGCGATGTCTAGAGAAGTTGTAGGGGGTATGAGTAGTCAAAATTGGACCTCTCCACCTCAACTTTCTACCAAGACACACTGAGGGGTGAAAAAACCACTTTAAACCACCAAAACCCACTTTTTCCTAAGTCTAGGGAAAAATGTGGCATAAATAAATGGAGAAAAATACATCCACCCACATGCCAATTGAGGTGGAAATGACATGGAAAAACACTCAAGTCAAAAAGTCAAGTTAAGGGGCAAGTGCCAAATGAGTTGGCAACCACATGTCATCAAGAATTTATGCACATCGAAAAAATTGAGTTTGTGGGCCAAATTGGCCAACTCGACTTCCTTGGAGACTAACGCATAGCATGGAGACATTAGAAAAGATTTAATGTGAGATTTTTATGGGAGTATGTCTCCACTTTAGTCTACACTATCCTCCACTTTTACGCAAGCCTTTTCCTTAGCTCCTATGCATAGCATGAAAGCAGCCTCCACGCAATCCAGAACAGAGACACGCACAGCAGTTTAAGGAGCATCTACACAGGGCAGATTGGACTCATTTCGTAGTGGCGGCATCACACAATAGTTTGGTTGAGATTTGCGTGGAGTTTGCTCCCTCTTCCACCCAACATTCATCACACATGGAAGCCAGAAAGAAGACGAACGAATTTTGCACATGGATTAAAGAAATACAGTGTGCCACATCTCAAATTTGGTTTCTACACTTGGCATTTGGAGCTCCAATCAGTAAATTCGAATTTTCGTTGTGATTTCCACCATGTTCCACTTGGCATTGGGGTTTTAGTTTGGGATGTTCTCCCATTTCTCTATAAATTGAGCCATTGGGCTCCTATTGTATCATGGAAAAAACAAGCTTTTGTGCTTGGGGAGATTATCTTTCTTTGTATACTTACATTTTGATGCAATAACAAGACTTTGGTGTTCATATGTGGTGTCTTTTTCCATGGGCATGGTATGATTTTTTGTTATGTTCTTGTGTTCTATTTGCTATTATTTATATTGTCATTTCCATTCGCTTCATAAATTTACTAGTGTTTAGTTACCTTGTGCTAGTATTTGAGTTGGAGCGTTATTCTAGAATTAGTCATTTTAGTTAATTTTCGGTTAAATTGCTAGAATTTCCTTTCATTATATTATCTAACCCCAATGGCTCTAACAATTTCATCATGAGCTTGTGTAGAACTTCTTTTAAATCAGATCTCAAGCGTGAGAGGATGTTCTCGATTGGACCAGCCCACTCTTGAGGATAGAAGTGGAAGAGCTCACATATTGTTTTTCCCAAGTCTTATCATTTGATTTATTGTGCAGAGGTCTCCTTGGTCTTGTTTTGTGGAAAAATTCATTTCAAAACACTTGTTTTAGATATTGTGCATCTACTTGAAAAGATCTACTAAGATAGAGCAAATTTTTTGAGCTAGTCAAAGAGAAGAGCTATGCCCCCATTCTTTGGTGAAGCTCTTGTATATTAGTTGTATATAATTCTGCACTATTCTCTTCTTATCATTCACTAATTCTTGGGTCTATTCAGCAGAGAAATAAAAAACATATTTGAGCAGTAATCTCACACACTTTTGGCAGGAACACAAGAGTCAAAGGGCTGGAAGCTATTTCAAAATTTGTGTGCAGCTCCTTCACTAGTCATGAGCAGATAAAATGTTGTTGTCCCTCTCATTCAAGGACAGCGAGTAGGTCATTGTTCTTCTTTGTCAAAGCAGCCAGCCTTTGAGGGTTGCACTCTCACATCATCTGGTCGTGGGCACTTAGTAGGGCCATCATCCTTCCTTGGCACGATTTTCATCATCCTAAGGGGCTATGATTTGTAACAAAAGTCTGCTACAAATTTGAAGTTGTATTCAAATACATCTCTTTGGTATCTTGTAGCCCTTCATGCATTACAATATTGTCTCACTCTTTTGTAGTTGAGGACAGTAGAATTGCATTATCATTGTAAAATCCTCCCTTGAAGACTTAAAGCTTCCTCACTAGCAAAAGGGTTATCTTATCTTGTAACACCATAATAATAAAGTGATATTTTTCTTTGGAGCTTGGGGAGCCATCCCCTTGGCATCCATCCCCTTCTCACAAATCCATTCCCTTCTCTCTTTTGAGAGAATGCCTTCTTCTTTTCTTACTGTTTGACTAGTTTTCCATTTCTTCCTTGAAGCTTGTTTTAATTTGGTTATGCTTTCTCTTTCCATTTGTAAAGCTTAACACATGCTAATTGTTCATTTAATAAGTTTTCCATTGTAGCTCTCAGGACATTTTCATCTAGTTGCAAATTTTGTGACAGTATAGTTTTCATTCATTCACTTACCTCAAATTTTCATGCTCAATTTGCTTTAGTTTACTTGCATCTTGTTTCATTTGGAATGTTACTTTGAGCACATCTCTACACTTGAAGCAACTTTTTGCAAGTTTCATTTATTTGCAATCTAGCTTGAACAAGCTAATTGTGCAATTTTGGTTCATTAGCTCGACCTACATTCCATTTACATATTGGAGCAATTCATTAGCCTATGCTCTCTTGTGCTTTATGATACAACTTTCACTTGGATAATTATCATAATATGTTACAATGAAGATACATTTTTCAATACAAGGCATTTGACTTGGTATTTAACCATTGAGCTAATTTTCTTTCATTGTTTTCATTGAGCAATTGTTACATGTTTCATTGAGCATCATTTAAAGCTTATGTCAAATTGTGCTTAACGTAATCTTGGTCACAAATTTCATTTGTTATCTCTTTATTTGAAGCACATTGTTATCAATATATCTCTTTAAAGACATTTCACTAACGTTTAGGCATCTCAATTGCATATTAAATTTAGGTTTGCATTTCCAAAATCTATCTCCAAGCATAAGCTTGGTTGAATAGAAACTTTAGGACAAATCTTTTTTATTTTCTTTAGCTTGTGTACGGAATAAGGTTAAAACATGTAACCTCGCAGTTCTCTTGTCGCCGAGCCCTTGTAGGAACGAAGGCACGTGGATTGCAAAGATCTTGGGAAGAGTATCATTACGATGGACTTGTGCTTCCTCAGCCCATCCTCCTTGCAACTCACCCGAATCTTTACCTAGTTGTTAGAAATTGAAGGGAGATTTCTCACCATAGATTAGGCATTTAATTAAAATCAACCAAGATAACTTGCATTTCACATAGTTTAATTTGGCATCATCTCATTTGTGTCAAGTTGATTTGTGGGCATTTTATTTTATTTGCAACATTATATTGTATCTCTCTTGTACTTGTTATCTAAATTATTTGTTCATTGCCATTTGATGTTGTCCTATTTTATTTGAGCATTTCCTTTAAAAGTACAAGCATCATTTATTTTTTGCAAATTGTATCTTACTACTCATATTTCAATATTTTTTGTACTAACACTTGTCTTGCAACATTGCTTATCATTGTAACTTGAAGTGTTATTGGAGGAGGTTTTTGTCTTGGTCAAAGGGTCTTGGTTGTCTCATTTGATTTAGTTCTTGAAGAAGAGAAGATAATTTTGGGATTTCCCCTAGAAGAGGGGTTTTGCTTTCGCTAAGAGCCTACATCCTCTATCCTTGTTGTTTTGATCTTCATGCATTTTTGTTTTGGTAGTTGCTTGATGATAAGAAGTTAAAAGAAGATAATAAGAATACAAAGAAATCACGAGTAATTATCAAAATAAGAAAATCTTTCTACCTTTCTGATGTTCTAACATTGTTATGCAACCAGCTCACAAAATAGAAGAAAAGATAGATGGAACGCCTTCAAAATCAACCTCTTCAAGGGGGCAACGTCCTTTACATTACACAAATGAACAATTCTTGAATGATTCAAATGACTAAACCTCCTTTCTTTATATAGGAGTATAAGGGGTCACAATATAATCAAAGCCGACATAACAGTAATAACATAAGGGCACAACAATAACAATAGTGGGTTTCTTTGGGGCACACTAATAACAATAGGGGCACAATAATAACAATAAGGGCTACAATGACAATAGTAATGGGGGTATCACTAGTATTATAGGGACCTAACATGCCCCACTCCTTCAGAAAAGTGTTGTCCTCAACGCTTGAGTAGTTCTGGATGCTTCTGTATAAAATTTTCATCCTCCCATGTGGAATCTTCAGTGGGTAACTTCTTCCACTTGATGAGATACTCCGAAATTGATTGATTTCGTAGTTATCGAGTTCTTGTTTCTGTGACTGCGTCAGGTTCCAATATGATTTTTTCTTTCTCGTCAAGTTCTAGCAATATTGTTTGAACTGGGAGCTTGTCACCTATAACCTTCTTTAAACATGAAACATGGAAAACTGGGTGCACTCGGGAAGCTGCAGGAAGCTCCAATTTGTATGCCCATAGTACCAATCTTTTGCAACACCTTGTATGGACCATAATACTTTGGTGATAATTTATTATCCTTCTTAGCTTGTTTGAGGGACATTTGTTTATATGGTTGTAGCCGTAGTAATACCCAGTCACCTACATCAAAACTTCTTTCGCCGCGATGTCGATCTGCCTATTGTTTCATTCTATTCTGCACCAATGTGAGGTTATCATTTAAGAGTTGGAGACTTGTTGTTGATGATCGATGTGATCTTCCACTGCTTGAACCTTAAAATTTTCTCTTAAATATGATGTGATGGATGGAGGATGATATCCATAATGTGCCCTAAATGAGGTCATTTTTGTTACAGTATGGAAGGAAGTGTTATACCACCATTCAGCCAGAGGCAACCATTTGACCCACTGTGTCTATTTATCAGATACAAAGCAACGAAGATATCCTTCCAAACATTTGTTTACTATCTCAGTTTTCCCATCAGATTGAAGATGATAAGATGAGCTATGAGCTAACTAAGTAACGAGACAAGAAAATAATTTTGTCCAAAATTTTCCAATGAAAATGGGAACTCTGTTGCTTACAATAATCTTTAGGTTTCCATGTAGCTTTTGAGTTGTTTCCATAGATGCAGTAGAAACTTTATTCGCTTTTGGATGCGATAATGCACAAAAGTGTGCATACTTGGTAAGTCTGTCAACTACCACCATGATGACACTCTTTCCTTCGGACCTGGGTAAGCCTGTGATAAAATCCATTTAAACCTCCTCCCAACGTTGGCTTGGAATGGATAAAGGTTGTAATAGACCTGGGGTCTTAACTGTTTCAACTTTATTTTGTTGGCAAACCAAACATTCTGCCACAAACTTTTGAATATCCGATTTAAGGCCATCCCCAAAAAATTTCTTCTTAACCCTGTGGTAAGTTTTTAAAAATCCTGAGTGCCCTCCTAAGGGAGAAGTGTGCAATTACATAAGAATCTTTTGTTTGAGTTGGGAATCCTTACATAGGTATAAGCGACCTTTGTACCATAACGAATCATTTTTCAAGCTAAATGTATCAGATGTACTGGGATATTGTTGTAGCATTTGAATGAGTGCCCACACTTCTTCGTCATTCTTCCATTCATCCCTTGCTTCGTTTATCCAATCTGGTTGGATAATAGAAATGGTACAAAGCAATGCTTCCACATCCTCATCCTTTCTTGAGAGTGCATCTGCCACAACATTTTGCTTCCCTTTTTTGTAGATGATTTCAAAGTCGTAACCCAAAATCTTTGTGACCCATTTTTTTTGCTCTTTAGAAGATAATCTTTGTTCTAAAAAGTATTTAAGACTATCATGATTTGTTTTTACCTTGAAGTGTCTTCTCATTAGGTAGGGTCGCCATTTCTTAAGTGCATGTAGTATTGCCAACATTCCTTCTCTTAAATAGCTTTGTGTAAATATTTTCCTTTGATTGGATGACTTTCGAAAACAATGGGTCTTTCTTCTTGCATTAAAACAATGCCAATTCCATTTGTTGAAGCATCACATTCCACAATAAGATGTTCAAAGGCCTTTGTTGCTTCTGGAGTCCATGAAAATGCATCTTTCTTCAATAATGTTGTTAGAGGTGTTGCTATTCTCCCATAATTCTTAAAAAACTTGCGATAATACCCTGTCAATCGGAGAAATCCTCGCAGATGTTTTATGGATGTGGGGATTTTCCATTCCTTAATGGCTTTAATTTTGCTAGGGTGTACCTTAACACCTTCATGAGATACAATATGACCCAGATATTTCACCTCTTGTACTCCAAAGAAACATTTGGAGCTTTTTGCATATAATTGTTTCTCCTCCAATAGTTTGAGCACCCTATCAACATGTTGAACATGATCCTTCCAAGACTTGTTGTAGATTAGTATATCATCAAAAAAATACTAACACAAATTTTCTAAGGAAGGGTTTGAAAATGGAATTCATCAAACCTTGAAATGTAGAAGGTGCATTGGTAAGGCCAAAAGGCGTGACCAAAAATTCATAATGACCCTCATGAGTTCTAAATGTTGTTTTCAGAATGTCTTCAATTTCCATTCTGATTTTATGATATCCTAAACGAAGATCCAACTTTGTGAAGTAAATTGATCCATGCAATTCATCCAATAATTCATCCATGAAGGCAATGGGAAATTTATCTTTAATCGTGAGCTTGTTGAGCTCCCTATAATCCGAACACATGCGCCATGATCCATCCTTCTTGTGCACCAATACTACTGGAGCAGATAATGAACTTTGACTAGGTTGAATTATACCAGCGTCTAGCATTTCTACAACCATATGTTCAATTTCACTCTTTTGGGCATAGGGATATCTATAAGGCCTGATGTTTGGAGGAACACTTCTTGGAATCAAATGAATAGCATGATCGTCATCACGAATAGGTGGGAGGCCTTTACGAGTCTCAAATACCTTGGAATGATTGTCCAAGACTTTTTGGAGTTCTGGAGAAATAAATGATTTCGATGTGGGAACCTCTAGCGAACATAATTATGCAATTACGCCTCATTTTCCTTTCTTTAGAAGCTTTGTCATTCTGTTAGAGCTGATTATCTTTCCCGATTTCCCTGTGATACCCCTTAATTCAACTTTCTTTTCTTTCGCACAAAATTTCATGATAATTTCTTGAAAATTAAAAGCTATCGTACCTAAGGATTGTGGCCATTGGACTCCTAGTACAACATCAGCACCACACATTGGAATGGAAAGCATTGGTCTATTCAATACATATTCTCCCATGGATAGCTTGATATTATGGCATTTTCCAGAGCAATTTATGGTTTCTCCACTTGCAACCATCACTTGACACTCTAGTGCTGGATATAGGAAGCAATTCAATTCCTTGGATATCTTACGATGAATAAAATTATGGGTATTGCCCAAATCAATCAACACTATTACCTTTTTCTTCTTGATATGTCCTTCTATCTTGATAGTTTGAGGAGTGGTAATTTCAGCCAATGCATTACAAAATATGGTCGGATTCATTTCTTCTTTCTTTAGGGCTTGTTCCTAGTGTATGTCCTCTTCTTTTGACGTTTCTTGTTCATTTTCTTCCTCCTCTTCACAATCTATGTAAAATAATTTCTTCTCAGCACACTTATGACCTTTAGCGTATTTGTTATCACAACTATAAAAAAGCCCTTTTGCTCTTTTTTCTTCCAATTGTTGTGGTGTCAACCTTGTAGGTTGTGAAAGGCTAGGGGTAACAATACTTTCATCTTTATAGTTGTGAGTGGTAGGCTTTCTGGTTGCCATAATTTTGCTTTCCATTTTTCTTGCCAACCTGAATGCCTTCTCCAATGAATCAGGTTCCCAAAAGCGAACCTCATGTTGGATGTTATCCTTTAAAGTCCCTATGAACACATCAATCTTATGCTCCTCTGGAATATATTTTACCCTTATATTCAATTTTTGGAAGTCCTCAATGTGCTCTATCATTGAACCCTTTTGTTTGAGATTTATCAATTGGCTAAAAAAGGTGTTGTTTTTCGTATCATCATAATGTGTTATCATTTCTTCCATAAAAATTGCCCAAGTGACAATTTGTTTACGAGAGCAAAACCATCAATACCATACACACTGATTTGGTTCCAAATATAAAGTTGCAATACATACCTTTTGTGTGTTTTGCACATTATGGAAATCGAAAAATTGCTCCATCTGTAGTATGCCTTTCCCTCCTTTGCTCCTGCTTCTACCTATACCTCTGCCTTAGACGCTGGTGGATCAACAAATTGATAGGGAATCTTCCGCCTCGATACAAAAGAGGGGGGGGGACTGGCTATAGATGAAGTTGAGGTGCGTAGAAGAAGATGTTACGGGATCATTGCCATCAAACTTCCTCATATCGATCTTTGGAACATGGTGGGTCTTCAATCCAATGTTAGAGTCTATGAAATCATGATTAACATTTATTTTGTTCTCATCATGAGTTTCCTTTACTACCCTTCCCCGTTCGTAAACATTTCTTGTAGCAACTTTATCAAATCTATCTTCAAATCGTCCATTTTGTCTTCCATCTTATTAGCTTCCATGTCATTCATCTAAGCTTCCAAACCATCCATCTTAACTTCCACGTCATTCATCTTAGCTTCCATGTCTTTCTTTAAACCATCCATTTTATCTTCCATGCCTTTCTTTAAACCATCCATCTTAGCTTTTATTATTTTTTGTGAGAGTGAATTTTGTTGCACTTGGTCTCGTAATTTTGATATATCATGTTGCATTTCTTCCTCTTCTTCATGAATCATGCTAGAGCTTTCAGATTGCTTACTAGGTGTTTCCATTTTCTTTATTTGGGGCATCAATTAATGCTAATAATGCTTCATTATGCCCTTTGAATTCCTTCAAACTAATTTTTCAAATCAATCTGATGCAAAACTATAAAAAAAAAAAACTACACACATTTTTTCACTTTGTAAGAGCTCGATATTGAATCTACTGTATGTTTGTAATTGCAGATCTCCAAGATCTAAAATTAATTTAAAAAAAAAAAAAAAAACTACACACCTTTTTTTTCACTTTGTAAGAGCTCAATATTGAATCTGTTGTATGTCTATAATTGCGGATCTCCAAGATCTGAAATTGCGACCTGTGGTATCCCTCTAAGCCCTCTTTCTAACCTCGCAAGTCTGATCAAGATTTGATTCTCCAAGGAAGAGTTATGCCAAATCTCCCATGATGACCTGATTATAGACTGGTTCAGTAGAGCAAACTAGTACGAAGTGCCATGTGTCACTGTTTCGACCTTAGTCCTTGAAACTGATATATAGAAAACTAAAGGTCGTTCTCTTTCTGTAATTTCTTATGAAATTTCAATTTGATTCTCAGAACAAAAGTTATGATGATTTTCCCCAGATCACCTGTTTGAGATATAATTTGGGATCCTGCAAAAACACTAACTTCCCTAGATCATATCTCTAAAATATAGCGATAAAAGATCTAAAATTCAAACCCGAGGTTCAGAGCGATTTCAGCTCAAATGAGTTTTTTTTAGCTTCTGAAACGTCGTAGAAAAAAATTTATAGCGAAAATACCACAATGATCTATTTAGAGCAACGAAACCCTAGAATCCAAAGCTCTGATACCAAATGTTATGCAACCAGCTCACAAAATAGAACAAAAGATAGATGAATGCCTTCAAAATCAACCTCTTCGAGGGGGAAACCTCCTTTACATTACACAAATGAACAATTCTTGGATGATTCAAATGACTAAACCTCCTTTCTATATATAGGAGTCTAAGGGGTCACAATATAATCAACGCCGACATAACAGTAATAACATAAGGGCACAACAATAACAATAGTGAGTTTCTATGGGGCACACTAATAACAATATGGGGCCAATAGGGGCACAATAATAACAATAAGGGATACAATGACAATGGTAATGGGGGTATCACTAGTATTATGGAGACCTAACAAACATGGTATCAGAACTAAAGTGAAGTAGAAGAAGAAAAAGGCAACTTGAAGATCAACAGCTCTCATCGTCTTAAGGAAGGATTCAAGAGAAGTTTTCAAGATAGATCATAATTAGAAGTGAAGTTTTATCTATTAAACCTTTGAAGATCTATTGAAGGATTTCATCTACAAAAAGGAAGGAAGTCTTGGAAAGATCATATACTAGTCTTTGTTTGCTATCAGAAGAGAACCTATGGCATCATCAATGAAATCTAAGAACAAACTTCAAGGAGCCTCTAACTTTAGAGCATGGAAGACAAGGATGGACCTCATCCTTGCAAGGAATAAAGTATTGGAATTAGTACAAGGAAAAGTCAAAGAACCTACAGATGATGCTGGAAAGGAGAAGTACAAAGAGAATGACATTATAGCCATGAACCTAATTGTGGATGGAGTTAAAGACAACTTGATTCCCTACATATCCACTCTAGATACTTCAAAGAAAATGTATGATGCTCTATCCAAGTTATTTACAATCAAGAATATTGGACAAGTGGCAAGTCTAAAGAATGAACTTCGAACTATCAAAATGACCAAAGATGATACAGTGTCCTCTTACTTTGTAAGAATTACCCATATAAGAGATGAATTACAAGCAGTTGATGAAATAATCTTTGATAAAGAACTTGTGATTGCTACTCTTCTAGGATTACCAAAGTCCTAGAGTGCCTTTGCAGCTAAAATTAGTAGTTGGAAAATTTCTCCCTCCTTCGAAGAAATGTGGTTCGCATGTATTCAAGAAGAAGCTCGTCTTTCCTTGATAGGAAGTAAGCAAGAAGATGAAGAAAATACCTCAAATGCCTGCTCTGCTCATTTCAAGAAGAAAGGAAGAAATAAGAAGGTTAAAGGGTCAAAGAAAAATCATGGGAAGATTGACCTTTCTAAAATAGAATGTTAACATTGTCACAAGATGGGGCACTATAAGAACAAATGTCATGATAATCCGAAGAACAAGAACAGAGAAAGAGACCAAGCTACAATTACAGTTGATGAAGCTCCTCCAAAGAAGACCAAAACTGAGGACTCTAAAGGAAAAGACTTATTTTATTAAGTCTTTAGGGATATTATGCCTTGTATATCCTTTGCTTATAGTATAGGTTATTGTTTTTAGGTATTGTAAAGTTTCTCTTATGTTTACTTTAGGATCAATCTTTCTTTTTTATTTCTAGGGTTTATAGATCTAATATGTTTTGTTAGAAAGTTCTCGAGTTGTTGAAGAAATCCCTCAAAAAACTAGATTGATGCAAGATCAAGAGGGAGCTTCCACCTTTTCAAAAAAGATAAGTATTCGTTATTTCTTTCATTATTTTGTTGATTCCCTCTATACATATTTAACTTTATTTTTTACGATTGATTATAATCCTTTTCTTGTGTTTTCTTTGGAAAAAGAATTGTATGTATATTCTAAAGACAAAAGGACTGTGGTTAAGGGAGCCTCCAAAAGGAAGACTTGAGAAGCTTTGTTGCAAAGAAGGCCCTTCAAGGTTTGTAAAGATAGCGACTCAAGGTATGTATAAGGCTACAAAATTTGTAGCATATCTCCATCATATAAGGTACGGTCATTTTGTATTTAAAAGTTACTTTATATTAATGACTCTCACATGTCTAGGGTTTTGCAATAGAATCATAAAAATTCCTATATTGTTAGGGTGTTTGATCTCTAGTTTAAATCAACCCTTGTAATAATTGTCTTTTGCTATTTGTTCTCCTTGATAAAACCCTAGCCTTTTGATTTTTAGGGTTTGATGATATTATCTAGGGTTTATAATAAAAACCCTAGTAAAAGTTGAAATAAGATTCTAGGAATTGAAAGAGAAATCTTAGATGCTTCCGTTATGGTTAAAACCCTAAACATGGTTTATTTGTTGAATATCTAATGTCTGTAACAAAACCTTAGCAAAGGTTGTTGTAGGAGTCTAGGGCATGAAAGTGTAACTCTAGCTTATTGTTTCCGCTATAATTGAAACCCTAACAAGGATTAGGTCTTGATATCTAGAGTTTAATTTCTTATTCAGAGTTTTTGATAGCCCTAGATGCTCTCCTTGTGGTAAAGTTAATATTCATGCTCTTGTACATATATATTTGTGTTTGGTTGTACTCGTTGAAGAGATTTGCAAGTACACAATTTTCAAAAGGTTGTAAAGATGTAAGACTACTTGATGATGACTTTATGATGATACTTGATGATGACTTTGATGATGGAAAGAGGGAGTTGTGAGAACTTTTATGACATTGAAGTTTACATTGATGTTTGATAGTTGACCTTGTTGCCATAAAAAGATAAAGAAGGATGTTTCTGAAGGTCGAAGTTCTCCAATGACATGATGATGTAAAACAAAAGAAAGAGCCTGTGTAGATGGAAGAATAAAAGTTGTTGATGATGAGCTTATCCCCCTAGTCAAGAAACAGCTTGAATAAAGGAAAATGTATATCCTCCATAATTGAGGAGGAAATGATGTGTCAGCCATATGTATAGTAAGGAGGAAATGATGTGTCAGCCATACGTATAGTAAGGAGAAAATGAGATCTGAGAATAGCTAAGGCACTACTGGTATTGATGTGCTAAGAATAAGATTTGGTTGTTTTGAGAGTGCTGAAGTTGAATTCGATGTTGCTGGTGAAGTTGGAGAAGGAAGATTTCGTCGAGATTTGTTTGGATCTGTTGATGACCTAAGCAGCATCAGAATGGTTGAGGACCTCGAAGATTGTGCTAGCATATTGATAATAAGAACCAATATATTGGAAGTGATTGGGGTCGTGAGGCTACAGTATGTTCAGATGGATGAACAAGTAGTTGATGTGTTGATCTCTCCCTGAGAAGTTTGTATATTTTAAGAAGCATGCTTGGATTGGTGGATATCTTTGATTTGGTTGAGAGGGAGAGATAAGTACCATAAGTTGCCTATATGATGGTACTTGGGAGGACATTTTGGCCTAGTTGGTGTTGAGATCTCAGTTATAATTTGGCCTTGATGATGTTTAGATCTTGGTGTGGGAGGGTATCTTGGTCTTATGGAGCTTCGTTTTAGTGTTTGACCTTGATGATACCTAGATCCCTGTGAGGGTTGGTGTCTTGGCATGGAGGCCTAAATGGTATCTATATCCAGTTGGATTGATACCAAGGTTGTAGCCTGATGGTACCTATAGTGGCAAGTTGCCTCAATGACACCTTAGTCCTTGTTGGGAGGATACCTTGGTAGTTTTGGTATCCCTAGCATTGTGTATGCTATTGTATTCTTCTTGGAACATTTCAAATTGAGGTCAACCATGTACTAGTTGAACAATTATAACTACCTCCCTAGTTAAGAGGGAGTGTTGAGAAATGCAACTAGTATCGTTCTTCATAACTGTTGTCTAATGTAATTATTATGTATTAGTCAAAAAAAAAATATTGTCAAAGAAAAATTATTTATAAGCATGGGTTTCATGCTCATTCTGGAAAAAAAGATCAGCCTTTGGCTTGAAAGCTAGGGTAAAAGAGCTAAAGGGAAAGTTGGTTTTAGGAGACATCACTCGACCATCGACCACCTTGTCACCCTTAGGATCATCGCAGAGGAATGTCGCAATAGTAAAATCAATCTCTTTTGTTGTTTTGTGGACTTTAGAAAAGCTTTCGACATTGTCCCCCAAGATAAGCTTTGGGAGAGGCTTGAAGAGATCATGGTTCCTCCTGAACTAAGGATTGTTGTGATCCGCCTCTACGAGACTGTCATTGCCAAGCTTAAGACCAACGAAGGGTGGTCTAAAGATATTAAATGTAATATCGGGGTTAAGCAAGGTTGTCCCCTTTCCCCTACCCTTTTTGGTATTTACATTGATAAACTAGAGGAGTGTCTAGAAACTGCGGGTTGCAAAAGCACCGAGCTCGCTAGTATTACCATTACTCTTCTCCTTTATGCTAATGATATCATTCTTCTTGCAAGGAACCACGATGACCTAGACAAGCAACTTAAGACTCTTCATGTCTACTGCTCCAAGATGGGTATGACAGTTAATACTGACAAGACTAAAGTCATGATCATTAAATCCAAAAAGATCACCCATGGTAGTTTCGTCTATGATAACCATTGTCTTGAGCAAGTTTATTCTTATAAATGTTTGGGTATTCACTTTCCTCATCAGCTCAACTGGAATTATAGCATTGAGAAAAGAATTATTGGAAGTTGGAAAGCTTATTATGAGCTTGAAAACAATTGTAAGTCAGCCAATCTTTACATATGGAGTAAAAAAGGGTTCCTCTTTGAGACTCTCGTCACCCCCGTTATCTTATATGGATGTGAAGTTTGGGGGTGCAATATATCTAGGGAGTCGTGGAGAATGTTAAAATTGGCAACTAGGGCCAAACTCCATGTGGGTCACCTCATTTATGGCATCTGATATTTTTCCTAGATTCCTCTTGTCGAGAGGTGTAGGATTGATCTAAAGATCATCCGATTCTAACAAGTATTTATGGAGATATGAATTTATTTGTATTTACTTGACAAATTGTCAAGGTCGGCCAACAATTAAATGTGTGGCACACATGCCCAGTGAATCATATAAATACAAAAGAGGTTGATTCATTTTTTCATCATCTCATCTCATCTGAAGGTCTCTTTGACCTACGTTGACCAAGTGTTGACTCATAAAGGGTGCAGTTTTGGTGTGGCTGCCTCTCCTAGGCAGGCCGCAGATTTTGGCACAAAAATCGAGGCAATCTGTCCACAGGTTTGACCAACATTGACTGCCCTAGTTTTGGGCAGCAAGTTGACTTTAGTCAACATCAATTTGACTTTGTTCTTGGGGCTGCTCAAGGGCTATTTCTTTAGGTTGTTTCAAGGCTAGTTGACCGGAAATTGACCAAGCATATTGGAGGTCAATTTCAACTCGTTTGACCAAGTTCGACTTTGCTGATCTAGGGTTTGATGTTGCTGATATAAAATTACAGAATTCTGATTTTGTACTATTTTTCTCTGCTGAACTATTGAAGATAAAAGAAGATTTGATCAAACGTTTCCCCGCATTGGGCTTTGTCCCTGGCTAGCCTCCACATCTTGGGTCTCGTCTTGGCTTCTTTTCTATTGATCGTTTAATGTTCTATTTGCACTTTACTTAATGTATATGTGATTGCTAATCTATGGCTAATAAGAAGAAAAGAAGTAAACTGCTCTAAGCATAGAACATACCATAATTTAACATGGTATCAGAGCAAAGGTGAAGACAAAGCCCAAGCAAGAGCAAGAGCAAGAGCAATCACCGAAGAGAAGGTTGGCAAGGCTATCCTAAAAACTTCATGGGGTCCTCAACACTCTTCCCCGCCGAAGACAAGCTCCGTGAGAAGTCTGACTATCACGGATGGAAAATGTCTCTTGATCTGACTTTAGAAGACCAGGAAGTGTTGGACCATGTGAGAGGCAATATTGTTGCGCCTCCATCAAATGCATCCACCGCTGCCAAAAGCAAGTGGTCCAAGGGAGAAGTCAAAGCAAGGAAGATCATCCCAGACTCTATCGACAAGTGCCTGGTGGCCTATGTTTCCAAGCTGACAACCTTTAAGGAAATCTACGATAGACTAGTGAGTTTATTTAAAGTTAATGATGCAAATCAAGTTCTGTTCCTTAGAAATAAGCTTAAGGAAATTAAGAAGGGAAAAGATGAGAGTATGCAAGCATATTTCTTAAGGATCACCGAGATCAAGAATGATCTCCTATCTATTGGGGAAGTAATTCTTGACAGGGAAATGACTATCACAACCCTTGGAGAACTGTCACCTGAATGGTATATATTCAGGACTACACTTCTTAACAATAATGTCATCCTAGGATTTGAGGAATTGATGGCTAGATGTATTCAAGAAGAGACAAGATGGAAAAGCAAGAAATGCCCACACTTCAAGGCCATCCCTCTGCCTTTTCTTCTCATGATAAAAGAAAAAATGATTCTGGGGCTAAATCCAAAGGAAAGGTTGGACCAAAGGGTGTAAGAAAAGGTCAATGTTACAATTGCAATAAAATGGGCCACTATGCGAGGGAGTGCCCTGATAAAAGGGACTCACAGCATGACGATGACCAAAATCACTCTCAAGGCAATCAAAGGAATGGCAAGACCAATGGCAGAGGTAAAAGAAATGTCGGAAATCAAGGAAGAGGACAACCCTTCAAGAAGGCAAGAAACTCTAGGTATGAATCTAATGTTGTTAACAATAAGCAGGATGAATATTGTCTACCAGCGGCCCTCTCTACTTCTGCTCCCCCGGAATCGCTGGGAAATTGGCTTATTGATAGTGATGCCTCAAGGCACTTCACTGGTTTCAAAGAAGCTCTCTCTAATCTTATAGCGAACGAGACCAACCTGGAAAATGTTCTTGGGGACAACGCAAAATATCCTGTGAAAGGCGTAGGGAATGTCACTCTTCAATTGAATCAGGGTAATACAATTCATTTGCAAAAAGTCCTATATGTACCTGATCTCAAAAAGAACCTGGTGTCCGTTTCGACAATGGAGGACAAAGGCTACGAAGTAACCTTCATTGATGGCAAGGTACGTGCATGGAAAAAGAACTTTAAGGAAGCTTTCACGCTTGGGTTTCAAGTTGATTCATTATATCAGGTTGGAGGAAGTCCGCTGGGTGTCATGTCTTGTGACACATCACTTCAGTCCGAACTATGGCATCAGAGGTTTGCTCACCTTCATTATAAAGCTCTACCCAATGCAAGACAAATGGTGGCAGGGATGCCCGACTTCCGAGTAGAGCAAGAAGGTGAATGTCATGGATGTGCCGAAGAAAAGCTCAAAAGGGGACCATTCCTCTCAAGCCAAAGCAAGACCTCTGATATATTGCAATTGGTTCACTCAGACATATCTGGTATGATGTCTGTGAACTCTTTGGGAGGATATTTATATTACCTCACTTTTACAGATGATTATTCTCGCAAGACTTGGATATACTTTTTGAAAAAGAAGGATGAAGTGTTCACTTGGTTTCGTCACTTCAAACCCTTGATCGAGAATCAAACTGAAAAGAAGATCAAGATCTTAAGGACTGATAATGGGATTGACTATGAATCCAATAAGTTCCATGACTTTTGCAAAGAGGCTGGCATTAAGAGGGAGACTACAATACCATATACTCCTGAGAAGAATGGTGTGGCGGAAAGGAAGAATTGTACGATTGTGGAAGCTGTCCGTGCTATGCTTCACGATCAAAGACTTTCGAAGTTTCTATGGGTCAAAGCTGCGAATACCACCGTATATGTGCAAAACTGATGCCCTCATCAAGCATTGGGTTGCAAGACTCCCGAAGAGATGTTCACTAGTAAGAAACCTGACGTATCTCATTTTGAGAATTTCTGGAAGTCTGGTGTATTTTCATGTACCGAAGGAGGAGGAATAAATTGGGTGCATCTGGAAAGAAAAGAATCTTCATGGGCTATAGCAAAAACACTAAGGGCTATAGAATCTATGTGGCTGGTCAAAGGGAAATTGAGATTAGCCATGATGTCACCTTTGACGAAGATATGGCTCTTAGCAAAGTTGAAAATCTTCCTACTCAAAGGGGATCTAAAGAAGCTGACACCAAGGAACCAAAGGGAAAGGAAGATGAGACGATGCCCGATGTGGAAGAACCTATGGATCCTATTAATCCCCCTCCGCAAGAGCCTTCCTCTGCTAGGAAGAGGCCTTCATGGCTTAGGGGGGCACTTGATGATGTTGAAGGGCACGTTGCACCCAGGGGAACCTTTCGGGAAAGTAAGAAGCCGACCAGGTATCAGGGATACTTGACCATCATGAGCACGATCATCCAAAATGAGCCTTGATCACTCGCAGAAGCTGTCAAGCATCATATATGGAAGGATGCTATGACTGAGGAATATGAGTCCATCATGAAAAACGATGTCTAGGATGTGGTCCCCAAACCCCAAGACAAAGCAATCGTCACTTCGAAATGGCTTTACAAGATAAAGCATGCAGTTGACGAAAGTGCGGAAAAGTATAAGGCTAGTTTTGTCGCTCGTGGCTTCTCTCAGAAGAAAGGTATAGACTATGATGACATATTTGCACCTGTTGCCTGATATACCACCACCCCCTTGATCATAGCCCTTGCTACTTCGCAAGGATGGAACCTACATCAGATGGATGTCAAGACCGCGTTCTTGCATGGTTCAATCAAAGAGGAGGTCTATGTGGAGCAACTCGAAGGATTTGAGATTCATTATCGAGAATCTCATGTGTGTGGGTTGAAGAAGGCCCTCTATGGGCTGAAGCAAGCACCCCGAGCGTGGTATGAGAGGATAGATAGCTACTTGATGAAGTTGGGATTCGCTAGGGGTGAAGCCGGCTCTATCTTTTACTTTAAGGTTGAAGATGACAATCCTCTCATACTAGTGTTGTACGTTGACGACCTCTTTCTAACAAGTGCAGACCCTCTCATTAACAAATGTAAGAGGGAGATGGCTTCTAAATTTGAGATGAAGGACCTAGGACTGATGCAATATTTCCTAGGACTAGAAGTCTGGCAGAAGCCAAGGGAGATTTTCCTATCTCAAGGAAAATATGTGGTGAAGATATAGGAGAGATTCGATATGGTGGACTGCAAGCTCGTGACTACCCCGATGGAGCTTGACTTCAAGAAGTTAAGCAGTAGTGCTGCCGGACCCATTTTACGAAATGCTACTGAGTATCGTCAACTCATCGGAGCATTGATGTTCTTGGTGAACTCTCGTCCGGATATATGTTTTGCAGTCAACACGTTGAGTCAACATATGGTTGAGCCTCACCACTCACATTGGATTGGTGCCAAGAATCTGTTGAGATATCTTCGTGGCACAATCACTCATGGGTTGAGATACACTGTCGGAGATGTGAGACTACATGGATATACCGATGTTGATTGGGCAGGTAGTGTGGTGGACCGAAAGAGCACTTCTGGGTGTTGTTTCTCTTTGGGATCTGCCTCAATATCCTGGATGAGCAGGAAGCAGAAGTCGGTGGCTTTGAGCACCACCGAGGCAAAGTGCATTGCTGCTAGTATGGCCTCTTGTGAGGCGGTCTGGTTGCGAAAGCTCTTCAATGAGCTGTTTGGATTTACATTGGATGCCACCGTGATCCTGTGTGACAACCAGAGCGGGATTCATTTATCAGAGAATCTCATATTCCATGATCGCTCCAAGCATATCAAATCAAGTACCACTATATTCGGGATATGGTGTAGCGGGGAGCAATAAGGCTCCAACATATTGGTACAGATAAACAGGTCGTCGACATTTTGACGAAGCCCCTGGGAAAGGTCAAATTCTTGACTTTCCGAGAACGACTTGGTGTCGTTCAGAGACCCTCTTATGAGGGTCGAGTATGATGTATTGAGCTCTGGGAGCTCCAAGGGGCGCAGGGTACTTCTTAGAGCAACATGCGACCACAGGGCGACTCGCCATCCCCTGGTGGTGCACTATGTATAGGGTGAAAGGTTCAACCTTCCCTTGTGACACCCCATGGCGACTGTGGGACAGGATGATTAGTTGTCCTGTGGACCAGGATGATTAGTTCTCCGTGGCGACTGTGGAACAGGATGATTAGTTCTCCTATGGGCCAAGATGATTAGTTCTCCATGGCAACTGTGGAACAGAATGATTAGTTCTCTTGTGGGCCGGGATGATGAGTTCTCTGTGGCGACTGTGGAAAAGGATGATTAGTTCTCCTGTGGGCCAAGATGATTAGTTCTCCTGTGGCGACTGTTGGACAAGATGATTCGTTCTCCTGTGGACAGGATGATTAGTTCTTCTGTCAAGGCATCCTACCCATGCAGTCTGGGACTCATGGGAAGTACCTCTCATCTTATCAATTACTAGGGAAATGGGGTTAGGGATAATTAGTAGTACTATCGATGGACGCATCGTTGTATCTATCGTACTCCCTATGCTAGGATGACCTCCATTGATCTAGGATCAATGATACTAATATGGGATCAGTGAGAGTGGTATGACACACTCTAAGACTGACTTCAGGTCAGTGGAGGATGGTATGATACATCCTCGATCATTTCTTCTTCTTCATAGTTCAAGCAGAGCAAAGCAGGGCCAAGCTATACAGGGCAGTGCATTTGATGGTTGGGATAGTAGCAACGATCAGACGAATTGCAAATGGAGTTCTCCCTAGTTGAGAGGGAGTGTTAAAATTGGCAACTAGGGCCAAAGTCTATTTGGGTCACCTCATTTATGGCAGCTGATATTTTTCTTAGATTCCTCTTGTCAAGAGGTGTAGGATTGCTCTAAAGATCATCCGATTCCAACAAGTATTTATGGAGATATGAATTTATTTGTATTTACTTGACAAATTGTCAAGGTCGGCCAACAGTTAAATGTGTGGCACACATGCCCAGTGAATCATATAAATACAAGAGAGGTTGATTCATTTTCTCATCATCTCATCTCACTCATTCTTCTCTCTCTCTCCTTAGCTTTGGGTTATACAAGGAGCAGCTCACACGTGGGAAGAAGGAGAATGCATTAGGGCAAGGAGGACACTGAACTGTTGAATGTCTCTTTGACCTGCATTGACCAAGCGTTGACTCATCAAGGGTGCGGTTTTGGTGTGGTTGCCTCTCCTAGGCAGGCCACAGATTTTGGCACAAAAATCGAGGCAATCTGTCCACAGGTTTGACCAGCATTGACTGCCCTAGTTTTGGGCAACAAGTTGACTTCAGTCAACAGCAATTTGACTGTATTTTTGGGGCTGTTCAAGGGCTGTTTCTTCAGGTTGTTCAAGGGCTGGTTGACCAGAAATTGACCAATCATATTGGAGGTCAATTTCAACTCGTTTGACCAAGTTTGACTTTGTTGATCTAGTGTTTGCTACTGCTGATATAAAATTACAGAATTCTGATTTTTTACTATTTCTCTCTGCTGAACTATTGAATATAAAAGAAGATTTGATCAAAGGGTTTCCTCGCATTGGGGTTTGTCCCTAGCTAGCCACCACATCTTGTCTCTTGTCTTGGCTTGTTCTCTGTTGATCGTTTAATGTTCTATCTGCACTTTACCTAATGTATATGTGATTGCTAATCTGTGGCTAATAAGAAGAAAAGAAGTAAACTGCTCTAAGCATAGAACATATCATAATTTAACAGAGAAAGATTGAGATGATCCAGAAGCAATTCATAACCTATAACCTCAAGATCAAGGGAAATACTCCCATCCTATCCTCTTGATCAAATTTGGCCTGTCCGCCATTGAAAGCACGGCTATGTTTAGATATCTAATGTATAAGAAGAAGCTTCACAATATGGAATCCAAGAGGCTCCCAAAAATTGCTTCTAACTTTAGTCAAAACCCCCACCTATGCCTCAAGTGCGGGTGGCATCAGGATGCTCAGTCTTGGCTCAACCTTTGGGGGATTAAGGAGGAGATCATCATGGGAAGCAAGGACAGTATCAAAGATACTATTACCTCCAGTTTTAAGGACAAGATGTGGGATGCTAAGGAGCTGGAGGGTAAAAGGAAGCTAAGGTACTATAAGGAGGTGATCAACCCCACCCTTGATAACCAAAATTATCTTTCTATGTTGACTAGAACTAGGAAGAAAATAAACATCACTAGGAATAGAACTAACTCTCATGAGCTTCGAAGTGATACCGGACGGTGGCCTACTCCCAAGGCTCCCTGGGACGATAGAATTTGTCAGATTTGTGATACTAAGAAGGTGGAAGATGAAAAGCACTTCCTTTTAGACTGCCCAACTCTTGCCCACATCCACTCTCAATTCCCTATCATCAGTCACACCTCCAATCTTCTTGACTTATTAAGCCAACCCAACTATAGCGATCTTGGAACGCTTCTTTCCCTGCTCTTTGATCACAAAAACAAGATTTTGAATAATAACAATTAGACTCTCTTTTCTTGAGGTCCGATAGACCACATTAGTCTTAGTGGATGTTAACCATCATCATCATTATTTTGTTTCTAGGTCAAAGCACACATTGAGTGCTTCTAGGGTTTGTGTCTTGAGTCATTATCCTTGTCATTACGTACTATACCCTTCTTGAGCTTATTGTATCAAAGAAGCAAATTATTTATATAAAAGGTGTCACTTGTCACTCCTCCACCAAGTCGACCTCAAAAGAATATAAGCCGGCCTCATTGAAGGGATTTGACCACCTTGAAGAGACCCTATATAGAAGTGCATTCGACCTATTGTGAATCTATCCATCCAAGGAATTTGATCTGTAATCTAAAGTGAAAAAGAAGTGCGAGATAGCAAGGAAAAGAAGATCTTGTCTTTACAAGAAAGAAGGAATCCAAGTGAAGAAGAAAGAAACTAAAAAACTGCGCTTTTTCTGCCACACGTACTAAGGAATCTGTAGCAGGAGTGCGAGTTGCAGGGCCGAAAATTGCAGGTCTACAGTAGAGGCCAAAATTTTGATGCAAGAGGCTGAAATTTGTGTTTGATGCAGTATTGAAGAGGATTGACTTTCGTTGACTTGAAGCTAATCTTTGTCATCTTGGAAGGACTATCTTGGGAAGCTGACTTGGCGGATTGGAGGGGGTCTATGTCTTGGTCAAAGGGACTTGGTTTTCTCAGTTGATTTGGTTCTTGAAGAAGATAAGAGAATTTTGGGTTTTCCCCTAGAAGAGGGGTTTTCCCCTAGCTAAGAGCCTACATCCTATGTCCTTGTTGTTTTGATCTTAATGCATTTATGTTTTTGTAGTTGCTTGATGATAAGAAGTTAAAAGAAGATAATAAGAATACAAAGAAATCACAAGTAATTATCAAGATAAGAAAATCTTTCTGCCTTTCTAATTTTCTAACACTGTCGAGTGGTGACCAACCTTCATTCACTTTATGTCTACAACATAGTCGTGACCATCAGATTAGACAATTACAATGCATACACAGAAAGCATACTTTACCTAAAGACACATTAGACCAAGTTGATCTTATCTAACTCCTAGGAGTCTAAATATCCTAACAGAAAGAAGTTAAGGGGCATTTCAATGTGGGCTTCTTCACTTTTCTTAATATTTCTTGGATTGATTTGATGGCTAGAAATTAGTGATACAAATATGCTTGTATAATCTTTGAAAAAATATAATTTTGCCCCAATGAGAAGATGAGAGGGTTGAGGTGAAACCCTCCCTTTGTCTTGATGTAATCATTTTGTTTATCAAAGGATATGTGCTACTGTAATTTCTTGGATAGGGACATTCACTCTATTTTTTAGGGCTTCCCTAACTAGGGTTGAAGTTTAAATGAGACATGTTTAGGCCCTCCTGATCTTGTGGTGAAATCACACTTGAAGAATAATGTGTTGGTGGTTGTTCGTGTTCAAGTTGTAACTAGGTTCTGTCGTCATAATTGTCATAGTACTTATATCAATATGTATTTTATGTAAAAACAAAATAAGAAAATTTATTATTATTTTTTAGCATGTTCTTCATGCTTTGTTTTGGTCAAAAGAAAATGTAAAAGGGCATGTTCTTCATGACCCTTGTAAAAGAAGCAAAATTTGAATTTTTGAAAGTATCATTTGTCCCTCCAATTCGCCAAGTCAGCCCTCCAAGGATCAAGTCGACCTGCCCATGAGATGTGTCTCTTCACATGAACAAATAAGTATAAATAGAGCCAATTCGTCTCCAACAAGGACAGATTTCGTAGCATCTTATCTGAGGCATAAAAGCAATTTTCCTGAGGCACAAGAATGAGTTTCCTAAGGCACACCTTTCTGTGGTCAAGGGAACCTTCTGTGGCACTATATTGCAGTGGCATCCAAACCTTTCGTGTCACTATATTGCAGTGGCATCCAAACCTTATGTGGCACTATATTGTGGTGGCATCTGAACCTTCTGTGGCACTATATTGCAGTGGCATGTGAACCTTCTGTTTCTATGGTATCCAAACTTCCAATGGCACTATATTTTCCTGTGGCTATGCAAGACACTTTATTTTAGTAGCATGTGGCATCCTAAGAACAGTATTATGGACAGACATGAGGAGGGTTGACTTGGCAATTGGGTAATAGGTCTATTGGTCAATTTGTCTATGACTTGGATTTCTCTTGTTTACGAAAATTCTATAAGGAAATGATTGTTGGGATTTCCCCTTGTGGGTTTTTCCCTAGCCTCTGGCCTAATTTCTGGTGTCTTTTGTCTCTTGTGCACTATGATCTCTATTTATCTTGTACTTGAATGATTGTTAAAGTATAATTGCTTAATGGAGAATTAAAAGAAAGGCTAAAATGAACAATAACAATATCACAAGTAATTATGAAGTTCAGAAATTCTAGCATGCACTTGAATTTCAACATGGTATCAGAGCTAGGAAAAGGTTTGAATTTGTCTCTGGGATCTAGCCAAGATTATGAAGAATGTATTCACCAGAAGCCAAGTTTGTAAGAAGGCTTTTCTATGGTTGACAGCAGAGTTCCTATTGAAGAAGAGACCTAAATCATGCCTAACTTTACCCTTGTTCTACATAACGAAAAGGGTTCGTTGGTACAATAAGGCCGAAAAGGTTTGTTTGAGTACAGTTTAGAAATTCAAATATCTCGATTCTCTATGGACAATGAAGGAAAATTACAGTTCTGTTCGGATTAGCGAAGATTTAAAATAACCAAAGTATGGAAAAAAACGAAGTTTGAGAAAGGGGTGTAACAAGGGTTGTAAATTGGCAATCGTGAAGGTCTGTAGTAGGTGATTCAAATGAAATCTACACTAACTACACTATTGTGTAGTAATCCAAGTCAATAATACTACAAGAAGGAAATCAAATTTGAATTCATTTGCAGTCAATACAAGATGAGAAGAATCACTATATAAGAAGACTGAAACCTGAAGCTCTTTATCACAATGAAATATCACAAAGTCTGAGGCCAAAATATTTGTGAAACTGTGTGAGTTAACGAACTATGTCATATTCCCATGAAACAATGACTATGATCCGATAAGGCATCCAAACTCTCTTTAGTGAAGTATTCGAAGATTTTTCGTTCGTGACACAAGTTTGTGAAGAATTCAGACTTATAATGTAACCAATCCAAATGGAGTCGGAAGTACATCTTCAATATAAAGCCAAATCATAAGTCTGAATTAAGTAGTTTACAACAGCATCATGTTTGAAACAAGTTCGAGCTAATATGGAAGAAGCAATCCAAAAGAATCTAAGAGTGTCTCTATTTATAAACAAGAGGAATCATCATCCAAAGAGCAAGTTATGCAATCTCTAGAAAAGTTCTCACAAGTCTTTGTGTAAGACTAATCCTTTGAAGGTCAAAGTTGTGTTAAGTAGAAAGATTACAACTTAGAGAGAGCATTTGTACAAGTGATCCAGAGCTAAAGGAGTTGAAATGATGTCCCTTTGAAGGAAGAAAGGATCTCTACTTACAAACAAGTTAAGTGGCCATTTTGTTTCAATTTGTAAACTGGTAATTGTGAATGTGTTTTATAGCCATGTTATGTATTATTATATAATCCAAATATTTTTGTCCTCCATGCGAGCTCATTACAATGATGAGGAACAGAAAAACTAGAGACCTGAGCTACAACGAAGTTTGAAGACAAATTGGGGCATAATCAGAAATTTCCTGTGGATAAAGATCCAAGCCTCTGTAATCAAGTTCTAACCTATCCTATGAGTCAGAAGTTTACTATCTCCAAATCTCAGTAGAGTGAGTAAGAAGTTTGAAAGATTCGAAAGTTTTGAACATAAATCTGAGGTCTGTAATTGCTAACCAAAGTATGGGGAAAGGTCTGAAGTTCATATACGAAGTCTGTAATCCAAACTAAATTTGAGAATCAAGAAAAAAGACATTGCAAATATCTTGTTGAAGCAGCGTGAAGAAATTTTAAAATTTGGCACCACACTCAAAGGTAGAATTGGAAGACAAGTAAAGCTAAAGTATTACTCCTTATCAAAGGACTATCAAATCAGAAGTTTGTTGCTAGAAGAATGAGTTATAATATTCTTGAGTTATGTTGGCATAAGATGATCTCAAAGATCTATGTTCTTAGAAGGCTTTGTCAGTGCTATGCTATGGAGGGATCACATACAGGTATTGTTATAACTAGATAAGTAACGAAATGAAGTATAAAGCTAGCAATCTCATTCTCCATTAAAAGATACTATCGACATTTGATGTATTATGGAAGGGTCTGTAAAGATACATTAAAAGATGATATCCTCTCTTTTGAAGGCAAAGACATGATCAAAAAATAATAATAATAAGTGCTACCCACATGAATCTTGCAAATCTGGAGGATGGCAGGTCTTGTAGATTTTGATATTGAAGCATCTAGGGTTTGAAAACCCTAGCAAAAGTTTGAACTAACAAAACCCTAAGGACTGGTCACTTTCACTGAAAGAAGAAACCCTAGCCTTTGCAAGAAAGATATGACATCATGCTGATACTAAAGACAAGGATGATGAAGTTGCAATGCAAAAAGTCCAAGAGTAGGAGGGGGCTGACTTTTGTCGAAAGATAAGTATTCTATATATTCTCTCTTTGATTATTTCTATTGTTATTATCTTTACCTTTGGATAGTCTGTTGCCTTTGCTTCATTCTATATGTTCTTTCATGCCCTTCTAGTGAGGATTGTAGGTCAATGGCATGGGTTGCCTAGGTTTTGGCAACAAGTAGAAAGAAATGGGAGAACGTAGCAAAGCATGAGGACTTTCTTGAATTATGGAAGAACGTAGCAAAGCATGAGGACTTTCTTGAATTATGAAAGAACGAGAATAAAGAAATAAGAGAGCAACTTGAAGTATGCATTAAAGAAGTCCAAATCTAGCATGCACAAATGACAGCATGAAAGCAAGAAGGTTCTCCCGGTAAGAGGGAGAGGATCATGTTAAGACGATTGACTCAATTAGAAGAGTTACCCAAAATTTTGAAGGAGCCTCATGATTTAAGAAGACCTCGTATTTTGGGAAAGAAATCATGAGTCAAAGGAAGAAATATAGACTTCAGAGGAAGTTGGAAGTAGAATTTGACATGAAGGATGTTACACTACAACTTGGGACTTGAGGATACATCAATTGGGTTGGCAGTGCTGATGATGAGTAGAGATACAACTGATGGTTGGGATCTAGTATGACTTCTTGGAAGAGCATGAAGCAAGATTTTGTTGCACTGCAAAGGCAAAAGATTTGGCTCCATAAAATATTCGTCTGATGGATTGTTTGATGGCGTGCTGGATTTGACACTGATACTTTGTAATAAGATGTATGAAGATTGACCTTTTTTTCATGAAAGGTCGAAGCGGTTTATGATTCGAGAGTATGGTGGAAATAGGAGCCAAGAATCTACAACAGATCTCCACGGATAAACAGGTTGTTTATGTAAAGGAATTATGAGTACTTTCAAGACAAGCTTAGGCTTGTGGATTACTCCTCCCAGGATGAGAGGGAGTGAGGATGTGTTGAAGAAATGTAACTAGGTTCTCTCTTCATAAATATGAAATGTACTTTTGATTCTTGTATTTTGTAAAAGAAAGAAAAAATGATTATTACTATTATTGAGCTTGGGTTTCTTGCCCAAGAAATTTGTTTGATAGGTCAACCACTAATTGAAAGTGCTTCTAGGGATTGTCCTAGGTCAAGAAGTCAAATAGGGACATTGTCATAATATGAAGACCCCATCGGGCATCTTGTGAATTGTAAAAAGAATTATTTTTGTATTTCACTGAGCCTTCCAAGACCAGGTCAGCCTAGAAGCTAGAATTCATACCACTGGAAGACCTATATATAGGAGACAGTTCGACCTCATTTGGACACATTCATTCCTCTCCCTCTCATGCAAAGGAAGAAGCAGAAAAGGGCAGCGAAGAAGGTTGAAGAAGGAGAAATGTTTTGGGTCCCTCTCTCTCTCTTTCTCTCCACACGTGCAAAGAAGAGAGCTGAAATTCTGCAGCTTTTCGCTAGGGTTTATGCTACTTGGCTAGGGTTTCCTTGTGAGGGTTTGA
This sequence comes from Pinus tabuliformis, assembly GCA_031772625.1. Taxonomy (NCBI): domain Eukaryota; kingdom Viridiplantae; phylum Streptophyta; class Pinopsida; order Pinales; family Pinaceae; genus Pinus; species Pinus tabuliformis. The sequence goes on from CM062813.1 coordinate 299,080,654, forward strand.
TCTGACGAAAAAATGCTAAAAGAAGGGCCAACAAAGTCCCCTTCTAGATCCAGAAGTCAAATTAGGTCAAGTGAGACAACTGGAGGCAAAGAAGAAGTAGTTCTTGTCCACATGTGCGAAATAGCAGCTGCTGCCAAGGGGCTGAAGTTGCAGATCTGCAATGAGGGCCGAAAATCTGTGGCTGGAGGTCGAAGAAGTGTTGCCGAAAGAGAATCTACTGGGTTTGGAAAGAAGTAAAGTAAGCATATTATTGAGAAGTTGATCTTGGTCTTGGAAAGGCTTCAATGTTGGTCAAAGATCTTGTATTCGTCAATAAAGAATCTATAAGAAGAGATTGAAGGGTTTTCCTCTCAAGAGGAGAGGTTTTGCCCTGGCTTGGAGCCTACATCTTGTGTACTTGTATGTTGTTAATCTTCTTGTGTTGGTAGTTGTTTGATGATTGAAGAACACACTATAATAATAAGAAGAAAAATCTAATCCTAATAAGTAAAAAGACATCACAAGAAGTTATCATGGTTAGAAGAATCATTAATGTTATCTTGCCCTAGATTCTTCAACATGGTATCAGAGCTATGGCTCGCACAGGGCATGAAGAAGGTCAACTCTTCATCATTAGCAAGTCTCATCAAGAAAAGTTTCAAGGCAGTATTGAATAGTCTCTTCTCTTCCAAAGATCTCAAATCTTCAAAGAATGAAGGATTGTTCTCAGCCCTCACCAAAACATTTCAAGATGAAAGTATATGGGTGATAGATAGTGGAAATTCAAGACACATGACTGAATATCACAAGCAACTCAAAACCCTATCCAAAGGGAAGTCCTCATACTTTGTGGAGCTTGGTGATAACAAGAGCTATCCGGTAAAAGGCATTGGATCTACATCAATTGAGCTGGAAGGAGGAGGTAACATTCATCTCAACAACATTCTATATGTTTTGGGTTTGTGCAAAAATCTTATTTCTATTTCATCATTAGAAGAAAAAGGAGATAGAGTTACTTTTATAGATGGTAATGTAGTGGTTTGGGCTAAAGATCCAAACATTGAAAAAGCTAGAACCATTGGAATTCGAGAAGGAAAACTCTATAGACTATCATCTCCTCTAAGTCAAGCACTTGTCCACATTGAGATAATTCTGTGTGAACTTTGGCATAGAAGATTGGGCCATCTTCATTACAAGGTCTTGCCAACTCTAAACTCCATTGTAAATGGGATACCAAATCTCAAAGAAGACCATGAAGGAGTCTGCAAAGGTTGTGCCATGGGAAAGAATGCAAAGAAACCATTTGCACATAGTACATCTAGAGCTCAAGAGATTCTAGATCTCATCCACTCTGATGTATGTGGTCCCATGTCTAAATCACTTGGAGGTCATCTATATTATGTTACTTTCATTGATGATCATTCAAGGAAAACTTGGGTTTATCTACTTAAATCCAAGGACGAAGTATTCATAAAATTTCAAGAATTCAAGGCAGAGGTAGAAAATCTTACAGAAAGAAAGATAAAGATTCTAAGGTCAGATAATGGAGGCGAGTATACTTCCAAAGAACTCATTTCTTTCTGTAAGGAGGTTGGGATTAAGAGGGAGCTTATAGTTCCATACAATCCCGAGCATAATGGAGTAGCTGAATGAAAGAATAGAGCTATAGAAGAAAGTGTCAAGGCTATGCTCCATGATCAAGATCTAACAAAATTTTTATGGGGAGAAGCAACGAAGATTGTAGTATACATCCAAAATAGAAGTCCTCACAGATCACTTGGCAATATAACTCCAGAAGAAGTCTTCACTGGGAAGAAACCAAATATTGATCATCTTCGTATATTTGGGTGTCCTGTATATATTCACATTCCCAAGGACAAAAGAAAGAAGTTAGACCCCGCAAGCAAGAAATGAATATTCATTGGATATAGCAACTCTTCCAAGGCTTATAGGATCTACATAAAGGAAGGACAAATGAATATTCATTGGATATAGCAACTCTTCCAAGGCTTACAGGTTCTATATAATTTTTTATGAGAGTATTGCCTTCAAGAAATCCAAAGATCTCCCATCCGATTCTGATGAGGAGGATCTTCCTATGTTTGAGGAAGAAGTCACTAAGGAAGGAGAAGTCTCTCATCATGAAGAAGAAGGTCCCAGTGAACCAATCTCTCTCCCTAAAAGAAGAAAGAGACCTAACTGGTTAACTTCTACACTTCAAGAAGCAGAAGGTCACACCACAAGAGGAAGATTCAGGGAGAGCAAGAAACCGAAAAGATACTCAGGATATGCAACATACATGTCGAAGCTCATTGAAGATGAACCTTCCACTTTTGAAGAAGCAACCAAACACCAAGAATGGAAGAATGCAATGAATGAGGAATACCAATCTATTATGAAGAATGGAGTCTAGGAAATTGTCCCAAGATCGGAAAACAAATCAGTGGTAACCTCTAAGTGGTTGTATGATGGAAGCACAGATAAATTCAAGGCTAGATTCATGGCTCAAGGCTTCTCTCAGGGAGAAGGCATTGACTATGAAGAGACCTTTGCTCCCACAGCAATGTATACCACAATCTGATCTTTGATATCTCTGGCAGCATCAATGGGACGGAAGGTACATCAAATGGATGTCAAAACAGCATTCTTGAATGGTACCATAGATGAAGAACTCTACATAGAACAACCATTGGGATTCGACGTAAAGGATAGAGAAACTCATGTTTGCATATTGAAGAAGGCACTTAATGGCCTCAGGCAAACTCTTAGGGCATGGAATGCTAGAATGGATGCTTACTTGCAAAGGTTGGGTTTCAGGAAAAGCACGGCAGATCTCAATCTCCACATCAAAGTAGAGAATGATGAACCTGTCATCATTCTTCTATATGTAGATGATCTTTTAATAACTGGTGATGAAGAAAGAATTCAAGAATGTAAGAAATTGTTGGTAGTTGAATTCGATATGAAGGATCTAGGACTTATGCATTATTATCTGGGATTGGAAGTCTAGCAAGAACCAAATGAAATCTACCTGGGACAAGGAAAGTATGTGATCAAGCTATTGAAAAGGTTTGACATGATGGAATGCAAACCCATGACAACTCCGATGATCACAAACTTATGTCAAGAAATTCTGAATCCAGTCTAATGGATCCTACTAAGTACAAACAATTGATTGGCTCCCTGATGTATCTGGTGAATTCTCGGCCAAACATATGTTTTCAGTGAATGTTCTCAATCAATTTCAAATGGAACCTAGACATGATCATTGGATAGTTGCCAAGCATATACTGAGATATCGGCAGGGAACCATCCACTACTACTTGAAGTATGAAAAAGGAAAAGATGTTCATTTAGAAGGATTTACTGATTCCGATTGGGGAGGCAGCGAGAAAGATGGAAGAAGCACTACAGGAGGATGTTTTAGATGGGGATCCTCCATGGTCTCTTGGATGAGCAGAAAGCAAGAGACAGTGGATTTGAGTAGTGTTGAGGCCGAGTACATTGCAGCATGTGAAGTGAGCAGGGAAGCGGTCTGGTTAAGGAAGATGTTATGTGATCTGTTTGCAGGATCGTTGGACCCTAACATAATACAATGTGATAATACCAGCTGTATAAGACTATCTGAGGACCCGGTATTTCATGGAAAGACAAAGCACATAAACAACAAGTACCACTACATTTGAAAGTTGGTACAAGATGGTGTACTGAAGTTGGAGTATATCCCCACCGATGATAAAACCACTGATATTTTGACAAAATCTCTTCCCAATAAGAAGCTTGTGTATTTTAGAAACAAGCTTGGATTGGTTGACATATCTTTCCTAATTGAGAGGGAGAGATAGACACATCATCCTTGTCTTCATTTTCGAAGAAAGAATGGAAGATTAAGTAATGGCCCAATGGACTGACATTTCCTTGTGATTAAGAGGAAATGGTCTTGTGTAGGGGCATACTTTGGTGAACCTAGGTGGAGTATGTGCCTCAGAGAGGCGGTGTGGTATCCTACTAAACGCCTCTTAGCATTGTGCTCTGATCTAGTGGAGAGATAGAGCTTACTTGTCAAGGCCTTGGTAATTTGGCAATGTTGGCTATGATGATGTTATCATCAATTATGCTTATCAATTTGGATCAATTCTTATAGAAGTCTTCAACTTGAGAATATCCCGACGAGTCATTATGAATACCTCCCTAGTGAAGAAGAATTGTTGCCGTAAGAGAATGTATTGGGTTTGGAAAGCAGTAAAGTAAGCACATTATTGAGAAGTTGATATTGGTCTTGGAAGGACCTCAATGTTGGTCAAAGGTCTTGGTATTCATCAATAAAGAATCTATAAGAAGAGATTGAAGGGTTTTCCTCTCAAGAGGAGAGGTTTTTCCCTGGCTTGGAGCCTACATCTTGTGTACTTGTATCTTGTTGATCTTCTTGTGTTGGTACCTGTTTGATGATTGAATAACACACTATAATAATAAGAAGAAGAAGTTAATCCTAATAAGTAAAAAAACATCACAAACAGTTATCATAGTTAGAAGAATCATTAATGTTATCTTGCCCTAGATTCTTCAACAGGATGGAAACCTAGTTCTCCACGTGTCATGTACTGTGGCCAGGACTAACAGTCGTAAGTCAAGTACATGGACACGGATAGGGAGAATGATGGATTGGATAAGCATCTTGGATAGACATTCTTGAGTCATGTACTATGGTCAAGGCTAACAACCATAAGTCATGTACATGAACTCGGTTAAAGAATGGTCCAGTGGACTGACATTTCCTTGTGATTAAGAGGAAATGGTCTTGTGGAGGGACATACTTTGGTGAACCTAGGTGGAGTATGTGCCTCGGAGAGGCGGTGTAGTATCCTACTAAACGCCTCTTAGCATTGTGCTCTGATCTAGTGGAGAGATAGAGCTTACCTGTCACGGCCTTGGTAATTTGACAATGTTGGTTATGATGATGTTATCATCAATTATGCTTATCAATTTGGATCATTTCTTATAGAAGTCTTCAACTTGAGAATATCCCAACGAGTCATTATGAATATCTCCCTAGTTAAGAGAGAGCATGTAAGTTGTAACTAGGTTCGATCTTCATAATTGTCATAGTACTTATATCAATATGTATTTTATGTAAAAACAAAAGAAGAAAAATTATTATTATTTTCTAACATGTTCTTTGTGCTTTGTTTTGGTCAAAAGAAAATGTAAAAGGGCATGCTCTTCATGACCCTTGTAAAAGAAGTAAATTTGAACTTTTGAAAGTATCATTTGTTCCTCCAATTTGCCAAGTCAGCCCTCCAAGGATCAAGTCGACCTACCCAAGAGACGTATCTCTTCACATGAACGAACAAGTATAAATAGAGACAATTTGTCTCCATCACAGACAAATTTCGTAGAATCTTATCTGAGGCATAAAAGCGAGTTTTTTTAGGCACAAGAACAAGTTCCCTAAGGCACACATTTATGTGGTCAAGCAAACCTTTTGTGGCACCATATTGCAGTGGCATTCGAACGTTGTGTGGCACTATATTGCAGTGGCATCTGAACCTTCAGTGGCACTATATTGCAATGGCATTCGAACCTTCTGTGGCACTATATTGCAGTGGCATCTGAACCTTCTACGGCACTATATTTCTATGGTATTCAAACTTCGAGTGGTGCTATATTCTCCAGTGGCTATCCAAGACACTTTATTTCAATAGCATGTGGCATCCTAAGAACAATATTGTGGATAGACATGAGGAGGGTTAACTTGGCAATTGGGTAATTGATCTATTGGTCAATTTGTCTATGACTTGGATTTCTCTTATTGACTAAGATTCTATAAGTAAAGGATTGCTAGGTTTTCCCCTTATGGTTTTTGCCCTAACCTCTAGCCTAATTTCTGGTGTCTTTTGTCTCTCATGCACTATGATCTCTATTTATCTTGTACTTGAATGATTGTTAAAGTATAATGGCTTGATGAAGAATTAAAACAAAGACAAAAATGAACAATAACAACTTCACACTGCACAGGTAATTATCAAGTTAGAAAATTCTAACATGCATTCAAATTTCAACAGTTCGTTCTATATAAAAAGCTTCCTACCTTGTCTACTTCATTCATGGTTTCATATGTGGTTGTCCTTTAATCATTCATGGTTGCACGTTATTACTTTCTTGATTTTGTATATGTTTTCAAGAGCATCTTTGAAGTGTCCATCCTTGAATTTTCTAAAAATTGAAGTAAATCCATGTGGTTAGGGCACGTTTACAACAACATAATTGTGCCTCCTTCCATGCTATTCAAACTCTCTTAATTGTTTGTCCTCATTGCATGGCCCAATTCCAAAGGCATTGGTCTTAGCAGTCCACTTCCCTTAACCTCTAATTTATACCCTACACATTTTTCTAGGCTTCTCCCCTTGTGCTAGAGGAGAGTTGGCCTAAAGTGAGTGGGAGAGTTGATGTGGTGACAATGGAGAACCTTCCAAATTGCCCCTAGGGTTGCACTTATTTTAGGGACTTGAATATCCTTGGGTGTAGGTCTAAGAGGTAACACGCCTACTAGACACCAATGTCAACTAAACTACCCATTAAGGGCAAGCCATAAATAACACTAAGGGCCACTAGGACTAGAAGTTCAGATTAGCCGACATAATTTCAACAATATAATTTTTTATTTCACATAAATTAATGACAATGTTTTAACTTTTTTTCTTTCAATAGACACTTTAGTTTTAATAAAACAAAAACTAATGTTTTAAAACTATTATAAGAAAACCTCCCTCAGTACTAGAACCCATTTGTTTACTTTCATTTAAAATCTCATTTCAACTTTCATTAATAACATTATCAAGTCTTAAATAATAATTTTAGATTTGATTAAAGAAAAGACAAATGCTTTTATAAGAAAAAAAGGAAGATAAAAATAAAGACTAAACATTACCAATAGCCTACTCATTTATGGTAATTGTACCACTTATTAAATGTTGTTGGACTACACATAAGAAGACAATTTACCTATTAATATAGGGATACGGAACGGTTTGGGGCAAAAACCGGGCTGCGTATCGATCATTGTAGGATCGCGCGGAGCTGGAGAACGCGGGAGCGCTGAAGACCTACTGCGAGCAGCTGCAGCACCGCCGCCTAGGCCTGGGCCGCGAGGTCTGCCTTCCGAGCCTGGCCTCAGCCATAGCCCATTCAGATCCTTCCCCTGGAGATGCAGAGAAAGCTTTTTCTGACCTGGTAAAGTCTCTGCCCCCTGCCCGACCGAAACCAGCAACTTCAAAATTTGTCAAGAAACTGGATATCCTCCAAGAAGTTCAGCTACCTCCATCTCTTCCTCGAATGGCAGCTCTATCTTTAGCAGAAAAAGGACTCATAGGGCAGTTTACAGGCTTATGGCCTTCACCAAAGACAGTCCAGCGATGGGTGGAAAGGAATTTGTCTGATAAAACTCAAGGAAAGATTTCGATCCGCTTCTGTGGCAAAGGCTACTATACCTTCCATTTTGAAACCAAAGCAGACAAGGACTTGATATTCAGGAACGGGCCCTATTTTATGGACTCTCGAGGGCTATATCTGAACAAGTGGACCCCTGACTTCGACCCCGAGCTAGATATTCCTAATGCGGTTCCGGTATGGGTCCGTCTGCCCCATCTGCCTTTGCATTGTTGGGGAGACGAATCGGTCAAAGCAATAGGGAATGCAGTAGGTAAATATATCGACAGAAGCGAGCCCAAAGATAACATGCAAGCCTGTGCAAGGATTTGCGTAGAAGTGGACCTCGGGAAAGGCCTGCCAGAAGCCATCAAGCTGAAGGTGGATGACTGGAGCTACATACAGCAGCTGGACTACGAGCAAATACCCTTCAAATGCAAGGTATGTCACGAATACGGCCACTTTGCTAATAGATGCACTAAAGTAACTAATCTGGAATCTGAGGACCAAGGAGGACAATGGGAAAATGTGAAAAAAAAGAAAGCAGCACCTCAATCAAAACAAGATCTATCTTCTGAACATCCGGGCCCTTCCTCCCCCCGCCCCATCTCTCCTCCTTCCAATCCTCCTGGACCTTCCCAAGAACCCTCCTTCCCCTCATCCTCCAACCCTTTCCTTATTTTATCTGATGATCCTCAGACTGATCAGCCCTCTCTGGAACTGATCGATCCTCCCTTGAATTCTTCGATCCCCTCTCAGCCCTTCACCGACCCCCCCCTCCCAGAACCACCAGAAGTACTTCAAAAGACATTGGCGCCTCCAGTGACATTCACAAGAAGCCGGGACCAGGAAGAAAGTCAGCCAAGCAGCATCGGGAAGAAAGCACGCAAAAGGATATAGCCCTAGGGATCCAAACCCCTATGGATTCTTTCATTACAGGATCCCAAGAAAAAGAAACAGCAGGAAAAGACCATGAGAGGCGAGCACCTCCTCGCTCGAATGCCTCATGATGAAGCTTCTATCTTGGAACAGTAGGGGTATGGGGCACCCCTCTAAATCAGCTGCCCTACGAGATCTTCTTCAAACAGAAAGACCTGAAATTGTTCTGATTCAGGAAACCAAACAAAGTCAGAGCGAAATGCAAAGAACTGTAGATGCCCAAAAAAACTTCTCAGGGGCCAGTAGCAACTCCAGAGGAGCATCTGGAGGAATTACAACCATGTGGAACAATCAGTACTGGGACTGTAAGTCTTCCGTCCTCAACCAAAACTGGGTAAGAACTGATCTTAGTAACAAAGAAGAGAGCTGTGACCTCATCATTTATAATGTTTATATCCCCAATCATTATCGAGAAAAGGAACAGTGCTGGAAGGAATTGAAGGAAGATCTAGACAATGAGCAGAACACAAATGTCATTCTAGCTGGAGACTTCAATTTAGTCCTCCATGCGAATGAGAAAAGAGGGGGTAATTTCACCTCCGACCCCTTCAGAAGACAGATGGAAGTGATAATGTCCGAACATGAACTGATGGATATCATCCCAAAAAATAGAAAATACACTTGGAATAACAGAAGGTTGGGGCCAGGCAATATTATGGAAAGATTGGACAGAATTTTGGTTAATGTCTCCCTCCTTTCCTTCTTTGCTGCAGCCCACACAAAAATTCTCAGTGCCACAACTTCAGACCACTTTCCCATTCTCTTAACGCTGGACTCCCATTCTCAATTGGGACCAATTCCGTTCAGGTACAATCCTTTGTGGAGAGACAACGCTGAGGCCGAAGCCATCATAGAAGCAACCTGGAAGCATCATGTAGAAGGCTCTCCAAGCCATATATGGGAAACAAAAATCAGAAATACAAGGAAAGCTCTCAAGGATTGGGCAAAAGTCAGCTATCAAGAGCCAGAAAAAATTAGGAAAAAAATACAGCAGGACTTGGAAGAAATCCAAAAACAAATAGAAGATCATGGATTCACCCATCAGCTGAAAAGTAAAGAATGGGAAGTTCAAGGGCAGCTAATGCAAATCAAGAGAGCGGAAGAAATTAAGTGGAGAATTAAATCGAGACAACTATGGCTGAAAGAAGGTGACAAAAACACGGCTTACTTCCACAAGCAAGCCACTGCCAGAAAAACAAGAAACAATGTAAATACTATAATGGATAGCCAAGGCAGCCAACATAACGACCAAGAATCCATCAAAATAGCTGCCTCCCTTCATTACAAAAGCCTCCTCACGGAAAATCAAGTAGAAGCTGACTATTCGGCGCTCTTACAGCATCTTCCGGAAAGAATCTCTCCAGAGGAGAATGACAGTCTAAATCGGGAAATAACAGAGGAGGAAATCAGAAAAGCCATCTGGACCCTGCAACCAGACAAGTCTCCAGGTCCAGACGGGTTCCCAATCAATTTTTACAGGGATCATTGGTACTTGATTAAAAAAGACCTTGCAAAGATGATGAGGGGAATTCAAAGAAAAGGGAAAATGGGGGGTTTCACAAACTCGACTTTCCTTGCCCTCATTCCCAAGGAAAACCGCCCCACTTCCTTCTCCAGGTTTCGACCAATCTCATTGTGTAACTCCTCTTACAAGATCTTCACAAAAATTATAGCTACTAGACTCCAACCCCTTCTTCCTTCCCTTATATCCGAGAACCAAGGAGGCTTCATGTCAAACAGGCAAATCCATGACACCATCACCTTGGTCCAAGAAGCTATTCATTCCAGCACATCAAGGCAAGAGAAAGGTTTTGTTCTTAAGCTTGATTTAGCCAATGCCTTTGATCGAGTAAGACACTCCTTCTTGTTTGCTGTCTTGAGGAAAATGGGATTCAATTCTGCCTTCATTAGCACCATTGCTGCTTGTATCTCAGGTCCCTGGATTTCGCCTCTCATAAATGGGCGCCCTTGTGAAGCATTTCAATCCTCAAGAGGGTTAAGGCAAGGCTGCCCTCTTTCCCCTTATCTCTTTATTATTATGGCTGAATCATTCAGCAGTACTCTAGATCACAACAGAAGAGTTGGCCTCATCTCTGGTATCAAATTTGGAAACGGAGTAAAGAACATCAATCACTCTCAGTTTGCTGATGACACTCTGCTCATTGGAGGAGCTTCCACTACCATAGCAAGGCGCTTCAAGACCCTTCTCGATCAATTCATGGAGTACTCAGGGGGAGAGGTCAACTTCCAAAAAAGCTGCATCTATGGATGGAATATCTCCAATCAAACTGCTCACAGCATAGCTAATATCTTTGGAGTTGCCTATAAAGCAAACTGGGATCACTTCACCTACCTGGGGATGCCGATCACCCTGGGTTCTTTAAAAGCTGCTACCTGGAATGAAATAATAGACAAAGTCAAAAGGAAGATCCAGCAATGGGGAACTCAATGGCTTAATCCAGCGGGCAGACTAATTCTGCTCAAATCAGGTATATCCTCCTTACCTCTATATCGATTTACTCTTTACCAAGCTCCTGCCACATTCTATCACAAGCTGGAAACTGCCCTCCGCAATTTCTTATGGCAAGGAGGGAAAAAAGAAAAAAATAGATTCAATCTGGTCAGTTGGAAAAGCGTAATCCAATCTCAAGATAGAGGTGGTCTGGGAATTAGAGCCCCTAAAATCCTAAATTTAGCATTTGGGATCAAAATGGCTTGGAGGCTAATTAATGAGCCAAAAGCTTGGTGGAAACAGGTCATAGAAAGCAAATACCTTACAGACAAAAGGCAAAAACTTCTTGAAATTGACATTCCCAGCAGAGACTCCACTAAAATTTGGCATCTCTGCAAGAAAACAATTCCCATCCTCAATCAAAACATCTCAAAAATCCCTGGGGGAGGGGACAGTATTAATTATGCCACTGATAAGATAATGGGTCTACAACCTCTAAACACTATTGAAGAAGCCATTCCTTTCATTCTCCATCTCAATAGTAAAGGCATTCAGAGACTTGATCAAATATCAAAATGGGACGCAGATACAGGAGCTTGGATTAGTTGGGAATTTCCAATCATCCCCTCAAATCTAGAACCAAGCTTCCAAATCCTTCAAAAAAATCTCCAGAACAGAGCACCCATCAAAAAAGGAGCAGCAGACGGATTTCGATGGGATCCCACGGGCTCAAGCTACACCATCAAGTCTGGCTACCAATATATCTGCAACAGCACCTATCAGTCCCCTATTTGGAACCAATGGAGAACAATCTGGAAATCCGAGGCCATCCCCAAAGTTAAATTTTTCATATGGCTGTTGTTAAAGGGCAAAGTCCTCACTTCCGAAAATTTAAGAAAGAGAGGGATCAATGGACCCTCAATTTGCCTCAACTGTTGCTCAGCAGAGGAAACCATCCATCATCTGTTCCTTGATTGTCCCTTCGCGAAGAGATGCTGGACCAATTTGTCCAACTTGGGCAATATAAAATGGCAACCCCAGCAGAACATTGCAGAGGCAATTCAAGAATGGAAAAGGAACTGCCCATGGAAAGATAAGAGGAGCAAGATTGTCAAAAGAATATGGGCTATCATACCTCACAATCTTTTATGGAAAATTTGGCTCACTAGAAACAAAAAAATCTTCCGAAACAAAGAGAGCAATGTCCGGATGACATGCAACAAAGCTCACATCTTGGCGCAAGAGACAATTGCAGCAAAATACACAGGAAAAATTAAAGCAGCCGATTACTCAGTTGAAGAGAGATCAGTTATCAGGCATATTCTAGGTCAACCAGGTCATCAGCAGGATACCCAGAGAACTGATAGACAGCAACAGGATCAGATCAGAGAGTGGGAAATTAGACTTCCAACCCAGGACTATAAGAGTTGGATCCAGAGCATCAATTGTCCAATCTTATACTTCGATGGTGCTTCAAAGTCCAACCCAGGACCAGCAGGAGCGGGAGGAGTAATATTAAACGAATCAGGGGAAGAAATCTGCAGTTATGAATGGAGCCTGGGGAAAAAAACAAACAACATTGCAGAGGCCTTAGCTCTCTACCAAGGTTTGTTGCAATTAAAAAATCTGGGTATTAGAAAAGCATTAGTATTTGGAGACTCTTCTATAATTATTCGTCTCATGAATCATAATCAGAGATCTCCGAACAGTAGCCTCCAGCAACATATTCGACGTATTAAACTCCTCCTCAAATCTTTTGAAAACATCAAATTTTACCACATCCTTCGCACGCTCAACATGGCAGCAGATAAGCATGCGAATAACGCAGTTGGAAAACATGAAGGTGCGTTGAGGCACAACAAAAGAGATATCTTCCATCCCCTGCCATGACTCAGGGAAAGCCTGACATTGCCCAGATTCGCAGGTCCATCAAGTGCGCGAAGGGCATGGCTTCTACAGCACCAGGACAATTTGCAGAAAGCACGAAATGCACAAGCAGTCTAATCCAAGCATCGACCCAAAGAATAATCTACCATCCAAGGAAAACAAATCATTACAGCGCTGGCCTGAAGATCGAAAACACTACAACTGAAGATCGCATAACAGATTTTGAAAAATATCTCATCACTTCCGAGGGTCCGGCTCCAGCTAGGCATTCTGTCTATAGTTGGCTTTACTCTTTAAATATGGGCAGAAGCAGGCCAAGAGTTGTCATTCAAGGTTATCCAAAAGAGCAGCTACATCGGCTTGACGCAGGCGCTCTTGCTCAGAATTTCAGAAGAAACCAGTCTCTGGTATTGTCTCACTTTGCTTTGTTTAACTCCACTCTAACTTCTGTTGTGGTATTTTTCAAGAACCGTCTCTGCGGGGTGGCTCGTCTAACCGTTCCACCATCCCTGCTCTCTTCGCTCTCCCCCCATCGTCTCTGCCAGCCGCCTTCAATACCTTCCTCTCGACCCTTCTGCATACCTCCCCTGCTCCATCCTCCCTCTTCTCCTTCGTTCTCTTCTCTTATTCACCCCTCAGCCCCATCTGCCCCTTTTCCCGCTGTCTCCTGGTCCTCCCTGGCTTGCGCGCCTATTCCCCGCCCAATCTACCCCCTACCCTTGTCGCTCAGGAAGCGGGAATTTCTTTCTCCCCTTACAGCGACTCCAATCTCCGTCTTCAAGACAGCAAATTCATCATCTCTCTATTCTCTCCCGCCTTCTGGACTCTTTTCCCTTATTATCTTCCTTCCTATGGCGCGCAGTGAGGATTGCTTACATTGTGCCGACCTTCAAGCTGAGCTTGAAGAAATAAGGACTCAGCAGTCACTGATAGAGGAAAAAGAGGGTCTGCTTGCTGCAAGATTAGAAGAGCACGACAGGCGCCTTGATGAGCACAGTAGGAGACTTTATGAATAGGACCGCATCAACACCGAGAAATATAAAGCAGAAATCCAGCTTTTCAATCATAGGGTGTCCTCCCTCCAAGAGCAATTTGAGCAGCTCTCAAACCGCTGTGGCCATGTCGAGGAATCGCTCTCCACTCTGAAATTCTGGCTGGAAAAGAACACCATCGCCACCAGCTCCTCCAGTGCACATCATGGAGCCAAAGATGAGAAGCCAGAAAAATCAACAGCTAGACACATTCAACACATAATGATTGACTGAATGAAATTCAAATGTATTTTTTTGTTATCTTCCTTTATCAGAATCTATACTAGCGCTATCTCTAGCAGTAGTAGGAAAAAAAGTAATCTAAGGATCAAGGGGGCAGCCTCATTTTGTAAACCCCTTGCCTCCTCTCAGTCTGCGAAATCTATGTACAAGAGGATTCTACATCCCCGTTTTTTTTTCAGAATATAATATATAGCAACCGACCATTTCAAAAAAAAAAATATAGGGATACGGTAGACAACATGCATACTTATGGCAGTAGCCCCCACTTTTAAAAATGGCCAACCTAAGGGAACATGCATAAGGACTAAATAGATCATGTGGCAGCCATTTCCATACCATCATAACACTTTAACGTGCTTTTCTCCATGAAAATAACTATTTTAATAAATCCTTTGGAATTTTGGGCATCATTACATATTAACAACTTGTTAGTGCTTAGAATTTAGCAATAATAGGATGTTATAGTTTTAGTTGATCCAAACGTTTGATGGATATGTTAATGACTGAGACCAATTCATATTTGGGAAAAATCCTTGGGGGCACCGTTACATCATGTATAGAATTTAGATCATGGTGGATCTTTGATCATCCTTGAATTTTTTGTCGAATTCTAACCAGATATGTATTTGAAGAAAAGTTGATTTTGCTATAAAATTAATTTACTTCCACATATACTGCATCAACTTAGCTTTCAAACTTGACTATTAAATCATACTTTGAACAAAAAGAATCAATGAGAACATTAAAGAAAAATGTTGTGAAAGAATTGACACTTGATTCATGGAAAAATACCATCAAAGAATTGATATCTAATGCTAAATTTCCATGAAACTCTGCAGCTGCTTAGTGAATTATTGAAAACTAGGCAACTGAAACCAAATTACTTTCACCGAGATACGGAGTTTCATAACAAGCTAGAAGCAGCAGAATAAAACACCACAGATAAAAACACATGCACACAAATAGACAACCTTGGTTTCTCAGGAAACCCAACAGAGAAAACCTGCTTCCTTGACGTGGTATTTTATTGATTGTTCTTGAGCAATTGGATCTATTACAAAGTAATTTCTCTCTAAGAAAGTGTTCTTCTCACAAATCTCAGCTGATACAATTGATCTCGGCTTGCTTTGATCACTGCTTGATTTCAACCCTCAGGCACACAATTGTTCCCCTACCCCTGCCTCTTGCTTGATCCTGCTCCTCTTTCCTTGCGCAAACCCCCTATTTCCTAGCACAAGTCTAGCTCCTATTTCTTAGCACAAGTCCTCCTATTTCCTTGCACAGTTCCTGACTCCTATTTCTTAGGACACCAGCTCCTTAAAACTACAAAAATTATGATGTGCTTTCCTTTGTCCTCCTCTTTATAGACCCAATTCGAACATGCAAGGAGGCCCAGTTCGGTTTTAGAAGTCAAGTTCTAATTGAGAGCTAATTGAGAGTTCTACTTGTCCTTTATCCAATCAACACTGGAGACTAACTCGTTCTTCCTTCAATCAAGACTGAAGACTAACTTGCTCTAACTGAACTTGTAAGTGGGCCTCATTTCGTAATCAAACTCATGAAGACTCCACTTAACTGAAGCTCCAACTCTACGCATGCTAACTCGATGATTATTTCAGTAAACTGGAAATAACTCATCCTACTAAAGTCTAACTCATGAGCTTGCACTCATACTAGGAGAACGACAATTTGAGGTCTTCACTAGCTAAGGCACAAGCCAGAAGACCTTTAATTGCTGCATTTTTGACATCTAATTCATAGATACACATAAACATTCTTCTATAGCATCACTTTGAGCTATAATTCCTGCCTTGCATTTGCTCTACCTATATATGGATTGGGATTTGAAATTGTAAATATTATGAAAAGAGTTGCAAGGGATGACAATATGAAGAGTGTAGTGGAAAGTTACAAACATATTGTATGGGTTGTGAAGACTCACCAAACAAGTTGTTAATATGAAAGGTGATATATGATTTGGTAAGTATGAAAGGTGTCATACCAGTAGCTGATCGTGATGATATACATTAAGTATGAATGATGGTAGATATATAAATATTTAACTTTTTTTGTGGGGGAACCATACCGGAAGGAATTATGCCACATGATTGTCGATGAAAATACACATTTCCATTACCCAAATTGTTTTTTTGAATGTAGAGATAGATTCACTGCTCCTAAAAACCCTTGAAGCATTCATAACATATACTTTTAACAACTAATATTTGCAATTTACATAATTCTTCTAAATTTCGGAGAATCAGAAAACCTAACCAGAAAAAGGTTAAAAAATCGAATATTTAAAGTACCATTTACATTGGTGTACCCAATATCTGGACAATATGAGCTGATATTACATCGGTAAGCGAAATTAATATCAAATGGTAATGAATATGGATATTTCTGCCACATGGTAGGCTTGTTGTTGGGCATGCTTTATCCCCTCACTCAAGGTATCCCGGTCTAACCAAGAGGCATCACCAATCTCCCCTTAGAATCCCAATAGGCCGAATTGCACGCTGATCTATTTATCTTGTATGTATATGAAGTTGTGGTTGTAGAGTGCAACGAGACCAAGCTATAATAGATTGGCACCGGCGAATATGGCAATATACTTTTGGGTGAGATTGTGATTTTCTTGTTATTTAAAATGTGAGTTTGAATGCATAAATAAATTCAATGTTCTGAAAAACCCTATGGCACTTGGATTATGCACATTAGACAACTCAAACTTTCTATTCTTAAAAATCACTGCTGACGGGGAAAAAGGCTAAAACGTCTATTTTTAACAGATTTAGTGTATAGGGATGGTACAGAGACTGGTTATACAAATAATATTTAAAATATAAGTTTGAATGCATAAATGAATTCACTCTTCTGTAATAAAGGAGGAAGAAAGGACGGACTTGGAGAAATATAGGTTTACTAGGAAAATAAGATATGCAAGCAACAAATTTCCTACTAACAAAAGTTTTGCTTGGATACAATCTTGATCCTTTGCCAAACCAAAAATCCTCCAGCTATGACATGTTGTATTATGGTTTTCTTGTTTTATTAATGGACAAATTCTCGACTCAAAATAAACAGACCCATATCTTAACTGTTCTACTACTTTTTTTCTGCATCACTGTTAGGATCTCATCTTATGGGACCGTATTACTTAATTGCTGTTAAGAATCTTAGGCTATTCCCAATACGTTATGATCCGAAGATATTGTTCATGAATATAAAAATATTGACAATTGTTGTTACCTTCATGGGTGAATCTTTTTCACTCGGTACATTAAAAAATGCTGCATCTTCACTTATTGGCCAGTCTAGGCTGAAACAATCAACTGACCTGTTAATGAAGACAGTCATGCTTTAGCATAGCATTCAATTATAGCAAAACTCGAATGTGTATAAATTCTGGCCAGCATGTTGCAACATATCTTCCATACCAGAAAAATTCATTCAGATCATCGTAGTTTCTCCATTGCGAGTGTTTGGCTGTCCCTTCTTTATTAGTCTTGACTTCCTATACAGAAAAGACAAATAACCCTTACTTTCAAGATCTATATAGAGAGAGAGCATACAATGTCAAGGTATATGTATCAACTGCACATGATTATAGAGAAATACATAATCAAGAGAATGTAAAAGTACAAGCAGATGCCAAGTACCTTTGAAATAACGCTATAAATAGGAGTAACAACTTTTTTAAGGAAGGATTCTTTCCCGCCACCATATGCTGGCTTTATATTTTCCCCGGTAACAGCGGTCACATTGCCACCTAACATCCCATCGAGTTCATGTGCCATCTGCAAAAATTCAAAGTCGCATAAGAAATTGAATATGCAAGGGGACTTGGAGAAAACATATGGAGTTCCGACCGAATATGTGACGATATTGGCAATCAAGATAAAACAGTAGGATTGCTAGGATTGTCTATTTGCTATATTTGCTTGAATATTTTGCTGAAATTGGATAAAAAAGGTTAATAACTAGTTGTAAGCCGGCCACAATATTGTGAGTTTTCCCTGGATAACCACCCATGCCTTTGTTCCCCTCTGGCATACATGCACATATCAGCATACATGGATTATAATACCGTAACTAACCTCAGGAATCATTACGATTCAAACTTTTGGATTTGAATTGGTTTAATCCACCATAAGTGATGGATAAGGGATGACAGAACTTTTTTATTGGGATGGCTAGATACAGCGTGTGGTGTTTACAGCATAGCTTTATCGTGATTACGAGACTAGTCCATACCATTTCTTGCTAAACAGGATCCTATGATGTTTAAGATGTAATTTATATACGATTTTGTGTCTTTTTGACACACAAGTTTGGGTGTAATAATTAGAAGCCTGTGAAAACCCATTTCACCATTGATTGTATAAAGGTAGCTCTTAATTATTTGAGATTAAAATGGGTTTTCATCTCAAATTATCAGTGTACAAACTTCTCCAGAACTTCACTGCTCAAACTAATTCTTTGTGACCCAGGATTAATTAATTGCTTCAGTTAGATGAAGGGAGAAGGGCTGCCTTTGAGAAATTTGCAAGTCACCAGGGCAGAGTAAAGCAAGCGTTTGATAGAAAACCAAGGCAAAGGAACTTCCAGCAAGGAAACTTAGTCCTGCTACAGGAAGAGAGGCACTAGAATCCAGGGGATCATAAGGAATTTGATCATATATGGTTAGGTCCATTCTTGATTGACAATGCGGCGAGGAAGAATATGCTTTTATGTGAAAATTTTGGATGGTGAGAAAACACACTTGCTTGTGAATGGGCAACAACCGAAACCTTCTTTCAGAACTTGGAAGTCGGTCCAGCTTGTACATCGTAGGATAGGAGTTTGGTTTTCTTAAATAGGTCCAATCATTCACCCGATAAAGTAATAGTATATTCTGTCTTCTTGTTTCCAATGCATTTCGTGCAGTCCGTTTAGCCTCTGTTTCGTCTGTGTGATAGATGAAAGTTCATGCAGTCAACTGAGCCGCGACGCTGAGCTAGTCCATGTGAGAGGCTCCCCGTAGTTTTTTCGTTGCTCTTCTTTTGAACATGATTGAAGGGATCTCTGACGGTCCACAAAATGTTCATATTGTTATGACCAATATTTTCCGCACCTCAAAGGTTTCTGTTGAGACATCTCCAGTCAGTTTATTACATCACAAGGCCCTCCTGTGTTTTGTAAATCCACAAATCCATGAAGTGTTGCTGAATGCAGGTATGCAAACCAGGGAATCTGGAGTTCTCAGCACTCCAGCGGGATACTATGGCCAAGATGGAGCCAACTGTTGGAGTTCTTCGCACTCCAACAGGGGATACTATCCCCAAGTTGGAGCCAACTGTTGGTGCCGCATGTTTACCATGCATTATGAAACCCCAACTTGCATAGAAGCCACTACCGCGACCACATTCTTCAACGGCGACACATGAAGGTGACCTTTAACTTCATAGAGGATCAATGGACACCGAGAACAGGTTCGAACTCAAATGTACCGTCAGTTTCTTCTACTAACAGAGCCTGGTGAAAAGGTTCATAGTCCCTTTATCTATGGCGGAATCCTCATTGTTCGAACAAAAGTGCTAGCCCGAAGTTGAAGCTCTCGTATCGAACCAGAATCACTTCATTACAATGGAACAAGAGGGGGGCAATACATGCACTCCTCAAGAATAAATGATGTCGGAGCTAGCGGCAGTTGCGGTAGCCATTGGATGAGCATCGATATGAAAACCCCACCCCTTCCGCGGGAATTTTAAAAAGGGCTCGACGAGGATATCCTTGAAGCTCTGCTAGACATTTCTGGAGACTTTAGGGGATGGTTACCAAGGCCTCCGCTGAACAATTAAGACTTACCATGATCAAGGGCTCTCATAGCTTCGCGGATCCAATGCCAAAGCAACCATGCAGCTATACACATTAACCCAAAACCCAAACGGAAGGAGTTCGTAGTGCTTCGCGGCGCCAATGCCAGAGCAACCACGCAGCGAAGGAAGTCAGGGATCCGAGTCAGCGCCCATCAGGGTATACGTGGATCAACCTGCCAAACATCACATGGCACTAGGTCCTGTTACTTGATAATGCACAGAAAAGCACTAATCAGTGGACGGTAAATCTTACGGCCAAAAGAGGAGCGCACATTTTCATTTGTGTGTGCAGTAAGCGACACAGATAGCTCTGAGCACTATACGCAAGCCATTGTCGACATGTCTCTCGTGCTTGGTTCATCTATAAGATTCATGCAAGGATCTTATTTTTCGGCAGTGGAGGTGATAAATTTAATGTATTGCGGACGGAAGGGAATGCCACCCGTAAGTCTTTTTGACACCGCTTGCACAACTTCTGTGGTAAATACTTGCAAACATATTTTATTGTTTGAATTAATCTGGTAAAAAAAAATTCCCTAGAAGTTAAATGTCCAAAGTGTCAGTGTCTAGTGATTTTAAGTCAACTTGCAGATTTGGTAATCTATGAGAACCATCATCCTAGAACTGGTGAAGCCCCACATACAACTTCAGTCAATCCATGTCTTAATCCTAAGTGCTTAGAAGTTCCATTCCATGAGTCAGAGCATGTTTTAATGATGCATGAGATTCCTATTTTGGAAAATGAAAATCCGAGGTTAACCCAAATGTTTTCAGTAATGAGACCAGCCAAACCGAGATATGGTCTTGGTTATCTTGAGCAAGCTAATGGCCTTATACCAGATTGTTGATTTGGTTCTGTTCCGGATGACTGCAAAAAGCCAGCAGTCATGGAGATGCACAGATTCTTTACTTTAATGGATGGATGTCTGAAAAATAAAGTCCTTGCTAAATGGATGAAAGCCATGTTGAATTGGGATCTTTTTACAAATCCTAAAGCAAAAGAATTTGGTTTCAGTCATTCTATTTCTGAGAAAATAAAATTGTCTCAAAAATGGAAAAACCACATGGATTATACTAACACATGGATCTCATTCTATGTTTGGTTAGAAAAGAGAAAGCAAAAAATGATTTTAATGACTAATGCATCCACTTCATCTCAACATTCTTGGATAGCACTAGATGGCCTTAAAATTGAAACACTTACAACTTTTCCTCCATACAAAGGCATAGTGCTTGGAGAAGGACAAAATTCTACTAAAGCAATACCATTAGTATTAAAGGATGACAGTGCATTTGGTACTGATGGCAGAATACATAAAACTTCTAAACAACTGAATTGGACAAACACAGTTGTGAAAGTTCTTGAAATGAACATGGCCAAATCCAAAGAGGTCAAAGAACAATTTGATACTATCCAAGTTTCTTTAAATTCTGTAAATAATTCCTTGAATAATGTTCAAAATTCTACTTCAGTAATTAGAGGATATGTTAGAGAATCTCTAATAAAGCTAGAGAATGTTGAAGACAAAATGGTAGAACATATTGGTTCTGCATCTGGACAAATAAATGCACTAGTACAAAAGATGAATCAATTACCTATATCCAAAACAGAAAAACTAGTTTCGTCTTCTATTTTGCATAAAGCAAGTGTCCGTATTCAAGATCCTGTCAAGCCAGTCGACAAGTTTCCTTTTTTATTCCCCAAAGAAATTGCATCCCAAGAACCAGAAAAAGTTGAAACTCCAAGTGAACATATTTCTATAGCAAGTATGTTTAAGGACGAGGAAAAAGAGCCAGAAGTTATGCCTATATATGAGCCTTTGGAAAGTCAGTACAGCAGATATTCAACACCTAATATCAGAGGAAAAGGCAAACTGCCTGAAACCCACACTTTCTTCCCTGATTCTCATAGGGAATGGACTATAGATAACCTCAGTGTCGGCCAGATAAGACAAATGGTAGACATGATGTTTACCAAATATAAACTTATGTGTCTAAGAGGAAAAACTGAGGTAGAAGCCTGCAAAACAATTATCCAGTGTTTCACAGGCACACTATCAAAATGGTGGGAAACATAATCCTCTCCTACTTTAATTAAACAGATGGAAGAACAGCGTCTCAAGGATGAGCAAGGAAACATAATTCATAATTCAGATGGGACAGTACAGAGTATCATGATTGGAGCCTTGACCTCCATGATTGTTGAGCACTGGTGTGGTTCTGAGGCTGAAATAGCCGATAAGCATGAGATTATTTTAATGAATCTCAAGTGCAATAAAATATCCCAATATGAAGACTTCCATCGAGATTGGATGCAGAGAATCTATGAAGTCAAAGACTCAAAGAATTTGTTATGGAAGCAAGTTTATCTTGCAGCACTTCCTTCCAAGTTCGTTGACTATCTCAGAATGCAAGAATTTTTTCAAATGCCTTTTGAGTCTTACACATGGGGACAAATATATTCAATTATTACTAAAGCTCTGGTTGGTCTTTGCACAAGCTCGAAAGTTAATAAGTCTCTAGAAAAGTTGTCCAGATTCCTTGACAGCAAATCATTGTGCAGCAAGTATGGGTTATCTCTTGATGATCCATTAGTAAAAAGGAGAAAAATCAAGAAACGTGCCAAGAAAGAAAAGAATTTATCAACCAGAAAAAACTTTAAGTCGAAAGGCTGATCTTTTCGACAGCATTAAAGGAAGGAATATTACAAATATGTCCCTAAGACACATTATTATAAACCATCTGACATTCACCTGCATAGTGCCAAGCAAGAAAAATGGAATAAATTGACATGTTGGTTGTGTGGCAAAAATGGACATACTGCAAATAATTGTCCATTAGGTGAAGAATCAAAAAGAAATCGAGGCAAGAAATCTCAGCCTCCATTAAAAACTCCAAAAACAGAGGCTCAGTATCTTTGCATGAGATGTGGGTCTAGAAATCATAAAACTGATCATTGCCCCAATATGGTGATCAAAGAACAACCCCAGATTCAACAGCAATAGTTGCTTGACTCACCTGTTGAAAGTTCTAGTTCTGTATATACTTCAGAAGAAGAAGTTGAAGAATTAAATTTTTATGCAAATGCTTGTGATTGTTTAGACTCTGAAAATTGTAAATGTATTTTCTCTTCTGAATTTGAAATTTCTAATGAATATTCTGATGAAGATATACAGCCAGAGAAATACAAAGAGAAAATTCTTATGGTACAAACAAAAGAAGATGAGATAAAAATCTTGTCCCAAATAAGAGCTATGGAAGAAGGAGAAATGAAGAATCGCCTTATGGAAGCCTTCATGGACCAAATGAAATCTTCCAGCAGAAGTTCTTCAAAAAAGACACTCTTCATTGACGCCTCTTATGATGAGAATGCAAAATCATTCCAAAGGCATCAACAACAGGATAAGGTTTGCGCGCTTACCTTGGGGGAGGTAAGTCATGAAATTCACAATCTCAAATCTGAAATTTCTATTCTTAAATCTCAGATTGTGAGATTAGAAAAAGGAAAATCCATTGATGAAGCAGATCCTATAGAAGAATATGATACAGAAGAATTTTACAAGCCAAATGTACAAATTTATGAAGGAAGAAAAGATATTGCTTCCGGTTTTCAGGAAATGAGGATCGAATACCAGCAACATCATGTACAAATAAATATTTGCATACAGGGACAGAGGTTCAAATTGACTACTCTTATTGATTTCTGGAGCAGACGTAAATATTTTAAATACAAAAGTGATCCTTGCTAAATATTGGATGACATCAGAAAGAAAAGTTATTGGCTTGGGAAGTAAAACGCTAAAGTATGAAATTCCCAAGGCATCTATCTACTTTGATAATCACTGCATAAAATTAAAATTTGCAGTTGTTGACATCTCTATTGATTGTATTTTAGGTAACATATTTTTTGTTGTTGTTAAACCACATGATTCATTTAGAACAAAAAAGAATAAGGGTGGATATTTTATTACTCTTCCTACCTCCTCAAATGGCCCAAGAAAAATTAAATTACCATATGTCTCAGCTCCACGAGTCTCAACAATGGTTCAGATTATGGAAGATCTAAAGAAAGTTGAATCAAAGCTAACAGATCTAAAAGATCTGAAATCTACCATTCATATCTCACAACAACTACATTTACCAACAATACAAAAGAAGATTTCAGAATTAAAGGCACAAATAGAGAAAGAGTGTTGTGCAGAAGATCCAGATGCTTTTTGGCATAGAAAGCAATATTTTGTTGAATTGCCCTATAAAACAAAAGATACAGGTAAGCCATGTAAAAGTAAGGCAATTCTGATGAACAAGGAATATCGTGAGCTCTGCAAACAAGAAATCAAGAATCTGTTGAGTAAGAAATTGATCAGAGAATTAGAGAGCCCGTGGAATTGTTATCGGTTCTATGTAAATAAAAGAGCAGAAAAAATCAGAGGCATCACAAGGCTAGTCATCAATTAAAGCCTTTAAACTCAGTACTAGCAGATAATACATATCTGATTCCCCACAAAAGAGATCTGATAAGTAGAATAGCAGGAGCAAAAATATTTTCCAAGTTCGATCTTAAATCAGGATTTTGGCAAGTTGCTATATCAGAGAAGGATAAATTCAAAACAACGTTCAGTGTCCCAGCCGGACATTATGAATGGAATGTGATGCCTTCTAGCCTAAAGCATGCACC
This sequence comes from Pinus tabuliformis, assembly GCA_031772625.1. Taxonomy (NCBI): domain Eukaryota; kingdom Viridiplantae; phylum Streptophyta; class Pinopsida; order Pinales; family Pinaceae; genus Pinus; species Pinus tabuliformis. Next base: position 299,105,149 of record CM062813.1, read on the forward strand.
ATCCAAGTTCCAGAAGGTGATGGACTCTATATTTAAACCTTTCTTCGATCGGCTGATTGTGTATATAGATGATATAATTATTTTCTCAAAAAATTTGCAAGATCATTTTAAACATATACAGACCTTTGTAAATACAATAAAAAGGAATGGTCTTGTATTAAGCAAAAAGAAAATCGAAGTCTTTCAGACTTCCATTAAATTTCTTGGCCATACTATATTCAATGGCGAAAACTCCTTGCAAAAACATGCTCTGGAATTCTCTAACAAATTTCCAGACATCATTACAGACAAGACACAGCTACAAAGATTTCTTGGTTGTTTAAATTACGTAAGTAATTTCTATCAAGACTGCGCCAAGGACAAAAGCTTATTAAATCAGAGGCTGCGCAAAAATCCTGCACCTTGGACTCCACTCCATACCAGAGTAGTTCAAAAGATTAAAGCCAAGGTCAGAGACCTTCCCATACTGTATATATTTGATGATGCAGCTTATAAGATTGTAGAATTCGATGCCAACAACATCGGATGGGGGGGTATATTAAAACAGAAAAAAGACAATGAAGAACATGTTATCCAGTTCGCTTCAGGAACATGGAACCCCACTTAGAAAAGATATTCTACTATAGGAAAAGAGGTGAAAGCAGCATGGAATAGCATCGACAAATTCGAGATCCATCTGGTCAATAAACCATTTCTTTTCAGGACAGATGCATCTGCCCTTAGGAAGGTGCTTAATAAAGATATCAAAAGCCTGGAGAAGCCAAATTCGCCAAATGGCAAGCCCTTTTTGCAAATTTTGATTTCGAAGTGGATATGATATATTTTTATTAATTTTATACAAAATTTTAGTGAAAAGTTGTTGAAATTGTGGATTCGAGTTATTAAATTTATATAAAATAAAAATTTGAAATTTTCTATTCGAAATTTATATAATTCAAGATGGATTGAATTTATTTATATAATCAAAATTATAATTTAGATAATAAAAATTTGTGATTTCGTTAAAAATTATTTTATGAGGGTTAAATTACTATTGATTATATTAAGGGGAAGTTGGAAGTTTGGAAGTTGGAAGTTTGGAAGTTTGAAGTTTAGTCTCTACTATTTGTGTTTTCGTGTGGTTAGTTTTTCTTTTGACTTGGTTTGCAGTATCGTCAATAGCTAACATCCTCTTTTTTTTGTCACTGTCGTTTTGTTGTTGTCGTTGCATTTTCATGGGAGGTTTCGACATTAATGGGGGCAAGGGCTCGAAGGCTCGATCCCTAGTCTTCGCAGCCCTTGTTTTCGTGTTGTTGCTTCCTCTTTCTTCCAGGTTTGTGGTGTTGCCTTTGGCTAGTGTTTCTGGTGTGGCTCTTGCATGTTGCCACCACGTTTTGGTGAGGGTTGGTTCATCTGCCACTGCATCTCTTTGCTTTCGTCGGTCTTGGTTTGTCGCTTTTGTTGTTCGGCGTCCTTAATCATGGGTCGCTCTGCGTTTTGGGTTTTTTGCTAGTACTTGGTTGGAGTCATGGGCCTTTTTTGTACATCTGGGTTTGCCCTGTTAAATGGTTGGTTCCCTTTTGGGATTTTATTGGGGGCCTTTGAGCTTAATTATGTTTGTACTAGGGGGTTCTGACCCTATTGTATTGTTTTTTTGTGTGGACCTTTGGGGTTTCTCTATTGAGGAACTGTATATTGGAGCTTTATGCTTGGTTTTGTTGGCCATGCGGCTATCTTCTGAATGTGCTTCAGCATATACAGAATGTAATTTTGATGCGAGTAATAAAATTACAGTTTTTTCATGGAGAAAAAAAATAAAATTATATCACTATATTTATAATGAAAAAGATCATGATGTAGATTTTTTTTTTCCAAAATACACACACATAAAGAAACAATAATCTATTTATGCTCATTTCAAAAGGCGGGTTAAAAAGTGTAGTCTAGCAAAGTGATTTTTTGGCCCTTTTCCAAGAGTTATTCATCTTGTTAGGCAAATTACAAAGTTACAAAAAAAAATCATTACAAAAATGTAATTTTGTTCTTCCAATTTTTTTCATGGAAAAAAATAAATAAAAAATCATATCACTATATTTATAATGAGAAATATCATGATGTAGATTTTTTTTCCAAAATACACACACATTTAAAGAAACGGTAATCGATTTATGCTCATTTTAAAGGTGGGTTAAAAAGTGTAGCCTAGAGAAGTGACTTTTTGGCCCTTTTCAAGCAATTTTTTTCATTCGATTTTCCTGAAATCTAACCAGAAATTAGGAAAATTCTGGGCTTAAGATGTTGAGTCTGCACAATCCAAGTGCTCTGGTGGTTTTTCATGGTGTTGAATCTATTTTTGCATTAAAAAATGTGACTTAAATTACGAAACATTACAATATCACCAAGAATTTTATTGTTACATTCCAAAGAAAAGGGCCAGAAAGTCACGTTGTTAAACTATGCTAGTTTGAAATACGCAAAAAATGATCACCAAACATCGTGCCTCCATCGTGCACACACAAAGGGATAATTATGAAGCACATAAACATGGGAACATTCACAATCTCCATAAAGACACAAGTACACATGTGGTTAACATTGAACATTCACATGCCTCTTAAAGTCACCTCCAATGTTTGATTAAGCATATGGGACAAACAATTCTCAAACCACCTAATTTTTCTATCAAATTTGGTGTTAAATTTAGTTGTAACTATTGTGAAAGTTAGAGTTTCAACTATGTGATGAGAACCTTGTCCAATAAACTTTGCCCCTTTGCTTAAGCCAATTTTAAGACAATCCAAATCTTTAGTTTTTTGGAAAAACAATCATAATGTGTCAAACTATGACTCTCCAAAAATATTTAACTCACACAAAATGAGACAATTTGAGTGCCTTGTAGTTAATGTCATTTGATTGCAATAAAAGGAGGAAGCTACAAGTTGTCTTTTGTATTATGAGACACATGAAGATCACAAGAAAAAAATGAACGACGCATGGGTAATTTCATACGAGTTTGTGATTGTTCATCAATTAAGATGTCTATCTCCAAGAACCAACATAATATCTTTGTTGACTATATAGTGAAGCTCAATGGAGAAAGGATTCATTCTATTCATTTATGGTTATCATGTTATTGGCTCTACATTTTGGGACTCATTTTCTCCAGGTGTTTCCATCTCCTTTTCTTCCCTCCTTTAACTGTTACTTGTTATGCAACACTGCAATTATAATTTGTCTTGGTTGTATTCTATGCATGGATTGTATCTCTAAATATGTAATTGGGAAAGGAAATTGAAGAAATGATTCTACTATCGATTTCTAGATATTTCTTTGTGAATTCAAATAATTAATAGTTAATTGCTATAACCATGTTGAGACTAAGCCACTTTGTTCAATGAAGCTATTTGTTGTTCAACCTACCTATTTTCTTTATTATATGTAATTGTTGATGCATTATCATTTAATATTTAAATGCCTTCAATAGATTTTAGATAACACACTAAGTAATCCCATCCAGCAGGATTCATAGAAAGTGCAGTGCCTATGAGATTTCTTCTCCTTCACTTTGAACCTCAATTATGAATGTTCCAATTTCATTACCAAGTAGTAAGATACCAACGCTTATTAGTAGATCCCAAAAAAGATTTCCTTTGGTTTCAATCACTTTAGTCTCCATTATAGAGACCTAGAGATCCATTGCAATATCTAGAGCATGAGAGTTGTAATGATATATCTTATAATAATTAGGGATATTGCCCTTGGGTTGGAAAAGCACAAGTTCTAAAGCGAGAGAAACATTATTTAGGTGACATTGGGTGTCCCTAGGCTTGAAGAACAATAATCCAATAATGAGATAAATATAGTTAAGGTGACAAAGAGCATTGCTTTTATTGTTGCCTTATGAGTTTTCCCCTTGAGAATTTGCCTAACAAGATGAATAACTCTAAGGGGCGAGTCCAAGAGCTAACTAGGTACACCCCTTCTACAATGTACTTCGACCTTACTCATAAACTTTCTCCTTTTGCAATGACGCACTCCTTTCTATTCCAAAAAGGAAGGGCAAGAGACTTGTTTTCCATATATGTAGCCCCATTTTAATAACTAATTTTCCTCTTTTTCAGTTGCAAGGAAATTGTTTTTTAGTTACTTTATTTTTATTAAGGAAGATTATCCTTATAGATTTTTGAAGAGGTTTGCTTAAACTCACTGCATACCAAAACATTTGATTTTTTTTACAAACTTGGGACATTTAGTTTCAAAAATATTTCCATCGAAAGGGTGACCAAAATAAATTGGTCAATAAGAGCCAATTGGACATTATTACTATTTCTGGTCAAGTTTGGGATCTTGGATATAATGTCCAACTGATTAGTCCTTGCCTAAAGGCAATAGGGACTATTGTAAATGGCTTGACATTGTTGCAATATTATCTCATGCAAATCAATGTATCTAAGCAAAAGTTTTAGCCTCATATTACATTCAATAATTTTATCAACCTATTAAATAGATACAACACTTTTTTATAACCAATAAAAAGCTTTGAGATCTTATTTGGCCTCATAGTGAGGTCATACATGAAACAAAAGGCAATTTTAGTGAATGTTTGGTTTCAAACTTAGAAAATGTATCTATATTTATAATCAAGATATCCCAAGGTGGATTAATGGCGAGTTTCATGTTAGCATTAAATCCAACCATTAAATGTTTTCGGATGTATAGTCCATAGCCCATAGTTCATAATCCATATTGTTAGATAATCCATTGCAGTGTCTATCAATTGTCATTGTACTTCTTAGTTGTAGCTTGCATGCAAGAGCCCTTGAGCTATTAAAGAAAGAGGAACAATTAAATTTGCTCCGGTTAGTTTCATTATTTCAATAGGCTACATCGTCATTGAATTCCTTATTTGTCGCTCCTTCATTTCTGTTACATTTTCCTTGAAAACAACCTCAAATGGTCCTCTATTTATGCCTACAAGAACAATGCTAACTAGTCCTTTGTTTATATCTACAAGTTTGAAAAGAGCAAAGTGAGTTGCAAGAAATATTTGAAGCTATAAACTTTCAATTGTAACAGGGTTGGAACACAATCTCAAATTTTAATTCAAGGCATTTACCTTAAACTTCATCATGAATTTCAAAGGAATCAACCATTATTTCTACAAGTTAGAAGTAGGTTTTTGAAATTTGAAATTTTTTTTGTTCCAATTTGAGGTTAATTTTAAGGTTTCTATAAAGTAGCCATAGGGATGGGGCAAAGAATGTCTAATGGAAGGAGATAATGTAATACTTAGCTAGCAACCCATGGTTGTAAGTATTTATCATAATTAACTTGGGAGGTAAGGTATAAGCTCCCTTACTTGAACATGAAGGTAAATAATAGCCTTTGGTCACCTTGCAGACTCCTCAGAGAATCTTTTCTTTATAGTTCGCCTAATCACTTGTGAATTACAACAAATTTTGTCAAGACGAGTCTAATAACGAAGTGTTATAGATCCCTATCTAGCCTCTTGTTGTAATATGAAAAATAATCTCTCACGGTTGGTTGCATAAATCTCTTATGGTTTTATTGCTTACATGTGATGTTATGTGTGTTTCATAAGAAAGATCACCTACTTCAGTTCATGTGATTTCTCTTCCTCTTCTCTATAACTTCACCAAGTAGAACTACACTCCACCCTATTCTGCGACTAATCAATATTTAAATTTCATACAGCGTGTCAATGCCCTCCAACATTAAACTCCATGACAACGTGTACATGACAAAATCCAATGGAAATGTTGTGATCCCTCCAATCCTAAAATTCTAAAAAACTATTAAATCTGCTGGTTTTTGAGTGAGATATAAAATTCTACTTTCTCCATATGAAATCCAATGAGGTCGGAACCACTCTCAAACATCCTGATTCATTTCATGGTAATGTTAAAAATTGAAGTAAAAGGATGAAAGAATTTAACATCACCATGAATTGCATAGAAATACTAGGGCCATAGGCTTGAATACTAAGCCACCTCACTAAAAAAACCATGTTTTTAAAATAATAAAAATTGTGTTTGGAACATCTTTGGTCAAATTGTATAGAATTGGTCGTTTTGGTACAAAATTGACTAGTTCGGTGAAAAGAGGTCGGTTTGGTACAGAATCGGCCTTTTCCAATTTGAGACCTAGAACTGGACTGGTTTTACCCCTAAACCAGTTGGGTGGGCTAGTACCATTGGTTTCGATAACAATAGTTTTGCGTGAATTATTTTTCTGGGAAATTTTAAGATTTCAAAGATATTTTTGAAGTGGGTTATTTTCTAAGAGTGCTTTAAGATCTTATTGGAGAGTAAAAAAGCTTTAGTCATTACTAGTTTTAGTGAAAGTAATTAATCATGCGAGTCATGAAAGTTGGGTTTAAGCCATTTACCATTTTGACGAGATAATTTAGTGGAACTTTGGTTATTTTTTAAGATAAGCAACTTCGATCTTTTCTATCAATTAAAAAAAAAACAATGTGGCTATGAGAAAATTATAAAGATACAAATTTTGGCATTACAAGTTTTTTAAATGGTGTGTACAAGTAATATAGGGCAAGTTACGGTCTATGAGAATGAAGACCTTAGTACAAGAATGTTGGGAATTATTGGAGAATGTGTTCTTAGAGCCCGATCAAGAAACTCTGTAGGCCATGACTAATTCCTAGAAAAATCAAGTTGCAGAAATGAGGAAAATGAAGGACAAGGCCAAGTTTTGGGTCCAGAGCTTGGTAGATGACTTAATTTTTCCCAAGATAATGGGAGCATCTATTGCAAAGAAAGCTTGGAATATTCTAGAGTTAGCATATTAGGGTAATGACAAACTGAAGAATGTCAAACTTAAAACCATTAGGGGAGAGTTTGAAACATTGCAGATGTAGGAGGAAAAAAACATTAACCGGTTCATGATCAGAGTGATGGGAGTTGTGAATCAACTCAAGACTCATGGAGAGATGATTGGAGATCAAAAAATTGCAAAACAAATTCTTAAAAACGTAACTAAGAAGTTTTAGATGGTTGTCATTTCCATAGAGGAGTCCAAAGACCTATCCAAACTAATAGTAGAAGAACTCATGTGATATTTTTTCTCTATGTTTTTAGAATCAACACGAAATAAGAACTTTTAGAACATGCCTTCAAGACTTAGTTATCCATTTGTAGAGGTTGAGGTAGAGGAAGTAGAGGCAAAGGTCAAAGAGGTATAGTTAATCATCAAGCAAAAGAAATAACACCATAAGACCAATCTAATCAACCTAGACAACCATACAATGTGTACATGACAAAATCCAATGGAAATGTTGTGATCCCTTCAATCTTGAATTTCTAAAAAACTATTAAGTCTGCTGGATTTTGAGTGAGATCTAAAATTCTACTTTCTCGATATGAAATCCAATGATGTCGGAACCACTCTCAAACACCCTGATTCATTTCATGGTAATGTTAAAATTTTAAGAGAAATGATGAAATAATTTAACATCACCATGAATTGCATAACAATGCTAGGGCCATAGGCTTGAATACTAAGCTACCCCACTAAAAAATTCATGTTTTTAAAATAAATAAAAAAATTGTGTTTCGAACATATTTGGTCAGATTGTACAGAATTGGTCAATTTGGTACAAAACCGAATAGTTCAGTGAAAAGAGGTCAGTTTGGTACTGAACCGGCAATTTCCGGTTCGAGACCTCGAACTGGATTGGTTTGACCCCCAAACTGGTCAGATGGGTCAGTTCCATTGGTTATGATAATACTAGTTTTGGACGAATTATTTTTTTGGAAAATTTTAATATTTCAGAGATATTTTTGAAGTGGGTTATTTTCTAAGAGTGCTTTAAGATCTTATTGGAGAGTAAAAAAACTCTAGTCATTACTAGTTTTGGTGAAAGTGACTAATCATGTGAGTCATGAAAGTTGGGATTTAAACCATTTACCATTTTGAGGAGATAATTTTGTGGAACTATGGTTATTTTTTAAGCTAAGCAACTTCAATCTTTTCTATCAATTAAAAAAAAACAATGTGGCTGTGAGAAAATTAGGGAGATACCAATTTTGGCGTTACAAGTTTTTTAAATGGCTTGTACAAGTAATATAGGGCAATAGGGACTAGTTCTTTTTGGAAAAAACTATGAGTTATGGTCTATGAGAATGAAGACCTTAGTACAAGAATGTTGGGAATTATTGGAGAATGGGTTCTTAGAGCTTGATCAAGAAAACTCTGTAGGCCATGACTAATTCCTAGAAAGATAAACTCGCGGAATGAGGAAAACAGAGAACAAGACCAAGTTTTGGGTCCAAAGTTTGGTAGATGACTTAATTTTTCCCAAGATAATGGGAGCACCCAGTGCAAAGCAAGTTTGGAATATTCTAGAGTTAGCATATTAGGGTAATGACAAACTGAATAATGTCAAACTTAAAACCATTAGGGGAGAGTTTGAAACATTGCAGATGAAGGACGCAAAGAACATTGACCGGTTCATGATCAAAGTGATGGGAGTTGTGAATCAACTCAAGACTCATGGAGAGATTATTGGAGATAAAAAAATTGCAAAAAAAATTCCTAAAACCTACCTAAGAAGTTTGAGATGGTTTTCATTTCCATAGAGGAGTCCGAAGACCTATCCAAATTGATAGTAAAAGAACTTATGTGATATTTTTTCTCTATGAATTGAGAATCAACACAAAAGAAGAATTTTTAGAACACACCTTCAAGACTTAGCTATTTGTCGGTAGAGGCTGAGGTAGAGGAAGTAGAGGCAAAGGTCAGAGAGGTAGAGTTAATCATCAAGCAAAAGAAAGAACACCATAAGACCTATCCAATCAACCTAGACATCCATACAATGTGTACATGACAAAAGAGAATGGAAATGTTGCAATCTCTCCAATCCTAAAATTCTAAAAAACTATTAAGTCTGCTGGATTTTGACTGAAATATGAAACTCTACTTTCTCCATATGAAATCCAATGAGGTTGGAAACACTCTCAAACATCCTGATTCATTTCACGGTAATGTTATAAATTTAAGTAAAAGGGTGAAATAATTTATCATCACCATGAATTGCATAGCAATACTAGGGCCATAGGCTTGAATACTAAGCTACCCCACTAAACAATTCTTGGTTTTTAAAATCAATAAAAAATTGTGTTTGGAACATCTTTGGTCAAATTGTATAGAATTGACCTTTTTCGTAGAAAACTGACCGACTCAGTGAAAATTAGCCAATTTGGTACCGAACCGGCCATTTCCGATTCAAGACCTCGAACCAGACTGATTTGACCCCCAAACCAGTCAGATGGACCAGTTCCATTGGTTCCAATAACACTAGTTTTGGGTGAATTATGTTTTTGGGAAATTTTAAGATTTTAGAGATATTTTTGAAATGGGTTATTTTCTAAGAGTGCTTTAAGATCTTATTGGAGAGTAAAAAACCTTTTGGTCATTACTAGTTTGAGTGAAAGTAACTAATCATGTGAGTCATGAAAGTTGGGATTTAAGCCATTTACTATTTTGAGGAGATAATTTTGTGGAACTATGGTTACTTTCTAAGCTAAGCAACTTGGATCTTTTCTATCAATTAAAAAAAAAAACAATGTGGTTGTGAGAAAATTAGAGAGATACAAATTTTGGCATTACAAATTTTTTAAATGGCATGTACAAGTAATATAGGGCAATAGGGACCAATTCTTTTTAGAAAGAACTATGAGTTACGGTCTATGAGAATGAAGACCTTATTACAAGAATGTTGGGAACTATTGGAGAATGGGTTCTTAGAGCCTGATCAAGAAACTTTGTAGGCCATGACTAATTCCTAGAAAAAACAAATTGCAAAAATGAGGAAAAAGGAGAACAAGGCCAAGTTTTGGGTCCAGAGTTTTGTAGATGACTTAATTTTTCCCAGGATAATGGGAGCATCCAGTGCAAAGCAAGCTTGGAATATTCTAGAGTTAACATATTAGGGTAATGAAAAACTGAAGAATGTCAAACTTAAAACCGTTAAGGGAGAGTTTGAACATTGCATATGAAGGAGGCAAATAACATTGACCAGTTCATGATCAGAGTGGGGAGTAATGAAGAAACTCAAGACTCATGGAGAGATGATTGGAGATCAAAAAATTGCGAAAAAAAATCATAAGAACCTACCTAAGAATTTGATATGGTTGTCGTTTCCATAGAGGAGTCCAAAGACATATCCAAACTAATAATAGAAGAATTGATGTGATATTTTTTCTCTATGAACTGAGAATCAACACAAATGAAGAATTTTAAGAACATGCCTTCAAGACTTAGCTATCCATTGGTAGAGGCTGAGGTAGAGGAAGCAGAGGCTGAGGTCAAAGAGGTAGAGTTAATCATCAAGCAGAAGAAAGAACACCAGAAGACCAATCTAATCAACCTAGACATCCATACAATGTGTACATGACAAAATCTAATGGTAAAGTTGTGATCACTCCAATCTTGAAATTCTAAAAAACTATTAAGTCTACTAGATTTTGAGTGAGATCTAAAATTCCACTTTCTCCATATGAAATCCAATGAGGTCAGGACCACTCTCAAACATCCTGACTCATTTCATGGTAATGTTCAAAATTTAAGTAAAAGGATGAAAGAATTTAACATCACCATGAATTGCATAACAATAGTAGGGCCATAAGCTTGAATATTAAGCTACCCCACCAAAAAATTCCTATTTTTAAAATAAATAAAAAATTGTGTTTGGAACATCTTTTTTTTAATTGTACATAATTGGCCTATTTGGTACAAAACTGACTGGTTCATTGAAAAGAGGTCAGTTTGGTACCAAACCGCCCATTTCTAGTTTGAGACCTCGAACTAGATAGGTTTGAACCCCAAACCGGTCGGATGGGCCAATTTATTGGTTCCGATAACACTAGTTTTGGGTGAATTGTTTTTTTGGGAAATTTTAATATTTTGGAGATATTTTTGAACTGGGTCATTTTCTAAGAGTGCTTTAAGATCTTATCGGAGAGTAAAAAAAAACTTTAGTCATGACTAGTTTTGGTGAAAGTAACTAATCATGTGAGTGATCGAAGTTGGGATTTAAGCCATTTACCATTTTGAGGAGATAATTTTGTGGAACTATGGTTATTTTTAAGCTAAGCAAATTGGATCTTTTCTATCAATTTGGAAAAAAACAATGTGGTTGTGAGAAAATTAGAGATACAGATTTTGGCATTACAAGTCTTTTAAATGACTTATAAAAGTAAAGTAGGGTAATATGGACCAATTATTTTTGGCAAGAACTATGAGTTATGGTATATGAGAATGAAGACAGTAGTACAAGAATGTTGGGAACTATTGGAGAATGGGTTCTTAGAGTCTGATCAAGAAACTCTGTAGGCCATGACTAATTCCTAGAAAATCAACTTGCAGAAATGAGGAAAAAGGAGAACAAGGCCAAGTTTTGGGTCCAGAGTTTTGTAGATGACTTAATTTTTCCCAAGATAATGGGAGCATCCAATACAAAGCAAGCTTGGAATATTCTAGAGTTAACATATTAGGGTAATGAAAAACTGAAGAATGTCAAACTTAAAACCATTAGGGGAGAGTTTGAAACATTGCAGATGAAGGAGGCAAATAACATTGACCGATTCATGATCAGAGTGATGGGAATTGTGAATCAACTCAAGACTCATGGAGAGATGATTGGAGATCAAAAAATTGCGAACAAAATTCTTAAAAACCTACCTAAGAAGTTTGATATGGTTGTAATTTCCATAGAGGAGTCAAAAGACATATCCAAACTAATGGTAGAAGAACTGATGTGATATTCTTTCTCTATGAATTGATAATCAACACAAACGAAGAATTTTTAGAACACGCCTTCAAGGCTTAGCTATCCATTGGTAGAGGCAGAGGAAGAGGAAGCAGAGGCAGAGGTCAATGAGGTAGATCTAGTCATCAAGCAGAAGAAAGAACACCATAAGACCAATCTAATCAACCTAGACATCCATACAATGTGTACATGACAAAATCTAATGAAATGTTGTGATCACTCCAATCTGGAAATTCTAAAAAACTATTAAGTCTGCTCGATTTTGAGTGAGATCTAAAATTATACTTTCTCCGTATGAAATCCAATGAGGTCAGAACCACTCTCAAATATCCTAATTCATTTCATGCTAATGTTAAAAATTTAAGTAAATGGATGAAAGAATTTAACATCACCATGAATTGAATAGAAATACTAGAGCCATATGCTTGAATACTAAGCTACCCCACTAAAAAATTCTTGTTTTAAAAATAAATAAATAAAATTGTGTTTGGAACATATTTGGTCAAATTGTACAGAATTGGTCAGTTTGGTACAAAACTGACCAGTTCAATGAAATAAGGCCGGTTTGGCACAAAACCGATCGGTTCAATGAAATGAAGCCGGTTTGGTACTGAACCAACCATTTCCGGCTCGAGACCTTGAACTAGACTGGTTTGACCCCCAAATCAGTCGGATGGGCTAGTTCCAATAACACTAGTTTAGTGTGAATTATTTTTTTGGGAAATTTTAATATTTCAGAGATATTTTTGAAGTGGGTTATTTTCTAAGAGTGCTTTAAGATCTTATTAGAGAGTAAAAAAACTTTAGTCATTACTAGCTTTGGTGAAAGTAACTAATCATGTGAGTCATGAAAGTTGGGATTTAAGCCATTTACCATTTTGAGGAGATAATTTTGTGGAACTATGAATATTTTTTAAGCTAAGCAACTTGGATATTTTCTATCAATTAAAAAAAATGTGGTTGTCACAAAATTAGAGAGATACAAATTTTGGCATACAAGTTTTTTAAATGGGTTGTACAAGTAATATAGGGCAATAGGGACCAATTATCTTTGGAAAGAACTATGAGTTATGGTCTATGAGAATGAAGACCTTAGTATAAGAATGTTGGGAACTATTGGAGAATGGGTTCTTAGAGCCTGATCAAGAAACTTTGTAGGCCATGGCTAATTCCTAGAAAAATCGACTTGCAGAAATGCAAAAAAAGGAGAACAAGGCCAAGTTTTGGGTCTAGATTTTTGTAGATGACTATTTTTCCCAAGACAATGGGAGCATCCAGTGCAAAGCAAGCTTGGAATATTCTAGAGTTAACATATTAGGGTAATGACAAACCGAAGAATGTCAAACTTAAAACCATTAGGGGAGAGTTTGCAATATTGCAGATGAAGGAGGAAAAGAACATTGACCAGTTCATGATTAGGGTGATGGGAGTTGTGAATCAAAACAAGACTCATGCAGAGATGATTGGCGATAAAAAAAATTGTGAAAAACGTTCTTAAAACCTACCTAATAAGTTTGAGATGGTTTTCACTGACATATAGGAGTCCAAATACATATCCAAACTAATAGTAGAAGAACTGATGTGATATTTTTTCTCTATGAATTGAGAATCAACACAAAAGAAGATTTTTTAGAAAAACCCTCAAGAGTTAGCTATTTGTTGGTAGAGGCTAAGGTAGAGGAAGCCGAGGCAGAGGTCAAAGATGTAGAGTTAATTATCAAGCAAAGGAAAGAACACCATAAGACCAATCCAATTAACCTAGACATCCATTCAATATGAACATGCCAAAATCCAATGGAAATGTTGCGATCCCTCCAATCTAAAATTCTAAGAAACTATTAAGTTTGTTGGATTATGATTAAGATCTAAAATTCAACTTTCTCCATATGAAATTCAACGAGGTCGGAACCACTCTCAAACATCCTAATTCATTTCATGGTAATATTAAAAATTTAAGTAAAAGGATGAAAGAATTTAACATCACCACGATTTGCATAGCAATACTAGGTCCATACGCCTGAATAATAAGCCACCCCACTAAAAAATTCTTGTTTTTAAAATAAATAGAAATTTGTGTTTGGAACATCTTTGGTCAAATTGTATAGAATTGGCAGGTTTGGTACAAAACCGACCGATTAAGTGAAAAGAGGTCGGTTTGGTACCGAACCAGCCATTTCGGGTTCGAGACCCCGAACTGGACTAGTTTTACCCCCACACTGGTCGGATGGGCTGGTTCCATTGGTTCCAATAACACTATTTTTGGGTGTATTTTTTTTTTTGGAAAATTTTAACATTTCAGAGATAATTTTGAAGTGGGTTATTCTCTAAGAGTGCTTTAGATCTTATTGGAGAGTAAAAAAACTTTTAGTCATTACTAGTTTTGGTGAAAGTAACTAATCATACGAATCATGAAAGTTGGGATTTAAACCATTTACCATTTTGAGGAGATAATTTTGTGGAACTATGGTTATTTTTTAAGCTAAGAAACTTGGATTTTTTCTATCAATTAAAAAAAAAAACAATGTGGTTGTGAGAAAATTAGAGAGATACAAATTTTGGCATTACAAGTTTTTGAAATGGCTTTTACAAGTAATATAGGGCAAAAGGGACCAGTTCTTTTTGGCAAGAACTATCAATTATGGTCTATGAGAGTGAAGACCTTAGTACAAGAATGTTGGGAACTATTGGAGAATGGGTTCTGAGATGAAAAGGAGAATAAGGTCAAGTTTTGGGTCCAGAGTTTGGTAGATGACTTAATTTTTCCCTAGATAATGGAAGCATCCAATGCAAAGCAAGCTTGGAATATTCTAGACTTAGGATATTAGGGTAATGACAAACTTAAACCATTAGGGGAGAGTTTGAAACATTGCAGATGAAGGATGCAAAGAACATTGACCAGTTCATGATCAAAGTGATAAGAGTTGTGAATCAACTCAAGACTCATGGAGAGATGATTGGAGATCAAAAACTTGTGAAAAAAGTTCTTAAAAATGTACCTAAGAAGTTTGAGATGGTTGCCATTTCCATAGAGGAGTCCAAAGACCTATCCAAACTAATAGTAGAAGAAATGATGTGATATTTTTTTCTATATGAATTGAGAATCAACACAAAAGAATAATTTTTAGAACATGCCTTCAAGACTTAGCTATCCATTGGTAGAGGCTGAGGTAGAGGATGCAGAGGTAGAGTTAATCATCAAGTAGAAGAAAGAACACCATTAGACCAATCCAATCAACATAGACATCCATACAATGTGTACATGACAAAATCCAATGGAAATGTTGTGATCCCTCGAATCCTGAAATTCTAAAAAACTATTAAGTTGGCTTATTTTGAATGAGATCTAAAATTCTACTTTCTCCATATGAAATCCAATGGGTTGGAACCACTCTCAAACATCCTAATTCATTTCATGGTAATGTTAAAAATTTAAGTAAAATGATGAAAGAATTTAAGATCGCCACGAATTGCATAGCAATACTAGGGCCATAGGCTTGAATACTAAGCTACCCCACTAAAAAATTCTTGTTTTTAAAATAAAGAAAAAATTGTGTTTGGAACATCTTTGGTCAAATTGTACAGAAATTGTTGTTTTGGTACAAAACCAACTGGTTCAGTTAAAAGAGGCTGATTTGGTACTGAACTAGCCATTTCTAGTTCGAGACGTTGAAATGGACTGGTTTGACCCCCAAAATGGTTAGATGGACTAGTTCCCTTGGTTCCAATAACAATAATTTTGGGTGAATTATTCTTTTGGGAAATTTTAAGATTTCAGAGATATTTTTGAAGTGGGTTACTTTCTAAGAGTGCTTTAAGATCTTATTGGAGAGTAAAAACATTGTAGTCATTACTAGCCTTGGTGAAAATAACTAATCATGCGAGTCATGAAAGTTGGGATTTAAGCCATTTACCATTTTGAGGAGATAATTTTGTGGAACTATGGTTATTTTTTAAGCTAAGCAAATTGAATATTTTCTATCAATTAAAAAAAACAATGTGACTATGAGAAAATTAGAGAGATACCAATTTTGGCATTACAATTTTTTTAAATGGCTTGTATAAGTAATATAGGGCAATAGGGACCAGTTCTTTTTGGCAAGAACTATGAGTTATGGTCTATAAGAATAAAGACCTTAGTACAAGAATGTTGAGAACTATTGGAGAATGGGTTCTTAGAGCCTGATCAAGAAACTTTTGTAGGCCATGACTAATTCCTAAAAAAAACAACTTGCAGAAATGATGAAAAAGGAGAACAAAGCCAAGTTTTGGGTCCAGAGTTTGGTAGATGACTTAATTTTCCCCAAGATAATGGGAGCATCTAGTGCAAAGAAAGATTGGAATATTCTAGAGTTAGCAATGGCAAACTGAAGAAGGTCAAACTTAAAACCATTAGGGGAGAGTTTGAAACATTGCAGATGAAGGAGGCAAATGATTAGAGTGATGGGAGTTGTGAATCAATTCAAGACTCAGGGAGATATGATTGGAGATCAAAACATTGCGAAAAAAATTCTTAAAAACCTACTTAAGAAGTTTGAGATGGTTGTCATTTCCATAGAGGAATCCAAAGACCTATCCAAACTAATAATAAAAGAACTGATGTGATATTTTTTCTCTATGAATTGAGAATCAACACAAAAGAAGATTTTTTAGAACATGCCTTCAAGACTTGGTTATCCATTGGTAGAGGTTGAGGTAGAGGAAGTAGAGGAAGAGGTCAAAGAGGTAGAGTTAATCATCAAGCAAAAGAAAGAACACCATAAGACCAATCCAATCAACTTAGACATCCATACAATGTGTAGATGACAAAATCCAACGGAAATATTGTGATCCCTCCAATCCTGAAATTCTAAAAAACTATTAAGTATGCTAGATTTTTCGTGAGATCTAAAATTCTACTTTCTCCATATGAAATCCAATGAGGTCGGAACCACTCTCAAACATCCTGATTCATTTCATGGTAATGTTAAAAATTTAAGTAAAAGGATGAAAGAATTTAACATCACCACGAATTGCATAGTAGTACTAGGGCCATAGGCTTGAATACTTAGCTACCCCACTAAAAAAAATTGTTTTTAAAATAAACAAAAAATTGTGTTTGGAACATCTTTGGTGAAATTGTACAGAATTGGCTGGTTTGGTACAAAACAGACCGGTCTCGTGAAAATTGGCCAATTTGGTACCGAACCGGCCATTTTTGGTTCGAGACCTCAAATTGGACTGGTTTGACCCCCAAGCCAGCCAGATGGGCCAGTTCTGTTATTTCCAATAACACTAGTTTTGTGTGAATTAAGTTTTGGGGAAATTTTAATATTTCAAAGATACTTTTGAAGTGGGTTATTTTGTAAGAGTGCTTTAAGATCTTATTGGAGAGTAAAAAAACTTTAATCATTACTAGTTTTGGTGAAAGTAACTAATCATGCGAGTCATGAAAGTTGGGATTTAAGCCATTTACCATTTTGAGGAGATAATTTTGTGGAACTATGGTTATTTTTTAAGCTAAGCAACTTGGATCTTTTTTATTAATTAAAAAAAAACAATGTGGTTGTGAGAAAAATAGAGAGATACCAATTTTGGCATTACAAGTTTTTTAAATGGCTTGTACAAGTATTATACGGCACTAGGGACCAGTTCTTTTTGGCAAAAACTATGAGTTATGGTATGATGAAGACCTTAGTATAAGAATGTTTGGAACTATTGGAGAATGGGTTCTTAGAGTTTGATCAAGAAAATTTGTAGGCCATGACTAATTCCTAGAAAAATCAACTTGCAGAAATGAGGAAAAAGGATAACAAGGCCAAGTTTTGGGTCCAGAGTTTGGTAGATGACTTAATTTTTCCCAAGATAATGGGAGCATCGAGTGTAAAGCAAGCTTGGAATATTCTAGAGTTAGCATATTAGGGTAATGACAAACTAAAGAATGTCAAACTTAAAACCATTAGGGGAGCGTTTGGAACATTGCAGATGAAGGAGGAAAATAACATTTACCGGTTCATGATCAGAGTGATTGTAGTTGTGAATCAACTCAAGACTCATGAAGAGATGATTGGAGATAAAAACATTGCGAAAAAAGTTCTTAAAAACCTACCTAAGAAGTTTGAGATGGTTGTCATTTCCATATTGGAGTCCAAAGACCTATCCAAACTAATAGTAGAAGAACTGATGTGATATTTTTTCTCTATGAATTGAGAATCAACACAAAAGAATAATTTTTTGAACATGCCTTCAAGACTTAGCTATCCATTGGTAGAGGCTAAGGTAGAGGAAGCAGAGGCAGAGGTCAAAGAGGTAGAGTTAATCATCAAGAAGAAGAAAGAACACCGTAAGACCAATCTAATCAACCTAGACATCCTTAGAATTAGAGTGGTAGAGGTACAAGATGGATAGACAAGTCTAACGTATAATGTTGCTATTGCAAAAAGTATGGACACTGTAAAAGTATATGCAAAAAGAAACAATGAAAGTAAATACATAATGAAACAATTAGATCTGAACAAGGGTAGAGTTAATGTATCCAACACTGAAGAAGGGACATTTAGATCAATGCTCATCTCATGTCATATCACTGAAGAAGTTCAAAACAAGGAAATGTGGTTGCTCGACAATCGTTGAACAATCACATGACAAGTAACAAGAAGTTGTTTTCTAGTATTGATAACTTTGCTCAATTTGAAGTTACTTTGGGCGATGATTATCATGTCAAGGCCATAGGAAAAGGTGTTGTGTCTGTCTTGACTAAACAACATGAGAAGAAATATATCCCTAATGTCTTTATGTACCAAATTTTAGACATAATTTTTAAGTATTGGATAGTTGAGTGAACATGGTTAGTGTTAGTTTTTGTAGTAGCAACAGATAGGTTTTCTAGTCTCTATGATGTCTACGAGGCTAAGGAACATGATATCTCCGAAACCCAAAATAGGTTTCATGAGATAAGACTCAAAACCCCCTTAATTAAATTAATTAGCCAATAATTTAATTATTTCCTAAGTCTAACTAAGGGAAGTTGGTCAATTCAAGTTAATTAATCAAGGTAATTCGATTTTTCTCTAGATACTTCTATTGATATAGTCTGAGTGATCTAAGCCATTAATCGATATTAGATCTTGGTCGTCGGTTTCCCAATAGAAGATTATAAGAGCTAGTGGAGGGCTCATAGAAGAGGCATTGAGTATCATTGGAGTAGTTCAAGTACTCGGTTTCTAGTATTAAGCAGGGTGCAATTGAAGCTTGGGAAGAGACAGTAGCGAGGTTTGCAGCAGTGAGAATTTTAGGAGAAATTGTCTGGAGGTTTTCCAGTGGCCCAAGTTCAGGACAATAGGCCAAATTATCCAGCATAGGAGGCAATATTTTGCAGTGTGAGTTAGCTAAATTCCCAGTACGAGTTGTCGGAAAGAGCTTTTTTTAGTTGTTAGTGCCTAGATCTATTCCCGGGAGGCAGAGCGAATTATTTCCAGAGGTAGAGGAAGGAAAGACGACTTTCTTGGAGGTGTTTCAAGGGAAAAACGAAATTTCTGGAGCAAGCAATGCAAATTTCTAGCCAAGTTGTGAAAATTGCAAGGGAAGTGCGAGTTTGCTGGAGACGGTCAAATAGAGTTATTGTGAGGAAAAATCAATTTCCCAGTATATTTCTAGTTAATTAAATTGATGGAGATAGACCTAAAATGCTAGCAATTGTAATTCTCTTTTTTTGTTGCATAATGAATTCAAGTGTTGCATTCAAGCAGTGATAATTGTTGGAGGCAAAAATTCTATTTCCATATCTAGGATGGAAGAAAATTCAATTTTCCTCAGGAGCAGTAGCAGCAGGCACTAGGATTGTCGGTAAGGGTTTCCGATGAGCAGATTAGTATATTCACAGAGAAAATCTAGTGCAGAAGATCAACAGAGGGAAGGAAGAGAAAGGCACATAGAGTGAATTTCCAATAAATTTCTCAAAGGGTTTCCATTTTTCTAGTTGCAAGAAAATAGGCCATAATTTACAGCAACAAAAGGCTTTAACATACTTACTAGTCAAGCCAGTGCGAATTTCAGGGTCAACAGAGCATGTGCCAATACTGGAGAAGGACATCCAAAGGTAGAGTGAGTTGCCCAGAGGAGGAATAACAAGCAGCGCGAGTTTCAGGAAGAACACTGGAGGCAAGTACGAATTGTCTAGTTGCAGATCTGCGCATTTCTGGAAGGACGTGTGAGTGCTGGAAGAAGGCCGAGTTAGTTGTCAAAAGGAGAAGGAGATCTCCTAGTTTATTTCTCTAATTTTTGAGTTTCGTAGAGATGGACACAACAACTCTCAAAGATCGGGACAAATTGGATGAAGCCTGCAATTTTGGCATTTGGAAGGCTAAGACACAATTCCTTTCGGACAAGCATGACTTGAAGGAATATGTGACAAAAGTGATAGTTGAGCCAACATATCCACAACAACTGGAAACCTTCAAGAAGGAGATGGCCAAAGCAAAGAGGATGGTCCTAGACAGAGTTTCAGATCATATTGTCTGACATATTACTGACAAGAGTACACCAAAGGACATGTGGGATGCCTTCGTGAAGTTGTACCATGATTTGTATGAGAATCAGAAAATGCTTCTCAAGAAGCTGAGGACAATTAAGATGCAGAAGGGTGAGAACGTTACATCCTATCTCACTAGGATTCAGACGATCATAGATGAACTTGCAGTCACAGGAGAGAAACCATCAGATAGTGAGCTCGTGCACACAACGCTCAATGGGTTCACTAAGGAGTGGCATACATTCATCCAAGTAATTATTGGGTGAGAGACACTTCCTAGTTGGGAGCTCCTATGGAGTGATGTCACTCAGGAAGAACTGAGACTTAGTCTCATTGATGGTCCTACTAGCAACAACAACAAGGGATTGAAGGTAGAGGAGGAGGAGAATGTATCCCTTGCAGGAAAGGATAAAATGAAGAAGGGTCCCAGTCAGGGACAAGACTCAAAGGGAGAGAAGAAGAAGAAGGACTTATCGAAGATTAAGTTCTTTAGATGTGGTGAATTTGGTCACTACGTCACCTAGTGTCCGAAGAGGAAGAAGGATAAGAAGGGGAAGCAGACCTTAACATTGACAGAGATTGATGACTTGTTCGCCAAGTTGGAGGATGAGTTCGCTATGTTTGCAACATTATTCTCAGATGGAGGAGTATGATGCTCCAATATTCCAGATTAGGCAGGATTTTAAGAAGAACAACATGAGGTCAAGATCTAGCCATGGAAGGCTTGATCAATAGATCAAATCCTCTTGTTGTGCATACTTCACATGGATCAGTACCTATGCTATAGGAGCCCACAATAGTAAAGTAGCAAGAGGATCGAAGAGTTAGCAAGGCACAGTCAGATTCTTGAGAGGCAGTGCAAAGCTAGTTGCAGTCAGATACTTG
Source organism: Pinus tabuliformis (assembly GCA_031772625.1). NCBI lineage: Eukaryota > Viridiplantae > Streptophyta > Pinopsida > Pinales > Pinaceae > Pinus > Pinus tabuliformis. Next base: position 299,126,328 of record CM062813.1, read on the forward strand.
AGAAGCAGTTACAGAGCCAGTTTGGTGCAGTCAAGTGCTCGATAGATAGTGTAGAGCTAGTTGCAGTCAGAGACTCAAGAGACAGGTGCAAAGCCAGTTGTCATGACATAGTAGATCAGTGAGAGGTTGAGACTTAGAGGGAGTCTAGCTTCAGAGGGAGTAGCCCTATGGAAGCTTGATCTTCAGGTTATGAGAGATCAATGCACACAATTGCAGTAGTTGCACCAACATAGAGGTAGTGCAGAGGCATCAACAATGTCAGATTAGAGTATGCACAATAGCTTGGTGGACAATGTTTGCCAGATTAAATTCTTCATAGTGATTTCCAGTGATAGGAAGTCAGTTCAACACGAATATGTGGAGGAAGGAGGTACAACATACGTTAGACACCAATAACATGGATCATTTTGGCTACAACATGTTCCCAGAGACCAACAGATGGTTGATATACTCGCAAAGGCTCTAGGGAGAGCCAAGTTCGTATAGTTCAGAGAGAAAATGGGTATAATGGAGAACACCTTCCTCGCTAAGAGGGTGTGTTAGTTTTTGGAGTAGCAATAGATATGTATTCTAGTCTCTATGATGTTTAAGAGGCTAAGGAACACGAGATCTCCAAAACCCAAAAAGGTTTTGTGAGATAAGACTCAGAAACGCCTTAATTATATTAATTATCCAATAATTTAATTATTTCGAAAGTCTAACTTAGGGAAGTTGGTTAATTAAAGTTAATTAATTAAGGTAATTTGATTTTTCTCTAGAGACCTCTATTGATGGAGTCAAAGTGATCTATGTCATCGATCCAGATTAGATCTTGGTCGTTGGTTGCCCAACAAAATAAGAGCAAGTTGAGGGCTTGGAGAAGAGGCATCAAGTATCATTGGAGCAGTTTGACTACCTAGTTTGCAGTATTCAACAAGACGCATTTGAAGGTTGGGAAGAGATAGTAGCGGGGTTTACAATAGTGAGAATTTGTAGAGAAATTCTTCAGATGTTTTCTAGTGGTCTAGCATCAAGAGATAAGGTCGAGTTATCCAGCAGAGGAGGTTGTATTCTGCAATGCGAGTTGTTGGAAGGAGCATCGTTTCGGTTGTTAGTGCTCGAATATATTTATGGGAGGCAGATCGAATTGTTTCTAGGGCATAGGAATGAAGGACGACTTTCCTGGAGGTGTTTCCACGGTAGAATGAATTTTCTGGAGCAAGCAGTGTGCATTTCTAGCCAGGCTATGTGAATTGACCAAGAAGTGCGAGTTTGCTAGAGGGACATATCGAGTTTTGTGAAGGAAAATCATTTTCCCATTACATTTCTAGTTGAGATAAATTGTCAAAGCCAGGCCCGAAAGGTTAGCAATTGTAATTCTCTATTTTTGCTGCATAATAATAAAACCCTCATCTGATGCACTAGTTTTCCCTTTGGGGTTTTTCTAGGGACATTTTTCCAAAAACAATTGTGTCTATTTTTATATGTGTGCATCTATTTCTTAGTTTCATATTTTTATATTTTGCAGTTTTTTATGGTGAAGAATGCATTAGTGATTTAATCATTATATGTTGTTAATAATTAACAAAAGACAAATAAACTACTGATAGTTAGAAGATTAAACTCCAGATTTTGCATTCAAGGAATTTTCACATGGCATCATAGTAGAAAACATTGGATCTAAGGTTCTAGGAGAAACAAAGCAAAAGTGAGCAGTTTCAGAAGGAGATATGGAGCAAGGCAGTGCAAATCATTGGAGGCAGAAATTTGATTTCGAGATCTAGGGTGGAGGAAAGTTTGATTGCCTCAGGAGTAGTAGCAACATGCAGTAGGATTCTCGATAAGGGTTTTTGGTGATCAGATCAGTAAATTTGTAGAGCAAATCTAGTGAAGAAGATTCAACAAGAGTTTTGTAACAACAAATTAGTGTAGGGAAGGAAGAGAAAACACACAGAGGGAATTTCCAATAAATTTCTCAGAGGGTTTCCAGTTTTCTAGTTGCAGGAAAGGACATCGAAATTTCCAGCAACAAAAGGTCATCGCAGACTTGTCAGTTTAGCCAGTGCAAATTTTAGGGTCAGCAGTGCGTGTGCCAATACCGAGGAAGGACATTCAGAAGTAGAGCGAGTTGCCCATAGGAGGAATAATAGGCAATGAGAGTTCTAGGAAGAACACCAAAGGAAAGTACAAATTGTCCAGTTGCATATATGCACATTTTCATAAGGGAGTGTGAGTGCATAAAGAAAGTCGAGTTAGTTGTTGGAAGGAGAAGGAGATACCCCAGTTTATTTCTCTAGAATTTGAGTTTTCCAGAGATAGCCGCAATAGGTCTTAGAGATTAGGACAAACTGGATGAAGTCTACAACTTTGGTGTTTGGAAGGCTAGGGTTCAATTCCTTCTGGACGAGCATGACTTCAAGCAATAAGTGAAAATGGTGATAGTTGAGCTGAAAAATCCACAACAATTGGAAACATTCAAGAAGGAGATGGCCAAAGAGAAAAGGATGGTCCTAAACGAAGTTTTGGATCATATTGTCCTGCATATTGCAGACAAGAGTACAACAAATGACATGTGGGAATCAGAAAATGATTCTCAAGGAGAAGCTAAGGACAACTAACATGCAAAAGGCTGAGAAAATTACGTACTATCTCACCATGATTCAAATGGGTAGAGATGAACTTGCAGCCGTCAGAGTGAAACCATCAGATAGTGAGCTGCTCCACACAACACTCGACGGGTTAAGGAGTAGCTTACATTTGTCCAAGTAATTTTTGAGTGAGACACACTTCCTAGTTGGGATCCCTATGGAGTGACTTCACTCAGGATGAGCTAAGGCTTAGTCTCGTTGGTGGTCCTACCAAAAACAACAATAAGGGATTGAAGGTAGAGAAGGAGGAGGATAACGTAGCCCTTGCAGGAAAGGGTAAAGCAAAGAAGGGTCCCAGTCAAGGACAATACTCAAAGGGAGAGAAGAAGAAGAAGGACCTGTCGAAGGTCAAGTGATTTGGATGTGGTGAATTTGGTTATTATGTCACCTAGTGTCCAAAGAGGAAGAAGGACAAGAAGGGGAAGAAAACTGTAACATCAACAATGATTGTTGACTTTTCCGCTAGGTTGGAGAATGAGTTTGTTATGTTTGCAACATTATCCTCAGATGGAGGAGGAGTACGATGCTCAAGTATGCCAGATCAGGCAGGATCTTAGGAAGAAGATCTAGCCATGGAAGGCTTGATCAGTAGATCATATCCAGTTGCAATGCATTCTTCACATGGATTAGTACCTATGCTACGAGAGCCCACAATAGTAAAGTAGCAAGAGGATCCAAGAGTCAACAAGGTGCAGCGAGATTCTTGAGAGGAAGTGAAAATCTAGTTGCAATCAGATACTTGAGAGGCAGTTTCAGAGCCAGTTTGACGCAGTCAAGTGCTTGGTAGACATTACAAAGCTAGTTGCAGTTAGAGACTCAAGAGACAGGTGTAGAGCCAATTGCACTGACACAGTAGATCAATGAGAGGTTGAGACTCAGAGGGAGTCTAACTTCAGAGGGAGAAACCCTATGTAAACTTGATCTTTAAGTTCTAAGAGATCAATACACATAGTTGCAGTAGTTGTAGTAGCACAAGGCAGTGCAGAGGCATCAACAATGTGAGAGCAAAGTATGCGCATTAGCTTGGTGGATAGTGTTTGCCATATTAACTTCCTCACAATGATTTCTAGTGACAAGGAGTCAGTTCAACTCGAAGATGTGAAGGAAGAAGGTACAACAAATGTTAGACATGAGAATCATGGATCAGTTCATCTATAGCATGTTCCCATAGACCAACAGGTGGCTGGTATACTCAAGAAGGCTCTAGGGAGAGCCAAGTCCGTATACCTCATAGAACAGATGGGTATAACAAAGAACACCTTCCTCGCTAAGAGGGAGTGTTACTTTTTGGAGTAGCAACAAACAAGTGTTCTAGTCTCAATGATGTCTATGAGGTTAAGGAACATGAGATCTCCAAAACGCACAAAAGGTTTTGTGAGATGAGACATAAATGCCTTAATAAAATTAATTAGCCAATAATTTAATTATTTCCTAACTCTAACTTATGGAAGTTGGTTAATTAAAGTTAATTAATTAAGGTAATTTGATTTTTCTCTAGAGACTTCTATTGATTGAGTCAAAGTGATTTAAGCCATTGAACGGGATTAGAAATTGGCCATTGGTTGCTCAATAAAAGATTATAAGAGCTAGTCGAGGGCTTGGAGAAGAGGCATCGAGTATTACTGAAGCGGTTCGACTACCTAGTTTGTAGTATTCAGCAGGGCACAACTGAAGCTTGGGAAGAGATAGTAGCGGGGTTTGCAGCAGTGAGAATTTCCGGATAAATTCTCAAGAGGTTTTCCAGCAGTCTAGGGTTAGGATAGGAGGCTGAATTATCCAACAAAGGAGGCAGTATTCCGCAGCACGAGTTAGCAAAATTCCTAGTGCGAGTTGCCGGAAGGAGCATCGTTTCAGTTGCTAGTGCTTGAATCTATTCTCAAGAGGTAGAGTGAATTGTTTCCATAGGTAGAGGAAGGCAAGTTGATTTTCCTAGAGGTGTTTCTTGGGCAGAACGAATTTTCTGGAGCAAGCAATGCACATTTCCAACCAGGTTGTGCGAATAAACAGGTAAGTGTGAGTTTGCTAGAGAGGGCCAAATCGAGTTGCTACGAGGGAAATTAATTTTCCCAGTATATTTCCAATTGAGATAAATTGTTGGAACTAGGCCTGAAATGCTAACAATTGTAATTCTCTATTTTTGTTGCATAAAAGCAAAATCTTCATCTACTACACTAGTTTTTCCTTCGGGTTTTTTCCAAGGACATTTGTCCAAAAATAACGGTGTCTATTTTTATGTGTGTGCATCTATTTCTCAGTTTCGTATTTTTATATTCCACAACGTTTTTATGGTGAAGAATGCATGAGTGATTTAATCGTTATTTACTGTTAATAATTAACAAAAGACAAATAAACTGCTAACAGTTAGAAGAATAAACTCCAGTTGTTGCATTCGAGGAAATTTTCACAGTTATGATGTCATATTCAAAGATTCCACATGCACAATCTTAGATAAGTCACTTCATGGAAGATTAACATGGTATCAACGTGTGCGTAAGACTTCTCAGAGAGTGGAGAGCATATCGTGAAAAAATAGAGCAGAGAATCAAGGGAGTCAAACACATTAGAGCAAGGTTAGAGGCCAAAGTTGGTTTCTTGTCCCAGGGAAATCCGTCGTTCATTGTTTAATACTGTCATATTTTGTAGAGCCACCCATTTGTTGTTTGCTGATGACAATGGTTATTTCTCCAAACCCTCACGTATCGATTCACAAGGAGTCATCGCTGCCACTGTTGTAAGTTGTCGCGACCACCATCGAGAGTCACTATTGTCGTTGTTGTAAGTATGGGGTTGATGTGATAATTTTCTTTAAAAAGCGTTGAAATTAATTTCATATTGGGTATGATTGATTAAATGGATTTAGGAGCACACGAGGTAGTGAATAGAAAGTAATTTTTGGGATGTGTGAGTCTTTTTTTTGGGTGGATTAATTTTTTGCGAACTTTTAAGATTTTAGAGATATTTTTAAAGTGGGTTATTTTCTAAAATTGCTTTAAGATCATATTAGAGAATTTTTTTTGGCATTACTAGTTTCAGTGGAAGTATCTAATCATACGAATCATGAAAGTTGGGATTTAAGCTATTTACCATCTTGAAGAGAAAATTTTGTGGACCTATGGTTATGTTTTAAGCTGAGCAATTGGGATATTTTCTATCAATTATAAAAAAAATGTGGTTGCTAGAAAATTAGAGAGATCAAAATTTTGGTATTACAAGTTCTTAAAATGGTTTCTACAAGTAGTACTCGATAATGGGGACGAGTTCTTTTATGCAAGAACTATGAGTTATGGTCTATGAGAATGAAGAGATTCATGCAAGTACAAGAATGTTGGGAACTAATGGGGAATGGGTTCTCAAAGCCTAATCAAGAAACTCTGTAGGCCATGACTATTTCCTAGAACAATCAACTTGTAGAAATGAGAAAAAAGGAGAACAAGACCAAGTTTGGGGTCCAGAGTTTGGTAGATGACTTAGTTTTTCCCAAGCTAAAAGGAGTATCTAGTGCGAATAAATCTTGGAATATTTTGGAGTTAACATATCAGGGTAATGACAAAGCGAAGATTGTGAAACTTCAAACCATTAGGTGAGAGTTTGAAACATTGAAGATGAAGGAGGTAGAGAACATTGATCAAGGTTGTGACTCTGGTGCCAAAATAGATCCGGTTTTTATAGTAAATGAGATCATTCATAACCCGATATCTGTCATCGTGAATCAACCCCTCCAAATCTAACAAGAAAACTTATTTGTTGAATATTCCACAAGAAACAACGACTTCCAATCATCTGTCATCTCTATGAGTGAGAAGGTGGGTGGCATCCTCAAAAGTGCATCAGCCACTATATTTTTTTTGCCTTTGACATACTCTATCTTGAAGTCGTAGGCCTGCAATTTACTAATCCACTTTCGCTGCCTCTCACTCAGTTCTTTATGTTCCGTGAGGAATTCATGCTATTATGGTTTGTCTTCACCTTGAATTTGTTACGCACCAGATACTATCTAAATTTGGCCAATGCATGCATGATGGCCAATATCTCTTTATCATATTTGAATAGTGTCACTCATAATCTCTGAGTTTGTGGCTCTCGAACACTATGCGGGAGGGTGATTATGCATAAGGACTGCTCCTATTCCTGTCCCTGAAGCATCGCATTCCAGTGCAAATAGTTGGGTGAAATATGGTAGTACATGCACAAAGAATTTACTCATCACCTCCTTCATCCTCTCGAATGTCTCCTGTGCTTTCTCTGACCAGGTGAAGGCTCCCTTCTTCTTGATGTCTATAAGAGGAGTTGTTAACTATGAGAACCCCTTAACAAACTTTCTGTAGTAAGTGAAAAGACAAAGGAAGCTCTTTAGGTCTGTAACATTCTTTGGGGTGGGCCACTCAATAATTACCCATATTTTTTCCTGGTGCACCTGAATACCATCATGACCAATCACATGCCCTTGGTAGAGCATCTTTGTCATTCCAAATTCACACTTGGACTCCTTTGTATAATTTTCCTCCATAATTCCCAACACCTTGTCCAAGTGCCTCAAGTGGTCTTCCGACACTTGTTGTAGACCAATATGTCATCAAAGAAGACCAACAAGTACTTCCGCAACTGCTTATTGAACACATCATCCATACATGCCTGGAAAGTCGTGGAGTGTTGGTTAGACCAAATGGCATAACAAAAAACTTGTAGTGCCCATAGTGGCACCTGAAAGATGTTCTAGAACCCGAATCTGATGATAGTTGGAATGAAGATAAATCTTCAAAAAATATTTGGCCCCTTTCAATTCATCCATTAGCTCATCGATCATGGGATTAGGATACCAGTTCTTGATTGTCCTCTTATTAAGATGCTTGGGAGTCTATGCACATCCGCAAGGTGATGTCCTTCTTCTTAGCCATCATTACTGAAGAAGCGAACATACTGGAGCTAGGTCAAATATAACCCAACCTCAATAATTATTTTATGGCCTTCTCTATCTCATATTTTTAGACCTTGGGATGTCGATAAGGATTGGTTATCACTGTGTTATAGCGGCTACAACCACCCTTCAAAATTCTGGCATGCACCCAATTTCAAAGCCTCCTTTGAGAGTTTCACTTGATGACTGCACACATTCAATTTCACTTCGTGAGCTCGTGTGAGTCTTCGCACCCACCTTGCTTGATCATTTCACCTAGGTTTCTGCATGTTGATGTCAAAGTCATGCTTGCGACCATGTTCTGGTTATACTCAAAGCCTTCGCTTTGTGTGTACTTGTTGTGTTCGCTATGAAAACGTTTGTTGCACTCACACATGGAGTCACATTCACTGTCGCACAAGCGTCATCACGGTCGAGCAATGATCAATCACAAGTGTCACGCTTTTTCGCTTATACCGTCGATTAGTCATGTTGAGCATGTGTGTCTGGATGGTTTAAGTCATCTCGTCATCATGTCATGTAAGTGTGTGTTTGCAATATCATGTATGTATCTTTCGCTCGTTCACACACTTAGTCACTTTGTTGAAGTTATGACGATCAGATTCCCCTCTGACAACCGGACAATCACCTTGCCATCGACTCGATCGACTGTCACCCAGAACAACGTAGAAACACCAAGCAAGCCATTTCAAGCTGTGTTGTTCGCAAGCAAATCAATCAACCTTCATGCTGGTTAACCAGAGAGTTTGACCCGACAGCCACCCTGGGACTGACTCCCCTCCAAAATTGCGCAGAGGCTGCAGACCTTGCCCACTCTGTTGATTGAGAAAATTGCGTAGACAGGCTAGACAGACACCCAGTGCCCGTCCGTGTCTCCCTTAGAAAATTGCGTAGGTTTTCCAGCCAGCCCTCCCCATAGTCGACAAATTGCACAATTTTCATGAGCAAGTCCTCTACTGCCTAGCAGTTCGCTCAGCTCAGAAACAACGCATAGATGACCAACATGCCAGCATCCCAGCATCTACTTAGTTTTTCTTGCCAGCAGATCCCAACAGCTAACTGATAGTTCCCTCTAGGGATTATGCAGTTTTTGCTGCCAAGCTCCAGCAGATGACTGCCAGTTCCCTCCAAGAATTGTGCAGTTTTTGCTGCCAAGCTCCCAGCAGCTAACTGCCAGTTCCCCTAAGGAATTGCGTAGTTTTTGCTGCCAGTGACCCAGTAGCTGACTGCCAATTCCCCTCAATGAAGTGCGCAGTTTTTACTGCCAAGCTCTCGCTGCTCGCTCATTCCAGAAATTGCACAGATTTTGCCTACCCAACCTTTCTACAACCCAGACTATTCCTCTCAAAAATTGCATAGTTTTGTCCTCCAGCTGAGGCGGACCTCGCAAATAGTCACTGTCGATCTGGATTTCCCATCTTCATCACCCAGTGACTCCTGCACAATTTTCATCAATAGTGCCCAGAGCCTCCATCCCGCCTCGCAACCTTGTCACCTCTCTCGGTCACCTGCATCTGAAATGATCATGCATCATGGTAGACTAGGATGTTTATGGATTTGATGTCGTCTCGTCATGAGTGACTGCAGACACAGGTACACAAACAAACACGGTGTGACGACGAACGAGATGAACAAAGGGAGCACATGCAGAAGGAGAGGTCCACCAACAGATGAACATACGATGCATGCAAAGAGATGTGCTCATGAATGGATGATCATGCAAAGACGCCTTCGTGGATGGACGAACGAGAAAACATGCAAGATGTGTTCATGAATGGACAGACGGACAGACGGACGGATGAACATGCCCCTTTCGCAAATGGACGAACCTGTTAAGCTTGCCAACATACAAGCAAGGAGTAATGCGTGAATGCAACATCAAGCGAACCAATGACTTTCGAAGACTCCGCGCACTTTTCCATGCGAAGGTGAAGTTATGACACACCATGAGGACATCCATCACCCAGCAGCATTGCAATTCGAAATGCACACTAGCAACAACACGAATGTACCAGCACTGTCATTTCGAGTCATGTCATGAGTCATGTCGTCCACATCTCTATTGTGGGCCATACTGTCAATCAATGTAATGTAACATGGAAGTCCAAGAGACCACTTGTTGTATGAAAAGTCATGTAAAGTCGAAAAATCATGGAAGTCAAACAGTCATGAGGGTAGTCGAACAACCACAAGGTTCAGTTTCACCCTTGGCTATAAATACCCCTTCATTTGTACATGGAAAGGACTTTTCACCTCAGCTCCTCCCACATAGCCTTGAGAGTTTGTAATCTTTTCTTTGAGGAGTAAGTAGTGGCTCTAATGCTCCGCACGCGGGGTTAGTGATGTATGGTGTAACGATGTGTCTTGGAACTTTCGCTTAATTCAAAAGCCTGCTAACAGGCCAACATGTTTTCACACATGTATTGTAACTATTGTAAGACTAATCTTTAACACTTGTAATGCATGTTGATTTAACCTGTGTTTAACACTTGAACTAATTCACTTGTTGTAATACATATATGTTAATGAAAATGTGTTGTATATGCTATTAAAGTTGTCTCGCCCATGTAAAATACTCTCCCGAACATTAGATAGACCTTTCACATAAAACTTGCTATAACAATAGTTGTACTCGTGCGGATTAATCCACTGAGTGTTATACATGTTAAATTCCCTTGCGTGTTGAGACTGCCACATCCGTGTGCACTGTTCCGTTGAAAGTTGTGCATGTCCTGTTGTGTTGTGTGTTCCTAGCAGAGTTGGGACTTCTCCCAACCGACTTGGGACTCACTCCCACCCTCTCCCTCTACGGTGAAATAACCATTGACACAAGTGACACTTACAATCACTAGGCATGCAAACTTCACTTCTCGAAAAACAAAGCATACCACTCTCGTGTGTTGACAAGAAAGAGTTGAGGCAAATCTTTAAGATAATGGCAACTGGGCCATCATACCGGATGGGACTCCCACACGAAATAGTGTGAGGTCTAGTTGGGACTTCATACTAGGGTAATCCCTTGAATGTTAGCGAGTCGAGCACCGTCAACATTTTTGGCGCTAGAAGGAGGGCCAGATGACAAGTTGAGTCCTTACATCTGTTTTGAATCTCTGCATATCTATCATGACTAACTACATAGTTTCTCTTCCAGACTGTATGTCTTATGGAAATGACTTCATTATCTCGGAGAAGCTCTTAGATAACTTGTCACATAAAACATATGATGGTGGAGTCTACGTAGCCTTAGTTAGGCATGTGGTCAATGTTGTAGGCTCATGCGAAAGACATGGAATCTTTGAAGAATACATGACTTGCGTGTTGTTTGCCTACACGCTTCGAGGGCACCCCATGCACTGGTGTGCAACGCTGCCTGAAAAATCTATTCATTCTCTTTCTCATTTGGTCATAGAGATAGACCATGCTTTCAATCACTTTAATTGTAAAACACTCTACAAAGAAATTCTTAAATTACGAAAAGCGCCTGATAAATCCGTTGAACAATTTCACACATGCTTTTGTAATCTTGCATACTGATTTTCCGAAGATGAAATTGAATGAGAATTTCTCGATGGAAGATTTGAGTATCTTCTTTACATATCCGAAAATTCGTAATTCTTGAAATCATTCGAATCCCACTCAACATACCTCGGTGATGGAGTTGCACAATCACAGGCAGGCACAGTTGTTGTCACAAGTGACTGTCCGCCTTCACTTCATCTAACAGCTCTACCACTGCAGAGTGATGTGGGAGAACATGCATACACATATGTTGAACTGTCACATCCTGCCACCCCACCTGCTCTTAATATCTGCGTAGATTTGGCTTGCAAGCCTATTGGTTGTCACATTGATTCATTCCCTCAACCTCCGTCCACACGTTTTGTTGATCCTCCGGATTATACCGTCTTGTGCTCTTCCGTTCCGGACTCCTCACCTGTTGTGAACGAGGATCAAGTTGATGACGGAGTTGGTGCTATGCAGCCAACCTGTGCCATCATTCATGATGAGTGTGTGCGGGAATTTAAAGAAGAACCCGCGGTCAAGGATGACTCCCTTCCATCTGCGTCCCACCCACTCTTAGATGACGGAGTTGGTGCTATGCAGCCAACCTGCGCCATCATTCATGATGAGTGTGTGCGGGAATTTAAAGAAGAACCCGCGGTCAAGGATGACTCCCTTCCATTTGCGTCCCACCCACTCTATCCTGACATCCCTTGTGATTCTGCCACTGTTGATTTCCCCTATGAAAACTCATTCCCGGATGTTCCTACTTTCGATCGTTCTTAGGACACGTCGAATGTCTGTCTGTCATTACATTGCGAAGAGGACACTGCTTCCTCCGAAAATCCGTCCAATCTGTCATCTGTCATTTATGAAAACACAGAGGGTGAACATCCTTGCTTCTCATCTATCGCTCTGCACGATTCATCAAATCATGAGGATGCCGACAAACATCCTGAATTTTCTGATCTTGGTTGTCGTGATCTGTCTACTTCTTCATCCGATCACGATGTTGATTCAATCATTATTAATCTATCTAAGACACTGGTGTACGATGATCTATCTATCGACGGAGTCGAAACCCCCCAGACTGTTGAGGCACGTCAGCCTGAGCTGATGGTTATGTCAAGTCCTCGCTGTCCTGAGGTTGTTTTTGCTTCTGATCAAGAAATTTTTGAAACACGCAAGGTCCCTCATCACTCTCTGCTTTACATTCAAGATCAATCTAACACTCAGATTTCACTTCCTCCACTCGAAATACACGATCCCATCACTCATGCATTAGAGGAATCTTAACAGCAAGCACACTTGCACAATGTGAGTGGTCTACCTTTCTCGTGTTTGGTTGCATGTTACAGTCAAGAGAATGCATACACTCAACATCTGCACACAGTGTAGCACAACACCATGGCAAGTACACAAAGTGCATGTCATGTACTTTCACTCATTTTTGCTTTGTGGATGCTTGTAAGCTTGGAGTGTGTCTGCCTTCATTGTTGTATCTTTCACATCTGTTGGTTCACACAACTGTGTTGTTCGTGAACCATGCCTTCACCGACATGGGTCAACCAATGCGTCGATGGCTGCATTGGAAGTATCACTTCACGTGAGACGACCCATGCACTGTTAGCTTAGGATTAGGAATAGTATTTTCTTTTATTTGTTTTCTTGCATGCATGTTTGCTTCTTTCTTTGTGTGTTTGATTGCTTGCTTGTTTGTTTGCTTACTCAATTTGCATACGCATTTGCTTCTATTTCTTGCTTTTCTTTTTGGTTTGTTGCCTTGTTTATGTTCATAGGTTAGTTTCGCATGGACCATGTGTGACTCTTAAAACAAGTTAGGTGAAGTACATGGGGACTTGTACAACTATCAATACTTGGTTATCTGTCATCCTACCTCTTATGTAAGAACTTGTTGCCTTCAGTCCATGATACATCGATGGAAAATACGTACATAGTCTAGGAGAAGCTTGGCCCACACACGTATCGGCTGCAATCACTTGATGGGAGGGTTGACAACCTTCCTGTCAACGACCAAGATCTCAAGCATTATTTACAGTAGGCCGGGCCGCACCTTGTGCCATGTACATAGTCTGCTTGTTGCTTGTTGTTTTCATTTTGTTTGCCTTTCTTACTATCTTTGTTCTTATTTGGTTTGTTTTGCTTACTATTTTTTATTACGTTTGTTTTGTTTGCTTGATACCTTACTATGTTTGTTTCCGGAAATAAGTGCTACCAACTACTGCATTCTGGATTTTGAATAGAGTATGTAACTAAGATTTGAAGAAACTTGTGACACTGCAGCACTTGGCCATTCTTGTGTCCGTCTTCTTTGTGCTTGGTTATAACCTTTAGCCAATAAAGTCTTGATGGAAAATACAAGCTGATTGCGAGGGAAGCTTTGGTCCAACCATGAACCTGTGTCCACATTGGGAAGCCCCACGTCTGCACTCAACCTTCTGCTCTATGTGTTCAAGCTCATCCAACTAGCAGAAACTGAGAAGGGGAAAATATAAATGAGAAAATCTATGTCAGAGGTCTTACATGCTTATCTAAAGGAACAACCTTTTTTTCTCTTAATAAGTTGGGATCCCTCTTCCGCCCCAAATATAAATAAGTGCCTATGCATAGTCCTCGTGAAAAATACAAAGGTGAAAGAAGAGAAAGGTTTCCTGCGCAGAGAGGTGAAGCATGCAACTCCACTGGGGTATTGACCAGGCTCATTGGCAGTGGAGCAATGCATGTATTCCTACGTGACTCCACCGGGTTATTGTCCAGGCCTGCTGGCAGCGGAGAAACACCAAGATGAAAACTTATACTCTGAAAATCTTCAACTCGCGAGCTAAACTACCCTTCCTGAATTCGAAATATTGTGATCAAGTTGAACTTTTGATTGTGTTTGACTAAGTTGGCAAAAGGTGAACCATGTATGTCCATGAGGTAAGTGGGGAAGCCGGAGTAACCCACACAACGATTCAATACTCCCCGAAAGACCAAGGCCCTGTGCTATCAATGAACTAAAACAGAGAAGTTGGAGTTCTACCAATGTGTCACTAAGTGTTGTAGTGACTATAACCACCCTCCAAAATTTTGGCCTGCACCCAATTTTGGAGCCCCCCTTGAGAGTTTCAATTGATGACTGCACACACTCGGGTTCACTCCGTGAGCTTGTGTGAGTCTTCACACCCACCTTGCTTGATCATTTCACCCAGTTTTTTGCATGTTGATGTCAAATTCATGCTTGTGACCATGTTTTGGTCATACTCAAAGTCTTCGCTTCATGTGTACTTGTTGTGTTCGCTATGAAAACATCTGTCACACTCACACATGGAGTAACATTCACTATCGCGCAAGCGTCGTCACGGTCGACCAACGATCAATCACAAGTGTCACGCTTGTTGTTTATACGTCGGTTAGTCATGTTGAGCATGTGTGTATGAATGGTTTGAGTCGTCTCGTCGTCAAGTCATGTAAGTGTCTATTTGCAAGATCACTTACGCATATTTTGCTCGTTCACACTGCTAGGGTCCTATAATAATAGGATTCATAATTTTTAATTGGCTATGGTTAGTCTTGTAATATTGTACATACTTTTTCTTTCTGCAAAATGTTTTCCATATTAAAAATTAAAAAATGTAAAGAGGGTATGTCCTAAAAGAAATATCAAAGGACAAAAAGAATAAGAAAAGATCAAAAAAGTGAAAATATATGAACCCCAAACAAAAATAGATCATGAAAGTGTGCAAGTCTAAGTATCACTACCTTTTACTTCACTGTGCAAAATAATGGTTGTGTGTAGCTTGTCATAAATGCCACAACCCATGATAGTCAAAAAGTTTAATTTTGACTAGCTCATGTTTTAAATTTCATGTTTATAGTTAGAGAATAAAGATCTAGCCAAACTGTTTAATCTTAGCAGATTAGTAGTTAGGTAGAGAAATAAAATGTGCTCATAAGCTTAATTTGAGCCATTGGAAGACATAAGGTTAGAATTGGATAGTTTGTTTCACAAAAGAAAAAGGAAAGAAAGGGCCTGCTAGCTTAAATGCACCCAATAAAGTGAAGAGAAAATGTTAGGTTAAGTAAAGGGTAGGTAGAAGAAAAGTTGCAAAAGTACAAAGTTGATTGAAGCATAAGCACATTTGTCATGCTTAATCCAATCGTTCAGTGTGCAGGAGCAATTATGAAAGTGAAAGGATGTTCACAAGCTGATTTAATTAACTTCCCCTCATTTCATTTCATCCCCCACTACATACTTACTAATTTCCCCATTATCCCATCATTTCTTGTTAAAATACCCTTTTTCCCTTCATTTTCACCCTTGCCCCTTGGTTTCACACTTTTTCATAGCAAATTACCTTCCAAAAGTCATTTCCCAATCGAAAACACCTTTTCCTTAGTGTGAAACCCATTCTCCTTTGAAAAAATCATTTTCCCCTTATTAATTTCCCTATTTCACCTAAAAAAACCCATAAAACCCCTTTACCTTAAGTTTTATTCCCCCCCTCCGCATTATTTAATTAACTCCCCTAAATTCACATTCTCCCCGACATAAACCCATTTAACCCACCAACCTTGGTGCGATTAACAAAACCCATCGCATTTAACCCTGGTCCCACTCTATAAACTTGTTCATTATATGTTTAATCCCTGGTTTATTCATTAAATAATTACAATTACTTGTAATTAACCCCGGGCCTCGCAAATCTCCGCCCGAGTTCCCTTTGTGCATCTCCACCATGCGACAGCCATTAGATCTTGCACCCCTAGATCTGATGGTGCGCATCCATATCGCGTTGATTCCCTTGCCTAACTTTACTTGCCCGAGAGCACGCGAGATTCACAGTGTTGCTCGAGCCCCTTTCGGTTATGTGGTAGCACCAGGCGAACTCGCGTGCTCTCGGGGGAATATTGCCCGGCTGCCAAAAGCAGTGTGATGGCCCCTGAAACCACCTCCTCGCAAAAAGCTAAAACCACCCAATGTTCATTATGAAATTTGATGCCAAATTCTAACCATTGCCAGTTAAAAAGCCGAAGACGCTCATTTTCACCCTTTTCGCTCATTCGCTTTGTGAAAGCTTCCTAAGCCTTCTTGCGCCACCCTGAGCCTCTGCAACTGAATTTGACCGTTGATTACCTCCCGAACACGCTCCGGACGTCCAATTCAACCATCCAGTGCACAACTGAAGCCATAGTACCCTCTGCAGCTACCATTGAAACCAGTTTGTAGCCTATACCACCATTTCCATGTATTTGACAAGAAAACAGAATAACCCTCTCAAATTTAAAAACGTACAGTGAATTCAAATGTTAAATTGATTGAATTTAATTAATTTTCCCTAAATTGAGAGTATTTCCCCCTGAATACCCAAACCCCTCTTTGCCAACCTGCAAACTACCTTTTCACTCCACCAGAGTTGTCAAAGCTTCACTTCCACAAGCTGTATAAGCCTAATTCCCAAATTTTATCCTAAATATGGCTGCCTAGACCTCTCTAGATGTCAAACCTGTGTTAACCCCTCACTTGGACATTGACCATTTGGCCCTAGCAGATAGGGATTTCCAAATAAAAGACAGTGCAACTCCAGCCCACCTTCTGAAGCTCCACTATTGGAGTAAGGACATATTTTTGAACCATTTAGATGACATCAACCTTTGGGAATCCAATTTACCCAAATACACATTCCCTGAAGTTCACCCATTCCCTGATATTGTACATTTTTGTCATGCCTGCTATATCCCTAGCCAAAGGGCTATTGTTGTCCCAAATCAACAGTTGTTGTTCACCATTACATCTGAGTCAATCAACCAAATGCTACAAATCCAATCTAGCCCTAATCAGACCCCATTATTAATTGGAAACCTATAGGACTTATACATAACATTAGACCAGGTGAAAATCAAGCAAATTTTCCATAATTTTATCATTGAAGACCGCCATACTCCTACAAATACCCCACCCTATGCTGCAACCATTTTCTTAGAAATTGGCAGACACATAATCACCATGCTCTCATGCATCCTAGGATACACATCAAATGAGCATGTGGATGAGTTCATCCTGGCCTTCTTATCCATTTTCACTCTAGGCAAGCCTCTTGCTATCATGTATGATTATGCTTAGTTCATTGCAGGCAGAATGCATGAACAATTCACCAGACTGCCCATTGAAAGAGTTTTCAAATACTCTTTAGTGTTGTTTTATATGTTTTTGTATTACCAGACTGATAAGTTCCTTGTGAGCATCCAGAAGTTGGACACTAGGGGAAAGGAGAGATCAGTGGTCTACTAGACACCCTTGGTCCAGAATTTTTCCACAACATTCACCTACAAAGACTTCATAGACTCCTTTGTGTACCCAGTCATGAACATGCTGACTTCTAATACTCGGCCTAGAATCAGCCAAGACATCAAGAGAGTGCTGCAATTGGCAAAGAACAACAAGGTGGGAGATTGGTACCTCTACCAGAACCACACAGAGATAAGAGTTCATGGCTGCTAGTTAGCCCCTTATAAATTGCCAAAATACATCCTTATGAGGATATTTGCCCTTGAATATTTCAGACAAATGATCAATTCTGATGAGGTCCACTTCCTATCTGCTAGGAAGAAAACCCAGTTGAAAGTGAAAAAACCAATTGGGCCCATTCATTTGCAACAATAGAGAGGCTGGACCAGAGGCGGACATGTTACTACAACAAATGAAATTTAAAAACAACTTCCTATGGTAGTATGACCCTCATGGGGTCATAAAAAAGTTGAGACTTAAAGTCAAGTTGGGACCATACATCCACCACCCAAGACTAGACATTGAGTTTGCCATCCAATCGGAGTGGGTGGACAACACATTGATTCATATGGACAACACTGTTGTGGATGTAAAGAACACATTGATTGATCTTAAAAAACAATTTGACCAGAGCTCTTTCCTGCAAGTTCTAGAATTAAGTGAACCAATGAATGTTCATTCTGTGTTACAAACCCCAGTTAATGAGGAGAAGAATCCAAAGAGAAATAGGGAAGAGGCATCAAGCTCTTCCATGGAGACTACTGATGAGCTATTTGAGCTAAGAAAGAGGCCCAAATTGAATCATGTGTCTGAACAGGAGGAAAACATTGCTTCAGAGGAAATAACTGACACTGAGACAATGGGGCAGAGAAGTAAAGAAACAATTGCATCAGGTGAAACACAACAGCCATCAACCTCCAACACACAGATGATAGAGAGACAACAGAGTGTGGAGGTTTCTTCCTTTGTCAGGCCAGCTGACAGGGAAAAGGATATCAAAGACAGATTCAAAGAAATAAAGATGAGGAATGAAAAGTTGAAGGCAGAGACATATGCCCAATACCTCAAGCTTACACCACCAAACCAGACCAAATTGATGTCAGCCTTTGACATCAAAGCAGGCAAGATGCAAGTGTCATTTTTGCAGCCTACTGTTCAATAACCAAAAACCTTTGCTGACTATAAAAAGACAAATGTTGAGGTGTTGGCCAGGGATATTCATCCCATTGATCAGATAGAGTTCCACAAGAAGGTTGGAGAAATGATTTACTCCACCCTTACAGGAAAGGCCATGGCTGCCCACAAGCTACAGGATTCATTTGATAATGTGACAACCCAACACAAACTGGAAAAGGCCTCGTCATAGGCCAAAGACAACAGAACAAAGTCCTTGGAGGACTTGGTCATTGAACTTGGCCATGATCCAAGTGAAATTAAGGTTACTAAATAACTGATTAAGAAGAAGAATGAGGACATAGCAGTGCTCAAAAAACAACTCAAGCTGCCTCATTCACAACACCCGTAGAAAAAGGAGGTCCTGGAAAGTTAGAGCAATCCTAAAGAGATGATGGACCTAGTGCTGCAATTGAATGACCAGTTGAAGGAGATGGAGAAAGAACTAGATAACTTGATGTGGCTCAAAAAAGTTAGTCTTGATGATGCTCCTGCAACTGTCATTACAACAGTTACCATTGCTGTACCTTCTACTTTGGCAGTGTCCTTAGCTCCCACTGCTCCAATAGCCACTACACTACTGACATCTACACTAATTACATCAGCAAGAGGATCGACAACATCAACCTCTACAGGTGATGAAGCAAACAGGCTGGTCAAAGCAATGGAAGAAATGTCCATTTAGACCACTGAGATGAACAAACTTAAGGAGAAAGTCATCAGCCCGGAAACAGATTACAAATTGGCCCAAATCATGCACAAAGAAGAACATCAGAAGGCCACAAGGATGACTGAAAGAATCAAAAGCCTAGAGAAAGAATTGACACTGAATGAACCTCTAGGTCAGGCTAAGGAACAACTGTGGGCCAATATCATTAACTCTGCCAATGATATTTGGCCATCCATCTAGGTTATTTTTGAACAAATTGATTTGATAAAGCAGGCTACAGAAGCCATTTAGAGGGTTAAAGAAGAACTTGAAGATATGCCAGAGGAAGCTGCAAGAATCATCCACTTCCTCAATTCCAAGAACAAGTATAAGCTGCAAGAACTAGAGATACCTGACATGACAGGTACAATTTTGGAAGTTAAAAGAGTCCTCACTAAGAGGAATTTGATGTTGAACTCGGAGGATAAGTGTCAAACCATGCAACTGGCCGTTGACAGGTTCATGGTTAAGTTCGAACTTTTGAGGCAAAAGGGATTGCCAAATCCCTTAGTTATAAATGATAAGCTAATGACACAGGAAGATTACAATAAGAAGATCAGGGAAGTGGCCAAAGATCAGGTAAACACTTCATCCATGAGGGGCATACCAACAGGCAAAGTATTATACCAAACTTTTGAAAACTTGTTTTACCTCCAGCATAAGGTAAAACATCTTTTTGTCAATAGACCTACTTTTTCCAAATACATAGAGGCAGATGAAATTTACAGAAAGATGCTCAATATCCAATTACCAGATGTTGAGACATGGGAAAAACTCAATGATTTACTGTAGGAAATACACAATAAAAATATAAATGTACAGTAAAAAGTAAAAGAGCACAGTAAAAGGATATTGACATGTCAGCAAGGTCAAAGAGTATCAGATGAAAGTGTATCAGATGAAAGGTCATAAGTAAATATGACATCCAGAGTGAAGACCAAACAACCAAGCAACTTAAAGGGAAAAAGATCAAAAGCTAAAATACAACAAAACCTAAATAACAGGGACAACAAACAACAGTTCAATAGTCGTCTCTATCTCTTTTTTTTTTTTTTCCTGATTAAAGACTATTCTATTAAGTAAAGAAAGATAAAAATATTTACAAAGAGGTTGCAACCTCTGAGGGGGCTAAAGCCAGCCCTCTGTCTGAGAAATTCCGGCTCTCGTCATTTGACTGATTGTTTACATAAACGAGAGCCTCAGATTCCTTATCCCAATACATCATCACCCAAAAAGCACACACAAGAGGACAATAGAGCATTACATTGGCAAAAGGCTGACGAGGACATCCACGGCAACACAAAACCGCGTTACAAAACCACCAAGCTATCGGACCGCCTTCGACCCACAAGCGGTTTCCGTAAGGGCAAGCCCGATAAAACCTCCTGTTGACGCGTGGCTTTCGCCTGACGTCATCAAGTCCAGCTTTTCAGGGCGTAAAGTTCCGCCAAAAAAGGTCTTCCGAAATCCTCCTGCGCCGTGCGATCTGCTCCATCAATCCTCGCCGTTGATTGAATCCGCCCGAGATGGTAACTCTACATCGTTGCTGTTGGCCTTGCCCGGAGAACTGACCCACTCTATCATTACGTTGTCTTCGACGTCCGTGATGCTACGCCCAAGAGGCATCACCAGATACAGTACCGTGCCGGAGAACTTCGCTGGTCCACAAAAAATAACCTCCTCGCATGAGGAAGTTTGTTGAAGACCTTCATCCACCTCGTGCCCGTCATCTTGCTGCATCTCTGGAGGATTGGGAGGAACCTCTACCCTGCCTCCTTGGGTGTCCTTGGAATTCTGGGAGAGATTTCGATCAATTGAATGTTCGGCAGAGCTAGGAGGGTCATCTTCTTCCTCTGAGAAGATGACCGTGATAGTGGTCGAATAGTCGTCTCTATCTTC
Organism: Pinus tabuliformis; assembly: GCA_031772625.1. Taxonomy (NCBI): domain Eukaryota; kingdom Viridiplantae; phylum Streptophyta; class Pinopsida; order Pinales; family Pinaceae; genus Pinus; species Pinus tabuliformis. The sequence goes on from CM062813.1 coordinate 299,147,441, forward strand.
TTGCATGAAGATATTTCCTTTTCCTAGATTAGTTCTCAATGCAATTCGAGATATTTTGTAAATTCATTTCATATAAATAATTCATAAGTCGAAGTATTGAGGTGGATTACTATACATTTGTAGAGTTATTTTGATCTTAAACCTAAGGGTGATTGTACCAATTTTCAAGTCAACAGACTGGAGCAAGTAATAAAAAGATTGCACTACAGGATTCATGAGATGAGCTATTGCAGTGAAGTATCTTCTTTGTCTGATTTTGTTACTTTCATATGTGTTTCATAAACTTAAATGTTATTCAAATTTGAATGAATTAACTGGAAATATAACTTAGAATTTGTTTAAGTACACTCTGTTTTGCACAGTTAGTCATTTATATGTTTTCCTCTAATATCCGGATTTGAGAACCCTTAATTGCTCTCCATCTTGGTTGACCTCTTTCATTCTCTTCATAATCCGGCCTAAGGAACCCTTAATTGCTCCCTGGATCCGATTAGAAACCATTTCACCATCCTGCCTTTGAGATTTTTATTAACTCACCTATCTTGCCCTGTAGACACTGTTTTTAAAGCTTGATCCAATCCAGTTTGTCTAACATTTGACCCCATAGCCCAATGGTAAAAGACAATCCTTTTTCATCTAAGTAAGTGATCCCACCACCCAAATTCAAATAAAAAACCCCAGCACAATCATAACTAGCCTAAAATCAATTAACTATAACAAAGTTAAATCATAAAGATAGAGTCCTCTCTGAGGTCAGGGAGGCTAGATCCTAATCTCCAAAGTTGGTTTGTGGTTACCTCTATCATTTCTTTTCGTGAACAACATATAAGAAATTTTGGAGCGATAACACACACACTTAGTCACTTTGTTGAAGTTTTGATGACTGTATTCCCCTCTGACAGTCATACCATCACCCTGCCATCAACTCGATCGACTACCACCCAGAACAACGCAGAAGAACCAAGCAAGACATTTCAAGTTGCGTTGTTCGCAAGAAATTCAATCAACCTTCATGCTGGTCAACTAGAGAGTTTGACCTGATAGCCACCCCGGGACTAACTCCCCTCAAAAATTGCGTAGAGGCTGCAGACCTTGCTCACTCCGCTGACTGAGAAAATTGCACAGATAGGCCGGATAGGCACCCAGTGCCCGTCCCTGCCTCCCTTAGAAAATTGCGCAGTTTTTCCAGCCAACCCTCCCAACAGTCGATTGGCTGCTCACCCAGAAAATTGAGCAGTTTTTATGAGCAAGTCCTTTGTTTCCCAACAATCCGCTCAGCTCAGAAACTGCGTAGAGGTGACTAGCAGGCTAGCCTCTCAGCATCTGCGCAGTTTTCCCTGCCAACAGATCCCATCAGCCGCCTGATAGTTCTCTCCAAGAATTGCGCAGTTTTTGCTGCCAAGCTCCAACATATGACTGCCAGTTCCCTCCAGGAATTGTGCAGTTTTTGCTGCCAAGCTCTTAGGAGCTGACTGTCAGATCCCCTCAGGAATTGCGTAGTTTTTGCTTCCAGTGACCTAGCAACTGATTGCCATTTCCCCTCAGGAAGTGCGCAATTTTTGCTGCCAAGCTCCCATTGCGTGCTCGTTTCGGAAATTGCACAAATTTTGGCTGCCTAGCCTTCCCACAGCCCGGAATGTTCCTCTCAAAAACTGCGCATTTTTGTCCTCTAGGTGAGCTAGACCTCGCGGACAGTCACTGCCAATCTAGATTGCCCATCTTCATTACCTAGTGACTATTGCGTAGTTTTCATTTGTAGTGCCCGGAGCCTCCATCCTGACTCGCAACCTTGTCACCTCTCCCGGTCATCTGCATCTGAAATGATCATACATCATGGTAGACTAGGAGGTTAATGGATTTGATGTCGTCTCATCATGAGTGACTATAGACACAGGTACACAAACAAACATGGCGTGACAACGAACTGGATGAACGAAGGGAGCACATGCAGAAGGACAGTTTCACCAATGGACGAACAAATGATGCATGCAAAGAGATGTGATCGCGAATGGATGATCATGCAAATATGTGTTCGCGGATGGATGGACGAGCAAACATGCAAGATGTGTTCATGAACGGACGAACATGCACCTTTCGTGAACAGACGAACCTGTCAAGCTTATCAACATACAAGAAAGGAGCAATGTGTGAATGCAACATGAAACGAACCAATGAACATCGAAGACTCCGCACAGTTTTCCATGTGGAGGTGAAGCTGTGACACACCATGAGGACATCCATCACCCAACAGCACTACAGCTCGAAATGCACACCAACAGTAGCACGAATGTACCCGCACTGTCATGTCGAGTCATGTCGTCCACATCTCTACTGTGGGCCATACTTTCAATCAATGTAATGTAATGTGGAAGTCCAAGAGACCCACTTGTTGTATGAAGAGTCATGTAACATCGAAAAGTCATGGAAGTCAAATAGTCATGAGGGTAGTCAAACAGCCACAAGGGTGAGTTTCACCCTTGCTATAAATACCCCCTCATTTGTACATGGAAAGGAATTTTCACCTCAGCTCCTCCCACATAACCTTGAGAGTCTATAATCTTTTCTTTGAGGAGTAAGTAGTGGCTCCAACACTCTGCACACGGGGTTAGTGATGTATGGTATAACGACGTGTCTTATAACTTTCGCTTAATTCAGAAGCCTGCTAACAGGCCAGCACATTTTCACACATGTACTATAACTGTTGTAAGACTAATCTTTAACACTTCTAATGCATGTTTCTTTAACCTGTGTTTAACACTTGAACTAATTCACTTGTTATAATACATATATGTTAATGAAAATGTGTTGTATATGTTGTAAACGCTCTCTCCCGTCTAGACTACTCTCTCGGACATTAGACAAACCTTTCACATAAAACTTTCTATAACAACTGTTGTACTTGCGTGGACTAATCCGTTGAGTGTTATACATGTTATCTTCCTTTGCGTGTTGTGACTGCCGCATCCGTGTGGACTGTTCCATCGGAAGTTGTGCATGTGTTGTTGTGTTGTGTGTTCCTAGCAGAGTTGGGACTTCTCCCAACCAACTTGGGACTCACTCCCACCCTCTCCCTCTACGGTGAAAGAACCATTGACACAAGTGACACATATAATCCCCAGGCATGCAAACCTCACTTCTCGAAAGACAAAGAAGACCACTCTCCTGTGCTGACAAGCAAGATTTGAGGCAAATCTTTAAGATAATGGAAATCGGGCCATCATATCGGATGGGACTCCCATAAAAACGGTGTGAGGTCTAGTTGGGACTTCATACCGGGGTGATCCCCTGAATGTTTGTGGGTCGAGCACCGTCAACACACTGCTTGCACAATTTCCTCAAGTTCTATGACATGCTCAAAACCCTTGTCTGGTGGTCTACTTGGAGGAATGTCAGCAATTTTTTTTTGGTGTTTACGAAGCAATACCTAAATAACATTTGAGTGTTGTAGTGGCTTCTCTAGATGCGTGTTGTCCATAATAAGGCACTCTACTATCCACTCAATATTGCTCGCCTCGGTATTTCCTCCATGTGGTTAGATGATACTAGATTCAACATGTATTGATGCATGGCCCTCAAAACCACCCTTTCGCCATCTACTGGGTCTTTGAACTCCATTTCCATGTTCTGATGGTCATTGGTGTACTTCCCAATGTAGTACAACCACTGAAAACCCAACACTACATTAGTGGTTGGTACATCCACCATAAAGAAGTCCTCTGTCACTATATAGCTCTCCATGATTAGCTGTATTTTGGGGATGTGTCTATTACAATCCATCTGATGGTTTTCGGGTATGACAACTGTAAAACCATCAAATTCCTTAGTAGGAATCTCTCTCCGTTCCACCATGTCCACATCTATGAAATTGTGGGAAGCCCCACTATCAATCAATAATGTCACCTTGTGCTTGGCTAGAACCCCCCTAACTTTGAAAGTGTGATATATAGGGAATCCTAACATAGAGGCAATAGTAGGAGCTTTTCCCTTTGCATGGGAGCACTCGCCTCCAACTGTCTTGTGCATCTATCCTTGTATTGATCCCTGTTCTTGCCCATGTACTGGCTCCTCATCCCCATCATCATTGTCACTCTCCGAGTACACCTCAATATAGTGAGCCTTTCCCACCTTGTCCTTACCAGCACACTTGTGCCCTGGTGCCCATGGTTCCTGACAGTTGAAAGAAAGTTTCTTCTTTCTAAGCTCCTTCTAGGTCTCCTGATCCATCTTCAATTTCCCTGTCCACACCTTCTGAAAGGGCTCGAGTTCTTTACCTTTCTAAGGGAAATAAGGTTTAGGAGTGAATTTATTTTTAGAGGCGACATCCTGCAAGTCCTTGGTCTTGTTGATTGTCGCACGAAGAGTGGTGGGTTCAAAGCCTTTGACCCATCCACGTAAAGGTTTTGTTAACCTCTCTATAAATAGCATCACCAATCTGGTCTCTGAAATATCTGTGACCATGATTGCTAGCATCTGGAACTTTGAAATATAAGCCTTTAGACTACCTGTCTGCTTGAGATGTGCCAACTCTAAAAAATGAAGCTCCAGATCCTTCTTGTCAAACTTCTCAATGAATCTTAGTGTCTGAGATGATGCTACTGTGACCCATAGCCATCAACCCATGGTACCACCACTCATGGGCCTCATCATCCAAGTGTAATTTCGCTAGTTTAATAACCTCCTCCTCTGTCATACGATACAACTGGAAATATATCCAAATTTTAAACCCATGATTGAGCTGAGCACTTAGATGATCCATCAAACTGGGGGATGGTCACCCTCCCCAAAGATTTTTGTATCTCCTGGTTCTGCCTCAAAACCCTCTGAAATGGTCTAGGTCTGCTTTTCAACTGAAGGTGGAAAATGTCAATGAAGCTCATGGCAAATTGGAACTCCCATCCCAATGCTCTATACTCCTCTATATAATCTGCATAGGGAATCCTTAGACTAGTCTTCTCTATTTGGTTGTCTGTTGTTTCATGCAAAAATTGAGGCATATTAGGTCCGGGTGTTTTACTAATTGAGTGTGAATGGCTCTGTGTAGCAATATGCGACTAGCTTCCCTTTGTACTATTGAGCCCTTCTCCATTCATAAGTTCCTTTTCGGTGGAAGTCCCTCTATTTGACATCCCTTTCATCAAGTCTACCATCTCCTTTTGGCCTTTAGCCAAATCATTTATTTCCCTGAGCAAATTGTTAAAGACTTGCTCCTCCTTATCACCGATATTTGGCTCTTCTATCTCAAGTGTCTCTTCAACTTCATTTCCTTTTTTTCTCTTTTTTCTTCACTTTCACTATCTGGTATATCTTCTTCTGTAAGTGGAGTGGGTTCTATGTAGGTTCGCCTCCTTCTATAAGTTATACTTGTAAAAGAACTTTCCTTTGTCATGTAATCACTATCAAGTTGCCCTCAAACTACACAGATGTCCAAGAACATGCTCTAATACCATTGTAAAATTCCCTTTCTGAAACCACTTAAGATTTTTCAGCAAATTTCTAAGTTTATGTTAAAAATTTCAGTCATGATTTTCGTCAAATAGTTTCACTGTGCACTGTTTGAGGTGCTTTTTCATAGTTTCAACTTTAGTAATTAAACACAGTGAACCATGTACATCACAATAAGTTCCCAATTGTTTTAAATGACATACTTAATGCCTCAACATGTACACACAGGTCTCAAAACAATTCTTTGCCTCTTATTTCAAACCCAGAAAATTAAATAATACTGATATTTGGAAATTTTGCTCATAGACTAGTCTTCTCATTTAAAAATTTGAATTCACAAGGAACAAATATGAGAGATGGAACCTGCCATTAGATAGTAGTCTCAAATATGATTAGAAACATCAAACCCCCTCTCGCGTCATGAATCCCACGAATCAGACACGATTCGCTGGGACATGTGTCCTATGAGCGTCCCTGATATGTCATGGATCATGGGATTTGACGAACACGCGAATCCCAAGAACGTGCCCAGCGTGTCCCGATTTCGAGACACGTGTCCCCTAAAAATGTGTGCCACATAACCAATAAAGCTTGATTTGGGCTCATCTGGCACTCATTCTTGAGTTTGTCTTTTGTTGTGAGTGTGTGAGAGCTTATAGCAAAGGGTTTGAGAGCATTTTTGAGGTGATTCAAGCAACACGTAATTGCATTTTGCTTCAATTTTTTTTTGCATTTTTTCTACAACAGTTTGCATGTGCATTTTTTTTTACAAGTTTGTGCATTTTTTCTTTATTTTTTTATATCATTCATGGATCAATCAAGGGCAGTAGGGAAGGGGCAAAGGAAGGGGAATAATGTACCCATTGGTGATGCCCCTCTTGTTCTAATTTCATCAGGGTTTACAAGTGTTACCTCTATTGGAAGTGGGGTTGCAACAACAACTTCAAATGTTGAGGGCATAATGCATTTAGAAAGATAACAGGCTCAAGAAAACAAATATCCCTTGTGGAAGTATGTCACAAGAGATCAAGGGCCAGCCAACAAGTTGAAGGGAGGAGGCAATGTTGCTTGTAAATGCAATTATTGCAACAATCATTTCAAGAGCACTTATTACTACGTGAAAACTCATTTTTTGGCCTTACCAAGTTTTGGAATTGCAACATGTACACAAGTATCTTTAGCTAAGAGGAAATAAATGGAAAAAGAGGCCAATGTTGGTGTGCAAGGGTGGATGTATCATCTAAAAAAACAAGAATGATGATCCCCTTCCATTCTTGAGGAAAAGCAACAACAAAATTTCATTTGAGAGTTTTAATGGGGGTGTGGGTCAAGCAACAAAAAGAAAGGCAGTGACACTTGGTCCAATTGGAAATATTTTTCAGAAAGAGAGACGGGAAGAGCTTGATAACACCATTGATTTTTTATTTATTTATTATTATTATTATCAGAACTTGATATCCTTTAATGTTGCACACTCACCTTTATTCCTTGAGATGTATCGAGCTCTAACTCAAGGGATGTGCCTCCTAGGTCAGAGAAGCTTAGAACCACATTCTTGACTAAGGCAAAGAAAGAGGTGGACAAAATGCTTGAACCTATTAAATCAACATGGCCAACATCTAGGGTTAGTATTGTTTCTGATGGATGGACAGATCCAACACGCCACCCACTCATCAACTTCATCGTGTCTTCCTTGAATGGACCAATTTTCTTGAAATCAATGGATTCACTTGGATAATACAAGGATGCAAAATATATTGATAAGTTGTTCATTCAATTTATTGAGGATGTAGGAGTGGATTCTTGTGTGCAAATCAATATAGACAATGAACTTGTTTGCAAGGCTGCTGGCATGATCGTGGAAGATAAATATCCAAAAGTATTTTGGACACCTTGCATTTTCCATTCCTTGAATTTAGCACTTAATTCTATTGCTTCTGATGTGCCTTGGCTTAGAAGTATTATTGAGGATGCATGACATATCCACAACTTTGTACAAAATCATACAAATGCCCTCACAATCTATAAGGAGTACACCCATCTATCAATGTTGAAGATTGTAGTTACATGATTTGCCTCTTCATTCATCATGTTGAAGAGGTTGAGGGAGGTCAAGACTGCTCTTGGGGCCATGGTTATTTCAGAGTTTTGGTCTTTTTGGAGAAAGAAAGATCAAGCAACCTTAAAAAGAGTCAAGGACACAATGTTAAATGATGCTTGGTGGGACAGGGTAGATCTTTCTATTAAGATCATGGACCCTATCATTACTTTGCTATGATTTACAGATACAAACCAACCCATCCTAAGAGAGGTTTATGAGGGATGGGATTCCATGATTGAGTTCGTGAGGACCATTATTTTATAGAGTGAGTGCCCTAAGTATGAGACATCACCAAAGCCCTTTTTCACCGCCATACATGATATTCTTGTCACCAGATGGGACACTAATTGCACACCTTTGCATTGTTTGGCTCACTCATTGAACCCAAAATACTACATCCATGAGTGGATGAATGGTGGACCTTCCCGCAAATTCCCTCCTCACATGGATGGTGAACTTTCACAGGGGAGTAAGTATGCATTGAGGAGGATATTTCAGGATAGAGCATCCCTTGATAAGGCGGAGGATGCCTTTGTAGAGTTTTCCACTGGCACTGGGCGATTTGCAGACTATGATGTGATTAAAGATAGGAGGGCTAAGAAGCTATATTCTTGGTGGGCAACTCACGAGGCAACAAGCCATCCTCTACAACAGTTAGCCATGAGACTCTTCTCTCAGGTGACTTCATCCTCTTGTTGCAAGAGGAATTGGAGCACATATGGGAACTTTGTATAGTGTCAAGAAGAGCATGCTTGAGCATTCCAGGGCAGAGACAATGGCGTATGTGCACACCAAACCTTTGTCTTATTTATAGGCAGAGGGATGAGTGGTTGAAGGGAAAGACAAAGATGTGGGATGTCTTTCCTGATGATATGGGTTTGGATAGTAGTGTTGAGTTGGCATTGGCCAACTTGGATCCTAATGAACCAATGCTGGAGCTTGTCATTTTCGATGATGGCGATACTCTTGAGGGGTCATCTTCCACACTAGAAAATGCAAAGATTACATTGGAAATAGAGGAGGATGCAACAGAGGAAAGCAGAGGTGACCATGACAGTGATACAAATTTTGATGATGATATTGATGATTGATGAGATATCTACTACCTTGTAGTTGTTTCGTATTTTCTATTTCTATTTGCCATTGGCATTGCTACTACCAATGTAACACATTTTGATTTTGATGACTTAATGAGAAAACTGCAGTTTCTTGTCTTTCTCCTATTGGATCATTGATGAATCTGTCACAATTATATTTGTATGCATAATGTTACTTTGTAAAACTTATAAATTTTAAATTTACAATATAGAATCTAGATCTATGTCGTAATTTGTATCATGAATGAGAATTTATATAAGAAATATCAATTTAGTAATATATATATATATATATATATATATATATATTATAAAAATAATATGTAACGTGTCCTATGTGTCGTGTTTCAAGGGGTCAATTATAAAAATAATATGTAACGTGTCCTATGTGTCGTGTTTCGAGGGGTCAATGTGCCCATGTCATACACTCGAATTTTCGTGTCTTGCATGTCTTGTGTCTGGTGACTTAGATACACTCCAGGCATGTCCAATGAGCAAAATAAAGAAACAACACTTACATATATTTATATATCAATCATATAATAAGCAACACAATATCCTTTTGCTCCAAATCCCCCAAACGTAGATGATAAGAGTCTTTGTCACGTCCAACAAGTTTAAGATGGTTCTCTCCAAGCCCAAACGATTTCCCACAATACGCAAAGGTTTTTTTAGCTGACACTCACGCACAAGAAGTAATAGGAATGGTTGACACGTCCAATAAACAACAACACGACCCCATTATGAGTGAGGTTATGCTCCAAAAATGTATATACTCAATTCAACAACCAATACGCAACTCAAAAAATGTGGAAGACTTTGTCCAATAATGGAGTATGGAATCAACCTTTGATTGGAGGGTCAAGCTGCTCTTCCACAATGAAAATTGAGCGACTAGCCCTTACAACTAGACATCAATGAGAACAAACCCTTAAGACACAAAATCAGCCCCTATTTTGGTTGTGTAAATCGTCCCACCCACCAACTATGAATGAACCTTGGCTTGGACGTAGTGAAACTTGTGTTTCTAGGATCCCTAAATTTTTCCTTGTTCCCTCCTAAAAAAATTCAACCGTTGTATTGGAAGATTCGGCTGAAAAAAATAGGAAAGGAACTCGTCCTTCTCTAGTAGTGATAATAACTTCAAATTTGGGTTGAGCCTTCAACCTGAAAAATACTAGATGAAGAACAATAAGTCAGAGATTCAACTGATAACAACTCTTCTACCTCAAATCTCTTGTCAACCTTTTTCTCCCTTGAATCCCAACGATGAAATCTGAGTGATTTCACTCTTTAAACTAGTTAAATGTCTAGTTTCAACACTGAAACCAACTATGGCGGCTAGGGTTTCCAAACTCTAAGCTTCTTCTCCAAACTCTCTCCAAGAGCCCTTTTCTCAAATTCACAAATGCAAGAACGAGGAGAGTCTCCTAATTTTTCCTCTGTTATAAACTTATGGCAACTTTTGCCGCCATTTTACCCTTTTAACTTTTATAAAATCACTTTGTAATATTTTCACTTTATAAAGTTAATGTGACTTTTCACTTGCCTTAGAAATGTCCCCTTTTCACTTAGATTTTTATAATGTTTCCTTAGGAAAAATAAGCCCCCTTGTTAAAATTTTCCCTGCTTTACCCTACGGGAACCACAGTAGGCTAGCAGAGTTCGCCATAAGCTTCCTAAGTGGTCGGGGACATTACAACATGTCCTCCTCTCATCAAGCTCTACAATATAACACTGAGTTGACCTTTTGACTTTCAGGTCCACTTCGCATTGGAAAATGTGCATTGCCTTGGGATGTGTGAAATGTTGGTAGTTGTGAGACTATGATGTCTGAGAAATATCTGAGGGATGTTATGCCAAAGATAATGCCACCTACAAACTCAATAGATTCTTAACCATGTGGAAAGACATAGTTGCGCCCAACATGGGCTAGACTGACCCCTATACTGGTGATCACCCCTACAAAAGCAAGGCTCCTCTAAAGCCATGAATCAATGATCCGACCAATATGGTCTCAAAAGGTAATACAAGGCCTCACATGCTTGTTACAGTTCTTTAGCTTGTGGCGTTGGGCTTTCAATGGTGTGAAAAATGTTGCAATCGATATATAGGCACCCCTACTAGTATAAGGGGTAATAGGGTCTACAACTAAATAAGATCTAGAGGCTTAATTCTAAAGTGGCTAATTGGCTATTTCAACTTAGGGTAATTTGGAAATCACCTTTGGAGCCTAAGAAGGCCAATTTTACTTTCTCCCTGGTGCATGGTAGCCTTGTTGTTAGTTGATGGCTCTATCAAGGCTTGTCTCTTCCATCCTATGCTTTTCATGAATGAGTTAAGCCTCTCATGTAAATTTGTTAATTTTTCAACAAGGCGAAGGTGCCCCAATAGTGGGTTGATTACCACTGTAGATGCTTCATCCATTCTTAGTTGACTTGGAAAGTCACCCTATTGAGTGACAAGCAACATTGATTAAACTGTCTTCAATTCAACCTCACATATTTTGAGTGGAAATCCTCTTTCATTTGTGGAAGATTTACAACACAATCCAATTCAATGGTGCTAAAAAGGACCAAACATTTTTGTGTTCAAACAAAATTTGTGTGATGGTTAATCCTATTACGCAGATTCAAGCCCAACTATAAAAATGTAATTTGCATTCAAAGTACTTACAATAACTTTTGAAATATGGAAGAGAAGCTCCCTATATGATGAGTCAAGTTCAACCAAAGCATTTCTAGTTTGTCTTGCATGCCTTCCCAGATGACACATTAAGGATCAAGTCATCATTGATCTAATCGTAGAGCTAGAAGGCATGTTTGAGAGCAGTGCAAGTGAAGGCAGAGTTTTCCACGTGGTTGACATGACAATTGACCACATCCTCCCATGGACAACAAATTCACATGCATCCCCTTAGCTACTTCTAATGTGGCCGAACATTCGGTGGTTGGCAAACCTCTCCTAGTGACAAGTTGTCTGTCTAGGACCAAAGATATTGATCCCCTGGATTCCTCAACAATGGCAACCCGATTTGCCTTTAACTTTATGTTTTTTTAACCTCCAAATGTGTTGTTGGGGGCAAACTTCAATTTTGTAATTACACCTTTTTGTGGCCTTCAACTGATTGATTGGTTGGTTGAGATAGTGTTGTGTGGATGTTGGAGCAAGGATGTCCCAAAATCCACTATATTGCAAGGTTGTTGTTCTAGGCATAGAACCAACAAGAAAATGGTTTGAAAGAAAAACAAACAAACAAATAAACAAAGAAACTCTATCTAAACAAGATCATGGGTTACAATGCTAGGACAAAGGAAAGAAAAATGAAGGTAGGAAAGCAAGAAATCTCTTTTATTTCTTGATGAAAAAAGTTACAATATTATCCGAGAGACACTAAAGGGAATTGATAGGGCAGCCTACCCTATTTTCCTCCTAAAGGAAGGTCCCTTTTCTTCCCCCTCTTTGCAAGAATGATATCTCCTCAAGAAATTCTTTAAGAGCTCTAATGGGTGAACTCTATGAACACAAAGCTATGCCAATTGTGAGACTTTGGCAACATGACATTGCTTTGAACTTCCTTCTTCTTATGGTCCCAATTGTAGTGATATCTATAGGCCCAAGCTCATGCCTTGCCTCTCTGTGGCTTATTGATGAGATTTGATATTTGAGTGAGCTAGTGGGAGACAAGGGGTGTCCTTTGGAGCCTCCTTAACTCCACTTCAGTGGTGTAGTGGCTTGAGACTGAGCTCTCTGACCTAGTCCTTCCATTTGGTGGTTGCACATTTCATTTGATTTGGCCTGTGAACTGCTGAAATGTCACTTCTATATATCCCTGTGGCTAACGAAGAAACAACCACGGTGATCCATGCAAAACTGCTTAGGTGACTTTGTGCAGTTTGATTTTTCAAATTGCAAACTTAGGAACCTTTAGTTTTTTCTTGATTTTTGATATTTTCCAATGATCACTAGTGCAGTTACACATGCCATTCTTCAGTGTTAAGTCTCTTGGCTAGTGCTGTTGAATGCACGATTTTTCAGTGATAACATATAGGATTGATCTACAAGATTTTCTTATAATGCCCTACTTTGACATTTGGTTTTTGTATTTCAAGGATATTCGGTCTTTTTACCCTTTATGACTTACTAGTGATGATTTGTCGTGTGAATCATTTCCCTTTTGTAATATGCTACTTGTACATAATGTTTTATTAGGAGAAAATCAAAGCATATTTCAAAGTCCAAGCAACCTATACTAATCAGACTCTATCCTTAGTTGGATGTTACTTACTGCTATTTTTACAACCAATAAGCAAAAACCATATGCACTTTTAACATTTCTCTTATTGGATTTGCTCACATCACAAAGAATGACTTCAATAAAACTTCACTGATTTGATATTTCCACTCATCTCCCAGTTAATTCTCAAATCATATAAAAAGATTTGGGCTTTTGAGATTCATTTACTTTCTTAGCATTTATCCACAACATACAAATAAAATAAGATGGCTCCTGAAATCCTCTTCCAACGTAGTGCACAAGAAAAACTGGTGAGTAATTCGTTTGACCGTTTGTGATGTTGCCAATTCAGACTTTAGGCTAGTCATTGCCCATAAAAAGAGGTATATTACCATATACTTGACAGGTGCAAGGTACTTGTTGCTCTCGCAGAATGTATGTTGTTGGCAACTTTGCAGGCTATTACTTTGGTAATTGTTTGTATACGGTACTTGAGCCTTGCAAGGTCAGCAATAAAAATTTAATCCTAGATGAAATAAAGAAATAACCTATCTAGTAGAGTGGTTGGTCATTTTTCTATACTAGGTGACAGTAATTTGATAGATGGTCATTATTGTTATTGTTTAATCCACTACATGTAATGGGTTGCTAGTTTCCAGTTAACTTTTGTGTCTAATCTGCTGAATATTAGTACTTGCACATTCAACCCTTTGCCTCGGAGATCCTTACCTTGAGTTCTTAAAATATAATTGAATTATAAAGTTTTTCTGGGCCTAAAAGACATTAAATTTATCAGTCCTTTCCCTGAACGTGGATGAAATTCAATGCTATGATATTAATTATAGATCCTAAAAGTCCACACAAATAGAATCTACAAGTTTAAATTTTAAGTGTAGAGATTTAGTTTTGCTTCAATATGACCAAATTTCTGGAAAACAAAGAAACTCAGCAAAATTCTGATACATACACAATGGTAGATATAACAGAGGCATTCTGGCATAAACCGTAGATTCGCAGCTTCTCCCCAAATAAGAAGATAGAGTCCCATATATAAAATTTTACGTTGTTGCATATCCTCGTGTCTAGTGGGCAACCTGCAGTTGACAAAACCAGAAAAACTAAAATTTCAAGTATATTCTTGGAATGAACCCCAAAAACTAATGCCAGGGCAATATATTGGTTATCATCTCATTGTGCAACACAATGACAATAATAGTAAGATCAGTTTAAACAGTCATATCAGAAGATATTACCCGTCGTTTCTTTTGCGACCTAAATATTCGCACCACTGCTTGTAATTTTCGAACATCTTATTCATGACCAAATCCACAGCATCGTCATCCAACTGTCAGAATGCACAATAAGAAAAAATTGATGATTCGAGTAGCCATATTCCTAGCCTTCATCTCCAGTGGAAATGTTTTCAATAAAATTGGAAACTAAGGTTATTTTTGTGGATCACCTTTGACATGTCAAACTTAGATTTATGATATTGCCTTATATGCACATTTGCAAGCAACAAAATCAAGTGCTCCCTTTGATTGGCCACATTGTCTCCCTGCAAAAATTAAGGCGTTGCCACCAACTCGCTTAGTTCATATTTCACGGTTCCATGATATGGAATCAGAATAATTATTTAGGAGTTTGAATACATAAATGCAGTGGCAAAAAGACAATGTATATACTATAAACAACTCTCAATCAGATGCTCCAGAAACCTATTTCTGTGCTTCCAAAAGTAATTACCTGAAATCCAAACATAGCTTGGAGCCAATCAAGAAGATCTTGGTCTGGCTTTTGATTATTTTCAGGCCAGGGGAGGGCATGAATGTCGCGCAGAGCTGTTACTACAGTCTTAATCTGAGTTCATAAAGTAGGAAAAAATTTCCAAGAGTGTGAACATATAGTCAGATGCTAATGTTGTGTCTGACATGGATGCACCAGGTAGTCATTTTCCAAAAGAAAACATGTAAATTAAGTATTCTGAATGTTCATGGACATTGGATGCATCAAGACCATGAATGTTAATGACAAGATTCTTGCACAAAACAAGGACCAATCAATATAATTGACACATCAACTAACCTCAGGTAACTGCATGATGGCTTGATTTGCACTACCAGGATCCAGAGGAAGAATATTGTAGGGCACTAACATCTTTTTGTTGACATCTTCAGCAACTGCCAGAATCTACAGGCAAAACTAACAACCAATCAAAAACTTACAACTTGAAATAATTCATCCATATGCTTTTATATGGTACTCTTCATAACTTCTCTAGGGTTATATCTCTTTCTTGACCATATCAATTAGGAACAAATATGTAGTAATAGTAACCCTAACCTCGCGATCCACTTTAAATGCCTCTGTTTCAGCGAATCCCTTTAATACTTCAAACAATATAGCAGCGGTTTGGTATGCTTTTTCCATTTCGGGACTGAAGAATATTCAACAACCAGTCAGCAACATCTTGGGGACACTTAATCGAAGAAATAAATAATTATAGTGTTAAAGAGTACATTTTCCCATAAAGTTTAGCACTTTTGTCAGTTATATAATGAACTATAAGTCATCACATGCATTTCACACGCTTGAAAAGAATGGAAGGAAGTGCTATCCGAGTTTTTGTTCGATATAACTGACATATGCCTACGGATCCTAAAGGAGGAGCACCGAAGACAGCAATCATCATGTACAAGGATGCAAAGCAAACTATAAGAATACAAAAGATAAGTACAGTTTTTTCTAATTTCTAATGATAGTTTTACCGATTTTCTTGTTTGTCTGTTTCACCATGCTTCTTAACGTGTTTCTCATGGTATTGCTTGTAATAGTCGAGCATTTCTCTTGCGTGACTTCTTCTCTTTTTCTCTTGCGTTGCTTCATCCTGCAATCCAATAAACCCTATGAAAGTTATATATCCATTGTCAAAACAAAAACACAATAAATCTTTACACTGTTTATGCGGATACTTTGAACTTTGAAGGTCACGTTTCTTTATAATTTATCATGGATCCCTGTAATGTCATAGAAAAACAGATTCTTTGACATAATCCATGTACATAAAATTCATAAAAATCTGGCAAATCAAGCTCGGCATTCTCAAGCACCAGGACAATATGTAAAATCTTGTTGAGATTAAAGTACAAATTTTTAGATGACGACAATCGCCGAGCATGGAAGATATACCTGCCAGCAGTTGCATACACTTTAAGAGCAGCCAAAGCTAAGTGAGAAAAATGAAGCTCTTTTTAAAGATTCATTTACAAATCTTCAAATGAGAACAATAATCAAGCATGGAAAAAGAAAAAATATGCCCATCAGCAGTTTCACGCATTTCAAGAACAACCCAAGATAGGTGGGTATATTAGATTCTATGTGGATTTTGCAACAAAATTAATAGAGCTCTGAGAATGTAATTGTTGAAGAGAGATAAACGAGGAAATGTTAAAAGTAAAAACTGATACATATAGCAAACTATCATTGCACCAGCCCGATAAAATCCAGAAGTTACGGTCACAAATATATCTATATGCATGAATCTCTCTAATGCTTGTACAATTGGCGAGTTATATGTTCATAGTCCTAAGATTATGTTTCTGAACGTATACTGGATGTTAAATTATGTCAGTCTATAAGGGAGACGAAAGTAGTCATAATAGAGATTTGAACTTTGAGACGAGAATAAACAATACAATGTTGCAGGGATGAGATTTAGAAGACTGGATTAGAAATGGAGCTAACTACACAACTTCATCCTCTTACTTCATCCTCTTACATATGGCGTAGTATGATGAGGAATAGGCACTGGCTATTCGGGGGACTCTGCTGGGAGGTGGGAAATGGTAACAGGAACGGTGCAGGTCTAGATCTCATCAAAATGTTTCTGGGCACACATTCCTTGTCGGCGCCTCTTTTCCAACATCTGCACGATAGAGGTATGTTTTCATTATCTGATATTGTTTCTAACATGACTGTTTCTCCATAGATTAAATCCTGGTTTCGGGCTGTAGACTTAGATCTAACAGGTTTATTGGCAACAGAATAGGATAATTATATCAGACAAGTTGAGGCTGCAGGGATTCACCTTACGGAAGAAGAGGATCGGCTAACATGGATTGGGAAAATCAAACAAAATCATATTTCGGTCAGTGAAATATACAAGCACATCTCCTACTCTATCCCCGTTCCAGCAACTCATTGGCTTCATAAGATTTGGAAGTGGGAGATCCCATTGAAACTAATTTGTTTTGGTTGGCTGGCTCTCCACAATAAAATTCTTACATGGGGAATCTCTCTCGCAGAGGCTTCCACGGCCCTGGAATATGTTCTCTTTGTATACAGAGCTCGGAAGAGGTGTCACATCTACTTATCAACTGTTCTTTTGCCACAGAAATTTGTAAATCTGAAATCTGTTCTACATTATTTTCAGATTAAAGGGAACTGGACACACCTTTCCTCAGAGGAAATTTTCAAATTATGGTTCACTACTCAGCAGGAGTATTATTCCTTACCCTTCTACATCATATGGGGTATTTGGAAATGCAGAAATAGAAAGGATTTTGAGCATAAAAAGGTGAATGTCAGATACATTGTAATGGGGATTGTTGCATATTTTACTGAGATCGAACCCAAGAAACATCAGATCAAACAGAGACAGTCTTTCAAAAAGTACGGATGGGATAAGTTTCTGGTCGAGATTTTCGATGGTGCATGTAACAACAGTCTTTGTGGATGGGAAGTCCTCATAGTTAGAGAACCTCGACAATATCTACATTTTTGGTGAGAGGGAGGTAAAGGCACGGTCTGAAATTATTGCACTTTGGGGCTTCCTTTTCTTGGCACACTGCATTTTGGGGTCTCCTTTTCTTGGCACACTGGCTCGACATCAAGGATATACAGGTATTTGGGGACTCTAAAGTGTGCATTTGATTGAATCGAAGGCCACACTCACTTACAACCACCAATAATGTCCCACTGGATGAAGCTTATAAAATCTAACACCATTGTAGATATACTCTCCAAAGAGATGTTTTTGGTATACCTGGGGTCATCCACTATGCTTCTTACAATCAAGATTCCAGAATTGATTCTAGCAGCATTCCCATCTCTTAAATGCTACATCTTATTATTTGATCCATAGAGAAATAGTGTTTTTTTGAAGAACTGTTTACTGAAAGCATATATTTTTTTTAATGATAGCATGTTTTTTGAAAAACTATTTATGTAAATCTGCAAACAGATGCACTGTTCTTCCTGTTGTTTTTTGGAGTAAGTTCCTGTTTTTTGTAATACGTTGTAGATGTTTTGGATGAACAAGAACAAAGCATATCTACTCTTTTATTATATGATAGAAAACGTATTTTTCTTCTGAAAAAGAAAGAAAAGAAACTTTCAACCAGAAATAGAGTAATCTCAATAGATGAAGATCCCACAACATTATCACGGCTATTCAGTCCATCTTCCCCGGTTTGGTAAGAGGAAATATGAATGGGAGATTTGCTAAATAAAACCAAACGACAGCCTTGGCATCTACATGGGCAGTGCAAAAGGATGACCAGTGATACGTTAAGCTTTCATAATTCAGATGTGTTAATGGTGGCCAACTGACTTTTGTGATACTGATTGGGCATCAAAGTAACCAGTTTCCTACCACATATAGGCTTTTAGTCATGTGCATACGCTGTGAAGTGACGGCCATGTATTAGTGATTGTTGGGTCAATTAGATAGTGATTGTTTGTTTAGTAACTGCAACCCGAGACAGTTAGGGTGAGCAACTTTCTTACTCTACACGGTAAATTCATTACTGGAACTACATTACAATTACTGCGTGCCAGAAATATCAATGAGATATCCAGCTTCTATACTGTCGAAGTCTCACAAATTCTATACTGTGAAAATTATTATTACTTGGATATTTATTGTAATATGTTCAAAACATGATCACCGGGACAAAACCTGGACACTTCTCATACATGATTTACCTACATTAATGCGGGCAAATAATCAGAGAGATTTCACGGATGTCCAAAATAGGTTAATGGACTATCAAGTACAACATGTAAGAACTTCAGCAACGGTTGAATTGAATTCATTTTCTTGGCCGCTGAGCTTGTGACATTCCTTTATTCGGAAATTTTCTTGGAGTGCTTATGTAGGACTACTGTTGCTTGTGTTCACAGAGTGCGATTTAAGCCTTTCTTAGAGAAACTGAATGTGATGCTTGTTTTCTTGGAGTGCTTGTTTTGCTCAGCAGTTTTTTTTTTCAAATGAAGCAATGTAATTGAATTTGAAAGACCAAACGGGATCCAACATCATTATGGGTTTCGATGATTTTGCAGGTTCAGGGGATTCGATCCACTTCTCCCAACATCTCCTTAGACATCTGCACAGCAGGGGGCTATATTTCTGGGCCAGTGTTATCAAGAAATGGGACGGCGCCATCCCAATATGGAAAACTGCAAATGAATTACAGCTGAACGGTGCTCTTGCGGCCCAATGGAAAGACATCACCCTTTCATTACAAGCGCGTGGTATCTATCGTTCCAGGAACAGGGATGGCATCTCTTGGAAAGGACTCAGCGGATCTTCGGCTGTATCTGCTAGACACATATATTCCCAGATTATTTTTTCAGAAGCCGATACCTCTGGACATATCTTCCCGCCTATCTTCTGGAAATCTGGCTGCCCTATTAAAATCAACATTTTTGCATGGCTGGTTTTTCATAACCGCAATCTCACTTGGGAGAATCTCCAGAGGCGTCAGTGGTTTGGACCTGCTATTTGCCCCCTCTGCAGATCAAATTCTGAAAACAATGTCCACTTATTCCTTCAATGCCCCCAATCTATACTGATTTGGCAACAGGTATCTGCTCACTCGATGTTACCAGAAACGGGACGGTTGCCACCGTTCCCCGTAAAAAAAACGTGTAAGAAACGAGACGAGACGGAAACGCCGGTCGTTTTAGTTAACCGGTGCATATATTTTATGGGAAATTTTTTACAATTCGTAGTTTGCTCTTTTGCAAGTCATTCTCACTTCTCAGCCCTATATTTTCACTCTTTATTTTAGATTTCAGGCATGTATTCATTCAATAACCTAGAGGCCTATTCCAAGTATACAAAAAGTTGATCATTTATGTACTATTGTCCTTTTCTTTAGTTGATTTGTTTCCTTCAACATGTATATAGTTTAAAATTCATAGTTTAAACACTATTCTATATGTGGCTCAAGAAGTTCACATTTAATTGCATTCACATTTAATTGCAAATTCTATTTATTGTTTACAGTTATTTATATATATATAATTATTTGGATTTTTTTTAAGGAAACAATAATTAGCCGAAGGCGCAAAATGCATAAGAATGTATACACTTAATTGACTAGGAGGCATAAGAATGTATATATTTAATAATCAATTTGTTAAGCATCAGTTTGGTATTCAAATTATTTAGTTTTTAATAAAATTTGGATTGGAAATTTAGTTGAAACTACATTGAAAATTGAAACTAACTCTGTATTTTTCATTTTCTCTCTCCTAGTTTCTTGAGTGCGAAACCTCCAAACTCTGTTTCTCGTACCGTTGTCGTTTCTCGTTTCGTTTCCTGTTTCTCGTTTCTGGTAACATAGTGCTCACTTTGGTTTCACTTATGCCAACCCGCCTTCTATCATCGAGGCCTTCTATCATCGAGGCTTTCTATATATGGAGTAACATGTGTAACAGGAAGCGGCCGATCCCATTGATCACCATATGGAACATCTGGAAATGGCGAAATCAGTTAATCTTTGACTCCAAAAGGAGCCCGATTAAACTGGTCTTTGAATCTGTCCTTCTACTTTATGAAGCGCTTGATCAGCCTCGCCTACCAAATATCAAACATGGAGTGGATCAGCGGCCCATTGATAAACTCGAATACCCTTATGCCTTTTCGAATACCCTGTGGTTTTTTTATTATTCCAGTGGAAGGTCAAGCTTTTGATATTCATTGGAATGGTGGTCCTGGTACCAATAACAAAGCGGAAATCATGGCTCTGGCTGGTCTCATCATTTTCTCTGATTTCCTGGGTCTCAAAAACCTTCACATTTTTGGAGATTCCAAAGTCACCATTGACCATGTTTTGTCCAAAAACCGCATCAAAAATATTCACCTAGCTGGTTGGTTGGACAGGCTTGAGGCTATGTGGCTTAACAGGAAGGACTACACAATCTCCCACATCGACAGGGGAAAAAATCAGAGAGCTGATGCATTGTCAAAACAGGGACTGTCAATGCCGCAAGGAATATGGAGGCTGCAGATTTCAATTGACAACTCCTTCCACCAGATTCAAGAATTTTCTATGCAGGGTTCTTCTTTCACTATTTTATGAATTCTTCTCTGATAGCATTTTTGATCCCCAGCCTTGTCTCTTTTGTTGGCTTATGATCACTCTTTCTCTGGCTCATGGGAATGCTTATCAATTTTTTCTATAACAAGACATCCCCAATACATCTTTTTCCTCATGGCTACCACATAGCTGATCTGCCTGCAAGGCACATATTCTATCTCCTGGAGGTCTTATGTTCTTCTTTTTTCCTCATATCAGAGTTGCCCATGGATCACATTGCTGTATTTTTCATGATGTATTTTTTTGGACAATCATAATATAACTATAAAGCTTTTTTTCGTGCTGAAAAAAAAAAGTGTTAAAAATCCATGTTGTTTGAAATTTTTAGTTTTAGCTATGTAATTGGTATAAAATCTAAAGCTTCAAAGGTTTTTCAAGGTACTGAATCTATTTATACATTCAAATATACATTTTAAACAACTATATTCACAATCTCTTAAAAAATTGTATTGTCAATTGGCAAAAAAAGAAAAGAAAAGAAAGAAAAATAGTTTGATAGTTAGACTGCTCTGCTCTGTTACATAATATAGTAGTTTAATTGTGGCATCTTTTCTGATCATTTTTGCTTGAAATTTGGGACTGATTTTCAGAATCACTAATTTCAATAGTTTAATTTGTAAAAAATTAAATCTTCTGAGTTTTCCAAAGAGTGCTGAATTCATTTATATATTTAAAATCACATTTTAAATTCATAATTCATAATCGTACTCAAAACTGTATCATCAAATTTATTTATATATTTAAAATCACATTTTAAATTCATAATCTAACTCAAAATTATATCACCAAATTTCCATAATCCAACTTCGTAAATAAGTCATTTACCAGACGTTTTGATATTTGTTCCATGAACTAAGATACTGCTTCAAATAAAAGGCATTTTCAGGAATATACCATAACGTTTGGAATTACCAATGGAAACAGTGTATCTGAGAAAAACCAAAATAGAAAAACAAGACAGGACAAAATGTATTCATAACAATCTTTTGGTTTCGGGTTCTCAGGTTTTCTTTATCTGGCTTACATCTGGACTTCTCATGTTTATGCGGTTTCTTATATAGCTTCTTATCCTTATTATCTTTTTCTCTTCATATGGATCCATGTCTCAACAGTCTCTCTGTTGGACCGCTCCATCAAACTATTTACAGCTTCTGTTTGTATTCAGATCTTTATATGCCCTTAATATAATCTATTTTGATTTTCTTTCTGAAAAATACAATATGTTGATGTGAAATCTTTTAATATTTTGAAATTAAGCATAGAGCTGCTTTTTACGGCCGAGGGAAATGTTAAAAAATAAGTAACTCGCATCGAGGTTGAAAAACGTTTTAAAATGAAAATAAAATCTTTACATTGTAGTTCAGTGGATGTGATAAAATGTTGATGCACATTTAAAATTTTAACTGAGCACAGATTTTTTAAATCATTTTTCATTATAAATTTTAATGAGTAAGATTTTTTAAATCAATTTTCATTATAAATTTTAATGAGTATATTATTTTAAAAATTAATTTTATTTATCTAAAAAAATAGAGAGTAATTTGAAAATGATGATGATTAAGTCTATTAAAATTATTATGGTTTATTAAATTTTAAAAAAGAAAAAGTTTGATTAGAATTTTTTAACATTTTATTTTTATGATTAAAAAAAAGGGAGATAAGCATATTTAGATTATCATAGTTATTAAAATTAAGGTTTATTAAATTTTAAGAAACAAAGACTTTAATTGGGATTCTTTAACATTTTATTTTTATGATTGAAAAGGAGGAGATAAGCGCACCTAGATTACCATAGTTTTCTGGACTTAACAAGTCAAAAATGTTGCTAGTGTGGCAAAGGTTTTGAAAATTAGAAGGGATGAACGAGCAAAAAAGAAAGCACCTAGATTACCATAGTTTCGTTGACTTAATTAACAAGTCAAGAAGGTTGCTAGTGTGGCAAAGGTTTTGAAAATTAGAACTGATGTAAGAGCCGGGCAATCCAAGAGAAAGTGTTTTTCATCTTCAACCCTTTTAGTATCACAAAGGTGACAAACTCTTTTGTGCTAAAGTGTTTTGAGAATACACACCAATGTCTAGTTTCACTATCAAGCTCATGAGAACTAGTTTTAATCTTCACAATATTCATTTTCTTTTTAGTACTGATCAAGACAGAAATATAATTTTGGTTGATCACTTCCTTATAATACCTTACCTTCCATTTTCCCTTTAACTCCTTATCATCTCACAACTTATTCTTAAATTTAGAAGTAGTGATATTTTTAATATTATCTTTATTCTTCAAAATTATTCTTCCTTTATTTTTAATAAAAAAATCCTGAAAAATAAGAATAATATTAGAAATAATTAATAATAATAAATTATATAGAGTTCTTTTAAATTTTAATTTAAATATAAATAATATAAATAATAATAAATTAACACAAATTTTAATTATCAATTAAAGAAATTTAAATAATAATAATAATAATAATAAATTAATATAAATTTTAATTATCAAATTTAAATAATAATAATAATAATAAATTAATATAAATTTTAATTATCAATTTATTTAATTTTTCTATTTTCAAAATTTTAATATAAAAAATTACATTGATATTTATAAATGATAAAACAAATTAATAAAATTTGAAAATACAAATCATAATAGGAATATAAACCTCTAGTGCATTTTCAAATTAAAACTTAAAATCTAAAATACTTGGTTTAATAAACTTTTAGAAGTCACTACAAAATATCTCTAATTATTATTATTATTTTAATATATTTTGTTTATTATTATTATTATTAATTTATTATTATTTTAATTTTATTAATGATTATATTTTTTTAATATTAATATTGTGTAGAGTTTTTTAAAACTTGTTTTTATTTTATTTTATAATTTAGGTCATAAAAAAATCATAAGTTACGTCATTTTATTTATATTGATTTTAATTATACATTATAAGAGGTTATTTTAAATATTTTTTAATTAATTATAATAAAATATGTTGTTGTTGGAGGATTTTAGGTAGGGATTTTATATTAAATTGAGGAAAAAATAGACATAATAATGACTATTGAATTATTACTAAGAAAAATAGATTGGTAGAATAGACGATTTTTTTAATTTATAATTTAGGTCATAAAAAAATCATAAGTGAGCTCATTTTATTTATATTGATTTTAATTATACATTATAAGAGGCTATTTTAAATATTTTTTAATTAATTATAATAAAATATTATGTTGTTGTTGTTGGTGGCGGATTTTAGGTAAGGATTTTATATTAAATTGAGTAAAAAATAAACATAATAATGACTATTGAATTATTACTAAGGAAAATAGATTGGTAGTATAGACGATTTTTTTTTTGTCCAGATTACTATGGTAACAATAATAAAACACCGGTAAAGAAAAAAGAGTCTTTTATTGTTTGTAAAATTGCTAAATAATCTAGTATGATGCCTACTATGAAGAGTTCAAGTACTACTCATAAATAGATAGACAAAAAAAATAAAAAATTGAACATATTAAGCAGACGGAGAGTAAAAAAGAATAGTTTTAGAACTTCCATTCTCCTCCTATAACGCTGGGAAGTCTAAGTCAACAATCATCTTGACTAGGAGAGAGACTTTGTGATCCAATTTCTTAACTTGCAACTGGAAGACATCAATGCAGACGAGAATCTCTTGTTGAGCCTCACTTCTCTCCATCAACAACTTCCCCATTATTGTTTTTATTTGCCAATAAAGGTCCACTATTAGAAAGTACTTGCTATTTCGAACATGTGTGGTGTTAATGTCAAAGATGCAATGTCCTACACTTTCCTCAATCTTTTCGTCTTGGAGATAGTTCCTCGCCACTTTACCTTTGACCTCTACAATATTTATCTAAGCATGGGTTGTAGGGGGAGCATGTTCCTAGGTAGAGTGTGGAAAAAGCCTTGACACCTTGTTGAGCACACAATAAGGTCTGGCCTCTATGCTCCCAACAACCTCTATTGTTGTGAATAGAACTTGAGAAAGGCATGGATGATGACGGGATGAATGGAGAAGGAAGGTGGCTATAAAGAATAAGCGAGAGAGACTACAAATATGAAGGGTTTGACTCTAACAAACAAGGTTCATATATTCAAAGGAATGCTATGATACCAATGTAATGAACAAATTTCGTATACCTGCAATAATCTTCAGAATACTTCGAAGACAAAGACATCTATTATAGGACAAATAATTTATATTAAATATTATGTAAAGAATTGACGAGATGATTACAAATGAGGGTGAGGGCCCACTTATATACCTAGGCAGATACCTCTTCATCAACGCTCATGTCCTTAGGGACATACCTCTTCATTAACTAATTACTAGTTAATTAATCATTATTTATTATTATTATTGTTTCCATTATTTGTATTATTATATATATATTTTATTCATAACATTTCTTTCCTCTTTAAAAAGATTTTTCCTCAAAGCTTACTGATGAAAGGGCTTGATTTATTTTTCCATTTCGAATGTCTTCTCGTCTCAAAACTTCATCTTCGTTGATACAAGACTGTATGATCCTCTGAGTGATTAAAAAATTGTCGTACTGAGAATGGATCTGACCATCCTAGATTAATTTTTTGTGGAATCTTTCGATCACTGGAAATCAGTAATGAATTGTTATCATAGGACCGAATTCTGCAAAATTCAGTATTCCTTGGAACATAAATCAGTTGTTTCCGTTCTGATACCATTAGTTGTCCACCCTTGTGATTCAGATGTCGATAAGGAGTTCTTCTAGTTGGACTTTCCCTTATCATGTGTGTGACAATTTCTTTATTCACTTCAGGTACTGCTGTTGTTGAGTTGACTACTAAATCATTACTTGGAATTTCCATTGTTTGAATTGCAACTTCTGAATATGTTTTAACTTCTATTGATTTCTCATCTTCTTGAGTTATGATATTGATTGGATCAGTATTTGTTTCTTTATCTTCAACTTGTACTGTTACGACTGGAGACATCAATACTTGTTCTTGAGTAAGTCGTTCTAAGTTGTCATTTAGTGACTTCTTGTCACTTTTAAGCTTCTTTACGTGCATAAGAAGGTTTTGGTTATGATTCCTTAGACGTAAAATCTCTTCGTTTTCTGGACCGTTGACTTTATTCTTAGTATCCTCCTCGTCTTTTAAACTTTTGATTTGTTCCAATAACCTTTGGTTAAGGGTTTTTAAATGAAAATTTTGTTCTTCCTTTTTTGATAGGCCGTCATTGAGTTTCTTCTCAAAGCTTTCCTTTTCTTGTTCTAATTTGTGCTTTTTAACTTTACACTTTCTGCTATGTTCAATGAGTTTTTTATTATGATCTTTTAAACGAGAATTTTCTTCGGTTTTATTAGATATGACTTCTTCAAGCTCCTTCTATTTCTCTGATTGAATCTCTTGGAACATCAATTTCAAAATCCCCTTAAGGTCTTGTGATGAGCGTGTTATCGATTTTGACTTCATGGTCATGTCTTGGGATGTGATCATCTTTTCCTTATAAGAAAACATCAACATTTCTTTCTCCATGTTTAAAAAGAACGTACCCATTTCTTTTAACCAAGGTAGACCTAGAATTATGTCAATCTTTGGGTTAAACATAGTTACAATACAAAATTGAGAGATGCATTCATAGTGGTCAATTATTACTTGTAAATAATTAATTTCATACTCTTTCGCAAAAAATGTTTGTTCTTTCTCCTATGCTTGACTATGGAATTAATAGTTGATTCGTCGAAGTAACATTGATTTAATTTTTCTTGTCACTTGTGCTGATAACGATATTAATCTCCTTCTCTTGGGTATTCCCTTTTAATGTAATTAATCTACAACCTGCAATTGAAAGACTTTTATAGGAAAAAATTCCTTCCTTTAATTCTGAAATAGACTTCATTTTATGTTCATCAATACTTTTGTAAAATGATATGTCAATGATAAGTGAACATAAGGTTAAAGGTAATCCCTTTCTAATATTTATAATAAAATATAAACCTTTGAAACTTATTATTCCTTCAAACCCCCTTTTTAAGTATAACTCCTTTTAACATTTTTAAATGGAATTTTTTCCTTTTATTTTTTTAATTGATTTTATTTTTTTAATAAATAATTCTCTTCTACCTTTAAAAAAATATGTGGTACTTTCCTTTTTAATTTTTAAAATGAATTTAATACTTTGGATTTTTCAATCACTTCTTTTTTCAATATCAATAAATATATTTTCTATGACTTAACTTTTAACTTTCCTCTTGAGTCGAAAACCGAAGTTAAATTGCTTTTTTTTTAAGTACCTATGACACTTGTATAAAAGAAACTTCCTCACAAAATTTGAATGTGAGAGTGAGGGTTTATTGATTATATTTTTTTTCCTTTTTCACTAAACATCTATATATATATATATATTGCTGAAAATTAAATTATGTATGAAATTCAATTTTGTTATTTGTTGGTAAAACAAGTGATGGTTGACTCAGATACAAGAAGGTGGGATAGATGGACGAGCGTGTGCTACTGGGTGATGGCAGGCTTTTGAATGGCCTAAGTTGATATGGAATCTGGATTGTAGCTATGACTAGACAGGGAAGTGGAATATGCAGAAACAACTAGCAAGAGATAGGATTCTGGCCAATGACGGTTAAGGCTCCCAGTGGCTATGCGTTCGGGTCACTGAGGTTTTTTTGGGCTTCCAATGGCTACATGCAACCGGTGGCTCCTACAATGGGGGTGGAGACTAGCAAGTACTATGTTGGTGGCGACTCTAGGTGAGTTGTGTGTTGTTGTATGGTGGTGGAGTGTGACAACATTGTAGAAAGCAACTAGTTGGGGGGAACATGGCTCATGACGGTCTACGTTTTTTGGGAGCAATGTCACCTGTGGCATCACATGGAGAGGATGACATTGGAATATGCAACCTGCATCGTGGATAGTGGCCTGACGACGAAGGATGTGGCAGGGCTTTGTCGGCAGTGCACGACTGTTGTGCTGGTAATATCTCCTTCCTTTCTTTTTTTTCGTCTTTGTTATATATATATATATATATTGTTTTTTTATTTTAGATTTTGACTTCTTTTTCCTTTTTTATTGAATGATATATATATATATATATATATATCATTCAATAAAAAAGGAAAAAGAAGTCAAAATCTAAAATAAAAAAACTATATATATATATATATATTAATTGGTTTTTCTTCACCTTTTTTTTTTAATTATTTCTTTTAATTTTATTATTATTATTTTCTTTTACGGCCAAAGACCAACAGACGAATTAAAGAAGTTCCAAATTCTTGTAGCGAAACACCTAATCGTGATGAAAAGTACGTTGACAAAGACTTTAATGGCCAATGGTCACGATCATAGAACATGAATCTAATACCAATATAACAAACAAAGTTCATATACTCGGGGGAATGCTCTGATACCAATGTAATGAACAAAGTTCGTATACCTGCAAAAATATTCAGAATACTTCGAAGACAAAAACATTCATTGTAGGACAAATAATGTATATTAAATATTATATAAAGAATTGACGAGATGATTACAAATGAGGGTGAGGGCTTGCTTATATACCTAGGCAGATACCTCTTCACCAATAGTCATGTCCTTAGGGACATACCTCTTCATTAACTAATTATTAGTTAATTAATCATTATTTATTATTATTGTTGTTTACATTATTTGTATATATATATATATTTCATAACATCGACTAAAACCTAGAAGGAACAAGACGAAGAAAATACAAGTAGAGGGGGAGAGGCACACATGAGAGGTGAAAACACTGAGAGAAGGTGACAAAACAAAGAGGGTGAGATAATCACCATGACGATATTACCAAAAGAGAACCCCCTAAAAAACCATACTTAGTGGAATGTATTAGAACAAATGGGGATAACATACTTACGTAAAGTGGTGAGAAATTGTGTTAGCAAACTAAAAAAACAGGCTTCTTATAGCCACAAAATTGACTACTTGTATTCTTTGTGATCATGATTGAACAATGTTGAGAGGGAGGCCTAAAATTATGATCCAAATCAGAGAGAAACAACACTTGAGCGAGCTCAATGGCGTTGGATTTCCCATTTCCAAGTTTTATTACTTGTATGCTACAAGTTTGAGGATGGTGCACTATTTGTCTGACCATCATGAGGGGTGAAGGGAGCTGATGATGGCACGATTGCAATGGTGCATGGGCAGATTTGATCATACAACTATTTATGGAGTGCATACTATCCTTCTTAATTAAAATTAATAATAATATATTTTTTAAAATATTATATGCTATTACTATTATTATTTTTATTTTTAAGTGGGTAAGATTCTAGATTATTATAATACAAAAAGAATACTACCATAAATGGCTAAGTTTTTCCAAATGAAACCAGATCTCAACCACATGTTTAAACAATTAATTCAAGAGTTCCAACATATACATAAGGAAAATACTAGCAGAATCATTTGTGCTATAGAAAATCCTAATAAGGCATCTAAACTAATAGCCAATAAACTATTAAAAAGCATAACAACAAAGATTGCAAAACAAAAAACAAATTGAGTGACATGAATCAAGAGGGCATATGAGAAGGGTTGGATTGAGGAGAGCTCATCTTCTCCTTTTCTTCGCTAGTTTTCTACTTCGTGGGTTCATCCTCGATGGTAATTGAATTGGGGCTAATGCCTTTGCAGGTGGAAGTGCTCAAGAGCTCCATTCTCTCCTCCTCTTTGTCAGTTACTTTCCCATATACCCTTGAACTAAGACCAAATGCAACCCAGTAAAGGATGGTGATTTGTTCTCCAATATTTGAAGCCTATCAATCAATTTTGGCTAATAATTCTTCTGATAATCTAGGGCAATGACTACCAACATTTTTGCATGTCAGTAGAATTCCATTTCCTTGAACACCTTGGTGAGCTGGGATCGATAGAACCTAGAAACGTGTACCCGATTTTGAAATTCTAAGCTAATATGCTGAGCTAAAGTGTATTGGCGTTGCTACTTCATAGAGTTGACCAGGTTGTTAACTTCCTTCTGAGAGTCCATGGGGATGCTTTGCTTGGTGCTTGTGTCCTTGAGACATGGAGAAACCTGCAATTGGGATTGCCAACACCTACTATATTTCCTACTTTCCCCATTCCGCTAGGCTTAGGAGTGTCTTGTTTCACCAATGATACTGCTTGGTTGATACCATGGCTTAGATGAACTAGACATTAGCGCAGAATCTTGAAATAGCTTAGCCTTCCCTAGAGAATTAGCAACCCTAAAAGGGCTAGAGTATAGAGCAAACATCATCGGAAATGACCATAAGAAGCCGACTATTAGCCCAAAGATCCAAACTAATAGAACCGACCTAGTGACCACTATAGCTACTATACACAAGGAAAGTTGAGTGGAGTGACTTGTTGGCCCACAATAAAATAGTAAGAACAAAGGCTAAGAAGCTCAGAGGGAAAACAAAATAGAACAACTGCAAGTCAATTAGAGGGGTAATGCCATGAATGATACTTGGAGACTACAACTACATGGAGTGGCTCCCATTTAATTGGACCTGTCCACACATTTGCATGGTCTCTATTGTATTTTCCATCAGTCACGGGTGAGTTTATAAATGTGCACAAACCAATGCCATAATGGTTCATGCAGGTAGGTTCCCCATTACCTTCTCACACATAAAATCTCAACTGTCGTGTGTCTAAACCCACCTCCATACACTCAACCATGAATATGAAGGTCCTGTTAAGAGTTCTATCACTCGTATCCAAGACCGTGCATTAAATAATTTCCTCCACCTACTACATGGTTGGCTTGGCCTCCAAAACATACACTACCACCCAATTCAAAGAGATTTTATTTTCATCTTTTATATATATATAGAAACAATTTTGCATTCTATATTTGGTATATGTTTCTCATATAGAATATAAATTTGTTCTTTCTCTCACTATATATATATATAAACGATTTTATATTAAATTTTCTTTAATATTACAAATAACATGTCATAATTAACGTAAACAGTTTTACAAGAATATCATTTAAATACACTTTTTTATTGAAAAAACATTTTAAAATTAATTTTTTTAATACAATAACATCAAAATTACAATAATAAATATTTAATAACAAATCCTTATAATACAATAATAAATAATAAATATTTAATAACAAATCCTTATAATAAAAGTTAAGTAAAAAAGTTTCTTATAATAAAGTTAAGTAAAAAAGTTTCTTATAATAAAGTTAAGTAAAAAGTTTTTATAAAATCACATCAAAATTATAATAGCAAATATTTAGGAAAAAAACTTACCATTTTCAATAATCATCTTTCTTTCTTCACAGCATTGTACTTATTCATATTGAACCGATTCTTCTCGCCCACTAATTTCTCCCGAACTAATCAAGTTGTTTTTCGTTTTTCTTCGGGTCAGTGATGTGTTATGACATCTAAATGGTTATGGTTTATTAATGATTATTATATAAGATATATAAAGAAGTATGAGATTGTTTTTTATATATTTAAATAGAGTAACAAAATATTAAGGTCATTATGGTTTTTCATAATACAAAGATTTTAAAGAGTGATTAAATCTTGTTTAATTTTTTTGGTTATTGGTGTGTTATGACAAGTAAATAGTTATGGTTTATTAATGATTATTATATAAGATATATAAGAAAATTAGATTAAATATGTATGAGATTGTTTTTTACATATTTAAATAGAATAAACAAAATATTAATGTTATTATGGTTTTTTATAATACAAAGATTTTAAAGAGTGATTAAAATTGTTTAATTGATATTGAAAATACTAACTAAAAATTGATAAGCATAATTACAAGTTTGTATAGATAAGACTTGTCTTAGTTTCAAGGCATAAAAAGTGAATTAATAGGTTTTTGAGATTTAACTTTTGGAGTTATGATTAAGTCATAAGCTTTATCGGCATAAACTTAAAAAAAATCAAAATAAATTGAAAAACAATAGCATTAATATGATTTTTTGTTGTTGTCGCAATCATTCCAATGGTAAGTGGGCACAATTGTGATGTTAGAGACCAAGATGCAATTCCACGTAGGAATTAAAGTGACTATGCTTTGCATGCATAAAATAAGAACCAAACTTTGTTTTTGAATTATGGAACTCTCAAACAAGGTGGTGTTAACCTTACAAGTTTCCAATGGTTCACCTCCTAAAACAAAAATGACTCTTTTTACATATTATGGGTAATGTAGAGTTCCCATGATATGGAGACAACTTGGGATACTATTAAGTTCAAATTTGTGTCTAAGCCATGAGCTTCACCAACTCAAACTCAAAACATCAATTAATTGGAGAAAGAATAACAAAAATAAAATAAAAAATCCATTGGTCTCATTTTGATGGTAATGGGCGCAATTGTAATGTTAGATACTATAGCTCTATTCCCCGGTGGCATAAAAGTGACTATGTTGATCCCAATGGTCTACCTCTCAAAACTAGTCAACTCTCTTCAAGGGCATTTTCACCATAAAATGTTGAATTGATATACTATTATAATATTCAACATTGGTGTTATCAAGAGAATGGTGTGTAAAATTTTCAAATCAATCCTTATCATAGTTATGGCTCCCACAACTTTTTTGGCTACACAAATGACCTCTAGTCCAAGCTTAACTAGCCCTATGGTTATTACTGTTAGAATAGGAAGACCTCCCTTAACATCTACTTTATCCTTGAAATTTTTGAGTTCTAGTTGGACCCCTCTTAGGTTTCTTCCTTTATTCACAAAGGTTCATCTCCTGTCAATATATTCCTTTTTTAAAGGGTGCAACCATTGCAAGGATGCATTTTCCCAACCCTTCAATGGAGATGAAAAATGAGCTAGGTGAAAGATTTAGCACAAAAAAAATCAAAACAAAATCAATTCTTCAAATTTCTATGGATAAAACAAGAAGAGGTCGTTTTTTTTTTTTTTCTTTCTAAAGCAAGTGTGGATCCTTCTATATCATTAAGCCGAAAAATAGTGTACAATTTTTACAAATGTCCACCTGACGCCAAGGAAACAGAAAAGAAAGATAAGCCCAAGCCGCCAAGGGCTAAACCTCTTAGTCTTACATCAAAAAACCCAAATCCAAGGAATAACCAACAAAAATAAAACCTGTCCCCCGGAAAGCCTGCGAACTTTCCCGCTGCCCCACTCCTGGAAAAACCCGAACCATCTGAACCGTTAGAAAAAAAAAAGCATAAAGATCGACGGCAGAGGAGGATGATGCTCATCCAAAGAGACCGTTTAACAGTCATGCCCCACCAAGTTGCATGATCAAACTCAACCGTTGATCCCCTATGACTAGATCCTACGGATGAGATTGATTTCGCACGGGACAAGATGGTCCGACATTAGTATGCGATGAAGGGCGGTTTTCGGAACCCTCACCCTGCCACGTGTTGTAGGTTGAATGGAATCGCTGCGAAATCGCCAAAACCGTTTCCCACTTGAAAGCGGTGCGATCAGCCGAAAACTGCCTGGGAGGCGGTTTTACATGCTGGGACCCTGATTTCTGAAAAATCCGACTGCTGGAAAAAATAGGGTTCTTCTTGCACATGTTAATCTTCCTCGCCTGAACCTGGAACCTTGTAAAGATAAGAGGCTTTCCACCGAACGAAGACTTGTGGGAATCGATTCGTTGCCTACGATGAACTGAGATCTTCATCTCACTAACTCCTGGAGTATGAGCGACCAGACATGGTCCTCTTCCCGCCAGAGAATAGTATACCAGATATTGATGACACATTCAGGGGATAAATCAAATCGAGCTAGCCTCCATGGCTTTGAGTCTAAACACTTCCCTATCTTCTTCCACTTGCTCGCAACATAGAGCTCTCAGTCTGCTTGGACGCAACTCCTGCCACTTCATCAACACCTTATTCTCTGTGCAGTTGACCCCCTAGTTGGCTAGAAGATCCACCAGCTTATTTTCCTTTCTGCGAACATGGTGGAAATTGACAGTGCGAAGGCCCTACAGATGTCTCTAAATTCTTTGGAAGACCCGAATTAATTTCCAATGTTTAGAGACTTTCTCTGGCGCAGTTCCATTATTTATTTTTTGCACTGAGTTAATGATTAACTCAGAATCTACCTCTATCATAACATTGAAACAATTATCTTGACTCAGAAAATCCAGGCATTGCTCCATAGCCATTAGTTCAGCCATGTTGTTGGTGGCTATTCCTAGGTGGCAATGGAAGATGAATACAATACTTCCCTCTGCATTTCTGAGGACACCTCCATACCCAGCTGTTCCCGGGTTCCCTTTTGAAGCCCCATCAATGTTGTATTTTAAATAGCCTTTCGGAGGAGGATGCCAGAATTCCTTCTCCGTATCCATAGAAATAACCTTCTTGTCTAGGCCTAGGGGAGTGAGCCCCTGCATCCCCAGCTACCTGAGAATTTTCAAATCCAAAACTAAGGGAGGTTTTTTAGGGAAGTTGCGAACTGTGGTTCCCACAGTCTCCTTGAGCTGTTTCAGGATTATCTCCAATAGGCGGTGTGGGGGCTTCTTTTCATCCTTAAATGTTATTTTATTCCTCTCCTTCCAAACGTTCCATATAATGAAGCTTGGTGTAAGAGCCCACGCTGAGCTGAGAATTTCATAATCCGAAAAATTTCTTCTCCAATTGTTGAGGGTATTAATGATGCTCCCTCTGTCTCTATCGGATTGCTGAAAGATTGTAGCAAATATGTCCCATAACCAGGAAGTGAAAATGCAGCTATTGAGTAAATGTTCCATAGTTTCTTCTTGAGCCTCACAGAGCTGGCATCTTGAAGGCCCCTGAACACCCCTCTTCCTGATGTTGTCCCAAGTCAGTATTTTCTTGTGGTATACCAACCACATGAAGAGTTTGATTTTCATCCACCCTTGGTGCCTCCAAAGGTTTTGCCAGATTTTGTTCGGAACCTGGGGATCCAGCTCAAGGAGAATGCCTTTTGCTTCCTTAAGATTAAAGGTGCCCTCTTTGTTATTGCCCCATCTTAGTTGGTCTTGTCCCTCTGCAACTAAGATTTTCCTTTGTTCCACTATTTTCTTGAGCTCCTCTGCTTTTGTTTTCAAGAGATTGTTATCTCTGCAATCGATGTTTCTCCAGATTCTCCACTTTTCCGTATGATGAGAATGATTCCAGAAGTCCTTTACCTTAATTAATCCTTGGGAATCTGACTCTTGCTTAAGATCAAAGAAGTCTTCTTTTAACAGAATTGATTCTTGTTGCCACTTGTCTTCCTAGAAAAGAGCAAGATTTCCTTCTCTGATTTCCCAGAAGCTATTTTCTTGTACTAGTCTTCTATTCTCCCAGGCTTTGTTCCAGATATATGAGCCCTTTATATTTCCTAACATTCTTATAAGATCACTGTTTTGCCAGGAGCTAGCATATTTTTCTTTCTAGATATTTTCCCATTGAGTCTTTGGATGCTGAACCCAATGCCACCAAAGTTTGGCCCCTAGAACTTTGCTGAGAATCTCCTGATCATCCAAACCTAGCCCTCCATGGTTCTTGGGCTTACAAATTTTTTCCCAAGACACTAAGGCCCATTTCTTCTTAGTCTCCTCCTTGCCCCAAAGGAATTTTCTTTGAATATTTCTGAATTGCTGAAGGACTCCTTTTGGAGCTGGGAGGGCTGATAACATAAAAATAGGGATTGCTTGCAGGACAGCTTTAGTAAGAACTAACCTGCTAGCAAAATTTAAAGATCTGATGGTCCATTTACTGACTTTATCCTGCAATTTGTTGATCGAAGGTTCCCAAATACTTTTGAGCATTGGTTTAGCAATTAGAGTAACTCCCAAATATTTTGAAGGAAGGGAATCCCTTTGAAAGCCTAGAATTTTGGAGATGTTTTTTTGAATAGCAATATTGGTATTGAAGAAAAAGATTTTTGATTTAGAGAGATTAACTTCCATACTTGAAGCCAAGGAAAAAAGATTCAGAATTTTTTTGTAGGTTGTAGCTTCTTTGACTGTGGGGATTCCCTGTAACATGGTATCATCTACAAATTGTTGGTGAGTCAGGGCCTGACCATTATCAGTTAGCTGCAGACCTTTAATCTTTCCTGATGCTTTCGCCTGCTTTATTGCCCTACCCAGTCCTTCCATCATGATGATAAAAAGAAAGGGAGAGAGTGGGTCTCCCTGTCTGAGGCCTCTTGAAGGACTGAAAATCTCTGAGGGAGAGCCATTAACTAATATAGAAAAACTGGAGGAGGTCACCAATGCCATTACCCATCTGACCCAATTATGATCAAATCCAAAAGCAATCAACATTTTCTTGATGTAGGCCCAGTTTACCTTGTCATAAGCTTTGGCAATATCTAATTGCATGATCATGCTCGCCTGCCTCTTGCTAGTTAATGAGTGCACCACCTCTTGAGCTTGAATGATGTTATCAAGAATTTGTCTGCCTTCCACATAACCTGATTGCTCCCTTGAAACAAGAACCGGAAGCAAAGGTTTGAGTCTATTAGCCACAACCTTGGATATAATCTTATAGATTACGTTGCATAGGGCTATGGGTCTATATTTATTCGGTGTATGAGCAATGTCTTGTTTGGGGATCAGGGCGATGAAGGATGTATTGAGCACTTTCAGAATGGTTTTGTTTAACCTGGAGTCCTCCACAACATTCAAAATGTCTTTCTTAACAATATTCCAGCAAGCTTTGAAAAATTCCACATTAAAACCATCCGGGCCTGGTGCTTTGCCATTCTGCATTTCTTTGAGGACTTCACTAAGCTCCACTTCCGTTACTGGTCTATTAAGGTTGAAATTGTCCTCTCTAGACACCAGTTTTGGTATATTACTAGTTACCTCCCTGATGAATTGCTCTCTATCTAAATTGTTCTCCTAAGTTATACCTTGGAAGTGGTGGACTAACACAGTTTCTATAGCTTCATGGGAGATCTGAAGCTCCCCCTCCTCATTCTTGATCAAAGAGATTCTGTTGTGAGTTCTATTGGCCATAGTGGTTCTATGAAAAAACTTAGTGTTACGCTCTCCTTCTTTGAGCCATTGAACTCTAGACTTTTGTCTCCAAAATATTTCCTCTTGTTTACATAGATTCTCCCATTCTTGTAAATGTTTATCCGCTTGATCATTGATGCCTTTATCAAAGCCTTCCTTGATAAGAGCTTGGTTGAGAACCTGTATTTTGTTTTCAATAGCTTTCTTCTCCTAAAAAATATTGCCAAAATCCTTCTTGTTCCATTCTTTAAGCCGGAGCTTGATGTGCTTTAGTCTTTTGTGAAGAAGGTACATTTTGGTCCCCTGAATCTGCAAATCTTCTGACCACCATTTTTCAATGTTGCTGATGAAATTTGGGTGTGACAACTAGATATTTTCAAATCTGAAAGGTTTGTTCCTAGGAGTGCCTATACCCTTAATCTCCAATTAAATTGGCTAGTGGTCTGAGCCTCCAAAGGGAAGAACTCGCGCTGTTACCTCTTTATCTGTCAGCATAAGATTCTCAGAGATGAGGAATCTGTCTAACTTTGAGGCAACATGGGAATCTCCTCCTCTTTTGTTATTCCAAGTAAAGAGGCCAGTATTCCAATTAGTGTCAACAAGATTCATATTGTCTGAAAAGGTTTGGAAAGCTAAGGAGTCTTTACTTAGAGCTCTTGTTCCTCCTTTTTTCTCTGAAAGAGATTTGATCATGTTGAAGTCCCCTCCCATGATCCAGGGTATATCTACATGTCTGTCCCTGAGATCCACCAAGGTATCTAGAAACCTGAGTTTGTCATCTATTCTCTGAGGACCATAAACGTTTGTGACCAAAAAGGTGTCCCTTTCTCCTACTGGTTGAATAACAACCGATAAATAATTTCTGGAAGCCTCAGTATCCAGAATGCTTATTTTGCGGGGGTTCCATAGGGTGAGTATGCCCCCTACTGTATTCTCTGCTTTAACTTCACGAAACTCAAATCTGCTGAGCCATTTGCTATGAATTTGTCTTAATTTTTGAATGGAACATTTCGTTTCTGGGATGAAAATTATATCTGACGTTTCTTGTTTCATTCTGTTACTAAGCATTCTTTTCTTTCTCTTACTCCCTAGACCTCTAATATTCCAAGATGTCAACTTCATCGTTAAAGATTTGTAAAGGAGTAGCTGGCTAGATCTTTCATCTTACCTGAATCAATCATCAGCTTTCCACACTCCATCAAGAGTTCATTCTGCTTTTTCCTACCTCTTTTCTTGCCTGGGTTTCTAGTGGCTAGTCCCAGAGTAGTAGGCTTATCTATGATTTTTCCTCTTTCCAGCGCTTTAGTCTACGTTTTCCATAGAAACAACTGTTGTATTCTGTTGAGTTCTTCTTGAGGTAACGAATCCACTCCCCTCGTAGTTCCGTACATCAAGAACCCTTCTAGATCTAGGTTTTCTTTGTCAAGAATTTCCTGTAGTTCATGGTCCTCTAGGTCCATTTCATTCTGGGTCATTTCTTGATCCATTTCTTGTTCGGCATCACTCATTGTAGCTTCTTTCTGGTACTCAATATTTTGTGTTTGTTCTAGGTTTCCTTCCTTCTCCTTTTCTACAATACTTTCTACCATTGCTTGATCTTATTTTGTAATCTCTTACTCTTCCTGAAGCACTTGGAATTTGTTCTGCTTGAACTGTTTTCCTTCGTCTTGATGTTGTTTCAATCCTCTTTTGCCTCCTTTACCTCGATTAACCACTTTGTGGAAGCTGTTTGTTTCTTTCATTGTGTTGGTTTTGCTCTTGTTCACTTCTTTGCTGAGCAGACAGTCTCTGAAAAGGTGTCCATGTTCATGACATTTGTGACATCTGAACGGAATGTGCTCATAGTCTACTGTTTGCACCCATTCTTCATCAAAAACTTCCAAGATCACCTCATCTAGTAGAGCTCCTGATAGATCCATTTCCACACATATTCTGGCAAAGGAAGTATATTTTCCCCTTCTAGTGGCTTCAGAGGCTTTAACATAGCGACCTAATTTATTGCCTATGGCAACTAACGATTCATTTTGCCAGTAATCAATAGGTAGAGAATAGAGCCTTACCCAGACCGGTACTGAAGTAAAAGTTTCCCTTTCTGGAACAAAATTCATCATCCATGGTCTCATGTAGAGTCCTGCTGCAGCATAGAAGTAAGGCCCTCCTTCAAATATTCTGTCCTTGTCTTCAATATTTGTGAACACCACCGTAAAGAATCCCTTAGACCCAAGATGTAGTTCTATGCTCCCTTTAGGTTTCCAGTGGTATTTAATCCACGACTGTAAAGTTTTTTTAGTGGGCCATAATCCCATGAACTTACAGATGATGGCATACGTCCACATGTGCTCCCTGTGCGCTTGCAGAGCTGGATCATTTAAAATGACCCTGGGAGTTATCTCTGCTTTGGGTTTGCAGGGTCCCTTGTTTTTTTATCTTTAGTTCCCTGTTTTTTGTCTTTTGCCTCTTTGTCTTTTGTGCCATTCTTTTCCTTATTTATGGCTCCTCCTGTTTCCTCTTCCATATTTCTTTTCCCTTCCACCCTAGTTCCTCTAGCATTTTCTAGAGGTTTCTTGCCTCTGCTGGCCACGGCCTCCTTGTAGGAGGGAGTGGAGCTCCCTCCTCTACAACCCTCCATAGGGCTCACCGACTGCAACTATCTGCGCTGTTCGCTGTTCGCCCTTGCTCCAAGTCTTTCAACAAGAAGAGGTCATTGTATTTACAAGGAAAACATTTTTATTTGTAGGTTCAAAATTCTTTGTCGAAACACAATTGTGGTGTTAAATTGGATAAATGATTATTGGATCAAAAGTTTCCACAAAAAATATTGTATTAGCATTTTTTTATATGTTTACTTTAAAAACCCAGAATATAGGAAACACAATTTTGAGAGTGGACCGTTCTTTTGGGAAGAATTAGCCTAATCCTAAAACCCCAGTTCTTTGAGCTTAACTTAGTTACCATGGTTGTCACCACCATTTCAATATGGGTATAACTCCTAAACCTCTCGATTAATTTATAGGGAAGACAGTTTGGGAAAATCGGAAAATTTATGGGAAAATATTTTGACTTAGATAAGATAAATATGTTAGAAGGTGTATTTACTCACAAAGTTGCACTAGATTATGCAAAATTTTATTAGACAAAACCCCCTTGGAGCTCATCAATTCCAAATTCATTGAACTTCTAAACTATGAAAGCATCGCTAGATTATAAAAACCTTGCATTTATGTGCAATATTTCCCATGGCTTAGACCATTTCATGGTAAATTGTTCTATCACCTAAGGAGAGGCGTAAAAGAAAACACTTTTGATTCCCAAGCTCAGAGGTCGCTTTTGATCCCAAGTTAAGAGGCAATGGTTTTGTGAATGCTAAATAAAGAAAAGAGGAAAACCCAAATATCTTGGGAAACAAAATTATGAAATAAATAACAACATTGTAAAGAAAACAACACTCCAAATATATAATACAATCAATTAAATTTATAAAAGACATAACAACACTGTGAAAAGACAACTTTGAAGATCTTGCACAATAAATGAAACTTAATAAAATCATTAATTATTAAACCATTATTATGAAAAAACACTCGTACCAAACTCATCCAACAAAACTAAATACAAGCAACATCAAAGTGTTCACCATTTTCTGGAAGATGATGATTAATTCTTGAATCATTATAAATGAATAATTTAATAGTCATTTCAAAGGAATAAATCAATAATTCATTTTAGAAGTAATTGAAATTCATTATAAAAAAACTTTATTGAAGTTGCAACTCTTTGATTTTTAGTTTAGTTAATATGAAACACAAAGTTTTAGCCTAAATTCATTTTTATCGTTGAAGCTCACTTTGGAACTTGCCTTTCCTAGACCTCTTTGTTCATGAATCTCACCTTCCATCAGAATCTGCAGTGCTTTCCTTCTCTTCAACATGGATAGAGCTAGTGAACTCCTGCTAGAATCCCCTTGGTCCATGCTCAAAGAGCTCATGCATGCTTGAGATGCATGCATGTAGCTATCAAATATGCTCAAAATGCATCTCAACTCAAATATATAATTTTATCGGATATGTTGTGACAAACTGTCCTGTGGAATATCCATGATAATTTACAGATCATATTGGTATATGAGCAAGTTTCTTTTGGTATTTTGTGGAGATTTGCAGGGGATCTATATCGGCTAGGCGAAAAGTCAAAAAACCCTAACCAAAGCCGACGAATCTATGAATAACCCGCACGATCCTACAGAGGAGAGGTTTTTGTGGCTAGAACAACAAGTGGCTGATATAAATCACAATGTAAATCTCATCATGGCATCCCTTGGCAATAAGCTTGGGATATTTGGAGAATATTGGGGTTAAAATTCAGAGAACAAATCAAAAGGGGGATCAAGAGATTGGGAATAAATGAAGAACCAACCAAAGAAAGAACTCAGAAAATATCAACTCAGTTCGAGTGCTGTGAATCAATCACAATCCCTATTTAAAATGGAAGCAAAGGTCTATATCAACCCGCACCATGGTGAGATCGACGCTGTAAAGTTGAATCATTGGTTGCAACAAGTAGAAGTGTATTTTAGCGTCCATCAAACTGAGGAAGAACATAAGATCTCATTTGCATGACTTAAATTAGAGGGCCATGCCTTGGCTTGCTGGGAGAGACACACAGAGACTCTGAGGTCAGAGGGAGAGTCTCTAGTGACTAATTGGGAGGATTTTAAAACCCTCATTACATCACAATTTTACCTTATTGGGTACGTAGAGGACCAATGTATTTGGAGGCACTACTTCAAGCAAAAGCCGGGGCAAAGCACGCAGGAGTATACCACATAGTTTAGAAAGATGGCCATAATGCTAGGTATCTCCCCAAAGAACCCAAATGTGCTAAAGTATTTGGGGGGTCTATACCTCCATTTGTGGGAGTAAGTGATGTTGTTCAAGCCTAAAAGGGGGAAAAGATTAAAAAACGACAACCACAACACATCAGTGCAAATATCCTAGCAACCACTGCAACATTGACGAGTATAAAGAGAAGTGTTGGAAGTTGCATCTAAAGCTAAACACGAACAACAAGAATAAAGACAATAAGAAGAAGAATCTCATGGCCATAGATACGAGAAACCAATTTGAAAGCAACTCCGACATGGATGAGAATATCGTTTGTATGTCAGTGCAGAAGGAGGTGAATCTGAGTAGCCTTCAACAATAGAGAAAGAAAGTACCAAACACTTCCATATGAAGATATAAGTCAAGAAGACAAATATCGATGCTTTGTTTGACTTGGGATCACAGGCGAATCTCATTAGAGCATATTTGGTCAAGAAGTTGGGGCTGAAAGTTCGTGATCATCCAAACCCATATCCACTGGGATGGGTAAATAAGGATGCAAAGTTGAAGGTAATAAAACAATGCACTAAGGCAACTCAAAAATTTCACTAGTAAGTGCTAACCAAGCTAAGAAATTGACAAGTTCCAACAAGAAGTATGTTTTACTACTTTTAAGAGAAAATCATTTTGTAGAAGAGTATGTAAGAGGCAAGGCATCCCTAGAGAGGTGTACTAAGAAACATAAAAAAAAAACTAGAAGAGTTTCTACAGGCATACAAGGATGTGTTCTGAGAGCCTAAAGGGTTACCACCTTAGGGGGAAGTGGAGCATGAGATCGAGCTATTACCAAACTCCCCATTCCCAAACATTGGGCTGTATAGGCAATTTGTTATAGAAGTAAGTGAGGTGAAGAAAAGTCGCAACAACTGCTCGAATAGGGCATCATTCGACTAAGTACATCACCTTATGGGTCACCCATCATCATAGTGCCAAAGAAGGATGGGACTTGGCGTATGTGTATAGATTATAGGGCATTTAAAAAATCATGCTCAAGAATAGGTACCCCCTACCTAAGATAGACGATTTGCTAGATCAGTTGCAACAAGAAAAATACTTCACCAAGTTGGACTTAAAGTCTAGATATCACTAGGTTTAAGTCAAATAAGAAGATACCTAAAAAACTGCTTTCAAAACTAGGCAAGGTTCGTATGAGTGGTTAGTCATGCCATTTAGCCTATGTAATGCACCAACTATATTTATGAGATTGATGAATGATGTACAACACCCTTTTATAGATTCATTTGTTATTGTCCATTTGGATGATATACTAGTATAGAGTGCTACCCTTTTATAGCCTATATACTATCGTTCTAAAGTATTTCATGGGGCATATCTTAACTACCCTACCTACGACAAGGAGCTCTTTACCCTGGTGCAAGTTGTGAAGAAGTGGAAGCACAATATGATGGGAAAG
Organism: Pinus tabuliformis; assembly: GCA_031772625.1. Lineage (NCBI taxonomy): Eukaryota > Viridiplantae > Streptophyta > Pinopsida > Pinales > Pinaceae > Pinus > Pinus tabuliformis. The sequence goes on from CM062813.1 coordinate 299,191,002, forward strand.
GAGACAATAATCCACACAAGTCATCAGCCACTACAATACTTGCAGGCCCAAAGTAAGCTACAACAGACCAGACATTACAAGTGGATGGAGTTTCTATAACTGTTTCATTTGTTGATCAAGTATAAGAAGGGAAACACAAAAAAGTTGGTTGAATTGATTTCAAGGCTACCCACACCAAATATCACAACTTTGGGGACACTTATGTACATGGATCCATCCAACCATGATGCATATAGAGAGGAATATTCAAAGGATGATGACTTCAAGGAGGTGTTTCAACAGTTGCAGAGTCTGAGTCATGTGCACGATGGTGACAACACCGTTGAATACCATCTCCAGGATGATTTACTCTGCATGTTGGATAAGCTATGTGTTCCTAAAGGTGAGCAATTGTAGCTGATTAGAGGGGATCACACCTCCAAGGTTGTAGGGCACTTTGGTGTAAGGAAGATTGTGGCCAACTTGTAGAGGTATGTGTATTGGCCCAGGATACAAGAGCAGGTAGTTAACTTCATAAGAGGATGCATGCTTTATTGTACCAGTAAGCATAACAACAAGAAATAAGGTTTATATCATCCCTTACTTGTACCCACTTGTCCTCGGGAAAGCGTTTCCATGGACTTTGTGGGAGGTTTACCAACAACCAGGAAGGGACATGACTACCCGTTCGTGGTAGTTGACAGGTTCAGTAATATGCGTGTTTTGATGCCATGTAAAAATACCATAAGTGGGAAAGAAGCAACAAACTTGTTCTTTGGACAGGCCTAGGTGCAATTTGGGATACCAAGGAGCATCGTTTCAGATAGGGGTACGATATTTCTTAGTGCATTCTGGACTATAGTGTGGGAGAAGATGGACACGAAGTTGAAGAGATATACATCATTCCATCCACAGACAGATGGGAAGACAAAATTAGTCAACATGACTTTGGTGCAACTTCTGAGGGGATACAACCATAAGAAACTAAATACATGGGATGAAAATATGGTATATATAAAACATTCTTATAATAGAGCAATCCAAACTTCTACAAGAAAGTCCCCATTTGAAACTTGTTTTGGATATTTGTCGACTTCAAATTTGGACATTGCATATGGGTAGTAAGGAGAAGTGAGGGAAGATTTTATAGGAGACACATTGAGAGCTAAAAAGTTTGTACAAAAGATCATGCAAGATCCATATATAGGTACAAGAGATACTGTAAAAGTTGCAGGAGAAATATACAACCGACATGATTAACATAGAATAGAGAAATCGTTCAAGGTGGGTGACAAAGTATGGATACATTTGAACAAGGAGAGGCTACATGGACCTGGTAAGAAAATCAAGGCTTTGAGGTATGGTTCCTTTGAGATATTGGGAAAGGTGGGTGATAATGCAGATCGACTCATTTTACCACCATAAAAGTGCATTTACTCAGTCGTGAAATTAGATAATAATTTGAAACTCTATGAGCCTTCCGTGCTAGATCAGGAAGAGGAACAGGTCCTACCTTCAATGGAGGATTTGACACCAGATGCTCAGGAAAATTTGACAAAAAATACAATTTTGTTGAAGAGGTCCAGAACTACAAGACAAGGGTAACATGACCTTTGCCAGATTGGGTTGAAAGGACCACTTCTAGGCAAAGCTAAATGGTACATCAGAGAGAAGGTGGAGGAAAAATTTCCTCACCTCATTCAGTAGACGTTTTTGGGGACCAAAGGCCTCCCAAAATGGAGAGGAGTGATTTGGATTAGATCATCATATTATTTTTCATCCATCTTGATTATTTTAGAGTGGAAAAAGAGGAGGGATCAACTCATGAGACCATTTTTACCGGTGGGACCTAGTTTGGCAAAACAAGGTCTGAAACCTTCCAGGAGCATTTTTAGACATTAAACGACATTTTTTGAGGGTAAGACTTTGCCACTTTAGCACCACACCTTTTCATGATATTCTACACACAAAGGTCTTTCCAATGCTGCAAGAATCATGTCAATTAGAGTATGTATGTGAAAGTTATGCCGTTTAGAATGTTACCTTCCTATTTTCACCACCATAATTCGAGAGGATGCCACGTCAACACTCATTATTCATGGAAAAGGGGCTAGCCACGTGATTATGTTGTCTAGGACTCTAGAAGAGTCAATATTGTAACTCTGGTCGAAAGTTGAGGTAGTCAAACCTAACCACTAGTAGGCTATCACGCCATGTTATAACCAAACCACTAGGAGGAAAAGGGATTCCATTCTTTCGAGTGCATTTTTTCCATATTTGAGAAAAAATAGCTAAGACGGATAGGAGATAGAGCACAAAAATAGGATTTATACACTGTAGCATCTCACGGGCCACATGCCATACTTCTTTGTACTCGCAGCCATATTCCCATTCAGAGAAAGAGAGCGGAGCAACCTCACCTTCCATCTGGGTTTTTCTCCCGAAAGGGTTTCCAAAATCATATCTTATGTCAAATATATGTGTGTATGAGCTTTTTATTTTTTCGTTCTCTATTTTTTGCATAATTTTTAATTTGCATGCATGCACTATTGACAGTAAATCTACAGATCCAAAAATATGATAAAACTATAATAATGTAGAAATTTAGATTTTAAATATAATTTTATTGGATTTGTTGTGACAAACTATCTAGTGGAATATCCACGACAATTTACAGATTAGATAGGTAATTTTACACTAAAAAATACAATAGGTTTTTTCAGCCACCTAGAAATGATAGATTGACATTTCAATCATTCTGGGAAGAAGGAAAGTTCTTGGATCGAAAATACTCATTGAAAGTTTGAAATTATGTGGAGGGTTCATCAATAGAGGGAATTTGTTAGATATGGGGCTTGCATCTTTTAGGTATTCATTGTTACTCTCATTGATGGGCACTCCAAGAAGAGCATATGAAATGGGAATATGAATCCCATTTATAACACATTACAATGATTCTATATGAATCCTCGATAGAGGGTTGCATGAAATATTGGAAATGAGCCTTATTTTCCATCTTTGAATGAGAAGGAAAAATGACCCAATAAACTACAAAACTATTATGATTAACACATTATTTGTAAAGCTAATTGGAGAATCATAGGAATAATGGTGAAAGAGATATGGGCAAAAAAAGCACATGGTAAGTTAGATTTATATCAAAACACTCTACAATTGACCACTACCTCATTTAAGGAACATGCCAATGAGGTTATAGGACATTTAAGATAAATAACTATGATGTTTATTTATAAACTTCAAAAAGGATTTTCATACATTCCCATCACAAGAAAAATAATGGGAAAGGCAAGTGGAAATTAAAGTCCCTACTGTGTGAAAAGCATCAGTGCACAAGTTATAAGAGTAGATAAATACTAAAATTGAAATAAAGGATGTATGGTTAGAGAGATTCAACAATGACACAAAAGTGAAGCAATGCTACCCCTCTCCACAACACTATTTGGGTTGTATATAAAAAATTTCGAAGAATGGTTAAATTGGAAATAAGGTAGTGGGTAAATAATAAATATATCCTTATTTGTGATCGTGTAATGGAAACTAGAACACTACACAACCTAGAAGAACACCTTTACATTATGGATTTCCAAAAGCGTGGATGAATATGAACACAATCCAGACAAAAGAGGTGATATTTCCCCAAAAGAAAGTCATATGTAAATAAGATTTAAAAATGAGTGTACAGAGACCACACGAAATTACATTTTTTATTATTATAGAAAACATTACTTATACTATAGCAAAAAGAATATGATATAATATGACTGTCCCACCTTAATGTGGTTAAAGTCAACTTGTTGATACATGCTTTGCATCATTAAGTCACAACCCCTGGGTTGTATTACCTTGACAAGTGCAAGTGTGAACATAACCTACTACCCCTTCCAAAGCATGCTTCCCCTTAAAAACATTCTTACGTTAAGATTCCTAAGTATAATGACGTGGAATGAATGTAGCACCAAAGTCCAATGGAATTGTAATCACCAATTAAAGCCACATGGCAATGAATTTTCCCTTAGAAAAGGAGTTAATTTTCCAGCAACATAATTTTTCTAAAATTACTCAGCAAAAGGGCATTTTGAAAATATATGTTTTATTATTTTTGACTTACCACATTGGTGGCATTTTTCATTTGTTAATAAACTTCTAAAAGTAATGGATTTTGTTGGTAGTGCTTGGAACATTACTCACTAAGAAAATGCCCCCGAGTTTGTAGGATGTTACGTAGGAGAACATGATGTTCAATCTAATCATCCAATGGAATTTTATATTTGAAGATCACCACCTTTAGTTTAAAATAGGGGATAATTAAATATTTATAGGCATAAAAAAGTACAATTTCTTACCATCATAATTAAAGATCAGTTTATGATAAACTTGTATCCAATCTTTCTAACCAAGATTGTAAACATACCATATGTTTCTATGATCCTTTCCACTTCAATGAGTGGCTGCAAATCTCTTATTATAACTTTTTTAGAAGCCAAGTAACCCTGGGGTGAGCAAGAATCTTTCAATTTACTTATTTCCTTCTAGATAGATCCCAAAGGTCATGCCATATAAAATTAGTTTTCTTACTCAATCATATCGCTTGGAAATAAGGAATATATGAAATTTGTTTCCTTTGTAACTAACAAGTCCAAACAGAAGAGAGAGGAAGCCCATCCCTTCTTGCACATATAATTGTTCCAAGAAAGTCATAGGGACAACTCTAGTTAAGGTTCTTAGATTTGCCTCAATTCAAAAGGACCTTAAGCTAGGAAATGATAAGGAGATCCTAATAATGTCCCATAAAGAAAATTTACCTCATATTTTATTGATAGGATTGTTGTAAAAAACCTATAGGTTGAGAAGAGCTCTCCAAGGTGCATTTCATTCAAGACTACAAATTATTCACTTTACCACAAGAATATTCCGAGTATGTAGATGTTTATAATACCAAGGACACCATCCTATCAAGGCATATACCATCATTAGAAACGGACCATAGAAAACTACGACTCACCACTACATTTAACTCATAAGAAGATTTCAAAATTTAAACTTGTAGGAACTAGCAAGAAGATAGAAAAATATGATTGACTTGGAAAATATTGGAAATGAATGTAGTCTTATGAATAGAAGGTAAATATTTGTAATACCAACCATGAATCTTCAATTGTAACTTACCTAAGCACCAACCACATGACAGAGGAGAGAGATTATCCCAAAAATTATAACTAGATATCACACAATGACCCTTGACCTCACTCTCTTCCAATTGCATGAGATCCAATTTGGGGTATCCTTTGCACCATTAAGCTAAATTTAGATTTGGAATTGTTAATAATTTAGTTAGAGGCTAAATAAAAATGTCTCCATATAGTTAATGTCTCTCTTAATGACTATGGATCTAAGTGAATGACCATCATGGAATTATCTACAAAGTGATCGTTATTGATTTCATTATCCACAATAATTTCAATTTATTTCCCTTACATATTGTTGCTCCCAAATATTAGCCAAGATCATTAATTGCTAGCATCTATAAATATGGTACCAAGGGGAATCCTTGTCAAATAGATATATGAAGAACAATGTGTTTGGATGGAGTCCCATAGATGACAAAAAGGATTGGTTTTTTGAAGCTAGAGTGTGAACCATTCTTATAAATTGGGACCCAAATTGAAGCCATTGTGACATTTTTTATCATAAAGCTCCAATCCACCTAATAAAAATGTATCTTTAGGAATAGTAAGTCCTCATTGGTTTCCATCACCCACTCCACACATTCATAAACTGAAATTAATATGTCAAGAGTAAATTACCCTATACAAAACTTGTTTTCTTATATCTAATTTTTTTGTTGACGACTCTATGTAGTGTAAGAGGCTAAGAGTTAGCAATTATTTTATATGAAACATTTAGGAGAGTAATGAAGCACCACCCAATGAATGGAATCTCTTGTATTTTTCTTGGAAATAAGCTTAATCATTAATCTTTGGATGAGGAACTAAAAAATCGATCCTTCCGTAAACACTTCTCGAGCCATCCTATATAAATCATCACCAACAATTCTCCATATGGCTTCATAGAAGTCACAAAGAAGAACAAAAATCCCAATCATTTTTCCTTTCTTCTTTCTGGGTAGCATGGAGAAAAAAATATTCTTTGGGAATATCTACACCAAGGACTTCCCTTCGATACATAATCATTACGGTGGGGATCACCTTGCCACACTCATTTTTGGCCTTGGAAACTTGACTTGAATAAGGATATCATGGAAAGACATTAAGTGTACACCAAACATATTCATGATCTCACCAAGGTGCTCCTTAATGACCCTTTAACATTTCCGGTCCTAAATTTTTTTAATGGAGTTTCTCCTTTATAGGGAGTCAGAGCAGTACTTTAAGGCTTAATCGCCATCCATGACCCATTGTAACTAGTCCCTCACTTTCATGCCTTTTACTTTGTATTACTCTCCAGAATGAACAAAATGTTCAAGGTTTACAACCTCTGTTTAGTGTTATGAATGTCCTCCTCTAGCAAAGTCCTCATCTCCTTGAGGCCTTGATGATCTTGTTTTATCTTATGCTTGTTATTACGAAAAATCATCTTACCTGAACCATGAATGAATTTAATAATTTTTAAAAATAGAAGCATCCCACTAGATAATCCAACCATGGTATCTTTGAGGTCAAGGAACTAGATTCCACACTCTATTGACCAAGATTTGAAAATCACCAAAATCCAAATGAGAGACATGGAGTTTAAATGACACCCCTTGAATATCATCTTGAAGTGGGCCAATGGAAAGGGGTGAGACTATTTGAATATTATTTGAACCTATGACTCATATATAAAAATCATTGCCTTGCCCCATGTACCTGCAAAAGTAACCCTAACTATATGATCTTAAAATGTATCCACTCTAGCTTGGATGAGCTCCCGCACTTGCCTCATATTGTTAGAAAATTAGTTTTGGAAACCCTAGTCCCATAAAGATTGAGATCACAAATTGAGGGATCAAACAAAACCAAACAACTAACCCAAAACATATCAATAAAAGAGACAATCAAGACTAAAACAATGCATTGGATATTCCCATTAATGTGCTTGAAGGAGAAAGATCAAGTGAATAAGTGAGAGAAATAGTAACCAAAGAACAAGAATCCACCAACATTGGACATGAGTGTTCATAAACTTAACCATTAGCTCAATGATCAAAAAGATTATTTAGAAATGAAACTTGTCACTATATTTATACCACTCAAGTAAGGAGGGAATTCTCGAGGGTTATGAGTCCACATAATTAGGGGAACTATCTCCAAGAGGATTATTGATCCTACATATTAATATTGATTAGATCATCCTTATCAACACCCAAATGCAATAAAAGAATAAAACATGGACCTACCCATGATTAGAAGTGCATTAATCATGCATATGAATGGGTCATGGCCACATGTACAAATTACACCAATATTTCCAAACCCCCCAGGCCAAGCTAAACAGGGAGCACAAAGAGAACTCATTACATGAAAAGATTTATTTCCACCAAAAATTCTAAGCAAAGCTCGACATAACCCCTCCCCACTTCCACCCCACAAACTGTATATCGGTCCCACCAACATATTTCCACAACTTGGTGAAGATGGCCTTTGGTAGAAGTTTAGTGAAATTGATGTCATTGAGTTGAGTTATTAAAAGAAGCTAAGTGTAGAGCATCTAGAGTAAGTTGACATAAGAAAGAAGACAATCCATTGTAGCATATTGATCAATTGGAGATATAAAGAGTGGTGCCTGCCATCCTTGAGGATGAAGTGGTAAAAATAGTATACTAAAAAAGGAATATTGTCATAATTTGGAAAGTATAAATCCCGTATAATAAACTAGGAATCATCCATGGATGTGTTTGTTAGTACTGTAAATGATCCCATGGACCTATCAACGGAAGCTCCATCAAATAAGGTGAGTAAGTATGTAGGTTCCCAATGATAACAAGTGGTCATAGGCCATGAATCTCACCCTAATGTTAAGATGTTGGCATTACAAAAATTTGAATTATCCACTATAAAATTAACAACTCCTAGAATATAAAGAACATCTCTAAATGTGGTAGAGTCAAAGATGACATCATCACATCCTAAATCTGATAAGGCCTAATATGAAAAGTGGACCATCATTTGTACACCATAAGAAGAATCCTTATGAAGAAACTAAAGAAAAGATCCAAATGGACCATCAACAAAACCTCCATCAAAGATAACATTTGTACTAGAAGGATCATAAAAGACAATATACTGGAATATGGGCCCATGCAATTGATCCTAAAAATATGAAAATGCAGAACTAATAATGTTAGACCTTCATTTTGGGTTTGTTACAGTAGATCAAAACTTATATGTAAAGTGCATGAGTAAATGTGCATTTTAAAACATGTTAACAATATTATCAAAGAACTTTGTTGGAAAATGTTAGTCTTACCAAATCTTCAAGCCTTTGAAGACTAGTCAAGAAATACTTGAAGACACGACTCTTCATATAAAAAATTTATTTAAAGGAACAACCCTAAAGTTTATTTAAATAGGAATTTTCCTAGAATAATAATAATAACTCTATTCTAGAAGATGAGTAATTCATAGGAGGTAGATTGTCCATGTCACATCCTTGTCCTAGTGATTATCTTTTCATTATTGATCAAAGACAGATGACATGTTGAGATAAGGCTATAGATGTTGTATCTACATTATGTATTTGTATTTATTTATTAATTAATAACATTGTTGTGTTTGAGGACAACTGATGTAAATTTTTTCTTTTCCCGATTAATAACATTGTTGTGTTTGAGGACCACTCACAAATGGTAACATGGTATCAAAGCCATGGACGTAGGATGGCCATGATAATGAGAAAGCTATAATGATGAGAAGGCCATAGTAATGAATCATTAAATCAGGAGGATACCAAAGTTTGAACTTAGATTTCTTCATTAAACAAAGGAATATCTTCAAAGAGGTATCTCCTTTGTTATTTAAAATCAGAAAATGATATTATTAATTGTGAAATATTGATTATCAATTCTAGATCCATTTTCAAATTATTTAGGATCTATTTCTTCTCTACTATCAATACAAAGTTTTTTTAAAGATGTATACTAGTCAAAATCCACATACACAATTCTTTACAAATCAACGAATTGTTTATAAACTCTTTGTATATTTGACAAATCTAGAAAATATGTTATAGATAAGATATTTTGGTAAAATATATTTTTTGGTCTTAATAGAAATTTTATATCCAATAAAAAAATTTGAGAGCATTAACAATGTTGGCTTGATTTATACGAGAAAAAGGGGAGTTAGCTTGTTTTCCTTTGAATTATTCGACAACCTAGCCTCTACTTTCATTAGAAGCAAAAGAGAGCAAAGAAGGAAATCATCCTCTGGTTTTGATAAAGACATGTTACCAGCCATAACATTCAACAGGGTGAGATTGAATCTCCATATTCATATATTTTGTTTCAAATAGGTCCATTGTTGCAGATGTCTTTTAAAGATTGCCAATGCAAGTTCTGTTGCAATTTCGGTAGAAAGAAACTCAAGCCTATATAAATCTTAACCAGATTTGATAGGCCATTGCTGATTGATGGTCTTACCATTGAATTTGGTGCTACAATTGTAGAATATGCTATACATGTAACATGCCATACAAAACTATGACCGATTCAATGGATTCTCTATTGCATTAGTTCTACCCTTGAAAACTTGATGGCCACACCATGCCTATTTCGGAGTGGCTAAGAATACCCTTTGGTATCTCATGAATTTGTGTTTGCAATTACAAAGGCTATGTAGTCTCTAGAATGTGGTCCAATGGTTCGATGGGGAGTTTGGTCTCCGCAGGTCTTGTGGTCCAATCCTGGGCAGGACTATGTACACCTTAGAGCTGTTCCAGGCGCAATCTCTTCAAATGAAAAAAAATACAAAGGCTATGTGAGTGTCACATTAGTACTGGTGGTTCAGGGATTTCAGTCTCAAATCTTAAAAGTTTAATTAAATTTGAATATTTGTAATAAAAAATGTTGATAAGAGTCAAAGTAAATGTTCCCCTGATTGAGGTGAGAGCTGGGAGAAGGAGCACGGTCGGATATGCACGACCGCCATGAAGTTATTGAAGGTATAGTGAGGGTGGTGGTGTGGCCACCCCCACACAAGCCTCAACATGCGTGAGATGTCAAGGCAATTAAATTACAAAGGGAGAGGGTATTTGGCGAATTTGGAATTAAAAATGATCAGACTTGTTGCAGCTGGAAATTTTGTTTCCTCCACAGGCTCTCGGTGGTATTGGAGTCCCTCTAGGGAAGTTCTCGGAATCAGAAGCTATGCCCAAGCTCGGGAAGCTGAAGGCGTGCCATCTCCTCTCCTTCTCAGTTATTTCTGGTATGTTCAGATTGGTTACCTTACAAGTCCAATGCTTTCTATGATATATATGTATTGTATATGGCTGGGGACAGTTGGTCTAGACACAACATTATGGGCTAATGCATAGTGTAGCCCTTTGATGGCTAGGTGGGATGGGGTTCACCCGCTTGCTTGCATATCGGGGGTCGAAAGGCCTGTTGACAGGAAACCCTTGACTAATTTTAGTAATTCCAACTAGCGAGGAGTTTAGACGCCTTATGATATGGATACTTCTAGTTTTTTATAGACGGCGGGATAACACCTTCTGTTTTCAACTCTACTTCCATGCAATTTCTGATAGAGTCAAATTGTGACTAATTTATGGGTGGTATTTCTTATTCTCATGATGAATTCATACACCAGACATAAAGGAACCTACAATATAATTGGGATGGGTTCTTAATTCAAATCCATGAAGATAATGAGGAAATGTTCCTTAGAGTTAGGTTGAATGGTTTTCTTTGTTATGTTTATGCTCCTATAAACCCTGCATACTCCTTATTTAGACTGATTTGCAGGTTTATCCATCCTAGTCATCCTCCATATCATTTCTCTATTGTTCGCATTGCGAGTCTTGTAAGTTAGATACCCGCCTTCTTAGTACATTGTAATTCTCCACATAGCAATAGTAAATTGATGTTCATGGCTCGCCCAACCATGCATTGTGACCACACTCCTAATGCATGTTAGGGCCAAGATCGTGGTCGTGGGAGTGGGAAATCTCGTTGTACTAAGGTCAAGGACCTGGGACCAAAACTCAATTTGTCTCAGCAGCTACCAAAGCATATAGAACTAACACCCACCCATAGGCTCGTGAGACGGTTGATGAATGGGAGGCAAAGATTGTTAACTAGGTAAACATCGGTGACCATGAAATCTTGGAGGAGTTGGGGGCATTATTACAGACATGGACCATACTCGAGGTCACCACTCTTGGTACCAGTAGTCTTTATTTATATTTTGGTTGGTGAAGACCCTTCTAGCAAAGGATTTGATGATGAGTATTACAGGCATTTCAAGCCATGCAAATGAAATTCAGGCAATTCATAAGGAATTCCAATTAAACCAATACGAGATCCAACAACAAAATGCTCACCTTGCACACACAGAGAAGCACATTCCCTGCTTGCCTTAGACTGAGCTGTCGGGCTCCAGTGCCAAGGACTTGGCACCAGTTGAATCTTTTGATGATCAATATGGTCTCTAGATGAGTATGGTCATTTAACTGTTTCATTCTAGTTATGTGTAGATGATTAGAACAGAATTTTGGTACATATGGTATAGGTTTTTGGTTTATATTGGTTATAAAGACTGTCAAGTTTATCTTGCTCTGGTGGACAATATCAAACAATTCAGATTTTGGATGGCCTATAACGCAATCAGATGGTCAATAGACTTGTTTTCCCTCTGGGTAGGTTCAGACTATCTGCCTTTGGATGTTGATCTTGTAACACCTGCTTATTTTTGAAAGGTAATGGAAAGGCTCTGCCAAGCTTACAAAGAAAAAAGAGTCAAATTAAATGTTAATATTCACTGAATGTCTTTAAACACATAATTAAATTTTGAAAGTTTAATTAAATTGGAATATTTGTAATAGAAAATGTTGACAAGCATCAAATGAATGTTAATGTTTACCAAGTGTTTTAAACACATAATTTTATTAATCACTAGAAGAAGAAAAAATTGAGAGTTTTAAGTTTTGCTCCAAAGGTGTAAGAGAGGACTCGCAATCTTCAACACCAAACTTCTTCAACATGCAGTTATGTTACATGCTTGGTTTGACTAAGGAAGATTTGAGGATATTGTTGAGAAGCTTTCACTTCAAAATAATATCAAAGTGGCCCCAAGTAAGTCATTTTGAACCCTTCTTGAAGTTATTATTTCACCTACTTGATATGAACTTTGTGATTCCCTATAATAATTAAGTCATTAAAATAAAGAACAATGACTACCAAGTTTTGTCCTTGCATTTGAAAATACGAAGTATCATCAAATTCATTGCGATGAAAACCAACATATCTAAGGTATCCATCCATTTTGGCATACAATGCTCTAGGTGCTTGTCTTAAGATTTATTTTTATTTATTTAGTTTTTACTTAGAATGAAAGCATGAGAAACCCCAAAGTACTTCCCCACATTTTGTAGATGATAAACCAGGCAAACCATCGGCCTTGATTATGGGGTGTCACCCCAAGGGAATTGAAGAGGGTCAAACTCGTGATCAACAATAAATAGCAACTATATTAAAGAACTACACGTCTAGCTCTAGACCACTTGAGCTAACCCTCGGGGCTAAGTGTCTTTATTAAGCTATAGAAAGCTTTAATTAATTTTCAAACTTTGTGTTGTTGTTCTTCAACTTCAAAATCTAGGGGATGATTCATATAGACTTCTTGTTTCAAGTAACCATTAGGAAAGAAAATTTTAAAATCCATTTCATGAAGTGTCTAATGATGTTGTGCAACCAAAATAATTAATGTTTCCACTTTGTTGTTGGTGAAAATGTTTCTTCATTGTTAATGTTTTCTTTCTTATCAATTTTTTTTGCCACAAGTCTTGCTTTATATTTATCAACTTTACCATTTGCTTTATACTTGATTATATAAATCAATGTGTATTCTATGGGTTTAACACCAATTGGATAATCAACAATTTGCCAAGTTCCATTTGCAATTACTAAATAATATTCATCCAACATGGTTTCTTGTCATTCTTTATGTTTCATTGCTTTCGCAAAAGTATTGTATTTAGTGGAAGCATGATAAAATTGGATTGAGGTGAGTGGTAACTTCTACTTCTCATTTTGTTTTGTTAATCTAGCTAGATGTTTTTGATTAGTTGTGTGAAACATTTTGTTCTATTGTGTTGTGAATGTGATGAAGTTTCTACATTTGATATGTCTTTTGTTAAGGAAGAATCATCAATGTCCAAAGAAGAATTATATTACTCTTGAATATTCATATTTGGGGCTAGTTATTTTCAATCCGATTTGGTTTTCTTTGATCAGTTGTTGTATCCTAAGTTACATTTTGACTATCCATTTCATCAAATACAACATCCCAATTGATAACAAATTTACCACTAGATAGCAATTGATAGCTCTTCTTTTCCTTCGACTATCTAATAAACATGCATTTCATAATGTACTTTTCCAATTATTTTTTCTTTAGGAACTGAGGCATAACAAGTGGAGCAAAAAACTTGAAGATGGTTAACTAAAGGTTTAATACCATACCAAGCTTCATATGGACTTATTCCCTCTGATACTGACGTGGGAGATTTATTCCTTAAATAAACAACTATATGAACTACTTTTGCACAATATTTTATACTTAACCCCTTGAAATGTAACATGGATATTGCCATTCCCATTAGAGTTCTAGTCATTCACACTCAGCAATTTCCTTTTTGAAAGTAGGCAATCCTTTAACCATCTCTTTTGTTTTAGGTTTACTTAAGCTTCCAAAGTTTAAATGTCCAAATATGTAATGTCTAAATCTTAAGGAGCTAGACGATAAGTCTGTTGATGTTGCAAATCTTGTTTGGGAGGAATGACCATGCCTTTTCATCTCAAAAAAATTCCATCTTCATAACACTTCATTACTGTATTGAAATTGCATCTGACTAAATTGATTTTGATCAAAACTATCTTCCATGACAATTTGATTATCTCTTTGTCTATTGAGGACCAAGGACAACAAATTATTTTTAAAATTTGGAACATACCAAACAATTGAAAGTACTACTTTCCAAATTCTTGGAAGCGATAAATGATCTTAGCCTTTTCCTTGAGGAGTAGGGGTTGTGTTACCTATCAAATAAATTGGATTAATTTCCTTATCTTGATAAGTCCAAAAATAACATTTTGTGTAACATGTGTTTTGTGTAGCGCCTATATCTAGTATCTAATCAACTTCATAATCTTTTATTATTGACTTGTTTGTGGCAACTAAATATGTAAATTATATCTTCCTATTAGATGTCAACACATATTCTTTTTTTTGTAAGTTAATAATTTTATTAATTACTCAGATGAAATATTATACAAAATTTCCATTATCGCTGACTTGCCACTTGGGAAACTAGACCAAAAACATTTTTATAAGTCCTTTGTCTAAAGAATCCACGCTATATTGTTTGTAGACCAAAAATAGTATTCAATAGCCCAAAGTGAGCTAAGGGTCCTAGTTATCACATACCAAATAACTATAAGCCTAGTCATATAAAAAATCTAGTCTATGATGCAAGAGACAACACCTAGTGGAGGGGTTGAATTCCTTGATGTAGAATCCTTGGAGCAGAACTTGAAGGTTTGGTGGCCAAGGCCTGGTTAAGCAGAGGCAGGTAGCCTATAACTGATGTATTTTAGCTACAACTGAATTTCATCCAAATGTAACATAATTTCTTCCTAGGCCTCATCGCAATCCATTAGCAATCTCCCAATGAATGCCTTGATGTGCCAATATAAATATATTTTCTTCTAGTATTTTGTGTCCCAGGACCTTGAATTGTTGATGTCAAGCATCTAATTTTCCAATACCACATCAATATCCCAATTGTGAACGACATCCCATTCCCTCTAAATTTCTATTTCTATTGATTCAATTTCTTCACGGATGTGTAGGGGGACCTATCCCCATAAGGAGTTGGATGTCTCTTGGGATTGGTATTGCACATGTGAGGTTGAAGTACTCGCTTGGGAGCCATAGAACCAGCCGAAATTGACTCGCCTCGATGACATAGATGTGAAGACATGCCTATAAGCATGGTGCTACTACTAGATCTAGTGTTGAACCATGAACAATATACTACAAACAACAAACTGGTAGGAGTGTATACAATTGGGGCAGAGAGGAATTGTGGAGCAAAATGTAGCCAATCGCTCTAACAATTAAACCCCATTGACCTCATGGAAAACCCAGAAATAAAAATGAACTAATTAATACATACTTTTCAATTTGCATCATGAAAACCATGACCTACAATGAACTCCCATCCAACTATTCCATATGGGAAAATGATAGTTAGGATTGATATGGAGACCCATTCTAGTACTGGAATAACTTGGTGGTGGAGATGACCAAGTGTTGCTTCCATAAATTTATTGTATTCACCATGCAATGAACAATAAATCATGCCAAAACATGGAGCTTGCATTCTATTTTGTGGTTCCATATGTCTCATCTAAATATAACTAGGTGGACTTTGGTGGTAAATGTCAACTATCTTTTTTGGTGATATTCATCCCTTCTCACCCCATCTGAGGGTCTAGTATCCTCTTGAGTGAGCGAGTAACTCATAGTTGGTTGTAGACCATATCTAATATTGTGGATTATCAATAAGAGAGACTCCCTCATTCACCAATCTACCTATTATTTGGTTTCTCATACATTAGACACATGGAGGAATAAGTGTAGGGACGTGAGGGAGGATATTTTTAATGTGTTCAAGACCACTTTATAATTTACCATTAGCCAATATTTGGTTAAGGTTGATCCATTGTATAGTATTTTGAGAACATGAATAATTAATTGAGAGTCATCCTATACAAAAAAATATGGAGAATCCTTCTCAGATTGTAATACAGAGCCCATATTCTAGGGTGGAGAGATTTGCAACATTGTTTCTTTTAGTTCCAAGGGAGGTGGTATAAATCTAGATGATCTCTTCTAAGTGATTTCGAAATATTTCCCCATGATAGCTAGTTAGTTGGGTTTCCTTTGGAGGCCTCATCAAAATTTAGTTTGATAAAGTCAAGAGGAGGCGACTCCCATGTGTAAAGGGAATTGATCTTGGACTTCTTCGAGTGCAAGGAGTGAGGGTTGCCACTAAGATTGAGTTCAAATATTTGCAAGACGAAATGTTTGGTAGAAGTGCTATTCCAATATTTTTCTGACAAAGGGGAAACTAAAACAATCTATTTTATGCTCTGCCTAATTCTTCTCCAAATGTCAATTGGTTCCAAAGATAATTTTTTGATGATATGCCCATTTCTCTCTTTCCAAACTTCTTATAATAGAAACCCAATATAGATTTTCCACACTTTATTAGAATTGGATTGTGAAAGAAATTGGTCTTCAATTAGCTATAATATCAAATAGATTGGTTCAATAATGCTCCATTTGCTTGAAGGTAGAAACCCCCTGATACCAAAGCATATTTGTAAATAGACATTGGTTGCGATGTTCAATCATTTCTTCTACTTGTTTACAAAGGTGAAAGACATAATAGTTTGTCCCAAGTGAGGTTTTTTCCATGAGCTAGAAGCCACGAAGACTTTGGACCATAAGTTATACTTCCAAATTTTGTGCTAGATTTCATTATGGGGACGGTCTCTATGACCATATTTCAATTTGTACACTTCACTCAGATCAAAATCCCACGCTGAAATTTATGACCATCTAAATTTGTCATTGCGTTCATGAATTTTGATTTTGTGTGAAGTTAGATCCTTCTAGAAATTTTCCTATTTAAATCCTTCATGAATGGGAGGCCAAAATTCTCATGAGAGCCATGTGTGTTAGATATTTCTTGATGTGAAGGATCCTAGTAATGGGAGAGCTTGGTTTTGTTGTAGTTTTCGTTAAATGCTTGAATAACATGGTACTCCAGGTTCATTCACCAACTGGATAGTTGTTGCTAATAATCCTTCTAGAATAATGTTGTCTACCCATTTTGGATCTCCCAAAAACTATGTTATTGGACTAGGTATCTATTTTTCCATGCCAAGTTCCATATTGAGGAGCCTGTGATTATGCCTTCCAGCTTAATCTTCTCCTACTCATTGATATTCATGCTATATTTTCATTGCCAAAATTTCCCCTATCTTTTTACCACTATGAAGTTAGTGCCACTAGGTCTTTGCCCCTAAAGTTGTTGTAAAATGTAACTAGGTTCAGTCTTCATAATGACATTGTAATTGTGATTTTGTAAATGAAGTAAAGAAGAAAATAAAATTATTTTGTATGCCTTTCTTCATGGGTTTCATGAGAAAGAAGTTTACTTTTAGATGGCTCCCAATGAGAGCCTTAGGATTTGTCAAAAGGTTAATGTCATCTATAAAGATATGTCAAATGTATTCTAGCAAATAGTCGTCCAAAGACAAGCATAGTCTTTCTCTTCCTATGTCGACCTGCAAGATGAAATAACAACTCATGTTGGCTTAGCTATATGGAGACACATCTATTCAAGATGTCATGTCGACTTAATATATGGACCAACCACTATAAATAGAGTGAAGGATTTTCACACGTACACAATGAATTAGTTCGTTACATCTCTGAGTTTTCGGTAGAAAAAGGCAGAGAGAAGTTTGATGATGGCAAAGTGAAGCTTGGATGAGTCCCTATGATTTCAAGTATATAGTAGCAACAAGAAGTTCAGATTATCTTGGAGATTAGTGTGAATGTCTCAGCTCCCTAAACACAATCATACAGTTTGAATAAAAAGGCACAATTCAAATCTTCTTGAAGTATGAATATGATCACAGAAAAGGGAACTCAGATCTCTCTCTCTATACTTCGGATGGGTAGTGACACATGATATAACAGTTTGGAATGGTAAGGTGTTGAAGGGAAATCAGATCTCTCTAAAGTTCAGATCACAGAGGCAGCAACACTAAGGCTCGTATCACAGTGGCAGTAATCTCAGTTAAGAATTTCAGATCTATGAAGTGGATATGATCACAAAGTAGATACTACCTTGCAATACCTTTGTCTCGATGTTACCTCAAGTGCAGTAAGGTATCTTTGATGACATGACAGTTCATTGTCATGAGAAGAGATGATCTCAGTTTATGCTATGAAGAAGATCGAAGTGGAAGAGAGGAAGAGAAGAAGAGAAGATGGAAAAAGGACGTGTGTCTTGGTCTTGGAGAGGCTACTAGGTCAAGGGTCTTAGTCTTGGTATTCGTCAATTGGAATCTCTATAAGAAGAATTTGTGCGGGTTTTCCTCTCAAAGAGTGAGAGGTTTTGGCCCTAGATCATAGCCTATATGCTGTGTCTCTTGTCTATTTATGTTCATGTATTGGTTATTGTTTGATGAAGAATAACGCTAAGAATCTAACATAAATAAGATCCTAATTTAAACAAGTAAAAATGATGCACAAGTAGTCACTAATAGAAGAGAAATCAACTAATACTAATGCCCTAGATTTCTCAACATGGTATCAGAGCTAAGGTGCTGAAGTCAAAGGAAGGGCATCTAATCAAAGAGACATTGAAGGATCGAGTTTCAAGATAGCATAAAAGCAAGTCGAAGGTTATCAAAGGAAAAGATCAAGATCTACATTGAAGAATGAAACCCTAGATCTAAGAAGAAGTATACAACAACAAAATTTTTGGATCCTATAGTCATCATCAAAAGACCACAAAGACCCTCATCAAGTTATCTACAAAGCAAGGTAGCTCGAAGTACTTTAAAGTTGAAGATCACATCATCTTGGAGAGAGTCGAAATCCTAGAAGCATTTCTGATCTACACTACAAGAGAAGTCGAAGTATCTTGAAGGCGAGAAGGCATTATCATCATCTTCAAAGCTATAAGGCAATCTCCCTATCATTGCAGCAAGGATCCCCTCCTTATCCTTGTAGAAGATCATCTAAGGAAGCAACAAAACATCCTCATCTATCACCATCAACAAAGAGAGCTAGATCTAAAGGCGTTGTCATCATAAAAGGAGTAATCTCCTCTCACTGAAGAAGGGTTTTTCATTTGGAAGAAGATCATCCAAAAGGAGCACTAATACATCTTCTTCAACCATCATCAAAGTGATCAAGTTGAAGATTTCATCTTCACTTGTCAAGTAAGTATCTTTCATTCTTTAATCAATTTGGTAAAATGACTTCGTGTTTGCAAGGAGATATATAAGTTGGTTGGGTCATCGAAATTCCTTGCATGGAAAAGGAGGATAGACATAGTCCTCGAAGAAAGTGAAGTCATTGAACATATCAATGGAAAGGTCTCCTTTGAATACATGGAAATGGATCAAAGGGCTCAAGGGATTCTTATGTAATCAGTCAAAGATACCTCATCCCCATATAGTAGTATTGGAGACATCAAAGGGATATATATGATAGGCTGGTAGAGCTATTCTATGAAGATGAGATAAAGGAGGTCACATCACTTAGATTTGATCTACACAAATTGAAGGTATCAAAGGATAAAGGGTTATTTTCATAATATCTCAATTGCAAGATCTGGAAGAGATAATCCTCATTGTTCTAAATGCACTAACTGATGAACAAGGTAACAATTTATATGAGGATAATAAGGCTATCCCATTCAACAACTTGTGGTTTCTATGAGGGATAGAAGAAGACAGGTTGAGGGAAAAAGTGTTGAAGGATCAAATGAAAGGATTCAGACATTTTGTCGAAAGGAAAGAAGAACATAACTAAGATTCAATGCTATGAACATTACATGAAAGATTGTCCTTAGCTTAAGAAGGACAATAACAAGAAGAATAGAGAAGAAGTCCATTTCACAAGATTCAATTCTATGAATAATACATGAAAGATTGTCCTTAGCTTAAGAAGGACAATAACAAGAAGAATAGAGAAGAAGTCCATTTCACCAAAGAAGTGGAGGAAGCTGAAAGAAGGAAGTCCAAGGAAGAAGAAAAGCATTAGAAGTAAGAGCTCATGACATCACCATAAGAAATATGAAGGATGTCTGATAGTCAACTTTGAAGGATATAGCTCTTGGTGACCTCATTGAAATATCAAAGGAAGAAGTCATCTAGGACAAGTCTCATCATACATCAGTCAAAAGGGAAACATCTGTTGAATAAGGATATGCGAGATCCTCAAGATTCTCTGATGGAATCCTCATCGGAGGATTCACCGATCTAGAATGGAAGCAAGTGTTTCATCAGGAACCCCAACTTGTGGAATTCATGGGATGATGGTATGATGACATAAGAGATGAAGCAAATCAAGGGGTTGAAGATCTTGTCAATCAAGGAAGCTGTTGAAAGAAGCCTAGATGACCTAAAGGTAAATGAGGTATGTATGCTTGTATTCAATTTTATAAAGTCATGTTGTATGGTTGCAGGTAACTTGGATCACTGCTCTATTTTGAGAAGCATGATCAAAGGAAAGGAATCTCCTCCTATGAAAGAATGTCGGAAGGCATGAGTCACACTAGATGAAATCAACATAATATGTCCTCATATGAAGTATGAGGTGGTTGACTACAATTGAGGAACTCTGATTGGAAGCTCCTAGGAATGAAATGAAAAGTGTGAAGAAAGGAAGGAAGAGATCGTGAAATATGCAACCATGCTAAAGGCTATCAACATCTGGAAGACCAAGAAGATTTGACTAGGAAATCTCATTGAAAAATATGAAAACTTTGATGGGAGATTGGAAAAGATGGAGACCCTTGACAATGTATATCTTTGGGAGATATGTCAAAATGTATTCAGGATGCTGATGAAAACTGGAAGATGTCATGATGAAAGACCATCACAAAGGTAATTTTGATTTAAGTGTTCATTTCTTATTTTTGAACAAGTATCTAGATGAGCTTATGCAGGGCTACCGAAGAGAAGAACTATGAATGTCTTCCATGAAGAACCTTGTAGAAGGATGCAATAACCTTCCAAAAAAGAAAGCTTGATGAAGGTAGAAGAACATGAAGCAATGCCAGATGAATACTGATGAATCACTTTCCGATGAAACAAATGATGACATGATTGATGGATGAAAGTGATGGATGGTATGTGCCCTATGAAGAAGTCCCCAAAAGATGAAGACTCCACAACAAAGAAGAAATTCATGACATTGAAGAAAGGAGTTCTTCAAGCAACTGGTTGTCTTATCATCTCCACCTGAGGAGCTGTTGTAGGTCCCTATTTTGAGAGGGAGCTTGGAAAAGTTCTTACTTGGAAATTCCTAAGCCAAGAGGGAACTTAAGTACATTCCTTGTGTAGGAATGAGTAAATTCCTTTAATGGAATAGATATGTCCTCCCTAATTAAGAGGGAGAAATAGACACATCATTCTGGTCTTTACCTGGGAAGACAAAATGAGAGCATTGGGTAATAATTTGGCATTCGATACTCTTTGAGAATGAAATAGGGAATCCAATAGAAGAGTAGTCATGGAGGACTGATATTCTTTGAGGGCTGGGGAGTCCAATCTAAGAATAGTCCTCATGGGACATATCCTGAGTACCCAGGTAGGGTATCTTCTGAGAGAGACAATGATGAGAGTGTCTATAAATAATTCGTCTCGCCAGCATTGAGCTCAGATCTTGTGGAGAGATAGAGCTGTTAGTCAAGGCCTTGCTATGTAACAATGTTGGTTGATATGATGTTAAACAAATGGGTTACCAATCTGATTATTCTTATGAGAAATTCTTTAGATTGAGAATGACCAATTACCATTATGAATACCTCCATAGTTAAGAGGGAGTGTTGTAAAATGTAACTAGGTTCGGTCTTCATAATGACATTGTAATTGTGATTTTGTAAATGAAGTGAAGAAGAAAATACAATTATTTTTGTAATGCCTTGCCTCATGGGTTTCATGAGCAAGAAGTTTATTTTTAGATGGCTCCCATTGAGAGCCTTAGGATTTTTCAAAAGGTCAATGTCATGTATAAATATATGGCAAATGTATTCTAGCAAATAGTCCTCCAAAGACAAGCACAATCCTCCTCTTCCTTTGTTGGCCTAGAAGATGAAATAATAACTCATGTCGACTCAACTATATGGAGACACATATATTCAAGATGTCATGTCAGATTAATATATGTACCAACCACTATAAATAGAGGGAAGTATTTTCGCACTAGCACAACGAATTAGTTTGATACATCTTTGAGTTTTTCGGTAGAAAAAAGGCAGAGAGAAGTTCGATGATGGTAGAGTAAAGTTCGGATGGGTCCCTATGATTTAGGGTATATAGTAGTAGCAAGAAGTTCATATTATCTTGGATATTAGTGTGACTGCCTTGGTGACCTAAGTGCAGTCATACATTTTGAATAAAAAGCCACAATTCAGATTTTCTTGAAGTATGAATATGATCACAGAAAAGGGAAATCAAATCTCTCTCTCTATACTTTGGGTGGACAATGAGACATGAGATAATAGTTTGGAATGGTAAGGTGTTGAAGGGAAATCAGATCCCTCTAAAGTTCAGATCACAGAGGGAACAACACCAAATCTAATATCACAGTGGTAGTAACATCAGTTAAGAAGTTCAAATCTATGAAGTGGATATGATCACAATATAGATACTACCTTGCAATATCTCTGTCTCGATGTTACCTCAAGTGTAGTAAGGTATATTTGATGACATGACAATTTGTTGTCATGAGAAGAGATAATCTCAGTTTATGCTATGAAGAAGATCAAAGTGGAAGAGATTAAGAGAAGAAGAGAAGATGGAAAAAGGACGTGTGTCTTGGTCTTGGGGATGCTACTAGGTCAAGGGTATTGGTCTTGGTATTCGTCAATTGGAATCTCTATAAGAATAATTTGTGGGGGTTTCATCTCAAAGAGTGAGATATTTTGGCCCTGGCTCATAGCCTACATGTTGTGTCTCTTGTCTATTTATGTTCATGTATTGGTTACTTTTTGATGAAGAAGAACACTAAGAATCTAACATAAAGAAGATCCTAATCTAAATAATTAAAAAACATTCACAAGAATTCACTAATATAAGAGAAATCAACTAATACTAATGCCCTAGATTGTCAACAAAAGTAGCATTGAGAGTTTTTAGATCTCTTAGTCCAAGTCCACCTACTAATTTGGGAAGGAAAATTATATCCTTGGATACAAGAGCCCATTTTCTTTTCTTTAATTTATTCTCCCCATAGGAAGGATCCTTAAATATTCTAGAATACTTTAAGAACATATTTTGGGTTTTCTATAGCTAAGAATAAGTAAAGGGGCATAACTCAAAGAATATATTTTAAGAGAACCAAACGACCAACACGGTTAAGAGAGTGGAAAGTCAAACTAGGCAATATTGATTTCAATCTGGAAAGGAGATCCTCCCAAAATGTCCCACATAAAGCATTGGATACCTAGGAAGCCCCCAAATATTTGGATGGTAGGGAATTTCTCTAAAAACCTAGAATTATAGAAATGTTGATTTGGGCAATAAGAGAAGTATTGAAGAAAGAGATTTGGGACCGACTTATCTTAGTTTATAGTGGTACCCAAAGCCTCCATGAAATCCATTAACACTTTCTTGAAATCTTTTTCCTCCTTTTTTCAGGCAGTCCCATCAACATTGTATGATTCACAAACTATTGGTGAGTTGTAACATGATATTCCTAAAAAAGTTTTAAATCTCAAATATTTAAGGCTTCCATCGTTGCCTTGAGGGAACTATTGAGACCTTCCATCATTAGGGTGAAGAGGAATGGCAAGAGAGGGTCCCCTTTCCTTGTTCCCGTTGTTGGAGAGAAGGTGGCTGAGGGGGATTTGTTGATTAGAATAAAGAAGAAGGCTAAAGAAGAAAGTGAGAGTATCCATTGTGTCCACTGTTTAGAGAGTCCAAATGCCAAAAGAAGATGTTGAATGTACTATTAGCCGAGCTTATCAAATACTTTAAACATATTTAGTTTGATGAGAATAACTTGTTTCTTTAAGGTTTTGTAAGTGTGAATAACTTCATGAGCTAGGATGATACCATCCAAGATCTCAGTTTCTTCAACATAACCCATTTGTTTAGGATAAATAAGGTTGGGTAATAGTGGTTTTAGCCTAATGGAAATGGATTTTGTAAATATATTGTATATGACATTGTAGAGAGAAATTGGCCTAAACATACTGGGGTCTTCATCCTTTCCTTTTAGGAACCAAAGAAAAGAGGGTTACATTGAGAGCTAGGAGGATTGTGGAAGATTGACGTGTCTTCAAAAAATTCCCATACATCATAATGAATGATAGACCAACAAGCTTGGAAAAAATCAATCGTAAATCCATTAGGTCCAAAGGGATTTCCATTTCAACACATCCATTACTGTTTGCTCTTCTTCAACGAGAGTGATGCCCCTAAGTCATTTTGGTTCTGAGAAACTAATCAAGGTATGTGCCTTGTGATTTTTTGAATCATTACGAGTCTGTCTAGCTATGGATTTATTAGGATAATTTTGTAATAGGTTAGCAACTCCTTTCAATGTCCTTATGGTATGTCAATGGAGCACCTTGGTTGTCTTGAATAATAGATAACTGATTATGATGTAGGTGATGTATCATAGTTTTGTGAAAGTATTTGGAATTTCTTTTGCCCTCTCTCAACCATTTCACTCTTGATTTCTACTTCCATAATATCTCCTCCGATCATTTTATTTTTTTTCACCAATTAGAGAGGTTTCCTCCTAGATGAGTGCATATGTACACACTTCAAAGATGATTCTTTGTTGAGTCTATTCCATCTAATCCTCAAGTCCTATTGGGTTTTGAATATATCATCAAACTCTTCTTTATCCCATTTTATGGGACATATTTAATATATTTGAGAGAATTTTACAAACAATATATCAAGGAGTTGTGCATAACAAAAGCTTATTTCCACCACTTTGCAATATTGTCCTAAAAGGAGGGGTGATCTAACCAAAAGGATTTGAATAAGAGTAGTTTTTTCTTGGGACTCCCTTGCAAATCCACTTCTAGGAAAATCAAATATTGATTTGATCCTATGGAAGGTAAGATAGAGGAATCAAAATGTCTACCTTAGATCATCAGGAATTCTAAAATAAGGAATTTATCTAAGAGAGAGGCCACTTGATTGGCACAACCTCTTTAAATTGTTCCAAGTAAATTTTCCATTGCTGGTTTATAGGTCAATCAATTGAAGTGGTTGAAGGGTTTCCCTAAATCTGTCAGATTCTTAGTTAAGCCGTTAGATTCCTCTTCATTTTTTTGCTAATGATTTTATAATATTGAAATCACCATCTATCACCCAAAAATTTAGCCTAATGAAGGTTTGAATGGGGATATGAAGGAGCTTATGGATGTTGCCACATATTCAAAATTATCCTCTTTATTATTTACATATTGAGGTTAAGTTGATGCATTTGACTTAAAATGTCGTTTAGAGTTGAAAAATTGCTTATTCTTAGGCAAAGTTTCATTCCATGTTCTACACTCTTTAGTCACATGCCAAATGTGAAGACATCTTTTACACTTTACTTGAGTCATATATTCACCTTTTCCTAAATGATTATTGTTTTTAGGAGAATCTTGAGGTCTCCTAAAAATATTGTCAATTTTGATTGTTTCTTCATGTTCCTTGGCTTCTACATGGTCACAACCATGCTCTTAATTTCTTGAATTATTGAAGATCTTCCTCTTCCACTAACTTTTATTGGATGTGCCTCTTCCTATTGTACTTTCACTGTAAGTACCTTATTCTTTTGAAATTTCTCCTTTTCTTAAGTTGCTAAAGAGAGGATCTTCCCCTAATTTCTTCTTTTTACCATAATTCTTGTCATGTTGGACCAAGAAGCCACCAAGGGAATCCAAAGCTTTATTTCTCCCATTTATTAGTGAATTGCATAGTTCATAAGAAATAATAGGGTGACAAACCGTTGATCAATATTGAAGTCATAAAAATTTATTCCACATCCATAAATCCACATTTTAGAATGTCCTATATGATATTATTTAAACATGAGATGTACTCCAAAAAATATCCCCCTTCTGACACTCTTTTTTAAGGAGCTTTGTATGAAGAGTCAATCCATTTTGATTTAGGATGAGTATCAAAAATTTACTTAAGGATTTACCATCCATTCTAGGCATTAGAAACATTTTCAATGAGTACAAAAATTTCATTAGTTAGAGAAGATCTCAAAACTACAAGTTCTTTTTCTCTTTTAATTCCCATTTTCCCATTTCTCTAGCATTAGTAGGCTTAACTGGAACTTCATCACTACTATAAACATCTTTCCACAACTCAATACAAATTAATGTGCTTTTCATGTGATGAATCTAAGTGTTATGGTTCTTGGGTCCACGTAATTTTTTGAATTAGTGAATAAGTTTACCATTTTGCACATGATGAGTTACTTATCAAGTGCAACACAATAAAAATTGGAGAGTGTCAAGCACAAGATACACTACACACATTGCAAAAGAGAGATATAGGGGCTTGGAATTAACCCTGTTATAGCCTTGATGAAACAAGTCATTGATAGAGTATTTCACTTGACTCTTATGAACACTTTGATTACAAATATCCCAATTCAAACTTTCAAAATTTAAAAGAGGGGAATCGGTGAATAGTACTACCTATAGAAAAATTGATTGAAAGCCTCATTTAACAAATATTCATCCAAATTTATCTTATGTATTCAGCATTCTTTATAGATTCATGCAAGAACCTAGAGAAAGTCATTACAATGCAACATAAAGGGTCCTTAGGTACATTCAAGGAACAAAAGATTATAGACTACTCTCTAAGAGGAAAGGCAACAACTTTACACTTTTTGGATATTCAAATGCATATTTCATAGGTGATATCATCAATTTTATGTTCTTTATTCTGCCTACCCCAATAGGTATTATGCTTTTGGTTTTAGGTTGACCACCCATTACTTTGGTCAAATCTGTTAAATAATTTCCAATTTCATAAAGTAAAACTTTACAGTTTATTTTTTCTATTTATCACAAATTTTTTCATTGACATATTTCTATTAGGCTATTGGTTGTTATTTTGAAGATCTTATGGGGTTATTCCTCGTAACTCGTGATATGATGGTACTTGAATATTAATGCCTGTTACATTGATCGATAGACAGACTCTTGTACTTCTAAGCAATCTAACAACTATGTTTGATGCTGTGGTCGGGTGTATATAGGTCAAATGTTGCGACTAATTTCACTCAAAGCAAGAAAGAAAAGATCTAATACTTCGCCACATTATCACCCTGATGACGTCTAGGTCTCAGCAACTTGACAATAGCATTTAATGTTGCAGCCATGTGCATATAGGGATCTATCTAGGTGTTGAGTCCATGCCTTAGTCCATAAGTGTCAACGTTGTGAATTAGTTGTTACATTGTTTTTTTAAATAAATTTAGAGTTAACTGTGGTTGGGTTCAATTTATATATGGAAATAAAAATATTTATGGAATTTATGAGATAATCCGTTTAATTATAAAATACATGTGAGTTTCATTGTTATTTTAAAATATAATTTTTATATTCACAATACACTTTTATCCTCAAGTCTATCTTTTTAAATTACAAATTCACTTTTTATCATTTTTTAATTACTCAGATGCACACTTTAGTATTCCTTAATAAAGTCAGTGTATGAGCAAAACTTTATAACTTAAATAATCATATGATACTTTCCATATTTTCCATGAAATTATTTACATAATTTGAGGCATAATATTAATGGTTAGTTGTTATCTACCATCATTGAAGAAACGTGGAAACTAATTTACAAAATATTAACTTCATATGTCCATAAATTAGTATCCTTTTTTATTATTACAATATTAATATTGTGATAGTAAAAACTTACATGCGGTAAGCGGTTTTTTTTTTTTTTAGTTACAGTAAACCTATATTACAAACAATTGTGAAAGAATGTACGCACCTCTCTCTGACAGAGATATTGAATGAATCTGCAATTTTATTTCTTTTATTTATTTTTCTATAGATTGCAATATCCCTTTTAAAAAAATATGAGTGGTTATGCAATCAATTTGTTTATATATGTAAATCTAATTTTCCAACATGTAACTAATCAAAAATTTATTATTATTGTTGTTGGGTAGGAATGGATTCTCCACCCGGACAATGCTGAATTACAAATAACCAAATATCTCAATTTACCAATGAGTAGAATCTAAATTAACCCAATTCTAAAACTTAACACTAACTTGAATTTAATATTCTTACTTTAGTTTAGTTACAATTTAAACTAAGGGGCAGGCACTGGTTACTAAGTAGCCCTTGTTGAATATGGTCTCAACAACAATATCATGGCTTTGAGTTAGGCTACAATGGAAAACTCTTCAACAAAGGAAGAATACATCTTAGCTTGGGAATTGGCATGCGAATTGTCTAGCTACATAGAATTTGCAAGATTTTGTGTTTATAGGAGTAAATAAGTAAGGGTTCTTCTTACCTAGGTGCTAAGGCTAGCAGAAGAACCCACAAGACAACCATTTTAGTAGAATATTAATTATTTAACTATTTCCTAAAGTTAGACTAAAGAAAATTTAAAAATTCCTTTGTTAACTTATGATTTAATCATATCCCTTGATCATGATGTAATCTCAACTGTTGAGAGGGAGATTAGGTTTGAGATCAAAATTATAGGAGGAGATAGAGTGAGTTAGTGGCCACTCAGTTGAGCACAATTTGTGTGTTATAACAAACAAGAAGAGACCAGGGTTCAATATTTCAAAGTAGCTCAACATCCAGGAGAGAGTCAGATCGAGTGAGGGCCAAATTTCCTTAGCTCATACCTCAATTGTGTAGCTCCGGTTCACATGTATGCATAGGAGGAGGAATTTTCCGCTCACGTGTGAACAAACAAACATATCCGCACGACCTTTTGGCAGATCGAGTGAGTGATGATTAGATCAATTTACCTTGGAGGATTGATCAATTGTTTTCCTATGATAAAAAAGGGAAGTTTCCCTTGTTGTAAAATTACAAAGAAAAACCCTTTTTCAAAAGAAAATAAAAGACACAGAGTTGCACGTTTTTGCTGGAGATGGGGTTTCCCAAGTATATCTTGTGTTCTATGTGTTGAGTTTTTGTCTACTAATTTATTTTCTGATGTGCATGTTAAGTTAGAAAAATCAGTGTATTTGTAATTTAAGTTTCCAAAATGAAATTATTTGTATTTTTGGTTTTTACACTTAGAAAATTGCGAATCAATTTACTAGGTTTTAAGGAAATCTAACATGGTATCAAAGCTTAGTTTATGAATGAAGATTAAGCACATATTTTATCTTCAAGAGTAGGTTTTCAATTCAGAGGGAGCAAGTTTATAGATTGATTTGGTCATTAGGGTTTCTGGGCAGTGCACATTGTTTCCAACAGTATGATTTGTATTCAGTAATTCGATTTGCCAGGATGGCATATCAGGGTCTCAGATTTGAAGACAGATTGGAAGGTGCATCCAAATTTAGTTCATGGCATGAAAGGATAGTAGTGGTGATAGAGGAACAATGGGTTTGGGATTTTGTTAATAATGTCCTGGCCACGCCCATTGACCCTCAGTAGTTGGATTAACATAATAAATTGGATGCTAGGTCAAGAAGGATCATCTTGGAAGGAGTCAAAGACCACATTATCCCTCACTTGACCAGTAAGAAGAAAAATAAAGAAATGTAGACAACCATCATTGGTCCCAATTAGGGTTCGAGCATGACTAGAAAGTTGGTGCTGAAGGTCAAGCTCAAAAGCATTAAAATGTCCAAGTTGGATTTAGTAGTGCCTTATCTCACCAAGTTTTCCAAAGTAAAGGAAGAGCTTACTGGTGTGGATTGAACAATTCTAGATAAGGATATGGTAAAAATGTCTGTATTTGGTTTCACCAAGTTGTGGCAGGCCTTAATGAACGAGATATCTACCCGAGAAAACTTTCCATATTGGGAGTGTTTATTGGGTGTGCATCCAAGAGGAGATTCATAGACAAGCTCAAGCTAGATCTCATGTTAAGAGCGTGGAAGATGAAGAAAAAATTTCTCTAGCCAGTAAGGGGACCAAGTCTAAGGGTAAAAAGAGAAGTGGTGGTGGTGAGCCGAGTTCTAAGGGTGAGAAGAAGAAAGTGGATCTCAGCAAGATCAAGTGTTTTTCATACCACTGGTTTGGGAATTATGCTACTAATGCCCTAGTAGGAAGAAAAAATCCAAGAAGGACTAAGTAGTAGCCTCTACAGAGATTGATGAGTTCTCTTCTCATTTTGAGAAGGAGTTTTCACTCATTGCTTGTATGAAAAGCTTAGTGGCTACCAGTTTATGGCATGTGGACAATGACGCATCCTGTCATATAACGAGAAACAAGAAGTATTTCAACAAACTATCAGAAAATGACATGCAGTTTGACATTGAGATGGGAGACGATGGGAAGTACTGGGTCGAGGGTACTGGTACAGTTTGTTTTGAGAGGGAGTCTGGAAACCCTCTATATCTCAGAGATGTTCTTTATGTACTTGGGCTTAAGAAGAATCTCATTTCAGTTTCAACTTTGGAGGATAAGGGGTACGAGGTAACCTTCAGATAGGGTAGGGCTTTTATTTTTTTTTAGATTTATGTGGTTGGGATTGTTGATAGAGAGAGGAAGATCCACAAAGTTAAGGATTACAGTCGACATTTTAGAACCACCATCTAGTTCCATCTTCAAGACCTGAAGAAATGTGAAGAGCATGAAGGGTGATAAATATTGGGGAGAGTGAAGGATGCACCATTCAAAACCCAAAATGGAAAACGTGGACTAAAAGCATAATTGAAATTTTATAGATATATATTTTTAAAAGAAATGTTTATATTTCTATTAATCAATCTGGAATCTAGCCAGAACCATTGCATTCAAAAGAAACAAAGTTTCCACAACCCTCCAAAAATGGTTTGTCCAAAGTCTATGATTATGCAGAGATGTACTTTCTATATTTTTTTACATCATTCTTCTTATAGTCCTGCCAAAAAACCCCATTTATACTTACATACCTACCTAACATAATATTAGTAATGCTAAAAACTTAATTATCTGGTTCCCTCCACGTCATTCTGCTCGAGTTCTTCCATGACAACTGTGTCCGCTTCCTCTTGTTGGATTGTGTCCCCTACTCCTCGCTGCTCATGCTCTTGTTGCATCTCGAGCTGGTTGAAAGGATTTGGAAGGAGAGCCCATACCTCACCTAATGCCAAATCCTGGTCAACACTCTCACCGATACCAAATACTTCTTTTAAAATTGAGACAACTGCATTCTCCACCTTCACTTTAGAATTTTTCATTTTGAAGTCAAGGTTTTCCATATTGGATAAAATTACCTCCACTTTCGCCTACACATTCTCAACATCTTTCCTCATACCATCCAATTTCTTATAAACCAAGGTGAAATGAGAGCGGTCTTCAGAGATTATTTTCCCACCTATCCTGGATATCATATCCTTAAATTCCTACTTGAACACTCGATCAATTTCTCGTGAGGAGCCTCTAGCACCATTTCCTAATGAGGAGGCCATTTCTTCAGCATAACGAAAAATGAATGGAAAGCCACAATGCTTGCATCATGCACAACCATCCTCTTATAGCCAAGCTTAGCTCAAAAATGATGGCAGGGAAATCCCTTTTATTTTAATGCTACTTGATTTCTTTGCACACCTTGCTACCATATTGGAATTCATTGCTTCTTGATCTGAATCATGAACCCACATGATCGATCTGAGGCATTCCTCCTCGATGACAAAAATAAATATCCTTCTCCTCTAGCCTACCTTAAATCTTGAACTACGACATCCCACCTATCCCCATGCCTGCCATTAATCCTCATTATTATCCATTTGTTGGATGAAGATCCCTTCATGATGTCGGGACGTCCACAACAAAGCAGATGTACCATCGCATATCTATAGAATTTAATCAACCTATCACGCAGATTATCCTCCTTAATATTTCTCCTGCATTTCAAGGTTCTTAGTGTATAATCAATCATGGAATATGAAAGGTGGAGGTTATGTCTTCACCCTCCCTCAATTCTCCTTGCTCCAAGTTGACGCCCATATTGGCTGGGACATCCGCCAAAGAATTATTCTCACTCTTAATATGATAGAAACATAGAATCTCAAATTTATCCACAATCAAATTGATTATTTGCATAGTTGGCATTAAATTGAACTCCTTATGTTTTAGCTTGATACAATTTTGAATGGTTATAAGAGAGTCTCAAAATACACTTAATTGAAGAATTCCTTTAGCAGCTACCAACATGAGCCCTTGTCATTGTCCTAGTTCTTCCACCTAATTATTCGAGGCTAATCCCAGTCCCCACACAAACTTTGTTTTCTACTTTTTCATTGGGGCGATAGATAACCCCTCCCGCTCTTGCCTCCCCCAAAATTATATAGACATTAATATATAAATGATATAAAATATATTATAGTAGAATTTTATATTTTAGTGTTATATAATAAATGGCTATCAAAAGAGTATATTGTATTATTTATAGATCTAAGTTATAAATATATATCTATAATGAAGTATCTTCTAAAATTAATATATATTAAACCTAAGTTAAGCCTAACTTAGGTTTAATATACTACTATATCTTAACTTAGGTTTAATATATGTTAATCCTAGAATATTCTTCATGATAGATATATATTTATAACTTAGATCTATAAATCATACAATATACTCTTTAGATAGGCATTTATAAATGATGAAAGCATATTATAGTAGAATTATGAAAGTATATTATATTAGAATATTTTATAATTTAGTGTTGTATATTAAATGCCTACTTGGTGTTATATAATTTAGTGTTGTATAACACTAAATTATAAAATATTCTACTATAATATACTTTCATAATTCTATTATAATATACTTTCATAATTTATAAATACCTATCTAAAGATTATATTGTATTATTTATAGATCTAAGTTATAAATATATATCTATCATGAATTATATTCTCGGATTAATATATATATTAAACCTAAGTTAAGTTTAACTTTAGTTATATATATATATATATATATATATATATATATATATATATATCCAAGAATATACTTCATGAAAGATATATATTTATAACTTAGATCTATAAATAGTACAATATACTCTTTAGATAGGCATTTATTATATAACACTAAAATATAAAAATCTACTACAATATATTTTACATCATTTATATATTAATATTTATATAATTTCAATTTCTCTTTTAGTCCTCGTTAGCTATTTAGGGTTTTGAATAGCGCATCCTTCACTCTTCTCAATATTTGTTACCCTTCATGCTCTTCACATTTTCCTCAAGTCTTGAAGATGGACCCCACTGATGGTTCTGAAACGTTGTTTGTAATACTTAAATATGTGGATCTTCCTCTATCAATCAACAAAGGTAGGGTTCTTATAAAACACTCAAACTACAAGGTGCTGAGGTATATTGGGGTTAGGAACAAAATCCTGTACTAATTATAGTTTGAGGCAGATGTAACATTGACTAACAAACGAGGTTGTGACTCAAGAAGCTAGCTTAGAGAGTTATGGCATAAACACATGGGGCATTTTCAACATGGGGTGCTGAAAATTCTTAAGGAGATAGAAACAAGGTTGCCACAGTGAAACGTGGATCAACATGAGGTGTGCAAGGGTTGCACACTTGGAAAGGATGCCAAGTCATCTTTTCCTAGCAGTGACAACAGGGCCAAGGGTATCTTGGACCCTGTTCAGTCAGATGTTTGTGACCCTTTCTCTATAATATCCATCAATGCATATAAGTATTATGTCACCTTCGCAGATGATCACTTGAGGAAGACTTGGAAATTTTTCATGAAGAAGAAAGATGAGGTCTTGTCGAAATTTCTAGAGTTTAAGTCCTTATTTGAGAACCAAAATGGAAATAAAATCAAGGTGTTGAGGTCTAATAATGGTGGGGAGTACAACTCAAACACATTTAAGGAGTTGTGTGCCAGGGAAGGCATCAAGAGGGAGTTGACTATGCCATATAATCCTTAGGCAAATGGGGTGGTAGAGCATAAAAATAGGGCCATAGTTGGAGTGGCCAAAGGCATGTTGCACGACTAGGGGCTACCTAAGTTTCTTTGGGTTAAGGCATGCAATACAACAATTTTCTTGTATAACCAGAGCCCATAGAGTGTTGGGGCGAGTTACACTAAAGGAGGCATTTACAAGGAAGAAATAAGATGTGTCTCATTTTCACATATTTGGTAGCCTTGTGTAATGCCATGTACTAGAGGAGAAAAGGAAGAAGTTGGAGCCCGCTGCAGAGAAGTAAATCTTCATGGGCTATAACGAGACATCCAAGGCATATAGGGTGTACATTCTAGCACACAGGAAGACAGCCATTAGGAGGGATGTGGATTTTGAGGAAGATAGGGCTTAAAGAAAGTCCTTAGAATGTTATCTGAGTACTATGTAGGAGGAGGAGCAACATGCTCCCAAGTAGGAGGTTCAGTCAACACCTCAAGCCACAATTTTGCATGGGCAGGATGAGGATGAGATGGGCACATAGATGGAGGAGAGAGTGGAGCCCACTCAAGTAGTGACTCTCAACACAGGGAGAAGGAGAGCGATATGGAAAAATCAATTGATCCAATAGGCGTAGGAGAAAGTTGGTGCTCCAAGTACATCAGTTTGATAGAACAGACAACCACAAAGGTACACATGATATATGGCACTTATGGCAAAGTTGTTGGATGCCGAGCATTCTAGTTATCAGGAGGTAGCCACTTAGTACGTGTGGAGAGATTCCATGTTGGAGGAGTATGCATCCATCACGAATAATGATGTTTGGGAAGTGGTGACAAGGCTAGAGAGAAAATATGCGGCATACTCTCACTGGTTCTATAAGATCAAACATGGAGCTGATGGGAGTATCAAGAAGTATAAGGAAATATTTGTGGAAAAGGGGTTCTCACAAGTAGAGGGGATTGACTATGACAAGACCTTTGCTCCAGTTGCCAGATATTCATCTGATAGGGTTGTTGCGGCGATGCAACACAGATGGGGTGGAATATCCACAAAATGGGCCTGAAGACAATTTTACTCAATGGGGTCGTTGAGGAGGGGATTTATATTGACCAGCCAAAGGTATTTGAGACATGCAGTAGGGATACTCACCTTTGCAGAATCAAAAGAGCCTTATATGGGCTCAAATAGGATCCACGAGCATGTTATTCTCAAATAAATAGTTACCTCCAAGGATTGGGCTTTGCCAAGAGTGAAGCGGACCCCAACCTCTACTACATTGTTGTGGGAGGTAAGCCACTCATTCTGGTGCTATATGTAGAAGATCTTATTTTGATAGGTGCAGGTAAGTGTTACATGTCATTTTGTCACCATTAGGAAAATGACCACCAATCCGGATCTCTCGCTATCTAATGAAGTGTTCCAAGCATTCCCCTACAATGTTGGAAGCAAAACAATCCCAAAGACAACAAGAATCTTGGATTACATTGCTAAAAAACCTATTTTTAAGCACTTGCATAGTTTCCCCAACCATTCCTTGTGCAAGCATAATTTGACCATTATGGCCTGCACAATCCTGTGCATTGTCTTCCACTAAAAACTGCACAAATCTCTTAATGAAGGTAAAAATAAAAAGTGATTTCTAGAAGCTTTGTTGGAGGAATATTTCCCAACTGAAGGCCTCGAGCCCCTACATACTTGGGCCTCATCCCTCTATTCATGGAGAAAACTCCCTCTCTTTGTGGAACCCTAATCCCTCTCTTTATGGATCTCATCCCTTGAGAAGAGGATCTCAAACCTCCTCCTCTTGGCCTATAAATTCAACACAAACCAGAGGGTAAAGGGGGACTTTGGAATGTAAACTTATGTTGTCGAATTAGGGCTGGAAGCTTGTCACCTAAAGGGAGGATTGGAGACTATTGGGAGGAGGCTTACATCATCAAGGCTAAGGTTGTACTACTCCTTCTTATTCAAGATTAATACAAGAAATTTTTTCTTTCCTATTTTCACTTGTTATGATGCTATTTGCAAAGATCCTTGATCTTTTGCATAGTTTATAACTAAATACTAGATTAACATGGTGATCTATTCTATGTTGCAATTTCCATTCACTTTGTGTTTCACTCTTTATCTATGTTATGCTTTTATTCCTTGTTCGTTTTGTTTATGCATATCTTCTCTTGAAGCAATGAGGAAAGGATTTTGAAAACATCGAAAGGAAATCCACAAGCATTTCATAGAAAGGTAAGAGGATCTTGCAGATTTCATACATCATGTTTCCGTTATAGATTAAGGAACAATAACAATTACTTGTCTGTTTGTTTCTAGATTTGTCTTTGAATCTAGAGAGATTTCTCTTGTTTGTAAGAGCAATTTGTCCACCATAATAGTAAGCTCATCCAGGAGTGCAAGAGATATCTTGCAGGTGAGTTTGATATGACGGATATGGGGTTGATGCACTATTTCCTTGGGTTTGAGGTTTGGCAGGGATGGGAGATCTTCATGGGAAAGGGAAAGTATGTCCTGCAGATTTTGCTAATATTTCACATGCAAGATTCTAGGCCCATGACCACACCTCTAGTCACAAATTGGAGGAAGGTGGATACATCCAGATCAGAGTGAGTAGATCCCACAATCTATTGGTGGTTGATTGGGTTATTGATGTATTTGGTTAACACGAGACCATACATATGTTTTGCAGTCAACTCTTTGAGATAGTTTTTGGTAGAGCATACAAAGCGCATTGGGTTGCTGTTAAGCATGTGTTGTAATATCTCAGGGGGACAATAGAGCATGGATTGTGGTATAGATAAGTTGATGAGATGAGGCTTGAGGGCTTCACTGATGCAGATTGGGTAGGGAGATCCACAAATAGGAATAACACATCAGGATGCATATTTAGTGTAGGATCAACATTTTTTATTGGTTTAGTCAAAAGCAGAGATCAATTACATTGATCTCAGCTTATGTCGAGTACATGGCTACTGGTTTGGTGGGGTACAAAGCTATTTGGTTAAGCAAGCTTCTCGTGGGTTTGTTTAGGACAAATTTGGAGCCTACTATGATCCATTGTAACAATTAGAGTTGCATTAATCTCTCTGAAAAACTATTTTTTCATGATCAATCTAAGCGCACTAACATAAGTTATCACCACATTAGAGATAGTTTTTCAGAGAGGTATAGTTTCTCTCAAGTACATACTAATGGAGGAGCAGAAAACAAACATTCTAACCAAGGCTTTGTTAGGGACCAAATTTGTTTACCTCAAAGAAAAGTTGGATGTAGTGCATAACATCTTCCTCTCTAAGAGGGAGTGTTGATTGGAGTAGAGAAGTAAAGGTCATACTTTCCTAGGTGCTAATGCTAGCAGAAAAGCCCATAAGACAACCACTTTAGTAGAATGTTAATTATTTAACTATTTCCTAAAGTTATACTTAAGAAAAATAAAAAATTTCTAACTTAACTTATGATTTAATATTATCCCTTGATAATGATTTAATATCAGTGACTGAAAGGGAGATTAGGGTTGAGATCAAAATTATAAGAGGAGATAGAGCGATTTAGCAGTAAGTCCGTTGAGCACAAATCATGTGTTAAATCAATGAGAGGAAAAAGTGGGGTTCAACAGTTCATAGCGGTTCAACATACAGGAGGGATGAATTATCTTAGCTCAAACCTTAGTTGCATAGCTCCAGTTCACACATAAGCATAGGAGGAGAAGATTTGTGCTTGCACATGTGAGAAGACAAGCAAATATGCGCGAACTTTTG
This sequence comes from Pinus tabuliformis, assembly GCA_031772625.1. Taxonomy (NCBI): domain Eukaryota; kingdom Viridiplantae; phylum Streptophyta; class Pinopsida; order Pinales; family Pinaceae; genus Pinus; species Pinus tabuliformis. The sequence continues at coordinate 299,228,868 of CM062813.1, forward strand.
GTAGATCAAGTGAGCATTCATCAGATTGATTTATCTTGGATGATTGATCAATTGTTTTCCTGTGATAGAAAAAGGAAGTTTCCCTAGTTGTAAAATTATGACAAAAAAACATTTTGCTGAAGAAAATAAAAGACACATAGAGTTGTAGGTTTTCCCCAAAGTTGGGGTTTCCTAGGTATATCTTGCATTCTATGTGTTGATTGTTTTTCTTATGATTTATTTTCTACTGTGCACGTTAAGTTAGAAAACTCAATTTATTTGTGATTTAAGTTTCCATAACACAATTATTTGTGTTTCTAGTTTTTACACATAGAAAATTGCGAACCAGTTTACTGAGTTTTAAGGAAATCTAAGATTTTTGTGTTATTTAAAAAATACCACCTACTTTATTTATTGAAAATTAGTCAATAGTAAATAAAAAAATAATACAATATTTCATTCTAATACCAAACATTTTTACACCAAGTATCACTTCATCAAAACAATCATCAACAATGACATCATCAAGCCAAAATATTGTCCATTTGAAGATTAAAACTCCTGATATTCTCACCAAATAGATAAGTAAAAATAATATTCACTATGTTTAGAGATGAACTTCGCATTTATAAAATTAAGTTTTCAGATTAAATAGGGGAATGTTAGCTAGAAATACTAAAATTTATTTACATAGGTTTTTTCCTAGAAATACAATAAAGAAATTTATTCTATAAGATAGGTATTTTCTAGAAGATAGATTGTTCGTATCACATCCTTGTCATAATGGTTATCATTGCATTGTTAGTCAATGGAACATGGCATGGTGAGAAAAGGCTATAAAGGTTATATATACTCTAATCCTCTCACCTATTATGTATTTTTTTTTTCCTAATATAAAAACTATGCATTTGAGGATACTGGGTGAATGTTAACAACCATTGCACATAGAGTTCTTCTATGTTAGATTTTCCAAATATATTAACCCTATTAAATAGGGGAAATGGTTATTATGTTTAGAAAAAAAGAAGGATCGATAAAGTCTTCAAGGAATCTCCTATAGAAACCAAATAAGAAAATAGTACCAACTCTTCCAATAAATCTATGAATGTATCGTTTTTGTGTTTAGGGAAACACCAACCTTAAACACAAAATGCAGGGATAGAGAAATATTATTGCCATGAATGAAGAATGAGATATAATTGGATTTTGAATATAAGTTAAAAACCTAGGAAAGAATCGTTGTGTTGTAACTAAAACAAACTCATTATTTTGTGATTTTTTCATAAAATAATGAGCATCCTTCTTCATTTTTCTTGTTTTAGGCCTGGTTTGTTTTTCATTTTATTAAATGTCATAAAATAATGAACCTCCTAGAATTTTCTTTGTTTTTCTTGTTTTAGGTCTTATTTGTTTTTCATTTTATTAAATGTGGACTTGGATTGGTTATGACTTTAACAAATAAATTTATTGTTTTATTAATATTTATAATTGAAAATCCAATTTACTTCATAATCATGTGAGTAAATACTTCCAATGTTTAAATTTCTACTCAAAAGGGATGAAATCTTAAGAACTCGTTGCTAAACCCTAAAATTTTGAATATTCAGATATCAATGTATTAAGTATTTTTTAATCATATCTAGTATCCAAAACATCCTTAAGTCGTTCCCCTTTTGATAAAGGCCAGATACCAGATGTCCGTATATCCTTTACAAATGTGATGAAAAAGAGCATATTCTAATATTTTTGGGGTTATATAGCTATTGTATTTGAATCCAAGATAAATTGATGGTTGCTAAACATGGAATATCCCATATGATCGAATCTCAAATATTATAATATATAAAATAAATTTGGTGTCTGGTTGTGTTTTTAAGTTTGATCTTTTGGAAAGTTTTCCGATCTAATTTGTTTAAAATTCGGTAGGGATTCGTTGGAATCACATGTTTCACGAGTGAACTCTTCACAATTGAGGGTGCTAAATCCATATATGCAGTCAAAAACTAGTTTAAACAACACAAATCAAGATTTGGCTACAATTCTTTTGTCGAATTCCAGCTAGAAATCCACCGAAAACTCCAAAAAATCACACTTAAAGACTACTTCATTTCTATAACATCGCGAATATCAAAATAATGAACTCACTCACAACTACTTCATTAAAAAATTGAAATAAGAACATTTTACAAATTTAAAATTATATATGGGCATGAGCTCTATAAATATATCCTAATTTGGGTGGAAGCATAAAGCGTGATCCATTTGACTTCTTGGATGCCAGATATTTGGATGCATGTCAAATAATATAATATATCTGAATCCGGGACAAATGTTTAATGCACACGATACCATTTCCCCGGAAGTCATATGCCCATATACATTTCAATTTTGAAAATGTATCTAGATGTATTGCATTTCAAATACCTCTTGCATGAAAAATGACAAATAATAAAAACATGATATTTTCAGTTAAATTGTGAAGTTATTTTGCTTTCAAATACCTCTTGCATCAAAATGACAAATAATAAAAACATGATATTTTCAGTTAAATTGTGAAGTTATTTTGCTTATCTCTCTAGCACATATAGATCCACTAAAAACTCAACTAAACACTTTATTCTTATCCTAGATGACAGATCCAAAATTTGTTCCAATCACCTACTCTATTGCATCCATATCCAGCCAAAAGATTAAAAGGTCTCATTGGCATGTTTTAAAAACCCTTGGTTATCGAATGCAAAATTCCTTATACACACTTATCTAGATATGAATTAAATGAATAACAACATCTATCATATCTCGAATACATTCGAATCTATGAAGTCCTTGCATTTACCACATACACTTAAATACTTTTAAATGCCAATTTAACTATGTTGTTAGGTATAATGGTTAACACTATCATGATTTGAAATGTTCATAAATGTATTTCCTAAGACTTAAATGAGATCCTTTACATATCAATTTAAAGATTTTACATTATAACAAGGTTGTTCTTTGGACATGTTTGTGTGCACTTTGGTGTACTGAGGAGCATCTTCATTTGAGACAAGGAAACAAGATTTCTTAGTGCATTTTGGACTACATTGTGGGAGAATATGGACTACGAGTTAAAAAGATAATCAATATTCCATCCATAGACAAATGGGAAAATAAAATTAGTCAACATTACTTTGGTTTAGCTTTTGAGAGGTTATAATTAGAAGCATTCAAAGGCTTGGGATAAAAATATGGTATATATACAACACCCTTATAACAGAGTAATACATGCTTATATTGGTGAGTCCCCATTTGAAACTTGTTTTGGATATTTTCCACTTTCACCTTTGGATATTGCATATGGGAAGCAGGGAGGGGTAAGGGAGGATCTCACAGGGGATGCTTTAAGGGTAGAGAAATTTGTGGGGAAGATTAGGCAGATCCATTTGTAAATATAGGAGAAGTTAAAGAAGTCATAGGAAAAGTACAAGGCTAAACATGATCAACATATAACAAAGAATTTATTCAAGGCGGGAGACAAAGTATAGTTACAATTGAACAAGGAGAGGCTATAGGGTCCTAGTAAGAAAATCAAGGTTGTGTGGTATGGTCCCTTCAAGTTATTATAAAATGTGGGAGATAATGCCTATAGACTCAGTCTACCCCAATAAATGTGCCTTTACTCAACAATGAATGTGGAAAATATGAAAATTTATGACCTTCCACGCTGGATCAAGAAGAGGAGTAGGTACTACCTTCTATAGAGGATGTAGCACAAGATGCTGAGGTAGAGTTGAAAGAGGATACATTTTTTGAGAAGAGATCTAAAAATACAAGACATGGACAACATGACATTTGGTAGATTGGGTTGAAAGGAAAACTTCTAGGAAAGGCTAAATGTTACTCTTGGGAGAAGTTAGAGGAAAAAATCCCACCTCATTCATTAAAACATTTTGGGGGTGGGGGGGGGGGGGGAATCCTCCCAAAATGGGATATATGATTTGGATTAGATCATTATCTTCTTTTTTAGTAATCTCAATGCTTTTGGGGTGGAAAAATCAGAGAGTAGTTTTAGCAGCGAGACCCAATTTGGAGAATTAGGGTTATAAACCTTATAGGGTTAGTTTGAGGCATTGAATGAATTTTTTTGGTGGGTAAAACTTTGTTGCTAAAGTACAGTACCCTAGGATATTTTAACCTTGAATAACTTTCCAACGATGAGAGAATCACACAAATCAGAGTTTGTATGCAAAAATTATGCCTCCCAGAAGTTGACCTATCATGAATGACCACCATAATTCCATAGGATGCCATGCCAACCCTTGTTAATCATGGAAAAGGGGCTAGCCATGTAGGAAATATGAATAAGATTTTAGAAGGTTCAATTTGTAACTCATACTGAGGGTTGAATGGGTCAAATTTAACCCCTAGTTGGCTATTAGGATGTGTTATAACTAGGCCACTAGAAGGAGAATGAATTATATTCTAGTGCATTTCTGTTCCATAGTAGAGTAGAGTAGTTGAGAGTGGATAGAAAGGGGGTATAACATAAAGGGTTTGTGTTTTGTAGCATCTCATGGGATATGGATCTCACTCCATAATATTTTCACTAATTCCATTCAGAGAAAAATATAGGAGAGTAGCCTCACCTTCTCACTGAGTTTTCTCTTGAAAGGGTTTCCTAGATAATATATTAGTGTTATTGTGGATTGTGAGTGGTTGTTTTATCTGTTCTCTATTTTTTGCATATTTGTATATTGCATGCATAGGGCGAACACAACAATTTAATGGATCCATAAAATCTAAGGAAATTTAACCTTCATAGTCTATATTTCAGATTTCAATATATTTTTACTAGATTTATTGTGACGAATTGTCTAGTGGAATATCCATGGAAATTTATGGATCACACATGCACTCGAAAGTTCCCAACATGTTCTTATAGGAGTGTTGAACTACTTTTCAATTCCTTGAAATGAATTATTCACCAATGATATATATTAGACATGAATGAAATAGTTTAGGATGAAATTTGTCACATGCTCTACTTTATAATATGAGAATACAATATTCTTCTTATTTTTTCACTAAAATATTGGATTTTGACATTATTTTATTGTATTAATTACAGAAAGAGAGGGTTGTAATAATTTTCTCTCATCCTTTGTCTTTATAAAAATATTTGAATACCCCTTTTCACAATCAATATTTTGTAAAAGTAATGGGTGATGTTTGCCTAAGTTTTCAATCATTGCTTGGGTTTGTAGATATACATAGTGTTAATTGTAATGCAATTGAATGGACAACAATAAAATTTTCATAAAGCACACAATTAAAGTTTATTTTCATATAAAATTTCTTCTCATGCCTTATTGAACTAGGGGTGGACATGGTGTAGGTTATGAGTTTGGTCTATAATAATGTTCCTATGCTTGTAACAATGGAGAATAATTAAAGTTTATGTGCAACCATTTCAAAGGGATAGATAAGACAATCAACATATGATCTTGCAACGGGAGAGGCACCAAAATTAGACAACTTCTCCATTGATTGCTTCCATGAATGTTGGGATGTAGTGCGGAAGGATAAACAAGAGAATCTTATGGAGTCCAAATATGCAAGGCATGTGCTCAAAGCTCTCAATTCTAACTTCGTTTCCCAGAAATCAAAGGGGAGGTAGACCCATTTCACTTCAACATGGCTTATAATATAATCCTAAAAGTGATGGAAAAATATGTTGAAGATAATCACAGATAGACTTATCTTGAAGAAATGGGGTGGGAAAGAAAATTTTAGATGACATCAACACTAGCTAAGAAATTATCCACTCCCTCAATTCTTATAAAATAAGTGGAAAACTGATCAAACTACACTTGTCTAAATCCTACATTCCATTGAAATGGGATTCATTATCAAGATTTTGGAAGCCTTGGGGCTTCGTGAAACATGAATCAAGTAAGTCTATGCCTGCAATTACTCAACGTTTACTTGGTTCTCCTCAATGGCACACCAACTTCTCCCTTCAACCCAAGTAGAGGCCTAATTAGGGAGATTTGTTATCCTCATATGCCTATATCCTTATAGTAGCTAAGAAACATGGGAGAACTACAAGCACTCAAGGGAGTTCAACCCACTCCACCTTGAGAAACAATCTCTCGCCTACCATTTATGGATGATAACTTGATGGTGGGGAGGGCCTCTCTAAAGGAAGCAAGGGCCCTAAGAAAAGCATTAATTATTTTCCTAATTGCATTGAGAGGAATGATAAGTGAATAAAATATAAGGTTTTCTTGTCCACACTAGACTAGTTGTGTAAAGAAACACCAACAAGAGCACATTCGAAAAGATTTGCTTTGGGGTGGAGCTACAATGGAGAGGAAAAGGAATTTGGTGACCCAATGTGATGTTTCACCCTAAAAACCTTAAGAGGTATAGGGATTTAAAAGCTTAAGCTTCTTATTCAAGCCTTGACTATAAAGATCATATCATGATGAGTGAATGAGGGGGAGGCATTGTGGGCCCAAACATGGAAGGTAAAATGTATTAAACGCTTGGACTAGAAAGATATCCTCATAATGAATTCAATGCCTAAGAGTTTTATATTATGGAACAACCTTAGTACATGATCTCAAGTATCCCATTTTAGGATTTTGAGATGCCAGGAATGGGGAATATGCCTTGTTTTGAGTTGATGCTTGGGAGTAACATGAGACTATACAAAATAATTATGATATTGGAGAATTAAAACAAGTGTTTGAGGTAGCTTTATTGAATAAAGTGTAACTAGGTTCTGTCTTCATAATGACATGATCTTTGTAAATGATGTAATAAAAAAGAATAAATTTATTTTGTATGCCTTGCTGCATGGGTTTCATGAGCAAGAAGTGTCACTAGGTCAAAACAATTCTTCTTGATGTCTTTAGGATTTTTTAATATGTAAAAGAGTCAAGTCATGTATGAAAGAGCTCTTCATGAGCCTATGTAAAATGTATTAAAGATAAAGTAGCCCTCCAAGGCCAAGAACAATCCTCCAAAAGCAAGCACAAGAAGATTGCAAGCAAAAAGTTAAGAAGGACATCATGTCGGCTTCAAAAATGAATTAAATATATACTTAAATGTCATATCGGCTTGGATAAAAATACATGTCGTGTCAATAGTTATAATCAACTCAAAATAAGAGGCTCAAACCACTATAAATACCCGTCTAAGGTATCTACAAATGACAAGTATAGAACTCACAATTTCCTCTCTCAAATTTTGCATGGGTATGGAGCAAAGATCCGCATCTAAGGAGGACAAAATTCGAATGGGTATAGGAGCAGGAAATGGCAACTTCAGATACATCCCTGCACCTCAGTTGGCACAATCTCAGACAAGATATAACCTCAGGCAACCAGAACTTCGGACAAGTGTCTCTGTGCTTCGGATGGGCATCACAAAGATGTCATCTACGTCTCCTTGCAGTAAAAGAGTCTCGACATAATAAGAAGGAGTAGTAACTAGGAAAATATTGACATGATGTGAAGGAGCAGTAACCATTACAATCTCGACATCAATAAAAAGGTAAGGATCTCAAGAACATTATCACAGTCTCGGTGGATGTATATATATGATGGTAAAAGGCTCATTGTCTTAGCATAAGGAGGATCAAAATGATCCCTAAGTTGCCCTCACAATCTCACATATTTATCATGAAGTACACCCTCGACATGCTCACAGTCAACATGATGATGATCTTAGTAAAGGGTACAATAATGATCCAAGTGCAGATGGAGACATGGTGCAACAATCATCATAATGAAGTTAGAGAATCAAGATCACAATGAAGATCTCAATGAAGACAAGAGACCTCGTTGAGGTGATGAATATCTAAGTGATGGAGTAGTGATGGCCTCATTGGTGCAGCAATGATGATGATATCAGCGGCAATAGAGAAAAAGGGTTAGGGTCTTGGTCTTGGAGTGGCGTAGTAGGTCAAGGGTCATGGTCTTGGTATTCATCAATTAGAATCTCTATAAGAAAAATTTTGTGCGGGTTTTCCTCTCCAAGAGGGAGAGGTTTTGGCCCTGGAAGAAAGCCAATTATTTTGTGTTCTTGTCTCTTTTGTTTTGATAGCAGTTTGATGAAGCAAACACACACTAATAATAATATGAATATCAAGCTAAGATAAAATTGCAAAATAACTTCACAAATTGTTATCATGTTAAGAAGAATCACCTTAATTTCTGAATGCCCTATATTCTTCAACATGGTATCAGAGCGAAAGCTATGAAGTCAAAAGAAGGGCAAAAAAGAGACATTCAGGGGTCATGTTTCTACAAGGCATCAAAGCTAGCTGAAGGAATCAAGATTTACATCCAAATGTCAAGACCTAGATCAAAGAAGCAACCTACAACAACAATCTACAACAACAAGGGTTTTGAAAGACAACAATCAAAAGATGAAGCATTTATATCTCAAGATACATGGCAACAACTCCCACAATTTTGGTCTATGTCATACCACAATGATCTCAATAATCTCACAATGGCATGATCTCAACATACCAGTGATTAAATCTTTTTTATAAATAGAACAATCTTGACAACTCGAATTTCCAAAAATCTTGATGATACATACTCCAAGGCATATAGAAGCAGATCATCTACATCATAGTGTTCAAGAATGGGTCTCACTACACCTCAGTCATAGTTTGTATAGATAGTACTCGATGTGGAATGAAGGTTTTCGTTAACACAACCATAATAAAACTAACTGATGGGTCTCCACACATCATGGCAAGCAACCTCAAGTCAATGATACATACTACAAGGTTCCTTATGTAGCCCAATTATATCAACAATTTGTTGATATATAAATCAAGATAGCTCGAAGGCAAAGAAGGCAATATGCCTATCAAAGATCTCAGTTGAAGGAAGCATCAATACATCTTCTCCAACTTCTACCAACATGATCAAGTTGAAGGTTTCATCTTCACATCTCAAGTAAGTATTTTTATTAATCATTTTTCTTTGAAATGACTTCATGAATGCAAGGAGTTCTATAGATAGATGGGTCATCAAAGGTCCTTGCATAGAATAAGAAGGATTGAAAGAATCCTTATGGAGAAGAGAAGTCAGTGAACAGGTCTCCTTTGAATTCATGAGAAGGGACTCTCAAAATCCTATCATATCTATGTAGCAAGAAAGGAGACTGATAAGAAATATATGAAATGCTAGAAGAGGTACTCTCTGAAATGCAGTAAAGAAGGAATATCTTCATGAGATCTCAATTGCGAGATCTGGGAAAAATGATGAGAAGATAATCATCATTAATATTTATATTGATAAGCAAGGTAAAAAATTCCCATGAACAAGAAGGTTACCTCAATCAACAATTTGTGGTCTCTATGCTAGATAGAGAAAGACAAGTTGAAAGGACTCAAACATGTGCAGAAAGGAAAGGGAAGGTTGACAAGACAAAATAGTACTATGGAAATATTATGGTGAGGAGCTCATATTGTCAGAAGGGTGAAGGAAGCTGAATAAAAGGGCCAAGGGCAGAGGGAGTAACAGACCTCTACTATGAATGAAATGGTATACCTCTCATAAAAGGGTCCTATCATAAGTCCTTGCAGATATGACCATGATAATAAGATGCATTGTGGCATCATGGAAGCATTAGAAACAAGAGCTCGTGATATCATCATGAGAAACATGAAGGACATAGCTCTTGGGAATCTCATTGGACATTAAAGGAAAGGAAGAATTCATCCAGGTCAAAGGAAACATTTGTCAGATGGGGATATGCAAGATCCTGAAGATTCTCTGATAGAAACCTCAGCGGAGGATCCCCTAGTCTGGGAAGGCAGCAAGTGTTTCATCAGGAAATCCAACTTATGGAATTAATTAGATGAAGGACTGATGACATGAGAAATGAAAGTTCCATGGAAATTTTTAGGGGCTAATGTTCGGTGGGCTAATTTTCCATGATTTTTCCAGATTCGCCAATTTCCAATTTTATAAAAGACGATTCGCCCAAATTTTAGAATATAAAATTATTTTACCTTAAAAATCGCCAACATTATGTAGAGACTATATATGATTAATTTTACAAATATATCAATAAACATTTATAATTTGCATATTAGGGATTAGTGAGATTCGTCAATGTTTTAAACTTCAAGGAATGAAACAGATCAAGGGATTGAAGATCTTTTCAATCAAGGAAGCTGTTGGAAGAAGCAAAGGTAAAATGAGGTATGTATGCTTGTATTTGTATTTAATATTGGAATGTCATGTCATATGGTTGCAGATAACATGGATCAAGCATGATCAAAAGGAAAAGGATCTCCTCCTCTGAAAGGATGCAGAAAGGAACAAGTCACACTAGATGAAATCAACATAATATGTCCTCATATGAAGTATGAGGTGGTTGACTACAATTAAAGAAACTATGATTGAAAGCTCCTGGGAATGGAAGGTGTGAGGATGGAAAAGATCGTGAAATATGCAACCATGATGAAGGCAATAAACATCCAAAGGAACATGAAGATTTGACTAGGAAATCTCCCGGAAAGATTTGAAGACTTCGATGGAAGTATGAAAAGATGAAGACCCTTGACAACATATATCGTTGGGAGATGTGTCAATAGGTATACAGGGTTTGATACCTACAATAAGATGTCACTGGAAAAGGCCATCACCAAAAAGGTAATATGTGATTTGTTTTTGGTTTCTTACCTCTTGGAGAAAGTCTGGGTATGTGTGTAGGGCCAAGGTAAGGAGATTTTGAAGGATGTCACAACTATGTACCTTGTGATCCAGAGCAATCACTGTTGAAGGAAAGTGAAGATAGATGGCTCTATGAAGGAAGCCCCAAATCTAAAGCAAAGGAGGATACTTTCCGGAAAAAGAAGGAATGACATGATGAAGGAAAGTGATGGATGGCTGAACCCTACATATGACATTGAGGTTATGGATCATCAGGCAACTAGAAGACCCTATAAAGTGTTGATGATAGAGTCCCTAGGTAAGAGGGAGCTCTGGGAGGTTCTTGTGAGTAAAGGAACTCGAGTAAGTTTCTGAGTGAAGAGAAACTTGGAACTCATCCATGGTTAAGAGGGAGAGTTAGACACAACATTCTTGTCTTCAGATTGGAAGAAAGAATGGAGGATTGTGTAATCATATGGCATCTGACACTCTTTGAGGATGTGGTAGGGCATCCAAGACAAGAGTGGGCAAGAGGACTGATATTCTTGAGGGCTGGGAACCCAAGATGAGAATAGTCCTAGTAGGGCATACTCGGAGAACACCCGGGTGGGTATGACCCTAAGAGAGACAATGATGATGTGTGTCTATCAGTCATTGGTCTCGCCAACATTGTGTGCTCTGATCTAAGTGAGAGATAGAGTTGTTAGTCAAGGTCTTGCTAAATGGAAACAATGTTGGTTGAAATGATGCTATAACATATGGATTGCAAATCTGATTCTTCTTATAAGAAATTCTTCAGATTGAGAATGACCAAGTACCATTATGAATACCTCCCTAGTTAAGAGGGAGTGTTGAAGAAAGTGTAACTAGGTTTGGTCTTCATAATGACATGATCTTTGTAAATGATGTAATAAAAGAGAATAAATTTATTTTGTATGCCTTGCTACATGGGTTTCATGAGCAAGAAGTGTCACTAGGTAAAAATACTTCTTCTTGATGTCTTTAGGATTTATTAATATGTAAAAGAGTCAAGTCATGTATTAAAGAGCTCTTCATGAGCCTATGTAAAATGTATTAAAGCTAAAGTAGACCTCCAAGACCAAGAACAATCCTCCAAAAGCAAGCACAAGAAGACTGCAAGAAAAACGTTAAGATGGACATCATGTCGGCTTCAAAAATGAATTAAATATATACTTAAATGTCATGTCGGCTTGGATAAAAAGACATGTCAGTTCACTAGTTATAGTTGGCTCAAAATAGGAGGCTCAAACCACTATAAATACCTATCTAGGGTATCCGCAAATGACAAGTACAAAACTCGCAATTTCCTCTCTGAAATTTTGCATGGGTATGGAGCAGAGATCTGCATATAAGGAGGAAAAAATTCAGATGGGTATAGGAGTAGGCAGTGGAAACTTCAGACACATCCCTGCACCTCAGTTGGCATAGTCTCGGACAAGATATAACCTTAGGCAACCAGAACTTCAAACAAGTGTCTATGTGCTTCGGATGGGCATCACAGAGATGTCATCTAGGTCTCCTTGCAGTAAAAGAGTCTTGGAATAATAAGGAGCAGTAACTAGGACAGTCTCGACATGATGTGAAGGAGAAGTAACCATTACAGTCTCAGCATCAATAAAAAGGTAAGGATCTCAAGAACATTATCACAATCTCAGTGGATGTATATATATGATGGTAAAAGGCTCACTGTCTCGGCATAAGGAGGATCACAATGATCCCTCAGTTGCCCTCACAGTCTCGGCATATTTATCATGAAGTACACTCTCGGCATGCTCACAGTCAACATGATGATGATCTTAGCAAAGGGTACATTGATGATCCAAGTGCAGATGGAGACATGGTGCAACAGTCATCATGATGATTGTCATAATGAAGTCAGAGAATCAAGATCACAATGAAGATCTCAATGAAGACAAGAGACCTCGTTGACGTGATGAAGATCTCAGTGATGCAGTAGTGATGGCCTCATTGGTGCAACAGTGATGATGATCTCAGTAGTGACAGAGAAAAAAGATTAGGGTCTTGGTCTTAGAGTGGCGTAGCAGGTCAAGGGTCATCGTCTTGGTATTCGTAAATTGGAATCCTTATAAGAAGAATTTTGTGCGGATTTTCCTCTCCAAGAGGGAGAGGTTTTGGCCCTGCCAAAAAGTCAATTATTTTGTGTTCTTGTCTCTTTTGTTTTGATAGCAATTTGATGAAGCAAACACACACTAATAATAATGTGAAGATCAAGCTAAGATAAAATTGCAAAATAACTTCACAAATTGTTATCATGTTAATAAGAATCACTTTAATTTCTGAATGCCGTAGATTCTTTAACACTAGATGGATCCATGTCCATAATTTTTGGTGGGAAGAACAAAGTGAGGAAACTAATGAGAGTTTCGTAAGGGAGAGGAAGACCCTTGTACAAGAAAAAGGAGGCTAAGATATGGAAAGTTTTAAGAAGAACAACCATATAGACTAAGAAATGGGAAGATTTATTAAGGCAGAGAATGATAGGGACAAGAGGACTCATGGTAAACTTAGCTTATAACCCACCCATTAAGTTAGGACCAAGTTGGAACATGGAATTTGATATGGAGAAATGTGTGGAGTTTGACCCTTTAGTTCAAGGTGTGTGCCCTCCTATGGTCATTGGTGAGAATTGGCACTCTCACTTGGGAAAAGTCAAGTGTTTATTACGCTACATTATCACAAGCAATGTCACATGGTTCCAGTTTGAATTCGAATTCAATTACAATTAAGTTTGATTCGAGTTTGAATTTTTCGATGAGGTTCGTATAAGGTTCGCCATTAGGTTCGTTCATGTATATAATTTTATATATATATATATATATATATATATATATATAATAATATATTAAAGTTACATAAATCTTTTATATATTCATTTATAAATTAATATATATTTATCATTTTTATCATATACTATATCAATAAATTTATAATTTTCCATAAATAGAAGTTATATTAATTTATAATATTTAAAATAACAATACCCTAATTTCGTTAATGTAATATAATTTAAAATATATTAAAAATAATTCTTGTAAAAATATATAATTTTTAAATTATGTTAACTTATCTTTGCACGTAGTAATTTTATAATTATGATATGGTAATATTTGAACTGTATATTGCAGTATATAATTACGATATGGTTATATTTGAACTGTATATTGCAGTATATAATTACGATATGGTAATATTTTATATTTGAACTGTATATCGCAATATCAGTATATTGCAGAGACAATTGAGATGATGTTTATAATTCATATATTTGACGGAGCTAATTCACATATTTGATTGAGATCATGTTAATAATAAACATATCCCACAGATAATTCGCATATCCCATGCATGATGCAAGGATCACTCAAGTAATCGACAGATAATTGACATATCACATAAATCCTGCTGAAATAATTAGCATCGCATACATAATCGCCCAACTTTCAGAGATAATCTCTTAATTGGAGGAGATAGTTCAAGTAAATTGCCACATCTCTGATAACTCACGTAACTATCACGTAATTGTCTGAGATAATCGCATATTCATGAGATAAGTCGCCTATTGCATTTTGATAATTCGTGTAATTCCCAAAATATGATTTTCGTTTTTCCACATGATAAGTCGTGTATCTGGATCAATAGATTGCATATCAGTGTACGAAATCGCATATGCAGGAACTGAGATAAAGTCAAACTTCTCGAACCTAAACGAACTTTAAGATTTTTTTTGAAATTTGCCGAATTTCGGACCTCAACGTTTAGTTTCGACGAACCCTGTGACACTGATCACAAGGCGATTAAAGGAGCTAATGATCTCTTTATTCAATCTTCCCTAGCTAGGAAATCTAAGGGTATGGAAACCCAACAAATGGCATGGGTTGGAGATCAAACATTTGGGACCTCAAAACTTATTAGGAAGTGCTATAAAGTTGAATTTGACTAAATAATATTAATTACATTGTGGGATAACATTTCACACTTCATGGTATTCAAAATTTGGAAAAGAGAACTGATAAACTTTTATATGATAAAAACTCATCCTTAAAGAAAAACCTTACATTGATGGTAAGCACCTTATGAGAGACAATTGTAGCAAGGTATTTTGATATATGAGTTGCATGGATATTCCCTTGGAAGATTCGTCACAATAGATCTGATAAAAATATATCTTGAAATCTAAAAATCTATAATATGAAGGTTAACTTTCCTTAGATTTATGGATTTATTAATTTAATTTCCTGCTTAAGCATGCAATACATAAAATACAAAAGTAGATAACAATGAAAAACAAACATTCATGAAACCACAATGACAAAATATGTTCTAAGAAACTCTTATGGGAGAAAACCCACATGGAAGGTGACATGCTCTACTCTCTCTTTATCTTAATGGAAATGGTGCAAATACAAAGGAGTGAGAATTGTGGCCTATGGGTGGCTATAGAATACAAACCCTCTCTATTTTCTCTGTGTCTATCCAATCTTAGCTACTCTACTCGTATATGGAAGAAAATGCACTCAAATAGAATGGAATCATTTTCCTCCTAGCGGCCCAATTATTACATAGCTTGATAGTCAGCTAGCAGTTAAGTTTGACTCAACTCTTAACTAGAGTTGTAATACTAACCCTTCTAGAGTATTCTTCATCATAGTCACGTGGCTATCCCATTTTTCATGAGTAATGGGGCTGATGTGTCATCCTCTTGAATTATGGTGGACAAAACAAGAAGGTCAAATTTTGGGTGGGATAAATTTTGCATATGGACACTGTTTGAGCTCTTTCTTGCTCCATTGGAAAGGTATATGAGTGTAGAATAGTGTCAGGGTGTTTGGAAAAATCAAGAGTTTTTGGATCCCCAAAAAAAATTCATTAGATTCCTAAAAACCATCTCTAGAAGTTTTTAAAACCCAATTGGCCAACCTAGGACTCAATTGTAAAAATGGTCATGTGAGTTAATTCCTCATCTAGATGGATGAAAAATAGTATAACGATACAATCCATACCTATTGGAGTAGAAATACCTAGGCATCTCTCTTAAGATGACTACTAAAAGCTAATGGAATAGGGCATCTAATGTCTATATTTAAGAAACAATCTCCAAAAGCATAGAAACATTATGGAAACAAAGTGGACGCCCGCCTCCCCCCCACCACCCCTCCAACTTGTTAATTTTTAAACTCAACTTTGATGGTGCCGGACATGGCATTCTAAGGAGGGTAAGTTTTGGAGGACTTATTAGAGATAATGAGAGTAAGCCCATTTACGTATATCTTTCAAATTCAGATGTGATTAGTAATAATATCGTTGAATTGGTGGCATTCTATTACAAAATTTGCATTGCATCTAAGTTGAAGATTCATAACCTCATTATCAAAGCGTACTTACAACTAATCATTAATACCTTGTAATAAATTTTCATAACCCTAAGAAGTGATAAGCTACAATTGACTGATGCCTTGTTGTGCCATTACAATTAGTGGGAATTGGATGCAAAGCGTCAACTCCCACCATCAAGTTTTAGTAATTTAGAAGAGGAAAAACCTAGGTGTCCAAGAAATTATCTAATCTTGGGAAAACACACTAAGGAGGGCATAGAGTTTTTGGATTATAAATGGAATAACCAAAATATTGAACAGATTTGGAGTGAAATCCTCCTAATGTAACTTGAAAATGGCTTTGTTTGGAAGCCTAAATTGGGGAATGGAATTAAGAGGAGGTTGACATTTAAAGAATCAAGAGTGATTAACACACTCACTAGCAATATACATGGAGGAAGGTGTTGTCACTGCTACAACACCATCCAAATTTCACTTTATTCAAATTTTGGAGCCTACCTGACTATCGCATCAAGTGTCGCTTTGGTCATCAAGTGCCATTTCAAGTCATTCTACATGTTTCAAGTGTTCTTGATCATTCCTTTATGTCATCGCATTGCTTAGAACATCTCTAGTGCACTCCATGGTCACAACATCTTTGTTTGTCGTAAAATATCACTTTTGGTCGTAGTCGCACACACTTTGTTCACTGTACTTGGGGAGTTTTTGTAAACTGGAATTTTGATGTGTATTTTTCATTGTTCAAGCCTGTATAAGTCTTATTGATGAGTTGGTATGTGTCACACTTTATTTCATGTCTAGACTCATTGTGTTCTGCCCTTGTTCTATTTTCCAGACTTAGCTGGTTGCACCAACTAACCCATTAAGGCTAGGAGCGCATGACGCACTCTTAAGCCTTGATCAAGACTCCTTCGTTGTTTAGAAGTGCACCCTCTACCCTCCAAGAGTGCATAGTGCACTCCCAAGCATAATTCCCATTCCTTGTTCCAAACTGCGCCCTTAAGAAAGCCTAGCTCCCTTTTGAGGGCACAAGCGCACCTAGAAGCCTCAAATCCTAACTCCTTCAGCGTTGAGCGTTGTGCCCTATGCCCTCCTTGGCTCTCTTGAGTGCAGAAGCACACCCTAAAGCCCCGAAGCTTCATCCCTTCATCCTTCGACAGTGCACCCTGTGCCCTCCTTGTCTCCCTTGAGCACACAACACACTTGGGAAGCCCAAATTCTCTTCCCTCGTCCTTCAGACTTGTGACCTGTGCCCTCCCTTGATATTTCTCTCTCCTATTGAGCACATGAGCGCACTCTGAAGCCTCAAAGCTTCAACGCTTTAGCCTTTTGCAATGCGCCCTTGTGCCCAAAGGTCTCCTTGTCCTTTCCGAGTGCACTGTTAAGTCATGAGCATAAAATCTGCATGAAACATGTTAGGATAACATGTTTTTCATGTTTATGTTTGCTTTCCATGAGTGATTGCAGTTTTAGGTATTCTAGGAGCAACATGGCATGGATGCATGAAGAGATTGAGCAAAGAGGGTAGTCAAAGGAAGCATTCAAGAAGAAAGAACACATTGAAATCTTGATGATCGAAGTAGCCCAAAAGACTTCGTGAGATCAAAGTCCCTTTGGAGGGTAAAGAAATCAACAACATGGAGTTTGCATGCAAGATCGAAGACATACATGGCAACCTTGTCACCTATCAAATAAATTCCATGTCATCAATCAATATGATTCCAAGTCATCAATATTAGTGGATTGTAATGTCCTCACTACGCGATGATGTGGAAATTATGATGTAATGATATAATTGTTGTAAATACAAAGAAGTAGAAGTCCAAGAGTCATGTATGGAAAAAAGAGCCATGTGAAGAAGTCCAAAAGACATGTAATTCCAACAGTCATATGTAATTCCAAAAGTCATTTAGATTTTTAGGAATTATAGAAGTCCAAAGGTCATTAGAAGTTGGAAACTCAAGAGTCATGAGGATATGAAAAGTCATGTCTCAAGTTATAAAAGGAGCCTCATTACTCAAGAAAAAGATTTTTAACCTTGGCTTCTCCCACAAAGCATTAGAGAGATAGAGATAGTACTTTTGGGGAGAAGTAGTTGTAGATTTTACTTGAAGATTAAATAGCTTATGTGATATGCTAAAACACAAGACAAGAATCTACTCTACTCTTCAGTGGAAACCAAAATTTATTGATGAAAACAATAAGCATAAAAGGAAGAATATCAATCATGCATAACACAATATTTCTCTGTGAAAAGCAACTACTAAAAACCCCGACTATCTGTATTGCATTAACCAGAAGATCTGAGAAGAAAATACAATGCTTGTTCAACCCGAACAATTCCTGCACAAGTGCAATCTATTTCTCTACCTCACAAGCCAGCTCAAGCCAACACTTAGCGAATTCTGCTGCCTGCCAAGCCCCTACTTCCTTGCGTAATTACTGAGAGAATTATCCCGTATTTAATTGGGAAATCCACTCTCCATAACTGCGCAATCCATCCATAGGCCATCAACTGATTGCATGCACCATCTGTACAACTTGGAAAATTATACAATTGATAGTACATTGTCCCTTAACTCTAATCTCAACTGCATCTTCCTTTGAACTGGCATGCATGAGTTATTTATGAGTGAATATTCAGTTAATTGGTGTGGTACTAAGGATGCACTAGTGCACTTCCCCAATTCTAGACTCCTACCAGTTCCTCCAATAGTTAGAACTAGTTTAACTGACTATAACTCAGTTAGACCGAGTTATCTAATTACAACTCAAAAGAACTCAAAACGGGCCCATAAAATTTAGGGATCACTCTACGTGACTCTAGATAGACTTCCAACTCGAATTTCCTAAGTCAGTTAGGTCAATTTGACTTAATTAACTATTACAAGTTTCTATGAGAACATAATTTCGATTTAATTCACAATTTAATTCAAGGAGAAATTAAATTGGAATTTCTTGTTGCTATTTTTAACACTCCCTCTCAATAAGAAAGGGATTATCAACTACCACGATCTTGCCTATGTGAAACTAGAATTTGCATCTTGACAACGCCTTTGTCAAAATATCTGCATCCTGTTCCTCTGTGGGAATGTACTCCAACAACACAATTCTCCTCTCCACACAATCTCGAAGATGATGATACTATATATCAATATGCTTGGAACGATCATGAAAAACTGGATTCTTAGAGAGTTTGATACAACTCTGATTGTTGTAGTAAATCACAGTTGGATCCATATGATGACCAAACAAACCAACAAGAATCTTCCTCATCCAGATAGCCTCACACGCTACTTGACTAGCAGCCATGTACTCTACTTTTGCTAAACTAAGTGCAACTGATCTCTATTTCCTGTTGTACCAAGAAACAACTGCGGACCCAATACTGAAGATCCCACCTGATGTGCTCTTCCTTTCGAATGGACTCCCTACCCAATCTGCATTAGTGAGCCCTTGAAGCTTCTCTCCCTTTGTCTGTTTGTACCATAAACCATACTGAGTAGTGCCTTTGAGGTATCTCAACACATGTTTGGATGCCTTCCAATACAACTTGGTCGGCTTAACCATCGCTTGACTAAGCTGGTTAACTACATAACACATGTTCGATTGTGTGTTCACCAAATACATGAGTGAACCCACAAGCTTCCTGTAAATAGTAGCCTCCACTACTTCACCGGAAGTAGCATCCTCCTTCCTCTAGTTACCTGCTAGAGGAGTCTCCATGGGTTTACTGCTCTCCATGTGAAACCTTTTGAGTATCTCATTGGCATACTTTCCCTGAGAGACAAAAAGTTCCTCATCACCTTTCCATACTTCCATACCCAGAAAGTAGTGCATGAGCCCCAAGTCCTTCATTTCGAACTCTCTTGCAAGATCCTCTTTGCAAGACTTGATCAAATTATCATCACCTGTCAGAATCAAATCGTCAACATATAAAACAATAATCAACAATTTACCTTCAACCACAATATGGTAAAGGTTCGCATTTGCTTCACTTTTGGTGAAGCCCAACCCAGTGAAATAGATATTGATCTTGGTGTACCAAGCATGAGGTGCTTGTTTCAATCCATACAATGCTCGCTTGAGTTGACACACATGCGACTCTCTATTGAAGGTCTCAAATCCTTCAGGTTGCTCAATATACACCTCTTCCTCAATCATGCCATTGAGGAATGTTGTCTTTACATCCATCTGATGTATCTTCCATCCCATCTGTGCTGACAGTGCTAGAATGGATTTGATTGATGAGTACCTTACAACAAGAGAAAAAGTCTCATCGTAATCAATCCCCTCCACCTGAGAAAAACCTCTGGCCACAAACCTGGCCTTGTGTTTCTCCACACTACCATCCACTACTTGCTTTACCTTGTAAATCCATTTGGAACTCACCACTGACTTGTCTGCCGGTCTTGGGACCACATCCCAAACACTGTTCCTGACAATGGAGTCATACTCCTCAACCATGGAATCAAGCCAAACTGCTTGCTGCACTACTTCCTCAAAAGATGATGGCTCAGTCTCTACACATCCGCTCATAAGAGCCATGTAGCCAGTGTACCTCTTTGGTGACCTCCTCTGCTTGCACTGTGATGTGGGTGCTCCCACATTCTCTCTAGCATCATGCAATAACCTGTCATCCTCTCTGGTGCGCTTTCTCCCATCTTTGGAAGATTCTACACGAGTGGGCGTCTCCACCCCCTGATCCTCTGCATGTGGATACTCCACACCATCCTTAGATTCCTCCTTTGGAGCTAAAATCTCCTCAACTGCATGTAGATGAAGCTCCCTCTCAAGGGATCATCTAATGGCCTTCTCTTCATCAAATTTTACATCTTTGCGAACCACTGTCATCCTGTTGGTCAACATGTACACTCGATAGTTGTGTGGTGTATCGGTGTACCCCACAAATATCACCAACTTTGTTGTTGGCTCCAAGCTTCTTGCGTGCATCTTTGGTTACATGGTAGTAGAATGATGAACCAAAAATCCTGAAGTCTCCTACATCTGGTTTCTTCCCTTAAAAAGCCTCTTTTGTTGTACTCATCCCAAGAATTCGATGAGGGCTTATGTTCTGCAGATAAATAGTTGTGTTGCATTCCTAAGCCCACAAGTGTAGTGGTAGGCCCTAATCATGCAACATCACTCGTGCCGCTCCTACAATGCTTCTATTTTTCCTTTCAACCACCCCATTTTGCTGTGGGTTATGAGGTTCTATCAACTCTTATTGAATGTCTTCTGCTGCATAATTTTTTTTGAACTCATTCGACACATACTCTCCACCATTATCACCCCTGAGAGCTTTAACCTTCCTTCCAGTATCTTTCTTGGCCAATGCTTTAAATTCACAAAAATTTTCAAAAGTTTGATCTTTCTTCATAATGAAGAAGATCCAACACTTACGAGAAAAATCATCAACATATATGACATAATACTTGTGCTTGGTCATGGATGCTGTCGAGAACGGTCCACACACATTTGAGTGAACTCGATCGAGGATCGCCTGTGCTCGACTGTCTTTTTCATGAAAGGAAGCTTTGGTGTATTTTCGCAAAGTACACCCTTTGCATGTGTCTACCTACTCTAATGTACCCTTGGGAATACTGGTAGAAATTTACTGCATGATCTTCAAAGCACCATGATGTAAGTGACCCAATCTCCCATGCCACAACTCACTGATGTCTCGGCTCTGCACCTTCTCTTCTTTCGTGCTCAAGGTAGTACAATCTTCTACCTCCAACTTGTAGAGATTCTTCACTCGAACCCTTATCCTCTTCACTTGTCCTGTGGCTATGTGACGAAGGAACGCCTTTCCCTTACTAAATATCACATCATAGCCTCTATCCTCTAATATGGAAACATATACCAAGTTCTTCTTCAAACCAGGAAAATACATAAAATCTCACAAAGTGAGAGGAGAACTCGACTCCCTCTGAAAGGTAACTGTATCGAGACCTTCTTGAGCAGACACGTTGTAGTAAAATGTCCTAGCTTGTGATAGTGAAAGCAGTTGACTTTTGACATGTCCTTCTTCTTGTCCCCCTGACAAGAATCTGATTTGGAATGGGATGACTTCCCCTTCCCTTTCTTTGCCTTACCCGCTAAGGCACAATTATCCTCATCACCAGCCTTTGATGAGGTTTTGTCTCTGTTGGTCTGCCAAATCTCTTCCTATACCAAATTTGACCACAATTGTTCCCAATCTAGTAGCTTCTCCCTCCCATTAACTGAGTCTTGGTAACTATGCCAGCTCTTGGGAGGTCCTAGAAGAGCTAGGCTCACCAAATTGTCTTCGTAAACAGTAATCCCAACACTTCTAAGCTCATCCTGACAATGGGTGAACTTGGTCAAGTACTTCAGAATTGAGTCACCTTTCTCCATATTGATCTTTTTGAGTTTGTCCTTCAGTGCCAACTTCCTATGGTCACTGATATTTTGAATCAGGTCCGTCAATTCCTTCCACATTGTGTATGGAGTGTCCTTACGTGGAGACTCGAGACAATGTGGTCTCAAATTCCTTCTAGGATAATCCTTCTTGCTTTTTCCACACACTTTCTCCATTCATCTAGATCTTTAGCATCAGATGCTGGAGGCTTAGGAATGTCATGATTTATGAATTCCTTAAGGCCATTGTCTTCCAACACTGTCTCCATCTTGTCCTTCCAAGCTATGTAATTCGAGCTACCCTCCAAGGCATACTCAAGTCGAATGACATATTGCTGACTCTGAAATATGAAATTGCAAATTCGATTTCAATTGCACACCAAACTTGAATTCTCCTCTTCTATATAGTCTTTATCTCTGATACCATGTATATTTTACTTATAGATTCAAAAACTTATGTGATAAGCTAAAACACAAGACAAGAATCTACTCTACTCTTCAGCGGAAACCAAAATTGATTGATGAAAACAATAAGTAGAAAAGGAAGAATATCAATCGCACATAACACAATATTTCTCTGGGGAAAGAAACTGCCAAAAACCTCGACTATCTTATTGCATTAACCAGACGATCCAAGAAGAAAATATAATGTGTTTTCAACTCGAACAATTCATGCACAAGTACAATCTATCTCTCTAACTCACAAGCCAACTCAAGCCAACACTTAGCCAATTTTGTTACTTGCCAAGCCCCTACTTCCTTGCGCAATTTCTGAGAGAATTAGCCTGTATTTAATTGGGAAATCCACTCTCCATAACTGCACAATCCATCCATAGGCCCTCAACTGATTTCATGCACCATCTGTACAACTTGGAAAATTATACAACTGATAGTACACTGTCCCTGAACTCTAATCTCAACTGGGTCTTCCTCTGAACTGACATGCATGAGTTATTTATGAGTGAATCTTTAGTTAACTGGTGTGGTACTGAGGATGCACTGGTGCACTTCCCCACTACTAGACTCCTACTAGTTCCTCCAACAGTTAGAACTAGTTTAACTGACTATAACTCAGTTAGACTGAGTTATCTAATTACAACTCAAAAGAACTCAACTCAAGCCCCTAAAATTTAGGGATCACTCTACATGACTCTAGATAGACTTACAACTCGAATTTCCTAAGTCAATTAAGTCAATTTAACTTAATTAACTATTACAAGTTGCTATGAGAATAAAATTTTGATTTAATTCACAATTTAATTCAAGGACAAATTAAATTGGAATTTCTTGTTTGCTATTTTTAACAATAGTGGCTCTAATGCTCCACTATTGGAGCTAGTGATGTTCATTGTACTCATGTATCTTGGAACTTTTTCTTAATACTTAAATCCATTTGGCCAACACATTTTCACACATAGATCGTGGATGTTTTGAGACTACTCTTTTAATGCTTATGGTTTATGTTGGCTTCCTTATGTACGAAAGTAATTGAATTATTTCGGTGACTTTGGCATTGAAATAGTTGGAAATGTGTTGTCATGATTTTAATGATTGTAACATCTATGTGAACTATTTCCCTTGATGTCTAACGATTCTTTCTTGTCTATGTGTGTGCATCTCCATTAGATTAGTATTATTACTTTTCTTTTAGAGGCTCACTTTCTCTCCCTTGTAGTGAAAGAACCTTAATACATCTACAATTGAACAATTCACAAGGCACACTCTCTTGCTCGTTCAAAAGAACATGCATGCTACTCTCTCATGCTAACAACTTAAGCTAATGAAAATATCTAAGTTAATGGTAGCTAGTTTGTATTTCCGGATGGGACTCCTACACCAAACAATGTGAGGTCTAATTGGGACCTCATATCGGGGAGATCCCCTGTACGTTGGTGGTATCCAACACCATCAACATTCTAGTGCTAGAAGGAGGGCAACCGGTTTTTTATGGCTGATAAATCTTTACACCCCAATATTTCATCTTATGGACAAGGCAGTAATATCCTGAGTAAAATCCCTACTAATATTCCCGAGGTAGGAGGGTCTTCTCAGCCTGGTTCAAAGTTACCTACAGACAACTCTGGGTGATTTGACCTATTAGTCGTTGGTTTACGAAAGCTATCAGTTTACTCCCTTTTGCTCATAATATTCCTCATCATCCTAAGAAGAAATAAACAACTCGTACTGGTGTACTGGTCTCACCGGTGGAAGATTTGGTCTTTGCCACTCTTAAGGAATTAACAGAGTCTTCAAAGGACACAGTTCAACAAGAGTCACTTCCACCCATTCACGAAGAGTACGAGGAAGATATTGTTCTTTTTGATGGAGAACAACCAACAGTCAGTTTGGAGTTTAGTGACAATTTAAATGGTGAAGGAGAAGGCTCATCAGATTCAGAAAAGGAGGAGGATCAAGGAGACGAAAACATGGCTAATCAAGACTTGGATCTGATGGCATAAGGGCCACTCGATCTTCCGGATAACCTTCATAGAATCCCTAGACACTCGAAGAAGGTATCTAATTTTGATCTTGACAAGAAAACAAAGGCAAAAGATCATATCGATGATTTCTACATGCATCTACGAATGTTAAAGGTACAATATGATGATGTTGCTTGTAGGAATTTTTCTTTCACTTTATAAGGTAGATAAGCAACATGGTACCATAATCTGCATGTTAATTCAATCCATGGTTGGAGGGAGTTTAAGAAATTGTTTTTGGAGAAATTTGTCAATGATAAGACTCCCGCCATGTTATTAAAAGAGCTCAGAAATATTAAGATGGGGGAAAAGGAGAAAGTCAAAGATTTCAATTAAAAGTTCAATCGTATATTGAACAAGTTCCCCCCAAACACGCAGCATCATGATTATAACACTATAGATTATTACACAACTACCTTGCCAACAAACATTTTTGCTTTTGTTAAAAGAGATACAAAGGAAACATTGGCTTTAAACTTTGTAGAAGAGATCACCATAGAGAAAGACTTGCATGCCATTGGAGCTATTGCTATTGATGATGAATCTAAAGACTCCAAGGAGACTACAAAGAAGTCTCAGCCTTCTTCAAGTAAGGCTGAAGAAAAGGATTATGCAGATATTGAAAGCTTGACTAAATCTTTAAAGGCACTCAGTAATGAAGTCTCAGAGTTAAAAAGAAAGTCAAGAGATGCTTCAATGAATAGAAAGCCCCCCAAGTCTTTCCCATTCAAAAGGGATAATAATAACAAAAACCAACCAACTAAATATTCCCAAAGTTCAAATGTTGTGTTGAATATTGAAAGTATAAGCATGGATAATTACTGTTCCTTCCATTAGGAATGACATTCACGTAAAAAAAAAAAAAAAGAGAGAGAGAGAAGAAGAAGAAGACTTGCCCACAGTGGAACCACAACATGAATGCTTTGGCAATGCATATCATTGATACTTTACTAGCAGATGAGTAGTCTAAGCAGACAGAAGAAACAAATGAACCTACAGCGGCTTAGGAAGATATATATATAAATGATTCAAAGAGTGTTATTAGTATATTTTAGTGGATGATTATAAAATCATATACATTGAGTTTGGAAATTAATATTTTAGATTTATGAGTTAATTTGGAAATTAATATTTTAGATTTATGGATTGATTTGAAAATCAATAATGTGTTATTGAGAAATACTTAAAATTTATAAATCAATTTGAAATAAATATCATATTTAATTTTTCATTTTTTTTTCTAAAATTATTATTATTAAATTTGAAAACTAAAACTCAAATACTTTTTAATTTGGAATAACATATTATTGAATTATTAATGTTGGAAGAGAATCCAAGTAAATTGCATTTATCCATTTTTATTAAAGCAATACAAAAACACAAAGTCAAATTGTATTAGAACGTTTTATTATATTTTTTGGTGAGATACTTTTTTTTTACTATAAATAAAATGTGAAATAAACTCAATGCAATTATATATATACAGCGTGAGTGGGCTTAATAGTTGAGAACATGTGTTTCCTCCTAAGATGTCATAGGTTCAAACCCAGAGGGGAGTAGAGTATGTATGCATTGGTAGCCTTAGCAAGGGGGTAGAATATGTATGCCTTGGTAGCCTTAGCACAAATAGTTGCACTAAGGTGGGTCCCTTGTCCCACAAACAAGGGGTCTCATACACCAAATGGTGTCTAGCTTTGTTGTGACCTTAAAATTGGATAATAATATATATATATATATATATATATATATGAATTGTTTGATGCATTGAAATGTCAAATCAATTCTATGTAATTATTTGCTTACTTATATATATATATATATATATATGTCTTTGAATTGCATTTTTTGTTTTTTTGGATAACTTGAGGAATTGCCAATTAGGTTAGGCTAGTATTTGTATGACATGGGGATCACTACCACTACACCTATGAGGCCTACGACTTATCCTCCTCTCCGTAGACCTATACCTGTGGCCTACTACCTTTCCTCCTCTTCATAGGCACGTCCAGATAATTTGAACCTTAGATCTCTTAATTTACACTAATTTATATCACAACTATTGCCAACTGAGAATATTTAAATTGAATTAAGATATGAAGAGATTATATGAAGAGATTTGATCCTCTTGACACTTAGTAGATCTTGAATTAACTAAGGTGATTTAATATTAATATTAATTATTATTTTTATGTTATTTTATTTTCATTTTTAAGGAAAAACGTCACTTTACAACATCTCTACCATAATGAACTGAAGAACCACTCTTACCACAATTATTTAACTTTGTTTTTATACTTTAAAATCTTCTCTATTTTATGTGTACAAGATGATAAAATTTGTACAAGATGGTAAAGGTGGTTTGATGTGTATAGTCTAATAGGATCTGCTACAATCGACCTGTTTACTTAGGTTTTTTTTTTTTTTTTCTAGTTAAGACTAACCTAAGTACCCACCTATAATAAGGAGTGCCTTAACAGCACGCCCATTCACCGTCAATCCAAAGCCCCGTGGTCACCTGTTTACTTAGTTTTGAACGTAGGAAAAGTTTACTTTTAATCTGTTAGAAAAGTTTACTTTTAATCCTATGTACAAAGAACAAAACTAAGTAGCAGATCTCCCATCAACGAAGGATTGCTGTGGCTTGCCAGGAAAGATCTTCTATTCAGCTTATGGCAAAGGCACCCTTCAAAGCTTGGGGTGTTTAACTTATAAGAGAAGCCAAGGAAAGTTGGGTTTACGACCTGTAGTCTAAATAGTTTTTGACCGTTTGCATAGAACTTTGATGGTCTTTTTTTGTTCTGTTTGAACAATATTAGTCATTTTTGCCATTATTATTGTCATGAAAAATAATGAGAAAAGAGCAGAATATCTGTTTATGGTGATATGATAATTAAAGATTAGTATATTATTTTGGTGATATCAGACCTACTTTTGTGATGAGATCATGGGTGATACTCAGATGTAAAGTCATGAGAAAAGCTGTACAGACTATGTGTCTACTTTCATTAGTATTGAATTGAAGGTTTTTTCTTAAAAAAAAAGAAAGTCTGAATGAGTACTGTAACATTACATTATTTCTCCTAATCATGATTTCTTTAATCAAGCAACTTTGACTGAAAAGGACAGATATACCTTTTCTAGTCTCTGCATGAGAGCCGTCTTGAACTGGCGAACACCTCTGCCGCTGGAGGTGGGATCAATTTTTTGGGCTTTTTCTAATGCATAGAGTCGGCCTGCATGAGAGCAAAACGCACACGATTAAAGACAAAACCCTAATTACAGAGAGACAAAAAGAGGGATTAGGGCAAGTGATGCACACAGAGATATGCGACGCGAGGCCATCCATTCTGATCAATCTCATTCGCCACACGAAGGATCGGAGCGATGTCGCGGAGGGAAGCCGGAGCGTCTTCGCTGTCAATTCCCGATTCAGAAATGTTCGCCATTGTTTGTGATCTCGACAGGGCCCGAAAAGGCTGCGAGCTCGAACTTGGATCTCTCCCCGCCATTTCCTTCTCTCTCTTCACAACAAGAAGCACTGAGAACCAACCCTTAGCCCTCCCTTGCTATTAAATACTAGTCTGAATCTGACCTTCATTCATTTTGCACAAACGATTCTTTCATTTAGCATTTATGGTACAGCAATAATTGGAGAGCCACCAATTTCCTCATATCTGAAGTAACAGGAGCAAAGAAAAGCAATGTGTTGGAATGAATAAAGTGAATTGATTCCCTTCTCTTTTTCCACTCAATTTCATTTTCCCGTTTTGGTCTCACAAGAAACCTCTGGGTCGGACCTCCATTTCCAATCTCTGTCTCGCGCATTGTTCTCTCTCGCAAGCAACGAATCTGACTGTATTGGACTTCCAAACTTTGTCTGCTACACTGATCAAACCACATAGCGACCATATAATCATTACTCCAACCTCTTCAAATACCTACGGATTGCTCTCAATGTTTTTCTGTGAATTATATACGCGATTTTACTTTATTCTTCCGAGAATGGGAGCCCCACAAACCAGGTACAGCGACCTCACTTTTCTTCCTATTTCGATTTGAGATACTTAGCTTCCAGCAACAAAAACTCAGGTTTAAAGTATTTAATGTTCTAGGTTTACAGCAGGGAATCTAAATAACTTTGCATTATATCGAGTATGAATGCTTTGTAACAGAATGTTTGTTACTTGGTATTAAATGTTTTAAATTCTGATGATTGAGTCTTAAAAGCTTCGTAAGAGAATCTTTATTACTCAGTATTAAATGCTGAGTAACAGGATTGTTACTGCTCTATGTTACGTAGACATGAGATAAAATTATCCTGGTTAAAATACTGGTTGGTCACTGTGTGGATTAATCTCTGCTTGCTTTAAGTCAACTGATTGATCACTGTGTGGATTCCTTGCAGCTTACTCTTAAACTTTGTACTAATTCAAAATATTATTATTACTTTGTAATTATTATTATGGGTGGGTTGTTTTCAATTTATTTGATTTGGTTTGGTTTAAAAACTAAAATCAAAATAATCAAAGAGTTATGTTTATATGTATTTTTTTGGCTTTGCTTTGTAATCAGTCACATTTTATTTTATGTACTAAGTGATAAGATATATATTTATATATAAGAAAGAAAAATAATTTGTTTTATAAAGGATGTTAAGATAATGAAAATATATATATATATATAATATTATGTTTTTTTAAGAAAATTATTTCAAAAGTTTTATAATAAGATATATATTTGTAATGTATTTATTTTAATAGAGTTTATTTTACAAATTCACGAAGGAAATAGATGATATGATTTTGATGAAAAATATAGCTCTTTTTCTTCAAACCATGGTTTTTTTTGTTTATTTATTTATTTTTAACTATGCTTATCAAGGATATCATAGGGTTTCTTATATATATATATATATATATATATATATTAATTACATAAGTTTGTTTTATATATATTACCAGTTTCTTTTATATATATTAATAGGGGTGTTTGTTTCATAAGTTTATTGAAGATGAATTTTATGGTTATGGGGAAGATAATAGATCTTCTTCCGATAATGATTCTTTGACTTTAATCATGTTTTAATATCTATTTCCAACCTTGATTTCAATGATATTGTGAAATCTTTTTTTCTTTTCTTTTTTGAAAATGGAAACCTAAAAAGAAAAAACCTTATAGGAAAATGTATTGAGATATGTCAGGCCAGGCAGTAACTCCATTAGGCAGAAAAGATGATTCAATTTATTTCATTAGGTATGCTATTGATATATACAAAGGGTGTGACTGCTCAGTTCATCTCCTGATGACTGTTCACATTCCTAATTTAACTATTTACATAAATTCAACCAATCGCAGAGGATTAGGTGTCAACATTCCCCCCTTAATCTGAAGGGATGTTGGTGAGTCCAAGCATCGTTTTGAATCTTTCAAGCTTTTCTCTTCCAAGCACTTTGGTGAAGATGTCTGCAATTTGTTCATTTGCGGAACAATGACGGAGATGGATTGTTTTGGCCTCAACATGATGTCGGATCAGATGATATTTAGTATCGATGTGCTTTGTTCGATCATGGAACTTTGGGTTCTTGGCCAACTTTATTGCAGAGTTGTTGTCAATCATGAGTGGAGTTGATTGTACTTGTTTTACCTGCAAATCTTCAAGAATTTTCCTGAGCCACACAATTTCTTTTGTTGCTTCAGCCGCTGCCACGTATTCTACTTATGTTGTGGAATCTGTTGGAACTGATTGTTTGCGTGATCTCCAGGAGACAGCTCCTGATCCAAGACTTATAGCATATCCTGAAGTAGATACCCCAGTTTCTTTGTCTCCATCGAAGTCTGAATCAGAGTATCCAATCAAGCTGAAGTCGTCCACCTGTGTATACTTGATCCCAAGGTCTTGAGTTCCCTTCAAGTACCTTTGAACTCTTTTTGCAGCAGACCAATGTCCCTCACAAGGCTTTTGCATAAACCTGGAGAGGATTCCAACAGCAAATGAAATGTCTGGTCTGGTAGTAGTGAGGTAGATGAGACTTCCTACAAGCTGTCTATACTTTGTTGTATCCTCAAATTCCTTTCCTTCAATAGATGTGAGCTTTAAGTTTTGTTCCATTGGAGTAGTAAGAGGATTGCACTCTGTCATGCCAAATCTGTTTAACAAATATCCAATGTATTTCTTTTGAGAAAGAAATATGGACTATGGATGTTGGGTTGCTTCAATGCCAAGATAGTAATGAACATAGCCCAAATCAGTCATTTCAAAACTTTTCCCTAATTCCTTCTTTATGGATGCAATGTAGCTTTCATTGTTCCCTATCATTAAAAGATCATCTACATATACCACAAGATATACAACTGTTTTGCCAACTTTCTTGACAAATAAAGTTGCATCATCAAGATCAAAATGATTGAAGTTGAGTTTCAGAAGATGCTCAGTTAGTTTTTCATACCAGGCTCGTGGTGCTTGTTTGAGGCCATACAAGGACTTCACAAGTTTGCATACTTTATGTTCATGTCCTTTCACAACAAATCCTTCAGGCTGGGACATAAAAACATTCTCTTTTAGATCTCCATTCAAGAAGGCAGTTTTTACATCCATTTGATGGACTTTCCAACCGTTTTGAGCTGCTAGTGCAAAGAGTGTCCGGATGGTGGCCCATTTTGCTGTGGGGGCAAAAGTTTCCTCATAATCGACCCCTTCCTTCTGTGCAAAACCTTTTGCCACACGCCTAGCTTTGTGCTTGTCAAGTGAGCCATCAGCTTTGTGCTTGTTCTTGTAGACCCACTTGCAGCCAATTGGTTTGGTTCCAAATGGAGGATCAACCAGCTTCCAAGTGTCGTTCTTTATGAGGGCATCATACTCCTTTTTCATTGCTTCTTTCCATTCATCATGAGAAGCAGCTTCTTTAAAGGAAGTTGGTTCAAAATCTGTAGACAAGTTCAATTCACAATCATAAGAAACATCCATACCAACAGGTGAATTAGAGTCATCTACATCACCTCCATTTTGCCGGTTTGAATTTCTGGTTCCTGTTTTTCCAATTTCATCAGGATGAACACTTTCAAGTGTCTTTGTCAGCCACTTTGGGGGACCTTTCTGAGATGGTCCAGGCTGTTCTGTTGATTGAGTTGGGACTAAATCAAGATTGAGTCTCCCAATTCTATCAATTACATCACTTAAAGCATCATCCGTTGTTGTTGGAGTTTCATTCGGGGGAGAGTGTTCTTCAGAAGAAGATTCCACATGTTGATCTAGAATAGGAATCCCCCCTTCAAGATGTGGAATCTGATTATCAAATTCTTGAAATGATTTCGTTTTTGCGAATCTATCCAAGCGATCAAGTTGCCGCTCAACAACATTGTTAGGTTTAGATGTTTCAAGAAAAAATACATATCTAGATACACCAAACTTTTTATTTACTTCATCATAGAGGCGGTATGCTTTGGAGGTGTTTGAATACCCCAGGAAGATACACTTACGACTTCTGGCACCAAGTTTGTTTCTATGTACCTTTGGTATCAAAGCATAACAGGTGGAACCAAAGACCCTGAGATGTTTTACCGAAGTAACATGTCCATACCACAATTCATAAGGAGTCTTGTTTCTTATAGCATTAGATGGACATCTATTCTTTATATATGCAGCACATAGAACAGCATCAACCCAAAACATTATCTTTACATTTTTGAAGAAAAGCATGGATCGTACCATATTCAAGATTTTTCTATTCATTCTTTCAGCTACACCATTCTGTTGGGGATTATAAGGCATAGTTGTTTGATGTTTGATCCCATGTTGGCAAAGATAGTTTTCAAATTCATTTGATGTATATTCTTTTCCATTATCAGTTCGAATAGACCCAATATGAGATTGTGCATCATTTTCAATCCATTTATGAAAATTCTTGAATGTTTGAAAAGCATCAAATTTGTTCTTCAATAAATAAACCTAACACATTCTGGTGTAATCATCAATAAATGTAATGATATATTTATTTCCATTTGCAGAAGGAAGAGGTATTGGACCACATAAATCTGAATGAATGAGTTCAAGCTTCCTATGTGCTCTTGAATGTGAATCATGAAAATATTGTTTGCTATGCTTTCCTAGAATGCAAGCATCACATTGCTTATGTTTCCTAGGAATTGTAGACAAAACAACAACACCATTTTTCTTCAATAAGCGGAGACTGTCATAGTTTAAATTTCCAAATCTAGCATGCCATAATAAACTTGATGGAAGTGTACCTTCTTCATGATGAGAAATATATGAGAAATGTTGTGCATGAGGCAGAGGTTCCTTGCAGTTTGAGAAGCCTTTCTTCTTCTATTCCCCTCATGACAAGTGAGTGGTCAGATGCTTGTCTTACCTCAAGCTTGCCATCAAACATATGAATGGAGTGACCTTGCTAGCGGATGTGGACCAAGGACAGCAAGTTTCTCTTGAGCTGTGGGAGATATAGAACATGATCCAGAAGAAAGTCTGGAAGACCAGGCAGTTTAAGCCCTGATGGCTTGATTTTTGACTGATCTGCAAAGTATACTGCTCCATCAACATTGTCAGTGAAATCTTCAAAAAAATCTTTTCTATGAGTCATGTGACAGGTTGCTCCTGAATCAAGCAACCAATCATTTTTCGAAGAATCAAGTGAAGCATTAAACAAATCTTCATTTACTCCAATGTTACATTGTGCCTCAATATAGTGAGCGGATTCAGGTGCTTTACCTTTGTCTATATCATCAGTTTTACCTTTCAGTTGGTTTCTTTTCTGCTCAATTTTGTCCCATGGTAGCTTGCATGTAGAGGCATCATGTGATCCATTTCTTTTGCAGCGAATACAGTGCAGATCTGCCTTTTCTCCTTGAGAATGTCTGCCCCCCTGCCTCTGAAATATCTTCCTCTTCCTCTTCGTCCACCTCTTCCTCTTGTAGAAGCTTGAGCAGGATGCTTTTCTTTATGAGCAAGGCACACAGTCTCTTCAGAAGATTCAGGGGCTGTCTTCTTTCTAAAAGCTTTCTCTCTTTCAGCAAACTTTTTCACAAGAGAGTCAAAGGTTATATCTTTGAGATTTCCATTTGCTTGCAAAGATTCAAGATAATTGGAGTAAGTAGGATAGAGTGCCTTGAGAAAAGAAATAAGAGGGATATCTAGCTCAACCTTAGTGGAATTGATATCATGCATTATAGACTTTACTTCAGATGCAAGAGCAAGAGGATCATTATTTTTCAGTTCAAGAGTGAAGAGTTTAATCATGAGCTAAACAACTTCAAGTGCAGAATGTGAGTCATAGAGTTCTTTCAGCTTTTTTAAGGCTTCAAAGGTAGTTGAATATGACGAAATACGGCGACTCACCTCTTCTTTTACATATGCAGCGATTAATGCATAGGCTTTGCTGTTCTTGTTTTCCCAAATGACGAGCTCTTTGTCTGAGGTAGGCTGTACTGGGTCATTGTCTCCTTCTCTGACACACACTCCTTTCCACAACTCATTGAAGATGAGGGTGTGTTTTATCATCCGGGACCATTCAGGATAGTTCTCCTTGCCAGTGAGAACTATTCCTACCATGGATATGATTGAATGCATTTTGTAAAAAAAAAATTTGCTGATAGAAAAGAATACTTCTGCCAATATACAGTAAAAATGTACTCAAAAATTTCTGTGGGAAGCGATTTTGGTTGTTTAATTCATATCACAGTCAATAATCAATCATTCACCGCGAGCTCTACAAAGTTGGAGCAGCAACGACATCAACCGCGAGCTCTACAAAGTTGGAGCAACAACGACATCACAATTTCAAGCTCTGATGGCAGACATCTCATGTAATCTGAGAATGTTTTAAACAAAACATTAAACATCTATATTCTAGAGTTGTTGCTTACAATTTGCGGCAACATAATAGTAGAACTAATGAAATCCGCAAAGCTCACTGAAAAGACTAAAAAATCACCATAAATCCCTTTGATTCTTTAAACCTTGAAGCCACGACTGTTTCTCTTACCACGAGCCATCTCAGAGATCTACTAGTATTTACTCGATGTCTGAAATGAACGTATCTGGTCAGCCCATACAAATCCACCAAATTGCTTTTCAAGATTGCAGCATTACTGCATCACTAGTTGAGTAGTTATGAATAGAAGAAAAAGAGCGCCACCGCATCAATGTAGACATATATGAATAGAAGAGTATCACCGTATCACTGAATAGATATAAGAGTGTCACGACATCACTGGATAGTGCGAAAAATACGACCACAGGTTTGCAGCAAGTTGTTGTGACAACGTTTTAAAAATAATGGGACAGCGAAAAATACAATCACAGGTTTGCAGCAAATCATTGGGACAACGTTTTAAAAATAATGGGACAACGAAAAGTACAATCACATGTTTGCAGCAAATCGTTGGGACAATGTTTTAAAAATAAACTGATCAACCTCATCCCAACATCGAAATTTCGATTCAAACTTGTTCCGAACAGTATTATAAAAAGAGTCGGATAAAATAAGACGCGGGCACCTGCTAGACCTCGAGCAATGGCAAAAGTCCAAGTTAGAAATCGAGTCTGCTCTGATGTCAGTCCTCGAACTGGTAAAAACTTTGTAATTTACAAGCGAGCCATGGCAAAAGGAAAAGAGCCTGCAGAATAAAATTACTGAGTTTTAGAACAATG
This sequence comes from Pinus tabuliformis, assembly GCA_031772625.1. Lineage (NCBI taxonomy): Eukaryota > Viridiplantae > Streptophyta > Pinopsida > Pinales > Pinaceae > Pinus > Pinus tabuliformis. Next base: position 299,264,419 of record CM062813.1, read on the forward strand.
CTGTTGATTAATGGGGTAGGATTGAGGTGACTGAGCCAGAGGAATTCTCTGTGAAGAAGGAGAATAATCTTTGTCAAACGCTCAGGAAACAGTGGACAGATACTATGGCAGAGGCGCGTTATGTAAGGACTGAGGCAGCGCTGGTGCGCCATAGAACGTTTTGGACAGATGGGTTATGGCAGAGGCAGATGCGTGGACAGAGGGAATATGGCAGAGGCAGAGCAGCACTGGAAGGTAACTCAGGACATGACAGAGGAGTTACAAGAGCATAATAGATAAAACAAGGAGCTGGCTCTGATACCATGTCAGGCCAGGCAGTAACTCCATTAGGCAGAAAAGATGATTCGATTTATTTCATTAGGTACGCTATTGATATATACAAAGGGTGTGACTGCTCAGTTCATCTCCTGATGACTATTCACATTCCTAATCTAACTATTTACATAAATTCACCCAATCGCAGAGGATTAGGTGTCAACAAGATAGATCTAATGACACATGATGAGGGTGTTTTCACCTACATCAACGCTTGTGTAAAATCACGTGACTTGAGTAAAGGTTTACAAAACAATATTATTTTAGATTATAAAGATATTAAATGGAAGATTAGATTAGAAGTATACAACCTTTAATAGTGAACTTTGCTTGGAGATAGATCATTTGAAGGAAGCCTACCTATAGGCAAAGTTTTCTTAGACTAAAAAATGGAATAATAATCATATTTTTTTAGTGGAAAGGTTATATGGCAAAGTTATAATAGGACGCATCTATAATAGATGTTAGGTGCCTAAGCATGTAGCTTTAGGTTGATATAGATATAATTTTGGCCCAACAATCACCTTCTCCATATGTTTTCATGCTTGATTATCCCTCAAGGATTGTGGAGGGTGAGGATAACACACAGATAAGATAATTTAAATCAAGAAAATGAATTGGTCCCTTCAAACAAATCAAATGAGGCAATGTAATTAACATTGTTGAGGAGTTGAATTGCCCCTAATTAATGTGTTGGATGGATAGAAATAAGAAAAGAAAAAGGGAGAAAACCGTGGTTGGCAAGTTGATAAGATCCTCAGTTAGTAAATTAAAAAAGACACATCTTCTCCTAAAATGTCATAAAATAACCAAGTTGAATTTTGCCCCCTTGGATGTTAAATCTATAGTTAGACATATAAACTTAGACAAAGAAATAACATTTTAAATATGTAACCCTATATGTGAGCTCTATAAGGATCAACTTATTGAATATTTAGAACCAAATGGTGAATCAAAATATAATTTTTCTTATTGGTAACATAAATATTCTACTGAAGATAAAACAAAATTAATAACAGTCGTGAGTTCATTGTTCATAATATTATTTTCTTATTCTCTATGCATTTAAAAGTAGCAAACCCTAGAGTGTAGTGCAATCACAATAAAAAAATGATGCTCACACTGCTCTTCAACTAATGTTACTATAAGCTAAATGCATGAAAAAATAAATAAATTATATTGTTCCCATCACATTTCAAAATTATAATCCTATTGTTGGGTGTGTGTTATACTCTTTCCATGACTAGCCCCATGCGCGGAACCGAGGGGTTAAAGGGGGGGCAGTCTGCCCCCCCTTCGTTGCGTCGGGCGCAGTGGGGGAGGGGTGGGGGGGGGTTCACAGGAGGGGTGGCATCCCCCCCTATCAGGGGGTTTGAGCACCCCCCTCTACGGGGTCTGGGGCAATGGCGCAAGATTTTTTTAGACCCTATATTAGGTCGCCAGACCTACCTATGGTTTTGTGCATGGTTTTGCACATGGTTTTGCGCATGATGGTTTTCTGCCCATGATATCTTGTAGATCTGGTCAAGGGAACTACAATGATGTTCTAATCCAAGGTTAATGGATTGGGGTTTATGGATCATTAGGGGAATTTTGAGGTCTAAAATGGGCCTCCTAAAGAAATTATAAAATAATAGTGGAAATAATAAAATAATATTAGATTACACCATCAAATTTTAGAGGGAAAAAAGAAAAAACTATTATTTTAACTCGTATTTTCAACTTATCTCCCTATGGGTTTACTCAAATTTTGAGCAGCAACACTCATTGGATGAAAATTTTGATTCCTCAACCAAGGAGTACCCATGTTGCATGCTTTTGATGGGCTCTACTATACGAAAAATGAGAAATACATGAAAAATGTGATTGAATAATGTTTTTCCATGTATTTCTCATTTTTCATGTAGCAGGGCCCATCAAAAGTATGTAACATGGGTACTCCTTGGATGTGGAATTAAATTTTGCATCCAACGAGTACTCTTGCTCGAAATTTCAGTAAAACCTTAGGGAGATAAGTTGAAAATACGAGTTGAAAAAATAGTTTTATTATTTCATTATTTTTTAATCTTTTTACTTTTTTACTCCAAAAATGGTGAATCATCCCCCATGGTTTACATCATCATCTTGAATCCTATTGGTTCTTATAAAGTTTATTTTGGTTGTACATTTTTCTTAGGAGATCCATTTTATACCTCAAGATTCCCCTAATGTTCTTCGACATGTATATATGTACTGTAACAATGAAATGAATATAATGAAAAATCAATTTGGTAGTCCCAATTTTGGGATCCAGGGAAAATATCTGTGTATAACTATATTGTGTTTTATGATCTTGCCATTGTTTATTTTCTTGTTTTTAGAATTCGTATGCAGGCAATTTTTGTATAGGGTTAAAACCTACATTTGGTATCAAAGTCATTTCGGTTTCAAGGGGAAGCCTTTACTGCTGAGGGGTTTTGCTCAAGGTTGTGGTAGACCCTTTTTAGATTCTTGTGGTCAAAGAAGATGGTGAGCAGTGGAAAGATAGAGATCGAGAAATTTGATGGTCAGATTTTTGGGTTGTGGAAAATCAAGATGGAGGATCTGCTAGTGGATAAATATCAGTGGATCACGGTAAATCCAGGTACTAAACCAACGACAATGTCTGATGAAGACTGGAAGAAGTTGGATCAGAAAACAAAGATCACAATACGACTGTGTATCTCAGATTCAATATTGTTGAATGTATTAGGGGAAGTTATAGCGAAGGCTTTGTGGGAAAAGTTAGGGACTTTGTACCAATCTAAGTCACTAGTGAATAAACTGTTCCTACAGAAAAAAATTTATAACCTAAGGATGAAGGATGGAGACTCAGTGACAGAACATCTGAACACTTTTAATACTGTGGTAAGCTAGTTGTTATCTGTTGATATTAAAATTTCAGATGAGGATAATTTCATGAGTTTGTTGTGTTCTCTACCAGATTTGTGGGATAGTCTAGTTGTTGCAATAGGTAGCAATACAACTATCTTGTAGTTTGATGAAATAGTCTCATCCTTGCTGTCAGAGGATATGAGACGGAAAAATATGGAGGGTTGGAATGGTGATTCCTTGTCTGTATGAGGACAGTCCCATAACATAAATAAAAATAATTCCTCGAGTGGGAGATCTAAATCTAGAGGGAGATCTAAATCTCTAGGAAAACCTGTAAAGGTGTGCTGGAAATGCGGAAAGGAAAGACACTTCAAAAAGGAATATAGATCTAAATCTCATGAGAAAGGAAAGGGATATGATGGTGCTCCTTCTACAAAGGCAAAAACCACCTCAGATGAAGGTGGGGATGTGTACTTGACTTCTTCTTCAAGTACACACATAGATCATGAGGAATGGTTGATTGACTCAGGTGCATTCTTTCACTTCACTCCCCACAGGGAGTGGTTTTGCGAGTATGAGAAATATGATGGTGGTGATTTCTTCTTAGGGGATGACAAGAATGCTAGAATCGTTAGACGTGGAAAATTCAAGTTGAAATTACAAGGTGGAAGGGTTAAAACACTTTTGGGTGTTCAACATGTTCATGCATTGGTCATAGGTCTGATTTCTGTAAGCAAGATGGATGATGCAGGTGTAAAAACGGTGTTTGAGAAATATTTCTACAAGATGGTTCGAGGAACACTAGTATTGATGCAGGGAGTTTGGATTGGAACTCTGTACACGCTTCTGGGTAGCACTGTTATTGATGGGTGCAAGAATTTTGTGGTTCTTGAAAGTGAAGCAGAAAAGCTAGTGGTCTCTGGAGAAAAGACCATGCTATGACATCAAAGGCTTGGACATATTGAAGAGAAGGGCCTTCGAATACTTCATGGTAATGGTATGGTAGAAGGTATGTCTAATTTCTCTCTGGATTTCGATTTATGTGAACATTATGTATATGGGAAGAAAAATCGAGTGAGTTTCCTCTCTGGCGCTAAGAGGGTGAAATAGATATTAGAGATTGTGCACACTGATGTGTTTGGACCTGTGTTGGTTCCATCATTGAGTAAGTCTGCGTACTATGTATCATTTATAGATGACTTCTTAAGGAATACATGGATGTATTTCCTTAGGAATAAATCTAGAATCTTTCATAGGTTTAAAGAATTTAAGGCTCTGGTGAAAAACCATACAAAGAAGAAGATAAAGGTGTTTAGGACAGATAATGGTGGAGAGTTCTGTAAGAAGGAATTTGAAGATTTATGTAAGAAGGGTATAGCACGACATAAGACTACTCTAGACACACCTCAGCAAAACAGAGTTGCAGAAATAATGAACATGACGTTGATGGAAAATGTAAGAAGTATGATCAGTGGTGCCATGTCAGGACAAGAATTTTGGGCAGAGGTGGTGGAGACTACATGTTACTTAGTCAACAGATCACCTTCATCAACGTCGTAGGATAAGACTCCACAAGAGGTATGGACTGGTAAGAAACCATCTCTTTCACATTTGAGGCTATTTATATGTGATGCATATGTACATGTTCCAAAGGAGAAAAGAACCAAGCTAGATAGTAAATCTGAAAGGTGCATCTTTATTGGATATAAGGATGGTTTAAAAGGTTATAAAATTTGGAAGCTAGAAACAAGGAAGGTTGTGTATAGTCGTGATGTGGTGTTTAGAGAGGTGAGAGATGTTATATTAAACATGAAGTCCTACCAAAATAACCTGAGAAGATAGAGTTTGAGCTAAAGGAGGAAGAATCAGTCTCTACAACAGACGAGGAATCAGAAGATGAAGAGCCACAAACTCCAATTGTGAGAAGATAAATTTGAGAAAGAAGGCCGCCAGAAAGGTATAGTCCAACTTCTTTCTCTTCAAATTTTTCTTTATCTATTACTAATGATGATCACAAAAATTTCAAGGAGGCAGTAGATTTAGAGGATGGAAACTCTAGAAAGAGGCCATGGTTGATGAAATTGAATCTTTAGACAAAAATGAGGTTTGGGATCTCGTGGAATTGTTGACTGGAAGGACATCCATTGGAAGCAAATGGGTGTTTAAAAAGAAGATGAATGTAGAAGGCAAGGTGGAGAAATACAAAGCTTGGTTGGTAGCAAAAGGTTATTCCCAGGTGTCGGGAATTGATTTTCGTGATATTTTTCTCATGTTGCCAATGTAGCTTCTATTAGATTACTTTTATTTGTTATTGCTGCTTTTGATTTTGAGGTAGAATAGATGGATGTAAAGACAACATTTCTTCACAGGAATTTCAAAGAAGAGATCTGCTTGAAGCAACCTGAAGGCTTTGCAGTGAAGGGTAAAAAAGAACTGGTATGCAGGTTAAAAAATTCTCTGTATGGGTTTAAAAAATCACTAAGGATGTGGTATCAGAAATTTGATACATTTATACGGGGACTTGGCTTCATTAGCAGCAAAGCAGATCACTGTGTGTATTTTAAATTAATTGGTGACCATGTTATTTATTTGTGTTGACAGTGCTGGACCCATCAACATTCAATGGATCTCCTCGGTATGAAGTCCCAACTAGACGTCACACCATTTGGTGTAGGAGTCCCATCCAGTATGATGGCCCAATTTCCATTATCTTAAATGTTTGCCTTAGCTCTTGCTTGTCAGCACATGAGAGTGGTTTGCTTTGTCTTTGAACAACGAGGTTCGCGTGCCTAGTGAGTGCTAGTGTTACTTGTCAAAGTTCTTTCATTGCAGAGAGAAAGGGTGGAAGTGAGTCTCCAGTAGAAAGTGAGAAGTCCCAACTCTATCAGAGACACCCAACACAATAGGACATGCACAACTTCCAACGGAGAAGTCCACACGGATGTGGTAGCCACACACACATGAAGGAATAAAACGTACAACACTCACTGGAGTAGTCCGCACGAGTGTGACGATCATTATAAAAATTTTATGTGAGAGGTTCTGTCTGATGTCTGGCGAGGCAGCCCACATGGGAAATACATCATTAACAACTTATACAACACATTTTCATAAACATATGTATTAGAACAACCGAAAGAGTTCAACTGTTTTAACATAGGTTAAAACAACATGCATTACAAGTGTTCCAAGATTAGTCTTGCAAAAAATTATAATACATGTGTGAAAACGTGTTGGCCTATTAACAAGCATCTGAATTAAGTTAAAGTTCCAAGACACATTGGTACACCACACATCACTAACCCCGTAGGTGGGGCGTTGGAGCCACTGCTTTCTCCTCAAAGAAAATATTACAAATTCTCAAGGCTATGTGGGAGGAGTCAAGGTGAAAAGTCTTTTTCATGTATAAATGAGGGGTATTTATAGCCAAGGGTGAAACTAACCCCTATGACTGTTCAACTTCCCTCATGATTGTTTGGCTTACATGAATCTTCAACTTTGCATGACTCTTCAACTTTACATGTGGGTCTCTTGGACTTCCACTTTACATTACATGGATTACAACAATATGGCCCACGGTAGTGATGTGTCCGATATGATTCATGACACAACTCGACAGTGCAGGTATGTTCATGCTGTTGGTGGTGTCCATGTCGAGCTATAGTGCTGCTGAGTGATGGATGTGATCTTAGTGTATCATAGCTTCATCTTTGCATGGAAAGGTGTGTGAAGTCTTTGATGGTCTTAGTGTTTTCTTGATGTTTGCACGTGCATGTTCCTCCTTCGATTGTACTTTGACATGCTTCATGTGTTCACTCGTTCATGAAAAAATCTCCTTGCATGCATTCCTCGTTCGTCTTTTCGCAAAACAATCTCCTCGCATGCATTCCTTGTTCATCTGTTCGCAAAGAAACCTCCTCGCACGCGTTCCTCATTCGTTTGTTCATGAACAAATCTCCTCGCATGCTCTCCTTATTCATTCCGTTCGTTGTTGCGTCATGTCTAATCCATGTACCTATATCTGCAATCGCTTATGACGACACAACATCAAATCCAGGAATCTCCTAGTCTACCATGATGCATTATCGTTCGCTTTCGGATGCAGGTGACTAGGCAAGAGGACACGACTTTGAAATTGCGCAAGGTAGATTTCATGCCTGGATGCGGGCTCCGAGTACTGCTGGTGAAAATTGTGCAGAAGTCACTGGGAGACTGAGATAGTGACTGTTCGTGGGATCTGGTCAACTTGCAGGCATATCTACCCAATTTTTTGAGGGAACCAGTGTAGGCAATAAAGAGGGTTGGCAGCAAAAACTGCGCAATTCCTCTGGGGTGATGGCCGTGGGGTACAAGAGGCATGCCAAGAAAAAATGTGCATTTTTCTCAAGGAGCTGGTAGTGGGCTGTGGGAGTGTTGCTAGAAAAAATTGTGCAAATGTTGGGAGGCTGGCCTATTGAACATTCCATTGCAGTTTTTGATCCGAGCGGGATGTTAGGCAGCTATGGTGACTTCTTATTAAAACTGCGCAATTTTTCGGATGAGCAGCGGACCGACTATTTGGGTATCTAGTTGAAAAAACTGCGCAATTTTTTGAGGGAGACAGGGACAGACAACGGGTGTCTATTCGACATGTATGCACAATTTCTTTAGTCAGTGGAGGGGGCAAGTTCTGCAACTTTTGCACATTTTTTTGGGGAGTGAGTCCTTGGGTCACTGCTCAGTCAAACTCTCTGGTTGATAAACTGGAGGGTTGGATGATTCGCTTGCGGGCAGCGCAGATTGAGATGGCTTGTTGAGAAACTTCTGCATTGTTTTAGGTGACAGTCGGTTTGGTCGATTCCAAGATTGTGTAGTGCAGGGTCCCTGGGAGATAGCCTCAAGCTCTGCACAATTTTGGGCAGCAGTACATGTCCATAGAGGGCTGAAACTACACAATGCAGCTCAGTGAGGGTCCGACTGTTGGAGGGTGATCTGGTCGTTAGAACTTCAACAAAATGATTGTGTGTGTGAGCGAGTGAACTTGTGCATACGTGACCTTGCGAACACACACTCAACTTCACTCGACGACAAGACGCCTCAAACCATCAAGGCAACATACTTAGTGTGACTAACCAAAAGGGTGAGTGATAAGCGCGATACTTGTGATAGATCGTTGAACGAATACGATGATGCTTGCACGACAGTGCATATAACATTGTGTGTGAGTGCGATAGATGTGTACATAGCAAACACAACCCAAACACAACCATCGACATCAACAGAATGATGGTGCAAGCATGACATAGAAATCAACATGTGGAAGACAGAAGTTGGTCTAAAAAGTGAAAAAGAAGCAAGACACGTAGAAGAAACACATGAGATGAATTTTCTTATTTGTGCACATGCACGTTACTAAGGACAGGATAATATGAAAATGACAAGCAATCTTGCAAACTCAGCTAAGAGGTGTACTTCGGAAGATGTTCTTTACTTACCATACTTACCCTCAAGATGATCATGCATCCGACAGAGTTTGCATACAGTCCTGATCTTTTACATTACTCAGTTCCTTGGTCCTTCTCCTTAACTCCTTGGAAGCGATTTTAGCATGTCACATTTTCCTGTAGTCACTGAGAGGTAGATTTGCGCAATTTCAGCGGACAATGATTGCTACCGGAATGAGGCCCTGGGAGGCCCGTCTGCGCGGTTTCTGCATGTAAGAATGACAAGACAACTTAGACAACACTGCACAGTTTTGAGGCCTAAATCACTATTGCAGCACAGGGGTCCTAGGAGGACACCTTTGCGCAAATTCCGAGTGCAGTGTAGCTGGACTGCTCTGCGCATTTCTAGAGAGTAGTGCTGGATGGGGTCTCTGCAGGCTATGGGCTTTCTGTAGGCAAGGGAGGTTGGTGTCTCCACACACTGTGGGGTTTTAGCAGGCAATGGAGGAAGCTTGATGGTTGTAGAAGCAAAGCACGTAGTTCAAGGAAGCTGGATGAGGCTAGGTTGCTCAGGAAAATGGCTAAGTGTGAGATCAGGTAAACATGATAGGACTTAACTGTGATCACACACTAACACTTAGTGACACAACATAGACCATCTAGAATGCATAAGACATACTTTTCTTGATGCAACAACCTTTGTGACGTGAGTGCGTGAGGTGAGTGTGAAACATGTCTATCTAATGACAACCACCCATACACATACAATTCCCTTGAAGTAAGACAACATTCCCTTTGCATGACAAACAACAACCCCTATGCCCAAAAATGACACATGCTGCATAAGGATGAGAACGCAGACAACTCTAAGGGTCAAGGAGGGGAGCTTGAAATCATCATCTTACCAATAAGTGACCAAGGATGATTGATCACAGGATCCAAGGTAGGCTCTGAAATTTGAATGCAAGCCAAAATTTTGGAGGGTGGTTGTAGCCGCTATAACCCTTGGTGACACACTGGTAGAACTCCAGCTCTCTGTATGGACCTTGTTTCATGAAAAGAAAGTCTAACCCTTCTGGAATTATTGTTCAATTCTTTGATTATCATAGTTTCCACACTAGCTTGGTTGAAAGATGTAGCACCTACCATGCTCTTGATTGGTTAGCACAAATTCCAAGCCAAGTCAACTCAGTTGTTTCGATTGGGGATGAGGGGTATATTGGTGCACAAGTAATATGGCAGCCAGAGTTTAAGTCTCATCTCTAGTGTTTCTCTGCTGCTAGTAAGCCTAGAAAGTACCCCGAGGAAGTCACTCAAGAACTCAAGCATCGCTCCGCTGCCAGCGAGCCTGGTCAGTACCCCGACGGAGTTACTTGCATCACTCTCTGCGCATGAAGCCTTTCTCTTCTTTCGCCTGATTCATTTTTCATTTTTTTTTTTCAAGAACTATGCATAGGCACTTATTTATTTTAGAGGCAGAAGAGGGATCCCGACTTATTGAGAGCAAGAGAGGTTGTTCCTTCATAGAAGTATGTTATGTATACCTGTCACATACTTGTTAAGGTTTCCCCCTCACCTTACGCTACTTGATTGAGCTGACAAGGGTTAACTCAAAAGAACCGATTAGAGTAGGTGGTACTAGTTAGAGTGCAAGCATTGTGTTTTTACCAAGACTCACTCTGAACAGAATGTATTTTCCAGTAAGGCATCATCGACTGAAGACAACAAGTTCATCATAAAGAGAGACAACAACAGATAACCAGATTCTGATAGTTGTAAAAGTCCTCTTAGATTTGCCCGACTTGTCTCGAGAGCCAAACATGGTTTCACAAGAGGCTAACCTATGGGTACAAGAAAGAAAAGAAAGAAGAAAGAAAAAATCAGAAGTAAAGCGAGAGAAAAACAGGTAAGAAAAGTAAGAAAATCAAACCAAGCAAGCAAGCAGACAAACATGCAAACCAGAAAGCAAAGAAAAGCAAAGACTACTCCTACTTCTATGCTAAACAGTGCATGGACCTACTCATGTGAAGTGATATTTCCAATGCCACCACCGACGCATTGGCTAGCTTATGTTGGTGAAGGCATGGTTCACGAGAAGCACGATTAAGCGAATCAGCAAACACAAAATATACAACAATGAACACCAACACGCTCCGAGTTCTAAAACATCCACAGAAAAGGAAAGAGTGAATGCATAAGACAAACATTCTGCGGCTTAACATGGTGCTGTGATACACTGTGTGCAGACAATAAACATACACACTCTTTGGATTGTAACATACGAGCGAAAATGAGAAATACCAACGACTTATTCTTTGAAAGCGCGCTCATTGTGTAATATTCCTCCAAAGCTTGAGCGATGGGGTCATGCGTTTCGAGTGGAGGAAGAGAAATTTGGGTGTTTGGTTGATCTTTAATGCGAAGCAAAGAGTGATGAGGAGCCTTGGGTGTTTCAAAAATTTTGTGATCAGAAGTGGAACTAACCTCGGGACAATGAGGGCTTGACATAACCATCAGCTGAGGCTGAAGTGCCTCAACAACCTACAGGGTTTCCACTTCGTCAACAGATAGATCATTAGAGACCAGTGGCTTAGACATATTAACAACAAGTGAATCAACATCGTGATCAAATGAAGAAGTACGGGGATCATGATAATCACGATCAGAAAATTCTGGATATTCGTCAGCATCCTCATGATTTGATGAATCGTGTAGAGGGGTAGATGAGAAGCAAGGATGTTCACCCTCTATGTTTTTAGAAATGGTAGATGACAAATGGGAAAGATTTTTAGAGGAAGATGTGTACTCTTCGTGATGTAATGACAGACTTACATCTGGTGTGTCTCGTGAACGATCAGAAGTAGAAACACCCAGAAATGAGTTTTTACAGGGGAAAGCAACAGGGGAAAAATCATAAGGGATGTCAAGATAGAGCGGATGAGGCGCGAGTGGAAGGGAGTCATCCTTCACCACTGGTTCTTCTTTGGATTCCTGCATGCACTCATCATGAATGATAGTGCAGGTTGGCTGCACAACCCCAACTCTAGTGACGACTTGATCCTCGTTCACAACATGTGTGGAGTCCCGAACAGATGAACACAAGACAATACAATTTGGAGGATGAATGGAACGCGGGGACGGAGGTTGAGGGAACGAATCCACGTGACAACCAACAGGCTTTCAAGCCAAATATGCACAGATATCAAGAGGATGTGGGGTAGGAGGATGTGATAATTCCATATATGTGCGTGCACCTTCTCCCAACTTGCACTGTGGAGCTAGATCTGTTTGATGAGAAGAGGACAAATAGTCGCTCGTGATAATGACCTTGTCTGTCTTAGATTTGGTAGCTCTAACACAGAGGTGTGCTGGGAGGGGTTCAAATGATTCCAAGAATTGCAGATTTTCAGATATGTAAGGAAGATACTCAAATCTTCCATCAAGAAATTCCCAATCAATTTCATCTTCGGGAAACTGGTATGCAAGATTACAAAAGCGTGTGTGAAATTGTTCAATGGATTCATCAGGTTCTTTCTGTAATTTCTGAATTTCTTTATCGAGTGCTCTACTATCAAAATGATTGGAAGAACGGTCTATCTCTGTGACCAGATGAGAGAGAGAGAGAGTAGAGTTTTCGGGCAAGTGGCACACCAAAGCATTGGGTGCCTTCGAAGCGTGTATACGAACAACACGTAGGTCATGTACTCTTCAAAGATTTCATGTCTTTCATAGGAGCCTACAATGCCAACCACGTGTTTGACCAAGGCTACATGGCCTCCACCATCGTATGTTTTATGTGACAAGTTATTCCAGAGCTCTTTCGAGATTTCAAAGTTGTTTCCATAAGACATACACTCTAGAAGAGAAACTCTGTAGTTAGTCATGATAAGTATGCAGAGATTCAAAAGAGATTATGAGGACTCTGTAATATCCCTCCCCTTAATAATAAATAATAAATAATAAAAATAATAAATAATAAATAATAATAAATAATAAAAATAATACAAAAATAATAATTAACAATAAAAATAATGAATAATAATAAATAAATCACTTAATAATAAATAATAAAAATAATAAATCATAAGTGTTAAATAATAAATAATATTAAAAATTATATAAAAAGAAATAAATAATAAAAATAATAAAAATAAAAATAGTAATAACCATATTAAAGCTCTAAAACAAGAAAACTATAAAAAAGAAGGAAATAAAACAAGAAAGCTAAAAATCAAAAGAAAAGTAAAGAAATAAAACAAGAAAAAAAGTTGCATGCAGACACATGGAGTGTGTGCATGTGGTTCCCCTTCCAATGTTTTGTTCTATTTAATAGATGGTGAGGAAGATGAGAGGATTCCTGCATTCCATCATTCCGAGATTCTATCTTGCATTCTCTTGTGAGAATGGAGTTCTAAGACTTAGGAGTCACTGGCAGTAGTACGTTGATTGAGTTTGTCCCCAGCCCATATGGTGTTACTTATTCTCCCTCGTGCGTATGGGCTCGCACAAGATCATCAAATAAACCGGCCCTCTCGGCCCATTGTGGAGTCCTGTGAATCATCACACCTCAACATGCAACCAATGCATTAGCTCTACCATCATAGTATCATAGAAAATAATCCACATGCCAAGTCTTGCATGTCATCATGTAACATTCATCATTGTTAATCGTAACATTATGAATAATGCATGTCATAAATTTTTACGGAAGTATCGCCTGCTTCACCTCATGAAATACCATCATAAGTTATAACATCAACATGTTTGCAATAAAAATATATCATGACTTCACATAATAAATGAACCACATGTCAATAAACCTCATATTATAGCATCATAATTCCTATGCCACGTTATGCATATCATATCCATCATGATATGATATTAATCAAGTAATTGATATTCAACATGCAATTCAACTGATTAACTTCAAGTTCAAAACTATGATTAGAATACTTACCTGTGATTTCGGTTGAAGTCTGCTATCTGCAACAAGGTTGTGTATAGCTCTTGATGGATAGCTGTAGAAGAGCTATGGGACCATCTTGAGGAGGCCAAGTGCCTGATGTTCTAGGCTTGGTTCCTGTTATTGGATTGGGATGCCGAAGTCTGGAAGGGATGTAAAGGACTTCGATGCCTGGAGCTGTGCGCCTTAGTAGTTGTGGAGGGAGTGGGCCAGCCTTGCTAGATGCCCGGGGTCATTGAGTACCGGACCGGATGCCTGCCTTGGGGCAGATGAGGTCTGAGTCAGGCGCGAGCCTTGTGGCCAGCCTTGGACTAGGATACAGACCAGGTCAGGCTTAGCTTGGTGCCGAAAGTGGGAAAAAGGACAAAGATTCCTTGAGATTTCCCGGGGTGTTGGGGACTTTCGATGCCTGCTGGTTATACTAGTTCAACAGAGGGTGTTGGCAACATGAAGTTAATAAATAATAAATAATAAATAATAAAAATAATAAGTAATAAATAATTCAACTTAACTTCGGGACGAAGTTCCTTAAAGTGGGAGAGTATGTAATATCCCTCCCCTTAATAATAAATAATAAATAATAAATAATAATAAATAATAAAAATAATACAAAAATAATAATTAACAATAAAAATAATGAATAATAATAAATAAATCACTTAATAATAAATAATAAATCATAAGTGTTAAATAATAAATAATATTAAAAATTATATAAAAAGAAATAAATAATAAAAATAAAAATAGTAATAACCATATTAAAGCTTTAAAACAAGAAAACTATCAAAAAGAAGGAAATAAAACAAGAAAGCTAAAAATCAAAAGAAAAGTAAAGAAATAAAACAAGAAAAAAAGTTGCATGCAGACACATGGAGTGTGTGCATGTGGTTCCCCTTCCAATGTTTTGTTCTATTTAATAGATGGTGAGGAAGATGAGAGGATTCCTGCATTCCATCATTCCGAGATTCTATCTTGCATTCTCTTGGGAGAATGGAGTTCTAAGACTTAGGAGTCACTGGCAGTAGTACGTTGATTGAGGGCTCGGGGGTGGCCAGTTGTAGCAAATCCTTGCACAATTGAGCCTACGGTTGGGTGGAGAGTTGTCCCCAAAACCTTGTTGTCATCTGGCAGACATTGATCACAGATAATATAGGTATGTACTTATTTGTTGATTCTGATTTTAATTAGGAAATTAATTTTATATTTATTTTGGACTATTACAGACTCAACTTTTCATCTAGCCCTCCTTCTAGTGCCAGAAATGTTGACTGTGTTGTACCTATAGACATTCAAGGGATCTCCCTGGTATGAAGTCCCAACTAGACCTCACACCGTTTGGTGTAGGAGTCCCATCCGATATGATGGCCTCATTGCCATTATCTTAAATATTTGCCTTAGCTCTTGCTTGTTAGCACATGAGAGTGGTCTGCTTTATCTTCGAACAACGAGGTTCGTGTGCCTGGTGTGTTCTAGTGTTACTTGTGTCAAGGTTCTTTCACCACAGAGAGAGAGGGTGGAAGTGAGTCTCCAGTCGAAAGGGAGAAGTCCCAAATCTATTAAAGGCACACAACACAATAGGACATGTGCATCTTTCGGTGGAGAAGTCCACATGAATGCGGCAGACACACACATAAGAAGGAATAGCACGTACAACACTTAACAGAGTAGTCCACGCGAGTGTGACGATCATTATAACAAGTTTATGAGAGAGGTTATGTCTGATGTTCGTCAAGGCAACCCACATGACCAAGACATCGTTAACAAATTATACCACACATTTTCATAAACATATGTATTAGAAGAATCGAAAGAGTTCAAATGTTTTAACATAGGTTAAAGCAACATGCATTACAAGTGTTCCAAGATTAGTCTTACAAACAACTACAATACATGTGTGAAAACGCACTGGCTTGTTAACAAGTGTCTGAATTAAGCGAAAATTCCAAGACACATCAGTACACCATATATCACTAACCCCGTAGGTGGGGCGTTGGAGCCACTGCTTTCTCCTCAAAGAAAATATCACAGACTCTCAAGGTTATGTGGGAGGAGGCAAGGTGAAAAGTATTTTGCATGTATAAATGAGGGGTATTTATAGCCAAGGGTGAAATTGACCCTTGTGACTGTTCAACTTGCCTCATGATTGTTTGACTTACATGACTCTTCAACTTTATATGACTCTTTAGCTTTACATGTGGGTCTCTTGAAATTCCATGTTACATTACATTGATTACAACAGTATGGCCCATAGTAGTGATGTGGTTGAGATGACTCATGAAACGACTTGACACAACATTGCTGGTATGTTCATGCTGTTGGTGGTGTCCATGTCAAGCTGCAATGTTGTTGAGTGATGGATCTGCTCTTCTTGTAGCATAGCTTCATCTTCGCATGGCAAGGTGTGTGAAGTCTTTGATGGTCTTGGTGTTCGCTTGATGTTTGCATGTGCATGTTCCTCCTTCACTTTTACTTTGACATGCTTCATGCATTCGTCCATTCATGAACAAATCTCCTTGCATGCATTCCTTATTCTTCCATTCATGAAACAATCTCCTCACATGCATTACTTGTTCATCCTTTCACAAACAAATCTCCTCGCATGCATCCCTCGTTCCTTTGTTTGCGAATGAATCTCCTCACAGGCTCTCCTTGTTCGTCCCATTCGTCGTCGTGTCATGTCTCATCCATGTATCTGTATCTGCAATCGCTCATGATGAGACGACATCAAATCCATAAATTTCCTAGTCTACCATGATGAATTATCATTCGCTTTCTGGTGCAGGTAACAGGGAGAGAGGACAAGGCTTTGAAACTACGCAAGGTAGATTTCATGCCAGGATGTGGGCTTCGGATCCTGTTGGTGAAAATTACGCAGAAGTCGTTGGGAGACTGAGGTGGACAATCCGGATCAATAGTGACTATCAGTGGGATCTGGCTCAGCTGGTGGGCATATCTGCACACTTTTTTGAGGGAAGTAGTGTAGGTAGTAGAGGGGGTTGGCAACAAACACTGCACAATTCCTGTGGGGAGATGGTTGTCGAGTGTAGGAGGCTTGATAGGAAAAAATTCATATTTTTTCAAGGAGCTGGCAGCAAGTTGTGGGAGTGTTGTTGGAAAAAACTATGAAATTGATGGGATGCTGGCCTGCTAATCATCCCATCACAGTTTCAGAGCTAAGAGAGATGCTGGGTAGTTGGGGTTACTGCTCATGAAAACTACGCAGTTTTCCAGGTGAGTAGTAGACGGGCTGTCTGGGTGACTGGCTGGAAAAATTGCACAATTTTTTGAGGGAGACAGGGAGGGACAGTGGGTGTCTATCTGGCATGTTTGCGCAATTTCTTTAGTCAGTGGCGTGGGAAAGTTCTACATCTTTTACGCACTTTTTTGGGGGAGTGACTCCCAGGGTCACTGCTTAGTCAAACTCTTTGGTTTACTAGCTGGAGGGTTGGTTGATTCTCTTGCAGGCAGCGCATATTATGATGGCTTGCTAAGAAAATTCTGCGTTGTTCTGAGTGACAGTCGGTTCGGTCGATTCTAGGATTGCGTAGTTCAGGTTTCCTGGGAGACAACCTCAAGCTATGTGCAATTCTAGGTAGTAGTACATGTCCACTTAGGGCTGAAACTACACAATGCATCTCAACGAGGGTTTGACTGTTAGGGGTGATCTGGTCGTCAGAACTTCAAAAAAATGACTGTGTGTGTGAGAAAGTGAACTTGTGCAAACATGACCTTGCGAACACACAATCAACATCACTCGATGACAAGATGCTTCAAACCATCAAGACAACATACTCAGTGTGACTGACCGGTGGTGCAAGCGACAAGCGCGACACTTATGATAGATCGTTGAACGACCGCGGCAATGCTTGCACGACAATGCATACAACATTGTGTGTGAGTGCGATAGATGTGTACATGGAAACACAACTCAAACACAACCTTCAACATCACCAGAACGAGGTCACAAGCATGACATATCAATCAACATGCGGAAGACGACAGTTGGTCGAACAAGTGAAAAAGAAGCAAGACATGTAGAAGAAACACATAAGATGACTTTTTGTGTTTGCGCACATGCACGTTATTGAGGACATGATGATATGACAATGACAAGCAGTCCTACAAACTCAACTAAGAGGTGTACTTCGGAAGATTTTCTTTACTTACCATACTTACCCTCAAGATGATCATGCATCTGACAGAGTTTGCATGTAGTCCTGATCTTTTCCATTACTCGGTTCCTTGGTCCTTCTCCTCAACTCCTTGGAAGTGATTTTAGCGTGTCACCTTTTTTTGTAGTCACTGAGAGGTAGATTTGCGCAATGCAGTAGACAATGACTACTATCGGAATGAGGCCCTGGGAGGCCCGTCTGTGTGGTTTCTGCATGAAAGACTGACAAGACAACTTGGACAACACTGCGTATTTTTTAGGCTCAAAGCATTGCTACGGGACAAGGGTCCTGGGAGGACACCTCTGCGCAATTTATGAGTGCAGTGTAGCTGGACTGCTCTGTGCATTTCTGGAGAGCAGTGCTAGCTAGGGTCTCTATGGGCTGCACATTTTGAGCAGGCAAGGGAGGAAGCTTAATGGTTGCAGAATCAAAGCGCATAGTTCAAGGAATCTGGATGAGGCTAGGTTGCTCAGAAAAATGGCTAAGTGTGAGATCAGGTAAACATGATAGGACTTGACTGTGATCGCACACTAACACTTAGTGACACAATGTAGACCATCCAGAATACATAAGACATACTTTACGTGATGTAACAACCTTCATGACGTGAGTGTGTGAGGTGAGTGTGAAACATTTCTATGTGATGACAACCACACATACGCATAAAATTCCCTTAAAGCAAGAAAAAATTCCCTTTGCATGATAAACAACAACCCCTATGCCCGAAAATGACACATGCCGCATAAGGATGAGAATGCGACAACTCTTAGGATCAAGGAGGGGAGCTTGAGATCATCAACTTACCAATAAGTGACCAAGGATGATCGATTGCAGTATCCAAGGTAGGCTCTGAAATTTGCATGCGAGCCAAAATTTTGGAGGGTTGTTGAAGCCGCTACAACACTTGGTGACACACTAGTAGAACTCCAGCTCTCTGTATGGACCTTATTTCATGAAAAGCGAGTCTAACCCTTCCAGAAGTATTGTTCGATTCTTTGATCATTGCAGTTTCCACACTAGCTTGGTTGAAAGATGTAGCACCTGCCATGCTCTTGATCGGTCAACACACATTCCAAGCCAAGTCAACTCAGTTGTTTCAATTGGGGATGAGGGGTATATTGGTGCACAAGTCACATGACAATCAAAGTTTAAGTTTCATCTCTAGTGTTTCTCCACTGCTAGTAGGCCTGGACAGTACCCCGATGGAGTCACGCAGGAACTCAAGCATCGCTCCACTGCCAACGAGCCTGATAAGTACCCTAGTGGAGTTACTTGTATCACCTCTTTGCGCATGAAGCCTTTCTCTTCTTTCACCTTATTCATTTTTCATTTTTTTTTTTTTGCCAAGAACTGTGCATGTGCATTTATTTATTTTAGATGCAGAAGAGGGATCCTGACTTATTGAGAGTAGGAGAGGTTATTCCTTCAAATAAGTATGTTATGTATACTTTTGACATAATTGTTAAGGTTCCCCCCTCACCTTACTCTACTTGACTGAGCTAACAGGATTAACTCAAAAGAGCAGATTAGAGTAGGTGGTACTAGTTAGAGCGAAAGCGTTGTGTTTTCACCAAGACTCACTCTGAACATAACATATTTTCCATCAAGGAATCATCAACTGAAGATAACAAGTTCATCATAAAGCGAGAGGAAAACAGATAACTAGATGTTGATAGTTGTACAAGTCCTCTTAGATTCATCCGACTTGTCTCGAGAGCCAAACACAGTTTCATAAGAGGCTAACCTACAGGTACAAGCATGCAAAGAAATCCAAAAGCAAAAAGCAGAAGTAAAGCGAGAGAAAAACAAGTAAGCAAAGAAAGCAAGCAAGCAAACCATACCAAGCAAGCAAGAAGAAAAACATGCAAACCAGAAAGCAAAGGAAAGCAAAGACTACTCCTACTCCTACGCTAAACAGTGCATGGGCCTACTCACATGAAGTGATATTTCCAATGCAGCCATCGACGCATTAGCTGGCCCATGTTAGTGAAGGCATGGTTCACGAGAAGCATGGTCAAGCTAACTAGCAAAACCAAAAGATATAACAACGAACACCAACACGCTCTGAGTTCTAAAAACATCCACATAAAAGGAAAGAGTGAATCCACAAGACAAACATTTTACGGAGTTAACATGGTGCTGTGACACACTACGTGCAGATAGTAAACATACACACTCTTTGGATTGTGACATATGAGAAAACATGACAAATACCAATGACTTATGTTTTGCAAGCGTGCTCATTGTGTAATATTCCTCCAAATCTTGAGCGATGGGATCATGTGTTTTGAGTGGAGGAAGCGAAATCTGGGTGTTTGGTTGATATTCAATGCAAAGCATAGAGTGATGAGGAGCCTTGGGTGTTTCAAAATTTTTCTGATCAGAAGTGGAACTAACCTCAGGAAAACAAGGGCCTAACATAACCATCAGCCCAGGATGAAGTGCCTCAACAACCTACATGGTTTCCAATTCGTCAATAGATAGATCATCAGAGACCAATGGCTTAGATAGATTAATAATGAGTGAATCAACATCATGATCAAATGAAGAAGTGTGGGGGTCAATACAACCACGATCAAAAAATTCAGGATGTTCGTCGACATCCTCATGATTTAAAGAATCATGCAGAGGGGTAGATGAGAAGCAAGGATGTTCACCCTTTGTGGTTTCAGAAATGATAGATGATAGATGGGATGGATTTTTAGAGGAATATGTGTCCTCTCTGCGATGTAATCACACACTAACATCTGGTGGGTCCTGTGAACGATCTGTAGTAGAAACATTCGGAAATGAGTTTTCATAGGGGAAAGCAACAATGGAATAATAAAAAGGGATGTTAGAATAGAGTGGATGAGGCACAGGTGGAAGGGAGTCATCCTTCACCACTAGTTCTTCTTTGGTTTCCCACACACACTCATCATGAATGATAGTGTAGGTTGGCTGCACAACACCAACTCCATCGAAAACTTGATCCTCGTTCACAACACATGTGGAGTCCAGAACGAAATAACACAAGACAACACAATCCAGAGGATCAATGGAACGCAGGAATGGAGGTTGAGGGAATGAATCCACGTGACAACGAGAAGGCTTGAAAGCCAAATTTGCACAGATATCAAGAGCAGGTGGGGTAGGAGGATGTGACAGTTCAACATATCTGCGCGCACCGTCTCCCACCTCGCACTGCAAAGCTAGAGCTGTTTGACGAGAAGAGGACAAATAGTCGCTTGTGACAATGACCTCGTTCGTCTTAGATTTGGCAGCTCTAACACCGAGGTGTGTTGGGAGGGGTTCAAATGATTCCAAGAATTGCGGATTTTCGAATATGTAAAGAAGATAGTTAAATCTTCCATCGATAAATTCACAACCAATTTCATTTTCTGGAAATTGGTATGCAAGATTACAAAAGTGTGTGTGAAATTCTTCAACAGACATCAGTTGCTTTCTCTAATTTATGAATTTTTTCATCGAGTGCTCTATGGTCAAAATGATCGAAAGCACAGTCTATCTCTACAACTAGATGAGAGAGAGAGAGAGTGAATAGATTTTTCGGGCAGCGTGGCACACCAATGCATTGGGTTCCCTCGAAGTGTGTATGCAAACAACGCGTAAGTCATGTAATCTTCAAATATTTCATGTCTTTCATAGGAGCCTACAACGCTGACCGTGTGTCTGATCAAGGCTAATTGGCCTCCACCATCGTATGTTTTATGTGACAAGTTATTCCAGAGCTCTTCCGAGATTTCAAAGTTGTTTCCATAAGATGTACACTTCAAAAGAGAAACTATGTAGTTATTCATGGTAAGTATGTAGAGATTAAAAACAGATTGTGAAGACTCAGATTGTCATCTAGCCCTCTTTCTAGCGCAAGAAACGTTGACGGTGTTGGACTTGCCAACATTCAGGGGATCTCCCTGGTATGAAGTCCCAACTAGACCTCACACCGTTTGGTGTACGAGTCCCATCCATTATGATGGTTTGATTTCTATTATCTTAAATTTTTTCCTTAGCTCTTGCTTGTCAGCACATGAGAGTGGTTTTCTTTGTCTTCAAACAATGAGGTTTGTGTGCCTGGTGAATGCTAGTGTTACTTGTGTCAAGGTTCTTTCACCATAGAGAGAGAGGGTGTAAGTGAGTCTCCAGTCGAAAGGGAGAAGTCCCAACTCTGTCAGAGACACACAACACAACATAACATGCACAGCTTCCAGCAGAGCAGTCCACACGGATGCGACAGTCACACACACAAGAAGGAATAACACGTACAACAACCAACGAAGTAGTCCACGCGAGTGCGAAAATCGTTATAATAAGTTTATGGGAGAGGTTACGTCTGATGTCCAACAAGGCAGTCCACATGGGCAAGACA
Organism: Pinus tabuliformis; assembly: GCA_031772625.1. Taxonomy (NCBI): domain Eukaryota; kingdom Viridiplantae; phylum Streptophyta; class Pinopsida; order Pinales; family Pinaceae; genus Pinus; species Pinus tabuliformis. The sequence goes on from CM062813.1 coordinate 299,286,514, forward strand.
TCGTTAACAAGTTATACAACACATTTTCATAAACATATGTATTAGAACAACCGAAAGAGTTCAACTGCTTTACCGCAAGTTAAAGCAACATGCATTACAAGTGTTCCAAGGTTAGTCTTGCAAACAATTACAATACATGTGTGAAAACGTGTTGGCCTGTTAACAAGCTTCTAAATTAAGCGAAAGTTCCAAGACACATCGGTACACCATACATCACTAACCTCGTAGGCAGGGCGTTGGATCCATTTCTCGCTCCTCAAAGAAAAGATTACAGACTCTTAAGGCTACATGGGAGGAGCCACGGTGAAAAGTCTTTTGCATGTATAAATGGGGGGTATTTATAGCCAAGGGTGAAACTGACCCTTGTGAATGTTCAACTTCCCTCATGATTGTTTGACTTACGCGACTCTTCAACTTTACATGTGGATATCTTGGACTTCCATGTTACATTACATTGATGACAACAGTATGGACCACAGTAGTGATGTGGCCGAGATGACTCATGACATGACTCGACACGACAATGTTGGTATGTTCATGTTGTTGGTGGTGTCCACGTTGAGTTGCAGTGCTGCTGAGTCATGGATGTGCTCTTGGTGTATCATAGCTTCATCTTCGCATGGAAAGGTGTGTGAAGTATTCAATGGTCTTGGTGTTCACTTGATTTTTTCACGTGCATGTTCCTCCTTCGCTTGTACTTTGACAAGCTTCATGTGTTTGTCCATTCACGAACAAATATCCTTGCACGAATTCCTAGTTCATCCATTCGCAAAACAATATTCTCACATGGATTCCTTGTTCGTTTGTTTGGGGACAAATCTCCTCGCATGCATTCATCATTCGTCCATTTGCGAATTAATCTCCTCACATTCTCTCCTTGTTCATCCCATTCGTCGTCGCATCATATCTCATCCATGTACCTGTATCTGCAATCGCTCATATGAGACGGCATCAAATCCATAAATCTCCTAGTCTACCATGATGCATTATTGTTCGCTTTCAGATGCAGGTGACCGGGAGAGAGGACAAGGCTCTGAAACTACGCAAGGCATATTTCAAATCGTGATGTGGGCTTCGGGCACTGTTGGTGAAAATTGTGAAAAAGTGACTGGGAGACTGAGATGGACACTCTAGATGAGAAGTGACTATCTACGGGATTTGACTCGACTGGTTGGAAAATCTGTGCAATTTTTTGAGGGAAGCGGTGTAGGCAACAAATGGGGTTGGCAGCAAAAACTGTGCAATTATTCTGGGGAGCTAGTCATGGGGTGTAGGAGGCTTGTCGAGAAAAAATGTGCATATTTTTTAAGGAGCTCATAGTAGGTTGCGGGAGTGTTTCTAGAAAAAACTACGGAATTGCTAGGCGGTTGGCCTGCTGAACATCCCATCGCAGTTTCTGAGCTAAGTGGGATGCTGGGTAGCTGGGGTGACTGCTAATGAAAACTGCACAGTTTTCAGGATGAGCAGCAGACCGAATGTCTAGGTGACTGGCTGGAAAAACTGCGCAATTTTTTGAGGGGGACAGGGACGGACAATGGGTGGCTGTCCGGCATATCTACACAATTTCTTCAGTCAACGGAGTGGTAAATATCTCCAGCTTTTGTGTACTTTTTTGGGGGAGTGAGTTCCGGGGTCACTGCTCGGTCAAACTCTCCAGTTAATCAACTGGAGGGTTGGTTGATTCGCTCGCGTGCAATGCAAATTGAGATGGCTTCTTAAGAAACTTCTGCATTGTTCTGGGTGATAGTCGGTTCGGTCAATTCTAGGATTGCGCAGTGCAGGTTGCCTCAGAGAAAACCTCAAGCTCTGTGCAATTATGGGCAACAGTACATGTCCATTGAGGGTTGAAATTGCGCAATGCAGCTTAACGAGGGTCCAACTGTTGGAGGGTGATCTGGTTGTTAGAACTTCAACAAAATGATTGTGTGTGTGAGTGAGTGAACTTGTGCATATGTGACCTTGTGAACAAACACTCAACATGACTCGATGACAAGACGCCTCAAACGATTAAGACAACATACTTAGTGTGACTGATAGACGGTGCGAGTGACAAGTGTGACACGTGTGATAGATTGTTGAACAACCGCGACGATGCTTGCGAGACAGTGCATACAACATTGTGTGTGAGTGCAATAGATGTGTACATGGTGAACACAAATCAAACACAACCTTCAACATCACTAAAGCGAGGTCGCAAGCATGACATAGAAATCAACATGCAGAAGACGACAGTTAGTCGAACAAGTGAAAAAGAAGCAAGACATGTAGAAGAAACATGTGAGATAATTTTTTTTGTTTGTGAACATGCATGTTACTGAGGAAAATATGATATGAAAATGACAAGAAGTCCTACAAACTCAACTAAGAGGCTTGCTTCAGAAGATGTCTTTTAATTACGATACTTACCCTCAAGATGATCATGCATCCAATTTAGTTTGCATGCGGTCCTGATCTCTTCCATTACTCGGTTCCTTGGTCTTTCTCCTCAACTCCTTGGAAGCGATTTCAACATGTCACCTTTTACTATAGTCACTGAGAGGTAGATTTGCGCAATTTCAGGGGATAGTGACTGCTATCAGAATGAGGCCCTAGGAGGCCTGTTTGCGCAGTTTCTGCATGCAAGACAGACAAGACAACTTGGACAACACTGCATAATTTTGAGGCTCAAAGCACTGTTGCGGGATAGGGGTCCTGGGAGGAAACCTTTGCGCAATTTTTGAGTGCAGTGCAACTGGACTAATCTGTGCATTTCTGGAGAGCAGTGCTAGCTAGGGTCTCTGCGGGCTGCAAGGTTTCAGCAGGCAAGGGAGGCTGGTGTCTCTACGCACTGTGGAGTTTTAGTAGGAAAAGGAGGAAGCTTGATGGTTGTAGAAGCAAAGTGCGTAGTTCATGGAAGATGGATGAGGATAGGTTGCATGGGAAAATGGCTAAGTGTGAGATCAGGTAAACATGACATGACTTGACTGTGATCACACATTGACACTTAGTGACACAATGTAGACCATCTAGAATGCATAAGACATACTTTGCTTGATGCAACAACCTTTGTGACATGAGCGTGGAAACATGTTTATGTGATGAAAACCACCCATATGCATACAATTCCCTTGAAGCAAGACAACATTCCCTTTGCATAACAAACAACAACCCCTATGCTCGAAAAAGACACATGCTCCATAAGGATGAGAACGCAGACAACTCTTAGGATCAAGGAGGGGAGCTTGAAATAATCAGCTTACTAATAAGTGAACAAGGATGATCTGTCGCAGGATCCAAGGTAGGCTTTGAAATTTGCATGCAAGCCAAAATTTTGGAGGGTGGTTATAATTGCTACAACAATTTGGTCTTGTATGTGGATGATACGTTGTTGTTTGGAAATGACAAAGATATTGTCCAAGATTTCAAGACCCAATTATGATCCAAATTCGACATGAAATATCTTGTTGCTGAAAACTATACTTTGGGCATGTATATTAAATGAGATTGGGAAAAGAGGAAGCTTTGGTTAAACCAGAGGAAGTATGTCAAGACAATATTGCATAGGTTTAATATGCAGGATAGTAAACCAATGAAAGTTTCTACTCATGTAGGTGTAAAGTTATCTGTTGAACAGTTTCCCAAGACACAAGAAGAGTAAGAGGAAATGTCCCGTTTTCCATATGAAAATGCAGTCAGTAGCTTGATGTATGCAATGGTCTATACTATACTAGATATTGCACATGCAGTGGGAGTATTAAGCAGGTCTATGTCAAAAACAGGGAAGGAGCATTGGACAATAGCGGAGTGGGTTTTCAGGTATTTGCGTGACACTAGTGATTATGGTCTGTGCTACCAAGGAAGACCAGGATTTGACAAAGTTTTGGAGATCCATGGCTTTGTTTATGCAAACTGGGCTAGAGATTTAGATTGGAGAAGGTCTACAAGTGGGTATGTCTTTAACCTATTTGGAGGTGCAGTCAGTTGGATGAGCAAGAGAGAGTCTGCAGTGGAACTTTCAACTACAAAGGCAGAATACATGGCAGCCACTCATGCAAGCAAGGAAGCAGTTTGGTTGTAGAGATTGTGTTCAAGTATGGGGTTGGTACAAAGAGCTATAAGGATAGACTCTGATAGCCAAAGTGCAATTTTCTTGCAAAGAACCCTGCTTATCATTCAAAGACAAAGCACATCGATGTTCAATATCACTTTATAAGGGATATTGTTGAGGACAAAAAGGTGTTGCTGGTAAAGGTGGACACTTTGAAGAATACTATAGATGCATTGACAAGTCTGTGAGCACTGAGAAGTTATCTTGGTGTAGAGAAACAATGGGTTGTTTAGGATTGGACCAATGACTAATCTCTCCTGTGGCCCATTGTGGAAAGAAAACAACACGTGGGATAATGTTGGGTGTGTGTTATACTCTTTCCACGACTAGCCCCATGCGCGAAGCTGGGGGATTAGAGGGGGTAAAATAGCCTCTACAGGGTTCAGGACAACGCACTATAATTTTTTTTCGACCCTATATTAGGTGGGTGGACCTACCTATGGTTTTTTTGCATGGGTTTTGTACATGGTTTTTGGTATGATGGTTTTCTGCCCTTGGTATCTTGTAGATCCAGTCAAGGGAACTATTGTTATGTTCTAATCCAGGGTTAATGGATTTGATTTTATGGATGATTCGACATGTATATACATTTATTGTAAAATTGAAAGAAATATAATGAAAAATCAATCTAGTAGTCGTGGTTTTTGGATCTAGGGGAAATCTCTGTGTATATCTATTTTTTGTTTTATGCTCTCGCCATTATTTATTTTCTGTTTTTAGAATTCATATGCAAGTAATTTCTGTACAGGGTTAAAACCTACACCTACTAAATATGCAATGTGATTTTACTCATTTATTTCATAATGGGCACTGCCATGTAACATTGTACAAATAGTTCCATATCCTTAATAGTTATTTTTTAAAGATATTACTTGTAAAACCATTGCGAAGGAGTGACTCTCCTACCCAGGCACAGGATTTTCACTGTGGCTGCCATCTTTATATTAGGGAGAATTATATTATAAATAAGTTATAGGCTTAGGGGTAACTTAGTCACAAATATCAAAAAATTTGTGACACAAAACCCTTGTAAGCTTCCTTGCTGATTGGAGGGAAAGTGAAACAACATACACTTCTAAAACTAGCCTACTAGATCCACCTAGATGAATGTTCAACATAAAAAATTTCATGGAAGAAACTTCTACCACAGACAAAAAAGATTCAATTAGTTATGTAAAAACAATACCTTATTAATACATTTCATAAATACACAATAATTTGTAACCACAAAACCATTTCTACTCTTCTTGTTGGAATAACGAAAAGTCCACATAGTAGGCCAATAATACTTTGTTAGATCTACATATATTGAAGTAAAGTGATATATATGCACACAAATTTTTCATGGAAACCACTTTGGCCACATGCACAACATTCATTGTTGGTTAATCTCCAAAATAAAATCACTAAATTAGATAGTCCTAGTTCAAGTGAGATTTAGGTATCAAATTCTTCTTGCTAGGTACTTAAAGTGTACTTTCAAAAAATATGTAACAAAAAAAGTTGTTGCATCCATCTTCCATTTGATCATATTGTGGATATAAGTAAACAACTAGCTAGCAACATTGTATCTTCCATTTGATCATATCATGGTTGTAAGTAAACAAATAACTAACATCATGGTAAAATTTTAACAATCACTAGTTAAAAGTCCATATAATAAAAGTTAATAAAGGAAAAATAAGACCACGGTCAAGGGACACATATTCCAGGCTGAATTTTGGGAAAATATATCCCAGTGGGAATCACTGGATGCATTTATGGCTAAGGAAGATTGGCCAAGGTAATGGATAAGGCATTAAAGAAAGGAAAAAAAGGTATTTTTGGCACATTTATTTATGAAAATAAAGGAAAATAGGAGAAAAGGAAGGTAAAAGGTCACATGTTTCATATGAGGAGGAAATTGAAGGAAAATAATGGAAAATGAAGAAAATAGAGGCCTCATTGATAATAAAAAATCTAAGGATCAGTTCATTTTTGGAGCTCTTTCATTATTCTCTCTCTCACACTCTTGGACACTTAGAGTTTTCTTGGAGCATTTTAGCCTTGGATCAAGGAAACGAAAAAGAAGCAAAGGGAGGACAAGGAAAGGAAAGGCAAACAAAGATCAAGCAAATTCAATAGGAATACTTGCAGGTAACATATTGTATGTGTGATCAAACAACTTTAGCTGGTTTTGACATGCATGGCTTTGTATGTTGGTATATGGTTCTCTTGTTGTCAGTGGCGTGGTTTTTCCAGGTTATGACAATGGTTTTCAAACTAGCCTTGCCTTTTTCTGGATAACCATGGTGTGATGGGATTATTTTCTCGGTTTTGAGCTTTGGAATTGCTGAATGGTTTCAGAATCTGGGGTAGAGGTGGTATCAGGAAAATTCCCAAAGGCCTAGGAATCCCTTGACCAGTTTTGGCGGGATACACGATAAATATTGAGGGTGGAGTCTTGGTTTAGGGCATAGCGATCTGGTGTGGATTGCGGTAAATCCTGAGAAATAAGGAGAATAAAAATTCCTCAAGGATAGTGATGGAGTCTGAAGACATTCATAGCTCTGTTTGGTTTTATGATCTCGGTGCTGGTTTCAGTGAGATCATGGTTTGGTGAGGGTGGAGGTGGTTTAAACTATAGATTCCCTTGGTTTTTTTTGGATTTGTTTATCCCCGAGATCCCACATTCATGCTTGGAATATGGCAAGGGGGTGACTGATTGAAAGAAATATTTGGTTCAACCATGTCTACAGTCGGGTGGTACATGGAAGTCCTGAACCTGGTCAACTTTGCATATGTTTAATAAAAGCTAAGTTCTCTTGATTTTGTACTTGTTAATATGTGGCTTTAATGATTGTTACCTCATTGCTATTTATATGATTCAATGCTGGTTATAAACATGGTTATATGATTGGTTATTGTCATGGTTATTTAATGTATTTACTTGTAACTAAAAGGATAATGGATGCAAGACCTAATTGATGTCAAAACAATTAATGGAAGAGGGTGGCGATCCTTCTTGTCAAGTCTCATATGAGTTATCAGTCATTTATGCTCTGTCTTATATTCATTTCCTATAGATTGCATTAATGCCGAGTGTTTGACAGAATGTCAGTCTCGGTTGGGGATAGTTAGGCCTAATCGTGGAGTCAGTTTTTGATTTGTAAGTCTTGTCATCATGTAATTTATTGATTCTGAAAGTTAAGGGGTTTTTGGGCTTAAAAGTGTCACAAATCTTGGATTCACAGGCACACTTCTAAGGTGAAAATTCCCTAGATGCATGCATACCCATGGTGTGCATGGGTCCATATGTTTCCAAACGCACCCTTTTCCAGATCAAGGGAGCGTTTGGGGGTTTAGTTTTCTAAAATACCAATGGGACCCAGGGGATGGTCAGGGGAATGACTGGGATGCATTTTGGGAGTCCTATAGCAGGTGAAAAAGATCTGATATGGTGTGTTTCTATCGATTCCACTTCCTTAAGGTCACCTAGGAGGTCGAATCATACCATAGTAACTTCTCGTCACATGTTTACCCTAATTTTCTGATTAATTGGGTAGATGTGAGAGGAGGGTCGTTACAGAGTGGTATCAGAGCATGATTCACCCGTCAGACTAGATGAGCCGTGTGTTGGTCATGAATTCATGTTGGTTGAACGTGTGTTAATCCTCCTTGTGGTCTGTATGCTTGTTGCATATGCATGGTGTGGGTCATGGTTGTAGTGATGTCACCATGTGAAAGAGGATGTTGTTTTTGTTAAGTGTGTTGTCGTGAGTGTATGATTGGTTATGCATTGCTAAGTGTGTCAGTGGTTACATGCTGTCAAATGTGCATTGATATGGTTGTTGTTGTCATGCATGAGGTCATAGTATGTGTAGTTGATATGGTCATGCATTGATTATTGGACTCTAGCTAGAATGATAGTTATATGGTTATATACTTATGTGTTATATTTCTATATACTATCATGATTATGTTATACATGTATTACACTGATTTTTTGACCTTGCAGATGAGGTATCATCCCTGAATTATGCTAAGGTATGTTGGTTTATTGTGATTTGGTTTAGCTAACATGATACACTTTGCAGGAAGAATATCAAAGATGACTAGAAAGATGGTAGACTACAATTCCCAAGACTCTCCCTATGGATCAAATGATCAACGTGGTGTTGGGCTTCTGATTTGGCAAACACATTGAGAATTTTAAACACAAAAATAAGGAGTTGTAAGGTATATAATGATATAATCATACATAAACAGGAGAAACAAGAAGAATCAAATGTAGTGGTACTTCAAAGTTTGTTAGAATTGCAACGACTAGGACCACTTCAGATCAGCCATGAGTAGGAGGATATAACTAACATGGCATATGGAAATAGGTCTCATGGTGAGTACAGGTTGGATGGGGAGGACACGATTAGAGATGGTAGGTCCTTGGATACTCTAGATAGGAGAGGTGATAGACACATGTACTATTATAGTTCTAGTTCAGACATACATTATAATCATCATCGTTATCATCCTTACAGGAAGTGTGACAAGGGATATTTTCCGAATGAGTTTGAAAAAGAAAAGCCAGCTACATTTGATGGAGAGATGAAGAAATCACAAAATTTAGAGGCATGGTCACTTGGTACGTGGAATTTCTTCATATTGCACAATTATTCAGAGAACATGAAAGCAAAGATAGCCTCCTTCAACCTTAAAGGGAAAGTAGATATCTGGTGGGAGGATGTGAAGAATGTTAAAGGTATTTGGAAGGAGGACTTGACTTGGAATGAATTTGATAGGCTCTTCGAGAAGAAGTATTTTTTGAAAAGGTATTATGATGACAGATCTAAGGATTTTTATGATTTGCAGATGAGGTCCATGACGAATGATGAGTATACTAGCAGGTTCTTAGAGCTGTTGAGACATGTGCCTTTCCTCAAGGTGTAGAAGGCCAAGATTCAAAGATTCATCAGCAGAATGCTAGTAGCATACAAAGACCAAATTGAGTTTGATGATCCTAGATTGCTGAAAGAGGCCATCTGAAAGATAAAACATTGTTATGAGCAGTCGAAGTGCAAAGTTGAGCCTAAGCGTGACTTGAAAGGAAATGAGAAAGTTAAAGGAAAATTACCACCAAAGTGAGGAAGACCTCAAGATATAGGTGAGAAAGAAAATATAGTCCCTTACTATAAGTTCAATACAGTTGAAAAGGGACATGGAGAACAACAAACTGGAGGCGATGATAGAGCACCATTACAGTGTTGGATATGTGGCAAGGATCATCATAAGAGGGATTGTTCGCAATATTAGGGTGGTATACCTTAGAGCTATAGTGCTCAGGAGGCACATACGGTTGAGGATATTGGTCATATAATTCCTCATATTTATGCAACTGTGGACAATAGGCAGGAAAATCATCAGGAATCTGTCATTGAAATGGATGATAAGCTTTGTGATCAAGTTGTTTCTATTTTGATTGATCCTGGATCTAATTATAGTTATATTAATACTGACATGGTGGATAAGTGTGGTTTGAGAAAAGAAGTGCATGCAGAATATTGGTTAGTATAGTTGGATACAAGTACAAAGAAGAGAGTTCACCATTGGGTAAGAGCTCGTGCATTTGAGTTAAATGGTATGCCTACAACATCACATTTGAATGTACTTCCATTGTGATCGTATAACATTATTATGGGTATGGAGTTATACCTTCACAGGACCAAATTGGATTGCTTTGACAAGGACATTGAATGCTTGGATGATAATGGGGAAAAGAGAATTTTGCAGTGAAAGAAGAAGCCTACATCAATGAGGATGTTTACCACTATGTAGGCTAAGTGTAGTTGTAGAAAAGGTTGTGTGATGTTTGTAATGAATATAGCTAGTGACAAGGGTAAAGATGTTGAGGATGAAAAAATATATAAGAGATACCCTGTATTACAGCAGTATCAGGATGTGTTTCTAGCAGAGATTCTAGAGTTACCTCCTCATAGGGAAGTAGATTTCTCTATTGAGTTGGTGCCAGGGGTAGTACCAACATCGAAGGCACCTTACAAGATGAGTACCTCAGATCTAGTAGAGTTGAAATTGCAGTTAAAGCATATGCTTGATAAGGGATACATTAGGCCAAGTGTATCACCTTGGGGTGCACCAGTGTTGTTCGTAAAGAAGAAAGATGGTACTATCAGATTGTGCATTGATTACATGCAGTTGAACAAGGTAGCGATCAAGAACATGTAACCATTGAGGAGGATTGATGATTTATTTGTTCAGTTGAAGGGAGCAACAATGTTATCTAATATCAACTTGAGATCAAGATACCATCAGGTACACGTCAAGGAAGAGGATATCTACAAGACTACCTTCAGGACCAGGTATGGGAATTATGAGTTTTTTGTAGTTCCATTTGGTTTGACTAATGCCTCAGCTACACTTATGTGTTTGATGAATAGTGTGCTACATTCATTTATGACATATGGATATACTCCAAGAATGAAGAAGAGCATGCCGAGAATTTAGCAACAATGTTGAGATTACTAAGAGAGCATCAATGGTATGCCAAGCTTAGCAAGTGTAGCTTCTTTCAGACAAAGATGTATTACTTGGGACATATTGTTTCCAAGGAAGGCATAGTAGTAGATCTAGAAAATATAAGGGTCATCAGTGGGAGTCTCCTGAGAACGTGGATGAGGTGAGATCATTCATGGGATTGATAGGTTACTACATGAGGTTCATCAGGAACTTATCATGCATTGCATATCCTATGACATCCTTGCAAAGGAAAGGTAAGAAGTTTGAATGGATAGAAGAATGTGTTGCTAGTTTGGAGCAGCTGAAGCAGTTGTTGACCATTGTTCTAATCCTTAAGACTACGGATCCGGATAAAAATTTGTAGTCTGTACATATGCATGTAAAAGAGGACTGGGTGGAGTCCTTATGCAAGGGGGACAAGTGTTGTGCTATGAGTCCAGGAAGTTGAATGAGCATGAAAAAAATACATGACTCATGATCTTGAGTTGGAAACTATTAGTCATGCCTTGAAGATGTGGAGGCATTATATTCTTGGTATGATATTTGTATTGATGAGCGATCACAGTGGGTTGAGATACTTGTTTGACCAGTCGAATTTAAACGCCAGGCAAGCTAGATGGTTGGCTACCCTTAGTGAGTTTGACTTTGAGATTAGATACATCAAAGGAAAGGAGAACTGGGTTTTAGATGCTCTTAGCAGGAAGGTACAAGTGAATCATATAGCAACTGTGAGCTCTTATGGGATAAAGTTATAGGATAGGATCTTGCAGGCAGGAAAACGAGATGACAAGTATATGGAGATTATGCACAGGTTACAACAGAGTACAGGTATAGGTACATGTGTAGGTACAGGTATAGGTACATGTACATGTACATGTGTAGGTATAGGTGATTAGGATGCAGACTATCATCACACGACAGATGGTTTGGTGAGATTCAGGCACAAGATCTATGTGCCGGATTATAGCGAGCTCAAGAAGCTTATCTTAAGGGAGTTTCATGTCAAGCCATACTCAGGTCACCTAGGATATCAGAAGATGTCGACGACGGTGAAGAAGTTATACTATTGGCCAAATATGAAGAAGGAAGTGGCAAGTTTGTGGCTAGATGTTTGGATTTTCAATAGGTAAAGGCATAATGTAAGAATTCAAGTGGTATACTACAACCTATTCTGATTCAGGAATGGAAATGGGAGGTCATTTCCATGGATTTTATTAAATGTCTTCAGAGAACAATGAGACAACATGCTTCTACTATGGTCATGGTCAACAGGTTGAGCAAGGTAGCTCACTTCATTCCAGTGAAGATTACATATTCAACTAGTGAGGTGGTACAAGTTCTCATCAAGGAGATCGCGAGATTATATTGTGTTCTAAAGAATATTGCATCAGACCGAGATGCAAAGTTAACTTCCAAGTCTTGGAAGGAGCTATTTGCAGGTTTGGGTACAAAGTTGGCCTTTAATACAACTTATCATCCGCAGACAGATGGACATACAGAGAGGGTCAACAAGATCTTGGAGAATATGTTGAGGATGTATGTGATGCACCAAAAGAGAATATGGGAGGAGTAACTTCCATTGGTTGAGTTTTCATATAACAACAATTATAAGGATTCATTGAGGATGAGTCCTTTCGAGGCACTGTATGGGTGGAGTTGTAATACTCCTATTAGGTGGAGTGATCCAATGAACATGGTACTTATTGGATCGGATATGTTGGCAGACATGGAACATGAAATGAAGGCTATAAAGAATCATTTAAAGGAAACACATGATAGACAGAAGATTTATGTGGACTAGCATAGGACATTTAAGGAGTTTCAGGTTGGGGAGCGTGTGTATCTGCACATCAAGCCCAAGAAGAGCTCTTTGAGGATTGGATCATGCACCAAGTTGGAACCATGGTATTGTGGGCTTTTTGAGATCCTAGAGAGGACTGGACCAATGGCCTATTGACTTGCACTGCCTCCAATAGTGAAAGTCCATGATGTTTTCCATGTTTCATTGCTTAAGAGGTATACAAAAGATGTTGATCATGTTATTTATAGGTTTGTATTTCAGGTGGAGCAAGAAGGAAAATTCCCGCTGGAGCCCCAATTCATATTGAAGTGGAAGAATCTCATGCTCAATAATAGGGCCATAGAGCAAGTTAAAGTGCAGTGGAAGTACTTTGGTCCCAAAGAAGCTACATGGAGATGGTGGATCAGATGCGGGCCATGTATCCTTCTTTGTTTTCTGGCGGAGGCAAAGAAATTTTGGTATGATGTTTGGTATACGTTTTATGATGTTTTGGTATATGTACATATGTATATGGATGTAAATACTTCCATGAGCTAAGTTATAAAGCTCCAATAAGCGGTATGGTTGTTATCTTGTCATGTTGTCATGATGTTTTGCTTTTGAGTAGGTCATTCATTGTAAATACTGCAACGAGCCAAGTTATAAAGCTCCATGGGCAGTATATTATCTTTTTAGAGGCTTTGTTGAGGTCTTGGTGTGGTTTAACATCAAGCACAGTGTTCCCCAAGGGGGAGGGGTCTATACCAGCCCCTGGTTAAAAGTCCATGTAATAAAAGTTAATAAAGGAAAAAAAGACCACGATTAAATGACACATATTCCAAGCTGAATGTTGGGCAAATATATCCTAGTAGGCATCACAGGATGTGTTTATGGCTAAGGAGAATTGGAAAAGGCAATGGCTAAGGCATTAAAAAAAGGGAAAAAAGTATTTTTGGCACATTTATTTATGAAAATAAAGGAAAATACGAGAAAAGGAAGGTAAAAGGTCACATGTTGCATGTGAGAAGGAAATTGAAGGAAAATAATGGAAAATGAAGAAAATAGAGGTCTCATTGATAAAAATGCTTACAAGGTTCAGTTCAGTTTTGGAGCTCTCTCATTATTATCTCTCTCTCACACTCTTGGACACTTAGAGTTTTGTTTGAGCATTTTAGCCTTGGAGCAAGGAAAGCAAAAACAAGCAAATAATGGACAAGGAAAGGAAAGGAAAGAAAAGATCACGTAAGGAATATCAGGATCAAGCAACTTCAACATGAATACGTGCAGGTAACATATTGCAGGTGTGATTTTCTTGCTAGTTTTGACATGCATGGATTTTCATGTTAGTATATGGTTCTCTTGTTGTCGGTGGCATGGTTTTTCTGGGTTATGATAGTGGTTTTCAGCCTAGCCTTGCGTTTTTCTAGATAACCATGGTGTGATGGGTTTGTTTTCTCGGTTTTGAGCTTTGGAATTGGTAGATGGTTTCAAAATCCGAGGCGGAGGTGGTCTTAGGAAAATTCCCAAAAACCGAGGAATCCTTTGACCGATTTTGGTGGGATACACGATAAAGCCTAAGGGTGGAGTCTCAGTTTACAGCCTAGTGATCCGGTGTGGATTTTTGTAAAGCTTGAAAGACAAGGAGACAGAAAATTCCTCAAGGATAGTTATGGATTCTAGAGGCATTCCTAGCTCAGTTTGGTCACTATCACCTGTAGATATCTGTAAACACATATGTAGATATACCAAATTTCTATCCAAAGTCACCAAGCATTCCCCAAACACCAAGCTTCTCTCCCCCTTTGAATTCAATGGCAAAGATCTAACCAATGAAGACTTCTCTCCCTTTGTTGACGTGAGAGTTGTAGATTTGATTTGCTGAGAATGAACTCTGAATACTAACAGGGCTCCCCCTGACCACATGTTGAATTTTTTGAAGATATGCAAAGAAGTACATGACTCTATAACTCAACTAGACATGACCTTTCCTATCACCAATGACTCATGCTTACATTGATCACCCAACATAGTGGGGTTACATATTTGACTCAACATTACATCACATACCCAAAAAAAAGATGGGATTACATGACCCTACCACAATAGTCCATGGAAAACTTTACAATGATTTATAACATAGGTCTTTACATGACCTTTACATCAAGAGACAAATATGGAATTTATAACCAAAACAAAATACCTCAATAAAACCATGATAGTCATCAACAACTATCATACACCATATAGAATCTGTACCATAGGCATTAAGTGTTACAACAACCACTTTAGAAAAATATGTGTCTTTAGCAGTATCGTCCATACCAGAATGCTAAATAAATCACAATGCCAACAATGCACTATTAGAAGCATGGATCCCCCTAAACTTCTAAGCAACACCAATCAATATCAAGACCAAAATGCCAAATAATAATTGTCTGAAGCATATCAGAGCCTTTCCCTGAGTCTACCCCCCTGTTTCTTCAACATAGATAAACATATACGACTGTCTAGATCAGAACTCGTGTATGTACGTGAATTTTCTTCATAATGTCCACGCACAAAAAGAAAAATGTTGAATTTTTCATAACCACAACTCCCCTTGATAATGAAGGATCTGCCAAAATAATCAATGAAGTGATGAAACAGAGACCACTCCTATTTTTTGTCTGACATATTCAAAGGAATCACGTGGAATATGCTTTGTTAATATGTCTACAACTTATTCCTTCGAGGGGAACATACTCCAGTTTGAACTTTTGTTCATGTACCTGTTCTCTCATAAAGTGATATTTGATTGGAATATGCTTGGTTTTTTAGCGCATGGCAGGATTTTTAGAAATACATATGGCATTAGTATTATCACACAAAATAGGTGTAGGTTGAGGACCACTGATTTGAATATCTTATAATGTTTTCATCATCCATAGAAGTTGATACATCAAGATGCAACAACAACATATTCTACTTCAATAGTAGATAAAGCAATGGAGCTTTGTTTTTTGCTGAACCATGATACCAAATAGGGTCCCAGTTAGAATGCTCCTCCACTAGTACTTTTCTTATCATCAACATTACCTACCCAATCTGCATCTGTGTAAGCATGAAGAGAAAAATCTGCATGTTTGGGATACCATAGACCATAATATTGAGTGCCTTGTAGGTACTTGAATATTCTATTGAATACGTGTTAATTTTAGGTATGTTCTATGCTAGAGAAATTTATTTCAATTTCTTTTCCACATTAGCAATCACATCAAAATAAAGTAAACTGCAGATAGAACATAAATATAAATTACAGAAGACAACCCAAGACAAGAGGACACAAGATGTGGCGTTAGCCAGGGACAAACCCTAATGTGGGGAAACCCTTGATCAATTCTTCTTTTATGTTCTTCAAATTTTAGCAGAGAAAGTGAGAGAGATAATACATTTATAATAGAAGTTGATCACTTTGACTTTTGATATTGGCATGAGATTAGTTGAAGACATATTGCTTCAACTGATTCTCTAAGGTGACTTGTTCACCTATCATAGTGCTGCATCTCGTCTATTTTCTGCACATTACCGTGTGACACCTTGCTGTACTGTCACATGTGTTGAACCTTGATGACTGAGCTGCTCTCATCTTCATGCTGCTCATCATGCTACATTTCCATGGTCTTATTCATTATCAAGCTGCCCATGCTCATGATCTCATTCATCATTATGCTGCATATGTTCATATCATCATGCATCATTATGCTGCGCATGCTCCTATCATCATGTTGCTTATTATGTTGCCCATGATCTCATACATCATGCTGCCTTCCTTTAAAGGCAGATGCTCTAACTATTTCTGCAGTTCCCGGTAGTTCCGACTTTTTCGGCAAATCTGGCTTTTCCAACAGTTCCGACAGTTCTGGCATTTCCAGCTTTTCCTGCTTTTCTGGCTTTTTCGGTATTTCCAGATTTTTCGACGTTTCTGGCTTTTACGGCAGTTCTGGCTTTTCCGATAGTTTCGACTTTTCCGACAGTTCTGATAGTTCTGGCTTTTCTGGCTTCTCTGGCTTTTCCAGCTTTTTTGGCATTTTCCGTATTTCCAACTTTTCCGTCGTTTCTGGCTTTTGCGGTAGTTCCGACTTTTCTGGTAGTTCCAACGTTTCCAGCAGTTCTGACTTTTCTAGCAGTTCCGGATTTTCCAGCTTTTTCGGTAATTCCAACTTCTTTGGCTTTTCTGGTAGTTCCAGCTTTTCCAGCTACCATAAATAATATGAGCCAAATGGAGTTTGGCCCTAGTTTCCAATTTTAACACTCCCTCTCAACTAGGGAGAACTCCATCTGCTGATCCATATGTCCAACTGTACTCTCTTTGCTATCAGTGCCCTACACTGCTTTTCTCAGCTCTGTTAGCTTTACTCTACTCTGCTCAGCTCTGCTGGCTCTGCTCTGTTGGCTCTGCTGGCTTTGTTGGCTTTGCTCAACTCAGCTCAGCTTTGTTGGCTCAGCTCTGCTCAGCTCAACTTAGCTTTGTTGAACCATGAAGAAGAATAATTGATCGAGAATGTGTCATACCATTCTCCACTGACCCGAAGTCAATCTCAGAATGTGTACCACTGGTCCTAGACCAGTCCTCAACTGACCCGAAGTTAGTGTCATAGTAGGTACAACTCCTACCATTGGTCCCAAATCAGTACTCTATTGACTCGAAGTCAGTCTCAAAGTATGTACCATTGGTCCCAGACCAGTCCTCAACCGACCCGAAGTTAGTGTCATAGTGGGAACAACTCCTACCACTGGTCCCAGATCAATATCATTGATCCTAGATCAATGAAGGTCATCCTAACATAGGGAGTACGGTAGATACAACGATGCCTCCATTAGTACTACTATGGTCCCTATTGTATAAATTTTGAATAATATGACTCTTATTCACAGAGATTATCCAAATTATACACTATTGCGGAATTCAGGCATAATACTTAACCTCCTCTACATTGATCATCAATTTAGCAGCATTAAAAACAATGAAACATCAATCGCATGCGCACATTAACACAATATGTAACCCGGGGAAAGCATATAGCTGAAAACCCCACACTATCTGTATATTATAATGATTGAGAACATGTAACAATACATAGTACAATACTCCTCACAAGTACTCAGTACTATCTCCACCTGTTACACACAAAACTAGCTCAGATCTGAATCAATCACAGGTTCAAATCTCCTCCACTGCTTGCCTGTGTCCACTGCGCAATCCTGCATGAGAATGAATGATGAATGGCTGAAGCAAACTCGTATTTCCTTGGCTGAACCACGCAATCCTCATTGGCATCACTCAATCCATTGATTGTGCAAGATCTCATGCACAACTATAGTCACAACTGATAGCAATCTCAACCTCTAACACCTGTCTCCACTGAACTGTCCATGCACTGAGTTAACTGATGTATTCTTTAGTTGCTTTATGAGTTAATAATTAGTGAATTAATTAACAATTAATTCAAATCACTTATCACTAGTGTATTCTGTAGTTAGACTAAATACAACTAGTTTAACCAAATCAAACTGAACACAACTCCATCAACTCCACAGTCAACTCCACCAAACTCAATCACTTGAGTTCTAATTGAAGTCCACCATGCAGTAGCTCAACTGACCCATAAGAAAAGCATATTTCCTTCTGACAGCTGCATGTGCCACATCTATATCTCAAACTGAAGTGCTCCAAGAGGATAAGATAATGTTTATAATCCAAATATTATTATGAGCTAATAATATTCGACTGTTCTATTTTTAGCCTGACAGTCTAAAAATAGAAACTGCCCATATGTATAAAAATAGAAGTCCATCTATTTTTACCAACATGACCAATCATCCACAAATAGAATCCTACAACTCATAGACCATGATCCATATGTCTAAAAATAGACATAGTCTAAAAATAGACTTTGCGCCAAAAATAGCCTGCGGGCCCACTTAGTGAAGGCGACTCCTTTCCACTCAGCTCCATCATCTTGTTGCATTTTCAACACTCCCTCTCAACAAGATATGGATTTTCTACAACCCCTATCCTGCAACTCTGGAATGTTCTACATGCAACACATTTGCCCGGTCCACTTGCTCCAACAACACTTGGAACAAAAAAATCACTCCCAACTAACCACTCTGTTGGGCTAGGAACATACTCTGATGCTGAAGCTCTACCTGCTGCTGACAAGTGCTCCCTCTCTGACATCTGCGCTCCTGCAACATCTCCATGCATCTCGCACCATTGCACACCTCTCTGTGCCACCTAGCACTGTGCAAAACACTTGTGCCTCTCGCATTGCTGCAACCTGCTAGCTATGCGCTGTGCTGGGATTCCCTACACTGTCGCTCTCTCTGTCGCTCCATCCGCATCTGTCTCTACCCAATCTGTCAGTTCTTGCTACTCCACATCGGGGCTCCCGTAGCAAGGTCTCATCCAAGAGGTTGGGTACCTCAAGGATCCTGCCCCTCCTCCATGGGACGATCATTTTATATCGCCCCACCTCCTACCTGGAGGTATGGCTGCATGTGATCCCTCAGCCCACCAGGCTCGAAGTTTCCCCCTACTGGAGGTATCTGCATGAGTAGATGTCTCTACTTGATCTCCTCTCAGCTTCCCTTGTTGTGGCTGCTCCATAACCTTCTGAAGTTGCTGCACCAATCGTGGCTCCTCCACAATCGTCTAAGACTTCTTCTAGATTTGCATGTTGAGAGGTAATATACGCTCCCTCTCAACCACCAAGTCTCCATCAGTTGCCTCGCTGCTCAAGGCTTTGCATGCATCTTGAACCTCAAGAGCATACAGGTTCTTGACCCGTGAACCAATCTGCTTCACCTGTCTAGTGATGATGTGTATAAGGAAAACCTTTCCCTTACTAAAGACTACATCACAACCTTTGTCTTCCAACATCGCGATCGACACCAAGTTTTTCTTCAGTCCTGGTACATACTTGACATCGGTCAAGGTAAGGCGAGCTCCATGCTCCCTCTGAAACATAACCGTGCCTACACCTGAGACACTATACTTCTCATCATTACCCATCGCTATGAGTATCTGGAGATCTTTCTCCTCCAAAGTACTGAACAAACTCTTGTCACTGATCATGTGGAAAGAAGCTCCACTGTCAAGAAACCAACCACTTCCCACCATGGATGAAACCATGCATGCGAAGAGTGTGAAATCCAACTCGAACTGTGATGCAAGTGCCTCACATTCAGATCCTTCCCCGGATCCCTTCTTGGGTTTCTTCTTTGGGCAATTAGTAGCATAATGGCCCAACTCATGACAATGAAAGCATCTCACTTTTGATTTGTCGACCTTCTTCCCATCACTGGAAGAACTGGATTCCGAAACTCCTTCCCCTTCTTTGCTTTGGCAGCCAAAGCACAATCTTCTTCATCAGATGCCTTTGATGAAGATCCATCCCTGGTATTCCGCCTGATCTCCTCTTGCACAAGATCTGACCAAAGTCTCTCCCATCCTAGCAATTTCTCCCGACCATTGATAGAGTCCTGATAGGAATGCCAACTCTTCGGAAGACCAAGAAGAGCCAAGCTCACCAAGTCCTCATCATCGACAGTACCCCCACACTTCCCAGCTCATCCCTGCATTGGGTGAACTTTGTGAGATACTTGGGCATACTGTCTCCATTCTCACACTTAATGTTTCCGAGTTTATCCTTAAGCGCCAACTTCCTTTGGTCTCTTTTGCTTTGGAATAAATCTGTCAACGCTTTCCACATCAAGTATGGAGAAGCCTTTCCATGCAGGCTGGACACAATGTGATCCTTCATGCCCTCCAACAGAATCCTTTGACGCTTTGCTGTCTTCTTTTGCCAAGCCTCAACTTGCGCAGTATCAGTAGGCTTTGGGACCTCAGCCTCTATGAACTCCTTCAGCCCATTGTCATCTAACACCGCCTCCATCCTGTCTTTCCATGCAATACAATTCGAGCTGCCCTCAAGAGAATACTCCAATCGCAATCCGTTGAAAGACATTTCAACTTTGACACCAAGAAAACACTACTGCAAATTCGAATTCCACCAGCTCTTCTAATCTAAAAATTCGTGAGAACAAAGTATTTCTCATACAGATATTGACTGTATGGGCTTTTACCGGATATCTCACCTTCCAAAGGAAGGATGAATCCAGAGGCTACCTGGCCCGATTACAGACTCTGCCTGAAGAAATAAAATGTAAACACTTTCTAAATAATAGATTTGATGATCAACAACTCCGATACCATGTATAAATTTTGAATAATATGACACTTATTCACAGAGATTATCCTGATTATACACTATTGCGGAATACATGCATAATACATAACCTCCTCTACGTTGATCATCAATTTAGCAGCATTAAAACAATGAAACATCAATCACATGCGCACATTAACACGATATGTAACTCGGGGAAAGCATACAACTGAAAACCCCACACTATCTGTATATTATAATGATTGAGAACATGTAACAATACATAGTACAATACTCCTCAAAAGTACTCAGTACTATCTCCACCTCTTACACACAAAACTAGCTCAGATCTGAATCAATCACAGGTTCAAATCTCCTCCACTGCTTACCTGCCTCCACTGCGCAATCCTACATGAGAATGAATGATGAATGGATGAAGAAAAACTCGTATTTCCTTGGCTGAACCACACAATCCTCATTTTCATCACTCAATCCATTGATTGTGCAAGATCTCATGCACAGCTATAGTCACAACTGATAGCAATCTCAACCTCTAACACCTGTCTCCACTGAACTGTCCATGCACTGAGTTAACTGATGTATTCTTTAGTTGATTTATGAGTTAATAATTGGTGAATTAATTAAAAATTAATTCACTTCACTCATCACTAGTGTATTCTGCAGTTAGACTAAATACAACTAGTTTAACCAAGTCAAACTGAACACAACTCCATCAACTCCACAATCAACTCCACCATACTCAATCACTTGAGTTCTAACTGAAGTCCACCATGCAATAGCTCAACTGACCCATAAGAAAAGTGTATTTCCTTCTGACAGTTGCATGTGCCACATCTGTAGCTCAAACTGAAGTGCTCCAAGAGGATAAGATAATGTTTATAGTCCAAATATTATTATGAGCTAATAATATTCGACTGTTCTATTTTTAGCCTGGCAGTCTAAAAATAGAAACTGCCCATATGTCTAAAAATAGAAGTCCATGTATTTTTACCAACATGACCAATCATCCACAAATAGAATCCTGCAACTCATAGACCATGATCCATATGTCTAAAAATAGACTTTGCGCCAAAAATAGCCTGCGGACCCACTTAGTGAAGGCGACTCCTTTCCACTAAGCTCCATCATCTTGTTGCATTTTCAACACCTATCCTCACTTCCCTGCTCATTGATCAGATGAGAGGTACTTCCCATGAGTCCCAGACTGCATGGGTAGGATGCCTTGATAGGAGAACTTAATCAATCCTGTCCTCACAGGAGAACTAATCATCCTGCTACACAATCACCATGGAGAACGCATCATCTAGGCCTCACAGGAGACCTAATCATCCTGCTACACAATCGTCATGGAGAACACATCATCTAGACCTCACAGGAGAACTAATCATCCTGCTACACAATCATCATGGAGAACACATCATCCAGACCTCACAGGAGAATTAATCATCCTGCTACACAATCTTCATGAAGAACACATCATCCAGACCTCACAAGAGAATTAATCATCCTGATACACAATCGTCATGGAGAACACATCATCCAGACCTAACAGGAGAATTAATCATCCTGCTACACAGGAGAGTGAATCATCCTATCCCACAAGAGAGTGAATCATCTTGTCCCACAAGAGAGCGAATCATGTTGTTCACAGGAGACCGAATCATCCTGTTCACAGGAGAGTGAATCATCCTATCCCACAAGAGAGCGAGTCATCTTGTCCCACAAGAGAGTGAATCATCTTGTCCATAGGAGAGCGAAACATCCTGTCCACAGGAGAGTGAATTATCCTGTCCCAATCTGCACCACCAGGGGAGGGTGAGTCACCCTGTGGTCATATTTTTCTTCAGTAAGAACCATAAACCCCAAAGCTCCTAGAGCTCAATGTATACAACATGTAGGACCCTTATACAAGGGTCTCTTGACGACTCCAAGTCGTTCGGCAAAATCAAAGATTTGATCTTTCCCCTAGGGCTTAGACAAATTGTAGCGACCTATACATCATCTCATAGTGATGGAGCTTCCTTGCTCATAGACTTACCATATCCTAGATAAGGTAGTATCTGATGTCTATCTGCTGGAGCAATCGTCGAATATGGGATTCCTCAATAATCGAATCCCACCTCTGGTTGTCGCAGAGAATCACAGTGGTACAAATAACTCACTTGAAGAGCTTCCCCAACCAGGCAACTTCATATGAGATCATACTCGTAGATATGTATCCGATCTCAGTGGTGCTTATAACAACTAACTTCTTCTTCCTGCTCATCCATGATATTGAAGCAAAATCCAAAGAGAAACAGCACTAAGAAGTGCTCTAATGATCCTCCACATTGCCTGCCCAATCAGCATTCGAATAATCATGCAATTTCATATTTCCGGTAGTGTATCTCAATCCATGAGAGATTGTGCCCCGAAGACATCTCAAAATATTCTTGGCACCAATCCAGTGAGGTTCAACCAAATATGAGTTCACCATGCTAACTGCACAACATATGTCTAGACGGAAGTTCACCAAGAACATCAACGCGAATGAGTTTATGAGATTCAGAGGCATTTCCCAAATCTGGTCCGACATCACTACCATATAACTTCTGAAAGTTAAGATCCTCGAGGTAGTCACAGGCTTGTAGTTCACCATTCCACATCTGGAATCCAACTCCCTCTTACTTCTGCAAATGAGAGGGTCTGCACCTGTTAGAAGTAGGTCATCCTCATAAGGTGTTGGTATGAGAGGTATATCATCCACAACCTTCAGATGGTTTGGATCCGTTTCACTCCTAGTGAATCTCATCTTTATCAGACATTTATCGATCCTCTCATACTATGCCCGGGGTGTTCTGCTTCAAGCCATAGAGGGCTTTCTTCCACCTGCATATGCGAGATTCTTGATTATCAATCTTAGACCCCTTGGGTTGTTCCAGACCTGTGGACCTGCTATATGAGGGGAATGGTCCCCTTGTAATATTTTCATTCTGTACATCTCATACATGTACTTTCATGCTCCTTTTGAATTCAAGCATCCCTGTCACCATTTGACTCATAGACCTTCGGTTCTATGTGACAATGCACATGGTCCCCAGTGGACTTCCTGCAATTTGATACAACCCTGAACTCAAAAACATCTTTGAAAATTCTATTTCCAAACATGTACCTTTCCATCGATGAGTGCCACCCTGAAACCTTTGACTTCCATATCCTAGATGGACACCAGGTTCTTCTTGTGGTCAGGTACATAAAAGTGATTCGGGGTTCCTTGCTTTCTTTGAAGAGTCGACCATTTCCTTGATGACCTGCATTACCTTATGATCTCATTCATCATTATGTTGCCCATGCTCATATCATCATTCATCATTATGCTGCCCATGCTAATATCATCATGCTGCTTATTATGCTGCCCACATCATGCTGCTTATTATGTTTCCCATGATCTCATACATCATGCTGCCTTCCTTCGGAGACAGATGCTTCGACTGTTTCAGTAGTTCCCGATAGTTCTAGCTTTTCCGGCATTTTTGACAGTTTTGGCATTTCCGGCTTTTCTGACTTTTCCTAATTTTTTGGCTTTTCTGGTATTTTCGGGTTTTCTAGCTTTTTCGGCGTTTCTGGCTTTTTTGGCAGTTCCGACTTTTCCAGCAGTTTCGACAGTTCCGACTTTTCTGACTTTTCCGGTTTTTCGGCTTTTTCGGTTTTTCTGGATTTTCTGGATTTTCTGGTATTTCCGGCTTCTTCGGCGTTTCCGGTAGTTCCAGCTTTTCTGGATTTTCTGGCTATTCTAGATTTTCTGGCTTTTCTGGTAGTTCTAGCTTTTACGGCTTTTCCGGCAGTTTCGACTTTTCCGGCTTTTCTGACTTTTCCTTAGGATCTCTCCTCCTACTAAAACCCAAAGACAAGTAGAGAGAGGAAGAGATCCAAGTGTGTGTAGAAATGACTTGAAGTCCTCTTCTATTTGTACTAAAACGTAGAGGTTGAATAGACATGACTGTTGGGCTTCTGAGCCTACATAAGTTGTTGTCTGACTTAACAATTTGTCCATAACATAAATAAATTCATAACTTCATAAATACTTATTGGAATCGGATGATTTTTAGATCAATTCTACACCTCTCAATGAGAGGGATCCAATAAAAATATTAGCTACCATAAATAATATGACCCACGTGGAGTTTGGCCCTAGTTTCCAATTTTAACACTACAAGGAGATGAGTTTCTTTGGGATTTGATTGAAATCGTCCAACAATCCCAACTGCATGCATTATGTCTGGTCTTGTTCCTGTAAGGTAGATCAAGCTCCTAATCATAGATTTGTATTTTGGTTGATTTACTGAGGGAGAATCATCATGTGAACTGAGGTTACAACCTATTACCATTGGTGTGCATACAGGTTTGCAGTATTCCATTCCATACTTCTTTAAAATATGCTTGAGGTACTTAGTCGTGAGAGAAAGATACCATTCTTTGCTTGCTGAACTTGAAGACCAAGAAAGTATGTTAGTTCACCAAGTAATGAAATTTCAAATTCTTGTTGTAGAATTGAGGCAAAAAATTGACTCTTAGAATCTTCATTGCTTCAAAATATGATGTCATCTACGTAAACAACAACTATTAAAAGTTTACCATCATCCATATTTATATATAGATTTCTATCTGCAGACCCCTTAGTGAAACCTCATTATTGAAGATACTTGTCAAGGCCATAATACGATGCATGAGGAGCTTGTCTTAGCCCATATAATGCCTTCTTCAGTTTGTAAACAAGGTTTTTATCATTTCCTAGAACGAACCCTTTAGGGTGTTCAATATAAACTTCTTCTTCTAGATCCCCATTTAGAAATGCAGATTTAACATCCATTTGATATATTTTAAAGTTATGAAAGCTTGAAAATGCAAGGAACATTCTTATGGCTTCAAGTCTAGCTACAGGTGAAAATGTTTCTTCAAAGTCTATTCCTTCTTGTTGCACATAGCCTTTGCATACAAGTCTTGCTTTGTTTCTAATTACCTCTCCATTTTCATTTAGTTTGTTTTTGAATACCCATTTTGTCCCAATAAAATTTTTATCATGAGGTCTTGGTACTAATTCCCATGTATGGTTCTTTTCTATTTGGTCAAGTTCTTCATCTATAACCTTAACCCAACATTCATTTTTTTCTAGCTTGATTTACATTTTGTGGTTCAATTGTGGATAATAAGGCTAGATAACTAGAAGTTCCAACAAGAGTTTTTCTAGTTTGTACTCCAACTTCCTTATCACCTAGAATTTGAGATTTTGGATGATTTTTCTAAACATACCTTGATGGAGTCTTTTCTGATGCTTCTGTATTGTCAATTCCTTCTTCTAATGCTTCATTGATTCCTTCTCCAACATTCTTTTGGATTTTTGTAGGAGTATCTTCGTCATCTACTGGTGCTTCCCTTTTGGTACCCATGGATGCTTCATCAATCACAACATCAATGCATTCAACAATCTTTTGAAGTCTTTTATTGTAGCATTTATATCCTTTTCTTCTAGAGGAGTATCCAAGGAGAATTCCTTCATTAGCTCTAGCTTCAAACTTTCCAAGTTTATCATCATTATTCTTTATGTAACATTTTCTTCCAAAGACTCTAAAATTCTTAACAATTGGAGATTTACCAAACCATAGTTCATGAGGAGTTTTGTCACTATTTACTTGAATATGAGCTTTGTTGAGGATATTTACTGTTGTATGTGTTGATTTGTTCCAGAAGGTATGAGGTGTTCCAGACTCATCAAGCATGACACATGCCATTTGTTGGATTGTTTTGTTCATTCTTTCTGCCACTCTGTTTTGTTGAGGAGTTTTAGCTATAGAAAACTGCCTCTTGATGCCATGTTGTTCACAAAAGTCGAAAAAATCATTTGATATAAATTCTCCTCCTCTATCAGATCTAAGACATTTGATTTTCAAATCTAACTCATTTTATACTAGAGCTTTGAAGACTTTAAATTTATCAAATGCTTCATATTTATGTTTTAATAAGCCAATCCAACACATGTGAGTAAAATCATCAATGAATAATATGAAGTATTTTCCCCCCTTGAGGATATTTATTTCTCATAGGACCACACAAATCAATATGAATAAGTTCAAGTGGCTTACTTGAAGTACCTTCTTTGGCATTAAACTACACCCTGGTTTGCTTACTGAATTGACATGATTTGCATATGGTACTTTCTAGTAGAGAGATGTTAGGCAAGTCACGAACTGCTCCCATTCTGTTTGACTTTTGTAGTTGACTGAAGCTTAGATGTCCCAATCTTTTGTGCCAGAGCCAACTTTCTTCTTATTTTCTCAAGTAACAATGTTCTAAACCACCTTCCAAGACATAGACATTACCTGGAGTTCTCGTTCCCTTTATTATGATTTTACCTGTATTGAGATTTTGTACCACACAATTATTTGATATGAAAACCACCTCATGCCCTTGATCACACATCTGAATAACACTCAATAAGTTATGTTTTAATCCATCAACAAATAAAACATTTCTATCTTTAACATTTTCTTTTAGAAAAACAATTCCTTTTCCTTTGATAGGAGCAGGTGAATTATTTCCAAATGTTACATTATTTTCTTTATTTATTTCATTAAAGGACATAAACTTTTCTTTATCACCTGTCATGTGTTTTGAACATCCACTGTCAATGTACCACATATTTTCTTGATCTCCTGCATATAAATCTAAACCACAATTCTTAGATTCTATGGTTTTCTTTTTCCATACCTTAGATGTTGTTTCTTTTTGTTCATTTTGAAGAGTAGATCGTATTTTGCTTCTACATTTAATTTATCTATACCCAGATTAATTGTAAACGGAACATTCTGATTCATCTTGAAGAGGTGAGAAGGTATTGTAAGATTATTTCTTTAACCTAGTCTCATTCTTTTGTTTTCTTGCTTCTCTAGTCATGATAGTTTTATAAGCAACACATTGAGCAACCTTCTAACCAAAATTATGACAAGTGAAGCATTGGCCATTAGAGTAAAAGTTCCTGGGAGTGTGGTACCTGCTTGTGTAGCTTTTCCTTTGATTGTGATAAGGGTGATTCACCTGAGAGACATTTGATCCCTTACTCCTTTGCTGAGAGCTGGAATTTTGTTAACTGCGTCCTTTTACTGCATTGAGATAGCTTCCTGTACCTATTTCAATCTTTGATGATTCTCCATTATATCCACAACCTATGTTTATAAGAGGAGAGCATTGTGATTTGATGATTTCTTCTAAGGTCTCATATCCTTTAGCAAATCTAAGGTTTCGAATTTTTTCTTTTTCAAGTTCCTTCCTTAGACTTACAACTTATAGTTCTAACTTTTCGTTATGACTCTCCATTTCTAGAATTTGTTTCTTCAAAGCATCTTCTGCTAATTTAGCTTCTTCTAAACAAATTTTAAGCTAAGTTATTTATTATATGAGATTATCCTTTTCTTATGGTGCATTCATAAAAACATCATCATATTCATCAATACTTTTATCTTCAAACTCCATAAGCAGTTGATATTCTTGATCAGAATCACCTTCTTCTCCATTTGAAAGACCATCACTATCTTCGTGTGTGTAGAAGTTTCTCTTGTTTTTGAACCTTCTTCTAACCTTCATTTTTGTAGCATCCTTTCCTTTCTCATGGTTTTCTCTATAAGGGAATTTAGCAACATAATGACCAACTCTTCCAGAAGCAAAACATTTGAAAGGAAGCTTACCTCTAAATATGCCAGTACCTACTTGGAGTTTCTTTACGAAATTTGCCTCTTCTTCATCTGATACATAACCTGATTCCTTGAGCTCCTCCTTTTCCTTTCCTTTAGAAGTAGCATTGAATGCAACTTCTCTGATATCCAAGGGACCCCCTTTTCTAATTTCGTAGGCTATTAAAATCCCGTGAAGTTGTTCAATAGTAAGATTCTTCAAATTTTGCATTTATTCAATGGAAGAGTCTTTCAAATTGAGTTTTTGGGTTAGAGATCTTAAAATTTTCTCAACCAATGACGATTCTTTTATTTCGTCACCAAGATTTCCCCTAGAATTTACAATCTCATCTACCCTAAGAAACAAACTTACAATACTTTCATCATTATGTATTTTGAGAGTTTCATATTGAATTCTAAGAGCCTTTGCAGTATTCAACTGTGTGACTTTGACAAATTCTAATTTTGCCAAGCTTCCTAACAGAGCATTGACAACCTTTGCATTGGTCTCATATTTTTTATTTTCTGCTTCATCTGTGGGAATAGAGGATGGATATTGATAGCCTCCTTGTTCTTACTTTCCATAAAACCAGATTGGATCCATTGAACAATGGTGGCTTGATAGATGCTGATCCTTCTTAGTTGCTCATCTTGATGAATCTTCCTTCAATCAATCAAGCTTCTTCTGAAGGACTTGCTCTGATACCAATTGTTATAAAAACACTGAGAGGCGGGGGGTGAATCAATATTTTAAACTACTTAAACTTTTCTTTTTCTTATTCAGATTTTTGTATGTGACTGTTATGAAGTAAACCTGTGTATGTACGCAACTGTGATGAAGACAAGTAGCGTATATCTAGTTCACTAACTATTTCAGTTAATTCATCATCTGTTTAACTTGAACCAATATATTAGTACTTCATTAAACATTAATTAAACAATAATCATGTGCAGTAAGAACAAAATAAGTCATCACACACAAGAAACACATGAACACCAGGATTTTTAGGTGGAAACCCAATGTGGGAAAAAACCATCGCTGATGTCGTCTCTGTCTTCTTCTTTGATTATAAAGACAAATTTCTTACAATACTTGTACTGGAACAAATTAATACTAGTACACAAGTACCCACCTGGAGAAGGCTATTTTCCAACTTTTACTGGAAGGGAGCTACAACCCCCTTATCCTTTGTTCTTTGTGGATCACTTTTCAGAATATTTCAAATTAGATCCATTCAAAATATCAGAAAATAATAATGAAACCAACACTGTATCAAATCACTAAACCAACTTAATCACCAAATCTTTGAATAAACCAAATACTGAATCTCAAACAACCAAAGTAGTTAGATCATTTCAATTCACTGTATACTCTTCATCAGAATGTCAGACCACCTATTGTTCATCACAGAAACTATATCATGTCACTACAAACCCTGATCAACCTTATGTCAGAATATATATGTTAGTATTATGAGACATACTTGCGTATATACATGCTTTCTCTTCAGATAACCTGTGTACAGATCTTAAAACGTTGAACCCTGAAATTGAATCACTGCAGTACTAAAATCAATCACTGAAACACATATTGACCTTGTCACATATCTCTGAACCAAGTACATATCATCTCGTACTAGCAACATTACTATTCAACATTTCAAAACATAATCAGTTCAACCTCAATCAATAATGTCAAACACAGAGCATAATGGAAAACTTCATCAACATACAACAACAAACAAAACAATATTGATCAGACATCATATACAACAAAACCCTAGCATATGTACGCGACCCTTATAAGACACTTTCATGTATGTGCGTGCATTTCAAGAAGCATACTTGCATACAAATCTCTCCATATTGTAGAATCAATACACAACTGCCCAAAATCCAATCAGTGTATGTACGCGAACTTTCTAAAGAAAACTGAGTATTTATATCTAACTACTAAATAATACCTTCTTTGCACAACAAATCATCAATCAAACCCAAATCTCAGTACACACTATAAAAGACACACATCATAACATCATCATCACAAATCTATCAACTCATAAGCAGATTATTCAATGTGTAGTCATTTCAGATCTATAAGATCTGATCCATCATCACACTCCCAGGTGCACACTTATTTCAGATCAAACAATTCATCAATAAACCAAATCATGCACACTTAGCACTTTGATCTCCATCTCCTTATATAGGTTAGGTATTGGCCAATACCTTAGGCCAATTCCGTAGTTATGCCGATGGTACTCTTTGATGGGATCAAATATATGTTTTCACGCTCATTACTATGGGCCAATACCATGGTAAAGATCCCTGGTGTTAAGAATACTATGGTTCAGAAACTGTACGCAACTTTTCTTCACCATACTCGCGTATGTATGTGGCTTTGCTTCATAGAACCCGCACATACTTCTTCAAAATTTATCTTTATCATTCCTCTATCTCTGAACTGATATTCAATCTATACTGGCTTGAATACTCATTCTTCTACCATCATGTCAACATCATTATTAAGTAGGTTGGCATCAAGGACAACACATTTGTCATAATGCCAATAGAGAGGACTATTAAATTAGTCCTTAGATCCTTTTTCACATGGCTTGAATTCCCTCTAACTAATCTCACTTTTACACAATGTAATGTGATTTTTTCTATGTTATTAGGGCTAGAAAATGTTCCCAGAAATTCATTCTAGTTGCCTCCACAAATTCGATTGACAAAGAAAAGATAAAGTTATACCCATATTTGGTGTACATATACCTAATGGTAGTCACATCATAGAGTTCAATGGCTGAATTTCAAGCATTCAATCCCACTAATCATATTAGATAGAGTGATTCTTTTTCTTACCCATGTGGTCTATGCAGGGTCAAAGCACATAGTTATACTGCTAGGTAGTGCTATGATTTTTTTTTTTAATTTTTTTTATTTATTCTATAATATCCAAGATTGCTTATTTATATATTCTTCATGTTTTAACCACCTCATATTATTAATATATTTCCCCACTTCCACAATTCACAGTTGGAATAACATATAAATATTAAAATATTAATTTAAATAATATATAATGATATACCAATTAAATATTTATTTTATATAATGAAGATAAAACCAGAATTCTTAATATCAAAGAACGTGTATTTTTTATCTCACTTAAATCCATAAAGTTACTTCCATACACTAAATTTATTGAAACAAAAAAATGAAGATATGTGCATTACCTTTCTCTACGGGAAAAGTAAAAATTATCTATTTATTTACTTAAGGTAAACTAAAAATAAATTTGAATAAAATGGCTAGAGTTTGTGGTTGTAGTTTGGTTCAATTTTCATAAGAAAAGTCAAAGTTGAAGCTATGTAGGCCAAATATAAAGGAATCTTAGCCAATTAATAGTTTTTTCGAATAGTAATTCTAGTCATATATATCAATTTGTGTGGTGTCGCTTTTATATATTTATACACAAACAAAACAATGGTATTCTAACTTTAAAATAAAAAATCTAATCAATTTTCCTCACTTACAAAGATGGGAAATAGTGTTTTCCATTGGACAAAAAGGCTATATATATATATATATCTTAGTAATTTCAGTCATACATATCAATTTGTGTGGTGTCACTTTTTTATATTTATACACAAACAAAACAATGGTATTCTAAATTTAAAAGGAAAAATCTAATCAATTTTCCTCATTGATAGAGATGGGAAATAGTGTTTTCCATTGGACAAAAATGCTAGAAGTGTGTGTGTATATATATATATATATATATATATATATAGATATATATATATATATATAGATAGATATATATATATATATCTATATAGATATATATATTCTATGTGGTTCATGAACCCCAAAGATTGGTAATCGCTTCATCCACAAAATATTTGTTCCAGGCAGGCTCACCAGAAGGGTTGACTTCAAACACAAAACCTAACCCTGACATCGTAGAGAGAATTGAACCTATAAGCTCTCAATAACAAAGGTTATTTAACAATGGGATGAGGAATTGACCAATTGAGCTAACCCTCAAGGCTTAAGACTAGAAGAATAAATTTCCAACACATGCAAAAAAATTTCAATGACTAACAAAATGGTTGCCATATATTTCGGATTTGTTTACATTTTTAGTTTAACATGAAGGATTTCATTACTTTTTCTTACCTTAAAAATGACCACACCATGGCACTTACATAGAGAAGTCAAGGTTCATCATTGATTATTTGTACCCTAGTGCTTCAAGTGGCATTGTTTTCAGACAGGCTCAGTCCCGCACCTACAAATCTAAAGGGAATATTGTGGAATCATCTAATTAAAATAATTAAATAAATAAAAATAAAAAACCTATGGTGAATATCCAATGAATGAAATACTAGAGTGTCTAATAATAAAATAAAATTTGATTTAGAATTATATTAAATTTTTTAACAATGTCATTACACTGCACAAACCTTAACATCATTACGCTCTGTGCAAACCTTAGTAGACTTAATAAATTTTATTTTTAAATAGGTATGGACAATGTTTGTGTTAATGGTAAAAAGAGGGGTTTGTGATCATACTGTCCAGTCCTGGATAGTTGCATATGTTGCTTAATGATGTCCTCTTCCATGTCTGCTACTTGGTCATGTCCAAAAGAACTGACTTAAGTTAGGGAACTTTTTGCTTCATACAAACGAAAGATAGTGAAATTTTGGCTTTATATTTGGAGATAACACTATGCCAAATACGAATTTTTCTCTCTTGTTGAATGGGTTGCCATTTCATGTTTAAGTTGGTTGGCACACTTGGGCAGGAAACATACAATATTCCTAGAAATATTCCCTAAGCAATTTTTCAACCCATGTATCTCCCTTAATCATTATCCTTAAACGATAGTTCCATGTAGATTTGGTGATTAGACAATTGAGGGAATGCATTATTTTAGACTAAATTTTGTATGGTAACAAGAGGGCTAAAGTCATGTACATTCTTCCTTAGGCATTCTTTATTTCCTGTAAGCGAATTTTTAGTTTTTAGGTTCCAGTCTTACCCACAAGGTGTAGTGCAAGGAATGTAGGAGGAATTGACACAAGTTCTTGTTTTGCCTACATGTTTAAATGTTGAAGGTTATGAAGTATGTTGAAATTTTATTAACACTATAACCTCTATATTCTTGATGTGAGGTTCAATGGGTTTGATTCCATTACTAAACATCAATAAATTTTATTTTTAAACATATATGGATAGTTTTGTGTTAATAGTAAAAAGAGGGGTTTGTGATCATATTGTCCAGTCCTAGACAATTGCATATGTTGCTTAATGATGTCCTCTCCCATGTCTACTATTTGGTCTTGTACAAAAGAACCAATTTAAGTTGTAGTTATCCTGAATTTTCTTGGTCATGCCTTCCTAGTCCTCCAACTTCTCTTTGTTGCTTTCCCAAATCTCCAAAAGAACAATTTTTCCTTTATGTTTTTCCAACTGGGCCGTCATATGAACTTAGTGAACTTTTGGCTTCATATGAAAGAAAGAGAGGGAACTTTTGGCTTCATATGAACTTCCTACGTTGGGTCCCTATAATACTAGTGATTACCCCATTACTATTGTAGTTGTACGCCTTATTAATATTGTTGTGCCCCTATTGTCCCCATATTGTTATTACTGTGCCCCATAGAATCCCTCTATTGTTATTTTTGTGGCTTTATATTATTATTGTTAGGTCGACTGGGTTATATTGTGACTCCTTAGACTCCTATATATAGAAAGGAGGTTTTGTCATTTGAATCATCCAAGAATTGTTCATTTATGTAATGTAAAGGAGGTTTCCCCCTCGAAGAGGCTGAATTTTAAGGCGTTGATCTATCTTTTCTATCTTTTTCTTGAGTTGGTTCATAACATTTGGTATCAGAGCTTTGGATTCTAGGGTTTTGCTGCTCCAAACAAGTCATCGTGACATTTTTGCTATAAATTTTTTTCTGCGACGTTTCAAAAGCTAAAAAAAACACATTTGAGAAGACATCACGCTGAAGCTTGGGTCCGAATTTTAGAGTTTTTTGTGCTATATTTACGGAGATATGATCTGAGGAAGTTGGTCTTTTTACAGACTTCTGAATTACATTCCAAACATGTGACCTGGGGAAAATCATCATAACTTTCTCTCTGAGCATCGTATTGAAATTTTGTAAGAAGGTATAGAAATAGGATGGACTTTGGTTTCTTGTATATATTTTTTAGAGCCAAAGGTCAAAACAAGGACACGTGGCACGTCGTACAAGTTCGCTCTACTGAATTAATCTATAATCAGGTCACTGTGGGATATTTGGCATAACTCTTCACTGGAGAATCCAATTGGGGTCAGACTGGTGGCATTGGAAATAGGACACAGAGGGCTACCACAGGTCGCAGTTTCAGAATTGGATGATCCGAAATTACAGAGATACATCAGAGGCAATATCGAGCTCCTACAAAGTGAAAAAAGGTGTGTAGATTTTTTAAATTTTTGCTTAAACTTGGTTTGAAAAATTATTTTGAAGTAATTCAAAGGGCATAGTAGAGCATTAGTATCGGTAACTGATGCCCCGAGGAAAGAAAATGTAAACACCTAGTAAGCAATTTGAAAGATCTAGCATGACTTATGAAGAAGAGGAAGAAATGCTACATGATATATCAAAATTACAAGACCAAGTGTAACAAATTTCACTCTCATAAAAGCTAACAGAAGCTAAGATAAGTGGAGTGGAATCTAAGATAAAGGGCGTGCAAGCCAAGATTGACGATTTGAAGATAGATTTGAAGGCAGATTTGACAAATTTTCTACAAGAAATACTTACTAATGGTGAAAGGGGAGGAAAGGAAACTCATGATGCAAACAAAGGAAATGTTAATCATGATTTCATAGACTCTAATGTTGGATCGAAGACGCACCATATTCCAAAAATCGATATGAGGAAGTTTGATGGCAAGGATCCTGCAACATGGATATTACAGATGGAGCAATTTTTCGATCTCAATAATGTGCAAAACACACAAAAGGTACGTATTGCAACTTTATATTTGGAATCAAATCAGTTTGTATGGTATCAATGGCTTTTCTCTTGTAAACAATTTATCACTTGGGCAATTTTTACGAAAGAATTGATAGCACATTATGAGGATACAAAAAGAAACATTTTTTTTAGCCAATTGATAAGTCTTAAACAAAAGGGTTCAATAATGGAGCACATTGAGGAGTTCCAAAAATTAAACATAAGGGTAAAAAATATTCCAGAGGAGCATAGGATTGATGTGTTCATAGGGTCTTTAAAGGATAATATCCAACATGATGTTCGCCTTTGGGAACCTGATTCATTAGAGAAGGCATTCAGGTTAGCAAGAAAAATGGAAAGAAAAATTATGACAAGAAGGGAGCATACCACTCACAACTATAAAGACGAAAGTGTTGTCTTCTAGTCTTCCACAACCTATAAGTTTGACACCACAAAAATTGGAAGAAAAAAGAGGAAAAGGGCTTTGTTACAGTTGTGATAGCAAATACACTAAAGGTCATAAGTGTGCTGAGAAGAAATTATTCTACATAGATTGTGAAGAGGAAGAAGAAAAGGAGCAAGAAAGGTCAAAAGAAGAGGATATACTCCAGGAACAAAGCCTAGATGAAGAACAAATGAATCCGACCATATCTTGTAATGCATTGGCGGGAATTACCACTCCTCAAACCATCAAGATAGAAGGACAAATCAAGAAGAAAAAGGTAATAGTGTTGATTGATTTAGGAAGTACCCACAATTTTATTCGTTGTAAGGTAGCAAAAGAATTGAATTGCTTCTTATATCCAGCACCAGAGTGTCAAGTGATGGTTGCAAATGGAGGAATAATAAATTGCTCTGGAAAGTGCCATAATATCAAGATATCCATGGGAGAATATGTATTGACTAGCCCAATGCTTTCCATTCCAATGGGAGGTGTTGATGTTGTATTAGGAGTCTAATGGCTACAATCCTTGGGTACAATAGCTTTTAATTTTCAAGAACTTTTCATGAAATTTTCTGTGGAAGGAAAGGAAGTTGAATTAAGGGGTATTGCAGGGAAACCGGGAAAGATAATCGGCTCTAACGGTATGACAAAGCTTCTAAAAAAGGAATGAAAAGGTGTAATTGCACAATTATGTTCGCTAG
This sequence comes from Pinus tabuliformis, assembly GCA_031772625.1. Lineage (NCBI taxonomy): Eukaryota > Viridiplantae > Streptophyta > Pinopsida > Pinales > Pinaceae > Pinus > Pinus tabuliformis. The sequence goes on from CM062813.1 coordinate 299,322,999, forward strand.
ATGTCTCCACATTGGAACCATCTATTTCTCTAGATCTCCAAAAAGTCTTGGACAATCATTCCAAGGTATTTGAGACTCCCAAAGGTCTCCCACCTATTCGTGATCATGATCATGCTATTCATCTGATTCCAGGAAGTGTTGCTCCAAACATCAGGCCGTACAGATATCCCTATGCCCAAAAGAGTGAAATTGAACGTATGGTTGCAGAAATGCTAGAGGCTGGTATAATTCAACCATGTCAAAGTTCTTTCTCTGCTCCAGTAGTATTGGTGCACAAGAAGGATGGATCATGGCGCATGTGTCCAGATTATAGGGATCTCAACAAGCTCACTATTAAAGATAAGTTTCCCATTCCTGTCATTGATGAATTACCGGATGAATTGCATGGATAAATTTACTTCACCAAGTTGGATCTTCGTTCAGGATATCATCAAATCAGAATGAAGACTGAAGACATTCCAAAAACAACATTTAGAACTCATGAGGGTCATTATGAATTTTTGGTCATGCCTTTTGGCCTTACCAATGCACCCTCAACATTTCAAGGTTTGATGAATTCAATTTTCAAACCATTCCTTAGAAAATTTGTGTTAGTATTTTTTGATGATATACTAATCTACAACAAGTCTTGGAAGGATCATGTTGAACATGTTTATAGGGTGCTACAACTATTAGAGGAGAAACAATTATATGCAAAAAGATCCAAATGTTTCTTTGGAGTACAAGAGGTGGAATATGTGGGTCATATTGTATCTCATGAAGGAGTTAAGGTAGACCCTAGCAAAATTAAAGCCATTAGGGAATGGAAAATCCCCACATCCATAAAGCATCTGCGAGGATTTCTCGGGTTGACAGGGTATTATCGCAAGTTTGTTAAGAATTATGGGAGAATAGCAGCACCTCTAACAACACTATTGAAGAAAGATGCATTTTCATGGACTCTAGAAGGCCTTCGAACATCTTAAATAGGCAATGTGCCAAGCACCTGTCTTAGCTACATCGGACTTCACAAAAACCTTTATTGTGGAATGTGATGCTTCAGGAAATGGAATTGGTGTTGTTTTAATGCAAGATGAAAGAACCATTGCTTTTGAAAGTCTTCCAATCAAGGGAAAGTTTTTACACAAAGCTATTTATGAGAAGGAAATGTTGGCAATACTCCATGCACTTAAGAAATGGCGACCCTACCTAATGGGAAGACACTTCAAGGTAAAAACGGATCATGATAGCCTTAAATACTTTTTAGAACAAAGATTATCCTCTGAAAAGCAACAAAAGTGGGTCACAAAGATGTTGGGTTATGACTTTGAAATCATCTACAAAAAAGGGAAGCAAAATGTGGTGGCAGATGCACTCTCAAGAAAGGATGAGGATGTGGAAGCATTGTTGTGCGCCATTTCTATTATCAAACCAGATTGGATAAATGAAGCAAGGGAGGAATGGAAGAATGACGAAGAAGTGTGGGCACTTATTCGAAAGTTACAACAAGATTCTAGTATGTCAGATACATTTAGCTGGAAAAGTGATTCGTTATGGTACAAAGATCGCTTATACCTCTGTAAGAATTCCCAGCTAAAACAAAAGATTCTTATGGAATTGCACACTTCTCCCTTAGGAGGGCACTCGGGATTTTTAAAAACTTACCACAGGGTTAAGAAGGAATTTTTTTGGGATGGCCTTAAATCAGATATTCAAAAGTTTGTGGCGGAATGTTTGGTTTGCCAACAAAATAAAGTTGAAACAATTAAGACACCGAGTCTATTACAACCTTTATCCATTCCAAGCCAACGTTGGGAGGAGGTTTCAATGGATTTTATCACAGGTTTACCCAAGTCTGAGGGAAAGAGTGTCATCATGGTGGTAGTTGATAGACTTACCAAGTATGCACACTTTTGTGCATTATCACATCCATTTAAAGCCAGTACATTTTCTACTGCATTTATGGAAACAATTCAAAAGCTACATGGAAACCAAAAGATTATTGTAAGTGACAGAGATCCCATTTTCACTGGAAATTTTTGGACAGAATTATTTTCTTGTCTTGGTACTCAATTAGCTCATAGCTCATCTTATCATCCTCAATCTGATGGGCAAACTGAGATAGTAAACAAATGTTTGGAAGGATATCTTCGTTGCTTTGTATCTGATAAACAGACACAATGGGTCAAATGGTTGCCTCTGGCTGAATGGTGGTATAACACTTCCTTCCATACAACAACAAAAATGACCCCATTTATGGCACTTTATGGGTATCAACCACCATCCATCACATCATATTTAAGAGAAAATTCTAAGGTTCAAGCAGTGGAACATCACATCGAACATCAACAACAAGTCCTCCAACTCTTAAAGGATAACCTCGTGTTGGCACAGAATAGAATGAAACAATATGCAGATCAACATCGCAGCGAAAGAAGTTTTGATGTAGGTGATTGGGTATTCCTACGGCTACAACCATATAAGCAAATGTCCCTCAAGCAAGCTAAGAAGGATAATAAATTATCACCAAAGTATTATGGTCCGTACAAGGTGTTGCAAAAGATTGGTACTATGGCATACAAATTGGAGCTTCCTGCAGCTTCTCGATTGCACCCAGTTTTCCATGTTTCATGTTTAAAGAAGGTTATAGGCGATAAGCTCCCAGTTCAAACAATATTGCCAGAACTTGACAAGGAAGGAAAAATTATATTGGAACCAGAAGCCGTCACAGAAACAAGAACTCGACAGCTACAAAATCGATCAATTTCAGAATATCTTATCAAGTGGAAGAACTTATCTGTTGAAGATTCCACATGGGAGGATGAGAATTTTATACAGAAGCATCCAGAACTACTCAAGCATTGAGGACAACACTTTTTTGAAGGAGAGGGGCATGTTGGGTCCCTATAATACTAGTGATTACCCCATTACTATTGTAGTTGTACCCCTTATTAATATTGTTGTGCCCCTATTATCCCCATATTGTTATTACTGTGCCCCAGAGAGTCCCTCTATTGTTATTTTTGTGGCTTTATATTATTATTGTTAGGTCGGCTGTTTCATATTGTGACTCCTTAGACTCCTATATATAGAAAGGAGGTTTTTTCATTTGAATCATCCAAGAATTGTTCATTTATGTAATGTAAAGGAGGTTGCCCCCTCGAAGAGGCTAAATTTTAAGGCGTTGATATATCTTTTCTATCTTTTTCTTGAGCTAGTTTCATAACATCCTATGTTTGCAAAAAGAAATTCTTCAGATGAAGCACTACATCCATAGTTTAGACACTTCAATCTTATTCAAACTTGGGTATTTGCAGTGCTTTATAACTCAGATGATAATATTTTAGTTGCAACACCTACTGGTAGTGGTAAGACTATTTCTGCTGAGTTCTTTTTTACTACAATTGCATAAAAAAGACCCAGACAATGTATTTCGATGTGTCTATATTTCTACTATAGAAGCTACTACCAAAAAGAGATATCGGGATTGGAAGAAAAAATTTGGAATAAAGACAAAACAAACCCAAAACTTCCTCCTACTTCACTTGACACGACTTCTTTAGGTTGTGACTACTTCAGATGCTCTCCACTTATGATGAATTGCACTTGGATTGGTGAGAATGAGGCTTCTCCTCACTCTAATTTATAGACTTTTGAAGGGCTTCATCTAATCTCCCCTTGTGGGCTTCACAAGTCATAAAATATCAAAAACCTTGACATCCAAAAAAAATTCCTTTTATTCCACCAAAACTAGTTACATTCTTCAACATATCGAAGTATGTGGGTATTTTTATGTAATGGAAGATTAAATGCTATCAGATTATGTTGAGTTCTCAACATCCATTATGACACTTGCTAACAATTTCTCTCATTTGATGGATTGTTATAAAATTTTCAACCAAATAGGTATTTTTCATATCTATCTTTTTCGAGTGACAAAAGTTCAAGTAGGATAGAAGAAATTGACCAAACATCTGCTACGTCATCTAGCATGCGAAGATCAAATAGAGGTTAAAATATTAGAAGAAAATTCCATAGTTGCATGGATTTTTTTTCTCTGAAGTGGGGTCATGCTCTTATGATAATGAGAGCATAGATGACATCAAAGTTCTCTTGAGGTACAAAAATCTAGTGAAAAATGGGTACCCAAGGATCTTCCTGAAATAAACACTGATTTTTCTGTCAATGAAAGGATATACAACATTGGCCCATCATCATTACATGGTTTCAGGCTATTTTTCATGGATGGCATAAAGGTATGTTATAGAGGATTAACTGAATTGATGGAGTATGTCAGACCTTGTTACAACTACAATGATTGGGTACGACTAGTCCAATATATAAAAAGTATGTGAAGATACGAAGTAGCTGAAAATTATATATAACTAAAAGAAAATGATCAAAATAATGATGCAACTATGTATATTGATGTAAGGCCAAAAGAAACGAGTGATATTGTATGGTTTATAAATAGTACACAACCCGTGACCATAAATAAGCAACCCAATTTCATATTCGAGGGGTGTGAAAGAAACCGTGTATTCGTATGTGCCATTAAATCAATAGCTGCAAGGGAAGGGTTTCTCATTGATTACAATTTGAGTCAAATAGATACAAATATTTCTATTATGGGGGCGATATGTATTCAATTTTACCCAACGTATAAGCAATGTCTATTATATATTATGATTTTCGTTTACTACATTATATTGTCACTAGTGGTTTTCTTATTAATATAATGATGATAAATTATGTATGAATTGAAAATTACATTTATTTGCTAAATAGAGTGATAAGGGGAAGGCACCAGCCTTAGAGCAGCCCACCAATGCTACTGAGGAAGAGTTTACTGAAGAAGAAATTTGTATGTTAGCTGATCTAATCCAAACAATAAAGAAGCTTCAAATGAAAGCAAACAAGAAATTTAATGCTTTAGTTTTGATTGAGCCTCACGTAAAAGAGATAAGAGGTGAAATCAAAACCTTAATGCACCAAATTTGTTAGTATGGGGTTAGAAACTCATTTAGTTATCTTTTTTATTTGTTTATGATTTTAATTATCTCATCCTTTATAAAAAATTATTTATTTTATAGGAGTTTTTGACAGAATACGAACCTCATACTATGACTATGGGGGTCGACATTTGTAGCGGCGCCAATGCTCCTCTTGTGAGTGACACATTGGTCATTGAGACTGGTATACCTACAAAACCACACACGACAAAATTTACACCTCTTGAACAACATACATCAAGATCTATAGATGATGTTGTTGATGCAGAGCATGATATCATTGCATAATTTGAAGTGAGATTTACTGGATCTTCCCGTGTTACTAGCACGAGAACACTACCAATTACATTTTTGGTAGATGAGGAAAATGTCTTTCTGAAAATAGAGAAACTTCCAGGTATTTAAGAAGTGTTTTAAATATTAAGTACAATCTAATAGAAATTAACGTATAGTCTGTGATAATTTTAAAGTAATGATAATATTGTTTTATAAGAAATAATGTATTTTATAGGCATTTGTATGAACTAACCTTGAAAATATTTGCACCCATCATTTACACAAACTAGAAATCCCAAAGTTCCAAGTTGAAAGAGGAACTTATAACTATGATGGTTTTCTTGTTCGGTGAGGGTACCTTCATCAAAACTAGCCCTTGCCTCCAACAAGGAAAGCTTACATTGAAATATCCAAGAGACTAGTATAGGTCTCATTTGGAAAGGACAAGGTTGCATGAGTGCCCTCTAGCGATTCTAGAGATGGAGTGGAAATCGCTTGTGGCATATGCAAATGACAAGCACTGCGAAAATTAGGGAAAACACCACTCAAGCTAGGAAGGTATGAAGCACTTTTAATAATGTAATTATGATGCATTATCATTATTACGACATCTAATTAATTTTTTCAACATTTTAAATATAGATTGCCAGATGCATCCAAATCCACAGTGGCTAGAATAACCAAACATGGGAAACATCATCTTGGCCCAGGTGGTTACTAAAAACTGGTCGCTAAAATTGTAAGTATATAAAAAAATAATTTGCATCCAAATTATAAATTCTTAACAATTTTAATTTAATATCACAAAATAAAAAGAAAACATGTTCTCATGCGAAATTACAGGGGTCAAAATTCAAAGAGGTTCGCACGGAGGAAGACGTAAAGCTTTCTTTCAAGCATAACTATCAAGCTGTGGTTGAACGTAAGACAAGCTTGGTGTCTTCATAGTTTTAAAACACCCAACCTAACAATCAGGACAAGAAAAGAAATGAATAGAATTTATAAATGATTACTTGTACAAGATATAACGATATTTCACAATTGTCCAAGACTTTTGGTGAAAAGTTGGAAGAATGAAGTGAGGGCAAAGAACACGGAAATATGGGCTAGGGTTTGGCGAGTTTCTTGGTGATGGTGGCCTACACATCGACCTGGGCTAGAAAACTACCCATGTTCCTCCTTCATGGGTGTTTACTCTCCTATGCTCCGGCTGACCTCTTCCATTCGTGGTTCTTCTAGTCCGTTTTGCAGTGACCTGCACTATCTTCTCACTGTTTTGGCACTTGTCTGCAGGGCATTTCTCAGGATGCTTATTTTACTGCTATCGCTTAACATGGAGGGCGACATTATTGATAATCCAAGGATCCTTTTTCTTTGGACCCCAACTGGTCTGTCTTCTCCTCGCATCTACTAGTCACTTCCTCAAACATCTCACTGAACATTCCATCAACCCTAGCCGAGGTTTACTCGGTCCCTGAATACCCCTCCTTCAGCATTCTGGCATAACAGTCTCATCCTTTACCCGCGCCATTCTCATCCTCTTTTTTGTTCACCGATTGCCTCGAAGCAGTGGAATTCCCACTTGAATTTGACCTCCCTCCACTCTCCTCAACCTCCCTACAGTTTATCTCATCTTGTCTTAACCCTCTGTTTCCCTTGAACCATTTGGTCCTCCCCTGTATTTCCCCCGGGTGTCCTCTCACATCCCTCTCCCACAAGCTTCTCACTACTATCAGCCCTATACATTAGACCCTGCTGCCCCATTTCACCCTTCCCCCTTACCCGACCCTCCTACCTCCTGCTGTTTTGCTGATCCTTCCCCTCCCCATCCGGAACGGCCCGGGGATCCCCAAAAGGAGACTGGCGAGATCCCTTAGCAGACTAGACCTCCCCCATCTCATCTGGGGCATCCTGCCAAGCGTTTCAAAGGGGTGAAGGCGAGCAACAGAAGGATATCTCTCACTTTTGGAGTAGACATTCAAATGGGGGAATTTTTGGATACCTCTGACCGTGTTCTAGTTGGCTGTGTTCGAGGTAGGGCATATTCGGCTGCAAGATTGAAGCAGTGGGTGCTGGAGATTTGGGGACAGGTCCTCATTGAACTACCATCTATGGTTACCCTCTCCCGTGGATGGTTAACTCTACGTTTCCAGCAGCCAGAGTTTATACCTTGGGTTTTATCTAAAAATTGGAACATAGAATTGGCTCCGGTTCTCCTCAAGCGATGGAGCCCCCTTTTTGATCCTGAGTGATAAAATCTTGGGGCAGGACTCATCTAGGTTAGACTACCTGGACTCCCACTTCATTTTTGGTCGGAATATGTTTCCAAGAGGATTGGGAATGCCCTTGGCAGATATATGGATTATGATAAATCTTATATGATGACTAGGAATATGTCTATGGCTCGCATCCTTGTTCATCTGGAAACCAAGGAGGGTTTGGAGGAGGGTATGTAGCTTCACTGGAGAAACACTTGTAGGATACAAATTTTGGATTATGAGGGGGTTCCTTATAGATGCAAGAGATGTCATAGGATCATAAATCTTTATAAAGACTGTCCCTTAGCTATGCCTTAGTTGCTTAGCCCAAACAAGCTTCTACAATTCTGGATTCTGATTGGTGTGGGAAGGCACTTGCTTAAACTGATGAAGATCATCCGATGAACACTCAGGCTACTAGTGGCCCTGGCACTCATAATGAGAAGGCTCTTCCCCCATCCTCACGTATCACCATATCACGTGCGGCTGCGGCGGTGGCGGCGTTTGCTGCCTTTATTGTAGGTACTACCTCTAACGCTCCATCTCTCCTATTTTTGTCATCTGTTTATTCTCAGTTCACTTCGTTTGGTCATATTGGTCCTGTTAATTGTTTTTCCTCGATGGTTTGTTCATTTATCCCATCTGCTCCTATTTATTCCCCCACTCCTCCCACCATCTCTGGGATTTCAGATTCACCCTCCTCCCTGAAGCCCTCCATTAATTCTAGATTGAGACATGGATATAACCTTCGGTCCTCATCTCTCAGTCCCTCAGGAGATGGTTGTGGCATTGGTATTACCCCATTACCTCTGCACTCCAAGTCTGCCAGGGGTAGACAATCCAACATTTCTAAGGCCATTCTCCAGGCTGGACTGAATGTGGCAAAAGGGAGGAAACAACCCATTGAGAAGGTCCTTAGAGAATTTAGCTCCCCCCCTGGTTATCCATGAAGTGTATCTCCTACAACTTTCGGGGGTTGGCTAGCCCTGCCAAGAAATTTGCCTTCCGTCGGATGATGGAATTAGAATTGGTTAAAAATTTATTTCTTCAAGAGACACTTGTGAACATAACTCATATTTCTTCTGTCCTTGAGGATATCTTACCCGAATGGAAATTCACTAGTATCACTACTCTGGATGCCTGTGGGTGATCTGGTGGTTTGTTATTGGGTTTTTACCCCGGAACCATTAGAATTATAAACTCCTGGGGGGGAATGGTTTCATCGGTGCTGATGTTTACTTAGATGAGATTGGATGGGAGATGAGGATTATCAATGTCTATGGACCTTGTATTAATAGGATCACATTTGTTGGGTGTGGAGCCTGATTATCTTCTGTATTCAAAGGTATTGCCGCATTGGAACCCAGTTCAAAATGGGTCGACAACGCCGCCCATAAAATATTCGCTACAGGGGGGCAGCTGCGACCTTTTGGGAGCCCCCCCTTGGCAGGGGTGATCGGGGGCAACGACCTAAAGCTAAGAATAGATGTAAATTTTCCTTCTAAAATGTTGTAATTTCGTAGTCAATCTAGGCCATTCATTAGGCAAAGATCTGATGGTAGAAGTTATGTTTCATTTAGGGTTTTTTGCCCTAGAAGGCAACCCCTTGATATATATGAGTGAATTGTATTGCATCTATGTAGATCGGTATTCTGAGTGAGGAAGAGAGAGGAGATTGAGAGCGAAGAGGGAATTACAGTGAATATGTTGTAGGTTTTATCTCTTCTATTTGTTGGATAATATAAAAGGAAGGACTGGCTGTTTCTCCGTGGACGTATCCCAAACTGGGTGAACCACGTATATCTGTCTCTCTCTTGTTTTATGCATTTTGTGTGTTTATATTTCTACAATATTTTATGTGTTCCATTGCTCTGTAATATATAATTTTCTAACAACTGGTATGAGAGCCGAAGGTCTATTTGGCTGATAAACTCGCAGGAGAGAAGGGTTCTTGGTTCGAGTGGGAGAAATGGTGGAAGATGGTAGGTTTAGGGTCGAAAACTTTAACGACCAAAATTACCAGTTGTGGAAGATGCAGATGGAAGATGATCTGTATTAGATAGATCTGTACCAACCATTGAGCGGAAAGACAAATAAGCTGATGAGTATGACAGACATAGAATGGGATATTCTCGACAGAAAAGCACTTGGAACAATATAGCTATGCCTAGCGGCGTCGGTAGTGTTTAATATTTCAAAGGAAACGACAACTCAGGGTTTAATGTCGACATTGGCCAAACTATATGAAAAATCCTCGGCCTCAAATAAGGTAATTCTTATGAAGAATTTATTTAATATGAAGATGTCAGAAGGTGGATCTGTTGCTGATCATTTAAATGAATTTAATATAGTTACCAGTTAGTTAAGTTCTGTAGGGGTAAATTTTGATGATGAAGTTAGGGCTTTGTTATTTCTGTGCTCATTGCTAGAAAGTTGGAATGGTTTAGTTATGGCCATTAGTAACTCTGTCTCTAGATCTAGTACTTTAAAGTTTGATGATGTTGTCGGTGAAATCCTTAGCGAGGAAATGCGATGGAAAAGCTCCGGTGAGACATCAGGTAATGCTTTGACTGTAGAGACTAGGGGAAGAAAAATGGAAAGAGGAAAGAGCCCAGGATATTGCAGTAAATCAAGAAAAGGCATATCCAAGTCTAGATCAGGGATAGTGTTCTAGAAATGCGGGAAGAAAGGACACCTGAAGAAAGACTTCAAGTCTCGGAAGGGAAAAGAAGGAGACGTGCTGCAAGAATATAATCATGAAGCGAATGTAACATGTGATGTATTGCAAGATGCTTTGTTTCTTTCTTTAGAAAATATTATTGATGCCCGAGTTGTAGATTCAGGGGCCTCATTCCATGCCACACCTGATAGGAAACATTTTCATGATTATGTTCAAGGAGATTTTGGACATGTTCGATTGGGTGATGATGAACCCTGTAAAATCATTAGAATGGGTACAATTTTCATAAAACAACAGAATGAAAATCAATGGCTATTGAAGGAGGTAATGCATGTTCCAGATTTGAAGAAAATTTTTATTTCAACAGGGCAGTTGGGAGGTGAAGGATGTGTGACTACGTTTACAGATAAAACCTGGAAGGTCACTAAAGGGTTCCTGGTAATAGCAAAAGGAGAAAAGGTTGGTATATTGTATTTATGCAATGGTATTTCTAATTCTGTTAATGTTTTAACCTCTACATGAGAAGATACGTCATTGTGGCGTCATAGGCTCACGCACATGAGTGAGAAGGGGATGCAGATTCTTCACTCAAGAAATTTGTTGGTAGGTTTGAAGCATGTTGATTTAAATTTTTATGAGAATTTTGTTTATGGAAAACATAAGAGAGTCTGATTCCTCAGAGTTGGGAAAGAAAAGAAGATCGAAAAATTAGAGTTTGTGCATACAAATGTATGGGGACTTGCTCAAGTATCATCTCTTGGTGACTCTCGTAATTATGTTACATTTATTGATGATGTAACCAGAAAAACCTGGATTTATTGTATTCGAAATAAATCTGATGTATTTGATACTTTCAAGAAATGGAAAGCTTTTGTTGAAAATGAGGCAGGAAAAAGGTTGAAGTGTCTCAAATCAGATAATGGAGGTGAATATTGCAGCAAAGAGTTTTATAGGCACTGTTTAGAGAATGGAATTCGTAGAGAGAAGATAGTTCCAGGAACACCACAAGAAAATGGCGTGTTAGAAAGGATGAACAGGACAATCATGGAGCGTGCAAGGTGCATGAGATTGCATGCAGGATTGCCTTTACAATTTTGGGCAGATGTTGTAGATACTGCTGTTTATCTAATAAATAGAGGGCCTTCAAATTCCTTGGATGGTGGTATTCTAGAGGAGGCATGGACAGGTAAAAAGGTAAACTACTCTTTTTTAAATACTTTTGGTTGTGAAGCCTTTGTCCACATTAATAAAGAAAATAGAACAAAGCTTGAGGCAAATTCAATGAAATGTACCTTTATTGGATATGGTGTTAATGATTTTGGATATCGCTTTTAGGATTATGAAAAACAAAAAATCATTAGGAGTAGAGATGTTATATTCAATGAAAAGGTTTTGTATAAGGATTAACTACAAGAAAAGAATCAGGAAAAAGAAAATAGAGAATACACAGTGCTTGACGAGATCACAGAAAAAGTGATGGTGCCTGAAAATCATAATGATCAACAATTAGAACAACAACCACAACAACGACAAGCACCTCAAACACCTGAAAGTGGTGTTAGAAGATCTGCCAGGATAAGTAGACCCCCTGAACAATACTCTCCTTCATTATATTATGTATTGTTGACTGATTTTGGTGAACCAAAATGTTATGAAGAAGCAGTGCAGGTAGAAACAAAGAAGAAGTGGGATCAAGCCATGAAAGAAGAGATGGACTCCTTAGCACATAACCAGACTTGGGACTTAGTTAGGTTTCCTGCAAGTAAAACAACATTGCAAAATAAATGGGTTTACAAGTTGAAGGAAGAAGATGGAAGTAGAAAAAGGTATAAAGCTATACTTGTGGTGAAAGGGTTTGCACAGAAAAAGGGTATAGACTTTGATGAGTTATTTTCTCCTGTTGTTAAAATGACTTCAGTTAGAATTATTTTAAGTCTAGTAGTAGCCGAATATTTTCATCTTGAGCAGTTAAATGTAAAGATAACCTTTCTCCATGGGGATTTGGAGGAAGAGATATATATGCAGCAGCCACAAGGATATGAGGTAAAAGGGAAGAAGAAATTAGTGTGCAGGTTGAAGAAGAGCTTGTATGCCTTAAAATAGGCTCCAAGGCAGTGGTATCTAAAATTTGACAGGTTTATGTCTGAACAAGGTTATACTAGATGTCACTCTGATCATTGTGTTTATCTCAAAAGGCAAAATGATGACAATTATATTATATTGTTATTGTATGTAGATGGCATGCTTGTTGTAGGTTCTAACATCCAGGAAATAAATGTGCTCAAAAGAAAATTGGCAAACTCATTTATAATGAAGGATTTGGGTCCCGCAAAACAAATCCTTGGTATGAGAATAACAAGAGACAAGAAGAATCACAAATTAACATTGTCTCAAAGTCAGTACATAGAAGGGTCTTGAAAAGGTTTAATATGCAGAATGAAAAACTAGTTAGTATACCTTTGGCTAGCCATTTCAAATTAAGTAAGGAGGAGTGTCCCAAGGCTCAGGAAGAAATTGCTCATATGTCTAAAGTTCCATATGAATCAACAGTTGGAAGCTTAATGTATGCAATGGTCTGCACAAGGCTTGATATTGCACATGCAGTGGGAGTTGTAAGTAGGTACATGAACAATCTAGGAAAAGAACATTGGATGGTAGTGAAGTGGATTCTCAGGTATTTGAGAGGTACCACAAATCAAGCATTATGCTTTGGTGGTTCAAACATTTCTCTACAGGGATATGTTGATGCAGATATGGTGAGTGATAGAGATAACAGGAGGAGCACAATAGGGTATGTGTTTACTGTAGGTGGAACGACTGTCAGTTGGGTCTCAAAACTACAAAATGTTGTTGCACTCTCAATAATAGAAGCAGAGTATGTTGCTGCTACAGAGCCCAGTAAAGAAATAATTTGGTTACAAAGGTTTCTGGGTGAATTGGGTAAGAATCAGGAGTTGGTCAGGTTATACAGTGACAGAAAGAATGCCATACATCTTGCAAAGAACTCTGCATTTCATTCCAAGACTAAGCATATACAGCTCAAGTACCATTTCATATAGTCAACATTGGAAGATGGACAGTTGAAGCTGGAAAAGATACACACAAGCCAGAATCTTACAGATATGTTAACAAAAGTTGTAACCAGGGAGAAACTGATAATCTTCTCAATTTCAATTGGCCTTCAAGTATGATGAAGAATATGAGAAGCAGCCAGGTCCAAAGTGGAGTCATTGTCTAGCAAATGAAGCAGCGGTGGAGTTGCTATAATTAGTCTCCAAGTGGGAGATTGTTGGGTGTGGAGCTTGATTATCTTATGTATTCAAAGGTATCGCTGAATTGGACCCTAGTTTGAAATGGGGTGGCAACACCGCCCGTAAAATATTTGTTGCAGGGGGGTCTAGGGGGGTGGCTGCGACCTTTTGGGAGCCCCCCCTGGCGGGAGGATTGGGGGCATCACCCCCGAAGCTAAGAATATATGTAAAATTGCCTTGTAAAATGTTGTAATTTCGTAGTCAATCTGGGTCATTCATTAGGTGGAGATCTGACGGTAGAAGTTATGTTTAATTTAGGGTTTTTTGCCCTAGAAGGAAACCCCTTGCTATATATGAGGGAACTGTATTGCACCTATGTAGATTGGTATTCTGAGTGACGAAGAGAGAGGAGATTGAGAGAGAAGAGGGAATTACAATGGGTATGTTTTAGGTTGTATCTCTTCAGTTTGCTGGGTAATATAAAAGGAAGGAATGGCTATTTCTCCATGGACATAGCCCAAACTGGGTGAACCACGTATATCTGTGTCTCTCTTGTTTTATGCGTTTTCTGTGTTTATTTTTCTACAATATTTTATGTGTTCCATTTCTCTGTAATATATAATTTTCTAACAACATTCTGGCAATAATTACTTGATTTTGAATACTTCAATGCTACGAACATCATCATTGGTGGGGATCTCAACTTTTATCCTGGTCATGCCAAATCCTGGGGCATGAATGCACAGATTGACTTGCTTTCAGATGAGATCTTGTCATTACTGGAGGATCACCAACTGATTGATATTCCCATGCCCTACTTAAAACCCACCTGGAGGAATCAGAGGACTAGGGATGCTGCTCTGGCCAAAAGATTGGGTCACTTTCTGATTAAGGAGACATTACTGGACCTACTACCTCTTTATCGAAAATGGGTAGGATCAGGGGGATTGTCGGATCACGTTCCCATTTATCTGGAGATTGCAGGAGGTGATCGAAAACCTAATGATCATTTCAAGTTCAATTCTATTTGGCTTTAAGACGATAGCTATATACAGATGATATCTCAGAACTGGAAATCCATTACTACTCATCCAGGACAAACAACGTCCACTGTTTTTGCTAACAAAATGATAATCCTAATGTAGAAAATAATTAATTGGGAAAATAATAAGAGGATCAAAGATGAGCAGATCCTTAGAGATACAAAATAGGAAATTGAGCAATTGAATGGCTCGGGGAACCAGGGTTTTATCTCTGCTGATGCCAAAGTAAATTTTGTCAGACTTGAGACTGAGCAGAATAGGATACTAAAAGACAGGGAGGAGACATGGCACCTCCGTAGCAGGGCCATCTAGTTAAATGAGGGGTATGAGAATACCAAATTCTATCACCATGTTACTAATGGGCGCGAGCCATTAATACCATTTTGAATCTTGCGGATGAGGATGGAACCTAAGAAAAGACATTCCATGATCTGGAAAACCTCAATATTTCACATTTTGGAAGATTATTTAAAGCTCCTCCGGTGGAAAATCTTGCTGAGATCATAAGGGTTGCTGGACTTTTCCCAAGATATGTGGACCAAGATACAGGTGAAGGACTTCTTACTCCAGTATCCATGGGGGATTGGAGGCTACCATTAAGTGGTTTAAGAAGGATAAGTACCCTGGGCCAGATGGGTGGTCGAGCGAATTTTACATTGTACTTTTTGATTTGATCGAACAGGGGCTACTACAGATTATTGAATAATGTCAGACTAGTGGGTGAATGTATGATGCTCTTAACTCTACATGTATTTCTTTCATCCCCAAGACTGATGATCCTCAGAGCTTTGATGATTATAGACCCATATCCCTCTACAATGTTATATACAAGATTATTGCCAAGATCATAGCAAGCTGACTCAAGCCCATATTATTTGAACATATTGCTTCGGACAAATTTGCTTTTCTTGAACATCAACACATCCATGAAGCGGTGGTTACTGCACAAGAAGCCCTTCACTCTATCAAATCCAGGAACCTTAAAGGCATGATTCTTAAGATTGACCTAGAAAAATATTTTGATTGCACTTGTTGGATCTACATTCATATGCTATTAACCCATCTTGGATTTCCACTTGCTTTCATACAATGGATTATGTGTTGCATATCCAATGTATCATATAGTGTTTTGATCAATGGATCAACATCCTCTTTTTTCCATGCATAAAGATGACTACGAAAAGGATGCCCACTCTCCCCTCTACTATTTTTAATGATCATGGAAGGCCTGAGTATGCTCATCTCGGCGGATCGGGTGCAGGGTAAACATAGGGGCATCAAGACCATAAAAAATTTTACTCTCACACATCTTATTGTGGATGACATTGTCATATTTCTGAATGGAACATTAAGGGACATCACTATATTTTCTTCTAAATTTCATTTATTTTGCTTCGCTACAGGAACAACCATAAATCCACACTTTCAACATTCAGGTGCAACCCAAATGAGATCCATTTGGCACTCCAACACTTCCCATTTATCACTCTACAACTAGAGGAGGGTATCAAATACTTGGGCTTCAGGTTAAATCCATAAAACTATCGGATTGTTGACTAAGTATGGTTGGTTGCAAAAATTGAAAGAAGATTAAATAACTGGCATGATAGGTGGTTTTATAGGGTAGGGAGACTAATTCTCATCAAATCTATTCTAGAGGCCACCTCGATATACTGGATGTCCTTGGCCTGGATACCTAAGGGCATTATAAAAATAATTCAACAATTATGTTGCATATTCCTGTGGAGGGGTAAACAAGCGGGACACTTATTTTCCTAGGTTGGCTGGGACAAAATTACCCTTCCAAAGAAATGGGGGGGATGGGGATTGAAGAACCTTGGTTCATTTGCATATGCCCTGGCTACAAAATTGGGATGGAATGTTCTATCATCCAAGAACCTATGGACAGAGGTTATTTATCATAAATACATTTCTCCACTTCATCTACAAGACTGGATCAGGCTACCTTCATGGGACAGGAACAACATATCCTCGGTCTGAAGGGCGGTTATCAAGACCCTGGACCATGTTCAAGATGGACTGACATGGAAAATTGGAAATGGTAGTTCTGTTCGTATTGGTATGGACCCTTGGATTGGTTGTGGGAATGCTCATATACTTCTACCAGGGCTGATACAACACCTTATGGATTCTGGACATACCAAATTGTCTCACATTGCGGACCTTGAGAATTCTAATATATTACGGTAGGCTTGGAAAACCTCCAACACACTAAATATCCCCCCACATTGGTAGGACAATTGGAAAACCTATATTACAACGCTACTGGAATGACATGTTTGGATTTCAGAGTGGGAGGATGAACTATACTAGTCACACTCACCAAATGGGAAGTACTCCCCCAAATTCAGATACTTGCATATTACTGATGATCACAGGCCCCTTACATTGGATTGGTGGTGATTGTTTTATGGAAGCTACAGACGACTCCCCAGGATTCATGTGGTGCATCATGCAGAATATGGCACCCACAATAGACAACCTACTTAAGCGCACATTTCATGGCCCGTCTTGGTGTGTATTATGCAAGGAGCAAATGGAAACATGTGACCACTTATTCTTTACCTACTCCACCACTATCTCTATATGGTCCGAGGTTACTGCTCAATTATAGATTCAAAATAATTGGATGAGACAAAATGTTTGGATGGCTTGGCATCGATGGTGGTGTGCTGCTCATACACACAGGAATCAGAATCTACCAGTCATGGTTTGTTGGTGTATCTAGCTACAACGGAACAAAATAATATTCATAGAATCTGTTCCATGTTGGGCCAATATCATTGCTATTCTCATCACTAATTACCTTAGACTCCCGGAGGAAACCCGAGACCCACCTGCTTGCAACATCACTATTGAAAATATTTATTATGACATTCCAAGGGCATACTTTGATGGTTTGGAACAACAACATGGTTGTGGGGGAGGCATCCTCCTTTATATCAATAACACACACTCTAATAAGATTCAAATGGGAGTGGGTGGGGGTACAAATAATTTTGTAGAATTACTATCACTCCGACTTTTATTATATTTTTCACTTGTCAAATGATGTCGAAAGTTGCAAATTTTTGGTGACTCATAGATCATTATTAAATGGATTAATCAACAATCTGTTTGTCACACGCACACACTTTGACACATATTGCATGATGCTTTGAGACTGAGAACACATTTTGACATATCTTATTGTCATCATATTTATAGGGAATGGAACCAAATTTCCGATATGCTTTCCAAAGAAGCCACACTCCTGCCAAGGGGGATTTGGATGATCAATGAACTATAGGACATGGACTCTTTCAGCTATTATCATCACCCATACATCGATGGGATTTTTTGACGGGGCCAGGGGCCCTATTTTTTGAGTATTTTATGATATAATTTTGATGTATTTATCCGAAATATAGCTTATATGTCTGTATTTTACCGAAATTCCATATGTAATTATTCATAGTAGTCTCCCTTAGTTGGGGTTGACATAAACGTTTGAAACAATGCATAGATAGTGGTCTGACCATTGATAAATCATATGCTTTCTAGCATCTTCAACATGTAATTTCTATATTAATGAAAAAAATGATTTTTCCATGGGAAAAAATATTACTTGTACAATATATTGGTTATTATTTTTGGCCATAAAGTAATGTGCTTGATTGTAAAATTCGGGTAAGTGATGTGGATGCAACACATGAGCCTACTAATGGTGGAGTTCCTCTTGAGACTGATGTTCAACTCTGTACTGGAGGTATTTCATATGTTAGAAAGATATTGTAGTATGGAATACAAAAAAATATTTAAATGCAAATGGAAAATGGTGTATTAATTATAACCTTTCTTATTTCTACATTGGAGTATGTACAGGATGAGGCCAGAGAACATATGGCCACATTCGAAAGTATTTCGCTTCC
Source organism: Pinus tabuliformis (assembly GCA_031772625.1). NCBI lineage: Eukaryota > Viridiplantae > Streptophyta > Pinopsida > Pinales > Pinaceae > Pinus > Pinus tabuliformis. The sequence continues at coordinate 299,341,430 of CM062813.1, forward strand.
CTCCACTATCGAAGCAGGTAAAGAACACTCTACTACTCTTTTTTATTAATAAAACATTTGTAGTAATAATAACTATAAATATGAATTTAACATTTCTTTCTTATTGCTATTGATGCTCTACCCCACTTGGAACAACATAGTCGTAGATCTAGGTCAACACCAAGACATACACAAGAGTCCAGAACAACTGAAGGGGGCCAAGATCAAGACATCGTTGCTAACTACCTATTTAAAAGGAGAAAAAAACATGATAAAAAATGACTACACTTTATTTAGAGCCTGATTTTTCAAGTACCACATTTTTGACTCAGAGGTTGAATGTCTCATGGCATGTGCACATGTAACTTTTGACTATCTTAATAAAAATTTGTGATTTTTCCGTTGGAAAACATTTGAACGACCTTGTTTTATATTATGTGTTCTTTCTTCATCCAACTCAGGTTTGAGGTTATGATTAAGTTATAATGAAAGGAATTGTTTATAGAGGCTAAACCAAAACCCATGTAAACTGAATGAGGAGAAAAATTTAGAAGACACATTCTAATATTTTGTCTCATATAAACTTTGTGGATTTTAAACACCTTGGTATACAAGTCATTTTCAAATATGTACAATCCTTATGAATATTCGACAAACCAAGGAATATTTCATAGGTTATATCACTAGTTTCTATAAGATTTATAATTAGAACTACCATGCATTGAACTTGTTTCTAATATACCAACATTTGTTAAATCAACCACCCATTTTAGTCTTGGGGATAAACATTTCCTAGTGAATCATTTGAGTAACCCCAACTCCGATTTTGTGGACTAATGGATTATTATAATGAAATATACATTACCTTTAGGATTTCCCATCCACAGTATTGTGTTAAAATAATTCTAACGTTTTTTGTTAATAAAATAGTCGATGCCTTCCTTTCCTTGAATAATACCCTTCTTCTCTTCTCCATGCACTACTCCCTTAGTTGTGATGTGTCAATCAACCTATGATTAGTTAACGGTTTAATCCTCTATGTTTCAATGATTAAATTATTCATATTCATGTGCCCCTTTCAATTACATAATGGTTTCAACTCATGTGCTAATTAACTGAATTTGAAAATATCATGATCCATGAAAGGCATGCTTCTCATTGAAATATACCATTAAATCTCTTAGTACTACTAACTAGCCCTTCTAATTTAAAACAAATCGAAGTCAATTTAATTAAAAAAATCTTATAGCCCATTTTCTAGTCACCTCATGATGGTTCTCAGCCAAATGATGCCCATTCCAATTATGAAAATATCACGTACCATATCATGAAAACATATTTTTGATGACAATTTTTTATTGAGATAAAGTATTTTGTGTTTATGATTAGTGAATGAATGAATGAATGAATTCTATATGTTAATGACTAATTGATAGATGTTTCTTTATGTACATGACCTTGTTTCATATTGTGTAAAATATTTTTATTGATAAAATTTATTGAGATGAAATATTTTGTGGATTTACGAATGAATGAATGTTTTATATTTGTTTTTTTACGTAGCTTAATGTCTTTCTTTCAACTATTTCATATATAGTATATAGATTGGGTACTAGGGAATTGAGTGTGATGTGGTGGGGGGGGGTGTGGGTTGAGGGGCCATGAGAGATTCCACCTTCACATCGTTGGCCCTGTTCAATAGATAATAAATTAGTATTTGGATAATCTTAGAGAAAAAAACCCTCAATCCAACAAAGAAACAACAAAGTCAATGTTGGTTTTGTTGTTGCTTTGTCGAGTGCAAGGAATTCTTCCCCAAGGTTAAACTAATACAACAATTTATTCTTGTCCTTTTAATTATTATTTATTCATGCAATTAAATTTAATATTTGGTCAAATTTAATCTAAGTTTGCCTCATTGGTCTCATGAATATGTGTAGGACAACTAGTATCAATTTGAATGTTGAAGTGGAACAACTATCTAAAGCAAATAGCTGAAAATGGTAAGGGTTTAGGTGAGACAACAAAATTTGTTTGATATTTGTGTTTTATGTCTAGGTGGAGTGGGAGTTACATAAATGTTTATAAGAAATAAAAAACTTTTCCATGAAAAAAATTCATGTAGTATTTGTCTTTCTTTGACCATTGTGTTTGTATTTGAGTGAAAGACCATAAGCTGTCATTTTTCATGCAAGACAGTAGGAGAAACTCTTACTCTATTAATTTGGCATAAGGCTCTGGTATTACTTTTATTCTAATTTATTTATTATTTATCTCATCTAACTTCTCCTCCTTCATTTGTTTTATATGTACTTTCATTCGCATATCTAGATTTGAAATATTAACTAGGGTTGGAGTCATATATGCAAAAATAACCCATCTAAGTACTCCTCAACTTTATATCACCAAGTTCTTGGCTACCGGGTGTGTGCTTAAGTTTTGCGTTGCATTTCATTTCAAGCAATTTTTTATTTCTGCATTGCAAATATTTCAAAACCATAGACTGAATTTCTCTTCTTATCAACTTCAAATGAGACTTGCAAGACCATAGACCCAAAGTCCAACACACCATGATCAATCAAGCATGCTTTCAAACTTTGCTAGTTTCATGGAGAGATTATGTACAAACACAACCCCAATTAGTAATAAAATTTCAATACATATACATACATACATATACATATACATATACATATACATATACATATACATATACATATACATATACATATACATATACATATACATATGAACCTTAGGGGTCTTCAAATATCCTGATGTTGCTCATATATCATGTTGTAAATCATTACAAATATTAACATCTTTCAAAATCATCCAAATATTTTTCACAAATTTGTCATCGACATTTTATAAACTCATGGAGGATATGCAAGCTCCCCCTCAACTCAACAATAGACTTTGTCAGGCTCTTATTTCCATCACGCTCATCATTAAGGTAGGTGAAGATCTTCAACATCTTGAAGATTTTATACCTGCAAATCTAGTATCAAGTATAACCAAATATAAATATAAAAGAACATCAGCTCAATATTAAATTAACATATCATTGAGAGTATCAATATAATTAATCAAACTTCTGTAGATTAAATCAATTTTATCTTTCTTATCCAAATCAATATTTTCTACTAGGGTTTTTGACATAAACCCTATATTTCAAAGTTAAATCATTTTATACATAAGATTTCACTATTTCAATTTCCAAAAACTAGACTCAAAACCTACAAGGGTCTTGCTACAAGCCTTAGGTTTGATCACTAAGACTTACAGAATCTAGTTGTACATCTAGGGTTTCAACAATTTCTTGTCATACTTTACTAGATTTTGTTACAAACCCTAGAACTCATTAATTAACTAGCAAATTTACTTCTAGGGTTTCATTCATATTAATCTTTTACATAGATACAAACATCAACACGTAACAATTTTTAACTCTGGTTTCAATTATGTGGAAGCACATACACCTAAGGTTTCATTCTTAGGTCTTCAGTAAACTCTTAATTCACCAAACCCTAAAGGTTTAGGGTTTTATGGAAAACCTTAAAAGATTAGGGTTTCACTAAAGAATTACCAAAACCCTAAATATCATTATACTTTCAAACCTTAAGTAACCTAGTGTTATACAAGATTTATACCTACGGATAAGTATATCTTCCCTAAGTGGGTAGTTACACTTAGAAAAAATGAAGTAAAGATGTTTAACCTTTTCCTACAATAAAAAGATAAGATAAAAGAACCTACTTGTGATCCTTCGCTTCCTTTGGTCTCCTTTGAGTTGCTTCCGTCGCTCCCGCTCAAATTGAATTCGCTCAATTAGTACCTGCCAACATAAACATAAGATGAGAACAATCAAAGCATATGATATATTTATTGTAAACAAATGGAATCAACAACATTTGAACATACATTCATCATAGATATAGACAAAAGTATTGGAAAAGGAACAAAAAACTTTATTGATTGATAGAAGGAGAAGTTACACCCAATGTGGTTCGTTCTCGTGTCACTCATCCAGCTTAGTCCAAGCCCTCATCACACCAATAGAAACATCAATCTAGAAACATAACATTACTTTGACAATGATTTCAAATCTCTAAACCAAAGTATTTCTCTATAATATCCCAGCCCTCTGCCTTTATGATGGGAGGCCAATTTATAGATGAATGCAAGTGGTTTTGTCATTAATATGGAATTGAATTGTTTTCCATAATTGGGTGATTAGTTTCCATGTTCAAAGGGATGAGAGGATAGAGGATTAGATGATCCAAGGCTATCCTAAGTTGAGCTCATCTTGATAAGATAGGGTTGGGTTCCTTCTATAAGGCTCTAGAAAGAAGAAATATACTCAGGATCCAATGAACATTTCGAGGATTCTCGCCCCACGCATGCTTTAGTGGGCTTAGGTTCTTTGCATCATAGCTTTGAATGGGGCTACCTTCTTTGCAGAGCACTTACCCTTGACTAGGAGTGCGTTGGTGACCTAAGGAAGCACTTCAGCAGGGTTTGAAGTTAGGAAACTCGCATGGATGAAAGCACTCAATGAGGTGGCATGTATAGGTTATGTAGCAACTTAATTATGGTTTGATAGACCCCGTTTACATTGATCTGATTGTTGGGAGTGATGTGCCCAAATAGACCTGTAATAGCTGCCCCCTAAAGCATGAAGTCAAAAATGATAATGTTGAGTGATATGCTTTATGATGTGATGAGGAGGATCTAAAGAAAACGATGACCTGCATCAATTACAATACATAATATCGTGATATCTTTTAATTTTTCATGAATTTCCAAGGGAAGGCATACCCATGCTCAACATATAAACTTTTCATTACATGTACATAAATCAGATAGTCGTCTACAGATATAGACCCATGATAAGATGACCATCTGTGTAAAACCATCGTACAGATGATTTAGTACTCTCTTGAAATCGCAGCCCGGATGGATGAAACTAGATTCGGGGTCCTCTATCTCGTCCAATAGTTTGCTCAAGTACGAGTCTAACCATGTGAATATGTGATCTGAAGTTGAACATGGGAAGACACCGTCTGATTACCAGCTAATGATGTAAGTTGTTAACAGATGCGAGAGAAATCAATAATAATGATAATGATTCTCAAGGTACTACAATATATTTTGCATGGTGTGAATATATGTTTTGATGTCGAACACCATACAAAGTATTTCGGTCGAAGGCCTGTGATTTCAACCTGTCGCCGGAAGCGAGAAACTTACCATTGATGTATGCAAGACTCAAGGTACTGGAAGGGTGTTTCTAAGTCAACTTCCTGGATAATGTGCTGATGTCGACAAGAAGCAACTCGTTGCAGGAGGGCCTTGATGTATCCCGCGTCAATGACATGAAATGAGTGTAATGATTTTGAAGAAAGAATGTGACTAAGGAATAACAGTCATGAAAATGAAGGTTTATGAGTATTGCAAAGGATGAAGTTTACTGAGTGACTCCTCCTGAACATGGAAGTGACACTGAATGAATTGGCAGCATTGACCCAAAACCAAAGTGATGGATGGTGTGATATACAATAGGTATGATAACCATCAAGCAGATAACCCAACCCAAATAGTCACAAAGATGAAGTGAAAGTGTCATGTTCAAGAGCAACTTTCTACCATAAAGTGATTTATCACTTTTCCCATTTTCCCCAGTCATTGCTGACCAGTACCTCTTTATTTTTTAACAAGCTCGAGGAGGATAACATATGCATGAAGTATAATTCTACCCTTCAGGTGAATCCATAGCTATGTGATGTTTTAACGAGTCTAGCGAAAGTGAAACTCGGTCTTGTCATGATGGACAAGTTTGTTATTTTCATAAATTTGTCTCTCAAGTCCAAAAAGCATAAAATAATACAAGATAGAACCTATTGACCATGTTCGATCAAAGTATTCCTTTTTCGTAAGTAATCTATCTCAGTCCGAAAAGGGTTAAACTTATACTGAGTAGATGTCGTTTCCAATCTGTTTATAAGTTGAAAAGGACAAGTGCCCGATAATTTTTTCATATTTTGAGAGTTTGAAAAGAGCTGAAAGAGGACTCTAGGGGGGTTCCTTTTTCGATGGTTAACAGAGCTCGAAAAAGATATAAAAGTATGCTCTATGGTCAAAATTACATTTAACGATTATGCACATAAAATTCACTATGTCAGTTGTAAACTTGCTCAAAGAATCGCCAAACGGATTAAACATACCTGTTTCATTGGTAAAAATAGGTAAAAACTATAGTTTAATCATTTAATGAACATGAAATAACCATAAAACAAGAATTTACCAAGTCATTTTACCATTTGACATTCACCATTTAGTTTTGTGCTCTGAACCAATGTTTTACCTCAAACTCCAACAGCTAATTGCGGGAGATTCTGTCGATCATTCTTCATGCCGCCAGGACCAGGTAGGAGGTCTACCTCTTCTCTTTCATTTAAGGTCATTTTGTTTCAATTTCAGGCAAAATTTTTATGGTTTTGGGGTCCCTAGGGTAAATATATCATGCCCTAGGATCAACACACCCTTTTGCATCAAAAACTGCACTACAAAGCAGTCAAGCAGAAGGGAAACTTCTCTGCATTGCACTGTCTAAAGATCAACGGTGCGTTGGGCATAGTTTAGAAATTTGATTCATCATTTCTACCCAAAATCTCTTTATTTTTTTGCATGAAATGGATCCTAACTAAGCCTATGGTGTGATTTTAGACTTTGATCGAATCAAAATTGTTATCATATGGCGTGACAGAGAACATGAAGAATAGGATATGGTTGCCCAAAATGATCCTGGTACTATTGAGGCCCTTAGAGATTGTGGGTTACTCAAATATTTCAGGTTATCTGGGATGAGGCAACAATTAGAACTATTTCAATTCTTGGTTCATTTATTGGATCCAGCGGAACAAGTTTTTCACATAGGGGACAAAGTGCTCGCTTTATTTATCAATGATATTTAATTTTTCACAAGATTGTGGAGACATGGTGCCCCCATTTCTCTTTCAGGTTATGCTCGTGGGGGTGAATCAGTGAGGGACTACATTCGACAATTTTGTCAGCCAGGTACACAGCCTAGAAAAGATGGAAAGCTAAACATGAGGGATTTTCATGATATGCCCTTGCGAACAATCCTCTTTACTATCGCAAAGTTGGTAGGTAGCGTGACACTTCATGTCGCAAATAGATCATACGTGCAGTATGCGCTTGAGTGTCTCAAGCCAGCTATGTTCAACTAGTGTGAGGCAGTATTCTCTTTGATGAAAGATAAGTTGACTAAAGTAAAAACTGATAAGACTAAAAATTTCAGCTATGGATCGATCTTGATCACTTTTAGTTTAGAGAGAATTCCATTGATGCAACCTCAGTATGTGACACTGAACTTAGCTGGTCCTAGAGATCCACAGATGCAGATATGGGCAGAGTTGATGGCTAGACATGTTGGTCAGTCATCAATCTCATTTTCTACCGCATTCTTCAGTTGGCTCCGTCAACAAAATATTGTCATAGAGGAGCATCCATATGCAGGGATGGATTTCCGTAGAGATCCAAATTTGAGATTACCAGTGGGTGCTCAATGGGGTGCTATAGGTAAATTGTTTTGACCATGTATTTTTGATTTTTTGAGTTTTTACATGTTTTTGTGTTTTTTTTTTTATGTTTCCAAGACTAAACTAAATTTTTTCTCATGTATACAGATGTTGGCACTGTTCGACCAATGGATCATCAACAGGAGGCAGGTGAACCAAAGGGGAGAAATGTAGAAGAGAAGTTCTCTAGTATTTAGATTTGATCGAGACATTGGCGGAGTTGCAACATCATATAGAGGGGTTAACCCTTGGTATACCGGATGTTCAAATCAAGGAGTTACCGATGAGACTACAATGCCATACTATTGGTGTACCTAGCCGTTGGATGAGGCTATTACGCATGATAGCTCAGGCAGTGACCTGTTATCATGAGCATCATTAGATCTACTTAGGATGATTTACTGTATGCATTTTGAGGTTTTGAGGTCAGATGACCAACATGTCTTGGACACAAATTTTTGTAAAAACTTTGAACATTTATCTATTTTACTTTTAGTGTTTTTGTATGGTTATGTGTAATCCTATTCAACTGTTGATGTGAATTGAAAATTTACTCTTTACATATGTTGTAAATGTCTGTTTAACACGTAATTTGCTAAAGAATCAGTCAATGTGTTAAAGTTTCTGGAAATGTGTTGATATTGAATGTAATCAAAATGTCTTTCCAAGGGACAAACTCTAAGGAATATACAATGAATAGTTGGATTTCAGACAGTATAAACATTTGTAAGTTGTAGTACGACAAGTTGTGAGTCTAGCCTAATGATGATTCGACAAATGCCAAGTGAAATGGAATCAGAGAGGAGTTCGGTGAATGTGTTATACTCAGAGATATTGTTCACATAATGACTGATACAAATCCCTTGAAAAATCACTAACTTGCCACTTGGAATGAATATGGCCCATGTTGCAGAGAATAGGTTCTGTGTACTACGATTAGCACCATCGGCATAACCAAAAAATGGTTCCAAAGATTCCAACATCTGCAATAAATGCAAAGCGGATTACTAACCACCTAAAAACTCGAAAAGTCACATTGTGACACACACATGCAATCAAAGCATATATACAATGTTTTTACTATCCACAATCAAGCATAGTAACGTTTAAGATACAACCCATTTCGGGGCTGCGACAATGGAATTCCATCATAATATACCAACTCGTAAGCGCCTTTTGCCAAAACACACTTGACAATGTAGGGGCCAATCCATAATGATTCAAATTTTCATGTTCCTAATTTATCGGCTTCCTGATCATAAAGCAAGACCAGGTATCCTTCTAAGAATATGTGAGGCTTGACATTGCGGCCATATTGCACCTTAATTCGTTTCTTATGTGCTTCATTGGCCAATGCGGCTTCATGATGTGTTTCATCTAGATGGAGACTACAAAACACGCTTCCTCATCGGATGTGTCAAATAACAAGTCAATTGCAAGTTTTAGTGATGAAATCTCACATTGAGTTGGAAAGGTGTGAATCCAGTTGCGTTTTTTACCGAGATTTGATAAGCCCACAAAGATGAGTACAGGATCAAATTCTAGTTTCGTTTGTGAACTCCTATCATTCGTTGAAGCATTCGATTAAGGACTTTGTTGATGGCTTCAACTTGTCCATTAGCCTATGGATAATAAGGAGTAGAACTATCATGTGAGAGTCCTAACTTGGCAGTTAATTTAGTCATCATGTGATTGCGAAAATGCGAACCATGATTTGTAACTAATGCTTGTGGTACACCAAATCGTACAACCACATGGTTGAAGAAAAAAAATGCAGTTGTCTCACCACTATTGTTTAATGTAGGCATCGCCTCGGCCCATTTCATAAAATTGTCAATGGCGACAATAATATACCCATGCCTCCTGGACAAGTGAGGGTTAAATGTCATGAAATCAATGCCCCATTTTGCAAATGGTCCAACAGCGATGACAGGATGCAGTGATGTAGGCGGTAATCGAGTTTTACAGTAAAAAATTTGGCATGCATGGCAACTTTTGACAATAGTAATGCAATCGTTAAATATGGTAGGCTAGAAGTAACCAGCATGAAGAATTTTCTGTGCGGTAGCATAACTAGATAAATTTCCACCACAAGCACTAGAATAACAATCATTTAGAATTTTCTCGACTTCCTCATGTGTGAGGCACCTATGAAAAATCGTATAGATACTGCGACGGTAAAGGGTGACGCCAATGATCAGATAATCTTTGGCTTGATATAGAATACGTCGTTGTTGTAAGCGAGAGGTATTGGATCATAAATTTTGGGTTTGGAGATAGATCAGTATATATCCATACCAAGGGTCAGATGACGAGATCAGAAACAGAGACTCGTCCATAAATGATGGTTCCACTATTGAATCGATGGTGGTAGAGGGAAGGTCGCAAAGAAGCTCGACAAAAACTAGAGATTTCTTTGACTTGGATTTGATGAATTCCAAATCAAATTCTTGCAAAATGATGATCCATTTTGAATATTTTCCCCCAGCAATTGACATGAAAAGATGTATGTCATAGGGTTGCGATCCGAAATGATAGTGGTCTTTCGGAGCAAGATATAATGGCGAAATATCTGTACAGCTTGAACGGAAGCCAAAGCTAGATTCTCCACGTAAGAATACTTAACTTCTGTATCATTGAGATTACGACTCAAATAATAGATTAGATGTTCAATCCCATCTTCTTCTTGGAACTAAACCATAGTAATGGTTGTATCTGCAACGATGAGATACATAAAATAGTCGTTTTGATAATTAGGGGAATACATTAATGACACTCAGATTAGGGTATCTTTCAGAGCATCAAAGGAAGCTTACACAATCAGGTCCCAGTGGAAGGGAATTCCCTTTTTAAAAAGACGAGTAAATCCTTTAGTAATTTCGGCATAGTTGGGAATGAATCTCCTTAGAAAGTTAGCCTTCCCTTGGAGTCTCTGTAACTGCAGTAAATTGGAAGGTGGAGGTATATCAAGAATTGCCTTAACCTTCAAGGGGTCGAGTTGAATTCCTTCTTTGGACACTACGAAACCAAGCAAATGACCAGAACCAACACAAAACACACATTTATGTGGATTGAGTCGAATTTTGTAGTGTCGACACCATAAAAATATGGCTCTCAAATGTTGCGGGTGATCAACCCATTTCCATGAATGATTACGTAAGTCATCTAGATAGGGTAGAACAATGTGTTTCATGTCGTGGAAGGCATAATTCATTGCCCTCTAAAAAGTTGCCCCAACATTCTTCAAACCAAAAGGGAGTTTCCTATATGTGAATGTGCCCTAGGGACAAATAAAGGCAGTTTTAGATTGGTCTTCTGGGTGGATATTGATATGATTATATCCGGAAAAACCATCCATAAATGAAAATATTTCACATCTGATACATTCATCAATTATCTGGTTGATAAAGGGAGTGGGATAGTTGTCTTTTGGACAAGCATGATTAACATCCCTATAATAAACACACACTTGTATTGTTCCTTGTTTCTTCATGACAGGAACAACATTGGAAACCCAATCTCTAAGAGGAACGGGGTGCATGATACCAGCGTGCAAAAGTTTTTCAAATTCTGCTTTTATGGAAGCAACCTTCTTCGGATGAACAGGAAGGAGGCATTGTCGTATCGACTTGACATCGGGATACATTTTAATCTCGTGTTCAACTATACTAGAATCAATAATTGGCATTTCCTCATATGACCAAGCAAATATATCACGAAATTCATGAAAAATAGCATGGTGAGTTTCAAGTTTCGATGGAAAACAAGATTTGTCAACATGGATGTTTTCTACAATTCCAGGTTTGGTCAAAATATCGATAGAAATGGTTTCTTCGATATTTGATAAGTTTGGTTCGGAATTGATTGTGTCTATAAATACAGAATTTGAAAGGAAATCAACTATTGAAGGGTGATTTAGTTCATTTGGAACATCTTCTATGTGATCTGGAAGATGGGATTGATGATGATAATCTACCCATGTTTATTCTTCTATCGTCATTGTTTGGACGATTCCTTTATCAGTAGAAAATGTATGTGAAAAAGGATCAGAGGAAGTACCATATTCTAATGAACGATCAACCCATACAGTCGGTGATGATTGATTTGGATTTGTTGCGTAAAAAAGATTGATTGCTATGTGAGCTCAATTGGGATTAGCGGCATGGTTCCATTACACATATCAACTTCGGAATTATTGGAAATCTTCCATGAGTCTGATGAAGTGGAAGATATCATGTTACAGGTCTCCACTTTTGCAACTTCCACCATTTGTGATGGTGACGGTAGTGAAAAGGTGCCCATTAGGGAAGAATATTTGAAGAGACCTACTCCAATGTTCTAGAGAGATAGTGGAGTTCCGTGAACTAGCAGAATGCTTCCAATCGCTTGTGAACTAGGGGCGAAGAAGGTGAGTTGATCAATTGCTGTGATTCTGCCTTTCTGAGGGAAAGTGATCATACGAAAGTATGTCAAAACCACAATAGCCATAGCATAAACTCACGATCTTCCTAGTAAAATATTGTAGTCAAGGGGTTCGTCAACAACCTCAATTTCAACAGTTACAGTTTTTCCCCCTAGTTCTATCTACAAGTTACTTAAAATTCCACAAGGTGTATAAGTGCGAGCGTAAAAGGATTTTAACATCGTAGGTGATCGTGACAAAGGTGGTGAGCCAAGTGATTTCCAGCAATTCATTGACATGATACAAGTAGATGCACCTTTGCCAACAATGGTTCAGTGAATGAGGTGATTCAAAGAATTTACTTGGATCAAGAATGCTAATTGTGCTGGTAATTGTGGCATATAACCCGCATGGTTAAAAACTACGAGATTGGAATCCGTTGGATCAATTCCATCAATCGCTGACAATAAAGCATGCTTTTGGGAGGGACAATTTTGAAGCACCTCAAGCATCGACATAGAAGAAGGTGACTGAGCCAAATCTTCTACTATGTTATAATTTTGCGCTACTCGAGCTTGAAGGTTGAATTTAGATTTATGAACAACTCCCTTAGGCAGTTTTATTGTCAACTCTGGTGCAATGGGTGGTGGAATTGAGTCAAACAAAGTCAAAGTCAATGTATTGGGTTGATCTATAGCTTGGTTATTCAATGACGACAGTGGATTATCGTAATCTTTACTTCATGTAGTCACCAAAACATCAGTCTTAGGCTTAGTGGCGGATAACATAAGCACTTGTGAAGTGGAATCATGATCTCTAGCAATCAAATGAGTATCTGGGTTTGGAAAAGGGTCTTTCAATACAACGGATGTACTAGAAGTCTTAAGAAGTTTTGAGACTTCAGAGCGGTGAGGAAATTCTTGCATAAAGTCTTCCTCATTACAAATTAAACATGGGTAACTAGGTTTCCTAGCCGGAGAAGAGGAATCATATGATTTCTCTTGAGGGGGATAATTTTGTTTCTTTTTGGTTTTACCCTTTTTCTTGCTTCCAAGTTTCTTTTCATTTTTACCTTTGTCAGATGACAACATTTATTTTGGAAGCAAGTGTATTATCAGGTGTATTAGAGGTTTGATTTGAAATAGCAAGTGTTTGACTAGATGGTATACTTGTTGTTTGAGTGCTTGAAGAACCTATCACATCGTCACTAGCATGAGAGTCCTTACTAGATGGAGGTGGTGGAGCAATAAAAGCTAGTTTAGGTGCATTTCGAATCTTATTATAGAGCGTGCCAGACTGGGTGTAAATCAATTCTAAGTATTGGGCACGAGTAATTACTTGATTTTCAGTAACAATTCCTCCTTTAGCTACATCCTTGGTGATAGATGGAAACAAGGATTTAATAAACCACTCAGATAAAAGCTGAGTAGGAGCAAAAGTTTTGACCATTCAACGATGATAACGCCACTCATGAATATGATCAGAAATATGAGTAGCAGTGGTCTGTTTAAAGTTGGTCAACAGTTCCGTTCTAGTTTCATATCTGATGGGTAACTGGAAATGGGTTAAAAATGTAGTGGCTAAGGTTGTGAAGTTGTCAAATGAAGCTCGTGGTAATTCAATATACCACTTTGCAGCCGGACCAGTGAGCATTCATTGGAAAAGATGTAGCCTTACTGAATCATCATTTAGGGAGTTGGATGAACACCATAAATGAAAAGTCATAACGTGATTGGATGAATCTTCTCCATGGTTTCCATTGAACTTAGGAATATCAGAAGGAAATTTATGTGGAATCACCGGCCACCAAGCTGAATAAAGAATGGGATCATTGGTAAGCCGATTTAAATTTGGTAATTCAAGTGTTGCGAAAAAAGGCAACTGCCGGTTTAGGTCAGGTTGAGCGTAACCAGGGTAAGATGGAATTGCCTGGGCGATAGGCCTTTGAATACCAGCATAAGGAATCTGCTGTTGGTAACCTTGATAGGGGCAGGTTTGTTGAGAATATCCAGTATAAGGTTGTTGTTGGGTTCCAGGATAAATTTGTTGTTGACTAAAACCAGCATAGGCTTGTTGACCAGAACCTGGGTAAACTTGTTGTTGACCAAACCCAACATAGGCTTGTTGACCAGGTCCAGGATAAGTTTGGTACTATTGGAATTGTTGTTGTTGGTATTGTGGCTACCACGGTTGTTGATACAGTGATCGTTTCCCACCAATATAAGTTTGACCAGGTTGCGGATAAATTGGACCAGTATAAGTTTGAGTCATCCTAGTTAATGGTAAACTGGCCTGAGGTTGTTGGATTTCAGACACAAATAGTTGTTGTAAAATAGTCTGAGAAGATTGAGTCTGTAGACCGGAAACTTGAGGGTAAGAGGTTGAAGGATCAACTTGCAAAGGTTGAGATAAAATCAACTTAGCTTGCAACAGTGGTAAAGTCGTAACGACAGGCGTAGTAGGTATGGATGAAACAGGTTGTATTGGTTGTGATGAATACACAAGCCTTGGTTGAACATGCATTGTAGGCTACCATTGACAAACAATCATTCCATAATAAGTTGGACCTAAAGATGACAGTATACTGCCATATGGTGGCCCCCCAGAGTATGGAGAATAATCAGATTGGGCATATTATTCTCCATATGGAGGTAATCTAGTGTTAAGTGGATAAATTGGATGGTAACCAGATGGACCAGCTTGATATTGACTTGATGGATCAAACTGTTGAGTATCCATAAGTGAAGAACCAGGTAAAATTCCTGTGGACGACATGGGTGAAGACCATGGACTAGAAGAAACATCGGAGTGAGTTCCATATAATTATTGGTAACCCAGTGGGATGGACGGACCACCATACAAATGTGACTTAGGTGTTGTGGTAAACATAGAAGAAGTAGTGAAAGTAGATGTTGTCGCAGCTGTAATAGATGATACAGTCTGGGATGTTGTTTCAGCTATAGTCAAATGACCCAATAAATGTCCTAATGAATCTACGGGAGTTTGAAAGTAAACATGATCAAGAGGAGCAATATAAGTTAACCGAGGAAAATAAGGATAAAGATAAAGCCCTAGTCCAAAACGAGTTGGAGTTCTAGGTGAAGTTTCTTCTTCAAATTCCTCTTAAATAGCAATCAAACCTGGTGGAAGGATTTCACCGTTAGGTCTATAATAAATTTCGGGTGTTTTACTCTACGGTAAAGGAGAAGTCCCAACAATTAGAGATGTTTGAGAATAAACCGGTCGATTGTCTTCTGGTATGGGAACAACTTCTGGTTGTTCAACTTCAGGATCCAAGTGTTCTGGTAAAAGAAAAACCATTTCAAGATGAATTTCTTGAACAAATTTTGGTTTAGAAGTGACTTCTTGTTGAACTGTTATAGGTTCGGGATCAACTTCCGGCTGAACAAATTCAAGTTTAGAAGTAATTTCTTGTTGAAAAACTTTGGGTTGATGATCAACTTCTTGTTGGACAACTTCAGTTACCATTTCACTAAGTTCACTTTCAGTGTCCTCAGGTAATTGTAAAGGTTCCACTTCAGTAGCAGATAAACCAATAATAGTAGGAGTAACTGGAATCGCAGTACGTACCGATATAGGTGACTCTGGTAAATCAGATGAAGAACCAGAAGTTTGTGATGTACTGGACTCAGTTAAATGAGACCGATTTTGCCGACTAGGTGTAGCTTCAGGCGGTAAAGGCGATTTATTCACTGTCCTACGTGAATGAGAGTGTAAAGGTTGATTTTCTTCCACAATTGCTAATTGAAAAATAAACAAAAAGAGGGTAACCTAGGCAAAATAATTACCAAGTAATTGTGAACTGCAATATACTGCCTCGGAGGAGCCAAGGACTTAACATACGTGTAGGTAATCTCCTCGAATGTTGTTTTTGGTGTATCACAGCATACAAGGCGGCCAAATCAGTTACCTATGGATGGATAGCAACCTAATCTAGTCCTCCCAAATATACCCAAAAGTACGTGGAGGCCCAATCCGTGTTAGCTCTGCCTAATTCAAAACCGCACAGTGAGGGCATTCCCTTATACTTTTCGTACTATAACACCGCCCAATATACCTGAAAGTACGTGGATGAGCTATGATATACTTAAGTACGTGGAATGAGGCATCACATTCAGAACGTATCGCAGACTGTTAGCAACAACTGTTAAGTTTAACGATACCGGAACACATCTCTAGCCTAGACCTCTAAATGTTATGCGTTAAGTCACAATGCTCCATTAGGTTAATTGAGATAAATTTTAGTTGATCTTGTTTAAAAGTTTGCCTTTCAGGTTCACCGCGTGATGTTTCTGAAACTCCTATAATGCAACTAAGATGGGAAACATTCTTTTCATTTGATTTAAACAATGAAAACTATAACTAAAAGGGATAGTGCAATCAGAATCTCTAAACAAAGAGCATAGAGCACATCTAATGCAACTTTCCCTATACCATTCCTACAAGCACACAAAAACTTCTAAATGCATTATACATGTTTTTCTTTTCATTGCTTTAATGTTTAGATGAACATAAAGAAACTAAGTGCACAAACGATCAATAAATTCTTTTCACAAGAAACAAAGACTTTACGACAATTTCTTTTTCAGAAAAGTAAAGACTAATCAATGTAAGCTAACTTTGGGATTGATTCGAAAATGATAAAGAAAACATAAAAAAACATTGAACAAACAAAGCCAAAGTGGTCATGGAAAAGGAATGCTAATTTGGACTTAAGGGACAGAGAAACATTGACCATTCAACAAAAAAGATGTGAAACAGTTTGGAAAAAATCAAGCAAAAAGATGGGTTTTTGGCTTGATAGGGACCAGCGAAGCCCTGAGTGGGAGATAGTGCATTGCAGAGCATTGTCTCTAGGCTAAGGCTGCTCTGCAGAGCACTGTGTCAAGAATAACAGTGCGTTGATGCTAGAGAGCATTATCAACACACAAATAAGCACACATTTTGACCAAACAAGCTTCAAAATGACTGAATATAGGTAAATGAACTCAAGAAAAGTCTATTGGTGCTACTAAGACAAGGGATAACTACCAGGAATGATGGTCATTCCCCAATGGAGTCACCAATTTTTTATACGAAATTTATACCTACAGATAAGTATATCTTCCCTAAGTGGGTAGTTACACTTAGAACAACTAAAGTAAAGATGTTTAACCTTTTCCTACAATAAATAAATAAGATAAAATAACCTACTTGTGATCCTTTGCTTCCTTTGATCTCCTTTGAGTTGCTCTCATCGCTCCCACTCAAACTGAATTCGCTCAATTGGTACCTGCCAACATAAACAGAAGACGACAAGAATCAAAGCATATCATCTATTTATTGTAAACAAATGGAATTGACAACATTTGAACTTACATTCATCATAGATATAGAAAAAATATTGGAAAAGGAACAAACAACTTTATTGATTGATAGAAGGAGAAGTTACACCCAATGTGGTTTGGTCTCATGTCACTCATCTAGCTTAGTCCAAGCCCTCATCACACTGGTAGCAACATAAATCCAACATCATAACATTACTTTCACAATGATTTCAAGTCTCTCAACCAAAAATATTTCTCTATAATATCCCAACCCTTTGGCTTTATGATGGGAGGCCAATTTATAGATGAATGCAAGCAGTTCTGTCATAAATATGGCATTGAATGGTTTTCCATGATTGGATGATTAGTTTCCATGTTCAAAGGGATGAGAGGATAGAGGATTAGTTGATCCAAGGCTATCCTAAGTCGAGCTCATCTTGATAGGATAGGAGCTGGGTTCCTTCTAGAAGGCTCTAGAAAGAAGGAATATACTCAGGATCCAATGAATATTTCGAGGATTCTCACCCAGATCAGGCTTGAGTGGGCTTGGGTGCTCTGCAACACAACCTTGAATGGGGCTACTTTCTCTGCAGTGCACTTACCCCTGACCAGGGGTGCGATGGTGACCCAAGGAAGCACTTCAGCATGGTTTGAAGTCAGGAAACTCTCATGGATGAAAGCACTCAACGAGGTGGCATGTCTAGGGCATGTAGCAACTGAATTAGGGTTTGATAGACCCTGTTTACACTGATCTGATCATTAGGAGTGATGTGCCCAAATATACCTGTAACACCTAGGGATTCAACATTATTAACAACATACCCTAAGAATAAAAAAGTTAGGGTTTTATAGTGAAACCTAAAATTTGGGGTTTCAACAAAAATGAATAAATAACAAGAGATATGAAAGAGCTAGACTCAATCTAGTGATTTATCTTCCTAACAAGAATCTTTTACAATTTAAAACCCTAAACACAAGACAATTAGTCATATGAAGCAAATTTCAAAATAATTTTAATGAAAAAGGTTTTTTCTACAAATCTTATAATTATTTTCATACCTAAAGTTTCTCCTTTAACAAACCCTGTAGGGTTTCCTTGAAGTGCTCTTTCTAAATTTAGTCCCAATTTTATGCCTGCAACACTTAATGACAAGTAAAACCAAGCAAACTATACAATACCAAAAATGTGATGTCAAATGTTAATATAGGGTTTCTAAGCAACAATGGAGGATGGAATCCTAGGGTTCCCAAGTACAAAGTCTAGGTCTAGAAAAAACAAATTTTCTTCTACTTCAATTATCACTAGGGTTTACTATATACCCTAGATTACCTACAAAACCTAGAAGTACAGATTTGGGATAGGGTTTCTATATGAAAAGGGTTCTCATGTGTCATTTGGGATTTATAATTTTCAATACCAGCATCATATGTTAGATTCTTAAACAAATAAACATGTTGTACATACCTCAAGGTTGCATGCCTTATAGAACTTGATGCCTTTTCTTGCAAACTGCACACATATGGTTAAGTGACTAAAATATGAAAAATAATGTTGATACTTACTTGAAGACTTGACAATAAAGAGACTTGTTACACTTCTTCACTGCATGTAGCTTCTTTTGTAGACTAGACCCAAGGTCTAGAACTTCTCATTGTCTTTCAAACTATATAGGGGAAATGAATTTGAATGTTGCTTAGTGTATTCGAGATGACTCATTGAATAGGTCCTTCAAGACACTAAAATATGCTACATAAGTTTTCTTTCATTGTGTTTGATACAATTTATCAAACAAGTGTATTTTTAAGAGGATTGATATATGTATACTTCAAAGGTCAACTTCCCTTAGGTAACAGTTCAAGTTTTGGATTGTGTAAATATATATGCTATAGGACTATCAATATTTTGTCACAAGATCTTGCCCTCTAAACCACTGAATTATCCTTAAGAGGATATATGAATAAGACTGTAGGAAAGAGAGAATAGGATAGGTATGATGATAGATCAGTCTTAGAAGTCTCGTATTAGAGTTCCCTTTCAGAACTTTGACCTTTTGATAAGGTAACGATGGCTCTACTTTAGGATTACCAGTATAGATTTAGAACGAAGTCAATACTATCCTCCAACAAAACCAAAAATTTAGTACCAAACCTTTGTGCTCAGAATTTTGAAAATATTTGGCTCCTTTTCAGGGTTAGTGGAGTTGTCAAGATGAAGGCCTTTGATGCCTAACAAAACTCAGAACAATCCTTAACAAGTTCGTTGTTCTATAGTGAGTAAGATATAAATTATAGAGTTTGGATCTTATGAATTCTTAAAACCTAATACAATCTCTCTAGACCCTTGCTCTATCACCAAGATGTGTGACCCTCTTAGGAATGTTGAATCACTCTTTCAGTTCTTCAAGAGTAGAGCTTCTCATGCCCTCGCTCTCTTTAAGTTTGTAGTCTTGTCATAGTGAATAGGGCTTGATAGAGTGCCCAAAAATTTAATCTTCTTTCCTTCACAAATTCAGTCTATGGTATTTTTTCTTTTCTTGAGATGGGATGGAGCCAATTTGATCTTCTTTATCCTCCCTCTCTTTAAAGCCCTAGCTCTGATACCATGTTGAGAAATCTAGGGCATCAAACAAATTAAGTTCTTCAAGTGGATTTCTCTTAACTTTGACATTTTCTTGTGATTTTTATTTCCTTTTATTAGTACTTATTTCGATTTATTATGTTCATCAAGGAAAATTCCAAACAAAGAAGATCACAACAAGGACACAAGATGTAGGCATAAGGCCAGGGAAAAACCCCTATAAAGGGGAAAACCTAGTCAACTCTTTCTCTAGTATATTAGATCATGTTGAGACACACTTGACCCTTTGACCAATAGACTTTCTCCAACCACCAAATCAACTCCTTCTGCAATAGTCTCGACCCTCCTGCAATAGCTCCTGCAACAAAGATTCTCGTCCCTTCCTGTAATAGCTTCTGTAACATAAGTTTTCGGCCCCTCCTGTAATAGCTCCTACTATACATATTTTTGGCTCCTCTTGTAATATCTCCTACCATAGAGATTCTTGGCCCCTCCTTTTATCCTCTTATATGAGCTTCAGAAGATTGCAGATCGAATACTTGTCTTGTCTCCTTCAAAATGGTCGAATGATAGGCTATTTATACTTGATTGTCATTGTGATTTTGAGCCGACATGAACAATGGTTGAAGATGAATTTTCATCTTGAATTTAGGTTGATTTGTAGGTTGGTTGATAGGTATTGTATTTGGAGATTTAATTGTAGAATATGTGGCAATATTTTGTAGGAGAAGGGGGCTTGACTTGGTGGAGGAATTTATTTGACACAAAAGACATTTTTTTTTTCAGTTTCAATTTGACTCAATTAAAATCCTAGAAGCATACAATGGAGGCTTTACCTATTGACCATTGACCCAAGCATGGAACCCATGCTTTAATAAGTCAACAAAAATTTCTTTTACAAATAATTTTCTTTTCTTTCTTTTGACAAATACATGACTCAAATACAATTATGAAGGTTAACGCTAGTTACATTCTTCAACAATACCTAGATTTTCTCCTTTTACAAACCTTGTAAAGTTTTGTTTATTGACGTGTTCCCTTTTAATTTTAACCTTTATGCCTACAGTGTTTATTAACAATTAAAAAATATGTGATACTAAAATCATGGTGTTAATTTTTTCAATCTAGGGTTTCTAAGCAACAATGGAGGCTGAAATCGTAGGGTTAACAAATTCCAATTCTAAGACTAGGTACTTAATGTCATATACAACTTATTATTCTCATTTGATCATAATTGAAATATACCCTAGGTAGATCACAAACCCTAGAGGCCAAGGGATAGGGTTTCAAGGTTATAGAGTTATGGTTTCACATGTTCTATTTACAATCATAGATAAAAAACTATAAACCCTGGAATCAAATAATGAACTGAGCATCTAATGTTAAAATTTTGATAAATAACTTATACATACCTCATGAATTCGTACCTTTATCATTTATGATCATGGATACTGCTATAAGGCATGCTCATGATTATAAAGTCTACCTTTAAGGAGTATTATGAATTTCATTAATGTCATGCCAAAATATCTAATTGTAGACATCCTTCTTGTTTTGATTTATGGTGTACAGGTCTCAAGATATTGACTACTTTCACAAAGGATTATTTTGATGCTGCTACTCTTTAACATTTTAGTGGAGACTGTTACTTACTCAGAAATTTTCTTCAAGAGGGATACTTGTAACTTTTTGCTTCTTTCAGTATAGGTTGACTCACTGACTTGTATAGGCTTGAACTATATATCTATCTATATATATATATATATATATAATCTTGACATTGTAACTATGCATAGAACTTACACATTATAGGTTCTTGTCTTCTAAGGTCATTATAGCTTGATGATAGGCCTAATGAGCCTTAGATATTGATCTCCTTTATGCACATAAATAAGGTGGGAAATCTCAGTTCCTATTATTGAGGCCTTTTAATACACTTATGCTCACAAGTTGGTCTTTCTCCTTGGTGACTGATGTCACTTCTTCTAGTCTTCCAAATAATACTATATGATGGCTCCTAAAAATACCTATTACTTTGTCTTCTTTGAGAAATTGGTAGATATAACTTAGAAATTTATGAGGAATATGACATTGATTATCAGACGCTCAATCAGAAATTGTAGCAAGAAAGGCTAAATTTTACTTGTGCCTTAGTCAGATTTAGTAATTCAATTTTCCACATCATCAGGATGACTTGGATTGCATTTAACTTGTGCGACATGGCTTTGTCTACTAGTTTACTTAGTAAATTCGAGTTATAGGTATTACACAAAAATATCGTCACCATGATTATTTGCAGTCAGTATGGGTCTATCATCACTTGTACTGTCCTCCTAAGCAAGTCTAAGACCTCAGCTCTTCAAATCAAGCATTGGAAGCGGGAGAAAGACATTAAAAATCAATGTAACTCTGGTTTCGCACTTTCTCTCATGGTCAACTGCGGTCCCACACCTTCTGTGTACAAAAGCTACGTACCTACCCACTCTGTTCCTAACGGTGCAGGTGCGGACCCCTGTGAAAGTCAAAAGGCGCAATTTTTATCTTAAAAAACTCACTTTGGGTTAATTCTAGAGTTTTCTAGAAGGAATTTTGATGTGGATTGTTCGCTCTGAGGTGGTTCATGCATCCCAAAAGAGAAGGAGCTAATCCCTTGACTAAAGGAGCTATCCCTTTGAAGGAGGGCTTTATCCCTTTGAAGGAGGACCTAGTAACTTCCCTCCATTGCACTATAAATACAGGCATTGGGGTGAGGACTAGAGAGGTTAGAAGCTGAACATTTTGAGGGTAAATGCTGGTGAAATTAAGACTCTTTGGTTGAACATGAGAGGAGAGATCACATACCTCTTGGTTCCATTGGAGAGTGAGTGAAACTTGTCAAAGTAGAGGAGACATCTTGTTGGATCCTGGGAGGAGCTTGTACAACGTCAAGGCAATGGTTGTAAAGTTCTTCTTATTTTGAATTAATACAATCAAACTCATTTTTCTCAACAAGTATCTTATGTTATTTGTTTCATGGATTCCTTGACTTTCATGTTAAATATGTTTTATGCAATTGGTTTTTCAGGTGCTATTTAATTTGTTTGCCTTGTTTTTGTGTGCAGATTCGCGAAGAGGAGCTCATTTGGATCAAAAGAGCGAGGGCATCCACAAGCTTGCGTTGGACCAAAGGTAGGCCCTAAAAACCCTTGTTTGCTATTGTTTATTGAAGCATATTTAGAGAAAGATAGTGTCTGGTTGGTTTGCTTGTCGTTAGGTCGTCTTTAGATTCTAGGAAGGTCTATCTTGTTCGCAAGGTCGACACATTCCGTGCGACAAAATGGCGACTCCGCTGGGGACTTGATTGTTTTCTTTGTCTATACTTTGACCTGAGAAACTGTATTTTCTGTTTCTGTTTTTGACTTGATGATTGTGGGATTGGGTGAATTTAGTTAATTTTGAGTTAGTTTTAATTTTTCATAGTTTTGGGAGAGGTACGCACCCTCTGAGTTAAGCACAGTGTGTACCTGAACGCACTCTTGCTTTGTGCACAGAGCGTGGACGCACCTGTGTAAACAGGTTGCCTGCGTACCCTGTCAAAAATTTGAAAAATTTTAAATTTTTCTCTTTTTTATCAGTTTAGAATTTGTTTATAGGTTTTAGCCATTGCCCAGACCTGCTTGTTCCCTGTCAAAAACTTTCCTTGGTTTAATTTCATTAGCATTAGGGTTTTAGGTGGAATTCCTAGGAATTTTGCTTGTTGGGTTTGTTTTTCGTTTTTGGTTGTGTAGTGGCTCTGAGCTTAGAAGCCCTAGGGACCTCAGATTACCTTGGTGTCTACCAGTCTTCTTATGAGTCTGACCATTTATGAAATCTCCCCTTGTTGAGGAATTCGCTTTGAGTTTTCTCATTTCAAAATTTCGAAAAGCTTGTAGTTGAAAGTTTGGAATTTTCATTTTTAAAAAAAGAAAACGAAAGATTGGTTGTTTTTTGACTAATTGTGATTCTGCATAAATTAGTCCTTAGCTCACATTTAGCTAAGTAAAACATCCTCAAAAAGACTTTTAGTAGGCTTTGACTTCAAGTAGCTTTTTATAGTTTGTAGCTCTCAAAGTTAGTCATTTTCATTAGTTTTGAGTGTCTTATTTACAAAATATAAAAAACAAAATCTCTTTTGGAAAAGTTTGTTTTTTGTAGTGATTGAGTGCTTTGAAAAGAAAAGGGAAATTTGTGTGAAATAGCTAGTTGTCTCGTTTTGAGTGCTTTGGAAAGGAAAAGCTCTTCTTTTAATTTGTTTAATTGAGAAAGATTTGTGTTTACAAAGTATTTGCATTCTCAAACTCTTTCTTAGTTTAGAAGTTCATCGAAGAGAAAAGATTGTTTAAATCATCTTAGGTGCATATTTTTAGTGATTTTGAGTCGAGTCTTTACACCACGAGTTTCATCTCCGCCACCTCTTGACTTAAACAACAACCACTAAAATTAACGCTTAAAGTAAAATTCACCTAGTAACATTTTATTTCTAGGGCTCTGATACACCAACTTAGCTTAGGCTAGTGTCTTGGAGTAGGAGAGTAATTAACTCTCCAAGACAGTAAAAACAAACAAGTAGCTGTATCTTGTGGTAGGAAGAAATCCAATTGTTGCATCTATGCTCTGGGAAAGCTCCTCTTAAAGGAGAAGCACGAGATCGTGTCTGAACCAGTGTGGGAATCAATCCTTCCTCATTGGGAATGACGCCAGATATTCACGTATTAAAAATGGTAAACCTCGAATTAACCATTGTCGAGGAGCTTGGGGTCACTTGTTGGTAAACCTTGGATTATGTCAAGGAGCCTTCAAGGGGATTTAGCTTGCTACTCTGCCCTTGCGTGCGTATCGGATCGTAGACTGTTCCCCCAGGTTTATTTGTCTCAGTTGGTAACCTTAGTGGCCATATTCTTTAGGATTCTTCCTAAGGTGACAGTGGTGGGAAGATCCCACTGTACCTGGGGCAGACGTCGGCTAGACTCACTTGGATTTTCTGGGGGGTTCACTTCACTCGAGACGGTTAAGTGGAGGAACTTGGTCCAGTCTATTCATTAAGCAGGTTGTCGAGGTAACTGTTCCAACCGCCATTTCTGTACTGAATTCTGCGACGTTGGATTTCATCACCAACTAGTGTTTTCGGTCCGGAAAGTTACTGTTTGTGTGTGTTTGATCTCTAGATTCTTTAGGCGTGTGATTCAAATTTGTTTGGTTCTTTAGAGGCTTTAGGTGTTTTTCATTGAGATTTTACTTTGTTTGCGTGTGAAGTAGTTAAAAGTTTTTAACTGTGGCTGAATTACCAAGACAGTCCCGTAGACTTTAGGGCCAGTCTCTTGAGTTCGTAACCGTGGTTGATTTATTGAGGAAGTCTCGTAGACTTCGGGGCCAACCTCCTGAAGAAGTCCCGAGCCATCTTGAAGGCTTGAAAGTCCTCGTAACTCCTAGTGGCAGTAAAGTTGGGTCACCTGAAGAAGGAGAGTCTTCGTTGGTTGTACATCCTGATTACCAAACTCTAGAAACAGGTTATAATCCTGAATCTATTTTGGTTTCTGAACTTGCTGGTAGCTTTTCATCTACTAGTGATATAGGTGAAGAACCTGAGATATCTGAACCTGTTACTCCAACATCGGGGTTTGTCTCTCCAACTTCTAGTGGTCCTAATTCACCTAGGGTAGAAAGAGTAATCACCGAAAATCTTCCATTTGGTTTGATAGCCATTGAAGAACTTGCTCCGGAAGAAGAAGTAGGCATCCCTATCCCTGAAAATCAACCTGTTATTGATCTAAGGGAGCGTGAATCAATTTTTTACAGTCCACCTAGAAGTACTACTTGGTATCTTTCTTTGACTAATTATTTGGAAAACCCAGTGTTAAGTTTTTCACCACCTCGTGCTCCTTATCATCCTAGAGGTTTTTATACTCCCGTAAATATGTCAGGTTAGTCGTCCATGTTTACTCAATTGCCTAAATCTTTTTTGTACGGCGGTCCTTCTGTTCCCTCTGGGTATCAATCACTTTCTGGTACTTTTTCGAGAGCATCTCCTCAACCCATTGAACAAGGGTTATTCACTGGAAGCAATGGTGCAAAGCCGTTGAGCGTAGAAGACATTCTTATGATGTTAGGTTCTATTCCCAATTCTCAACCTCAAGGTGGCCAGTTACCGCCTGGGGGGCAGCCTCAATTAACACCTGGGGGGCAACCTCAAGGTACACAATTTGCATCTTGGGGGCAACCTCAAGGACAGTACGTGCCTACGGTACAATACGTTCCTCAAGGTCAACCCCAGACTCAATATGTACCCCAAGGTCAACCCCAGTACCAATTTATACCTCAAGGTCAACCCCAGTATCAGTACGTGCCTAAGGGGTATCTACCCCAAGGTCAGTACTTGAACCAGGGTTTCCAACCACCCCAAGGTCAATCTTATGTTCAAGGAACGGGAAATGTACCTTTCAATTATCAATCCTACCCTCAACCCGGTTATGGTCCTCAATATTCTCAACCTGTTATGGGTCAGTACCCCGGAATGAATATATTGTGGGATCCATCGCAAACTCAATAGGTGTTGCAGCCAAATGTACAATTGTCATCTCAAACTGGACAACCCTTAGTTTCTGGTTCACTCCAGCAACCAGTCCAGTCTAACATTCAAACTTCTGCACCTTCGGTAGTTTCACAGTCTGGGCCTACTACGCCTCGTACTCCATCTCAAACGACTGCTGCAACTGCCACAACGTCTGTTCACTCTACCCCACCTACTTCTGGAGTATCGACAACTCCTGTTTCTACTGTTCCTGTATCTACTCCTCAGACATATTTACCACCGTCTGGATCCACGATTCAAACTACGGTTCAGATGCCTGTAGGACAACCTGGTTTAAGTACGGTTGTCACAAGTCAACCTCAATTCACCTATCAACCGTACCAGGGACAATACCAATTCGGTCCTGCTGTCCAGCAGCCAGTTTATCAGTATCAACCGTATCCTGGATACACTTATCAACAACCTCAACAACCCCAGTACGGTCCAGTTAATCCTGGTTTTCCGGGAGGACACAATATCCTGAACGCAATTCCTATTCCTAGTTATCTCGGATATCCTCCTCCTGGGGCTGGTCTCATGACCCAGAGTTTTAGGGATCCTAATCAGCAGTTACCATTTATCGCAACTTTGGACTTACTTGATTTGTCGCGCCTAACGAACGATCCGATTAATTATCTTCCGTTTTGGCTGCCAATGCCGAATAAGTTGCCCAGTGACATTCCCAAGTTCGAAGGTAAATCTGGAGAGGAATCGTCGAACCATGTGATGACTTGCCACCTCTGGTGTGCGTCTAACTCCATCACAGATGATTCGATTCGTCTTAGAATTTTCCAGCGCACTCTAATTGGTCTCGCGGCCAAGTGGTACATTGAGTTACCGCGAGGCACTTTTTATAATTTTAGTCAGTTAGCTACCTCGTTTTTAACTCATTTCTAATTTCCAGTCTGATATGACAATGGCACGGAATTGTTAACTTCGCTAAAACAATCGACATCCACGTATATTTCAGATCATATTCATGAGTGGAGATGTCAACGACGTTTAGTGAAGGTATTTATTCCGGATCAAATCTTGGCTGAGTGGTTTGTAAAATCTTTGTTGCCAAGGATCACTGAAGATGTTGCTAAAGCTGGAGTTGTTACTGAGGAGCAAGTGATTGCTCAAGCACAATACCTTGACTTGGTCTATACTCAGTCAGGTACGTTACACGAAAAGATCCCCGATCTTCCCAAGTCAAATCAAATCACTGCAGCTCCTTCGGGATCTCATGTCGCTGACGGTATGATTGGTACGGTTAACACTAAAAGTAAGAAGAAGTCTTCCAAGAATTCTTCTCCTATCATAACCTTGCCTGATTCCCCGACAGGAGATTCTTCTGCAAAGGTTTCCGCCGATATTCATGTTGTAGAATCATCTACGGTTAAATCAAAATCCGGTGGGAAGAAGAAAGGAAAGAAGAAGAATAAAACAGACAAAAGTTCAAAGGAGAAAACTGAAAAGGCGGAATCCAATAATGAAAAGCGCAAACCTCGTTATCCATGTCTCATTTGTGACGAAGAACATTTTACAAGAGACTGCCCTCATTGAGCAGAGGTTGCGAAGATCGTTAAAGGTTCCCAAACTCCTGCTGTTTTGAAGGATCCATTTCCAAATCAAGATAGCAAGATGATAGGTTCTTCCTCGAGTGCCAATGAAGAACCCATATTGATGATGTCCCATGTAAGGATTGCGACTCGATCGCAAGATTATGGCAGTAAAAGTCCTATTGATGGTAAAGAAGCAGAATCTTCTCATTCTAATCCATCAACCTCAGCTCCCGGTTCTGATCCACTACAGATCAAGAAACCTAATCCAGACTTAGTAATCAAAACGCCCACCAAGGGTATACTTCGAAATTCAGCTTTCAATCCACATGCGAGAGCGGCTCAGAATTATAACATTGTTGAGGATTTAGCTGTTTCACCCTCAGCAATGTCGGCTTTGGAAGTGCTGCAATCATGCCCAGCACAGCGTAAATTACTTTTGTCGGCTATAGGAGCTGTTGATGTTTAGGACCCGAACCTAATAATCTTTGATCTAGAAAATAGTACACCGTGTTTGCCTCATCAAATGGCTTTCCAGATTCCAGTGATAGTCAAAAACAGGCCTATTCATCGGACTGTAATTGATGAAGGAGATTCAACGTGTATTATGTCGATATAGTGTTGGAGATCGCTCGGTTCTCCTTCACTAAATCAATCCCCAACAATTCTTAAGGCCTTTTATGGCCGTGGGTTTCATCCTTTTGGCATTCTACAGGATTTGCCTATAGGGGTTGAAGGAAAAACCGTTATTCTAGATGTGGAGGTGGTTGATGCCCCTCTAGACTACAACATTCTCTTGGGTCGAAGTTGGTCTTACGCTATGACAGCGGTCGTTTCATCAGTCTTTAGAGTCATAAAGTTTCCACATAATGGAAAGATCGTAACAATAGACCAGTTGGCTTACTTTTCATCCGACCCAGCCTCTTCGGAGAGTATTCAGCACGTCGGTAAAATGACTATCCCATATAAGGATGTTGGAGTAGGATTAGTTAAAGATGTCGGTTTACTGGGAACTTTTCCTTTTCCTCCAATCAACGCATCATCTTCATTTGCAACTATTCATATGATTACATCAGACACTATTTTTTATGACGATCCTTGGATCGTTCCTTCTGAATCTGAAATAGACTCATTTGGTAATTCCATGCCTTTGAGTCCATATGAAATTGCCTATGAAGTTGTGCAGTCTTTTGCCGACCCGTGTTCAACCGAAAAAGACTTAATGAATGTGGTCCGTGAGGAATCACTTTTCACATCAACCTCGGATTTAACTACGTTTCCTGAACTTGTTCACTCTGATGAGAAAATTCGTGAAATCCTATGTGTAGATGATTTACCATAGGAAGATCTCCATCACAGATCTTCGTTTTTACCTGAGGATGATCGTTTTGAAAATGATTTCTCATCAATCTTTACGACTGAATATGTCAAGGAACCTCAGAATCCAATGAAACATCCCGATTCAGAGTTAAATTTGGGAAACATCTCTCGAACTATTCCCATTGACATTTCGATTAAGCCCGGAATTGTTGAGAACATTCATATAGGTGCCTCGTGTACAGATGACGAAATTCAATTATATAAGGCCCTATTTCAAGAGTTTCGCGACGTGTTTGCCTGGTCCTATGAGGAAATGCCAGGAATTGAACCCGCAATTGTCGTTCATGAGATCAAGACTTACCCGGACGCTAAACCCGTCCGGCAACGTTTGCGTCAGATTCACCCACGAAAAGCTGTTGCAATTAAAGCAGAAGTTGAGAAAATGTTGAAAGCAGGTTTCATTTATCCGATCCCGTTAACGGATTGGGTATCGAATATTGTTCCGGTTAACAAAAAATAGGGGACAATAAGAATATGCATCGATTATAGGGACATTAATCGAGCCTGTCCAAAGGATAATTACCCAACTCCCTATATCGATCAAATCATTGATGATTGTGCCGGCAACGAAATATTTTCCTTTATGGACGATTTTTCCGGATACATTCAAATCAATATTCTACCTGCCGATCAACCAAAAACGACTTTCATTTGTCCATGGGGGACATTTGCTTATTGCAAATTACCTTTTGGGCTTAAGAATGTTGGAGCAACTTTTCAGAGGGCGATGTCTTATGCGTTTCATGACATCAAGCACATTGTGCAACCCTACCTCGATGACTTGCCTGCTCATTCACTACATCGAGCCAATCACCTCGTCCATTTACGAGCAATATTTATGAGGTGTAGGCATTATCGTATTCGGTTGAACCCACACAAATGTGTCTTCTGTATAGAAACGGGCCGATTGCTGGGATTTGTAGTTTCGAAAGCCGGCATTCGCGTTGATCCCTCGAAGGTTGAAGCTATTATCAATTTGCCTCCTCCTTCGAGTCTTCGCCAACTCCAAAGTTTGCAGGGGAAAGCAAACTTTTTACGACGATTCATTCCTAACTACGCCAAGGTTACAAAAGGGTTTTACATGGTTGTTGAAACAAAATACTCAATTTTCTTGGGATGAGATAGCTCAGAAATCTTTTGATGCACTCAAACACGCGTTGACCCATGCACCGTTGTTGCATCCTCCCAACTACAACCAGGATTACTTCTTCTATCTCGCCGCCTCCCATTCCACCATTGGAATGGTCTTAGTTCAGGAAGATGAATTCGGAACGGAACATGTGATATATTACCTTAGTTGAATGTTAAATCCAACTGAGCTAAAATACTCACATGTGGAGAAATTGGCATTGGCAGCCGTTCAAGCTGTCCAACGTTTCCGTCACTACATTTTACTACGTAAAACTACGGTAATTTCGGATTGCAACCCTATGGTCTACATTTTGACCAAGAAATTGCTAGGGGGCAAGTACTCTAAATGGATCGTTATCCTGCAGGAGTTCGACTTGGAGTTTGAGAAATCTAAGTCTAAGAAATCTTTATTTTTTGCAGAGTTAATGTGTGACTTCCCGCGTGCTAACACAGAAACTGTGGCAGAGGAGCCCATTGCCGACGAATCTTTGTTTCTAATCAGCACTTTCGATCCGTGGTATGGGGATATCATCCCCTATCTCCAGACCCAATCCTTTCGGCCAAAAATTTCAAGGTCGGAACGTCAGAAAATTCGATTCCAGTCCCAACAATTCAAAATTATTGGAGATACTCTTTATCGCCGTGGGGCGGACTCTATTTTTCGACATTGCTTAACTCACGAAGAGGCTAAGAGGGTTCTAAATGACTGTCACTCTGGAGCATGTGGCGGTCATATGTCTGGGTATGCCACAGCCCAAAAGATATTGCGCGCTGGTTATTTCTGGCCGTCTTTGTTTAAAGATTGTATTACGGCGGTCCGGAAATGCCACAACTGCCAGATTTTTTATCGTAAGATGCGCGCTCCACCTGCTCCTCTCCACCCTATAATTTCTATTGGTCCTTTTTCCAAATGGGGTATCGATTTTATTACATGTAACCCTCACTCGGCCGGGGGGCATGCGTATATCATCCTTGCGGTAGATTATTTTACTAAGTGGGCCGAGGCGATGCCTACATTCAAGGCAGACGGCAAGACAGCTGCAATTTTCTTGTTCAATCATATAATTGCTAGGTTTGGTGTCCCACAAGCGATAATTACTGATCATGGGCGTCATTTTCGAAACGTTATGATGACCAAACTTACAGGCCAGCTTGGTTTATGTCACGATAGTTAAACTCCTTATTATCCACAAGCAAATGGTCTGGTTGAGTCCATCAACAAAGTTTTAGTTATCATGATCCAACAAATCATTGGGATTCATCGATTGAATTGGCACAACATGCTATTTTAAGTGCTTTGGGCATACCGAACTTCAGTAAAAACATCAACAGGGTTCACTCCTTTCCAACTAGTCTATGGTTTGGAAGCTGTGTTACCCATTGAGTGCGAAATCCCGTCACTGCAAATGGCCATCGAGTTACTTCCAACTACTTCTGAAGAGGAAAAGCGTTTGTTATACTTAGCTCAATTAGATGAGAATCGATGTGATGCTGCATTGGCGATCGAGACTCACGCAAAACGTATGAAAGCTCAGTATGATCGGAATGTGACCCCTCGAAATTTTTTGGAAGGAGACCTAGTGTTATTGTATGATCAAGCTAATGATAAATTAGGCGCTGGGAAATTCGTTCCTATGTGGCATGGTCCCTATATTGTTAAGCAAAAGCTAGCAAAAGGGGCCTATGAATTGGTAGACTTTGATGGGGACTCTTTGGGTAAACCTAGAAATGGCCTTTACTTGAAGAGGTCCTATGCTTAAAAGAATGGGGTATGGAGATTTTTAGTTAGGATAGTTTTTCTTTCTAGCTGGTGTGTTTTAGTTTAAAAACAAAAGTGTGCTTAGCTTAGAGAGTGTTTTTTCTTCGTTATTCCTGCTTATCTTGGTTTTACTCTTGATATTGCAGATGTCGATGCCTCTCCAAACATACATTGGATTTGTTGATGGTGCTTGTCGTAATACACGGAACATCTCTTCCGCAGCTTGGGTTATTTATTCGCCCTCTGACGAGTTAGTTTCTATGCATGGGGTAAGCCTCGGTCAAACAACAAACAACATTGTAGAGTAAAGTGCAGTGATTGAGTTATTGTCTGAATCTATTTCATTTGGGATTCGGAGTTTGATAGTGAGGTTAGATTCTGAACTCGTTGTGTTACAGCTTAATAGAGTGTATGCCATTAGAAATCCAGTGTTATTAAGATTATTTTTGAGAGTGCGTCTCTTGGAACGTGAGTTTGATTATATTGAATATCAGCATATTCCAAGGTCTTTAAATACATTAGCAGATGCAATTGCTTCTCCAATGTTAAATAGACATTTGCAATAATCATACATGTAAATTTAAAACCATTCCATAATTTGATTTACAAGGTAAGCCGGTAATAGTGATATATATATATATATATATATATATATATATATATAGGTGTGTGTCAAAAAATACATCGTCTTCGATCATAGGTTGAAAAACACCTTATGATTGGCAAAAATGATAAGTACAAAAAACAAAAATGTCACATGTGCCCACAAAAGGCGATCATCCTATCACTGGTGATGATCTCTATAAGAAACCACTGCCCGGGCCACCTTGCAAAGGAACCTCCTAAAAGGTCCCGAGACTCCAATCACATAGCTCTGAAGTCGATGAGGAATGTCGTCGATAGTGGTCTCAGGAATATCCCCTGTCAAGTGCTCAAGATGACTCTCCAACTTGGCCAAAACCTCTGCTGATTCATCCTATGGGGTTGGTGCGGGTGCAACTGGTTGCCTCCTCTCGAAAGGTCGGAGAGTGGCTGGTCGCTGTGGACCGACATCTGCATTTGAAATTTTTACTATCAGTTTTGAGACGATGGAAAAATAAAAAAATTTTAAATAGGAAAAGTTGAAAAGGATTTT
Source organism: Pinus tabuliformis (assembly GCA_031772625.1). NCBI lineage: Eukaryota > Viridiplantae > Streptophyta > Pinopsida > Pinales > Pinaceae > Pinus > Pinus tabuliformis. Next base: position 299,374,855 of record CM062813.1, read on the forward strand.
ACCTGACTCGTCCCACTGCTCTCCTGGTGGAAGAGCCATGTCTGGGTCACCACAGAAATCTATCCCAGCGTAAGGGAAATCCTGAATGGAAAAGACCTGGTTTTCCAACCATTGGAAATACTTAGGTTTGAACCAAGCAACCTCTGTCCTCTCGTCTGGGTGACGGGCCATGACTGTGACCCATCGCATCAGTTTGGGCTCTCGAGGAAGCCCAGCTCCAACAGTAAGGTGTTGTGGGATCAGCATAGGAACCCTCTCCAGGCCAAAACTAACGACCAAAGCCCCATAACCAAAGGTCTTTAGTCGTCCGCTCTTGGCCCTGGTCAGTTGGCCTTTCACATTGGCCAGCACAGCATTGCACCAGTTGAAGATGGTGCCTCGAAAGCAATCAACTGCCATACGCATCTGGGATCCGGTGGCAACATGTAGTGCAGCAGCTCCGTAAAGTCTGGTGACAGTAAACGCAATCACCATGAGCTTACGACGGGATATGGTCTTTATGTCTATCCCTTTGTCTTTAGCCTGGCTGTTGCAGTACTCTAGCCAGAGGCTATCGACAAACTGGCCACCTGGCCTAGTCCCGAATAGAGTCAAGTCCTCGCCTCTCTTAGGCAAACCAGTCAAAAAGTAAATGTCCTCCGGCTCGATTTCGAGCTGGTGCCCGCCAATGAAAAAACACTGGTCCTGTACGCTCCATCTGTCAACCAGCCACTGTAAGAAATCTACCTGAGCCCTCATGCCAGGAATGGTCCAGAATTTGTACAGTCCGCATGCCCTCAAAGCATCAAGTGAAGGCTGATGATTCCATGCGGCAATATCCACGTCCTCATGCTCCCGTTCACGCCAATCTAGCATGATATATTCTCTGCATCAGGTATAAAGATTAATTAGATTGCTAGAAAACATTTTGATTGGTCCATTTTTGAGAAATTTTGGGCTCAAAACCCTTGTTGTGGGGTGCACACCCTCCACGTTAGACACAGTGCATGGGTATGCGCTTTGTCTACACGGAAGGTGCGGACCCCAAGCTTTTTCCCAATGGAGAAAAAGTCGGGGTCCGCAGGTCCGCAATGGTAAACCTGCGGACCCCCGCGCGCGGGTTTTGCGCCTAAAAATCCTCCCAAAAAATGAAATGAGGGGCTAAATAAAAAAAAACTAAACGGTTGAAAATGAAGAGTAGGATGAGGTGGATTACCTGGAGAAGACGGTGCTCGATTCCGACGATTGGATTTTCCACAATCTTCACGGGAAGTTTTCTAAGCAAAAGCATTATTTTCTCACCCAAACTCGAATGGTAAAAATGAATTGACAAAGGCCCTTTTTATAAGTTTTTTGAGTAAATAAATCATAAATTTGTTTATGTTTCACTTTGAAAAGGTATTTTGCAACGCTTTTATCCATTTCAAACAGGTATGAGTAATGTTTGTGTCTTTGTGCAGAATAAAGGATCATTCAGGCGAAATCTATCATTTTCAACGAAAAAACAAGTAGAGTCATCTTTAAGCCCTTTTCTGACTCCTAAAACATGAAAAGATTGCCAAGCATTTCTTTTACACTCGTTAAAATGAAATTAAAGGACATTCCACTTACAGCTCTTTTCCGACCGTAAAAACATGAAAAGATTGCCGAATTTTTGTCGTTTCAAATTCGATATTGGTTATAAAACAACGTGTCGTTGATCGCTTTTTTACTTTTTCGGATCAGTGACACTAATAACGAAAAGTACTCCTTGGTCGTAAAAGATCAAGCGGTTCTCTCAAGTATTATTTTATACTTTTTCGAGCTTTGGAGACACAAATTTATGAAAAAGGTCAACCCTGGAGTCTTCTTAAGTTTTTCAGACTCTCTAAAATTGAAAAACGCCGAGTTTCTCCTATACTGGACTCGTTAAAATTCCACAGTAAAGGACCTGTTCAATTACAGACAGGAACGAACCGCTCCTTCTTAGGGTTTGAATCTAAACTAAGTTGGACTCATCCAAAGGATGAGCTTATAATCAAGCAAATGTTATCCTCCTCAAGCTTGTCAAAAATAAAGAGGTACTTGCCAGAAATAGTGGGGGAAAAGAGAGGAAAATGAACCTGTTTGTCATACTTTGTAACCACTCTTGAACACGACATTTTTATTCACTTGGGTTGGGAAATTCTTTGCCTAACAGTTGATCAAACCACATTGAAAGTCTTCAGCCGGTTTCTGGGTATTAACTTTGGGTCAATTGTCACCAAGCCATCTATCGTGTTATGTGTTCAAGAGGTCACTGCCAATAAGCCATTCATCTGCAAAATATATGTCATCCATCTTGACCATCCCTGAGTCAGTCCTCGCAACTAAATTTCTTCAGCTTGATCTATGATTTCGTGTTGTGGGCTTGCCTACGATGGATCGATTTCTATCGACATCAGCTCATTATCTAGAAAGATGATCTAGAAATCGTCAGTACCTTGAGATCTGCATGCCTCAATGGCAGGTTTCTCGCCTTTGACGACAATTTACATCATTGACTTTCGATCGAAGGATTCCGTGATATGTTCAACATCAACACATTTACTCACATCTCATGGATTGTACTGGGTACTTTGAGAGCCATTGACATCACTAGTGGTCTCTCTCACACTTGTTAACAGTTTACATCATTGACTGGTAATCAAGTGGTTTCTACCATGTGCGACATCAACACATTTATTCGCATGGATAGAATTGTACTATTTCGGGAAGTAGAAATGAAGACCCTGGATCTAGTTTCCACCATCCAGGATGCGAGGAATTTTGTATTCATTATGTTGTGGACTATTCATAAACAGATGGCTGCGTCCATACTGTGTTCACATGAGTCTATACTTATGATGTTTTACAAGATTGTTCCTATATTAGAGCAGTAGATAGTTTTCTAGTTAGTTTTGATCTGAGTATGGGAATGCCTACCTCAGCGATGATATGATCTCATATATATATCTTGCATTGAATGTTTTTACAAGTTCCGACTGGGCTCTCCACAAGATGATCCTCGAAATGATAAAGTACTTCACTCTTCCTATATGATAAATGAAATCCTCATCTACTACAGACTTCGCACTTTAGGGGGCAATCTATTACACAAAAATATCGTCACCATGATTATTTGCAGTCAGTATGGGTCTATCATCACTTGTACTGTCCTCCTAAGCAAGTCTAAGACCTCAGCTCTTCAAATCAAGCTTTGGAAGTGGGAGAAAGACATTAAAAATCAATGTAACTTTGGTTTCACAATTTCTCTCATGGTCACCTGCGGTCCCGCACCTTCTGTGTACAAAAGCTGCGTACGTACCCGCTCTGTTCCTAACGGTGCAGGTGCGGACCCCTGTGAAAGTTAAAAGGCGCAATTTTTATCTTAAAAAACTCACTTTGGGTTAATTCTAGAGTTTTCTAGAAGGAATTTTGACGTGGATTGTTCGCTCTGAGGTGGTTCATGCATCCCAAAAGAGAAGGAGCTAATCCCTTGACTAAAGGAGCTACCCCTTTGAAGGAGGGCTTTATCCCTTTGAAGGAGGACCTAGTAACTTCCCTCCATTGCACTATAAATACAGGCATTGGGGTTAGGACTAGAGAGGTTAGAAGCTGAACATTTTGAGGGTAAATGCTGGTGAAATTAAGACTCTTTAGTTGAACTTGAGAGGAGAGATCACATACCTCTTGGTTCCATTGGAGAGTGAGTGAAACTTGTCAAAGTAGAGGAGACATCTTGTTTGACCTGTTAGTGTCAGTCTTTCCAGCCTTCCTCCAGTGATCAAATATGCTCTTACAAAGTGGTCTCAGAGTGTCAAGGTCAAATTTTGTCATTTCAGTGAGTCTTCAAGCAAAATTTGGTCACTAGACATTAGGTCTAGTGTTTGCTTTCACTCCTTATAAAGTTGTCCAAATGTCGGTCCATGTCATCATTCTTCTGAGTCTATCATCATTCATAGGGTTTTCATTATCATGCCAGTGTCTAATGAGTCATTTTACACCTTGTTCATGCTTCAGTTGCACCTAGGCAAGGTCATTTCCCTCTCCTAGGGTTTTGAAAGCTAATTTCTCTTGGATGGTCAAATCATTAGCAAAACTTGTATCCAGATGTTCATACACCTTCCCCTATCCTTAAAGTACCTTATCAAATGCTTCCCATCATTGAGATCCCCCAAATTCCTCATTTTCGCGCAAACCCTAGTTTCTTGCTACAACTTGGCAATTTTCTAGGTTGGGCCTGTGTTTTGCCCTTTTGGACCCCTTCCCCTCACTTGATCTCCATGATTCTACTTTCCCCTACTTCCTAACATCCCTCCCTACTTCCAAAAATTTCCCCAAGAATTTACAAGCCCCTCATCCCCTTCATTTCGCTTCATTTCGACAAAATCCCTTGTTTCACACATCGGGATAGGTTTTACTCACATGATTTTTCTGAGCAATAAAAAATGAATTTTGGAAAATGGAGAGATTTTTTTGTCCACAACATGCCAAGGAAGAAAAACCTCCTTCACTTTTACACAGGTGTCATGGTTTTAGAGAAATGTCAAAAATACCATTGCCTCGGGAGAATCGAATGCACCTCTGAAGTGACCTTGGGAAAATCACGTTTTATCCTCGCTTGGTTGGCCAAATGACTTTCTTGATAAGTCAAATGATAACTAGACACAAAGCTCTTTCCAATGAGCTATCATGAGCTCAATTTGGAGTTGAGGAAGGCATTCAAAAGTTGACTGCAACAGCACTCTTCCTTGAGGCAGCCTCATTTGGCACATTTTGACCAGTCTTGGGAGATTGCATTTTTGGAGGGGAAAATGGGCACCAAATTGAGAAATTCCACTTGGGCTGGAAATTAGACATCCATACCTTTCCAAAAAGCCCACCGGAGCTCAATTTGGATGTCGGGAAGTGCCCCAAAAGTGAGCTGAAAGGCGCACTACGCGTAGGGTTTTGGCGCACTACGCATCAGGGTATTTTCTAAGTTTTTCATCTTCAGCACAGGAAAACACAGCTATTTGACCAGTTTTGACTTTTGATGGGATTTTTCACCCTCTTTGATGTAATTAATGTATTTTCATGTTGACATGACACTTATTTACCTATTCTAGAAGATTCATTCATAATATAGCAAAAAATAATGAATGAATTGGTTTCCTAACTTATAGAGGCAAGTTGTTTTGATTGCCTAGATTGTAGTGCTCAGTTTAGAAATTGGTTGAAACAGCTCCTAGGATGATGAGATCGACCCCTAGAGGCAAGGAAATGTGTTAGCTTGCCTATATTATGTACTTTCTTAGTCATTTTCATGGTTGGACTCTTGAGGGATAAGCTTAGACTGTATTACTCTTTGTATCTCTGCAATTTTGGCAAAGGAAAGACCAGGGTTTTGCAGCACTATTTGGGATTCTTGTGGTGATTTGTGTTGATGGTGTGTTTCTCTCATGTACTTGTAAGTTTGTTATGTGTATCATTTTCCTACTCTTCTCTTCTGCAAATTAAGTAAATGAAGTGTTAAGGTAGAATTCATGATTTCTATGCTCTGCCTTTAAGTTTGCTTAATATCTATGTTTTCATCTATTTAAGGAGAACTCCTGATGGTTTCTTGCTCTCCTTAGCTCCTCACTATTCATACCTATCCATTCACTTCCTTCAAAGGCATCAAGACAATCTCCTACCTTTCCCCAAAAAGACCTCTGCAAAAACTGTGTCTCATCCCCGTACCCAAAATTGTTGTGCTCAGGTTTCCAACAAAACCCTAAAAATTTGAAATCAAACTTTCCCTATCAGTTTACTAGCCTAAAATCAGTGTTCTTTATTGGTCATCTCAGCCCTTTGAAAACCTTTTTCCGAGATAGACCCGGAGAGAGCCCTCTCCTGTTCTCGTAGGGCTAGCTACAAGGCTAAGTGGTTTGATGTTGCCTTGGATTCTGCCTTCCTCAGCCTGAGGCAAATTTGAGTGCTAACATATTGGCGACCATACTGGGGAGAACAACTTGTTTGCGGGTTGATGTGTTTATTTCATAAGTCTTAGACGGAGTCTAAAGATATGCCAGGTAGCCTTCGAAACGCTTTTGCTTTGCATAATCGAAAGTAGATAAATGCTGCTTCAGTCAATCTCCGGTCTAGCTTGTAAATGTGACATCTAACTTGTTAATTGCCCCAGTACATGTATCAAGTTCAGATCTGATTGTTGATGGTGGACAACGATCAGACACTGGCAAGGCTGAAATCATTCACCTGGCGACTCTAAATCAGTTTCGAGATCAGATCCAAAGACTCCACTGGAGGATGATCCCGACCAGCAAAAACATGAAAGGACAACATGGACAGATCATGTATTCAAGTTGGAATCTCATCCAAGACATTTTGTTCTTTGTCATAAATTATGTCTTCTCTTTTCCCAAGAATGTCAAGAAGGCTTTGCAAAGTATACTGTATTTGAGAATAGATCCTTGGCCTACAGTTGATTCTTTCCCTTTGAAGATTGTGAATACCAAAGATTTGCATGCCTTTGAGCTTGATCAAGACCTTTCTTCTAAATCTTGTGATGACCATCTTCAAATTGATGAACCTCAAGAGACCAAGACTGATTTTATACCTGCTGTACATACCCCTACACCTTGTAAAATTCCAGATCGGTATAAACCTCTTGTTTTACCTTCTGTTCTCCATGCTTTCCCCAAAAACTATGATCTATACTTGCCGAGGTTTGATGGTGAAAGTAAGAATGTCAACGCTGAGCAACATGTGTAGAATTTTGAGTCTTTTCTAGACCTTTTTGAAGTTGATAGCGAAGATGTTAGTATAAGGCTTTTTTCTCTTTCTTTGCAAGCCAAAGTGAAGAGTTGGTTCAAAGCCCTGCCTGATGCAAGCATTTCAGATTTCCAGCAGTTTGTCAAAGTTTTTCTTGATAGGTGGATGATCGGGCAGAACCTTTTCTTGATTGTAGAAGAGTATAACCAGCTGAAAAGATTGCCAGGGGAGACAGTACAACAGTTTTCAGCCAGATTTAACCAAGTTTATTATTCGATTCCAGTTGATATAAGACCTTCTCCTAGATCTACTCTCTTGCACTATCTGGGTGCCTTTGATCCGGAAATGGAGTTTCAGGTGAGAGAAAGGAATATTGCAACACTTCACGAGATGAAAAACAGTGCAGTAAATGTAGAGGCTCATCTGCTGATCCGAAGGGCAAGGTTGAAAGAAGAAGAGATGAAAAACATAGATCCGGCCGAATCAACATCTCTAGAGGTGAAGCTTGACATTTTGGTAAGTGCAGTGGAAAAGATGATGGACAAGATCAACACAAGGAATGATTATGATGTTCAAGTTCAAGGCTCGCTGATTGAAAAGGAACAAGTTGTTGATCCAAAACATCTTCTTTCTTATCCTAGTTGTCATAGATCTGATAATGATTGTTTTGTAGATCACCTTGGAGAAGAAAGAACTGTTGATATGACCTGCATGCTTGATGATATGTTTTATAACGATAATTTGCCTCAGTTTGATCAGTATGATGATGATTATGTTCTCCAAAAAGAAGCTAATCTTGCAGACGAATCAACAGCTAGTTTGTGCGAGGAGGAAGTTCACTTTCAGCAGCTCGAATACAGTGATCAACCGATGCATATGAGCTATGACAATGATGAGGAAAGTGCATCAAAGTTTGAAGTAAGTGAAGGATCTTTGCCTTTTTGTTTTGATTCATGTCAGTTTATCAGAGACAACATCCATGCAATCAGAAATCAAATGTCAACAAGTCTTGATTTGAATCATCTTGAGAGCAATGAAAATTTTGTTCAAGACTTCTCATATTCAGATTTGCAACCCTCGAAAGCCATTGATTTTCAAGTTGCAGCTGAAGACTTGGAAGTGGACACACATGATTTAATGATTCAAGGTGACTCCATACCATTCTGTTTTGAATCATTTAAGTTTTTGAAGGGTAGATTGTATAGTAAATCTTCAAATGAACAGCCTATAACAAATCAGCAATCCTTCAGTGTTAATGTTGAGGATGAGACAGATAACAAAATTCTTGAGCAGCCTGTAGCATCAGATTTGCAGCCACCAAATGAAATTGAAGGGCAGATTACAGATGAAGCTCTAGAAGACGAAATACATGATTTGATGATGCAGGAAGATTCTATACCCTTTTGTTTCGAAGCATTTCAGTTTATAAGGCAGAATCTTCATAAAATCTCTCAAGAAAAAGATGAACAGCTAGAAGGATGTCATACGTTTTCAATGGATACATTATAGCAGTCTTTTCAAGTTTTTCATGATCCAATAGCTGATGTTTTGGATGAGGTTTATTGTCAAAGTCTTTCTCCATTGACTATATGTGAGCTTGAAACGTGTATTGATACAAATTTGATCCGGCATCCGGTTTCTTTGTCATTTTCAGTAGAGGTCTCGTCACAAGGCTCAGATCAAAGTTTGCATTCATGGTATGAGGAAAAGAGAAGTAATCCATTGGATGAGCTAAGTTCCAGTGTGCTTGAATTTCAAGATCCTTATGCAGTGTTTTTGGAGGTGGATAGAGAATTCATATCATTCTACGGATCTGTTTCCAAGTTGTCATGGGAGTTTCCTTTCAGTAGTTCTCTCTTGTTATTCATAAGCGAGAACTTGTGGAGAATTCAACCAGCAGACGAGATACTTACTTGGTTGCATTGGTTGTTTCATTTCACCTGATCTGGTGATGAATGAAACTGTTAGAGTAGGTTTTGATGAATAAGGTCCACTTTGAGCATCATTTCCAGTTTGTCGGTTGTGTTTAAGTATTGAGTCAGTTTTTAGTTGAGTGAGAGTCAATTTGTGTCATCCGAGTCATCAGTTTTCATTCATGCATTTTAGTTTGAGTTTTTGACTCCATTGCCCAATGGATAAGGCACTGGTCTGCTCTCCCAAAGATCTGCCGTTCTTGGCACCTCCAAGGAGCTACCATCCCCATTGGAGCCAATGTTAGTGTCAGTCCTTCCAGCCTTCCTCCAGTGATCAAATATTCTCTTACAAAGTGGTCTCAGAGTGTCAAGGTCAATTTTTTTCATTTCAGTGAGTCTTCAAGCAAAATTTGGTCACTAGACATTAGGTCTAGGGTTTTATTTCACTCCTTCTAAAGTTGTCCAAATGTCAGTCCATGTCATCATTCTGCTGAGTCTATCATCATTCATAGGGTTTTCATTATCATGTCAGTGTCTAATGAGTCATTTTACACCTTGTTCATGCTTCAGTTGCACCTAGGCAAGGTCATTTCCCTCTCCTAGGGTTTTGAAAGCTAATTTCTCTTGGATGGTCAAATCATTAGAAAAACTTGTATCCAGATGTTCATACACCTTCCCCTATCCTTAAAGTACCTTATCAAATGCTTCCCATCACTGAGATCCCCCAAATTCCTCATTTTCGCGCAAACCCTAGTTTCTTGCTACAACTTGGCAATATTCTAGGTTGGGCCTGTGTTTTGCCCTTTTGGACCCCTTCCCCTCACTCGATCTCAACAATTCCACTTCCCCTGCTTCCTAACATCCCTCCCTACTTCCCAAATTTTCTCCAAGAATTTACAAACCCCTCATCCCCTTCATTTCGCTTCATTTCGACAAAATCCCTTGTTTCACACATCGGGATAGGTTTTACTCACATGATGTTTCTGAGCAATAAAAAATGAATTTGGGAAAACGGAGAGAGATTTTTGTCCACAACATGCCAAGCAAGAAAAACCTCCTTCACTTTTTACACAGGTGTCATGGTTTTAGAGAAATGTCAAAAATACCGTTGCCTCAGGAGAATCGAATGCACCTCTGAAGTGACCTTGGGAAAATCACGTTTTATCCTAGCTTGGTTGGCCAAATGACTTTCTTGATGAGTCAAATGATAACTAGACACAAATATCTTTCCAATGAGCTATCATGAGCTCAATTTGGAGTTGAGGAAGGCATTCAAAATTTGACTGCAACAGCACTCTGCCTTGAGGTAGCCTCATTTGGCACATTTTGACTAGTCTCGGGAGATTGCATTTTTGGAGGGGAAAATGGGCACAAAATTGAGAAATTCCACTTGGGCGGGAAAGTCGACATCCAGAAATTTCCAACAAGCCCCCCTGAGCTCAATTTGGATGTCGGGAAGTGCCCCAAAAGTGAGCTGAAAGGCGCGCTACGCATAGGGTTTTGGCGCGCTACGCATCAGGGTATTTTCTAAGTTTTTCATCTTCAGCACAGGAAAACGCAGCTATTTGACCAGTTTTGACTTTTGATGGGATTTTTCACCCCATTTGATGTAATTAATGTACTTTCATGTTGACATGACACTTATTTACGTATTCTAGAAGATTCATTCATAAAATAGCATAAAATTAATGAATGAATTGGTTTCCTAACTTATAGAGGCAAGTTGTTTTGATTGCCTAGATTGTAGTGCTCAGTTTAGAAATTGGTTGAAACAGCTCCTAGGATGATGAGCTCGACCCCTAGAGGCAAGGAAATGTGTTAGCTTGCCTATATTATGTACTTTCTTAGTCATTTTCATGGTTGGACTCTTGAGGGATAAGCTTAGACTGTATTACTCTTTGTATCTCTGCAATTTTGGCAAAGGAAAGACCAGGATTTTGCAGCACTATTTGGGATTCCTGTGGTGATTTGTGTTGATGGTGTGTTTCTCTCATGTACTTGTAAGTTTGTTATGTGTATCATTTTCCTACTCTTCTCTTCTGCAAATTAAGTAAATGAAGTGTTAAGGAAGAATTCATGATTTCTATGCTTTGCCTTTAAGTTTGCTTAATATCTATGTTTTCATCTGTTTAAGGAGAACTCTTGATGGTTTCTTGCTCTCCTTAGCTCCTCACCAGTCATACCTATCCATTCACTTCCTTCAAAGGCATCAAGACAATCTCCTACCTTGCCCCAAAAAGGCCTTTGCAAAAATTGTGTCTCATCCCCGCACCCAAAATTGTTGTGCTCAGGTTTCCAACAAAACCCTAAAAATTTGAAATCAAACTTTCCCTATCAGTTTACTAGCCTAAAATCAGTGTTTTTTATTGGTCATCTCAGCCCTTTGAAAACCTTTTGCCGAGATAGAACCGAAGAGAGCCCTCTCTTGTTCTCGTAGGGCTAGCTACGAGGCTAAGTGGTTTGATGTTGCCTTGGATTCTGCCTTCCTCAGCCTGAATCGTTCCTTGGGAATTTTTCAAGCACACATGAGGAAATTCATATCTTTTAGGAGATATTTTCCTTGGGAATTGCACAAGGAAATAGGGGCAAGTTGGGGCCTTTAATAGGCTAAGTGTCAGCCATAGCAAGATAGTCAGTTGTAGAATAGGTTTATAGTGCAGGGTGTACTTCAAGATTGAAGCAAGACATTGTAATAGTTTCTCATTCTCATCTGATTAATGCAAAGAAGCAGAGGGGTTTTTCCCAGTTGGTTCCCTTATAAAATCATTATTATCTTGTGGTTATATGGTTGCATTTCATTGCATGTGCTTCTAAACTGTGATGTCCATTTCGTAGAACATTAGAGGAAATTTGTAATCTCTTGATTTCAGTTCGATTTCATCAGCACTAGACAATATCTATTAATTTATACATGGTATTAGAGCAAGAAATCACACTAGAAACTAGTCTAAAGAGCCTCTCCTTTAGACATTTCGATTTTCATATTCAATGAAGAATTTTTCTTCCATGTGGGAAAATGTCTTTCAACGGATTGAGATTATTGTATGCCCTTGAGGGAACCTCAAATTTCATAGTCTAGAAGGATATGATGGAAGTAGTGCTCGATGATAATGGTGTGATGGAGTACACCAAAAGTGACATTCCAAAGCCAACAATATCATATGCACAATAGTTAGCCAGTGGAAGATGGAAACTACAGAATCCAGGAGGATCATCTTGGAGGGTGTGAGAGACCACATAGTCTCAAGTTTACATGGAAAGGAGACTCCCTTTTCTATGTGGAAGACCCTGATTGAGCTATTCAAAAATGGTAGTGATGCCAAGAAATTGGAATTAAGGGACAAGCTTAGAAACATCAGCATACAGCAAGGTGAAACCATTCCACATTACCTTTCTAGGTTTGCTTAGTGTTGAGATGAGCTTGGAGGAGTTGGAGAAAATATTTCCTCTTCAGCACTAGTGAGTCTAGCTCTCCTAGGCCTTCCAAAATCCTGGCACAACTACCAGGACTCTATAAGTGGAAGGGACAAATTTCCAAATTGGGAGAGACTTTGGTCCAATCTGGGGCATGAATAAATATGGAGGAACACTAGAGATGGAGTAATATCCAAATCTAAGGAGGAAGATTTTTTTTTTCCTTGGTTGGAAAGGGAAAGAAGGGTAAGGGAAAGAAGGCCCAAGTAAGCTAGATTCCAACGAGAAAAATGGAAAGAAGGACCTAAGAAAGATAAAATGTTTTCACTGCCCTGAATGTGGGTACTATACAACAAAGTGTCTACACAATAATTCTAACAAGAAGCCTTAAGAAGGAGAAATAGGTGAAACACTTGCCTCATAATTCGAATTAGACTTCACACTAATTGCATGCAGAGCCAACACTATAATGGTGAGTGTGTGGTATCTATATTCAAGTTCCTCATTCCACATGATGAGATCAAAATAATTCTTCAATAACCTAGAGGAGAAGGATCTCCAGATGTACATACAACTTGGGGATGATGGGTGATACAATACTAAAGGAATTAGTACCATAACCTTTAAGAGGGAGTTAGGCTACCATATTCATTTGAAAGATGTCATGTATGTACCTGAGTTGAAGAAGAACCTGATCTCTGTATCTATATTGGAGGATAGAGGCTATGATGTTGTTTTCAGTAAGGGGAAATCCTTTCTGAGACTTGTAGCTACCAGGAAATTGAAATAGGTTGGAGTTAGAGTGAAAAATGTCTACAAACTCGAGGTGGAAGCTTGTGCTACACTGAGTAGCAAGGCAGGGGAGGTGCAAAATTGAGATGTTGGAGAAATTTAGCACATGCACATGGGACACTTAGACCATGGGGCCTTAAAAATCATGCATCATATTACCATTGGTCTCCTGAAATGTACCCTTGAAAAACATGATGTCTACAAGGGATGCACGCACGGGAAATATGTCAAATTCACCTTCTAGGGTTGAGATAACAGAGCTGAAGTAATCTTGGAGTGAATCCACTCTGATGTATGTGGACCATTTTTTACATCCTCTACAACAAAACATAGGTATTATGTGATTTTTGCTGACAACTTTTCTAGAAAATGATGGATCTTCTTCATGCAGAAGAAGGATGAAGTTTTCTCAATTTTTTTCGAATTCAAAGCATTGGTTGAAAATAATACTAGTTAGAAATTGAAATCCTTGAGAAGTGACAATTAAGTAGAATTTTTTTCTATCACCTTCAAGAAATTTTGTGCCAAAGAAGTTATTAGAAGAGAACTGATAATACCCCATAACCCATAGCAAAATGGGTTGGCTGAAAGGAAGAAAAAAAGCATAGTGGGAGTAGAAAGAGCCATGGTGCATGATCAGGGGCTGCCATTACACCTATGGGTAGAAGCATGCAACACCGAAGTTTATTTGTAGAACAAGAGCCCTCATAGAATACTTGGTATGATCACACCTATTACAGATCCATTTGGGCACATCAACCCCAACTAAAAGATTGGTACTATTAGGGCCCATCAACCCCTAATGTAGTTGTTACATGCCCTAAAGAAGTCAAACATTAGAATGCCTCACTTCCCAAGAAGTTCCATCACTGAAATCATCCAGAAATTTCCTCTAAGAAGATCAGTGTAGGTAGGCCTTCATTAGGGTGCGCTAAAATGCAAACCATACACTGTTAGAGTGCTATGCAGCGCACTTGATCCCTCTTTGGCTTGCGCTGGGAGAATTTGAGCAAATTTCTGTGCGGGTTTGAAAGATTCCTTATCCATTGGGTGCCTCTAGAAGTTTCTCAAGGCTATCCACTCCTTTGAGTTCATATTTGGACGAGGAAGGGAGTTAAGGAACATCAATCCATTTATCCCTTCCTCCATGGAACTGAATTATAAGTTTGGGAGGACATTCATTATCACCATGTATGGCATAACCTCCTTCATTCACCTATAAGAAGACCACTCATCTAAGTGATCAGGGGCTGGAAATTATTGAATTATAGGGAGATGCTATTAGTATGAGACTTGAGTTGATTGCAAGTGTTGTAATGATGTCAAAGTGTCTTGATTATTATGAGGAGAGGATGAGATTGGAGGAGTGATGCTAAATCAGGCAAATTGGGTCGTAACTCTTCCTTTTACTAATAAAGTGTTCAAATATTTTTCCATATGCTTGTGTTATTCATTGATGCTTTCATATGTTTATCATATACTTGATTCCAGGCTATGTTTAATCAATAGATCATTATCATATGCTTTGATGGGTTCTTGTTTCTATCTGTTTGCAGGTATTACTCAAGTGGCTTAAGTACTGGAAGGGAGACAGAATCGGTCAAGGGAGATAAGGAACAAGTGGAGCTACAAGTAGGTTCTTTGTTCTCTTATTTTAACTATTGCTTATAGAAAAGGTATAGAATACTTTGAACTCTTGTTCTAGACTTAGCTACTAGTCTAGGGGTTTAATCATTTATCCGTAGACACTAAAACTTCCCAAAACAAATTGGAGACTCCGCTGGGGAGTGATCATCCATCTTAGTAGCTTATCAGCCTCTTAAGACATTTCTACATACTGTACTTGTGGTTGTTTATTGAATTTCAATCTTCTTTAATTGAGAATTGAGCTGAAACTATGTCAAAATTGCCTTCAGAATGGCTTACTGTCACCAGCGCAGTCCAATGAAGGACACAGTGCATTACAGTGCACTTCCCACATAGACCCAGTGCAACTCAGTGCATTGTCCCTAACTGTTGCCTACACTGATCCTTTGAGGGTCACTTTCCCATCTAGGAACTGAAAGTTTTTGCCTATTTTCTCCTATTTGAATGAGTTGCTGAATGTCAATAATGTTTGGTCTCTGAAAATAGTTTTTCATCTCCTTAATTTGGCCTACTTAGACTAGGATTGATAAATGTTTCTTATGTATTTACTTTATGATTTTCAATCTATAGTCGAAAGTTAGTTTTGATCGATTGATCTTTAGTGAAAGAAAGTGTCGTAAAATCATCTTTTCCTTCGAAAGTTGAATTTTTGTAAAATATTCATTCATGAAAGATCTATTGATTTATATGTACATATGATTAGCCTTTTCATTGAAAGTGTCATAATTCCTCATTTATTTGAAAACGAAGGTGTCGTAGAGTCTTCCTTTCCTTGAAAATAAATTGTCGCAAAATCATCATTTTTATGAAAAGAGTTTTTTGATCGTTTGTTCATTAGTTTTCCTTTTTGAATCATTCACATTAAGGGGAATTGAAAATAAATACATGCATCTTGCATTGAAAAGAGTTTGTTTGTGCTGAAAGGAATAGTGTAGGGAATTTTCATTTAGATTGTGCTTTTTGCTCTGTGATCAAAAGAAATTTGATTGCTCTATTCCTAATTAGCTAGGATTTTCATTGTTAAAACTAAATAGAAAGAATGCTTATCATGATAGTTTCATTTCTAGGAATTTCAGAATACATCACATGGAGAACTTGAAAGGAAAATTCCTAAGCAAGATCGACTTAAAATAAACATCAATTTACCTAATGGAGCATTGTCATTGACGAGAACATTTAGTGGTTCTAGGCTAGAAACGTGTTCCGACGTCGTTAAACAAAGCAGATGTCGCTAACTTGTCTATAATACATCCCAAGTGTGATACCTCATTCCACATACGTGAGTATATCATAGCTCGTCCATGTACCTTCAGGTATATAGGGCGGTGTTACAGTACGTAAAGTATATGGGAATGCTCTCACGGTGCGGTTTTGCACTAGACAACGCTTATATGGACTGGGCCTCCACGTACCTTCGGGTATATATGGGAGGACAACTCTAGGTTGGTATCCATCATTAAGTAATTGAGTTGGCCGCCTTGCAAATGTGATACACCGAACACAACATTCGAGGAGATTGCCTACTCGTAATTCTTGGTTTGCCAGGAGGTATTCTGCAGTTCACAATTGCCTGGTAAACCTTTTTCCTTGTTACCCATTTTTGTTTACTTCTTTTTTGTTAATAAAATTAATCAACAATTGTGGAGAAACATCAACACATACCTCATCGTTCACAGAGAAAAACGAGAAAACGGCCTTTGCCTCTCGAAGCGACACCAATTCGGACAAAGCAGTCTCGTTTAACTGAGTCTAGTACATCAAGAACTCCTAGTTCTTCATCTAAGTTACCTAAAACATCTATTTCAGTAAGTACAGAGACTCCAGTTACTCCGACCATTTCTGGTACATCCGTTCCTGAAGAAGAAGTTTCACAATTACCTTAGGACATTAGCACTGATCCTAGTGAAACAGTAACTGAGGTTGTCCAACAACAAGTTGATACTCAACTTGAAATTGTTCAACAAGAAAGTACTTCTGAACTTGAATCAGTTCAAGCAGAAGTTAATCCAGAATCTATCCCAGTTCAAACAGAAGTTACATCTGAACCTGAAGTTGTTCATGAACCTCCCTTTGAAATTGTTGTCCATTTACCTGAACATCTGGACTTCAAATTTGGACATTTAGAAGTTTTTACCCCTTAGACATCAGTAACTATTGAAGCTACACCTTCATCAACACCAGAAATGTTTTACAGA
Organism: Pinus tabuliformis; assembly: GCA_031772625.1. Classification (NCBI taxonomy): domain Eukaryota; kingdom Viridiplantae; phylum Streptophyta; class Pinopsida; order Pinales; family Pinaceae; genus Pinus; species Pinus tabuliformis. The sequence goes on from CM062813.1 coordinate 299,391,548, forward strand.
CCTAACAGTGAAGTTCTTCCACCAGGTTTGATTGCCATAGAGGAGGAATTAGTAGAATATTCCACACCTGGAACCCCATTTCATTTTGGAACTGGGCTTTATCTTTACCCTACTGCTCCTGATTACTTTGCTTCATCTGATCCTGCTTCCTTTCAAGTACCCGTCGAATCTTTAAGACAACTTTTGGGTCAGTTAACTATGGTTGAACAACCGTTAACATCCTAGACTATATAATATGATGCAACTGCAGCGGAATCTTCTATTGTAACTTCTTCGATGTTTTCTACCACACCTGAGTCGCACCTGTATGGTGAATCGTCCATCCCGATTGGTTACCAATCATTGTCTGGAACCCACTCAGGGGTTGCTTCTACACCATGGTCATCACCCATGTCCTCAACCGAAAATTTTACCTAGTTCTTCTTTAATGGGAACTCAACAGTTTGATCTTGCGTATCAGTATCAAGCTGGGCAATACGGTCAATAAAGACCCATGTATCCATTGAATACTGGTTTGCCACCATATGGAGAGCAATTTTCTTATTCGTTGTATCCTCCTTATTCCGGAGGACAACCATATTTTAATTTCCCACAATATTCAAGTCAACCTGGAATTAGGGTTTGTCAATGGCAACCAACAATACCAATTCAACCAAGGCTTGTGTATCCAACACAACCAATGCAAACCATGTCAACTATTCCTACTACACTTGTTATTACTACTGTACCACAGTCACAATCTCAAACTATTGTGTCTCAACTAGTACAAACTGGTCCTTCCACTTTGCAACCACAAGTTTCAAGTCAAGAAGTTAAAGTTTCTCAAGTTGTTATACAACAACCACTTGTTTCTGGAGTTCAGCAACAACCTCAGGTTAGTATGCCTTTATCCGGACTGACCCAGGCTTACACTGGTATAGTTTATTCACAATCTGGTCAACCTATCATTGCTGGGAAACAAAATTTAAGTCCACAACAATTGTACCAACAACAACAACAGTTGGCTCAACAACCATGGCAACCGCAATTTCAACAACCCCAACTAGCAGTTCCAACATCAGTTTGGACTTGGTTCACAAGATCAACTTGGTTTTGGTTAATCTCAAGCTTACCAAGGTCCTAGACAACAAGCCTTTGAAGGTTATGGACAACCACAAACTCAACCTAGTTATCAACAACCACCTTATACCGGTTTTGTTCAACAACCATACCAAGGTTACCAAATGCAGATGCCCTATGTTGGTATGCAAAGGCCTATTGCACAGGAAATTCCATCATATCCTGGGTATGCTCAACCTGACTTGAACCGACTCACCGATGATCCAATATTATATGCACCTTGGTGTCCGGTAATTCTGCATAAGTTACCATATGATATTCTGAAGTTTAACAGAAATCCTGGAGAAGACCCATCAAATCATGTTATGACCTCATTTATGGTGTTCATCAAACACTTTGAATCATGATTCGATTAGACTTCGTGTTTTCCAAAGAACACTTACTGGTCCAGTTGCTAAATGGTACATTGAATTACCAAGAGCTTCTTTCGATAACTTCACCACGTTAGCCACTACTTTTTTGACCCACTTCCAGTTACCTATCAGATACTAGACTGGAACGGAGCCCTTAACCAACTTTAAACAGACTACTTCCACCCATATATCAGATCATATTGATGAATGGCGGCGTCGTCGTTGAATGGTTAAGACATATGTTCCTGATTAGCTTTTAGCTGAGTGGTTCATAAAATCCTTGTTGCCATCAATCACTGAGGATGTGGCAAAAGGTGGAGTAGTCACATAAGAGCAAGTCATTGCTCGTGCCCAATACTTGGATTTGATTTATACCCTTAGAAACTCCTGTTGTAGCTTTTCATGATGGCAGTATCACTGCTTGAGGGCCTTTCGTTTTTGTCCTGAGGCTCTGGAGTAATTTGAGAAGAGATCCTTAATCTGCTCATAGGTAATTGGCTCTGTGGCTTGCTCTGTCATCGATTATGCTACCGTAGCCTTTGTGGGTTATGAATCTCGACCTAGGGGAGATGTTGTAGACTCCCGAAATGAAAGGGGTGCCATTAGGCCAAATGCTACCTATGTGCTTGGATAATCTGCTCCTGAATCTCGATATGAAGCATCTTGACCCTTGAGAGGAACGTACTCAGTAACTGTAACTCGTGCATAATATGGAACCATACGAGGGCTCCTGGAAGGTATGTTCCTGCTCCTGGACTTGCTCTTGCTGCTTTTCCCTCTCCTCTCGTCACAGAGCCTATTCATGTTCCGGTTCCACTGGATGAATTTGTGGCAATCGGAGTTCGCATATTGAGTTGACCCAGAGCCAGCATAAGAATAGAAAGCACCAATAGCATAGAGAGAAAGAGCATTAGGGGTAGATCCAATTTCAGATTCTCCGATTACACCACCCTGCCTAGGAGCATCCAAGCCCGCGGTATTAGTGTATATCAAATATCCACTTCTACCTTCTCCATTTTGAAAACCAGCAATAGAGCCGGTGCGGGGGGTTTGGATTCGGGGCCTTTCGATGCATTATTCGTGTGCATTGGACGGAGGGATGGGTTGAACAACGCGAATAACGAATGGTGTATCATTAGTACTTGCTTCTGTGCCAAAAATCAGGTAAATAACTAATAGACGTAAATATCTGGTTGAGGCCGCAGGGGGAGAATACTTGAAATGGGGGCTGGCAGCGTGTGATGGTATATTCTGCATGCACTTTGTTAATGGATGGATCTTATGTTCTTAATAGCATTTATGGAATTACCCACCTAGCCAAATTGCATTTGGCAGCTATCATCAGCCTATGACAGGAAGATTGGGTAGCGTAACTTCACTCAGCGGACCACACAGAGCATCGGATCCCCTAGCTACATCCACCGCAACTACATATCATGAGTAAGCGCCTTACATGCACCATGATTCGGGTAGGGTGGGAGGTTTTTTTTCTCCATAAGACTAAAAGCGCATCCCGTCTACCGGCTAATCAATCACTACTAGTCAATCAGAAGCATGTCTTGGACAATCTTGAAATCAACTACGCCTCAGGACACAAATGATCAAGCACGACATGAAGCCCCAGCTGGAATATAGTGGGAAATGCAATTAGGAACAACATCTGATAAACGCAACATGTCCTGGACTTCAAGCAAATGCGGCACCTGCCCTTTACAGACCATCCTTAGAAAACCAAAATGCGAGCTACGCCCCAAACCAAACACGGGCCTTTTCCTCAGTTCGATTATGTGCTCGCCTGACCAGGATTGAAGTTTCTGATTCACTCGTTCATTCTCACATGCATGGACAGATGGCTGCTTTTTCTTCGTTCATCCGTTCTCACTTAGGCAGCATAGTTTGTAGGACCAATTGAATGGAATTCAATTGATGGTAGTAAGGGGAGACGTTCACTTGACTTCGAAGCGAAGAAACCACTTATATGATGGGAAGAAACCACCTAGGATACACTTCAAAGTTCCTATACACACCTAGAGAATAATGCCAGCTAATAAAATTCAAGAATGCACAGCACGGACAATCAATGGGGAATTTGGATACACTTCTCGAACCAGACGGATGGTGGCTTCGTTTGTCGTACCGAGTGAAAAAGAGCCTTTTTCTATATAATATCGCCCTATTATTATTAATTCAGCCTGGCGGGAGAACATAAAGGAAGGCCAGGAAGAGATAGAAGCGGAGGGGACAGGGAAGAGCAGATGCCAACATCGAGCAGCAAGACCCAGAGAACAGAGTCCATAATAGCTAGGGGTACGAAGTCCAAGCACGAACCAGACATAGAAAAAGCAATCCCATCATTTTGACTCATATCCGCAGGAATCCAAATTGAACACATAAGGCCAGGAACTAGGAAGGAATAGAACCCAATATATATATGCCTCCATCCATTAGGTGAAGCTACGCCTTGGGCCAATGTATCTATTAGTAGGCCAAGCTACGCCACCAATGATATATCTTCGGCCTACACCAACCAATAGGGAAGAGACCCAGAAGCTAGCTCTCCTCTCCCAATCCAACGGACAATGATTCTGCAGGCGAAGCCCCAGAATTTCTCATTGGAGCCGTGCGTGCAGCCTTTGTATCCCGCGGGAGAAACACCTGAAGGAAGGAGGAGGAACGCGTAGGGGTGCTCGTTCTGTTAGAGCCGTAGCGTCGTCTTTGTGATTTTGATGCAGAAGTTGAAAAGGATATAAGGCCGGTGTTCAGGATGGAAGGCCGGGCAGAATCAACTTGGATTCTTCTTTACCTATTGATCGGTGATTGCCAGTTGTTTGTGGAAAGCGCTTTCGGACTCGTTCCTCCATTCACTTTCATGGCTTTCTTTTATTAGGCCCAATTTTTCCGTGCATTTCCGATCGTCTTAATAGAGATGGCTAGCAACCGAATGCGGGGGTTAGAGAAGGAGCAAGCATGACTTATCACTGAGTCTATGACTGTGGGATGGGAGCTGGATCTAACCTGATCGATCAGAGAGCATACAAACCTACCTGGGGCGGGGGCCCGACAATGCTAGGACTGAGACACAAGTTGGCTGTTTCACGAGCTTTTTCTAATCTAGCTAATGTTCCCCGCTTTGGAATGTTAGGAGTAATCCCACGGGAGCATGGGTTTCCTGTTTGCACGTCCTATGACTAAGACTCTCTCCACGTCCTAAGCATCTGTGTGTGTCCCTTGAGCTTGAAGGAATTTTCACTTGTCCAAGACTGTGCCACGAAAGGGGAGGTATGTAGGCGGTTGGGAGTTTCTCGTTCGGATGTGCCTGGTAGGAAGAAGTAAGTAAATGAAATAACTGTAGGAGCCCGGAAGAGGGAAGCGGGCTTGTTCATCTAAGACTAATTGTGAGGATTTCATGGTGACTTGCTGGATCTATTGAAGTCTATCAAGTGGATGTTTGGCGATGGATTCTCAAAAGAAACCCTTGCTGAAAGTTAAATTGTGTGCATAGAGTCCCTAGTTCTCGCGGTGAAAGAGACAGTGCCGAAGCCGCTCGAAAAGACAGGATTTGATGGAAACATATAGAATATCTTGGTCAGTCAGTCCTTCTAAAGAATCCCTTCTTAAGAAGGGAAGTATGATAATGACTTCTTGATCGGTCAGGTTTCGCTTCCATTTGGTTATATTTCCAACCTGGTGACTTTCCAGACCCTGAAATTGCCTTCGAGAATTAGGAGTACAGTCACATTAGTAATAGAAACAGATATCATTCATGCAATATAGAGAAGGTAAGGAGACTCTTAATAGCATAAGATATGGGGAAGGAGGTGAAGAAGAGCAGAATATGTGGGGAAGGATACTTTTTTCCCAACTGAAGTGACAGATGTCAAGCCTTGGTTCAAAATTGAGGCTTTCCTTTTTCACCTTGGCGGAGCTTTTTGAACTTTTAGCTCCTATTTTTTCATTTTCAGGACCTTTAGGTGCTCAACCATAGGGAGAGGATGCGCAAGCAGGCTCGACCACTATTTACCCACCCACCCCAATCCCCTGAGGCGGAGGTTTTTCTTCCTTGATGCTTATTGGGTGGCCTGGTCGAGCGTTTTCACGTTATAGTGAGTGCTGCCTTCTCTCAAGAAATGTTTCAAAGGCAAGGAGAAATCCCTCTCCTGGACAGTCGAGTGTGCTAACGCACCCTCACCATATGAATAGTGAGTGACTCCGTCCCTCACCCATATGATGAGTGCACGTTAAAACGATGGTGGCCTGGACAGTCGAGTGTGCTTACGCACCCTCACCATATGAATAGTGAGTGACTCCGTCCCTCTCCTTAACAGTCGAGTGTGCTAACGCACCCTCACCATATGAATAGTGAGTGACTCCGTCCCTTGTGTTTTTTTTGTATTTGAGTAGGGAGAGTGTAGTTAACTAAGCTCAGTTGGTTTCTAGTAGTCCCGGGTGGTTATATTCCTATTTGACATCTGGGGTAGGTATTCGTTAGGTGGGATTTGTTAGGTAGGCCGACCAAAAGGAGGAGAAGACCATAAATGATCTATAGGTAGGCCGACCGGTAGGTTCTATAAGGTGGGTTTCCCCTCTGGCTTTCTAGGTGCGACGAGGAGTAGACTAGCAGTACTTGATGGGTAGAAGGAGGACTTCGGTACCATGACCTGTAGAGGACCTGTATACTATTGGGCATAAGAAGAATATGGATAATTGGTATAAATAAGTTCCCCTGCACGGCGCTCCCCTTGAAAGAAAGGAATATGAAATGAATCCCCTGCCCTCCCCTAAGAATACCTCCAACTACAGTGAATTCCTTGCCCCCTGGAGGGACAAGTGGCTTCGCATCTTTATGGTATTCTGGATTAATAAAAAGGATTCCTAGTAGGTAGTCTAGGTGTCAAAGTCAAGGTTCTCTCCCCTGCGCTTTCTGATGACCAGGGGCTCGTATGTAATGACGGTGTTTTTCTGTTCCGTTCTCCTGCTTTCTGCAAGGTAGTTGTATTGCTTTTGTCTGCATGGTCTTGGCCTGAAAAGAAGTGGAATATGAGGAAGGAGTATGTAAAGTAGGGGCCAGGTAAGTTCTATAAGGCCTTAAAAAATAGATATTGTCGCCCTTCCCATGATTAGGAAGGTAGAGAAAGAGACAAGAATTCTCATTCAAACCTGCTAAAGAAGCCACCTCTATCTCTGAATTCCAGCTATTCTTTTCTCTTTGCATTAATAATACGGAGTTGAATTCAGAAAGATAATGAAAAATAGCATTCATAAAGAAGAGCATGTTTAGAAAGAAATAAATGAGTAATCTCATTCATATAAAACATATCATTCATACCGGTCGAAGGAGAATTAGATGTATACGTATTTCTCATCTATCATAAGCATTAAGGTATTGCTTTTATTCCCCTAAAAAGATTTCTATATAGATTATTTATCAAATATATGATATATAGCATTATATATATAGATTTAAGTGGAGGGGGAGGAGGAGCCCACTCCACTCACTGGTAGAAATTCTGCCTTTCCCGAACCCTCTGATGACCAGACACGTGCAAGGAAAGGCCTTGCCTATGACTGCTACTTTGAACCCGTGTACACAAGGTTCTTATCTCCTTGGCTTTTTTATTCCTCTTCGGCAAGGTCCCTAAGGAGAAAACAAAAAACCTTATCTACTTAGTTAGGCCTCTGCACCAACTCACTTTACCACTTAGCAGCCCCGTACCAACCCATCCACTCAGCAGCTCTGTACCACTTCAATCAACTGCAGCTCCGTATAAACTCTACCATGCACACTACATCAACACCTACACTCTGAAAAATGACACTCACACAGGGCACTTATATGTAACCCGTATGCACTCCTATCTCGCACTCTAGGCTGACCCCTGAGCATCCGAGCACCCCAAGCTCAGTCATCCTAGGAAAAGGCACTGTATTCCCAGGCAGGCTTCAAACCCAGGCCAGGATCCCTAATACCCTACTATCCATTGAAATGATGTATGGTCACCTTGAAGTTTGTCATTGGCCCATATGTTTCCACTACCTGCAGTGGAATGTGCGGTACCTGCTTGATGGTGTAGCACATCTCCTCCAACCATACATAGAACAAAACGTTAATCCCTTACTGTGTTTTCTTATATGTGTTGTGCTAGAATCCTCCATATCTCGGTGTGACAAACTTTGGCCTTTTTGGTGCTGGAAACATCTAGCACTTTGGTCGATGCCATGCGTCCAGAGCAATCAAAATTCATAACTAGAGCTATAATGAAACTTTGAATTCTTGGTCTGTGCTTCCCTGCAGTCTATGTTGAATTGGTTCAACAAAAATGGTGCCCAGCTGTCAATCTAGCACCCACCATTAAGTATAGGTAAAGCCGCATACATGATCGGTTCATTAATGCTTCCCAGGTTCAACCTCAATCAATCATCCCATCCGGTACCTAAATCAATGATTGTATTCAGGTGATCGATTAGTCGTGATTCGGTTCAATGCCATCAATGCATATTATATTACGTTATTAATATGATGCCGTTTCAAGTCAGTATCGGATCAGAATGGTCTCGAATCAATCGGACGGAATGGTATCGGGTTCAACGCCGTTGAAAGTATCGGGTCATATCACGTCTACAATATGGGCTTCAATAGATGAGGATGCCGATGACCATGATACGCTACCGATTGATCGAAAGATGATGATAGATGGACACTAATATTACGTATGTAATAGGAAAGCTTTGTGGCATTTGACATCCATATGGATCAGCGAAGATGCATCCATTTATCGACCGATAGGACCGGCCAGTGAGCGATAGCAGCGAACTAACATCCTCTCATTCAAGCAGTCATATAACGATTGGCCAATCCAATAGGGGTGTATAGAGGATCTTGAACGAACGCTAGCTATACGCCATGCGTAATACATGCAAGAACGTTGCTTCCGTGCTCTGTCCCGGGCAGTGATGGAAATGAATGCTTGCTCATCTTGGTGCCATATGCCGGAGGAAGGTGGGGATGCTAGGGGAATGCCTGCCTTCGGGGAGAACCTTTGTTGGCTATGGGCAGCTACCATAGGGACTTGCCAGGTATTTATAAGGATACATCGGGGGAAAATCCTCCTTCCCAATGATCACAATCATGTCTTTCACATCAACGATATGATTGTTAAAACATCTCCTTGATATTAATGACACTTGATCCATGGCTTAAAGCCTGATTGGTCCATGATCTCTATTTCAAGAGCATGAAAGGTCATTTGTCAATGATTAATTGCCTAAGTGCCGTGGACTATTTCTCTCTTTGAGGGTTTTAACCACTTCAATTCTAGTGTTCCGATCGTACACTGGGTTTCACCGAAGGAAATACCCAGTCATTCTTATAATACGTTGATCGCCTAACTAAACCGAAGGAGATAACTAGGCATTCTTATTATAGATTCAAATAAAGAAAAGGACAACTATTCCATCTATAGATATCCAACCATAACTCTAGAAAAGGAAAGCCAGTCATTCGGCACAACCCCTCTCTTTATTGACCCGCCCGAAATATCTTCCCTTTACTCTTAGTTGTGAGGGGGCTTTCAATACGTTCCTTACGCCTAGCCTGTCTAATGAAATGATTATTGACTCAATTAGGTGCTCCCCCGCAGAGTGTGAAAGCAAGCACCCTTTCACCTCGCAAGCCTTTGAGGGGATATAGGGCTTTCGGTAACTAGAGAGATAAGAAAGAATGAACACAACACCTTCGCTTTTGTCCTCCTTTACCTTCTTACCAGACAAGGAAGGTAGGACAAGCCAGTGGCCTTTCACCCAAAATGAAGAATGTCTTTTTGGAACGAGAGGAGATGGGAACGAGAGTAGGAACCTCTGTTCTGGAGGGAACGAGCCACGACCTTCTCTCGCGTGTCAGCGTCATTCGCTATCCTTGACCTTTCAATCCTTTAAGATCGGGGTTAGAAAGGCCAGGAAAGGTATAACCTTGCTTGCCTTCTTACTTGCCTTTGGGTAAGTAGCCATCAAGATAGGACATTCGGGTCCCTATAGACGGATATAGTTTTTCGTCTATAGCAAAAAAGGTATACTGGATAAGACCAAAGGGAATATGGTAGATGGGACCACGGTGAAGAGTACCACCTGGTCGGGGTCTTCATCGGGGGGGGTACTGGCTCTCTGAAGGGAACCAGGCACCAGGATGGACAGGGACAACCCGGGCTAGGGGGAGGGGACTATTGAATTGATATAAGTCCCTTTTCTATATAATAAGGTAGGCTCTTTCTTTGGTTTCAGCGTCTTTGATATAGTAGGCACGCGTGATTCTCTAGGTTTGAAAGTGCTCTCACCTTATTCATTTAGTAGGCCAGCCTCTATTATGAAAAAGGGCCATAACACACGGACCTCAGCTTGCCTATTTATATAGAGGGCCGCTATTATTATTTATTAAAGGAGTCGTTTCACTATTCGCTCGCACTAATGCCTTTCGAGATCCATGCACTCGCAGGATCAATCATAGCGGTCCTGTAGTGGCCCCGACCATTATTTCAGTGGCATCTTTCGCCACCTCTGCTTATTCAAGCAAGCAATTGGTAATATTATTCGCTCACTTGAATAGGCCGACTATTTGTAGGTTCCCTTATAATAGTAGGGGTACCAACCGGTTGATGGCTTTATCTTTATAAGGGGAAAGGGTTGAACCATTCCGCTCACCTCACCATTGAAACGTGAGTCAATAAAGGTTGCTCTTCCTCCGCATGTGATCGGCATTATATGACATCAAACTAACTAACTTCGTTCCTCATTTCAGTGGGTGACCCAGGCGAAAATCCCTGCTGAGCAAGGCTGATGTGGATAGTGTGCACTGATGATGTGTCTCCAAAAGAGTTCTAAGGGTCCAGCTTGTTGAAAAGTGTGCAACAAGAAATGCTTGTTGAGAGTGCAACAAGATGATGGAGCTTAGTGAAAAGAGTCGCCTTCACTAAGTGGGCCCGCAGGCTATTTTTGGCGCAAGTCAATTTTTAGACTATGTCTATTTTTAGACATATGGATCATGTCTATGGATTGCAGGTTGCTGTTTATGGATGATTGGTCAAGTTGGGAAAAATAGATGGACTTCTATTTTTGATCAAAGTGTGAGTGATCAAAGTCTATTTTTAGACTGGCTGTCAAAAATAGAAAAGTCAAATATTATTGTCTCATAATAATATTTGGACTATAAACTTGATCTTATTCTCTTGGAGCACTTCAGTTTGAGCTACAGAGGTGGCACATGCAGCTGTCAGAAGCAAATATGCTTTTCTTATGAGTCAGTTGAGTTGTTGCATGCATGACTTCAGTTAGAACTCAATCAGTTGAGTTTGGTGGAGTTGATTGTGCAGTTGATGGAGTTGTGTTCAGTTTAGCTTTGTTAAACTAGTTGTATTTAGTCTAACTAATCAATAGACTAGAGATGTGTTGGGTGAATTAGTTATTAATTAATTCACAAGTTAATAAATCATAATGCAACTATAGAATACATCAGTTAACTCAGTTGCATGTCAGTGCATGTTCAGTTCAACAGGGACAGGTGGTAGAGAATCAGATTGCTATCAGTTGTGACTATAGTTGTGCACCAGATCTTGCACAATCAAGGGATTGAGGATGCCAATGAGTTTGCTCACGTATTTGCCCAGTATTGTAGCCTGTGCTCACGTCCAACAGAGTGTGAGTGATTATTTGCAGGTCAAATACGAGTTTGGTAAGCCATTCTCATCAGTTCTTGAGCAGGTATTGAGCTAGAGAGGCAGGCAAGCAGTGGAATAGATTTGGAGATCAGATCTGAGCTATATTGTGTGTAGAAGGTGGAGCTGGTACTGGATTGCTTGTGATAAGCATTGTACTTTGTAATGTTACATGATCAATCAATATAATATACAGATAGTGTGGGGTTTTTAGCGAGATGCTTTCCCCGGGATACATACTGTGTTTATGAGTTTGATTGATGCTTCTATGTGTGCCTGTGAATGTTTCTGCTTCTGTAAATTGATGATCAACGTAGAGGAGATTATGTATTATACATGTTCCGCTTATAATTGTATGATCAGGATAATCTCTATGAATATGTGTTAAATTATTCAAAATTTCTACATGGTATTGGAGCTAGATGATTTGTAGAAAAAGTTTCTACATGGTATCGGAGCTGCTTGATTTGTAGAAGAGATTTTTACAGGATATCAAGCGAGGATTGATCATCAGATCTACTATTCAGGAAGTGTTTACATTCTATTTCTTTAGGCAGAGTCTGTAATCGGGCCAGGTAGCCTCTGGATTCATCCTTCCTTTGGAAGGTGAGATATCCGGTGAATTCCCATACAGTCAATCTCTGTACGAGAAATATTGTGTTCTCACGAATTTTAGATCACAGGCAGTTGAGTTGGTTGCTGGTGGAATTCGAATTTGCAGCAGTGTTCTCTTGGTGACAACGCAGCAATGTCTTTCACAGGATTGCAACTGGAGTATGCCCTTGAGGGTAGTACGAATTATATAGCATGGAAGGACAGGATGGAGGCAGTGTTGGATGATAACGGGCTGAAGGAGTTCATAGATACGGATATCCCAAATCCTACTGATGCTACTCAAGCTGATGCTTGGAAAAAGAAGATCGCAAAATGTCGAAGGATTCTGTTGGAGGGCGTGAAGGATCACATTGTGTCCAGCCTCCATGGAAAGGCTACTCCATATTTGATGTGGAAATCATTAACAGAATTGTTCCAAAGCAAGAGCGGTCAGAGGAAGCTGGCGCTCAAAGATAAACTCAGAAACATCAAATGCGAGAAGGGTGACAGTATGCCCAAGTATCTCACGAGGTTCACTCAGTGTCGAGATGAGTTGGGAAGTGTGGGGGTTGCTGTTGATGATGAGGATTTGGTGAGCTTGGCTCTCCTTGGTCTTCCGAAGAGTTGGCATTCCTATCAGGACTCTGTCAATGGTCGGGAGAAATTGCTAGGATGGGAAAGACTGTGGTCAGATCTTGTGCAAGAGGAGATTAGACGGAGCACCAGAGACGGTTCTTCATCCATGCAGGATGAGGAGAACTGTGCCTTAGCGAGTAAGGCGAAGAAGGGGAAGGGGAAGGTTTCTCTTTCCGAATCCAGTTCTTCCAATGATGGGAAGAAGGTTGACAAGGCGAAGGTGAGATGCTTTCGTTGTCATGAGTTGGGTCATTATGCTACTAATTGCCCAAAGAAGAAGTCTAAGAAGGGATCCGGGGAAGGATCTGAAGTTGAGGCAGCCTCACTTGCTTCACAGTTTGAGTTGGACTTCACACTCTTCGCATGCATGGTTTCATCCATGGTGGGAATTGGTTGGGTTCTTGACAGTGGAGCTTCGTTCCACATGACCGGTGACAAAAGTTTGTTCAGTACTTTGGAGGAGAAAGATCTCCAGATACTCATAGGGATGGGAAATGATGAGAAGTATAGTGTCTCAGGTGTAGGCACGGTTATTTTTCAGCGGGAGCATGGAGCTCGCCTTACCTTGACCGATGTCAAGTATGTACCAGGACTGAAGAGAAACTTGGTGTCGATCGCGATGTTGGAAGACAGAGGCTATGATGTGGTCTTTAGTAAGGGAAAGGTTTTCCTCAGACACATCATCACTAGACAGGTGAAGCAGATTGGTTCACGGGTCAAGAACCTGTATGCTCTTGAGGTTCAAGATGCATGCAAAGCCTTGAGCAGCGAGGCAACTGATGGAGACTTGGTGGTTGAGAGGGAGCATATATTACCTTTCAACATGCAGAGCCAGAAGAAGTCTCAGACGATTGTGGAGGAGCCACGATTGGTGCAGCAGCTTCAGGAGGTTGTGGAGGAGCCACAACAGGGGAAGCTGAGAGGAGATAGAGTAGAGACATCTACTCATCCAGAGACCTCCAGTAGGGGGAAACTTCGAGCCAGATGGGCTGAAGGATCGCATGCAGGCATACCTCCAGGTAGGAGGTGGGGTGATGTGGATTGATTTTCCCAAGGAGGAGGGGTAGGATCCTTGAGGTACCCAACCTCTTGGATGAGACCTTGCTACGGGAGTCCCGATGTGTAGTAGCAGGAACTGACTGATTGGGTAGAGACAGATGCGGATGGAGCGGCAAAGAGAGCGATAGTGCAGGGAATCCCAGGACAGCGCATAGCTAGTAGGTTGTAGCAATGCGAGAGGCACAAGTGTTTTGCACAGTGCTAGGTGGCACAGAGAGGTGTGCAATGGTGCAAGATGCATGGAGATGTTGTAGTAGCACAGATGTAAGAGAGGGAGCACTTGTCAGCAGTAGGTAGAGCTTCAGCATCAGAGGATGTTTCTATCCCAACAGGGAGGTCAGTTGGGAGGTGCGGTGCAGATGTAATGCTGGGAGATAGAACCAGCAGCAGCACGGATGCAGTCAGATATCAAAGTGACAGAGGCTAGAGCAGTCAGATACTGAAGAGCACAGAGATGCAGAGTTTCAGTCGACAGAGGCAATAGTAGTCAGAGACTTTGATGACAGAGCAAGTGGACCGGCCAGATGTGTTGCATGGAGAACATTCCAGAGTTATATGATCGGGTTTGAGAGGAAGCCTTTCTTGTTGAGAGGAAGTGTTGAAAAGTGTGCAACAAGAAATGCTTGTTAAGAGTGCAACAAGATGATGGATCTTAGTGAAAAGAGTCGCCTTCACTAAGTGGGCCCGCAGGCTATTTTTGGCGCAAGTCTATTTTTAGACCATGTCTAGTTTTAGACATATGGATCATGTCTATGGATTGCAGGTTGTTGTTTATGGATGATTGGTCAAGTTGGGAAAAATAGATGGACTTCTATTTTTTATCAAAGTGTGAGTGATCAAAGTCTATTTTTAGACTGGCTGTCAAAAATAGAAAAGTCAAATATTATTGTCTCATAATAATATTTGGACTGTAAACTTGATATTATTCTCTTGGACCACTTCAATTTGAGCTACAGAGGTGGCACATGCAGCTGTCAGAAGGAAATACACTTTTCTTATGAGTCAGTTGAGTTGTTGCATGCATGACTTCAGTTAGAACTCAATCAGTTGAGTTTGGTGGAGTTGATTGTGCAGTTGATGGAGTTGTGTTCAATTTAGCTTTGTTAAACTAGTTGTATTTAGTCTAACTGATCAATAGACTAGAGATGAGTTGGGTGCATTAGTTATTAATTAATTCAAAAGTTATTAACTCATAATGCAACTATAGAATACATCAGTTAACTCAGTTGCATGTCAGTGCATGTTCAGTTCAACAGGGACAGGTGGTAGAGAATCAGATTTCTATCAGTTGTGACTATAGTTGTGCACCAGATCTTGTACAATCAAGGGATTGAGGATGCCAATGAGTTTGCTCACGTATTTTCTCAGTATTGTAGCCTGTTCTCACGTCCAACAGAGTGTGAGTGATTATTTGCAGGTCAAATACGAGTTTGGTAAGCCATTCTCATCAGTTCTTGAGCAGGTATTGAGTTGGAGAGGCAGGCAAGCAGTGGAAAAGATTTCGAGATCAGATCTGAGCTGTATTGTGTGTAGCAGGTGGAGCTGGTACTGGATTGCTTGTGATAAGCATTTTACTTTGTAATGTTACATGATTCAATCAATATAATATACAGATAGTGTGGGGTTTTTAGCGAGATGCTTTCCCCGGGATACATACTGTGTTTATGAGTTTGGTTCATGCTTCTATGTGTGCCTGTGAATGTTTCTGCTTCTGTAAATTGATGATCAACGTAGAGGAGATTATGTGTTATACATGTTCCGCTTATAATTGTATGATCAGGATAATCTCTGTGAATATGTGTTAAATTATTCAAAATTTCTACACAGCTGAGTGGACGGTGTGCAATGACCAGAGTCAAATGCAAGGCCTATGAAACTGATGCAATCGGCTTACGGTGACAGTGACGACAATGATGATGATGGAATGATAATGACAATGAAAAGAACTAGGATAGATGCCCCGTCTCTGATATCTCAGGGCTCATGCGAAACCCAACCTCCCTCACCTCAAGACTCCTGTACTATAGTTTGCACGAAATGCTTAAACTCCTCTGCTCTAATCAATAAGCTTGCTCTACCTAGTTTTGGTCTTGATACAAGGTCGCCGCTGGCCTTAGGGTGTTTTCGGGGGTAGGGTACTAAAGGTCCTCAGACTTCCAGCCGGGTTTGGCTAGTTGTTCACCGTTGGATCTCGCCCAACCCCCTATGGTTTTGTGTCGGGATATATTTTTTCCATTGTTCCCAGAGAGTTGTTTGGTAATAAGCTCCCATGCTGAAAACAAGCAGTAACCATTGATTTTCACCTTGTCGCTCCTCGTCGACGGGAGGCAGCAGCTCCGGAAATATTGAATGTGAAATGCCCCTCCATATCCTTCACCCGGAAGCCCACATTGTTCATTCGTCTCCGGGTATTTCTCGCTCGGGTACGCTTAGGGGAGCAGGTAGGTAGCTTGGTCGCTCTTGGTCCAGATCAGCGTGATCTCTGAGCAGGACTCTGACTTGAAGCTATGACTTGATTAGCCTTCACTAACGCTCACTCATTCGCATCTATGACTTGGTCATGATCTGAGATAGTAAGTAGTGCTTTTAGTGGCTATAGTGTTTGGCTTATTGCCCAACTCATTGGAGGGCCCCCTAAGCGTGCAAGTGCCATGAGATAAGGTAGTCGAAGTGAAGTGGAAGAGAAGGACGAAAGGCTTATCTCTTGCCCCTATTTGAGATCAGTAGTTGTGAAAGAAATGGGGAATGAGGAATGGGGGCGGGGGGAGAGCTACTCGAACAGTTGGATGGAACGAGGATGTTATGTTGGGTGGAACAAAATTAGGTCGTTTGTTATAGGTTGTTACCACCATCTAAGCCTTCTTTGTGAGCTGAGAGGCCTCCAACCAAGTAGCGGGGTGGGACATCAAAACTTGGGCTATGATCTCCTCCTTGATACCACGTATAAAAAACTCCTTGAAGAACTCACCAGTCATCTCTTCTATGCGTATTGCCAATCACTCCAAAGAAGCAATATAGTATTCCACTGTGCTTGTTTGACGCAACTTGGTCAACATCCCTCAAAAATGGGTCCACCTAGAGGATTACCGAGGAGATAGACCAACGTAATCAATGGTGGGCCCCAGTATTGTAGCAATAATGCTACAACTCCTGGAGCTTCCTATCTCTAATTTTATCAACCCAGTAGTTCGTAACAAACTTGGAAGCGACGGTGCTGTATGCACAAGTACTAGCTCTTGTCGCAGCTGTCACTTGGTCAGCTGGCACAAGTCCGCTAGGGCTCAAGCCAACTTCTATATGCTCTCAGAAGAAGCTTTCTAAATTATGGACGAAGACTATCTCAAAGGAAATTGACCTACTTTGCAATAATGAACTGAAAGCCAACAAAACAGGGAAACCCTAGTAAACCCTAATCTGACTAGTCTAATCTCTATAATGCAATGGTGGGAGTACAAACTTCTAGAAATGATGCCATTACTTCAAGTGATATGAGATGCATGAATTTAAGCTACTTCTACTGAAAAGAACATTGTTTTTGGATTTTTGCTTAAGTGGTTGGAGTTATTGCGATTTTGTTTCTTATTAGGGTTTGACTGTGCAGGGGTAGTTCAAAGGAAAGAAAGCTTGGGAAAGGTCAGGAGGACTAGGAGAGGTTCCAGAGGATCCAAAACATCATTCCATAGAAGTCCACAACGTTCAGGTGCTCGACAACCGAGGTTACAGGTTTCTACAGGATGTCTGCAGGGGATCCTACAGGAAGCTTGGGATTTCTACAGGAAGTCTGCTAACTTCTACAGGATGTTCTGTGGTTGGAGTTTTGGGTGATGGAGGAGTGGAGGAGTTGTATGGGTGGATAGGTAGAATGGAAAGGGTGCTTATGATGGCTCAGGGATAGAGATATGAGATGAGGAAAGAGTGCTTGCAGCTAGTTGGTGAATGGAAGGGTGGAAGCAATGAAAAGTCCAAAAAGATGGAGCTACGTGAACAGTGAAAGTGTTGGAAGGCAAATGATCTGAACAGAGGTTGGGTAGGTGGTCATTAGACGCGGTTGAGAAGAAGAAGAAGATAACAGAGTGATGCAACGCAGTGTAAAGGAAACAAATCTGCACAAAACCAAGAATTCATCAACCTATCCTAACTGTGTTATTAAATCAACGAATAGCAATGTATACTTCAGAGAAAAATCATGCATGGAGTTGAAATGAAGAAATACTGCTCAAGATCAGAATGCATGGATGGATCTACAATTGAAATGATTGTGTTGCAGCTTGAATGAAAGTGTATGACTGCGTTTTTGGTGGCTGGTACGGTCTACACCCCCAATCTCTAAACAGAGATGGTAGTGAGTGCACTGTCAGCCTTTTCTTGGAGCTCTAATGAATGTTGATCCTCCTACTCTAATCTAAGCAACTAAAAGCACTTGAACCATAAACTAATCCTACTCAATCACATAAAAGAAATCAAATCAGCAGACTGTAATTTCTAAATGCATGTCAAAACAGAGGAATAAAGTGCTGAAAAGAAAGACAAGTAACAATACAAGGAAGAGGAGGTCTATTGCTCTCAGGTTGGGCCCTAACCTGAGAGCTATAGCTCCCTTAAAAACTCAGAATTGAATCAAAAGCTGCCTGTCTTTATTGAATAATCATGAGTCTAATGACATGCCAAAAGTGGCTTACAAAGAGAAAAAACCGAGCTGTAGCTCGTGCTTAGAAATTGCAACAGTAGTTCAAAAGTTCAAAAGGCTCCTATCAAAGGCCACGGCCTTAATATTTATACATGATGAGGATTAAGCTGGCTTCCTCAATTAATGGAGCTTGGCTGTCCAACTGAAAGTTAAACTGCTGTAAACTGTTGTTCCTGTAGAATCTGTTGGCTGTCTTTAAGCTCGGTGGGGAGAGCTGTTGGAGCTCGGAGTTAGGGTGGAGATCATGAGGGAGGTCATTAAGGTTGTAGACAACCTCCCTATAAACCTGCAATGCCACCTTTGCTGTCTCCTTGTCTCCTTCTGCGTGGTCTTTTCTCCCTTTAATGCCAAAAAACCTGAAATCATCATGTATTAGCCACATAGATATAATGCCTGCCCTTCTTCCTACAAATAACACGAATATACCAAGAAATGAATGCATAAGTGATAAAAGATGAAGGGTTGAGAAAGGTAAGTAGGCCAAATGAGCCCAATTTGTTACCAAAAATTGGGGCTCATCATCACCCCCCAGCTAAAATATTTGCTCATCCTTGAGCAACTTAGTCCAAATCTTCATCCTTCATTGCTTTTACTGCTTCCCTTACATCCCAAGCTTTTGTGGTAGTGTCCTCCTTGCTGATATGAAACCCAGTTTTCCTGTTCACCTCTTCCCATTGTTCAGTGTCATATTCCTCTGTGCTGCCTTCAGTCAATCCTAACAGCAGTGGTGGGCTGAGTTTAAGGCCAATCCAGCTGGCCTGGAGGCTTTGCATGGATTTCTTGTAAAGGTCTACCCTTACCAAAGCTTCCCTCATCCGAGTTGGGGTATGGTACTCTCGGATTTTCAAACTGTGTGCCAAGGTATTCCATCTGCGTGTGCATGCTTGGGCAGCATTTTCTCCTAACAGTCTTTCCATGTCTTCAAAATGAGCTATGGCTTGGGCCTGTTGGTCCATAAATCTCAAGGAAGCTGTGGGATCAGTCGACAAGTGCTGGTGTGCTGAGATGAGTGCAACTGGATCCTTTGGTTCTGCTCGAATGAACAATGGCTCGTTCAATTCTCGGTTCATGACCGATTTTGCTTCAGCTGCTCTTTGATCCTCATGTTTCAACCATGAAGCGAATGCCATCAATTGCATATCACCCAAGGCAGTATTGGGATCCCAGGAAACTTCATTAGGCAAGGCCAAATTGTGGAGGTAGAACTCTGCTAATTTGGATTTATCTTCTGACGAACTAGTACTGCACAACTCAGAAAATTGCTGAGGGTCTTGGATCTGAGAAATACCTCTTTGTGCCAAGGTATTTATTTGGAACTACAACCATTGGTCTTTCAAGTACAAACCATAGGATTTTGCAGGTTGTCTGCACTGTATTGCCTCCATGGCCCAACTGGCCATGTAGGCCAGTTGTGCTTCCTTTTGCTGCAGCTATTCTTTTAGAGCTTGCACTTCAATTTGTGCTTGCTGTTCTGCTTCTTGTAGAAGTGTCATTGGCTCCTCAAGACCGGTGGTCAGCTCCTTTTTCCCTTGTTGTTCTTCTGTGGTGTCTTTGGAGGATGTACCTGCCCCTACCCTCAGCTCCTGTAGCTGCAATCTTAGCTTCTGGTTTTCTTCCTGTAGGTACACTCTTTGGCAATTAGCCACATGTTTAGCCATGGCGAATTCACTCCTGACCTCCTTGGTTGCTCTTGTAAGGGACCTATGTCCACCACACCCTTTGACTTGGCGATCTTCATCCATGTGTGGGTACGGACTCTTTCTTCCTCTAATGCAAAAAACAGGGGTAGAGTAAATTTCTGCAGTATGATTTTGCCCGCCTCTAAAAAGGTGTAGTATGAACTCAGACTAGGCTGAGGGCTGGGCTATGGTATATGTTCTTTTTCTACCTCTTTAGGTGGCTCTACCTCACCCTCCCTTGGTGGTGATGAGGGTCCTTCTCCTTCCCTCTTCTCTGTTTCCTGTAGCCGGGCCAGAGTGTCCTGTAGAACATTTTCAGCCTCCTGTAGCCGAGCTTTTTCAGTCAACAGGTCTAACCTTTCTTGCCACGTATTTTTCTTTGGGCTCCCCTTCTCATAGGTGACTGTAATCCTTGAGGGGGACTTTTCCTTGGGAGAAGTAGGGGTATCTTCAATGACAATCGGGCTGCTGGACGAAGGTTGTGGCTTGCCCGTCTTTATCCTAACACTTCTTCGAGCTTTAAAGTATAGAGGGGTCTCCCTCTTTCTCTTTTCTTTTGACTTAGGTGGCGTGCTGAGGCCAGCTAGTACAGCTGCTGCCTCCCTTGCTAGAATATCAGCTTTCTTCTCCTTGGGTTTCACCTTTTCAGGGCTTCCTGTAGAAGACCCTGTTTTAGCCAATTTCGGGCTTCCTGTAGAAGACCCTGTTTTGGTAATTTTCGGGCTTCCTGTAGAAGCCCCTTTTTCAATAATTTTCGGGCTTCCTGTAGAAGACCCTTTTTCTGTTTTCGGGCTTCCTGTAGAAGCCTGTTTCTGCTTTCCTGTAGACACAGGTGTCACCACCTTGGCTTGCTTTGCTGCATGGGTTTTTCTTTTTGGTTTGCTTGCGGGTGCTGATGAGGTACTTGTGCTGATGTGGACCTTCTCAGCCTTGTCCATTCTGCTCTGCAACCTTCTCTCTCTTGTTGACAAGATGGGTGTGTCACCTTTTTCCTCAGCATCCTTTTTCTCGTGCTTCCTCCTTTGTTCTTTCTTCTGCACTGTAGTCGGGGTCTTCTGGCCTGTTTCTTTCTTTTCCGCGGCCACTGCTTCTTTTTCCTCACTGCTGGAGGAACCACTTTCCTCGGTCAGCATCCTTATGTCTCTGTCTCTTGTCAAATTTCTGAATGATTCCCATGAGAGGGGAACCTTATATGAATGAAGCGCATCCTCCACAAGAAGTTTGATCAATCCATGGTGGGCTACCTGATCTGGTATGCCTTCTTTTAACTTTGTGGCACACTCAATTAGAGACTGTAGCAGGAAATAAGGAATGCTCAGTTTGTTTTCTACAGGAAGATCAATCTGGTGTCTCAATTCAGTGAGCAACCTAAAGTGATACGCGTACACGATGCTAAAACGGCCTTCACAGGTTATATACTTCATGATTTGCAGGCTAACTTGGCAGCAAGCTGGTTCTTCGCACCCCATTTTTGTCCTCCGTGAATTCCTCCTCAGGTGGAAAGAATTCTTTCTTTACCTGCTGACTCAACTTCCTTTCTTCCTTATCCCATGGCAAACCCATTGGAACTTCAGTAATTCGACTCATATATTGCGGGGTGAGCTTGAGGCTTAGGCCCCTGAAGTTCACGGTGGCCAGTGTTTTGGATTTCGGCCTCAAGGCTTGTAAAAATTCTTCTGCCACTTCGTCGTCATGACCCTGCAACTTGTCACAAAAGGATATCCATTGTGCCCGTGTGAAGAGCTCCACCACCTCTTGGTTTTCTCTTAATTTTGATGAATCAGTGGGTTCCCGTCTAATAAACCCACCTGGCATGATAAAAACTGTTGCTAGAGGTGGCGAATGCGGAAGAAGTTTAGCTTATTGGGACAGAGCGTAGAATTACGCTTCCGTCGTGAAAATAATCCACAAAACTTATCCCTGAGGACCTTAACATAGTTTAATTACTAACATCCTGTAGAACGACAGTCTATGCACCGCAGACAACAATTTCAACCATTTCCTACAACCAGACTGTAGACGACGATTCTGCCACCTTTAAAAACCAATTGCATGGAGAGTTCAGGGTTACCTTTTTATCTGCCACCTTTTTACGTGAGGAACCCGCCTTCCTGTAGAAACAGCTTTCCTGTAGGAGCAGCGCGTGATTCCTGGGGAAGACTGCAGTTGGTCTGCGCTCTCGGTGTTGCTCCACAGCCATTTTGATAGCCAAAGGCTCGGAGTTTCGAACTGCAGAGGGATCTTAATGTTCACTCGAGGTTCAAACGGCGAATGATAAATGCATGCGGTCAATCTAGCCGATTAGATTTGAATCGCCGGAATCCGTGGCGCGGAGGTGAGCTATCCCCGCCGGACCATTGGATGACGTCATCCCATCATTTGTCTGCGAGTTCACTTACTACAGGATCATCCCTCCAACAGATCTGTCGCCGTTTCTTCTGCTAAATCCATTTTTTCCGACGGGGATTGTTCTCACGTGTGTGTTGATCATTCCTTTTGTCACGGCCGCCACCCAAACATCTGACTGGACCATTAACCGGTCGACGTGGCCAGTCAACTAGCCATACAGCTGCTCAACCCATTCATTTTACACTTTGCAAACAATTCAAAGTAAAATTCATGCCATCTGACGGAAGAAAGGGTCGAGACACTTACCTGCGCGGCTGCAACACGATTTTTCGGGTTTTGGACGATGATGAATGGATCTATCTGTTGCTGGTGAATTTTCACAGGCCCGGAGGTTCACGTTTACAGGCTGCCGACGATGGAGTTGATTCTTGGCTGCATGCGTCCGCGTTCATTGCATATGGCCAGCGCTGTGAATAGTATACACTCTAGCGGGCTTAACTGTTACAGGACTCCCGCGGGATATCTTGTAACAGTTCTTCCTCCTTGGGTGCATGCTGCACGACGAAGGATCTGGCCTCCCGATCACGCTCCCAGGGCTTCTGGATGACTGGGATGGATATGGTATGAGATCTCAGAGTTTTTTTCATTTAAAAATTACTTTTTCTTGATAACTCATCGATCTGCTTTGCTGCTGCAGGTAACTTCGTTGCATGTCGACAAGGAGGGCAGGACGAGGTGACAACAATGTGCAAGGGAGATAACAATAGCTTGCATGCGTCCAAACCGATCCTTAGTCGTTAGATCTCCTCATAAAATGGATTCTGGGCTATCCTGAACTTCTACAGGAAGTTTCCTGTAGAAATACAGAGCTTCCTGTAGAAAGGTTGCGTTTCCTGTAGAGAGTCTGCACCTTCCTGTAGAAAATCTGCATCTTCCTGTAGAAAATCTGCGTCTTCCTGTAGAAGACTCAAGCCGTAATAAAATTGCACATACCTTGGAGAAAATGAGTATTCTTGGAGGAGGTGCTGGTGAGGTCTCCTGACAGCATGATAAGGACCCTTAGCTTTGAGTAGAGAGGCTTCCTCTCCTCCATAGAACACCTGCAACTTGCATGCAATTTTACATTATGAATTTGCTAACCTTGTTTTTTTTTTTTTTTTTTTTTTTTTTTTCTTTTTTTCTTTTTTTTTTTTTAAAGATAACAGGGGCGCCTCAATGAGGTTTTCACCCTTGCCATCTGCCCTGAGCGCCTCAAAGAGGTTTTCACTCAAGGATCTTTTTCCAATCTCTTTTTTTTTTTTGAAAGACAATAGGGGCGCCTCAATGAGGTTTTCACCCCTACCACCTGCCTTGGGCGCCTCAGAAAGGTTTTCACCCAAGGATCTTTATTATTATTATTATTATTATTATTATTATTTAGATCTTTCAGGGTATGCCCAAAGGAGAGGCAGAACCCTTCTCTATGACCAACACTGATTTCTCCATAGTTTTGATGAACTCTTGTCTTGAGAGAGGCTTCCTGTAGATCTTCAATCGATGCCCATTGACAAGCATGGGGATGGCTTCCTCATCAATGGTCCGAATAAGAACAGATCCATTGTCATGACATTTTTCCACTGCATATGGTCCTAGCCATCTGGTTCTCAGCTTTCCCTTGAAATCTTTGTATCTGGAGTCATACAACAAAGCCCAATCTCCCAGCTGAAATTGCTTGTCATGGAGATGTTGGTCATGCCACACCTTTCTCTGAAGTTGAACCACTTCTGAGTGAAGGAGGGCCTGCATTCGGTGCTCATACAATCCATTCAGCTGCAATAACCTTTCTTGTTGTGCATGGCTGAGATCTAGGTCCAGCTGAGCTGCCATCCTCAAAGTGTTGTATTCAAACTCAATGGACAGCAAAGCTTTCTTCCCATAGACCAGCTCATAAGGTGTGAAGCCGGTGGTGGTCTTCCAGGTGGTGTTGTAAGCCCATGTGGCCTCAACCAGGCGATCTGCCCAGTCCTTTCTGCTGCTGCTCACCACCTTAGTCAAGATCCCTTCCAATGCTCTATTGGTGACTTCCACCTGCCCATTTGCTTGAGGGTGATAGGGGGTGGAAGTCCTATGCTTGATCTTGTGGTGAGCTAGTAAGCCTTCAACCAGGTTGGATGTGAACTGGCTCCCTTGATCGGTGACCAGCTCTCTTGGGTAGCCAAACTTGTAGAAGATGTTTTCTCTTAAGAACTCGGCCACCTTTTCTTCTGTTGCTGCTTTGATTGCTTTAGTCTCTGCCCACTTTGTCAGGTAGTCAGTACACACAATGATGTAAGACCTTTGCCTCGAAGGAGGGTTGATTGGACCCACAAATTCCATGCCCCACTTCTCAAATGGCTCAAGAGTCACTTGAGGTTGGAGAGGCATCTCATCCCTTTGAGTCCGTTTCCCCATTCTTTGGCATTGGTCACATTGGCTGATATATCTTCTGACATCTTGATGAAGTGTGGGCCAATAGTACCCTGCCTGCAGGATCTTGAACGCAGTCCTCTTTGCTGCAAAATGTCCTCCACAAGGCCCATCATGATAGGTAAGGAGGATATCAAGGACTTCCTCCTCCCTTACACAACGCCTTAAGATCTGATCGGGGCCAAGCTTGAACAGATTGCCCCCGATCCAAGTAAATGAGGCACTTTTTCTGATGATTCTGCTCTTCTCTCTTGAAGATAGGTGCGGAGGGAACTGTGCTGAAACAAGGTAGTTTGCTATATCAGCAAACCATGGAGAGAGTGCTGAGATAGCAAACAGATGTTCATCGGGCATCTGGTCATCCACTGTTCCATCCTCATCTGCAGACAAATCCAATCTAGATAAAAAGTCAGCAACAACATTTTCTTTACCTGGTTTGTCAACAATGGTCAAATCAAACTACTGCAACAAAAGTAACCATCTAATAATACGAGCATTCACATCTGGTTTATTCATTAAATATCTAATTGCAACATGGTCTGTATGTACAAATGTTTGATAGCCAGTGATATAGTGTCGGAACTTGTTCAGTGCATGGACCACAGCCAAAAACTCTTTCTCAGTTACAGTGTAATTCAGCTCAGCTTTGGACAAGTTTTTACTAACAAAGTAAATGGCATATGGAAGTTTTTGTTCAACTTGTCCTAAAGCTGCACCTATGGCTTTGTTCGAGGCATCAGTGTGGATGTGGAAAGGTAGGGCCCAGTCTGGACCTCTCAGGATTGGGGCTGACACCAACTTGTCCTTTAATTCATTCAAAGCCCTCTGACAATCATCAGTCCACTTAAACTCCACATCTTTTGCCAACAGGCCAAACAATGGTGAGGCTAGCTTGCTGAAGTCCTTAATGAATCTCCTGTAATACCCTGCTAATCCTAAGAAACTCCGAACATCCCTTACCTTTTGAGGAGGTGGAACCTTCTTGATGAGAGCAATTTTGTTAGGATCCACCTGTAACCCTTGGCAAGAAATGGTATGGCCTAGCACGGTCCCTTCAGTCATCAGGAATTCACATTTTTCAGGACTAAGGGACAGGTTCATCTCAATGCATTTGGTTAGGACTTTTCCCAGATTGGACAATGCTTCCTGGAAGTTGGCCCCATAAGGAGTGAAGTCATCCATATAGATTTCCACTGCATCATGGACCAGCTCCGAGAAGATGCTCAAGACAGCTCTCTGGAAGGTAGCAGGAGCATTGCATAGCCCAAAGGGAAGAACTCGGTAGGCAAAGGTACCCCAAGGACAAGTGAAGGTGGTCTTATCTTGGTCTTCCGGGCTGATTTGGATCTGGTTGTACCCGCTAAACCCATCCAGGAAAGAGAAGAACTTCTTTCCTGCCAGTCCATCCAACACTTGATCTATGAAAGGTAGAGGGAAATGGTCTTTCTTGGTAGCTTTGTTCAGTTCTCGGTAGTCCACACAGATTCTCCACTTCCCATTCTTCTTGGGAACCAACACCAGAGGGGACACCCATTCACTATCTGAGATGGGGTAAATGAATCCGGCATCCAACAGTTTTTGCAATTCTTCCTTGACAATGTCCTTAAGGGCTGGATTCATTCTCCTTTGAGGTTGCCTAATCGGTTTGCAACCCTCTTTGATGTATATGTGATGGGTACAGACCGAGGGATGGACTCCTTTCATCTCCTTATAGCTCCAAGCAAAAGCATCTAGGTGACTGGCCAACAGGCTACACAGCTCCTTTTCCTGGGAAGGAGATAGGGAGGAGCTGATCTTTAACGTTCTCTCAGGGCCAAACTCCACATTCTTGACTCTGGGAGTGACAGGGTTGGTCGTACAAAGATCCACTAAGGTGCTGGCTTGGGCATCCTCCACCAATTTCTCTAAGGATAGTGCACTGGAAGGTCGATTCTGGATCAAGGTCTCAATCAAGTCATCCTCGGTTGGGGGGTCTCTTCTGGTGGTATCTAGGGTGCACAACGGTGCTGAGTATACTTCATCCTCTTCTCCTTCCTCCAACCAAAGTGGTAAGTCATGCTCTAAGGAAGGTTGGGCAGGAGGGTATAGGACTAGCTGCTTGGACATAGGACCATTTTTGATGGTCATATTTCCTGCACGACAACTTATGTAAGCATCTGCAGTGGCTAACCAAGGCCTTCCCAAAATAAGAGGATATCCAGTAAGCTTTTCCTTGGGTTGCAGAACCAAGAAATCTGCAGGGTATTCCCAAGAGTCGACAGAGACCAAGACATCCTCCACAATCCCTTCGGGAGTCACAGTGGAGCGATCTGCAAGTTGCAGAACTGTCGAGGTCTTCCTCAAGGAACCCTGAAGATTGAGTTTGAGCATGGTATCCCTGGTCATCACATTAATGGCAGCCCCCAAATCAATCAAAGTGTGGGGTATGATGATGCCATTGATGTCGACATCTACTACAGGACTCCCAGGATCTAGATACTTTGGGCAGATGACTTGTCCTAACATAAGGTCAGACAGTTGTCCTAAGACATTGATGGTTGAAGCATCTCTCTTTCGCCTGCCTGGGTGTTTGAAACACTTTTCCTTAACCAGTTTGTTGTATATTGGCACATCCTTGATGGCTTGGAGAAGTGGTATTTTTACACACAACTGCTTGAGCTCACCCAGAAGCTCATCCTCCTCTGGGTTGGGTTGTGTGGTGGCTGTTAGTCTCTCAGGAAAGGGTGGAATAGCCTTTGGTTCACTTTCCTGTTTATCTTCCTCATCCTCTGGGGGAGGAGGTTGGCGATCTGGAAGAGTCTTGCCAGATCGAAGATTGATCTCCTGGATCTCCACAGCATAAGTAGGGCATGATGTTTCCCCATTGTATACCTGCTGGGTTTGTCTATTGTTGGGGTTCGGGTTCAGTTGAGCAGGTATTTGAGGTTGCCTTGGAGGAGCAGGAGGTAATGGTTGAGGTTGAACTGGTGGTGGAGGCAAAATGGCAGGAGGAGTGTTGTATTGGGGCCTCCACCCCGACTGAGGTGCATTCCACTGAGGCTGTGGCTGGGCATGTGAATGATAGGAATGAGTAGTGGGTTGAGTAGGGTACTGAGGTGGGTAAGACCATGGAGGAGGCATGGACCAAGAAAGATGAGCAGGGGGACCCCAGGAAGGCATAGGAGCCGATTGGTTGGGGCTGTAATAAGATTGAGGTGCCCCTTGCATTCCCTGTTGGTAAGGTCTAGGTCCTTGTGGCCTCCTTTGGTTGAGGTAATAGAGAGGTTCAGTGGGAGCTTCTGTCCCTTGGTACATGTCTTTAAATCCAGGTAAGGTTGGACATTGGTTTGTGGGATGGTCCTCCTCACAAACAAAACACACTTCAACCGAATGCAATGGACATTCGTTCTTAGGGTGTCTCCTAGTACATCTAGGGCAGAAGATAGCCAAGGTTCTCTCAGCTTCATCCTTCTTCTGCCGGATCCTGAATGTGTCCAGCTGCATGGCAATGGTCTGTCTCACCTCACTCTTAAGATCTTCCAATTGATTTGCAAACTCATGTTTGGAGAAAGGGACACCAGTTGAGAGGAGGTTTCCTCTACCTCGTTTCCGAGCTGCCCTGGAGTGGTTTCTAAACACAGTCTTGATGTCCTCATAAGGCAGTTGGTAAATGTCCCCCCCAGCTAACATGTGAAGGGTATCTAAGAGGTCTTCAGGGACTCCTCGGAGCAGGACCAACTTGAGGGATTCAGGGTCAAGTGTGCACCTGGCCCGCTTATAGCTAAGTTGGAACCTCTCCTCATAATCCTCTAAGGACTCATCATTTCCCATGGTCATCTGAAAGATTTCTCCCTTGGTTTCCTTGGACCTACAGTAATCCCTGTACTTGGTATTGAAAGCTTGCTGCATCTGAGCCCAAGTGGTGATACTATTCCCAGGTAAGCCCATGAACCAGTGTAATGCTGCATCCTTAAGAGTTGAAGGGAAGAGTTTCAGCTTCTGCTCATCTTCAGTATAGTCATAGGTTCTACAAAGGACAGAAAACTCAAACAAGAAGGTATCAGGATCTTCAGTAGTCAGTCCATGGAAGTGAGGTAAAGAGGAGGGGCTAATGTTCTTCATTTTCATCTCTCCATTGGTCTCTCGGATGGGGAAGGCACCTTCTATTCTCTCATCTTCTCTTCTATTGTCAGCCATAGCTTCAGATGGGATGGTCTCTAATTCTTCTTCTGCTATAGGATCTTCGTATATCTCAGGAGGTTCACCTATAGGTTCTTCTGGATCACTGTCACCAAAGAAGAGAGAAGGGTGACTCAGTGATGTGGTGGGGGTGTTGGGTAAGAATTTGCCTATTTTATCTCGATTCCTACGAGGCATGAAATGGAAAGACTTTTTTTATTGCTTTTGTTTTTTCTGTGGTACCTGCAAAACTGAAACAGATTGATCTACAACTAACTATAAAGATGCAGAATTAAACTGAAAGCAGGAAAGAACTAATCTACTTTGCTCAAATGAAATTGCTGGAATGGAAATGCTAGTCTACGCTTGCAGAATTGAAACATTAATCTACGCTTGCAGGAATGAAATGGCAGAATTGAAATGCCAATCTATGAAAGCAGGAAATGCTAATTTATGAAAGCAGGAAATGTCTATGCTACTTTTGCAGAATGGAAATGAAATAAACTACATAGCAGAAGGCAAGAGTAAGAAAATAGAAGAAAAGCAACAATTACTAATACTCTGACGCTTCCCCGGCAACGGCGCCAAAAAGATGGTGGGCCCCAGTATTGTAGCAATAATGCTACAACTCCTGGAGTTTCCTATCTCTAATTTTATCAACCCAGTAGTTCGTAACAAACTTGGAAGCGACGGTGCTGTATGCACAAGTACTAGCTCTTGTCGCAGCTGTCACTTGGTCAGCTGGCACAAGTCCGCTAGGGCTCAAGCCAACTTCTATATGCTCTCAGAAGAAGCTTTCTAAATTATGGATGAAGACTATCTCAAAGGAAATTGACCTACTTTGCAATAATGAACTGAAAGCCAACAAAACAGGGAAACCCTAGTAAACCCTAATCTGACTAGTCTAATCTCTATGATGCAATGGTGGGAGTACAGACTTCTAGAAATGATGCCATTACTTCAAGTGATATGAGATGCATGAATTTAAGCTACTTCTACTGAAAAGAACATTGTTTTTGGATTTTTGCTTAAGTGGTTGGAGTTAT
Organism: Pinus tabuliformis; assembly: GCA_031772625.1. Classification (NCBI taxonomy): domain Eukaryota; kingdom Viridiplantae; phylum Streptophyta; class Pinopsida; order Pinales; family Pinaceae; genus Pinus; species Pinus tabuliformis. The sequence continues at coordinate 299,421,374 of CM062813.1, forward strand.
TGCGATTTTGTTTCTTATTAGGGTTGGACTGTGCAGGGGTAGTTCGAAGGAAAGAAAGCTTGGGAAAGGTCAGGAGGACTAGGAGAGGTTCTAGAGGATCCAAAACATCATTCCATAGAAGTCCACAACGTTCAGGTGCTCGGAAACCGAGGTTACAGGTTTCTACAGGATGTCTGCAGGGGATCCTACAGGAAGCTTGGGATTTCTACAGGAAGTCTGCTAACTTCTACAGGATGTTCTGTGGTTGGAGTTTTGGGTGATGGAGGAGTGGAGGAGTTGTATGGGTGGATAGGTAGAATGGAAAGGGGGCTTATGATGGCTCAGGGATAGAGATATGAGATGAGGAAAGAGTGCTTGCAGCTAGTTGGTGAATGGAAGGGTGGAAGCAATGAAAAGTCCAAAAAGATGGAGCTACGTGAACAGTGGAAGTGTTGGAAGGCAAACGATCTGAACAGAGGTTGGGTAGGTGGCTTTAGACACGGTTGAGAAGAAGAAGAAGATAACAGAGTGATGCAACGCAGTGTAAAGGAAACAAATCTGCACAAAACCGAGAATTCATCAACCTATCCTAACTGTGTTATTAAATCAATGAATAGCAATGTATACTTAAGAGAAAAATCGTGCATGGAGTTGAAATGAAGAAATACTGCTCAAGATCAGAATGCATGGATGGATCTACGATTGAAATGACTGTGTTGTAGCTTGAATGAAAGTGTATGACTGCGTTTTTGGTGGCTGGTACAGTCTACACCCCCAATCTCTAAACAGAGATGGCAGTGAGTGCACTGTCAGCCTTTTCTTGGAGCTCTAATGAATGTTGATCCTCCTACTCTAATCTAAGCAACTAAAAGCACTTGAACCATAAACTAATCCTACTCAATCACATAAAAGAAATCAAATCAGCAGACTGTAATTTCTAAATGCATGTCAAAACAGAGGAATAAAGTGCTGAAAAGAAAGACAAGTAACAATACAAGGAAGAGGAGGTCTATTGTTCTCAGGTTGGGCCCTAACCTAAGAGCTATAGCTCCCTTAAAAACTCAGAATTGAATCAAAAGCTGCCTGTCTTTATTGAATAATCATGAGTCTAATGACATGCCAAAACTGGCTTACAAAGAGCAAAAACCGAGCTGTAGCTCGTGCTTAGAAATTGCAACAGTAGTTCAAAAGTTCAAAAAGATCCTATCAAAGGCCACGGCCTTAATATTTATACATGATGAGGATCAAGCTGGCTTCCTCAATTAATGGAGCTCGGCTGTCCAACTGAAAGTTAAATTGCTGTAAACTGCTGTTCCTGTAGAACCCGTTGGCTACCTTTAAGCTCGGTGGGGAGAGCTGTTGGAGCTCGGAGTTAGGGTGGAGATCACGAGGGAGGTCATTAAGGCTGTAGACAACCTCCCTATAAACCTGCAATGCCACCTTTGTTGTCTCCTTGTCTCCTTCTGCGTGGTCTTTGCTCCCTTTAATGCCAAAAAACCTGAAATCATCATGTATTAGCCACATAGATATAATGCCTGCCCTTCTTCCTACAAATAACATGAATATACCAAGAAATGAATGCATAAGTGATAAAAGATGAAGGGTTGAGCAAGGTAAGTAGGCCAAATGAGCCCAATTTGTTACCAAAAATTGGGGCTCATCAATCAGCATCACACAAGGATGATTTTTGGATAGGTCCCCCGCAATGGTCGAAGCCTGAGTATTACTATACTGACAGAATGTTTCAATTCCTAATATTCCAAGTTATGTAGGAATTTCACTGCCTGTGCTGTAGAGGCTAGGGTTTGCAGGGTTCTAGACTCAGATGCTTAGATCAGCCTCTGCCAGAAGAGAAAGGATCCTCAACATGGAAGTTATGTAAAGCAGCGGCCCCTATTATGAAAAAGAATCTCTCGTGGATTCCGGGAAAAAGAGCATACGGTTGTGGGAGGTTTTCACATCTTTCCCTCCTATTAGCGATAAATCGATGGCGGCCTTATCAGTCAAGCCCCTGCCGGTGATGGCGGCCTTATCAGTCGAGCCTGCTATAGCATCCTTATGGTCAAGAGTTCGTTACCTCACCCTAGATAATGCCCATTTTGTGGTAACATCTATAAGGAAGAAATTGGGCACAAATCATGGTCGTAAGTTGGTTGAGGCTGAAACTGTTACAAGGGGAAGCATCCTTTTCATCCTGCTTTCTTTCTTATTTTTTCCCTTCTTCACTCGTTTCTTCCCCCTAAAAGTCGCCAACGGTCGGCGTGCCCTGCCGGCATGTTCCTGGAAGACCGCTTGGGTCTTCTTGAATGAATCCATATCTCCTGGTAAGATGCTCCAGGAATATCCGCTAGAGGCTTCGGCGAATATCTTCTTGCAGAGGCGGTCCCACTAAGTCGTTTAGTTGAGCGGTCTCACGCTTTCCAATCAGAGCATATAGATCCGTGAATGGATTTGTATGCCACCTAGCGGAAAAAACAGCGATGTACCAACCAAAATGGCTAATGCTCCTTCTGATGTCCAGTTCCACCATTGACAATTCCGATTCCACCACCCACTCCATTAAAACATACGTAAGTGGCTGAGTGCTTCCATCCCCAAAAGTGATAATAATAGTGGGAATGATGTCATTGGGACGGACCACACAAATATAGACCACTGAACAAACTTGGTAGACAAATTCCCATGTCTCCCCGACAAATTCCCCTTTCTCCCCGGTCCCAACACCTCTTTCCTATGCATGCTCTTCACCGTTGGCAGCTTCGCCCATATTTCTTTTTCCTTAGAGAAAGATAAGAAAAGGAGGCCTCCTCCTACTAATGAATGAATCATGAGATCCAATGAAACGAAACATGGGCGACGATATAGACCAATGGACAAACCTCACGAAAGATAGGCAAAGGAAATAAGATATTTTTGAAATACATATTTTCAAAAGAAAGGTTTCAATGAAAATGGTAAAATCAGCAGTACTAACTACGCTACGCTATCTATCGTCTGCCGTAGATGGAAGAAGGCACCGGAGGGCCATCCAGTCGTCAATACCCTTTCCACTAGCCAATGAAATGAGGATTTATCCTTCCCTGATTACAGGAAAGCGCCCTCCGGGTCCTTTGCTCGCCTGCTCGATAATAGGAGGAGAGGTGAAAAATATGTATGTTCCAGATAGGAGCACTAACTATACCAGCAAGGGGATGACTCCTTCTCCCAATCCCTAATTAGTGACCTGATTAGGCGATCTAAAATGAAAACCTTTCTATCGGGAGCAAGCCAACCAATCAATCTATCTTTAGACCTAAGAATGAATCCAGCTGCTCGCTAGATGCATCAATCAGTAGATGTAGCAGGAAGTACTTATTGATCCATATTCAAATATGGTGAATCGTGAGTTCCACTAGGTCCCACTAGGTGCGGGTGGGTAGGACCGGGGCTTACTACTAGGTCCTCTTCCCGCTCTCCAGCCACGGAATTCATAATAGTAGGGCCCCACGCTGCTCTGATCTTATTAATGAAGTTGTGTCTGGATGCGTGCATTTCACCGCTATATGGTAATGGTACCCTCCACCTTCATGAGGCTCTTGGGTGACTACTACGATCAGTTGAAGAGTGTCCTAACTCTTCTCTGGCATTCTTGTTTGTTGATCCAGCTCCTTTATCCTCTTTCTGCATGGTAAAGTGTTCTAAGACGGTCGTAGATGGCTTGGTTTAAAGGTTGTGTTTCTATAATGGGGTTTTCCCCCTACTATTAGAATGAGGGAGGTTTGTAGCAACTTTTTTCCAAAAGAACTCATCGTATCTTCCCAAATGATTCTGTAGAAAAGGGGTTTTGTTATTTATAGGTGCATATGTTACATACGTGTTAACAACTTGCATTTTCTGGTTTCATAAAAGCAATTAGTTTCTTTTTAGAGAGTTTGGTTGCTTAGAAAAAGACTTGATTTGCTTAGGGATCCCCTGATCCAAAATGCATAAATAAATATCTCTTGGGAAGACCTTCTCTCCAAGCTCGATATCAAGCTTAAATCCTGGACCTTTAGAGCTATCAACCTTAATAATAATAGGTAACTATTAGTCTCTTAAAAAGTGCTACTGCTCTCCATTATGAACAAGAACTCGTCCCGCCTTTTTTGAAATAATATGGTATCAAGACGAATCGATCCCATGCCTTTCTTTTGCATTGGCCTACCATTACTAAGGGCTAGTATGATAGATATCAGGCCTGCCCCTGGTTGGGTCAACCGCTGGTCTTACTATCCATGGTTAGCGCAGCGCCGTGTCTAAGTACAGAAGAACAATACCTGCCAAGGTAATCTTTCTGTATACGAGCGAAACTGGTGGGGAGAGAGCGGCATAGGAGAAACATTATCCCGATCACGTCAATTAGACGGGATCGACCGGCCTCGATCACCGAAAGAATATCTTCCAGCTTTCCAATTCCCCCTATTTCTGAACTGGGGGATGAGGAATTGCCCTATTCGTATGTAGCCGCAGCTATTCAAGAGAAGTAAGTTCTACCCCTACAAGAAACGTGTTTGATCGTAACAAAGAAAGACTGGAGCTTCCCTCTTCTCTGCATTAAGGCATGGCCCCACCCTTCAGGATACAATGGTTGGGGTTTAGTAATGGTCCTTTTGAGATATCGAGAGACGTTATCTCTAAGCTTCTCTTACCGTCTATAACTCTAAGTCTCCCATAGCATCTATAAACCTCTCTTGCCGGCCTAATGGCAATGGCTTTTCTCTCTCTACAGCCTGTCTTATAGTGGTTTAACTCAATGCTTTAGGTCTTGCCAATAGCCTTTCTTTCTCACTATTAGGTATTACCCAGTACTCTTTTCTAGCTAACTGATTGGGTTGTTTTGTCTTATCAACAACCTTTCTCTAGCGCTTTACTAATCGCAGTAGGGCTTACTACTTCTCTTGCTCTTTGGGGTTTACTAACCGCTGTGGGGTTTCATAATGTCCTCTCTTGCAGTAGATCCTACCGCTTTTATTACCCTAGCTAAGAACAGACCCTAGGCTTGGTGTGATTTTCACCTTTACTGGTAGCTGTAGGGCTGTCTAACCACCTATCTATAGGGTTTCATAACGTCCTCTCTTGATGTAGGGCTGCCTAAATATCTCTCTTGCCTGACGTTATCTCTATCTTTCCGGGCTTCATAACCGCTGTAGGGCTACCGCGGAATGCTGTAGGGTTGCCTGCTACCGCCAAGACCTACCGCCAAGCTTTAGTCTCCCTCTCTTAGCCTTGAAATCTGGTCTGCCTGCCTATTCGGTCAGTCGGTAAGGAGTAACCGTTCCCTCCCTTCTATAAGGAAGGAGATAAGGTCATTCAGATATCTATAGGCCGCTAACGGCACTACTTCAGTAGATAAGGTACACCTCCTATTTTCTATTGAGTTAGTAGTTGGGATTCCGATATTCAAGCAGGTTAGGTTATACCTTTTGAAAATGGAGCTACGTGTAGGCCAGATTGCCCATGATCTCTTGGGGGCAAGACGCGCGTTTTAGTGCCAATTATTGTAAAGCCAGCCCCTCTTCCCAACACTATAATTCAGAACTGTGGGTGGTAGAATTAATAGCAAAACACGCAGAGATGTGTTGCTATCACAAGGCAGCTCGGCTCTCTCGGTATTGAATCAATACCTTTAGAGCCTGCCTGGCTAATAACTTATCATAAGTTGGGCAGTGGAGATCTCTAGATAAACTATGAATGCCGGTGGGCCTCCCTATCCAAAATAAGGCACTACTCTAAAGAGAGCGCTTGAATTCCAATAAGTAACCACGCCATGATAGGACCAGTCATTCTCCGACGAGAGAGGGAAGGGCTCATTCTGCTTACAGAGCAGTGAGCGTGAAAGGCATGACAAGGCTGGCTATTTTGGACATTGAAAATGGTAGCAAAATGCCATTCTTATTCTTCCCAGAATAAGACCAAGCCTGCTAACGAGAAGAATGAACGAAACGAAAAGGAGTGGGTTCTTTACCTCCTACCTACCTATCTACTCACCTTACCTAAGTCTCTGAGTTTACGAATGCCCACCCTACCACCATGCCCACCACCTTCCTTTCCTCTTGATGAGTCGGTTAGCTGAAGGCTGAAGGATTGAGGAGCTTCTTCATTAGGCTGATGTCTCAAGGCTCAGGGTTTAAGGCTTATGGTTCAAGGTTCCAGGCTTCTGTCTCAAGGCTCAAGATGAAGGGATTGGATAGATTATGCAAAGATGTGACCTATATAAGAAGGCGCTTTTCATCCTCTGATCCACCCTTTATAGGCCTTATAAATGGCTTTAGAAATGAACTGTATTTGCTCGTGGAACTACTCTCCTATTGGCGGTTTGTCGTGCTTGCTTTTCGTGCGGGGTTTCGTGCGTGTAGTGAGCGGGGTCGTGAGGGCTCGTGGTGGGGCTTCCGGCTTCCGGATTTCGCGTGTTGTGGGCTTGGAGTGATGATTCTGTTTCTGTGTCTGTGCCTGATGAGTCAGCTTATGGTAGGTACGGTTCCTATCCTACGAGGCTTTCTAGTGAACTGCACTATTAAGCTCCCCTTGTATGGTAATGTATTGATTGTCAGTTTCCCAGTTTCAAGGCACCATCTCGGTCGGTGGGTGGCGGGATAACCTATGGGCGGGTAGGGTTATCAGCCGGGATGTGCTCCCTATCGTTGGTTGGAGGGGATGTTGTGGATGGTGGGGTTATTTGATCTGCCCGTCCTTTTTCGATCGGGTTACCGCAAGTTCAGGTGATCCATTCGAGTTGTAAGATAGGAATAGTTTGATGAAAACTCTTTTTTTCATCGAATCAAATCACTGCCGGTGCACCTCTCTCCTAAGACTAAGAAGTTTATCATCTGTCCGCACCTTCCAGCCAGCCTCATCATAAGACTAATCAGTCTCAATCAATCAATCATTCACTTCCGTTGTACTGCCCCACCCCTGAAACATGTTGGCTGTTGTCTATCTGTTGAACCGCCCCAGCTCCAACTATGTGTGGCATCAATTAAATAAATCACTCTTCGTTGGTGACCCCGCACCTCACACACATTATTGGTTGAGTATGGATTCATCTGTTCGTAGGCCCATTCATTTCAAAGACCTCTCTACCCCGGCATCTTAGTCCCGCCGGAGTATCAATCAAATTTGATCCACTTACTTGTCTTTCCTTCTTCGACAATACGTGTCCAGGGCGTAATCCTCCTCCTCCTTTGTTACGCGTAGTGGTCCTTTGGTGACGTGTCCTGGGCGTACTGAATGCGTACTGGGTATAATGCGGCTTGCACGTAATGCGTCCTCGTATTGGGCCGTGAGATGGGTCAGTGGTTGGAACGCCTCTTTTGTAAGATGGGTCAGTTGTGGGATCACTTTTCTCGGAAGAAGTTATCAAGTGAATCAATGCCAATCAATCAATGCCTCTGCTGGAAGATGGGTCAGTGCTTGGTCGGTAACGCCTTTCTTGGCAGGTCAGTTTTTAAGGTTGCATTATATACGTTATAATACAAAACAATTGGCTTAGCGACCTCTTGGTGATAAGAGAGCTAATTATTCTGTCACTTAGGGGGACTTTCTATTGGGAGGCAAACTTTGATTGGCAGAAGGTTCAGCAGTTGTAATTCCCCCCTCGTAAGATGTTGGCAGTAGCGGATTGAACAGAAAGCGGAGGTAAAGGGGAAGGTAAGGTTCGTTCGTAGGCTGCATGGAGTGTAAGGTCCTAGGAGGTGTGGCGAAGAAGAAGAATTCACCCACATACTGACTCGGAATAGTCCTGGGAACCTCAGAATCATATACCTTGAAAACTACCTTTGAAAACTATGTCTTTGGGTGGGTGGGAATAGCCTTTGGAACAACCTACGCCCTATGGTGTATGACCTCACCCTTGGTAACTTCAAACTACTAGACCTTCTTCCTTGCACTAGGAAGCGCAAGCCCCTCCGGGACCTTGGTGGGATCTTGAAACTCCTTTGGACCTTCCTGACACTATAACTTAACCTATGCTACCTACTACTGACCCTCCTGACACTCAGCCTTTGGAACCTTTGCATCAGAATTTCTCCTTGCCCTCAGAAGCGCAAGCCCTCCGAACCTTTAAGTAAATGAAGAGGTTTTGTCAATATGTGACAACTAAACTTTATTGCCTTGGCGGCTAACCTCGCTGGTTGATCTCCTTGACATTGGAACCTACCTATGCTCTTATGGACCTAGTTCAACTTCTATATGCCGGTATAGTATTTGAACGGACTACGGGAGGACTCCTGACACCCTAATACGGGATCTCTGCTTGGTTGAGCCTCAATGACAACATCCTGCCACGGGGGAAATGTTCGGAAATGGCCTAGTTAATATAACTGAAATTACACTTTAGGTCTCCAGATGGGAGTGATTGATCAATTTGATTTATGATGAGTCTGTTGCTTCCCCTAATGTGCCCAGGCGCCTGTACTATAGCATGGTATTTGAAGAATTTCAATTGATAAGTATCCGTTATATCTATGTATATGTAACACTGCAGCTATGTGATATGGGCTATGGCTCATAGTGTAAGCTAACTCACTACGTGCTGACAACGTAATAACGCCCACGACATTCCGGAATGACTCACAAATGGCCCCTAACTAACCAACCTCATTGTTGCATATCGTTTGTTGTGGCACCTCAATTGTAAAGCTCCATCGGTTCCCAAACAAAAAAGAAGGCATTGCATCATGAGATCAAATAGCGACATCTACATCTGATTCGAGTACCGGCATCGCGATTGCATAAACTCTTGGGCATTGAAACCTAGGATCAACTACCGGCGGTTATCGGCTATTATTGGCTCTTATATTATATAGAAACGCCGTAAAGGGTATAGTTAATTAAGAGGAAAATACACATCGCGGGAATACAACTATATTTTCTCTTGACTTAAATAGGCACTTGAAATTAGTTTCTATAACCGGGATGCCCTTTCCTCCTTCACTAGCCAGAGGATAAGGAAACATTTCCCACATATTCCCAACAGATGAGAGAGATTGAGCTAGGTCATTTACTTACGAGCATATCCAATTTAGCCACGTTATCGCCAGAAAACGAGATTGATCAATCTCAAATATACCCTTAGGAAGTTGACCTATGATTGTCGGGATGCCACTAGTCGATTCAGGTGGCGATCCACTCGGTGACGATGGATTCTTTTCTTTTTGCGAACGATAGCTAAGGTCATTCAATCGTTCGTTATATATGAGATTATTAAGTTTTCCCTGCATCGTATTAGGTGGGAAATGATTGATAGATAGTTATTTTTTTAGGTTTTTTTCGCTAGACCTCCTCTTCGGGAAGCACTAGATCGGCCGTCCAGATAGTATATCGATCTCCTCACGAACTCGTATAATCGATGCCACAGAAATGGTCAACTCCATCATTGGAGAAATAGGTAAACGAGCGACGATTTGACACCAGATATCTGGAGGTGCGAAAAAAGCTGCTATGGGAAGCGGGGAAACCGTGAAAAAACGACGATTCTTCATGGAAGTTTTCACAGAAATACCCTTATCTAGCATGTTAGCGCTTGGAATTCACCTAGGCTGAGATAGACAAACTCTCAAGGCTACATCAAACCATTTCACCTCGTAGCTAGCCCTACGAGGTATGAGAAGGCTCTCTCGGGTCAGATTCGATAGATCTTTCAATATGATTAGGCTGACCAATTAATAATAAAGATTTTAGGCTAGTAAATTGATAAGGGGGTTGATTTAATGATTTTTGGGGTTTTTGGTGGCAATTGGTGGAAGTGCAATTCAAGGTGTGGGGATTGAGCACAGTTTTCACAGGGGGATCTAAGGGGCAAGGTAGGAATGAGTGCTGATGCCTTAATCTGAGATGGATGATCAGAGATGATAGAGGAGAAGCTAAAGAGGGCAAACACACAATTCGAATCCTCTCTAGATAGTAGAAAACATTAAAATTGAACAAACTAAAAAGCTGAGCATGTCAAAACATGAATTCAAACTTTACCACTTCATCTGTCCAATTTAGAAGCATAAGAGAGATGTGAAACACATAAACAAACTTACAAGAACATGTAGAGAACACACCATCAACACATCAATCCACAAGAATCCTCAAAGATGTCTGTAAAACCCTGGCTTTCCTTGCCTTCAATTGCAGAAATAGATGCACAATATACAATGAAGATTCCTTACACAAGAGTCCAACCTTGAAAATGAGAAGGAGAGAGCATAATATAGACCATCTAGACCATCTAACTCCTTTCCCCACCTCTAGGGGTCGAGCTCAGCTTCCTAGGAGTAGTTTGAACTAATTCTAAACTAAGAACTAGAAAATAGGCAGCCCAACAACTTGCCTCTATTACTTAGCTAACTCATCCATGCATTAATTTTTCACTTTTTACATCATGGAAGCTTCTAGAAGGGTAAAGAAAGATAAAAACTACCAAAGTGCCATGAAAATATTACATTTATCCTTCATCTACAAGTAAAAATAGTCAACCATAGTCAAAACAGTGTTTTTTGACCAAAAATGTGAATTCTGGCAAATCTGGAAGTTTTGGTCGCGCCCCTGGAAGTTCTGGTCGCGCCCCTTCACAGCTGTTTTTGAGTGGGTTCCACTGGTCCAAATCAGGTGCAAGATGGCTCATTGGAAAGCTTGGCCTGTCTACTTTCCATCCCAAGTGGAATTTCTGAATTTGGTGTTGATTTGACCCCTCAAAAACCATTTCTCCCAAGGTCACTTTCTGCAACTCAAAAAGTGGGCAGAAAGTCATTTTTTAGATGTATTTTGAGCTTTTGGAGGCTCAAAACTCAAAATCAGGCTTCTCCCAAGTATTGGTAATTTTTCTTTTTGAATTCCCTTTCCAAAAATGCCAAGTTTTCAAAATTCCGAGCAGCCCTTCAAACTGGTCTCACCCGGGGTGAGACCAGTTCTTGGGAAAAACCTGTAATTTTCACAAAAAATTCACAAATGACAAAATTTTCTCCAAATTTCTTGGAATTTGGGCTGGGAGACCCCAATCAAGTACCATGCTCATTCAAAGAGGCTTTAACCAAAATTTGGAGTGGATCGGGCGTTTTCCTTCGTTTTTGTACTTTGGCCAACCATCCTTGGAACACCTTTGTTCTCGCCGGTATTTTTGACATTTTTCTCAAACCATGACACCTGTGTAAAAAGTGAAGGAGGTTTTTCTTCCTTGGCATGTTGTGGACAAAAACCTCTCTCAGTTTTGAAAAATTCATCTTTGATTGCTCAAAAACAGCTTTTGAGTGCAACTTGTCCCGATGTGTGAAACAAGGGATTTTGTCGAAATGAAGCGGAATGAAGGGGACAGAAGGCTTCTAAATTCTTGGGGAAATTTTTGGGAGTGAGGAGGGATGTTAGGAAGTAGGGGAAAGTGGAATCTCAGATATTGAGCGAGGGGAAGGGGTTCAAAAGGGCAAAACACAGGCCCAACCTAGAAAATTGCCAGGTTGTAGCTAGAAACTAGGGTTTGTGCAAAACTGAGGAATTTGGGGGATCTGAGTGTTGGGAAGTGTTTGATAAGGTACATTAAGGATAGGGGAAGGTGTATGAACATCAAGAAACAAGTTTTGCCAATGATTTGGCCGCCCAAGAGAAATTAGCTTTCAAAACCCTAGGAGAGGGAAATGAGCTTTCCTAGGTGGCAACTGAAGCATGGACCAGGTGTAAAATGACTCATTAGACACTGATATGATAATGACAACCATATGAATGATGATAGACTCAGCTGAATAGTGACATGGACTGACATTTAGGCAAACCCTAGACCTAATGCCTAGTGACCAAATTTTGGCTTGAGGACTCACTGAAATGACAAAATTTGACCTTGACACTTCAAAATCACTTTATAAGAGCATATTTGATCACTGGAGGAAGGCTGGGAAGACTGACACTAACATTGGCTCCAATGGGGATGGTAGCTCCTTGGAGGTGCCAAGAACCTCAGACCTCTGGGAGAGCAGACTAGTGCTTGCAACCATTGGGCGATGGAGTCATTATTTCGGCAAACAACACAAGACTTTGACTCATTTATTGACTGAAAACTTGACTGAAAACTGACTGAAACTTGACTCAAACCGACTCGATGACAAACTGAAATAACTTGAAAAAACTCACTCAATATACCAAACACAAATGACTCATGACTGACTTAACTAAAACAAGAGAAGGGCAGCAGTCCATCAAGATGTGAAATCATGATGACAACCACCGGTGTTTCTTACAAGACTATATACATCAAACTATATCAAAATGCCAATGCAACCAATCAAGCAGATGCCTTCTTGATTGATTCTTCTTATCAGATCTTCTGGTCAACATTACAAACCTATCCCTGGGCATCCAAAAACATAGCTGACCGTGATCTCCTTCATCACTGAACACTGCAATAAACACTATCATTGCTGGCTGCAACAAACCTACTAGAGGATCGTGAAAAACATGAAGATTTGCCACTGCCACCTTCTGCTGAAAGAACAAGGTGTCTTTTGCTTCAAATTCTGATCTACCTTCATCATGTGCTTCGGTAAAAGTATGCTCATGGGTTTCAAAAAATTCTGAACAAGTAGGTGAGCAAATCTCCTCTTGAAATAACATTTCAACACATGAGACATATGAAGAATCTGAAATGGAATCCTGAATGCTATGATCTTCGGTAGTTTGACAATATGGTAGGTCATCTTCAAATGATATGACAGCTAGATTATCATCTTTGTGAAGGAAAACATTATCTATTTGCTGATCTACAAGACAATCATCTTTTTCAACAAAGGAAGAAGTTTCCCCAACACTTTCCTGACTCTGTGAGCATTGCAAATCTGCTGTAGCTTGGGCTGTAACAAGACCTTTCAAGAGCTGATCTATCTCCTCTTCAGACAAAGGAGACAATGCCTTTTGTTTTCTTCTGCTTAAACAGTAATTATGTTCATATGATAGGGCACTCAAACTATCATTTATTACTGAGCGATTGAAAGGAGATTCATCACTTACTTGCACAAAGATCTCACCTTGCTGTTCATGAACATCTGAATCCAAAACTCCGTCTATGATCTCAACAGTAGAGCTCTCTTTGATGGGTTGCATGCTGCTGTCTTCTTCTGTGGGTAAATCTGAAACAACATTTGCTCTTTCCTCATTTTCAACCATATGGAAATCTTCAGCTTGCTGATCTTGACAAGTATCCTCTAAGATTTCTGTGTGCTGCTGAAATCAATTTTCATACAATGCTTCCATGATCTCTTCATCCATGAAATTATCATCTTCATAAAACTTTTCAAGGCTTTCAATAAAATTATGTGCATGCTTGCAACAGTCTTGAACTAAATTTAATGATGGATAAGAGTCTTTATACTTTTCAAAGAACACGGTATGAAAATCCCTTAAACAATAAATTGAAGCAGATGGCAAACTTTCATACCAGAATCGGGCTTCATCTTCTAGAGTAGCCATAAACATTTTCATCAAACAGTCCTCAGGAAAATTGATCTTTAACTTGCGAACATGCATATGAAATCTAATCAAATGTAAAGCAGCATCCTTCTTACCATCAGCGTTAAATGTGGGCAGATTCCTTGACAAATCTACCTTGGGCATCTTATTCGGAAAACCTGGAATGTGATCTCGGCTCAAGGGAGCATATCTTCTTGCAATCCGATCCATCTTGAGAAATCTCAAAGCTACTGATCTCTCTGCAGTGAAGTCACCATGAAGCACTGATTGCTGGATTCTTCAGTGAAAGGAGTCGCCAGTGAATGATTTCAGCCTTTCAAGTGTCTGATCGTTGTCCACTATCAACAATCAGATCTGAACTTGATACATGTACTGGGGTGAAATGCAAATGAAGTGGTCGTATTCACAAGCTCACGGAGATTGACTGAAGCAGCGTTTATCTACTAACGCTGATGTAAAACAAGAGCGTTTTCGAAGGCTTCTGGCGTAACTTCAGGCTCCGTCTAAGACTTATGAAACAAACACATCAATCCACAAACAATTTTGTTCTCCCCAGTATGGTCGCCAATATGTTAGCGCTTGGAATTCACCTAGGCTGAGATAGACAAACTCTCAAGGCTACATCAAACCATTTCACCTCGTAGCTAGCCCTACGAGGTATGAGAAGGCTCTCTCGGGTCAGATTCGATAGATCTTTCAATATGATTAGGCTGACCAATTAATAATAAAGATTTTAGGCTAGTAAATTGATAAGGGGGTTGATTTAATGATTTTTGGGGTTTTTGGTGGCAATTGGTGGAAGTGCAATTCAAGGTGTGGGGATTGAGCACAGTTTTCACAGGGGGATCTAAGGGGCAAGGTAGGAATGAGTGCTGATGCCTTAATCTGAGATGGATGATCAGAGATGATAGAGGAGAAGCTAAAGAGGGCAAACACACAATTCGAATCCTCTCTAGACAGTAGAAAACATTAAAATTGAACAAACTAAAAAGCTGAGCATGTCAAAACATGAATTCAAACTTTACCACTTCATCTGTCCAATTTAGAAGCATAAGAGAGATGTGAAACACATAAACAAACTTACAAGAACATGTAGAGAACACACCATCAACACATCAATCCACAAGAATCCTCAAAGATGTCTGTAAAACCCTGGCTTTCCTTGCCTTCAATTGCAGAAATAGATGCACAATATACAATGAAGCTTCCTTACACAAGAGTCCAACCTTGAAAATGAGAAGGAGAGAGCATAATATATACCATCTAGACCATCTAACTCCTTTCCCCACCTCTAGGGGTCGAGCTCAGCTTCCTAGGAGCAGTTTGAACTAATTCTAAACTAAGAACTAGAAAATAGGCAGCCCAACAACTTGCCTCTATTACTTCGCTAACTCATCCATGCATTAATTTTTCACTTTTTACATCATGGAAGCTTCTAGAAGGGTAAAGAAAGATAAAAAATACCAAAGTGCCATGAAAATATTACATTTATCCTTCATCTACAAGTAAAAATAGTCAACCATAGTCAAAACAGTGTTTTTTGACCAAAAATGTGAATTCTGGCAAATCTGGAAGTTCTGGTCGCGCCCCTGGAAGTTCTGGTCGCGCCCCTTCACAGCTGTTTTTGAGTGGGTTTCACTGGTCCAAATCAGGTGCAAGATGGCTCATTGGAAAGCTTGGCCTGTCTACTTTCCATCCCAAGTGGAATTTCTGAATTTGGTGTTGATTTGACCCCTCAAAAACCATTTCTCCCAAGGTCACTTTCTGCAACTCAAAAAGTGGGCAGAAAGTCATTTTTTAGGTGTATTTTGAGCTTTTGGAGGCTCAAAACTCAAAATCAGGCTTCTCCCAAGTATTGGTAATTTTTATTTTTGAATTCCCTTTCCAAAAATGCCAAGTTTTCAAAATTCCGAGCAGCCCTTCAAACTGGTCTCACCCGGGGTGAGACCAGTTCTTGGGAAAAACCTGTAATTTTCACAAAAAATTCACAAATGACAAAATTTTCTCCAAATTTCTTGGAATTTGGGCTGGGAGACCCCAATCAAGTACCATGCTCATTCAAAGAGGCTTTGACCAAAATTTGGAGTGGATCGGGCGTTTTCCTTCGTTTTTGTACTTTGGCCAACCATCCTTGGAACACCTTCATTCTCGCCGGTATTTTTGACATTTTTCTCAAACCATGACACCTGTGTAAAAAATGAAGGAGGTTTTTCTTCCTTGGCATGTTGTGGACAAAAACCTCTCTCAGTTTTGAAAAATTCATCTTTGATTGCTCAGAAACAGCTTTTGAGTGCAACTTGTCCCAATGTGTGAAACAAGGGATTTTGTCGAAATGAAGCGGAATGAAGGGGACAGAAGGCTTCTAAATTCTTGGGGAAATTTTTGGGAGTGAGGAGGGATGTTAGGAAGCAAGGGAAAGTGGAATCTCAGAGATTGAGCGAGGGGAAGGGGTTCAAAAGGGCAAAACACAGGCCCAACCTAGAAAATTGCCAGGTTGTAGCTAGAAACTAGGGTTTGTGCAAAACTGAGGAATTTGGGGGATCTGAGTGTTGGGAAGTGTTTGATAAGGTACATTAAGGATAGGGGAAGGTGTATGAACATCAGGAAACAAGTTTTTCCAATGATTTGGCCGCCCAAGAGAAATTAGCTTTCAAAACCCTAGGAGAGGGAAATGAGCTTTCCTAGGTGGCAACTGAAGCATGGACCAGGTGTAAAATGACTCATTAGACACTGATATGATAATGACAACCATATGAATGATGATAGACTCAGCTGAATAGTGACATGGACTGACATTTAGGCAAACCCTAGACCTAATGCCTAGTGACCAAATTTTGGCTTGAGGACTCACTGAAATGACAAAATTTGACCTTGACACTTCAAAATCACTTTATAAGAGCATATTTGATCACTGGAGGAAGGCTGGGAAGACTGACACTAACATGGCAAACGGATCACAATTACAGGTACTTGGGAGCATATTGATGAAATGAACGAAATACGAACAATTGACATAATATGGTCAAAAATCTTAGGTTGTAACTTGATCATGAGCAAATTAGTTGATGTTTTACTTGGAAAGCATGGGAAGTGCTGAACATTGGGAACTACCCGGGAAAGAGTGAGAAACAAGAACGGGAAGAAGCGAAAACCACTTGGGTAAAAAAATTGATTGTATCTCACCCTTCATTCTCCGTAGCAACTGGGGATCGAAGAGCACCAAATTTGATAATTTATGGAGGGAAAGACGGAGTAGGAGCATGCTACTGGAGACGTAGTAACACATGTTGAAGAGGCCTCCATCAATCGTGTACGAACGGAATACCGGTCCAAAGGCAAGGTCGGAGAGGGTTTAGCTGATGGAAATATTGACTCTTCCGGGAACCAATGACGCGTAAACCATGTCGAACTAAGACCAATCAATATCCGAACGGAACGAATTCTAGCTTCTCCCGGAGGAGTTTTCGATGCAAAATTCGTATGATACGGATGAAAGATTCATACAATATTCGCTCGTCCATCTAGCGAAATGGGCGCCAACATCTTCAAGGGAAAGGGATACCGGGGAAGGGATAACGGGAAAGGAAGCAACACTTTAGCAAGTGGGTGCTTCAGAATTTGTGTAGGGATAGTTTCAGGATAGTGAGTGACAGAATTTGCCTTCCCTACTTATATTTATTCCCCTCAAAGGGCTCTGCGAAGTCCTGGTCTTACCTGCCTGCCTGCCTGAGTGAGCTAGCTCTGCAAGGTCCTGGCCCTTGATTTCTTCCCCTTGGTTGAGGGGAAGGAATCAATATAGGGATAAACTTACCTACGAGAAAGGGATCTTCGCTACAGGTCCTGGCTGGGCATAGCCCTTCGCGGTGCTTGCGACACAGGACCTTTTCAGACTTGATTTTAGGTGTTCCTCTCCTCTCCCTCTCCTTAACAGTCAAGCACCTAAAGGTCCTTATCAGTCAAGCCCCTCACCATCGGAATAGTGAGTGACTCCGTCCCTCCGGCCCTTGATGCTTATTGGGTGGCCCCTCTCAAATAAGTAACTAAAGGGTGGTTGAGCCTGCTTGTGCATCCTCATCCTTTTCTCCTTTTTCATGGGCAAGTGAAGGCATATTAGTATTTATACATTGCGCTTCTACCTCTTTCCGGTCCCAGACAGATCACTTCCCCTTCTTCCTGCAAGTCTCAGTCAGATCCTAACCCGAATGAACAGCTTCCCATCCATTGAGATAGTCTCAGGCAGAGTCCCGCCCAGAAGAAAGATCCCTATTGGATTCAGACAGCGAATTGAAATCGGGAGATCGCCAGATGGAATTCGACCATCACGAACACAGGTTCCTCCATGTCGTCCGAGAAAACCCAGATCTGAAATACCCTCCTTCCATTGCTCAATCCAGCCTTTACGGTTCCCAGATCTCCACACATGGGCGAGTTGTACCTCCAACCGATCGGCTACCCGACCACCCTACTTTTATCTAGCCTTCATCACAGCGGAGTAATCCCGAGGGGCTTCCCGGGAGAGCGATTAGGTGCTCCTTTTCCTTTTGAACAGTTCAGGACCTTGCCGGATTTATGCCTGTGGAAAGCTGTCAAAATCTCTTTCGAGCCAGCAGCTTCATCTCTTCCTTGCACTAGGAAGCGCAAGACCCTACCGGACCTTGGATTTCCTTGGATTCGAATCTGCACTTCCTGGTCTACCGTAAAAGGTCCCTACATCTGCCTTGGGATATGGAGATTCCTTTCTCCTTCAGCTGGTAGATCCCCTTGTCCTTGGCGCCACCAACCCTAATTTGAGGCGAGCTAGGAATTGAGAAATAAGAAGTACCCGTGGTTATTTCTCCTCCTCTTACCCCAACATCCCCTACCTACGGACCCATCCCCAGACGAATGTCGGTTGAGGAAAAGTCAGTCCTAGATGCTTATTGGGTGGGGGGCGATGGTCGAGCAAGAAATTGATTTGACTTATTGGGTGGCCCCTCTCAAATAAGTAACTAAAAAGCCATGCGTTAGCATGATGGCGGCCTTATCAGTCGAGCGATTTTCATTCATTTGACTTATTGGGTGGCCCCTCTCAAATAAGTAACTAAAAGCCTGCTTCCTTGATGCTTATTGGGTGGCCCCTCTCAAATAAGTAACTAAAGGGTGGTCGAGCCTGCTTGCGCATCCTGAAAGGTCAACCCCCAGGACCAACTTACTGCCTGACCGGATGGCCAAATTCTTAGGGTTATATTCAGCCTACGCAGGGTAACCCGCTTGGGCGTTTCAAGTAGCCATAAAACGCACGCAAATGCCCTCTCCTCTCGATGGCGGTGATGGCGGCCCTATGGTCGAGCGATAAATCGATGGCGGCGATGGCGGCAATGGCGGCCCTTATGGTCGAGCCCCTACTAGTCCTCTCCTCTCCAACTCCTTAACAATCGAGCACCTAAAGGTCCTCTCCTTAACAGTCAAGCCTGCTTACGCATCCTCTCCTTATCAGTCGAGCACCTAAAGGTCCTTTTGGTCAAGCACCTAAAGGTCCTCTCCTTAACAATCGAGCTTGCTTATGCATCCTTAACAGTCGAGCCTGCTTACGCATCCTCTCCCTCTCCCTCTCCTTAACAGTCGAGCACCTAAAGGTCCTCTCCTTAACAATCGAGCCTGCTTACGCATCCTTATGGTCGAGCACCTAAAGTTCCTATGGTCAGGCGCCTCCGGACCTTATGGTCGAGCGATAAATCGATGGCGGCCCGGGGGTTGAGAGTTCGACAGGCTCACCCTCACCATATGAATAGTGAGTGACTCCGTCCCTTAAGGTCGAGCAACTAAAGTTCCTCTCCTCTCCTCTCCTCTCCTTATCAGTCGAGCCCCCTAAAGGGTCCTTATCAGTCGAGCCCCGTTTCCGGTCCTTATCAGTCAAGCCCCGTTGCCGGTCCTTATCAGTCGAGCCCCTCCGGTCCTTATGGTCGAGCAACTAAAGTTCCTCTCCTTATCAGTCGAGCCCCGTTGCCGGTCCTTATCAGTCGAGCTTGCTTATTTATCCTTTTAGACGATTTCTGAGGTCTACGCCCCTTCCCCAGCTTGAGCGTGTCAAGTAGCCGTAAAACGCACGCAAATGCCCTCTCCTTATCAGTCGAGTCACTAACATATTCATTTTACTTATTGGGTGGCCCCTATCAAATAAGTAACTAAAAAAGTCACTAACGTACCTCACCCTCACCATATGAATAGTGAGTCGATGGCGGCCTTTAGTCGAGAGTTCGGCAGGCTCACCCTACCGGGCCTCGACCTCGTAACCTTGATCGAGTCCCTACCGGGCCTCACCATATGAATAGTGAGTCCCTACCGGGCTTACCGGGCCTCTCCTTTAGAGAGAGTTCGACAGGCTCACCCTCACCCTTATGGTTGAGCCTGCTTGCGCATCATGACGATCTCCCTGCCTGAATGAGATAGGTAATTATGCTTTAGCAGATAATGCATATATTATATATGTCATTATGCAATTTTGAGAGATCGATTTCTTCCCCTAAAAGACTCAATATACTGCACATAGCCCCTCTACCCGGTTCTAGCTCCTCCTCGAATACTGGCTATAGGCTCTAGCCCCTCCCTGGATATCTTTGCATATGATCCTCAAAATGTATATCGACATATGTAACAAGCAAACAGCTGTTGTAAATCTTTCTTGTTGTGATGGTATCGCTAGTCTCATCTCGTCTGGCGGACTTATTTATTTCGTTGACTGGCAGTGCAGACTTATCTATCGTTTGGTGGAAACTTTGTCAACATCGATATCTCATTCGGTGTTTTGATGGATGAAATCGCTTGGGATGCCGGGTGAAACTAAGTAAACACAGTGTGCTAACTGTTGGTCACATGGGGCTATTGGTAAACGGACTGTTGGTAACATGTTCCTTCGGTTCACTTCTTTTGATGAATTGTGTTTTGGCTCTTCGCTGATCAGAAAGATTCAATTTATAAGTTGCTCCACTTCGGTAGGAAAGCTAGGCTAGAAAGACAATATAGGGAATAGGCTTTATATAGGCTTCCTTACCAATACCAATAAGAGATAAGAGACAAGCTGATAAGAGACAAGCAACTATTATTACTGACTTGAAAGGGTTAGACCTATTATTTTAGATGATTCATATTCCTTCCAGTCTAATTACTCCAGCTATGAAAGGACTTCCTGCTAGCTTGGTGGTGCAGGTGCGAGTGCCTGGTAATAACCTCAATCCTTCCAATCTTGTAGATCTTACTAGCCTTCTAATCCTTTCCAGCCAGGACATCCATCCTATCAAAATATCTACATGAACTCATTAGACATACACCTTCAGACTTGCAACTAGACATATGGTATGCCCGAGCTGAGTCTAGTGGAGCATGGTGATGCTAAACCCTCGACTAGTAGTCTCTTATAGATCCATCAACGCCGACCCTACACCACTTGTACCAAACACACCTCTACATCGTACTGCTCATAACCCACATGCGAGGGCTACCCATAGCTATAGTATTGTTAATGACTTGGCTCAATCACCTGTCAGCACTTGAGGTCCTCCAAATTTGCCCTTCCCAGCGGAAGGCTTTACTATCAGCCTTGGGCACCATCGACCCATAAAATTCGAGTTTCATTCACTTTGACCTAGAAAAAGTTTAGCCAAGGCTTCCACTGTTTGTTGCATTTCAAATCCCTATCACGATTCAAAAACCTCATCATCCATTGGTGTATCATTGACGAAGGTGCATCTACTTGTGTAATGTCCACTATGGTCTGGCATAAGTTAGGCTCCCTTGAGTCCCATCCACCATTACCCTTAAAGCCTATGATGGTCGTCCTTCTCAGCTTGAAGGGATTTTTTAGAATGTGCCCATTGAGCTAGGGGGCAAGATGGTATTAATTGACATCCGATTTCATTGATGGCGGCTCTTATGGTCGAGCGATTTCATTCCAGGTTCAAAAGAAAGAAAAATCTAGTTTCAAGGGTGAGCACGCGAACTCTCGACAAGGGGGAGAGGTACGTTAAGTGACTCGACCACTATTTACCCACCCACCCCAATCCCCGAGGGGAGATAATGAAGCTTGAGGGATATTCTTCTTCTCGCCAAACGCTTGCTGATCGATTAACCGAGGGTTTGCTAATTGCTAACTGGTTTTCTTGAGCTGGTTGGGGAGTTGGGGCGCTGGATGGGGAGCCGGATGCCGGGAAATCTGAATTCTATGGCCATTTGAGCATGCTGGAACGGCACTTGAACCCTTCTTAGGGTTGGGGCCTCACAAGTCCTAAATATGGCCATTTTGTCGTGCTTATTGAAGTATTTGAACTATAGCTTAACAGGGTAAGTGAAGCTATAAAGCGTAATATCATATAATAAAACGATTGTAGCTCAGGAGTTGGGCTTGATCCATGCACGCTATTCATTTTCACCACATTTTAGGATTCCTCTCCCATAGGTCGAGAGTTCGATAGGCTCACCCTCTTCTTTGCACCCTTCGCATTCATATACTATATGTGATTTCCAAGAGAAAACCAATGATGGATTACGCCAACTCCCGTACCCCACCCCCACTCAACTTCGTTGCTCCGCCCAATGACTACTCCTACCTTTCTGAGACCACTCATCCCTGAGTAAATGAACTGAGACGTGGACGTGAGGCGCACAGCAAAAAAGGAATAAAAAAACAGAGTAGGTAGATAGGTCTCACTCACACCACCCGAAACAACCAAAAAGCACCATCCACCCCACCAACTTCCTTAGATAAAGGAGTGATGCAAAAGCGAGCAAGCAACGAGATTAGATTGGGATGATGGATGGGTGGGAGGGATAGGGATGTAGTAGCCAATAGGGAGGGTTGTGTGCATGTTCCTGGTTTACCTGATGGCTTAGATCCTTGAAACTGCCTGCCGGGGATTGCTTGGGTAGATTCGATTATGGGAATGACATGGGACAGGACAGGCTTCTGACTCTAGGAGGGATATTTATGGATGCATGGATGGATGCCCAGAACCACACTGCCATATATGCTTTGAGAACACTCGCCTTTAGGATGCGTAAGCAGGCTCGACCATAAGGTCCGTCAGGGGCTCGACTGTTAAGGATGCGTAAGCAGGCTCGACTGTTAAGGAGAGGACCTTTAGGTGCTCGACTAAAAGGGAGAGGAGAGGGAGAGGAATCTCTCTTAGGAAGAACATCTATTAGACCTTTACTTATGAATTCTTCTGGGTCACACATAGCTTTTCATCTTCCGGGTAGCACATATGAACCACTTGGGGATCTTGTTCCCACCGATGAGTAGCCCTGCTTAGACGGGTTTCACATTAGAACCCAACCTTTGACCTTAGAACCCTAGGAGCATGAAGGAATAACTGGTGCTCAACCTCTTATTAAGTTAAGCCAGCCAAGATTTCATACCTATACGAAACAGACCTTTGCCTCTTTCACCCACCTACCTGAACTAGGATTATATCTTCAGCCCTAGAACAGGAATGCATTGCATGTTTTTTTAGTTACCCATTTTTCTAGACCTTTACAGCTGCTTATGGGATTGGCATTGGGATCAGAGCCCTGCCCTAGAACTGGAATCACGTTGCATAGTGAGCAGGACATGGAAAGTGCCTTAGAAGCCACGGCTGGGAGGGATTTGGGAATTTGATGGGTTCATTAGCCCTTTCCTTAGAACTTGAATCATCACAAACCATATGCCTTAGAGTTCAAGGGGAGGAACCTTTTACCTAGACCATCAGCCTCAGAGCATAAAGCTACCACCCTAGAAGCCTGGAATACCACACGTATCCATTCTTTACCTACTCTCTTACCTGATAGAACTAGCCCTGGAGCCAGATACTTGGAATCACGTTGCGTAGTTAGTCACCAATGTTGAACCTTACAAGCCCCCGGAGGATGGGATGGCATGGATGGATCTCACCCTTACCCTTATCTTGATACTGCCAGACACCTAAGACCATGGATGGGATGGGGGAGTCCCTTTACCCTTTGACCTGGAAGATCAGTACCAGTAGGCAACAGTATTAGAAGACCTTACCTTGCTCATACTACCCCCACCTCCTATACATACCTTTCTCTGGAGGGAGCAGCCCTAGACGACCATGCTTACCAGGGAAGGAAATTCTATCAGACCTGTTTATGTGCCGAATCAGATTGAATGTTGTCTATGATAAAATTCTCAATGCACCTAGACCAGCTTTCACTGTTCCACCACCTCCACAATCGAGTAAGGACTCTCATGCCGCTGACGATGTGATCAGTTCTTCAAGCACACAGGCGGCAAGATGACCATCTGGTCAAACTCTTGTTGTTTCCAACCAAACTATAAATGCATCAGAAAACACACTTGCCTCTGAGATTCATGTCGTGTCATCTGACAAAGGCAAAAATCCAAAGCAACCAGGAAGTAAGAAACATGGGAAGAATAACAAAAAGAAACAAGAAAATTCCCCTCCAGAGAAATCATCTGATTCCTCTACCGTGACCAGGAAACCTCATTATCCATGCCTGATATGTAATGACGAGCATTAAACAAGAGATTGTCCACATCGGCTTGAGGTCTCTAAACTTTTAAAGACTTCAAACACATTAGTAGTGTTGAAAGATCCATTTCCTACCCTGGAAACACATTTGGTTGCAACAGACCATGCTTCCACATCCCAAGTACTCATGTTATCCATCACAAAGCCACAAAACGATGTTTTGGCATCAACAAGAAACAAATATTATGGAAATCCGTCGTCATTGAATAATCAGGCCACTGATTAACCTAGTACTTCGACTTCGACTTCATCTGAAGTTATTCCACCAATTGTACCTGAATTGACAATAAAACCACCAAAGGGAGTTGTGCACAAATTGACATTCAACTTCATGCTCGAGCAGCTCAAAACTGTAATGTAGTGGAAGATCTGACTCAATCATCTTCCGCTATGTTGAAACTCGAGGTGTTGCAAAACTGTCCCTCCCAGAAACAAGCTTTATATTCAGCAATAGGTGGAATAGATCCTACGGATTCAAATCATGTGGTTTTTAACCATGCAGGATATTAACCACAGTTACCAATGCAACTAGCCTTCCTAATCCAAGTAAAAGCTCTCAATAAAAATTTTCACCAAACTATTATTGTTGAGGGGGCATATACTTGCATTATGTCCATGAGTTGCTAGAAAACACTTGGTTCACTACCATTGTCACGATCACCAGCTGCGTTAAAAGCCTTGATGGAAGAACATATACTCCATGTGGGATTTTGAGTAACCTGCAAATCGAACTAGGGGGAAAAACAGTCACTGTTGAAGTTGAGGTAGTTGACAGACCCTTCGATTACAACATTTTACCAGGAAGGCCTTCGGTATATGCTATGGTTGTTGTGGTTTCCACATACTTTCATACAATTTCATTCCCTTTCAAGGGAGGAATCACAGTCATTGATCAGCTATCCTTCTTTTCCGATAGTTCACAGGCTACAGGAAGCATTCTATTGGTACACGAACCCCCTCTATCACTTCAAAGTGTTGGAGTAGGTCTCTTTAAAGATCCTTCCCTAATGGCCATTTTTACCTTACTGTCACCATCTGATTTGGCAGAAGTGGCAAGAGTAGAGACTTGCAACATGATTTCCTCTACATCATATGATTTTAAGAAGATTTCCAACCAATTTGAAATTGATGGTAATATTGAGGTATTGTCGTTAAGCCCCATTGAATCGTCATAGCAATCAATCTTTTGGGTTTGTGCGGCAAACCCTAATCCGCACTCAACAATTGTATGGGTAGATAGATCATTAGAATATGGTACCTCTTCGGATCCTTTTTCATGGATACATTCTACAGATGAAGAAATTGTCCAATCCATGATGATAGGAGAGGCACCGTGGGAGGATTATCATCATCGTTCCCACATTCCAGATGACATTGAGGAATATTCAAATAAACTAAACCACCCATCATTCGTTGACTTCTTGTCAAATTATGTTAGATCAAATACTATAGATTCTGAGCGTAATTTGTCAAACATAGAAGAAACAATTTCTATAAACATTTCGACCAAGCCTAACATTGTAAAGAACATTCATGTTAGCAAATCCTGTTCTCCATTGTAACTTGATAATTACCGTGCTCTGTTTCGTGAATTTAGAGATATTTTGGCATGTTCTTATGACGAGATGTAGGGCATTGACTCAAGTATTCTTGAACATGAGACTCACTTTTTTAGCAACATTTCTTGTTCCTAAAGATATATCTCGTCTTTATCTTGTTCATAAGGCTACTTTTATGCACAAGACCTATATTATATAGTATATAACTTTGATCATAAGGATCAGTTTCCAGTCGCATGTACCCTAATGTCAAACCAATATGACAGTGGCTTCAACCTGTTCATCCTAAGAAAGTTGTTGCCATTAAAGCAGAGGTTGAAAAACATTTGCGAGCTGGCTTCATTTTCCTTGTACCTCTTACTGATTGGGTATCTAATATTGTTCCAGTGATGAAAAAACAAGGAACAATCCGAGTGTGCATCAATTATAGGGATGTAAGCCAAGCATGTCCAAAAGACAATTATCCTACACCTTTTATTGACTAGATTATTGATGAATGTGCTAGATGTGAAATCTTTTCATTCATGGATGGATTTTCTGGCTACAATCAAATCAATATCCGCCCACAAGACCAATCGAAAACCACTTTTATTTGTCTGTGGGGCACATTGACTTATCGAAAATTACCTTTCGGTTTGAAGAATGCAAGGGCTACATTTCAGAGGGCAATGAATTATTCCTTCCATGACATCAAACACATAGTTCAACCTTATCTTGATGATTTTCCTACTCATTCACAAAAGCAGACCGATCACCCACAACATTTGAGAGCAATATTCTTACGGTGTCGACACTACAAGATAAGACTAAATCCACATAAATGTGTGTTTTGTGTTGGCTCTGGTCGATTGCTTAGATTCGTAGTCTCAAAAGATGGAATTCGACTTGATCCAATTAAGTTTCAAGCAATCCTTGACTTGCCTCCACCTTCAAACTTGTTACAATTACAGAGACTTCAAGGGAAGAAAAACTTTCGGAGAAGGTTTATTCCAAACTATGTTGACTTGGCTAAAGGTTTTATGTGTCTATTGAAGAAAGGGGTAGCCTTCCATTGGGACCCAGTTGTGCAAGCTTCTTTTGATGCTCTTGAAGATTCCCTTATTAGAGCATCATTAATGTATGTTATTCATTTACCTGAACATCTGGACTTCGAATTTGGACATTCAAAAGTTGTTACCCCTCAGACATCAGTAACTATTGAAACTACACCTTCTTCAACACCAGAAATCTTTTATGGACCTGACGGTGAAGTTCTTCCACCAAGTTTGATTGCCATAGAGGAGGAATTAGTATAAGATTCCACACCTAGAACCCCATTTCATTTTTGAACTGGGGTTTATCTCTACCCTACTACTCCTAATTACTTTGCTTTATCTGATCCTGCTTCCTTTCAAGTACCTGTCAAATCTTTAGGACAACTTTTGGGCCAGTTAACTATGGCTGAACAACTGTTAACATCCCAGACTATATCATCTGATACAACTGCAGCGGAATCTTCTGTTGTAACTTCTTCGATGTTTTCTACCACACCTGAGTCACACCTGTATGGTGAATTTTCTGTCCCGACTGGTTACCAATCATTGCTTGGAACCCACTTCGGGGTTGCTTCTATATTATGGTCATCACCCATGTCCTCAACCAGAATTTTACCTGGTTCTTCTTTAATGGGAACTCAACAGCTTGATCCTGCATATCAGTATCAAGCTGGGCAATCTGGTCAACAAAGACCCATGTATCTATTGAATACTAGTTTGCCACCATATGGAGAGCAATTTGCTTATTTGCCATATCCTCCTTATTCTGGAGGAAAACCATATGGTAATTTCCCACAATATTCAAGTCAACATGGAATTAAGGTTTATCAATGGCAACCAACAATGCCAATTTAACCAAGGCTTGTGTATCCAACACAACCAATGCAAACTGTGTCAACTAATCCTACTACACCTGTTGTTACTATTGTACCACAGTCACAAGCTCAAACTTTGTGTCTCAACCAACACAAATTGATCTTTCCACCTTGAAACCACAATTTTCAAGTCAAGAAGTTCAAGTTTCTCAAGTTGTTATACAACAACCACTTGTTTCTGGAGTTCAACAACAACCTCAGGTTAGTATACCTTTATCTGGACTGACCCAGGCTTACACTGGTATTATTTATTCACAACCTGGTCAACCTTTCATTGTTGGGAAACAACAGTTAAGTCCACAACAGTTGCACCACCAACAACAAAAGTTGGTTCAACAACCGTGGCAAACGCAATTTCAACAACCCTAATTCGAGCAGTTCCAACTTCAGTTTGGACTTGGTTCACAAGCTCCACTTGGTTTTGGTCAATCTCAAGCTTACCAAGGTCCTAGACAACAAGGCTTTACAGGTTATGGACAACCACAAACTCAACCTAGTTATCAACAACCACCTTATACTGGTTTTGTTCAACAACCATACCAACATTACCAAATGCAGATGCCCTACATCAGTATGCAAAGGCCTATTGCACAGGAAATTCCATCATATCCTGGGTATGCTCAACCTGATTTGAATTGACAGTTGCCATTCGTAGAAACTTTAGAATTACCTGATTTAAATCGGCTCAGTAATGATCCAATCTTATATGCACATTGGTGGCCGGTAATTCTGCATAAGTTACCATCTGATATTTCGAAGTTTAACGGAAATCCTGGAGAAGACCCATCAAATCATTTTATGACCTTTCATTTATGGTGTTCATCAAACACTTTGAATGATGATTCAGTCAGAATTTGTTTTTTCCAAAGAACACTCACTGGTCCAGCTGTTGAATGGTACATTGAATTACCAAGAGCTTCTTTCGATAACTTCACCACATTAGCCACTAATTTTTTGACCCACTTCTAGTTACCTATTAGATAAAAGACTGGAATGGAGCTCTTAACCAACTTTAAATAGACTACTGCCACCCATATATCAGATCATATTCATGAGTGGTGGCGTCGTCGTCGAATGGTTAAGACATATGTTCCCGATCATCTTTTAGCTAAGTGGTTCATAAAATCCTTGTTGCCATCCACCGAGGATGTGGCAAAAGGTGGAGTAGTCACATAAGAGCAAGTCATTGCTCGTGCCCAATACTTGGATTTGATTTATACACAATCAGGCATGCTCTATGATAAAATTCCCAATGCACCTAGACCAGATTTCACTATTCCACCACCTCCACAATCGAGTAAGGACTATCATGATGGCGACTGTGTGATTGGTTCTTCAAGCAAATAGGCAGCAGGAAGACCATCTGGTCAAACTCTTGATGTTTCCAACCAAACTACAAATGCATCAAAAAATACTCTTGCCTCCGAGATTAATGTCGTGTCATCCGACAAAGGAAAAAATCCAAAGCAACTTGGAAGTAAGAAAAAGGGGAAGAATAACCAAAAGAAACAATAAAATTCCCCTCCAGAGGAATCATCGGATTCCTCTACCACGACCAGGAAACCTCATTATCCATGTTTGATATGTAATGACGAGCATTATACAAGAGATTGTCCATATCGCTCTGAGGTCTCTAAACTTTTAAAGACTTCAAACGCATCAGTAGTGTTGACAAATATGTTTCCTACCCTAGAAACACATTTGGTTGCAACATACCATGCTTCCACACCCCAAGTACTCATATTATCCATCACAAAGCCACAAAACGATGCTTTGGTGTCAACAAGAAACAAATATTATGGAAATCCATCGTCGTCAAATAATCAGGCCACTGATCAACGTAGTACTTCAACTTCGACTTCATCTGCAGTTATTCCACCAGTTGTACCTGAATTGAAAATAAAAGCACAAAAGGGAGTTGTGCAGAAATTAACATTCATCACTCGTGCTTGAGCAGCTCAAAACTATAATATAGTGGAAGATCTAGCTCAATCACCTTCCACTATGTTGACACTCGAGGTGTTGCAAAACTGTTCCTCCCAGAAACAAGCTTTATTGACAGTAATAGTTGTAATAGATCCTACGGATACAAATCTTGTGGTTTTTAACCATGCGGGATATTCACCACAGTTACCAGCACATCTAACTTTCCTAATCCAAGTAAAAGCTCTCAATAAGAATTTTTGCCGAACTATTATTGATGAGGGGGCATTTACTTGCATTATGTCCATGAGCTGCTGGAAAGCACTTGGTTCACCACCATTGCCATGATCACCAACTACATTAAAAGCCTTTGATGGATGAACATATACTCCATGTGGGATTTTGAGTAACCTGCAGGCAAAACAGTCACTATTGAAGTTGAGGTAGTTGACGGACCCCTCGATTACAACATTTTACTAGTAAGGCCTTGGGTATATGCTATGGATGCTATGGTTTCCACGTACTTTTGTACAATTGCATTCCCTTTCAAGGGATGAATCACAACCCATCTAGACAAGACCGAGTTTCACCTTCGCTAGACTCGTTAAAGCATCAAATAGCGATGGATTCATCCGAAGGGTGAAAACAAGCATATTTTATCGTCCTCAAACTTAATAAAAAATAAAGAGGTACTGATCAGAAATGACTGGGGAAAATTGGAAAATGGGGAAAACACTTTATGGTAGCAAGTCGCTCTTGAACATGACACTTTCACCTCATCACCGTGACTATGTAGATTGGGTCATTCAACTTGATGGTTATCACACCATTGGTCTATCATACCATCCATTACTTTGTTGTGGGTCAATGCTACCAATTCATCTTAGAGTCGTCGACATGTTCAAGAAAAGTCATTCAGTTCAAACTTCATCCTTTGCAATACCATAAACCTTCATTTTCATGACTGTCATTCGTGAACCTTCTATTGTTAGTCGATTCTCATCTCCAAAATCATTTACCTCATTTCATTTCATTGATGTGGGATACATCAAGACCCTCCTTTGATGAGTCTCTTCTTGTCGACATCAACACATTATCCAAGAAGTTGACTTAGAAACACCCCTTCAGTACCTTGAGGCTTGCATACATCAATGGCAGGTTTCTTGCTTCCGACGATAGGTTAACATCATTGGCCTTCGACCGAAAAGACTTTGTATGGTGTTCACATCAAATCATTTATTCACACCATGTGAAATTTACTGTAGTACCTTGAGGGTCATCATCATTATCGGTGATTCCTCTTGTGTTTGTTAACAACTTACATCATTGGCTGGTAATCAGATGATGTCTTCCCATGTTCGACTTCAAAACATCTATTCACATGGTTAGACTTGTACTTGAGCGAAAGGTTGAATGATATTGAAGACCCTGGATCTAGTTTCATCCATCCGGGCTGCGATATTTTCAAGAGTACTAAATCAAATGTACAATGGCCTTAAATTCATGGGTCTATCTCTATAAATGACTATATTTATACAAGTAATGAAAGTTTATAAGTTGAGCATGGGTATGCCTTCCCTCAGCTAGTTCATGAGAAAAAATCAAATTATCATGATATATGTATTGTAATTAATGTAGGTCACCTTCCGTTTCGAAAGCTCCTCTCCCCATGATAAAGTATTTCACTTGACATATATATTTACGACTTCTTGCTTTAGGGGGCAACTGTTACAGATTCATTTGGGCACATCAACCCCAACTAACAGATCGGTACTATTAGGGCCCATCAACCCCTAATGCAGTTGTTACATGCCCTAAAGAACTAAAACATCAAAATGCCTCACTTCCCAAGAATTTCCATCACTGAAATCATCCAAAAACTGCCTTTGAGAAGGTCAGAGCAGGTAGGCCTTCATTAGAGTGCACTGCAATGCAAAACATACACTATCAGAGTGCTATGTAGCGCACTTGGTCCCTATTTGGCCTGCACTGGGTGAATTTGAGCAAATTCCCGTGAGGGTTTGAAAAATTCCTTACCCACTCCTTTGAGTTCGTATTTAGATGAGGAAGGGAGTTGAGGAACATCAATCGCTTTATCCCTTCCTCCATGGAACTGAATTCTATGTTTGGGAGGGCATTCATTATCACCATTTATGGCATAACTTCCTTCATTCACCTATAAGAAGACCACTCATTTAAGTGATCAGGGGTTGGAAATTATTGAATTATAGGGAGATGCTGTTAGTATGAGACTTGAGTTGATTGCAAGTTTTGTAATGATGTCAAAATGTCTTGCTTGTTATGAGGAGAGGATGGGATTGAACTGGAGGAGTGATGCTGAATCAGGAAAATTGGGTTGTAACTCTTCCTTTTACTAATAAAGTGTTCAAAGCTTTTCCATATGCTTGTGTTATTCATTGATGCTTTCATATGTTTATCATGTACTTGATTCCATGCTATGTTTAATCAATAGATCATTATGATATGCTTTGATGGGTTCTTGTTTATGTCTGTGTGTAGGTACTTCTCAAGCAGCTTAAGTACGGGAAGGAGCGACAGAATCGGTCAAGGGAGATAAGGAACAAACGGAAGCTACAAGTAGGTTCTCTGTTCTCTTATTTTATCTATTACTTATAGAAAAGGTAGAGAATACTTTGAACTATTGTTCTAGACTTAGCCACTAGTCTAGGGGTTTAAGCGTTTATCTGTAGACACAACACCTGGGAGGAAGCCAGATGTATCTCATTTCAGAATTTTTGGAGGTAATGTGTATTTTCATGTCTCCAAGGATAGCAAGAAGAAACTTGAGCCTACAACTGAGATGAGAGTCTTTGTAGGATACACAAAGACACTGCATAATGACCAGGTGTATTTTACCTCACTCAGGGTTACAGTAGTGAGGAAAGTTGTCAAATTTGATGAGGAGAAGGCTATGAGATTATCTCTAGAGTGGGAGTTGAGTATCCCATTGGAGGAGGAACTTAGAGTCCCAAAGGAAGAGCCTCGTGCAGAGCTTCAGGACGTTGTGGAGTATCCACAAGTTGAGGAGTAGACAGGAGGTCGAGTGGAGGCAACCACTCAATCTTAATCTTCCAAAGAGGGGAAAAAGAGAATTGGAGAAGTTGATAGATTGGCATAGGATGCACGAGAGAATGTGGGAGCTCCTACATCTCAGCACATGCATAAGAGGTCACTAGATAGGTACACCTGGTATATGGCTCTTATGACAGAGCTCATTGAGTTAGAGCTTTCTCCATTTGACGAAGAAATTTCTCAACTAGTGTGGGTTGATGCCATGGTGGAGGAGTATGACTCCATCATGTAGAACAGTGTATGGGAGGTGGTGCTAAGACTAGAGAACAAGTCAGTGGTTAGTTCCAGATGGATCTACAAATTGAAGCATGTAGCTAATGGGAGCATCAAGAAGTATAAGGCCAAATTTGTGGCCAAAGGCTTCTCTTAGGTAGAGGGAGTGGACTATGAGGAAACTTTTACCCACATGGAAAGATATTACTTAATCATAACCATTCTATAATTAGTTGCACAGATGGGGTGGAATATACATCAAATGGATGTGAAGACCACCTTTCTCAATGGTGTTTTTGAGGAAGAAATTTACATAGAGAAGATAGAGTTATTTGTAACATATGACAAGGAGACACATGTGTTTAGACTCAGGAGAGCCTTGTATGGTCTAAAGCAGGCACCCTAAGCCTTGTACACTCATATCGACACATATCACATTGGACTGGGCTTCACGAAAAGTGAAGAAGATGCTAATCTCTATCACATTTTGGTAGATGGTAAGTTGCTTATCTTGGTATTTTATGTTGATGACTTGATACTTACAGGGGATGAGTAGTTTATCCACTATTGAAATGATGACCTTGCAAGAGAATTCAAGACGCAAGACATGGGATTGATGCATTACTTCCTTGGGCTGGACGTATGGCAGGGTGATGGTGAGTTTTTTGTGAGTCAGGGGAAGCATGCCTATGAAACAATTCAGAGATTTCACATGGATAACTACAAGGCTATGGACACACCTCTAGCTAAAAACTAGAGGAAGGAGAGTGCTACTTCAGGAGAAGCAATAAATGCCACCATATACAAACAACTTGTGGGATGTATTTGGTGAAAAAAGGCTCAACATATGCTATGAAATTAATCAGTTGAGTCAAGCCATGGTGAAGCCTACCAAGTTGTATTGGAAGACAAAAAATCATGTGTTGAGGTACCATAGAGACACAACTGAGTCTGGGTTATGGTATAGGAGGACATAGGGAGTGAAGCTCTAAGTCTTCATTGATGCATATTGGGTAGGGAGTCCATCAGACAAGAAAATTACTTCAAATGCTATCTTCAATGTTGGATCTGCAACTATTTCTTGGTATAGCAGGAAACAGAGGTTTGTGGCACTCAGATCAATAGAGGTTGAATACATGGTTGCAAGCCAAACAACATGTGAGGACATATGATGAAAAATTCTTATGGGTCTTTTGAGTCAGGTGATGGATCCAACAATGATTTATTGTGATAATCATATTTGTATAAAACTCTCTTAGAATCCAGTATTTTATGATAGGTCCAAGAAAATTGATATTGGGTACTATCACTTGCAGGATTGTGTGCGGAGGAGAATTATGATGCTATAGTACATTCCAACTAAGGAGCAAGATGCATTTATCTTGACAAAGACACTGTTAAGAGGTGAATTCAAATTCCATAGGTGCAAGATAGGGGTGGTGCAAAATCCATTTCTTGCTAAGAGGGAGTGTTAGAAATTGTAGCAATAAAGGATAAATTTGACTTGTGCCTTAGTCAAATTTAGTAATTCGATTTTCCACATCAACAGGATGACTTGGATTGCAGTTAACTTGTGTGACATGGATTTGTCTACTAGTTTACTTAGTAAATTCGAGTTATAGGCTAGAAGTAGAATTGTGCATGTAGTGATTGCTAAAATTTAGCAATATAGTTCAGTTATTTTCAGTTTGACTTAGATAACTGAGCTCAAGTAACTAGTTGAGTTAGCTGGAGGTTGGTTGAGTAGTAGAACTGTTGTTAACTCATTGATCTCTCAATTAAACTAGTCAATCAACTAAAAATAGCCTAGACATGCATGGAATTTGAATTTCCTATCTGGAGTGGAGGAAAAGGCACATTGCAATTATCAATTGTATATTAGTTGAGTGTACGACCTTGGCAATTAAGCAGGTGAATCATTCCTTGGAAATTTCACAAGAAAATAGGAGGAAATTCCTATCATTTAGGAGCTAATTTCCCCAGGAATTTTGTAAGGAAAGAAGAGCAAGGTGGGGCCTTGAATTGGATAAGTGTTGGCTAGAGCAGGACAGTCAGTAGGAGAACAAGTTTACGGTGCAGGATGTGCTTCAAGATTGAAGCAATACATTGTAATAGTTTCACATTCTCATCTGATTAATGAAAATAAGCAGAGGGGTTTTTCCCAGTTGGGTTACCTTGTAAAATAATTGTGCTCTTGTGGTTTTAATGGTTGCATATAATTGCATGCATTCCTAAATTGTGATTTCTATTCCACAAAATAGTAAAGGAAATTTGTAATCTCTTTATTTTAGTTTAATTTCATTAGTAGTAGAAAATTTCTATTAATTTCTACATGCTCAAACATCAGACTTGTTGCTCCATACCGACTAAAGGAAACATTGAAGAGATAACACACCCATCACACAATCTTGTTCTACCGTAGATTATGCGATGCCACACCATTGGATGTTCTCATCGGATGAAACACAGTTACCATTTGATATTCCACGCATTTGAGCATTTCTACTCACATTTTGGCACCAAATATCTGATGGATTTGAGCATCCTAAAATTGACATTGAAGTGTTGGATTTTTAAAGACAATTTCAACCATCTTTTGTGTTATATAATCAACGTCTGTACTATTGAATATCTGACATTTAATAAAGTGTTAACTATTTGACACAATGCCATCAACAATTTGTGCAGCTCCATTGTGTTGTACAACCGACGCCAATAAGTCGCATATCTGATGAATAGTCATTGGATTTTGGCCTCATTTGTTCTAGTGAAGGAATGCAGGATCTAATATAATTGCAAACATCTTGTCGAAGTTCATCCAATAAAAATATTTCTACAGTTATGACATTGTCTTCTCCACACTAAAGTGTCTTATCGCTTGATTGTAATGCACATCCTAGATCAACTTGGAACACTCACTTGAAGGAACACAAAGGTGTCCTAGTTAGCACAACAATGTGTCCCAGAGGTGGAAGTTTGGAACTTGCTTTCCTGTCATCAAAATTTGGTATGTGGTAGCAAATTTTGGATCATTGTTGTATAGTTATGGCCATCGATATGTCTTATACCCACAAGAATTGAGAATGGTGGTTAGTGCCACAACTAGGAGCTGATTGAGACAATTTTTGATGTAGTTGGCGCCACCCTTCTTGTATTTAACGTTCAAATGGAACTATTATATATATGTAGACCTCATTTTATGGAATTTTTTCTACAAGTTTCCTTATGTCTACATAAATTGAAGAGGTTGGATATTCGTGTGGATGATTGTCTCCTTCCCCATAATATAATGTTTCCATTTCCAGTAGCCCTGCATGATGGAATACATCTCCTTATCATATATGGGGTATCTATGGACAATATCAAAGAGTTCCTCACTGTGATAGGCCATCACATGTACTTATTGAATGAGGATTGAAAAAACAACATAATCAAATGCATCTGTCTTAATCTCAAATGATTGTTACAAGTATAGCATGGTGAGGACTAGTGTTAAGAAAAAGTAGTATTTTAGTTCATTGAATGCCTTATGTTATGACTCAGACCAGAAAAACTTTGCTTTTGCTCCACCCTTGTTAACTTGACTTAAGTGCTAAGTGATATAAGAGAACCCCAACACGAATTTTTGGTATAATTTAGCAAGGCCCAATAAGGTGTGAAGCTCTGTTAGAGTCATTAGGGCTATCCAATCCCAATGACTTAGATCTTAGTAGGATATACATGCACACCTTGCTCATCAATAATGTAACCTAGATATTGGACCTTGTCCATGATGAAGGATCATTTTTCCAACTTAGCGCGTAGCTTGTGCTGCCATAGAGTGTGAAGGACTTTCCAGACATGTTTCAAGTGCTCTTCCCAACTATTGCTAAAGATAAGGATATCATCTAAATATACAACCACAAAATATTTGGTGAAAGGCCACAAAATTTCAATTGTCAACCTTGTGAAAGTTTTTGGGACATTAGTATGGCATGAACAACCACTCAAAAAGACCCTCGTTGGACGTGAAAGCGATCTTCCACACATCAATTGGTTCTATTGGAACTTGGTGATATCTTGACTTCAAATCAATCTTGCCAAAGTACTTGGTCCTATTGAGTTGTTCAAGAAGGCCATCAATCTGTGGAATTCGGTACCTATTCCTGATTATGATTTTTTTGAGAGCTTGATAATCAATGTAGAGTCTCTAGCTTCCATCCTTCTTTTGCATGAGTACAATTGGGCTCCCACAAGGTGAGGAACTTGGTCAGAAATGTCCTTCTTGTAGTAGCTCCTGGATCTGTCACTTGATTTCCTCATTTTCCATAAGAGAGAGGTGGTAGATTGGCCCATTAGGTAGAGGTGCATTGGGGGTAATATCAATGTAATGCTTGACTTGATATTGAAAAGGAGCCCTTGTGGGTGAGGAGAAGTTGTCTTTTTACTCTTCTGTGACCTTATGAACTTGCCACTGTTATGCAGGGGAACCCTATGTTGAGGCCATGGATGTGGCCATGGTTGTATCCTTCCTTTGAGAGAAAATTAGGAAGAAGGCGCATTTCCTAGTTTGGGAGATTATCTTACTACATTGCTTAGCAAATATAAGATAAATGGCAATAGGTCGAGGTACCTATGGTGTCCTATATAGTTTTTTTCCTAAAGTAATAATAACAATATGAGGTATGGAATCATACACAATATAACACTTCCACAAGTATGGTTGGCCTAACAATACATCACGAGCTTCAAGGGGAGCAACATCACACAATACCTCATCCCTGAAGGGTTTGATGTTTTAGGGAACGCGATATTATTGGATAACATGGAGATCTCGGCCTTGGTGGAGCCACCCAATGGTATATGGTTGTGTGTGTGGTGTTATCAGAAGACACATTCACTTAACAACCTTTGCTGAGATGAGGTTCTTTGATTCCCACTATTAATAATGGAACGCAGTGGAGCACCCTTCACCCACATTTGTGAGTGAAAAATAGGTTCACCTTCCTCCATATCTTCGAGCTCACTTTTGTTGGACCGAGGTGGTGCAAACTATGGCAATGCATTTTTCTTCAATGGTTTGTTTCCCCTTGTTGAGGTCCGGTTTAGAGTCAAAACTTTCATCTGACTCTGAAGCTTTTATCTTGGCCACCAATGTCTTCTTTGCATGACATTCATTTGTGTTATGAGTGGGGCTCTTGTGGAAATGACACCACTTTTTCGTGTGTTTCTTCATCTTCCCGTTACCATTATTTGTTTGTGGATTTGATGGGTTATCCTGGGGTCATACACTCTAGCTCTATCCTTTGTTTTGTGGTTTGGGGTTGCTCTTGACCTACGTCTACTATGAAGGATTCACAAATCCAAAGTCTCACTTCTTCTGTTTAAACTTTTGCTCGATTTTGATGACATATCAATATGCTGCACCAAGCGAGCAGATGTCTAGGAGCTCCATATCTGTCCGAATGCATTTTTGCGGAAAACCATGGTACTAGAGCACCTGATGTCACTCAAATTTCTTGATACCGAGCTTGGTGTGCAAGGGATGAAAGAAATTTGTGAACTCTGGCACTGCTTGATCCCTTTCCTACCGCAGTGTGGTCCAGCTCATCTACTAGTCTTCATAGTTTCCAATAGAGTAAATATATTCCTTAACATCATCCCTAAAAGCAAGTGGGTGCAACTGAAAATAGTTTAGATTCCTTTATGGCCCATTCCTCACAATAGGTTTCCCACCAGTCCTTGACATGGGGGGGTGACCTTAAGGAGTGCAAAAGGAATCTTTTCTCTATGGGAAAAATTATGGACTCAAAAAATATCATTATAGCATATTTAACCATTTGTTTAGAGAATCTACATCTATCTAGCCTTCAAAGATAGTAATATCAAAATTAAGTTGTTCCTTAAAGGGGGAACACCTCATAAGTGGATACTAGATGAATATGTGTCACCTATTGGTATCACCGAAGGATCTAGGAAAAAGTATCCATCATCTTGTTCCTTTCTTTCTCAATGGCTTCTTCAAGTGACATTTTGATAGGATCTCTTACTCCCTCTCCTTTATTTTCTTCTGTCATGGGAGGCTATCAGGGTCAGTGAGGACGGTCTTTCAAGGGCTGAAGTAGTTCAAGTCCTAACTCCTTATACCCTAACCTAGTTGGGGGCATGCACAAAAAATAGAGAAAGGGTTGACCATGTTGATACCACCGATTCAAATGTATGAAGGAAATTAAATGAAATATAGACTCAAATCCAATAAACAAAGATACAACAAACTTGACTTCAATTAATAAATGGAAAATGTTGGAACTATTTACATGTAGAAAAATGCAAGCTAGCTTGAACTATGGTAGCTTATCTCTAAGAAGAGATGTGACCACTACATGCCTTCTTGAATTGTGTTACAATGAGGCTCTAATTTCTTTTTATCACGAATAAATAATGAGAAATGCTAAACATCCAAAACCATATCCCTAGGAGATGAAGTGCCAAAGGATTATGGGCCTTGATGGGGTAAGTTAGAACATCAACTTCTTGGGGTTGTAACTTTGGCATACAATCTCTATTTGGTGCACATGATAGCCCATTGGAAAGGTATTTCCAAGGAAGAGCCTCAAAACATCATTTAGGGCCTCAAAATGGCTATGGAAGTTTAGGACTTTAAAACTACCAAAATAGGAAAATTGTTCTGTGAGACAATGGAATAAGTGGGTGGACATCAATATCCACTTAGATCAATAAAGGAATGACGCATATATCTACTGGCCAAGTGATTTATATTTATTGATAGAATAAGGTCTTCATTACAAAATATTACAAAATGGGGACCTTCAATAGTGGCATTCAATCTTACAATCTTCTCCCCTCTCCCTTCCTCCCCCTGTCTACCGAGGGTCTTTCTATTTATATATTTACAATACAATTACAAAAGGGACTTTGTCCTATAATTCCTTAGGCGTAATGGAAATCTTGAGACTTCTCTGAAATATCCCATTGTTGGTGCATCTTCTAGGTAGTGTGGATGTATAGGATTTTAGAAATCTTAGGGTTTTCCATCTTATGTAACTTCCACTTTTCCTTCAACACTTGATATTATAGTCTTTGCATGTATTTATTCATACGAGAAGTATAAAAATTGAGTTGTGTCACCTGTGTAGTTGGAATGATGATGAAATTTTCAATTAATGCTTCATTCACCCTTTGTATTTGTCCAATCTTGGGGACTGTTGTGGCTCAAACTTTAGATATTTCTCGAAGTATTGGTTCAGTGGAGGTAGAGCTATATATGAGTTCCAACGTTCTGATTTCCCATTCTTATATCATTTTTGTGGCCACATCCCACATTCTTCTAGCCAATTCAATGGCTTCAATCACTATTATTTTTCTTTCTTCACGTTATGATTTTCACACATTAATCAAAGATGAATCCTTCCTCTTTTTTTCTTTTCCTAATTGTGGAAATGAATATAGGCCATCCATGTGCTCCTTTTTCCATTCAAGAAATTTGATCGAGAGCTTCTGGCTCTATCATGGGCTTGTGATTAAACACTAATTTTGTGAGTTACCTATTCACAACTGTATGAATTAGTCACGGACCTGTTGCAATTTTTCCATTTGTATTTTTTGAAAGTAATTATCAACTCCCATTTCCTAGGATTTCAACACCTAGAGGTCGATTTGAGTCTTATGTGTTTGTTCAATCCTTGCATTAATATCTTGTTTTTGACTTTCATTCAATTTCTTCAGCTCATTAAGATGACCCTACTTGAGTTGTGTTATTTGTTGTTTTGATTGAGTCTTAAAAGACTCTAATAATGATATACATTGTGTTTCCAATGCTTCCCATTTCTCTGCTTCCAATTGCTACCTTTGGTCTTTCAAATGTTGTTGCAACAACTTCACCATTTGACTCAATTGTTCCATGTCTAAAAATAAGATTTGGGTGGTAGCTTTATTTGCTGCAACCAAAGAACCTAGAATTGAGGATGTGTCTATTGTGTCCTTTTGGTTGCTCTGTCTGGGTATACTCCATATTATCATTTTCTTTGGGCGTTCCTAAATGGCATCTTCCTCCATAGTGGTTCCAATATTTCTTCTCTTTGGGAAATTGTGGATAACCACTTTCTTGGATTTGTTGTAGTCACTTAGTTACCCACATCAATGAATTCATCATTGAGGTCCTTGGGATTATTTGAAGGAGGTGTTACACCAGTTTTTTTAGCAATCAGTGGGATGGAGAAAACCAGACTCTACACGATAATGAGCCCTTATACCAGATTCACTATTGGAGCATTTTGTTCTGATATTTCTTATATTTTGGTGGATTCTTTGGAATGTTATGGCTCTTTCCCCTCGCAAGTGTGGTTCATCAACACCAATTAGTATATGTTTGATAGATAATGCTTTGAATTAGGTCAACCCTTGTTTATCTACTCTCATCTCAACCTCAAGTATTTTCCTTTCTAGGGATACAACTTTAAGCCTTTAGTCTTCATTTTTAGCATTTCAGAGCACTTCTATCTCATAAGAATGTTCCTCCCTTTGTTTTTCTATTTATTTTGCTTCTAGCAACTGAATAAGTGACAAATATGCCTGTTCTCTTAGTTGAATCTTTAGATTCAACTCTTTGTGCATGAGCATGTCTTAGAACACTAAGTTGTCAGTGATAGAATCATATTCATATGGGTATGTGAGCTTTAAAAACTTACAATTCTCTTTAACCACATGATGGGGATCATGCCTCCTAAAGATGCTACTGAGGAGCTTGAGCCCCTTGATGTTATCAACTTCTTTTACCACATGGGGAAATTTCATTAAAGCGCAATGACCTATTCTTATAGGGAATCCTGGCCATGAACTTTATTGTTGTTGGCCAAGGCTAACACTACCCCAACTCCTACAGTTTTATAGGAAGTCTCCTAGATTATAAGCTTGTTCGAAGTGAACTGAGGCATTAAGTGAGGGGGAAATGAACATCCGAATATCTGAATGTAGGTTTAATATTCCTCGTAATACCTATTTCCTATTCCCATGATGACATTCCTTGCTTCTTTAGATATCTTGGGTGTTGAAAAACTAAAGAGGATATAACGAGTTTGGTCCAAGAGCTGGTCACAAATTTAATAAAATAATTGTTGGTAGTGGTATGCTTACAATTCTTAACAGTAAATATGTATATGGGGGAGCATTGTAATCCATTTCTAATTTAGTCTGGGGAATTCATTCACGGCACAAAAGGCATCTATCAAGTAGGATGACATCTATAATGGGAAGATTTGAGTTGTTGGAGTGTCCTTCACTTTCAAGAGGGATTTTAATAAAATTCTCAACAAAATGCTTGACTAGTTAAATATACGACCTGTGGAAATGATTTCTAGTGCCAAGGGAAACCACTCAATTTTGACATGTGAAGAATTGAACTCATCATAAAGTATACTGATCATGAATGTGAGGTGGTGGAATGATGCTTGCAAAAGTTGTGTAAGGTTTTTTTTTGTT
This sequence comes from Pinus tabuliformis, assembly GCA_031772625.1. NCBI lineage: Eukaryota > Viridiplantae > Streptophyta > Pinopsida > Pinales > Pinaceae > Pinus > Pinus tabuliformis. The sequence continues at coordinate 299,463,505 of CM062813.1, forward strand.
GGCACATTCTCTAAACAAATCACTATTCCACCACCAACTTTTTACAATTTGAATGAATTTGGGGTGGGTTTCAAAGAAATTATCTAGAAATTTCCTCATCAGTTTGATCTCAATTGGATTGAGATGGTACATTTCTGCTTAAAGCATTGACCTTTAGGGAGGCTACGACTTCATATTTTTTATTGACAATGGCCTCTTGTTGCAGGTCAACCTGTGCCATGGCCCACCTGGTGATGCCATTGTATGGCATTACGGGCAACCTTATGGTGATCCAATGTATCTCATACTTATTGATATTATACATTGTTGCAAAGTCTTTGTCCTGTGTAGGAAGATGGGAACGGGCATAAGTGTGATAGATTTAACCCTAGTCGGGATGTATGTTGCTTCCATCAAAATCTATTGTATCACCATAAAATACTTCATTTTTAAGAGAATCTAACACTATGGGATCCAGAATATTAAGCTTCTTCCCCTTTCCCTTGCATGTTTTGGAATTTTTTCTGATTTAGTATCTTTGGTGCCTGCATGCAGTAACCACCATTGTTAACAGGAAAAGTGTCTATTTAGAACGACCCTATCCCACTAAGGTGTGACAGTGACCTTAGAAACAAACAGAGAAAACTACTTTTGTATTCTCCTTTATGAACTATAAACAAAGAGAAATAGGATGAACCAACCTGTGTCTTGCGCTAGTCCTTTGATCCAATCTCTCTTCTCTTTGACAGCTCCCAGCTACCTGCTCCCTTACTTGCCCAGCTTCACCAAATACCTGCAAGATCACAGAAGAAGGAAACTATACAAAGACATGGGTTCATACGCATAAAAAGCTTAGGATCATATTTAAGCTAAACATACAAATGTAACAAACATCAATGATACACAAGTATGTAGGAGAAACTCAAATAGTTTTATTGATATAACAAGAAGATCCAGGAGGAGTTACGACCGATGATTCCTGATCCAGCATCAACCTCCCAGCAGAGAAGCCCCTCTTCACCTCCAACAAAGCATAAATCACCCAATACTCTGATATCTATCTCAAAACCAACAGCAATTCTCTGCAATGTACAATATTCCAGCCTCTGGATCTCTTGGTGAGGGATCCATATATAGATGTATGCAAAGAGGATGAGTCAGCTCATGAATTGATTAGTGGCTTCTCTCTGTCAGTTCTTGCTTCCACTTGGAGACTGAGATCCTCTTACTCATCCCTCGTCGAATTCAGTGAGGCAAGTGTCATTGGAGAAGATTCTGGAAGCTTCCATTGTCTCTCCACCTCATGGAATGACTTTGCCACTTGTCATTTCCCACTCAACGCACCCTGGTAGTGCATTTAGGTGCGTTGCAACGCACCTAGCTAGTGTATTTAGGTGCTTTGCAACGCAGCTAGCTAGTGGAGCAGCTGAAATGATCCTGATTTGACTAGTTCTGAGCAGTTTCTGGTGGAGAACTTCTGGGAGAAGCTGTAATTTGTTGACCTTGTTCCTTTAGGAGTTATAACAACACTTTTAAGGACTTAGGAGCCCTTAGTTTATGGACATTTCATGCTTGGAGCTGTAAGGCACAAAAATGTCTATAACAACCATGAGGTTCAAGATATACAATTCATTAACAAGAAGAAAAAAAAAACTCAAAAATAGTTTCTTACTTGGAGCAGAATCAAACTAGGTATTGATGAGCATTCGAGCAATGGGCGCAATCCTTAGTGATGGGAGAGAATAGAACTAAATAATAATGCCATTTTGTAGCTCTACACAAATGAAGGGAAAGGATTGGATGAATACTTAATAGAAATTATTGACAAAATAACAAATAAGTGGGGACTTTAATGTTGTCCTAAGGGGTGTTAATCCAAATGAGAAGGCATTGGAGTGATCAAGGAAAGCTACTCATGCAAGTCGTCACTCAAGAGAATGTATTAATATCAGGTTGGGGGGGGGGGGGGGGGCGCACCGGGGTGGTGGGGTATGGGGTCGATGAGGTAAAATTGGAGGATCCTAGCATCAATCTTGTAAGGCCACACCAATATCCATTACGACCAATGGTGGTTTATCAAATCAAAGAAAGTGAAAATATATTGTAGAAAAAGATAGTATATGCCCTTTGCAGAAGGGTTTAAAGTAAAGGGCCTTGAAGGGAATGGCCCAGTCTTAGACAAGGATGGTGATTGTATTTGAATAAGCTCAAAAATGGTAAAAAAAATCTCTAATTCCAAAGCTTTTCTCCTATAGAGTTAACAACAAAAAATTGAAAGGAATCAACATGTATCAAAATCTTTCACAACACTCTCTTTCGACTTCTGATATTTAATATAAAGGGTATCTATAAAGATGAGTATTTCCATGATGTGGTGTTAGCATTGGGGAATTAGGAAAATATCATATTGAATATCAACATGACCTTTTTATCTTTGACTACCAATCTTCGATACAAATTACTGGAGAAAAGAAGTATAAAACATTCAACGTGTCACTGGCACTGGGAAAACAGAGAGGATGCGCTTTTTAATGGATAGATTTTTTATATTTTTTTTTAGTTTATTTTATTTATTTATTTATTTTTATTTTTTTTCGGTCTATGATGCAAAAAGGGATAAGAAAGGGGAAAATATCTTTGATAGAGTAGTTTTAAGTCTTAGGGGCCCATAAATAAGGTATATTTCATAGAGGTTCCCTCGTTGGAGGTCTTGGATCGGTAGGAAGTTAGCTACAGAGAGGCCCCACATAAATTTTAATTTCGGAGAGGGGGTTTTTCAACACAAGACTAACCTAACCTTCCTTATCAAGATTATTGTTTCCTCATTTTGGATTTTGGTATATGAAATCAGTTGGTCTTCTACAAAGCATAACAATGCATTTTCGTCATGTGTCTCGGGGAGGGAATTTGTTTATGCTGCATAGACTCAAAAGAAAGTGGGTTTCATGGAATTGGTTCTAGTGCAGTGGTAGGACAAATATTTTGAGTGAATTCCCATTCATGACACTGATGTAGTCATATATTGTTTCCTAGTTGTTTGGCACACTCAATTTGGTAGGTCGGTAACAAAGCTGTTCATAGTTTGGTCCCATTCCTATATCATTCTCGATGGATTTTATATCTACTCTAACGGACTTGGTACTCACTTTGGTGTCTCTATCAAGGGTTGTGGAATTTGACATCATTTGGAGTTACCAGGAAGGCCTCCTCCAGTTTAGTGGTCTTGGTTCTTTTGTCCTATTTCACTTGGTCTTATGGGCAATATTTCTAGGGTGTGTTAAGGGGTTTGACTACTATGAAGTTTAATTTAGCCCACATTTCTAATTATGGGAGTGTGAGGGCGTAGTTCTTTCAATTTGAGCTAGGTAATTCCTATTTCATTCCTTCTCCATTAACTCAGTCAATTTTGTTTTCCTGGGTGGGGGGAGCCATCATCTTACTGCTCGTGCTTTTTCTTTGTATTGAGTTTTTCTCTTGGTTTCGTCCCTCTCTCTTATTATCTAGTATGATGGGTGTGCATGCCTGAAGTCTGTCTTCAATTGGGTTCAACATCTCAAATGGTAGTCTTTTAGTTCGCTCTCACTGTAGGCCTTTTCGGGTCACCATTCCAAGGCAAATAATGCACATTAGGTGGGATGAGAGCAACAAATTGAATGATGGTTGCAATAAGGCTTTTGAGGGGGGAATCATGTGCTTGAGAGAAATCTAGCAAGTTGCTATGAGTTTCCATGCCAATACTTCATCTTATATCAAGGCTTAAATCCATCCAGCAAAGGAGGAGATCATGAGGTAGGATAGATCACTCTTTGATTTTGAGATCAATGTTGCAGCCCTAAGTTGGGCACATAGAGTTGGTTAAATGAGAGGCGGAAGGAATCAATATCTATAAGAAATTAAATGATACTACCACATTAAGACCTTGTTGGAAATGTTTTTCAGGATACTATGCTAGGTGAAATCCAACATGAAATCACGCACTTGCACACTCATATCATGCGTTTGAGTTCTACGCTTGTTCACTTGGAAGAGCATCTCAGTTGTAAAAAACTACATAGTCAAGTTGGCCCAAACATCAATATTGTTCATATCAAGGTATCTAATTCCTTGGGCTAATGTTGATCATCTCCACTTTTGATTATCTTAGTTTTTATATATTTTTTGAGAATATGCATGTAAGGTGTTATATGATGGTAGTACAGAAGAATTGCAGGTGAATGTATATGTTTAATTGGTTTTGAAATCATGACGAACCTACATCCCCTATTGCATTTTTGGTTTCCGTTAAGACAATAATGGAGTAAAGGATTTTCCGAAAGCTATGTTTCTGTAATGTCCCTAGAAAAGATGGAAATATTTTATTTACCACTATACGAAAACAAACTGGATAATATTGTTATTTTCAGTTTGGATTAATAATATTGTTAATTTCTGAAGTTAGAAAATGATTGAGTAATAATAGATTTGTAACTTTTCATAAAGAAGTTGGAAAGAGGTAGTTGTTGGTAAAAAAAAAAACCCTAACTGCCTCCCCTAACGAAAAACACTCCAAGGAAAAGGGGGTGGGGTAAGGAAAAACCGTGTTGTAGGGACAGACATAAAAAAGGCGAAAGAGAAAAGAATGCTAAGTTTGTGATGACCAGATAGCATTAGCACTGTGTGCGAAAACTTGCTGAAGACAGTGGTCTTGCAAGCAGGCTCAGAGGGAGATTTGGTCTTGAAGACGAATCTCATGGATGGGAGGATGACAAGCAGAGGTTGTAAAGGTGACTGAGATCGTTGGGATCTACTGCTCAGGAATACAGGTAAGCAGTACCTTTCGACAACCACACTAAACATATACTATTGTGTTTTTGATTAATTGTGAGTGTTGTAGAGGGAGCCAACTCCCAAACTTATAAATTATCTGAAATTTCATTGTCAGTAGGGTTTATAAGGGTTTATAATTCTATATGGAAGGGATACTTTTTATTCCAGAAATCATTACTGTAAAAGTACTATACAATTAACTGGATAGCACAATTAATTTATTTACTGTGAACAAAACGGTACAGAAGGACAAACTAACCAGAACAGGTTAGTTTTGTCCGACTGACACAGTTATGGCATAGTGTATGCGCAAGCAGTCACATATTGTTAACAGTTTAGTGGCAAGGTATGTTCAACCGGTAGAAAACCTTTAAGAGTTTTGTGTAAATAAATACATGTACAAGCGTAACTTAAGAATCCTGAACAATATAAGAGCATGTATAAACTTAATTTAAGGAATTCTATGTAAATTAAGATCCAGAATAATTTAAGAACCCTAGGTAAATTCTGGGCCTGTGTGAACTAAGAACTAAGAAAATTAAATACTGGAGGAAATACTAAAGTTGCTAGAGTAGCAAGATGAGAGAAGCATTTTTTACCTGTGTGTAGCTATCAACAAGCTCAATCCAAAAACAAGGAATGAGCTACCGAAAAACTGTATAGGGCCTACTACTATAGCCGATTGAGAGGTGATATTTCAAGCGGAGACCATGAAATTAGGAGTCTAGACCCTGTAGAGCCTTCCAAAAAACCCTTGCATAGAATACGAGACCCTAAATAGAAAATATTAATAGTGTTTATGCTTGCGCCTAGGTTCTTGTAGTTTCAAGAATCATGAGCATGGCAGAGGGGACCTGGTACTATATTTATTTCCCCAAAAATATTAAAAGAAACCAAAACTTAAGTCTTAGAACAACTAAAATAGATTTAACTTGAGTATATAAATGGTGGACAAATGCACTTAGAACAATTTAATTCCATGTAAAACTGTACAGGTGAATACGGAAAATAGCAGAGATGTTAACATAACTGTAAAAGAGCTTATATGCACTCAAAACAAACTATTCCCATGAAAAATTGTACAGTCGAACTGGAAAAATAGTAGCGCTGTTAACATAAATGAATAGAGCACATGTATTTACTAGCCATGATAAGAATAAAGAAAAAATGATTATACAAACATGTTCTAAGAAAAATACATCCACCAATGAGTCAGAATTATGGAAAAAACTTAAAAGTTTTCCGTTCTTATATACAAAACATAACAGATCATGTCCTGAGTAAAAGCTAAACCAATCTACAGTACAGCCTTAGATACAGGGCTGTAGCCTTCAATATCCCTAGACAGACTCAAAATTTAAATATGTTCTCAGCTTTACCAAGAGAAAAGACCTCCACCAGGTAACAAGAGATCTGTGAGTAATCTGACATGGAAAATTCCACTTAGTACCAGGTCAGAAGCCAGAACTAGCTCCTCTAGAATGATTGAACCAGAAGCACAAACTTGAGCCCGAGGAAGTTTCACTTCATGGTCTAAAATCCAAACAGGGATGCCAAATAGCTTACCCGGAATCCTTCGAACTCCCAAGACAGGTAAGGAATTCGTCCCACCTTTGATACAGTTCGTGACCCACGGTTCCACTCCCACCTTACCTGCAAAGGGTTACGAGTCAGATGCAACCTTAAACAAGATTGAAATCAATTAAACATAGTGGAGAACTCAAGAAGGAACTCTCACCTGGTAACCAGACTGTTATCGCAAATTCTATGGACAAGAAACCCCTCGGCTGCTTTTGAGACATGCCAAGTGCATTTTGCTCAAAGCCTATAGGCCAAGCAACCCGCAAGAGGAGAAGAAGAGCCGAGCATGGCGCCAAGGGAGAAGGACGCAAATGAAACATGTAACCCAACAAGAGAGATGAAAAAGCCTTCTGGATAGCGCCCAGTCGTGAGATTGAAGACCCATAACCACCACTGTTGATGTGACGAAGGATCCTAAGGAGTCCTGACATGACTGAAATGCCAATCAATTTGACAGAGAAGAGTATTAATTGCAAAAATGATTGGTGGGAGATAAGCTCAATGCGCGAGCTAAGGTGTCCAGATTTGGTGTGAATAAATATTAAATGAAAATATTGGTGGACTTTCAGTAACACATTTAACGTCAACTTAGTGTTACAACTGAAATTCAATGATCTGTGTTATGTAAACAATCCCATGAAAATGATTACCCTGATAAAGGTAAGACTGTAATGTTGCCATAGTTCGGTAATGATAATGTCATACTTATCATTTTTTTTAATTAATTAATTTATTTTTTATTTTGATATTTTTATTTGTATTTGAAATGGAGACCTGACATGTGGTATCAGAGCTAAGGTTACAAAATTGTGACCTCTGGCGAATGAACTATAAAATAAGTTACTGTTTTCTTTTGGATTTCTAATTTTTGTTGATTTATTAATTTGTAAAGTTCAAAGGAACAAGACAACAACAGTTTATAAGAAGAACAGACAGTGTGCCACACAAGAATATGGCTGGCCTAGGGCCTGCAACATTCCCTGAAAATAACCCTGAAATATGGGTACAGTTAGGAGAGGAGGCTCGTAGCACAAATCTTGCAATACTGGAAACAGTTCAAGAATTAAAGGGGGAGTGGCCCGCTTATGGGAGGACAATGCAAGATTAACCTTGGAACAAGAAAAAATTATGAAGAGCCTGTCTGATAAGCAGAATCAGCGCCAGACAATTCCCAACCCTGAACAGGAATGAATGTTTGAAGAACAGGATTATCACACAGAGCATGAAGGAACAGTAGGTGGGGAAGAGAATCGAGAGGAGAAGTCGGATAATGCCTCTGAGCACCCAACATCAAAAAGGCAGTGGATAGAATTGCAAGGGGAGTTTCAGAAAATAAAACCCCCACACTTCGATGGAGAGTTGGAAGAAGCAGTCGAAGCCTGGCTTATTAACATGAATAAATACTTCCAATTATATGAGTATGATCACAATCTAAAAGCCCGGTTGGCTATATTCCAACTGCAAGGGAAGGCCACTTTGTGGTGGGAGGAGGTCAAGATTGTACGAGGGGTGAGTGAACAAAGTATTACTTGGGAGAAGTTCCAAAAATACTTCAAGGAAAGATATTTGACGGAATGATTTTATGATGAGAAAGTGAGAGAATTTCACGACCTGTGGCTTGGACAAAAAACCATGGATGAGTTTATCACCCGATTTACCTCCTTGCTCTGATATGTACCATACATATGTGAGGAAAAGGATAAGGTACAATGGTTCGTTAGCAATTTACCCGTGGAAATGAGGGAGAGAATTGAGTTCGATAACCCAAAAACGATGGACGAGGTTATATGGAAGGCCACAATATGCTACCAGCAAAGCAAGCAGAAGGGTGAAATTTTGGGCAGGAAGTGGGTTGAAAAGAAAGGTAATAAGATTGCTATGGGAAATAAAGGAAATCAGGGCAGCACTGGTAAAGGGTTTTCCAAGGGGCCAAATAACATAAAACTGCATAAAAACCAACTTAGAATTAAGCTGCCATCTAAATCGATAATTAGCGAGCAAACTGGTAGACTTGATAACGAGGGAACAATGAGACCCCCAGTACAATGTTGGGGATGTGGGGGGCCACACTACGTCAAAAATTGTCCTCATTGTAAAGGCATTGAACAGGTTTCGCAAATCCATGAAGCATCAATAGTAGGCGATGTAGCCCGGAGCATCCCGAAAATTAACGCTGCTCTCGAAGACCATCAGGCAGAGTACCAACCGACTATGGTGGAGTTTGAAGGTAGGATTTTTAATCATACCATGTCTTTTTTAATTGATCTTGGAGCTACATTAAGTTATGTTAGTCCTAAGGTTGTGGAACAATGTAAATTACAACCTGTCAAGTTTAAAAACCCTTGGCTAGTACAACTGGCAACAGGGGCAAGGAGACGAGTGTTGGCCAAGGTCAATAATTGCCCTCTGGAAATAGCAGGTCAACCTTTGATGGCAGATCTAAACATACTTCCTCTTGGATCATATGACGTGTTGATAGGCATGGATTGGTTGGAAAAACGCTGGTCCATTATAAACTGTAAAATGAAAACTATCTACTACAAGAATGAGCTGGGAGAAGGGCAGGAGATGCAAGGCATCTTGAGGCCCATGCAAGTTCGACCGATAACTACCTCTCAACTGGAAAGTGTATCAGGAAATGGTGTCGGGTTTATGCTATTCAGGTTGGGTATGCCAACTCAAAAGACAAGACAACCACCTTGGATAGTATTCCAGTTGTTCAAGAATTTGCAGATGTATTCCTGGAAGAGATACCAGGACTGCCACCCAAAAGAGACATAGATTTTACTATTGAATTGATGCCAGGAGCAGCTCTGGTGTCTCAAGCCCCTTATCGTATGAGCACACCGGAGCTCACAGAACTGAAAATGAAATTGCAGGAATTATTGGATAAAAATTACATTTGCACCAGTGTGTTGCCTTGGGGATCCCCTGGGCTGTTTGTCAAAAGGAAGATGGAACCCTTCGAATGTGCATGGACTACTGTTAATTGAATAAGTTAACAATTAAGAAAAAATACCCATTTCCTCGGATTGACAAATTATTTGACCAAGTAAAAGGGGCAACCATATTTTCAAAAATTGACTTACGATTGGGATATCACCATATCAGAATCAGAGAGGAGGATATAGCCAAAACTACTTTTAGGACCCGCTATGGACATTATGAGTTTGTGGTATCACCCTTTGGGTTAACCAATTCTCCTGTGACCTTTATGTGTTTAATGAATAGCATATTTCATCAGTATTTAGATAATTTTGTATTAATATTTATTGACGATATATTGATTTATTCTCAAAATATTGAGGAGCACAAGGCACCTCAGACTAGTGATGCAAGCCCTCCGAAAACATCAATTATATGCCAAGTATAGAAAGTGTGACTTCTTTAAGGAACAAATTCAGTACTTAGGACATATTATCACTAAGGATGGAATCGCGGTGGACCCCGAGAAGATAAAGACCATAATGGAATGGTTGGTACCGAAGGACGTAGCGGATATAAGATCTTTTATGGGTTTAGCAAGTTATTACCGACGGTTTGTGGAAGGATTCTCTACAGTGGCCTATCCTATCACCTCCTTACAAAAGAAAGGGAAAGCTTTTAAATGGACCGCAGAATGCCAAAAAAGTTTTGAATTTTCCAAGCATCTACTCACCACAGTGCCTATATTAAGCATAGCAGATCCAGGTAAGGACTACGTGGTGTGCACAGATGCGAGTAAGGAAGGGGTAGGAGGGGTACTAATGCAAGAAGGTAAGGTAATCACCTATGAGTCCAGGAAATTAAAGGAACATGAGCAGAAATATTCCACTTACGATCTGGAGTTGGCAGCTGTTATTCACGCCTTAAAAATGTGGCACCACTACCTGATGGGTAAAAAGTTCCTATTGATGACGGACCATCACAGCTTGACTAGTTATTTCAATCAACCTGCCCTAAATGCTAGGCAAGCACGGTGGGTGGATTTCCTAAGTGGCTTTGACTTCAAGATTAAGCATCTGAAAGGGAAAGAAAACCGGGTAGTGGATGCTTTGAGTCAAAAGGTACATTGTCTTTATGAAATTTCTTGTAGTGAAGGGCAGACTACCTTCGATGAAATGATTAAAAAGATAGTAGAACAAGATTCAAAATATTAGCAAATAAGACAACAAGTTCAGAATCCAACTAGCAACGAAAATCAACAAGGTTACGTTATGGGTGTTGCTGGCATGCTGAACCATAAAAAAGGCTGTATGTGCCCCACCAAAATGGCATTAAAAGCTTAATTTTAGATGAGTTTCACAGAAGTCCTTATGCTGGACACCCGGGGTATCAAAGTTGATTACCGCACTCCGGAAAGAGTATTATTGGCTGGGCATGAAGAAAGATGTAACATAATATTTGTCATCTTTCCTTGAATGCCAAAAAGTTAAAGCAGAACATCAACACCCTACTAGGTTATTGCATCCTTTACCAATTCCGAAGTGGAAATTGGAAACCATCTCTATGGAATTCATAACAGGTTTACCCAAGTCAAAAAGAAACAACGATTCCATCATGGTGGTGGTGGACAAATTAAGCAAATCAACTCATTTTATACCAGTACAATCCACCTACAAAGCAGTGCAGATTGCCCAAATTTTTATGCAAAATATTTTCAAGTTGCATGGGCTACCAAAAACTATAATTTCTAACCATGATGTGAAATTTACCTCACCCTTCTGGAAAAATCTATTTGAGGGGTTAGGGACTCAGTTAAATTTTAGTACAGCCTATCATCCCCAAACATACGAACAAACCGAACGGGTGAATCAAGTAGTAGAGGATATGTTGAGGTCATATGTAATGCAACAACCATCTAAGTGGGAGGACTATCTGCACTTGGTCGAATTTGCATATAACAATAGTTATCATACTTCCTTGCAGATGAGCCTGTTTGAGGTTTTGTACGGACGGAAATGTCGCACACCCTCCAGCTGGGGGGACCAGAGGACAAGTTAATGTTGGGGCCCAAAATGTTAAAATAGATGGAGGAGTTGGTCAAAAAGGTACAATCCAATTTGAAGGCAACCCAAGATAGGAAAAAGAGTTTCGCCAATAAGAAGAGAAATTTTAAAAAGTATCAAGTAGGGGATCATATGTATGTGAGGATTTGAGAAAAATCAATATGTTACAATGGAGTGGGTGCACCAAGCTGGCACCTTGGTTTTGTGGACCATTTCAAATCTTGGCAAGGGTTGGACTAGTGGCATACTAGCTCGCCCTACCAAGCCATATTTGGGTCCACAATGTCTTCCATGTATTAGTATTAAAAAAATATGTTTATGATCTTAAGCACATATTCAGTGGGCAAGATGTACATGTAAAGAAGAATCTTAAGTAGGCCAGTTAATTGCGATGTTAAAAGAAAAACTGACTTTAATTCTATTGTTTCAGGTCAAACCGAAAGGAGAATTCTTGGTCGAGCCGCTAAGTATTCTCGAACGGAGAGAAGTAATGTTGCGGAAACGAGCCATCACCCAGGTTAAAGTGCAATGACAACACTTTGAGCCAGATGAGGCCACATAGGAGTATAAATAGCTCATGAAAGAAGCTTATCCAAAGTTTTTTTAGGCTAGAAAAATTCGGGACGATGTTTGATTTCAGGGGGGAAGATGTAATGTCCCCAGAAAAGCTGTAAATATTTTATTTACCACTGTAAGAAAACAAACTGGATAATATTGTTATTTTTTGTTTGGATTAATAATATTGTTAATTTCTGAAGTTAGAAAATGATTGAGTAATAACAGATTTGTAACTTCTCATAAAGAAGTTGGAAAGAGGCAGTTGCCGGTAAAAAAAAAAAAACCCTAACTGCCTCCCCTAACTGAAAACACTCCAAGGAAAAAGGGGTTGGGGAAGGAAAAAACCGTGTTGTAGGGACAAATGGAAAAAGGGGGAACGAGAAAAGAATGCTAAGTCTGGTGATGACTAGATAGCATTAGCACTGTGTACAAAAACTTGCTGAAGGCAGTAGTCTTGCAAGCAGGCTTGGGGGGAGATTTGGTCTTGAAGACGAATCTCATGGTCAAGAGGATGACAAGTAGAGGTTGAAAAGGTGATTGAGATCATTGGGATCTACTGCTCAGGAATATAGGTAAGCAGTACCTTTCAAAAACCACACTGAACAGATATTGTTGTGTTTTTTATTAATTGTGAGTGTTGTAGAGGGAGCCAACTACCAAACTTATAAATTATCTAAATTTTCATTATCAGTAGGGTTTATAAGGGTTTATAATTCTATATGGAATGGATACCTTTTATTCTGGAAATCATTATTGTAAAAGTACTATACAATTAACTGAATAGCACAATTAATTTATTTACCGTGAACAAAATGGTAGAGAAGGACAAACTGACTAGAACAGGTTAGTTTTGTTCGACTGACACTAACTGTGGCATAGTGTCTACGCAAGCAGTTACATATTGTTAACAATTTAGTGGCGAGGTACGTTCAACTGGTAGAAGACCTTTAAGAGTTTTGTGTAAATAAATACATGTACAAGCCTAACTTAAGAATCCTGAACAATATAAGAGCATGTACAAACTTAATTTAAGGAATTCGTGTAAAATAAGAGCTAGAATAATTGAAGAACCCCAGGTAAATTCTGGACCTGTGTGAACTAAGAACCAAGAAAATTAAATACCAGAGGAAAATATTGAAGTTGCTAGAGTAGCAAGATGAGAGAAGCATTAAATACCTGTGTGTAGATGTCAGCAAGCTCAATCCAGAAACAAGGAACGAGCTACCGAAAATTGTACAGGGCCTACTCCTATAGCTGATTGAGAGTTGATATTTTAGGCGAAGACCATGAAATTAGGAGTCTAGACCCTGTAGAGCCTTCCAGAAAACCCTTCCACAGAATACGAGACCCTAAATAACAAATATTAACAGTGTTTACGCTCGCACCTAGATTCTTGTAGTTTCAAGAATCATGACCATGGCGGAGGGGACCTAGTACTCTATTTATTTCCGCAAAAAGATTAAAAGAAACCAAAACTTAAGACTCAGAACAACTACACTAGATTTAACTTGAGTATATAAATGGCAGAGAAATGCACTTAGAACAATTTAATTCCATGTAAAACTGTACAGGCGAATTGGGAAATTAGCAAAGACGTTAACATAACCAGAAAAGACCTTATATGCACTTAGAACAAACTATTCCCATGAAAAATTGTACAGTCGAACTGGAAAAATAACAGTGTTGTTAACATAAACGAATAGAGTACATGTATTTACTAGCCATGAGAAGAACAAAGAAAAAATGATTATACATACATGTTCCAAGAAAATTACATCCGCCAATGAGTCAGCATCATGGAAAAAACTTAAAAGTTTTCTATTCCTAAATACAACACATAACAGATCATGTCCTGAGTAAAAGCTGAACCAATCTACAATACAACCTTAGATACAGGGCCGTAGCCTTCAATATCCCCAGACAAACTCGAAATTTAAATATGTTCTCAGCTTTACCAAGAGAAAAGACCTCCACCGAGTAACAAGAGATCTGTGAGTAATCTGACATGGAAAATTCCACTTAGTACCAGGTTAGAAGCCAGATTTGGCTCCTCTGGAATGATTGAACCAGAACCACAAACTTGATCCTGAGGAACTTTCACTTCATGGTCTAAAACCCAGACAGGGATGCTAAATATCTTACCTGGAATCCTTCAATCTCCCGAGACAGGTAAGGAAGTTGTCCCACCTTTGATACAGTTCGTGACCCACGGTTCCACTGCCACCATACCTACAAAGAGTTACGAGTCAGATGCAACCTTAAACAAGATTGAAATCAATTAAACATAGAGGAGAACTCAAAGAGGAACTCTCACCTGGTAACCGAACTGTTATCGCAAATTCCATGGACATGAAACCCCTCGGCCACTTCTGAGATATGCCAAGTGCGTTGTGCTCAAACCTACAGGCGAAGCAACCCACAAGAGGAGAAGGAGATCCGAGCATGGCGCCAAGGGAGGAGGACGCAAATGAAATGCGTAACCCAACAAGAGAGATGGAAAAGCCTTCTGGATAGCGCCCAAACATGAGATTGAAAAACCATAACCACCACCGTTGATGCGATGAAGGATCCCAAGGAGTCCTAATGCGGCTGCAATGCCAATCAATTCGACATAGCAGAGTATTAATTTCCAAAATGACCAGTGGGAGATAAGCTTGATGCACGCGCTGAGGTGTCCAGATTTGGTGTGAATAACTATTAAATGAAATTGTTAGTGGATTTTCAGTAACACATTTAACGTCAACTTAGTGGCATAGCTAAAATTCAATGATCCGTGTTATGTAAACAATCCCATGAAAATTATTACCTTGATAAAGGTAAAACTATAATGTTGCCATAGTCGGGTAATGATAATGTCATACTTTTAATTTTTTTTTTAATTTTGGTATTTTTATTTGTATTTGAAATGGAGACCTGATAGTATCTTATGTGATATATGAAATAGGAGAAACTAATTACAGTATAAATAAATAAAACCTAAATTAATTATGATATTTTAAAACATATAATTTATAAACATATAAAAACTTAATGAATTTAACTAATAAACATATAATTAAAAGTAGGAATATTTCTAAAAATGTAAAATATAGTTGCATCTCCTATTGGCCCACCCACCTTATGCCGCTAGACCTACCTTAGAGGCCCCTATGGATTGCTGACGATAAACGACCAACTGGTCTAATCGCTGGGTAAAGTGGGTTAGTAGAGTAGGAAACACATAAGTAAAGTCAAATGGGGTAAAGGTAAATAGGAAGAATGAATGCCTTGCCTACCTCTTAAGAATTTGTCCTTTCAACCAGTGTTAGCCTGTGCAATGTTGTATGAAAGCCCATCCAAAAGTTCCTCCTCTATTGGAAGCCCTTCCTTCCCTTACAAGGCTATAAGTTGGGGGCATTACAAAGGTTGGGTAAGAAGAGTGGTCAAAAGTGAATGTTTGTAGCATGGCAAAAACATGAATCCTTCCAGCATCTAAAGGTCCTCTCCATCATGGTTGAGCCTGCTTGCGCATCCTAGCAATGCTGTAAGAATGAATCACCAGTATCTGGGGTTTCATCCCGACCCGACAAGAGAAGATAATGTTGTACTAACTAAGCAAGATGTAAGCAAGTGTTATTGAATGCTGGTGAATGTTGTATTGAACGTCTGTGCACTAAATGCTCTCTATTTGAATGTCGATACAATGCTAAAGAATAAAGTCCATTCTATCATAAAGAATAAAATAATGATTCATATTCATAAACATTATATTTCATAATTTTATCTTTAAATTTAATTTATAAACATATAAAAAATTAATACTTGCAATATTTTTTTCTTTCTAAATTATGTGTCATATTACAAAATTATAAAACTTATTAAAACCAAATGTTAGCCTATATGTATTATCATGATTTTAATAAAATTAAAAATAAGGATATTTCTATATATAGAGATGTGAAATTTATATAAATATAAATAATATTATTAAAAAACAATATAAATTCATCTTAATTTAGGAATTATGAAAAATTAAGAGGAAAAAATTTCTTAACATTGGCAATTTTTTCTTCAAATTTTACACAAAAAAATTGCATCTTGAAAATTTGGTCCTCTCAATACCAGATAAATCCAAAATTAAAATAAATCTATTCTAATTTAAAAATATTTCAATTTTAAAATTTTAAATAAAACCAATATACGAATATCTAATAACATTCGATACGTAATAACATTCAGATACATTCTCATATCAATATCGATATATATACACTTTAAATGGGTTATTAATTTACAATCTGATATTAATTTATTAATTTATCTTATTCATTTTAAAGTTTTCTGGTACTTTATAACAAATAAGGATATTATGATAAATCAAGACAAAAAGAAATTAGGAACATGAGGTTAATAATCGATGTAGTTATAACGGATGTGTTATCACCCCAAGAAAATCTCCTAGGTTGTATCTCAGAGATGCTCGGGAACATTACAAACTCAACAAAAATGTTGGAAATAAGTGGATGAGTGGAAGGAATGATGCATATTCAAGCCAGATAACCACTTCTACTATGCTTAACCCCAGACATGGATGAACACCCCCAAACTACAAGGCTTTAGACCACCAATTACTCACAGTTTCAGGAAAAGGTGATGGTGGAGAATACTGACCACACCAACAGATGCACAGGACCCTGTGATGGCCGGCTGCAACCAGTAAAGAGGTCTGCAAATCTATTTCCTAATGCATAGACAGGATGACAGCTCTCTGGCACTAAACAAACAGAAACCTGCATAGCATATTCAATGATACATACTAGATTCCAACACAGAGGTGAGATGACAACCCCTCTAATGCTAAACATCAAAAGCACATGAAAAATGCGTAACAGGCATAGCCCGAAACAAAGAAGAAGTGGAAAGTGAGCAATTAACAACAAAAGAAGCTTGTATTAGCTGAAAATGAAGACCAGACGCTGTAGGTATCACAATAGTTACAGTCTCCAGAAGTTGAACCTTACATCAAAAATAACATTCATCAACCTCATTACATCTTGTTTCTGAGTATATACAGAGGTTGATTACAAAAATATCTGCTATCCTATGCGTGGAGGGGTCATAATGGACCACCAACCACATTAACTCTTTGAAATGGCCTCTGCTATGATCTGTTGGCTGTTTTAATGAATGGATTTGATCTTTCTGCTATTCGACGGTCCTTCTCTGAGTAAGTGGAGTGTAATATGGAGCATGCTCCATAACTAATAAATGCTTGATCTGCTCGAGACCGTCCTTTTCTTCTCGGCCATCCTCTTCCTTAAATACAGTTGTTGAGGATTTATTACGTAGAGTGCTGGATTCTGGCCTTCTTCCTCCTTCGGGTACACTGGACAGGCTCTGGACACGGGCAGTATGGTGGAGGCATGGTGGAGAAAGATCAACCGTTGATATGCATGAATCGACGGCGGAGAGCGCTTGCTACAGAGTATCGGGAGGTACGAAATGATCGGACAATCATGGGCCGTCGGATTGCGGTCAGGCAGATCCGACGGCTATCGGGTAGAGGAATAGCGCAAATGATAACGAGCGGGTGAACAGTGGTTTCATTGGCGAGCGGTATTCCCCGCACCGCTTTGGGAGGGTAGGCGGTATCCGTATGTGGGGGCGCGATGCAATAGAACTACGACGCTTGTCATATGTGAAGGCGGGGAAACCGCTTTCCCCGCGGGTTAAATTGCGAGCAACTTACAGGAGCGGGAGGCGCGATCACCGTTAGATCTCATGGTGGATGTGATCGACGGTGGGGAAATGAAAACTCGTTAACGCACGGGAAAAAGGGCTGTGGTGGCGGGGATTGTTGGATCAGGATGATCAACGGTGGGGATTAAGGCAATGATCTATGAAAGCGCCGAGTCATATGGTGGTTAAAGCTTAGCGCTCGGGGATCAGAGGAAACACGGGACTACGCAGAGTTTCAAAGGAGAACAAAGAAAGCAGGGAATGAGGAGGTTTTAGGAGAAAAACAGAGATACATAGGGCTAAGAGAAGAAGAGGAAGTTGAAGGAGAAGAAGGTAAATGAATTTTGTGAGCACCCCTTTTTAAGCATGAACAACGCAGACAGACCCGAATTTGACCTTCACCTATTGAAGTTTGTAGCAGAGCTAACACTGGCTCCTTCTGGGGATGAGATCCTCCCTATGAGGTCTCAAGAACTGTAGACCAATGCCTTCATACAAAACCAACCTAAAAATAACATTGCCTAGTATCCATTGGGCATGGAGTCTATTTAAGTCTATGCTAAAAACCTGTAAATAAAATGCTTACAATCATTAAGGCCTGAGAACCTTAAACAACATAAATATTCAAGAACTGGCCATCTGATGGGCCATCAAAACTGTTTATGCCCCTCTCGACCGGTTCATCATAGATTAGAAAAACTGGATTTATTTGATCCTCTACCTCGAAGAGTTTAGGACATTTGAGCTTAATAGCTAGATATGGATCAAATTTCATCCCCTTTCTGTATGCTCTCCTCCTTGGATGTTCTTCATGGGAGCTTTTGTACACCTGTTGAATAACCACGGATGTTGTGTACTTATCCTTGTCATCTGTGGCTTGCACAATTAATACGAATGGAAAACCAATGTATTCTTATGTGGGGGACATAGAGACATCATCTGCTCCTGCATCTTGCTTAGAACAGTCCTCATCCAAGGAGGAGTCCCAAGACTGTGCACCCTCTTCCTCTGTCATTTGACAAGCTACCCCTTCAAGCTGTGTGGAGGCCACCTGGGCAGGCATCAGAACATCAAGACTGAGATGATCAGTATCAGTCTTGAGCATTGAGTTAGGGTCTGCCTCAGTGCCTAGTGGGCAACTGTGAGGGATTGTCACTTGAGCAGACAGAGGGACAAAAGATGATGGAGAGCTTTCCTCTCCCTTATTGATCATTGGGCAGGGGACAAAAGCAGGTTGGAAAATTTGCAACTCTACATAGCCATGTGAAGATGAGCTGGCTTTGGGCACAGATTCTTGGAGGATGGTGGGGCTTGTTGTTGGCTGCCTCTGCTGATCATCTTGTTGTTTTGCAGGTACAACAAACTGATGAGCAGTGCCATTGGATAATGCTTCTTCATATGCAGCTCTGGTTAGGAAAGGGGCACTGCCCTTATCTTCCAAACCGTGGACCTCCTCCTCTTCTTCAGGCTGCTCCTCTTCCATGACTATATTCTGAAAAAGGGTTTTCACCCTTTTGTCTTCATTTGTATCTCTGCTTCTCTGCAAAATCTGCAACTGCTCCTGTGCTCCTCTATATGGATTTGGCTTTGAAAGAGTAAAGGAACAAGGAGCTCCTGCTTCCTCAGAATACTGCTCAGCCTTTAGTTTGGAAACTTCAGAGACTAATAACTCTATCATCCTAGCTAATTCATCGATTTTAGGATCAGAGGATGATGAGGATTCTCCTCCCTATCTTCTCCTATCAGCTTCACCTTCGAGTCTTTCTGCAGCAATGATGTTGCTTCTACCTCAAAGGCTGAATCTTGCATATCAGCCAGAGAAGCACATCTCCTTTCTCTTAACAGCAGGCAGAACTAAGAATCAAAGGCATTGGCATAAGTAATCATAGCAGAAGTATGGGTGGGCTTTATTTCACGTGGTATTCTGCTATACATATGGTTGAATCTCTCGTTGAAATCAGACAACAGCTCACCATCTTCTCTCTGCAAGTTCCCAAATTCACTATGATAATAGAGTAGATCTTTATTATGTCCCCAGTGCTTTAAAAACACATCATCTAAGGCCTCAATGTCTGCAATAGACCTAGGGGGTAATTCTCTGAACCATTTTCTAGCTTCCCCATTTAGGCTTTGGACAAAAACCCTCATCCACACATCCTCTTCATTGATATCCAGGTTATCAGCATAGCTATAAAAGGCATCAAGGTGCTCTTCAGTTGTTACTCCTTATGTTCCAATAAACTTAGGCATATATTCTTGATAATCTCCTGCAGGCATGGCATTCAAAGGGACAGGCAAGACCAAGGGTCTATACCTAGCAGCAACGATTCTTTCTATCTTTGTAAGAGCCTGCTGGCCTGTCATGACTGGAGTTAATTGTATGGATACTGGTAGGTTGAGTGGTATAGATCAATGAAAAGGATGACAGAAACAGAGTAATATGATGGACAACATGGATGCTTTCTTTCTTTGAATTGAAATCCGAAAGGGAGATGAATGACTAAGGAGCTTTATGAATCTCTGAAGGTGACTTTCACTAGCAGAGATACATGGAATTTCTAAGGCTTACCTGATCCTGGTGCTCCTTTCTGCAATATTTTCTTCTGCTCAACGATCTTTTCAGGGTTAGGCACTGGTTCAGCTGGTGGTTTCTGAAGATTTCTCCAAGCATGCTTCACAAACTGAGCCAGGACTACAACGTGGAGTCGCCAAAGGTTGGTCTTCCTCTAGTGGAGTCGCCAGATAGATGATTACAACCAGAACATGTGCCTAGATCTTGTTTATCATCAAAATCTAGAACTGTGTCGTTCTCCCAGGGAAGCTGAGCTTCGATCTCCTCTCCCCGGCAACGACGCCAATTAATGTTATCGCCCCAAGAAACTCTCCTAGGTTGTATCTCAGAGATGCTCGGAAACATTACAAACTCAACAAAAATGTTGGAAATAAGTGGATGAGTGGAAGGAATGATTCATATTCAATCCAGATAACCACTTCTACTATTCTTAACCCAGACATGGGTGAACACCTCCAGACTACAAGGCTTTAGACCACCAATTACTCACAATTTCAGGAAAAGGTGATAATGGAGAATAATGACCACACCAACAGATGCACATAACCCTATGATGGCCTGCTACAACCAGTAAAGAGGTCTGCAAATCTATTTCCTAATGCACAGACAGGATGACAGCTCTCTGGCACTAAGCAAATAGAAACCTACATAGCATATTCAATGATACATACTAGATTCCAACACAGAGGTGAGATGACAGCCCCTCTAATGCTAAACATCAAAAGCACATGAAAAATGCATAACAGGCACAACCCGGAACAAAGAAGAAGTGGAAATTGAGCAATTAACAACAAAAGAAGCTTGTATTAGCTAAAAATGAAGACCAGACGCTGCAATAATCACAGTAGTTACAGTCTCCAAAAGTTGAACCTTACATCAAAAATAACATTCATCAACCTCATTACATCTTGTTTCTGAGTATATATAGAGGTTGATTACAAAAATATCTGGTACCCTATGCGTGGAGGGGTCATAATGGACCACCAACCACATTAACTCTCTGAAATGGCCTCTGCTACAATCTGTTGGCTATTTTAATGAATGGATTTGATCTTTCTGCTGTTCAACAGTCCTTCTCTGAGCAAGTGGAGTGTAATATGGAGCATGCTCCATAACCGATAAATGCTTGATCTGCTCGAGACCATCCTTTTTCTTCTCGACCATCCTCTTCCTTAAATATAGTTGTTGAGGATTTATTACGTAGATTGTTGGATTCTGGCCTTCTTCCTCCTTCTGGTACACTGGACAGGCTCTAGACATGAGCAGTATGGCAGAGGCATGGTGGAGAAATATCAACCGTTGATATGCATGAATCGACGACGAAGAGCGCTTGCTACAGAGTATCGGGAGGTACAAAATGATCGAACAATCATGGGCCGTCAGATCGCGGTTGGACAGATCCAACGGCTATCAGGCGGAGGAATAGCGCAAACGATAACGAGCGGGTGAACAATGGTTTCATTGGCGGGCGGTATTCCCCGCACTGCTTCGGGAGGGCAGGCGGTATCCGTATGCGAGGGTGCAATGTAATAGAATTGCGACGCGTGTTGGATTTGATAGCGGGGAAACCGCTTTCCCTGCGGGTTAAATCGCGAGCAACTTACGGGAGCGGGAGGCGCGATCACCCTTAGATCTCACAGTGGATGCGATCGACGGTGGGGAAATGAAAATTCGTTAACGCGCGGGAAAAAAGGTTGGGGTGGCGGGGACCGTTGGATCAGGACGAACAACAGCAGGGATTAAGGCAATGAGCTATGAAAGTGCCGAGTCATATGGTCAGGTCATATGGTGGTTAAAGCTTAGCGCTCGGGGGTCAGAGGAAACACTGGACTACACAGAGTTTCAAAGGAGAACAGAGAAAGCAGGGAATGAAGATGTTTTAGGAGAAAAACAGAGATACGGAGGGCTAAGAGAAGAAGAGGAAATTGAAGGAGAAAAAGGTAAATGATTGCTATGAGCACCCCTTTTTAAGCACGAACAATGCAGACAAACCCGAATTTGACCTTCACCTGTTGAAGTTTGTAGCAGAGCTAACAGGATGAAAGGAAAAAAAACATAAATGAGAGGTTAATAATTGATGTATTCATTAATTATGTTAAATAATTTTGGATTATATTTTTTATTATGTAATAGAGAATAAAATATGAGGGTACCTTAAATAAATTAGTATAGATTTATTTCAAGTATGGATTAGTATGTTTTGATAGGGATTAAATCTGTCTAAATTGTTTTTAAAATATAAAATTTGAAAAAAAAAATCATCTTTTTTATCTTTTAATAGATCCCAATAATGGTTCTCTCTATACACAACATGAGTACACAGCTTGAACTTGTAAGTCCAAATGTTTTTTTGTTGGATTTAACGGAAAATTGACCAAAAAAAGAAGAAGAAGAAAACCAAAATGTAAAATAGTGAGATTATTTAAAACTTTTTAACCAATTTTTTTTTTTTTTTCAATTTCTTTATATGATATATACATAATTTTTTTTAACAATATATACTATATACATATTTGACATTAAAATATTTTACATTGAGACATTTTATCTAAGGAATACATTGTCCACATTAAAATGATTTCTTTTTGTTATTAACATATTTTTAAATAAATAATAATATTACTCAAAACCGCATATTAAAATATTTTATTGATGACCCTCCTTGAATTTTTTAATTATTATGAATATTTTTAAATGTTATACTAATTTTATATTAAAAATTGAATAAATTACGCATATATCTCTTATTATTCTTAGGATATATATATATATATATATATATATATATATATATATCACTTTTAGTTATTTTTTTCTTTGGATATTAAATATTTTAATATATATAATAATAGAATATTAACATTTTGTTTTTATATATAGATATATATGAAGTTGATATTAACATAAATTAGTTAATTTGTTAATATAGATTTTCAAATAATTTATTTAAACACCATGTTGAAATATTTTTGAAAAGTATAAGATTTAAAGATTTCATACTCCTTTTTATTTTTAATTACATTATTTGATTTTAAAGTTGCCATGAAATTATATTGTGTCATGTGGACATAGAAATAGTTTATTCATAATTGAGAGTAAATAAAATATTTTTACCATATTAAATTATAATATCAACAACAAATTGAACAATCATAGTTAAGTTGGAATGCATTTTATTTTTGTTTTTTTATCATAACAAACGTTGCTTTTTTATTTACATAATATTTTATTTTTATTTTAAATGAAACACTTGTTACCTCCACATTAAGCATGAATAAAATCACACATAGACATCACACTAAACTATAAAAAAAACATCTATAAGCACAATTTTTTTAATAAACTAATAAAACTAAGTATGTTTAATTGTGGGTTGTCGCTCTGATCATTATTTGCACACGGCTCAAGAGGTAACTTAGCACAAGGGTTTACTTGTGCAATATTTTAGGACGGTTTTTGTGGCACACTATTGAAGCTGAGATCTTTTGACAGATTGCATCCAGCAATGGAGCTAAGGCAGGGGAGGGGTGAAATCCCCTCCTTTAGGGACGTAATGATGGGTCATTCTGGAAATAGTACAGCGAATGGGCGAATGACGGATGCAGGTGATGCTCACCCAGTCATGGGGAACCAATGGCAAGCACGACTGGTTAATAAATGCCTTCCAAGGGCACAGAAGAAACCCAGGTATGTCATTCCGAATAACAAATTGGAGGAATATCGATGTTACATGCGAGACCATGCGTTAATCTGTAAATTTATTGGGTATTGGCCTTCTGAAAGGGATCTCATGAGATGGATCCAACAACGATGGAAACCACGTGGACATATTGAGCTTAAATTGGGTGCTAAGGGGTTTTTTACAGTCATTTTTGCAAATTTACAGGACAAGGCAAAGGTTTTTGAGGAGGGACCCTACTTTATGAATAATGCGGGACTGTTTACACGGTATTGGGAAGATCGATACAACCCTGATGCAGAGAAAATCAAGGCTGCACCAATCTGGGTTCGTCTATTTGGGTTACCAGATGAATTTTGGGATCCAGAGATATTAGAAGGCATTGGGAATTCAATTGGCACTTTTGTGAAGGTGGCAGAGACCACGAAAAGGGGGAAATATACGTCGTATGCTAGGATTTGTGTGTATATGGATATCTCAGCCCCTTTACCGGAATCCATTGAGCTCGAGTATCAGGATGAAATTTGGCAACAGCCTATCGATTATGAACATATACCATTTCGCTGTCGACGATGCCATGTTTATGGCCACCTCGCAAGGGACTGCCCACAAAGTAACGAACAGCCAGGGACAAAGGATATGCCAGAGGGCATTCGAACCACTGAAAGAAGCGTAGGGGAAGCATATGAGTTTCAAGAGGTCCAGAGGAGAAGAAGACCTACTCCTGCGAATCCTAAAATCCACTCCCAGGAAGGGAACGCAATACCAGAAAGTCAAAATCAGTATAATATTCTTCAAACACAGGCAGACGAAGGAAATCAGGGGAAAGACTGTAATGAAATCAACCCAATTGTACAGAACCAGGAGAGTAATGTGGTTGCGCCGATGGAAATCATTAAGGATGGAAAGAGGAAAAGTAGAAGCCCCAGTCGAGAGCCGGAAGGAGAGGAGGGGGCACGAAATGATAAACATACAGAACAATCCAAGAAGGGGAAGGAAGTTGTCAAAGAAGTGGGTACAGAGGAAGAAATAATCATGAAGAAGTTACTTACGGATTGGAAAAAATTGGACGAGCGGTTCATTCCAGAGAAAGAGAAACAATTATACAAGGAAACCTTTCAACGGTATAAGGAAAAGACGGCTGGTTGCTTGGACCCTAGGTTGGTGCATGATAATCAGGACTCCCAAATTCTTGAAGGTGATAATCAAGGTAAGCCCGGAAGGAAAAAAGGCAGACGAACGTTGAATGAATCTATCCAAGCAGTGGGCGAGACTCTGGTAAACTCCGGCCGGGTGATACCTCTGTCCGAGGTATTTCTTCAGACTCCTCGAAAGTTTTAAATGATTGTTTTAAGTTGGAATATTCGGGGACTTAATAGTCAGGGGAAACAGAGATATTTGAAGGAACGAGTGAAGAAAGATAAGCCAAGTATTATGGTAGTTCAGGAAACGAAAGTGGCTAGTCAACAGATGGAAGAAATTGTCAAGAAAATGAAGCTAGGATATGAGGTTATGGCTTTAGATGCAACAGCGACAGCAGGGGGATTGGCCGTTTTGTGGAATCCTGAGGAGGTAATTTTTGAGCATTGGCTTTCTTTCCCTAGAATACTTTCAGGTCGGTTTAGACTAGTCGGGATGGGGGAAAGAATTTTGTTCACAGGGGTATATGGGCCTCATAACCATAGCGACCGGAAAGATTTCCTGAGGAACCTCCGTACTCTGCGACTTCTCATTCCAAATCTCCCATGGTTGATAGGGGGGGATTTCAATCTAATTAGGCATCTAGGGGAGAAGAGAGGAGGGGTAAGGAGAGAAGATCCGAGTATGGAAGAGTTTAATGATTTGATCAGGGATCTAGGATTAGTAGATATACATACAATCAATGGTGTACATACTTGGAATAATCGCCGAGGAGGACAGAGCCAGATTGCCTCTCGATTGGATCGATTTTTATTATCAGAGCAAATTTTGAATAGAGATGTGTTTATTGAAGCTAAAATTCTTCCTAGCATCGGTTCAGATCATTGGCCCATTCGGTTGGAGGTGGATATTAAGCAGATCAAAGGGAAAAAACCTTTTCGCTTTGAATCTTTTTGGCTGAGGGATCCACAATTCATTCAAAAAATGGAAACCTGGTGGAATCAATGTACTAGTAGAGGGAAAGGGAGAATGCATACTGTTCAGTTGAAGCTTAAGGAATTGAAACAGAGAATCAAAGAATGGAATCGGAAAGAATTTGGGCACATTTTGGAAGCTAAGCAGAGGTTGGAAGGAGAAATGGAGGATATCCAGCAGAAAATAATATTGGAAGGCAGAGATGAAGACAATAGTAGGGAGGAAGGGCGGATTATCAGCCAGTTGGAGGAACGTCGCAAACAAGAGGAGATTTTGTGGCAACAAAAATCAAGGGTTCGGTGGTTAAGGGTAGGCGAACGGAATACAAAATTTTTTCATCAAGCTATGATTCAACATAGACAGAGGAATCGAATTTTTTCTATCAAGAATGCGGAGGGCGAAAGAGAGGTAGAGCAGGTAGGTATTGCAAAGACTCTAGTGGATTATTTTAAGGGGGTGCTCACGGAAACTCATAGGGATAGAGGGGAGGCCATTAATAATATCTGCAGAGAGATACCAAGGCTAATTACAGCAGACCAGAATAAGGCATTAATGCGGGCAGTCACTATGGAAGAGGTAGAGGAGGTTGTGATGAACATGGCTAAAAATAAGGCTCCCGGGCCGGATGGATATACAATTGAATTCTTCCAGGCGAGCTGGCATTTTATAGGAAAAGACATCCTGGAAGCAGTGGAGGAATCAAGAATCAGACAGCAGGTCTGGCCAGGTATTAACTCAACCTTTCTCACTTTGATTCCTAAGAGTAACACATCTGAAGAACCACAGGGTTTCAGACCCATAGCCCTCTGCAATGTAATATATAAGATTATATCTACAGTGATTGCGAAACGGTTGAAACCTCTCCTACCCAATTTGATTGCGCCTGAGCAGACCGGGTTTGTGGAAGGTAGGCAAATTTTGGATGGTATAGTGGTATCCCAGGAAGTCATACATTCTTTAAAACAGAGCAAGAAGAAAGGGATGCTTATGAAGCTTGATTTATCTAAGGCATATGATCGTTTGAATTGGGATTATCTAAGAGCGGTTCTTCAAGCTTTTGGGTTTGACAGCAGATGGATCGCGTGGATAAGTAGTCTGGTCTCCACTCCGAACTTTTCAATATTGCTTAATGGGATACCTACTGATACGTTTAATGCCACCAGGGGTATCAGGCAGGGGGATCCACTCTCGCCATTCCTGTTCATATTAGCAATGGAAGGATTAAGCAGGAAAATTAAGCAGGAGGTCAGGGACCGAAGAATCAAAGGCATTAGATTATGGGGGGCGAATCTAATCATAACGCATCAGCAGTTTGTTGATGACTTGATGTTGTTTGGTGAAGCGTCGCTAAGAGAGGTAAGGGGATTCAAACATATCTTAGAAGTTTTTATGAATGCTTCAGGTATGGCGGTTAACAATGATAAATCTTGTACTTTTATCTTCAACTCACCTGAAGCTGTTAAGGCCCATTTAACTCGCGTGTTAGGTTTTCGACAGGGAGAATTACCTACAAAATACTTAGGTATTCAGTTAGATAGTAATTCCAAGCGAATAAAAAATTGGCAAAGTTTAGTTGATAAGATCCAGAAAAGATTACATAATTGGTCGTTTAGAACGCTGAATTTAGCAAGTCGGGTTGTTCTTTTAAAATCAGTATTACTATCCATTCCTATATACCCATTGTCAATTATGTCTGCACCTAAGGGAGTTTTTTGTAAATTAAGAGAAATCTTGGGTAAATTTCTTTGGGGGGGTCCAACACAGCAAAGAAAATGGACCTTAGTTTCATGGCAGCATGTAATCAGAAGGAAGGAGGAAGGAGGCCTTGGTATTAGAGATTTGGAAATAGTGAATAAGGTTTTAGGAGCGAAGTTATGGTGGAGATGGGTGCAGGGGGGTGTGGATATATGGAAACGCATCTGGAATCAAAAATACAATATGCCAGGCTCACTGGAAGGACGCCTCCGGGTAGTAGAAACTCCAAGAGGATCCCAAATTTGGGAGCTAGCAAGAAGCAACAAAGATTTGGTCCGGGACTTTGCGTTTTGGGAAATCCGTGAAGGTAACCTTGCAAGGTTTTGGACGGATGGGTGGCAACAACGTGAGAAGCTGGAGAGCAACCCAACTCTACAAGAAATTCAAGCAGGCGCGCAACAGGAGGGAATGGAATATGTTAAGGATTACTGGAGACCGGCTGATTTGAATGAAGTGTGGAGGATATGGAAAAGACCGACTGAATGGGATGAGAGAATCAGTCCCGAGACTCAACTACTGTTTATCAGAGAATTAGACTCGAGGAAAATTAAGATACGGCCAGGCAATGATATCCTAAGATGGGGTAAGGCCACGCAAGGTATGTTCACAGTTAAAGAAGCTTATTATTGGTTCACGAAGGAGGATCGAGAGGCGGAACCAGTGGATTGGAAAAAGATTTGGGAAGGTAAATGGTGGCCAAAAGTAACAATTTTCGCATGGTTAGTGTGTAGAGGACGGATCTTGACGTGGGATCATATGCAGAAACGAGGAATAATTGGTCCATCTCGGTGTTATCTATGTAATAACGATTTCGAGACCCAGGAACACTTGCTGAATAGGTGTGTGTATACTCAGAGTTTGTGGGAAGAACTTCGAGTTCTCTTTGGGCAGTTGAATCGGGATCCTGATAGTCTAAGGAATACCATTTTACAATGGGGAAAAGGAAATTTTCAAAGCAAACTGGTTAGGAGGATTTGGAGTTTGGCGCTTGGTTTCGTAATTTGGGAGGTGTGGAAGGAACGTAACCGCCGTATTTTTAAAGATCGGAGTAGCCATGTAGCAAGAATATGGGATGAGGTCTGCCGTTCGATTAAAGAGACGGTCTTGTCTGAAACGTGGCGTGAGGAGGATTGGAAATTAAATTTGGACGAGCAACGCATAATAACCCAATTGAACATAGATTTTACAATGTTATATCCTAACACTGATAGACGTAGTCGGTATCGTATGCAGAGCCCAAATCATTTTCGGTTCCCAGGAGACAACCGAATTAAATTGTCCTTTGATGGCGCATCAAAGGGCAATCCTGGGGAAGCCGGGTGGGGTGGTATTTTCCGTGATAGCAGGGGCATCTCACGATGGGCATATGCTGAATGGGGAGGTGACATGTCAAATAATGAGGCAGAGCTTTGGGGAATTTATCATGGTATTCGCATTGCCGCGCGGAATGGATATCGGAACCTCGATATAGAGGGTGACTCCCTACTTGTGATAGAAATGTTACGGAAATTACAGGGGGGCAAAACCTGGGACCACGTTGCAAAGAGCTGGAGGACGGCTGCGATTATACAGGATATCCAAGGTCTGATGAGGCTGATCGACTATATTACAATCAATCATGTTTTGCGACGAGGCAATAGGGCGGCCGATTACTTAGCCAATTGGGCGTGTGGGGGATCGAATAGGGTGTTGGATGGCAGTTGGGCTGTATTACAGGAGGAGCCGCGGTGGGCAGAGCTGGCAACCATCTTACGGCAAGATAATCATGAGGCGAGTGGGTTTGATAGGACTGCTTAACTACATCCCTATAATGATTTTGAAAGGAAACGACAGGCGCATTTATGATGACATTGGAGGTCTGAAGAATAGAGGGGTTAAAATTTCAATATGGCGGAATGAGTATCTGCAGGCATGCGAAGACATGCTCATCCCAAGGACGAAGGCAGGGCAGGTACTGAGGTGGGAGAGCGGTGGCGTCAGGAGGATAGGGATCGTATCACATCAAGATCCAAGACCTGAAACGTGTAATAATGAGCAGGCTTGGAAGATAACTAACACTAAAGTGGGAAGGTGGTCGCGCGGGGTTATAATGCTGCATGGACGAGTTCTGAGTATGCATGACGGTAGATGCAGAACGGTAGCTCTCATACCTGTGTCTAGCCGATCGGGAGTAAGGTTCAATTCCACCCTGTATACAAGACGAGAGAGGGAAGGAGGTCTGGTGCTATTGTTGGAGCAGAGTCGGGTGGACTGGTCGCAAAGGATTACGAAATTGTTGCGTAACGTTATGGCAGTTAATCCAGCCCGAAGCGAAGGTCGGAGAACACGTAGTCAGGGAGTAACTATGGAAGAGAAAGGGAAGCAGGTGGCTGATGAATCTTTGCCTCCCATTTACCTGGACATACCAGAAGATTCGGAAGAGCCTGAAGTGGATATTCGTGAGTTTTTGGCAGAGGATCAACAGCGGCCGACCTCGGGAGGAAAGGTTGGAAAGTGGATGAGGCATTCGGCTCCAGTGGGCACCAGGGACGATACGGAGGTTGACTCGGAGGATGCTGAAGAGGATGACGATGGATGGCGCGGTAGAGGTCGCGGGCGACGAGGGCGCGGAAGAGTGCGGGGTAGAGGGAAGTTTGCAGGGTGTGGAGGGAACCGAGCTTATGAGGATGGCTCAGGCAGTGGGGTTCGAGGTCGACCGAGGGGCAAAAAGGATATGCGGACGAAATTACAGGAGGCGGAGGCGGCCTACACCAATGAAACCAATTTTAAAATTCGGAGGATTATAGATCAGTTAGAGGAAGAGGTAATGCAGGATCAATCTGACCCTGAGATGGCAGACTGGGAGACTTTTCTCCCTGACCCGGGACATACTAGAGGGAGGATGTCCCTTTATAAGCAGTCATTGCATGTATATTGGGGTATGAAACGTTTACTTGCAAAGGCCCTGGAACAAGTAGCTGTTGAAATGGTGGAGTTAGCTCAAGGCGTGCCTACCCTTAAAAGAGAACTGAAGAATATACAAATGACTCTTCTCATGCAGGATAGGAAGATGGACCAGCTGATTCAGTTTCTCAAAGAAAGTGGAATAGCGGTTAAGACAGAAACTGAGGCCAAGAGTGATACCCTGAAGCAGTAGACAATGCAGCTGTGGACAAGAGGTTTTTACATGCAATTTTTGCCATTTTGAGATATTAGATGTTTTTGTTTACAGTGCTGAACAGTATGGTTATGTTCCCAGCTCTAAATAGTATGTTTTTAGGTAGAATAGAGGGGTTTTTAGTATGGTTTGATAAACTGAACATATACTTCTTTTGGATGGCGGTTATATACTTTCGAAGGCCACCCGGTTTCCCTGTTGGGCGGGTGGCAACCCGTATATGTACATAGTTTTCTTACAGTAATAGAATTCTACCTCAGATTACAGAAAAAAAAAAAAAAAAACTTTAACTATATTGTCTATTATAAAGAATAAAGTAAAAAAAATATTTTCAACATCGTAATTTAAAAATGATGCATTGATTATTATATTCTCTGTCGTTTTAAAATAAAAAATTAATAAAAGAGTTTCCAGAACTGTACGAATAAAAACATGAACATAAAGAATAAAATATATAAGAAAAAGATTCTCAAGATTACATTAATTGTGATTTTGAAGAAGTTTAACCTGAGTCGTAATAAATGTATAGATATATTATTTTTATCGTAATTTTATTGAGATATAAATTAATAATAATAAGATTTTTTTATTTTTTTTTTAATGGTTCAGTAATAAATTGAGTGGATAAGAATGTGATTATTGTATTCAGGTTTCTATAATTAAGAAAAGTTTTTAAGTAGAAATTGTATTTAAGAAATTTTTTTAAGTAAAAAATTTATTAAAAAAAAATATGGTAAATTTGATTATTAATAAATTAATAGAAATGTGATTTGGAATATAATAAGAAAGAGTTTGAATTTTTTCTATTGTCTTAATAATGAATTAATAAAAATGTGATTAATAGTAAATTGATAGAAATATAATCTTGAATATAAGTCGATGTTTTTTGGTTTGTTTATACATCTAGAAGCTTTTCAATCAGCAGTTAAGCAAGGGTTTCCTAAACCATGGATTGAGAGCCTCATTATCCCTATTTTTAAAAGTGGGGATACAAATAACCCTTCTAATTATCGGACAATTATGATCAGCCCTCTCTTAGCCAAATTATATGGTAGTATTTTGGAAAAGAAGTTGAACATCTGGCTTGAAAGTGAAGGTAAGCGGGCTTGAAAGTGAAGGTAAGCGACTTGAAATAAATTAGTTTTTCTTTTCAGTGAAAGTCACAGAATGATGTCCCTAGTAACAGAGAAACCCAAAGATATATATACTTCAGAGTTCACTGGGCTCAAAGCTAATATAATAATATTTATAGGCACCAAGTTATTACAACAATAATTATTAAAGCAGTGCAGCTTATTATAATCGGTGCTAAGTAGACTATTCAAAAATCATGAAAAATTAGTCACTTACGACTACTTCTCATGGAAATGGTCATAGATGAATGACTTAACGTAGTTGAATCCAATACTTAACAATTATATTATTTTTCAAAAAAAATATTATTTTTTGAATTTCTCAAACAAATTTTTAAAATCAATTTTATTCAATTTAATATTTTTTTTAGGGTAAATGTTTACAAGGGATTTGAACGGTAATCTTTTCTTTTCGCATGGAGTGCATCCATTCATTCACCATTAATACAAAGCCATATAGACATTAAAAATTTAAGAAATTATAAAAATTAATTATTAAAATTATACAATTGTAATATAAAAAATATAAAAAAGAGATAATTAAATCTATTTATATATTCAAAAATATAATTTGTCAATTGGGATTATCTTCTCCAGTTAGATTCAAATCGTAGTTAGTTACATGATAAGCTATAATATTTTGATAATTACAATAATTTGTAATGCTTTGATAATTATAATAAGCTGCAATGCTTTAATAATTATTGTTGTAATAATTTGGTACCTATAAATATTATTATATTAGCTTTGAGCCTAGTGAACTCTAAAGTATATATATCTTTCGGTTTGTCTGGTACCAGGGACATCATTCTATGACTGAACAGAAAAACTGATTTATTTCTTTTATATATATATATATATATATATATATATATATATTGCAAAAAATAAAATAAAATAATATAAAATTATAATTTCATGAACAATTAAAGGTTTGAATTTCATAATAATTGTAAACTAGTTTAACAGAATAACATTGTACACAAAATTTCAGTTTTAGTGGGTTAAGTTTCCACAGTTCTGAAGTCTCAATTTGACAATTGGGTTACAAATATGTTTTTTTCAATGGAAGAAGTAGTGCTCAGAGCAGTTCTCAGATATATATAGTTGGAAATCATGCTCGGAATAGTTTTTAGTTTTCGAAATACATAATTTTGCATAGACCTGTGAAACCAAACCTCCCTACCTAAATATTAAACCACATCCTTAACACTGTATTATTAATATATAATAGATATACATAATTTTACATAGGCCTGTGAAACCAAACCTCCCTATCTAAATATTAAACCATATCTTTAAAACTGTATTACTAATATATAATAGATATCTTGTTGCGTGTATCTTCGTTAAACCACATCCTTGAAACTGTATTACGAATATGTATCTTGTTGTGTCTCTTCCTGGTTTGGATCTGGTAATGTCTCTTCCTGGTTGCACTGTTGCAAGCGAAAAAGTACTAACCCATCGGTGTGGGGAACATCGCTGTATTTATTAAAAAAAATAGGGAGAAGAAGTCTTCATGAGTTAGGTAAGTCCAGCCCCTTTTGGTTGTACTAACAGTACAATAAGCACACTCACTCACATAAAAGCATCTATAACTTGCCACATTGTGGGTACTCTGTTATTCCTAGTGGAGGTATTGATGTCTTTGGAGACACAGAGACATGGGGAGAGTAGACTGTAAATGCCGATGGGTGTTACTTGCAGTCGGGATACTGGCCAACTGCTTGCTTACTTGCCCTGGTTTTGTTCATGCTGCAGCAGCAGGCAGTGATCATGAAGATGGAGTGAAGAAGAGTGATCTGAGAGACAAGGGTTTAATCCTGGTGAAAATATGGTGTCTGGTTATTGTGTTTGCAGTGACTTTTGCAGGGGGGATTTCTCCCTATTTCTGGAGGTGGAACCAGAGCTTTCTTGAAGTGGGCACTCAATTTGCAGGGGGTGTGTTCTTGGGCACCGCTTTAATGCACTTCCTCAGTGATTCCAATCAGGCATTTCAAGATTTGGGGCTGAAAGAGTACCCCATGGCATTCTTGCTGTGCAGCCTGGGCTATGCCTTGACAATGATGGGAGATTTTGTTCTTCTGTGGGTCAATCACAGGAGCAGCGTGGGGAGTGAGTGCGGTGATGGAAAGGCATCGGAGGAAGGCGGCGGTGGCGGCCGGGGAAGGAGGCAGGGGAGGAAGGCGTGGGCTGGAGAGAGTATGTTGCTCATATTGGCGCTCTGTTTCCACTCGGTCTTCGAGGGAATGGCGGTGGGCGTTGCTGAGAGCAAGGGGGGTGCTTGGAGAGCCCTGTGGACTGTGTGTCTGCACAAGGTGTTTGCGGCCACGGCCATGGCAATTGCCCTGCTCAGGATGAAGCCCAACAGGGCATTGCTCTCTTGCGTGGCCTATGCTTCTGCGTTCGCCATATCGAGCCCCGTGGGTGTGAGCATCGGCATTGTCGTGGATTCGACCACGGAGGGCCCTGTGGCTCGCTGGTTGTTCGCCATTACCATGGGTTTGGCCACAGGGATCTTCATCTATGTTGCCCTGAACCATATGCTCCGAGGCGCCCACGCTCACGCTCAGGCTCAGGGTCCCCGGAGCAACAGTTGCAGAGCACGTGAAGAAGATGATGACAACGGTGATGATGGGCGTGGTCCCTCCCTGTACAACTTCCTGGCTTTCTTGTTGGGAGTGGGAGTCATTGCGGTGGCCATGATTTGGGATACTTGATTCGATCTGATAATGATTGAAAATACTTTTCTTGTTGTAAATTTGAGGGAGGTCGTAAAATATAAAAGAGAATAATGACAGAGTTGGTATATCTTTGTCGTTTGTATGAATCATGTGTGGATTAGGTTTTTTCCACTAGTGTTTTTTAAACATGTTATTCACCAAACGCTTTTTTTAATTAATTAATATATATTTTTTATTGAGATTGTGCTGGTTTCCATTAACACACTTCAACCTCAATCATGTCTGCAGATTTCCTATTAATATACATATCTAATGTTTTTTTGGGGATATCTATATGAATGTTCAGGGATTGGCTTGTTGTTTTTGGGCTCTATGGGTAGCATGTAAATTAGAAATTAAAATTAAAATTTGACATTCTTTATGGTATTCTTGTATATTATTGTGATAGTTTGAGGTTATATATGGAGATGGAGAAAGATTGTATGGATTATTTTTATCATTTTTTCGAATGTAGGTTGATTGGGCCATGTTGATAGTTATGGATGGTTTTCCTAACCATATCTTAATCAGTGACAAGTTGGAGGATCAATTATTAGTAGAGGATGTTGTGGCTATACTAGGTTCCATCATTTGGAAGTTACGGGTTTCAAACTTATTGAAGAGTGAAAAGACAAGTGGTATATCCCTTGATCAAGATGAAACCCAAATTAAGGGCAGTGTGAGGAGACTTGCAAATATTTGGGTTGAAGTTGAGTCGAGAGATCTTTACATCATTTTTTGTTGAAATGATGCAAAAGATGTTATTTATGAAACTGTATGGGTGTCAAGCTCCATCATAAATCAATATAGTGAGGACCCTACATTTGACAGTGCTATTGTGATAGTCTAAGATTACATATGGAGATGGAGGAAGATCGTGTGGACTATTTCAACAATTCTTTTGAGGGTATGCCAATTTGGGCTATGTTGAACTTCATTGAGGGTTTTTCTAACCATACCCCATTATGTGGTGAGTCGTTGGAGGAACAACAATTAGCAAAGGACACCTTGGTTGTAATAGTTTCCATCATTAGGGAGTTAGGGGTTTCATACTCGTTGAAGAGTGAAAAGACAAGTGATATATCCCTTGATCAAGATGAAAACCTGATTGAGGGCAGCACAAGAAGACTTGCAAACACTTGGGGCAAAGTTGAGTTGAGAGATCTTTATATTGTTCTTTGTCAGATGATGCGGAAGATGCCATTTATGATCCTTTATGCTAAGGACCCTACATTTGACAATGCTATTTTTCCATACATAGGGGTTATAAAGAATTCATAGTTGGGATGCTTTATTGGGAAATACCTCTGACAATACCTCTAAGGGGGTTAACAAGCATTTGTGCACCTATACAACAACACATTGACATTGGAATCCCCAGAGTTAGGAGTTATGGAACTAGTTCAAAGAAATAGAAAATGTGTAAAGAATAAATCTAAGGAATCAAACTTGGTCCTAGGAGAAAAGGGGTGAAGCTACACCAAATTTAGACCATAGAGAAGGCAACTCTAGTAGGAAAGTTCACTAGTAAAAGAATGTCAATGGACATTGTAAAGTGTTGGAGTTCAGAGAATTTTGTCAATAGCTTGAGCTATGAGTTGAAACACATGTTATTGGCAAGAGGATGGATAGTACCACTGACTAGTTCAAGGGAGGTTGCTAACATGATACTTGTACCTAGCTCGAAATGGGGGTTACAAGCCCTCTTCCTTAGAAAAAGGAGGGAAAACTTAAATGTTGAGTTCAAGAAGTTGGAAATTATCTTGATTGGGTTTGTCTCCCGGGTTTTCCCCTCATCCTTTGGTCAAACAATGAATTTCAGGAAATTGGGAATTTATTAGGCATTTTTTATCAGGTTAGTACCTCTTCTTATTCCATCAACTACATGGGGATGACGCATATATTGATCGTCCTAAATGTTCATAGGGGTTTTTCCAATGCCATCACAATTAGATACAATGAATTAATTTATAAGAAAGGGGTGGATTACAAGAGCATTCTTTTAAATATGGGAGTTTCCACTCCTATGAACATTTGGGATTGGATTATGAACATGGCTCAAAATGGTTGAAATGGGTTCACAAGGATAAAATGGATGCAACAGAGAAGACTCTAGCACCTCATGACTCACCCTTGGGGAACACCCAACATAACAGAGAACATTTTGGCTTTCAAAATAGAGGGAAGCTATGCCTACAAACCCTCAAACCCATATTATAGTTAAGCAAGTACTTGAAGAACAATCATTGGGAAAAATACTTCTTCCTCTCCTCTGGGACCTCATTCAATAAATTTAGGCACTTAATTTGGTTCATTGGAACTAGTAACGTATGGCCCAGAAAAGGACCTCTCTAGGCTACTGGGCCTTTTGAGACCCCAACCCTCCACCCTTATTCCTATTTTTGACCTCTAGTGAGAAGAAGCTAGTTTTCCCCCTCTCTCAAAGATCATTCCCCCCAACCCCTTTAGAATCTACATTAGCACACGATGTCTCCTCATGTCAGCTGGGGCTCAAATACAACTTGAGATCCAAAAAAAGGGATATCCAAGGTATGCACGGAGGGATTGATACCTATTAAGTTATGGAGAGGAAAACCTCTAAGAGGAAATCCTTCATATATATTGTGTAGAAGCAAGAAATTCAAAAATCCAAATTGAAAAGCAACATTCTTTCATTGGAGCCCTAAGAGAAAACACCCTAGGGAAGGATCCCTTATGATAATTCTCTCCCTTAAATGAAGAGGGTTGGCTAATCCATCAAGGAAATTGGTCATTAGGAGGTTGGTGGAAACCCATAAACCATGAACACACTTGAATCCTACAAGAATTAATAATGGCTACTGAAAGAGTAATAAAAAATCTCACCCCCTCCCTCCTAGGATGGGATTTCAAGGCCATTGACGCAAAGGGGAGATCAGAGGAGCTTACAACGGAATGGAGGAAGAACTTGTTCACTTTAAATGACACCTAGGCTACTAGAGCTGACCTCGCCACTGTGCTTTGATCAATAGAATTTGATTTGGAGCTCCTTTGTATAAACCTTTTTGGGCCTTAGATTTAAACGACTTTTGGGAAACCACACTTCCCCACCCCTTATTGAAGGAAGGTTTTGTTCTGATTGGTGGTGACATCATTTTCACTTTGGGAGCTTATTAAAAGGATATTTGACAACCCAATTGGATCCATTAGTTGATTTCTTCCTCACAAATCTAGAGGAAGAAGGACTATTGGACATTCAATAAACAAAGCTTACACCCACATGGAGGAATATGATAACAAGGGAGGGTGGAAAAAATGCTAGACATATTTTTCATCTTGAAAGATATGTTGGAAGCCAGTACAAGGATTTGTCAGTGGGTATCTTTGGGTGGAGACTCAGATCATTTCCTATCCTAATTGAACTTGCACCCAATATGGGTAAAGTCCACAATCCTTTTAAGTTGAACTTGGAATGGTTGGAGGATCCTTCCATCGAAGTAATAAAAAATTGCTGGAGACATTTTTGAATCCACCTCTCCATAATCCCCCCTTCTCCAATTCCAAGCTAATCTAAAGAGAGCAATTCCCATTACCATTCTTGATCAAAAGGAAATGGGACTTGGGAGAGGGATAATAGGACCTTAAGGGATATGGAAACAAATCTACAAAAAATCCTTGAATGGGAGGGTAGTGACAAATTTTGATATAAAAAAGTACTTAAATCCCTACAGGAGAGAAAAAGTATAATCTTTATAGAAAGCGAACGATAGTGAAGAATTAAAAGTGAAGTAATTTGGTTGCAATCTAGTGATGAAAACACTATGTTTCTCCTTTGATTTGTAAGTGGAAAGAAATCCATAAACATTATTTGGGCCATAGATAGGGCAAGTGGAGCATAATCCACATGCTTTGCTCATTTAGCTTAGGAGAGGACTTCACACTTTGGAAACCTATCTAATGAATATTCTCATGAAACTAACCATACCATACTACATGCAGCATACCATTTCCCCTATTTCATTGACCAAAAGGGAAACACTCATATTATGGTAGAGATTACAATAGAAGAACCCCTAGGGTTTTTGCATAGTTCTAGAAAGATAAAGACTTTGATTAGATGGTCCCTTGTGGAATTTTATATTGGATGTATTGAATTCCTAGGGAATGACCTTGTAAAGGTAGTCAAGTACTCATGATCCTCTCAAAGATTTTTGTAGCTTTGAATACCACTTTCATCATGCTCATCCCCAAATCATAAAATCCATCTATTTTTGAGCAGTTCAAGCCCATCTCTCAATGTAATAAAACATATAGAATAATATCAAAGACTATAGCTCATCAACTAAAGGATATTCTTTTTGATAACATCTCCCTTGAACAATTTGGTTTCCTCCAGGGATGTAAAATACATGAAGCACTTGGACTTGTTCAAGAGGGAAAGAAACCAAGAATATGCATAGAGGCTACGGAAAGTACTTGAGAAAACCTAAGATTGATCCTTCAAATATTTTCATGACTCTTGGCTTCAACTAGCATAAATTTTCTCTCATTTTTATGAGAGGAACATTCTTTGTATAGATTTTTGGAAATCTCTTGCTTAGTTGTTGCTATAATGACTCTTGTATTTTTTTATGTTTTGAATCAGTCTTTGAAACATTATAGTTGTTATTAAATAAAAATATAATTTTGTATAGAAACTCCCAAATCTTTAATGATGATTATCACAAAGACATGGAGTTTTTATTTTCTAGATATACTATGTTCTCATTCAATGAATAACTTGGGAATTTATGAATGTAATTTTGTTCCTATCTCAAAAATAAAATCACTGGGTTTTTGTTTTCTTGGAAATAAAAATATATAAATGCTCAATGACTTAAGATAAAATAAATATAAAAGGATGATCACAATTTTGATAAAATATTTTATTAAATTTTATATTGGTCAATTTATTTATTTATTTATTTTTTCCTGATATAGGATTTTCAGTTATTGTTTTTCTGTAGCTAGAGGAAATAACAATTAGGTTGAGCTCATACTTGCATGACACCGATTTGATCCTAACCACTACCACTATAACCTCTAGGTGAATCCATACGCACCCCCACACAATGATCCACATGGTAAATTGAGGGATTTAAACATCAAACCTCAAATTTCAACAAAGACTTCATATCACAATGATCATCAGTCGAACTTCATCCCTAGGGGTTTATGGTATAGTAAATTTATTTTATTATAAATATATAAAGGTTTAAATTTGATTTTATGCTATTTCATGATATTTTAATTCAATCACTAAATCATGGGTAATAGTAGTAATGTGTCTCCGATGGTTATTGAGGGGTTGGTGTTATCTATCTAAATATAAAGGTTGTATATTCATTAAGGTTCAAATTTGTGTTGTTTGTATGAACTTAAAGTCATCGAGGTTTAAATTTGTGTTGTTTATATTAACTTATATTCATTTTAACTCTATATTTATCATACATTTTTTGGATATATATATATATATATATATATAAAAAAAATTAAAGGTCTTCATTCTTATAGACATGGTTTCTATTATATATATATATATATATATATTAAAGGTCTTCATTTTTATAGACATGGTTTCTATTTACACGTGATTAATCTTGAGTTTAAAAGGATTTACATTTTAATCCATAAACTACTGTGGATATTCCACTAGATAGTTCATCACAACATATTTACTAAAATATGTTTGAAAATCTTAAATCTACTCTGTGAAGGTTAATTTTTCCTTAGATTTATGGATTCATTAATTACTATGTCATGTTTATGCATGTAGTAGATAAAATATGGAAAATAGAGGACATTGAAATACAACTCACAAGCCACAATGAACACAAGATATGATCTAGGAAACCCTTATAGGAGAAAATATAGCTAAAAGGTGAGACTTCTCTGCTCTCCCTTTCTCTTTATGGAAATGGATATAAGTACAAAGGAGTGAGGCTTGTGGTCTGTGGATTCTTATTGTACACAAAACCTCTCTATTTTCTCTCTTTCTATCCACTCTCTACTACTCTACTCATCTATGGAACAAAATGCATTCCAAAATAATGGAACCTTGTTTCCTCCTAGTGGGTCATTAGGGGGATTTTAGGTTAAAAATGGGCCTATAAAAATGAAATAACAAAATTAACTTTAAAATAGCCAATAGAATTCAAGATGATAATGTTATTCATAGAGGAGAATATTTTGGAGGGAAAAGAAGAAAACTAATTTTTCTAATTGTATATTTTAGATTATCCCTTGTAGGTTTACTCAAATGTGAAGTGTAGACACCCATTGCATGCAAAATTTCTGCATCCAATGAATACCCACTATGCGTACTTCTGAGTAGACCCACGTAAAAAAAAATGCAAATACATTAAGAATCCATGAGATTCCTCCAATTTTTCCACTCTTAAAGTATCAAGATAGATGACAAATAATATAATGATTCCATCTAGATTATGCTCTCTCTCTCTCTCTCTCTCTCTCTCTCTCTCTCTCTCTCTATATATATATATATATATATATATATATATGCCATGTTTCAACTCCATATTGAAATGTTTTGATTATAAGAATCTCTCCCTCTCATGTTTCAACTCCATATTGAAATGTTTTAATTATAAGAATTTCTCTCTCTCTCTCTCTCTCTCTCTCTCTCTCTCTCTCTCTCTATATATATATATATATATATATATAGAGAGAGAGAGAGAGCGCCTTGTCTCACGAACAAGCATGTCCATATGCCAATTTCATGTCTAGCTTAGCTCTTACCTTAAGATTAGATTATTATTATTATGATTATGTCGGTATTGAATTTTCTTATCTAGCATAAATATTGGAATTTCTTTTTGTTATTAATAAATTTTTAAATTTCATGTGTCAATTCTATGTTATACAATGAAGAAAGTACACATCTCCATGTTAAACATAAAATGAATTACACATCTCCCTCATACTTAGTAGAAAGCATCTCTTTACACCAAAGATTCACTCTACTTCAGTCACTAAATCATATATAATAGTGAGAATATGTATCTTACTATTGAAAGATTGGTCTCATCCATCCACAATAGGCTTATGGTCAACATTAATTAATTCATAACAATAATGCATAATGTTGAGATGCTTGTTTAATTTTGATATTCTGAGAGTCAATGTAAGAAATTGTTGCTTTGATAAAGGAGCAATGATGCATATAGTCATGTTTTAGACGCGTCTCTCTCTTTACCATCTACCTAACACAATGGAAAGGCTTCTAGTAACACAACTTTTCGAGGTTGAATTTCATCCCTAAAGTTATATATATATATATATATATATATATATATATATTCCAGAAACAATTCATCCATTCTTTTTTTTAATCATAAATTAATTAAATTTTAAAAAATAAAAATAAATTATTTTAAAAATCAACCAAATTTTATTAAAACTATATAAAATTTTAAATAATTTTACGAAAATATTAACAAACATTTTATAATTATCATTTTAATAATAAATATACATTTTAATAATAGATATAAATTATTTGAAACTTTTTTTCATTATTAAAATTACCTCGTATAATTCCTACACTAAAAAAATCAAATAATAACCTCCTACAAATAAAATAAGTTAGAGGAATACCTAAAGTACTACTTTTATGGACCACGTCCATTTCCACTTTATATAATTCTAACAACAAAATTGTGTAAATTAATAAAGTGCCATACCACATAATACTTTATTAAATTTTAAGGATTTTTTTTAGTTTTTAATTGTGAATCACCATCATAGCAAGGCTTATCCATTAACATGATTACTTAAATGAAATTGTCATATCATATAATTTTTTTTGAAAAAAAATAAAAAAATCATAATATCAAACACGGATATAAGGAAAATAAATTAGTAAATTGTTATACCATATAATATTTTAATTATTTTTTAAAAATAAAATGAGTTGTTATAATTATTAATCACCATAATTCTTCAACATGATCGTTTTACGAAATTGTTATATTATATAATATTTTTATGAAATTTTTATTGTGTTGAGAAGTATTTTACAACTCATTATATAAAGGAGATGTGTAGGTATAATATAAAAAAGTATGTCAATATTTCTAAATGTCAGCGTCAAGAGAAAGCATAAAGCTTTGCACCTTCATATTACTTATATTCCAAGTAATAAGAAATTTATTCATAATCTTTCATGTATAAATAAAGAATTACCCAATTCATATAATTTGAGGCTCTTCTCCTTACATAGCACAACATTTTAATTAACATCCTTTATTACAAAATACATATTTATCTTTTATTGTGGATTCTTGATCGAAATATGGGCTTTATACATTCTTAACACATTCATCAAGCTGTCATAAATTTTTTGCAACTTGTTGTTTCATCACTCTTGTTAGTTTCACATGCTTTTTTGTTGTATTTTGAGGGTTTTCCTTTGCTTTGAGGGTTTACGTGTGCCCCCACAGTGGGAAACAATGCTATTGCAAACAAAAACAACAAAGAAACATATTGAAACATGTTAAGACTTCAAATTCCTGAATTAAACTCAAAGCGCAGATGAATTCAAATGTTTGAATGTTTGTTCCATAGAGTCCATGCAAATTTTCTTTCGACATGTACGGTTAAATCAAGAGTTCATACTTGCATTGTTTACAAATCTTACATAGCCCTTACAAAGCCCCACTACAATTAGTTTTTTGGTGACATAGTCAAGTTAAGCAAGCCGAGAGTATAAATAAACTCAAGCGGATCCATGTTCAAATCCCTTAGCATTTAAAGAAATTCAAATCGAGTCGAGGTCAAATCTCCTAACATTTAAAGAAACTCAACAAAATTGAATTTTATCTTCAGTAAACACAAACACAATCTACTGAAAAACTTGATTAACGTAAGAAAGATAATATGTCAACATTTTTAAATCTTGGCTCCAAGAGGAGGCGTAAGGCTTTGCACTTACACATTACTTATATTCCACGCAATAGAAAATCTATTTACAATCTTTCATATAAACAAAGAATTACCTGATTCATATAATTGAAGATTGTTCTCCTAGTATTAGCACTACATTTTAATTAACCTCCTTTATTACAAAGTACACATTTATCTGATCCATCCTTGCATCTAGATTTAACACAACACGTGAAAATGTGGAATATAT
Source organism: Pinus tabuliformis (assembly GCA_031772625.1). Taxonomy (NCBI): domain Eukaryota; kingdom Viridiplantae; phylum Streptophyta; class Pinopsida; order Pinales; family Pinaceae; genus Pinus; species Pinus tabuliformis. The sequence goes on from CM062813.1 coordinate 299,507,444, forward strand.
ATATATATATATATATATATATATATATATATACCAAAAAAACTCCAAAACTTAAAACAGTCATACTGCCAACTTTGCAGCACTACATAAACAATGTTGGTGTCAATTTTAATGTGTTAAGAATGTTGTAACTAGCTTTAGACAAGTTTCAGACATAACTAAATGACATTGACTGTATCTTCAATGGATAAAAACTTGATGTGATACAAACTAGCTGCAACTATTGAAAGCATTTGTAAATATTATCTCTTAATCTTAAATAAAAGGAGCGAGCTTCAAGGATATAGCTTAGGCAAGTTTAGTATGAACTCAAACCAACTCGGTACCTGCTTCATTACAAAGGTTTCGTTGAACTTGATTTGTAATCATGAAGTAGGTGAGGATGGACAATCAAGGTAGCTTCTAATGAAAATGAAGCAAGTGAAATTCTTAAGGAGGTTGAAAAACAACGTAAGATTTTTTTTATCCCAAATCACATATATACATTTGTTGTATATTATATGTTCTTAGACACTTGCTTAAGGATAGATATAGTTATTGATGTTATCACTATGGATCTAGGAAAATATGTTTTCCTAATAAGGATATACATATCTATTAGCACTGAGCCTAATAGGACTTGATAATGCTGAAAACTAAATCATATCAAGAAGAGTTACATTAAATCTAAGTTTAATATATATATTATAATGAATATATTAAGCTTAAAGACTCTTCTCATTTGAGGATAAAATTTAAAGAGGTCGAGAAAACGCTCTGCAATTTGATTTAGGGTTGACGTTAGGGCTGCATCGTTGGTTACCATGACGGGACACGTAGGGGGGAGTTTCGCTCCCTCCTACAACCAAATAGTAGTGGACAGAAGCAAGGATGTGGGAAAGCATCGTTTTAAGAAGCATATGGAGATGATAATAGAGGCCATTAACACAGAAAAGTTGGGAAAAAATGGCCCTCATGAACAGGAAGGGGATCAACAGGGAGCGAGTAAGGAGAAGAGGATAGGGGGCAACAATCAAAAAACTGCTCCCATGAGCACAACTGGGGTTTGCAAACCCAAGTCGACCATAATTCCTCAGGTCATTTTAAGTGACCCAACGCTACAAGCGCACAGAGATCACATGACGGAATATGCGGTGATATGTAAATTCATGGGGATATGGCCGACAGAGAAGGCACTGCATGTATGGATAAGGAGCCACTAGAAATCCAACTTAGAAATAATCGTCCACCTGGGATCGAAGGGTTTCTTCACGGTGGTATTCACAAGCCTCGAGGACAAGGACAGAGTGTTCGAAGGAGGACCTTATTTCTACACTGCCGTAGGCCTCTACATGCGGCCATGGATGATGAACTTTGTCCCAGAACGTGAAACATTCACATCGGTACCAGTATGGATTAGACTCTACTCCCTTCCTCTAGATTATTGGTTGCCGGAGTCTCTGAAGACAATAGGCAACAAACTGGGGCATTTTATAAAGATTTCAGATGCGACTCTGAAAGGAAAATATACCTCCTTCGCTCGGATATGTGTGGAAATGGACTTATCTGGGGCACTTCCAGATGCGATCATTTTAGAAGTGTATGACGAAGAATGGGTGCAGGCGGTGGACTATGAACATGTCCCATTTAGATGTCACAAATGCCATGAACATGGGCATCTATACAGAGACTGTCCAACAAATAAAATGGAAAGAAACGACAAAATCACCACAGATAAAAATCCTGAGGGTTTCACCAAGGTCAGGGGCAAAGGGAAAGGCAGGAAGCGACAACAAAAAAAGATTGATGAGGACCGACAACTGAGCCAAAATGGTTTCAAGATCCCAGAAGAAGAAGTTGAAAACAAAGGAACAAACTAGGAATCAGAGATCACTCCCACTGAGAAGGAAAGGGATGCAAGCATGGAAGATATGACAGAGAACAACCAGAAAAAGGATGATCTGTCAAGTAGAATGGAGATCAGTAGGGACCATGAGATGACCCCAAGTGAGGCTGGTACAGAGGATCATGAACTGCAGGAGATTCTAGAAAGGGAGAATTTAGATCTAGAGAAGTTTCTGGAACAAGGTATCACCAGAGGAGTGGATTCCCTGCCAAAGGAGGATTTTGATAGGGTTCAACAGCTCTTCCTCTGGAGATCACAATCGAAGGGCTATGGAGTCAAAAGAAATAATGAAAGCCAGGAGCATAAGGGGGTCAAAATGGTGGAGGACTCGAAGATACAATCTCCCAAGAACCCGGGTAGGAAGAGAGGAAGAAAAAGACAGAATGAGCTACTGAACGAATGCGGGAAACTCATGATTAACTCAGGTAAGATGAGATATCTCACCAGTTATTCCTTTACAAATCTTTCTTAATGAAGCTTACAACCTGGAACATTAGAGGTTTAGGAAGTAGAAGGAAACAAAGAAATCTCAGCAGTAGAATAAAAGAAGAAAAACCAGATATGGTTTTTATTCAGGAAACAAAATGTTCGATGGACAAAATTAGAGAAATACATTAAAAATGGTTAATCAATTACGAGTATCTGGAGGTCAAAGCAAATAACTTGGCGGGAGGGATTGTTACGCTCTAGGATCCCTAGAAAATTGGAATCTTGGATGCTGAAGCGTCCAGGAACTATCTTTCACTGGTGTGTCAACCAATAGGGGATTAGGAGAGTTACATGATCACAAACATCTATGGGCCTCAAAAGTAAGAAGACAAGCTCAAGCTTCTCACCTCCCTTGAGACACCTTGATGTGCCTTGGATTGTTGTAAGAGATTTCAATATGATCAGATCTCTTACAGAGAAAAAAGGGGGTATCAGACAACTAGGTAGAGACTCCATTGCCTTCCAAAACTTCATAATGAACATGGGGTTAGTGGACACTGAAGCTTCAAATGGCACCTTCACATGGAACAATAAGAGGGGAGGGGCTTCTCAAGTCACCTCTAAGCTAGATAGATTTCTCATCTCAGAAGACCTCTTTCTGTCAGGCCCTACCATGTCAGCTTCTATCCTTCCCTTTGGAGGATCAGACCATTGGCCTGTACAGCTTGAGACCACTTTTATGGGCACACCTAGGAACAGACCTTTCAGGTTTGAAAATGCATGGCTCTCTTACCTTGAATTCACCAGCAATATTGACACATGGTGGAGGGAGGATCTGAACATTCAAGGCACTAAAATGTTCTTGCTCCAACAAAAGCTTAAACATATCAAATCCAAGCTTAAATATTGGAACAAAAAGGAGTTTGGTAATATTTTAAAAGCCAAAAAAGAATTTGAGCAAAAACTCTAGGAGATCAATCATATTATCAACACAGATGGTTTCACTACGGAGCGGAAAGATCTATCTGATTCTCCGTAGAAAGAATGGGAAGATAGATGCATGCAAGATGAGATTTTCTTGAGATGAAATCGAGGGTGCAGTGGATTAGAGAGGGAGAAAGAAACACGAAGTTCTTTCATAAATATACCATAGATCACAGGGCACACAACAGAATCACAAAACTCAAGGATTCTCAAGGGTTAGAGCTCGTCTCTCACAAAGAAATGGAATTTGTCCTTATTCAACACTTCCTCAACATAGCAGAGGAGCCTTTGGTCGACAGATCTAGGTTCATCAGTAATTTCACAAAGTACATCCCTCAGTTGGTTACCAGAGAAGACAACCACAATCTCAATAGGCTAGTGTCAGAAGAGGAGGTCAGTGATGCGATCAAAGAAATGCAAAATGGCAAAGCTCCAAGTTCGGATGGGTTCAATGTGGACTTCTTCAAAGCTTGCTGGAGAACAGTGAAACAGGATATCCTTGAGGTCGTGGAAGACACAAGAAGATGTAAATCAGTTCTGAAGGCTCGTAATGCCTCCTTCATAGCTTTGATCCCAAAACAGGAGAAAGCCATGACTCCGGATGGTTTCAGATCCATAGCTTTATGTAATGTGGTGTATAAAATTATTTCCAAAGTTATCGCCAATAGACTCAAACCCATTCTTCTAGCTCTCATTTCAGAGGAGCAAACAGGCTATGTGGAAGGAAGACAAATTCTCAATAACATCATCCAAGCTCATGAGGTGGTACACTCTCTCAAAAGTAATAAACAAGATGGTATGATCATTCAGCTGGACCTAGCGAAAGCTTATGATAAGCTAAGTTGGTCTTATATAAGGGTAGTTCTAAGAGCTTATGGCTTCGACCACAATTGGATAAGATAGGTTTTGGCACTAGTATCCACAACCAGTTTTTCCATCTTGCTTAATGGCGCTCCTTCAAGAACCTTCATGCCCTCTAGAGGTCTCAGACAAGGGGATCCGCTCTCTCCCTTCCTCTTTGTTATTATGATGGAAGGGCTAAGCAGAGCGATCAAAAAAACAAATGTTGAAGGAAGAATCCAGGGTCTCAAACTTACCCTATATGGAGCAACAAATACTCACCAACAATTTGTGGATGACACGATGCTGCAGGGTATACCCACAGTCAAGGAAGCTAGAGCGATCAAACAAATCCTAAACGACTTTTCAATGGCGGCTGGCACAGAGGTAAGCCTCAACAAATCAAAAGTTTTCTTCTTTAACACTGACATTGCTATTCAAAGGAACATCACAAGAATTCTATGGTTTCAAAGGGACCAGTTACCTTCCAAGTACCCGAGAATTCCTCTTACAGACAAACCTCTAAGCAAGGGAGTGTGGGAGCCGATAATGAATAAGCTTCAGGACAAGATCAGGAAATGGACATGTAGGGCTTTAAATTTGGTAGGACACCTTGTGCTCACACAGGCTGTCTTGCAAGCTATTCCCTTTTTCATGTTCTTAGCTCTTCCGGCTCCTAAAGGAGTCTTGTAACAGATCAAAAGCATCCAAAGGGATTTTCTATGGGGCAGAGGGGAAGAGAAAAAGAAGTGGGCTCTAGTAGCTTGGGACAAGATCTGCAAACCCAAGTCCCATGGTGGTTTGGGGCTTCATGACCCTGAAACCCTCAACAGAGTTTCGGGAGCGAAACTTTGGTGGAGGTGGCTTAAAGAATCAGCAACCTCGTGGGCCAAGCTCTAGAAACAAAAATATGCAAAAAATTGGCAGGAGAAGGATCAAATCCAAATGTTAGGGTGTGTTAAACAAAAATATCGTCACCATGATTATTTGCAGTTAGTATGGGTCTATCATCACTTGTACTGACCTCCTAAGCAAGTCTCGGACCTCAGCTCTTCAAGTCAAGCTTTGAAAATGAGAGAAAGACATTGAAAATCAACAAAGCTCTGGTTCCGCACTTTCTCTCACTGTTGCCTACGGTCCCGCACCCCTTGTTTACAAAAACTGCGGACCTGCACGCTCTGTCCCTAAAGGAGTGGGTGCGGACCCCTGTGAAAGTCAAAAATGTGCAAGTTTATTCTAAAAAACTCACTTTGGGTTAATTCTAGATGATTCTAGAAGGAATTTTGACGTGGATTGGTCGCTCTTAGGTGGTTCATGCATCCCAAAAGAGAAGGAGCTAATCCTTTGATGAGAGGAGCTATCCCTTTGAAGGAGGGATTTATCCCTTTGAAGGAGGACCTAGTAAGTTCCCTCCATTGCACTATAAATTAAGGCATTGGTCTGGTTGCTAGGGAGGTTAGAAGTTGAACATTTTTGAGGGTAAATGCTGGTGGAATTGAGACTTCCTAGTTAAGCTTGAGAGGAGAGATCACATACCTTTTTGGCTTCATTGGGAAGAGAGTGAAACTTGTCATAGTAGAGGAGACTTCTTGTCGGACCCTGGGAGGAGCTTGTACAGCATCAAGGCACAGGTTGTAAAGTTCTTCTTTGATTTGAATTAATACAATCAGATTCATTTTTCTCAACAAACTGTCTTATGTCATTTGTTTCATGAATTCCTTGATCATCATGTTAAGTATGTTTTATGATATTGGCTTTTTAGGTGCTATTTAATTTGTTTGCTTGTTTGTGTTTGCAGATTCGCAACAAGGTAGCTCATTTGGATCAAAGGAGCGAGGCTTCTACAAACTTTCACTGGACCCAATGTAGGCCTAAACACTTGTTTGCCTTTGTTTATAAATGCATATTTAGAGAAAGATAGTTTTTGATTGGCTTGCTTGTCACTAGATATCGTTAGATTCTAGGAAGGTCTATCTTGTCCGCAAGATCGACTCATTCCATGTGACAAAATGGCGACTCCAATGGGGAATTGATTTTTTCCTTATTTTCACTTTGACCTGAGAAACTATGTTTTTGTTTCTGTTTTTGGCTTGTTGTGTGTGGAATTGGGTAGATTTAGTAGATCTAGGATTATTTTTTGTTTTTCATAACTTTGGGAGAGGACCGCACCCTCGGCTTGGGACACAGTGCGGACCTATCCGCACTTTTGCTTTTAGCACAGAGCGATACCGCACCTGTGTTAACTGTGGGCCTGCGGACCTTATCAAAATTTTGGAAAACCTAAGATTTTCTCTGTTAGTCAGCTTAGTTTTTGTTTAGATGTTATTATCCCCTGCCCAGACCTGCATATAACCTGTCAGAAGCTTTCCTTAGGTTAATTTCATTGGTGTTAGGGTTTTAGGTGAAATTCCTAGAAGTTTTGATTGTTGGGTTTGGTTTTCATTTTGGTCTTGTAGTAGCTCTGAGCTTAGAAGCTGTAGAAACCTCAGATCACCTTGGTTTTTACTAGCCTTCTTATGAGTCTGACCATTTGCAAAATCTACCTTTGTTGAGGAATCCACCTTGTGTTTTCTCTTTACGAAACTTCGAAAAAGCTTGTGTTAAAAGTTTGGATTTCATTTTTAGAAAATAAAACAAAAATTGGTTGTTTTTTGACTGATTTGTGATTCTGGACAAATTAGTCCTTAGTTTGCTTGTAGCTAAGTAAAACATCCTTGAAAAAGACATCTTGTAAGCTTTGACTTCAAATAGGTTTTTATAGTTTATAGATCTCAAGATTAGTCATTTCCATAGTTTTGAGTGTTTTATAAAAAGTAAAAAATCTCTTTTGGAAAAAGTTTGTTTTTGTAGTGGTTGAGTGTTTTGAAAGAAAAAGGAAATTTTTGTGAAAATAACTAGTTGTCTCGTTTTGAGTGCATTGGAAAAGACAAAAATCTCTTCTTTTAATTTGTTTGTTAAGAAAAATTTGTGTTTACAAGTATTTGCATTCTCAAACTCTTTCCTAGCTAGAAGTTCATTGAAGGGAAAAGATTGCTTAATCATCTTAAGTGCATTTTTTAGTGATTTCGAGTCGAGTCTTCACACCACGAGTTTCATCTTTGCACCTCTTGACTTAAAAAAAAGCCAATAAAAATAACGCTTAAAGTAAAATCTATCTAGTAATATTTTTATTTATAGGGCTCAGATACACCAACATAGCTTAGGCTAGTGTCTTGGAGTAGGGAGTAATTAACTCTCCAAGACAGTAAAACAAACAAGTAGCTGTATCTTGCGGTATGAGAGAAATCCAATTGTTGCATTTATGTTCTGGAAAAGCTCCTCTTAAAGGAGAATCACGAGATCGTGTCCGAACCAGTGTGGGAATCAATCCTTCCTCATTGGGAACGACGCCAGATATTCACGTATTAAAAACGGTAAACCTCAGATTAACCATTGTCGAGGAGCCTGGGGTCACTTGTTGGTAAACCTTAGATTATGTCAAGGAGCCTTCAAGGGGATTGAGCTTGTTACTCTGCCCTTGCGTGCGTATCGGATCGTAGACGGTTCCCCCAGGTATATTTGTTTCCATTGGTAACCTTAGTAACCATATTCTATAGGATTCTTCTTAAGGTGACAGTGGTGGGAAGATCCCACTGTACTAGAGCAGACGTCGGCTAGACTCGGATTTTCTGGGGGGTTCTCTTCACTCGAGACGGTTTAGTGGAGAAACTTGTGCCAGTCTATTCATTAAGCAGGTTGCTGGGGTAACTGTTCCAACCGCCATTTCTGTATTGAACTCTGCGACGTTGGGCTTCATCACCAACTAGTGTTTTCAGTACGGAAAGTTACTGTTTGTGTGTGTTTGATCTCCTAGATTCTTTAGGCGTGTGATTCAAATTTGTTTGGTTCTTTAGAGGCTTTAGGTGGTTTTCATTGAGATTTTACTTTGTTTGCATGTGAAGTAGTTAAAATTTTTTAATCGTGGCTGAATTACCGAGGAAGTCCTGTAGACTTCGGGGCCAACCTCCTGAGTTTTCACTGAGCCAGCCTGAAGGGTTAAGAGCCCTTGTAACTCCTAGAGACAGTAGAGTTGGGTCACCTGAAGAAGGAGAGTCTTCTTTGGTGGTACATCCTAATTTTCAAGCTTTAGTAGCAGATTATAATCCACAATCAGTGTCTGTTTCCGAAGTTACTGGTAGCTTTTCATCTACTAGTGATATAGGTGAGGAACCTGAAATATCCGAACCTGAAAGTGAATTTACTGCTACTCCAACATCGGGGTTTACCTCTCCAGCTTCTAGTGGTCCTGGTTCACCTAGGGTAGAAAGAATAATTACCCAAAATCTTCCTTCTGGACTTATAGCTATCGAAGAACTAGCTACTCCGGAAGAAGAAGTAGGCATCCCTATCCCTGAAAATCAACCTGCTATTGAACTAAGGGAGCGTGAATCAATTTTTTTTAGTCCACCTAGGAGCAGTGCTTGGTATCTTTCATTGACTAATTTTTTGGAAAACCGAGGGCTAAGTTTTTCACCACCTCGTGTTCGTTATCACCCAACACCTAGAGGTTACTATCCTCCGTTAAATATTTCAAGACAGTCGTCCATGTTTACTCAATCACCAGAATCCTTTTTGTACGGCGGTCCTTTTGTTCCCTCTGGGTATCAGTCACTTTCTTGTACTTTTGCAGGAGCATCTCCTCAACCCATTGAACAAGGGTTATTAACCGGAAACAATGGTACTAAGCCATTGAGTGTAGAAGATATTCTCATGATGTCAGGTACTATTCCTAATCCTCAACCTCAAGGTGGCCAGTTACTGCCTGGGGGGCAGCCTCAAAATCCTCAATTATCGCCTGGGGGGCAACCTCAAGGTACCCAATTTGCGCCTGGGGGGCAACCTCAAGGATAGTACATACCTTCGGGACAGTACGTTCGTCAAGGTTAACCGCAGACTCAATATGTACCTCAAGGTCAACCCCCGTATCAATATGTACCTCAAGGTTAACCCCAATATCAGTACGTGCCCCAAGGGTATCAACCCCAAGGTCAGTACTCGAACCAAGGTTTCCAACCACCCTCCGGTCAATCATATGTTCAAGGAACGGGAAATGTACCTTTGAATTATCAACCCTACCCTCAACCTGGTTATGGTCCTCAATATTCTCAACCTGTTATGGGTCCGTACCTCGGAATGAACTTAGTGTGGGATCCATTGCAAACTCAACAGGTCTTGCAACCGAATGTACAGTTGTCATCTCAAACTGGACAACCCTTAGTTTCTGGTTCACCCCAGCAACCTGTCCAGTCTACTATTCAAACTTCTGTACCTTCGGTAGTTTCTCAGCCTGGGCCTAGTACACCTCGTACTCCGCCTCAAACGGCTGCTGCAACTGCTGCAACATCTGTTCAATCTACCCCACCTACTTCTAGAGTATCGACAGCTTCGGTTTCTGCTATTCCTGTATCTACTCCTCAGACATCTTTACCTCAGTCTGTATCCACAATTCAAATTTCGGTTCATAGGCCTGTAGGACAACCTGGTTCAAGTACGGTTGTCACAAGTCAACCACAATTTACTTATCAACCGTACCAGGGAAAGTACCAATTCGGTCCGGCTGTGCAGCAGCCAGTCTATCAGTATCAACCATACCTTGGGTATACATATCAACAACCTCAACAACCCCAGTATGGTCCGGTTAATCCTAGTTTTCTGGGAGGATACAATATCCCAAATGCAATTCCTATTCCTAGTTATCCTGGATATCCTTCTCCTGGGGCTGGTCTCATGACCCAGAGTTTTAGGGACCCTAATCGTCAGTTACCGTTTATCACAACTTTGGACTTGCCCGACTTGTCGCGCCTAACGAACGATCCCATTAACTATCTTCCGTTTTGGCCGCCAATGCCGAATAAGTTGCCTAGTGATATTCCTAAGTTTGAAGGTAAATCAGGAGAGGACCCGTCGAACCATGTGATGACTTATCACCTCTGGTGTGCATCTAACTCCATTTCAGATGATTCAATCCGTCTGAGGCTTTTCCAGCGCACTCTAATTGGTCTTGCGGCCAAGTGGTACATTGAGTTACCACGAGGCACTTTTTATAATTTTAGTCAGTTAGCTACCTCATTTTTAACTCATTTTCAGTTGCCAGTCAGATATGATAATGGCACGGAATTACTAACTTCACTAAAGCAGTCGACCTCCACTTACATTTCAGATCACATTCACGAATGGAGACGTCGACGACATTTAGTGAAGGTTTTTATTCGTATTAGATCTTAGCTGAATTGTTTGTAAAATCTTTATTGCCAAAGATCACTGAGGATGTAGCTAAGGCCGGAGTCGTTATTGAGGAGCAAGTAATTGCTCAAGCGCAGTACCTTGACTTATTTTATACTCATTCAGGTACGTTACACGAGAAAATCCCCGATCTTCCTAAACAAAATCAAATCGCTGCAGCTCCTTCAGGGTCTCATGCCGCTGATGGTATGATTGGTATGGTTAACACCAAAAGTAAGAAGAAGTCTTCCAAGAATTCTTCTCCTATCATAACCTTGCCAGATTCCTCGACAGGAGATTCTTCCGCGGAGATTTCCGCCGATATTCATGTTGTAGAGTCATCTACAGCCAAATCAAAATCTGGTGGTAAGAAGAAAGGGAAGAAGAAAAATAAAGCAGACAAAAATTCAAAAGAGAAACCAAAAAAAGCGGAATCAAATGATGAGAAACGCAAACCTCGTTATCCTTGTCTCATTTGTGACGAAGATCATTTTACAAGAGACTACCCTCATCGTGCAGAGGTTGCGAAAATTGTCAAAGGTTCCTAAACGCCTGCTGTTTTGAAGGATCCTTTTCCAAGTCAAGACAGTAAGATGATAGGTTCTTCCTCGAGTGCCAATGAAGAACCCATACTGATGATGTCCCATGTTAGGATTGCGACTCGATCGCATGATTATGGTAGTAAAAGTCCTGTTGATAGTAAAGAAGCAGAATCTTCTCATTCTAACCCATAAACCTCAGCTCCCGGTTCCGATCCACTACAGATCGAGAAACCTAATCTAGACTTAGTAATCAAACCGCCCGCTAAGGGTATACTTCGAAATTCAGCTTTCATGTTGGGTCCCTATAATACTAGTGATTACCCCATTACTATTGTAGTTATACCCCTTATTAATATTGTTGTGCCCCTATTTCCCCCATATTGTTATTACTGTGCCCCATAGAATCCCTCTATTGTTCTTTTTGTGGCTTTATATTATTATTGTTAGGTTGGCTGGATTATATTGTGACTCCATAGACTCCTATATATAGAAAGGAGGTTTTGTCAATTGTATCATCCAAGAATTGTTCATTTATGTAATGTAAAGGAGGTTTTCCCCTCGAAGAGGCTGAATTCTAAGGCGTTGATCTATCTTTTCTATCTTTTCTTGAGCTGGTTTCATAACATTTGGTATCAGAGCTTTGGATTCTAGGGTTTCGCTGCTCCAAACAGGTCATCGTGGCATTTTCGCTATAAATTTTGTTTCTGTGACGTTTCAGAAGTCGCAAAAAAAACCCATTTGAGAAGAAATCGCGCTGAACCTTGGGTCCAAATTTCAGAGCTTTTCGTGCGATATTTGCGGAGATATGATCTGAGGAAGTTGGTCTTTTTGCAGACTCCTGAATTACATTCAAAACAGGTGACCTGGGGAAAATCATCATAACTTTCTCTCTGGAGATCGGATTGAAATTTCGTAAGAAGGTACAGAAAGAGGACGGACTTTAGTTTCGTAGGGGTGTTTTTCAGATCCAAAGGTCGAAACAGTGACTCGTGGCATGTCGTACAAGTTCGCTCTACTGAACTAGTCTATAATCAAGTCACTGTGGGAGATTTCGCATAACTCTTCCTTGGAGAATCCAATTTGAGTCAGACTTGTGGCATTGGAAAGAGGACACAGAGGGCTACTACAGGTCACAAATTCAGAACTAGATGATCAGAAAGTACAGAGATACATCAGAGGCAATATCGAGCTTCTACAAAGTGAAAAAAGGTGTGTAGATTTTTTTAATTTTTGCTTAAGCTTGGTTTGAAAATTTATTTTGAAGGAATTCAAAGGGCATATTAGAGAATTATTATCGGTAACTGATGCCCCGAGGAAAGAAAATGCAAACACCTAGTAAGGAACCTGAAAGCTCTAGCATGACTCATGAAGAAGAGGAAGAAATGCTACATGATATATCAAAATTACAAGAACAAGTGCAACAAGTGTCACTTGCACAAAAAGCAACAGAATCTAAGATGGATGGTTTAAGGAAAGATGTAGAAGCTAAGATGGATGCTTTAAAGAAGGGTGTAGAAGCTAAGATGGATTATTTAAAGAAAGGCGTAGAAGCTAAGATGGATGGCATGGAAGCTAAGGTGAATGGCATGGACGATAAGATGGAAGAATTGAAGATAAATATGAATAAGTTGCTACAAGAAATGGTCACTAATGGTGAAAGGGTACTAAAGGAAACTCATGATGAGAACAAAAGAAATGTTAATCATGATTCCATAGACTCTAATGTTGGATCGAAGACTCACCATATTCCAAAAATCGATATGAGGAAGTTTGATGGCAAGGATCCCGCCACATGGATATTACAGATGGAGCAATTCTTCGATCTCAATAATGTGCAAAACACACAAAAGGTACGTATGGAAACTTTATATTTGGAACCAAATCAGTTTGTATGGTATCAATGGCTTTGCTCTCGTAAACAATTTATCACTTGGGCAATTTTTACGGAAGAATTGATAGCACATTATGAGGATACAAAAAGCAACACTTTTTTTAGCCAATTGATAAGTCTCAAACAAAAGGGTTCAATAATGGAGCACATTGAGGAGTTCCAAAAATTGAACATAAGGGTAAAAGATATTCCAGAGGAGCATAGGATTGATGTGTTCATAGGGTCTTTAAAGGATAATATCCAACATGATGTTCGCCTTTGGGAACCTGATTCATTAGAGAAGGCATTCAGGTTAGCAAGAAAAATGGAAAGCAAAATTATGGCAACCAGGAAGCATACCACTCACAACTATAAAGATGGAAGTGTTGTTGCCCCTAGTCTTCCACAACCTATAAGGTTGACACCACAACAATTGGAAGAAAAAAGAGCAAAAGGGCTTTGTTACAGTTGTGATAGCAAATACACTAAAGGTCATAAGTGTGCTGAGAAGAAATTATTCTACATAGATTGTGAAGAGGAAGAAGAAAAGGAGCAAGAAAGGTCAAAAGAAGAGGATATACTCCAGGAACAAAGCCTAGATAAAGAACAAATGAATCCGACCATATCTTGTAATGCATTGGCGGGAATTACCACTCCTCAAACCATCAAGATAGAAGGACAAATCAAGAAGAAAAAGGTAATAGTGTTGATTGATTCAGGAAGCACCCACAATTTTATTCATTGTAAGGTAGCAAAAGAATTGAATTGCTTCCTATATCCAGCACCAGAGTGTCAAGTGATGATTGCAAATGGAGGAACAATAAATTGCTCTGGAAAGTGCCATAATATCAAGCTATCCATGGGAGAATATGTATTGACTAGCCCAATGCTTTCCATTCCAATGGGAGGTGCTGATGTTGTACTAGGAGTCCAATGGCTACAATCCTTGGGTACAATAGCTTTTAATTTTCAAGAACTTTTCATGAAATTTTCTGTGGAAGGAAAGGAAGTTGAATTAAGGGGTATTGCAGGGAAACCAGGAAAGATAATCAGCTCTAATGGTATGACAAAGCTTCTAAAAAAGGAACAAAGAGGTGTAATTGCACAATTATGTTCGCTAGATGTTTCCACATTGGAATCATCTATTTCTCCAGATCTCCAAAAAGTCTTGGACAATCATTCCAAGGTATTTGAGACTCCCAAAGGTCTCCCACCTATGCGTGATCATGATCATGCTATTCATCTGATTCCAGGAAGTGTTCCTCCAAACATCAGGCCGTACAGATATCCCTATGCCCAAAAGAGTGAAATTGAACGTATGGTTGCAGAAATGCTAGAGGCTGGTATAATTCAACCAAGTCAAAGTTCTTTCTCTGCTCCAGTAGTATTGGTGCACAAGAAGGATGGATCATGGCGCATGTGTCCGGATTATAGGGAGCTCAACAAGCTCACTATTAAAGATAAGTTTCCCATTCCTGTCATTGATGAATTACTGGATGAATTGCATGGATCAATTTACTTCACCAAGTTGGATCTTCGTTCGGGATATCATCAAATCAGAATGAAGATTGAAGACATTCCGAAAACAACATTTAGAACTCATGAGGGTCATTATGAATTTTTGGTCATGCCTTTTGGCCTTACCAATGCACCTTCAACATTTCAAGGTTTGATGAATTCAATTTTCAAACCATTCCTTAGAAAATTTGTGTTAGTATTTTTTGATGATATACTAATCTACAGCAAGTCTTGGAAGGATCATGTTGAACATGTTGACAGGGTGCTACAACTATTGGAGGAGAAACAATTATATGCAAAAAGATCCAAATGTTTCTTTGGAGTCCAAGAGGTGGAATATCTGGGTCATATTGTATCTCATGAAGGAGTTAAGGTAGACCCTAGCAAAATTAAAGCCATTAAGGAATGGAAAATCCCCACATCCATAAAGCATCTGCGAGGATTTCTCGGGTTGACAGGGTATTATCGCAAGTTTGTTAAGAATTATGGGAGAATAGCAGCACCTCTAACAACATTATTGAAGAAAGATGCATTTTCATGGACTCCAGAAGCAACAAAGGCCTTTGAACATCTTAAAGAGGCAATGTGCCAAGCACCGGTCTTAGCTACACCGGACTTCACAAAAACCTTTATTGTGGAATGTGATGCTTCAGGAAATGGAATTGGTGCTGTTTTAATGCAAGATGAAAGACCCATTGCTTTTGAAAGTCGTCCAATCAAGGGAAAGTTTTTACACAAAGCTATTTATGAGAAGGAAATGTTGGCAATACTCCATGCACTTAAGAAATGGCGACCCTACCTAATGGGAAGACACTTCAAGGTAAAAACGGATCATGATAGCCTTAAATACTTTTTAGAACAAAGATTATCCTCTGAAGAGCAACAAAAGTGGGTCACAAAGATGTTGGGTTATGACTTTGAAATCATCTACAAAAAAGGGAAGCAAAATGTGGTGGCAGATGCACTCTCAAGAAAGGATGAGGATGTGGAAGCATTGTTGTGCGCCATTTCTATTATCCAACCAGATTGGATAAACGAAGCAAGGGAGGAATGGAAGAATGACGAAGAAGTGTGGGCACTTATTCGAAAGTTACAACAAGATTCCAGTATGTCTGATACATTTAGCTGGCAAAATGATTCGTTATGGTACAAAGATCGCTTATACCTCTGTAAGAATTCCCAGCTAAAACAAAAGATTCTTATGGAATTGCACACTTCTCCCTTAGGAGGGCACTCAGGATTTTTAAAAACTTACCACAGGGTTAAGAAGGAATTTTTTTGGGATGGCCTTAAATCAGATATTCAAAAGTTTGTGGCAGAATGTTTGGTTTGCCAACAAAATAAAGTTGAAACAATTAAGACACCAGGTCTATTACAACCTTTATCCATTCCAAGCCAACGTTGGGAGGAGGTTTCAATGGATTTTATCACAGGTTTACCCAAGTCTGAGGGAAAGAGTGTCATCATGGTGGTAGTTGACAGACTTACCAAGTATGCACACTTTTGTGCATTATCACATCCATTTAAAGCCAGTACAGTTTCTACTGCATTTATGGAAACAATTCAAAAGCTACATGGAAACCCAAAGATTATTGTAAGTGACAGAGATCCCATTTTCACTGGAAATTTTTGGACATAATTATTTTCTTGTCTTGGTACTCAGTTAGCTCATAGCTCATCTTATCATCCTCAATCTGATGGGCAAACTGAGATAGTAAACAAATGTTTGGAAGGATATCTTCGTTGCTTTGTATCTGATAAACAGACACAATGGGTCAAATGGTTGCCTCTGGCTGAATGGTGGTATAACACTTCCTTCCATACAGCAACAAAAATGACCCCATTTATGGCACTTTATGGGTATCAACCACCATCCATCACATCATATTTAAGAGAAAATTCTAAGGTTCAGGCAGTGGAACATCACATCGAACATCAACAACAAGTCCTCCAACTCTTAAAGGATAACCTCGTGTTGGCACAAAATAGAATGAAACAACAGGCAGATCAACATCGCAGTGAAAGAAGTTTTGATGTAGGTGATTGGGTATTCCTACGGCTACAACCATATAAGCAAATGTCCCTCAAGCAAGCTAAGAAGGATAATAAATTATCACCAAAGTATTATGGTCCGTACAAGGTGTTGCAAAAGATTGGTACTATGGCATACAAATTGGAGCTTCCTGCAGCTTCTCGATTGCACCCAGTTTTCCATGTTTCATGTTTAAAGAAGGTTATAGGCGACAAGCTCCCAGTTCAAACAATATTGCCAGAACTTGACGAGGAAGGAAAAATTATATTGGAACCGGAAGCAGTCACAGAAACAAGAACTCGACAGCTACGAAATCGATCAATTTCAGAGTATCTTATCAAGTGGAAGAACTTATCCGCTGAAGATTCCACATGGGAGGATGAGAATTTTATGCAGAAGTATCCAGAACTACTCAAGCGTTGAGGACAACACTTTTTTGAAGGAGAGGGGCATGTTGGGTCCCTATAATACTAGTGATTACCCCATTACTATTGTAGTTATACCCCTTATTAATATTGTTGTGCCCCTATTGCCCCCATATTGTTATTACTGTGCCCCATAGAATCCCTCTATTGTTATTTTTGTGGCTTTATATTATTATTGTTAGGTCGGTTGGATTATATTGTGACTCCTTAGACTCCTATATATAGAAAGGAGGTTTTGTCAATTGTATCATCCAAGAATTGTTCATTTATGTAATGTAAAGGAGGTTGCCCCCTCGAAGAGGCTGAATTCTAAGGCGTTGATCTATCTTTTCTATCTTTTCTTGAGCTGGTTTCATAACATTTCAATCCACATGCGAGAGTGGCTCAGAACTATAACATTGTTGAGGATTTAGCTGTTTCACCTTCAGCAATGTCGGCTTTGGAAGTGCTGCAATCATGTCCAGCATAGCGTAAATTACTTTTGTTGGATATAGGAGCTGTTGACGTTCAGGACTCGAACCTAATAATTTTCGATCTAGAAAACAGTACACCATGCTTACCTCATCAAATGGCTTTCCAGATCCCAGTGATAGTAAAAAACAGGCCTATACATAGGACTGTGATTGATGAGGGAGCCTCAACGTGTATTATGTCGATACAGTGTTGGAGATCGCTTGGTTCTCCTTCACTAAATCAATCCCCGACGATTCTAAAGGCCTTTGATAGCCGTGGGTTTCATCCTTTTGGCATTCTACAGGATTTACCTATAGGAGTTGAAGGAAAAACCGTTAATCTAGATGTGGAGGTGGTTGATGCCCCTCTAGATTACAACCTTCTCTTGGGTCGTAGTTGGTCTTACGCTATGACAGCTGTCATTCCATCGATCTTTCAGGTTATAAATTTTCCTCATAATGGAAATATCGTAACAATAGACCAGCTGGCTTACTTTTCGTCTAACCCAGCCTCTTCTGAAAGCATTCAGCATGTCGGTAAAACGACTATCCCATATAAGGATGTTGGAGTAGGACTAGTTAAAGATGCCGGTTTACTGGGAACTTTTCCTTTTCCTTCGATCAACACATCGTCTTCTTTTGCAACCATTCATATGATTTCGTCAGACACCATTGTTTATGACGATCTTTGGATCGTACCTTCTGAATCTGAGATAGACTCATTTGGTGATGTTATGCCTTTGAGTCCATATGAAATTGCGTATGAGGCCGTGCAATCGTTTACCGACCCATCTTCAACCAAAATTGACTTAATGAATGTGGTCCGTGAGGAATCACTTTTCACATCAAGCTCGGATGCAACAATGTTTTCCGAACTTGTTCACTCTGATGAGAAAATTCTTGAAATCCTATGTGTAGATGATTTACCATGGGAAGATCTCCATCACAGATCTTCGTTCTTACCTGAGAATGATCGTTTTGAAAATTATTTTTCATCAATTTTTACGACTGAATATGTCAAGGAACCTCAGAATCCAATGAAAAATCCTGATTTAGAGTTAAATTTGGGAAACATCTCTCGAACTATTCCTATTGACATTTCGGTTAAGCCTGGAATTGTTGAAAACATTCATATAGGTGCCTCGTGTATAGAAGATGAAATTCAAATATATAAGGCCTTATTTCAAGAATTCCACGATGTGTTTGCCTGGTCATATGAGGAAATGCCAGGAATTGACCCTGCAATTGTTGTTCATGAAATCAAAACTTACCCGGACGCTAAACCCGTCTGGCAACGTTTGCGTCAGATTCACCCAAGAAAAGCTGCTGCTATTAAAGCAGAAGTTGAAAAATTACTCAAAGCAGGTTTCATTTATCTGATTCCGTTAACGGATTGGGTATCGAATATTGTTCTGGTTAACAAAAAGAAAGGGACAATAAGAATATGTATTGATTATAGGGACATTAATCGAGCCTGTCCAAAGGACAATTACCCAACTCCTTATATTGATCAAATCATTGATGATTGTGCCGGCAGCGAAATATTCTCCTTCATGGATGGTTTTTCCGGATACAATCAAATCAATATTCTACCTGCCGATCAACCAAAAACGGCTTTCATTTGTCCATGGGGGACATTTTCTTATTGCAAATTACCTTTTGGGCTCAAGAATGCCAGGGCAACTTTTCAAAGGGCCATGTCTTATGCGTTTCATGACATCAAGCACATTATGCAACCCTATCTCGATGATTTGCCTGCTCATTCATTACATCGAGCTGATCATCTCATCCATTTACGAGCAATCTTTATGAGGTGTAGGCATTATCGGATTAGGTTGAATCCACACAAGTGTTTTTTCTGTATAGAAACGGGTCGATTGCTGGGGTTTGTTGTTTCGAAAGCCGGCATTCGCGTCGATCCCTCGAAGGTTGAAGCTATTGTCAAATTGCCTCCTCCTTCGAGTCTTCGCCAACTCCAAAGTTTGCAAGGGAAAGCAAACTTTTTACGATGATTCATTCCTAACTACGCCGAGGTTACAAAGGGTTTTACCTGGTTGTTGAAACAGAATACTCCATTCTATTGGGATGAGATAGCTCATAAATCTTTTGATGCACTAAAACACGCGTTGACCCATGCACCGTTATTGCATCCTCCCAACTATAACCAGGACTACTTCTTGTATCTCGCCGCCTCTCATTCCACCATTGGAATGGTCTTAGTTCAGGAAGATGAATTCGGTATTGAACATGTGATATATTACCTTAATCGAACTTTAAATCCAACTGAGCTAAAATACTCACATGTGGAGAAATTGGCATTGGCAGCTGTTCAAGATGTCCAACGTTTTCGTCACTACATTTTACTATGTAAAACTACAGTAATTTCTGATTGCAACCCTATGATCTACATTTTGACCAAGAAATTGCTAGGGGGCAAGTACTCTAAATGGATTGTCATCCTGTAGGAGTTCGACTTGGAATTTGAAAAATCTAAGTCTAAGAAATCTTTATTTTTTGCGGAGTTAATGTGTGACTCCCGCATGCTGACACAGAAACTGTGGCGGAGGAGCCCAGTGCGGACGAATCCTTGTTTCTAATCAGCACTTTAGATCCGTGGTATGGGGATATCATCGTTTATCTCCAGACCCAATCCTTTCGGCTGAAAATTTCAAGGTCAGAACGTCGGAAAATACGATTCCAGTCCCAACAATTCAGGATTATTGGAGATACTCTTTATCGCCGTGGGGCGGACTCTGTTTTTCGACGTTGTTTAACTCACGAGGAAGCTGAAAGGGTTCTAAATGACTGTCACTCTGGAGCATGTGGCGGTCATATGTCTGGGTATGCCACAACCCAAAAGATATTGTGCACTGGCTACTTCTGGCCGTCTTTGTTTAAAGATTGTATTAACGCGGTCCGAAAATGCCACAACTGCCAAATTTTTGATCGAAAGATGCGTGCTCCACCTGCTCCTCTCCACCCTATAATTGCCGTTGGTCCTTTTGCCAAATGGGGTATCGATTTTATTACATGTAACCCTCACTCGGCTGGGGGGCATGCGTATATCATCCTTGCGGTAGATTATTTTACCAAGTGGGCCGAGGCGATGCCTACATTTAAGGCAGATGGCAAAACAGCTGCAATTTCCGTGTTCAATCATATAATTGCTAGGTTTGATGTTCCACAAGCGATTATCACTGATCATGGGCATCATTTTCAAAACGTTATGATGACTGAACTTACAGGCCAGCTTGGCTTGCACCACGATAGTTCAACTCCTTATTATCCACAAGCTAATGGTCTGGTTGAATCCATCAACAAAGTTTTAGTCATCATGATCCGACGAATCATTGGGATTCATCGGTCGAATTGGCATAACATGCTATTTTCAGCGCTTTGGGCGTATCGAACCTCAGTAAAAACGTCAACAGGGTTCACTCCCTTCCAACTAGTTTATGGTCTGGAAGCTGTGTTACCCATTGAATGCGAAATCCCGTCATTGCAAATGGCCATCGAGTTACTTCCAGCCACTTCTGAAGAGGTAAAACGTTTGTTATACTTGGCTCAATTAGATGAGAATCGACGTGATTCTGCATTGGCGATCGAAGCTCATGCAAAACGTATGAAAGCTCAGTATGATCGAAATGTGACCCCTCGAAATTTTTCGGAAGGATATCTAGTCTTATTGTACGATCAAGCTAATGATAAATTAGGCGCTGGAAAATTCGTTCCTATGTGGCATGGTCCCTATGTTGTCAAGCGAAAGCTAGCAAAAGGGGCCTATGAATTGGTAGACTTTAACGGGGACTCTTTAGGTAAACCTAGAAATGGTCTTTACCTGAAGAGGTATTATGCTTAAAGAATGGGTATGGAGATTTTTAGTTAGGATAGTTTTCTTTCTAGCTGGTGTGTTTTAGTTTAAAAAGTGTGCTTAGCTTAGAGAGTGTTTTTCGTCATTATTCCTGCTTATCTTGGTTTTACTCTTGATATTGCAAATGTCGATGCCTCTCCAAACATACATTGGTTTCGCTGATGGTGCTTTTCGTAATACACGGAACATTTCTTCCGCAGCTTGGGTTATCTATTCGCCCTCTGACGAGTTGGTATCTATGCATGGGGTAAGCCTCGGTCAAACAATGAACAACATTGCCGAGTATAGTGCAGTGATTGAGTTATTATCTGAATCTATTTCATTTGGGATTCAGAGTTTAATAGTGAGGTTAGATTCTGAACTCGTTGTATTACAGCTTAATAGAGTATATGCCATTAGAAATCCAGTGTTATTGAGATTATTTTTTAGAGTGCGTCTCTTGGAACGTGAATTTGATTATATTGAATATCAACATATTCCAAGATCTTTAAATACATTAGCAGATGCAATTGCCTCTTGAACGTTAAGTAGACATTTGCAATGATCATACATGTAAATTTAAAACCATTCCATAACATGATTTACAAGATAAGCTGGTAATAGTGATATATATATATATATATATATATATATATATATATAGGAGTGTGTCAAAATATACATCGTCCTCGATCATAGGTTGAAAAACACCTTATGATCAGCAAAAATGATAAGTACAAAAAGCAAAAATGTCATATGTGTCTACAATAGGCGATCATCCTATCATTGGTGATGATCTCGATAAGAAACCACTACACGGGCTACTTTAAAAAGGAACCTCCTAAAAGGTCCTGGGACCCCAATCACATAGCGCTGAAGTCGAAGAGGAATGTGATCTATGCTGGTCTCTGGAATGTCTCCTATCAAGCGCTCTAGATGACTCTCCAACTCAGCTAAGGTCTCTGCTGATTCGTCCTATGGGGTTGGCACCACTGCAGCTAGTTGTTTCCTCTCGTAAGGCTGGAGAGCGGCTGGTCGCTGTGGACCCACATCTGCATTTGAAACTTTTACTATCAGTTTTTGGACGAGATAAAAACAAAAAAAAAAATTAAAATAGGAAAATGTTGAAAATGATTTTACCTGAATCATCCCATTGCTCTCCTGGCGGAAGAGCCATGTCTGGGTCACCACGAAAATCTACCAGCATAAGGGAAGTCCTGAATAGCAAAAACCTAGTTTTCCAACCAATGGAAATACTCAGGTTTGAATCGAACGACCTCTGTCCCCTCGTCCGGATGATGGGACATAACTGCAACCCATCGCATCAGTTTGGGCTCTCGAGGAAGCCCAGCTCCAACAGTAAGGTGCTGCGGGACTAACATTGGGACCCTCTCCAGACCAAAGCTCACAACCAAAGCCCCATAACCAAAGGTCTTCAGTTGTCTGTTCTTGGCTCTGGTCAATTGGCCTTTTACATTGGCCAACACAACATCGCACCAGTTGAAGATGGTGTCTCGAAAGCAGTCAACTGCCATCCGCATCTGGGATCCAGTGGCAATATGTAGTGCGGCACTCCTGCAAAGTCTGGTGACAGTAAACGCGATCACCATGAGTTCAGGACATGATATGGTTTTAATGTCTATCCCTTTGTCTCTAGCCTGGTTGTTGCAGAACTCTAGCTGGAGGCTATCGACAGACTGGCCACCTAGCCTAGTCCCGAATAGAGTCAAGTCTTCGCCTCTCTTAGGCAAACCAGTCAAAAAGTATATATCTGCCGGCTCAATTTCGAGCTGGTGGCCACCAATGAAGAAGCACTGGTCCTGTATGCTCCACCTGTCTACCAGCCACTGCAAGAAGTCCACCTGGGCCCTCATGCCAGGTATGGCCCAGAATTTGTACAAGTCGCATGCCTTCAATGCATCGATCGAAGGTTGGTGATTTAACGCGGCAAGATCTACGTCCTCATGCTTCCGTTCTCGCCAATCAAGCATGATGTACACTCTACATCCAACAAAAAGGCAAATTAGAATGCAAGAAATTAAATTGTTTGGGTCAATTTTGAGAATTTTTGGGTTAAAAACCCTTGCTGCGGGGACCGCACCCTCTCTATTAGAGACAGTGCGTGGGTCCGCACCTTGTCTTCATGGAAGGTGCAGACCCCTGACTTTTTCCCCATTGAGAAAAAGTCGGGGTCCACGGGCTGCCAATGTTATGCCTGCGGGCCGCCGCGCGCGGGTTTCTAGCCTAAAAACCCTCTAAAAAATAAAATAAAACCTTAAAACATAAATTGAAATGGTTGAAATTGAAGAGTAGGATGATGTGGATTACCTGGAGAAAATGGTGTTCGATTCCAACGGATGGATTTTCCGCAATCTTCACGGGAAGTTTCTGAACAAAAGCACTATTTTCTCACCCAAATCTCAAACGGTAAAAATGAATTGACGAAAGCCCTTTTTATAAGTTTTTTGAATAAATGAATTGTAAATTTGTTTATGTTTCACTTTAGAAAGGTAACTTTTGCAGCATTTTTATCCATCTCAAACAGGTATGAGTAATGTTTGCAATTTTTGTTCAGGATAACGGATTGTTCAGGCGAAATCGATCATTTTCGATGAAAAAAACATTTAGGGTCACCTTTAAGCTCTTTTTTGACTCCTAAAACATGAAAAGATCTCCGAGTTTTTCATTTTAAACTCATTAAAATGGAACTAAAAAGACGGTCCACTTACAGCTCTTTTCTGACCGTAAAAATGTGAAAAGATTGCCGGAATTTTGTCCTTTCAAATTCGATATTGGTTATAAAATGACGTGTCGTTGATCGCTTTTTTACTTTTTCGGATCAGGGGCACTAATTACAAAAATTACTCCTTGGTCGTAAAGATCAAGCGGTTCTCTCAAGTATTATTTTATACTTTTTCGGGCTTGGGAGACCCAAATTTACGAAAAAGGTCAACCCTAGAGTCTTCTTAAGTTTTTTCAGACTCTCTAAAATTGAAAAACGCCGAATTTCTCCTATACTGGACTCGTTAAAATTTAACAGTAAAGGACCTGTTCAATTACAAACAGGAACGAACCACTCCTTCTTAGGGTTCGAATTTAAACTAAGTTGGACTCATCCGAAGGATGAGCTTATAATCAAGTAAATGTTATCCTCCTCAAGCTTGTAAAAAATAAAGAGGTACTTGCCAGAAATGGTGGGGGAAAAGAGAGAAAAATGAGCCTGTTTGTTATACTTTGTAACCATTCTTGAAAACGACACTTTTATTCACCTGGGTTGGGAAATCCTTTGCCTAACAGTTGATCAAACCACATTGAAAGTCTTCAGCCGGTTTTTGGGTATTAACTTTGGGTCAATTGTCACCAAACCATCTGTTGTGTCGTTATGTGTTCAAGAGGTCAGTGTCAATAAGCCATTCATCTGCAAAATATCTGTCATCCATCTTGACCATCCTTGAGTCAGTCCTTGCAACTAAATTTCTTCAACTTGATCTATGATTTCGTGTTGTGGGCTTGCCTACGACAGATCGCTTTCTATCGACTTCAGCTCATTATCTAGAAATATGATCTAGAAATCGTCAGTACCTTGAATCTGCATACCTCAATGACAGGTTTCTCACATTTGACGACAAGTTGCATCATTGACCTTCGATCAAAGGATTCCGTGACATGTTCGACATCAACACATCTATTCACATCTCATGGATTGTACTGGGTACTTTGAGAGCCATTGACATCACTGGTGGTTTCTCTCACACTTGTTAACAGTTTACATCATTGAGTGGTAATCAAGTGGTTTCTACCATGTTCGACTTCAACACATTCATTCACATGGATAGAATCGTACTGTTTCGTGAAGTAGAAATGAAGACCCTGGATCTAGTTTCCGCAATCCAGGCTGCGAGGAATTTTGTATTCATTATATTGTGGACTATTCATAAACAGATGGCTGCGTCCATACTGTGTCCACATGAGTCTATACTTGTGATGTATTACAAGATCATTCCTATATCATAGTAGTAGTTAGTTTTCTAAGTCAGTTTTAATCTGAGTATGGGAATGCCTACCTCAGCGATGATATGATCTCATATATATATATATCTTGCATTGAATGTTTTTACAGGTTCCGACCGGGCTCTCCACAAGATGATCCTCAAAATGATAAAGTACTTCACTCTTCCTAAATGATAAATGAAATCCTCATCTATTACAGACTTCGCACTTTAGGGGGCAAACTGTTACACAAAAATATCGTCACCATGATTATTTGCAGTCAGTATGGGTCTATCATCACTTGTACTAACCTCCTAAGCAAGTCTCAGACCTCAGTGTTAGGATATTCCGACACATAGGAAATAGTTAAGTACAACTTGTTCTAGTATAGAGTTAGGTAAAGTGTGTTTCTTTACCTTGTACATTTTGTAACTTACAATTCGATGGTCACGATATGTAGTGATCCGACGGTTCATTCTCTCCTCGGTATTACCGACACTTGATCTGTGGCTTAACACCCGATTGGTCCATGATTTCTATTTAAAGCGCATGGAGGGTCATTTGTAGGGTAATCCATCTATGAGAGAAGCATATGTAAATTTTCATTCTTTTATTAATAAATTGTCTGAAGTGGCCGCGTTGGCTCAGGCCGTGGACTATTTCCCTCTTTGAGGGTTTTAACCACGTCAAAATACTGGTGTATTGATCTGTGATCTGTTTGTGAGCGGTGTCCTTTGGTGTTCTGTCTGAGGAACTTACCCTGTAAATTCCTACACGGTATCAGAGCTATTTGAGGGCCGCGTCCGTTGGTGATCCAAATATGAAGCCGGTAGAATTGCATCCGACTGCCGATTCCTAGATCTACTATTTCTGACTGCTTTCGGGGTGAGAGGACTGCTCTGTTGTGTTGGGAGCATCTGTTCCAGTGAGGAACCCCTTTCGTTTCACGCGAAAAGGTTTCCGGTAGCCCTAGCTACGTCATTTTTAAGATCTGGAGGTATACAGTGTTTATTTGCAGTTTACAGTTATTTTCTCTCTATTTATTTCGGTTTCAGTTTATTTAGCCTTTTTTATTACCGGATCTATACCTTTCATTTTTTCGTATGCTCTTTGCCCTCCGACTCTGTGCGATCTGAGCAAATCAGAAACAGAAAGGAAGGATTTTTCTCATGCGTATGCTTTTTTCCGCTGCGCCTTAGTGTGATCTCGGAAAATCAGAAACATTGAGGAAAATATTTAGTTTCCAGCTAAAGCTAACTTCGAGTAGCAAGGTTCGATTTTTTTGTATGTCCGTGTTGGGTTTTGTGTTTTTTGTTTTGTAGGGAAAAAGAGCTTTCTCAAAGCAAGCACGCAACCCAAAGCATCTCTCTCTCTCTCTCAAACTTTTTGTATAGCTCAAAGCTAATTTTTGAGAGTAGAGGTCTTGGGTTCAAGTCTCCATTTTTTGGGGGCGGATTTTTCATTTCCGCACATTCTCGCACTTCGTCGGCGACTTCATCAAATTTTTTTCAAAAAGCCATAACTTCTTCATCCGGAAGCCGTTTTCAGAACCGTTTTTTTTTAAACGGCCTAATTTTTCGAGATATTTCCATTGGTACACTTAGTTTCAGCATCTATAGCTTCAATTTCTGTTAAAAATGGAAATTCCATGCCAAGTCATTCTTGATATCACTAACTACTTCCAATGGTGGTCCTACATTGTGGATTTACTTAGAAGTAAAGGTCTTTACAGAATAGCCACAAGCCAAGAGACCAAACCAAAAGATGAAGACAAGGCAAATAAATGGGAAAATAGGCAAGACCAAGCACGTGGGTTGATAGGAATGTCTATTTCTCCAGATCTTAGATTCCATATTGCAGAAATTGATACTCCTGATGAAGCACTGCAATAGATTACTAAAGTCTTTGGAATTAAAAATGAACTTAAAGCCCATCAACTTGAAAATGAATTGCTTACATTGGACCCCAATAATTTTTCTTGCATTGAAGATTTTTTGTCCAAGTTCAAGACCCTTAGACTTCTCTTGGAAGGTGTTAAGGTTAAGAAAGAAGATAGTAGCCTTATCTACTCCATTCTTACTAAGTTGGGACCAGCCTATTCTGTGTTTGTTTCCACCTTCCATTCTACAAGAGAAGCCTTCATTTCTCAAGGACAAACCTACAAGTCCCCTTCCTTTGATTCCTTTTGTGATTCTTTAATAAGAGAACAAGAAAAACTCTTACACCTTGGTCTTCTTCATCTTGGAAACTCTTCTAAGAAAGCGTTAGCCACCCAGAAGCAACCAAATCCAAAGAATCCTAAGAAGTTGTATCCTAAAAAGAATGGTCCTAAACCAAACAAGGGTCCTAAGCAATTTCAGCCTCAAAATGAAAAATCATTTCAACAAAATGATAAGACAAATAAAAACAAAGGGAAGAAGACTGATAGACATTGCAACTTTTGTAATCGAGATGGCCACTTAGAATCCAAATGCTTTAAGAAGATGGAAGCCTTAGAAGCAGCAATGAAGAAGCATAACATCCATTTGGAGCAATCTTCAACTTCAACTTCATCTTTAGGAATGACACTTTCTGCATGTGGTTGTCAAGCATCTCGGTCTGGCTATGCACTAAATGTATCTTCTTCTTCTCATTCTCATGAGTGGCTCATTAATTCTGGAGCTTCTTATCACATGGCCAAAAACAAAGCCATGTTTTCTTCTTTAAATGATTGTAACACCAAAAATATATATGTTGGTGATGATAGATCTCTTAGTGTTGTAGGGACTGGAACTGTTCATCTAGACAATGGTAAGTTTAATGATGTATTATGTGTTCCAACCTTATCCTGCAACCTTCTATCTGTATATCAGATAACCCATTTAGGTGAAGGTTAAATCGTTGAATTTTCACCTCACGATGTTGTAATTAAGGACCTAAGAGATCCTAGACAGATTTTAGCTACTGGCATTGCTGATGATTCTACAAGGTTGTATAAGTTTCACAACTTTGGGTCATCAAATCTTCCCTCAGTATTTGTTGCTCATAATGATGAAGTGAGCAAACTTTGGCATGAGCGATTTGGTCACTTAAACTATCGCTCTCTTCAGAATCTATGTAAAGAAAATATGGTGACAGGTCTTCCAATGGTGTCTTGCAGAGATGGTGTTTGTTCCGGATGTGTACTCGGAAAACATCATCGGGACAGTTTTGAAAAACATGCCTCTTGGCACGCCTCAGCCCATTTACAGCTCGTGCATAGTGATTTATGTGGTCCACTTCCAGTTGCTTCATTCTCTGGCTACAAGTATTTCTTAACTTTCATTGATGATTTCTCCAGACGCACTTGGGTATACTTCTTAAAACTCAAGAGTGAAGTATTTAACATGTTCTTGGCCTTTAAGGCCTTTGTTGAAAAACAATCTGGACATCAAATTCTTAAGCTAAGATCTGATAATGGCAGAGAATATGTTAAAAACACATTCATCAACTTTTGCACTGAGAATGGAATTCAAATGCAACATACTGTTCCATATACTCCACAACAAAATGGTGTAGCTGAAAGGAAGAATCACACCTTAAAGGAAATGGCTAATTGTATGCTTCAATCTAAAGGAATTAGTCTTAATTATTGGGCAGAAGCAATTAACTGTGCAAATTACATAATAAATCTCACTCCTACTAAGGTTTTAAAGAATATCACTCCAGAAGAAGCATGGAGCTCAAACAAACCAGATGTAAGTCACTTTCGTGTTTTTGGAAGTGAAGCATGGGCCCATATTCCAGATGAGAAACATAAAGCTTTAGAACTAAAGAGTGAAAAATGTATTTTTATTGGATATTCTGAAGATGTCAAAGGATATAGACTTATTCCACTTAAGTCCAAAAATGTTATCATTAGAAGAGATGTAAAGTTTGATGAAAATATATCGGCCTGCGAGCCTAGTTTGGCGGATGTGCCACCTCTCCTTATCTCTTATACTTTTGAAAATATTTCTTCTTCAGATGATGAAAGCAAGGATGAAAATCCTCCCCCACCTTCTCAGGATCCTCCTTCAGCTCCTCAGCTTCCAAAATGGGTCGGTGCTACTCGGGATGCAGCAGGTGATCTTGCCGGTGATCCTACAGATCAGCAACGTACACTTTCTCAGTTCGAGAGAGCCTCTTCTTTACTGGCTCAAGCTTCAGTGAATTATGATCCTGATACCTTTGCAGAAGCTTCAGGCCATCCAGATTGGGAAGCAGCTATGAATGAAGAATATCATTCATTATTGGCCAATGATACATGGAATCTTGTTCCTCTACCAAAGGGACGAAAACTTGTTAGATGCAAATGGGTTTACAGAACCAAGTATGGACCAGATGGGAAAGTTGATAAACATAAAGCTCGTCTTGTTGCTAAGGGTTTTTCACAAGTTGAAGGCATTGACTACACTGAAACCTTCTCCCTTGTTGCCAAAATGAACTCTATCCACCTTGTACTTTCCCTTGCTGCTTCTTTCAAATGGGAAGTCCATCAGATGGATGTTAAATCCGCCTTCTTGCATGGGGACTTGCATGAAGAAATCTATATGGAACAACCTATTGGCTTTATACAAACAGACTCCAGCCTTGTATGTCGGCTTAAGAAATCCCTTTATGGTCTCAAGCAAGCTCCTCGAGCTTGATATGCCAAAATGGATAACTTTCTTTTAGAAAATGGCTTTTCTAGGTGTCATTCTGACAATACTGTCTACACCAAGAAAGTGGGCAAATCTCTTATCATTCTTGTTCTTTATGTTGATGATCTTATCCTGACTAGTAGTGATCCAAACCTTATAAACCATGTGAAGTCTAGCCTTAAAAGGAAGTTTGAAATGACAGACTTAGGACACTTACATTATTTTCTCGGTCTTCAAGTCTTGCAATCCAAGGAAGGTATTTCCCTTTCCCAATCCAAGTATGCCTGAGATATTCTACGCCATTTTCACATGGAAGACTGTAAGCCAGCTCCTTCTCCCTTTCAGTCTGGAGTCAAACTTTCAGTCACTTGTACTTCTCTGGAAGTTGATGCTACCTTATACCGTCAACTTGTAGGAAAAATTTTGTATCTAACCCATACTCGTCCTGACCTTTCCTTTGCCGTTGGCCTTGTTGCTCGGTTTATGAAAAACCCACATGAAAGTCATTGGAAAGCAGCTAAAAGAATACTTCGTTATGTTCGAGGTACAGTTCAGTTTGGGATTCATTACAGTGCCGAAGCACCTCCTCTATTGGTTGGTTTCACTGATTCCGATTGCGCTGGTGACCGTGATGATCGGAAGTCTACTGCAGGTTATGTGTTCACTCTTGGTTCAGGACCTATTACATGGGCTTGCAAGAAACAAGGTGCCATTTCTCTTTCTTCAGTAGAAGTAGAGTATCGTGGTGCTGTAGAAGCTAGTAAGGAAGCCTTGTGGCTTCGTTAGATCCTGTCAGAGTTTGGCTTTCAGCAGTAGCATCCGACTACACTTTGGTGTGATAATCAAAGTGCCATTCATGACCATGTTCTTGAAGTGCAATTTTGTTCAACAGATGATCAAGTTGCAGACATCTTTACAAAGTCTCTCACAGAGGCGAAGTTCACTAAACTTCGACTTATGGTTGGAGTTCAGGAAGTTGTCACTAAGGGGGGATAGGCTCTAGTGCCTCCTTCCTTCTCCTATTGTGTCATATTTGTAAATCCTTCAATCCTATCCCAAGTTGTTCTTAAGGGGGGATGTTAGGATATTCCGACACATAGGAAATAGTTAAGTACAACTTGGTCTAGTATAGAGTTAGGTAAAGTGTGTTTCTTTACCTTGTACATTTTGTAACTTACAATCCGATGGTCACGATATGTAGTGATCCGACGGTTCATTCTCTCCTTGGTATTACCGACACTTGATCCGTGGCTTAACACCCGATTGGTCCATGATTTCTATTTAAAGCGCATGGAGGGTCATTTGTAGGGTAATCCGTCTATGAGAGAAGCATATGTAAATTTTCATTCTTTTATTAATAAATTGCCTGAAGTGGCCGCATTGGCTCAAGCCATGGACTGTTTCCCTCTTTGAGGGTTTTAACCACGTCAAAATACTGGTGTATTGATCTGTGATCTGTTTGTGAGCGGTGTCCTTTGGTGTTCTGTCTGAGGAACTTACCCTGTAAATTCCTACACTCAGCTCTTCAAGTCAAGCTTTGAAAATGAGAGAAAGACATTGAAAATCAACAAAGCTCTGGTTCTACACTTTCTCTCACTGTTGCCTGCGGTCCCACACCCCCTGTTTACAAAAATTGCGGACCTGCACGCTCTATCCCTAAAGGAGTGGGTACGGACTCCTGTGAAAGTAAAAAAGGCGCAAGTTTATTCTAAAAAAATCACTTTGGGTTAATTCTAGATGATTCTAGAAGGAATTTTGACGTGGATTGGTCGCTCTTAGGTGGTTCATGCATCCTAAAAGAGAAGGAGCTAATCCCTTGATGAGAGGAGCTATCCCTTTAAAGGAGGGCTTTATCCCTTTGAAGGAGGACCTAGTAACTTCCCTCCATTGCACTATAAATTAAGGCATTGGGTTGGTTGCTAGGGAGGTTAGAAGCTAAACATTTTTGAGGGTAAATGCTGGTGGAATTGAGACTTCCTAGTTAAGCTTGAGAGGAGAGATCACATACCTTTTTGGCTTCATTGGGAAGAGAGTGAAACCTGTCAAAGTAGAGGAGACTTCTTGTCGGACCCTGGGAGGAGCTTGTACAACATTAAGGCACAGGTTGTAAAGTTCTTCTTTGATTTGAATTAATACAATCAGATTCATTTTTCTCAACAAATTGTCTTATGTCATTTGTTTCATGAATTCCTTGATTATCATGTTAAGTATGTTTTATGATATTGGATTTTCAGGTGCTATTTAATTTGTTTGCTTGTTTGTGTTTGCAGATTCACAACAAGGGAGCTCATTTGGATCAAAGGAGCGAGGCTTCCACAAACTTGCATTGGACCCAAGGTAGGCCTAAACACTTGTTTGCCTTTGTTTATAAATGCATATTTAGAGAAAGATAGTTCTTGATTGGCTTGCTTTTCACTAGATATCGTTAGATTCTAGGAAGGTCTATCTTGTCCGCAAGATCGACTCATTCCGTGTGACAGGGTGCATTAAGGGCTCCCACATTTGGAATCTTGCTTGGGAGAATAGAGGTATTGTCTAGCAGCATAGCTTCTAGGAGATCCGAGCTGGAAACCTGGCATGATTTTGGGAGGATAACTGGTAACAGGAACCCAATTTGTTCAAGGAGGAATTAGCCACTCTCAAAAATGATACTGACAAAAAAGGTTTACTTATGGTAAGTGACTTCTAGGATCGGGTAAGCAACAATGGTAAATGGATAATTTGAAAGGATTTAGGCCACAATGAAGATAATCCTTTGAAGGCCCAGGCAGATTCTCTTGCTAGGGATTTGGAGCAAAGGAAAATTTTGGTGTCCTCCTTGTTTGACCAACTAAGATGGGGAAGGAACACCGAAGGAAACTTTAACCTCAACGAAGCTAAAAGAATAGGCATAGGGTTTAATGACCAAAACCCTGATCAGGTATGGAAGAACCTCTGGCAGAACCCTCACTAGATGAAAATAAAGTTGTTCATTTGGCTTGTTCAACAAAAGAAAATACTAACTTGGGAGAATCTCCTGAAAAGGGGTTTTGTCGGCCCATCCAAATGCCCTCTACGTGGCTTACAAGAAGAGACGATGAATCACCTACTCAACCTCTACCCTTTCACCTCCATCGTGTGGGATTGGGTGGCCTCAATCTTTAGGCATACTGGTCGGGACAGACTTAGCATCACCAACACTCTGAAGAAGTGGAGGAAAAACCTCTCAGGAAATGAAATCGTCAATAAAGCTTGGACTCTGGTTCTAGGCTTTGTCAGCTGGGATGTTTGGAAAGAACGTAATGGAAGGATTTTCAAGAGCAAGACAAGCTCACCCCAGCACATAATTGATCAAATTTTATGACAGCTCAAAGACACAATTAGAGGTTTGTTGTGGAAACTTCTAGAGAATCCTCCTTTGCCCCAGGAAGCCTGTATACTACTGCAGTTGGGTCTCCAGTCAATAGTCCCACAGGGCATAAACAAGGGTGTGAGCCAAAAAAATGCAAGTATGGATATTTGGAAGCCTCCTCCACATGGCTTCTTAAAAGTCAATATAAATGGAGCATCCAAGGGCAACCCAGGGTTAGCTGGTTTTGGGGTGTTACAAGAGATGAGCAGAGACGTATAAAGGAGATCTTTTATAGTCATTTGGGGAAAGCAACTAATAACATGGTGGAACTCATGGCATTAGAGCAATGCTTGGAAATCCTGGTGGATTTAAATTCACAAAATGTCATCATTGAAGCAGACTCAGAATTGATCATTAAAATGGCCAAGAAAATGTGCAATGGAATGGCACCGGAAAAAGTGTTGAAACATTGGAGGCTATTGCAGGTCTTTCACTCCATTCACACCCACCTGCAGACCTTAAGAACAATCAACTTTTTCCATGTGAAAAGAAAAGAAAATATGTTGGCTGATCGTCTAGCAAATGAAGGAGTGATTAGAAAGGGAAGTGGCATTCGACACATTTGGGAGTCGATACCCCCAAGCAAACTGTGTGATGATTGTCTCTGTCAGGCTGCCAAAGATATGGAACACTTCCAGACCTTCAGCAAAGAGAAGGAGGAAGATTAGAGAATGGCAAGAAGAGAGGAAATCTTTGGGCTGCGGTCTCTCCAAATCGTCAAAACTCAAGGAAGATAAGATCGAAGAAGGGAAGTGGTTATACAGTTCTTGGTGGAACATAGGTCGTGGGTTGTTTTGGAGGAGATGCTTTAGGAGGGTTTCAAAAGTGAATAGTGAATTTCAGTCTAAACACGAGTGGATCAAGAACAATGGGTGGATCAAGAACAATGGAAATGGTCTGTAAAGATCTGGAATGAGGGATTGAAAGGATGGACCGATGGTGCTTAGGAGAACTACGGGAGTTAAACACTGCTTAACCCGTTCGTCAGTTGAATGGCCACAATCTCCAGGTTCTTTTGGCCTTAGTCATCCAATGGATTTCGGGCCGCAAAGAGATTGACCGTTAACCACTTGGACAGACCTGAAATCCTATAGATTGAGGATTTCTAATTTTTTTCGGGTCCATAATTTAGCTATCCATCATGCTAGTGTTCGAGCTGAAATCATGGTTAACCGTTGGACTAAACAGGCTTTGATTGACGGTGTTGGTTCTCCGAGAAACTCTTTGGGTCGGAGGATTTGGTGACAGTCGGATGGGAAGTTTGTTTTGACAGTGGGGATTTTGAATTCACGATGGGCTTGGGGAAGCAGACTAGAGATTACTCAGGTGAAATTTAGTTATTTTTGAAGTTCGGTGGTTTCATGAGATGGTGCTTAATCGGTTCGCCAGTTGTATGGACGCAGTCTGCAGGGTCTTTGACCTCAGTCATCCAACGGATATCGGGCCGAAAAGAGCTCGGCCTTTAACTACTTGGATGGACCCGAAAACTCATAGATTGAGATGCTCTAATATTTTTTGGGTCCATATTTGTGTTATAGAACGTGCTAGTGTTCGGGCCGAAATCATGATGGACCATTGGATTAAATAGTCTTCAATCGACAGTGTTGATTCTTTGCACAACTCTTTTGATCGTAGGATTTGTGGATCATCAGATGGGAAGTTTGTTTTGACAGTGGGGTAGCGCGTTCAGGTTCAAGCTTGGGAAGCGAAGCACAGATGAATGATTGGTGCGATTTTGGTATTTTTTGAAGTCTGATGGTCTTCGCAGTTTGTCCGAGAAACCGGTGAAAAGAAAGGAACTTGTATCTCGACTGTTAGGGTTCCTTAGTCTTTTGCTGAAGAGTTGATGTAACCTTGTGAGATAATGTACCCTCGTGAGATATTTCTTGATCTTGGGTTTTGTTAACCCTGTTAATGGTAAACCAGCAACGGGCTTGTCTTTGCAATGGCAAAGACGTGTATCATATGTGTTACATTTTAACGGTTAATAGAAGGTTCCACTCTTACTTGACCAAAAAAAAGAGAATATATTAAGGTTAAAAAGCTTGAGTATAATATGATATTTAATATTATTATTAAATATAATATTGATATTAAATATTAATATATTATAGTTTAATATTATTAAATTCAATATCATGTTAAATTTAATAATTTTGGATTTATATAATATTAACTTTAGTGTGCACTATTTTGACAATCCTCTCAAGAGTAGGTTAATTTAGGCCATGTCAAACTTCACTCATGGTTTTCTAGCCATACCCCATTCTGTGGCAAGTTGTTGGAGGAATAACAACTAGCAAAGGACACCCTGGTTGTACTAGTTTCCATCATTAAGGAGTTAGTGGTTTCATACTCATTAAAGAGTGAAAAGGCAAGTGATATATCCCTTGATCAAGATGAAATCCAGATTGATGGCGTCATAGAGAGAATTGCAAACACCTAGGGAAAAGTTGAGTTGAAAGATCTTGGGTGTCGATCTCCTCCATAAATCAATATGGTGAGGACCCTACATTTGACAGTGATAGTTTTCCAAACATAGGGTTTATAGATAATTCATAGTTGGGATGTTTTATTGGAAAATACCTCTAAGGGAAGCTAACGAGAAGTTGTGCACCTGTAAAACAACACACACTGACACCGTAATCCCTAAAGTTAGGAGTTATGGAACCAGTTCAAAGAAATATAAAATGTGTAAAGCGTAAACCTAAGGAACCATTCTTGATCCTACGTTTTGTTTTGATTGGTGGTGACATCACTTTCACTTTGGGATCAAGTGAAATATGATGTTCGACAAGCCAATTGGGT
Organism: Pinus tabuliformis; assembly: GCA_031772625.1. Classification (NCBI taxonomy): domain Eukaryota; kingdom Viridiplantae; phylum Streptophyta; class Pinopsida; order Pinales; family Pinaceae; genus Pinus; species Pinus tabuliformis. The sequence goes on from CM062813.1 coordinate 299,543,361, forward strand.
CTATTAGTTGATTTATTGCTCTCAAATCTTGAGGAATAAGAAATATTGGACATTCAACCAACAAAGCTTACACCCATATGGAGGAATATGAACACAAAGGAGGCTAGGGTAGAAAAAATGTTAAACGTATTTTTCATCTCGAAAGATATGTTTCAATCCAATATAAGGATTTGTTAGTGGGTGTCTTTGGGTGGAGACTCAGATCATTACCCTATCAAACTAGAACTTGCACCTACTATGGATAAAATCCACAATCCTTTTAAGTTGAACTTAGTATGGTTGGAGGATCTCTCATTCATCGACATAATCAAGACTCACTAGAGACCTTTTGAATCCACCTCTCCATAATCCCCCCTTATCCAATTCCAAGCTAATCTAAAGAGAGCAACACCCATTACAATCCTTGATCAAAATAAAAATGGGAATTGGGAGAGGGATACCAAGACCTTAGAGGATATAGAAACAAAGCTACAAAAAAACGTTGAATGGGAGGGGTAGTGACAACTTTTGACACAACAAAAGGACTTAAATCCCTAGAGGAGAACAAAACTAAAATATTTCTAGAAAGAAAGCAATAGAGAAGAATTAAAAGTAGAGCAATTTGATTGCAATCTAATGATGAAAAAACTATGTTTCTCCTTCGATTTGCAAGTAGCAAGAAATCCATAAACACTATTTGGGCGATAGACAGGGCTAATGGAACAAATCCACATCCTTTACTCACCTAGCGTAGGAAAATACTTCACACTTTGGAGACCCATTTACGAAATATTTAAATGGAACCAATCATACCATACTACATGTGGCATCCTATTTCCCCTATTTCATTGACAAAGAGGGAAACACTCAACTTATGGTGGAGATCAAAATGGAAGAAATCCTAGTGTTTTTGCATAACTCTAGAAAGATAAAAGCCTTGGATTGGATGGTATCCCTGTAGAATTTATATTGGATGTATTGTCTTCCTAGGGAATGTTGTATGTCCCTTTCACAACCACAAGAAGAACGTATTGAATTAGTAGCCTATCCTGATTCCCATATGTTGTAGTTGGAGAAAAATGGATCAACTAGTTTAATTGCTTGATGACATTATAATTGAAAGGTAGCATTTTAATAATATTAAATAATTAAATAGGAGGATGGTAAAAATAAAGTGTCACATGGTATTTCTAGCCACCCATGGTATTTCGAGAGGAGGAAATAATTACAAGAAAGAAAGAAGGAAACTCAAGAAAAATATGAGTCGATGATTTGAGAATTAAACATGGAGCTTAAGTAGCTTATTGTGTGAGGGGAAACTCATGTGTAGAACTCAGTTTTGATCGTGGAACTATCCTCCCTAACTGGTGGCGATTAGTTTTAGTGGTGAAACATCCACCATAACTAATATGGAGTAAGAATCATTTCAAGTTCTCCATTGGTATTTTGCGGAGAAAAGAGGATCAAATAACAATTATTTATTGGATTTTAGAGAGACAAACTTGCAACAAATCACATCACCAAGAAGGGTCCGATTTCTAAGCCAAAGAGCATCCTTTATGTGGGATGAAATAAATTCTGAAGGGAGTTTGAATTCTAGTGTCATATGGAGGACCAAAATTACCATTAAAGGAAGGTCTAATTGAAGTAGTATCTGGAGGGCTAAATTACCTTAAATAGAGACTGAATTCTGGCGGAATTTAGAGGGCCATTTTGCATCATCCAAAGATGGCCAAATTGTTCTGGGTCTAAGGTAGCTGAAATAAGGAGGTCGAGTTGCTTTTATTAGGTTATAATTAGCTAGAGGAACGCATAAATCATGGAGACTGAAAATTGCACCTAAGAATCCAAGTATTGATCTGAGAAAGCCTAATTGGAGCCAACTAAATTTGCTAGTGCAATTGTAGTCAAGGTTTCAAGCCAAAAAATATTCTAGGTATGGGTTGAATTATTTTCTAGTGGATAATCTACTAGGTTTTGCCAAAATAAATTAATGTACATCTTCCTCAAATTTTTTAATAAAATCGGCTTGGTTTTTGGCTTTGACATTTTCTACAAAATTTGTGAATTCTTTGTTTCCCAATTTATTGTTGGAATTTAAACAAATTTTTGGAAAAAAAAATTTTCTGGCAAATTTTTGAAGAAATTTTTGGTTGGAAAATTATAAATTAATTAAAAGGTATATTTTAGTGGTATCAGAACTAGTGCTCTTGCGAGCCCGTGGGTTTGTATTAATTTATGAAACTAGAAGACAAGGAATTCATGACATATAGGAAATAAAAGAAAGAAAAGGAATTTTCCTAGCCGAAATGAGAGGAGGAAGAAGTAAGAATGGATGATCTAGAAGATAAACTATGGGGAAGCATCATGTATGCCTTGAGTGACTTAGCTAAGGGACAAGATGAGTTGGTACAAAGACAATATATAGGAGTTGGTACAAATGATGGTCAAAGAAAACAATGTAAACTATTAAACGGGAATTATACCAAGTACCCCTTTTTTTGAGGTAGAAAAAAATCATTCGATTTTGAAAAGTGTTGATTCAGAGTAAACCCTTTTTTCTGGAGCATATTTTTGACACTTCAATTTTTCTTGTATATGAAGTATGAACAATTTTTTTAAAATGTTAGTGACTTTCATGATGATTTTGAAAAGTGTTGATGCAGCATCAACCCCATTTTTAGAGGGCTTACTTTTGACACTTTAAATTTTCAAATGTTTTAAGTGTGGATGTATTTTTTTAAAGTGTTGATGATTTTCATGCAGATTTTGAAAAACATCGACATTTTTTAAGGCATATTTTTGACACTTTAAATTTTCTTATGTCCTAAGTATGCACATTTTTTTTTTAAATGTTGATTATTTAACCATTTTTCAAGTTGTCTTATTCCTCTTCTTGTTTTTCATCCTAAGATGCTTGTTTTTTTAAGAGTTTTTCAAACATGTGTTCTTTTGTTTTTCTTTGCAATGTTTTTTTATAATGAAAATTTTGATTTTTTTTGCAAAGTTTAAAAAAAATGATAAACATTAATATTTTGAAGTTTGTTTGTTTGTTTGTTTGTTTTTTTTAATATATTGGTAATTAATACTTCAATACACATAAAATAATTGACACTTAAAAATAGTAATTTGTTTGTTTGTTTGTTTTTTTTAATATATTGGTAATTAATACTTCAATACACATAAAATAATTGTCACTTAAAAATAGTAATTTTAAACACTAGACAAAAAATACACATTTTGCATATAGATATAATTATAAAAATACTTATTTCATGACCTTTTCATTTAAAATGACATATTAAATATTTTTTCTTTTAATGAGAAAATTGAATGAAAAAAGTTGGAAAATAACAAATTTTATGAATTTTTTTATAAATTTTATATCCAAAGATGATGATATTTGAAGTCTTAAAAAAAAATGATCTAGACAATTTTTAAAGTAAAAATAACAAAAAAAGACAAAACATACCATTGAAGCAAAACAATAAAATAAAATCCTTAAAAATAAAATTAAAACATAGAAAATAAAAAAATGCAATTAAATTAAACAAAAACAAAAAAATAATAAAAACATAAAATAAAACATCAAAACAATTTAAAAAAAAACATATAAAAAAGGAAATTGAAAAAAAAAAAAAAAAAAACACATTTAGAATAGTTAAAATTAAAAAAAAAACCGTGGCCCCATGGTCCCTCGGTGGTGCTTGGTCGATGGCCTTGTTCCACCCAGCCTCACACCCTATGTGACCTAGGCAGGGCGATATGATTCCTAGGGGGAGCTGCATGCAACTCCCACTGCTCCCCCGCCAAAGCCCGCACCCCATAGGACCTCGAAGGGGCAATTTGATTCTCGGAGTCAAATTGCCTCGCCCAGGGCCTGTGGGGTGTGGGATTGGCTGGGGAAAATTCAATTCATGGAATCGGTTTTGCCACACGTAGGGCCCATGGGGCCGCAAACCATGCAGATCGCCCCCCTAGTCCTGTGGCTCCATGAGCCCAAGGCGAGGGCGAGGATTTTAATTAATTAATTTTTTAATTTTTTATTGTTTTAATGTTTTAATTTTTATTTATTTTTTAATGTTTTTCATTTTTTATTATTTGTTTATTTTTAAATGTTTTTCATTTTTTTAATTTTAATTTTACTAATTTTTTTAATGTTTTTAATTTTATTTTAATGTATTATTTATTTATTTTAATGTTTTTTTTATTATTATTTTTAATTATCTAATATTGTTTTTTATTTTTCTATATATATATTTTTAATTTTTAATCTTTTATGAATTATTTGTGTTTTTTTTAATGTTTTATATACACAAAAAAATATAATTTATATATGTTTTTAAATTTTTTATGTTTTAATATATATATTTTTATTTACTTTGTATTATTTTTATATTTTTTTGTGTTTTTATTTTTCTCAATTTTTAATTTTTTGTTTTGTTATATTTTTTAATTTTGTTTTTTGTTTTAATATATATTTTTATTTATTTGTTATTATTATTATTATTTAACTTTTTGTGTTTATTTTTATTTTTTTCATTGTTTATTTTTCTTTTTTTACCTTTTCTTTTTATTTATTTATTATTTTGTTCTATTTCTTTTTCTCTACAAGGTTTTTGTCAATCCTCGACTAGCAACCTGATTACATTATGTGTCAATTTGATAGTTGATTTTTAAGTTTTCGTTATAATGGATTGATTCTGCCCCACAATGTGTCAATTTCATGGTTGGTCTTTAAGTTTTCATTACAATGGGTCGAGTTCGCTTACACTGTGTGTCAAGTTGATGGTTGATTTTTAAAATTTTGTTGCAATGCGTCAAGTTGTCTTAGGCTAAGATTTTAAAGTCGTTATGCTCTTAACATTTAAAAAGTAAATTACTCTTTGTCTAATGACTCTTTCATTCGAGTGTTCATCTTTAAAGATTTTTTAGTTATAAAATTTATCCATAATGACATGGTTGAAATATGTTGAAAGCTTAAGGTTTTTTGTAGTCATGGTTTTTGGTTTTAATTCCATGGTTGAAAATTTGTCAAAATTTTAAGGTTTTTTTGAGTCATGATATTTTATCTTTAATACTATGGTTGAAAACAATTATAATTATTTTATCTTTAACACTATGGTTCAAAATTGTTGGAATTTTAAGGCTTTTTAGAAGCATGATATTTTATCTTTAGTGTTATGCCTGAAAATCGTTGGAATTTTAAGGTTTTAGGAGTCACGATAGTTTATCCTTAATGTCATTGCTAAAAAATGTTGAAAATTTTACCTAAAAAAAAGACGCTATTACAGCATCAACATTTTTTGTTTTCAGGGTTTTTTCTGCACAAAAATAATTGGTTTTTATTGACTTTTACTGCCTTTTTTAAAAAATGTTGAAAATTTATTGTGTAAAAAAGAAAAAACACATTATTCCAACATCAACACTTTTATTTTTCCAGCTGTTTTTCATGTTTTTTAGGGTTTTTAGCTAGAGTTTTTGTTTTGAGTTTACAATTCCCGTTTGATAGTTTACATTGTTACAACAAGATTTAGTGCATGTTTTCACTCAGAAAATAACAAGCATCCAGGAAACCAAACCAACACCAATGGAAGCGGTGCACGAGGATCAAATAGATATCCGGGAGGGTCAAGAAGTCAAGATGGACATTATGCATAGATGATAAATAATTCCAGTCCTATCCTTCGACTACCAAAAAAATCACATCTAGACCTTTTCTATCGAAATTTCTGGAGAAGCAAGCATATAATAAAGGTCAACCAAGGCAAGATAAAGATTTTTTATACTATCTAAGGGAATATCAAGCACTGGGGGAATAGTTCCACACAAATATGTGTCTTCACATTTATTGCACTATCAAGTATCAGAACAAGTCCAAGGATTGCAATCGAGGGATGTAGAATTATGAGATTCCTAAAAAGGTGAGGAAAATAGTTATTCCTTCCATTGATGGCACATCTAGTTACATAGCCCGTTCCTGGGTCTAGAAGTTGGATACTTGTTTCCAACCTAACCCAATGGAAGAGTCATATGTTATATAGTAGGCTAAGGCATACAAATGGTGGTACCATGGATTAACCACTTTGGGTCACTCCAGTATCACTTCCTACTTGGAATTTACAAAGAGGTCAATCAAGCACTCTGACAAGAAATATCTTGAACTAAAATTTAGGGAGTTGGCACAAATTCAAAAATTAGGTACTCCTGACACTTATATTTCAAAATTTTAGAAATTGGCAGTGAAGGTTATAGGTATATTTGAGAGGAGGTTGGTGATGTTGTTCTTGGAAGGGTTTTCTGAACCATTATGTGGTTGGGTTAAAGAATCCAATCAAAATACACTACAACATGTGATAGTCCAAACAAGAGATATGGAGGATGCAATTCCAAAAACGGACCTAATAAAATTCACTCCTCCCCATAAATACAAAGAGAAGAAATTGTGGTAGGGTAAAGGAAAGTGGGAGACACAAGGGATGATTTAAGGAGGAAAAATATTTCAGACAATGAAGAAGAGAAAGAGCCAGAGGCCATGCTAGATAGTGGGCATAACAATAGTGACGAGGAACCACCATAGAAGCAAATAAAGAGGGATACTATAGTCAAACTTTCTTGTGCTCCTAGGTATAACACTTTCAGAGTTAGAGGGATTGTGCAAGGTCAATAAGTCACCATCCTTACCGATGGGGGTTCCACCAACAATTTCATAGATGCAACTTGGGTAGCCAAAAGACGTGTGACTATAGAAAATTTCAATGGATTTTGTGTTGAAGTGACATTTGGTCATCTCCTAACATGTACAAGGAGGATCCCTTAGATGGAGATCAATATTGGGAATTATTCCCTTATTGCTGATTTCTATGTGGTTGAGTTATATGACACCAATATGGTGTTGGGGGTCCAATGGCTTATTTCCATAGGGAGACATTAGAAGGATTATCGAACCATGGAGATGGAGTTTGTCACATATGATGGACAAAGAGTATTGTTGCAAGGGATGACCAATGGTGCTCCAAGGGTGATCTCAACTAACAAGATGGAGGGAATTTTTCGACATGGATACATATCACGGGCAACATAATTTAGGGTGACAATATAGTAAAATCTAGAAGACAATAAGAATTACCTTGATGATATCCAAGCATTATTGAGCATTAGCATCGTAAGGTATTTGGACATATTCCACTAGGGATATTTCCTGACAAGGGATTTGAGCACATTATAAAACTAGAGGAAGGGGCGAATCTAGTTATAACAACTCCTTACAAACACCTCAAGATATTTAAGCAAGAGATTGATAAGATTATTAAGGAGTTATTGGATATGGGTCACATAAGCACTAACTCGAGCCCATTCGCCTCTTCTTTCGTGTTGGTAAAAAGAAGCATGTATCTCTGAGGAAGTGTATTGACTACAAGGCCTTGAAAAAGAGGAAAATCAAGAAACTGTACCTAATACCTAGGATCGATGAGATATTAGGTGAACTACATAGGAAGTTCATTTCTCAAAGATCAATTTGCGATCAAGGTATCACTAGATTAGGGTACATGAGTACGATGTGCATAAGACTACTTTTAGATGTCATGATGGAAATTATATATTCTTGGTCATGACGTTTGGTTTAATGAACATGCTTGCAACCTTCTAGTGATGCATGAACCATATTTTTAGGAATTAGCTGTGAAATTTTCTATTATTTTTTTTCATGGTCTTCTCATATATAGTAGGACTTGGGAGGAGCACTTTAAACACTTGGATGAAGTGTTGAGCATACTAGAGGAATGAACCCTTTTTTCTAAGGAGTCTAAATGTGATTTTGGAATGAATGATATTTTGTATCCAAGACTTATTTTTAGTGTGTGAATACAAGTGCACCAAGAAAAGATTCACGCTATACTTGATTGGCCAATTCCTAAGACTCTCATGAAAATACAAGGATTTATGGGCATATGCAACACTATAGGACTTTTGTTAGAGGATATTCACATATGGTGGAAGCCCTAACAAATTTAACCAAAAGGGAGCTTTTAGATGGTTTAAAAAGGCACAATAGACTTTTGAGAGGTGCAAGAAGGTGATGAGAACTTGCATAGTTCTAGCAATTGCTAACTTCTCTTGCCCCTTTTTACTAGAATGTGATACATCGGGGGAAGGAATAGAATTTGTGTTAATGTAGGATAAGCACCCAATAACTTTCAAGAGTTAAAATCTAAGGGATATAGAGAGACTCTATTCCATCTATGATAAATAGTTTCTTGTCATCATGCATGCATTAGCCGTATACAAATAATATTTGTTGGGTGGAAATTTCATGGTCAAAACTGACCACAACAGTTTGAGGTACTTCTTAGAGGAGAAAGATCTAAATGAGAGGAAACAAAAATGGTTTAGTAAGGTACAAGGATATGATTTTGAAACTAAATATGTAAATGGGAAAAAGAATGTGGTAGCAGATGCCTTCTCGAGGAAACCGACATGTTCTCACATCAAAATCACTACTAATTGGAAGGAACTTTTGCTAGTAGAGTACTCCAAAAATAAATTTGCATGCGAGTTGATGGATGGAATGATCCATGATGACAGATACAAGGTACTAAATGATACCATTCTCTACAAAGGTAGGATTATTTAGTCCTTGAGTCATCTCTCAAAGAAAAAAATCATGAAGGTTCCCACAATTCACGTCGTGTTGATCATCGGGGATATTTCATAACATATCAACAAGTTAGGGAAAGGTCTCTTAAAAGGGCCTCAAAGACGATGTATGGAGGCATGTGACAAAGTGTACTACCTACGAGTAGGACAAGGCATAACATACTCATCCCATAGGATTGTTATAGCCATTTCCCATCGTAGATAAAAAAATGTTAGGGTATTTCCATGGATTTCATTACAGGGATTCCAAGGATAAAAGGAAAATATAACATCCTGGTGGTAGTTTATAGATTGACTAAGTTTTTGCACTTCATGGGCATCCCATTAGACTATACAATGGGGAAAGTAGTAAAAATTTTTTTTAGGGAGATTTTTAAGCTATGTGGAGTACCTAAACCTATCATCAATGACAAGGACAACAAATTTATCAGCGTGTTCTAGAAATAATTGTTTAGATTGGTAGGGATAGATTTGACCTCGAGAACTAGTTACCATCCACAAACATATGGCCAAAGAGAAATCATAAAAAAATTGGTAGAAGGTTATTTGCAGAGTTATGTGGCGGGGTAGAAAAATACATGGATTTGATGGCTACACTTGAGAGAATACTAGTACAACACTACTTATCCTATGCATAGAAAATTTTAGGGGCGAATGTTTGCCCTTTGGGGAAATTAAGGGGTTTTAAATTTTTAGTGGGCGAATATTTTGTATCATAGTACATTTTTACAAATCACCTCAAATAGCCCACCTTATTTTAAGGGAGAGGGTAAAAAAGGTAAATTTAGCCCTTGAAATTAGGATATTTTAAGGGAGAAGGTAAAAAAGGTAAATTTAGCCCTTGAAATTAGGAGTTACAACCTTCCATTCGCCCATTTTCAAGAATAGGTTTTATTTAAGTGAATCCATTCGCCCATTTTCAAGAATAGGTTTTATTTAAGTGAATCCTATGGGCCAAAGGCCCAAATACCATATTTATAAAAGAGGTATGGTAAATTAATAAAAATATAAATAAATGAGAGGTATGGTACATAAATAAAACATTTTTTATATTTACTCCATAAGTCACCTTATATACATGCAAGGGTGTAAACAAATAAAAATATAAGTAAAGTGGAGGTATGGTAAATAAATAAAACGTCTTTTTTATACTTACTCAAAAGGTATGGTAAATAAATAAAAATATAAATAAACTAGACGCATGGTAAATAAATAAAACCTCTTTTTATATTTAGTCCATAACCCTCGTTCTATTTATGAAAGCTCAAGAAGGATGTTTTATTTAAGTGAATCCTATGGGCCAAATACCATATTTGTAAAAGAGGTATGGTAAATTAATAGAAATATAAATAAACGAGAGGTATGGTAAACAAATATATATATATATTTTTTTTTTATTTACTCCATAAGTCACCTTATATTTACGAACACTCAAAAAATGTGTTATATTTAGGTGAAAATGGACAAAATACTATGGGACAAATACCATGGACTATATTGTTATTAATACCATGCAAAAAAACATTATTAACCCTAATATTAGTATTAATAAAAATAAAAATGGCACATGGTATTGACCCATGGTATTCACCAAAATGGAACATGGTATTGACCCATGGTATTCATCTGGAATGTAGCCTATTTAAATGGGGGAATTAAACCAACATATATCCATCTTTACTCTGGATCTACTAACCCCCGAGAGGTATCAAATATCGTGATATGCAAACTAGCAGAGAGTGAAAAAATATTTGATCCGATCAAGAGTAAAAATGGATGTTGTAATTTAATGTATGTTAAACATTTTAGCTTGGTTAAAATTAAAATTAAAATAAAAACCAACTATTAATTTTATTAATTTTTATAAATTACTAATAGTAATTTTTAAGCTCCAGGTTTATGATAACCCATGGTATTGACCCATGGTAGTACCATGGTATTCATGTGAGCATAGACTATTTAAAGGGGAAATTCTAGCTTCTTATATCCATATTGATTCTGGGTCTACCAAGTGCTCAGAGGAATAAATAGATTTCATCCCCTAAGAGTGGTAGATGTGGAGTTAAGATGGATATAGGTCGGTTTTTATGATAATGAAGATATTAAATAGACTTAGGAAATTATATTGTAAAAACATCTTAAGGTGAATAGTTAAAGCATAGACATTGGACAAGTATATTTGTATACTTTTGTTTTAAACTGAAATAAATCCAGGGCTAAAAGGAATGGATTGATTGCACTAGTCATCCTTCTATAACTTTCCAACATATGCTGGAGTAAATAGATTGTAATTTGGGTAATTTTTCTAATTGCAAACAGGAACATACTTGTGTATTGGAGGGTGGTTACGAGGTCCCTAGAAGTGATGAATTTAAATTTTTCTTGGTTTTATATATAGTATTAGGTTTTTTCTCATGCTTTCTGTGAATGGCACGGGTGAAGTTTATCCTACACCCACTAGGTTATAGATATGTAATTTCGGTAATTTTGATTTCAAAAGATATTTTAAAGAAATGCAATGATTTCATTTGTGTATTCAATAAACACAAGATTTTATAATTGAGTAAAATATTAGCCATGCCTGGTGAGAGATTCGCCAAAAAATTATATATACATATCATATTATTGATAAAATCGCCTTCCATTTTTCCTATATACCATGGAGATTTTCCCATTTATTATACATGTAAATTTAGGGGGGGTTCTTAAAATTTTCCCTGATCCTATGTCCATTGGCATGACACCATTCCATGAAGTAGATGGGTATGACACTCCATTTATTGAGATGGATTTTGGGGATAAAAGGGTGCCAAAGGTAAAGGATTGGTTGTAGGCAATCTAGGAGATTCTATGAGTCCTTAAAGAAAATTTGAAGAGTGGACATAATCAACAGAATATGTATGCATACCACAATAGGATTAAGCATAGCTTCTATGATGGGGATTTAGTTTACATGTGCTTTCAACCATATAGGTCCTATCTAAATAAGAGTGGAGAAGAAAAGTTAAAGCCTCAATTTTATGGATCCCAGAAGATTGGAGAGGTGGCTTATGAGCTAGAACTACCTGAGGAGAGAATGATTCACAATGTGTTTCACGTATCATACCTCAGGAAGGTGTTAGGGTAGCAGGTCATAACTTCCATAGAATTACCTCCATTGGAAAAGGGAGGGAAATTAAGTTTAACTCCCAAGGAAATCTTGGTACTAGGAAAAAGAGACCAAGGAATAGAATCATTAAGGAGTTCCTACTTTTTGGGAAGGTTTGCTGATAACATATGCCACATTGAAAGGGAAACATGTGTTGCAACAACCTATTTTGTAGTTGCTTGAGGACAAGAAATTTTGGTAAGGGAGGACTCTAATGTCCCTTTCAAAACCATACTAGTAAATGGACCGACTTAGTAGCCTATCCCAATTCCCATATGCTATAGTCAGAGAAAAATGGATCAACTAGTTTAATTTCTTGATGACATTATAATTAAAAGGAAACATTTTAATAATATTAAATAATTAAATAGGGGGGATGGTAAAAATAAAGTGACTCAATACCTATTTCTAACCACCCATGGTATTTCAAGAGGAGGAAATGATTATAAAAAATAAAGAAGGAAGCTCAAGGAAAATATGGGTTGATGATTGGAGAATTGAACTTGGAGCTCGAGTAGCTTACTGTGTGAGGGGAAATCCTTGTGTAGAACCTAGTTTTGGTGGTGGAACTATCCACCCTAGCTAGTGGTGATTAGTTTCAGTGGTGAAACATCCACCCTAGCTAGTCTGGAGGGAGAATCATTTCAGGTTCTCTACTAAAATTTGATAATCAAATAGCAATGATTTACAAGAGTTCAAAGAGACAAAATTTTAGTAACTCACATCACGAGGAAGGGTATGAATTATACATCTAGAGCACATCCTTGAGGTGGGATGAAATCATTTTTGAAGGGGGGCTAAATTCTAGTTTCACATGAAAGGATGAATTACCATTAAAGGAAAGCCAAATTATAGTAGTATATGGAGAGCCAAATTACGTTGAATAGAGGCTGGATTGTGGTGGCATTTAGAGGGCCCAATTGTTTTAGGCTTGAGGTCGCTGAAATAAAGAGGTCAAATTGCTTTTATAAAGTTATAATCAACCAGAGGAGTACAAAAATCGTGGAGACAAAAAATTTCACCCATTAATTGAAGAAATGATATGAGAAAGCCAAATTGGAGCCAACTGAGTTTGCTAGTGAAATTGTAGCTAGGGTTTCAAGCTAGAAAATCTTCTAGGAATGCATCAAATTATTTTGTAACATCCAATCTACCAAGTTTGGCTAAAAAAATTAGTATAAAGCTTCCTCATTACTTTTAATAAAATTGGGTGGGTTTTTGGCTTTGGCATTTTCTACAAAATTTTCTGAATTCTTGGCTTCCTAATTTATTATTGGAATTTATACAAATTTTCAGTTTAGGAAAATTTCTAAAGAAATTTTTGGTAGGAAAACTATAAATTAAGTAAAAGGATATTTAAAATGATTTGCTAAAGGTATTGGAATACTCATGATCCTATGGATAGACTTTTGTAGTTTTGAATACCAATTTTATCATGTTCATCCCTAAATAAGATAATCCATCTACTTTTGAGCAATTGAGGCCCATATGTCATTCCATAGAATATATAGAATAATATCAAAGACTCTAGCTCATCAACTAAAGGATATTCAATTTGACACCTTCTCCCTTGAACAATTTGGTTTCCTATGGGGATGGAAAATACATGAATTAGTTGGACTTACTCAAGAATTTCTACACTCCATACATAGAGGAAATCGTAAGCCCCTCACTTACAATGTAGATTATTAAAGGATTCTATTAGAGTTAGCTAGTTGTATCTCATATTGTTTCTTATTCATCTAGTTTTTTCCCACTTTTGTCAAATGGATAATTAATTACATTGATTTTTCCTCCTTAACCTCCCTTATAAATGGATAGGCCATAACATTCTTCAAAGCAGAAGGAGGTCTCAGATAGGGGTTCCCTCTCTCACCCTTCCTCTTCCTCTTAGTAGAAGAAAGTATGAGTAGACTAATAAATGATTCCTTGGATAAATGGTGCCTAAAAGGTATTGCAATAAGCCCCATTTGTTCCATTTCTCATTTATTATTTGCAGATGATGTTCAAATATTTTATGAAGGAAACATAAACTATGTTGAGCATTTAGAGAAACTCCTTCGAATTTTTTGTGAAGCCACATGAATGCTCATTAACAAAGCCAAATCCTATATTTTATCTTAGGAGAAGGAAAAAGGCTCCATGTCTAAAATATTACCTCTTCAAGTCTAAGGAATAGGGATGAGCTTCAAGTACATGGATTTCTTAAAGCAAATTACTATCACCAAAATCACTGGCTTTGGCTCCTTGCAAAGTTAGGAAAGTGCACTCATGGTGCAACAAATGATTATCTCATGTAGGCCATTTGGTAATAGTCAAATCTATCGTAAAAGCCACCCTAGTGTGTTGGACCTCTCCCACTCGGTACCAAAAGGAATTTTAGGCAAAATACACCAACTCTTTTTTTTTTTTTTGGAAAGCAATGAAGACAAAAAACCTTTGGTTCTAACCTTTTGGATAAACTAGAAATCCCCAAAGCTTTATTGAATTGGGGAATAAAATTTATCTTCCTATTCTCCAAAATGTTGGTAGCTAAAATGTGTGGAGTTTGATTCAATGAATAGTATTGTGGTACCAAGTCTAAGGAAAAGTACCTCCCTTAAGACACCATAGTGAAGTGGATAAGAAATCCAAACAAGATGTTCCAAAGTGGCTCCAAAATTTGGAAATGCATCATTAATACTTTTCCTCTTATAGGAAAATGATTTATTAGTTAATTTGAAATTGGGCTCAAGTCCTCATATGAAAATACCCCTAGATAGGGTGTGAAGACAACCACTTTCTTGTTACTTATATTTTAAGGAAGCTCAACATAGAGTTTTTTTTTAATGTGAATCATATCATTAAAAGAGATTATGTGAATGGTTGGATCTAATGGATGACTTGGGCTAATTAGGAATAGAGGGAAATTATTCCCTCTTCACAGGAAAATTATGTGAAAGCACTTCATGATACTTTTGTTTATCCCATGGACCAAGATAACCAACCACTCTGTTCACTAAACTATTTAGGAGGATAACTTCCAAAACCTGGTTACTCAACCCTTATGTTGCCACTCACTACTTCATCAGTCACTAGTTTCTTCCAAAGCCAAACAACAGTGATGTTTGATGCCAAATGCTGAGATAAATAAACTATCTCAGCTTGAAGGGACCCTATCCATTGCCTAGTGCTCGAAAAGAGTTTTCCAACATATATAGAAGTCTGAAAATGGACTTCTAGAGCAAAAGTTAGAGCCTATTGAACAATCCCTTTAGAAAGCCTAGCAAACGAGAAAAAATGGCTAAGTGTTGAAGAAAAATCGCAAGCGGGGCTCGGGATAGTTCATCACAATTGCATATCGACCATCGACGGGGTTAAGGTGTCACTCTCAAGCCTTATCGGCAGATGCAAAGGCCGATTGTGATTTATCGATGCAATCGCTGGGGAGGGACAATAAAGGTCGAACACAGGAAAAGCCTGCAAAACAAGGTCGGGCGAGCACTTTTCTCTCTCCTCCATAGGGTACACATGTAGAGCCACAAGTAATATCACACATAGGATATCAACGAAGGCAAAGGGATCCCACTTAAGAGATATCAACGATTCCATTAGGCGATTGCGATTTGTGATTTCTCACTGTTTCGCCGGGGGAGGGTCAATGAAGGCTGACACAGGAAAGGCATGACAAAACAGGGCCGGGCAAGCCCTTTTCTCTCTCCTCTGGGAGACCATGTGGCAGCCTATGATTGGTCCACTGAGCTGACATGGCTGCTGACATCAGTGATGAAATGGCAAGTACGAAAGATGACGTGGCAAGCGGGAACATGGCACTCATTTTTGGCATTTTCAGGGTTCCTACGGGTTGTTTTCGGGTGCCATGTGGCACCACCCACAGGGTGACATGTGGTAGTGATAACGTCAGCAGGTTATTGGTAATCAGTGATCGCAAGTGTCAAGGGGTAAAGAGCTAAGGCCATAGAGAGGCGTCGATTACGATATGCAGGATTTCTCCCGGACGTGATAAGAGTTTACAGTTCAATTTATAAGGGCCCTGCGTCCAAACTATCAACCTTCACCCAAGAACAAGGTCACATTGCACCAACGATTGTGATTTACGGGATTCCCCCCTCCAGGATGTGATAAAAGATTAAAATCCGGGGTTATAAAGATCCTGTGTTCGAACTATAGGCCCACTCCGATGGAAAAGGGAAAAGTAGGTTAAAGCGCCGATATGCGGGAAAAAGGTAGTACAAAGAAAAAGGTCACCAAGACACATGACTGATGACCTTAGTGCCTAAGGGCTCAACACCCAGTCTCAGCCCCCGGTCATATGAGGAAAGCCACAAAAAGGTGTATAGTAAAAGGGGCCAACGGGAAAATCAAAATCGGTCTGTTTCACTTATTTTAGAGGAAAAAGCACACAACTATGCGATTACACGGTTAGGAAAAGAACACTACTCAGCCACCATATCGAGGCATTGGAGACGTCGTACAGAGGTTTAAAGGCGAGATGGGTCGGCAGCTAGGTAGTTTAATAAAGGTATGGAGCACACTTAGGGAAGGACTCGTCCTGCAGCACGCTTCCACAAGTCGGTGCCATAAGCATTCAAAGTGGAAGGGAAAGTCAACCGATTGAGTAGAATGGGGACACTTTGTGACACAGACAAGGCCTGTTCTGAGGCTCTCACATGGACATCAAAGGTTCCTCCATTCTTCCTCCCATCCCTCTTGACTTTCTGTATTTCTCTGTTTTCAAGAAGGGATTCGATCCCTGATGTAATAAGCATGTAGCAGAGCCTTACAGGGGGACAACTAGTCTAGTATGGCAGCTGGAGCCCTAGCTCTTAGATATTTTTGTAAACTATAACTCCATCAACCCCACCCCCCCCCCCCCTTCTTATAAAAAAGGGGATGAAACATAATACTGTGGTTCTAGATTCTCAGATCCTTGAGGGCTGAACTATGTGTTTCCATTTTGGTTCAATATGTTTTTATGGGACTTCACTGATATCATGGCTGAGTGTATGGACTGATTATTGGTCCCTTTTGGATAAATGGTGTTTCCCTGTTGATTCAAGCATGATTAATGTGCAGCAAGTTGGTGGGCTCCAGTATTGCAGCAATAATGCTGCAACTCCTGGGGCTCCCTTCTTTACTTTTATCAACCCGTTAGTTCGTAACAAACTTGGAAGCGACGGTGCTGTATGCACAAGTACTAGCTCTTGCCGCAGCTGTCACTTGGTCAGCTGGCACAAGTCCGCTAGGGGCTTAAGCCAACTTCTATGGGCTCTTAGAAGAAGCTTTTTAACTGATAGATGGAAGCTAACTCAAAAGAAACTGATCTACTTGCAGAACGAAACAAAAAAAAAAAAAAAAACCAAAAAGTAGCAAAAACCCTAGCAAACCCTAATGTTACCAGCTAGTCCTACTGATGCAAGGGAGAAGATGAAAACTATTGAAAAATATTCCATTACTCCTACAGAGGTAAAATGCACATGCCTATGTTGTCTCTATCTGAAGACACATCTTTTTGTATTTTTGAATAAGTTATTTGAGTTATCATGCAGATGCTTTTAACTGGCTTTTTACTGTGCAAGGGCGAATCGAGGAGGAGAAAGGCTTGGAAAAGGTTGGGAAGGTTCAGCAGGGGTCTAAGGAGTCCCTAACACCCTTCCGGAGAGTTTCACCAAGTTTGGCTACCAAGAAACCTCATTTTGGAGCTTCTACAGGAAGTCTGCAGGGGTTCTACAAGATGTTTCAGGAATTTCTACAGGATGTTCTAAGGTTGGATTTTGGATGATGGGTGAGTGAAAGAGGATGCATGAATGGATAGGGAGGTAGGGTAGGGGTCTGAAATGATTCAGTGATTGAGGGATGAAGTGATGAGAGGGTGTGGGGAGCTAACTTGTCTTAAAGAAGGCTGAGGCAATGGAAGAGCAAGAAGGTAGGGTTATGTGGGCAGGAAAGTAGTTATGAGACGAGGGACCTAACTTGGAGATGGAGTAGTTGGCCTGGACGAAGCTTAGATGGACGAGAGAGTGATGGAGATGCACAACACAATGTATACTTAACCAAATCAACCACGTCCTGCACACAATCAAAATATTAACCAGTCTATCCTAACTGTCAACGAAACCAATGAACAACAACATTATTTCTAAAGAGAACCATGTACAATACTTAAGCAAAGAAACATTCCAAAAGATCTGAACGCATGAATAACTCCTACAAATGAAAACATTGCACCAAAGATTGCATGGGTAAGCGAACTAGTGTTTTTGTTGGGCAGCACTGTCTGCAATTCCAGCCCCTAGAAAGAGGTGAAAATGAGAGTGCAGGCAACCCCTTTTCTGAAGCTTTTATCAATTCTTATCTCGTTAATCTATTCTAGACATCCGAAGCAACTCTATTCTTCAACAATGACCTATTTAACCACACAACGAGATCTAGCTCAACAAACTGTGTTTCAAATGCATACAAGGAAAATCATAATGCTGAAAGGAAAGATATCAATACAAAGAAGGAGGCCCTAGGCTCTCAGGTTGGGCCCAACCCCGAGAGCTATGGCTCCTCAAAAAAACTCAGAGCTGATGTCAAATCTGACTGCTTCCCATTAAAATAATAATCATAAGTCAAGAGTCATGCCAATAATGGCTACAAAAGAACAAAACAGAGCTAGCAGCTTGTAGTGCAGGATGTGCAAAAGTTTTTCAAAAAGTCCCTCTCGAAGGCTGAAGCCTTCACATTTATACACCAAGAGGCCCTAGCTGGCCTCCTAAATCCATGGGACTTGGCTGACCAAACTGGGAGTGAACAACTGCTTCCACAAAATCTGTTTGGCTGCCTTCTAGATCCGGTTTTGGTGGCCTTTGGAGCTCGAAGTTGGGGGTGAAGATCCCGAGGGAGGTTATTTAATGCCATAGACAACCCCCTACGAATCCTCAACCCAAGCTTGGCTGTCTCCTAGCCCTTGTCTGCTTGGTTTTGCTCCACATGTGTCAAAAAATCCTGAAATGAGCACGTGTTAGCCACCTAGGAATAGTGACTACCCTTATTCGTACAAATGACATAAACATACTAAAAAATGATGCAGAAGTTATGAAAAATGAAGGATTGAGCAAAGGTAGTTAGGCCAAATGAGCCCAAAATGTTACCAAATTTGGGGCTCATCATCACCCCCCTGCTAAAATGATTGCTCATCCCTGAGCAACTAATCCAGCTCCTCGTCCTTCATTGCTTTCACTGCCACTCTCACATCCCAGGCTTCTGAAGTAGTATCCTCCTCACTGCCATGGAACCTAGCCTTCCTTTCCACCTCTTCCCACTGCTTATGCTCTTCTTTCTCTGTGCTGCCTTCCATCAATCCCAAAAGCAAAGGTGGGCTTAGCTTGAGGCCAATCCAGCTGGCTTGGAGGTTCTGTATGGACTTCTTGTAGAGGGGCACCCGTACTAGAGCTTCCCTCATTCGAGTTGGAGTGTGATATTCCCTGATTTTGAGGCTGTGGGACAAGGTGTTCCACCAGTGGGTGCAAGCATGAACACAATTGTCCCCTAATAATCGCTCCATATCCTCGAAATGTGCTATGGCCTGAGCCTGCTGATCCATGTATTTCAATAAAGCCTGAGAGTCGGTTGCTAAGTGTTGGTGGGATGATATCAATGCAGTGGGTTCCCCTGGCTCTGCTCTAATCAGCAGTGGTTCATGTAACTCTCCGTTCATGACCTCTTTGACCTCTGCTGCTCTCTTTTCTTCATGGTTCAACCATGAGGCAAATGCCATCAACTGCATATCTCCCACGACTGTGTTGGGATCCCATGAAGTCACATTAGGAAGGGCCAAATTATGGAGATAGAACTTCGATAGCTTGGCCTTGTCCTCTGTTGAACTGCTATTGCATAAATCTATGAACTGCTGGGGGTCTTGGATTTGGGAGATACCCCTCTGTGCCAATGCATTAATTTGGAATTGCAGCCACTGGTCCCATAGGTATAGGCCATAAGATTTGGCCGGTTGTCTACATTGTAGAGCATCCATGGCCCAACTGGCCATGCAGGCCAGTTGTGCCTCTTTTTGTTGCAACTGCTGTTTGAGAGCTTGTATCTCGATTTGTGCTTGCAATTCCCTTTCCTGTAGATGCTGGTTTAGTTCCCCAAGACCAACTTGCAGTCCTTCTTTGCCTTGAGGTTCTGCTGTAGTGTCCTCTGATGCTGTGCCCCTTTCTTTCCTCTGTTCCTGTAGCTGTAGTTTGAGTTTCTCATTCTCTTCCTGTAGGAATACCCGCTGGCAGTTTCCCACGTGTTTTGCCATAGCTAATTCTCTTCTTGCCTCCTTGAGTTGTTCCTCCAAGGGGCCTATATCTGCTACTCCTTTAGATTTAGCTATCCTCATCCATGTGTGGGTTCTCACTCTTTCTTCCTCCAATGCAAAGAAAAGCGGCACCGTGAATTTTTGTGGTATAATTTTTCCAGCCTCCAAAAAGTTATAATAAGAGCTCAAGCTTGGCTGGGGACTAGGTTCCGGAATATGCTCTACCTCTTCTTCCCTCCGTGGCTCTACTCCTTCTTCCCTTGGTGGTGATGTGGCTGCCTCTCCCTCCATTCTTTCGGTCTCCTTAAGCCTGGCCAATGTTTCCTGTAGAACGGCCTCAGCATCTTGTAGAGGGGTTTTTGAAGCCAACCTTTCCATTCTCTCCTTCCAAGCAGTTGTCTTCGGGCTCCCCCGCTCATAAGTGACTGATATTTTTGAGGGGGACCTCTCCCTTGGCGAGGTAGGGGTGTCTTCTATGGTAATTGGGTCGCTGGATGGAGGTTGGGGCCTGCCTGTTTTGATTCTTACACTTCTCCTTGCTTTGAAATACAGAGGGGTCTCCCTCTTTCGTTTTTCCTTTGGCTTGGGAGGGGTACTTAGGGTGGCCAGCACAGCTGCTGCCTCCCTAGCAAGGATTTCGGCCGTCTTCCCCTTCTGTTTTCCTTTCTCAGGGCTTCCTGTAGAAAGCCCTGTAGCGGCTGATTTCTGGCTTCCTGTAGAAGCCGTTTTTAATTTTCCTGTAGACACAGATGGCACCGTTTTAGCCTGCTTGGCTGAGGGTGCTTTGTCTTTTGACTTTGCTGAGGCTGCCTTAGAGGTGCCTTCACTGACGTGGACTTGTTCAGTCCTTTCCACCCTGCTCTGTAATCTTTTCTCCCTGGGTGTTAATGTGGGTTTGTCATCCTCTGTTTTGGCAGCCTGGTGTTTCTCTTGTTTCCCCTTGTGCTCTTTCTTTGGTGCTTTGGCCATGGTTTCTTGGCCTTTCCCTTTCTTCTCTGTTTGAATTGGTTCCTTCTCCTCGCTGCTGGAGGAGGTGAGCTCCTCAGCCAAAATTCGGATGTCATCATCCTTAGTCAAATTTCGAAAGGCTTCCTAGGAGAGAGGGACGGTGTACGTGTGGAGTGCATCCTCCATGAGGAGCTTAATGAGCCCATGATGGGCTACCTGGTCTGGCATTCCCTCTCTTAATTTGGTGGCACATTCAGTCATGGACTGCAGGAGGAAGTAAGGAATGCTCAACTTGTTTTTTGAGGGTAGGTCCATTTGGTGCCTAAGTTCTGTGAGCAGCCGGAAATGGTATCCATACACGATGCTGAATCGCCCCTCGCACGTGATATACTTCATAATTTGGAGGCTAACCTCACTCCAGAGCGGTTGTAGGTTGGCTCTTCGAACTCCGTTCTTGTCCTCTGAGAATTTCTCCTCCGGCAGAAAGAACTCCTTCTTAGCCTTCTGGCCCAGTTTTCTCTCCTCCTTATCCCAAGGTACCCCCATCAGGAGATCAGTGACCCTGCTAATGAACTGTGGGGTGAGTCTGAGGGTCAAACCTCTGAAATTGACAATGGCCAGCGTTTTTGACTTTGGCTGCAAAGCTCGCAGGAATTCTTCTGCAACCTCGTCATCATAACCTTGAAGTTTGTCACAGAATGACATCCACCGGGCACGAGAGAACAGTTCTACCACCTCAGGGGTTTCCCGTAGCTTCTTTGAGTCTGTAGGCTCTTTCCTAATGAACCCACCCGGCATGGTAAAAGCTTGCTGTGTTGGTCTGAGCGGGCTGGCGCGTAAAAAAAAGATGGTCCTTTCGGATTTCCTTAGACAGAGCGCAGAGCTACGCCTCTATCATGCACACAGTTGATAAATTCACGACTGTCTACAGGTGAGCCTTGACAGTGGCTCAATCATGAACCAAACCCTGTAGAAAAACCCCGCATACACACTACGACGACAATTCTCATGCAGAAGTAAGACGACGCTTGCAAATTCATGCACAGACTGTAATTCTACCCTTTTAGGACGTCGACTTCACCACCCTTCGAACCAATTGCATGGGAGGACTATGTTCAGGCTTACCTCGTTCCAAACTTGCCACCTTTGACGTGAATAGTTTAATTTCCTCCGTAGCGGTGAGCTTCCTGTAGAAGTCGTGCACGGGTTCTGGAGAGCGCGTCAGTGGTTCTGGGCCTTCTGTGCAACCACCGGACGTTTGAACAGTCCGAGGACTTGGAGTAACAGTCTTCACGAAATTTTGGATGCGTACTCGACTGCAAAGCGGTTGAGGATAAATGAGTGGAGTGCCATACACGATCTAGCCGGTGGATTTGAATCCCTGCGGAATTCGTGGCACGGGGGTGAGCTGTCCCTGCCGGCCCGTTGGATGACATCACCTGCTATCATTCCACTGTAAGTCTGCCTGACCGCCGAATCATTCCCTGCATATCTACCGCCGCCATTTCTGTTAGATCGCCGCTTCTCTCCGACTAGACGCTTCCCATGTGTCCATTCCCTGTCTTGTTTGACACAACCAACGCTTTTTGGATCGGACGAGACCATTAGACTGGTCGTGGTGGCCATTTTAATGGCTACCCGACTTGCTCAGCCCATTCATTTTCATATTCACACACATTTTAGAGCATTGTTCATGTAATTTGACGAAACAGGGTGAGGCACTTACCTGTGCGGTCGCGATGTTATTTTCATGCTTTAGGACGAGGGTGACAGACCCGCTTGCTGCTGCTTCATGCACAAGCATGGGAGCTCCTTCTTGCCGACTGCTGCTGGTTACGAGACCGGTTGCCTGGCTGTAGATGGTGCATGCGCCAGCTTTATGTGTTGCAGGTGGCTTCATGGTGTATGCTCTAGCCGGATCAACTGCTACAGGATTCCTGTAGGATATCCTGTAGCCGTTTCTCCTCCTAGGGTGCATGCCGAAACGGTGGAATCACGGTCACGATTGCAGGGTCCTCGGATTGCCTTGATAAGTAGCGCATTGGTCCTCTGCATGCTTTATTCCATTTGAAAATTGTTTCTTCTGAGAATCCAACGTTCTGGTTTGACTGTGCAGGTATTTCCATTGTATGGCAGCAGGGGTGGTAGAAGGAGGCGACAACAGTGGGTGATGGAGAAAAACATTGGTTGCATGCCTCCTGATTGGACTTCCAGCTTCACATTCTTCTACACAGTCGGTCCTGGGTCGTCCAAAGATTCTACAGGAAGTTTCCTGTAGAAATACAGAACTTCCTGTAGAAAGTCTTGTAGCTTCCTGTAGAAGGCTAAACTGTGACCAAATCATGCCTAGACCTTGGAAGAGATGGGTGTTTCTGGAGGGAGTGCTGGTGAGGTCACCTGGTAGCGTGGTAGGGACCCTTGTCCTTGAGTTGAGAGACCTCCTTTTCTGCATGGAATACCTGCAACCTGCATGAATTGTCAAATCTTGAGCCTGTTTTCTTGTTTCTGCCTCCTTCTTTTCTATTTTCTTTTTCTTTGTTTGTTTTTTCTTTCTTCTTTTTTTTTTTTTTTGGAAGACAACAGGGGCGCCTCAGTGAGGTTTTCACCCCTACCATCTGCCTTGAGCGCCTCAGAGAGGTTTTCACCCAAGGGTCTTTTTTATTCAAAAAATTTCAGAAAGACAGCAGGGGCGCCTCAATGAGGTTTTCACCCCTACCATCTGCCTTGGGAGCCTCAGAAAGGTTTTCAACCAAGGATCTTTTTTTTTTTTTTTTTTTGATGCTCAGGGTATGCCCAAAATAGAGGCAGAACCCTTCTCTATGACCAACACTAATTTTTCCACAGTTTTGATGAATTCTTGCCTCGAAAGAGGTTTCCTGTAGATCTTTAGTCGATGCCCATTGACAAGCATGGGGATGGCCTCCTCATCAATGGTCCGAATAAGAACATACCCATTGTCATTACACTTCTCCACTGCATATGGTCCCAGCCATCTTGTTCTCAACTTTCCCTTAAAATCCTTATGTCTGGAATCGTACAACAGCGCCCAATCTCCCAGCTGGAATTGCTTGTCATTGAGGTGACGGTCATGCCATACCTTCCTCTGAAGTTGAACCACTTCTGAGTGGAGAAGGGCCTGCATTCGGTGCTCGTCTAACCCATTCAACTGCAATAACCTTTCTTGCTGGGCATGGCTGAGATCTAGGTCCAGCTGAGCTGCCATCCTTAATGTGTTGTATTCGAACTCAATTGACAACAAAGCTCTCTTCCCATAGACCAGCTCATAAGGTGTGAAGCCGGTTGTGGTCTTCCAAGTGGTGTTGTAAGTCCAAGTGGCCTCAACCAAGCGATCTGCCCAATCTTTCCTACTGCTGCTCACCACCTTAGTCAAGATCCCTTCTAATGCTCTATTGGTGACTTCCACCTGCCCATTTGCTTGAGGATGATAGGGGGTGGAAGTCCTATGCTTGATCTTGTGATGAGCAAGTAGGTCTTCAATTAAGTTGGAGGTGAACTGGCTTCCTTGATTGGTGACTAGCTCTCTTGGGTAGCCAAATTTGTAGAAGATGTTTTCTCTTAAAAGCTCAGCCACCTTTTCTTCTGTCGCTGCTTTGATTGCCTTGGTTTCTGCCCACTTTGTCAGATAGTCTGTGCACACAATGATGTAAGACCTTTGCCTTGAAGGAGGATTGATAGGACCCACAAAATCCATACCCCACTTCTCAAATGGCTCTAGAGTCACTTGAGGTTGGAGAGGCATTTCGTCCCTTGGAGTCGGTTTCCCCATCCTTTGGCATCAGTCACATTGGATGATATATCTTCTGACATCTTGATGAAGCGTGGGCCAATAGTAGCCTGCCTGTAGAATTTTGAAGGCAGTTCTTTTGGCTGCAAAATGTCCTCCACAAGGCCCGTCATGACAGGTTAGGAGGATGTCAAAGACTTCCTCCTCCCTTACACAACGCCTTAAGATCTGATCGGGGCCAAGCTTGAACAGGTTGCCCCCGATCCAAGTGAATGAGGCACTCTTCTTTACGATTCTGCTCTTCTCTTTTCAGGATAGGTGCGGAGGGAACTGTGTTGAGACAAGGTAGTTTGCTATATCAGCAAACCATGGAGAGAGTACTGAGATAGCAAACAGATGTTCATCTGGCATCTGGTCATCCACTGTTCCATCCTCACCTGCAGGTAAATCCAATCTAGACAACAAGTCAGCAACAACATTTTCTTTACCTGGTTTGTCAACGATAGTCAAATCAAACTGCTGCAACAAAAGTAACCATCTAATAATACGAGCATTCAGATCTGGTTTATTCATTAAATATCTAATTGCAGCATGATCAGTATGTACAAATGTTTGATAGCCAGTGATGTAGTGTCAGAACTTGTTCAGGGCATGGGCCACGACCAAGAATTCTTTCTCAGTTACAGTATAATTCAGTTTTGCCTTGGATAAGTTTTTGCTGACAAAGTATATGGCGTATGGAAGTTTTTGTTCAACTTGTCCTAAGGCTGCCCCTATGGCTTTGTTCGAGGCATCAGTGTGGATGTGGAAAGGTAGGGCCCAATTTGGACCTCTCAAGATTGGGGCAGACACCAACTTATCCTTTAATTCATTCAGAGCCCTCTGACAATCGTCAGTCCATTTAAACTCAACATCTTTTGCTAAGAGGCCAAACAATGGCGAAGCTAGCTTGCTGAAGTCTTTAATGAATCTTCTATAATATCCTGCCAAGCCTAAGAAACTTCGAACATCTCTTACCTTCTGAGGGGGTGGAACCTTTCTGATGAGAGCAATTTTGTTAGGATCCACCTGTAACCCTTGGCGAGAAATGGTATGTCCTAGCACGGTCCCTTCAGTCATCAAGAACTCACATTTTCAGGACTAAGGGACAGGTTCATCTCAATGCACTTGGTTAGGACTTTTCCTAGATTGGACAATGCTTCCTAGAAGTTGGACCCATAAGGAGTGAAGTCATCCATATAGATCTCCACCGAATCATGGACCAGCTCAAAAAAGATGCTCAAGACGGCTCTCTGGAAGGTGGCAGGAGCGTTGCATAGCCCAAAGGGAAGAACTCGGTAAGCAAAGGTACCCCAAGGACAAGTGAAGGTGGTCTTATCTTGGTCTTCCAGGTTGATTTGGATCTGATTATACCCGCTAAACCCATCCATGAAAGAGAAAAACTTCTTCCCTGCCAGTCCATCCAACACTTGATCTATGAAGGTTAGAGGAAAGTGGTCTTTCTTGGTGGCTTTGTTCAGTTCTTGGTAGTCCACACAAATTCTCCACTTCCCATTTTTCTTGGGAACCAACACCAGAGGGGACACCCACTCGCTATCCGAGATGGGGTAGATGAATCCTGCATCCAACAGTTTTTGCAATTCTTCTTTGACAATGTCCTTAAGGGCTGGATTCATTCTCCTTTGAGGTTGCCTGACCGGTTTACAATCTTCTTTGATGTAGATGTGATGGGTACAGACCGAAGGATGGACTCCTTTCATCTCCTTATAGCTCCAAGCAAAAGCATCTAGATGACTGGCCATCAGACTGCACAGCTCCTTTTCCTGGGAAGGAGATAGGGAGGAGTTGATCTTTAACATTCTCTCAGGGCCAAACTCCACGTTTTTAACTCTGGGAGTGATTGGATTGGTCACACAAAGGTTCACTAAGGTGCTGACTTGGGTATCCTCCACCAACTTCTCTAGGGACAATGTACTGGGAGGTGGATTCTGAATCAAGGTCTCTATCAAATCATCCTCGGTTTGAGGACCTCCCCTGGTGGCTTCCAGGGTGGACAAGGATGCAGAGTACACCTCATCCTCTTCTCCTTCTTCCAACCAAAGTGGTAAGTCATGCTCTAATAGAGGTTGGGCAGGAGGGTATATGACTAGCTGCTTGGACATAGGACCATTTTTGATGGTCATGTTTCCTGCTCGACAGCTTATGTAAGCATCCGCAGTGGCTAACCAAGGCCTTCCCAAAATAAGGGGGTATCTAGTAAGCTTTGCCTTTGGTTGAAGAACCAAGAAGTCCGCAGGGTACTCCCAAGAGTCAACAGAGACCAAGACATCCTCCACAATCCCTTCGGGAGTCACGGTGGAGCGATCTGCTAGCTGCAGGACTATCGAGGTCTTTCTTAAGGAACCCTGAAGGTTGAGTTTGAGCATGGTGTCCCTGGTCATCACATTAATGGCAGCCCCTAAATCAATCAAAGTGTGGGGTATGATGGTGCCATTGATGTGGACATCAACTATATGACTCCCAGGATCCAGATACTTTGGACAGATAACTTGCCCCAACATAAGATCAGACAGTTGTCCTATGACATTGATGGTTGAGGCATCTCTTTTTCGCCTGCCTGGGTGCCTGAAACACTTTTCCTTAACCAATTTGTTGTATATCGGTACGTCTTTGATGGCTTGGAGAAGTGGTATTTTCACACACAACTGCTTGAGTTCTCCCAGAAGCTCATTCTCTTCTGGGTTGGGTTGTGTGGTTGCTGTTAGTCTCTCAGGAAAGGGTGGAATGGCTTTTGGTTCACTTTCCTGTTTGTCTTCCTCGTCCTCTAGGGGAGGAGGTTGGCGATCCGGAAGAGTCTTTCCTGATCGCAGGTTGATCTCCTGGATCTCCACAGCATAGGTAGGACATGTTGTTTCCCCAATATATACCTGCTGGGCCTGTCAGTTGTTGGGGTTCGGGTTCGGTTGAGCAGGCATTTGGGGTTGTCTTGGAGGAGTAGGAGGTAATGGTTGTGGCTGAGCTGGTGGTGGAGGCAAAATGGCGGGAGGAGTGTTGTACTGGGGCCTCCACCCCGGTTGAGGTGCATTCCACTGAGGCTGTGGCTGGACATGTGGGTGAAATGAATGAGTAGTGGGCTGAGTATGGTATTGAGGTGGGTAAGACCATGGAGGAGGCACAAACCAGGAAGGATGAGCAGGGGGACCCCAGGAAGGCATAGGAGCAGATTGGTTGGGGCTATAATAAGCTTGGGATGTCCCTTGCATCCCCTGCTGGTAAGGTCTAGGTCCATGTGGCCTCCTTTGGTTGAGGAAGTAGAGAGGTTCAGTGGGTGCCTCCGTTCCTTGGTACATGGCTTTAAGCTCAGGTAAGGTTGGGCATTGGTTTGTAGGGTGGTCCTCCTCACAAACGAAACATACCTCTACTGAATGTAATGGGCACTCGTTCTTAGGGTGCTTTCTTGTACACCTGGGGCAGAAGATGGCCAAAGCCCTCTCAGCTTCCTCTTTCTTTTGCTGGATTCAGAATGTATCAAGTTGCATGGCAATGGTCTGCCTCACCTCACTTTTGAGGTCCTCCAGCTGATTTGCAAACTCATGCTTGGAGAAAGTAGTACTAGCTGAAAGGGGGTTTCCTCTACCTCTTTTCCGGGCTGCCCTAGAGTGGTTTCTAAACACAGTCTTTATGTCCTCATAAGGTAGTTGGTAAATATCTCCTCCAGCTAGCATGTGAAGGGTATCTAGAAGGTCTTCAGGGACTCCTCGGAGCAGGACCAACTTGAGAGATTCAGGGTCAAGTGTGCACCTGACCCGTTTATAGCTAAGTTGGAACCTTTCCTCATAATATTCTAAAGACTCATTGTTTCCCATGGTCATCTGAAAGATTTCTCCCTTGGCTTCCTTGGACCTACAGTAGTCCCGGTACTTTGTATTGAAAGCTTGCTGCATCTGATCCCAAGTGGTGATACTGTTCCTAGGTAAGCCCATGAACCAGCGTAATGCTGCGTCCTTGAGAGTAGAGGGAAAGAGTTTCAGTTTTTGCTCATCTTCGGTATAGTCATAGGTTCGACAAAGGACAACAAACTCAAACAGGAAGGTATAAAGGTCTTCAGTAGTCAGTCCATGGAAGTGAGGTAAAGCGGAGGGGCTTATGTTTTTCATTTTCATGTCTCCATTGGTCTCTCGGATGGGAAAGGCACCTTCTATTCTCTCATCTTCTCTTCTATTGTCAGCCATGGCTTCAGATGGAGTGTTCTCTAACTCTTCTTCTGTTATAGGATCTTTGTATATCTCAGGAGGCTCGCTTATAGGTTCTTCTGGATCACTGTCACCAAAGAAGAGAGAAGGGTGACTCAGTGAAGTGGTGGGGGTGTTGGGTAAGAATTTGCCTGTTTTATCTCGGTTTCTACGAGGCATGAAATGGAAAGACTTTTGATTGCTTTTGCTTTTTCTCTGGTACCTGCAAAACTAAAATAGATTGAACTACAACTAACTATCTTGCTGAAATGGAAATGCAGAATTGAAATGAAAGCAGGAAAGGACTAATCTATTTTTCTCAAATGAAATTGCAGGAATGAAATGCTAGTCTACGCTTGCGGAATTGAAATGCTAATCTACTTTTGCAGAAATGAAATTGCGGAATTGAAATGCTAATCTATGAAAGCGGGAAATTCTAATCTACTTTTGCAAAAAGGAAATTGCATAATGGAGATGAATTAAACTACTCAGCAGAAGGTTGTAGTGGAAAATAGAAGAAAAGCAACAATCATTAATACTCTGACGCTTCCCCGGCAGCGGCGCCAAAAAGATGGTGGGCTTCAGTATTGCAGCAATAATGCTGCAACTCCTGGGGCTCCCTTCTTTACTTTTATCAACCCGGTAGTTCGTAACAAACTTGGAAGCGACGGTGCTGTATGCACAAGTACTAGCTCTTGCCGCAGCTGTCACTTGGTCAGCTGGCACAATGGCACAAGTCCGCTAGGGGCTTAAGCCAACTTCTATGGGCTCTTAGAAGAAGCTTTTTAACTGATAGATGGAAGCTAACTCAAAAGAAACTGATCTACTTGCAGAAAGAAACAAAAAAAAAACCAAAAAGTAGCAAAAACCCTAGCAAACCCTAATGTTACCAACTAGTCCTACTGATGCAAGGGAGAAGATGAAAACTATTGAAAAAGATGCCATTACTCCTACAGAGGTAAAATGCACATGCCTATGCTGTCTCTATCTGAAGACACATCTTTTTGTATTTTTGAATAAGTTATTTGAGTTATCATGCAGATGCTTTTAACTGGCTTTTTACTGTGCAAGGGTGAATCAAGGAGGAGAAAGGCTTGGAAAAGGTTGGGAAGGTTCAACAGGGGTTTAAGGAGTCCCTAACACCCTTCCGAAGAGTTTCACCAAGTTTGGCTACCAAGAAACCTCATTTGGGAGCTTCTACAGGAAGTCTGCAGGGGTTCTACAGGATGTCTTAGGAATTTCTACAGGATGTTCAGAATTTCTACAGGATGTTCTAAGGTTGAATTTTGGATGATGGGTGAGTGAAAGAGGATGCATGAATGGATAGGGAGGTAGGGTAGGGGTCTGAAATGATTCAGTGACCGAGGGATGAAGTTTTGAGAGGGTGTGAGGAGCTAACTTGTCTTAAAGAAGGCTGAGGCAATGGAAGAGCAAGAAGGTAGGGTTATGTGGGCAGGAAAGTAGTTATGAGACGAGGGACCTAACTTGGAGATGGATTACTTGGCCTGGACGAAGCTTAGATGGATGAGAGAGTGATGGAGATGCACAACACAATGTATACTTAACCAAATCAACCACGTCCTGCACACAATCAAAATATTAACCAGTCTATCCTAACTGTCAATGAAACCAATGAACAACAGTGTTATTTCTAAAGAGAACCATGTACAGTACTTAAGCAAAGAAACATTCCAAAAGATCTGAACGCATGAATAACTCCTACAAATGACAACATTGCACCAAAGATTGCATGGGTAAGCGAACTAGTGTTTTTGTTGGGCAGCACTGTCTGCAATCCCAACCCCTAGAAAGAGGTGAAAATGAGAGTGCAGGCAACCCCTTTTCTGAAGCTTTTATCAATTCTTATCTCGTTAATCTATTCTAGACATCCAAAGCAACTCTATTCTTCAACAATGACCTATTTAACCACACGACGAGATCTAGCTCAACAAACTGTGTTTCAAATGCATACAAGGAAAATCATAATGTTGAAAGGAAAGATATCAATACAAAGAAGGAGGCCCTAGGCTCTCAGGTTGGGCCCAACCCCGAGAGCTATGGCTCCTCAAAAAAACTCAGAGCTGATGTCAAATCTGACTGCTTCCCATTAAAATAATAATCATAAGTCAAGATTCATGCCAATAATGGCTATAATAGAACAAAACAGAGCTAGCAACTTGTAGTGCAGGATGTGCAAAAGTTTTTCAAAAAGTCCCCCTCGAAGGCTGAAGCCTTCACATTTATACACCACGAGGCCCTGGCTGGCCTCCTAAATCCATGGGACTTGGCTGACCAAATTGGGAGTGAACAGCTGCTTCCACAAAATCTGTTTGGCTGCCTTCTAGATCCGGTTTTGGTGGCCTTTGGAGCTCGGAGTTGGGGGTGAAGATCCCGAGGGAGGCTATTTAATGCCATAGACAACCCCCCTACGAATCCTCAACCCAAGCTTGGCTGTCTCCTAGCCCTTGTCTACTTGGTTTTGCTCCACATGTGTCAAAAAATCCTAAAATGAGCACGTGTTAGCCACCTAGGAATAGTGACTACCCTTATTCGTACAAATGACATAAACATACTAAAAAATGATGAAGAAGTTATGAAAAATGAAGGATTGAGCAAAGGTAGTTAGGCCAAATGAGCCCAAAATGTTACCAAATTTGGGGCTCATCACAAGTTCCTCTTGGTAATCTCATTTCACTTGTGTTTTTCTTTGAAATAGTGTAATGAACGTAGTTGGTTCCTCTTCATTCTATGGATTTATCTTATCTACTTTGGTAGAGAACGATACCCATGTTATGTTTGATCTAAAACCTTCTTTTGCTCCTCTATTTCTATCATCTCATTGGAAAACCATGATTTAGGGTCCTGTCTTGCTTACAACCCTAGCCATCGAATTCATCTTCCTGCTGGAACATTGTTGCCCAGGATTCTGTTTGTTACAGCCCTGTGCATCTATTTCTCTCCCTCCTTTCCTCCTCTCCACCATCAATACAACTTCAGTTTAAGCTGTCTCATTTTTGTGTGTCGGCCACCAGAAGGAGAAGTCATTTCTCTTTGAGATTGCCCAAATACCCCCCAACATTTGGATCCATGAGTTGGCCTGAATCTTCCTCTTCGAAAGCTTATTGAACCAAGCCCCTCATACCTTTTTACGTGACAATTGGAGTTCTGCAACCCCTCACATACAACCTTACAAGCACTCCTCTATTTAAGATGTCCTAGGTAGCCCCTCATACCTTTTCACATGACAATTGGAGTTTTGCAACCCCTCACATACAACGTTACAAGCACTCCTCTATTTAATATGTACTAAGCACTGGTCTATAATCGACCCATAGGCTATCTCTGGGGAGATTTATTGTCTCATGCTACACTTGTGCTGCATGGTGCAAGATTTAGCCAGAACACCTTGCCTAAGAAACTAGACCCGATCCTTCACCTTAGTTGGGGGGCGGGAGGGGAATCTAAAAACTAAAATGCACCCCCAAAAAAGACACTTTATGTGGATCTTGTTGCATAACTAAAAATAGATCCTTTCACGGGCTTGATAAATGTTGTCTTTGTTGACATGAAACTTTTGTCTCTTCCTGGAATGTAAATTTTCTAAGAAAGTTTAGATGGAAATCTAAAGGACATTATGGCCCTCCATTAGGAGAAATTTTAGGTAAAAAATGGGTTTCAAAACAAAAAAATTTACTAACGAAATCAAATTTAGAAGAACTAATAACATTGAAGTTGATGATGTCCTCACAAAAAGTATATATTTTTGGAGGGAAAATAAGAAAAATACTTTTTCTAATTGTATCTTTCACTTATATCTTTTTATATTTACTAAAATGTCAAGTGTAAGCACACATTGGAAGTGGAATTATACTCCACATCCAAGGAATACCACTCTACATGCTTTTGAGTAGACCTATACTTGAAAAACTTGAAAATACATGTTTTATTCATGTGGTTTCAATTTTTTAGTGTTGGTCTTCTCAAAAGTATGCAAAGTGGGTACTCATTGGATGTGGAATTTAATTCCACATTTAATGGGTGTCTACACTTGACATTTGAGTAAACCTATAAGGAGATAAGTTGAAAATACAATTGAAAAAGTAGTTTTCTTTCTTTTCCTTTCAAAAATTCATATCAATTTTTTTTATTATTTTGTTTAGGAGGACCATTTTAGACCTTAAAAGTCCCCTAATGTCCCCTCCTATGTGTGGGAGGGTGCCACAATTGACGAGGCCTTGAAAAATTAGCTTAGAAATTCTAAAAAACACAAGGAACTTCCCTTGATTGTAGCCTAAGCAATTTTGATAGCTCAAAACCACTCCATATTTGAAGATAAGGATACCTCACCACAAAACATCACTATCCAAAACTTATCCATTCTCACTACTTATCCACAAAATTCTTAATCTCCAATAGGCCTCACAAAATAACGATTTAATTGGGTTTTCCTTGGGAAGTTTTTGATGGGGTAATGCAATGGGGCCCCTTTAAGGGAGGGTCTTGTGGGCTGCTTCACCTCTTAAGCAATCATTCCATCTCCTTCTCAGCATAGCTTGGAACAACCACCAATAACTTTAGCAAACTCATGACACTTAGAATAATCATTAAAATAGCTAGGTAAATAGAAATAACTCATCAACATTTACGTGGAGACTCTCAGCAAATCATAAATTGGATTAATGGGTATTACACTTTACAAAACTATGATCTCATGTCACTTTTTCAAAATATCAAAAATAGTCTTCAGGATTTCACTGACCTTAATTTTGATCATATATATAGGGAAAGGGACCAAGAAGATGGATATAGGCTCATGGAAAGTACATAAGAAAACATAGGATTCCTCCTCTAAATATTATCATGACTCTTGGCTCCAACTAGCATAAATTTTCTCTCATTTTTATGAGAAAAACATTCATTGTATATTTTTTTGGAAATTTATTGCTTAGTGATTGCTATAATGACTCTTATATTTTTTTGATGCCTTGAATCAATCCTTCAAACATTATAGTTTTTATTTAATAAGAAGATAATTTTGTATAGAAACTCCCAAACCTTCGATCATGGTTATCATAAAGACATGCAGTAATTTTTTCTTTTAGATATACTATGTTCTTAGTCAGTGGAATTCGATGGGCATCTATGAATGTAATTTTGTTCATATCTTAGAAATAAACTTACTATGTTGTTTTTCCTTGGAATATATCTATACTTGCATGATATGGGTTCGATACTGATCACTACCACTATAACCTCAAGGTGAACCCATACGTGCCCCCATGCATGACCCACATGATAAATTAGGGGATTTGAACCTTGAACCTCAAATTTCACAAAGACTTCATATCACAACAATTTCCAATTGAACTTCATCCATAGGGTCTTATAGATATATATATATATATATATATATATATATATATATATATATATATATATATATATATATATATATATATATATATATATATATATATATATATATATATATATATATATATATATATATATATATATATATATATATGCTCAACAACTTAAGCTTAAAATAAATATAAAAGGATGATCACAATTTTGATAAAATATTTTATTAAATTTTATATGCGTAATTTTTTTTATGGTCTAGGATTTTTTTGTATCTAGAAGAAATAACATCTGGGACGATCTCATACTTGCATGATATGGGTTCGATACTGATCACTACCACTATAACCTCAAGGTGAACCCATACGTGCCCCCAT
Organism: Pinus tabuliformis; assembly: GCA_031772625.1. Lineage (NCBI taxonomy): Eukaryota > Viridiplantae > Streptophyta > Pinopsida > Pinales > Pinaceae > Pinus > Pinus tabuliformis. Next base: position 299,578,102 of record CM062813.1, read on the forward strand.
GCATGACCCACATGATAAATTAGGGGATTTGAACCTCGAACCTCAAATTTCACAAAGACTTCATATCACAACAATTTCCAATTGAACTTCATCCATAGGGTCTTATAATATAGGAAATTTATTTTAAATAATTAAACAATTTATTTTAAATATATAAAGGTTTATATTTGTCTAAATTTGATTTTATGCTATTTCATGATATTTTAATTCAATCACTAAATCATTGATAATAGCAGTAATGTGTCTCTTATGGTTATTAAGGAGTTTGTGCTATCTATCTAAAGTATAAAGGTTGTATATTAATTGAGATTTAAATTTGTGTTGTCTATATTAACTCAAATTTATTGAGTTTTAAATTTGTGTTGTCTATATTAACTTAGATTCATTTTAATTCTACATCTATTATACATTTTTTTGGATGTATTTTTTAATTTATAAAAGGTCTTCATTTTTATATACACAATTTCTATTTACACATGATACATTTTAAATTTAAAAGGATTTAAGTTTTGATCCATAAACTATCATGGATATTCTACCGGATAGTTCATTAGAACAGATCTACTAAAATATATTTGAAAATTGAAAATCTATACTATGAAGGATAATTTTTCATTATATTTATGGATTCAATAATTCCTATATTATGCTTATGCATGTAATATATAAAATATGGAAAATAGAGAATATCGAAATAAAACTCACAAACTATAATGAACACAAGATATGCTTTGGGAAATCCTTACAAGAGAAAATCTAGATAAGAGGTGATGCTACTCTGCTCTCTCTTTCTTTGAATGGTATGGATGCAAGTACAAAGGAGAGAGACTTGTGGCTCGTGGGTTCTTACAATACACAAAACATCTCTATTCTATCTCTCTCTATTCACTCTCCACTACTATGCTCATCTACGGAACAAAATTCACTCCAATATAATGGAACCCCTTTTCCTCCTAGTGGTACGATTATAATACATCTTGATAGCCTATTAGTGGTTAAGTTTGACTCCTTCAACTCTTAACTAGATTTATAGTATTGAATATTCTAGAGTCTTCTTCATCATGATTACATGGCTAGCCCATTTTCCATGAATTGGGGCTAACATGGCTCATGACATCCTCTTGAATCATGGTGGTCAAAATAGGAAGGCCAACTTTCAGGTGGCATAACTTCTACATATAGCCTCTGTTTGACATATTTCTTGAATCATTGTAAAGGTATATGAGTGTAGGAGAGAAATAGGGGGTGTAGAAATCAAGCTGTAAATATTTACCTCCCAAAAATACTATTTATTTCCTCTAACTGCTTTTGCACGGTTTCAAAGCCCAATTCACCAATTTGGGACATGTTGATAAAAATGGTCTAGTGAGATGATTCCTTCATTTTTTCAGTTCCTTGTCTCATAAACAAGGGTGTCTTGTACACAAATTTAGTGTATACCTTAGGTTTTATCTTAAAATTATATTATTATTATTACTATTGTAACCTAGAGGAACCCAACAAGTTGCCTTACACATTGCTACCAGTAAACATCTAGGGGTCTACGACCTATCCTCCTCTCCATAAATCAGGTCATAATTAGGGGGATTTGAACCTTGGATCTCTTAGTTTTTTTAGGAATCACATTACTTCGATCACCAATTGAGATGTCCCCGTGGTATAGATTATTATTATTATTATTATTATTATTATTATGTTTTTGATTTTTTTTTTGTTATTGATAAATTTTTAAATGACATGTCTCAGTTCCATGTTATATAATGTGTTAAACATAAAATGAATTACACATCTTCCTCATACTTAGTATAAATAACCTCTTTACACCAATTATTCACTTTACATTAATCCTTAAATCATAGATAATAGTGGGAATATGTGTCCTACATTTAAAATATTGGTTCCATCCCTCCACAATAGGCTTATGGTTAACATTAATAAATTTTTAACATAAAATATTGGTTCCATCCCTCCACAATAGGCTTATGGTCAACATTAATAAATTCTTAACAACAATACATAATGTTGAGATGTTTGTTTATTTTTTATATTGTGAGAGTAACCTAAGAAGTTGTTGCTTTGTTTTAGGAGAGCAATGATGTATATAGTCATATTTCATTTATGCCTCTCTCTTTAGACTTCTAATAGCAAAAGTTCTAGGGATTGAATTTCATCTATGGACTAATTTTCCATATAATTTTTCCAAAAAACAATTTACCAATTTTCATTTTAAAACAAATCACCCAATTAAAAAAAAAATACTAAATTTTTATTAAAACTATATAAAATTATTAAAAAATTAAATATTTTTATAAAAATATTATCAAACATTTTATAATTACTATTTTAATAATAAATATACATTTTATAATTATCATTTTAACAATAGATATAGATCCCTTGGAACCTTTTTCCATTTAAATCCAATTATTAAAATAACCTCATACAAACCATACATCAAAAAAAAATCAAATAATTATCTCCTACAAATAAAATAAATTAGATAAACACCATGTAATCCTTCCCATTTCATATAGAATGTACTACTTCTATGGACCCCATCTTTTTTCACTTTATATAATTCTAACAATGAAATTGTCACTAAACTAGCCTATATCCATCTTAACTCTAGATCTACCAAGTCCTAAGAGGGATCAAATATCTTTTCAGCTTAAAAGAGGTTTGCATCTCAAGAAATTTGATCCCTCACTTGGTAGATCTGGAGTTAAAATGGATGTAGGCTAGCTTAATTATTGATTATTAATTATAATTATTAATTTAATATTTTTTATTAACTTAATTTATTTTTTTATTTTATTTTGACCAAAGTCAAAATGTTAAACATTACAACATCTCTACCATACTAGGATCAAATGTTCATATATGAGTTAAATTTACTTATGAACCTCAAATATAAATATCTTTTTAATAAAAAGTGGATAGAGTGAGAGCTAATCTTCAATAAAATATAACATTATAGCATTATATTTTACCCAATATTTATTTCTACTCCCACATAGTAAAAAGTGGTGGGGAATTACTAATTAAATTGTTATATTATTACATTTTATCTTGTATTTCCCATCATCCCCCAACCTAAATATTACATTTTACTCAATATTTCCCCTAACACCTGCTAATTTCATAGATGAGTTTGTTTACTTTTAAGCTTCAAATATAAAGAAAAATTACAATAAATTTGTTTACTTTTAAACTCCAAATATATAGAAAAATTGCAATAAAATTGGACCAAATTAGGGGAAATATTGCGTAAAATATAATATTATAGTATTACATTTTACCCACTATTTCTCACAAGCTAGTAAAAAGTGGGTGAAGGTAGCCATAAATATTAGATAAAATGTAATAATTACATTTTACCTAATATTTCTCCCACCTCCTCCCCTCACCCCAGCTCACTTTCATAGTTAAGCTTATTCATTTCTAAACTTACTATCCTAGATCTACCAGAGCTCTATTTCTACAACACATTATTACACATAAGTTAAGAGAATATATTACATATATTATATTAAAGTGATTATCAAAGAAGCCATTAGAATGAAAAACAATGTTTGGCCTATACTTCGTGCAATCTATTCAACCTTACACTTCTTAAAAACACCTTATTGAATCACCCAATAGCCTCGAGGAAGCTCTAAAGATTCTATGCATATATAAACATTATGTGTTCACCCATTTAACAATAGAAACAAAACATACTAAAAGACATAGGGCTATCGAACAAATCCATAGAAATGCCAAATGCGAACATATCCATAAAAATATTTTACATTTATAGGCTACATACATTCAACTCCATCATTTTTGACAACTAATTATGTATCTAAATATAACATCAAACTAAGATGAATCTAGGCTAGTTTAATTGCCCTTAAATAGGTTATATTCCACATGAATACCATGGATTCTTAATACCATGGGTTATTTTTATTTTATTATTATTAATTTTTATAGGGTTATTTTTCTTTTATTTTCATAGAGATAAAATGTTTATATTACATTATGTTACATTAAATTACACATGTCTACCATATTTTATTTTTATTTTTGCTGAGTAAAATTATTTACATTAAAGTTACACATCTCTAGCATGAGATAACTTCTAGTCCTATTAGATTCAAAATCTAGAGTCCACTAACTTTAAATTAACTATTTTACTTCAATTATTTCACCCTTTCTCACAAACAAAATTCCACTTTGCACTTCCACTTGGCTTTCTATAAAACCAATGCGGAAATTATATTTTGTTTGTACATAATAATTATATATATTTGTAATTAGAGCCCACATTGACATTGGATTAAATTTGTTAAAAATTTTGAACATTTACATATCAACACCTCTTGATGCAATAAAAAGCGGATCCAGTGAGAGGAAATCTTAGATAAAATATAATATAATTATAGTATTATATTTTACCCAATATTTATTACTACTCCCACCCAGTAATTAAAATATAATATCATTACATTTTACCTCATATTTCCCATCACCCCTCAACCTAAATATCACATTTTACTTAATATTTCCCTTCACCCCTGCTAATTTTATCATTGAATTTGTTTACTTTTAAACTTACAATAAAAAATGGACCAATTGAGGGGAAATATTTGGTAAAATATAATATTATACTAATATATTTTACCCAATGAAAGTAGGCATAAATATTAGATAAAATATAATAATTGCATTTTACTTAATATTTCTCCCACCTCCTCCTCTCACTGCAACTCACTTTCATAATTAAGTTTATTCATTTATAAAATTACCATCCTAGATTTATCAAAGATCTATTTCTATAGCACAATATTACACATAAATTAAGAGAATATATTATTTATATTATATTAAAGTGATTATCAAAGAAACTGTTAGAATGAAAAGCAACTATTGTTCTATAGCTTGTGCAATCCTGTTTAACCTTACACTTCTTAAAAACACCTTCCTAATCACCAAATAGCGTCTAGGAACCTTTAAAACTTCTAGGCATATATACAAATTATGTATTCATCCATTGAACGATAGAACAAAACATACAAAAAGACATCGGGCCACATCCATACAAAAAGACATATGGCCACCGAATAGATTCATACAAATGCCAAGTGCGAACATATCCATAAAAACGTTTTACCTTACAGGTTACATGGATTCAACGCTATCATTTTCTACATCTAATTATGTATCTAAATATAACATCAAACTAATATGGATCTAGGCTAATTTAATTCTCCCTTTAAATAGGTTATATTCTACATGAATACCATGGGCGGGTCATTTTTTTTTAATTATATTAAGTTACATTAAATTACACATGTCTACCATATTTTATTTTTATTTTTGCCTAGTCAAAATGTTTACATTAACATTACACATCTCTGTTGGAAAGCACATCCCCCAATAAAAAATGAATAATTTTATTAAAAAAATAAAAATATTATATCATATTTTAAAATACAAACATTATATTAAAAATCTAGAGTCCACTAACTTTAAATTAACTATTTTACTTTAATTATTTCACCCTTTCTCACAAACATAATTCCACTTCGCATGAAACCAATTCCTCTTGGCTTTTAGTATAACCAATATTGAATTTATATTTGGTTTATTCATGACATTAGATTAAGTTTGTTAAATGTTAAATGTTAAATGTTAAACATTTACGCTTGACATCTACCCGATAGTGAGTTGTATAGCGCCTCTAGGTGCAATTAACCAACTCACTTTCATAATTAAGCTTATTCATTTCTAAACTTACCATCCTAGATCTATCAAAGCTCAATTTCTATAGCACATTATTAGACACAAATTAAGAAAATATATTGCATATATTATATTAATGTGATTATCAAAGAAACCATTAGAATGAAAAGCAACTATTGATATCCAACTTTAATATTAGATCGACCTAATTTCTATGATCTTTTTTTTTGCAACACCCTCTCTTCTTCTAATTTTCCAATTTACATAAAATCATAACAACTCCCTTATAATTATCTACATGGACACAACTCTTTTGCAACAAATAAATCTTCAACACTCCAAACTAGCACATTTCTTACACTCAACAACTTCAAATCCCAGTCAATATGCACGTTCAACCTCTGTTCAACTCTTGTTTGCACACTTTGTGTCAAGTCTACTTCAAATTTATGACTTTTACCAATTTCAACCTTTGTGATGTACTCTCATGCACCCACTCTCTTCCTTTTCCCAACAGGGACTTAGCTTATATAAATTTTCTACAACGTTACTTCATCTCACAAACTGCCACAATATTGCTTGCTTACATCAATTTTTTCACCTTCAAAACATGATAACACAAGACAATTCAAATTCATGTCATTAGATTTCTATTTTATAATGTTGATCTCTCAGATCTGTCCTATTTAGATTTCAATTAGTCCTTCATTAAGCTTTGACCCATTTGCAATTTTGGGCATTTTTCCATTTATGGCGTCCTAGAAACACCAAATTTCTAGCCTTGTTTTATTAAATTTGGTGCTCGAAACACAAAAATTATTAGCCATGATCCTCAAGCTTCAACCACCATGGACCATATGACCATGAGCCAATGCCAAAAGCTTACGATCAAAGGTGGTTTGCTTCACAGTCTATGTAGTCCGACATTTTCACATTATAACGAAACTCCTACAAAATACGGTAACCATTGTCTCATGGAACAATGACCCATCGAAACTTGGACCAAGTCTTTCTGGACTGAGTCAAATATGGGTTTGGGCTAGTCGTTAATGGTATATAGTACGTGTACCTTCAGACCATTGGATGTCCATTGACCTATTTCCTCTAGATTTCAAAAGTACGAAAATGTCGAAACACCTTAACATGACGAAGCCTTAAACAACAACTTCCTGATGTGAATCCCAAGGCATCGAATTCTACCATGTCAATTCCTCGTGGACCAATAAAAAATTTCCACCTATCTTTGTGAAATGTTTCATGCCACTCGCCACATCATTTTCCATGTCATTGCCACATCATCTGCCATGTGAGTCTCTCTACCACCTGTCATGCCACATCACGGACACATTGCTACCACATATCACTTGAAAAGGACCACCCAAAAATGTTGAAAATGTGTGCCACATGTCCTTTCTTTTGACTATCATGTCATCATGCCATATGCCCTATCCTTTGGTTACCATGTCATCAACCTGAGCCACGTCAACCACTTTATTGCTGCCACCTATCTCCACATGTGCTAGCATGTCATAGTGGGATCCACCAGTTGTTTGGCATTGGGAAATCCAGATCTACTTGATAATTCACCCATATGAGATAGTGTGATGACTAGAATGCCTTGCACCTTCCACCCCTAGATGACCAGATGTCTTATTAAGTTATTAATCTATGTGATTAAATTAATTAACCAGGGCTAAGTCTTAATCAAAATCAATTAATGGTTGATTACATATCTGCCCATTTGGCCTATCATTTGAATAAGAACACTTTTCATGTCCTCGACCCGAAATGACCTGATGATTTCCAAAGACGGTGGAACTTTGTCTCATAGGGAACCATGCCTATATTTCGTCAGTTGAAATATATGTTTCTCTTCATTCTTAGGGATTTAGACCAAGTGCCATATACCATTGAAAAAATATCTAAGAGGGATATCTAACCAAACACTTTCATGTTCTTGGTACTTGTAGGAAAAATGCCTTCATAGATAGGCTACTTAGCTACACATCCAACACTCAACAATCAACTAACACATCAATGGCATCATAAGGTTATCACACTACTAATATACTCAAAAATATCCCCCTAAACTTGTCATCAATGACAACAATTGCCAACACACTCAAGGCTACAAAATGCTAAACCAAAATTATCCTCTGAAGAGTAATACAATTGGTACTAAGCATATATGAGTCTTTGGAGGTCGATACCTTCCAAGAGAGACCCAAAATAATAATAAAAAATTGCAATATATATAGCCTAATTTAAAATATAATCCTTGATTGCAACATATTTCCCCGAGTCCATTGGATCATTCAAATTTGGACACTTAACATTAAAGCTATTGGAACTGACTTAATCTTTCATATTTAAGACCAAACTATTGCCTAAAGATTTCAATTTAGTCTCCTCGAGCAGGAGAATATGGAGTTTTCCTTTTTGAACTAATGATTTAACCTCTAAAATTCTTTTATTTGAATCTGACCCCTTGTGATTCCAGGAGATTAGTTTCATCATTTGCTATTAGAATTTTCAGCCCCTTGATTAGGACTTGAAATGCTGCCTTTCCTTGTATTTCATTTCATTGGGTTGTGTCTATCTAGAATACCTTGTCTTCCCAATTCTTTTTCCTTTTTAGCTTTTTCAATTAGAACCTATCTTTTTGTTTTTCTTCCCACCTTACAATGAATGCGATATTTTTCCTTATCATTCTCTATCTCTAATTTTTCATCAGCTAAACTATCAAGGGAGGGGCTAGTTTGAGCCACCCTAGGATAGTGGAACTCACCCTCACTTGAGGAAGAGTTAATCTTGCCTATCGCATGGACAACAACATCCTCAAGGGGTGGAATGCCATCGTTGAGAAGACTGAGAGAGGATTTGGAGTCCTTCCTAGGAGAGGGAGGGATGTTACTTGATGGAATCTCACCTTCCTTTTCAACTAGGTTGAGCGCTTCAAAACTATTGGTATTAACCTTCACTAAGTCCTGATTGCTAGTACCCCTTCCTAGAGTTTATTTCTCTTGGGATAGAGAGGCTGGGCCCTTGCCTCTATTCCCTACTAGATATTTTTCCATGGTTGGTTGTTAGTATGTTTGGATGGTCCTCTTCACCTTTTAGGATATTTCCATTAAGCTTGTTTGTCCACCTATTATGTTGCTCGATCTTATTTTTGTAGCTTCTAGAAAAGTTTCCATACTCATGATAGACCTTGCTCCTAAAAGGAAGCTGGTAAGAATCCACCTCTTTGATATGAGACTACTTATCCAAGTTAATATTTATTACAACCATAAGCCCTTTGTCTAGATCTACTTCCACACAGATCCTAGCACAAGAAAACAAACCCTTTTGTGGCCTGGCACAATCAATATACTAACCTAGGGCATTTCCAATACTTTTAAAAGTTGCATAATTCCAACAATACAGAGGAAGAAAGTGGAGTTTAACCCAAATTGAAATTGCTATAGGAACATCACATTATGGGTTAAAATCTAGGCTCCATTGATCTAAATAGAGACGTTGGGCACCCATGAAATAAGGTCCGGTTCAAAAGATCAAGTTTCTCTCTTCCTTATTCTTGAAGAAGAAGGTACAAAACCCTCTTTTGTAGAAAGAAGAGGAAATTTGACCCTTTATTAGTGGTTGACAATTTTTATTTACCCACAACTTCAAGGAGAAGGAGGAAGGCCACATCCCCATGAACTCGTCTAATAAACCTAATTCCATAAATTAAAGAGCCCTTGTTTTGGAATGAGAAGCATTGATATCTACCTTAGAATATCCTCAAACATTTTTACAGAATTTTGGCCCATTAGAAATCAGAGCACTAAAGACAACTATATTGAATACCGACAAAAAAAAGCAGGGAAACAAGGTCACCTAAGCTAGTGGCCATCAAATTATAAAGATCTCATTGAAAAATAAAAAACCCTTACCATATTAATACTTATTTAATTATTATCATAAATAATAATATAATAATGTTTTATGAATCATTTATAATTTTTTATTTTGTAAATATTAAATATATAAATATATTTAATGAACAAAATGCTCTAGGATAGCCACTTTTTCTAGCCAATTCTATCATAATTAAAAAGGAATTGATCGAATTGAAAAAATAAAACGGCAAACCACACCAACAAATTAAAAAATATAATATTTTAAATAACAAATTAAACCAAAAAAAAAACTATTTCAATTCCACGGCATAGAAGATTGGATGATTGAGAATGATCATTTTATTTAGGTTGTGAAATAGGAGGGTGTTTGATATTGGACACTTGGATAATCCATTTTGAGTGAGTATCATTTCCCTGGGGTAAGTAGGTTTAAGTAGGTTTGTTTTTGTTTGTTTGTTTTATTTTTAACGATTTGAATTATTATATTCAGAAATGTTTAATGAAATAGTAGTAATAATAATAAAATATATTTTTTATAAATTAATAATGATTAACAATAAAACAAATAATAATAGTATAATATAATATAATTTATTATATTGTAATTTTGTTTATACTAATATATTAATTATAAATAGTTTTCTTGAATTCTTTTATAATATGTCTATCATATTAAAATTTAAGTATGGGGGATTTACGCAGTGCATTATATCATTTCCATGAGAGGTAGTCGTAACTGACTAATTTCTCATGATTTTTGAATAGTTCACTTAGCACTCATTGCATCGGTCTCATGATTTTTGAATAGTTCACTTAGCACTCATTGCATCGGGTGATGCTCACAGGGGTGAAGAAGTGGGATTGAAACTAGTGAAATGTGGAGAACGAATCACATAGCATCAATCATCACTTCCGGGGCTTGCACCCGGTAACCAGGACTTCCCAGGAGGTCACCCATCCCAGAACTCCTCTGGCTCAAGCGCGCTTAACTGTGGAGTTTTTCCCCACAATCAAGCCCACTTAGCTTGCTACCCCATTTGCAAAACCTTAGCAAGTATTGTGCCTCATGAACCATTCAAGTAGAGATCCCTTGACTCTTTTTGAATTTAAGTATGGGGGATTTACGCAGTGCATTAAAAAAAAAAAAAAAAAAAATCATATTAAATTTTTTTAAATAATAATGATTTTTATTCACAATTATATTTTAAAACTTTAAATTTAATTAATAAAATTATAATTATATATATATGACTGGTAAACATCGATAATGATCAATACAATTATTTAATGATACATTCCATATTATAAAGATTAAAAAAATCATAAAAATAAATTAAATTATAACTTCTTTTATTATTATTATAAAAAATTAACCCAAGCTAAATATATATATTCTTGAAAAACATATATTAAGATTTTTAACTATGGAAATTCACCTCTACTTAATCATGGATATATATATATGTATGTATGTATGTATGTATGTATGTATGTATGTAATTGGTAAACATCGATAATGATCAATACAATTATTTCATGATACATTCCATATTATAAAGATTAAAAATATCATAAAAATAAATTAAATTATAACTTCTTTTATTATTATTATAAAAAATTAACCCAAGTTAAATATATGTATTCTTGAAAAACATATATTAAGATTTTTAACTATGGAAATTCACCTCTACTTAATCATGGATATTCTTAACATGCCATTAGGATTTATTACATTACCATGCACCAATACCATGGCTTGTCAATACCAAATGCTCAAAAAATCATAATTCATCTCACATGACATATGTTCATATAACAATTTTTTTAATTAATCAATTTGATTAAAAGAGATGAAAGAGCACAACTAATTTTGAAATAAATCTCAATCTTTGATCTATGACACTACTGAGAATATTCTAAAATATTATCTTTATTACCCACCCATGTCTATTTTAGAATAATGTTTCCAAAATTTTAATTTAATTATCAATAATCACGCCTTAAGACATTTTTTTGAGAAGAACTAGCTCTTATGCCACTATGTCCCATGTTGCGACAACATTTTTTTAAACAATGTCACATCAATAAACATTAATAACAATTATATCATGATACATTTCATATTATAAAGATTAAAAAAATCATAAAAATAAATTAAATTATAGCTTCTTTTATTATTATTATAAAAAAAATTAACATATGGGTTGAATATATCTACTTTTGAAAAACATATATTAAGATTTTTAACTATGGAAATTCACCTCACTTAATCATGGATATTTTTAACCTGGATTTGTTACATTACCATGCACCAATACCATGGCTTATCAATACCAAATGCCCAAAAAATCATAATTCATCTCACATGGCATATGTTCATATAACATTTTTTTTAATTAATCAATTTGATTAAAAGAGAGGAAAGAGCACAACTAATTTTGAAATAAATCTCAGTGTTTGATCTATGAGACTATTAAATATTCTAGAATATTATCTTCGTTACCCACTTAATTAAGTGGATAGACATGTCTATTTTGAAATAATGTTTCTCAAAATTTTAATTTAATTATCAATAATTATACCGTAAGACGTTTTTTTTGGGAGAAAAGCTCGCTCCCATACCACTATTTACAATGTTGCGTCATTGATTCTATGTTAAACAGTAAAACTAATAACTTGATACCTCTAGAAAACGCGCAGAGCCGATAAGTACCTCCATCACGCGGCATGCCAGTTCGCAGTACCATTAAGCCTTCATAACGCGACATACCAGTTCACAGTGCAATTAAATTGAACATTAATGGGTTTTAACCTCGGCACCCTACTGTGATATAGAGTTTGGGTTTTCAATCTAGTTACTTCAAGCGTTACGAAGACCAGATATTTGAGGTAACTAGTCCCTTACCTACCCTTGCTCTGTTAATTCGTCTCTTTAAAATTCTTACTTGAATTTTAACCAGAGGTTCTTAACTATATAAAATTTGTGATTCCCTTGTGTCTTATTCCTTTGACAAAGATGGCGTCAACTCCATTGTGCCCCACACATATATATATTGAATCCCTAATTTGCATGGTGTTTCTTCATTGAAAGAGTTTATTTAATTCTAAATCTTGATTATTCTCTTGACAATAAATATAGGTACATTCTGTGTTGGTTTATCCCGTCAAGCTTGAAACCAGGGTTTCTAAGGTTTTGCTTCTACATGGTTACTACACGCGACTTCAAGTTCTTACACATTTTTTGATCGCATACCAAGTTTTTCTTTTGACCTTACAATGGTTGTGACTACCCTTAGATTTCTTATTTGCTATTTAAGTTTTCCCGAATATTTAGGGCCAGTTAGAGTTTGGCTATGGAGTATTTATACTTCATAATAAAAAACCCATAATTTATAAGGCTACGAGTCTCTCTTTTGTATGTTTTTTTTGAATATAGGATAATCGTTAACTCGTGAGAGTTATCCTGAACAAACAACCCAGGATCAAATTTAACTGGATGCCATTATAAACCTAGGCTACGTGCAACAACCTGCAAGCCGCACAATAGCAAGAAACTTATGCCTCAACAAAAGCCGAGACGTCCTCTATTCGGTCGCCTACTCTTCTAGCCAAGACACAACAAGTCATATATATACTCAATGAGATTTGAACCCTCATCTCGTGGGTTTCACCCAACGAAACTCACCGTTAAACCCCATATCACTATATCTCTCTTTTGTATGTTACAAAATACTACGAATTTAATTGTGATTTTATTACTTGAATCACTTAGTCTCTCAGGTTCCCATGAGGATCGAGGGTTCTGGAAGCAAGAACTTCCTCTGCTAATTATAAAAAATCTTATACATAGCATTATAAAATGTTTTTATTAGACTATTTTGATTTATCTTGTCCTATACGGTATATAGGTTGAGGTTCAACCTTACTCCCATTTTTAAAAGAATAATATGTATATATTTAATGGTAACTTGAGTGATATTTATTCATTTCTTTGGATTGCACTAAAAATCTATTTTGTTTGATTGAAATTGGTGTCATTTGTTTTAACTTAATTGAAATGGGTTTCCATTTATTTGGATAACATTCAAATGGTTTTCCCTCCACTGAGATGGGTTTCATTTTTTTCTTTCAAATTGATGCAACAGATTGCAACTCAACACACATTATATGAGATGATCACAACACTTCATCTCAGATACTAGAAGTCATAGGGTCAGAATTATCAAGTCAAAATGTTCCATGATTTCTTGGCATTATTGTAACTCCCTTGGATGCATCTAACTCGTGGAATACACAACAATCAACAAGGGAAGTTATATCAGGACTAATCCGTTGGTTGGTTTAAGTTGTAGCGCTTATGGCCATATAAGGTTAATTTTCCTAGAGCTTGTTGCTAAGATATCATTCATTATTTTTCACTCAGTCGATCTTAGATAATTTTCAGGTGTAGGGTGCTTCAAAACCTTAACCTTCACTATGAAGAAGCTGAGAATGGAAAGTTTACAATGGACTACTTCAAGCAAGGCAGAACATATGATCTTGTCTTTATGGACAAAGAGATGCCTATTTGGATGGGCATGAGGCATGCAAGTATTAAATATTTAGAACTTATAATTTTTAAGTCTTGTTTTATTTTTCCTATTGATTATCTCAACCATCTCGATTTTTTAAACTTTAGGTTCGTTCTTATCACTTAACTGACTGTTTTTTTTTCTTAAGACAACAAGCCAAATGATATATATTCTACAACATCTTGATGCTAGTAAGAGATTGCATTTGTTCTCTAAGGCCACTTCTGTATGTACAAGTGATGCTAATGAGATTAGGCCCAATCTTTTCACAAGGCTAACAAAGTTCAAAACTAATTGTTTCTTGTGTTCAAAAGTTCATTTTCTCTAATGTATTCAAATAACTGCATACTGTTTGACAATTTACATTATTTGATTGATTGGTGGCACTTGGTATGTTGGCATTGATGTCAACCAAACTAGCTTTGAGGCAGAGAGTTTGCAACCATGTTTCATGTAGTAAATGGGTCAAAGACTACATCAGACCTTCTCTACTGGAAAGTGCTCGGAAAGAGATTTCCAACGGTATGTGGAAGTACATGAATGGGTCTTGGAATAAAAAGTTATTTACAACCAAAGTAAGGACCTTGAAGTCCTTAGGAGGAGCTTGAATTTCAGACCCCGAAGTTCGGGACCTTGAAAGGTAAGGAATATTAGAGCCTAGAGAATATCGGGGCAACTAGATATCAGAGTAGGCCGAATGTTAGAAGGGACAAATTTCGAAGGCCGAAATTCAAAACCAAGAAGCAAACCGGTCTTTGGAACGTCAAAGGGTTAGAGACTTTGGGACCTCGGAAGGAAGTTACATTGGGATTTCAGAGTTTCGTAACTCCTTGTTAATTATATTTATGTGAAAAACACCGAGGGTGGAGGGGAATGATAAATAAAAATGAAATCGTTTGCAAACCAAGGACCAAGGAACCTGTTGTAGCGGCTACAACCACCTTCCAAAATTTTTCCTTAGCCTGTTTTGGAGCCTCCCTACCAACCTTCACAACGACTTGCCTTGCTTCGTCAAGTCCTCAAGATTCAGTGTCTTTCTTGCTCAAAGGCAGCCTGTCGATCACAGTTTGGTCTTCCCTTCACAGATTGCTCATCCGAACTTGGTATATCTGCAGGATGAGCAACTTCCCAATGAAATTTGTGCATTTTTGTAGGGCAACCAACCTTCCCTCCAGGAATTGCGCAATTCCCTTTAACAGCTTGTTGGGCTCCAGGGTGGCACAATCCTGCCAACCAACCCTCCTAGTAGGATTGTGCATAATTTTTCCCATCAACATGCAGTTCAGCCCATGATTTGCACAAATTTGGGCAGCAGTCAGCTATCGGGCCTAGAAATTGCGCAATCCCCTTGGGAATTCAGCCTAGCTTACAGTCAGGAATGCACATTTTTGTCCAGCAGTCAAGCAGTCTCTTACATGTGCTGCTGAGTTGACCGGTTCCCTCCAGGATCGAGCAAAACAAACTTGCATGCATAGGTTCTTTCTCTGAAGGCAGCATGCAAAGGAATCCCTTGTTTCAGGGATCTATGTTTAGCAGTTGGAGGTTACATGCAAGGAGAAATTCAGAAACCTCCCTCCAAGTGTCGCTTCCCCTAGATTTGTGGCATGCGCGTCACAACCTTGATGTTATCAAAACTCATCAACCGGACGTTGCAGAGCTCATTCATCACATAAAACTTGTAGCTTTGACATCCCACATCACATCTAGGAGCAGTCAACACATTTAGCTCAATTGTTTTGGGGTAAGCTCGCTTCCCATTCCTTGTGCTGCATTTCTATCACTTTTTGTGTATTTGCTTGTGTGAGTGTTGTTTGTTTGATTTCTTTGAACACCTGCTATCATTTACATGTATTCTAGCTTGTCCTAGCTCTGTTTCAATTTTCGTTGCTATCTCACTGTTGTCGCATGCATGAAACTGTTTTGCATGGACGTTTGCCCAACCGGTGAACGACCTCACCCACATGCATGTTGATCTGTTTTCTCAATCTTCCATTCATGTTTTGCATGCACTGTTTATCACTTCTGCTATCACTTAGTGTCACCATGCATTTCATCGACTTACTTTCTTTCAATTTCCCGTCAGCGAGTTGGGCCAACCTTGGCCCGGTCTCTACCTTCACCAAGGCTGCATTGCGCAATCTGGAGAAGGAAGGCTCACCTCCCTCTCTAGATTTGCACATTTTGGCCTAGCACTGGCCTTCGGGACTGAATTGCGCATTTTTGGAGGTGAGTGGCTACCTGGCCCAAAATTTGCTCAAATTTGTCCCTGGGCCAACAGTATTTCCCAGCTAGAATCACACATTGTGCAATCCCAGTAGAAGACTGCCCAACTGGATTGTGCATTTTGCAGTTCCAACAATCATTCAGTCTCCCAACAGCCCTGACTGTGCCTTATGCAGTCTTGGCAGTCGATCTCTCGACCTCCCGCCAAAATTGCGTAACCTTCATGATCATTCACCCAGGTATGTTGCAAGTCAGTTCTCATGTTCATTTTGGTTTTTGACTTAAAAATTTCTTCCTATGAGAGTTGCCATGTCTCCAGGTATCACAGGTGTTCATCTGCCTCTCAGTAGTACAGGTACAATGGTTTCCAAGAGAGCAGAGACGAAGACACCATTCAGAGCACGCTTGGGGATGCAATCAATCAAGTGTCCATGGGCTTACCTACTCACGAAGACATCAAGTTGTTCATGGACAAGGACATCAAGCAGCAGCATCACAATGAGCAGCATCATGAACAACAGCTGAAGGCATCATACCGAATGCAACGAACGCAAAAAATGAAGCAAATGCAGCGAATGCAAGAGGAAGGTTGTTGACAACATAGAGGTGGAGCAAAGTTGCAAGATCAAGCAGATCCACTGATAATGAAAGCAACTTTGGAGACTCAGGCTATGAAGTGACGGCACGACATGAAGATCGCGTGAAGGCAGAAGATGGAATAAATAAGGAGTTTCATGTGCTAAAGCAACAACTTAGGAAGAATATGAAGTTGCACAGACAATCTTATGAGTTGCAGCAGGAACATGAACAACAGTGGGTGCAACATGCACTCACGGATGAAACTGCGCCAGTACAAGTTAAGGATCCATCCCAACAGCTGACACAAAGCAAACATGGTGATCATGTTGTTTATTGCATGCAAAGGATCCAACAACATGCATGTCGTTGAGTGCACGCATGAAATCCAACCCATTCAACACACCCACCAAGGCGAAGATAAGAAGCAAGTCAAACTGGGGCTGAACATGCACTTTGGCAAGTTGATGCGCATGACCACCAACACACACTTGAAGATCAACACAGACACTATGCATTAGTGTGTTGCCGGTTCAACCGTACCCAACAGGACCATGTGCATGTTAGCAGACGAGTTGGGTGAAGGGGCTGAACCAATGCACCAGTTGCAATGGAGGCAAGAGTCCACTTCAACAAGATGTCACCATGAGGTGCATGCACACCATCACAGATGACCAAGCTTGGCATAAGCTCACCAAATTCACCATCACAAGCATGTCAAAGAGTTGGTCTCACCATAGTGCACCGAATGTCAATGATGTCTTGCAAGGCTTGCTCAAGCCATGTTGTCTCACATGAGTACATGTGCATTGTAATTTTGAGTCATGTCAAGTGTAAGTCGAGTGTTAACAGTTGTATGTAACATTCATAGAGTAGGTGAAGAGTCATGAGGGTAGTTGAATTGTCACAAAGGGGAATGTCGAGGGTCACCCCACCCTTTGCTATAAATAGTCCCTCATAACTCATTGTATAGGCTTTTGGTCACCCAAGCTTCTACTAAGACTATCTTGAAGAAGGCTTGGACAATATTGTAACGTGCCTTGGCTTCTCCACTGCATAGAGCTAGTACATCTCTTTGGAGGAGCGGGTGGATGTGGTTGTAACGTTCCACTGATGGGGCTAGTAGGTTTACATGGTGTATTGTATGATTGTGACTTACACTTCTTTAATAATAAGAGCCAACACATTTTCATGCATATGTTGTTATTGTAGTTGGACTATTCTGGTTGCCTTAATGATATATGCTTTTAACTTAGGTACTTGTATATGAACTGATTTGTATGAAATTATATGAATCATTTTGTTAATGTGTTGCATATGTTGTTAATGTTATCACCATCCGTGTCAACTGCTCTACCGTACACCAGATATACCTTTCTCATGAACCTTGTTATATCAACCGTCACACTCGTCTCAGACTGATCCGTGAGTGTTGTTCGTGTTATCTTACCTTGTATGTTGTGACTGCCACATCTATGTCGACTGCTCTGCCGGAAGCTGTGCATGTCCTTTGTGTTGTGTGTTCCTAGCTAAGTTGGGATTGATCCCTTTCAACCTAGAACTCACCTTCACCTTCCTCTCCCTTTGGAGTGTTGGAACCTCTCATACTCATTCCTTGACTCACTGCATCAGTCACACCCTTGCTACTGACAGAGTTATCTTACTTGCCTCTGTGCGACATTGAGGTCAATGAATTACCTTACGAACCACTGTTGGGACTCCTACACCAAATGGTCTGAGGTATAATTAGGGCTTCTTACCGGGGAGATCCCCTTGACATGTTGGTGGGTCCAGAACCGTCAACATTTCTCGCACTAGAAGGAGGGCCTGATGATAAGAAGTGTCCTCTCATCCAATTTTGAACCTTTGCATATCTTTCATGGAATCTTGCATTCTTCTTCCCCCGAGGTTTTTTTCGAATCATGAAGATGTCTCCATCTTGGGGAAGCTTTTCAATCTCTTGTCCACTCACACGTATGATGGTGAAGACGAAGTGCCCTAGCTTAAGCACTTACATAACTTCCTCTCCATGATTTATGAGGAAGATGAGTTTACTGAAGAACATGCTGGTCTGCTGCTTTCATTCACACTTTGTGAATCCCCATTTCATTGGGTGCTCAGCTTACCGGCTGACATTGTGCACTCATGTGAGCACTTCTGTTGATCCAGACCATCTTGACCGGAAACTATTATAGCAATGAAGGGCTCTGCATGAATCCGTTATTGATTTTTGGCAGCACTTCCGTGACTTACAGTTCCAAGCTCCGAAGAGCTAGATGAAGTTCGCTTATCTCTGGGACCGGTTCAAGTACTGTCTTAAGAAATCTACCCGTCCCAAGAGAAATCTTGATGTCAAGCCTCATTCAACCTTTTTCGTTGATGGAATTACACAATCCCATGTGGGAGCAGGCACTCTCTCAACGGACTGTACGCCTCCCTTTCATTCAATAGTTCCACCATCACCCACTGATGTTGAGGATCATGTTCGCACATCTGTTCATTCTTCACACCCTCCCAACATCAATCCACTTAATTTTCACACAGAGTTGGTTGTGAGTCCTTTGAGTTCCCATATGCATTCTTTTCTTCGACCTCTGTCTTCACACTCAGGTGTTCCTCTGGATGATGTTGTCTTGTGTTCGTCCATTCCGGGCTCTTCACTTGTTGTGAACAAGGAACAACCCAGTGACAGGGTTGGTGTTGCACAACCTGTTGAAAAGTGTGCAACAAGAAATGATTGTTGAGAATGCAACAAGATGATGGAGCTTAGTGGAAAGGAGTCGCCTTCACTAAGTGGGCCCGTAGGCAAATTATGGCGCAAAGTCTATTTTTAGACTATGTCTATTTTTAGACATATGGATCATGGTCTATGAGTTGCAGGATGTTGTTTATGGATGATTGGTCATGTTGGGAAAAATAGATGGACTTCTATTTTTGGATCACAGCAGGAGTGATCAGAGTCTATTTTTAGACTGCTAGTCAAAAATAGAAAAGTCAAATATTATTGTCTCATAATAATATTTAGACTATAAACTTTATCTTATCCTCTTGGAGCACTTCAGTTTGAGCTACAGATGTGGCACATGTAGATGTCAGAAGGAAATACAATTTCTTTGTGGGTCAGTTGAGCTATTGCATGCAGGACTTCAGTTAGAACTCAAGCAGTTGAGTTTGGTGGAGTTGGATGTGGAGTTGATGGAGTTGTGTTCAGTTTGACTTAGTTGAACTAGTTGTATTTAGTCTAACTGGCCAATAGACTAAGTGATGAGTTGTGTGAATTAGTTATTAATTAATTCACTAATTATTAACTCATAATGCAACTGAAGAATACGTCAGTTAACTCAATGCATGTACAGTTCAGTGGAGACAGGTGTTAGAGGTTGAGATTGCTATCAGTTGTCACTATAGTTGTGCATGAGATTTCACACAATCAAAGGATTGAGTATGCCCATGAGAATTGCATATGCCTAGTGATATAGCCTGTGCTCACGTGATTTCCAGTGTGAGTGATTTTCCCAACGTAAATAGAACTTGGAACGAGTTTGGATTAATTCATTCTCTTGCAAGATTGTGCAGTGGAGGAAGGCAAAGCAGCGGGGGAGATTTGGAGATCAGATCTGAGCTGTATTATGTGTAACAAGTGGAGATAGTACCAAGTACTTATGAGGAGTATTGTACTATGTAATGTTACATTTTCTCAATCATTAATATACAGATAGTGTGGGGTTTTCAGCTGTAAGCTTTCCCCCAGGATACATATTGTGTTAATGTGTGCATGCCATTGATGTTTCATTGTTTTTAATGTTGCTAAATTGATGATCAACGTAGAGGAGGTTATGTATTATGCATGTATTCCACAATAGTGTATAATCGAGATAATCTCTGTGAATAAGTGTTTATTATTCAAAATTTCTATATGGTATCGGAGCGAGCTGATTTGTAGAAGAAGTTCTACATGATATCAGTGCTGTATTGATCATCAGATCTATTATTCAGAAAGTGTTTACATTTTATTTCTTCAGGAAGAGTTTGTGATCGGGCCAGGTAGCCTCTGGATTCATCCTTCTTTTGGAAGGTGAGATATCCAGTGAATGCCCATACAGTCGATCTTTGTACAAGAAATACTTTGTTCTCACGAATTTTAGATTAGAAGCGGTTGAGTTTTGAGCTGGTGGAATGGCGCTCAAGGATAAACTCAGAAACATCTAAGTGTGAGAATGGAGACAGTATGCCCCAGTATCTCACTAAGTTCACCCAATGCTGGGATGAGCTGGGAAGTGTGGGGGTAACTGTTGATGATGAGGACTTGGTGAGCTTGGCTCTCCTTGGTCTTCCAAAGAGTTGGCATTCCTATCAGGACTCTGTCAATGATCAGGAGAAATTGCCAGGATGGGAGAGACTTTGGTCAGATCTTGTGCAAGAGGAGATCAGACGGAGCACCAAAGACAGTTCTTCATCCATGCATGATGAGGAGAACTGTGCCTTAGCGAGTAAGGTGAAGAAGGGGAAGGAGAAAGTTTCTCTTTCCGAATCCAGTGCTTCCAATGATGGGAAGAAGGTTGACAAGTTGAAGGTGAGATGCTTTCATTATCATGAGTTGGGCCATTATGCTACTAATTTCCCAAAGAAAAAGTCCAAGAAGGGATCCGGGGAAGGATCTGAAGGTGAGGAACTTGCTTCACAATTTGAGTTGGATTTCACACTCTTCACATGCATGGTTTCATCCATGATGGGAAGTGGTTGGTTTCTTGACAGTGGAGCTTCTTTCCACATGACTAGTGACAAAAGTATGTTGAGTACTTTAGAGGAGAAAGATCTCCAGATACTCATAGCGATGGGTAATGATGAGAAGTATAGTGTCTCAGGTGTAGGCACGGTTATTTTTCAGAGGGAGCATGGAGCTCGCCTTACCTTGACCGATGTCAAGTATGTACCAGGACTAAAGAGAAACTTGGTGTCGATCGCGATGCTGGAAGATAGAGGATATGATGTTGTCTTCAGTAAGGGAAAGGTTTTCCTTAGACACATCATCACTAGACATGTGAAGCAGATTGGTTTACGGGTCAAGAACCTGTATGCTCTTGAGGTTCAAGATGCATGCAAAGCCTTGAGGAGCGAGGCAACTGATGGAGACTTGGTGTTTGAGAGGGAGCCTATATTACCTCTCACCATGCAGAGCCAGAAGAAGTCTCAGACGATTGTGGAGGAGCCACAATTGGTGCAGCACCTTCAGGAGGTTATGGAGCAGCCACAACAAGGGAAGCTGAGAGGAGATCAAGTAGAGACATCTACTCATGAAAAGACCTCCAGTAGGGGGAAAGTTCGAGCCAGGTGGGCTGAGGGATCACATGCAACCATACCTCCATGTAGGAGGTGGGGTGATGTGGATTGATCGTCCCAAGGAAGAGGGGCAGGATCCTTGAGGTACCCAACCTCTTGGATGAGACCTTGTTACAGGAGCCCCGATGTGGAGTAGCAGGAACTGACTGATTGGGTAGAGACAGATGCAGATGGAGCGGCAGAGAGAGCGACAGTGCAGGGAATCCCAGGACAGTGCATAGCATGCAGGCTGCAGCAATGCGAGAGGCACAAGTGTTTTGCACAGTGCTAGGTGGCACAGAGAGGTGTGCAATGGTGCGAGATACATGGGGATGTTGCAGTAGCGCAGATGTCAGAGAGGGAGCACTTGTCAGCAGCAGGTAGAGCTTCAGCATCAAAGTATGTTCCTAGCCCAACAGAGTGGTCAGTTGGGAGTGTTTTTGTTCTAAGTGTTGTTGGAGCAAAGTGGACCGGGCAGATGTGTTGCATGCAGAACATTCCAGAGTTACAGGATTGGGTTTGAGAGGAAGCCTTTCTTGTTGAGAGGGAGTGTTGAAAAGTGTGCAACAAGAAATGCTTGTTGAGAATGCAACAAGATGATGGAGCTTAGTGGAAAGGAGTCGCCTTCACTAAGTGGGCCTGCAGGCAAATTATGGCGCAAAGTCTAGTTTTAGACATATGGATCATGGTCTATGAGTTGCAGGATGCTGTTTATGGATGATTGGTCATGTTGTGAAAAATAGATGGACCTATATTTTTGGATCACAGCAGGAGTGATCAGAGTCTATTTTTAGACTGCTAGTCAAAAATAGAAAAGTCAAAATTATTGTCTCATAATAATATTTAGACTATAAACTTTATCTTATCCTCTTGGAGCACTTCAGTTTGAGCTACAGATGTGGCACATGCAACTGTCAGAAGGAAATACGCTTTCTTTGTGGGTCAGTTGAGCTATTGCATGCAAGACTTTAGTTATAACTCAAGCAGTTGAGTTTGGTGGAGTTGGATGTGGAGTTGATGGAGTTGTGTTCAGTTTGACTTAGTTGAACTAGTTGTATTTAGTCTAACTGGCCAATAGACTAAGTGATGATTTGTGTGAATTAGTTATTAATTAATTCACTAATTATTAACTCATAATGCAACTGAAGAATACATCAGTTAACTCAGTGCATGTACAGTTCAGTGGAGACAGGTGTTAGAGGTTGAGATTGCTATCAGTTGTGACTATAGTTGTGCATGAGATTTTGCACAATCAAAGGATTGAGTATGCCCATGATAATTGCATATGCCTAGTGATATAGCCTGTGCTCACGTGATTTCCAGTGTGAGTGATTTTCCCAAGGTAAATAGAACTTGGAACGAGTTTGGATTAATTCATTCTCTTGCAGGATTGTGCAGTGGAGGCAGGCAAAGCAGCGGGGGAGATTTGGAGATCAGATCTGAGCTGTATTGTGTGTAACAGGTGGAGATAGTACTGAGTACTTGTGAGGAGTATTGTACTATGTAATGTTACATGTTCTCAATCATTAATATACAGATAGTGTGGGGTTTTCAGCTGTAAGCTTTCCTCGGGATACATACTGTGTTAATGTGTGCATGCGATTGATGTTTCATTGTTTTTAATGCTGCTAAATTGATGATGAACGTAGAGGAGGTTATGTATTATGCATGTATTCCACAATAGTGTATAATCGGGATAATCTATGTGAATAAGTGTTTGTTCTTCAAAATTTCTACAACATGCGCTGTCATTTATGAAGAGTATGAGTGGGAGCTTGAACATCAACACTTGACTAAGGATGACTCCCTTCTGTCTGAGCCCCCTCCCTTCCTTCCTAGCTTCTTTGGTGAACTTTCCATCCATGATTTTGTATGTGTGTCTTCATCTACGAATGCACCCATTGTTGATCATTTGCAAGACTCACCGGATGCTAGTCCGTCATTCGACAATGGAGAGGATAAGTTATTCATTGAATATCCACTTTATCCTTCATCTGTCTTTTCCAGAAATGAGGATGAGTTCGTTCTCTTTTCATCTACCCCTCTCTTTGATTCATCTGATCATGAGGATGCTGAAGAATTCATTGATTTTTCTGATCATGGCGGTCATGATCCATTTTCTTACATTTTTTATTATGATCATGAATCTATCACAGTTGATATTTCGAAGCCACTGGTTTATGATGTTCTACATAATGATGAAGTTGAGACACCCAAGATGATGCAGCAAAACTGCATCTTTAGATAATTCGTGCATGGACCTATCGGTTATGGGCCCACGTATACGTTGGAAGAATTTTAATCAGTGGACTTCTCAATAAAATGAAAACCGCAACCATGTTATGACTTTACCAATCAGTGCCAGTCCCACTTTGACTTTTCCCTTTCTCAAAGCTCTTCAATCTACACCGTCGATTTCAATCCTTCCGATCCAATGGATATCACGTCATCTGCTCATCAACTAACCCCGACAATCTCTACCGTCGATTTGCTCCATTCGATCCAACAACTGTTGCATCGTCCACTCCACAAACCTTTAGCGCATTAAATCTCTGCTGTTAAACAATCCTGCTTGATCCAACGGATATCGCACAATCTCGCACTCCAACTAGCACGACGGTTAATACTACGAAAGCATTTGAGAAAAGTTGTTTTCCCATGCTACGTGTCAACCGCTAAGGTTAATCACGTAGAATTTAGAAATACGGCTTCCCACCTTTATGGTGCGCGAGAATCTGCTTCCCAGTTATGAAGACTGATCTGTCTTTTTGCATGTTTTCCACCCTTCTGTCGACACGTGACTTTAATCTCCACCATTCATCTTCTTGACTTTATTTTGCATGACTTAATCCTGGCCATCTATCGCACACAACCTCGTCCATTGATCTGACTGATCCAACAATTCCTGTACATTGTTACGTTCTTTTGTTTTGTAATGTATAATAGCCCATTCAGTTTTCTGCTTGTGTATTTGTTCTCGCCTTATGGTCTTCACTTGTTCTGATCTCGATCTCCACTTTGTTACTTCATTTCTTCACGCCTTTATGCTTCCTTCATAAATCCTTAGGTTTTAGGAAACCTTACAGTTATACCTTCGCTGTAACATTGAAGGTTTTCTCCTATATTGTCTGTGTGTAAAACCATAACACTCCTCTCTGCACTTCATCTCTGGTTTTGCACACCTTCAAACCTATGTTACGTAGATTTATTCTAAACCACACATAATTTATCATTCGATTACTCAATCCACACTTGCACAATTCAGAATTAACTCTATGTGTATATATAAACAAATGATTACATAATGAGTCTTTGTTTGGCCTCATATTCTAATCAGTGGCCTTTTCCTTTCCTGCCCATAGACTTACAGTCAAACCCTATCTAATCTCTGAACTCTAATTCTCACTCTAACTAATTGACTGACTAACTCTATGCCTTTTAGGCTTACATTTATACAAAAGGTTCTGTTGAACCAATTCTAGTTAAGATCCTAAATCTGTTGAATTAAATCCAAAATATCCTCTAAGTCTACTTTTGACTCCACTAATCCCAAAAACTCCTCTCTAGTTCCACAAACCATGAAACCAATTTCTAATCTAATATTTACAATTGATTTCCAAATCTCTCAATCCTCACTAATCACTCATCATCACTCATGTTCTCCTACATTCGAGAGCATTTACAAATATCCTCACAATATCTAATTAATTCCTATTCCAATCACTCAAAACATTAATAATTACATTAATTTGATACATAGGAATCCAAATTCCTTGAAAACACAAGACTCCTAAGTTAACTAGAATATAATGAAATTGCTAAGCTGAATGCTCCTGCATCACAAGACTGTCGAGGCACTTCAGCCTGAGCTGATGGTTATGTCAGGTCCTCGTTCTCTTGGGGCCA
This sequence comes from Pinus tabuliformis, assembly GCA_031772625.1. Lineage (NCBI taxonomy): Eukaryota > Viridiplantae > Streptophyta > Pinopsida > Pinales > Pinaceae > Pinus > Pinus tabuliformis. Next base: position 299,604,326 of record CM062813.1, read on the forward strand.
GTCTCACTTCTGATCATGAAACTGTTTAATCACCCAAGGCTCCTCATCACTCGTATGTATGCATTGAAGATCCATCTTACACATAGATCACACTTCCTCCACTCAAAATGCACGATCCCATTGCTCATGCATTGGAGGAGTCTTACATTGCAAGAAATCGTGTGTGACGCGAGTTATCTTTGTTTCTTTTGTTTTCTTACATGTCTGAGTCAAGAGTGTGCTTTTGCTTCAAATTTGCATGTAGTGTCACACAACACCATGATAAGTCCATGGACTGTCCGTCATGCACATGCACTCACTTATGTCTCGTGGGCACTTTGAAACACGAAGTGTGGCTGTCTTCACTATTATATCTTTCTTGTATGCTGGTTTGCACGACTGGGTTACTCACGGACCAAGCCTTCACCAACATGGGTCTACCAATGCGCTGGTGGTTGCATTGGAAATATCACTTCACGTGATCAGGCCCATGCACCATTAGTGTAGGAGTAGGAGTGGTGTTTTCTTTTAGTTGTTTACTTGCATGATTGTTTGCTTACATGCTTTGTTTTCTTTTTTGTTTTCCTAATTGTTTGTTTACTTGCTTCGATTTCATTTTTTCTTTTGCTCTTGCTTTTCTTTGTTGATTTCTAGTTCGTTTGCTTGTTTTGTTCGTAGGTTAGTTTGCATGAAACCATGTGTGACTCATGAAATGAGCTGGGTAAAGTACAAGAGGGCTTGTACAACTATGACTACTTGGTTATCTGTCATCTTGCCTCTGTATGATGAGCTTGTTACTCTTAGTCCATGATACGTCGAAGGAAAATACGTACTGTTCAAAGTGAACCTTGGTGAAAACACAACGCTTGCGCGCTAACTAGTGTCCCCTGCTCTAGTCGATTGTTTTCGTGTTAACCCTTGTCAGCTCAGTCAAGTAGAGTAAGGTGAGGGGGAAAACCTTAACAAGCATGTCAGAGATACAATAAACTACTTCTCTGTTGGAACAACCTCCTCTGCTCTTAATAAGTTGGGATCCCTCTTCCGCCTCTGAAATGAATAAGTGTTATGCACAGTGAAAATGAAAAAAAATGAAAAGTAAAAAAAAAAATTAAAAATGAAAAATGAATAAGGTGAAAGAAGAGAAAGGCTTCCTACGTAGGGAGGTGATGCAAGTAACTCTGTCGGGGTACTAACCAGGCTCGCTGGTAGTGGAGCCATGCTTGTGTTCCTATGTGACTCCACCAGGGTACTGTCCAGGCCTGTTGGTAGTGGAGCAACACCATAGATAAAACTTTGACTCTCACGACTATACTGCTTGTGCACTTATATACCCCTCAACCCCAATCAAAAAAACTATGTTGCCTTGGCTTGGAATGTGTGTCAATTGACCAAGAGTTTGGAAGATGCTACATCTTACAATCAAGCTAGTGTTAAGCCAAGACGAGCTGAGCGCTGAAAAATACTTCCGAGATGTTAGACTTTCTTTTCATGAACAAGGTCCATTCAGAGAGCTGGAGTTCTACCAATGTTTCACCAAGTGTTGTAGCGGATACAACCACCCTCCAAAATTTTACCTTAGCCTATTTTGGAGCCTACCTTCCAACATTCACAGCAGCTTGTGTTGCTTCGTCAAGTCCTCAAGCTTTAGTGTCTTTATTTCTCAAAGGCAACCTGTCGATCACAGTTTGGTCTTTTCCCTTCACAAGATTCTCATTCGGACTTGGTACAGTTGTAGGCTAAGCAGCTTCCCTGTGAAATTTGTGCATTTCTGGAGGGAAACCAACCTTCCCTCCAGGAATTGCGCAATTCCCTCTGATAGCCTGCTGGGCTCCAGGATTGCATAATCCTGCTAGCCAACCCTCCCAACAGGATTTGCGCAATTTTTCCCATCAACAGACAGTTCAGACCAAGATTTGCGCAAATTTGGGCAGCAATCAGATGTCGGGCCCAGAAATTGCGCAATCCCCTTGGGTAGTCAGCCCAACTTATAGTTAGGAATGCACATTTTTCTCTAGCAGTTAAGTAATCTCTTGCATGTGCAGCTGAGTTGACCAGTTCCCTCTGGGACTGAGCAAAATAGACTTGCATGCATAGGCTGCTTCTCCCAAGGCATCATGCAAAGGCATCCCTTGTTTCAGGGATCTATGTTTAGCAGTTGGAGGTTACATGCAAGGAGAAATTCAGAAACCTCCCTCCAAGTGTCGCTTCCCCTAGATTTGTGGCATGCGCGTCACAACCTCGATGTTATCAAAACTCATCAACCAGATGCTGCAGAGATCATTCCTCACATCAACCTTGTAGCTCTGACATCCCACATCACATCTAGGAGCATTCGGCACATTCAACTCAACTGTTTTGGGGTAAGCTCGCTTCCCATGCCTTGTGCTGCATTTCTGTCACTTTTTGTGTATTCACTTGTGTGAGTGTTTTTTTCTTGATTTCTTTGAATGCATGCTGTCATTTACATGTATTCTAACTTGTCCTAGGTCTATTTCAATTTTTGTTGCTATCTCACTATTGTCGCATGCATGAAACTGCTTTGCATGGACGTTCGCCCAACTAGTAAACGACCTCACCCACATGCATGTTGATTTGTTTGCTCAATATTTCATTCATGTTTTTCATGCATTGTTTATCACTTCTGCTACCACTTAGTGTCACCATGCATTTCTTCGACTTACTTTATTTCAGTTTCCTATCGACGAGCCGGGCCAACCTTGGCCCGGTCTCTGCCTTCACGAAGGCTACATTGTGCAATCTAGAGAAGGAAGGCTCACCTCCCTCTCTAGATTTCCACATTCTAGCCCAGCGCTAGCCTCTTAGACTGAATTACGCATTTCTGGAGGTTAGTGGCTGCTTGGCCCAAAATTTGTGCAAATCTGTCCCTAGGCCAGCAGTCTTTCCCAACTGGAATCGCGCATTGCACAATCCCAGCTGCTAGCTGCCCAACTTGATTGCGCATTTTGCAGTTCCAGCAGTCAGCCAGTTTCCCAGTAGCCCGATCTGTTCCTTCTGCTGTCTTGGTAGTTAGTCTCCTAACCTCTCGGTCGAAATTGCGTAACCTTCATGATCATTCATCCATGTATTTTGCAAGTCAATTCTCATGTTCATTTTGGTTTTCAACTGATAGATTGCTTTCTATGAGTGTTTCCATGTCTCTAGGTATCACAGGTGTTCATCTTCCTCTTAGCAGTACATTTGCAATGGCTTCCAAGAGAGCAAAGACAAATAAATTGTTCAGAGCACGCTTGGGAATGCAGTCGATCAAGTGTTCATGGGCTTACCTACTCACGAAGACGTCAAGTTGTTCATGGACAAGGACATCAAGCAGTAGCATCACAGTGAGCAACATCATGAATAGCAGCTGAAGGCAACATACCGAGTGTAGCAAACGTAACAAATGAAGCAAACAAAATGAATTCAAGAGGAAGCTGTTGACAACATAGAGGCAAAGCAAAGTTGCAAGATCAAGCAGACCCACTGATAATGAAAGCAACTTTGGAGACTAAGGCTATGAAGTGACAATGCAACATGAAGATCACGCGAAGGCAGAAGATGGGACAAAGAGGGAGTTGCATGTGCTGAAGTAGCAACTCAGGAAAAACATGAAGATGCACAAATAGTCCAATGAGTTGCAGAAGGAATAGGAACAACAGTGGGCGCAACATGCACTCATGGATGAAACTGCACCAGTACAAGTTAAGGATCCATCCCAGTAGCTGACATAGAGAAAACATGGTGAGCAGTGTTGTTGATCGCATGCAAAGGATCTAACAACATGAATTTCATTGAGCACACGCATGCAATCCAACCCATTCAACACAACCACCAAGGTGAAGACAAGAAGCAAGTCCAACTGGGGTTGAACATGCACTTCGGAAAGTTGATGCGCATGACCACCAACACACACTTGAAGATCAGCACGGACACTATGCATCAGTGTGTTTCCGATTCAACCATACCCAAGAGGACCATGCACATGTTAGCAGATGAGTTGTATGAAGGGGCCAAACCAATGCACTGGTTGCAATAGAGGCAAGAGTTTGCTTCAAAAAGATGTCACCATGAGGTGCATGCGCACCATCACGGATGACCAAGCTTGGCGTCAACTCACCAACTTTACCATCACAAGCATGTCAAAGAGTTGGTCTCACCATAGCGAACCGAGTGTCAGTGATGTCTTGCAAGGCTTGCTCAAGCCATGTTGTCTCACATGAGTACATGTGCATTGTAATGTTGATTCATGTCAAGTGTAAGTCGAGGGTCAACAGTTGGATGTAACAGTCATAGAGTAGGTGAAGAGTCACGAGGGTAGTTGAATTGTCACAAAGGGGAGTGTCAAGGGTCACCCCACCCTTTGCTATAAATAGTCCCTCATAACTCATTATATAGGCTTTTGGTTAGCTAAGCTTCTACTAAGAATATCTTGAAGAAGGCGTGGATAGTATTATAACACGCCTTGGCTTCTCCACTACACGGAGCTAGTACATCTCTTTGGAGGAGTAAGCGGATGTGGCTATAACGTTCCACTGATGGGGCTAGCAGGTTTACATGGTGTATTGTATGATTGTGCCTTACACTTCTTTAATAATAAGAGCCATCACATTTTCATGCATATGTTTTTATTATAATTGGATTGTTTCCGTTTCCTTAATGATATATTTTGTTTAACTTATGTACTTGTATATGAACTGATTTATATGCAATTATATGAATCTTTTTGTTAATGTGTTGCATATGTTGTTAATGATGTCACCATTCATTTCGACTGCACTTCCGAACACTAGACAAACCTTTCTCATGAACCTTGTTATATCAACCGTCACACTCATCTCAGACTAATCCATGAGTGTTCATGTTATCTTACCTTGTATGTTGTGACTGCCGCATCCGTGTCGACTGCTCTATCAGAAGCTGTGCATGTCCTTTGTGTTATGTGTTCCTAACCGAGTTGGGACTGATCCCTTTCAACCTGGAAATCACCTTCACCTTCCTCTCCCTTTGAAGTGTTGGAACCTCTCATACTGATTCCTTGACTCACTGCATCAATCACACCCTTGCTACTAATAGAGTTATCTTACTTGCCTCTATGCGACATCACGGTTAAGGCATTACCTTACGACCCACTGTTGGGACTTCTACACCAAACAATTTGAGGTCTAATTAGGACTTCTTACCGGGGAGATCCCCTTGACATGTTGGCGGGTCCAATACCGTCAACATAACCCTTTCTCTCTCCTTTGATAGGACACATGCCTGCAACTAATTGACTCTCAGGAGTTGACAGTGGTAGATGACGTTAGCATGATGTAGCAACATAAAGGACACATGGAAGGAAGATTCAATGCTATTTGGTGACCTAATGGGGATAATCCGGGTGACATGTGTCACCACTAAGGAGAGACCACGTGGATATGATGACGTGAGAATGTCATCATTTCGGAGGTCGAGATTTTGTAACTTCTTCGTAATTATATTTTGGAGAAAGTCCCAATATAGGGAGCTCCGATGTGGATTGATGTTTGGTCGTGGAGACCCAAAAAACCAAGGGCATAGATTAGGGATTAACACTTGAGAGCTATGGAGATACCACGTGGGTATTTCAGACCCTAGAGATTTCGTAACTCTATTCTATTTCTTTAACAACCTCCTCCCACATCTACCCAAGTAACCAGGCCAACTGGGTAAACATGCGTCGAAAAGCTAATATGATTGAATTCGACCTCCTATGTGACCTTAAGGAAGTGGAATCGACTAAACACATCAACCAACCTATCCACATCAGCGACAAAACCCTTAGGAGACATTTCAGCCACTCAAACATCCTATCCCTGGGTCCCACTGATGTTCTCAACTTCTTAGGCCTCAGTCGCTCTCATGCTATAGGCAAGACAGCATCAAGAAATCCAAATTCGATCTAACAGGCTTACCTGCTAGTGACCAGAGAAAAAAATTTGTAAGTGTTATGCCTTCAACTCTAGGATTTGAGCCACTTTTTCAAGCCCAGAGCCTAGGTCACTTCCCATAATGGAATGATAACTTAGGAACAATAAAAGAATGGAGAAACAATGATGCAAAAGTAATAAGTTGAACAAGATCTTAATCAGACCCCTACTAGCCATACTAGGAATTTCGTCAAACAGATCATCAACATGTAACCTACATTTGTAAACAATAGAACTAAGTGTAGGGATCTCATACTTATCTGAGAATCGCTATGAACCATTGTTCCCTCATTTCATTTTATTCGTTATCATCTATTAGGCTAGAGATACATTACCCATTCATTTACAAGTAAAACCATGTTGAGAGCCATACATAAATGTTGTCATAAAACACACATATAACCAACATAGTAGGGATAGAAATATCATAGCATATCAACCATCAAATCCACATATACATCAATACATTTACACATGAAAATCAAGGGAATGAATTTCTCATTAATGAATGCAATAAACCAATTGAAGATGGGACTACCACGTTCCACCCGACCATAGAATGGATGAGCCAAATATCTCTTCAACCATTCATCCCCGTGCCATATTCCAAGCATAAATGTGGGACTCAAACAAAAAGAACCAACTAGGGCATTGCAAGGCTAAACCACCTCACTCTCATCAATAGAAACCAGGATTTACTGTAATCCATCTCGGATCACTAGGCCAACATAATGAACACATCATAACAGGTTTTTTTGTGATCTCCACTTGATCACTAGGCCAAACAAGCATGGATGCCATTGGATTTCTCCACCTACACCATGAGGAATTTTCCTGTCTCCTAGTCTCTTAGGCTTTACAACAATCCAAAACCGGATCACTAGGCCCTAAACCAAGACCCACTCTCTAGGCTTTACCACATGTCCCAAACGTGGGATTACTAGGCCCAATGAAGAGAAAATCACCTCTTGGATTTACGGTATATCCTGCCATTCACTGGAAATTATTCCTAGGCTCACTAAGGCAACACAATCCAGGCTTTACTAAAACTGATAGTCTGGCTTATGGGTCACTAGGCCAATGGCTTTACCATGATCCACAATCTAGTTGAGGGACCACTAGGCCATGTGCTCTATCATTCAGAGATCCACCCCACTCAGCTTTGAATCCATCCGAAAATCCAGATCAACTAAAAACATGAGAACCCCATCACACCATGGCTCTTCAAAAATGGAAATACTAGACTGAAAAACACTTTTACACCTGGAAAAACCCATGCCATGATAGAAAAGAACCACATGAAATTCCATGCATTCCAAATATAGAGACGAAAATACACATGCAGGTCAATACTTGCAATGAAGACAACTGTAGTTGCTTGATCCTGCCTTTCCCTACTTGATCTTTGCTTCCTCTTGTCTTCTTTGCCTTTCTTGATCCAATGCCAAATTTTCCCAAGAAAACTCTGTGTCCAAGGGTAAGAGAGAGAGAGAGAGAGAATAATGAGAGAGCTCCAAAACTCAATTGAAAAAAGGTTACCAACTGATCCTCAGAAGCCTTTTTATGAATGAGGCCTCTATTTTCTTCATTTTCCATCATTTTCCTTCAATTTCCTCCTCACGTGCAACTTGTGACCTTTCACGTTCCTTTTCTCCTAATTTCCATTATTTTCATAAATAAATGTGCCAAAAATGCCATTTTTCCTTTTCAAAGCCTTAGCCATTGCCTTTGCTAATTTCCTTATCCATAAACAACCAAATGAACACCCCCTATGATGTCTTGTCCAACATTCATCTTGGAATAAGTGTCCCATCAATCATGGTTATTATTTTTTCATTTATTTACTTTTGTTACATGGAATTTCCCCTAGTGCTGTTACAAAACCCTCTCCCTTGTGGAACTCCATCCTCGGTGTTAGACCACACCAAGACCTCAACAAAACCACTAAAAAGCAAACATAATGCCCATGGAGCTTTATAACATAGCTCAATGCAGTATTTTACAATGATCACCAGGCTACTGAAAGCAAACCATCATGACAACATAACAACACTACAAAGTAATAACACGACACCCATACCACTTATTGGAGATTTATAACTTATCTCATGGCGGTATTTACATCCATATACATATGTACATATAGAAGCATCACCAAAACATATACCAAGACATATACCCAAAACACCATACCAAAACTGCTTTCCCTCAACCAACAAACAAGGAAGGATACATAGCGTGCATCTGATCTGCCATCTCCCTTGTAGCTTCATTGGGCCCAAAGTGATTCCACTACATTTTAACTTGCTTGGTTGCTCATTTCCAGAGCATAAGCACCTTTTTCTGCAATATACACTGAGGCTCCAGCTGGAATTCTCCATCTTGTTCCACCTGCAATACATACCAATCAATCACATGATCAACATCCTTAACATACTTCTTAAGCAAAAGATACATGGAAAAAATCATGGACTTTCATTGTCAGAGGCAGTGCAATTCGATAGGTTACTAGCCCAATTATCTCAATGATACCGAAGGGTCCACAAAATTGTGGTGCCATCTTGGCACATGATCCAATACATAAGGAGCTCGTCTTCGGTTTGATGCGCAAGTACACCTGTTCCCTAACCTAGAACTCCTTGAACAACCTGTTCCTATCTGCATAGGTTTTCTGCCTATCCTGTGCTTCCTTTAGATTTTTCTTTATAACCTTCATTTTCTGTTCCATATCTGCCAACATCTTTCTTCCAATCAACACCCTGTTAACCAGATCACTCCAATTGATGGGAGTGTTACAACTCCACCTATACAATGCCTCAAAAGGGCTCATACTCAATGACTCATAATAACCATTGTTTTATGAGAACTCTAGCAAGTGGAGATACTCTTCCCACTTCTGCTGCTGATGCATCACACACATCCTCAACATGTCCTCCAATATCCTATTGACCCTCTCTGTCTATCCATCTGTTTGCAGATGATAAGATGTACTGGAGGCCAACTCTGTGCCAAAACTTGTAAATAGCTCCTTCCATAACTTGGAGGTGAAATTCACATCCTTGTCTGACACAATCTTCTTTGGAACACGATGCAACCTGAGCACATCTCCAATGAATACCTGTGCTACATCACTAGCTAAGAATGTAGACTTCACTGGAATGAAATGTGTAACCTTTGTCAACCTATCCATGGTAACCATGATGGAATCATGTTGTCTCATTGTCTTGGAGAACCCTGTAATGGTTATCATGTTGTCTCACTGTCTTTGAGAACCCTGAAATGAAGTCCATGGAAATGACCTCCCATTTCCACTTTGGAATCACAATCGGCTATAGCAGTCCACCCAGATGTTTACACTCTGCCTTCAGTCACTAATAATCAAAGCATCTAGCCACAAAATCTGCTACATCCCTCTTCAGATTTAGCCAATAATAATATCTCTTCACTGTTGTTAGTGTCTTCTGGTAGCCTGGGTGACCTGAATAAGGTTTCACATGAAAATCTCTAAAGATCACCTTCTTGAGATCTTTGCTATCCGACACATATAGCATGTCTCTGAATCTGACCAATCCACCCACTCTAAGACAATAATTGATACCCTATGCACCTACACCTGTACCTATACCACTACCTATACCTGTACCTACACCTATACCTATACCTGTACTACCACCTGTACCTGTACCAGTACCTTGCTGCAACCTGTGCACAATCTCCATATACCTGACATCTTGCTGACCTACTTGCAAGATCCTATCCTGTAGATATGTCCCGATTAGTTCATAATTGCCAAGTGATTTACCTGTACCCACCTGCTGAGAGCATTTTCCATCCTCTTCTCTTTACCTTTGATGTACCTGATCTTGAAATCAAACTCACTGATCGTGGCCAACCATCTAGCCTGCCCGGCGTTCATATTCGGCTGATAAAACAAATACCTCAACCCAATATGATCACTCATCAATACAAACCTCCCGCCAAGAAGATATTGTCTCCACATTTTCAATGTATGTATAATCGCTACCAACACAAGATCATGCTTGGGATAGTTATATTTGTGCTCATTCAGTTTCTGTGACTCATAGCATACCACCTATCCATTTGACATAAGGACTCCACCAAGCCCTATCTTGCACACATATGTGCATACTACAAACTCTTTGTCTTGATATGTAATCTATAGCACTGGTGCATGTGTCAACAACTGCTTAAGCTGCTCAAAGCTAGTCTCGAACTCCTCTATCCATTCAAAATTTTATCTTTTCTCTACAATGATGTGATATGATAAGAAATCTATGAGAAGTTCTTGATGGACCTCCAATAATAGCCTGCCAGACCCATGAAAGATCTCACCTCATCCACACTCTTAGGAGTTACCCATTCCATGATGGCTCTTATCTTCTCTAGATCTACTGCAATTCCCTCCTTTGGATACCACATGTCCCAAGTAATGTGCCTCAGTCTAAAAGAAACTGCACTTGTTGAGATTAACATACAACTAATTCTCTTTCAACAACCTCAACACTGCTGTTAAATGCTCGGCATGCTCTTCCTCGTTTTTAGAATATACCAGTATATCATGACTGAACACAATAACAAAATTATCCAAATATGGATGCAACACACTATTCATCAAGCACATAAATGTAGCTGGAGCATTAGCTAAGCCAAATGGAACAACAAAAAACTCATAATTCCCATACCTGGTCTAGAAAGTTGTCTTGTAAATGTACTCCTCTTTGATGCGTACTTGATGGTATTCGGATCTCAGATCAATCTTCGAGAACACTGCTGCTCCCTTCAGCTGATCGAATAAGTCATTAATCCTCAATGAAGGGTACCTATTCTTGATAGTCACTTTGTTCATTTTTATGTTCAATGCATAATCTGAGGGTTCCATCCTTCTTCTTCACAACCAAGACTGGTGCGCCCCAAGGTGATACACTTGGCCTAATGTATCCCTTGTCCAACATTTTGTTGAACTGCAACTTCAACTCAACCAACTTAGGTGTGCTCATCCTGTAAGGTGATTTTGATGTTGGAGATACCTCTGGAACTAACTCAATCGAAAAATATACTTCCCTTTGAGGTGGCAACTCTGTAATTTCCTCAAGAAATACATCTTAAAACTACTGCAAAACTGGGTCTGCATCCTCAACCTCCTTACCCTTGTCACTAGAAATGTGTGTTGCCAATAACATACACCCTTTCCTGTGGCTACACTTTTCTTGCATAGCTGTCACCATTTTAACTGATGTGGATTTCTTCTTACCCTGCAAGACTCTTTGTTCTCCATTGTCATCAACACCCTCAATAACTTTGTCATAAAATTCTACCTTGTTTCTATGAAAATACAACCAATCCATGCCCAACAACATACTGCATGATACAAACAATAATACATTTAGATATGTTGTGGTAGGTACACTATTCAAATCAAATGCACAAGCTCTTACCCAATAATGAAGTCGCTTCTTTTTACTTGTAGCCAATTGCACTAACCAAGACTCTGCATGAAATTCCTTACTCAAACCACACTTGTCCACCAAGTCAGGACTAACATAGCTATAATTAGATCCAGGTTCAATCAAAATAGAAATAAATTGATCATAAATATTACCATCCATCTCAATGATAGATGCCTGGTGTTCTGCTTGTCTGTTGTCCACTGCTGCATAGATATGAGGAATGCTCTGCCCAACATCCCCAACAGTTTGTGCCTCCTGTGCATTGTATATATGAGGCCTACCACCTTGATTCTGTGGAAAATCTCTCTTAAGGTGTTCCTTGCTACATGTCCAACATTCCAACTGACCAATACCAACACCTCTATGTTGCTGCTGCGACTCATGTCCCTGTCTAGCTGCATTAAACTTATTTTTCTATGCCATATTCTCTTTTTCATCTACATGCAATGAACCTTGTCCTCTTAGGCTGCAATTTACCTTTACCTTTGTCTTTTCCCTTCCATCCTTCCTGAGATTCATTCTTATGCTTTGATTATTCATATCAATGCTTCAATTTCCCAATAACTTCCTCAAGTGACCACGGCTCATCATATTCAATCCAATCGCTAAATGCTAATGGAAAACCACTAAAAAATTGTTGAAATTTTGCCTTCGCATTAGTAAGATATGGTACATACCTCAATACCTCCATAAACTTGGTCATGTACTCTTCGTCTATCATTGAGCCCATCTTTAGATCATATAATTCCTTGGCCTTACTATCATAGTACCTCTCTGACAAGTACTTCTTCCTAGAAGTCCTCTTGAACTCCTACTAACTCAATTCATCTATCCTGATGTCTCTAACCCGCTTAAAATATTCCCACCAGATTATTGCTTTACCTTTCAAGTTGAAGATAACTACTCTAGCCTTCATGTTATCTGTGTACTCATGCAACTCAGAGAATTTGTTCATTTCAAGTATCCAAGCCTCTGCATCTTCTGACTTCTTCACATCTTCATAAAAAGTAAGTGGTTTGTCCTTCTTGAATTCATTCGGAATGTATCCCCTATCACTCCTACTGCAAGGATGATAACGATGATGATCATGATGTCTATCAAAACTAGAACTAGAATAGCACATGTACTCATCACCTCTTCTATCCAGAGTATCCAAGAACCTACCATCTCTCACCATATCAGATCTATCCGACCTGTGTCTACCAGGAGACCTACTGCCATATGCCCCATTAGTTTTATCCTCATGTCCATGGCTGATCCGAAGCGGCCCTTGTCGTTGCAAGTCTGACAAACTCTGAAGAAGTATAGCATTAACCTCTACTTGTTTCTCTTGTGCCTGTATGATCCAGTCATTATATGCCTTACAACTCCTTATCTCTTCCTTCAAGATTCTCAATGTGTCTGCCAAATCAGAAGAGTTCCCCACACCATGTTGCCCATCTAATTCATAGGGAGATTCTATGTAGTCTACCACCTTGCTAGCCATTTGATCTCATTCCTGCAATGCATAATATGCCAAATAAACCAAATCACAATAAATAAACATACCTTAGTATAATCAAGGGAGGATACCTTATTTGCAAGATCATCAGATAATGTGATACATGTATAACATAATGATAACAACATATATACATATAAAAAGTAAGTGCATCAAAGCATAAACATCATTCTACCTAGGGTCCAGTCATTAATGCAAGGCCATATCAACAATGCATGATATGACAGCATGACAACAACCATTACTCCATTGTACACATTGCCGCATGCAACCAACAACGTGCATAAGAAATTCCAACTCAACTACACATATATGCATAGACACATGTAGTCGAGCATAAGTGATCAATTCTTGTAATCAACCTACAAGATTGATACATGTAATCAAACCTACAAGAATGCATCCTAACGTATAATGATGTAAGTAGGTGACATAAAATCAACATGTAAGTGACATGTAACGATAACCAGTCATATACTCATGATGAAGTAGGAATTTACAGGGTAAGTTCCTCAGACAAAACACCAAAGGACACCGCTCACAAACAGATCAAAGATCAATACACCAGTATTTTGACGTGGTTAAAACCCTCAAAGAGGGAAACAGTCCACGGCCTGAGCCAACGCAGCCACTTCAGGCAATTTATTAATAAAAGAATGAAAATTTACATATGCTTCTCTCATAGACAGATGACCCTACAAATGACCCTCCATGTTCTTTAAATAGATATCATGGACCAATCAGGTGTTAAGCCACGGATCAAGTGTCGGTAATAGCGAGGAGAGAATGAACCGTCGGATCACTACATATCGTGACCGTCAGATTGTAAGTTACAAAATGTACATAGTAAAGAAACACACTTTACCTAACTCTATACCTAACTCTATACTAGACCAAGTTGTACTTAACTATTTCCTATGTGTCGAAATATCCTAACATCCCCCCTTAAGAACAAATTGGGATAGGATTGAAGGATTTACAAATATGACACAATAGGAGAAGGAAGGAGGCGCTAGAGCCTATCCCCCCTTAGTGACAACTTCCTGAACTCCAACCATAAATCGAAGTTTAGTGAACTTCGCCTCTGTGAGAGCTTTTGTAAAGATGTCTGCAACTTGATCATCTGTTGAACAATATTGCACTTCAAGAACATGGTCGTGAACGAGCTTTCTGATGAAGTGCATGTGCAGTTCAATGTGTTTGCTGCGCTGATGTTGGACTGGATCTTTGCATAGCTGAATGGCACTTTGATTATCACACCAAAGTGTAGTCGGATGCTGCTGCTGAAAGCCAAACTCTGACAGGATTTGACGAAGCCACAAGGCTTCCTTACTAGCTTCTACGACACCACAATACTTTGCTTTTACTGAAGAAAGAGAAATGGCACCTTGTTTCTTGCAAGCCCATGTAATAGGTCCTGAACCAAGAGTGAACACATAACCTGCAGTAGACTTCCGATCATCAGGGTCACCAGCCCAATCGGAATCAATTGAACCAACCAATAGAGGAGCTGCTTCAGCACTATAATGAATCCCAAATTGAACTGTACCTTGAACATAACGAAGTATTCTTTTAGCTGCTTTCCAATGGCTTTCATGTGGGTTTTGCATAAACCGAGCAACAAGGCCAACAACAAAGGAAAGGTCAGGACGAGTATGGGTTAGATACAAAAGTTTTCCTACAAGTTGACGGTATAAGGTAGCATCAACTTTAGGAGAAGTACAAGTCACTGAAAGTTTGACTCCAGACTGAAAGGGAGAAGGGGCTGGCTTACAGTCTTCCATGTGAAAATGGCGTAGAATATCGCAGGCATACTTGGACTGAGAAAGGGAAATACCTTCCTTGGATTGCAAGACTTGAAGACCGAGAAAATAATGTAAGTGTCCTAAGTCTGTCATTTTAAACTTCCTTTTAAGGCTAGACTTCACATGGTTTATAAGGTTGGGATCACTACCAGTCAGGATAAGATCATCAACATAAAGAACAAGAATGATAAGAGACTTGCCCACTTTCTTGGTGTAGACAGTATTGTTAGAATGACACCTAGAGAAGCCAGATTCTAAAAGAAAGTTATCCATTTTGTCATACCAAGCTCGAGGAGCTTGCTTGAGACCATAAAGGGATTTCTTAAGCCGACATAAAAGGCTAGAGTCTATTTGTATAAAGCCAATAGGTTGTTCCATATAGATTTCTTCATGCAAGTCTCCATGCAAGAAAGCGGATTTAACATCCATCTGATGGACTTCCCATTTGAAAGAAGCAGCAAGGGAGAGAACAAGGAGGATAGAGTTCATTTTGGCAACAGGGGAGAAGGTTTCAGTGTAGTCAATGCCTTCAACTTGTGAAAAACCCTTAGCAACAAGATGAGCTTTATGTTTATCAACTTTCCCATCTGGTCCATACTTGGTTCTGTAAACCCATTTGCATCTAACAAGTTTTCGTCCCTTTGGTAGAGGAACAAGATCCTATGTATCATTTTCCAATAATGAATGATATTCTTCATTCATAGCTGCTTCCCAATCTGGATGGCCTGAAGCTTCTGCAAAGGTGTCAGGATCATAATTCACTGAAGCTTGAGCCAGTAAAGAAGAGGCTCTCTCGAACTGAGAATGTGTACGTTGCTGATCTGTAGGATCACCGACAAGATCACCTGCTGCATCCCGAGTAGCACGGACCCATTTTGGAGGCTGAGGAGCTGAAGGAGGATCTTGAGAAGGTGGGGGAAGATTTTCATCCTCGCTTTCATCATCTGAAGAAGAAATATTTTCAAAAGTAGAAGAGATAAGGAGAGGTGGTACATCCACCAAACTAAGCTCGCAGGCCGATATATTTTCAACAAACTTTACATCTCTTCTAATGATGAAATTTTTGGACTTAAGTGGAATAAGTCTATATCCTTTGACATCTTCAGAATATCCAACAAAAATACATTTTTCACTCTTAGGTTCTAAAGCTTTATGTTTCTCATCTGGAATATGGGCCCATGCTTCACTTCCAAAAACACGAAAGTGACTTACATCTGGTTTGATTGAGCTCCATGCTTCTTCTGGAGTGATATTCTTTAAAACCTTAGTAGGAGTGCAAGTTATTATGTAATTTGCACAGTTAATTGCTTCTGCCCAATAATTAAGACTAACTCCTTTAGATTGAAGCATACAATTAGCCATTTCCTTTAAGGTGTGATTCTTCCTTTCAGCTACACCATTTTGTTGTGGAGTATATGGAACAGTATGTTGCATTTGAATTCCATTCTCAGTGCAAAAGTTGATGAATGTGTTTTTAACATATTCTCTGCCATTATCAGATCTTAGCTTAAGAATTTGATGTCCAGATTGTTTTTCAACAAAGGCCTTAAAGGCCAAGAACATGTTAAATACTTCACTCTTGAGTTTTAAGAAGTATACCCAAGTGCATCTGGAGAAATCATCAATGAAAGTTAAGAAATACTTGTAGCCAGAGAATGAAGCAATTGGAAGTGGACCACATAAATCACTATGCACGAGCTGTAAAGGGGTTGAGGCGTGCCAAGAGGCACGTTTTTCAAAACTGTTCCGATGATGTTTTCCGAGTACACATCCGGAACAAACACCATCTCTGCAAGATACCATTGGAAGACCTGTCACCATATTTTCTTTACATAGATTCTGAAGAGACCGATAGTTTAAGTGACCAAATCGCTCATGCCAAAGTTTGCTCACTTCATCATTATGAGCAACAAATACTGAGGGAATATTTGATGACCCAAATTTGTGAAACTTATACAACCTTGTAGAATCATCAGCAATGCCAGTAGCTAAAATCTGTTTAGGATCTCTTAGTTCCTTAATTACAACATCGTGAGGTGAAAATTCAACGATTTTACCTTCACCTGAATGGGTTATCTGATATACAGATAGAAGGTTGCAAGATAAGGTTGGAACACATAATACATCATTAAACTGACCATTGTCTAGATGAACAGTTCCAGTCCCTACAACACTAAGAGATCTATCATCACCAACATATATATTTTTGGTGTTACAGTCATTTAAAGAAGAAAACATGGCTTTGTTTTTGGCCATGTGATAAGAAGCTCCAGAATCAATGAGCCACTCATGAGAATGAGAAGAAGAAGATACATTTAGTGCATAGCCAGACCGAGATGCTTGACAACCACATGCAGAAAGTGCCATTCCTGAAGATGAAGTTGAAGTTGAAGAGTGCTCCAAATGGATGTTATGCTTCTTCATTGCTGCTTCCAAGGCTTCCATCTTCTTAAAGCATTTGGATTCTAAGTGGCCATCTCGATTACAAAAGTTGCAATGTCTATCAGTCTTCTTCCCTTTGTTTTTATTTGTCTTATCATTTTGTTGAAATGATTTTTCATTTTAAGGCTGAAATTGCTTAGGACCCTTGTTTGGTTTAGGACCATTCTTTTTAGGATACAACTTCTTAGGATTCTTTGGATTTGGTTGCTGTTGGGCGGCTAACGCTTTCTTAGAAGAGTTTCCAAGATGAAGAAGACCAAGGTGTAAGAGTTTTTCTTGTTCTCTTATTAAAGAATCACAAAAGGAATCAAAGGAAGGGGACTTGTAGGTTTGTCCTTGAGAAATGAAGGCTTCTCTTGTAGAATGGAAGGTGGAAACAAACACAGAATAGGCTAGTCCCAACTTAGTAAGAATGGAGTAGATAAGGCTACTATCTTCTTTCTTAACCTTAACACCTTCCAAGAGAAGTCTAAGGGTCTTGAACTTGGACAAAAAATCTTCAATGCAAGAAAAATTATTGGGGTCCAATGTAAGCAATTCATTTTCAAGTTGATGGGCTTTAAGTTCATTTTTAATTCCAAAGACTTTAGTAATCTGTTTCATTGCTTCATCAGGAGTATCAAGTTCTGCAATATGGAATATAAGATCTGGAGAAATAGACATCCCTATCAACCCACGTGCTTGGTCTTGCCTATTTTCCCATTTAGCTGCCTTGTCTTCATCTTTTGGTTTGGTCTCTTGGCCTGTGGCTATTCTGTAAAGACCTTTACTTCTAAGTAAATCCACAATGTAGGACCACCATTGGAAGTAGTTGGTGCTGTCAAGAATAACTTGGCATGGAATTTCCATTTAAAAAAAATGAAGCTATAGATGTTGAAACTAAGTGTTTCAATGGAAAGATCTCGAAAAATTAGGCTGTTTAAAAAAAACCGGTTCTGAAAACGGCTTTCGGATGAAGAAGTTATGGCTTTTTGAAGAAAATTTGATGAAGTCACCGACGAAGAGCGGGAATGTGCGGAAATGAAAAATCCGCCCCCACAAAATGGAGACTTGAACCCAAGACCTCTACTCTCATAAATTAGCTTTGCACCAAGTGAGCTATACAAAAAGTTTGAGAGAGAGAGAGGGGGGGGGGGGGGGGGGGGGTTGATGCTTTGGGTTGCGTGCTTGCTTTGAGAAAGCTCTTTTTCCCTACAAAACAAAAAACACAAAACCCAAAACGGACATACAAAAAAACGAACCTTGCGGCTCGAAGTTAGCTTTAGCTGGAAACTAAATATTTTCCTCAATGTTTCTGATTTTCTGAGATCACACTAAGGCGCAACGGAAAAGAGCATATGCATGAGAAAAATCCTTCCTTTCTGTTTCTAATTTGCCCAGATCGCACAAAGTCGTAGGGCAAAGAGCATACGCAGAAATGAAAGGTATAGATCCGGTAATAAAAAAGTCTAAATAAACCGAAAATCGAAATAAACAGAGAGAAAATAACTGTAAACTGCAAATAAACACTGTATACCTCCAGATCTTAAAAATGACGTAGCTAGGGCTACCGGAAACCTTTTCGCGTGAAATGAAGGGGGTTCCTCACTGGAACAGATGCTCCCAACACAACAAAGCAGTCCTCTCGGCCCGAAAGCAGTCAGAAACAGTAGATCTAGGAAACGATAGTTGGATGCAGTTCTACCGGCTTCAGATTTGGATCACCAACGAACACGACCCTCAAATAGCTCTGATACCATGTAGGAATTTACAGGGTAAGTTCCTAAGACAGAACACCAAAGGACACCACTCACAAACAGATCACAGATCAATACACCAGTATTTTGACGTGGTTAAAACCCTCAAAGAGGGAAACAGTCCACGGCCTGAGCCAACGCGGCCACTTCAGGAAATTTATTAATAAAAGAATGAAAATTTACATATGCTTCTCTCATAGACGGATTACCCTACAAATGACCCTCCATGCTCTTTACATAGATATCATAGACCAATCGGGTGTTAAGCCACGGATCAAGTGTTGGTAATACCGAGGAGAGAATGAACCGTCGGATCACTACATATCGTGACCATCGGATTGTAAGTTACAAAATGTACATAGTAAAGAAACACACTTTACCTAACTCTATACCTAACTCTATACTAGACCAAGTTGTACTTAACTATTTCCTATGTGTCGGAATATCCTAACAGAGGATGCATTCCACAAAATCAATCATCAAATTCTCCATGGCAACCTTACTTCAACCATAATCAATCATCAAGAAAATGTAACAAGCACATGGAATGCAAGTGTAAGAGACACACATGCAACTGAAATGCATGCATGACCAACACACACTGCCCATCCCGTCTGAAGGGTGAACCATGCTCTGATACCACTCTGTAACACCCTCCTTCCACATCTACCAAATTAACAATGCCAATTGGGTAAACATGCGATGAGAGGCTACTATGATTAGATTTGATCTCCTGTGTGACCTTAAGGAAGTGGAATCAATAGAACACATCAACCAACCTATCCACATCAACAATAGAACCCTCATGAGACATGTCAGCCACTTAGACATCATGTCCTTGGGTCCCACTAATTTTCTGGACATCTTAGGCCTCAATTGCTCTCATGCTATAGGAAAGAGAGCTTCCAGAAACCCAAAGTCACTCTCACAGGCTTGCCTACCAATGACCAGGGACTAAATTTGTCAGTGCTATGCCAACAAATCTGGGATTTGAGCCACTTTTTCACGCCCAGAGCCCAGTTCACTTCCCATAATGGAATGATAACTCAGGAACAATAAAAGATCAGGGAAACAATGATGCAAAAGAAAAAAGTTGAACAAGACCTTAATCAAACCCCTACTAGACATACTAGGCATTTCGTCAAACATATCATCAACATGTAACCTACAGGTGTAAACAACAAAAATAAGTGTATGGATCTCATACTTATCTGAGAATCACTATGTACCATTGTTCCCTCATGTCATTTGTTGCATTATCATCTATTAGGACATAGATACATTATCCATTCATTTACAAGTAAAAACATACCGAGAGTCATACATAGCTATTGTCATAAAACAAACATATAACCAACATAATATGGACAAAAAAATCATAAGCATATTAGTTATGGAATCCACGTATACATCAATACATTTACACATGAAAATCAAGGGAATGAATTTCTCATTAATGAATGCCATAAACCAACCGGAGATGGGAATACCATGTTCCACCCAACCATAGAATGGCTGAGCCAATTATCTCCTTAGCCATTCACCCCCATGCCATATTCCAAGCATGAATGTGGGACTCAAACCAAAAGAACCAACCAGGGCATACTGAGGCTAAACCACCTCACCCTCATTAATAGAAACCAGACTTTACCGTAATCCATCCTGGATCACTAGGCCAACACAATTAACACGTCATAACAGGCTTTACCGTGATCTCCACCCGATCACTAGGCCAAACAAGCATGAATGCCACCGGATTTCTCCACCTACATCGTGAGGAATTTTCATGTCTCCTAGTCTCTAAGGCTTTACCACAATCCAAACCTGGATCACTAGGCCCTAAACTGATATCCACTCTCCAGGCTTTACCGCATATCCTAAAACCGAGAATACTAGGCCCAATAGAGAGGAAACCACCTCTTGGCTTTACGGTATATCCTGCCATTCACCGACAAGGATTCCTAGGCCCACTGAGGCAACACAATCCCAGCATTACCGCAACCCACAGTTTGTCTCAAGGGTTACTAGGCCAGTGGCTTTATCGTGATCCATAGTCTGGTTTAGGGACCACTAGGCCATGTGCTATATCATTCAGAGATCTACCCCACTCAGATTCGAATCCATTCGATAATATAGCTCAACCAAAAACATGAGAACCCCATCACACCATGGCTATTCGGAAATGGCAAGGCTAGGCTGAAAAACACTGTTACACCTGGAAAAACCCATGCCATGATAGAAAAGAACCACATGCAATGACATGCATGCCAAATCTAGCAAGGAAAATACACATGCAAGTTGATACCTGCAATGAAGCCTATTGTAGTTGCTTGATCTTGCCTTTCCCTGCTTGATCTTTGCTTCCTCTTGCCTTCTTTGCCTTTCTTGATCCAATGCCAAAATTTCTCCAAGAAAACTCTAAGTGTCCAAGAGTAAGAGAGAGAGAGAGAATAATGAGAGAGCTCCAAAACTCAACTGACAAAAGGTTACCAACTAATCCTCAGAAGCCTTTTTATGAATGACGCCTCTATTTTCTTCATTTCCCATCATTTTCCTTTAATTTCCACCTCACATGCAATCTGTGACCTTTCACCTTCCTTTTCTCCTAATTTCCATTATTTTCATAAATAAATGTGCCAAAAATTCCATTTTGCCTTTCCAAAGCCTTAGCCATTGCCTTTTCCAATTTCCTTAGCCATAAACAACCAAATGAACACCCCCTATGATGTCTTGCCCAATATTCAGCTTGGAATAAATTTCCCATCAACCGTGGTTATTATTTTTTCATTTATTTAATTTTATTACATGGAATTTTCACCAGGGCTTTTACAAATTGAGTTTTGAGAAAAGCTACAATGCCAAGGGCTTCCGATGTGTTTGACACTTGGTTGTGAAAGCTTGAATAAACAAAGGAAATGAGTGATAGGACAGGGAGATAGGCCTTCAGCAGGCCCTAAAGGACTTAGCACCTAAGTGCTCCACCGTGAGTCACAACTCCTAGTCCCATGGAAGGAAAACAAGAAGAGGCTAAGAAAAAGCGGTTAAGGGCCAATCAGAATCCCACGATTTCATAAGGTATCTGTAATAAAAAGTTATGATATGCGGGAGCTCCAATATTGCAATACAGATGAGTATGAAGCCATTGGTCACAACACCCGGTCCCATGGAGGAAAAACAATGAGAGGCTAGGCTAAAGGGGCTAAAGGCCAATCAGAATCATGCAATTTCGTAAGGTATTTGTAATAAAAGTTACGAAATGAGGGGCTTGGATACTGTAGCACAAAATAAATCAAGGATGTATCAGTCGACAACTGAGGAGTAAATGCGTTCAAGAGAGTTGGTCACTGGAATAAATGGTGACTATAAAGATTTATAAAGAAGTGTGTTGGGTGTATCTCGAAGTTGAACTAAGCTACCTCTGGTCTCCCTTGCATGCCTCATTGATTTAAATGAAGAACATAGAAGCCATGCTGAAGTACTTTTAAGCTTTTTGAGCCATTAATTAGCATGGGGAGCCTAGTTGTAGTGTGCAGTCTGACTAAGAATTGATTCTTAGTATGGAGAAATGCTCAGGAGCCCATTCCTAGTGTTTAATTAGGAGCAGTGGGAAAGTCAGACGCAATAGTGGAATGGAGAGCCATGATGAGTGTACAAATAGAGTTTAATGGAAGATTTTGGGCGTGGGATCCCCCAAGGGCAGTTTTGGGGCTTAGAGCCCAGATTTTGGTCCAATGTTGTAATTCCAATGTAAATACTCCGCATTTTGTGGGCACGAAGCGCGTAGTTGTTAAAGAGTCATAGGGTTGTCTGCCCTTATTTTGATAATGTAATGTCGGCTGTAGAAGATCTACCCATGGTCTGCGGACCATGGAATTGTATAAATAGAGTGAAGCTCTAAGTAGTCAAAGGCATCTAAGATATGATACTGCAGATGTATGCGAGATAGTTCTGAAGTGTAAGTCTAAGTTTTGAGTCATAACGTAGGTAGAGGCTTTGCATCTGAGTGCACAAAGGCCTAGTAGTCCGCAACTGAGTGCGCGGACCTCTGCAGTTGAGTGCACAGAGCGAGTCGAGTTTATAATCATCCGGAAGTATTAATAAAGAGAAGTTTCTATCATTTCTACGTCTTTATTTCCTGTTTATGCATCTGTTATATTGGGTATGAATTTCACTTCTAATGCTTATATGATGCATGAATGTGTATGACTGTATTGGTTAAGTGGATGCAAGTAAGAACATTTGTTTACGTGAAGATAATTAAGATCTGTCAATAAGATAAGTAAGTTACTTAGCCTAGTTTGGGAAATAGCGTAGTTCGCTGCCCTAGCAGCGTGAAAGCATCTCAACCCCTGATTAGGGCTGCACGAAGGTTGATTGTAACAGATCACGAAGGTGCTGAAGGTTAGAACAGGGCACGAAGTGACCTGCATGAAGGCAGGTCTAGTTGGAATAAATCAACATCACATCCATCTCAAGGGTGCGGAAACTTGGTTCCAACATCCCCCCATACTGCTTTGGGTGAGACTTTAGTCCACGCTCCGCGGGCTGATGCCAAAAGGACCAGTAGTGTAGGGATTTTTTTAGCTAACTAACTCTGAACCTGGGTCAGGCCCCTATAAGCCAACAAATGGTTCCGTTGTCGGGACTAGAATTTGCATAGAGATGTGTGATGTCGTATCACTGGAATCCAACTAAGAAAGAAATTGAAGGCTAGTTGGACAGAAGAATTCACGAGTTTGCAGCACAGGAGAACAAAAACCTGTGACTGTTAAAAGAAGAGTGGCTAGACAACTACCTGTTTACAGAGATCCACAAAATCTTTTTCACTTCCTTCCTTACTGAGCTATATGAGTGGATCGTGAAGCTAGCAGATAGCTAAGGAAGGTCGAAGCTTGGCAATCCTATTGTGTGGACCCCAGAGCTAGTGCAGATATTGGAAGCATCGGGGGATAAGATTGCATGCATCGTCGATCATTAGCTTGATCATATTATAGGAGGATTTGTTGCTGAGTTCGCGGTCAACACCTCAGTCAGCTATAGCGAGGCAGAGCGACGCTTTCTCAAAGGGCCGCGAGGTAAGTACATAAATTCTTTGAATACTTGGATTAAAATGTTGTTGTGTGAAAAGCGGGTTATGCAGTTACCTTGATGTTAGGGGCTACACGAAGTGGGAAGCTTTATAGGAATGAAGGAAATAAGGGTCTAGAGAATAGCCCCTTGATTTCACCTCTGCGAAGGGACAAGGAAGAGCTTGTGAAGGTCTCTCCACGAAGTGCTATTCACTTGATAAGACAAAGAATTCCGCGAATACCACCTCCACCCACACCACCACCATTTTTACTGCCATCACCTGCATCTTTGCCCGTAGCAACTTTGCCACCACCGCGATTCGGTATAGCAAACATAGTGAAGTTGCCTGTGTTCAAAGGTTTGGGAAATGAAGATCCAGACCAATTCTGGTTCGTTGGAAGGGCTGTATGGGAATTGCAAGGTGTTACAGATGACCATATAAAGAAAGTGACATTGGTTAGCACCCTGCAAGATCACACACTAACCTGGTATATTAAGTACTCCAACGATAACCGAAATGTGAGAGTCACGGATATCCAAACAACGCTAAATAGAGAATTTAGCAGGCCTAAATCTTAAGCACAGTTGATCGTGGGATTTAAAGAGATCACAATGCTACCAGGCGAGACTCATTGGGAACTAGATCAGACGCTGAATTGTACGATTCACGAAGCCAATATGAATCTGACAGATGGACAACATCGTGAGTGGTTTGTAGCTTTGCTACTACCACATTTAAGGAGTGCGCTATCGCAACAGAAGATAACAACTCAGGTAGAGGCCTTAGAGATCGCTATGAGGCTACATGAGACCTCGATGAAGGATCCTAACCTAGGATTTCAGCAGATCCACACGCAACTGAAGAATTTGTGCCTTGAGATACAGTGTTTGAAACAGGACAGGATTGTTCGATCATAAGTGCGCAAAGAAGTGTGGTGCATAAAATGCAAGAGTCAGGGTCATGAAAAAGACTACTTCCCTCTTTTTACGAATTACCTTGGAGGAGGAGAATCGATGCCTTTAAGGCCAGAAGTTCAAGCAGGACCTAGTGTGGTGCCTGGTGTGCTATCTGTCAAATAGCAGGAAAACATGCCATGGATAACTGCCACTTGATATAGAAGTATACGCGAACTTCGCAACATTTGTTCTCCAACTTTTGTAGGTCGGTGGGACATGGTGAGTGTACTTGCAGAATCTATGAATTGATAATGGATAGAACTCCCACTTGTAGGGTTCAGGTTGAAGCACAACCCCCTTGACGAGAATGCAGGAATGGTGCGGACGAGGCCGAGGTGGAGGAGGACCTGGTAGAGGTCGTGGATAGTTGATTTTCTACAATTGCGGAGAGCCAGGACACTATGCCCGTGATTTCACTAATCCAACACGCATTTCATGCAAGTATTGCACGCTATTTGATCATGAGACAGAAGATTGTCCTACACTGATAGCTAGAATCCGTGACAAAGGAGCGTTACCCCCTCCCCCAACTCAGAACCTGTAAATGATGAGGTCTGAGCCACGCGAGGAAGAACCAAACGTAAATATTGTGCTCCGAAGTGGAATCGCGACGAGAGATGACAAGGGGAAAGGTGAATGGAAGTCGCTTGAAGCCATACACCGACGATTCGGCGAAGTGACTATATGAAAGTGGCACAGTCTTAGTGCTCCAGGAAACTGAAAGGAGGTGCTGGACTATAAAATACTTTGCTTGGGAACTATGTGATGTCAGGATTGTGCGTAGTAGCGAAGTGTCACAGGGTCTGCGACAACGTGAAGGCAGCTGCACTGGCACGCAGGTCTGCCGGAAAGTGACCGTTACAGTCACTATTCATGATGTGATGCTTAGTTGGAGGCTAAATGGAGCAGGCGATAGGCATTTAAGGCGAACTTTATGGGCTAGATTCTTGAAAATATATCACCAATCTAGCATTAATGGACCGAATGTGGGGGGAATGGTTGGATTCAAATTCGAAGGGTGATATAAATTACAAATGATTGTCTAAAAAACAACACTTGGCAATTTGAGAACTATGTTGTTGTGCGCTTAAGTATTCATGAACCAAGACTTATTCAATATTTTGAAAGAGAATTCGTTGTTTGAGAAATTACCGAAGACACTGAGAGAACTATGGAATAGCACTATGTGAGCACCCGAAGAATCCATGGACATAGGAGTAGTGATAGCGGAGGAAGCCGCACAAGAAATTGCGGAAGTAGAATCCCTAGAGAGCGCCAGAATAATCGCTGAGGTCCCTAAATCACTGCGCATGCCGAGACCCAAGAAGGATAAACAGGCCATAATACCGGTGCGCGTCTCGCCCATAAATCCATTAAGGACAAAGCTCACATTGGAGGAAAAGGGGAAGGCCATTAATCTGGAGGCCGATGAGGAGGAAGAGTTTGAAGAAATCCTGGTGGAGGAGGAGGATGTAGAGATGGAAGTCGAAACCAAGGGCACAGACACTATCACCAGGTTGTCGGAATATGTTCCTCCATGAAAGGGTAAAGCTAAGGTTCCAAAGGATATAGATGAGAGCAATAGCTCTCTACAAACCCCGCTGCTCCCTGACGATATTATTTTTGAGGGCACGTACTTGGGATGGGTTCCTCTATTGAAATTTGAAGATTGGGACCTCGCAGACCACGTGAAGTTCTCACATTTAGCGATTTCGAAGCTAATGCGCCAGAAGATAAATGCACCAACTAGAATGATAGAGTTGGAGCCGCGCGAATGGCTCAGAGGTGTGGAGAAAGCAGGGTTGATATACTTGCTTTGGGTGCCACATTACCACCGCTCCCCAGTGACCATTTTTGTCATCAGGAAGACCAGGGGAACAGCCCAGATCACCAGCTAAGGCCCCTAAATGACCGCTCAGTGATGAAGGAAGTACGAGTGCAAAGACAGCCAGGAGGTTTGCCTAGAAGCAGCCAACCTTGAAAGAGTGCGTAATAGCTCACTGATCGAGCGCTCGTGCGCCGAAGATGAACGGGACTAAGCGATCTGCCGAAGCTGCTCTACTTGGTGCATGATGGGTGCTTATAGCTGGAGGAGCCCATCCCCATCATAGACTATTTGGTTGACCGGATTACATGGCTACCTTGCACAGGGGAGGACCCAACAAATGTTGGGTTGTGTTATATTCTTTCCATGACTAGCCCATGTAGTTAACCAGGGGGTTAGAGGGGGGGCAGAGCCCCCTTCGTTGTGCTGATTGTGTAGTGGGGGGGGGGTCACAAGGGGGTTTGAGGTGTACCCGTAACCCCATTTTCACACATGTTTTTTGGACGCGATGGTTTTCGGTCCATGGTATTGGACGCAATGGTTTTCAGTCCATGGTATTGGATGCTCTGGCATGTATAAATATGTATTATAACATTGAAAGGAACATAATAAAAAATCAAGTTGGTAGTCCTGGTTTTGGGATCCAGGGGAAAATCTTTGTGTATATGTGTTTTATGTGTTATGCTCTCGCATTGTTTATTTTCTGTGTTTTAGAATTTGTATGCAGGTAATTTCTGTACGGGGTTAAAACCTACATTTGGTATCAGAGATGTTTTGGCTTCAAGGGGATGCCTTTGTTGCTGAGGGGTTTTGCTTGGGCCTGTGGTAGACCCTATTCAGTGGGAGATTTGCAAGATCGATTCTGGTGGTGAAAGAAAATGGCGAGCAGTGGAAAGATAGAGATCGGGAAATTTAATGGTCAGAGTTTTGAGTTGTGGAAACTTAAGATGTAGGATCTGTTGGTGGATAAAGATTAGTGGGTCGCGATAAATCTGGGTACTAAACCAACGAGAGTGTCCGATGAAGAATGGAAGAAGTTGGATCAGAAGGCAAAGAGCACAATATGATTGTGTGTCTCAGATTCAGTATTGCTGAATGTATCAGGGGAAGCTATGGCGAAGGCTTTGTGGGACAAGTTAGGGACTTTGTACCAATCTAAGTCTCTAATGAATAAACTGTTCCTGTGGAAAAAGCTGTATAACCCGAGGATGAAAGATGGAGACTCGGTGACAGAGCATCTGAACACATTTAATACTGTGGTAAGTCAGTTAGCATCTGTTGATATTAAAATTTCAGATGAAGATAAGTGCATCAGTTTGTTTTGTTGTCTACCAGATTCATGGGATAATCTAGTTATTGCAATAGGTAGCAATGCAACTTTCTTGCAGTTTGATGAAATATTCTTAGCCTTGCTGACAGAGGAGATGAGATGGAAAAATATGGAGAGATAGAATGGTGATGCCTTGTTTGTACGAGGATGGTCCCAGAATAGAAACAAAAATAAGTCATCGAGTGGAAGATCTAAATCTAGAGGGAGATCTAAATCTCCAAGAAAACCTATAAAGGTGGTGTGCTGGAAATGCGGAAAGGAAGGGCACTACAAAAGGAACTATAAATCTAAAGCTCCTAACAAAGGAAAGGGAGATTCTGATGATTCTCCTTCTGTAGAGGCGAAAACCACCTCAGATGAAGGTGGGGATGTGTACTTGGATTCTTCAAGTACACATGTAGATCATGAGGCATAGTTGATTGACTCAGGTGCATCCTTTCACTTCACTCCCCATAGAGAGTGGTTCTGCGAGTATGAGAAATATGATGGTGGTGATGTCTTCTTGTGGGATGACAGGAAGGCTAGAATAATTGGTCGTGGAAAAGTAAAGTTGAAGCTGCAAGGTGGAAGGGTTAGAACACTTCCAAGTGTTCTGCATATTCCTGCATTGGCCAGAAATCTGATTTCTATAAGCAAGTTGGATGATGCAGGTGTAAAAATAGTGTTCAAGAAGGATACCTGCAAGATGGTTCAAGGAGCACTGGTATTGATGCGGGGAGTTTGGATTGGAACTTTGTACAAGTTACAAGGTAGAACTGTTGTTGATGGGTGCAACAGTTCTGTGGTTCCTGAAAGTGGAGCAGAAAATCTAGTGGTCTCTGGAGAGAAGACCATGTTGTGGCATCAAAGGCTTGGACATATTGGAGAGAAAGGCCTTCAAATACTTCATGGTAAAGGTATGGTAGAAGGTATGAGTAATAGCTCTCTCAATTTTGATTTCTGTGAAAATTGTGTATATGGGAAGCAGAATTGGGTGAGTTTCCCCTCTGGTAGTAAGAGGGTGAAATAGATATTAGAACTTGTGCACAGTGATGTGTTTGGACCTGTGAAGGTTCCATCACAGGGTAAGTCTGTGCACTATGTATCATTTATAGATGACTTCTCAAGGAATACATGGATATATTTCCTTAAGAAGAAATCTGAAGCGTTTGACAGGTTTAAAGAATTTAAGGCTCTTGTGGAAAATCAGACAAAGAAGAAGATAAAGGTGCTGAGGACAGATAATGGTGGAGAGTTTTGCAGCAAGGAATTTGAAGAATTCTATAAGTAGTGTGGTATAGCACGACAAAAGACTACTCCATATACACCTGAGCAAAATGGAGTTGCAGAAAGAATGAATAAGACATTGATGGAAAGGGAAAGAAGCATGCTCAGTGGTGGTTAGGACAGGAATTCTGGGCAGAGGCAGTGGATACTGCATGTTACTTGGTTAACAGGTCACCTTCATCAACGTTGGAGGATAAGACTTCACAAGAGGTATGGACTGGTAAGAAACCCTCTCTTTCACATCTGAGGGTATTTGGATGTGATGCATATGTACATGTTCCAAAGGAGAAATGAACCAAGTTGGATAGTAAATCTGAAAAGTGCATCTTTATTGGGTATAAGGATGGTTTAAAGGGTTATAAGCTTTGGAAACCAGTCACACGGAAGGTTGTGTACAATCGAGATGTGGTTTTAAAAGAGGTAAAAGATGTTATTAAACATGAAGTCCAAACAAAGGAACCTAAGAAGATAGAGTTTGAGCTTAAGGAGGAAGAATCAGACTCTACAGCAGAGGAGGAATCAGAAGACAAAGAGCCACAAACTCCGGCTGTGAGAAAATCAGTTCGAGAAAGAAGGCAGCCAAAAAGGTATAGTCCATTTGCTTTTTGTTCAAATTTTTCTTTGTCTGTTACTGATGATGATCCCAGAACTGTGAAGGAAGCAGTGGATTCAGAGGATGGAAAACTCTGGAAAGAGGCCATGGTTGATGAAATGGCATCTTTGCACAAAAATGAGGCTTGGGATTTGGTGGAGTTTCCGGTTGGAAGGAAACCCATTGGTAGCAAATGGGTGTTCAAAAAGAAGACACATGCAGAAGGAAAAGTGGAGAAATACAAAGCTCGATTGGTAGCAAAAGGTTATTCCTAGGTGTCGGGAATTAATTTTGGTGATATTTTTTCTCTTGTTGCAAAGGTAACTTCTATTAGATTACTTTTATCTGTTGCTGCTACTTTTGATTTTTAGGTAGAACAGATGGATGTGAAGACAACATTTCTTCACGAGGATCTGGAAGAGGAGATATGCATGAAGCAACCTGAAGGCTTTGTGGTGAAGGGTAAGAAAGAACTGGTATGTAAGTTAAAGAAGCCTCTGTATGGGTCAAACCAGTCACCAAGGATGTGGTATCAGAAATTTGACACATTTATACGGGGACTTGGCTTCACTAGAAGCAAAGCAGATCATTGTGTTTATATTAAATTAATTGGTGACCGTATTATTTATTTGGTCTTGTATGTGGATGATATGTTGCTGGTTGGAAATGAAAAAGAAATTATCCAAGATTTGAAGACCCAATTGTCCTCCAAATTCGACATGAAAGATCTTGGTGCTGCAAACTATATTTTGGGCATGGAAATTAAAAGAGATCGTATAAAGAGGAAGCTTTGGTTAAACCAGAGGAGGTATGTCGAGACAATATTGCAGAGGTTTAATATGCAGGATAGTAAACTGATGAAGGTTCCTATTCTTGTAGGTGTGAGGTTATCTGCTGAACAGTGTCCCAAGACACAAGAAGAGGAAGAGGACATGTCCCATGTTCCATATGCAAGTGCAATCGGTATCTTGATGTATGTAATGGTCTGTACTAGACCAGACATTGCACATGCAGTGGGAGTATTGAGCAGGTTTATATCAAAACCAGGAAAGGAGCATTGGACAGCAGTGAAGCGGGTTTTCAGGTATTTGCATGGCACTAGTGATTATGGTTTGTGCTACCAAGGAAGACCAGGATTGGATAGAGTGTTGGATATTCGTGGCTTTGTTGATGCAGACTGGGTTGGTGATATGAATCAGAGAAGATCTACAAGTGGGTATGTGTTTAACCTATTTGGAGGTGCAGTCAGTTGGATGAGTAAGAAACAATTTGTAGTGGCACTATCAACTACAGAGGCAGAATACATGGCAACCACTCATGCAAGCAAGGAAGCAGTTTGGTTGCAGAGATTGTGTTCAAGTATGGGGTTAGTATAGGAAGCTATAAGGATAGACTATGACAGCCAAAGTGCAATTTTCTTGGCAAAGAACCCTACATATCATTCAAAGACAAATCACATTGATGTTCAGTATCACTTTGTGAGGGATATGATAGAAGACAAAAAGGTGTTGCTGGTAAAGGTGGACACTTTGAAGAATACTACAGATGCATTGACAAAATCTGTGAGCTCTGAGAAATTCTCTTGGTGTAGAGAAACAATGGGTGTTTCAAAGCTGGATAAATGACTAAGCTCTCTCGTGGCCCCCTGTGGAAAGAAAAAAACAAGTGGGAGAATGTTTGGTTGTGTTATATTCTTTCCATGACTAGCCCATGTAGTTAACCAGGGGGTTAGAGCAGGGGAGGAGCCCCCCTTCGTTGCGCCGATTGTGTAGCGGGGGGGGGGGGGGGGGGTCACAAGGGGTTTGAGGTGTACTCATAACCCCACTTTATGGGGTCCGGGGTAGCGCCTCGGAAAATTTTGGTTTTAGACCCTATGTTAGGTTGGGCGAACCCACCTATGGTTTTGTGCATGATTTTCGCACATGTTTTTTGGACGTGATGGTTTTCGGTCCATGGTATTGGATGCTTCGGCATGTATAAATATGTATTATAACATTGAAATGATCATAATGAAAAATCAAGCTGGTAGTCCTGGTTTTGGGATCCAGGGGAAAATCTATGTGTATATGTGTTTTATGTGTTACGCTCTCGCATTGTTTATTTTCTGTGTTTTAGAATTCGTATGTAGGTAATTTCTGTACGGGGTTAAAACCTACAGCAAATATTTTGGAGGGAAAAGGTAGTGATTTGGTCCTCGCGGAGGCAATGAAAAATAAATTTAAGTTGGAGAAGAAGAAGCGAGGGTATGCCATATCCAGCATTAACAACCCTGTAGTCAAGGTTGCGACACAGATATTGGCAAGAAAGGTGATGCGAAAGTGCCACGCAGATGAGGTGCCCATGCCAGTGGTTGCACTAGTAGTGCAATGCGCCGAAGGGGTCTAGTTCAACTGGGCAAACTATCTATGAGGTGAGTTCCTTGCGAACTACTGCGAGGCACAGGAGTAGGGAAAAACATTTCATTACGCATGGCTCCTGTTTTTGATAGTACTGGTGGCATGGGAGTTGCCCGAAGATAGCCAGTTCCCATCTATTGCGTAGGACCTTCCAGAGGCAGCAAAGTATGCTTCGCTGTGGGGGACTAGGGATGCGCAGAGGATAAGGGAGAGCAAGATATTTTGGGTGCTTATGGAGATGAAAATCCAGATGGGGATCAATCACAAGCCGCGGTTATTGCCCATAGTCTACAAGAGTTTGCAGAGTTCAAAGCGGACTTCCACCATGTCTTCATAAGGGTATGGATGGACCCTATGAAGACGTGGCATGAGTTACCATAATTGGTGACCGATGATGTAATTTTTGCGGTCCTTGAGTCTTGGCCACCGGAGTGGCGTGCTTCAGCTGACTCCGCGGTGGAAGTAGAGAAGTCCGCCGCGCAGTGAAAGAAGGAAGAGACAAAACTGCGGATGACATAGCTGGCAGAAGAGTGCAAGAAAGAAGAAGCAGCAGCTAAGGCCCAGGCGGTGTGTGATGTTGCGAAGTTAGCAGAAAAACAGCAGAAAACAACATAAGAAGAGTGCAAAGGACAGAAGTACCTTCGCCCGAACCAGAGATAGACAAAAAACAAGGCGGTGCGGACCCACAAACAACATCCACCCAACTAAAATGTCTGTGACCATGAGAGTAGGTAGGGACGTGAAAGAAAACGAAGGCCTCGAAGACATCTTTCGACCCTATCACCCTTACTAAAGGGGACTTGCATGATATCGGTGAAACGGTGAGGGATGTCACCACGGAGGCCCTCCAACAGTTTGAGGAACAACACCAGTTGGTATTGGGGGCTCTCCAGACACAAATACAGGAGTTGCAGGTGCGCACTCCATAGGCTGGCACAGTATCCACCAGCCTCGTAGTTGGCACTTCAGCTGTCGAGGAAATGTTGCACGCCAGGGTGACCAACACAATAGTGCTACCAGATGGAGCACTCATTATAGAAAATGAGGTTGATAGGCCTATGGTCAGCAGTTTGAAATGGGTCGGGTTAAACATGGTTGCATTCCCTCAGGAGACACTCTATCTTTTGCAGGATGGAGTCACCGTAGAGCTTCGAGCCAGGGAGAGTCACGCTCTATAGGTAATGAGCGAGCAACACATCAACATTGAGCAGTTGAGTCTGTAGCACAACAAGGTAGTGGAGCAGAACAAACAGATAGTACAGGTTGTGGAGAAAACCTGCCAGATGGTCCCGAAGTTGGCCATCCAAGCAGAGGAACCAGTGGAGGCGCACGTCTGAAAGTTAGCCACAGGGGTGCGCGACACAAGAGCAGAAATGGCCAGGGTTTAGCTGGAGCTGAACCTTCAGATAGCAGAACTACAGTTCAAGGCTCATCCTTTAACTCCGCTGGAGGTCAGAGAAAAACATACCACCGTGGTCACAACAACAATGGCGATGGTTGATAGTGCAGTGACAGACTGCATGAAGTTGTTCGAACAATCATTCGAGGTCCTAACCACCCTGTAGGAGGACCTGAACATAGAGTGCCTAGAGACAGATGCACGCGAGCTGCAACGGAAATACGATGAGGTAAAAGGGATCGTGCAGACAATTTCCCTTACACAGAGGCTTGCAAGGATGTAGCATGCAAAGGTGCTCAAGGAACAAGTGGATGTCACTTGGCATAAGGAAGAAGTCTTAAAAGCACGCCTACAACCATGGATCGATGAGGCGTATACAATTATAGCCTCCATTGAAGCAAAGCTTGCGAAATTGCAAGCAACTCAAGAGAGGATTCAGGGTAGCAGTTCAATAGCAGTGGTCAGCAAACAACGCATGGAGGAAGTCCAGCAGGAAGCCGCTCAGTGCGCTGCCGAACTTGCAGGAATCCAAACAGAGTTGGGAGGTCTTCATGCTAAGATATCTGCACTTACAGAGTGACTCGAGGGCGAGTCATGATGTTTTTGTTGGGGGCCTGTTGGGCATGGGATCCCCCAAGGGTAGTTTTGGAGCTTAGAGCCTAGATTTTGGTCCAATGTTGTAATTCCAATGTAAAGACTCTGCATTTTCTGTGCGCGGGGCGTGTAGTTGTTAAAGAGTCATAGGGTTGTCCGCCCTTATTTTGATAATGTAATGTCAGCTGTAGAAGATCTACCCATGGTTCACGGACCATGGAATTATATAAATAGAGCAAAGCTCTAAGTAGTCAAAGGCATCTAAGATAAGATAATGTAGATGTATGCAAGATAGTTCTAAAGTGTAAGTCTAGTTTTTGAGTCATAATGTAGGTAGAGGCTCTGCAACTGAGTGCACAGAGGCCTAGTAGTTCGCAGTTGAGTGAGCGAACCCCTGCAGCTGAGTGCGCAGGACAAGTTGAGTCTGTAATCATCCGAAAGTATTAATAAAGAGAAGTTTCTATCATTTTTGCGTCTTTATTTCTTGTATATGCATCTATTATATTGGGTATGAATTTCACTTCTAATGCTTATATGATGTGTGAATGTGTATGACTGTATTGGTTAAGTGGACACAAGTAAGAACATTTGTTTACATGAAGATAATTAAGATATGTCAATAAGCCAAGTAAGTTACTTAGCCTAGTTTGGGAAATAACGCAGTTCACTTTCCTAGTAGCGTGAAAGTATCTCAGCCCTTGATTAGGGCTGCGCGAAGGTCGATCGTAACGGATCACAAAGGTGTTGAAGGTTAGAACATGGTGCAAAGCGACCTGCGCGAAGGCAGGTCTAGTTGGAATAAACCGATATCACATCCATCTCAAGGGTTCATAAATTTGGTTCCAGCATCCCCCCATACTGCTTCGGGTGAGACTTCAGTACGTGCTCCGCGGGCTGATGCCGAAAGGGCCAGTAGTGTAGGGATTTGCTGGCTAACTAAATCTGAACCTGGGTCAAGCCCCCATAAGCCAACAAAATAACACCTTGAGTCTGCAGTTTGATTTATATTTAATTCTCAGTATCGAAGAACACTCAGGTGCCCACTCCTTGAATTAACCTAGCTCCCGTGTATGAGAACACAAGTACACTTGGGTAGTATGGAGGAGAATAAAGGAAACATCAACGAGTGTGCAATAGAGGAACAAAAAATAGGAGAACAATTGAGCAAAGTGGGGAATATAGTATTGTTGTGTGAGCTAAAAAGAGTGGGGTGGATCATGCAAATGTTGAAAAAATGGCCCAAGTGATGAATTAAGGCAAAGTGTTGTAAAGAGATGTGATTAAGAGATGAAGGAGCAGCAAGGAGCACAATTCATAGAAAAGGGGCAGAGTGGGCCAGTGCTGCTGTGTGAGGCTGAGAGTTCCTATGGAAGCACAAAGGGCAAAGAGAAAAAGTGTGATACTACAATGAATCATATCTGTATTTCTCTGTATATGTAATTACCTCTATTTTCAGTTTGAAAAATGTATGAAAGGTAGAAAAATGGCTAGAGTAGGTGGTGGCCCGCATTCATAACATGTTGGTGCCTCTTGGAAAGTACACACTTTCCATATTAAGGGGATCAGTGCCTCTTGTAAGTGGGTTCTCACAAACAAATTGATGCAATTAACTAGGTGCTTAATTTACATCCTAATAACAAACAAATTGGTGGCTCTTTCCCTTTGGGTTTCCACGTAAAAATGTCTGTGTCAATATGTGTATGCTTCTCATGTATTGGATTGTATGTCAATGTGAATGTCGTATCTTGTTGATCATTTGTATTGTGTAAGAAATCTCTCACAAGTAACTGACCGTAGTGAAAAGAGTTAAAGACTTATACTTAAAATTGAAAGAACTTGACTATTAGTGATTCAACCCCTCTCAGTAATTCCTTATTCTAACAATTGGTATAAGAGGCAAGTTCCTTTAGGAATATTCTAACCATTGGAAATTAGATCTATAATGAATTATGTCTAGGGAAGAGAGTCAAAGATGATTACTCAAGAAAGATACCAGTATTTGATGGGACAAACTATGCCTTTTGGAAAGTTAGGATGGAAGCCTGTCTTATATCTCCAGGAGTAGATGTTTGAAACTCTATACTAGTATATTTTGATGTACTTGATGTCCCTCCCACTAATGCATATGGTAAAAAAATGTATGGAAATAATGCTAAAGCCAAGAATGCCATTGTCTTTAGCCTTAGTCAATCTAAATTCATGAAGGTCACACACTGTAAGTGTGCCAAGGAAGTGTGGATGAAGCTCAATCAGAGTCATGAAGTAGATGAAAAATTCAAGCAGGCCAAACTTCAAACCTTCTGAATGAGGTTTGAAAGTTAAAGAATGAGTGAAGAAGAAAGAATAGTAGAATACTTCCTCAAAGTTAATGAAGTAACCAATATGATTAGAGGACTTGGTGAAGAAGTCAAGGAAGACATGATTGTTCAAAAGGTATTAAGATCTCTACCCATGAGATTTAATGCAAAAGTCTCTGCTATTGAAGAAATGGATGATCTAAAGAATCTCAAGATGGATCAGTTGCTTGGTACTCTCACTACCTATGAGATGAGAGTAGTAAGAGAGAAGTCTGGACCCAAGGGGGTAGCTTTCAAAGTGTCCAAGAAGGCCAAGGAGCACAAAGATCATCAAGATTGCTCCATTTGTGAATTTGATCGGGAGCTAGCTCAATTTTCCAGGAAAATGAAGCACGACTCAGGAAAATATAAAGGGAAGTTTCCCTTTAAATGCTTTGACTATGGGAGGGTTGGAATTTTTTCATCCAAGTTCCCTTACAAATAATTGAATGTAAAGGAAGATGATCAAAAATTTAGAAACAAATCTAGAAAACATCATAAGAAGAAGTTCTATAAGAGAAATGGGATCTACTAAAAAGAGGATAGTTCAACACCAGATTCAGACAGAGAAAACACTTTAGAAGATGATTCGGATAAGTATTTACTTATGGCATTTGGAGCATACTCCAAGAAACAAAATATTACTTCTGAAGAGGAAGAAGAAGAAGTAGGAGTAGTGGAATTTGAAGAGGAACTCATTATTGCTATTGATGAGTTAAAGAAGGCAAGGAGAAAGAACAAGCAGCTAAAATAAAAAATAAAGCGTGTTGATGAAGGTATGTACAACTCCGACAATGGGGCGTTTGTTTATCAAAAAGAAAAAATTGAAGAAGCCATTAAAAACAACGGTAGTTTATCCTTTCTACTAGAAGAAGAGAACAAGCATTTAAAAGAGGATATTTTCAAGGTAAACAAGGAAATGATTTAAAAAAAATGCAAATAAGAAATTTGTCCTTCAAAGTCAAATTATAAGAGGCTAAATGAAAGGAAGAAGTTATTCAAGATTTGAGCCATGAATGGGAAGAGAACTGTCAGAGTCTCAAGGAAAAGGTCGTTTCTATGAGAATGGATCTTGAGAAGATGAAGTCTATGAAAGGAATAAATGAAAATTTGCAAAAGGAACAAGAGAGCTATATTGGATTCTAAGCAGGCAAAGGTCTTCAAGAAACAAAATAGGCTTGACATACTCCAGATCATAGGAATATTCTATGGGAAAAATGAATTTCAACTCCGTAGGATTTGAGGAACCTCAAAGCGATGAAAATATGTATCAAGAAAGAATCAATGAAGAAAATAAGGGAGCAAGGCAGAGAGGATCCCATCACTGGAATAATAACTCCATCTACCCCAAGGAACCACACCAATGGAGAATGAATCAATCAACCAGACAACAGAGGTACCTTCATGCAC
The DNA here is from genome assembly GCA_031772625.1 of Pinus tabuliformis. Lineage (NCBI taxonomy): Eukaryota > Viridiplantae > Streptophyta > Pinopsida > Pinales > Pinaceae > Pinus > Pinus tabuliformis. Next base: position 299,642,377 of record CM062813.1, read on the forward strand.
AAACTCATGAACCTTCCAACTTCAGGTAATCTCATTTATTTTATGGTAATTTTTATAAATGTCACATCTTTAGACATAAGGATGTTGATTGTAGAAGGATCAAAGTTGAAAGAAATGAAAATTTCAGATACAATAAGTATTGGATTTTAGATCTCAAAAATCTACTCTCAGAAATCGAAATGCCTTCTCTCCTCTAATGAATGATGTTGAATGTTTCAAATGTAATAATTTTGGGCACAAGGCAAGTGAGTGCAGAAGTAGGTTTGAGTACCCATCTAAGTCTCAGAACACTTGGCACCCAACCTTTCGAAAAGATAAGGAGAATTAGAAACGAAAATCTAGAAAGAGCACGAAATGTAGACTTCCTATATTAACACATAATCAAGAAAACATGTGGTATGTGGATAGTGGTTGCTCCAAGCATATGAATGGGGATAAGAGAAAATTTCTATGGCTAAATGACAAAGGGAACAATGTCACTTTCGGCAAAAATTCTCCAACAATAATTAAGGGTAAGGGCATAATCATTCTTCAGGAAAAGACTAAAGCCAAAAATGTCTTGTATGTAGAAGGTCTCAAGCAGAATTTACTTAGTGTAAGTTAGATGTGTGATAATGGATTTAATGTATCTTTTGATACAAGGATTTTGAGATCCAAAATTAAGAAAAAGGAAAGTTGGTGGGAAAAGCAGTCAAAACTCACAATAATGTATATGTTTTTGATGACTCTAGAGTAAGCTGCTCTTTGAGAAAGTTGAGTGAACCCTGGTTATGGAACAAGAGACTTGTTCATATGGATTTTGACAGTCTAATAAGAGTCAACAAGGTGGGAGCTGTGAGAAGTTTACCAAGACTATCAAGGCCTGATAGTTCATTTTGCAAGTCATGTCAATTTGGTAAGCAAACTAGGAATCATTTCAAGACAAAATATTTCTCTTCATCTAGAGCACTGGAGATAATTCACATAGATATCTGTGACCCAACTAGAGAAAAGATACCAAGAGGAGAAAGGTATTTTATGCTACTTATTGATGATTTTACTAGGGAAACTTGGATTGTCCTCTTAAAGGAAAAATCAGAAGCGTTCAAACATTTAAAAAAATTTAAATCAAGTAGAAAATGAGAAAGATCTCAAGATAAAATGCTCAAGATCAAACAAAGGAGGAGAATACACTTCAAGAGAATTTGAAGAATTATGTGAAGAGAATTGCATAAGGAGGCAATATTTTGTGGTTAGAACTCCATAAAAAAAAGGAGTAGTTGAGAGAAATATCAAAACAATCCAGGAAATGGCCAAAGCTATGATGGATGAAGCAAATATACCTCACATCTTCTAGGGAGAAGCAGCACAAGTAGTAGTGTACCTATTAAACAAAATACAACTCTTGCATAATAGTGATAAAACTCCCTATGAGTTGTGGAAGGGAAGACTTGCATCAGTTACTACAAGGTGTTTGGGAGAAAATGATTTATCAAAATGAATGATAAAAATCTTGGAAAGTTTGATTCATGTGTTGATGAGGGTATATTACTCGGGTACTCTGCTCGAAGTAAAAGGATACAAGTGCCACAACAAACAAACAAAGAGGGTTGGGATTGCATTGATGTAGTAGTAGATGGAATAACTTCACAACCTAAATCCTCCAAAGGAAACACGAACTCAGATGGAGAAGAGAGTTCAAACATTGGGCCCTCATATCAGGATGAAATTGATTCAGATAACGAATATGTGGAAACAAGCACAAATCCAAGGCCCAAAACACCTTCCAGGTATGTATATAAAGAACCGTGACCCTGATAGTCAAATTCTTGGAGATCAAAGACTTGGTGTTCAAACCAGGAGGAAATTTGTTGGTATTTCAAGTTGTACAAATCTTGATTCTATATCTCATGTTGAGCCTAAAAAGAGTTAACTAGGACAGTGAAGAGAAGTTCTGGGTGAGAGCTATGAATGAAGAACTTGACCAAATTAGGAAGAATGAAACTTGGGAGCATGTTCCAAGACCCAAAGAGAAAAATGTCATAGGCACAAAATGGGTCTTAAAAAATAATCTAAATGAGCAGGGTGAGTAATTAGTAACAAGGCTTGATTATTTTTCAAAGGGCATGCCGAGATAGAAGGGATAGATTTTGAGGAAACCTTGCACCAGTAGCTAGATTGGAAGTTATCATAATGTTTCTTTCCTTTGTCAATCATAAAAAATCAAGGTATATTAGATGGATGTGAAGCTGATACTTCTTAATGGAGATATGGAAGAAGAAGTTTATATTGAGCAGCCAAAAGGATTCACACTCACAGAAAATGAAGGATTTGTGTGTAAACTAAAAAAAACCTTATATGGACTGAAACAGGCTCCTAGAGCTTGGTATGGAAGACTCGATTGGTACCTTCAGCAACAAGGCTTTAAGAAAGGTATTGTAGACACCAATCTATACATAAAGTCTGAATATGATCATATACTAATGGTAGTTGTGTATATGGATGACATAATCTTTGGGAGTGATCTGAAACAATTAGAATATCAATTCAAAAAATTTATGTAGATAAAGTTCGAGATTTCCATGATCAAAGAATTTTCTTCTTCTTAGGACTACAAATTTCTAAGTAAAAAATGGGGTATTTATCTCCCAGTCCAAGTACCTATGAGAAACTCTAAATAAGTTTTGGCTGGAAGATTGCAAGCCAATTAGAACTCCTATGATTACAGGCTGCAAATTGTGTGAAGAAGATGAGACATGTTGGTAAATCAGATTGAGTACAAATCATTGATAGGAATCTTGTTGTATCTCATAACTTCAAGGCTAGACATCATGTAAGCAATGGGTCTTGTGGCCAAATTTCAAGCTTTTCCTCATGAAATTCATGTCATTGCTGTCAAAAGGATTTTCAAATATATTCAAGGAACAACTGATTATGGACTATGGTATGCTAAAAGAAAAGAGTTTAAGTTGAAGGCTTATACTGATGCTGATTGGGTAGACAATATTGATGATAGGAAGAGCACCTCTAGTGCAACATTATTTTTGGGAAACTACTTAGTGTCCTGGGTCAGTAAGAAACAAAATTCCATTTCTTTATCAACTACTGAAGCAGAGTATATTATAGCTGCCACTTGTTGCTCATGAATTATATGGATGGAGAAAACCTTAAAGGAAATTAAGGTAGAGTCGACTAATCCCATTCCAATCATGTCTGATAATACTAGTGCCATCAGTAACTCTAAGAATCATGTCATGCACTCAAAGGCCAAGAAAATCCCTATCAATTTCCATTTCTTAAGAGAGAAGGTTGCAACTAATGTTGTTCGACTTGAATATGTGGCATCTAAAGACCAAATTGCAGACATATTTACTAAGTCAATGGAAACACAACCCTTTAAATATCCTAGGAAATAGATAGGATCTGTGACTCCTCCTCCTAAATGACTCAATTATAATATGTGTTGGCAACTACTTAGCATGTGGGATCAATTAAAGAGTAGGATGCAGTGGTTTAGGGGGAGCTTTCAACAGAATCCTTTTCCATTGATGCCAAAGGGGGATAAGATTAATACTGCATCGGAAAATAACAAGAATGAATAGGGGCAGCTTATGTCGCTTCCATTAATGCCAAAGGGGGAAGCTGTTAGACAATTGACATTGTCTGATTGATTGGTGGAAATTGCTATGTTGGAATTGATGTCAATGAGAATAACATTGAGGTAGAGTCTAGGAAGAGAGTTTGAAACCATGTTTTAGGTATAAAATGGGATGAAATACTGCATTATACCTTCTCCACTAGAAATTTCTCAGAAAGAGCTTTCCAATGGTATGTGGAAGTACATGAATGGGTCCTGGGATCAAAATTTATTGACAACCAAAGTAAGGACCTTGAAGTCCTTAGAAGGAGGCCGAAGTTCGACCTCGAAAGGTAGGGAATATCGAAGCCTAGAGAATATCGAGGCAACTAGATATCAGAGTAAGTTGAATTTCAGAAGGGCCAAAATTCAAACCCACGAAGAAGCCCGGTCTTTGGAATGTCAAAGTGTTAGGAACTTCAGGACCTCGAAAGGATAGTACATTAGAATTTCAGAATTTTGTAGCTCCTTGTAAGTTGTGTTTATTTGAAAAATGTTGAGGGTTGTGGGGAGTGAGAAATACAAAGGAAGTCATTTGTAAACCAAGGACCAATGAACCCTTTCTCTCTCCTCTTACATGACACATGGCAATAGCTAATTGGCCCTTAGGAGCTGACGTTGGAAGATGATGTAAGCATGACATGGCAATATGGAGGAAACATGAGAGGAAGATTCAACACTATTAGGTGGCCTAATGGGAAAAATACAAGTCAAACATGTCACCACTAAGGAGACACCATGTGGAGATGATGATGTAAGCATGGTGTCATTTCGGTGGTTGGGATATCGAAGGTCAAGATTTTGTAACTTCTTTGTAATTGTATTTTGGAGAAAGTCCCAATACAGGGAACTCCGATGCGAATTGGTATTTGGTCTTGGATATAGAAAGAACAATGGCACAGAGAAGAGCTTAGCACCTGAGAGCTATGGAGATTCAACGTGGGTATTTCGGGTCCCTGAGATTTCATAACTCCGTTCTAATTGAATTTTGAGAAAAGTTACGATGTCAGGGTCTTTCGATGTGTTTGGCATTTGGCTATGAAAGCCTGAAGAACCAAGATAAATGAGTGATAACACAAGCACATAGGCCTCCAATAGGTCCTAAAGGGCTTAGCACCAAAGTGTTGTGTCAGCGGTCACAACTCTTGGTCCCATGGAAAAAAGAGAGAAGGGGCTAAGGGCCAATCGAAATCTCGCGATTTCGTAAGGTCTCTGTAATAAAAAGTTATGATATGCGAGAGATCTGATATTGCAATACAAATGAGTATGAAGCCACTAGTCACAACAATCTATCCCATGGAGGAAAAATAATGAGAGGCTAGGCTAAAGGGGCTAAAGGCCAATCATAATCCCATGATTTTGTAAGGTCTTTGTAATAAAAGTTATGAAATGAGGGGCTCTGATATTGCAGCATAGAAGAAGTCAAGGATGTATGAGTCGACAGCTGAGGAGTAAATGCGTTGAGGAGAGTTGGTCACTGGAATATGAGTGATTGTCAAAATCACTAGAGAAGTGGGCAGGGCCTATCTCGAAGTTGAATTAAGGTACCTCTGGTCTCCTGTGAATGACTCATTGATTTAAATGAAGAACAAAGAAGCCATGTTGAAGTACCTATCAAGCTTTGTGAGCCATTAATTAGCATGGGAGCCTGGTTGTAGTGTGCAGTCTGACTGATAATTAATTCTCAGTATGGAGAAATGCTGAGGAGCCCATTCCAAGCGTTTAATTTAGGAGAAATGACCAAGTCAGACGCAATAGCAGAATGGAGAGCCATGCTGAGTGTACAAGCATAGTTTAATGGAAGAACACCTTGAGTCTGTAGTTTGACTGAGATTTAATTCTCAGTATGGAAGAACACTCAGGTGCCCACTCCTTGAATTAACTCAACTTCCGTGTATGAGAACAAAAATACACTTAATTAGTATCGAGGACAACAGAGGCAACATCGACCAACGTGTAGTAGGGAAACAAAACACAATAGCACAATTGAGAAAAGTGGGGAATAAAGTATTGTTGTGCTAGTTAAAGAGAGAGGAGTGTAGCATGTGAATGTTGAGAAAAGTGTCCAAGTGATGAACTGAGGCAGATTATTGTAGAGAGTTGTGATTAAGAGCTGAAGGAGTAGCAAGGAGTACAATTCAGAGAAAAGGGGAACAGTGGGACAGTACTGGTGTGTGAGGCTGAGAGTTCCTATGGAAGCACAAAGGGATAAGATAAAAAGTATGCTACTACAATGAATGAGATTTGTATTTCTGTGTATATGTAATTGCCTTTGTTTTCAGTTTGAAAATTGTATGAAAGGTAGAACAATGGCTAAAGAAGGTGGTGGCCTGCATTCATAAGAGGTTGGTTCCTCTTGGAAAGTAAGTGCTTGCTATCGTAAGTGGTTCGGTGCCTCCTATGAGTGGGTTCTTACAAACAAATTTATATAATTAAGTAGGTACTCAATTTACATCATAATAAAAAATAGATTGGTGGTTTTTTTCCCTTTGGGTTTCCATGTAAAAATATCTGGGTCAATATGTGTATGCTACTCATGTGATGGATTGTATGTACATGTGAATGTTGTATCTTGTTGATGATTTATATTGTGTATGAAATCTCTCACAAGTAACCAAACGTAGTGAAAAGAGTTAAAGACCTCCACCTAAAATTGAAAGAACTTCACTATTGCTGATTCACCCCTAATTCCTTATTCCAACACATATAACATTCCAAGCATGATCAAATAGGAGCCATATATGAATCAAAACCTTCTATAAGGAAATACTTTATGACATGTAAAGGGGCACATTGAACTATAGAAGTTTTGCTTCAGTTATCCATATCAAAAAAAAATTGTCTTCCAATATTTTTTCCTTTCTATTCCCGTTGGCAAGACAATAACTCACTCTTGTTGGTCATAGTGGATCTGGAAAAAGCACAATCATTTCCTTAATTAAACGCTTCTATGATCCTAGTGTAAGTAATTTCCAACCATTTCCTGCACACTTACCTCTTATTAAGTTTAAAGTGAGAGAGGATAACTTCAAAATTTATTTATTTCAGTACATGACATGCATCTTTTGCCCCATTTGATTATAATTACTTTTGTCTTAGATCTTACTCTGGTTGGAGCATCGTGAATCTCTCACGAACACATGTAGTGAAATTATTATCCTCATTAATATATTTCTTAATTAGTTAAATGTATATCTAAGTAGTTTATGAAGTTTATTAACATATTTCATAAATCTAGGTAAATCATTGTTGGGCGAGCATGATCTAAGGAGTCTGCAATTGAAGTGGTTAAGGGGGAAGGGGCTCGTCAGTTAAGAACCAACATTATTTATTACTAGTATAGTTGGAAAAATTTTGTATGGTAAGAAAATGCAAGCATCGAAGAGATCAAAGAAGATGCAAACTGCTAATGCTCACTCCTTTAGAGAAAACCTACCTAATGGCTATAATACACAAGTGGAATAACTAGAAAGGTTTAAATGCCATTTTCTATAAGTAATGGGTTTGGTATTCAAGAAATTCTTGAGAGATTTAAACAAATTTGGTTGGATCTTCTGGAAGGTAGGTGAGAGAGGAACACAACTTTTTGAGGGGAAGAAGCAACAAGTGGCTATTGTTAGGGAAATGTTGAAGAGTCCAAAGATTTTTCTTTCAGATGAAGCAACCAGTTCTTTGGATTTAGAATCAGAGCATATTATTCAAGAAGCTCTTGATAACATTATGATAGGTCATACAATAGTGGTAGTAGCTCACAGACTATCCAAAATTCGAAATCCTGACACCATTGCGGTGGTGAAAAATTTCGAAGTTGTAGAAAGTGGTTTACACAAAGAACTATTGTCCAAAGGAAATGAGAATGCATATAAAGCTCAGGTGAGGCTGCAAGAAGAAACTATGACTGAACCCACATGCAAAGGATTTTAATGCGCTAGCTCTGGGATATCAAGGTAGACATTCCTTGGTTTTTGTTACTTCCATCCTTAGCTAGAATACTTCATTTTAAAAAGAATTTCTCTAAAAAAAATTAAATAAAAAATTTCCTATGATTTTGTGTAGACGATCTGTTGAATCCTCACACTCCTTTGGATTCAATAGAATAATATCATAATCTAAAGAACAATAAGACTTCAATGATAAGGTCGAAGAACTTAAAGAATCACTGTCAACATTTATACCACCATTATGGGAATTTCTTAAACTAAATAGGCCAAAATGGCCTTATCCTATGCTTGCGACTTTTGGAGAAATGATGGCTAGCATGGAGACACCATTATTTGTCTTGCAATTAGCCATGTTTCAATCACTTTCTACTCTCCCCAACAAGTTGCATAAAAAAGATGAAGTTTAGAGGATTACTATATTCAATGGAGCAGTGGTTGGTACTATACTGACATATTTATTACAACCCTATTTCTATACCTTGATGGGAGAATGCTTCACTAGAAGCATATGTGAGATGATGCTATTAGGTATAAAATATGGTAGTAATTGCAAGTTTACCATATAATTTAGGAAATGCTACATCGGGGCTTCTGATTGGCTGCACAAGGTAGGCTTGAATCTGATATAGTTGTTACACCAAACTTATGACATCTGACTATGTTGTAACTTATATTGCATTTGCAACAATTTTACGCAACGAGATAGGTTGGTTTGATTTTAGCTAAAATAGCAGTGGGTTGTGGTCATCACATTCGTTGTCTGATGTGACATTTGTGAGAGGTGCCATTATAGACCAGATGTCAATAATTGTGCAAAATGTGGTGCTTATAATGACTGCATTTGGGATTGCGTTCTTTTTAGTACATAGTAACCAAAATGTAGATGTGAGGCATCTCACCCTTCCATGGTTGTGGTTAAATGCTGACTTAAAATACATTTCATAAATTCTTGTTTGATATCATAAAATAGGCGGAGAAAGAATTAAAACTCACTTGTTAAAGGATAACTATAATGAGTTGTTATCTAGCAATGTGAATGAACAAATCCTTATTATTGTTAAAGGAAAAACTAGGAATAAACTTTCATTGAATATCTTTGTATTAAGATGCTAACATGTTTTTTTTCAAAAATGAACTCTTCATCAATAAAAACACCTTTTTACAATTTGTTTTATTAACTGAGCTACCATCACTGTACCTAAACAAAAAAGTATGATAAATTTGAGAATGGTGGTTTTTTATCATAAAATCTGTAGCTTGACTGGTAGTGTTTAACTAGGTTTTTCTTTAGGAAATTTGTAATTTTGAGTTGTTGAATTGTAGTATGGGAAGTTATTGAATTTCGTAATCAGAATGCTTTAAAGATAAATTCTGTAAAATGTTAAATTCATTTTTACATTCAAAATATAGTTTAAATAACATGAACTACCATAAATAAATTTCAATCTTTTATACTTATTCATGCTATTGGAAAAGAGTTGTAGATTTGTGCATGACATGCTCGATTATTATTGACTATGTTGTAACTTATATTGCATTGCAACAATTTTACACAATGAGATAGGTTGGTTTGATTTTAGCTAAAATAGCAGTGGGTTGTGGTCATCACATTCGTTGCCTGATGTGACATTAGTGAGAGGTGCCATTATAGACCAGATGTCAATAATTGTGCAAAATGTGGTGCTTATAATGACTACATTTGGGATTGCATTCTTTTTAGTACATAATAACCAGAAGGTAGATGTGAGGCATCTCACCCTTCCATGGTTGTGGTTAAATGCTGACTTAAAATACATTTCATAGATTCTTGTTTGATATCATAAAATAGGTGGAGAAAGAATTAAAACTCATTACTCACTTGTTAAAGGATATTTATAATGAGTTGTTATCTAGAAATGTGAATGGACAAATCCTTATTATTGTTAAAGGAAAACCTAGGAATAAACTTTCATTGAATATCTTTGTATTAAGATGCTAACATGTTTTTTTTCAAAAATGAACTCTTCATCAATAAAAACACTTTTTTACAATTTGTTTTATTAACTGAGCTACCATCACTGTACCTAAACAAAAAAATATGATAAATCTGAGAATGGTGGTTTTTTATCATAAAATCTGTAGCTTGATTGGTAGTGTTTATCTAGGTTTTTATTTAGGAAATTTGTAATTTTAAGTTGTTGAATTGTAGTATGGGAAGTTATTGAATTTTCGTAATTAGAATGCTTTAAAGATAAATTCTGTAAAATGTTAAATTCATTTTAAATTCAAAATATAGTTTAAATAACATGAACTACCATAGATAAATTTCAATGTTTTATACTTATTCATGCTATTGGAAAAGAGTTGTAAATTTGTGCATGACATGCCCGATTATTATTGATGGAGCATGATATACTTCAACATGAAATGAATTTCATGTTGTGTTTTGAAAGTTATTTAGTTTTCTTGGCAATTTCCAGTTGCAAGCCTATATAAAAATTTAGTTGTAGACAATCTGCCCTTCATAATTGTTGTGTTTCCAAAGGATGTAGAAAATCTGTGATAGGTTAACCCGATAATGCAATATAAATCAAAGTAGAATACTATAACCTACTTCTACTATCAATTTGCGGAAGCTTAAAGATCGAGCTAAACAATATAACCAGAAGAAGAAGAATCAATGGCACAATACACATGAAAATACTTTGCGGAAAGCCTCAGATAAAAACCCCACACTATTGTATTATCATACATGGTGGAAATACATAGGAATTATACAAAGCCTTAGCTCTCAGTACAATCCTCACAGAGGCTCACAAGAAATCTTGGCTTCTCTCCAACCTTCCTCTCTGCCCTCCAAGCTTCTATTTCCTTGCGCTGTTCCTTGTGGATGATTCTCCTATTACCAAGTGGAAAACCCTGCCTCCAAAACTGCGGAATCCTCAAGGATTTATCCTTGACTGCATGCATGAGTTTTCTCCATGAGAAAACACATGTAACTGATAGTACACTTCCCTTGAGCATTTATCTCAACTGGGTCTTTCTCAGAATAGACATGCATGAGTTTCTAAAGAGGGAATCTTCAGTTAACTGGAGTAGCACTGGTTGAGTGCATTAATGCATCAACTAATTGTTAACTCACTATTAGTTCCTCAAACAGTTGGAACTAATTTAACTGGACTTAACTCAGTAAACTAAGTTAACTAATTACAACTCAAATATAACTCAATCTTATCTCCTTAATTTAAGGGATAACTCTTGCATGACTTCAAAAAGACTTCTAACTTGAATTTCTCCAACTAATTAATTTAAAATAAATTAATTAATTATTTCCAAGTAGCTGTTAAGACTAAATTAGATTTTAATTCAAGGAAAAATTAAATTGGAATATTCTTGTTGTCATATTTCAACACTCCCTCTCAACAAGAAAGGGATTATCTACCACCCCGATCCTGTCTCTATGGAACTCGAATTTACAATTTGACAATGCCTTTGTCAAAATGTCAGCATCTTGCTTCTTTGTCGAAATATACTGTAGCAAAATGATCCTCTCGACCTGTGAAAAATCACAAGCAACAAATATTCCTTATGCTTTCCACACTTCCATTAGTAGCTTGCTTTACCTTGTAAAGCCAATGAAATCACAACTGACTTGTTCTCCGGTCTCGAAACCACGTCCCAAACACTGTTACGAACTATGGAGTCATACTCCCCACCATAGCATCAACCCAAATCAGCTACTGCACTTCTTCCTCAAAGGAATATGGCTCAGTATCAACACATTCCCTAGCAAGGGCCATGTATCCAGTGTACCTCTCAGGTGACCTCCTTTGTCTGCACTGAGAATATGGTGCTCCCACATACTCTTTCGTATCCTCCAACAATTTGACAGCTTCTCTTGTGCACTTTCGTCCATCTCTAGACTACTTTGCTTGAGTGGTTGTCTCCACCCCTGGAACCTCTGGATGTGGCTGCTCCACATCAGTCTGAGGCTCCTCCTCCTTAGAAACCAACAGTTCCTCCACAGCCTGTAGTTGGAGCTCCCTCTCAAGGGAAACTCGCATGGCCTTATGCTCATCAAACTTGAGATCTATGTGAACCACTGTCCTCCAACTGGTAGGAAAGTACACCCGATAGTTGTGAGGTGTATCAGTGTACCCCACAAATATCCCCAAATCTGATCTCAGCTCAAGCTTCTTCCCTGCATCCTTTGTCACATGGCAATATACCGATGAGCCAAATATCCTGAAGTGACCCACATCTAGTTTCTTGCCGGAGAAAGCTTCCTCTGGTGTCTTCATCCCAAGTATGCAATGCAGGCTTCTATTTTGTAAATAGACCGTTGTGTTGCATGCCTTAGCCCACAAGTGAAGGGGTAGGCCTTGGTCATGCAAAATTGCCCATGCTTCCCCTACAATAGTTTTGTTCTTCCTCTCCGCCACCCCATTCTGCTGTGGATTATGAGGTGCCGTCAACTCTCATTTAATTCCTTCCACTACATAGAAGTCCTTAAACTCTTGAGAGACATATTCTCCACCATTGTCACTTCTGAAGGCCTTGATCTTCTTCCCTGACTCTTTCTTGACCAAAGCTTTGAACTCACAAAACTTTGTGAAAGTTTGGTCCTTATTCTGCATGAAATAAATCCAACATTTACGAGAATAGTCATCAATGAAAATCAAATAATACCATTGCTTTGCTATGGATGCCGTCGAGAATGGTCCACACAAATCAATATGAACTCGCTCTAAGATAGCCTCTTCTCGACTGTCTCGATCATGAAAGGAGGACTTGGTGTACTTTCCCAAGGTAAAACCTTTGCATGTGTCAACTTGCTCAAGTTTACCTTTGGGAAGTCTTGTAGATATTTGCTACATTATTTTCAAATCCCCATGATGAAAATGGCCCAACTGCTTGTGCCACAACTCGCCAATATCTTGGCTTTGCACCAATTCTTCTTTCGTACTCAATGTTGCACAATCATCTACCTTTAGTTTATAGATATTCTTCACCCAAATCCCTATCCTCTTGGTCTAACCCGTGGCTATGTGTATTAGGAACTCTTTTCCTTTACTGAAGACAACATTGTAGCCTTTGTCCTCCAACATTGTGATCGATACCAAGTTCTTCTTCAGTACAGGCACATACATCACATCTGTCAAGGTGAGAGGAGCTCCATGCTCCCTCTGAAAAGCAACCGTGCCTACTCCTGAAACACTATACCTTCTATCGTCACCCATCTCTATGCGCATCTTGAGGTCTTTCTCCTCCAAGGCACTGAATAAATTTTTATCACTGGTCATGTGGAATGAGGCTCCACTGTGAAGATACCAAACATAACCCATCATGATGACACCATGCATGCGATGAGGGTAAATTCCATTTCGAACTGAGAGCCTAATGCCTCACCTTCTGATCCTTCCGAGGATCCCTTCTTGGACTTCTTCGATGGGAAATTAGTCGCATAATGTCCCATCTTGTGAAAATTAAAGCATCTTACTTTATACATGTCACCCTTCTTCCCTCCATGAGAATAATTCGATTTGAAATGGGAAGCCTTCCCCTTCCCTTTCCTTGCCTTACTTGCTAAGGCCATATTTTCTTCATCATCATTCTTGGATGAAGAACCATCTCGAGTGCTCCTCCTAATCTCCTCCCGCATAAGATCCGACCACAGTCATTCCCAATCTGACAGTTTCTCCCTTCCATTCACAGAGTCCTGGTAGCTATTCCAACTCTTTGAAAGGCCAAGGAGAGCAAGGCTTACCATATCATCATCGGCATAGTTATTCCCACACTGCCAAGCTCATCTCTACAGGTGGTGAGCTTGTTCAAATATGTGGAAATAGTATCGCCCTTCTCCATCTTGATTTTTCAAAGCTTATCCTTGAACACCAATTTCCTCTGGTTGCTACTGTTCTAGTAGAGGTCCTTCAATGTCTTCCACATTGAAAATGGAGTATCCTTCCCATGGAGACTCGAGAAAATATGGTCTAAAACTCCCTCAAGGATGATCTGTCTTGCCTTTGCCACACACTTCTTCCACTCAACCAACTCTTGTGCATTCGTTGAAGTTGGCTTTGGGATTTCTTGATCAATGAATTCCTTCAAGCCATTGTCTTCTAATACAACCTCCATTCTATCTTTCCATGCTATGTAATTCGAGCTACCTTGAAAGGCATACTCGAGTCTCAAGCCATAGAATGCCATTGGCCAACCTTGAAGTATGATATGAATGTGATTTGCACCTGCAACCCTGAACTTAAAACTTCAAATTCTCTTCTCAGTATATTATTCACAGCTCTGATACCATGTAGAAAATTTGTGATAGGTTAACCCGATAATGCAATATAAATCAAAGTAGAATACTATAACCTACTTCTACTATCAATTTGCAGAAGCTTAAAGATCGAGTTGAACAATACAACCAGAAGAAGAGGAATCAATGGCACAATTCACATGAAAATACTTTGGGGAAATCCTCAGATAAAAACCCCACACTATTGTATTATCATACATGGTGGAAATACATAGGAATTATACAATTCCTTAGCTCTCACAACTAGCCAGCTCTCAGTACAGTCCTCACAATGCTCACAAGCAATCTTGGCTTCTCTCCAGCCTTCCTCTCTTCCCTCCAAGCTCCTATTTCCTTGCGTTTTTCCTTGTGGATGATTATCCTATTACCAAGTGGAAAACCCTGCCTCCAAAACTATGCAATCCTCAAGGATTTATTCTTGACTGCATGCATGATTTTTCTCCATGAGAAAACACATGCAACTGATAGTACATTGTCCTTGAACATTTATCTCAACTGGATCTTTCTCAGAATATACATGCATGAGTTTCTGATGGGGGAATCTTCAGTTAATTGGAGTAGCACTAGTTGAGTGCATTAATGCATCAATTTACTGTTAACTCACTATTAGTTCCTCAAAACAGTTTGGAACTAATTTAACTGGACTTAACTCAGTAAACTGAGTTAACTAATTACAACTCAAATATAACTCAATCTTATCTCCTTAATTTAAGGGATAACTCTTGCATGACTTCAAAAAGACTTCTAACTTGAATTTCTCCAACTAATTAATTTAAAATAAATTAATTAATTATTTCCAAGTAGTTGTTAAGACTAAATTTGATTTTAATTCACAATTTAATTCAAGGACAAATTAAATTGGAATATTCTTGTTGCCATATTTCAACAAAGGAAAAATCTACAATTCTCTTTTATGAAAGCTTGAATCTTATATTGTTCTTAGAATGTAAAGATTCATTTCAAACAAGCATAGAAAATAATCCACACAAGAGAAAAACAATGCTTCATGTTACAGTGAATAACATCATGTGTGAGATTCCTTGTGTTTTTTTTGTACCAGATGCATGTCAAATGACACATGGAATTTTTTTGCAGTGTTGGTGATAGATTTGTCACATGTCATATTGTTTGTAGGGTAAGATTTTGTTTCTTATAGAAGATCGTGATTAGACAAATTCTTTCAAATTTTTTTTTTCTGGTTGGTAAAGGTCTGCCTTTTAGCAGGTCACAAGACATCTTCTAGCATGTCTTTCGGTTGAGAAAATAATAGATTTTATGTGAAGTTACTACAACTAAACTATCATATAACAAGCTCAAAAGGCATATACCTAATGAAGTTGGGGTCTCCATTCATGTAGGCCCAAGTAAACCCATTGTAAAGTTAAATAAATTTATTACCTGTTGTTAGAGATGGTAGTTTATGTTGTAAAGAAAGCAATTTCAAACTAGGCAACATCTACATCGTATAACATATCACATCTATTTTCATCTATCCTATTCTTCCATGTGCTACCGACAGTGTTTCCTTTGCAACGTGTGGTGCAATAGCTAGTTATTAGGTGATGGTAAAGATTTAACCTCCATGGAATATTTTAGAATATTCATAGTAGTATACACAAATCAAAGGTTGAGATTTATCTTCAAAGTAATTATGTCATTTCCCCCCCTTAATCAAATTAATTAATTAAAAGAAATGTCATATGAACAAGTGCCACATGAAATAAGTTATGGTTTTTTGGGCATATGGTATTGTTAAGTCATGTTATTGTCCCATGGTATTGTAACAAAATATATTTAGAGATTAAGAATATCCATGTTAAAGTGGGGGTAAATCTCCATGGTTAAGAATCTCATTCCATGTTTAAATGTATACATGTTTAACTTATATATTAATTCTTTTTATAGTTAATAATAATAGTAGTAATTTAAAATAAAGTTATAATTTAGTTAGCTTTTATGATTATTATTATTATTATTATTTTAATAATTTAGCAACATGAGATGTATCATATAGTAAGTGTTTTGATATTATTATGGATTAATGCCTATTGGTGCACACCAAACATTTAATTTAGATGAATGCACTAGTAATTATTGATAACTAAATTAAAATTTCATAACCCATATTCCAAAATATACTTGCCTATCAACTTAATTAAAATAATGGTGATTCATATTTTATAATTTCATATTTAATTTTAACTAGAGTGATGGATTTAGGTTATATATGGAGGTGGAGAAAGATTGGATGAATGGGAGGGGTAGTGGTGAATTTCAACAAACAAAATGACTTACTCAAATCCCTAGAGGAGAGTAAAAGTAAAATATTTCTAGAAAGTGAACACGAGAAAAGAATTAAGAGTGAGAAATTTTCTTGCAATCTAGTGATGAAAACACTAAGTTTCTCCTTCAGTTTTCTAATAAAAAGAAATCCATAAACACTATTTGGCCCATAAACAAGGAAAATGGAAGAAAAGCCACACCATTTTCTGATTAATCTTAGGAGAGGGTTTCATACTTTGGGAACCTGTTTAAGGATATCCTCATGGAACTAATCATACCATACTACTTGTGGCCTCACATTTCCCCAATTTCATTGACCAAGAGGGAAACACTAAGCTTATGCAAAGATCACAATGGAAAAATTCCTAGGGGTATTGCATAATTCTAGAAAGATAAAAGCCTTGGTTTGGATGGTATCCTTGCAGAAATTTATGTTGAATGTATTGACGTCCTAGGGAATGACCTACTAAATTTAGTGGAGTACTCATGATCCTGTAGATAGACTTTTGTGGCTTTCAATACCACTTTCATCATGCTTATCCCCAAATCATAAATTCCATCTACTTTTAAGCAATTGGGGCCCATCTCTCTATGTAATAGCATATATAACATAATATCAAATAGCTCGTCAACTCATAGATATTCCCTTTAATCACATCTCCATTGAACAATTTGGTTTCCTCTAGGGATGGAAAATACATGAAGCAATTGGATTTTCTCAAGAGGTTATGCACTCCATACATGCAAGGAATCAAAAGGTCCTCAATTACAAGGTAGATTTGTCAAAAGATTTTGACAGAGTTAGTTGGTTGTATCATATTGTTTCTTATTCATCTAGGTTTCTATCATCGTTTTGTCACATGGTTAATGAATTGCATTAGTTCTACCTCCTTTTCCTTCCTTGTAAATGGATTGGCCATACAATTCTTTAAAGCATAAGGATTTCTCAAAGGGGTTCCCTCTATAACCCTTCCTTTTCCTATTAGTAGCCATAAGACTTAGTAGACTAATAAAGGATGCTTTGACCAAAGGGTGTCTAAAAGGTATTGCAATAAGCCTCATTTCTTCCATTTCTCATTTGTTATTTGTAGATGATATTCTAATACTTTGTGAAAGAAGAATCAACTATACCGAGCATTTGGAGAAATTCCTTAGCATTTTCTGTAAAGCAAGAATAATACTCATTAACAAAGCCAAGTTTTCTATGTTCTCTTGGGAATTCTCAGAGAAAGAAAAATAATCTATGTCTAAAATATTGGCATAGGGATGGGCTTCATGTACTTGGGTTTCTTAAAGAAAATGACTATCACAAAAATGACTAGCTTTAACACCTTGCAAAGTTAAGAAAGTGCACTCGTAGTGAAACAAATAATTATCTCGTGTAGGTAATTTAGTACTGGTTAAAGCTATCTTATAAGCCACTCCAATGTATTTGAATTCTCTTGGTTGGATACCAATTTTTTTTTTGGAAAAATAGACAAACTCTATTATTGCTTTCTTTGGGCAGGTAGTGAAGACAAAAAACCTTTGGTTCTAGCCTCTTGGAGAAAATTGGAAATCCTCAAAGCTTTTGGGGGTTGGGAGCTAAAATTTATCTTCCTAGTTTCCAAAGCATTGTACCTAAAAATGTGTGGATCTTGATTTAGGGTATATGATTGTGGGAATAGGTCATTAAGGGAAAGTACTTCCCCCAAGACACCATAGTGAAGTGGATAAGGAAACCAAACAAGAAGGTACAAATTGGCTCCATAATTTGGCAATGAATCATTAATTCTTTACCTCTTATAGGAATATGGTTGATTAATGAAGTAGAAATAGGGCTCAAGTCCTCATATGAAAATACATCTAGATAGGGTGTCAAAGGAACCATTTTATTGTTACTTATGTTGTAAGGAAGCTCAAAAGAGAGTTTTTCTTTCTTCTTCTTCTAAATAATATAATTAGAAGAGATTACATGAATGTTTAGATCCAATGGATGAATCAAGGAAATTAGGATGAGAGGGAGGTTATTTATCTTTGTGGGTCATTATATGAAAGCACTTCAAGATATTGTTTTCTCTCCCATGGACCAAGATAACCAACTACTTTGGTCTCGAAGCCATTTAACATGATATGTTCCAAGACTTGGTTACTCAACCCTTGCCTACGAAACCAAACCCCATCCTTCACCTTGGTGGGGGAAAAAGATCTAAAATTAAGATTCCCCCAAAAAGAAAACTTTTTATGTGAATCTTGTTGCACAACAAATCTCTTACATGGAGCAAGATACAAAGGCAATCCTTTTGTGGGTTTGGTAGATGTTTTCTTTGTTCACATGACATTTAAACAAAACTTTGTCTCTTTCTGGTATGTAAATTTTCTAAGGAGGTCTAGACGAAAATCTAAAGGACATTAGGGTCATTCATTAGGTGATTTCTGAGGTAAAAAATGAGTCTTAATACAAAAAATGTAATAATGAAATCAATTTTAGAAGAACCAATAAGATTCAAGCTAATTACATCATCCTTAGAGGTAAATATTCTTGGAGTGAAAACAAGAAAACTTTTTTTTTTTCTAATTGTGTTTTTGGCTTATCTCCTTATAGGTTTAATTGAATGTCAAGTGTAGACATTTGTTAGATGTGGAATTAAATTCCACATCAAACGAGTACCCATTTTTCATACTTTTGACTAGACCAGTATTAGAAAAATTGAAAATACTTGTTTTCTTCATGTATTTTCAATTTTTTATTTGTGGGTCTACTCAAAAGTATGTAAAATGGATAGTTGTTGGCTGTGAGATTTAATTTCAGATCCAATGGGTGTCTACACTTGTTATTTGAGTATACCTATAAAGAAGGTAACATAACACAATTAAAAAAAAATAGTTTTCTTTCTTTTCCTTTAAAAATCATAACTCTCGTTTTATTCTTTTCCTTATAAGGCCCATGTTAGACTTCAAAAGTACCTTAATGGCCCCTCTTATGTATGGGAAGGTGCCATAATTGATGAAGCTTGAAAAATTAGCTTAATAATAAACATTGAAAAAAACACAAGGCACTTCCCTTGACTGTATCCCAGTGAATTTGGATAGCTCAAAACCACTCCATATTTGAAGATAAGGATCCTTCCCCATAGAACATCTATATCCATAAAAGGTTCATTCTCACCATTTATCCACAAAATTATCAATCAAAACAATATAATAGGCACCAAAAAAGACACATTTAAATAAGTTTTCCTTGGGCATTTTTTGATGGGGTAGTGCAAGGAGACCCCTCTAAGGGAGGTGTTGGTGGGATGTTTCATCTCTCAAGAAATAATTTCATCTCCTTTTTAATAGAACTTGGAACAAATGGAAATAACTTTAGCAAACTCACAACCCTCATAATCACCATTCAATTAGCTAGAGAAAAGGGAATAACTCATCTACATTTACATGGAAACCCTTAGCAAGTAATAAATTGGATGAATGGGGATTACACTTTATAGAACTATGCTATCATAGCTCTTTTTCAAAGTATGAAAAATAGTCTTCAAGATTTAACTCACCTTACTATTGAACATGTCTACAGGGAAAGAATCGAGGAGATGAATACAGGTTCATTGAAAGTACACGAAAAAACTAGGGTGTCTCCTCTAAATATTTTCATGACACTTAGCTATAACTAGCATAAATTGTCTATCGATTTTATGAGAAGAACATTCTCTATATAAGTTTTTGGAAATCTATTGCTAAGCTATAACTAATATTAGATGTTTTTTAATGCTATGAATCAATCCTTGAAACATTATATCTGTTATTAAAAAAGAAGATAATTTTCTATAGAAACTCTCAAATATTTGTTAACAGTTATCACAAAGACATGTAATGTTTTTTGTGTTTTTAAATATTCTTCCATATACCATATTATTCTTAGTTAGCGATGTTTTGGGAATTTATGAATGTAATTTTGTTTCTATCTCAGAAATAGAATTACTATATTGTTTTTCCATATATATACATATACTCGACAACTCAAGGTTAAAATAAATATTAAAGAATGATTATAATTTTGATAAAATATTTTATTAAATTTTATTTAAATTATTTAATGTAGTGTATATGGGTTAAATTTTTATGGTATAAGAAATTTATTTTAAATAGTTAAATAATTTTTTTTTTTAATATATAAAGGTTTTATGTTCATTGAGTTTAAATTTGTGTGGTTTATATTGATTTAGATTCATTTCAATTTTACATTTATTATACCTTTTTGGTGTATTTTTTTATTCTTCTTATTTTTATAGATATTATTTTTAGTTGTATATGATAAATCTTGAGTTTAAAAGAATTTATGTTATGATCCATAAACTATTGTAGATATTCCATTTGATAATTCATCAAAGCAAATGTTCTAAAATCTATTTGAAAATTTGAAATATACGTTATGAGGGTTAATTTTTCCTTAGATTTTTGGATTCATTAATTATTGTGTTATGCTTATGCATACAATAGATAAAATGTTGATCCAGGTGGATATTGGTGGCCACCTGCCAAGTCCACTTGGACCTCCACCATTGTTTGTTTAATCATTTTAGTTTCCTTAATTGTAGCACAATTTACTATTTTTAGCAGTGTTCTAGGCCTTGCCAACTTCTACTGTAGGTTCGTGTTGGGATTTTTGTTGAAAATAGCAACAATAAATGCTAAAAATAGAATTTTTAAAAATAGCATTGCTAAAAATAGCATATCGGGATACCTTCCTATTTTAGTTAGTCCCTAAACTAAAATAGAGAAGTAAAATTCAAATTTGATCTTAGCAGTTATTTTTAAAATAATTAATTAATTCATCTTGAGTTAATTAGTTGTAGGAAATCAACAGTTTCTCCATTGATTGAGGAATTTATCCCTTGATTAAAGGAGATCAGGATGAGTTGTACTTTGAGTTGTAATTAGTTAGCTCAGTTATCTGAGTTAAGTCCAGTTAGATTAGTTCAAATAGTTTGTTGAATTAATTGTGAGTTCAGTTAGGTAATGCATGCATGCATGTAACTGCTACACTTTAGATAACTGAATATTCTCTCATAAATAACTCATGCATTTCAGTTGTGTCAGAGACCCAGTTGAGATCAGGTGATGGGACAGTGTACTATCAGTTGCAAGAATATTCCTTGGAGGATATCTCTTGCATGCAGAAGGAATTCATTCCTTGGAGATTGCGCAATTACTATTGAGGTTGACGGTTGTGTGATGAGGCCAATTCACACAAGTGGTAGCATTGGACCCCAAGAGAAACTGCACAAGGAAATAAGAGGCTTGGAGGGTTGGAGGAAGACACATGTTGTGTCTATTTAGTTTGTGAGTTGTATTGTTCATTGCAAAGAGAGCAAGATAGCTTGTGAGTTGATTCTTTCTGTAATCTGAACATATTTCCACTTGTATGATATTACAAAGATCAGGGTTTTAGTTTGAGGCTTTCCCCAGAGTATTCTTTGGTGTTCATGTGTGATTGCTTTCTCATTCTTAGTTATATGTGTTCTTATTGATCTTGCTCATATTCGATTAAGCTTCCGCAAAGTTTGTTGTAGAAGTAGATCTTGTATTTTGCTTTAGTTTATTGCATAATCTGTTGATCTACAGTGGGAAATTCTACATGGTATCAGAGAAAAGGTGATCAAAGCGAAGAAAATATACAAGAAAGGAGAAGTTCGAAGTTTGAGGTTCTTGAATATAGAAATCTAGTTCTTATCACATCTCATTTCCACCAATGGCATTCAACGGTTTAAGACTCGAGTATGCCCTTGATGGAAACTTGAATTATATAGCCTAGAAGGATCGCATGGAAGTAGTATTAGAGGATAATGGTCTAAAGGGCTCCATTGATCAAGAAGTCCCTAAGCCCGCAGCGGCTAATGCTACTGAATTGGTGCAATGGAAGAAATGTGTGGCTAGAGCAAGGAGAATCCTTCTGGAGGCAGTTCGAGACCACATAGTCTCGAGTATCCAGGGGAAGGAGATACCGTTTTCGATGTGGAAACATTGATAGATCTATATCATAATAGCAGCGACCAAACGAAGCTGGTGCTTAAAGACAATCTTCAGAAAATCAAGTGTGAAAAGGGTGACACGATCTCTACATATCTAAACAAGCTCACCGCATGTAGGGATGAGCTTGGAAGTGTAGGGGTCATGACATCCGATGATGACATGGTGAGTCTTGCACTCCTCGGTCTTCGTAAGAGTTGGCATAGCTACCAAGAATCGTTTAACGGAAGAGAAAAACTGCCAGATTGGGAACGACTTTGGTCGGATCTAATGCAGGAGGAGATAATAAAAAGCACCAGAGATGGATCCTCATCAAAGCAATATGATGAGGAAAATCTAGCCTTGGTGAGTAAGGCGAGGAAGGGGAAAGAGAAGGCATCCCAATCCAAATCTAGTTCTTCCCATGGTGGGAAGAAGTTTGTCAAATCGAAGTGTGATGCTTTCATTGTCATGAAGTGGGCCATTATGCTACAAATTGTCCACAGAAGAAATCCAAGAAGGGATCCTCGAAGGGATCTGATGGTGAGGCACTCGCCTCACAATTTTAGTTGGATTTATCTCTTATCGCATGCATGGTTTCATCCATGGTGGGATGTGTTTGGTACCTGGACAGTGGATCTTCATTCCACATGTCAGGTGACAAGAATCTTTTCAGTACCTTGGAGGAGAAGGATCTCCAGATGCGGATAGAGATGGGTGGTGATGGAAAGTATTGTGTTTTAGGTGAAGGTACGGTTGTGTTTCAATGGAGCATGGAGCTCCCCTCACCCTAATCGATGTAAAGTATGTACCAGGTCTGAAGAAGAATATTGTGTTCGTTGTTATGCTAGAATATAAATGCTATGATGTAGTCTTTAGTAAAGGAAAGGTATTCCTGAGGCATATCAGCACTGGACAGACCAAGCAAATTAGGATTCGAGTAAAGAATCTCTACAAGCTAGAGGTAGACGAATGTGCTGCATTGAGTTCCAAAGCTGAGATGGTGCAGAGCCAAGATGTTGGTGAGGTATGGCATAGAAGATTGGGCCACTTGCACCATGGAGCCCTGAAGATCATGTAGCTGGACTTCCCAAGGGAAAATTAGAGCAAATGAATACATGCAAAGGTTATACCTTGGGTAAGTATGTGAAATCTTCCTATCCGGATCGAGATAGTAGAACTAGAGAAATCTTGGAACGAGTTCACTAAGAAGTTTGTGGACCATTCTCTACAGCTTCCACCACTAAACAAAGGTACTGTGTTATTTTTATTGATGATTTTTCTCGTAGATGTTGGATTTACTTTATGCAACAGAAGGATCAGACCTTCTTGAGGTTTTGTGAGTTTAAAGCCTTGGCAGAGAAATAATCTGGAAAGAAAATAAAGGCCTCGCGTAGTGACAATGTTGGAGAGTATGTCTCCCAACAATTTAAGGACTTCTGTGCTACAGAAGGAATTAAACCGGAGTTGACAACACCCCATAACCCACAAAAGAATGGGGTGGACGAAATGAAGAACAGATCAATTATGGGAGCAGCTCGAGCGATGTTGCATGACCAAAGCCTACCACTGCATTTGTGCGCTGAGGCATGCAATACAACAATATACTTGTAGAACAAAAGCCCGCACCGTATATTGGGAATGAAGACACCTATGGAGGCCTTTTCCGGGAAGCGACCAGTTGTGAGTCACTTATGAATCTTTGGATCATCATTTTACTGCCATGTGACCAAAGATGCTCGAAAGAAGCTAGATCCAACTGCTGAGTTGGGAATACTTGTGGGGTACATGGATACACCGCACAACTATCGGGTGTTCCTGCCTCCTAGTCAGAGGACAGTGGTATGTAGAGATCTGAAGTTCGACGAGCAGAAAGCCATCGAGTATCACTTGAGAGGGAGATCAAGTTGCATGCAAAGGAGGAACTTTCAGTTCCTAAGGAGGAGGAGCCTCAGATTGATGCGGAGTAGCCACATGCAGAGGATCCGGGAGTGGAGACATCCACTCATGCTGAGACTTCCAGAGATGGGCAGAAACACTTAAGGAAGCTAACAGGTTGATGTTGGATGCACGGGAGAATGTGGGAGAGCCATCTTCTCAGTGCAGACAGAGGAGGTCGCCTGAGCAGTACACTAGTTACATGGCCCTAGTTGGGGAGTGTGTAGAGTTCGAGCCTTCTTCATTCGAGGAGGAAGTGTAGAAACTAGTCTAGGTTGATGCAATGGTGGAGGAGTATGACTCCATCATTCAGAATTGTGTTGTTGTCCCAAGACCTCAGGACAAGTCAGTGGTGAGTTCCAGATGGCTTTACAAGGTAAAGCATGTAGCTGGAGGCAGTGTTGAGAAACATAAGGCAAGGTTTGTTGCTCATGGTTTCTCACAGGTCGAGGGGATCGACTACAATGAGACCTTTGCTCCTATAGCAAGGTACTCATCTATCATATCGATTTTGGAACTATCAACTCAGATGGGCTGGAGGATCCATCAGATGGATGTGAAGACAAAATTCCTCAATGGGAAGATTGAGGAGGAGGTGTACATTGAGCAACCAGAATATTTCGAGACCTTCGATAGTAAGTTGTATGTGTTCCAACTCAGCAGGGCTTTGTATGGGCTGAAGCAAGCACCTTGTGCTTGGTACACCAGGATCGACACTATTTCACTGGTTTGGGCTTCACCAAGAGTGAAGTAGATGCGAATCTTTACCACATCATGGTAGAAGGTAAGCCATTGATCATTGTTCTTTATGTCGATGATTTGATTTTGACAAGTGATGATCAGCTGATCTAGTCTTGCAAGGAGGACCTTGCAAGAGAGTTGGAAATGAAAGACATGGGTCTTTTGCACTACTTTCTAGGCATGGAAGTGTGGCAGAGAGATGGAGAAGTTTTTGTGTCTCAAGGCAAGTATGCCAATGAGATCCTCAGGTGGTTCCATATGGAGAAGTGAAAACCCATGCAGACTCCTCTAACTGGGAACTGGAGGAAGGAGGATGCTACTTCAGGTGAGGTAGTAGTTGCTACTATTTATCGGCAGATGGTGGGTTCACTTATGTATTTAGTGAACACACGAACCAACATATGCTTTACAGTGAACCAGCTTAGTCAAGCTTTGGTTCAGCCTACCAAGCTGTTTTGGAAGGTAGCGAAGCATGTGCTGAGATACCTCATAGGCACATCTCAGTATGGTTTGTGGTATAGACGGACAGAGGGAGTGAAGCTTCAGGGCTTCACAAATGCGGATTGGGTAGGGAGTCCATCAGACTGGAAGAGTACTTCTGGAGGAATCTTCAACCTTGGTTCAGCTGCAGTTTCCTGGTACAGTAAGAAATAGAGATCAGTTGCACTTAGCTCAACAGAGGTTGAATACATGGCTGCTAGCCAAGCTGCATGTGAGGCCATTTGGATGCAGAAGATTCTAGTGAGATTGTTTTGTTAAAGGATGGATCCTACAGTGATCTATTGCAATAATTAGAGTTGTATCAAACTCTCTGAGAATCCAGTTTTTCATGACAGGTCAAGCACATTGATATCCGATATCACCATCTTCGAGACTGTGTGGTCAAGAGGATCATGTTGTTGTTGTATGTTTCGACCGAGGAACAAGATGCAAATATTTTGACGAAGGCATTGTCAAAATGCAAGTTCGAGTTCCACAAAGACATGATTGGGGTTACTGATAATCCCTTTCTTGTTGAGAGGGAGTGTTGAAAATAGCAACAAGAAATGCTAAAAATAGAAGTGCTAAAAATAACACTGCTATAAATAGCATTTCGGGATACCTTCCTATTTTAGTTAGTCCCTAAACTAAAATAGAGAAGTAAAATTCGAATTTGATCTTAGCAGCTGTTTGTAAAATAATTAATTAATTCATATTGAGTTAATTAGTTGTAGGAAATCAAACATGAAGTCTATGTGAAAACATGCAACAGTTTCTCCATTGATTGAGGAAGTTATCCCTTGATTAAAGGAGATCAGGATGAGTTGTAATTTTAGTTGTAATTAGTTAGCTCAGTTATCTGAGTTAAGTCCAGTTAGATTAGTTCAAATAGTTTGTTGAACTAATTGTGAGTTCAGTTAGTTAATGCATGCATGCATGTAACTGTTACACTTCAGATAACTGAATATTCTCTCATAAATAACTCATGCATGTCAATTCAGTCAGAGACCCAATTGAGATCAAGTGATGGGACAGTGTACTATTAGTTGCAGGAATATTCCTTGGAGGATATATCTTGCATGCAGAAGTAATTCATTCCTTGGATATTGCGCAATTACTATTGAGGTTGATGGTTGTGTGATGAGGCCAATTCATGCAGGTGGCAACATTAGACCCCAAGAGAAATTGCACAAGGAAATTGATCCAGGTGGATGTTGGTGGCCACCCACCTATCCCATTTAGACCCCCACAACTGTCTCTTTCATTTTTTCACTTTCCTTAATTTTAGCACAATTTACTATTTTTAGCAGTTTTTCGGGTCTTGAACTTCTGAAGCCGTTTTGAAGCCCTAAACGAACGTTTTTTTGGAAAACCAAGAGAAACAAGGGCCATGGACCAATGTTGCTCTTCAAAAATTTGTAGTCAGATGGATCTTTCTAACAAGCTATTGTTCACGTCAAATGAAGATTGTATGCCAAAGTTATGACCTTGAGAAGTTGGTGTACCAATTTACCCAAACGAGGTCTACAATTTGGCGTTTCATCTTCTAGGGTTAGGTTTTGGGATGTTAAGGGTTTTCCATTATTTCTCAACAATAAATAGGCCTTCGAGCCTCATTGTAACACAGTTCAGAGGCATGTAGCCGCCACATCTCTTCTTAGAGATAAGCTACCATAGTCGTAGCTGGTTTATTTCCATTTCTGTTTGTAAGCATATTTCAATATTTTACATTAATGAAATGAAGTATTATTTCCGCTGCATCTCTGTGTTTATGGTTCTCTGTAATTTGTTGCATTCTTGTTTAAATATGGATCAGTGGTATCAGAGCGGGTCTGATTTTTCTCTGTTTTTGTTTGCATGTCCCGAGCGAGGTCGGGATATAAGAGGTTAGGGCTTGAATTGGTCGAACCTTTGCAAGACCAGCCCCAAAAATCTCGACGAACTCCCATGGCGGATGAAAAGAAATATGAGGGGGTAGGAGATCCTATCAAAATCTTGCTCGAAGAAGCCCTTGAGCAACAAAGGAGTGCAATGATGGACAACTTTGCCCAGATCCTTCAACGACTACCTAGAGGCGACGCATCGACTTCCAACAGCTACTCTGGAAACGCCACACTATTTAAGGTACAATTTAATTTTTAAATCCCCATATTCAAGGGTCAGATAGAAACAGATGTCATAGATAAATGGTTAAATCTGTTAGAGGATTATTTTTCTGTTCACGATTTTTCCAGTCGGGAAAATATTACTTTCACTCTTCTCAAAGCAGCCCCCCACGTCCAGGACTGGTGGGAAACCTATTGCGAGCAGAAGGATGAAAGTACGGTCTCACTATTTTCAGCCGCACCCACTTGGGATTCCTTCCAGGATTCCATCAAGGAGCGTTATTAACCTATCAAAATCTATGAGGACAGATACATAAGGTGGACCACACTATGGTAGGGAAGGGACCAAGATGTGCCAGAGTTCACAAAATTTTTTCATACCCTTCGCATGTAGTTGGGTATCAAGGATTTTGAGCTGCATCTGGTACTCAAATACCGCGGCTGCCTATAGGTACATCCAGGAAGAGATGGAGTCCCTGAACATCTCCTCGCTTGGCACGGTGTATCGATATGCTGTTAAAATCGAGCAGAAGTTTGAACAGAAGAAGCAAGACTTTGGATCTGCGAATCCGAAGACCAAAGGACAAAGCCAAGGTGAGGTGACCCAAGACAACCCATCGAAGCCGCAAGAAAAGAACAACACCACAAAGTCGAAGAAGGACACGGGAAAGTGGTGTGAGTTCCACAAGAGCCCCACTCACAAAACGAGTGTCAGACCAAGTAGTCGCTGGTGGTCGAGTTGAAGGCTTCCGAATCAGATGCATGTTTTGACCCTAAGCCAGAACTCGACAAGGGGAATGTATAAGGGAAGTAGATCATTGACACAGAGCCCAACACCACTATAGCCACTACCAAGATCCAAAAGAATGAGCCCGAAGATCCAGAGGAGGGGGAACGTATTTTCCACTCACAAATGTGGGTGAAGGGTTCACCACTACAATTCATTGTCGATAGTGGCAACCAAAAGAGCCTCATTTCAGTAGAGGTCGTGAAGCGGTTGGGCCTACCGACTACACCACACACGTAACTGTACAGTATCGGGTGGCTTCACCAAGAACAAGATCTCTGAGTTTGCCAATAGTGTCACCTTCCCTATAGCATCAAACCCTTCATAGACGAGGTATTGTGTGATGTTGCACCTCTAGATGTTTGTGATGTATTATTAGGCCAACCATACTTGTGGAGGCGACATGCTGTGTATGAATCAAGGCCTCACATTGTCATTATTTCTTTGTGTATTTCATTATATAGGATACTGGAAGTAGTCCCACCTATCGCCACCTCTTTGATCACTGCTAAGAAAGGTAGCAAGCTCATCTCCTGGACTAGGAAATTCATTTTCTGTCTGGTTTGCTCTCAAAGTAAGGGGAAGTTCGTAGCCACATTCATGACCCCTGCGAAGGGTTCCTCCACGCAACAGCAGCAACAAAGGGATACGGTCATGAAAGAACATAGAAACATCTTCTCCCCAACCACTTGGGTATCATTGAGCATTCATTTGATCTGACTCCCAAAGCACCTCTACCCAATGGTCTGATATATCACCACTCCATTCTGAAAAATGACAAGTACAAGAAGCGACATGGTCCTTACACCAGTACCAAAGTTGTAGGGAACAATGCTCTAGAGCACAGCATTCCCCCATTCCTTCTCTTACACCAAGTGTTCAATGTGGAACACCCTCTACAATGCTTCCCACTAGTACTGGACACATCAGAGATTGCAGAACAGCTCACCAGGGACCAAGTTCAGCAGATGGAGGAACTCAATGCAATGGGGACCATTGCTTCCTAAGGAGGGAGGAATGATCCAGGTAGATGTTGGTGACCACCCACCTATCTGACTTAGACCCCCACAACTGTCTCTTTTAGTTTTGCAGTTTTCTTAATTGTAGCACAATTTACTATTTTTAACAGTTTTTCGGGTCATGAACTTCCAGAGCCGTTTTGAGGCCCTAAACGACGTTTTTTTTGGGAAAACTAGGAGCAACATGGGTCATGGACCAATGTTTCTCTTCCCAAAGTTGTAGTCCTTGGATAGATCTTTCTAACGAGTTATTGTGCGCATCAAACAAATATCGTATGCCAAAGTTACGACCGCGGAAGTTGATGTACCAATTTACCCAAACAGGGCCCACAATTTGGCGTTTCGTCTTCTAGGGTTAGGTTTTGGGATGTTAAGGGTTTTCCATTGTTTCTCAACAATAAATAGGCCTTCGAGTCTCATTGTAACACAATTTAGAGGCATTTAGCCGCCACATCTCTTCTCAGAGATAAGCTACCATAGCCCTAGCTGGTTTATTTCCATTTCTATTTGTAAGCATATTTCAGTATTTCACATTAATGAAATGAAGTATTAATTCTACCGCAGTTATCTATGTAATTTGTTGCATTCCTATTTAAACCCAGATCAGAAATATGAGGGTTGGAGGGTTGGAGGAAGACATATGTTGTGTCTATTCAGTCTGTGAGTTGTATTGTTCGATTGCAGAGAGAGCATGATAGCTTGTGAGCTGATTCTTTGTGTAATATGAACATATTTCCACTTGTATGATATTACAGAGATTGGGGTTTTAGGCTGCGGCTTTCCCAGAGTATTCTTCTGTGTTCATGTGTGATTGCTTTCTCATTCTCAATTATATGTGTTCTTATTGATCTTGCTCATATTCGATTAAGCTTTTGCAAAGTTTTTTGTAGAAGTAGATCTTGTATTTTTCTTTAGTTTATTGCATGATTTGTTGATCCACAGTGAGAAACTCTACATGGTATCAAAGTAAAGGTGATCAAAGTGAAGAACAATATACAAGAAGGGAAAAGTTCGAAGTTTGAGGTTCTTGAATATAGAAATCGAGTTCTTATCACATCTCATTTCCACCAATGGCATTCGACAGTTTAAGACTCAAGTATGCCCTTGATGGTAGCTCAAATTATATAGCCTGGAAGGATTGCATGGAAGCAGTATTAGAGGATAACAGTCTAAAGAACTTCATTGATCAAGAAGTCCCCAAGCCCACAGTGGCTAATGCTACTGAATTGGCAGAATGGAAGAAATGTGTGGCTAGATCAAGGAGAAACCTTCTGGAGGGAGTTCGAGACCACATAGTCTCAAGTCTCCATGAGAAGGAGACACCATTTTCGATGTGGAAAACAATGAAAGATATATATCATAATAGCAATGACCAAAGGAAGTTGACGCTAAAAGACAAGCTTTAGAAAATCAAGTGGGAAAAGGGCAACACAATCTCTACATATCTAAACAAGCTCACCACTTGCAAGGATGAGATTGGAAGTGTAGGGGTCACGACAGCTGATGATGACATGGTGAGTCTTGCGCTCCTCAGTCTTCCTAAGAGTTGGCATAGCTACCAAGAATCGGTTAATGGAAGAGAAAAACTGCCAGATTGGAACAACTTTGGTCAGATCTGATGCAAAAGGAGATAAGAAGAAGTACCAAAGATGGATCCTCATTAAAGCAAGATGATGAGGAAAATATAGCCTTAGCGAGTAAGGCGAGGAAGGGGAAAGGGAAGGTGTCCTAATCCAAATCCAGTTCTTCCCATGGTGGGAAGAAGTTTGACAAATCAAAAATGTGATGCTTTCATTATCATGAAGTGGGCCATTATGCTACGGATTGTCCACAGAAGAAATCCAAGAAGGGATCCTCGAAGGGATCTAATGGTGAGGCACTGACCTCACAGTTTGAGTTGGATTTCTCTCTTATTTCATGCATGGTTTCATCCATGGTGGGATGTGTTTGGTACCTCGACAATGGAGCTTCATTCCACATGTCAGGTGACAAGAATATTTTTAGTACCTTGGAGGAGAAGGATCTCCAGATGTGAATCGAGATGGGCGATGATGGAAAGTACCATGTTTTAGGTGAAGGTACGGTTATGTTTCAGAGGGAGCATGGAGCTCCCCTCACCCTGACTGATGTAAAGTATGTACCAGGTCTGAAGAAGAATCTTGTGTCCGTTGCTATGCTAGAAGATACAGGATATGATGTAGTCTTTAGTAAAGGAAAGGTATTCCTGAGGCATATTAGCATTGGACAGACCAAGCGAATCAGGATTCGAGTAAAGAATCTCTACAAGCTAGAGGTAGACGACTGTGTTGCATTCAGTTCCAAGGCTGAGATGGGGCAAAGCCAAGATGTTGGCAAGCTATGGCATAGAATATTGGGCCACTTGCACCATGGAGCCTTGAATATCATGCAACAGATTTCTACCTAACTTCCCAAGGGAAAACTAGAGTAGACGAATACATGCAAATGTTGTACCTTGGGTAAGTATGTGAAATCTTCTTTTCTGAATCGAGACAGTAGAACTGGAGCAATCTTGGAGTGAGTTCACTCAGATGTTTGTGGACCATTCTCTACAGCCTCCACTACTAAACAAAGGTATTATGTTATTTTTATTGATGATTTTTCTTGTAAATGTTGGATCTACTTTATGCAAAAGAAGGATCAGACCTTCTTGAGGATTTGTGAGTTTAAAGCCTTCCCAGAGAAAGAATATGGAAAGAAAATAAAAGCCTTGCATAGCGACAATGGTGGAGAGTATGTCTCCCAGCAATTTAAGGACTTTTGCACTGCAGAAGGAATTAAACGGGAGTTGACAACACCCCATAACCCACAACAAAATGGGGTGGTCGAAAGGAAGAATAGATCGATTATGGGAGCAACTCGAGCGATGTTGCATGACTAAAGCCTATGAATGCATTTGTGGGCTGAGGCATGCAATACAATAGTATATCCCGCACCGTATATTGGGAATGAAGACACCTATGGAGGCCTTTTCCGGGAAGCGACCAGATGTGAGTCACTTCTAAATCTTTGGATCATTGGTTTACTACCATGTGACCAAAGATGCTCAGAAGAAGCTAGATCCAACTGCTGAGTTGGGAATACTTGTGGGGTACATGGATACACCCCACAAATATTGGGTGTTCCTGCCTACCAGTCAGAGGAAAGTGGTACGTATAGATTTGAAGTTCGATGAGCAGATAGCCATGCAAGTATCACTTGACAGGGAGCTCAAGTTGCATGCATAGGAGGAAATTTCAGTTCCTAAGGAGGAGGAGCCTCAGATTGATGCGAAGCAGCCGCATGCAGAGGATCCGAGAGTGTAGACATACACTCATGCTGAGACTTCCAAAGATGGGCTGGAACACTCAAAGGAAGCTGACAGGTTGATGCTAGATGCGCGGGAGAATGTGGGAGAGCCATCTTCTCAGCGCAGACGGAGGAGGTCACCCGAGCAGTACACTAGTTACATGACCTTGGTTGGGGAGTGTGTAGAGTCCGAGCCTTCTTCATTTGAGGAGGCAGTGCAACAACCAGTTTGGGTTGATACAATGGTGGAGGAGTACAACTCCATCGTTTGGAACTGTGTTTGGGATGTTGTCCCAAGACCTCAGGACAAGTCAGTGGTGAGTTCCAGATGGCTTTACAAGGTAAAGCAGGCAGATGATGGCAGTGTTGAGAAACATAGGGCAAGGTTTGTTGCCCGTGGTTTCTCACAAGTCGAGGGGATCGACTATGATGAGACTTTTGCTCCTATAGCAAGGTACTCATATATCAGATTGATGTTAGCACTATCAGCTCAGATGGGTTGGAGGATCCATCATATGGACATGAAGACAACATTCCTCAATGGGAAGATTGAGGAGGAGGTGTACATTGAGCAGCCAGAAGGTTTCGAGACCTTTGATCGTGAGTCGCATGTCTACCAACTCAAGAGGGCTCTGTATGGGTTGAAGCAAGCACCCCGTGATTGGTACACTAGTATCGAAAGCTATTACACCGGTTTGGGCTTCACCAAGAGTGAAGCAGATGCGAAGCTTTACCACATCATGGTAGAAGGTAAGCCATTGATCATTGTTCTTTATGTCGATGATCTAATTTTGACAGGTGATGATCAAATGATCCAGTCTTGCAAGGAGGACCTTGCAAAAGAGTTCGAAATGAAAGACAAGGGTCTTATGCACTACTTTCTAAGCATGGAAATTTGGCACAGAGATGGAGAATTTTTTGTGTCTCAAGGCAAGTATGCCAATGAGATCCTCAGGCGGTTCCATATGGAGAAGTGCAAACCCATGCAGACTCCTCTATCTAGGAACTAGAGGAAGGAGGATACTGCTTTAGGTGAGGTAGTAGCTACTACTGTTTATCGGTAACTGGTGGGTTCACTTATGTATCTAGTGAACACACGACCCAACTTATGCTTTACGGTAAACCAGTTGAGTCAAGCTATGGTTCAGCCTACCAAGCTGTTTTGGAAGGCAGCGAAGCATGTGCTGAGATACCTTAGAGGCACATTTCAATATGGTTTGTGGTATAGATGGACAGAGGGAGTGAAGCTTCAGGGATTCCCAGATGCGGATTGGGCAGGAAGTCCATCAGACCGGAAGAGAACTTCTGGAGGAATCTTCAACCTTGGTTCAACTGCAGTTTCCTGGTATAGCAGGAAACAGAGATTAGTTGCACTTAGCTCAGCAAAGGCTAAATACATGGTTGCTAATTAGGCTGCATGTGAGGCCATTTGGATGCGGAAGATTCTAGTGGGATTGTTTGGTCAGAGGATGGATCCTATAGTGATCTACTACGATAATTAGAGTTGTATCAAACTCTCTAAGAATCCAGTTTTTCATGACAGGTCCAAGCACATTGATATACGATACCACCATCTTCGAGACTGTGTGGTCAAGAGGATCATGTTGTTGTTGTATGTTTCGACCGAGGAATAGGATGTAGATATTTTGACGAAGGCATTTTCAAAATGCAAGTTTGAGTTCCATAGGGACATGAATGGGGTTACTAATAATCCCTTTCTCGTTGAGAGGGAGTGTTGAAAATAGCAACAAGAAATGTTAAAAATAGAAGCGCTAAAAATAGCACTGCTATAAATAGCATTTCAGGATACCTTCCTATTTTAGTTAGTCCCTAAACTAAAATAGAGAAGTAAAACTCGAATTTGATCTTAGCAATTGTTTGTAAAATAATTAATTAAT
Organism: Pinus tabuliformis; assembly: GCA_031772625.1. NCBI lineage: Eukaryota > Viridiplantae > Streptophyta > Pinopsida > Pinales > Pinaceae > Pinus > Pinus tabuliformis. The sequence continues at coordinate 299,676,774 of CM062813.1, forward strand.
TCATCTTGAGCTAATTAGCTGTAGGAAATCAAACATGAAGTCTATGTGAAGACATGCAACAGTTTCTCCATTGATTGAGGAAGTTATCCGTTGATTAAAGGAGATCGGGATGAGTTGTACTTTTATTTGTAATTAGTTAGCTCAATTATCTGAGTTAAGTCCAATTAGATTAGTTCAAATAGTTTGTTGAACTAATTGTGAGTTCGGTTAGTTAATGCATGCATGCATATAACTACTGCACTTCTGATAATTGAATATTCTCTCATAAATAAATCATGCATGTTAGTTCAGTCAGAGACCCAGTTGAGATCAGGTGATGGGACAATGTACTATCAGTTGCAGGAATATTCCATGGAGGATATCTCTTGCATGCAGAAGGAACTCATTCCTTGGAGATTGAGTAGTTAATAATGAGGTTGATGGTTGTGTGATGAGGCCAATTCACATGGGTGGCAGCATTGGAACTTAAGAGAAACCGCGCAAGGAAATAGGAGGCTTGGAGGGCTGGAGGAAGACATATGTTGTGTCTATTCAGTCTGTGAGCTGTATTGGTCAATTACAGAGAGAGCAGAATAGCTTGTGAGATGATTCGTTGTGTAATCTGAACATATTTCCACTTGTATGATATTACAGAGTTTTAGGTTGAGGCTTTCCCGAGAGTATTCTTGTATGTTCATGTGTGATTGCTTTCTCATTCTCAGTTATATGTGTTCTTATTGATATTGCTCATATTCGATTAAGATTTCGCAAAGTTTGTTGTAGAAGTAGATCTTGTATTTTGCTTTAGTTTATTGCATAATCTGTTGATCTACAGTGGGAAATTCTACAATTTTCTCATATCACTTGGCCCTTGAGTTAAGTCACCAAGGGAGGAGTAAAAGAAAAATTCTTTTGGTCTGAGTCTCAACAGAAGGCATTCACAGAGTTGAAATATCGCCTTTGCATGACACGAGTGCTCGCATTACCAAACTTGCAACAATCATTTGAGGTCGAGACAGGTGCCTCTGACTATGCTATTGGGGCAGTCCTTACTCAACATAGGCATCCAGTGGCATATCATAGTGAGACACTTTAAGACACAGTCCAGAAGTATCCCACTTATGAAAAAGAGATGTATTCCATTGTGAAGGCCTGCCGATAGTGGAAGCATTACATTTTGGGGAAGGAAATGGTCATCCACATAGACCACTAACCCCTGCAGTTCATACAGACCCAAGGGAAATTGCAGAATGATCACCATCAGAAGTGGTCCACATACCTGCAACAGTTCCATTTGAATATCAAGTATAAGAAGGGTAGCACCAATAATGTTGTAGATTGCCTCAGTCGACCATTGATCATGGCATTAACCACTGTGCTCAACTCTTTTGGGCACGAGATTTCTGATTGGCCACTTCTCTACAAAAGCGACCCAGAATTCGGCCACACATACCAAACACTCTTGGAGGGTCAACATGTTCTAGATTTTCACCTCCAGGATGCCCTGTTATGCCACCTGGGTCACCTTTGTGTTCCTTCAAGCGAGCGTGCCAAAATGATTTGGGAAGCACACTACAGTCGGGCTGCTGGACATTTCGGGGTCGAGAAAATGATGGCAGTATTGTAGAAGTATTACTATTGGCCGAATCTTTGACAGGATGTCGAGAAGTACATCAGATCATGCACTGCTTGCGCCATTGCCAAATCGACCATCAAGAAGAAAGGCCTCTATACCCCACTGCCTACCCCTAGTCGACCTTGGGAATCCATCTCCATGGATTACATGTCAGGCCTTCCTTCCACTAAGCATGGAAATGACTATGTTTTTGTGTTCGTCGACAGGTTCTCGAAGATGGCCATTATGACTGCTTGCAAGAAGAATATCATAACAGAAGCCACTACTAAACTCTTCTTTGAACGAGTGTGGGTACACTTCGGGATCCCACAGTATGTCATCTCAGATTGGGACAACAGGTTCCTTAGTACATTTTGGTCCAGTCTCTGGTCGATGCTCGACACCAAACTCACTATGTCCACAACCTTCCATCCTCAAACTCATGGCCAGACAGAGGTTGTCGATAGGATGATCGTACACATTTTTCACATGTACAACTCAAAGCATCCACGCACATGGGACGAGAGCCTCCCCTATGTTCAACATAGCTACAAATAGACTCTCCACAGCTCGACTGGCCACAACCCTTTTAAGGTGGGCTTGGGATTCCAGCCACTATGTCCCATTGATGTGGCCATGCCATTTGCAACTACTCACGCATATTCGGCTCATGTCTAGTTTGAATAAGATAAGGTCAACAACTTCATTGAACACATCCAACATATTTGCCAGTAGGTCCATGACATTATGGAGAAATCAAATGCCAAGTACAAGCAGCGACATGATCAACATCGGGTGCCACACAAGTTTCAGGTGGGCGACAAAGTCTGGTTGCATTTGCAAAAGGAACGCCTTATAGGAGCCTATCAGAAACTCAGACCACTCTGATATGGTCCTTACACCATTACCAAGGCTGTGGGAGACAATGAATTTGAGCTCAACATTCCCCCATTCCTTGGCCTGCACCCAGTGTTCTATGTGGACCGCCTTCAACCATACTTTCCACCATTACTAGACACATCCGACATTGCAGAACAACTCACACCCACAGAGTTAATCCAGATTGCATGGAACAAGCTGCAACTGATCAGATCATGGACACATAGATCAAGCACACTTTCCAACAGAATATCCAACTGCATCGAGTTGTCAAAGTAGGCCAACTCCTTCACTAGGGCAAGTAGCTCACCAGGGACCAAGTTCAGCAGAAGTTTCTTCATCTCATGGAGGAACTCAACGCAATGGGGACCATTGCTTCCTAAGGGGGGAGGAATGCTTCACGTGGATATTGGTGTCCACCTGCCAAGTCCACTTGGTCCCCCACCATTGTTTGTTTCAGCTTTTTAGTTTCCTTAATTGTAGCACAGTTTAATAATTTTAGTAGTTTTTCAGGTATTGAACTTTCAGAGCCATTTTGAGGCCCTAAACGACTTTTTTTTGGGAAAATTGGGAGGAACATTGGTCCATCCAATGTTTCTCTTCCCAAAGTTGTAGTTCTCGGATAGATCTTTCTAACGAGATACTGTGCGCGTCAAACGAAGATCATATGCCAAAGTTACGACCCCGGGAAGTTGATGTACCAATTTACCCAAACGGGGCCCACAATGTGGCGTTTCATCTTCTAGGGTTAGGTTTTTGGATGTTTAGGGCTTTCCATTGTTTGTCAACAATAAATAGGCCTTCGAGCCTCATTGTAACACAGTTCAGAGGCATGTAGCCGCCACATCTCTTCTCAGAGATAAGCTACCATCACCCTAGCTGGTTTATTTCCATTGCTGTTTGTAAGCATATTTTAGTATTTTACATTAATGAAATGAAGTATTATTTCCACTACATCTCTGTGTTGATGGTTATCTCTGTAATTTGTTGTGTTCCTGTTTAAATCCGGATCAAACGTGGCAAAAAAAAACATAAAATCAAAACATAAAAAGCACATTGAACACAAGATATGTTTTGGGAAACCCTTACAAGACAAAATCCAACTGGAAGGTGAGATTGCTATGCTCTCTCTTTCTTTGAATGGAAATGGATGCAATTACAAACAAGTGAGACTTGTGGCTCATGAGATGCTACAATACAAAAACCCTCTCTGTTTTGATTATCTTGATTTTTTCTCTGCTAGTTTGTTGATCTATGGAACAAAATGCACTCTAATATCATGGAACCAGTTTTCCTCCTACTAGGTTGATTATAACACATCTTGATAGCCTACTAGTGGTTAAATTTGACTCCTTCAACTCTTAAATATAGTTACAATATTGACTCTTCTAGAGTCTGCTTCATCATGATCATGTGGATAACCCCTTTTCCATGAATAATGGGGTTTAACGTGGCCTATTCTTGAATCATGATGGTTAAAATAGGAAGGTCAACTTCCAAGTGACATAACTTTTGTATATGGACTCCATTTGAGGTATTTCTTACACCGTTGGAAATGCATCTATGTAGAATAGCATTAAGAGGTGTAATGCTTAAACAAAAAAGTTTTACTCCCCAAAGATACCATTTAATTCCTGAAAATTCTTGTGGAAGGTTTCAAACCCCAATTCACCAAATAAGGACCCACCAATCAGAATGGTCCTGTGAGACGATTCCTCTTATTTTTCCCCTTCAGAAGCATTATATGGATGAAAAATAATATAATGATCCAATGGGGATCATGCTCCCCATTGGATCATTATATTATTTTTCATTCTCTCTCTCTCTCTCTCTCTCTCTCGCTATACACACACACACACACACACACACACACACACAGAGAGAGAGAGAGAGAGAGAGTTGTTAAAATTAAAACATTTCAGTATGGAGTTAAAACATGACTGACACACACACATAGAGAAAGTGACCATTGTCTCACAAACAAGGGTATCTTATATACCAATTTTGTGTCTAGCTTAGCCCTTACTTTATAATTATATTATTACTAGTGCAACCATATAAATTAAATAGTTGGTAAATTCCAATAGACATCAATCTATAATATACATATTTTTTTTTTCATAGTACATTATGACTTTATTCTAATTTTTTATCTTAATTATTATTAATGATACAAAGAATCAATATATAAGCTAAACATAAATACATTAAAACAAACAAGATTCGTAACCATGGAGATTCACCCCCACTTTATCATGAAAATTCTTAATCTCTAAATAAGCTACAATACCATGGGACAATACCACGACTTAAATACCAAATGCCCAAAAAACCTTAACTCATTTCGTGTGACACTTGTTTATATGCTATTTTTTTAATTAATCAATTTAATTAAGAGGGAAAAAATGTCATAACTACTTTAGAGATAAATCTCTACCCTTGATTTGTGAATACTACTAAAATATTCTAGAATATTCCATAAAGATTAAATCCCTACCATCCACCTAATAATTATTCATAATTAAGTTAAACTTGTGGAAGCCTTATTCCAAATAAACATGCCTATCCACATAATAATAATGATAATAATAATAATAATAATGTTGAGATTGAAATATAAGGTAAATATTGAAATATATTTTTTCTATTAATAAATTTTTAAATTTCATGTGTCTAACTCCATATTAAACAATGAAGGAAGTACACATCTTTGTGTTAGAACATAAAATAAATTATATATCTCTCTCATATTTAGTAAAACACACCTCTTTAAACCAACAATTCACTGTAAATAAATCACTAAATCATGGACAATAGTGGAATATGTATCCTACAATTGAAGATTTGTCCCATCAATCCATAATAGGCTCATGGTCAACATTAATTAATTCTTGACAACCATTCATAAGGTCGATATGCTCGTTTATTTATGATATTGTGAGAGTAAACATAATAACTTATTGCTTTGTCGGGGGGAGAAAAGATGCATATAGTCATGTCTAAGTCATGTCTCTCTCTACTATATACCTAACACACCAACTTAGATCCATCTCAACTTTAAATTTATCAAGTGTCGAGAGGGATCAAAGCTCTTAAGGTGCAAACCCATTTTTTGAGTGCAAAAATTGAAGAAAGGTTTGCACCTCGGGATATTTGATCCCTCGGGAAAGGTTTGCACCTCGGGATATTTATATAACATAACAAAACACGACATTACAACATATTTTCCATACTAAACTAGAAAGTGAGTCACCCAAATTTTATAAAATAAAAATAATTTATTTTAAAAATCACCAAAATTATTAAAACTATATAAAAAATTTACCGTTGTAAATTTTTTTATAAAAATATTATCAAATATTTAATAATTATTCTTTTAATAATAAATATAATTATTCTAACTCTTTTCCATTTATTTTCGAATATTAAAATTACCTCATACAAAGTATACATTATAACAATCAAATAACTACCTAATACAAATAAAATAAATTAAAGAACATCAAATAATTCTTCCCATTTAATAAATAAAGTACTTCTACTTCTATGGACAACGTCCATTTCCACTTTATATAATTATACCAACCAAATATTCGCTGTAATTATCAATCACCATGATAGTAAGGCTTATCCATGAACATGATTGCATAAGGAAATTGTCCCATCATATGATACTTTCAGAAAACAAAAATATTAATCCTAATACCAGCCACTATGATATCAAGAAAATTGTATAAATATGTAAATTGTCACACCATATAATACTTTTTATTAAATTTTAGAAAAGAAGAATATTAGTTATAATTATTAATCACCATGATACTAACACCATCATCCTTGAACATGATTGCTTTAGAAATTGTCATATCATATGGTACTTTAATGGATTTTTTCTTTTAATGAAATAAGAATATTAATCATAACCTAGTTATACTAAGGCGTATACACTATGATGGCTTATAATGTTGTAAATTTAATTCTTTATTATTATTATCTTTAAAATAATAGTAAAACTGAATGTTTTATAAAAAATTTTAGATATTAAATATATAATGATATTTAATTAATAAAATGTTTTATGATAATTATTTTTTATTTGTAAATTATCATACATATTTTACTAATAATTAAAATTTAAATATGAAATTTAAATTATAAAGGTTAATTTTTCTAGATTTTTAGATTTATTAAGTTGATGTTTTCACAAATGCAATAATTAAGATTTACAACTATTATAACATAAGAAATGAGTTGGGAAATTTTTATGGGAGAAAATTTAGAAGACTAAGGTTGCTCTGTTCTTTTTTTTTTTAATGGAAATGAATGCAAGTACGAACGAGTGAGACATGTGGTTTGTGGGATGCTCTAGCACATAAACCCCATTTGTTTTCTATTTCTCTATTCACTCTCCACTACTCTACTCATCTATAGAAAAAAATGCACTCCAATAGAATGGAACCCCTTTTTCTCTTAGTGGCTAGTCATAACACAACCTAATAGCCAACCAACTGTTAAATTTGACCCAATCAACCTTTAATATGAGTTACAACTTGAACTTCTAGATCCTTGTTCATAGTTCCCACATGACTAACCCATTTTCTATAAGTAATGGTGGTTGACGTGACACACTCTCGAATTATGATAATCAATTTCAATAAGTCAATTTTTGGGAGGCATAACTTTCTCATACAAACTTCAATTGAGGTGATTCTTGTGCTATTGAAAAAATATTAGTGTGTAGATTATAGAATCTAGATTTATAATAAAATCATGCTAACAACAAATTGGCATTTAAAATTTCAAAATAATACTTGAAATTTCCCACCAAAAAATTCCAAATTAAAACCACTAATTAAAATAACGTGATAAATTAATTTCAAAACTATCAAAATAAATAACAAATAATATATTAATCTAATATAGATAAACTTTTCTAACCAATTATATATCATAATTTAAAAAAATCGATCATATAAAAAGACTGGAAAATTTTAAAAATGCCAAAACGCGAAAAACCCTATTTTTAAAATAAAAAAATTCAAAAAATTTAACTATTTCAATTCTACCGCATAGAACATTTTGGAGGATTTAGAATAATCCTTTTATTTATGTTATGAAAAAGGGTATTTTGTACTGGGCCCTTGGATTCATTCCATTTTCAACGAGATTTATTTTTCCACAAACTTCGTTTTTATTTATTTTGATTTAAAAAAAATAAAAATAGTTTGAGTCATTGCCCTAAAAAGTGTTGTACAACCAAGTATGGGATGGAGGGTTGTACAACCAAGTATATGATGGAGGGTTGTTGTAGTGAAATGTTGGATAAGATATTGCAGTGAAACATTAAATAATAAATTTAAATTAAAAAATAATAAGTTAAGATTAATAAAAATAATAAATTTATATAATTCAAATTTTTATTTTTTATATTGTAATTTTATTTATGTAAATAAAATTATAAATATTTTTTTTAGTAAAAAATTATAATATGTATATTATATTAAAATAGATTTAATTAATGATAATTATATAAATAAAAATATTTATTTTACAATATGACTTTCAAAATTTTAATTTAATTTAATTATTAATAATTATTAGTGATAGTATGGATTCATTTTCTATAGAAAATTCTAGAATATGTTTTGCAGATTTCTGTGGTGTGGTTTTTGAGGTTCAGTGTTTAGATATTCTACAGTTTTCATTTTTGCATTGTCTATGTTTAGAGTGTAGAACTAGAATACTTTTAGTAGTACACAAAAATCGAACGCTAAGATTTATTTCCAAAATAATGTTTGTTTTGTCTTTTTAATTAAATTCTTTAATTAAAAAAAATGTCATATCAACCACTCTCATATGAATGATGATAAATCTACATACTTGAATTCATAAATATTTCTTATATTAATCTGAAATATTTCTTATATTAATCTATAAACACAACTCATCAACACATTGAAAGGCAAGAGAAAATTGATTTTGTCTTTTGTATTATTGTTGAATTAAGGAGTAATGGAAGATGCGATACAATTGAAACAAATAAATATATAAATATGGAGATATAAAAAAATATTACTATTAGTCATGAAGACAAGGAGAAGCGTGAGCTATACAACACCATTGAAGATTTATACATTGGAGAAAATGCATATGTCTAGATTTCCAATCAACATGAATTGTTCGCGTGGTATCACATTCACACATATGAATTATACATATGAGAAAAAAATTGATTTTGAATAATAGTTGTAAAGTTGTCTGAAGGTGATACAGTGGAATGTTTAGATTTGGTGCAAGTAAAATCTTTGTTTGTTTGTCATGTAGTGCAATTTCTTCTACTTCTATTTTGGCGCGATATCTGTGTAGTGTCAATATGTATGAGGAGTACATAGTTATTGCTACAAGAAAGAGAGAGTGACTTAAGTAAGTAAACGAAAATATAATATTAATAGAAGATATGCAATGATCTATTAATAGTGAAATAAAGAAAGAACAATTAATAAATAGGTAAAGAGAGATTATTGATTATATATATAAATATATATACATACAATTTTTCCTGATGTGTGTGTATACCCGCCTTAATTCTTGCATATATGTCAACCTGTGTATGAAATTGTTGGGCTGCAACTAAGGCTATGGTGGGAAGTAGGCATGTGTATTGTTAAGGTAGTTTTGCCTCACGTCAAACATTGTTGTTCTCCTTTTTGAAACCACAAACATAATCACCATTAGAGCGTGGCAAATCCTTCAGAATAAGTGTTGTAGAAGGTGGATTCATTTTCTCCCATTCTATATTCAAGCTACTCCTTTTGATTGAAGAGAAAATTGAAATTATTTCAAAATCATTCAAACATGCAAATGACTATGGTGAGCTCATGTGATAAACATCTTGGCTTAATAAGGCATTCAAATCCCATTTTTTCTTTTGTATGCATGTTTACGTGCATGTATGAGTTGTTTATATTGTAGAACAAAAAGGAAACCATGGATATATGCCACCCCTCTTTTCATCTCCAATCAATCACTCTGTTCAAATATTGTTGATGGAGGTTGTGATGGTGGGAGTCAGAATTAATCTCAGGAGACGCTTCTGCTTGGTTGGAGTATTTTGTCGTTACAATTCTGCTTCATTTTATTTTCCTCAATTTGACCATTGTGCAAATGTCTTGAAATCATTGTGTTCCAACATACCACATTTTGTTTAGTGATCTTGTCAATTTGATACAATGCATTCTTAAGAATTTCTTATTTCGTATATGACCACATTTAGTTGAATGATTTTGTCAATTTGATAAGGGGCATTTTTAAGAAGAACTTATTTCACATTTATAGAATTTTATCTAACTCATTTCACATGGGCCACATTCTACTCAGTGAATTTGTCAAACAAACACCATGCATACTTAATAACTTTACAATTCACATATATATTCTCTAGTTTGTGTCACATCTATATATTGCACTCAATCACATCTTCGAACAATGGACACATCTTGTCCAATGTACAATATTTTATTAGAACGTGTTAGAAAATATCATATATTGTGATTTTTCTTATTTTCATTCGATCTTGTATGGATTCTATTCCACTATGTATGGTGGTCAAATAATGATAGTGCTTGCTAGCTACATAGTACCTTGCATGGATGCATGGATATAGGCTCTCTTTTCCATGACTTGAATGTCGTCAACTATGCATGTTCCTTGTTTACATAACTTAATTATTAATATACATTCACATGCCCCCACATTTATATGAACTTGGCATTCTATTTATACAATGACAATGCTTAGTTACTATTGTTTAACATGTATCCAAGTGAATGTGCCTTATTTTCAATGAGAAAGGTGAATGGAGGAGTTGGCAATGGGATTGAATCCTTGATGGATTTTTCACCAAACAAAAAAGAGTAAGTGTATGTTCCCTTCAAAGCATTGCACCTCATTTTCAATGAGAAAGGTAAATGAAGAAGTTGGCTTCATAGCATTACACCTTATTTCAAGGGAGAAAGGTGAATGAAGGAGTTGGCAATGGGATTGAATCCATGATAGTGTTTTACCCAAACAAGAGAAAATGTATGTACCCATGTGTGAGTGATTTCATTATCTATTCATCCAGGAAAGTGTGCAACAAAATTATCTTGCTTGAGGCATTCTGTCATTACAAATCCACTTCCCTTCATTTTTCTCAATTTGACCATTGTGAAAATGTCTTGAAATCATTGTGTTTCAACATATCACATTATGTCTAGTGATCTTGTCCATTTGGTATAATGCATTCTTAAGAATTTCATATCTCATATATGGCCACATTTGGTTGAATGATTTTGAAAATTTGATAAGGGGGTTTTTTTAAGAAGAATATACTTCACATTTATAAACTTTAGCTAAATCATTTTGCATGGGCCACATTATAATCAGTGAATTTGTCAAACATATATTGTGCATACTTAAGAACTTCATGATTCATGTATATATTCACTAGCTTGTGTCCCATTTATATATTGCACTCAATCCCATCTTCATACAATGGACAGTTGTTGGTCACTGCATGAGATTTTATTACAACATGTTAGAAAAGATCGTATATTGTTTTATTTACTTATTTGCATTAAGTATCATATGGATTCTATTTCGTTGTGTATGGTGGTCGAATAATGATAGCACTTTCTGGATACAGAGCACCTTGCTTGGATGCATTGATATAGGATTTCTTTGCCATTACTTGAATTTTGTCAACTATGCATGTTCCTTGTTTACATAAATTAATTATTATTATACACTCACATGCTCCCACATTTATATGAACTTTCCATTCTATTTATGCAATGCCAATGCTTATGCTTAGTTAATATCATTTAACATATATCCAAGTGAGTGTGCCTTATTTTCAAATAGAAGCTACTATTATTTAATGTGTCTCTAATTAAATGTGCCTTATTTTAAAAGAGGAAGGTGAATGGAGGAGTTGTAAATGGGATTGAATCCTTGATGGGGCTTTTATGAAATAAACAAGAGTAAGTTTATGTTCTCGTGTGTGCACCATTCAGAGCATTGCACCTCATTTAGAAAGGTGAATGAAGGAGTTGGATTCAGAGCATTGCACCTTATTTTCAAGGAGAAAGGTGAATGAAGGAATTGAAAATGGGATTTAATCTATGATAGTTTTTTTCCAAAACAAGAGAAAATGTATGTGTTCGTGTGCGAGTGATTTTATTATCTATCCATATAGGAAAATGTGCAACAATATTAGATCACCTGCAAAATCCCCCATGAAATAATCTTCAATTGCCTTGCATTTTCACTCATAATTAACAAGAAACAAGAACAAATCAATAGTCAAAATCACTTGTTACTGCGCTGGGAATGGAGATCAATAATGAGTTGCTCTTCTAATTCTGATAAAAGTCATCGTTTCAGGTAAACAAATAGTGGTCCTCCCATATTTAACTAGTTCCACGTGAATGCAACATAATCTTTCTCCTTTTTTTCTTCAACTGAACATTGGTTGACCCAAGCTACATTAGTGAGTGGTCACGCAGGGGGCTTATCTTAGTCACTTGTGATCCAGTTCTCTCATTTTTTAATTTGTTTAAAACTACAATTTCTTTTTATTCTTCTAGCTGGGCAGTCTGTGTTTTTCCCTCGATCCTTAACAAATCAAACCATTATCTGCAAAGTTACTAATTTGGTGTTGATACCAAGCCTTTGTTCTATTTTTCCTTTTAATGAACCAAACCAATATCCATAGTTTCTAATTCTTTTTTGACCCCATACATAATTTGGGAAGTGTCCATCACTGCCATCTCCATACCAATTCTTTATCCACTTGGATGAGGTGATGCTTGAAAGTGGGCATTGTGCTTTATTAATCAATACTGTAGTATTTTAATTTTTACTCCCATTTCATGATGAATCATCCAATCAATCCATCGTTTCATATTATCCATTGCTCATGTTCATGTGACACAGGTGCATTAGGCCGAAAACAAGATATGAAGAGTCTGTACAACAACTTAACAATGTGATGTGATTGTTACATGTTAATGTTGGGAAAATTTAAATGTTTTTTAAGAAGTTTTGATGTGATCTAAAAAAACTATTTTATGTTGTAGTAGCTAGTCAAAAATATAGTTTTATTTATTTATTCAGTTTCCCTTATGTGTAGAGAAGGGGAATCGATTCATATTCATAAAAAAAATTTGTAACAGTCAATTTTTTGAAATAAAAGAGTTTTGGGAGAGGAGTAACTCATTGTTTTGCCTTCTAGTTTTGTGTGACTGAAGTTAACAAGAAGTAAAGAAAATGCCCCTGAACATTTTTTTCAAATCTGAATGATTATTAAATGATTTTGAGACTGAGTTGAGAACCTACAATTAATCCAAATATATTTCTATTTGTGAGTATTATTAAGACATATTTTATTCTTGCTCATTCAATCATTTTTATACTTAGTCGTTTTGAAAGCCTTAGACTTGTTCAATCTATTTACACTAATGATTCAACCCTTGGAGGATCCAGTCGTTGTGTAACAGCTCATGTATCTTTGGATTCTTACTAGATTGGTTTCAAAACCCATAAAGGAATTTTTCACAGTGTCTGGGAGTAGTCGAATGTATGGTTTGGAAGATATTTGAGCACTATTAACCCGAGACAGGGCATCCTTTTCTATAATACAGCCAAAACCTTTTTAAACTAGGTTTAGATTCATACACTTGAAATAGCATACAAAACCCGACGAATGAAGGCAAAGTGAAATCACAGATTGCATCGAGGAGCAAGCACGGAGCATTGAAAATTGGTCTTAGAAGGGATTGAGGACTGTGTGTCGATTTGAAATTTTCTTTCATCATGTTAGTTGCACCAATTTGTGGTTGTGGCATTAGAGCCAAGTTTTTCATAGTTGTTATTATCTATAATGTAAGAGGTGATGGCTATGTGAGTGGGAAGACAACGAGATCAAGGAGGGAGACCCATAACTAATGCAGAACTTAGGGGAGAGATAAGGAGATTGAAAGATCTTCTAGAGACCATGGAGGTAGGAAGACAGTGTGATCATGAGGCTGGAGATATTAGTGAACTTGAAGAGGAAGCCGAGGAAGAAGGAGAAACACCTGTTGAGGAAGCCTCAGAAGTCCGACTATTGAGATCGATGTCAGGCTCAAGTTTAAGACCAAAGCATGAACTATCTACCTATGATGGCAACTTGAGAACTAAGATTTGATATATTATATCAACAAGTTAGATAATTATTTTGAATATGAAGATATTGAAGAAGATAAAAGGGTGAAGTTCATTGTAGCAAAGTTGAAAGGTCACGGTGCGCTATGGTGGGACAATATGCAAGTTGAAAGGAGAAAGAAGACGAAACCCTTGATAAAAAGCTAGGACAGGATGGTAGCAAAGATGAAGAGTAAATTCTTACCAAAAGATTACCAACTCTCTACAGGCAGATGCAGAACCTTAGGCAAAGGTTGTTGAAATTCAAAGAGTATACTGAATAATTTTACAAGGTTAATTTGAGGGAAGGTTATGTGGAATATACCCTAGAGAAAACATCGAGGTATATCAATGGTTTAAGAATGGAGATTCAAGATGAAATCAATATGTTGTCTCCAAAGACAATGGAAGAAGCATGCAAGTGTGCCATGAAGGTAGAAGAGAAGATAAAAAGAAAGAAGAACTCAAATAGAGGTCGTGGTTTTGGTGAAACAAAAGAAAAATCCACCGGAAAAGGGAAGTTTCTAGCTCAAAAGAATGATGATGGCAACTCAAATCAGCAAGGAAAACTAGAGAAAGGAAGTGACGCTAGAGGAGGAAGACCTTACCAGAATAGAGAGATGCATATATAGCTCAGCTGAAAACAATAGAGCAAAATAACATGTAGCAGAGAATGTACCAAAGACTAGAGAAGCCTTGATGCTAACCAAAGCCTTGTTGAAGTCAACCAAAGAGATTGTTGAACTAGCCCAAAGAAAAGCCTTGTTTAAGACTATTTGTAAAGAGAAATGTAAGTGTTAAAAGTAGTGATTGATAGTGGAAGTACAGACAATCTAGTTTAAAAACAAATGGTGGAACAACTAGGATTGAAAAGAATTAAACACTTTTCAAACACTTTGACACCGTACAAGGTATCATGGCTACAAAAAGGACACCAATTGTTGGTGAGTGATCAAAGGGAAGTGGAGTTTCAGATAGGCAGATATAAGGACAAAATAATTTATGATATCATGCCATTGGATGTCTGCCACATCCTTTTGGGTCAACCATGGCAATTTGATAGGAAGGTGGTGCATGATGGAGAGAGTAATACCTAAGTTTGAAAAGGACAACATCAAACATACTCTTGTACCATTGAATGAAGAGAGTATAGCTAAAATAAACAACCGAAAGGTATTGCTTTTAAATGAAAAATAATTTCTACAAAAAATGGAGAAAGAGGAGGTCAACTATGCAGTAGTTTGCAAACCAAAGGTAGCACTTCTACACAATGAAATTGTAGTTTTACCTATTAAATTTCATGAAATGTTGCATGAGTTTAATGACATTGTAGTAGATGACTTTCCAAGAGATTTTCCACCTAAAAGAAGTATCAACCATCACATTGATCTGATACTAGGAGCAATCCTTCTGAATAAAGTTGCTTACTGAATGACACCCAAGGAGAATGAGGAAACAAGGAAGTAGGTTCAAGGACTGTTAGACAAAGGGTTGATAAGAGACAGTTTGAGTCCATGTGCTGTGCTTATGATAATAAGTTTAAATAAAGGTGGAGAGTGGAGGATGTGTACAGATCATGAGAAATCAACAAGATCACTATCATATATTGATTTTTGTTGCCACTAATGGATGATATGATGGACTATTTGAGTGGAGTAGCTTACTTTTCAAAGATTGACCTAAAAAGTGGTTACCATTAGATCTAAATGAGAGAAGGGGACAAGCAGAAAACAACTTTCAAGACCAATGATGGGTTGTATGAGTGGTTGGTCATGCCATTTGGACTGACAAATGCACCCAGTACCTTCATGAGGTTGATGAACAAAGTCTTGAAGGAATTCATTAGTAAGTTTGTTATTGTTTACTTGGATGATATCCTAATTTTCAGTCAAACTAAAGAAGAACATCTTAGACATTTGAGATATGTTTTAGAAAGATTGCAACAAGAACAGTTGTTAATTAGCATGCAAAAATGTTCATTTATGAAGTCCGAGTTAGTATACTTAAGCCTTTTCATTTCCAAAGATGGATTGAAAATGGATCCAAAGAAAATAGAGGTAATTATTAATTGGCCTTCACCCAAGAATATTTTCGAAGTTAGGAGCTTTCATGGCTTAGCTAGCTTCTACTAGAAATTTATCAGGAATTTCATTGGCATTTTTGCACCTATCATAGATATGATCAAGAAAGACATGTAGCCATTTTTTTGGACTATAATGATAGAAAAAAGTTTTTAGCAATTGAAAAAGAAGATCACCGAGAAACTAGTGTTGAAGTTTCCCAACTTTAATCAACATTTCCAAGTAAGGTGTGATGCTAGTGGGATAACCATTGGAGTTGTACTGAGCCAAGAAGACAAACATGTTGCATATTTCAGTGAGAAGCTAAGTGACTCAAAACAAAAATACTCTTCTTATGACAAAGAGTTCTATTTTGTGGTTCAAGCTTTGAAGCATTGGAAGCATTATTTAATGCCTAAGGAGTTTGTATTGTTCTCAAACATTTCTGCATTACAATATATAATGCAACACCCTAAGTTGAATCATAAGCATGCCAAGTGGATTGAGTCCCTACAAAGTTTTACCTTTGTTCTAAAGCACATCAATGGACAGGCCAATAAGGTAGTTGATGCTTTAAGCAAGAGAAGTTTGATTATGCAAGAGAGTCAAGTACAATTCTTAGGCTTTGACTATTTGAAGGATTTGTATGAAGTTGATGTTGATTTTCAAGAAGATTTTGAAACATGCAAGAACCCTGTAAACAGAGATAGCAGCCCATGGAAATAGTTCATGTTGTAGGATGGTCTATTGTTAAAGAAAATCCAGCTATGTATTCCCAATTTCTCTATGAGGGAGAACTTGATATAGGAAAAGAACAATGGAGGGTTGGAAGGACATTTTGGAGTTGATAAGATGCTTGGGAAGTTGAACCATTTTTATTTATGGCCAAATATGAAAGTGGATGTGCAGAAATATGTGAGAAAGTGCAAAGTGTGTTAGCATGTGACGGGGAAAGTCAAAATTCTATACTATATACTCATTTGCCCATTCTTTGTAGACCATGGGACTCAGTGAGTATGGACTTTGTTTTGGTTTACCAAAAACCCAGAGAGGTAATGACTCTATACTTGTAGTTGTGGACAAATTTACGAAGATGGCTCACTTTATCCCATGTTACAAAACTAGCGATGCTACACATGTGGCTAATTTGTTTTTCATTGAGATTGTTAGGC
Source organism: Pinus tabuliformis (assembly GCA_031772625.1). Lineage (NCBI taxonomy): Eukaryota > Viridiplantae > Streptophyta > Pinopsida > Pinales > Pinaceae > Pinus > Pinus tabuliformis. The sequence continues at coordinate 299,693,702 of CM062813.1, forward strand.
TGCATGGTTTTCCAAATAGTATAATTTTGGATAGGGATACAAGGTTTACAAGACATTTTTGGAGAACCTTATGGAAGAAACTTGGGAGACATGGTGTTAGCTCACCTAAGAAAGGAGATATTTCCAAGAGGGGAGTATTTAGAGTTACCTACATCCATAGATATCTCACCTGCTTTCAATGTCGCTGATTTGTACCCTTATCAAACTAGTGACACATATTCATCTACAATAGGTGTGGATAGGGGAGAAGTTAGTTAGCAACAATGGATGAAGCAAATTCCTATGGAAAAGAATATGGAAGCTGAAATGACTTTGGACACAAAGGTTGCAAAGAAAATGAGAGGTAATGAATATCTCGAATACTTAGTGAAGTGGAAAGATTGTATGTTTGAGGATTCTACTTGGATGAATATAGTGTCTCTACAAAAAGCAGGTTATTTTGTAGAAGACCTTATGAGCTATGGGATTGGAAACTCCTAAGTGCAGCAAGGACTTCTTTAATCAATTTACAGCAAGGATTTAACCCTGGGAGTTTCCAATGCCATAGCTCATTTATCTTTGGATAGGTTTCAAATCCCGCAAAGGGATATTGGTACACTTGAAATAAAATTACAAAACTCGACGAATGAAGGCAAATTGAAATTGTAGACTGCGTTGAGGAGCGTTGAAAACAATAGAACCAAATGGAAAACAATTAATATAAAGGTGAAAATACAAAATTGGATTCCATGCCAAATAACCTTGGCTCATGAATTGTAAATTAATTTCTTTGAACACATTTTTGAGTTGTTTTCGTACATTATGGGAAGTTCCTAGAAGGTTCATTAGTAATAGATAATATTTCTTTTATATTAATCCTATGTTATGTTTCTTACACATATTTTTCCATTGACTTTTATAGTTTTTAAATAATTAAAAAGTATGAAATCTAAAGTTGAAAATTTTTAGGAAAGATGTCTTATTGTTTTTTTTCCTCTATGTTTTGTTTTTAGGGGAAATATGAACTTCAGTCTTCGAATTATCTTCAATATCATGCACTTATGGTCACAATTTTAGTTGCGCAAACCCTGAGTGTCAAGGTGTGCTGACCCAATTTTCAAAAGAAAGGATCTAATGTAAAGCTAGTATTCTCTTAGTCATTAAATATGATCAATCTTCTAATGGTCAACCAACTCTAACCAAAGCTAAGTTTCCAACAAACTAGTTAACTTCCAGTTGCCAAAAACTCTTATTTCACTTGCTTGAAGTTCATAGAATGTGGTTGCAATAAATCACCATATAATTAAAATACTAAATACAACAAATATAGATTGAGTTCAGGTCTCCAATAATGATAGATTACATAATAACCTAAAATATCTAAGAAGAATAACTCCCAATAACCCTATAAATAACAACATCAAATGATCAAATGAATTTTGTGTGTACGAGTGGATGGCTAAACTAATCCCCTATAAATACTAATTCTCACTAAATTACTCATATAGGCTAAGTTCCATGCAATCTTACTATTTTCTTATACAAGTGACCCATTATATTATTTAGAGTTCCATAACATAAATGTTTCCTTTAAGGAGCTTGAAATATATTCCAGAATGAATTCTAGTAGAGCTTAAAGGCTCAGATCATAGTTACCGACTAAACACTAACAAATGGTGCATAAATTCTATCTAGAATTAATCTATTCTAGTAATAAAATATGTTTTGAAGAACTGATAAGTCATATACTCATTTTTGATGGACAAATTTTATATTTGCTCGAAAAAATGCTAATAATTTTGAAAATAAATATAAAGGAAGAAGAAGAAATTATTATAGGAAGAACATCCACAAAATTTTCATTTAGATATATTTTTTCTGCGAGAGCTATCCCAAAATCTGTTAATATCAGTAGTCTTTGTACAATATCCTATGAAAATGTTAACTGAATTGACACTTCTTAGTAGTCTTTGCATAATATCCTATGAAAAGGTCGGCAAATTATCCACCTCCTTCAAATACCATTTCTCCCTTGATAGTGTATCAAGTGAGAATCTACCAAAGGATACCGAACTAGCCACCAGACACTCAGGAGTTTGTTCCACCTGTAAATTGCTACATAAGAACAACTATATGTAAAGTATTCAACTGAACCTTCTTTCATATGCAGATCTTTCAATGTAAACATGTAGTATCAAGTATGCATATAATATTTGAATCCACATAGATTAACATAATATATCTGGATTCTTTCCTAGATCCACAACTACTGAAAGTAAAGTGACACCAAATGATCGAGGTGGATCTCTAAAGTACCAGTGGCAAGGTAAAAAGGTTCAAAATTCAAAGTGGTAAAATTTTGATAAACTCAACATCAGATTGAAGTGCCCGTTGCCTTGATCCCAATAACACAAACGATACTCAAATCCAAGCTCGTATGAAGGAGATAGAGTCAGTCAAAGTTGAGGGTTGACTTGGACAAGTGGCAGACTAAGGAGGCAACAAACTGGTCAATTCTGGCATCGAAATCCGGTCATTTTCTGGGAAATTTTTTTGGACACTTAAAATGTCCAGTAACCTCAAGTTTCGAGAAATTTCATAAAATGACTAATGGTTGTTTTAAAAATAAATAAATAAATATATTAAAGGGTGGCGGGCCACCAACCCCGCCACTCGAAATCCTAAACCCTAACCATAGTATAAAAACAAAAATTAAAAATAGTGAGGGATGGGCTGTCACCCTTGTAACCCTTGGACTTCATCGTAAATCACGTAACGTCGGAGAACTATGGATGGGGTCAGGGCCTGTTGACCAGGGATCCTGCCCCATGGAGCCACGCACGAACGACGGATAATATATAGGACCGACGTTTCAAACCCACCCGACCCACATTGTCAGCCCCCAAGCGGGTGGTCCCCCAACACCAAATGGTTAACCAAATAGTGCCGCAGGCTATAAAAATAATTAAGTGTGCGCCATTATGAGAGGGTCGGGATTTGATTCCTCGACCTTCCTTCCAACAGTTTCCCAGATTCCCATTGCACCAAACCACTCCATGTTGTAAGGTCCACCCTTACCACGAGCAGGTATAAAAGATCAGTTCACAAATGTGCCTGAGGGAGGGGCTGACGCGAAAATAAAAAATAATAATATTTTATTGTAGGGCAGTAGAATCCCGATTCCTAGCAAAGGACGAAACCTTGCCCCAGGGAATCTTTGGGGAATCAAAGGATTTTGAGAGGCGCAAGAGGTATTTTGCTCAAAATTGGGCCTTTGGACAGGCATTTCTACACGATTTTTTGCTAGGAATTTAGTGGTGTTGTTTGTTTCTACAGTTGGCCTCTCCATTTCTCGTCCATCTTCCAGCAAGGAGGTATGAGGAGTTTATGTAAATGTTGATTGTGATTATTCATTTTTCATGCCACTTAATGAATGAAGACCTCCCCACTGTTGAGCAGGGCCCAGAGACATAGTCCAAATTAGACAAACTCTGTTATCAACTCTTGTGTCCTCTATTTCTATTTTTTCATGATCTTTTCTTCATGTTTTATGCATGCTTAAGTTTCCTTGGTTAATATGCTCTTTTACATGTAATTCTTAATGCATCTATGAGTAAAATATTTTGGATCACCAAAATACATATAAATGGACAAGACTTTCAAAACTAGAGATCAATTTCCAAAAACGAAATCTAATATGATTTTCACTGACAACCACTTAGGACATACCAAGACAATCACTTCAATGAATTGGTTAAATTGTTGAATATTGTGTGTTATTTTCTTAGGTTCCTGAAGCTAATAGTAGACTGAAAACCCATGAAGACATTTATGGTGGTTGTGAAACCCATGAATACATTTGGGGTGCATGCGAAACCCAAGCCATACAAGGAGCCACCCTTGTCTGGGAGTTGGGACCTCAACAACTTGGTGGGTTTTACAGTCTGTTACCTTTTTATTTATCATTCCTCCAAAATAAAAACACACAAGAGAGAAATCATAAGACTTACTTGGCTATGGTCCTTAATCTCATGAATGTTAGTAAGACCACCAAGATTCTAGTTAGAGCAACCTTTTCCTTCGCCCATGGCTTCCCAAACTTGAAAAATCTTTAAAAATCTATACCTTCAGTTATCCAACCCCTCTTAGTCATAATCATGGCATGCAAGATTCCTCCATTAATGAATCAAGGTCCATTATCAAATTTGGAAAAATATCTATTTGAAAAGATGGTTGAGGTGCCATCAATGAACTGTGAAGAGAAAGAAATAGTCTGGCAGATAAAAACAAAGCTACCCAATTCACTAAAAGAAGTACAATGCATGTGCTCTCTGTTTAGGGATTTTTGTCAGCTATTGGGAATTATTCACACAATTGTGCAATGTTTGCAACAGTATACGACTACCCCATTATCTAATATTTTATGTCATCATGTATATAAAACATGAGTTGTCAACAACATAGAGAGGTGAAGATTCTTAGTTTGGGCCTATCTAAATAATTGAAGACTTTCATAAAACTCAAGTTTTGGAGTACATTTATTTACAAGAATAACCCCAAAGAAACTGCAATAACCCAACTATAAACAATAACACTTAACATAACAAGAACCAATTGGCTCTAGATTATCTCAATCATAGGTCTAATTGTTAGTTGTTTTTCCTACCTTCAACTGTGAACAACTGCCAACAGTATTATTGTTGAGAGATTCTTCCCAATGAAGGGCTTGAAGACTGAAGGAAAAAGCAGGCCTGTAGTGAAGAAGTTTGGCCCAATTATTTCTTCCCAATAGATGTTTTGGGAAGTTAGAGAATCACAATATAGTAGTGAAGATAAATTTTGATAATCATATTAGCATTTCCATTTTTCTTTCAATCCTCAAAACAATGGTTGTCTGAATGAAAGCTTTCAATTCATACATGAATAAAATTCCCTTAAATAGAATGAGGTTGATGAAAAAGATAAAATACCCCTTGAGTAAAAGAAGCTTTCTCTCATCTTGAGGCAAAGTAAAAGAAGTTTATTCTCAGTCTGAATTGTTTTTCTGATGGGTCCAGCACCCTATTTTCCCTTAACAAACTTTATAAAATGGATATGGATTAATATAATGATTTCGACGGTGATTAATTGTGTGATTAGTTTAATCAATGGGCAATTACAATGATTTGCACATATATTTTGGTTTTGGTCTTTATTGCTTGTACGTACACTGTTAGATGTTGAACATGTGTCCCTTCCTCAGTAAACACAATCCCGCCTTGGTTAATGTTCACAAACCCTATTCACTTGGTCATTTGTGCATTTTTTTGTGGTGGCTCAAGGGCTTTACTTTTTTTTCTTCGGTGCGGTTTCTTTGTGTGAATGTGCTTCTACTATCGTTTTGTTCAGCCTTAGCCTGGATATGTGCTCTGCTCTACCAGTTGGTAAGTATGCTTGCTGTTTTGTGCTTATTTTGTTCCATTGTCTCCGTTCTTGATGAGCTCTATCACTCTGTCGAAAACGTGCTTGTCATGGAGGCTTTCATTTCCTTTGCATACATTCTCAGCTGGTTATTCAGCCTATCTGTTATTTATTGCTTTTTTCCTAGGTTTCTTTCATTCAGTTGCTCTCGAAATTTATCAGGTTATGCTGCTCTGTTGCGTTTGCAGGTTGTGGTCTCGGGGGTTTATGGCTTTGGCTTTTTCCACAGCAACGAGGTAAGTCGTTGTTCTATGCTATCATCAGCTCTTACTTTTTACTCCGTTAACTGACTTAGTTGCTCCTTGTGAGCAGAGAAACCCTTTGGTGACCGCGACCTCGAAACTTTGTTTCTTCGCTGGTAAGTTCTGGACCCTAGACTCTCTGGTGTTTTGTTCCTTCAGTTTTTTTTTCTCCACGTAATTCTTACACTCTGTTTTGGTGAATGATTGCAGGTGGGTTCACTCTGGAGATCCTGGTTCCCTCTACGACGCGTGCTGGCAAGACCCGGTAGGGTCGCTCCTTGATAACTTTGTTTATTTGGTTGCTTCTGTCGTCATTTGCTTCAGTGATGGCCTGGTTAGGTTTAGGTGTAGAGTTCTCTGTCTTTACTTCTGCATAGGGTTACTGTAGGCCTCAGGCTTGCATTGTCACAGTTTATGGTTGTGACTGTAGGGTTTACATGTTAGGGTTTTTCAACCCGTTTTCCTACTGTGAACTTGTTGAACTTATACAACATTAAATTCCTTATGGACTGTAATTTATATTGACAGAAATCGTATTATTTCTTTTTATGAATAAATGGAAAGGGTTCCGTTACTCAGGAAGTACCTGTGTTGATTCGTTTTATCTTCGCTGTCTAGAACTTGTGTGTTATCAAAACTTCCTTTCGCTCATTTTGCTTTAATTTGTCTGGGACTCCAATATTCGTCTAGGTTTCTGTAGGTTCTCCAGCTTTGACACTTATGAAGTCTTGCTGTCTATAGGCCTGTTAAATTTATACAGAGAGAAAAATATGCATGCTCTGTAGAATAAAAATAAAAAAGACTTTCTTTCACTGTATTAGGTAATTTAGAATGAAGGACTGTAAATGGACTGCTATGGGATGTCAGAATGTAAACTTCTGTGTGCTCAGAGATTTCTATTATTTTCTTTTTCAAAATCGAACCCATTACAATACATTCTGTTGTCTTTTGAATGATTTTGGAAAACAGTTTTTCCTTAACTGTTGTTAGTTACATTTGATGGTTTCTCCAGTTTCTAAAACTGTCTATTTTTCCTACGCTGTGATTTGTAAAAGACAACATAATAAAAAATAAATAAATAAAAACATTTAACTACAATAGTTCTTTTAACTCAACCTTTACTTTCCTAAATGCTATATCCCTAAGAAATTAAAATAAAAATGAAATTAAAATGTTCACTTGAAATTTTCTCCTCAGTCCTCACAGAGACCAAATGATCCTTTGTCGTGATGATCCCCTTTAGCTAGATGCTCCTGCGTCAGGTTCCTGGGGTAATAAAAAGTCATGGCTCCGTTCCATGAGCTCCTCCACAGAATAACCTACTTCCTGTATCTGTGTCGCGTCGAGCCATGAATTGTCCCCAATGGGACGGTTCTTCCACTTGACAAGGTACCATAGATACTCCTTTCTGTGAGTTCGCTCGGCCACCTATGTGTCGAGAATCTTCTCGATCTCATGGGGTTGAGCCGAAGGCATTTGCCTCATCCAAGAACCGCCTTCAACTTAGGTGTCCCGTTCTGGCGGGGTGAGGGGAAGTATTGGAAAAATGATAAATCTCAATATTATCCTCCAAGGAGATATGTAAAATAAATACTATGTATATCACATTAAAAAATTAAATTAAAAAAATTGTAAAATATGTTGAAAAATGTCAAGGGCATATGTATATGCATGTAACTATGTGTGTTATAAGGATTATAATAAAATAAAATAATACTTCTATATATAAAGATATGAAATGTTTATATTATATAACCATTATTATTAAGAACGAACATATATCCATTTTAACTCAAATTCATTTTAATTCTGGATTTACCAAGAATATCTATGTAACTCTATATATCTTATAAGGGTTTTAAGAAAATATAAATAAGAATATTTCTAGATATATAAAGATGTGAAATTTATGTCAATTAGGGTTATCTTAGGTGGTTTCGAGGAAGGAATGAAATCCTCCCCACTAACTTCAATTCCAACAAGTGACATGATGGATGTTGATAGTATTGACAATATACATATATTCCTCATATGGAATATATAGTGTTGTACCTGTGAAAAAGATGTGAAATTTATATATAATATAAACAATATTATTAAGCATCAATATCCATATTAACAAAATATATAGTGTTGTACCTATGAAAAATCTATCAAGCACAAAGATGAATCAAATCTATCCATGTGAAAACCATGTTAATGATCAATAATTATTAGGTGAATGGTATGTATTTAACCTCCATAGAATATTTAATTGTAGTCAACGATAGAAGGTTAAGATTTATTCCAAAGTTAGTTATACTATTTTTTCTTTCCAATTTAATTAAAAAACTCATGCCCGTAAGTGTTAGATTTGGTTTGGTTTTTATTTATGACATTGAACTCTTATTGCTTATTGTTGCTTTCCTATGTTTTCTTGTTACATGTGTTTTTAAATATATATATTTTTAAATAGCCTTATTAATTATCAAATTATGATGTAGTTTATTTATTTATTTATTCGGCAATATGAGATGTATCATTGAGGTAATTTTCTTGATGCCTACTATGAATTAATACCTATACTAGACATTTAATTTATGTAGATATGCTATTACTTAGTAAATAAAGAGGTCCCATGATTAACCAGAAATAACATGGACAGACTTTAAAATTAATTATTATAAAATATCTATGCATTTGATCCCTCTTGGCACTTAGTAGATCCAAAGTTAAGATGGATCTAGGATGGTTTAATTTCACCCTTTAAATAATCTATATTCCACATGAATACCATGGGTTCACATAAACCTAGAGCTCAAAAACCACTGGTAACTTGACCAAGTCAAGTTTACCTTAACTACCCAGCAAAAATTGATAAAAAAATAATAACACACACACACACACACACACACACATATTTAATGACTGGCGGAATCGGTAATGCGCGAGATCTCATACTTGCATGACACAACATCGATCCCCGATGACTGCCACTATAACCTCTAGGTGCAACTGCACTGCCACCAAGCACAACGCACGTGTAAGACGGGGTTGGAACTTGTGATCTGCACAACAACATGAACACCTTAGTAGTGCGTTCATTGGCCAAGAAGCCACATCCCTGGGGGCTCAGAGGTGGGTGGGCTTGACCCAGGTTAAGCTTTCCTCATGACTAGTCACAACCCTTACTTAGGTTTGAGTACAAGACGTAGCCATCATTATGAGTCCGACTTTACCAACCAAGCGTCTCCACCGACCTTAACGAATTTTTTTATTTTAACATAGGGTTTTTTTATTTTTATTTCAAACTTTACCTTAACTAACCAACAAAAATTGATAAAAAATACTAAAATTGATTTTTTCTTTTAACATACAATTATTTTTATTTTTACTATTCTTTTATTTTATTTTTACCTAGTCAAAATATTTAGAGGACATGACATTACAACATTTGTTGCATACTGGGTTGGAGGCATCTCGATAAAATAAAGACTTCTTTATATAAAAGTATTTTGTAGTTAGGATTTGTTTATCAGAGTTTTATTTATTACGACGATAGGCATGTTTATTTTGGAATTAGGCTTCCACAATTTTAATTTAATTATCAATAATTTTTAGGTGGATGGTAGTGATTTAACCTCCAAAGAATATTCTAGAATATTCTTGGTAGTATACACAAATTAGATGCTGAAATTTATTTCCAAAGTAGTTATGTCTTTTTTGTCCTTTCATTCAAATTCATTTACTAAAAAAAAAGGTCATATGAATAAGCGTCATATGAAATGAGTTACCATTTTTTCGGCATGTGGTATCGATAAACCATTGTATTGACCCATAGTAATGTAACAAAGGCTATTTACAAATTAAGAATCTCCATAATAAAGTGGGGTTGAATCTTTGTGATTAAGAATTTTGTTACATTTTTTTAAATGCATATATGTTTAAGTTATATATTAATTCTTTTTATCATTAATAATAATAATAATAAAGTTATAATTTTTACAATTTTTACAATTTTAAAAACTTAATATGTATGGTGATGTCTATTATAGATTGATTTCTATCAACATTTACTAACCATTTAATTTATATGGTTGCACTAGTTTTATAAGTCTTCTCAATCATAAAAAAAACCACAACTACTGTTTTATATAACACTATATGTTCGTCCACACGCACTAATAACATCTTTTTTAAATATATTAGTTTTATTAAGAAAACTATTTATACTTTATTTAATAAATATTGTGAATAAAATAACAAGTTAAGAGGTCATTTATATGGTTGGAAAATTTATTCAATACTTATTTCAAAGTTCAGTTAGCATCCTTAGGTAGTTTACCACTGCTATTATTACTAGTGGTTTGTGAGTTTTTGAAGAAGCTAATAACACTTGTTTTGGTTTGTTAATTAAAAGCAATTTACAAACTTACTCTAAGTAAATAAGTGATTTGAGGCTAAAATCCTTCTTGGAACTACTTGTTCTTCCTTAACTAATTCATAGCTAAGGCTACCTAGGATTAGATTACTTATAAGTTTCAACTCAATCTAACTTATTACTATACATGTCACTGCAAAAAAAAACCCTATTATAATATTAAAAGCATACCAAGTTTCCTCGTCGTGTAACTACATAATTTCACCATAATAGTAATATTTATTATTATTATTATTATATTTAAAATTTCAATTAATATTAAAATGGTAATGTTTATATATTAATTTTATTATGCTTAATTATGTTATAAGGCACTCCCATTATGGATATTATGTTTTGATAAAACATTAAAAAACATTTTACCATTGATTTTAGTTATATGACCATTGGGACATAATTCATCTTTCATAAATTGCCATGTTACTATTCATTCAATCTATCAATGGGAATCTATACTACCTACTCCATTTATCCCTCCTCACAAAGGATTTCCTTCTTACTCCCTTGAATGCAGGCATCAAGATTCACATAACATTTTAAGGTTTCAAGTACTCGTGACCCATGTTATTGGGCTTGTGACATAACATCTTGTAAAGCCTTTAAAAGGCTCGGAGATTCTCCATTGCAATGTGCTACAGTGGAGCAAGTGAAAGCCTCACTTGGTTGGGGTTAGGGTGTTGGCTGGGTTAGCTGCATTTAAGACACATTAGAGGAAATTTCAGCCTAAAAGTGGCCTCCTAAGGAAAAATAATAAAATAATTTTTAAAACAACAAAATAAGAGTTATAAATTTTGGAGGGAAAAGAAAAAAACTACTTTTTCTAATTGTATTTGTGGCTTATCTCCTTATAGGCTTACTCAAATGTCAAATGTAGATGCTTGTTGGATGCATAATTAAATTATACATCTAACAAGTACCCATTATGCATACTTTTGAGAAGATCCACATTGATACAAATTGAAGATACATTAAAAAACATGTTGAATGTGTTTTTTTAATGCATCTCTTCTCAAAAGTATGCATAATGGGTACTCATTGGATGTAGAATTTAATTTCGCATCCAATAAGTGTCTAGACTTGAAATTTGAGTAATCCTATAAGGAGATAAGCCAAAAATACAATTTAAAAGGTATTTTTTCTTCTTTTCCCTCCAAAATATTTACATGTACCTCTTTTTAAATTTAAAGGATTTTGATTGGCTTACATATTATGACATGGAAATTACATGAAAATTTCATGGACACTTTTAGGATGAAATTTCCTCTAATGAAAGATAATAGATCCATTATTAGGCTATCTTTCCCAATTGAGGTATTAACAAGTTGTTTTAATGTCAAATAAAGGACCAAAATCAGAAGTTTCTACATGGTGAAGAAAGAATCGTAGTGTTTTTTCAAGCCATGAAGGGATTGAGAGTAGTACATGGATGAATCATTGACATAAGATTTATAGTTTAGTAGGTAGATGCAGAGGCAAAGACCAAAGCCAACATAAATGAAAACTAGATCTCGATGTTGGTTGGGGATTTGACATTCCACATATATGATCCAATATCCATAGTGAATAATCATTACAAGTCATTCAAGTATATGTGGGAAATCAGTCAAAGACCTAGGTAGAGGTAGAGAATAAAAATAATTCCTAGAATTTTGTAGAATTTATCACAAGAATCAATTAAAATCCTTCCTAGAGGAAAGTGAAAGAGGCTAAGGAGAACGCAGAAGTATTGGACTAGAAGAATATAGTTTAGCATAAAGCAACTCAAAAGGAACATGAAGAAATACTGAGACAGGGAAATGAGGTATCCTAGATAATATAAGAAGCTGCTGGAGTAGCTTGGGAATTTGATCTAAAAGAACAAGAAGATGAGAAGATGATGAGAGAGAGTGAACAAAGGAGAAGAATTAAAGAAGAAAGAAAAGTAGAGGAATAAAAGAAAAGACAAGAGGATGAGCATAAAAGAATACAAGATGAAGTAGAAGCTAAAGCTAGAGAAGAATACCTTCAAGCCCAATAAGTAGTGCCAAAACCACCAACTCAGTGAGATTCAACTGACATGGAAATTGACTCTACAAATTTAGGAAATCTAGAAATTATAGGAGGTCACCCACTGGTAACAAAGATGGGCATCATACAAGCCAAGAGGAAGAAGGTTGTTAACTTTAAAAATTTAATATATGATCACACCGCGAACAAGATTTTGGAGCACATGAATAAGACATACATTATGCCACATCTACCACTTGTCCACATCATCGAGACTTGTTGTACTAGACACTAGAAAGGGTCCTCTTGTGGTAGCTTTCGTGGGCACAATCTTCTATCAAGCAATTGAGAGAAATGCATAAGTTATATTATAGCATATTTAGCAAAATGATGCCCATATTGTTGAATTGGAGTAGCAACTGAAGATGCTAAAGGTTGAGATAAAGGCTATGAAACAAGCAAGTGTCAAAGTGGAGGGTTGTAAGACCTGCACTACATAGGTACATGAAAACTACAATTCTTTAGTTCATCAAGTGTACCCATGTGCAGAAATCATGAAATATACCTCAAAATAGCTGTTACCACTTTGGAAGCGAGTCAAGGAACAAGGCCTAGAATTCTAAAGTGTCATCGACACAATTAATCAATTGGAAAATGACCAAAAGAGTATCCTCAGGCCCCACACAAATCTCCCATGATCAACAACAAAAAAATGATATATGACTCACTTATTGTCCATCGAGCCATGAAGATGTAGGAAAAGTTGGAAAAGGATATTTCTAGATCAATGGAAATGTATTAGAAACACTACTCTCTGTCTTACATGATTATCAAAATTAACAGTATACCACCCATTAGAGCTCAAGGGGAAGCCAATCCTGTTGAAAAATGAGTATGGAACTAGATGAAGTGATAAATTATGAGGAATTTTCCTTTAGTGATTTCACAAGAAAGATACCTACGGACAACCTCAAACAACATCAAACAACATCTAGAAGAGATAGCCAAGAAACAAACGATCCTTAACTATTTCTTAGTGTCACTGATGAGATATTTTCCAATACTCTCCCAAAACACTTCATAATATCAAGTCATTATGGAGAGCTTATTTCCTAGTAGAATCAAAATGATTGGATCATACTATGAGATACATGTGGCATATCTCTTGAATATTCGAAAGATTCCACTCGGGGATAAAATTGTTGTGCAACAATTATAAATGTTTTACTTTTTTTTTTTTTGAAATTGTATTAGAAAATAGGAGAAGCTAAAGAGAAACACTTCCCTTGAAAAGCTTAATAGTCTCAATAAGAAGTTACCGATAAAGCCTATAAATAATGCAAAACTCTCAGGAATTTTGCTCTTTTTTGAAATCCTTGCATACCAAATCTAGGAAACTAGTAATGTTGAAATTATAGTAAGAAAAGACTTCATTTGACTAGTGCCTTAGTCAAATGGAGAAAATCAATTTTCCACATTAGCAGGATGAATTGGATTGTAGTTAGTTGGAGTGGCATGGCATTGTCTCATAGTTAACTTAGCAAATTCGAGTTATAGGCTAGAAGTAGAGTTGTGCATGAGTTAATTGCTAAGATCCAGCAATCTAGTAGAGTATTATTAGTTGAACTCAGTTAACTAAGCTCAAGTCATTAGTTGAGTCAATTGAAGGTTAGTTGAGTAGTAGAACTGTTGTTAACTTGGTGGTCTCTCAGTTAAACTAGTCAATCAAATAAAAATAGACCCAATCATGCATGGAATTCAAATTTCCTAGCTGAGGGGATGGAAAAGGCACATTTTTATTTATAATATCATACTATGAATGTGCAGTGCTTTTGCACTAAGCAGGTGATCAACTCCCCTTGGATTTGTGCAAGGAAATATGGAATTTCCCTAATTTTTAGTAGCTTAATTCCTCGAGGATTGTGCAAGGAAATAGGAGGTTGGTTGAGGCTTGAATTCGCTAAGTGCTCTCCAGAGAAGGTCAAGAAGCAATATAACAGTTTTACAGTGTAGGGTGTGCTTCAAAGTTGAAGCAATACATTGTAATTGTTTCTCTTTCTCATCTAAATCAATGCAAAGAAACAAAGGGGTTTTTCCCAATTGGGTTCCCCTATAAAATCATTGTGTTCCTTGTGTTTTGATGGTTTCATTTTATTGCATATGTTTCTATCGTGCGTTTTCCTTTCCGCAGAAAATTAGAAGAAATTTATGTCTCTTGATTTCAGTTGGATTTCATTAGCAGTATCAAATTTCTTGCAATTTCTACATGGTATCATAGCATCAAAAGACTACATAGAAAACTTGTTCTAGATATTCCCTTAGATAAATTTTTATTTGCAAAGTTTTTGGTGCATATTATCTTCAGTGCAGGAAAAATGTCTTTTAATGGATTGAGGCTTGAGTATGGATTGGAGGGCACCTCAAATTTTTGTTCTTGGAAAGGCAGTATGGAAGTGGTCCTGGATGACCATGGAGTATGGGAATACACACAAACCAATATTCGAAAACCAACAACATCAAATGCACAAGAACTTGCTTAGTGGAAGAAAGACAACAACAAAATCCATGAGGATTATTCTGGAGGGTGTCAAAGATCATGTGGTTTCAAAATTGAATGGAAATGAGATGCCTTTTGCAATGTGGAAAACTCTCATATATCTATTCCAAAGAAGCAATGATTCTAGGAAATTTCCATTGAGAGACAAGCTTAGAAACATTCGCATGCAGAAAAAATGAAACCATTCCTTAGTACATATCCAGTTCAATAAGGTTTGAGATGAAATTGGAGGAGTAGAAGAGAATGTGGCCTCATCTGAACTTGTGAGCTTACCACTCCTTGGCCTAGCAAAACTATCAAGATTTAGTTAATGGAAGAGACAAGTTACCAAATTGGGAGAGACTTTGGTCTTATTTGGTGCAGGTGGAGATGAGAAGAAATAATAGAGATGGTGTCACATCCAAACTTTATGAGGAAGAATATTGTGCTTTACTTGGAAAAGGAAAGAATGTCAAAGGAATGAAGGTCCAATGAGAGGCAAGGTCCATCTAGAACTATGACAAGAAGAAGGACCTCAACAAAATAAAAAAAGTTCATTGTCATGAGTATGGAAACTACGAAACCAAGTTTCCACATAGAAAATCTAGTAAGGAGCCCGCGACAACAGCAGGATGAGATGCTCTTGCATCTCAATTCAAGTTAGAATTCACCCTCTTTTTTTGCATGTCAAGAATAGTAAGAGGAAGTGAGTGGTACCTAAATTTTGGTGCCTTAGATCATATGACAGGAAATAAGGAATTCTTCATTAGCCTAGAGGAGAAGGATCTCAAATTGTACATAAAATTTGGAGATTATGGGAGGTATAGTACCGAAGTAATTGGTACAGTCACCTTTAAGAGAGAGTTAGGCTTCCATCTTCACTTGAAAAATGTAATGTACATGTTTGGGTTGAAGAAAAAAAATTATTTTTTTAGATGTATTGGAAGACAAAGGTTATGATGTGGTGTTAAGTAAGGGAATTTTTTTTCTAAAGCATGTTGCTACCGGACCAGTAAAAAAAATTGGTGTTCGAATTAAAAATATCTACTAGCTAGAGGTAGATTTCTCCATGCATCCAACTATACCTCCAGGAGTGAGGTGGGGTGATGTAGAGCCTTAGTCCCAGAGTTGAAAAGATTTGGGTAGGGTCCATAGGAGAGCAACAACAATTGCAATATACTCTTCTCATGGATCATTACCATTGCTACAAGGGCCCACAATATTCAGTAGTAGAAGGATAAATGTCAATTGATGTTGTCAAATCTTGGGCGACAGTTGCGGGCTTGTGTTGACAAAGACTCAGGATATAGTTGTAGCATCGAGACATATTTGATTTAGTATTTTGGATTCTTCTCAGTTGAAATTATTGCAATAGCAATAACAATAGTGTGAGGGAGTATTGTTACAGTACATTCCATTGGAGCAGGATCAAGGTTGTACAAAATCATTTTCTTACTAAGAGGGAGTGTTGAAATTGTAGCAAGAAAATGCTTCATTTGACTAGTGCCTTAGTCAAATGGAGAAATTTGATTTTCCATATCAGTGGGATGAATTGGATTGCAGTTAGCTAAAGTGACATGGCATTGTCTCCTATTTAACTTAGTAAATTCAAGTTATATGCTAGAAGTAGAGTTTTGCATGAGTTGATAGCTAAGATCTAGCAATATAGTTGAGTTATGGTTAGTTGAACTCAGTTAACTGAGCTCAAGTCATTATTTGAGTTAGTTGAGTAGTATAATTGTTGTTAACTCAGTGATCTCTCAGTTAAACTAGCGAATCGACTAAAAATATACTCAATTATGCATGGAATTCGAATTGCCTGGTTGAGTGGATAGGAAAGGCACATTTGTATTTATAATTGCATACGATTTAGTATACAATGCTTTTGCACTGAGCAGGTGATCAATTCCCCTTGGATTTGCGCAAGGAAATAGGGAATTTCCCTATTTTTAGGAGCTTAATTCCTCCAGGATTGCACAAGGAAATAAGAGGTTGGTTGAGGCTTGAATTCGCTAAGTGTTGGCCAGACCAGGTCAAGAAGCATGATAACAATTTTGTAGTTCAGGGTGTCCTGCAAAGTTGAAGAAAGACATTGCAATTGTCTCTCTTTCTCATTTGAATTAACACAAAGCAGCAAAGGGTTTTTTCCCAGTTGATTTCCCTTGTAAAATCATTGTGTTCCTTGCATTTTGATGGTTGTATTTTATTGCATGTGTTTCAATTGTGTGTTTTCCTTTCCGCGAAATAATAGAAGAAATTTTTGTCTCTTGATTTCAATTCGATTTCATTAGTAGTAGCAAATTTTTGGCCATATAATATAGAGAATCCTTAAAGGAAATTGGTGAAACTTCATTTGACATGCATTGCATCTTTTTTTTTCTGACTATTATTAAGCAATTTAGTTCATGTATGTACTTGTGAAATGTATTACTGCTAGTTATTAGACTAATATGTGAAATGGTGGGTAATTTCCATGCGTGGTTTCAGTCCTATAACTTTATGTATTGATAAATTATTCGTTTAGAATTTGACTTTTCTATGTTTTTTTTCTACAAATTTAAGCATGCATTGTTGTGTAGGATGTCATATAACTATTTCCTTGACTGTGCATCTGTATTATTTATTCGTTCATTGCTTCCTTTTCCTTATCTATATTTCACTTTTAGATAGGTTAGAGTAGCTACATTCTTGTGTTTGGAATAATTGTTAGCTTAATAAGTGCACCTCACCACTATGATGATCATTCATATCTCATAATAAACACAAAATCAAAGCATGGTTACTAGGACAAAATGTGCACAGGTCCCTTATCCCAAAAGCTGTGAGGTCTAATTGGGACCTTGTATTGGAGAGAACCCCTTGAATAGAGTCTAGGTCATTTTCCCTTGTCAACAAATGAATTATAATGAGTAGTTGTATAATAAGATGATTATACAATAGCCTATGTTGCTTGGAAGTAAAAAGGTGATAGAACTAGTTCTTATACATTGATAGGATTTAGGTTGGAATTTCAACCTCCCAAATTCAAGATTTCAGATTAGGCTATTATTAGTATCCTTCAAGACTAAAACAAACTAGCATTATTAAATTGGAAAATAATGCTAAATAACAAAACCTTAAAGTACATGGAATTTAATTTCAATCACTATATATTTAGCATATATATTTTTTTTAGATATTACCTTCTTCATGTATTCTTATCAAATATACTCCTAGCGTTGAATAAATGTTCACAAAGTTGCAACCCATAAATTCTATCCATTCTTACAGTCTGTTAATGCAATATATTTAAATGAGAATATATTAAGAATTCATGAAAACACTATGTGATCCATCTTGATGTGGAATCAATGTGGAATAACATAATAATGGGGAAACATATTTATTTTACCAAGCATTTTATTTCAACCTCAAATCCCCTATTGAATGGTGCCTTTAATATTGGAAGATTCAAGGCCATAAAAAATTGATTTGAAATCACCTGCAATTTTGGCCTTTGACATCCATGTCGATGTTGATATTCATGGCAAGGTCAAGAGAATTTCTTTCCATTTTACTTCTCTATTGTTTTGATTGTGGTCATATAAGATTATGAGAGTATCCCATAGCTTACTTTGTACAGACAACAAGTAGTAACATCTCGTTCAAGTTGGGAGGTGTTAAGTAACATCAATTCTAAGACTTTCTTATGTTAGATTATACGATTAAGTAAGTTTCTCATAACCTTAGAAAATCTAGTATAATATTTTGAGACTTCTAAGTAAGTCCCATGGAAAATTATTAGACTTATATTTATTTTGTATAAAAAATATGTTACAAGAACATCTTGTTGAAGTTCAGAGGTTTTAATTGACAACAATTATCTCTTAACAAACTCTAAAAACTAAGTGGAAAAGCTTAGGATTTATGCTAATAATGGAACTAGATTTTGAATGCTATGCATGAATCGTCATGTGTTGATATAAGGTGTATGCTTTTTAAGGGATTTCTATTTTGAGTACTATTTTCATTTTGTAATAATGAGAAACAATAACGATTTGATTTAAAAAAAAGGTCAAATGGATTATAAAATCACAATCACATTAGCTTATTAAGGTGGTAATTGATAATGTTAAATAAGTCTGTATATTTCCTGGAAATTGTTAAAATTTTATAAGCAATATGTGACAAACTACATACATTAAGTAGTTCACTTAAGATGTTGTTCAATGTGTAGTGTACCTAATCTTCTTTTATATATGGGTATTTGACTTGAGTAGTGTAGGATTTAGTGATACTGAAAATGGTTTATCTGAATAATTAGTGGAATAAATTTAAGAATCTTTGAAATCCTAAGATTGGATCTCATAGTTAGTTATAATTTGGTGCTATATGATAAGTTGTTTATGCAATTTGCCCATGTCTCTTAAAAGTAAAATGGTGATAGAAATAGTTCTTATACACTGGTATGATTTAGGTTGGAACCTCAATCCTCTAATTTTGAGATTTCATATTAGGTTACTATTAGTGGTCTTCAATATTAAACCACCAAAACCTTGATTGTAAAATTAGGAAAAAATGTTGGAGATAGATATGATTTGATTTATTTTGATTAAACAATAAAAAATTAAAGTACATATTATTTTATTTCAATCATTTTTATAGATGAAGTTTCGTAATATTAATAACCTTCTTAGCTATTAACTTCTCCATGTATTCTTAGAAAATATAATCCTAACCTTGAACTTATTGTATACTAATTTCTTTAATAGATGTTCACATAGTTACAAGTAATAAATTAGCTCCATTTTTAGATTCTGTGCTTTTGTACATTAACATGACATGTTCATGTAATATATTTAAATGATACAATATAGTAAGTGTGCATGAAAAATCTATGTTATCCACCTTGATGTTGATTCTGTGTGGAATAACATCATAATAGGGAAACATTTTTGTCTCAACAAGCATTTTTTTTCAACTTCAAAATCCCTACGGAATGGTTCCTTTAATATTGAAAGCTCCAAGGCCACATAATAAGGAGTTGAAAGTGTTATCGTTTTGTATTTTTGAGGTTGTGGGAGAAAATACATTGGACAACATCAAACCACTTTTGAACGCTGGGATATAGCCCTGCCAGCTTCAGAGAGGGCTCTCTCTTTATGATTTAACTCAGTTTTTAAGTTGATTTTAGGCTAGTTATGATTATGCTTGGTTGTTTGTTTGAATTTGGTTGATTGGTTTGGTTGGTGGATCTGATCAAATTACTTTCTTTCTATTGGGCTATGGAGTCAAATAAAACTAGATGCAACACCAAAAGTTCAAAGGAGTAATCATAGGGCAAGCTAGCTAGATTTAAAGGATCTTTAAATTAAATTATGGAATGGAGAAAGGGTGTGATTTAGCATGGATTGAAAACCATTTAAGAATTTCTCAATCAGACTTTAGAAGAAAACATACAGATTGTAAACGCAGTCCAAATAAGGTGTTCAAAAACATATCTTATTTTTCACATCTCCTGTTTTACAATAAGATTTCAGATGCATAACATAAGAGAATAACAATGAAAACACAATTACAATAGGAAAAACATCATCAGTATATCGTAACACAAGTATCCTATGAAGAGTCTTTTTATTAATGGTGCTCCAGCAATGCGGAAAAGGTAAAATGCTTAATAGAAAGAGTTACAATGTTCAAGAACCAACCCTCAATACTTTGACTGAATGAAGTATTTAAACAAAATGTAGAAATTTCCTGCAAATTCTCTACAAATCTACCTCTGAGATCTATGTAGAAAATCTGACTGTAGATTAACTCGATAATGCAATATACCAAAGCAAAATACTATAATCTACTTCTACTATCAAACTTGTGGAAGCTTAAAGATCGAGTTGAATCAGACCTAAACACATATAACCATAAGAAGAAGAATCAATGCACATGAAACACAGAAAATACTCAGGGGAAAGCCTCAGCTAAAAACCCCACTATCTGTATTATCATACAAGGTGGAAATACATTAGAATTATACAAAGCCTTAGCTCTCGCATAGCTAGCCAACTCTCAGTACAATCCTCCTGGATGCTGACAGGAAATCAACACTTCTCACAAGCCTTCTCCTCTACCCTTCAAGCTCCTATTTCCTTGCGCAGTTACCTCTGGGATGATCTTCTTCACCTAGTGTAACACTACTCTCACACACTGCTCTAACACATTGTCAGAACTGCGCAATCCTCAAGGAACCTTCCCTTGACTGCATGGATGAGTTTCATTACAGGAAAACACATGCAACTGATAGTAACTTGTCCTTAATATTTAGCTCAACTAGGTCTTTCTCAAAATAGACATGCATGAGTTTCTGATGAGAGAATCTTCAGTTATCTGGAGTACACTTGTTGAGTGCATGCATGCATCAACTGACTAATAACTCACAATTAGTTCCTCAAACAGTTTGAAACTAATTTAACTGGACTTAACTCAGTAAACTGAGCTAACTAATTACAACTCAAATATAACTCAATCTTATCTCTTTAATTAAGGGATAATCTCCTTAATTTAAGGGATAACTATTGCATGACTTCAGAAAGACTTCTAACTTGAATTTCTCCAACTAATTAATCCATAAGGAATTAATTAATTATTTCGAAGTAGCTGGTGAGACTAAATTCGAATTTAATTCACAATTTTAATTCAAGGACAAATTAAAATTGGAATATTATGGATTCTATTTTTATCATTTCTTGTTGCTATTTTCAACGCTTCCTCTCAATAAGAAAGGAATTCAACTTGATCCCGATATTGAACCTTTGGAATGTTCTGCATGTAACACTTCTCTCTAGTGTTGTTTCTCCAACGATCTCCAGAAACAAAAAAAATGTCCAACCTGAATCATAATGATGTCTCTGTCATCAAAGTCTCTAACTACTATTGCCTCTATCGACTGAAAACTTTGTGCTTCTGCTAACTTAGCCTTTTTGCACTATTGTCAATCCTTCTCTGTGATCTTCAGTATCTGATTGCTCTATCCTTTGTCACTTTGATCTTTGACTGCATCAATCCCACTAATTCCTCCCGCTACTATGTACTTTGGGTTCCCGTAGCAAGGTACGATTCATGAGATAAAACCTCTCAATGGACCCTGCCCAATTTCAGCCTTCTTGGGACTATCACTTCACATAGCCCCACCTCACACCTGGAGGTATGGCTGCATGTGATCCCTTTGCCCACTTCTCCAATTGTGGCTCCTCCACAAATGTCCTAGACTTCTTTTGGGACTGCATGTTGAGAGGTAATTTACTCTCCCTCTCAACCACCAAGTCTGTAACATTTTCCTTGCTCCTCAAGGCTTTGCATGCATCTTAAACCTCAAGAGCATACATGTTCTTGACTCGTGAACAGATCTGTTTTACCTGTCTCGTGGTGATGTGTCTAAGGAAAACCTTTTCCTTACTAAAAAACACATCATAGCCATGGTCTTCCAACATTGCGACCGATACCAAGTTCTTCTTCAGTCCAGGCACATACTTCACATCTGTCAAGGTGATAGGAGCTCCATGCTCCCTCTAAAAAGCAACCATGCCAACTCCTGGAACACTATACCTTTTGTCGTCACCCATCTCTATGCGCATCTTGAGGTCTTTCTCCTCCAAGGTACTGAATAAACTTTTATCACCGATCATGTGGAATGAGGCTCCATTGTCAAGAAACCAACCACAAACCATCATCGATGACACCATGCATGCGATGAGGGTAAAGTCCATTTCAAACTGAGAGGCTAATGCCTCACCTTCTGATCCTTCCAAGGATCCCTTCTTGGACTTCTTCGATGGGCAATTAGTCACATAATGTCCCATCTCATTGAAGTAAGATATGAATTCGATTTGCACCTGCAACCCTGAACTTCAAACTTTTAATTCTCTTCTCCGTATACTGTTCACAGCTCCGATAAACTTGGCTCTGATACCATGTAGAATTTCCTGCAAATTCTCTATAAATATACCTCTGAGATCTATGTGGAAAATCTGATTGTAGATTAACTCTATAATGCAATATACCAAAGCAAAATACTATAATCTACTTCTACTATCAAACTTGCGGAAGCTTAAAGATCAATCTGAATCAGAACTGAACACATATAACCATAAGAAGAAGAATCAATGCACATGAAACACAAAAAATACTCAGGGGAAAGCCTCAGCTAAAAACCCCACTATCTGTATTATCATACAAGGTGGAAGTACATCAGGATTATACAAAGCCTTAGCTCTCTCATAGTTCGCCAGCTCTCAGTAAAATCCTCCTGGATGCTGACAGGAAATCAACGCTTCTCACAAGCCTTCTCCTCTACCCTTCAAGCTCCTATTTCCTTGCGCAATTACCTCTGGGATGATCTTCTTCACCTAGTGTAACACTACTCTCACACACTGCTCTAACACATTGTCAGAACTGCGCAATCCTCAAGGAACCTTCCCTTGACTGCATGGATGAGTTTCATTACAGGAAAACACATGCAACTGATAGTAACCTGTCCTTGATATTTAGCTCAACTAGGTCTTTCTCAGAATAGACATGCATGAGTTTCTGATGAGAGAATCTTCAGTTATCTGGAGTACACTTGTTGAGTGCATGCATGCATCAACTGACTAGTAACTCACAATTAGTTCCTCAAACAGTTTGAAACTAATTTAATTGCACTTAAATCAACAAACTGAGCTAACTAATTACAAATCAAATATAACTCAATATTATCTCCTTAATTAAGGGACAATCTCCTTAATTTAAGGGATAACTGTTGCATGACTTCAGAAAGACTTCTAACTTGAATTTCTCCAACTAATTAATCCATAATGAATTAATTAGTTATTTCCAAGCAGCTAGTGAGATTAAATTCGAATTTAATTCACAATTTTAATTCAAAGACAAATTAAAATTGGAATATTCTGGATTCTATTTTTATCATTTCTTGTTGCTATTTTCAACACAAAATTTACAAAAAAAAGATTACAATTAATGCCTTAGTGACATGGCATTCTATTATTAACTTGAAACTAACAGAAATGAAATAATGCGACCAAAAGAGGTGAATTGGCAAAGTGATCTAGACATCTGGCACTGCTTTGGTGGAGAACAGTTGCTGAGTGGCCACTATTTGTGTGTCGCACTGGTGAAGCTGGCCCTTTCTTTAATCTTGGAATTCACATAGTTTATCCCACCACTCCTCATCTAGAATGGCAATTTTTTTTTACTTTGCGGTAGATCTCATCTACCTCTGTATACTGAGTGAATGTGGGTTTTACTACAAAAATGTGTTTTATCTCATGCTGGATGAAACTCATATTACTGATAGCTTCATAAAAAGCTCTCCTTGTCATAGCACCTTTAATGTGGAAAGACTTGGATGTATCCTTTGCAGTGTCTTGAAGCTTCTTCTTCTAATCTTCCCTGGTCATCAATTTTTCATTGATCACAAATAAAGAAGAAAAACCTTTCTTGTTTAAAGCTTATATTCTAGTGAAAAACCTGTTAATTGCTACCTCCAAAGTGTGACATTTCTCTTTCAGCTTCACAACCAAGTTCTTCTTTGTTAGAACTTTCTTTACTTCTAGGATCATTTCTATTCTTTCATCTACTCCCAAATCATCCAACTCATATCTGTTTTTGGAATTGAGAAACTTTATGATGTTGTTGGCTGTGGTAGGAATTTCTCCCAATTTAGCATTGATAGTGGAAATGGTTTGCTTGGCTTTCTCCATCAACTCTTTCTGTTCAAATATAATCTAGATACATGGCCAGATTTCATCTATTTCTTCAATGATATTATTCCATATAATTTCTTTAACTTGGGCCAGTGTGTGGCCAATAGAGGACTCAGTTGCTGACTTCCTCCATACTTCTACCTAGTTTTGAGCTCTCTGTAGCTCTGCTACATGGAAAGTCTTAGTCTTTGTCTTCTGATCTTGTATAAGATTGACTTGAGCCTGCAATCTTTTGATTTCTTCAGTTTGGAGAGACATGTTCTGCACTGCATTTTCCAACTAATCTATAGTAGCCCCTGTGCTTGTTGTAGAAGATGTAGCTGTAGGAATTGTTGTGATAGGGAGTGCTCCCAAATGGACAACAATCATTTTGTAGCTTTCTCCTTTTCTTTGATCATCTTTTCCATCTCTATCTCCATTTTCTTCAACTGTGCACTCTGCTCCATGATGAGCTTCATCATATCTACCTTTTGTGTCTCTATTTCCTCAATGTCCTTGGCTAGAGAATCTTCTGTGGTTGGTAACTTCAAATTCTTCCTTAATGCTGTCATGTCTATATTCTTTTTCCTCACGAGCTCTTCTGCAACATTGATATTTGTAGGATCATAACCTACTTTGATCACCAAGTCCTCCAAAGCTTTGATCCTTGTGTCTTTGGCAAGTGCAGAGACCTTCTCCATCTTCAATTGTGATTGAACATTGGCCAATGTAACCTGCAATTTAGACAAACTCATAGCAATGTTAGTGAGAGTAGATGAAATCATCTGCCCAGTCTGCTTGTGCATCTCCAATTGGTCAATGGGCTATATGTCTTTCACATCAAATTCAAATGATTTCTTCTTGTAATTTGATGCTTCCTTGGGTTGGGGAATCTGTGCTTGGAGGAATGCCATTTTCATTTTACCTTTCTCTGAATCAAAGGCTGACAACAACCTACTTTGAGAACTGGAAGTCTACTTCCAGAACTGAGCGTATGTGTTGATCTTCAAGGCCTCATTCCTCACTTTAATTTCCTTGAAAATGTCAAATATACTCTTTTCTGTCTCCCCTGTGGTAGATGTGCTGGTTTGCATAACCTGTTGCTGATCTTGTGAAGTTGTGGAGGTAGTGGGAGAAAGTGTAGTCTGATCACCCACTAATGAGGAAACTAGTGGATATTTAGTGTTGATAATGTTCTCTTGCTCTGAATCCTTGCTTTGGCTTAGTTTAGAATGTAGCTTGGCCTTCTTTCTGTACATGATTTTAAATCCTTCACTACAAATCTCAGTCACTGAAGGTGACTCTTCTTCTCTACTCCTCTTTGATGATTTCTCCTTTGTGATGGGAGTTTGCATTGTTGAAGTGGAGACTAACTTCTCCTCTGCATCTTGTAGAGTATTCTCAGTCCATTCTACTTGGTTTTTATATCTTTCAATCTCTAGTCTGGTTGTGTGAAAATAAGCAATAGACTTGTTTTCTACCCTTAACTTAGAGATGACCCCCAATGGATCATATGACTAGGTGAAACTAAGGCTGAACTGCATTTCTTTCAGTAGTTTATCTGCTTCTTCCCCTGCTACCCTGCTGTTGAAAATGAAAGGCCCTATTTGTGTTTTTATTTTGAATTGGGACTTCTTCTTGGCAGATACAAAGTGGATCTCATCCATATTAAGCATTTGTCTGATGTATTCTAGAGAAAAAATCCTCATTGGGAGGAATTTTGGTAGCTTGTAAGGGGAAAGCTCACACCCAAATACCCCTAGCTCTATGTAATTCTGATAAAGGTACCAATTCCCTGTTTGGACTTGGTTTGATAGTTGTAAAACATTCCTAATTTCTTCACTAATCCTTGGCTCTAACCTACTGCTTAGGAGACTGAGTGCTGGATGTACAAACATCTCTATGAACTGTTTGTATGAGTATTCCTTTTGTTCCTTCATCACCAACGTAGTCCAGAAGATGACTGACTGCTGATTTCCTTCTTCATCCAGCTTTTGTAAGGCAAGCTTGATGTTGTCTCCCTGAAAATATAAAAACATATAAACCAACACAAAAGGATATTTGAATGCCTCCTCAGTTTGGAATTTGATAAACTTCTCATGGATAGAATACGCAAGATATTGGCTGAAGTTAAACAAGATGGAAGGCTTGGAATCAACAGAGAAAATGGAAAGAAATCCTATAATTGCTCATCTACCCACTGATATGAGTAATAGCCAAGGAGGTAGGAGATGACTGTGATAATTTTCTTGGCTCTCTCAGGGAAAATAGAGGATGGATAAGGAGGATTTTTCTTTGGTAATGGGGCATCTTCTGTCAAGAAAAGCTCAAGGGTTTTGGCTCTCTTAGCAAAGTCCAATTTTTGATACAATTCAACAAGTGCTTCATGGGAAAAAGGAGTGGAATTCTCTACTGTAGGAGCCTGCATCATTTGGTCTATAGCTTGGGAGTGATAGTGAATAGAATTTCTCCAGTGGGGGCAATGATAGCTCTTTGGCTAGGCAGATAGCAAGCATGACACTTCCTAACAAATTTTGGGGTGCTGTGGGTATGGGGAAAAATATAGTGGGGCAAATTAGATTCCCACAGTTGAATATCATCAGACTTATCTATATATTTGTCCTCGAGCCAGCAATACATCTCAAAAAGCTCAAATTCACAGAGAGTTTCATGGATCTTATAGTCTCTGTCTGCCAAAGGGATGTGGTGAAAATCAATGGGAGGGTGGATCATAGGACTCACAGGTTCTTCTAGTCCCTTGTCTTTTGGAGGTATGATTGGCTAAATTGAGAATTACTGGTGAAATCTGGATGATATAGGCTTACAATGTGCAGAGAGGATTTGGGATTTGTAGATAGGAAGACAAGGCATTGGCCTGAATTTGAGTGAGCGGGCAATGTTCCCGGCTGGGTGAGATTGTTGGAGTTCGGACTTGTACACCTGTAACAGAGCAATAGCAGTGGCAGTGTATGAACTCAGTAACCGGTTAATGAGCAAAGGGAGGGATTTTATAATGTTCTGGGCTTTCCCGTTGATGGTGGCACGAGTCCGTTGGATTAACGGTTAAACCATTTAATTGTTTAACAACTTAATTTTGGAGGGAGTGGATGTGATTGGTGGGATCAACGAGCAGATGTCGCGGCGAAGGGTGAGTAGTGGGAGTGCAACGGATAGAGTAGTGGTTTTACTGGGAGGAGAAACCACTTTTTTTTTTTTTTTTGGTGGGAAGGGGGGGGGGGGGGCAGCAGTTAATGGTTTCGTCTGAGGGGGGTTAAAAATCACAAGGTGTTGACACGTTGCGGCAGGCGCAATTTTGAATACCGCCCATTTCGGACCCCCCACTCGACGGTAAAGTTCGGATGGTGATGGGGGGCCGAAACACAGTCTGAGTCGTTGGATGTTGGGAGGTGGGCACAGATGAGGGGAGAAGTGGCAGGGTGTTAATATGATGTGACAGGGCGCTCGGTGGGGTTAGGGGAAATGAATTTAATGCAGAGGAGGGGATGATTATAGTGTATGGTAGGGTAGTGGAGTGGACGAAATATGAGCAGAGGGGTGATTTTGGGGTGTTAAAACTTAGGAATAGTGTACTAATATACCAAAAATTAATGGATATATTAAACTTTAGAGTAAAACTTTAATCCTTCGCCTTTTTCTGCACATGAAATACATTTGAAATTGTTCTTAGAATAAAACTTTCATGTTTTTCCTCTAATCACCATAGTGCTTCTACCTACCCTTTTTGCATTTTAATTCTTTTTCTAAGCTAACATTTTATCTTCTTGTTTTGCAGGGTGCATTTAAACTAGCAGACCCAAATAACTTTTATTTTATGAAAATCTACCTTATCCTATCACTTATTTCGCCATTGACTCAGATTAAACTGTTGAGTCAATTTTATTTCTACCTAGCTACTAATTTACCAAGATTAAATTGTTTGGTAAATCTTCATTCACTAACCTATTGAATAGAAATTTAAATGTGTTAAGTCATGATTAAACTCTATGACCTGAACAAAATTTCAGTCATTGTGGCATTCAAAAACAATTTGCACACAACCTTATTTGAAACTACAGTAAAGAACTAACTTATCAGTAGTCGCACTTGGACTTAGAGCACTTTCAGAGTTATTTTGTATTTTTTCTTTTATGGGGTTCTTATCCTTTTTTTCTTATTTTTCTTAACATACCCTCTTTTCATTATGAAGATCGCAGAAGCCTAAAAGACAAAATACCCTCTTTTCATTTTTTTTTTTTCATATTTTTGGAAATCATTTGACTATTGAAATTATGTACAATATGAAATCACAAATACAAAATACTCAATCACCTTGAGATCCTATAATTTATAGGACCCTAATAGTTGTTCCAGGTCGGGATGGCACTTCTCCAAGTGAAGTGTCAAGAACATATGATTAGTAGCCTTGAGTACTTCATGTCTGTAATGTATTCATCTTATTTATTTGTTGTTTAAGATACTATTCGTAACTCATCAATCCAGGCTTAGGGCCTTCACTGCGGGCTTCAACCTTTGTTAATAAGTTACCCAATCAAAACCATAAAGACTATGATATTTACAATGATGAAAGGAAAATATGTAGGCTAAGAAAAGTAGTGTTTCAACATCCTACCATTGACAGGACCTCTAGGTACCTCTGCTCCATCTAGGTCCTTAAGATAGAATGCATTATTTACCCTGAAAGCATGAACAATATATGGCCCATTCCAAATATTATCAAACTTTCCATGTTTTCCCTTGTCTTCTCTCCTTGAATCCCATATCAAAACTTGATCCCCAATGTTAAAGTCATTAGCTTTTGTTCTTCTATCAAAGATATTTTTAACATTTTCTTGAATGACTTGGGTCCTATTGTATACTTCCTCCTTGGACTACTGCAACTAAATAGTTTGATCAATCCTTCTCTGTACATCATTGGGTTCAGCTTGAACTTCTTGAATGATATTCATGATGGGAACTCCTAAGGAGGATGGAATAACCACATCGATCCCATAAACCAATTGGTATGGTGACATGCCATTTGACTTTTTAGTAGTAATTTTGTCAGCCTAAAGTGCATTGACCAGCTTGTTGTGCGAAGACTTTTTGTTGTCCTCTAACAGTTTTTTGATGATGTTTACCAAACTTTTGTTTGAGGATTCAGCCAACCCATTACCCCGAGGGTAATAAGCTGTTGAATTTCCTAGAGTGATGTGGTATTTGTTACAAAATTCAACCATCTTTTTAGATTTGAAGGCTATAGCATTATCAGTGATTAGTTTTCTAGGACAACCAAATCTAGAGAGGATATTAGTCTCAAGGAATTTAATAATGACAACATCAGTGGCATTCCTGGAAGGGGTGGCCTCTATCCACTTGGTAAAGTAATCAGTGGCTGTAAGAATCCACTTATGTTGGGCAGAGGAAGAGGGATGAATTTCACCAATGAAATCCAATCCCAATTGCTGGAAAGGGCTTTTAACAAAGATCAGCTTTAAGGGCAGGGGAAACAATTTTCTCTTTCCCTCACAAAATCTGGCATTTATGACATGAGGTGACTTGTTTACGACTGTGAGGGAAAAGGGTAGGCTAGTAGAAACCAGCTCTAAGGATTTTATTGGCAGTGGTTTTCCAATAAAGATGTCCACCACAGTCACCTTCATGGAATTCCTACATAACTTTATTTGCATCATCCTTTAACAAGCATTTAAGTAAAATACCCCCAACATCTTTCCAATACAAGACATTGTCTATAATGCAAAATTTAACTGCTTTTAACTTTAGAAATATTGTCTTTGTTTTTGTCAAACCAAGAGGAGCATTTAAATTAAATAAAACATAAAGCAAGTCTGCATACCAGGGAGAGTTAAGAAATGCCTCATCAATTTGAGGAGTCGCATGTTCCTCTTGATTATCTAATGAATCAATCAAGTTAATGTCCAAAGCATGGAAATTTGACTCAGCCATTAATTTGGATAGTCCCTGACCTTTAATTAACTTGGTGGGCTTGGTTTCTATGTCGTATTCCAGAATGACAAAAATCCATTTGCCTAGCTTTCCATCAGGCCCATTCTGTGTCAAAATGTCCTCAACCACTCATTAGGTCATAAGAAATAATATGGGAATGCAAAATATATACTCTAAAATATTTTATTGCTTTAACTAATGCAAAGGAATGTTTTTCCATAATATTGTATTTCAAAGATGCATCTCTTAAATCTTTACTAAAGAATGTAATGGGCAGCTCAAAACCTTCATTATTTTTCTGCAGTAAGACTACTCCAATAGTGTCTTCAGAAGTAAAAGAGAAGATTATGAAATCTTTGGTAAAATTTGGGTTGATCAGCATTGGTGCCTTGGTCAATGTTTTTTTAACTAAGTCAAAGGATTATTTAGCCTCAATACTCCATTTGATTTCAAAATCCTTTTTAAGCATGTTTGTTATATTTCTAAGAAGTTTTTCCAAGTTAGGAATGAATCTCCTTAGGAAATTGATTTTCCAATAAAAGACTGAAGCTCTTTGATGTTTCTTGGATGACTGATTTTTAATATTGCTTCAATTCTGTTGGGATCAATCATAATTCCATCCTTGGAAATAATGTGACCAAGAAGTTTTCCTTCCTGTTTTGCTGTACAACAACCCCCCATTTCTAAATTTTTATCAAAAAACTTTAAATAGAAATGGGTCCCTTTTTAAGACTTAGTTAAAATTCAATGATTCAATAAAAATCACTTGCCTGAAATTAATCATATAACACATAGAAATCCTTATCAAAAGGTCCGATGCGATAGAACTAATATCCAAAATCTTTTGTTAACATGTGATATATCCTTCTTTGAGAAGCCCTCATAAGCAAATCTCCGATGCGATAATGCGATCGGAGATCTCATATCGCAAAGATAAACAAGAATGCATCCCAAAAGTTCTATACTAAACCTCCGATCTGATAACGTAATCGCAATTGGTGATCGCACATATAACATTACACATAGCGAAAGCCCTTTCGAATTCTCCAATTGCGATATCATAAAATAAGATGCACATTTCAAGAAAAGACCGTCAAAAGGTATTATTAGTAGGTGTAAATCTTAAAAGGAATAATAAACGAAAAATAAATAAATCAATCGGTCCGCTAATTATTCCTCCGCCTTATTGTATTCTTTACCTTTATCGCAATCAGGGCTATTAGCCCAAAATGTTAAGCCTGACCAATGAACTTCCCGGTTGCGATTTGTGATTTATCGCTGATCGCTGAGTAGGAAGATCAAAAGATACATTTTAAAGGACCATTAAGCATATGTGTGATGCGACAGATAATTATTACATTTATTAACTACGATTGGCAGTTATGGAGGTCATTAATTTTGTAGTTAAGGGTGAATCCTTCGAGGATTTCACCCATGGTAATACTTAATTACATTTGGTTTATCATGTGTAAATTACCATAACTCTTTTCATTTCATATTAGCTTTGAGCGGGTATATTTCTCTATTACATTTTTCATTGTCTGTGTAGAGAAACTCTGAGCTGATGAATCCAGAGAAAATGGCAAAGAAGGTGAAGAAACCCAAGGCCCCTGTCATAGCCAAAGAAGAACCAAATAAGAAAGGATTGATATCTGATACTACCTACCTCGGTTTAGGCAAAGCATCCTGGGAGAGTATCTACAATTTACTGGAAGCAGAGGAGCTTGAAGAACTCGAAGAAGAAGCAACAGCAGATTCCAAGAGCAAATCAGAGAATACTCTTAAGGAATTGGCCTGTTCATATCTACATAGAATAGCAGCTCGTGCCAAGGTTTTACCCTATAATGATGTGGTTAGGTGGATTGTTGAAAGCATTGCGACCACAGATAGGACATTCTCTACAGCTGATGGAAAAGTGTTCGGGTCGTTTAGAGCAGAGGATCTTAGACAAATGTACCATTTACCTCAGCTGGAGAAGCGGTATAACAAAGCATTTTTGGAGGCTTTTGCCAAGGAGAACGACATTGAATCTGACCCTATTAGACAATGGAGACATTTTCCGACCAAACACAAGCACGAAACATCGGGTATGTACTCTGTAGATTCATTGGCCTCTCCTTATTGTTATGCTGGTGCAATGATGTGTAGACTCTTCGGAGTCCATGATTCTACTAAATTCTCTATAGATATGGTCACATTAATGGAGGCTACAATTAATGGCTATATCTTGGACTGGGCAAACATTTTGTCTGATAAAATGGCCACCAAGATACTTGAATATAGAAAAAATAGGTTTGTGTCTACCCGGGTGATACCTCCCTTTTACATGAGTGCCTATATTATGGACACTATCTATTTTAACTCCAAATACTCCATTCTCGGATGGAAATGGACTCCCCAGGATCCCAACCCCATTCAAATCTATCATAAGGAGTTATGGAAAGCCCATTATAAAAACCACCTGTATAGAATTTGTCATGGTTTTATCCTTCCCGTGTATTATGCTATATTTAATAAGCCTGCTCCTAGGTTATCCAAGGAAGCATCAGTCGACCTAACTGTAATTGGTAGTTGGTTTGGAGAAGAGAGATTCACCTACATAAGACTTTTCATTAGCCTTGCCAATCCTCATGTTCTTCCTCTGTACATCCCTGATAAAATAATAGCCAGGGAATTAGCACATCAAATAACAGTTGAAGGAATGTCAAGGACCCTTAGTGATTCTAAAAATCACATGTGGCCGACATTTCCCTTTCGATGTGGAGCTTTTACCTTGCATGATTTTAAACATGCAGAGAAGTAGGTCGAGAAATAAAGTTGTTAAAACTTGCCACTATCCCAAATAGGCAGAAAGGTTGCCTACAATGTTACCTCTCAGGCTAAAATCGCCAAATTTGATCATGAGGAGGTTAGCTTCGACGACTTGTTTGTTTTTTTAGAAGTATTTTCTCAAGTCAAACATATGGCCAAAATCAAATTGGGAGTAGAAGGACTAGAGAAATTCTATAGGCTCAGGGCACAGAGATTGGAAACCCTACCTCTAGACTTATTAAATACGACCTCTATGGTACAACCTCAAGGCTACATTGAGGAGAAAATTACTGAGAAGACTATTGAAATTGAAAAGATTTCTGAGAAGGAGAAGACACCAGAAAAGGAGCAGAAGCAGGTAACAACTAGTGAACCCCTTGATACAGATATTAATATTGATCCCAAGTTAATCAAGGAATGGGAACAGTTTGATTCAATCATCAGTAATCCCGAGAAAACCCAAGGGTTCACTACACCAGAAGTGTCTACAATGCAGAAATCAGTAGTCAACACAGTTCCGATTGTTGGAACAAGCGGCCCACCCAAGTTCCAGAAAGACATAGAGATTATCCCTGAAAATCCCACTAAGGAGATTGTACTACAAATTGAAGAAATACCACCACTGGATGTCTTCTATAGTCCTAAGCATAGGGCTATAGTCAAAAGACAAAGGAAGAAGAGGAAAATTGATCACAGTCCTCTTTTCACTCCTCAGGTAGAAATGATGAACGTGGTATGGAGAGAAGAGGTAAATCCCTCAGAAGATTTAACAAAACTGTCACAGTATGTCGGAGCTTATACAACAACGACAATGGATAAGGCTTCAGAGGTTAGCCATCTATTGAAGGAAAAAGACCAGGCAATCATTTAGCTAGAGGCACAATCGGCAGAACGACAACAAAAGATAGAGCAGCTTGAACAACAGGTGATAGAACAAAGGCAACTTAATGAATAATTAAATGAGCAGTTAAAATATGAAAAGCAAAGGATTGATGAACAGGCCATCCATAAACATCATGAGTTGTCTCAAGCATTGAGAAAACTACAGTTATTGAGCGAGCAGGAGAAGAAATCAAAAGAAGAGAAAATTGCACAAATGAAAGATCAGATAAAGCGATTCAAAGGATATCCCTAGGTAAATGAATTCAGAATTAAAGCCCTGGAAATAACTAAGGCTTTGTCCTGACAATTGGATATTCTATGTCATAATATATCATTGGCCATCCCATTATGTGATATTTTTGCTTCTATGATTGAAAAATCAGTGGATGCAAGGCTTGAATTAGATAAGGCAGATGAAAAATTAACTAATTTTCTATCATGGCAATATTCGAAAGAGGGAAAAGCTGCCAATCTGCCAAGGATACAGGAGTCACATAAGGAAATATTGTTTTCAGAATGAGAATCTCAATTAATGAAAGCTGAGAGAGCTACATCTAGATGCAGAGCAACAACAAATAATCTTATTGAATTAATCAACAATAGTGTACATTTATCTAATCTAATTACAGATTGCTCTCCAGGAAACTTTCAAAGGTAAAATGGTTGGAACAACATTGGAAATAAGAGTTGATGCAAAGAGGAAAATTGATCAGAGGGATTCAAAGCCTAACATGGGAAACATTCTGGTTTTTCCTTGTTAAACCACACAGTCAGCAAATGGCGATGAGGTGTCTCACGGATGCGATCAACTACATGATCCCCGAACTTGCCGATGCCACATATACAACTCAGTTACACTCCCAGATGAGTTAGCCACCAGAAATCCAGCCAATGCTTGCTATTTTTCAACTGCAATCACAAGAAGATAAGCCGATACAGTGAATCCATTCGACTACCGCAGCATTGCTATTTTTAGGATAAATCCCATATTTATGTGTTTTTAGTTATACCAGCGCATAGTGACTTTCTTTCATAGTTTATTGTTATTTGTAGTATTTAAAGACCCTTTCATGTTTTTAGAAAGGGTCTGCAATTTTGTATTAAGACTTAAATTGGAGGTTGCACTACTGTACTTCTGATATATATTTTTTATAAAAGACTGGACCAAAATTCTAAATTTTGACAAAGAGGCGTTTATGAGATTTGCACTATTGCGTCCCATGAAAGCATTCCCAAATTAGAAGGTAAAATTTGAATGTGATTTACATCAGAGGAGATCCAAATGCATACAGTACTATTATCTATGTTTTCGCTTTATTTCTCTATGTGAATTAGCATTTATCAACTTTTCTATTATTGATATGTATATGTTTCTAAAACAATTCTTTAACTTGTCACTTTTGAATGTTTCAGAATTGTCATCTTTTAAATATATGTCAGTGATATATTATGATCAATGCGATAATGTTTTAATTATTACTTTGTTTAATTAATTAAACAAAGTAATCATCATATGAATGCATATTTCTATTTTATGAATAAATCATCTTTATGTTTATTTGTTAATAGAAACAATCAAGAATCGCATTATTAGAAGAATACCTGGGATAGATTAGTTATCTTTGTATATTTTTTTCACTTTATAATAGAGCACTTATCACTCTCGTTATATATTACAAACCAATCACCATCAACTCATTTATCACTAGGAAACTGGTCCCATTACATCTAGTTGGAGCCACCACATCAACCGGAAAAGGAGCTGCACTAAGGTCCGGACTGGGTGGTTTTCCCCGATGTTGATGCAGAGATTTTAGAGGCATAAAATTTTTTGGCACTAGAAGGGGGGCATGAACTGTGAATTGTGAGAAAATCCAAATCCATATCCCATTCCGAGAGTAAATCTCCCTCAACATCTCCCCTGACTTCTCCCTCGCATTCTAAATCTCCAATTTCTAAGAGGGAAGTTGAGAAAACAACCACTGCTGAAAACCTGAATTTATCAAACAAATCCACTCTTGAACCTCTTGAAGTTCAGTCTTTAATTCATAAACTTCAAGGATTTTCAATATCACCACAGAAATCTGAGTTATCTCAAGGCAGTGTGACTTCGCAATACATTCCTTCCCATCCTCTTACCAGATTACAGAGTGAAAAGCTTGGTATTGAACCCACAGAATTCCCTCTGCCTAAAAGAAAAAGAGCAAGGAAGACACCTGAAGAGTCTGATAGTGAGACTCTTTCATCATCATCATCATCCATTTCATCTAATCCATTGCAAAGTCAACCATCCACTCCCCAACTCCATATTGTTGTTCAACAAGGTACTGGAACTTCAACATCGTCTTCCCAACCACTTGTAACTTCATCTACGCTTTCCTCTATTAGTAGCTCAACAATGGCACAGAGACCATGGAACAATCCAGGGGCAGTCACAATGCCTGCACCCTTGAGTCAATTGCTGGCTCATCCCAAAAAATGGCTACCAAAGTTTAACCTAGATATAGGCATACTGATAAAAGAACACATAAACAACTTTATGTTGTCAGTAAACTTAAATGGAGTTACTAAAGAAGACGTTGTTGTTAGGATTTTCCCATATACCTTACAAGGAGCAGCTGGGTCCTGGTATTTTTCATTACCATCAGGATCCATTACTAGTTGGAATATTTTCCAAGAGCAGTTCTTGACTAAATTTGGTGATGATAGGTCTACAACGACATTAATCAATGATCTCTCAAATCTTAAAACTGAATCAAGAGAACCTATCAAAGATTTCAACTCACGATTTAATAAGCTCTTAAATAAGATTCCTACCACATCTAAACCTAGTGAAGAGGTTCGAAGTGAATGGTATATATTTTCCTTACCTTCGAATATAGCAATCTTCGTAGATAGAGCTGCAAAGCCCACTTTAGCAGAGAATATGAAGGAAGCAATCGCTGTGGAAAAACGTATCATTGCCTTAGAAAAGAAAACCGCCCTTGAAGAGAGAAAGTCCAAAAAAGTTACTTTTAAAGACAATTCAAAGAAGAAAGTGGCTAAAGATCCATATGACATGGAGGGTCTGCAAAAGGTTTTAAAAACTATGTCAAACGAAATGGTAGAAATTAAGAAACAAGTAGCTGAGACCTCCACTAAAAAGCCATTTAGGAACTTCAAAAGAGTTGAAACAAAACCACCTAATGCTATATCTAATGCAGAATCAGATCCAGATAACGAAGAAGATGAAGATACAATCTTATCATTAGAAGAAACTGAAGAAGAAGAAGTTGTTGAATGCCATGGTATGTGGGACTTCATTTTGCCCAATTCAGATACTGAAAGTGAACAGGAAGCTTTCCCAGTAAGTACCAGGAGTAAAGTAGCTGCAGAGCCTGTTCAACCAATTCAAAAGAAGAAAAATGTAATTCCTACTACCAAATAAGTCCTACTACCAAAGATAAGGCTCCCACAAAGAAATTTATAGCAATGTCTACTCAAAATCAGCCATCATCTTCCAATCCACCCTCATCATCCAAGACATTGGTAGTTTCTAACTCTATGGATTACAATATCATAGAAGACATGAAGAAGACTAAAGAAAACATCTCTTTATTCGAGCTTAGCAAGCTCAAACATCAATAGAAATTTCTACTCAAAGAATTAAATGCAGTACCTTCTTCTCCTCTTCCAAATTATGTACTGTCCAAGGCAGCTAATGGAACAGGTAAGCCACCATCCGATAGAGTAGAAGCTACTGATGCTGTTTTGATTGGAGATAGATATAATTCTCATACCCCTCCTTTTCTCTTGACCTATGAAATTTACAATAGAAATCTGCATAATTTCTTAATAGATTTAGTGGCTTCATCAAACATAATTCCAGCTTTGGTTTGTTCAAAACTAAATATTGAGCCTCAAAAATCTGCAGTGCATATTGTGCAATTAGATCGAACTAAGGTTCAAGTATTAGGAGAAATCAATTCAGTCACCATTAGTTTATCAGCTGATCCTAGAGTTGTTTAGAGAATTGATATATTGATTGCTGACATCCTTGAGTTTTATGGGTCAATTCTAAGTAGGGATTGGTTTGAGAAACTCCATGGTCACATTTTTACTGATTGGTCTCATATGTGGCATCCCTATAAAGGGAAACTAAATCAAATTAAGATCGATCGGGGAAAACATATGACTCATACTGTAATAGAGTTTGAACAAGAAAATCAGCCCATAGCTTTCAATAATAACATTCTTGGAAATTACTCCTCTGAATCATTCTTTGGTAATTTTAATGCTCAATCATCACCTTTCTTAGTTAATAGTTTCACATCTCAAATAGAAATTTTTTCTCATATAGATACATCAGGTGTGTTAATATTGCTGAAGAAATGGTAAATAAAACTGTAGATAAGATTGTCTTTTGGTCTTTATATTTTTATGGGTCAAAATCCAATGATGGTGCAGGAGCATGATGTATTTTAGTTAGTCCTGAGGGGGCAAAAACTATGTTATCTTGTAGACTAGAATTTGAGTGTACAAATAATACTATTGAATATGAGGCATTGATCCAAGGACTCTACAAAGCAATAGGCCTGAAAGTACAATATCTTAAAGTATTCGGTGACTCTGAGATTGTTATCAAGAAAGTAAGGAATACTATACATTGCCTTTCTAGTCATCTTAAACATTATCAGTCCTTGGTTCAAGACCTTATATCTCATTTTCTAGCATTTAATATCTCTCCCATTCCTAGATCTCATAATGCAGCAACTGATTTACTAACCAATGTTACTTCTAAACTCCTCCCATCCGAGGATTACAACCCTGATAGATTTTCAGTTGAATTAATTTTTAGACCATTGATTCTAGACAATGTCACTAACTGGTGGGTATTCAATCATGACGACGTAATTTTGAATTTCTTAACTTCTGAGAAATCCTATGATGATCAGATTATTGATTAGTGATCATGATCTTCAAATAAAGCAAAGACTTGAGGAAAATTCCATACCTAAATCAGTAGTCAAGATTGAGGATCTGTATGACATCAAGGAAGTTACTAATTCAAAACTTCAAAGTTCTACTTTGAGATTTGAATTAATAAATCTTGGCATTGAGGCCAAACCACAAAATGTTAATATGGGATTAAGACTTACCTCAGAAGAAATATTTGCCTTTATCAGACTATTAAATAGATATAAAAATGTTTTCGCTTGGAATTATGATGACTTGAAAACATATGATACTTCTATCATATAGCATACAATTCCAATGATGTCTGAAGAGAAACCAGTGCAGTAGAAATTGAGGAAAATTCATCTGAACCTAGAAAGTCAAATTAAAGCAGAGTTAAACAAACTCTTGAAAGCTAAGATAATTTTCCCTGTTAGACATTCAAAATGGGTTTCTAACTTAGTGCCTGTTAGAAAGAAGAACGGTGACATTAGAATTTGCATTGATTTTAGAAATATTAATAAAGCTAGCCAAAAGGATAACTTCCCACTACCTACAATGAAACAAACTCTTCATTCAGTAGCTGGTTCCGAATTAATGTCTTTTTTGGATGGTTTTTCTAGATATAACTAAATATTGGTGCATCCAGATAACAGACTCAAGACTACTTTCAAAACTAAGTGGAGAACATATGCCTACCAAAAAATGCCTTTCGGTTTGATTAATGTTGGAGAAACCTTCCAAAGAGCGATGGATATAGCATTGAAGGGTTTAATTAATAAGTCAGTTGTTGTCTATTTGGATGACATTACTGTCTTCTCCAAGAAAAGAGTTGTTACACAAAATATTGTCACCATGACTTTCTGCAGTCAGTGTGAATCTATCACCACTCATACTGTCCTCCTTTGCAAGTCTTAGACCTCAGCTCTTCATGTCAAGCCGTAAAAATGAGAGAAAGTCCTTGAAAAGCTCTAAAACTTTGGTTCCACACTTTCTCTTACCATTACCTGTGGTCCCGCACCCCTTGGTCATGTTACCTGCGGACTTGCCCACTCTGTCTCTAAAGGAGTGGGCGCGAACCCCTGTAAAAGTAAAAAAGGCACAAGTTTATTATTAAAAACTCACTTTGGATTAATTCTGGATGCTTCTAGAAGGAATCTTGAGGTGGCAAGTTCGCTCCTAGGTGGTTCATGCATCCCATAGCTAAAGGAGCTAACCCCTTGATGAGAGGAGCTTATCCCTTTGAAGGAGGACTCTATCCCTTTGAAGGTGGACTTGGTAACTTCCCTCCTCTACACTATAAATTGAGGCATTGGGCTGGTTGCTAGGGAGGTGGAAAGCTGAATATTTTTGAGGGTAAATGCTGTTGGAATTAAGACTTCCTAGTTGAGCTTGAGAGGAGAGATTACATACCTTTTGGCTTCTTTGGAAAGAGAGTGAAACTTTTCAAAGTAGAGGAGATTCTTGCTGGACCTTGGGAGGAGCTTGTACAACATCAAGGCACCAAGGTTGTAAAGTTCTTCTTTGTTTAAAGTTAATACAATCAGATTTATTTTTCTCAATAAATTGTCTTCTATGGTTTATTTCA
Source organism: Pinus tabuliformis (assembly GCA_031772625.1). Lineage (NCBI taxonomy): Eukaryota > Viridiplantae > Streptophyta > Pinopsida > Pinales > Pinaceae > Pinus > Pinus tabuliformis. The sequence continues at coordinate 299,734,221 of CM062813.1, forward strand.
TGAATTCCTTGATCATCATGATAAATATGGTTTATTATATTGGCTATGCAGGTGTTATTTGATGTGTGAATGTTTGTGTTTGTAGGTTCTTTAAAAGGAAGCTCATTTGGACGAATGGAGCGTGGCTTCCATAAACTAGCAATGGACTTGAGGTAGGGTCTGAAACATCTCTTGGCTTTTATTTATAAATCACATATTTAGAGAAAGATAGAATTTGTTTGGTTTGCTTGTCACTAGATATCCATAGATACTAGGGAGATCGGTCTTGTCCGCAAGAACGATTTATCCACCAAACGAAATGGCGACTCCACTGGGGACTTGAATGTTTGGTTTTTGCCTTTGCTTTTACTTTGACTTGAGAAACTGTTTCTCTATTTCTGGTTTTTGCTTGATGTGTGTGGGATTGGGTAGGTTCCTTAGATTTTGAATTATTTTTTTTTTCACACTTTTGGAAGAGGACTGCACGTTCTGGTTGTAACACAGTGCGGACATCCCCGCACTTTTGCTTTACACACAGAGCGATACTGCACTTGGTTGTATTGGGAGCCTGTGGACCCTGTCAAAATTTTGAAAAACTTAAAATATTTTCATTCAGTTAAGCCTAAGATTTGTTTATATGTTTTAGCCTCTACCCATATATGCATGTGTCTTGTCAGAAACTTTTCGTAGGTTAATTCCATTGGCATTTAGGTTTTAGGTGATTTTCTAGAAGTTTTGTGTGCCTGCCTTGATTTTTGTTTGGTCTTTGTAGTAACTCAGAGCTTAGAAGCCTTAGAAACCTCAGATTACCCTGGTTTTTGCTGGTCTTCTTTATGAGTCTGACCGATTTGTAAAATCTGCCTTTGTTGAGGAATACATCTCGTTTTTCTCTTTGCGAAGCTTCGAAAGAACTTGTTTTGAAAGTTTTGGATTTCATTTTTAAAAAAGAAAACAAAAGCTGGTTGTTTTTTATTAATTTGTTATTCTGAACAAGTTAGTCCTTAGTTTGTTGATAACTAAGTAAAAAATCCTTGAAAAGAAATTTTGTAAGCTTTTACTTCAATTATTTTTTTAGAATTTATAGATCTCAAGATTAGATTTTTTAATAGTTTTGAGTGTTTTATAAAAAAATCTCTTTTGAAAAGATTTGTTTTTGTAGTTTTTGATTGTTGAAAAAGAAAAAGGATTTTTTCGTGAGCATAATTAGTAGTCTCATTTTTGAGTTTATTGAAAAAGACAAAAAGTTCTTCTTTTCATTTGTTTGTTACTGAAAGATTATTTTTTTAAGAATTTGCATTCTCAACTCTTTCTTTAGCTAGAAAGTCGTTGAAGAAAAAGGATTGTTTATCATCTTAGGTGCATTTTTAGTGTTTTGGAGTCGAGTCTTCACACCATAAAGTTTCATCTCCACACCTTTTGACTTAAGAAAAAACCAATAAAAATAACTCTTAAAGTAAAATTTATCTAGCAATCTTTTTATTTCTAGGGCTCTTTATCACCAACATAGCTTAGGCTAGTATCTTGGAGTAGGGAGTAATTAAATCTCCAAGATAGTAAAACAAACAAGTAGTTGTATCTTGCAGTAGGAGATAAATTCCAATTGTTACATCTATGCTCTAGGAAGCTCCTCTTAAAGGAGTCAAGCACGAGGTCATATCCAAACCAGTGGGCTAATCAATCCTTCCTCATTGGGAATGATAGAAAATATACACGTATTAAAAACGGTAAACCTCAGATTAAACATTGTCGAGGAGCCTGGGGTCACTTGTTGGTAAACATTGGATTATGTCAAGGAGCCTTCAAGGGGATTGAGCTTTGCTACTCTGCCCTTGCGTGTGTATCGGATCACAGACTGTTCCCCCAGGTATATTTGTTTCCGTTGGTAACCATAGTGACCATAATATATAGGATTCTTTCCTAAGGTGACGGTGGAGGGAAGATCCCACTGTACCTGGAGCAGACGTCGACTAGACTCACTTGGATTTTCTGGGGGGTTCTCTTCACTCGAGACAGTTTAGTGGAGAAACTTGTGCCAGTCTATTCATTAAGCAGGTTGTCGGGGTAACTGTTCCAACCGCCATTTCTGTATTGAATTCTGCGACGTTGGATTTCATCACCAACTAGTGTTTTCGGTACGGAAAGTTACTATTTGTGTGTGGTTTGACCTCCTAGATTCTTTAAGCGTCTGATTCAAAATTGTTTGGTTCTTTAGAGACTTTAGGTGGTTTTCATTGAGATTTTTCTTTTTGCATGTGAAGTAATTAAAATATTTAATCGTGGCTGAATTACCGAGACAGTCCCGTAGACTTCGGGGCCAACCTCCAGAGTTTTCACCGAGCCAGCTCGAAGGGCTACGAGCCCTTGTAACTCCTAGTGACAGTAGAGTTGGGTCACCAGAAGAAGGTGAATCTTATTTAGTTGTACATCTTGATTATCAAGTTCAAGAACCAGAGTATATTATTGAACCTATTTCATTTTTCGAAGTTACTGGTAGTTTTTCTTCTACTAGTGAATTAGCTGAGGAACTTGAAATTTCTGAACCTAAAACTGAACCTGCTGCTACTCCATCATCAGGATTTGCATCTCCAACTTCCAGTAGTCCTGGTTCACCCAGGGTAGAAAGAGTCATTACCCAAAATCTTCCTTCTGGACTTATTGCTATTGAAGAACTTGTTACTCCGGAAGAAGGTATATCCATCCCTGAAAATCAACCGGCTATAGAACTTAGGGAGCGTGAATCGATCTTTTACAGTCCACCTAGGAGAGATGCTTGGTATCTTTCATTGACCAATTTTTTGGAAAACCCGGGACTAAGTTTTTCACCTCCTCGCATTCATTTTCATCCAACACCTAGAGGTTGTTATCCTCCTTTGAATATGTCAAGACAGTCATCCATGTTTTCTCAATCTCCAGAAACATTTTATATGGTGGTCCTTCTGTTCCCTCTGGGTATCAGTCACTTACTGGTACTTTTTCGGGAGCATCTCTTCAACATGTTGAACAAGGGTTATTAATTGGTAGTAATGGAACTAAGCCATTGAGTATAGAAGATATTCTTATGATGTTAGGTACCATTCCAAATCCGCAACCTCAAGGTAGTCAGTTACCGCTTGGGGAAAAACCTCAAGGTCCTCAATTATTGCCTGGGGGGCAACCTCAAAGTTAACCCCAGACTCAGTATGTACCTCAAGATAAACCCCAGTATCAATATGTACCTCAAGTTCAACCCCAGTATCCGTATGTGCCTCAAGGTTATCAACCTCAAGGTCAGTACCCAATCCAAGGTTTCCAACCACCTTCAAATCAATCATTTGTCCAAGGAGCTGGAAATGTACCTTTGAATTATCAACCCTACCCTCAACCCGGTTATGGTCCTCAATATGCTCAACCTTCTATGGGTCCATAACCCAGAATGAATGTAGTGTGGGATCCATCTCAATCCCAACAGATCTTGCAACTGAACGTGCAACTGTCATCTCAATCTGGACAACCCTTGGTTTCTGGTTCAACCCAGCAACCTGTCTAGCCTACTATTCAAACTTCTGCACCTTTTGTAGTTTCTCAGCCTGGGCCTAGTTCGCCTCGAACTCTGCCTCAAACGACTGCGGCAACTGCTGCAACATCTGTTCTATCTACCCCACCTACTTCTGGAGTATCGGCAACTCCAGTTTCTACTGTTCCTGCATCAATTCCTCAAGCATCTTTACTTCAGTCTGGACCTACAATTCAGACTTCGGTTCAAATGCCTATAGGACAACCTGGTTCAATTATGGTTGTCATAAGTCAACCTTAATTTACTTATCAACTGTACCAGGGACAGTACCAATTTGGTCCTGCTGTGCAGAACCCTGTCTATCAGTATCAACCATACCCTAGATATACTTATCAGCAACCTCAACAAACCCAGTACAGTCTGGTTAATCCTGGTTTTCCAGGAGGATATAATATCCCAAATGCAATTCCAATTCCTAGTTATCCTAGATATCCTCCTCCTGGGGCTGGTCTCATGACCCAGGGTTTTCGAGACCCTAATCGTCAGTTACCATTCATTGCAACTTTGGACTTGCCTGACTTGTCGCGCCTTATGAACGATCCGATTAATTATCTTCCGTTTTGGCCGCCAATGCCGAATAAGTTGCCCAGTGACATCCCAAAGTTTGAAGGTAAATCAGGAGAGGATCTGTCGAACCATGTGATGACTTATCACCTCTGGTGTGCATCTAACTCCATTTCAGATGATTCAATTCGTTTACATCTTTTTCAATGCACTCTAATTGGTCTTGCGGCCAAGTGGTACATTGAGTTACCGCGAGCCACTTTTTATAACTTTAGTCAGTTAGCTACTTCGTTTTTAACTCATTTTCAGTTGCCTGTCAGATATGACAATGGCACGGAATTATTAACTTCATTAAAACAGTCAACGTCCACTTACATTTCAGATCACATTCATGAATGGAGACGTCAACGGTGTTTAGTGAAAGTTTTTATTTCGGATCGGATCTTAGCAGAATGGTTTGTTAAATCATTACTACCAAAAATCACTGAGGATGTAGCTAAGGAAGGAGTTGTTACTGAAGAGAAAGTAATTGCTCAAGCTCAATACCTTGACCTCGTTTATACGCAGTCGGGTATTTTACACGAGAAAATCCCCGACATTCGTAAACAAAATCAAATAACTGCAGCTCCTTCACGGTATCATGCCGCTGATGGTATGATTGGTACAGTTAATACCAAAAGTAGAAGAAATATTCCAAGAATTCTTCTCCTACTATAACTTTACCAGATTCCCCGATAGGAGACTCTTCCGCGGAAATTTCTGCCGATATTCATGTTGTAGAGTCATCTATGGCCAAATCAAAATCCGGCGGTAAAAAGAAAGGGAAGAAGAAAAATAAAACAAATAAAAATTCGAAAGAGAAACCAGAAAAAATGGAATCTACTGATGAGAAACGTAAACCTCGTTATCCTTGTATCATTTGTAACGAAGAGCATTTTACAAGAGACTGCCCTCATCGCGCTGAGGTTGCGAAAATTGTCAAAGGTTCTGAAACACCTGCTGTCTTGAAGGATACTTGTCCTAGTCAAGATAGTAAGATGATAGGTTCTTCCTAAAATGCCTCAGAAGAACCCATAATGATGATGTCCCATGTTAGGATTGCGACGCGATCGCAAGATTATGGAAGTAAAAGTCCTGTTGGTGGTAAGGAAGCAAAATCTTCTAATTCGAACCCATCAACTTCAACTCCCAGTTTTGATCTGCTACAGATCGAGAAACCTAACCCAGACTTAGTAATCAAACTGCCCGCCAAGGGTATAATTCGAAAGTCAGCTTTCAATCCACATGCGAGAGCTGCTCAGAACTATAACATTGTTGAAGATCTAGCTATCTCACCTTCAGCAATGTCGGCTTTGGAGGTGCTGCAATCCTGTCCAGCACAACGTAAATTGCTATTGTCGGCTATAGGAGCTGTTGATATTCAGGACTCGAACCTTATAATCTTCGATTTAAAAAATAGTACACCTCGCTTACCTCATCAAATGGCTTTCCAAATTCCATTGTTAGTCAAAAATAGACCTTGCTATAGGACTATAATTGATGAGGGAGTTTCAACGTGTATTATGTCGATCCAGTTTGGAGATCACTTGGTTCTCCTACACTCAATCAATCCCTGACGATTCTGAAGGATTTTGATGGCCGTGGGTTCCATCCTTTTGGCATTCTACAAGATTTACCTATAGGGGTTGAAGGTAAAACTGTTAATCTAGATGTGGAGGTGGTTGATGCCCCTCTAGATTACAACCTTCTCTTGGGTCGTAGTTGGTCTTACACTATGACTGCTATTGTTTCATCGGTCTTTCGGCTTATAAAGTTTCCTCATAATGGAAAGATCGTAACTATAGACTAGCTAACTTACTTTTCATCCGACCCAGCCTCTTTTGAAAGTATCCAACATGTCGGCAAAACAACTATCCCTTATAAGGATGTTGGAGTAGGACTAGTTAAAGATTCTGGTTTACTAGGAACTTTTTCCTTTCCTCCTCCTAACGTATCGCCTTCTACTGCAACCATTCATATGATTTCATCAGACACTATTGTTTATGATGATCCTTGGATCGTACCTTCCGAATCTGAGATGGATTCATTTGGTGATGCTATGCCTTTGAGTCCTTATGAAATTGTGTATCAGGCCGTACAGTCGTTTTCCGACCCTTCTTCAACTGAAATTGACTTAATGAATGTGGTCCATGAAGAATCACTTTCAACATCAAACTCAGACTCAACAACTTTTTCCGAACTTGTTCATATTGATGAGCAGATCCGTGAAATATTGTCTGTTGATGATTATCCATGGGAAGATCTTCATCATAGATCTTCATTCTTACCTGAGATTGATCATTTTGAAAATGATTTTTCATCTATTTTTACGGCTGATTATGTCAAGGAACCTCAGAATCCATTGCAAAATCCTGATTCTGAATTAAATTTGGGAAATATTTCTCGGACAGTTCCTATTGACATTTCGGTTAAACCTGGTATTGTTGACAACATTCATATAAGTGCCTCTTGTACAGAAAATGAACTTCAAACATATAAGGCCCTATTTCAAGAATTCCGCGACGTGTTTGCCTGGTCATATGAGGAAATGCCAGGAATTGATCCTACAATTGCTGTTCATGAAATCAAAACTTACCCAGATGCTAAACTCGTCCAGCAATGTTTGTGTCAGATCCACCCACGAAAAGCTGCTGCTATTAAAGCAAAAGTTGAAAAATTACTTAAAGCAGGTTTCATTTATCCAATTACCTTAACGGATTGGGTATCGAATATCATTCCTGTTAATAAAAAGCAAGGAACAATAAGAATATGTATCAATTATAGGGATATTAATCGAGCCTGTCCAAAAGACAATTATGCAACTCCCTATATCGATCAAATAATTGATGATTGTGCCGGCAGTGAAATATTCTCCTTTATGGATGGTTTTTCCAGTTATAATCAAATCAATATTCTACCTGCTGATCAACCAAAAATGGCTTTCATTTGTCCATGGGGAACTCTTGCTTATTGCAAATTACCTTTTGGGCTAAAGAACGCTAGTGCAACTTTTCAAAGAGCCATGTCTTACGCGTTTCATGACATCAAGCACATTGTGCAACCCTATCTCGATGATTTACCTGCTCATTCATTACGTAAAGTTGATCATCTCATTCATTTACGAGCAATATTTATGAGATGTAGGCATTATTGAATTAGGTTTAATCCACACAAGTGTGTTTTCTGTATAGAAACGAGTCGGTTACTGGGATTTGTTGTTTCGAAAGCCAGAATTCATGTCGATCCCTCAAAGGTTGAAGCTATTGTCAAATTGCCTCCTCCTTCGACTCTTCACCAACTCCAAAGTTTGCAAGGGAAAGAAAACTTTTTACGTCGATTCATTCCTAACTATGCTGAGATCATAAAAGGTTTTACCAGGTTGTCGAAACAGAATACTCCATTCTTTTGGGATGAGATAGCTGACAAATCTTTTGATGCACTAAAACACGCGTTGACCCATGAACCTTTATTGCATCCTCCCAACTACAACCAAGACTACTTCTTATATCTCACCGCCTCTCATTCCACCATCGGAATGGTGTTAGTTCAGGAAGATGAATTCGGTACTGAACATGTGATTTATTACCTTAGTCGAACTTTGAATCCAACTGAGCTAAAATATTCACATGTGGAGAAATTGGCCTTGGTAGCTGTTCAACGATTTCGTCATTACATTTTATTTTGCAAAACTATTGTAATTTCCAACTGTAACCCTATGATCTATATTTTGACAAAACAATTGCTAGGGGGCAAGTATTCCAAATGGATTGTAATCCTGCAGGAATTTGACTTGGAGTTTGAAAAATCTAAGTCAAAGAAATCTTTAGTTTTTGCGGAGTTGATGTGTGACTTCCCGCGTGCTGATACTGAAACTGTGGCGGAAGAGCCCATTGCGGATGAATCCTTGTTTCTAATCAGCACTCTTGATCCATGGTATGGAGATATCATCGTTTATCTCCAAACCCAATCCTTTCGGCCTGAAATTTCAAGATCTCAGCGTCGGAAAATATGATTCCAATCCCAACAATATAAAATCATTGGAGATACACTTTATCATCGTGGGGCGGACTCTGTTTTCCGACGTTGTTTAATTCATGAGGAAGCTGAAAGGGTTCTAAATGACTGTCACTCTGGAGTGTGTGGCGGTCATATGTATGGGTTTGCCACAGCCCAAAAGATATTGCGCGCTGGCTATTTCTGGCCATCTTTGTTTAAAGATTGTATTGACGTGGTCTGAAAATGCCACAACTGCCAAATTTTTTATCGAAAGATGCGCGCTCCACCTGCTCCTCTCCACCCTATAATTGTCGTCAGTCCTTTTGTGAAATGGGGTATCGATTTTATTACATGTAACCCTCACTCAGCCGGGGGGCATGCGTATATCATCCTTGCGGTAGATTATTTTACCAAGTGGGCCGAGGCGATGCCTACATTTTCGGCAGACGGAAAAACTACTGCGATTTTCATTTTCAATCATATAATTGCTAGGTTCGGTGTTCCACAAGCGATTATCACTGATCATGGGCATCATTTTCGAAACATTATGATGACTGAACTAACAGATCAACTTGGCCTGCGTCATGATAGTTCAACTCCATATTACCCACAGGCTAATGGTCTGGTTGAAGCCATCAACAAAGTTCTAGTCATTATGATCCGACGAATCATTGGGATTCATAGGTCGAATTGGCATAACATGTTATTTTCAGTGCTTTGGGCGTATCGAACCTCAGTAAAAACATCAACTGGTTTCACTCCTTTCCAACTAGTTTACAATTTGGAAGCTGTGTTACCCATTGAATGCGAAATTCCGTCATTGCAAATGGCCATAGAATTACTTCCAGCCACTTCTGAAGAGGAGAAATGTTTGTTGTACTTGGCTCAACTAGATGAGAATCGACGTGATGTTGCACTAGCAACTGAAACTCATGCTAAATGTATTAAAGCTCAGTATGATCGAAATGTTACACCTCGTAATTTTTTGGAAGGAGACCTAGTCTTACTGTACGATCAAGCAAATGATAAGTTGGGCACTGGAAAATTCGTACCCATGTGGCATGGTCCTTATGTTGTTAAGTGAAAGTGGAAAAAGGGGTCTATGAATTGGTAGAATTTGACGGAGTCTCTTTAGGTAAGCCTAGAAATGGTCTTTACCTGAAGAGATATTATGCTTAAATCTGGGTGTGGAGATTTTAGTTAGGTTAGTTTTCTTTCTAGCTGGTGTGTTTTAGATTAGAAAAGTGTGCTTAGTGTAGAGAGTGTTTTATTCATTATTCCCGCTTATCTTGATTTTACTCTTGATATTGCAGATGTCGACGTCTCTTCAAACATACATTGGTTTTGCTGATGGTGCTTGAACATTTCTTCCGCAGCTTGGGTTATCTATTCGCCCTCTGATGAGTTGGTATCTATGCATGGGGTAAGCCTCGGTCAAACAACGAACAAACATTGCAGATTATAGTGCAGTGATTGAGTTATTATCTGAATCCATCTCATTTGGGATTTAGAGTTTGATTGTGAGGTTAGATTCTGAACTCGTTGTATTGCAGCTTAATAGAGTTTATGCCATTAGAAATCCAGTGTTATTGAGATTATTTTTGAGAGTTCGTCTCTTGGAACATGAATTTAATTATATTGAATATCAACATATTCCAAGATATATAAATACATTAGCAGATACAATTGCTTCTCGAATGTTAAGTAGACATTTGCAATAATCAAACAGGTAAATTTAAAAACATTCCATAACATGTTTTACAAGATAGCCAGTAATAGTGATATAGCATAGCATAGAAGTGTGTCATTTATAGATCGTCTTCAATCATAGGTTGAAAAACACCTTATGATCAGCAAAAATGATAGTACAAAAAGCAAAAATGTCATATGAGTCTACAACAGTCGATCATCCTATCACTGGTGATGATCACGATAAGAAACCACTGTATGGGCCACCCTACAAAGGAACCTCCTGAAAGGTCCTAGGAACCCAATCACATAGCGCTGTAGCCTAAGAGGAATGTCATCTATGCTAGTCTCTGGAATGTCTGTTATCAAATGCTCTAGATGGTTTTCCAATTCGGCCAGGGTCTCTGTAGATTCGTCCCGTGGGGCTGGTGCTACTGTAGCTGGTTGTTTCCTCTCATAGGGCTGGAGAGTGGCTGGTTGTCGTGGACCTACATCTACATTTGAAACTTTTTACTATCAATTTTGGGACGATTTAAAAACAAAAAAAAAGAATTAAATTAGAAAATGTTGAAAATGATTTTACCTGAGTCATCCCATTGCTCTCCTGGTGGAAGAGCCATGTCTAGGTCACCATGATAATCCATCCGAGCATAAGGAAAATCCTGAATCGCAAAAAATTGGTTCTCCAACCAATGAAAATACTCAGGAGGAAATCGAACAACCTTTGAACCCTCCTCAGGATGACGGGCCATAACTGCAACCCAACGCATCAGCTTGGGCTCTCGGGGAAGTCCAGCTTCAACGGAAAGATGTTGTGGGACCAACATTGGGACCCTCTTTAGACCAAAGTTCACAACTAAGAAACCATATCCAAAGTTTTTCAGTTGTCCGTTCTTTGCTCTAGTTAGTTGGCCTTTTACATTAGCCAACACAACTTCGCACTAGTTGAAGATGGTGCCTCGAAAGCAGTCTACTGCCATCCGCATTTGGGATCCAGTGGCCATATGTAGTGCTGCGCTTCCTCGGAGTCTGGTGACAGTAAATGCAATCACTTTGAGTTCAGGACGGGAAATGGTTTTGATATCAATCCCTTTGTCCTTGGTTTGGTCGTTACAAAACTCTAGCCGGAGGCTATCGACAGACTAGCCACCTGGCCTAGTCCCGAACAGAGTCAATTTTTCACTTCTCTTGGGCAAACTAGTCAAAAATTAAATGTCCTATGGCTCCATTTCGAGCTGGTGGCCACCAATAATGAAACACTGGTCCTGCACATTCCACCTGGGCAAAATTTGGAAAATTTGGAATTTTAGAACATATGCTGCGGGGACCGCACCCTCTAAGTTAGAGACAGTGCATAGGTCCGCACTCTGCCTATACAGCGGGTGCGGGCCCCTGGATTTTTCCTGCATATGAAAAATTCGGGGTCAACAGGTTTTGCGTGCTGTGCTTGCGGACCCCCGCAAGCGAACTTTTAAACAAAATTCTTCCTAAAAAATCAAAATAAAACCCTAAAAACCAATTTCAAACGGTTGAAATGCAAGAGTAAGATGATGTGGATTACCTGGAGGTGACGGTGTTTGATTCCAACGGATGGATTTTCCGAAATCTTCACGGGAAGTTTCTTACCCAAAAGCTCTCTTTCTCACTCTGAAGTCAAACGGTAAAAATGAATTTACAAAAGCCCTTTTATAAGCTTTTTTGAATAAATGAATTTTTAATTTGTTTATTTTTCACTTTAAAGAGGTAACTTTTGAACCATTTTTATTTATTTTAAACAGGTATGAGTGATGTTTGAGTTTTTGTGCAGGATATCAGATTTTTTAGGCAAAATTGATCATTTTCGACAAAAAACATTAGAGTCATCTTTAAGCTCTTTTCTGACTCCTAAAATATGAAAATATTGCCAAGTTTTTCTTTTTAAGCTCATTGAAATGGAATTAAAAGGACGGTCCACTTACAACTCTTTTCTGACCGTATAAACATGAAAATATTGCCGGATTTTTGTCATTTCAAATTAGATATTGGTTATAAAACGATGTGTCTTTGGTCACTTTTTTACTTTTTCCGATCAGAGACACTAATTATGAAAAGTAATCCTTGATCGTAATGGTCAAGCAGTTCTCTCAAGTATTATTTTATACTTTTTCGGGGTTGGGAGACACAAATTTACGAAAAAGGACAACCATGGAGTTTTCTTAAGTTTTTCTTCTGACTCCCTAAAATTGAAAAACACCGAGTTTCTCCTATACTGGACTCGTTAAAATTTAACAGTAAAGGACCTGTTCAATTACAAACAGGAACAGACCACTCCTTCTTAGGGTTTGAATTTAAACTAAGTTGGACTCATCCGAAGGATGAGCTTATAACCAAGCAAATGTTATCCTCCTCAAGCTTGTCAAAAATAAAGAGGTACTTGCTAGAAATGGTGGGGGAAAGAGAGGAAAATGAACTGGTTTTCATACTTTGTGTCTCAGAAAAACATTTAACCACTCTTGAACACGACACTTTTTGTTCACCTGGGTTGGGAAATCCTTTGCCTAACAGTTAATCAAACCATATTGAAAGTCTTCAATGGGTTTCTGGGTATTAGCTTTGGGTCAATTGTCACCAAACCATCTGTAGTGTCGTTATGTGTTCAAGAGGTCAGTGCAAACAAACCATTCATCTGCAAAATATCTGTCATCCATCTTGACCATCCCTGAGTCAGTCCTTGCAACTATATTTCTTCAAACTTGATCTATGATTTCGTGTTGTGGGCTTGCCTACGAGAGATCTCTTTCTATCGTCTTCAGCTCATTATCTAGAAAGATGATCTAGAAATCGTCAGTACCTTGGAATCTACATGGCTCAATGGCAGATTTCTCGCCTTCGACGACAGGTTGCATCATTGACCTTCGATCAAAGGTTTCCGTGACATGTTCGACATCAACTCATCTATTCACATTTCATGGATTGTACTGAGTACTTTGAGAGCCATTGACATTACTGGTGGTTTCTCTCACATTTATTAACAGTTTACATCATTGATTGGTAATCAAGTGGTTTCTACCATGTTCAACTTCGACACATTCATTCACATGGATAGAATCGTATTATTTTGGGAAGTAGAAATCAAGACCCTGGATCTAGTTTCCACCATCTACGCTGCGAGGAATTTTGTTATTCATTATACAGTGGACTATTCATAAATAGATGGCTGCGCCCATACTGTGTCTACATGAGTCTATACTTGTGATGTATTACAAGATCATTCCTATATCAGAGCAGTTTCGTTAGTTTTCTAGTCAGTTTTGATCTGAGCATGGGAATGCCTACCTCAACAATGATATGATCTCATATATATATTTTGTATTGAATGTTTTTACAGGTTCCAACCAAGCTCTCCACAAGATGATCCTCGAATTGATAAAGTACTTCACTCTTCTTAGATGATAAATGAAATCCTCATCTACTACAGACTTCGCACTTTAGGAGGCAATATGTTACACAAAATATTGTCACCATGACTTTCTGCAGTCAGTGTGAGTCTATCACCACTCATACTGTCCTCCTTTGCAAGTATCAGACCTCAGCTCTTCATGTCAAAAATTAAAAATGAGAGAAAGTCCTTGAAAAGCTCTAAAACTCTGGTTTCGCACTTTCTCTTACCATTACCTGCGATCCCACACCCCTTGGTCATGTTACCTGCGGACTCGCCCGCTCTGTCTCTAAAGGAGTGGGTGTAGACCCCTGCAAAAGTAAAAAAGACGCAATTTTATTATTAAAAACTCACTTTGGATTAATTATGGACGCTTCTAAAAGGAACCTTGAGGTGGCAAGTTCGCTCCTAGGTGGTTCATGCATACCATAGCTAAAGGAGCTAACCCCTTGATGAGAGGAGCTTATCTCTTTGAAGGAGGACTCTATCCCTTTGAAGGTGGACTTGGTAACTTCCCTCCTCTACACTATGAATTGAGGCATTGGGCTGGTTGCCAGGGAGGTGGAAAGCTGAATATTTTTGAGGGTAAATGCTGTTGGAATTAAGACTTCCTAGTTGAGCTTGAGAGGAGAGATTACATACCTTTTGGCTTCTTTGGGAAGAGAGTGAAACTTGTCAAAGTAGAGGAGATTCTTGCTGGACCCTGGGAGGATCTTGTACAACATCAAGGCACCAAGGTTGTAAAGTTCTTCTTTGTTTAAAGTTAATACAATCAGATTCATTTTTCTCAATAAATTGTCCTCTATGGTTTATTTCATGAATTCCTTGATCATCATGATAAATATGGCTTATTATATTGGCTATGCAGGTGTTATTTGATGTGTGCACGTTTGTGTTTGCAGTTTCTTTAAAAGGAAGCTCATTTGGACGAACAGAGCATGGCTTCCACAAACTAGCACTGGACTTGAGGTAGGGTTTGAAACATCTCTTGGCTTTTATTTATAAATCACATATTTAGAGAAATATAGAACTTGTTTGGTTTGCTTGTCGCTAGATATCCATAGATACTATGGAGATCAGTCTTGTCCACAAGAACGATTTATCCGCCCGACAAGAGCAAATCATTTACATGATTTGAAGCAAATCTTTGAACACTGTAAAAGGTATGAGATTTCATTAAATCCCAAAAAATCATTTTTTTTCTCTTGACCAAGGTAAACTCTTGGGATTTATTATCTCAAAAGATGGTATTTATATCGATCTAGAAAGGATCAAGGAGATTTTTGATATTCCACTTCCACACAATAAAAAATCAATGCAATCATTTTTAGGTCAAATAAATTTTGTAAAAAGATTTGTTCCATATTTTTCACAGATTGTTTTACCATTACAGACCATGATCAAGAAAAATTCAGTGTTCAAATGGGGGCATAAAGAGAAAGAAGCTTTTGATTCAATCAAACAGGCAATCATAAGTGCTTTTGCATTAAACACTCCAAATTTTTCCAATCATTTTATTTTATACACCTTAGCATCTGATACTTCCTATGCAGCTGTATTGACACAAATCAATGATCAACAAGTTGAAGCACCCATATCATTTTTTAGTTCAAATCTCCAAGGTGTTGAACTTAATTACTCCGAAGTAGAAAATCAAGCCTTCGCTGTGTTCAAATCTATTAAACACTTTAGGCCTTTCCTCTTAAAAACTCATACAAAAGTAATAGTCCCATTTTCAGCAGTGAGACAATTACTAGTCCAGAGGGAATTAGGGCAAACTGGGTTACAACGTTACAAGAATATGATTTGGACATTAAACCAGCGAAAATTGTCAAAGGTCAAGGTTTTTGCAGGTTGTTAGTAGGAGCTTCTAACATCCAGGAACATGAAGATTCGAACAATATTTAGGAAACCAATGAGATAAATACGATTAACCCTGAATCTCAATATGCGGATTTATTATTTTATTTGAAAAATGGATACGCTCCTTCTAATCTCTCTTACAAAAATAAACGTGCTTTAAGATTGAAAGCAAAAAACTTTGAGATTATTGATGATGTGTTGTTTAGAAGGAATTAGGATTCGGTTTTATTAAGATGCCTTGAAAAAACTGAAGCACTGAAGGTCTTACAGGAATTACATGTTGGTCTAGCAGGTGGACATTTTGGAGGTGATACAACAGCTCACAAAATTATACATGCTGGTTATTATTGGCCCATGTTATTCAAATATGCCCATGAATATGTAAGGAAATACAGAACATGTCAAACTGCCCGTGGAAGACAAAGAAAGCCAGCCTTTCCTTTGCAACTAGTCAATATTTAACAACCATTTGAACAATGGGGACTGGATATCATTGGAGAGATTATTCCACATTCCTCCAAGCATCATAGATATATCCTTACAACAACAGATTACTTTACGAAGAGGGTAGAAGCAATTCCTTTGAAGGCAGCCAAATCCGAGGCAATTATTGAATTCATAGATCAGTTCATCATTACCAGGTTTGGCATACCTAATGCTCTCATTTTCGATAACGCATCTTATTTTTCTGGAAATACCATACATGAATTTTCTTTTAAAAGAGGATTTAAATTAAAATATTCTGCAAACTACTACCCACAGGGTAATGGTTTAGCAGAATCAACCAATAAAACTCTTATCAAAATCATTAAGAGAACCATTGATCATAATTAAAAGAATTAGCACAAGTCTTTAGTATTTGCATTATGGACAGACCACATAACACAGAAGGCCTCAATAGGAAATTCTTCATATAATTTAGTGTATGGGAAGGAAGCTGTCATACCGAAAAATTTTGCACTCCCATCTCTAGACTTAGCGCAGTTTATTGAAGAAAATCCCTCATCTTCTATTCAATTGAGATATAATCAAATCCTTAAATTAGAAGAAGAAAGGGAAAAAGGCAGAATTACACATGCAAAGCATCAACAGGTTATTAAGTCTTCTTTTGATACAATTTCTACCAGCCCAATTTTTTTACAAATTGGTGATCTTGTTTTGAAATGGGACAAAGCCCATGAAGATAAAGGAAAACACATTAAATTTTAGAAAATGTGGCTAGGACCGTTTCAAATCATCGAGAAGATAGTCCCATCAACATTCATATTGCAAGATCTATTAGGAAAGAGAGATTCTCTTCCTGTCAATGGGCTTATCTTGAAAAAATTCTTTACCTAAGAAGGTAACCCCTTCTTACTTGTAAATATTCAATTTGCAGTTGTGTTTGTTTGAATTTGCAGTTTTGTTTGTTTGTTAGGAAATAAGGTTGTAAATAGCCTTCTATTGGCCTTTGTTGTTTTGAAAGTTGCTTAAAGAAAATAGTGTAAATATTTACTTTTGATAGATGGAAGCCTTAAAGGAAAAGAAGGAAGTTCTAGGGAGTTAGATAAAAATAAAACTCTGAAAACCTCTTTTATTTTTGTAAAATCTTTTACAAACCTTGAAAATACTGTAAATCATCCCAAGTTTTTAAAGCCCAAATGAGGTTATCTGTAAAAAGCAAAGAAAAAACTTATCCAAACCTAGCATCTACAACTCTTAAATTGTCATCCATATTCTCTTAAGGAGTAAGTCATTCACACCATCCATAAAGTTTATGATTTTTCAGAGTGTAATTCTAAAATATGTTTGATTAAAAAGATAAGAGGTCTCATTACGAGCCTGCTTACCACGATCATAGGAAACTAATTAAACTAACATTACCAATACTGCATATCAAAATAGGGTTAATGGCTTATAATTATAAGATGGCGTCTCATCATGAGCCAGCTTATTCAGTTCAATTACAACTAGTGAATGGCATTGTCAACAACTGGCCACCAAACCAGGACAATGGCTTTTTATCTTTTAATAAAAAATAAAGAAGATGGAAAATACAAAAAGGAAAATATGTGTAAACATATCTTTTTGGATTTACTCTTAGTAATTATACTCTAGGATGGATGGGACAATGAATGATTGAATGGTTAAAAGGTAACCCTGTCAAGACTATAAACGTTTGCTGGTAGCAGAGGCTCTACCTATGACAACAGAGTCATCATATAAGCTAAGTTGGAGAGGTCCTTTTGTTTTATCTTTATCAACCAATCAAGGCTTAAATAAACTTAGAATGTTTTTATTTTTAAGATGGGAAAGAAATTGCAGAAACATTTTTCATTATATTCAGAGTTAATGATTATCTAATTGTTCTTAGATTATTTTCTCTATACTCAAAGGTTTCCAAATTAAGAAAGTCAGAATATTGCATTACTTTCTCAGAGATAACTGTTTCTTCCAGTGAATTTCCAATTGTTGTGTTGTACAACAACCCCCCATTTCTAAATTTTTATCAAAAAACTTTAAATAGAAATGGGTCCCTTTTTAAGACTTAGTTAAAATTAAATGATTCAATAAAAATCGCTTGCCTGAAATTAATCATGTAACACATAGAAATCCTTATCAAAAGGTCTGATGCGATAGAACTAATATCCAAAACATTTTGTTAAAATGTGATATAATATGATATATCCTTCTTTGAGAAGCCCTCATAAGCAAATCTCTGATGCGATAATGTGATTGGAGATCACATATCGCAAAGATAAACAAGGATGCATCCCAAAAGGTCTATACTAAACCTCCGATCCGATAACGTAATCACAATCGGCGATCGCACATATCACATGACACATAGTGA
The DNA here is from genome assembly GCA_031772625.1 of Pinus tabuliformis. Classification (NCBI taxonomy): domain Eukaryota; kingdom Viridiplantae; phylum Streptophyta; class Pinopsida; order Pinales; family Pinaceae; genus Pinus; species Pinus tabuliformis. The sequence goes on from CM062813.1 coordinate 299,752,095, forward strand.
AAGCCCTTTCAAATTCTCCAATTGCGATATCATAAAATAAGGCGCGCGTTTCAAGAAAAGACCGTCAAAAGGTATTATTAGTAGGCGTAAATATTAAAAGGAATAATAAACGAAAAAGCAATAAATCAATCAGTCCACTAATTATTCCTTTGCCTTATTATATTTCTTACCTTTATCGCAATCGGGGCTATCAGCCCAAAATATTAAGCCTGACTAATGAACCTCCCGATTGCGATTTATCGCTAATCGCTGAGCGGGAAGATCAAAAGATACGTTTTAAAGGACCATCAAGCATATGTACGATGCAACAGATAATTATTACATTTATTAACTACGATTGGCGGTTATGGAGGTCATTAATTTTGCAGTTAAGGGTGAATCCTTCGAGGATTTCACCTATGGTAATACTTAATTACATTTGGTTTATCATGCATAAATTACCATAACTCTTTTCATTTCATATTAGCTTTGAGTGGGTATATTTATCTGTTACATTTTTCATTGTTTGTGCAGAGCAACTTTGAGCTGATGAATCTAGAGAAAATGGGAAATAAGGTGAAGAACCTAAGGTCCCTGTCATAGCCAAAGAAGAACCAAATAAGAAAGGATTGATATCTAATACTACCTGCCTCGGTTTAGGCAAAGCATCCTGGGAGAGTATCTACAATTTGCTGGAAGCAGAGGAGCCTGAAGAACTCGAAGAAGAAGCAACAACAGATTCCAAGAGCAAATCAGAGAATACTCTTAAGGAATTGGCCTGTTCATATCTACATAGAATAGCAACTCGTGCCAAGGTTTTACCCTATAATGATGTGGTTAGGTGGATTGTTGAAAGCATTGCGACCACAGACAGGACATTCTCTACAGCTGATGGAAAAGTGTTCGGGTCATTTAGAGCAGAGGATCTTAGACAAATGTACCATTTACCTCAGCCGAAGAAGCGGTATAACAAAGCATTTTTGGAATATTTTGCCAAGGAGAACGACATTGAATCTGACCCTATTAGACAATGGAGACATTTTCCGACCAAACACAAGCACGAAACATTGGGTATGTACTCTGTAGATTCATTGGCCTCTCCTTATTGTTATGCTGGTGCAATGATGTGCAGACTCTTCGGAGTCCATGATTCTGCTAGATTCTCTATAGATATGGTCCCATTAATGGAGGTTGCAATTAATGGCTATATCATGGACTGGCCAAACATTCTGTCTGATAAAATGGCCACCGAGATACTTGAATATAGAAAAATAGCTTTTTGTCTACCCGGGTGATACCTCCCTTTCACATGAGTGCCTATATTATGGAAACTATCTGTTTTAACTCCAAATACCCCATTTTTGGATGGAAATGGACTCCCCAGGATCCCAACCCCATTCACATCTATCATAAGCAGTTATGGAAAGCCCATTATAAAAACCACCTGTATAGAATTTTTCATGGTTTTATCCTTCCCGTGTATTATGCCATATTTAATAAGCCTGCTCCTAGGTTATTCGAGGAAGCATCAGTTAACCTAACTGCAATTGGTAGTTGGTTTGGAGAAGAAAGATTCACCTACATAAGACTTTTCGGCAGCCTTTCCAACCCTCATGTTCTTCCTCTGTACATCCCTGATAAACTACTGGCCAGGGAATTAGCACATCAAATAACAGTTGAAGGGATGTCAAGGACCCTTAGGGATTCTAAAAAGCACATGTGGCCGACATTTCCCCTTCGATGTGGAGCTTTTACCCTGCATGATTTTAAACATGCAGAGAAGGAGGCCGAGAAAATAAAGTTGTTAAAACTTGCCACTATCCCAAAAAGGCAGTATGATCCTAGAAAGGTTGCCTACAATGTTACCTCTCAGGCTAAAATCACCAAATTTGATCATGAGGAGGATAGCTTCGATGACTTGTTTGTTTCTTCAGAAGTATTTTCTCAAGTCAAACATATGGCCAAAATCAAATTGGGAGCAAAAGGACTAGAGGAATTCTATAAGCTCAAGGCACAGAGATTGGAAACCCTACCTCTAGACTTATTAAATACAATCTCTATGGTATAACTTCAAGGCTACATTGAGGAGAAAATTACTGAGCAGACTATTGAAATTGAAAATATTTATGAGAAGGAGAAGACACCAGAAAAGGAGCAGAAGCAGGTAACAACTAGCGAACCCCTTGATACAGATATTAATATTGATCCCAAGTTAATCAAGGAATGGGAACAATTTGATTCAATCATTAGTAATCCCGAGAAAACCCAAGGGTTCATTGCACCTAAAGTGTTTACAGCGCAGAAATCAGTAGTCAACACAGTTCCAATTTTTGGAACAAGCAGCCCACCCAAGTTCCAAAAAGACATAGAGATTATCCCTGAAAATCCCACTGAGGAGATTGTACTACAAATTGAAGAAATACCACCACTGGATGTCTTATACAGTCCTAAGCATAGGGTTGTAGTCAAAAGATAGAGGAAGAAGAGGAAAATTGATCACAGTCCTCTTTCCACTCCTCAGGTAGAAATGATGAATGTGGTATGGAGAGAAGAGGTAAATCCCTCAGAAGATTTAACAAAACTGTCACAGTATGCCAGAGCTTATACAACAGTGACAATGGATAAGGATTTAGAGGTTAGCCATCTGTTAAAGGAAAAAGACTAGGCAATCATTCAGCTAGAGGCACAATCGACAGAACGACAACAAAAGATAGAGCAACTTGTGTTAGGCCCCTATACTACTAGTGTAACCCCTTATTATTATTAGTACAACCCCCTTATTATACTGATGTACCCATGTAGTGCCCATATCGTTTCTATTGTGCCCCATAGAAGCCCACTATTGTTATTATTGTGCCCTTACATTATTATTGTTATGTCGGCTCTGATTATTTTATGACCCCTTAGACTCCTATATATAGAAAGAAGGTCTTTTCAGTTGTATCATCAAAGAACTGTTCATTTATGTAATGTAAAGGAGGTTTCCCCCTTGAAGAGGCTGAAATCTAAGGCATTGATCTATCTTTTCTATCTTTTCTTGAGATGGTTTCATAACATTTGGTATCAGAGCTTTGGATTCTAGGGTTTCGCTACTCCAAATAGGTCATCGTGGAATTTTCGTTATAACTTTTTTTCTGCGACGTTTCAGAAGTGAAAACAAAAACCAAATTGAGATGAAATCGCACTGAAACTCAGGTCCAAATTTCAGAGCTTTTTGCGCTATATTTGCAGAGATATGATTTGAGGAAGTTGTTCTTTTTACGGACTCCTGAATTACATTCCAAATAGGTGACCTGGGGAAAATCATCATAACTTTCTCTCTGAGCATCGGATTGAAATTTCATAAGAAGGTACAGAAAGAGGATGGACTGTAGTTTCATGTGTATATTTTTCAGAGCCAAAGGTCGAAACAGTGACACATGGCACGTCGTACAAGTTCGCTCTACTGAACTAGTCTATAATTAGGTCACTGTGGAAGATTTGGCATAACTCTTCCTTGGAGAATCCAATTTGGATCAGACTGGTGGCATTATAAAGAGGACGTAGAGGGCTACTGCAGCTCACAATTTCAGAACTTAAAGATCCAAAAGTACAGAGTTACAGTCGTTTTAAGATCGAGCTCCTAAAATCAAGAAAAAGCAAGATGAGGAAGTTTGATGGCAAGGATCCAGTAAATTGGATACTTCAGATGGGGCAATATTTTGATCTACATGGTGTACCACTGTTACAAAAGGTATGTATTGCATCTTCATATTTAGAACCAGATCAATTTTTATGGTATAAAGGGCTTTGTTCTCGTAAACAACTTGTTACGTGGTCAATTTTCACGGAGGAAATGATAGCACATCATGAGGATACAAAGAGCAACACCTTCTTTAGAGTAACACCACAACAATTGGAAAGAGTAAAAGGGATTTGTTACATAGTGGAAAGTAAAATTATGGCAACAAGGAAGTCTACCCCCACAACTATAAAGATGGAAGTGTTTTTTCTCCTAGCCTTCCACAACCTACAAGGGTTACACCACAAAAATTAGAAGAAAAAAGAGAAAAAGGACTTTGTTACAATTGTGATAGCAAATGCACTAAAGGTCATAAGTGTGCTGAGAAGAAATTATTTTACATAGAGTATGAAGAGGAGGAAGAGAAGGATCAAGAAACATCAAAAGAAGAGGATATACACTAGGACCCAACCCCAGAGAAAGAAGAAATGAATCAGACCATATCTTGTAAAGAATTGGCAAGAATTACCACTCCTCAAACTCTCAAGATAGAAGGACATATCAAGAAGAAAAAGGTGCAAGAAGTGAAAGATCACATCGAGAAAGAAGAAATGAATCCAAGCATATCTTGTAATTCATTGGTCGCAATTACCATTCCTCAAACTATCAAGATAGAAGGGCATATCAAGAAGAAAAAAGTTCAAGAAGTGAAAGATCACATAGAGCATGAAGAAATGAATCCAACCATATCTTGTAAAGGATTGGAAGAAATTACCACTCCTCAAACTCTAAAGATACAAGGACATATCAAGAAGAAAAAGGTTCAAGTAGTGAAAGATCACATCGAGCATCAACAACAAGTTCTCCAACTTTTAAAGGATAACGCCACTTTGGTGCAGAATCAAATGAAACAATAGGTAGATCAACATTGTAGTGAAAAATGTTTTGATGTAGGTGATTAGGTATTTTTACTGCTACATCTCAAGCAAGCTATTTATGAGAAGGAAATGTTGTCAATACTATATGCACTTAGGAAATGGCGACCTTACCCAATGGGAAGACACTTCAAGGTAAAAATGGATCATGATAGTCTTAAATACTTTTTAGAAAAACTATTATCTTTTGAAGAACAAAAAAAATGGGTCACAAATATGTTGGGTTATGACTTTGACATCATCTATAGAAAAGGGAAGCAAAATTTTGTTGCAAATGCACTCTTAAGAAAGGATGAGGATGTGGAAGCAATGTTTTGTGCTATTTCTATTATCCATCCTGATTGGATAAACGAAGCAATGGATGAATGGAAGAAGGATGAAGAAGTATGGCCACTCATTCAAAAGTTGCAGAAGATCCCCATTCAAACAATATTGCCAAAACTTGAAGAGGAAGGAAAAATCATATTGGAACCTGGAGCAGTCATAGAAATAAGAACCCGACAGCTACAAAATCGATCAATTTCAGAGTATCTCATCAAGTGGAAGAACTTACCCGCTGAAGATTCCACATGGGAGGACAAGAAGTTTATACAGAAGCATCAAGAACTACTCAAGCGTTGAGGACAACACTTTTTGAAGGAGAGGGGCATGTTAGGCCCCTATACTACTAGTGTAACCCCTTATTGTTATTAGTACAACCCCCTTATTATACTGATGTACCCATGTAGTGCCCATATTGTTACTATTGTGCCCCATAGAAGCCCACTATTGTTATTATTGTGCCCTTACATTATTATTGTTATGTCGGCTCTGATTATTTTATGACCCCTTAGACTCCTATATATAGAAAGAAGGTCTTTTCATTTATATCATCGAAGAATTGTTCATTTATGTAATGTAAAGGAGGTTGCCCCCTCGAAGAGGCTGAAATCTAAGGCGTTGATCTATCTTTTCTATCTTTTCTTGAGCTGATTTCATAACAGCTTGAATAGCATGTGATAGAATAGAGGCAACTTAATGAACAATTAAATGAGCAGTTAAAACATGAAAAGTACAAGATTGATGAACAGGCCATCCATAAACAACATGAGTTGTTTCAAGCATTGAGCAAACTATAGCTATTGAGCGAGCAAGAGAAGAAATCAAAAGAAGAGAAAATCGCGCAAATGAAAGATCAGATAGAGCGATTCAAAGGATATCCCCAAGTAAATGAATTTAGAATTGTAGCCCTGGAAATAACCAAGGCTTTGTCCTGACAATTGGATATTCTATGTCATAATATATCATTGGCCATCCCCTTATGTGATATTTCTGCATCTATGATTGAAAAATCAGTGGATGCAAGGCTTGAATTAGATAAGGCAGATGAAAAATTAACTAATTTTCTCTCATGGCAAGATTCGAAAGAGGGAAAAGCTTCCAATCTACCAAGGATACATGAGTCACATAAGGAAATTTTGTTTTCCAAATGGGAGTCTCAATTAATGAAAGCTGAGAGAGATACATCTAGATGCAGAGCAGCAACAAATAATCTGATTGAATTAATCAACAAAAGTTTGCATTTATCTAATCTAATTACAGATTGCTCTCTAGGCAAACTCCCAAAGGTAAAATGGTTGGAACAACATTGGAAACAAGAGCTGATGCAAAGAGGAAAATTGATCGAAGGCATTCAAAGCCTAACATGGGAAACGTTCTAGTTTTTCCTTGTTAAACCACACAGTCAGCAAATGGCGATGAAGTGTCTCACGGATGCAATCAACTGCATGATCCCCGAACTTGCCGATGCCACATATACAGCTCAGTTACACTCCTGGATGAGTCAACCACCAGAAATCCAGCCAATGCTTGCCATTTTTCCACTGCAATCACAAGAAGATAAGCCGATACAGTGAATCCATTCAACCGCCGCAACACTGCTATTTTCAGGATAAATCCTAGATTTATGTGTTTTTAGTTATACTAGCGCATAACGACTTTCTTTCATAGTTTGTTGTTATTTGTAGTATTTAAAGACCCTTTCATGTTTTTAGAAAGGGTCCACAATTTTGTATTAAGACTTAAATCGGAGGTTGCACTACTGTACTTCTAATATATATTTTTTATAAAAGACTGGACTAGAATTTTGAATTTTGACAAAGAGGCTTTTATGAGATTTGCACTATTGCATCCTGTGAAAATATTCCCAAATTAGAAGGCAGAATTTGAATGTGATTTACATCAGAGGAGATCCAAATGCATATGGTACTATTATCTATGTTTTTGCTTTATTTCTCTATGTGAATTAGCATTTATCAACTTTGCTATTATTGATATGTATATGTTTCTAAAACAATTTTTTAACTTGTTACTTTTGAGTGTTTCAGAATTGTCATCTTTTAAATATATATGTTAGTGATATATTATGATCAATGTGATAATGTTTTAATTATTACTTTGTTTAATTAATTAAACAAAGTAATCATCATATGAATGCATATTTCTATTTTATGAATAAATCATCTTTATGTTTATTTATTAATAGAAACAATCAAGAATCACATTATTAGAAGAATACCTGGGATAGATTAGTTATCTTTGTATATTTTTTGCACTTTAGAATAGAGCACTTATCACTATCATTATACATTACAAACCAATCACCCACCAACTCATATATCACTAGGAAACTGGTCCCATTGCATCCAGTCAGAGCCACCACACCAAACGGAAAAGGAGTTGCACTAAGGTTCGGACCGGGTGGTTTTCCCCAATGTTGATGCAATGATTTTAGAGGCATCAACACTTCCTCAAGGCCAAATAATGTCTTCTTAGGATTGAGTGAGATGCCAAACTTCCTACACTTTTCAAACACTCTTCTTAGATGTGCTAAATGTTCCTCATTAGTTTTAGAATAGATTGTAATGTCATCTAGATAAATCACAATAAAATGGCCAATTTCATCAGCAAATGCAATATCCATTGCTCTTTGGAAAGTGGCTCCTACATTCATTAAGCCAAAGGGCATTTTCACATACATGAAAGTGCCCCATGGTGTAGTGAAGGCAGTTTTATCCTGATCATCAAGATGCACTAAGACTTGGTTGTAACCTGAGAAACCATCTAATAAGGAAATCCTACTAGACCCTACCACCCTTTGCAATATATGATCCATTTTAGGTAACGGGTAGTTGTCTTTAAGGGATACCTTATTTAGATTTCTGAAATCAATACACAGTCTGATTTCTCCAGTTTTCTTTCTAGTAGGCACAATGTTAGACACCCATTTAGAGTATCTAAGGGGAAGTATAATTTTAGCATCATACATCCTTTTTACTTCTTTCTCAATCAAAGGCATTAGGATAGGATTTATCCTACGAAGTTTTTGCTTGAATGGTTTTTGATCTTCCTTGATTGGGATTTTATGTTGTATGATGTTAGTGTCATATGCTTTTAGATCCTCATAACTCCATGTAAAGACATCTATGAACTCTTTGAAAATGGCTATGTATCGGTGCTTTGTGATAATAGGAATGATTTTGAGAGTTTTATCATTTTGGGATTTTGCTCACTACCTATATTTCATTCTTCTATGTTTGTCCTTGTGGGTTCCATTTTTGGCTTCTTTGCCACATCATTAAAATAAAAAAGTTTTTCTAATTGAACTAAACCCCTAGGAAGAACATTATCTTTAAGCTCTAGTACTTCGAATTTTTATTTATTTATCTAATTTAATTTAATTTTTATTTATTTATTTATTTTATTTTTATTTTTATTTTTAATTTAATTTAATTTTATTTAATTTTATTTTTTTCTGGATCTATTTCATGCAATTCTAATTTATGTACATCTTTATTGATTGAAATATTTACATCAGAATCATCAAGCTGCTTATCTATGCTAACATATTCAAAAATTTGATTTTATACTTCACACTCTAAATATATGGTGTACTCTTGATACTCATCCTTGGATTGCAAAAATCTTTCAATTTCTTTGTCACTTCCAAATACCTGCCAATGTCTCATATTGTCAGGTATAGCTGGATGGTGTTTAACCTCCATTGTATATTGTTTTTTGGGATGAGGCATTTTACATGTGCTAGCTGAAAAAGCTAAACCATTAGCCAAGACATTATGATTTTTGGGAATGACAACAAGATCATACTCTTCAAAGGTTCCTAGAAAGTCAAGCACAACATTTCTGTATGCTCTCAACCTAGGATGTTTGGCAGCATACTCTCCCTTGATCTGTCTTACAATTAATTCAGAATCCCCATGAACAACAATTCTTTTAGCACCTAACTTCTTCAATAATTGCAATCCTAAGAGAAGTGCTTCATATTCCACTATATTATTGGTGCAATGAAAATTGAGTTTATAGGAATGACGCTCTGCATGGTTGTTCCCTAAATTAGACACCCAAACACCTGCCCCTGAACCTGCTTTGCTATAAGAGCCATCAAAGCTAATGTTCCAAAAAGGTTCAGTTTCAGTGTTTTCTTGCACAATTAGAGTATGATTTTCATGTTTTTTATCAATATCATTTTCTTCTTGAGTAACTTGTGCATCAATGCCTTCATCATTGTAAATAATGAAAGAGTTTAGGTCGGAATGAACATAGTAGAGAGGGTAGTTATGTGCTTTATCTTGACTGATAACCATATACTTCATTAAAGTTTCCCTATATAGTCTTCTCTATTGACCAAACACTGGAATAGTGGCATAAGTCATGTCCATTTGCAAGGTTCCTTGTAATTTTGGAAACCATGAGCATGACAACATCATGCCATACTTTGGGGGAATGTCTGCAACCACTATATCCATCATTAGACTTTTAGTAGGGATTTGGGCTAAAGTAACACATAGGTCTTTGATAAGACCTAGGCATCTGACTTTGCTCGAATCAAAGGAATACAAATATTTGTATTGTCTAGTAATGTCTAGTCCTAGTTTCTCCATGACTGCTTTGGGCATTAAATTATGAGATGCACCTGAATCTAGCATAGCATTATGAAGAATTTTATCATGAATATTCAAACTGACATAAAATGGAGGGACTCCTCCTTCTTGTGGTTTTCCTTCTACTTCTGGCCAAAATAGGAGCTCAGGTTGTTCAACACTCAAATTCAGATCATTAGTTTTCTCCCCAATGTTTAATGCCTTCAGGACCTGAGTCCTGTATACATTCTTGTTGACTAATTCAGTTAAGGGGATAGAAATCTTCAACTTTGCAAGTTCATTTTCTATACTGAACAATGTTTGATTTTTAAGCAGATTTGAAAAATCAGACTTATCAGCAACTAGTTTTGTGGCCATTTCAGTTTGTTGGCTGGTAGAAGGTAGATCAGTTTGAGTATTTTTAGAAGAAGTATCAATTTCCTTTTTCATGGTAGCTTCTTCTGGCTTCTTTCCAATACTTTCTGTGGTTTTCTTAGGGGTATTTTCTATTGTTTTCTTGGGATCAGAATCAAAGACCTTTTTAATAGGATTTTCAGCATTATTTTTATTTGTAGTATTTTGATTTTTCTTACTTCTATGATTATACTTCCTATGAACTTCCATTATGGAATTTTCAAATCCTTTTTTGTATTCCTCTGACTCTTCAGAATCCATTTCAGTCTAGGCTATAAGAAAAAGTTCTTGTTCCTCCTGAGTGAGGAAAACTGCTTCATCATCACTTATCCCTAACAAATTAATTTGGTTATCATCCAAATCTTCCACAATATTCCCCTCATCATCTGTGTAATTTTCCTGAAAAGGAGGCCGAATCTGTTGATCTGGTCCCTTTTTCTCTCTTTGTTTAATTTGGGGAGTATTTCTTCTAAAGTTTTGGTTTCTAGTTTGTTGGACATTTTGGTTTTGGCTTACTTGATTTTGGTCATTGATGGTCACTCTTTGCATCATTTGATTCACTACTCTGACTAGGTTATCAATCTTATGGTCAACAACAGAAGTATAAGGTTCTTCTTTTATGCTTACTCTGTGTTTAGATTTAAATTTCACTTTTTTAACTAGGATGTTGGCTTCAACTTTAATTTCGTTTGCTTGCATTTCTTCCAAAGTTTCTAGGTCTCTTTCCCTAAGTTGACACTCCATATCTACATCGAAACAATATGGAAAATCAATCAAGGCTTGACCACGGGAGGGCTTGATTTCTTATGTGATGCCATTGTAAACAATATTGAATCTTTCATAATACTCTTCCACAGTTTCATTGAGTTTTCTTTTTAACCTTTTGTATTTGTTTAGGAGTTGAAGTGGGTTCTTCTTGATATTCCAACTAGCTAAAAACGTTTGATGGAAAGCAGCAAGGTTGGCTATACTTCTTGCAGGTAAACCCCTAAACCACTTCTTCACATCACCTCCTAAGCTCTGGGCAAACAATCTCATTTTAACATCTGCTTCATCCACTTCTTGGAGATCAAACACATCATTCATCCTATCTACGTGTTGTTGGGAAGTGTAAGCACCAGTATTATCAAAGGTCACAATTTTCGATGGATAATCTTTAGGCATAGCATTCAGTTGGCCTGATAACACCAAGGTTGCATACCTTCCTGCCATAACTATCCTGGTAGATTGAGTTGAGGATGGACCTAGTGGAGGTGTAGTCTGGATAAATACATGGATAGTAGGTATAGTAGCTTGAGAAACCAGAGGTAGGGAAGTTGAAACTACAGAATGAGTAGGACTGGGAGGCTGTAAATGTACAGACTGAGATGACTGACTAGACAAAGAGGCTGCTGCAACAGTTAAAGTAGAGAATTCAATAGACTGCTGAATAAAAGCTTCTTCTATAGCTTGGTCCAATACTGAAACTAGACCTTGTAGTTTGTCAAATTGTTGTAAAGATTCAAGATCAAGATCTGTTTCAAGTTCTTGGGCTTGGGCGATATACAGTTGCAGTATGTCTTTATCTATGACAGTTTGATCTATGAAAGCCTCAGACTTGGATCTAAACAAACTTTGCTGAAGATGCAAATTAAATTCTATGTATTGTAAAGTTTCAAACTTCTCTAGAAGAGAATTAGATCTTGATAAAGGATTATTTTCCAGAGGAGAATTGAATCTGGACAGGGGACTATTACTACCTTGACTCTCGGTAAAGCTTTTTTTTCTCACCAGTTTCTCAGGGTCATCTACAATTTTAGCAGGGTTGGGATTAGGATGATATCTGGTATAAATTCTTTTGGGAGCCAGGGTTATGAAAAATCATCACACAAAAATGAAAATCAAAATCAGAGATACCACAAATATTTACTAAGAACAACCTCAGATAATGTATTTCATGTTGATACAAGAATTGCTTACTGAAGTATTGATTTTCAACTAGGGAATAATAATGTTTTGGATTAAATTGTGTTCTTCCCCAGTATGGTCGCCACTATGTTATCGTTCTATATTTTTGAGGTTGTGGGAGTAAATACATTGGACAACATCAAACCACTTTTGAATGTTGGGATCTAGCCCTGCCAGCTTTAGAGAGGGCTCTCTCTTTATGATTTAACTCGATTTTTAAGTTGATTTTAGGCTAGTTATGATTAGGCTTGGTTGTTTGTTTGAATTTGGTTGATTGGTTTGATTGGTTGATCTGATCAAATTACTTTCTTTCCATTGGGCTTTGGAGTAAAATAAAACTGGATGTTGCACCAAAAGTTCAATGGAGTAATCAAAGGGTAAGCTAGCTAGATTTATTGGATCTTTAAATTAAATTATGGAATGGCTAAAAGGTGTGCTTCAGCATGGATTGAAAACCATTTAAGAATTTCTCAATCATACTTCAGAAGAAAACATACAAATTGTAAACACAGTCCAAATAAGGTGTTCAAAAACATATCTTATTTTTCACATCTCCTATTTTACAATAAGATTTCAGATGCATAACATAAGATAATAACAATGAAAACACAATTACAGTAGGAAAAACATCACCAGTATATCATAACACAAGTATCCTGTGAAGAGTATTTTTATTAATGGTGCTCCAGCAACGCGGAAAAATTACAATGTTTGATACAAAGAGTTACAATGTTCAGGAACCAACCCTCAATACTTCAACTGAATGAAGTATTTAAACAAAATTTACAAAAATGATTACAATTAATTCCTCAGTGACATGACATTCTATTATTAACTTGAAACTAACAAAAACGAAATAATGCAACCAAAAGAGGTGAATTGGCAAATTGATCTGGACATCTGGCACTGCTTTGGTGGAGAATAGTTGCTGAGTGGCCACTATTTGTGTGTCATGCTGGTGAAGTTGGCCCTTTCTTTAATGCTAGAATTCACACAGTTTATCCCATCGTTCCTCATCTGGAATGGAAATTTTTGTTAATTTACGATAGATCTCATCTACATCCATATACCGAGCGAATGTGGGTTTTACTACAAAAATGTGTTTTATCTAATGCTAGATGAAACTCATATTACTAATAGCTTTGTAAAAATATCTCCTTGTCATAGCACCTTTGATGTGGGAAGACTTGGCTGTATCCTTTGCAATGTATTGAAGCTTCTTCTTGTAATCTTCCCTGGTCATCAATTTGTCATTGATCACAAATAAAGAAGGTAGACCTTTCTTGTTTAAAGCTTCTATTCTAGTGAAAAGCCCGTTAACTGCTACCTCCAAAGTGTGACATTTCTCTGTCAGCTACACAACCAAGTTCTTTTTTGTTAGAACTTTCTTTAATTCTAGGATCGTTTCTGTTCTATCATCTACTCCCAAATCATCCATCTCATATCTATTTTTGGAATTGAGAAACTTTATGATGTTGTTGGTTGTGGCAGGAATTTCTCCCAATTCAGCATTAATAGTGGAAATGGTTTGCCTAGCTTTCTCCATCAACTCTTTCTGTTCAAATATAATCGGGATACATGGCCAGATTTCATCTATTTCTTCAATGATATTGTTCCATATAATTTCTTTAACTTTGGCCAGTGTGTGGCCAATAGAGGACCCAGTTGCTAACTTCCTCCATACTTCTACCTCGGTTTGAGCTCTTTGTAGCTCTGTTGCATGGAAAGTATCAGTCTTTGTCTTCTGATCTTGTAGAAGATTGACTTGAGCCTGCAATCATGGAAAATTTTAGGGGGAATGTTTGCCCTTTGGCGAAATTAAGGGGTTTTAAATTTTTAGTGGGCGAATATTTTGTATCATCGTACATTTTTACAAATCACCTCAAATAGCCCACCTTATTTTAAGGGAGAGGGTAAAAAAGGTAAATTTAGCCCTTGAAATTAGGAGTTACAACCTTCCATTCGCCCTAATTTTCAAGAATAGGTTTTATTTAAGTGAATCTTATGGGCCAAATACCATATTTATAAAAGGGGTATGGTAAATTAATAAAAATATAAATAAATGAGAGGTATGGTAAATAAATAAAACATTTTTTATATTTACTCCATAAGTAACCTCATATACATGCAAGGGTGTAAACAAATAAAAATATAAATAAAGTGGATGTATGGTAAATAAATAAAACCTCTTTTTATACTTACTCAAAAGGTATGGTAAATAAATAAAAATATAAATAAATTAGACATATGGTAAATAAATAAAACCTCTTTTTATATTTAATCCATAACCCTCTTTCTATTTATGAAGGCTCAAAAAAGAGGTTTTATTTAAGTGAATCCTATGGGCCAAATACCATATTTGTAAAAGAGGTATGGTAAATTAATAAAAATATAAATAAACGAGAGGTATGGTAAACAAATAAAACATTTTTTTTTTAATATTTACTCCATAAGTCACCTTATATTTACGAACACTCAAAAAATGCGTTATATTTGGTGAAACCTATGGGCAAAATACTATGGGCCAAATACCATGGGCTAGATTATTATTAATACCATGCAAGAAAACATTATTAACCCTAATATTAGTATTAATAAAAATAAAAATGGCACATGGTATTGACCCATGGTATTCACGTCGAATGTAGCCTATTTAAATGGGGGAATTAAATCCATGTTTACTCTGGATCTACTAACCCCCGAAAGGTATCAAATATCGTGATATGCAAACTAGCATAGAGTGAAAAAATATTTGATCCCTAGTAAAAATGGATGTTGTAATTTAATGTATGTTAAATATTTTAACTTGGTTAAAATAAAAAATAAAATAAAAATCAATTATTAATTTTATTAATTTTTATAAATTACTAATAGTAATTTTGAAGCTCCAGGTTTATGATAACCCATGATATTGACCCATGGTAATACCATGGTATTCATGTGAGAATAGACTATTTAAAGGGGAAATTCTATCATTTAGATCCATCTTAATTTTGGGTCTACCAAGTGCTTAGAGGGATAAATAGATTTCATCTCCCTAAGAGTGGTAGATGTGGAGTTAAGATGGATATAGATTGGTTTTTATGATAATTAATATATTAAATAGCTTAGGAAATTATATTGTAAAAACATCTTAAGGTGAATGGTTAAAGCTACATTTAGTCACTTCACAAAATTTAGTAAAAAATACCAGTATCTCCATTAACATTGGTTTTTAACTTTTTCTGATTTAACAAAAAAAATTCAAAACAATTAAACCTTATCACTCTTTCTGCATCACCCTCGCAGAAGATTTCTCACCATTTTTCAAACATTCTCAATATGATATCTTCATGAAAAAGTTTAGGTATTGATGTTGGATTAGTTGTTTGAAAAATAAGTTGGTTTGTACAACCTTTCATCTTCTATGATATTCTTAGTTTGTCCTAATGATCTATAGGGGTTGGAGCCACTACACCATATTTTCCTAAAAGGTGGAGATTGTTCACCAAAAAGGAAATTAATCTACATGTTGCAACGCTGTTAAAAAATGTGAGACCTATGAGGGTAGTGAATTATGCTAATAAGCAATTTAGATTGGGAGAGACATAATTCAATTTTATTATTCAATTGAAGATTTCCAATCAAAATAATAATAAATCTACATTTATATATTCATATATTGATTGGAAGGATTCTCACAATGGTCACTTCTTTCAATTAGATCCCCTTCAAGCCCTTGGGATACCTAATACTTTCTTATATAATATAGTTGGGGCTTGCTACTTGTTGGTGTGTTGGGGTAAACAAACTTGATGTGTTTTTTTTTTTTTTTATCTCGCAATTGGAGTCTATGAAATAAGAAAGAAATTTGATAACTTGAAAAAAGTGGTATCTTGACAAAAGTTGTAGAGAAAAGATTAATCTCTCCTACCTTGATAGAACTCGTTGTCAATATTAACACCTACAAGAACTTTGTTGTGGAATATTATCAAAACCAATAGAAGGATATGAAAGAGTGTATTGTAAGAACCTTGACAAACACGACCACTGAAACTTGGAACATTGTTTGTAGGAAGAGAAAATTATGTTTCTTTTTCCAAACATGTATGTTAGTATATTAGAGTTTAATGAATATGTTTTCTTATTATCATATATGGTTTCATACTTTAACAAAACATTCGCCAAGACTTCACAATGTTTTATTATTCAGTAAAATATTTGCTAAGATCTTACAAGATTTTATAATTTAGTGAAAGATTCTCCATCACTGTACAAGATAATATAATCTGGTTAGGGATTCGCCAAAAAAATTATATATACATATTATATTATTGATAAAATCGCCTCCCATTTTTCCTATGTATCATGGGGATTAGCCCATTTATTATACATAT
The DNA here is from genome assembly GCA_031772625.1 of Pinus tabuliformis. Taxonomy (NCBI): domain Eukaryota; kingdom Viridiplantae; phylum Streptophyta; class Pinopsida; order Pinales; family Pinaceae; genus Pinus; species Pinus tabuliformis. The sequence goes on from CM062813.1 coordinate 299,768,386, forward strand.
AAATTTAGGGTGGTTCTTAAAATTTTCCTTGCCTACAATCTTCTGATTTCTTCAGTCTCGAGAGACATGTTCTTCAATGCATTTGCCAATTGAGTGCTTCCAAAGGGAAAACAACCATTTTGGAAGCTTGATCCTTTTTTTGTGATAATATTTTCCATCTCTGTCTCCTTTTGCTTCAATTGTACACTCTGATCCATGATGAGCTTCATCATATATTCATTTTATGTCTTTGTTTCTTCAATGTCCTTGGCCAGAGTATCTTTTGTGGTTGGTAACTTCAACTTCTTCCTTAATGCTGCTATGTCTATATTCTTTTTCCTCATGATCTCTTATGCAGCATTGATGTTGGCAGGATCATAACCTACTTTGATCACCAAGTCCTCCAAAGCTTTGATCCTTGTGTCTTTGGCAAGTGCAGAGATCTTCTCCATCTTCAATTGTGATTGAACATTGGCTAATGTAACCTGCAATTTAGACAAACTCATAACAGTGTTAGTGGGAGTAGATGAAATCATCTGCCCAGTCTGCTTGTGCATCTCCATTTGGTCAATGGGATGTATGTCTTTCACATCAAATTCAAATGATTTCTTCTTGTAATCTAATGCTACCTTGGGCTGGGGAATATGTGCTTGGAGGAATGCCATTTTCATTTTACCTTTCTCTGAATCAAAGGCTGACAAAAGCCTGCTTTAAGAACTGGAAGTCTGCTTCCAGAACTGAGTGTATGTGTTGATCTTCAAGGCCTCATTCCTCACTTTAATTTCCTTGAAAATGTCAAATATACTCTTTTCCGTCTCCCCTGTGGTAGATGTGTTGGTTTTCATACCCTGCTGCTAATCCTGTGAAGCTGTGGAGTTAGTGGGAGAAAGTGTAGTCTGATCACCTAATAATGAGAAAATAAATGGCTCTTTAGTGGTGATAATGTTCTCTTTCTCTGAATCCTTGGTTAGGCTTAGTTTAGAATGTAGCTTGGCCTTCTTTCTGTACATGAAATGCCCTATTTGTGTTTTGATTTTGAATTGGGACTTCTTCTTGGCAGCTACAAAGTGGATCTCATCCATATTAAGCATTTGCCTGATGTATTCTAGAGAAAAAAGCCTCACTGGGAGGAATATTGGCAGCCTGTAAGGGGCAAGCTCACACACAAATACCCTCAACTCTATGTAATTCTGATAAAGGTACCAATCCCCTATCTGGACTTAGTCTGATAGTTGCAAAACTTTCCTAATTTCTTCACTGATCCTTGGATCTGACCTGCTGCTTTGGAGACTAAGTGTTGGATGTACAAACCTCTTTCTTAACTGTTTGTATGAGTATTCCTTTTGTTCCTTCATCACTAGCATAGTCCAGAAGATGATTGAATATTTATTTCCTTCTTCATCTAGCTTTTGTAAGGCAAGCTTGATGTTGTCTCCCTGAAAATATAAAAACATATAAACCAACAAGAAGCATATTCGAATACCTCCCAGTATAGAATTTGACAAATTGCTCATGGATAGAATCTGCAAGAAATTGGATAAAGTTAAACAAGATGGAAGGCTTGGAATCAAAAGAGAAAATGAAAAGAAATCCTATATTTGCCTCATCTACCCATTGATCTGAGTAATAGCCAAGGAGGTAGGAGATGACTGTGACAATTTTCTTCGTTCTCTCAGGTAAAATAGAGGATGGATAGGGAGGATTTTTCTTTGGGAATGGGGCATCTTCTGTCAAGAAAAGCTCAAGGGTTTTGGCTCTCTTAGCAAAGTCAAATTTCTGATACAATTCAACGTGTGCTTCATGGGAAAAAGGAGTGGAATTCTCTATTGTAGGAGCTTGCATCATTTGGTCTATAGCTTGGGGAGTGTTAGTGAATAGAATTTCTGTAGTGGGGGAAATGATAGCTCTTTGGCTAGGCAGATAGAAAGAATGACACTTCCTAACAAATTCTGGGGTGTTGTGGGTACGGGGAAAAATATACTGGGGCAAATTAGATTCCCATAGTTGAATATCATCAGACTTATCTATATATTTGTCCTCGAGCTAGCAATACATCTCAAAAAGCTCAAATTCATAGAGATTTTCATGGATCTTATAGTCTCTGCCTACCAAAGGGATGTGGTGAAAATCAATGGGAGGGTGGATCAGAGGACTCACGGGTTCTTATGGTCCCTTGTATTTTGGAGGCATGATTGGCTAAATTGAGAATTACTGGTGAAATATGGATGCTACAGGCTTACAATGTGCATAGAGGATTTTGGATTTGCAGATAGAAAGTCAGGGTACTCGCCTGAAATTGAGTGAGTGGGCAATGTTCCTGGTTGGGTGAAATTGTTGGAGTTTAGACTTGTACACCTGTAACAGAGCAATAGCAGTGGCAGTGTATGAACTCAGTAACTAGTTAATGAGAAAAGGGAGGGATTTTATAATGTTTTGGGCTTTCCTGTTGATGGTGGCATGGGTCCGTTGGATTAACGGTTAAACCATTTAATTGTTTAATGACTTGATTTTTGAGAGAGCGGATGTGATTGGCGATATCAATGGGTAGATGATGTAGCAAAGTGTGAGTGGAGGGAGTGCAATGGATAGATAAGTGGTTTTGTTGGGCGGAGAAACCACTTTTCGGGGGGGGGGGGGGGGGGGGGGGGGTAGCGGTTAATGGTTTTGGTCGAGGGTGGTACAAAATCACGAGATGTTGACATGTTGCGGCTGGCATGGTTTCCAATACTGCCCATTTCGGACTCCCCCTCATCCTCGACGGTAAATTTCGGATGGTGAGGGGGGGCTGAAACGCACTATGGGACATTGGATGTTGGGAGGTGGGCGTAGATGAGGGGAGAAGTGGCAGGGTGTTAATACGATGTGACAGGGTGCTCGGTGGGGTCAGGAGAAATGAATTTAATGCATAGGGGGGAATGATTAGAGTGTATGGTGGGGTAGGGGAGTGGACGAAATATGAGCGGAGGGGTGATTTTGGAGTGTTAAAACTTAGGAATAGGGGATTAATATACCAAAAATTAATGGATATATTAAACTTTAGAGTAAAACTTTAATCCTTCTCCTTTTTCTACACACGAAGTACATTTGAAATTGATCTTAGAATAAAATTTCATTCTTTTCCTCTAATCACCATAGTGCTTGTACCTACCATTTTGCATTTCAATTCTCTTTCTAAGCTAACATTTTCTCTTCTTGTTTTGCAGGGTGCATTTAAAATATCAGACCCAAATCACTTTTCTTTTATGAAAATATACCTTAACCTATCACTTATTTCTCCATTGACTCAGATTAAACTATTGAGTCAATTTTATTTCTACCTAGCTACTGATTTAACAATATTAAACTATTTGGTAAATCTTCATTCACTAACCTATTGAACATAAATTTAAATGTGTTTAGACATGATTAAACTATATGACCTGAACATAATTTTAGTCATTGTGGCATTCAAAAACAATTTGCACACAACCTTATTTGAAAATACAGTAAAGAACTAACTTATCAGTAGTGGCACTTGGACTTGCAACACTTTCAGTATTATTTTCTATTTTTTCTTTTGTGGGGTTCTTATTTCCCTTTTTTTAACATACCCTCTTTTCATTTTCTTTTTTCATATTTTTGGAAATCATTTGAATATTGAAATTATGTACAATATGAAATCACAAATACAAAATACTTAATCACCTTGAGATCCTATAATTTATAGGACCCTAACAGAAAACACTTGGAGTTTTAGTTTTTGACATCCATGTCAAAGGTTATATTCATGGCAAGGTTGACACTTTCATTCTACTTTGTTGCTCTCTTATTTTTTTATGGTCATATAAGATTATGATACTTTCTCATCGTTTATTTTGTTCAAACAACAAGTAGGAACATCTTGTTGAATTTGGGAAACTTTAATTAACATGAATTCTTACTCTTAACAAATCTCCAACAACTACATGGAAAAAATTAGGATTTATGCCTGACAATCACTACAAGAAAAAAGGACATTGGTGATGGGCGAAAAATGTCATCATAAGCTCCTTGGTGACAGTCAAAAGACCATTCATCACCAAAAACCGAACGTCACCAAAGGTGGCGTTGCCAAAAGTATAGGTGTTGTAGTGACACACAAAGTTCGTCACCAATAATGATTTATAATGACGAATAGCGACCGTCACCATTTCATATGAGCAATGGTGATGGACCATAGCCTCTGTCACCAAAGGTAGCGTCACCAAAAGTATAGGTGTTGTAGTGACATTCAAAGTTCATCACCAATAGTGATTTATATGATGGATAGCGACCGTCACCATTTCATATGAGCAATGGTGACGGACCATAGCCTCGGTCACCAAAAACTGAACGTCACCGAAGGTGGTGTCGCCAAAAGTATATGTGTTATGGTGACATTCGAGGTCCATCACAAATATTGATTATAATGATGGATAGTGACTGTCACCATTTCATATGAACAACAATGATTTATTGTGATGGATCTTTAATGGCTGTCACTATTGGTACATATATTGTGACGTTCATTGACCGTCACCAAAAGTCGCATTGTTAAAAATATAGGCTGTGGTGACATTCAAGGTCTGTCACGAATAATGACTATAATGACAGACAATGACTGTCACCATTTCATATCAACAACAACGATTTATGGTTATGGACCTTTGAGGTTTGTCACTAATGATGCGTATATATGATGGTGTTCGTTGACCGTCACCATTTCATATTTTTGGTGAGGGTTGAAAAATGTCACCAAAGCTCATTGGTGATGGTCAAAAGAGCCTCCATCACCAAAAATTGATTGTCGCCATTCCATATGGATGTCAGGGCACAATGGAATCGAACCACCAACCTCCTGCTTGTAAAGAAGGTGCTCTTCCATTGAGCTAGCACCCTTTAAAGAATTATAATTTTAAAAATTATACCTTGAAACTTCATAAATTGTAAATTCTACAACTTTCAATAAATTAAAGTCTCGACAATATTTTACTAAACAAGCAAAGCAACATCGAAGCTGCAGGTCCCTACCTAATGGTTATTGAAGTTATGAAAAGTGGGTGGAGGGAAAAATGGTTTTGTAAAAGAGAATCAATATGTTCAATTCAATACTCAATTAGAAATGAAACTCTGAAGACATTTATAACCTATAAATGACCTATAACTAGAAAATGCACCAAATATTGCAAAGGAAATGTCTTAAGTGGACAACATATGGAAGAAGAGGAGGCAGGGACTTGGAACCCTTGTACATCTTGGCATGCCTTAGCACTTGGCACATCTTAGCTTGTTTGACATGTCTCTGTAATATCTGGCACATGTTAGAATGCCCTAGCATTCCCTAACACACCTTGGAATTCATGACCTCACAACTAGCATTACATTTTTCCATGTCTTGGGAACCTTACATTCACTAGAACACCTTGGCACTCCCTAGTTGTCATGCCCTCTATTATCCTCCATAACGTCCCAAGCTAATGAAGAGATTGATGGAGGTAACCACAAACAAAGATTTTAGTTTGGTAACTAGCCCTACCAAACTAGAGAGGGCTTTCTCTATGAAATCTGTTATGAAACCAGCTCAAGAAAAGATAGATCAACGCCTTAGAATTCAGCCTCTTCGAGGGGGAAACCTCCTTTACATTACATAAATGAACAATTCTCTGATGATTCAAATGACAAAACCTCCTTTCTATATATAGGAGTCTAAGGAGTCACAATATATTCCAGCCGACCTAACAATAATAATATAAAGCCACAAAAATAACAATAGAGGGATTCTATGGGGCACAATAATAACAATATGGGGGCAATAGGGGCACAACAATATTAATAAGGGGTATAAATACAATAGTAATGGGGTAATCACTAGTATTATAGGGACCCAACATGCCCCTCTCCTTCAAAAAAGTGTTGTCCTCAACGCTTGAGTAGTTCTGGATACTTGTGCATAAAATTCTCACCCTCCCATGTGGAATCTTCAGCGGATAAGTTCTTCCACTTGATAAGATACTATGAAATTGATCGATTTCATAGCTGTCGAGTTCTTGTTTCTGTGACTGCTTCCTGTTCCAATATAATTTTTCCTTCCTCGTCAAGTTCTTGCAATATTGTCTGAACTGGGAGCTTGTCGCCTATAACCTTCTTTAAACATGAAACATGGAAAACTGGGTGTAATCGAGAAGCTGCAGGAAGCTCCAATTTGTATGCCATAGTACCAATCTTTTGCAACACCTTGTACGGACCATAATACTTTGGTGATAATTTATTATCATTCTTAGCTTGCTTGAGGGACATTTGCTTATATGGTTGTAGCCGTAGGAATACCCAATCACCTACATCAAAACTTCTTTCACTGCGATATTGATCTTCTTGTTGTTTCATTCTATTTTGTGCCAACACAAGGTTATCCTTTAAGAGTTGGAGGACTTGTTTTTGATGTTCGATGTGATGTTCCACTGCCTGAACCTTAGAATTTTCTCTTAAATATGATGTGATGGATGGTGGTTGATACCCATAAAGTTCCATAAATGGGGTCATTTTTGTTGTTGTATGGAAGGAAGTGTTATACCACCATTCAGCCAGAGACAACCATTTGACCCATTGTGTCTGTTTATCAGATTCAAAGCAACGAAGATATCCTTCCAAACATTTTTTTACTATCTCAGTTTTCCCATCAGATTGAGGATGATAACATGAGCTATGAGCTAACTGAGTACCAAGACAAGAAAATAATTCTGTCCAAAAGTTTCCAGTGAAAATGGGATCTCTGTCACTTACAATAATATTTGGGTTTCCATGTAGCTTTTGAATTGTTTCCATAGATGTAGTAGAAACTGTACTGGCTTTAAATGGATGTGATAATGCACAAAAGTGTGCATACTTGGTAAGTCTGTCAACTACCACCATGATGACACTCTTTCCATCAGACTTGGGTAAACCTGTGATAAAATCCATTGAAACCTCCTCCCAACGTTGGCTTGGAATGGATAAAGGTTTTAATAGACCCGGTGTCTTAATTGTTTCAACTTTATTTTGTTGGCAAACTAAACATTCTGCCACAAACTTTTGAATATCTGATTTAAGTCCATCCCAAAAAAATTCCTTCTTAACCCTGTGGCAAGTTTTTAAAAATCCTGAGTGCCCTCCTAAGGGAGAAGTGTGCAATTCCATAAGAATCTTTTGTTTTAGCTGGGAATTCTTACAGAGGTATAAGCGATCTTTGTACCATAACAAATCATTTTGCCAGCTAAATGTATAAGATGTACTGGAATCTTGTTGTAACTTTCAAATAAGTGCCCACACTTCTTCGTCATTCGTCCATTCCTCCCTTGCTTCGTTTATCCAATCTGGTTGGATAATAGAAATGGCGCACAACAATGCTTCCACATCCTCATCCTTTCTTGAGAGTGCATCTGCCACCACATTTTGCTTCCCTTTTTTGTAGATGATTTCAAAGTCATAACCCAACATCTTTGTGACCCACTTTTGTTTCTCTTCAGAGGATAATCTTTGTTCTAAAAAGTATTTAAGGCTATCATGATCCGTTTTTACCTTGAAGTGTCTTCCCATTAGGTAGGGTCGCCATTTCTTAAGTGCATGAGTATTGCCAACATTTCCTTCTCATAAATAGCTTTGCTTAAAAACTTTCCCTTGATTGGATGACTTTCAAAAGCAATGGGTTTTTCATCTTGCATTAGAACAACACCAATTCCATTTCCTGAAGCATCACATTCCACAATAAAGGTTTTTGTGAAGTCCGGTGTAGCTAAGACGGGTGCTTGGCACATTGCCTCTTTAAGATGTTCAAATGCCTTTATTGCTTTCGGAGTCCATGAAAATGCATCTTTCTTCAATAATGTTGTTAGAGGTGCTGCTATTCTCCCATAATTCTTAACAAACTTGCGATAATACCCTGTCAACCCGAGAAATCCTCGCAGATGCTTTATGGATGTGGGGATTTTCCATTCCTTAATGGCTTTAATTTTGCTAGGGTCTACCTTAACTCCTTCATGAGATACAATATGACCCAGATATTCCACCTCCTGGACTCCAAAGAAACATTTGGATCTTTTTGCATATAATTGTTTCTCCTCCAATAGTTGTAGCACCCTGTCAACATGTTCAACATGATCCTTCCAAGACTTGTTGTAGATTAGTATATCATCAAAAAATACTAACACAAATTTTCTAAGGAATGGTTTGAAAATTGAATTCATCAAACCTTGAAATGTTGAAGGTGCATTAGTAAGGCCAAAAGGCATGACCAAAAATTCATAATGACCCTCATGAGTTCTAAATGCTATTTTCGGAATGTCTTCAGTCTTCATTCTGATTTGATGATACCTTGAACGAAGATCCAACTTGGTGAAGTAAATTGATCCATGCAATTCATCCAGTAATTCATCAATGACAGGAATGGGGAACTTATCTTTAATAGTGAGCTTGTTGAGCTCCCTATAATCCGGACACATGTGCCATGATCCATCCTTCTTGTGCACCAATACTACTGGAGCAGAGAAAGAACTTTGACTTGGTTGAATTATACCAGCCTCTAGCATTTCTGCAACCATACGTTCAATTTCACTCTTTTGGACATAGGGATATCTGTACGGCCTGATGTTTGGAGGAACACTTCCTGGAATCAGATGAATAGCATGATCATGATCACGCATAGGTGGGAGACCTTTGGGAGTCTCAAATACCTTGGAATGATTTTCCAGGACTTTTTGGAGATCTGGAGAAATAGATGATTTCGATGTGGAAACATCTAGCAAACATAATTGTGCAATTACACCTCTTTGCTCCTTTTTTAGAAGGTTTGTCATGCCATTAGAGTTGATTATCTTTCCTGGTTTCCCTGCAATACCCCTTAATTCAACTTCCTTTCCTTCCGTAGAAAATTTGATGAAAAGTTCTTGAAAATTAAAAGCTATTGTACCCAAGGATTGTAGCCATTGGACTCCTAGTACAACATCAACACCTCCCATTGGAATGGAAAGCATTGGGCTAGTCAATACATATTCTCCCATGGATAGCTTGATATTATGGCACTTTCTAGAGCAATTTATTGTTCCTCCATTTGCAATCATCACTTGACACTCTGGTGCTGAATATAGGAAGCAATTAAATTCTTTTGCTATCTTACAATGAATAAAATTGTGGGTGCTTCCTGAATCAATCAACACTATTACCTTTTTCTTCTTGATTTGTCCTTGTATCTTGATGGTTTGAGGATGGTAATTCCTACCAATGCATTACAAGATATGTCAGATTTATTTGTTCTTAATCTAGGCTTTGTTCCTGGAGTATATCCTCTTCTTTTGACCTTTCTTGCTCCTTTTCTTCTTCCTCTTCACAATCTATGTAGAATAATTTCTTCTAAGCACACTTATGACCTTTAGTGTACTTGCTATCACAACTGTAACAAAGCCCTTTTTCTCTTTTTTCTTCCAATTTTTGTGGTGTCAACCTTATAGGTTGTGGAAGACTAGGGGCAACAACACTTCCGTCTTTATAGTTGTGAGTGGTATGCTTCCTGGTTGCCATAATTTTGCTTTCCATTTTTCTTGCTAACCTGAATGCCTTCTCTAATGAATCAGGTTCCCAAAGGCGAACATCATGTTGGATATTATCCTTTAAAGACCCTATGAACACATCAATCCTATGTTCCTCTGGAATATCTTTTACCCTTATGTTCAATTTTTGGAACTCCTCAATGTGCTCCATTATTGAACCCTTTTGTTTGAGACTTATCAGTTGGCTAAAAAAAGTGTTGCTTTTTGTATCCTCATAATGTGCTATCAATTCTTCCGTAAAAATTGCCCAAGTGATAAATTGTTTATGAGAGCAAAGCCATTGATACCATACAAACTGGTTTGGTTCCAAATATAAAGTTGCCATACGTACCTTTTGTGTGTTTTGCACATTATTGAGATCAAAGAATTGCTCCATCTGTAATATCCATGTGGCGGGATCCTTGCCATCAAACTTCCTCATATCGATTTTTGGAACATGGTGAGTCTTCGATCCAACATTAGAGTCTATGGAATCATGATTAACATTTCTTTTGTTCTCATCATGAGTTTCCTTTAGTACCCTTTCACCCTTAGTGACCATTTCTTGTAGCAACTTATTCATATTTATCTTCAATTCTTCCATCTTATCATCCATGCCATCAATTTTAGCATCCATGCCATTCGCCTTAGCTTCCATGCCATCCATCTTAGCTTCTACACCTTTCTTTAAACCATCCATCTTAGCTTCTACATCTTTCCTTAAACCATCCATCTTACATTCTGTTGCTTTTTGTGCAAGTGACACTCGTTGCACTTGTTCTTGTAATTTTGATATATCATATAGCATTTCTTCTTCTTCTTCATGAGTCATGCTAGAGCTTTCAGGTTCCTTACTAGGTGTTTGCATTTTCTTTCCTCGGGGCATCAGTTACCGATAATAATGCTCTATTATGCCCTTTGAATTCCTTCAAAATAAATTTTCAAACCAAGCTTAAGCAAAAATTTAAGAAAATATACACACCTTTTTTTCACTTTGTAGGAACTCGATATTTCCTCTGATGTATCTCTGTACTTTTCGATCATCTAGTTCTAAATTTGTGACCTACAATAGCCCTCTGTGTCCTCTTTCCAATGCCACAAGTCTGACCCAAATTGGATTCTCCAAGGAAGAGTTATACGAAATTTCCCACAGTGACTTGATTACAGACTAGTTCAGTAGAGAAAACTTGTACGACGTGCCACGAGTCATTGCTTCGAACTTTGGATCTAAAAAATGCATAAAATAAAATACATTATGTCGTCTTTCTGTACCTTCTTACGAAATTTCAATCCGATCCCCAGAGAGAAAGTTATGACGATTTTCCCCAGGTCACCTGTTTGGAATGTAATTCAGGAGTTTGCAAAAAGACCAACTTCCTCAGATCGTATTTCTGCAAATATAGCGCAAAAATATCTAAAATTCAGACCCGAGGTTCAGCACGATTTTTTCTCAAATGGGTTTTTTTTGCAACTTCTGAAACGTTGCAGAAAAAAGTTATAGCGAAAATTCCATGATGACCTGTTTGGAGCAGCGAAACCCTAGAATCCAAAGCTCTGATACCAAATATTATGAAACCAGCTCAAGAAAAGATAGAAAAGATAGATCAATGCCTTAGAATTCAGCCTCTTCGAGGGGGCAACCTCCTTTACATTACATAAATGAACAATTTTTTGATGATTCAATTGAAAAAACCTCCTTTCTATATATAGGAGTCTAAGGAGTCACAATATATTCCAGCCGACCTAACAATAATAATATAAAGCCACAAAAATAACAATAGAGGGATTCTATGGGGCATAGTAATAACAATATGGGGGCAATAGGGGCACAACAATATTAATAAGGGGTATAACTACAATAGTAATGGGGTAATCACTAGTATTATAGGGACCCAACGAAATCACAGCGAAGAGATGACTGGAATGTAAAGGATTTTAGGCTAGATAGCTAGGCTCAGGTGGGTTTTTGGGAAATTTAGGGACTCAGAACTCTGTTTGCCGGTGTCTTGTCTAGCAGGGACTTTGTCAGGGAGGTAGGGACTTGGAACTCTGTCTAGGATAAAGCACCTAACATGCATGACAAAATCTCCCTATAATAGAGTACCTCCTACCTAGAAGAGTGTCCCCTACTCAAAATATAAAACCCTTCTCTACTATGCACTTTTCTTAAAGATAAATCTATGCATAAAATAGTACTAAGAAAAACACCTAAATTAAGAAAAGTGAGCATCTAAGTCAAACTATAAAAGTATACTAAATATGGCTCTATATAAGTTTGGGAAACACTAGACAAGCATGTTTGCATACAACAACCATTATATGCCTAAAATCGATGCAGTTCTTTCATCGTTGCTATACCCTCACAACAAAACTGGAATCTATAGCATATACCCCAAGGCTATATGCATCTGTTGAAGGTGTAGATTGAAAGGATCTGCTGAGATGAAGTACTATTGAAGGAGAAACACCTTCAAAACAACATATAAAGTCTACTGTGAATTCAACCCATTTGCACACAAACCAAGGCTGCTACTGGGTACACTTCTCCATTGAATGAAAACTGCAATGTATTGTAGTGCTGCTGAAGAAAAAACACTTTTAGTGCAACATGGATAAAAATCTAACAGATATTTTCACTATGACCTCAGTTGTACATGATCTCATCAATAAAGGTAATAACTTCAATAATTGAAAAACCATTTGAAATGATAGATTTGGGCATACTTTATTATTGTTTAGGAGTGTTAGTATAGAAAATGCAGGGTAGCATGTTGCGTCTTTATATCATAGGCCAAGGATGCGAAGAAATACATAAAATATTTAATAGCATGGTATAAGTCGATTGGAGGTTACTTTGAAACGCGAATGGAATTCTCCTTGTGCGGGTTCTAATCTAGTGGGTACAACCTTAAATAAGAAATTGATAGTTGTGGGGTTGGAATTGTCTCACAATGAAAAGTCCAAAATTTGTTCAATAGAAAGTAGAGCAAGTCATCAGATTTATGGAAGGGAACACCTTATTCGCAGGAAGATAACTTGAAAGTAGTTAGGCATATTATTTCCCATCTTATTGTACGTGTGTGCTTTGAAAAGATAACCACATCCAAAGACTCAATAATAGCTTTGGTAAAGTTTATAGATGTGAAGCACTTCTGAGAAAACCCATCGCTTAATGAAAATTGAGTGAGGAATATGTCAAAGGATTCAATCTTGCACTCAGTCATAAAAAGGAATTTGGGGTATCCAGCATCTTGCCAACAAACCGAATCCAACCATAATGTGAAAGGCAAGTTAACTGTGAAACCTCTTTCCCACTTTGTAGTATTGTTGCCTCTTGAATTCCAAAAGGTATCTGGCTACTTAGATCCACAAAACTCATTCCAGGTAAACTCTGCATGATACAATTGTGATGTGCAAGCTTGACACACGCTCTAGTTTCCCTCTAAAAGAGGGTAAGTCAAAATATTATGACAATCTTAACTGTAATTTGATCATACACTATTGAGGTATTGCATGGAATAAACAATATACTATCAATGCACTAATGAAGAACTCAAAATAAATGAATTTCTTATTGCTACAATAGCACCACTCTTGGGATTCTTAGATAAAGCACCTAACCTGCATGGAAAAAGCTTCCTAGAATAGAGTACCTCCTAACTAGAAGTGTGTCCCCTGCTAAAAATATACAACCCTTCTCTACTGTGCACTTTTCTTAAAGATAAATTTGTGCATAAAACATAACTAAGAAAAACACCTAAATTAAGAAAAGTAAGCATCTAAGTCAAACTATAAAAGCATACTAAATATGGCTCTATCTATGTTTGGGAAACACTAAACAAGCATTCTTGCATACAACAACCACAAGATGCCTAAAATTGATGCACTTCTTTCATCGCTACTACACCCTCATAGGAAAACTATAATCTACAACATGTATCCCAAGGCTACGTGCATCTACTGAGATGAAGTATTGTTGAAGGAGAAACACCTTCAAAACAACAGATAGAGTCTAATGTGCATTCAACCATCTGCACACAGGGCAAGGTTGCTATTGGGTACACTTCTCCTCGAAATGGAAACTGCAGTATATTGTTGCTCTACTAAAGGAGAAACACCTTCAGAGTAACAAAGATAAAAGTATAACATATATTGTCATTGTGGTATCAGTTGTATAAGATCTCATCAATATAGGTAACAACTTCAATAATTGAAAAACCAAAAGGTGAGCTACATAAATCATTTGAAATGATAGATTTGGGCATACTTTATTCTTTTTAGGAGTGTTAGTATAGAAAATGCAAGGTAGCTTGTTGCATCTTTATGTCACAGACCAAGGATGCAAATAAATACAAAAAAGATTAAATAGCGCGATACAAGTCGATTGTAGGTTATTTCGAAACAAGAATGGAATTCTCCTTGTACAGATTCTAATATAGTGGGTTTAGATTTAAATAAGATAGTTATGGGGTTGGAATTGTCTCATGATTCATGGCAAGTCCCAAAGTTGTTCACTAGAAAGAAGTAGAGCGAGTCATCAGGTTTATGAATGGGAACACCCTATTCGCAAGGAGATCACTTCAAATTTGTCAGGCATATTATTTCTCGTCTTCTTTTACTTGTGTGTTTTGAAAAGCTAACCACCTCCAAAGACTCAAGAACAACTATGGTAAAGTTTATAGGTGTGAACGACTTCTAAGAAAACCCATCACTTAATGAAAATTGAGCGAGGAATATGTCGAAGGATTCAATCTTGCACTCAGTCATAAAAGGAAGTTGGGGTATCCAACATATTGCCAACAAACCAACTCCAACCATAATTTGTAATCCAGGTTAACTATGAAACCTCTTTCCCACTTTGTAGTATTGTTGCCTCTTGAATTCCAATAGGTATCTTGCTTCTTAGATCCATAAAAATTGACCCTGGTAAACTCTGCATGATACAATTGTGACGTGCAAGCTTGACACATACTCTAGTTTCCCTCTAAAAGAGGGTAAGCCAAAAATTATGACAGGCTTAACTGTAATTTGATCATACACTGTTGAGGTATCGTATGGAATAAACAATATACTATCAATTCACTAATGAAGAACTCAAAATAAACAAATTTCTTGTTGCTACAATAGCACCACTCTTGGGATTCTCCAAGGAGCCACTAACTTATACACATTTGGAATCTTTACTTGGTCCACAGAAATATTAAGAAATGGTAGTGATCACTCTTTTCCCTCCCATGGAAGGCCTATACAGAGTCATCAATAAATTGATTTAAAAGTGACGTATATGCCTGACAAATAGGAGTCTGACTCTTCAACTCTAATTTAGTGGCAAGGAAATATTCAACTGTAAATGCTTGATCTTCTACAGTGTAAATTTCTAGATAAATGGCTAGCCTAAATCTGTCCATTGTCCACATATCCCAAAAAACCATGTATGTCTGGACTTTGGTTGTGTGTGAGAGAGGGGAGATCACATAAATAATCCATTATCAAAAGAAAACGTTAAAGCACAACATTGATTACCCATTATCAAAAGAAAAGGTTACCTAAGGATTATATCATACTAAATTACCTTTTGCATCTAACATTGAAATGACTGTGAAAGAAATGAAGAAAAATAAGTGATTATGATGGATGCATGTGATGAAATAAAATTAAAAAAATACCTTTCTTCTTGCCATTGATGAGACTTCTAGGGGATTCTTGGATGAAGTTGATCCTGGTCTGCTTTCTGAAATCAAAGAGACACTTTCTAGCTCCTCTAATTTGATGGAAAACAACCGTAATGCTTATGAAAATGAATATGGAAAGAAATAAGCATCGATGAACTTGGTCTTGAAGAAGGTGTCTCAAACTCTAATATGGATAGTATTTTAAATTTCTACAGCTAGCAGAGGGTTTTCCCAGTTGGGTTCCCTAGAAAATTTTGTTTTTTTTTGCTATAGTGTCACTGTGTTTTATTTCTGTTCTATTCCACTAAAAATTTGTAGAGATATTTTTTGTCTTGGTGCAACAATTAGTTTCATATTTATTCATTCAAGCAGTAGCAAAATTTCAAGGAAATTCTACAGAAGGGACAATTAATCTATATTTTCACTTATATCTTTTGCAAGTAAAATTCACAACTAAATTTTCATCCAAAGTGTTTAGGTTACTAGCAAGTGGTATCACAACATATCTCAACATTTCAAGGCATAATCATACTATTCAATAAGGTTGGGACTTGAGATACAAAAATCTTCCCAAGTTATGCAAGAAAGAAAACTGCTGATTTTCAGTTCTAAATCTATCCAACCAGAACAAAATTATGCCATTCTCAACACCCTCGAGTCAAAGCTATTCTTAGCCTCATTCAACTCAATTAATAATATATCAATCTCGTTTAGATTTATTCTTCAGTTCATGCTTCTAAGTTATATATTCAAGCAACCTAATATATCATTTATGTTAAGTGCTTATTCATTCAAAATTATTTAGTTCGTCTAGCGTATCTACCTAATTTTCTGATTATGCAAACTCTATCAAACACTTGCAGTAGAAAATAGAAGACTGTTTTAGTACCTAGTGTTATAAAAATCTAATCTGGAAATAGTATTTTGGGTTTTTTCCCTAAAAATATTTTACAAAATTTTCAATCCCAAAGCCATTTCAGGGAGAATTTTAGTCAGGGAGAAATTTAGTATTCTTTTTAGAAAATTTGAATGCAACTAAAAGAAAATCTTCCCATTTTCTCAAAAGATTCCAACAACAAATATGAGTGAATCAACAGAACTTAAGATTTGGAAATAATAAATTTCACTTCGCTTTTCCAGGACCATATATGAGAGAATCCACAAAACCTAACATTTGGATTTTGGAAACACTTAAATTTCACCTCATTTATTAGTATTGGAAGTTCCTTGAGATGAAAACATGTAGCATTACGAATCTACTTTGCTTGTTTAAGGAAAATGTTCATTTTATAAATAGTGATACAAGAATCCTTGTATACATGCCTGACACAATTCTTTGGTCACAAGTAATGAAACTAAACTCCATAAATACATAACAAACAAGGTATAATGTAAGAGAGCATCTACTTTTCAACATATACTCTGACAAAAATAAACATCTATATGGTCATATAAAGTTGTCACCACACCAAAAAAGGAATTAAAAACCAAAATAAAAATAGGAACAATCTTGGATTGTTATGGTTACTCTAGAAAAATGTTAAGTAGGATCAGTATGTTAATATGGCAACTAGTGTAGTTGATTATGATTTATTCAGCCCAAGGGGTTAGCCCAACTAAATTTCATTAATGTTACTGGGTATTTGGCTAGTTCTGTGCTGGTAGGTGCCCTGTTCGAAATCCCTTGGGTGAGGTGCACTAGTCAATGCCAATGGGTTTACCAGGGATGCCATCCATAAATGTGGGGAAACATCCATTGAGATTCCCTAGAGAGTTTTTCTTCAAAATAATAAAAACAAGTTTTCCTAAAGAGAAATTTTGAGATGCATACAATGTACACACAGTAAAATCAACTCTATAGAGACAAACCATAAAAGAAGGAAAAATACATATGCTTTTACCTATGTTCCCTTGTGAGTGTGTGCTTCATGTGAGATTTTACCATGGAGATCACATTCTCCTTTGCACCTTCAACTTTTCGGACCCCATTTTCATGAGGTTTACTAAATGAACTGCCATTTTTTAGCTGATAATATAAATAGTTACTTCTTTCAGATAATCTTATACCCAATATCTCATTACAAACACTAGGTGTTGGCAGCCTATTATTTCCAACATCCCTACACGAGATCTCCTCTGTTATCCTTTATGGATTTTCCAAATAGTTAAGAGTTGCAGGAATGTGTCTATCTTGACTATCTCTAGTTCTTGATCATACATGAGCAGTTAAGATGCTTCCTCTCACAACAATTGACCTTGAATCTCCCATCAATTATTATAAATCATTTTTTTATGACCAAAATATGATCCCTGCCAATGTCTTCCATATTTATGAGAATTAGCCAGACCTATATTATCTTCTCTTCATGCTAGAGTATGTTCCATCATTTCCCATGCCTAATCAACATCAAATTTAACTGTATAATTTTCCATCTCTAAAATAGGGGCTAAATCACTTCTCCGAGCTGATTCACGAAAGAGAAGCGACTTGCTATTGGGTGGGGGTTGTCAAATTGCATCAATCCCTTCTCCGGCCCCAAATCTGTCAAGGGATGAGCTAGGTGAAAATTGCTAAAAGCCTCTTCCTGGTGCAGATCAATTGTCATGTAAAGCCTATACACTCTCCTGAAGTATGTGTTGACTTGAGAGGGTTTTTGTCCGTACAATGGATACTTTGGATGTAGACCCAGATACTTCAGTTTTCTTAAGTGAATCCCTTACTGCATCTAGCAATCTAAGAGATGGATTTGGAGTGCTTTGTTGCAAAATCCTTATGCAAATTGTTCTTACATGAGTTGGACTTGTCTCTGCGAGAGGAGTAGAAGAAGAAGAAGGTGGTGATAAATTGAGCTCTAAGTTTGTTCTTTCTACAACCATCCCAACTAGAGCATCTTCCACAAACCCTCTGATTCCTAAGCTTCATCCCCATTGTCAAAATCAAGCACAAAATCCTCAACATCTTCATCATGTGTGTTGGATTGTCCAGGCATAGATGTCTGATAGCCTTGACAATACCAAAATCCTTCAGTGATAGTGCTTCCAAGGCCAACACAATATGTATGATATGTTGAATCATAGTGATCACACAATAATAAAATATCACTATCACCAGCCTCATTACAATCTAAGCAAACTATATTTACATAGGGATCAAGAAATCCCATCACTTCTTCTTCTGAAGGTTGATATACATGCCAAACAGAACCAAATCATATAAGAAAATCATCCTTCAAATGCAGAACCAACTGCTTAAACTTCAACCCTACGTATGCAAATAAATAATCATGCTTCGCAGGAAAGATAGTAAGATAAAGGCAACGAAATATCTTTAAGAAATCCAACAAGGTGTTGCAGCTGGAAACTGATATCACCAAATTGTAAATCACCAACAAACACAAGGATTGATAGAATAAAAGGATGAAATAAAATGAACTAGACACAAGGGAACTAAAATGCATATGTATTTAAACATGAACCTATAAATTCAAAGAACCCTGATAAATAAAGATTACTACTGCAAATAGAACATAAACTACTCCAAATAGTTATTGGGAAAATAACTAAATTCTAGCATTCAAACAAGGGCATAAACATGTTGTCAAATGGAAAAGTTGAAAGAAGTTAAAAACATCAGGGGCATGTTGCAAATCCAATTCCTATCATTGAAATCAAGAAAACTACCATTGGAATCTCAGGATTGGATCCACTTCTCTATTGAATCTATTCATCTACTTGTCTGCTCAATCTGCTATAATTGCACCAAATGGTGCCACATGATAAATAAATTGTAACTTCAACATATATTTTCAAACAAAGGGTATCTGTTGGACATTGGAATGAGTGATGCAGGAGCATCCCAATCCATTAATGTTCTTTCATCACCAAAAACGTATTTAAATTCCAACATCTCATTCATGTTTAATCATCAATTTCTTCTTGTGAGACTTACATGAGCCCACAGGAGATCACCTTAGTTTCACTGACTCCCAATTTAAACATGACATTATTAAAAATAGCTGGAAGGAGATGCAAGATACATTGTACTTAGTTTATTCACCCATTACACTGGAACCACAAAAAAAACAAGAGGAGTTGAGATGATGGATTGCTGCTATTGGAGAAATAAGACAAAAACAAAGAGATACCAAATTAACAGAAATACAACAGGGTCCGATGGCATGGCATCAAAAATCTTGTTGTTCCCAGAAACACCTTGCTGAATGATGAAACAGAAATCAACTCCACAAATAATTAAGACATTCATTGCAAAGGAGGAGATCACTGAGAAAGAAATTTTAACATAGACCAGAAATCACTAGGTTAAAGTGGAAGAATTTGTGGAGGAAAAGAAATTAAGAGAAGCAACAGACTCTCTCAAGAAGAAGGCACTAACTTCCAAAAATGAAATTGAGCACAATAATTGGGAAAGAAGATCCTTGGAGTAGTTGAGGCATATCACTGGCCAATTGAGGAAGATCACTCCATTGAAAATGAAGGAGATTGTTAAGTAATAATCACTGAGCAGCAAGAAGGGTAAATTTCTTGCATGAGGATCAATTTCTGCTATAGTGTGAATGTAATTGAGTAGCATCAATGTTATTTCATTGATTTACTTGAATGTTATAATACAAGTTCAATAATAAAATCCTCATGTGGAATTGTTTGGCTTCTATTTAGTGATGTACATTGATTGTGATTGACACCATCCACTAATATGGGTAGTAAATTTTATTTCTTATCTACCTATAGCAGATTAGTATGCATTTGTGTAGGTTTTTTGTTTTCCAGCACCCATCGATTAGTATTAAAGAAGGAATAACCTGCAATGAGGCAAATCCAACAAAGGAGGGAGAAATTTTTTTAGGCATTTCTTGTCTGTCAGGAAAAACCCGCAACACTAGGGTTTGTAGGGTTTCTCTGATTTTGGGATTGGGAGGGTTTAAGTTTATTGTATGTATGCTTCTTCTGATTGATCTGTGTTCCTCCGTATTGGTTGAATAGAAGCCCCTTGTTTTAACTTATCACAATGGTCCCCTGCTCACCAGTAGTCCTACTGTGGATGTTCATCTGATTTCGTATGGCAGATTCATCCCTACTTAGCATTCCATTGTGGCAGATTTTGTTTAGTCCTTGGAAGCCAACAAGACCGTACAACCCTCTTTGTACAGCTAGTTTAAAACCACTTAGAGATACCATGGTCAGTCCAACAACGCTGTATCCATGGCAAATACAAGGCTAGGAAAGCAAAAGTTGGATGTTGGTTATTTCCTCGCCATATCTCTGAAGCGGAGCCAAATTATAGCTCTGGTGCAAGGGGAAATTGCTTCCAAAGCTCTGCTAGAGAATGACATTGTCATGTATTTGGTACCCACATCTGATGATGTTACTATAGAGGGCTTCTGTATTCTCCACAACTGCAATTGAACACAATCATTGGGCAAGAAGATCCTTGGATTGGTTGAGGCATATCATTGGGCAATTAAGGAAGATCACTCCACTGATAATGAAGGAGATTGTTAAGGAATAAACACCTAGTAGCAAGAAGGGTAAACTCCTGGAAAGAGAACTAACATGGAATCTCTGCCTAAACAAGAAACTGTGCAACCCATTGTTATGTGAGAAACAGAGTATTTCTTTTTATTTATCCTTTCTTAATCCTATGCATGAGGATCAATTTCTGCTGCAAAGTGAATGTAATTGAGTAGCATCACTATCATTTCACTAATTTACTTGAATGTTATAATAAAATTTTAATGATAAAATCATCAAGTGGAATTTTTTGGCCTCTATTTAGCGAAATACAATGTGATTGACACCATCCACTGAGATGGGTAGTAAATTTTGTTTATTATCTACATGTTTTGCATTTTCTAGCACCCATCAATTGGTATTAAAGTAGGAATAACATGCAATGAGGCAAATCCAACAAAGAAGATTATTTTCTCCATCCTTTGTTGCAAATCCAACAAAGGAGATTCAGGGGAGAGAAGTAGCTCCAGGATGAGAACTGACAATATGATGTCTAGAAGGCTGTTGCAAAAAAGAGAAAAATCACGGTATGTGGAGGAGTGGACGTGAATTGGAGAAGCATATATCAAAGAAATGAAAACATTACAGAGATGTTGAGAACAATTACTACAACACTAAAACCATAGAAATAACCCAGCTGAGAAAAATTATAGCCAAAGTAAATTATGGAAGTGAACATGAAGGGCAACAAGGAACCCTGAGAGAAGAACTAGAGAACTCTCTTTTAAAATAAAAATGTAATAGAAAACTTCAGGTTATTAACTTCTTTGTCTATCTAGTGAAAGATCAGTTGTTTATATATATAGTCCAGAAACCATTGCGAGAGAGATTAAAGACTAGAAATTAGAAGCTGGACATAAGAATGTCAATTAGAGCCCTATGAAGTTGGTGGGTTAATTTAGCAGCCTTCATCAGAAAATTTCCTCCACATAATAGATCAGTGCCATGGAAGGTGGAATAAAACAAAAATAACCCGAGACATATGACAATCATTATTTGAAGAAACGCTTATCTACTAACACAGTGGGATCATTAGTTATGGATCTAGTGATCAGTAGCAAATCTATGTTCTAACCAATTTTACAACTCTCTTTCACTTTCTTGTTCTTGTCCATAAGTTTGTGTAGAGCAACACCAAGGCACTTCTTCATATTATTCACCAAGTATTAAGTGTTTTTTTTTTTTTTTTAATCGTCAAAAGAACTATTATGTCTTATTCGAAGCATAGACTTGACAAACAATATTGCGAAGACAATAAGTGCATCATGTTGTTTTGTCTATACCTATCATCTAGGAACAACTACAAGTCTGGGAGGAAGATTTATAAAAAAAATGCAGTGAAATTACTCACTATCCTTTGCAAAAATTAATCTTCAATTTAGCAACTACTTAGCTCCAATATAGTAAAGGCCATCAATTATACTCATGAAGACAGTAAGGCAATCTGCCTACATACCCTTATGTGTGGTCTATTGTCAAACAAAGATCTTACTAACAATGGATCATGTGATCGAGTGAAATAGTGATAATGTCAATGATGAAGGGAGTGATCGAGTAAAATATGAACTGTGATTGACCTTCGATTATATGGTTGTGATCTTACTTCTACAACTAATTGTTGAACAATTCTAGACAGATAAGTATTCCTAAATGTACATATGAATTGTATTGAATTATTACTAATTCTTTTATCGTTTATTTCATCGCTGAGTTAATTTTTAGGTTGCCTCTCTAACTGTGATTTATGGATTCGTGAATAATGGAATATTTGTGTGCATTTAGGTTGCATAAATCTATAGTTTCATGCCTGAAAATAGTAAATAATTAATAACAACGGTTCAGTTACTTCGTAAATGTGTGTGAATTTGGGTTCAGTTTTTGTGTGAATTATTTAGTTCAATAGTAAATAGTTAATAATAGAAACAATTCAGTTTAGTAACTTCGTAAATTTGTGTGAATTTGGGTTCAGTTTTTGTGCGAATTATTTAGTTCAATAGTAAATAGTTAATAATATAAACAATTCAGTTTAGTTACTTCGTAAATTTGTGTGAATTTGGGTTCAGTTTTTGTGTGAATTATTTAGTTCAATAGTAAATAGTTAATAATAAAAACAATTCAATTTAGTTACTTCATAAATTTGTGTGAATTTGGGTTCAGTTTTTGTGTGAATTATTTAGTTCAATAGTAAATAGTTAATAATAGAAACAATTAAGTTTAGTTACTTCGTAAATTTGTGTGAATTTGGGTTCAGTTTTTGTGTGAATTATTCAGTTCAGTTACTTCGTAAATTTGTGTGAATTTGGGTGGTAAACTGAAGTACCACATCCTCAAAGTGCACAGAAGTTACATGCATGGACCAATACCATGTAGCTATGTTTGACATGCAGGCCCTGAAAATTTATCTCCTATAAAATAGGAGAACTACTTTAAATAGCAAGTTCTCGAAATCTAACCAAAATGATTGTGTCAAGCTCTACCCACAACTAAAACCGACATGCACCTATAAATGGAACCAACATGATGGAATATGGCACATACAAATCTAGGGGTTGAAATGCCCTTAATTCACATTAGACGTCCAATGATCCAAACAACATGTGAATGCATTCACCAATTTTAAGAGCTTTAGTAGGCAGACATCGACATATGTAGAGCATCTAGCTCAGTGGGCATCAGGGTTTGTGAGAAAGAGTGAGTAGATCACAGAGTATTGGCTTATTTTAGTCTTTATAGAAAATTTAAGTAATTTTTAGTTAAGAATCATACAAGTTTTAAAGTAAATTTTACTAATTTTCATAATTTAAGGGCAGTTTCACTAATCCAGAAATAGAGAATGAATAAAAGGAATAGGAGCTTACTGATGATTACATCACTGCAAGGATTCTAGAGCATCATTTTTATTCCATTGGAGTGCAGTGAGGTGTGTAGCATTCTCATAACAACCTTGATGACTAAAATGTTAGACATTTTGAACATTTAAGCCTCTCATTTGGGCCTTCTGCCTCTACTTATTTATTATGATAAATGGCCTCCCAAATTCATCAAATGCCAATGCCATCCCTGCAAACATTAACAAAGTGCGGCACAAAGATTAAAGCATAAACTTAAAAGCAAGAATGAAAAAAATAGTGAATTTTTAACTAGAGATATGAGATGTGTGTACTCCTCCCTATGTGGAAGAAGAATAAAAGTGGGGTGGAAATGCAGCCATCGGTCTTGCATCTTTGTTTACATAGGTTAGAAATGAAACATACCTCGGTGCCATTAATGGACTGAAGATCCAATGGTGGGGTTCAATACAGTCTGCTACTAGTAAAACCTTAATTCACAACTCTCTTCAATCTCGTTTTCCCTCCCGCCCTATGAAAAGTGAAAATGTGCTACTTGTTTTCCCTCCGCCCTATGAAAAGTGAAAATATACTACTTGTTTTAATCTCGTTTTCCCTCCCGCCCTGTGAAAAGTGAAAATGTGCTACTCGTTTTCCCTCCACCCTATGAAAAGTGAAAATATACTACTTGTTTTAGAACGTAAATGAAGATTGGATTTGGGAGGGCTTTGTTACATCAAAATTAAGGCTGAATTTTTTCAAAAATGTTAAAATTTTCCTCCCTAAAAAACAATAAATACAATATTTATAGATTATAGAGTAGATGTGTAGGTGTAATGTAAGTATGTAAACAATTCTAAATATGGGCTTAGTTAAATAATAATAGTAATAATAATAATAAAAATCATAAGTATGGGGATGAGTGAAAAAATCTAAATGTTGGCTCAATTAATAATAAAAATAATAAAATTCAATTTGTTATATTTTGATTTTTTTATTAACTTGTGAATAGGTTTTCTTACAATACCATGAGCCAATACCATGGCTTATCAATACCTCAAGCCCAAAAACCATAACTTATTTCACAACCAAAATATTTTATAACAATATGACAAGATTCTCAACCATGGATATTCATCCCCCACTTTACAGTGGATATTATTAACTTGTAAAAATTTGGCTTTGTTATAATACCATGGGCCAATACTATGGCTTATCAATACAACATGCTCTAAGAACATAATTTATTTCACAATCAAAATATTTTATAACAATATGAAAATATTCTTAACCATGGATATTCATTCTCACTTTACCATGGATATTATTAACTTGTAAATAGACTTTGTTACAATACCATGGGCCAATACCATGGCTTATCAATACCACATGCCCAAAAAACATAACTTATTTCAAAATCAAAATATTTTATAAAAATATGAAAGGATTCTTAATCATGGATATTCACCCCAGCTTTGTCATTGATAATATGAACTTGTGAATAGGATTTGTTACAATAGCATGGACTAATGCCATGGCTTATAAATACCACATGCCAAAAAAATCATATCTTATTTCACAATCTAAATATTTTATAACAATATCAAAAGATTCTTAACGATCGATATTCACCCCCACTTTACCATGGATATTATTAACTTGTAAATAGGCTTTGTTACAATACCATGGGCCAATACCATGGCTTATCAACACCACACGCCCAAAAACCATAACTTATTTCACAATAAAAATATTTTAATTTAATTTAATTTTATAACATTTTTTATTTGAAGCTATTAGGAAAAGGGTTGTAATTAGCTTTGAGATATATATAAACCCTCTATCCTCACAACTACTAAAATTATTCCCATATAAATTAAATTAAGGTTTTAATAAAATAAAAAATGGGAATATTTTTATATTTAAAGATGTGAAAATTATCTAATACAAATATTAGTAAGAACCAACATAGATCTATCTTAACTAAGGATCCAAGTGATGATAGCAAGCAAAGTGAAGGGAAGAGAGGGGGGGGGGGGGGAGATAGTGACAAAGATGGAGAGGCAGAGAGAGAGAGAGAGAGAGAGAGAGAAAGAGAGAGAGAGTGTGGGGGGAGATAGAGAGAATGAGGTAGGAAGAGAGAGAGAGGGGAGAGAGAGAAGAGAGGGGGGGGGGGGGGGGAGAGAGATATGGAGTTAGAGGGGGAGAGAGAGAAGAAGAGAGGGGGGAGAGAGATATGGAGTTGGAGTGGGAGATAGAGGGAGGAAAGAACTAAGGCATAGGGAGATAGAGGTGGAGAGAGAGAAGGAGTGACAAGGGATAGATGGATAGAGAGAGATAGGGAGAGAAGAGAGGAGGGAAGAGAGAGAATAGGTGGGAATAAAGATAGGGAGAGAAGGGAAAGAGAGAGAGAGGGAGGCACAAATATGGAGGGGGGAGGGAGAGAGAGAGTGATGGGGGGATAGAGGGAGGTGAGAAAGAAAGGGAGAGAGAGGACTAAGAGAGAGGAGAGAGAAATGAAGTTGGAGGGGGAGAGAGGGAAGGAAGAAGAAATACACAAAGGGAGAAAGGTAGAGAGAGAGAGGGAGACAAGGGAGCAATGGGGAGAGGAGAGATAGAGGGAAGAGAGAGAGGCAGAGAGGAAGAGGGAGGGAGAGAGAGATAGATATGGAGAGAGAGTGTGTATGTTTGGGGGGTGAGATAGAGAGAGGGAATAAGAAAGAGACACATGGATACAAATATAGATATTATATAATATTATATAACCAGCCTAGATCCATCTTAACATGGATCTATCAAGTGCCAAAAAAGAGGTTTGCACATCGAGAGATTGGATCCCTCTCGGGCTTGATATATCCGGTTAAGATGGATCTAGGATGGTTTAATAAGTTTGTAGTTGTATTTGACAAACTAGCACTTTTTTTATGGTTGTGTTTGAAAACAAATTTTCTATATTTGGTGTATTTATCATAATAATAATAATCTAATTTTAATTTAATTTTAAGCTTGCATTTTTTATGCAATGATTTTGTTGTTAGTTTATAGAGATAGAAATGTTATACTTTTGGAATTTGAAAAGGAAACACGTGGCCTTAACTTGGTTGTATTGAAAACATTTAAGTGTAAGAAAGAAACATGCCACCTTAACTTGGTTGTATTAAAAGAATAAGTGTTCTTGTATACTAGGTGGGTGCAAACAAGAGAGAGTATATGGTAAGTGGATTAAATAGTTAAAAAAAGGTGTTAGTTAAGGAGAAAGTTACAAAAATCTAACAAATAGGCTATATTGGGTTAGAATATTACTGTTTTGGGACATCTAAAGTTGAAGGTACATTTTATGGAGGTGTAGTCTAAGCCCTTGGGTGTAGGTCACATCTTATGGGTATCTTGGACTTTTGGTTGTGCTAGTGGTGTCAACTAGAGGTGGAGAGTCCAACCAATGAGTAGACAAAGTTGTTCGTTTACAAGGTTGGCATCAATAAAGTATTCTCCCTCTCTACCCAACTCTAATATGAGGAGTGTGCATAATGGACTTATTATTATCACAAATTTCAAATATTCACTACAAGAAAAAAGAACATTGGTGAGGGGCGAACCATAAGCTCATTGATGATGGTCGAAAGAGCCTTTGTCACCAAAAACTGAACGTCACCAAAAGTGGTGTCGCAAAAATTATAGGTGTTGTAGTGACGTTCAAAGTCCATTACCAATAATTATTTATAATGACGGATAGTGACTGTCACCATTTCATATGAGAAATGGTGACAGACCATAGCCTCTGTCACCAAAAACTGAACGTCACCAAAGGTGGCTTCACCAAAAGTATAGGTGTTGTAGTGACATTCAAATTCCGTCACCAATAATGATTTATAATGACAAATAGTGACCGTCACCATTTCATATGAGCAATGGTGACGGACCATAGCCTCTATCACAAAAAAATGAACGTCACCAAATGTATAGGTGTTACGGTGACATTAAAGGTCCATCATGAATATTGATTATAATGACGAATAGTGACTGTCACCATTTCATATGAACAACAACAATTTATTGTGATGGATCTTTCATGGCCATCACTATTGGTGCATATATATGGTGATGTTCGTTGACCCTCACCAAAATCTACATTGCCATAAGTTAGGTGTTGTGGTGACATTCAAGGTTCGTCACGAATAATGACTATAATGACGGACATTGACTGTCACCATTTCATATTTTGGTGACGGTTGAAAAATGTCACCAAAGCTCATTGGTGATGGTCAAAAGCCCATTCCATATGGATCATGTCAGGGCACGATGGAATCGAACCACCAACCTCCTGCTTGTAAAGCAGGTGCTCTTCCATTGAGCTAGCACCCTTTAAAGAATTAGACTTTTAAAATTAGACCTTGAAACTTCATAAATTGTAAATTATACAACTTTCAATAAATTAAAGTCTCGACAATATTTTACTAAACAAGCAAAGAAACATCAAAGCTGCAGGTCCCTACCTAATGGTTATGGAAATTATGAAAAGTGGGTGGAGGGAAAAATAATTATGTATAAGAGAATCAATATGTTCAGTTGAATACCCAATTAGAAGTGAAAGTCTGAAGACATTTATAATCTATAAATGACCTATAACTAGAAAATGCACCAAATATTGCAAAGGAAATGTCATAAGTTGATAACATATGGAAGAGGAACATTGATGAAGACAAATGCAATATGTTATAGGTTGAGTGAAAGAAAAATCTCAATGTTGTTGTTGTTTGGTGTTTAGATATCTGAATGATATCTAAACTTCTATGCAAATGTAACATGGGTTTCTGGAAAACATGAACGACATATGATAAAATTATATATATATATATATATATATATATATATATATATATATATATATATATATATATATATATATATATATATATATATATATATATATATATATATATATAGATATATATATATATATCCCCTTTACATAAACCAACATGCAATTTGGAATTTCGCAAGTCCACACTCAAAACTTGACAACAACCAACAAATAAAAGAAATTGACTTGGACATAAAGCAATAGCTTCACCTTCATTCTTGAGCTGCTTCTGTTTATTTGAATTTGACTCATGACATTCTTTATCTTACAAGGAATCAAAATCATCACTAGTATTAAATTCATCCAACATGGACTTTGGATATCCCACTAACATCTGCATTTTTGTTCCCATGCCTAAATCCATGGAGTTTCTTATTGATAGTAGAATAAGATGTGTGCCTATTGCTTAAGAACACATTCCTTATTAACCATTGTTACCTGACAAAAACCAAAGAGACAACACAATATCATCGTACACAAAATCCCCTACTGAAATATAATCATAACTTAACAAATAAGTCTAAAAGATGTTCTTCATTAATAAACTTTGTATTTGGAAATGATGTTTCTTTATATTTAAAAAAGACTATGTTGTACAACACTTCTATCTATTTATCCATGCAATTATATCATATCATATGTCACACAGTATCAATCTACAGTACCTAAAGTAAAAAAGACAAATTTGCTTAAGAAAATAGATTTAGAAAAGAGATTTGAAAACTATAAGTTTTTCATCAAAGCTTTACTTGATTTAACAACAAACTAGTTGCAGTTTGAAAATCAAATTCATAGGAAATGAATAGGACAATGGCCAAAGTCATTATTCATACAAATAAAGCTAGAGTCACTATTTCCATTGCAGATAACTGAAATTTGGGCAGTGGTCTAACAATTAGAGCTTATTTTCTAGGAAGACTCATCAATACCATCATTTTTTTTTCCACGGTTTGTTGTGTCTTTATATCCAAATCAGATAGCTTGCCATTCTCAAGTTCTACCTTTCAAGTACTGATTTCTGGCTCACCCTTTAAAACAAAATTCTACCACTCCATTTTATTTTGTTTTGTCAAGAGAATTGGTAGGACTTTCCCATCCTCTGTTTTACATAATCAATAACCATCCATCATTGATATAAAGAATAATAGATACACAACAAAGGTCAAAGATGTTCTTGTTGTATACCTATGTTCTAGGACTCATCTTGTAGAAATTCCCTCTGTAGATCACCTGATAATGCAATATACTAAAGCAAAATTCTTGATCTACTTCTACAACCAATTTAGTGGAAGCTTAATCAAACATGAGCAACATCAATAAGAACACATATAACTGATAAGAAGGAATCATTCACACATAACACAAAAGATATAACCTGAGGAAAGCCTCAGCCTAAAACCCCAACTCTGTATTATCATACAAGTAGAAATATAGCCAATATTACAAAAAGAATCGGCTCAAAAGCTATCCTGCTCTCTCTGCAATACCTTTGCTGCTCATAGACAATCAAAGGCATCTATCTAAACTCTGGTCTGCCCTCCAAGCCTCCTACTTCTTTGCGCAATTTTGATTGGGATCCAGTGCAACCACTTGTGTGAATTGGCCTCTTCACATACTCACTAACCTCTAATCCAACTATGCAGTCCTGAAGGAGATAAATCCTCATCATGGATGAGCTTCCTTTATAGGAAAAATATTCATCCAACTGATAGTACATTGTCCCTTCTTTGATCTCAATTGGGTCTCTGTCTGAATTAACATGCATGAGTTATCCATGAGTGAATACTCAGTTATCTGAAATACAGTAGTTACATGCATGCAAGCATTAACTAACTGAACTCTCATTAATTTAACAAATTGTTAAATTAATCTAACTAGACTTCAAGTTTGTTTTTCCTTAACTAATTAACTCAAGATGAATTAATTAATTAATTTACAAACTGCTGTTAATATCAAATTTAAATTTTACTTCCAATTTCTAGTCGAGGGACTGACTAAAATAGGAATTCACACTGAACTGCTAAAAATAGAATGCTATTTTTAGCACTTCCATTTTTCATTCCCTATTTCCCAATCCAACACTGATACCCAAACTGCTATTTATAGTAGTGCTATTTTTAGCACTTCTATTTTTATCATTTCTTGTTGCTATTTTCAACACTCCCTCTCAACAAGAAAGGCTTCAACTCGAACCCGATCCTGTACCTCTAGAATGTTCTGCATGCAACACTTCTACCAAGTGTGATTTCTCCAGCAACTCTCGGATCAAAAAAAACTCCCAACTGACCTCTTTGTTGGGCTAGAAACATACTCTGATGTTGAAGCTCTACCTGCTGTTGACAAGTGCTCCCTCTTTGACCTCTGCGCTACTGCAACATCTCCATGCATCTCACACTGTTGCACACCTCTTTGTGCCATCCTGCACTGGTGCAACACACTTGTGCCTCTCGCATTCCTGCAACCTGCTAGCTCTGCGCTGTCTTGGAATTCCTGCACTCTAGCTCTCTCTGCTGCTCCATCCGCATCTGTCTCTATCTAATCAGTGAGTGCTGCTACTCCTTATCGGGGCTCCTGTAGAAAATTCGAATCAAAGAGGTTGGATACCTCAAGGATCTTGCCCCTCCTCCTCGGGATGATCACTCCACATCGCCCCACCTCCTACCTGGAGGTATAGCTACATGTGATCCCTCTGCCCACTTGGCTCGAAGTTTCCCCCTACTGGAGGTCTCTACATGAGTAGATGTCACTACTCGATCTCCTCTCAGCTTCTCTAGTTGTGGCTACTCCACAACCTTCTAAAGTTGCTGCACCAATCATGGCTCCTCCACAATCGTCTGAGACTTCTTCTGGCTCTGCATGCTGAGAGGTAATTTACTCTCCCTCTCAACCACCAAGTATCTAACCTTTGCCTTACTCCTGAAGGCTTTGCATGCATCTTGTACCTCAAGTGCATACAAGTTCTTGGCTAGCACACCAATCTATTTCCACTTTCCCGCCGTCATGAAATTTTCTAAAAAAAGAGCTGATTTTAAATCAGCGATATCTCCCTCATCCGAAAACCGATTCAGCCGAATGTTTTTTTTGAATTTGTGTCCTTTTCCACAAGGAATCCAAATCTGCTATTTGTTTCTGAAAATTTTCTACATAAATTTTCAGATCTTCTCTGCAAACTCTGGCCCAAAACTCAAAACTTTGAAATCTCCTCTCAATATACCGTTCTTCCTTGATCACCTGTGCTCTGATACCATGTAGAATTTTGTAGAATTTTTCTACATATTAGCTAGCTCTGATACCATGTAGAAATTTCACCACCTGTAGATCAAACTGATATATGCAATATACTAAAGCAAAATACTTGATCTACTTCTACAACCAATTTAGCGGAAGCTTAATCGAACATGAGCAACATCAATAAGAACAAATATAACTGATAAGAAGGAATCAATCACACATAACATAGAAGATATAACCGGGGAAAGCCTCAGCGTAAAACCCCAACTCTGTATTATCATACAAGTGGAAATATAGCCAATATTACAAAAAGAATCAGCTCAAAAGCTATTCTTCTCTCTCTGCAATACCTCTGCTGCTCATAGACAGTCAAAGGCCTCTATCTAACCTCTGGTCTGCCCTCCAAGCCTCCTATTTCTTTGCACAATTTTGATTGGGGTCTAGTGCAACCACTTGTGTGAATTGGCCTCTTCACACACTCACTAACCTCTGATCCAACTACGCAGTCTTGAAGGAGATAAATCGTCATCATGGATGAGCTTCCTTTATAGGAAAAATATACATCCAACTGATAGTACATTGTCCCTTCTTTGATCTAAACTGGGTCTCTGTCTGAATTGACTTGCATGAGTTATCCATGAGTGAATACTCAGTTATCTGAAATACAATTAAATTAATATAACTGGACTTGACTCAGTTAACTGATCCAACTAATTACAACTCAATATTACAACTCATCCTTATCTCTTTAACTGATGGATAAATTCCTCAATTAATAGATAAATTGTTGCATGTCTTCACATAGACTTCAAGTTTGTTTTTCCTTAACTAATTAACTCAAGATGAATTAATTAATTAATTTACAAATTGCTGTTAATATCAAATTCGAATTTTACTTCCAATTTCTAGTCCAGGGATTGACTAGAATAGGAATCCACACTGAACTGCTAAAAATAGAATGCTATTTTTAGCACTTCCATTTTTCATTCCCTGTTATTATAGACATATTTGGGCACTTCAACCCCAATGTTATATGTCGATAAACTAGGGCTCTTTAACCCCTAAAATTGTTGTTTCATACCTGAAATGATCATGGTCAACTGATTACATCATTCCCCAAAATTTCCACCTGAAAAACAATCTAGAACTAGCCAAAACATGACCATACTGGCTGCCCCACTATCAGGGTGCGATGCATACTAATTTCTACACTAGCCAGGTGCGATGCATACTGAAGAGGCTTTCTGTGGGGTGCGATGAGCGAGGATGGACAAATGTCCGAGACAGTTTGCTAAGTGGATGCTCATGGAATCTTCTAGAACCTTCTCCTATGACACTTGCCTCTTTGAATTTTCCTAGGAATGAATAAGAGTTCCAGGAAATATCCAAGTGGAACCAAGAACAACAAGTGGAATGAAACTAATCAAAAACCCAGAG
The DNA here is from genome assembly GCA_031772625.1 of Pinus tabuliformis. Classification (NCBI taxonomy): domain Eukaryota; kingdom Viridiplantae; phylum Streptophyta; class Pinopsida; order Pinales; family Pinaceae; genus Pinus; species Pinus tabuliformis. The sequence continues at coordinate 299,801,477 of CM062813.1, forward strand.
ATGACTCAAACCCTTACATACATCTATAAATGGATCCATCATCTGAGAGATATGGAGGCTGGAATTTTGTAATTTGTAAGGAAGTGCTGATAGTTTGTATATGAGAAATAGCATTGTATTGTTGGGTGATCTTGCTATTTCATGAGGTGAAGAGGGCTTTGATGCTGGGAGGACAGCTGGGTTGTAATTCTCCCTTCTATTTTAATAAAGTTCTTTGAGTTTTCTTCCATACAATTGCGTATTTGTGAATGTTGTTATTTGTGAATGTCATTGTATGTTCAATGTATTTCTGATTATGCATTGCTTATGATATAATAGATCAAGATGCTTTAATGGTGTTTTGTTACTTTGTTTCTACAAGTATTCTCTAAGTGGGATAAGTAGGAGAGGAGTTGCAAGCTCTATCAAGGGGGAGAGAAATCAAGCAAGGAGTCAAGCGAAAGATCTAGGTTGTTTTCTTTTCTTCTCTCTTATCTATCATACATAGAGGAAATCCCAAATTTCTTTGATTGTTTGTTGCTAGGATAGCTGCCAATCCTAGAGGGCTAGCAGATCGAAAAGACACTATTTTTCCCAGAAACAAAATGGCAACTCCACTGGGGAACAAATAGATGTTTTTTTTTTGTTGTTGTTTTTTTTATAAACTATAGACGGAGCATGAAGTTAGCTAGATAGCCTTCGAACTGCTCTTTCTCTGCAATTGCATAGTAGATGAAAGCTACTTCAGTTAATCTCCGGTTTAGTTTATGAACTGAACATTTGACTTACAAGCATTCTAGATGCCCTTTATGGTAGCTCAGTAACCTCTCAAGATCATACCTCTGTACTTTTCTCTTTACTATCCATCATAGCTTAGCTTAAATCACTGAAATCAGCTACAAATTTGAGCCAAAACCCACTTTAGTTGAGCTCTCTGGCCCATCACACTGTCTGTCACAGTCAACCAGTATGCATCACACTTCCTGAGTGTAGCAGGTGTGATTCATACTTGTTTCTGTGAAGCATAGGTGCGATAACTGACTGAACCTATTTCCATTCTTGAAATTTGGGTTTTTTGTCCTTGTTTTCAATTCTGTTTAGTTGATTTGCTACTTATGAACAATGTCTCATTACTGAAGCCTACTTGCATTACATAGATCAACCTCCATTGATTAGGATTAGTAAATTTTTTTATGTATTTTTCCATCATTTACAATCCTTTGTCGAAAAGTTGCTTAAATCGATCTGTCGTTTTGGTACAAAAAATGTCGTAACTGTCATTTTCTGTCAAAAAAGAGAAGTGTAATTGAGTCTTCCTTCCCTGGATAGTCGATTGAAATTTTTGTCTAGTATTTGATTTGATTTGTTGATATTTGAAGTGTTGAAAGCATTTTCTATTCGAAATTGAAAAGTGTCGTTTAGTCTTCCTTTCTATTTTGAAAAAGAGATTGTCGAAAATGTCACTTTGAAAGAAATATTTCAGATCTTTGCTTATTTTAGTTTTCTTTTTGGAATTTTTCACTTAAAGAGAATGAAAAACAAATACATGCATTTGCATTTGCATTTAGTTTGTGTGCGGAATATGATTTAGGAAAATTCACTATTGTGTGTTCTTTGCTCTTTGTTTGAAAGAATCGTAATCTTCTTTCCTTAGTAGCTAGGATTTTCATTGCTCAAAATAAACAACGATTGTTTATCTTTGTAGACTGCATATTTAGGAATGTTAAATCTACATCATGCGGTGAACCATTGAAAGGAAAAATTTTAAACAAGATCAACTCTAAAATAAATTTCAATGAACTTAACAATGCTTTGGAACCTAACGCAACACATCTAGAGGTCTAGGCTAGAGACGTGTTCCGGCGTCGTAAAAACTAGTAACTATCATTTTCATCAAAGGTTGGGTGATTCCTCCTCTTTGATACGACAAGTGATAGCACGGACTTGTGCTCCCCATACTGTCGAGTATATATTGGGAGACCACAATAGGCTTATATCCTTTATCCATAGGAAGTTGATTCTGCCGCCCTATCGATCGCAATGCACTAAACACAACATTCAGGAAGATTGATTGCCGTACATAAGTACTTGGTAATTTCTCTTTAATTTATCACCAAGGTGTATTTTGCAGTTTTGCGATTGGTTTGGTAATCCCTCTATTTAGATTTCCAAAGTAGTCACTTTCGTTCCTTTTCAACTCCTTAAAAGAAAATTTCCATCTGAGCACTTGTCACTTCAGGCTCATTAAAAATCGAAGGGGACTAGAGTCATCTTTAGCTTTTCCTTGACTCTTAAAAATTGAAAAAGCAAAGTTGTGTCATAGCATCATTAAAATTTATTTAATTCGGAATAAAATCTTTGTTCCTTCGTTGATCTTAGGTTGAAATAATGGAATCCACCAATCAAGGAATCCCTCTTGAGGGGAATCCTAGTCCATTTTCATTTTGAGGAAATATTGGTGCTCCGTATATGGCCACATTGTCCCTTCTAGGAATCAAAATTGGTCTGCCAGTATGGCTATTCTCAACCTCTGTCGTTCAAAATACTGTAATTCCTCAGCAATCGAATCAGTAACTAGTTAATACTAAAGTTGACCCTTTGCCATCTTCTTCGTTTGTTTGTCCCTCCCCTTCCTCCTTTTTGCTTGGTGAAAGTATTAAAACTAGCAACCAAGTGGCTAAGAAGAAGAAGAAAGGGAAGAAGTAGAAGAAGAATCCAATTTAGCAAGGGGGCAACCAAGCAACCATTGCTATGAATGCAACATCTAATGAAAATCCATCCATTAAGCCTCACAAAGTCAAATATCCGTGCATAATTTGTGCAGGTGACCATTTTTCTCGAGACTGTCCTTGCTTTCCTCAGATCTTGAAAGAATGGTCTCCCCATTCACACCATCCTGTGTCATCAACTTCTGGAGATCATGTTGGTAACACACCTTCAACTAGTGATAGTAAAGTTCATGGATAGAGGAGAAATGTTAGGTTTCCCTGTAGGTTATGTGAAGGGAACCATGCCCTTCACCTTTGTCCCTTCTTGGATGAAGCCAAAAGAGTGTTGGATAACCATCCTGCTTCACCACAGCGACTTCCATCTGACTACAGGAAACTCTCTCCAAGTCCTTTACTAGTTGAAAAACCAACTGACTTAAATCAACCGTCGGTCAAAACCACTCTCTTTGAAAGTGAATCTTATGAGTCTATACCTAACCAAAGTCAACAGGTCGAGGTGACAGTTGACCCTAGTTCACCTTTAGATAATCGTACCCTTCCTGAAGAGAGTGAGAATGATACCACTCAAGTTATTTTTGTTACCTCAGATTCAAATGAGCTTGGGGGCAGTCCACCTGTTCCACCAAGATAGGAGGAAAATCCTTCAGTTATCATAACTCAAGGGGTTAATTCTCTCGTTTCTACGATACCCCCTCCAAGTAGTCTAGTCACTTCCTTTGATTAGAATTGACTGGCAAGATCTCGCCTTCCTTCTTATGTACCTTTCCAAATCATAGTACAAGTTTGTAATATGATTGTACATGGCACTATTATAGATGAAGGTGCATCAGTGAGCATCCTTTCCTCAACTGCTTCGCAAGCGCTGGGTTCGCCACTGCTTGTGCCTATTACACAGAATTTGTTGGGCTTTAACAGAGGAACCAGTCAACCATTAGGGATTCTCCCTCAGTTACCTATCACTTTGGGAGGAAAAACTGTTTACTTGAACGTGATGGCAGTCCTAAGGCCTTTAGATTACAATTTAATTCTTGGGCGTGACTAAGTTTATCACATGGGAGCTATTGTTTCAACACTCTTTCGAGTGATTTGTTTCCTACATGAAGGCAAAATTGTGACCGTTGACCAGCTTTCATTTCTCGGTCCAAATATAGCTCCTAGTCAAGCATCGTCCCTAAATGGTCCTTTTATACCAATGGTATCATCCCCACCATGGGTTAATTATGTGGCAACCTGTTCCATACCTACATCAACTTACGATCAATTCAGTGATGTTGTATAACATGTACTAGGGGCATTGGAACCAGATCTCTCCTTCATGACCACCTATGAGTTGTGATATAAGGGTCTCTGAGGATAGTTCGTTGACTTGTGTCAACCTCATTAAAATGAAACAAGGTCCCAAGTTCAAAGTCAAGTCTTTCACTTGATCTCGTAAAAGAACCTTCATTCCACCCACTTGATAGCCATGAGAAGTCTACTTAGGTGAATATAATGACGCTTAGGGGGCATGCACCCTTGTCCATTTTGCGAACGAACCTAGCTGAAAAGATAGGTTTCCCTGTAGGTTATGTGATTGGTCTAAGACACCATTCACCTTTGTCTGTGCTGCAGACGAAGCCCAAGAAATGTTTTGTCTACTCTATGGATGAAACCATCCTACCATATGAATTTCACTATAAGTTAAGTGATTGGTCCTCCACACCATCCATTTTTTGGGGTTAATGCTACCAATCCATCTCAGTGTCACCGATATGTTCAAGAGAAGTCATTTAGAGAATTTCCATCTAGCTAATGCCTCATCCACTACAATACCTTCACCTTCCATTTTTCATGGCCGCCATTCCTAAACCTTGTGTCGTTAGATCGTTTTCACCTCCAGAAAATCATTTGCTTCGTTTCGTGTCGTAGATGTGGGATACATTAAGGCCCTCCTACGACGGGTCACTTCTTGTCGACATCAGCTCATTATCCAAGAAGTTGACTTAGAAACAACCCTTTCAGTACTTTGAAGCTTGCATGCCTCAATGGCAAGTTTCTCACTTTCGGCGACAGGTTGACATCAATGGCCTTCGACCGAAAGATTTTGCGTGGTGTTCGACATCGGATCATATATTCACACCACGTGAATTGTACTGTAGTACCTTGAGGGTCATTATCATTATCGGTGATTCCTCTCGCGTCTGTTAACAACTTACATTATTGGCTGGTAATCAGGTGATGTCTTTCCATGTTCGACTTCAGAACATCTTTTCACATGGATCGACTTGTACATCGGGAGAATATTGAATGAGTTTGAAGACCCCGGAACAGGTCGAGGTGACAGTTGACCCTAGTTCATCTTCACATAATTGTACTCTTCCCGATGAGAGTGAGAATGATACCACTCAAGTTCTTTTTGTTACCTCAGATTCAAATGAGCTTGGGGGCAGTCCACCTGTTCCACCAAGACAGGAGGAAAATCCTTCAGTTCTCATAACTCAAGGGGTTAATTCTCCCGTTTCTATGGTACCCCCTCCAAGTAGTCTAGTCACTTCCTTTGATTGGAATCGACTGGCAGGATCTCGCCTTCCTTCTTATGTACCTTTCTAGATCATAGTACAAGTTTGTAATATGATTGTACATGGCACTATTATAGATGAAGGTGCATCAGTGAGCATCCTTTCCTCAACTACTTGGCAAGTGCTCAGTTCGCCACCGCTTGTGCCTATTACACAGAATTTTTTGGGCTTTAACAGAGGAACCAGTCAACCGTTAGGGATCCTCCCTCAGTTACCTATCGCTTTGGGAGGAAAAACCATTTACCTGAACGTGATGGTAGTCCCAGGACCTTTAGATTAAAATTTACTTCTTGGGTGCGACTATGTTTATCACATGGGAGATATTGTTTCAACACTCTTTCGAGTGATTTGTTTCCCACATGAAGGAAAAATTGTGACCATTGACTAGCTTTCATTTCTTGGTCCAAATATAGCTCCTAGTCAACCATCATCCCTAAATGGTCCTTTTATACCAATGATATCATCCTCGCCACAGGTTAATTATGTGGCAGCCTATTCCATACCTACATCAACTGATGATCAATTCAGTGATGTTGTACACCATGTACTAGGGGCATTGGAACCAAATCTCTCCTTCATGACCACCTATGAGTTGTGATATAAGGGTCTCCGAGGATAGTTTATTGACTTGTGTCAACCTCATTAAAATGAAACAAGGTCCCAAGTTCAAAGTCGAGTCTTTCACTTGATCTCGTAAAAGAACCTTCATTCCACCCACCTAATAGCCATGAGAAGTCTACTTAGGTGAATATAATGAAGCTTAGGGGGCATGCACCCTTGTCTATTTTGCGGACGAACCCAGTTGAAAAGATAGTTTTCCCTGTAGGTTATGTGATTGGTCTGAGACACCATTCACCTTTGTCTGCACTGCAGACAAAGTTCAGGAAATTTTTTGTCTACACTGTGGACGAAACCATCCTACCATATGAATTTCAATGTAAGTTAAGTGATTGGTCCTCCACACCATCCATTTTTTGGGGTTAACGCTACCAATCCATCTCACTGTTGCCGATATGTTCAAGAGAAGTCATTTAGAGAATTCACTATCCAGTTAATGCCTCATCCACTGCAATACCTTCACCCTCCATTTTTCATGACCGCCATTCCTAAACCTTGTGTCGTCAAATCATTTTCACCTCCAGAAAATCATTTGCTTCGTTTCGTGTCGTAAATGTGGGATACATTAAGGCCCTCCAACAACGGGTCACTTCTTGTCGACATCAGCTCATTATCCAATAATTTGACTTAGAAACAACCCTTTCAGTACTTTGAAGCTTGCATGCCTCAATGGCAAGTTTCTCACTTCCAGCGACAGGTTGACATCAATGGCCTTCGACCGAAATATTTTGCGTGGTGTTCAACATCGGATCATATATTCACACCACATGAATTGTACTGTAGTACCTTGAGGGTCATTATCATTATCGGTGATTCCTCTCGCATTTGTTAACATCTTACATTATTGGCTGGTAATCAGGCGATATCTTTCCATGTTTGACTTCAGAACATCTTTTCACATGGATCGATTTGTACATCGAGAGAAGATTGAACGAGTTTGAAGACCCCTGATCTAGTTTCATCAATTTGGGCTACGATATATTCAGGGATATAAAGACATCAGATGTACACAAAAGCTGCACAGAATCACCAGTCTACAACTGCAGACGATTATCTGATCTATGTACATGAAATGAATTTATAAAGCCAAGCATGGGAATGCTCGCCTTAGCTAGATCATGAAAATTATATTGTGATGATGTATTGTATTGTATCTTATACAGGTCACCTTCCAGTTTCGAAAACCTCAGATCCTCATGTTAAAGCATTTCACCCAACATCAAAGATTTCTGACTTCATGCTTTAAGGGGCAACTGTTATAGACATATTTGGGCACTTCAACCCTAATCTTATATGTCGATAAACTAGGGTTCTTTAACCCTTAAAAGTGTTGTTTCATACCCTAAAATATCATGGTCAACTGATTACATCATTCCCCAAAAGTTCCACCTAAAAAACCATCGAGAACTGGCCAAAACAGGACCATAATGACTGCCCCACTATTAGGGTGCGATGCATACTAACTTCTACACTAGCCAGGTGCAATGCATACTGAAGAGGCCTTCTGTGGGGTGAAATGAGTGAGGATGGAAAAATGTCCGAGACAATTTGCTAAGTGGATGCTCATGGAATCTTCTAGAAACTTCTCCTATGACACTTGCCTCTTTGAATTTGCCCAGGAATGAGTAAGAGATCCAAGAAATCTCTAAGTGGAACCAAGAACAAAAAGTGGAATGAAACTAATCAAAAATCCAGAGATGACTCACACCCTTGCATACACCTATAAATGGATCCCTCATCTGAGAGATCTGGAGGCTAGAATTTTGTAATTTGTAAGTAAGTGCTGATAGTTTGTATTTGAGAAGAGCATTGTATTGTTGGGTGATATTGCTATTTCATGAGGTGAAGAGAGCTTTGATGCTGGGAGGATGATGCTGGATCAGACAGCTGGTTTGTAATTCTCCCTTCTATTTTAATAAAGTTCTTTGAGTTTTCTTCCATACAATTGCGTATTTGTGAATGTTGTTATTTGTGAATGCCATTGTATGTTCAATGTATTTCTTATTTTGCATTGCTTATGATATAATAGATCAAGATGATTTGATGGTTTTTTGTTACTTTGTTTCTACAGGTATTCTCTAAGCGGGATAAGTAGGAGAGGAGTTGCAAGCTCTATCAAGGGGGAGAGAAATCAAGCAAGGAGTCAAGTGGAAGATCCAGGTTGGTTCCTTTGCTTCTCTCTTATCTATCATACATAGAGGAAATCCCAAATTGCTTTGATTGTTTGTTTGCTAGGATAGCTGCCAATCCTAGAGGGCTAGCAGATCGAAAAGACACTAGTTTTCCTAGAAACACCTATTGCCCAATCCAGCACTGATACACAAACTGCTATTTATAGTAGTGTTATTTTTAGCACTTCTATTTTTAGCATTTCTTGTTGCTATTTTCAACAAATCTGACCTTACTGGTGCAAAGAGCTCACCCTTAAAAAATAACATCCACTTGGAATTTAGATTTTTTTAAAAATCAAGCTCCAAGTAAACCAATCAAAATATGAACATCCTTTTAATCAATAAAATCTCTAACTTAAAATAAAAGTGGCCTAGAATTTGATGTTATATCAACCATGTCAAGTAACTAACATTGGGTGAGAAATACAATCTATGCATATTGGATTAGTGAAATAATTGATATGGTAAAGCTCAAAAACATATGACTTAGAGCTAAGAAATGCAAATAAATGACTTAGAACTAAGACATGAGGTTGCCCTTTCAATCCTATCGTTAAATAAATCTTCTTTATGTCACTTACCATTAAAAAAAAATTGATACCAGGTGGAAGTGGTATTATAACATTAACCTCTGATAGTATGTTTCCACGACTACTTCTCAAGATCTACACCATTACTAGCATTTGGGGCTAGATAAGATACATGCAAAAACCATCAACATGAAAAGCAAATCTACATCCTTGTAAAAAAATGGGAGGAAAAAAATATCCACAAATTGAAACAGATTGTAGGATACCTCATTCCTGCAACATGATTATCTTTTCATGAACAATAAAAAAAATCAGGAGAAATGTAATTTTTGCCACATTTTGACAATGAAATATTTTGCATATTCTATGAACAATTGATGAAAAAAGTCAGCTAAAGCTTGTCAGCATCAGGATTATACTAAAACATAAAGGAACAACTCCAACCCATATATAATCCTAAACATAAGTATCTATACATATAAGTATTTTTTGAGGACATTGTATTTTGTGAAAATATGGAAGTCAAATCTTTGAAATAACACAATTTATGGTACCATTACCTTATGAAGTCCATTCATTCGAGTATTTACAAAGTCCATTCACGAATTTATTCAAAGTTCAAAGTTCAAACAATTAACATGTAGCCTGAAAAAACTTAGATTTGAAAAAGAGATAACCCAAAGATGTAGAGTATATATCTCACATTTATATATCCTAATTTCCAGACATTGAAATGACACTTTTTAGCATACTATTGTGAATTCAGCGCAAAATGCTAGAAAAAAATATTGATGGTTATTTTGCTAATATAGAAGTTTTATACATGCATTTATTTAAACAGTTAGCTTGCAACGTCAAACATATCTAAGGATGCACACAATACATTGCATCTTTAGCGCTGGTGTGTGAACTTGAGACAATGAAGTCCAACATTAACAGTTTACCTACAATATGCACAAGCAAAATAAGTGAACAATAGTAGTGTAGGTATGTGTTATGAATATATGTATTGCAGACCAATAAGAGTATGGTTGTAACATTCATGTCCAACCCTTCCAATTTTGCCTATAATTTTCACCGGCCTAATAGGTGAACAATAGAACTGTAGGTGTGCATTCTGTATCACTTACCTAAATCCAACACCTTCAACATAGAAATTTCAAAGAATATGTCCAGAACTGGTAGGTAATTTTCAAAATGAAAGAGTTGGCTTGATTGTTTTTGGAGAATACTAGATTCTTACATTGTTCAATGTAAATTCATGACACTTTTCCAAGCTTAGATGGAACAAAAAGGAACCAAGCTAGAAGGTTATTTAAAGAATCCTTACTTAGCTAGGGTAAAATGTTAGCCCTTTTTTGTCAAAAATCATAAATGTAAAAAATTTAAGAAATTTAGTGAAGAGACTGTAGAAATGTTCTTATCAAACCACTAACATAAACAAAGCTAAGAAATATTGCTTTGTAGAAGAGATATTCATGGTCAAATTAACAAGAAAGTGACCTTTTAGCATAGTTAATGCACTAGTGCTCATGTCGTAGTGTCCCAGGGCATGCTAGGGACTATAGGGAGTGCTCATGTACATCTAGAGAAGAGGTGGGGAGACATCGAGTTGTAGTCAGGAGGACTACAAGCGATGAGGGGCAGATACTTGAGGTACCCAACCTCTTGGATTATACCTTGCTATGGGAGCCCCGAAGAGAGAGTAGCAGGATTGGCGGATGTGGGTAGAGACGGATGCGGATGAAGCAACAAAGAGTGCTACAGTGCAGGAGTCCCTGGGCAACATGAGGCTAGCAGGCTGCAATAGTGTGAGCCCTAGTTGTGGTCACAAAGGAGCCCTAGCTGCAGTCATTACGGCAGACCTAGACGCAGTCTTGGAGGAGCTCTAGCCATAGTTGAAAAGGAAGCCCTAGCTGTAGTAAAAGGTAGCCCTAACCACAGTCAAAAGGAGGCTTAACCACAACAAGAGAGAGGCCTAAGATGCAGTCTAGAGAGAGGCCTAAGATGTAGTCAAGAGAGGCATAAAGGTGCAGTCAAGAGAGGCCAGATACACAACAAAAGGAAGGCTCTTATCCACAACAAAGGAGGGCTTAATTTGTAGCAAGATGGAGGCCCTTATTAGCCATCAAGAAGAACCATATAGCCGCAGTCAAGGAAGGTCTAAAGTAGCACTCAAAGAGGCCCTAGATGTAGTCAAAGGGAGGCCGTAGCCACTGCAAGAAGGATCCATAAGAAAACAAGAAGGAAGCCCTAGAAGCAACGTGGAAGTCTTATGTTTTGCTGTAGGTACAACGTGTGAAAGAGAGGTTGTTTTGAGTGTTTTTCTTGGGTGATATTGTAGGGAGAAGGGCCGAAGTTTGCAGTTTAATATCATAGCAAGAAGAGGCATTCAACATGGATTAAATAAGGTTGTTCTGGAGCTATTCCAGGAAGACTGAAGGGTTGAAAAGAGGCCAAGTATCTTGCTTGAAGCTTCAACTAAAGGATGAAACTCAACTAAAGGATGACTTAGCTTAATAAAGTTCATGATGGCCTTTTACAATCATATACTTATGAGTGAACCCAACTCTTATTATTGGGACTTATCCTAGTGTCCTAATAGGTGGGATATAGAGGACAAATACAATCTCCCTTTCTCCATTGCATTCCTCCCACCTTGAAAATCGAAAGGGGACATAATGAATTTCATATACACATACTTAATAGATATATATTCCCAATCTCTTGCCATCTACTAGTTGCGCTTGCTTGAGCTAGGCTCAAGTAATTAGTCAATCCAGAGCATGCATATCCCTACTTATTCTCCACACGCCTCTAGGTGGATCTCTCTATCCCTGTAGTTCCAGTAAAAGGGTTTGGGTATGGTAAGGGTTGCTAGCTATTTTTTTGAACCTTTGTATTTACATCTATTTTCACCTGGCCTTACCCTACTCTCATCTCTTTGTATTCTCAAATTAAACCAACTACAAAATCGGAAACTTTGTTCTTATGGGGTATCTCAAAATACTTTTCAAACATAAAATTACAACATACTGTCACAAGGAGATAATCATGGTTTAACAGATCAAACTTGAAATCTTACATTAACAATTTCATTTTACGTGATGCCAATCTTCTGCCCATGCCTTGGAACCATGCCTAAAGGGGTGTACTACATCACCGGGGGTTTACACTGCTAGTAAACTTAATTATAACTAATAATGAGAACAAGATAGCATTGTTTATATACCAGATTGCTTAAATTAAAGATTAGTTTCCTGTATGAATTACAATGCACTAATAGAAACAGAGATAGTTTCCAACAAAAAGCACCCAAAAATGCAGCAAAGTCATAGGAGACACTTATTTCACTTCCTCGATGATGGTCTTTGAAGACCTCCACCACCATCATCACTTCCACATTCATCCTCTTGCACCTCAAGAGTTGTAGGTACCACTCTGCCCTTGTTTCTTGAAATCTCTCTGATAGGAGTCTCTGCAGCCTTCTCAGAACAAGGAATCATAAGTGGATTGGTTCTATGAGGCATCAACCCCTCACCACTTTCAAAAACTTCCATCATCAACTTCCAGTCTTTAAAATCAAACCGAAAAATGAATTGGCTGTAAGAAGCTTCTCCAGATTCCATTTCTGTAGAGAATTTTTGGGGACAACAAAATGTTTTCCATTTTCATCGACATTTATCAACTCTACCATCCTTGACTAGAAATGATAACGCAAAGATGTTTTCTACTATATGGGAAAATGATATTCTATTTAGAACCAAATTCTCTAATCTGGCTTACTTTTGTTTTCGTAAAATGTTAAATATGCTTGCCATATTCTTGTCTGTTTCTGATTTTTCATCTTTCGGGGACTCTTTCACTGCTTCAGGTCGAGTGCTTTGTATCAGCTTAGTTTCTTTTCTCTGTATTATAGCTTTCCTTTGCTTGGGTTCATTATCCATTGGTCCAAGCATAGTGCAAATTCCTGCCACATGCTGGAAAACAGAGGCAACTAAAAGGCCAATATTTCTCCATGATATTTGGGTTTGATCGTCATTTCCCTCCAAAGGCCTGCTTCCATATGCCTGATCACTATAGTTTCTTAGAATATCACTACTAATAAAATCAACTGGAGTATCACCATCATTTTTTTATGATCTGTTAACAGTAGTGAGGAGTGTGGATGTGAGATCAAAGAGTGTATCAGCATCTGTAACTTGCTCATGAGGTCTCTAAACAAAATTGTGCAAGCTTTCCACTTTGCTAATTATAGCCTCAAATTTGCCAGATTTTGCTTTTAAAATATTTTCTCTCTCCTTAGCAATCGAAGTCTTGAGGGGATGATAACAATACCTTAATATACAGTGTTGCACCATACTCTGATTGTTACCACTGCATGCAGTAGCATCTTCTTTCTCTCTCGGGGGCTTACTGTGGCCTTGTTGTGATCCTTTTACCCCACGAGAGGAATCTTCCAGTGTATGAATCAATGTTTCTTCCTCTTTAACTCTAGCTTGGGTACCAAGCCTTCTACCCATCCTTTCTATCACCTGCTTTTGGAGTTGATAGAAATGAAAATATTCAACCAAAGCTAGAAGGAAGGGATTGAAATTGAGATTTCTGATTGAAGAACTGCCTTGAAATGGAAAGAGAGCAAGAAAAGATTTTCGTGTTGCATTGAAATGAGGGAGGGTAGGGAATTGTGATTTCTCCTACCCTGAGAAGTCTGCTTTGTAATAGAAGGGGGATGAAGGCCCACTACAGTGGATATAAAGTCCCAAGACATATGCATTGTCGAATGAAATGTGTAGGTGCAATGTGCCAATTAAGCGTGAGGATTGGGAGAAGTGACACATGTGGGAGAGTGGCCATATTATTGAAGAAATGTTTACATTGAGGAAGGACACCATTTGAATATGGTAAGAATGTCAATTCTAATGTGGAGAGTTTCCAACACTACTTTCTCATCTACATGAGGGAGTTTACAATTTGTATATCTTTGTCTTAGTCCCATGGTGAATATATTAGTGTGAGGATCCATTGTTTCATGATCCATATGTTGGATGCTTTGCTGAACTTGAGATTTATAAGGAAATCTCTTTAGATATCTAGAAAGTCTCAAAAATTTATTTGAACAATTATTGTCTTGCAACAATGTTTATTGATGATAAATTGCTTGGTAATGACTACACATGCATAGAAGAGTGTAACTGATGGCATGGATACTTGGCCTTTCAAGTCGAAATGGCCACCTCAGAAGATAATATTTGGAATATCCTTTGAGCCTTTCTTTGATATGGCATCCAAGAAGTTGGAGTGAAGGCATCAAGGAACTCTATATTTTGACATATTCCAGCTGAATCGCCAAACATGCAAGAGAAACTAAAACCATAGGTTATATAAGTAATAGCCCCAGTGTATGGGAAATCTAGGCTTCTAGAGGAATATTTCCACATTTAATAATTGGATGAGGATGAATATTCATGTTACACTATGTGTTGTTATTGATATGTTTGGACGTTTTGGGTGAACACTTGACCCGTCTTCAAGAACATCCAATAACGTTCGAGTCCAAGACAGATTTAAAAAGATCATTTATCAAATTAGTTGTCCAACTATGAAAGACAATCAAGTTTTGGAAGAGATACATCGTAGTATTATCAAAGAAGATTGTGGACCATGTTAGAAAATGGATCAAAAATGTTTTCAGAATGTCTGCTAAAATTTGACATTTAGCATTGTCTTAGCATTTTCTTATCAACTTTCATGGAGGCAAAAAGTGATAGGAGAAACTTGCACAATAATGGAAGCCACTAGAATGAGAAACACAATGAATTAGCAAAATGGAATCTGTTGCTATGATGACACATAGGAAGATACTTATTACTCTCAACGTGGTTGTACAGGAAAAATAGTTTTTGCGTTTGAGTATATTTGATGTATCGTAATGTAGCGGTTGTTTCCATGCTGTAATAAAACAAGTATATATCCATCTCAAGGTGAAAGAATAACACCAATATATCTTCGAATGATATGGGCTATGTGTTGTGCTCAACAGCTAGGAAAGTCTCTATCGGTCATAGTGTGATGAAGCGATGGGTTTTGGGTTTCCATGCCCATGCTATCAAAGTATATCGATACAAGTGATGAAAAAACATATTTCAAATTCCCTGGAACATATCTTATTTTCGTTACTTGTCCATGATAAATCCACGGCCATAGTTGAGAAACGTAATCAAAAGAAAATAAATATGTAGTTTATTTAAACAAATGTGGCATGAGCGCAAAAGATATGCACCAAATTACAAAATGTGAAAGTCAAAGTTCCGTATAAAAGTTTTAAATTAAAAAAATTTCAAACATTTGCCAGGAATTTTAACGAATGCAACTGCCCAGCGCTCATCCAATGGCCATTCAAGGAGGGTTGAAGCCATCCATCAATATGAATAGATCTATAAAAGAAAACAGGGACTTTGAAGAAGGGATCCCTAATTTTTCATACCCAAATGTTGCCTGATTATTGAGCAAGGGCCTAACAAGTTAGTGAGGGTTTCCCTTTTGTTTTTGTTTCAATCTATTTTCATGCTTAGATTTTTGCTAATATGATGTCATTGGTGGACCTTAATATACGGCGCTGCACCATACTCTGATTGTTACCACTGCATGCGGTAACATCTTCGTTCTCTCTTGGGGGCTTACTATGGCCTTGTAGTGATCCTTTTACCCCACGAGAGGAATCTTGCAGTGTCCGACTCAATGTTTCTTCCTCTTTAACTCTAACTCGGGTACCAAGCTTTCTACCCATCCCTACTATCACCTACTTTTGGAGTTGAGAGCAATGCATAAATTCAACCAAAGCTAGAAAGAAGGGCTTGAAATCTATGTTACTAGAAACCAGAAAGGGGAAATGGAACGAGAAATGACAACAAGACGAGAAACGAAGTTTGGAGATTTCACATTCAAGAAATGAGGAGAGAGAAAAACAAGACAAATATGAAACATACAACCAAGAATTTGTTTCACATTCAAGAAACGAGGAGAGAGAAAAACAAGAAAAATATGAAACATGAAACCAAGCATTCATCATTAACATTCTTGAATACTATGGTTCATACGTAGTTGCTCATAGGCTTTAGCTACTCACATTGTCCATTCCTTAATACTTATAGTGATCAACAAATCTTCCATTTCTCACATAAGCCATTCTTGAATACCCATGTTTGATCCTCTAAGCTGGCAAATACAATAGTAAAGAAACACTTGGCACCGAATTCAAGTTTGATTTAGCCTTTGCATTTTCCGAATGAGTACATGATCCCACATACATTGTATATATTCTTGGATGTGACATAAGTGGACCTCAAATTTGGGATCTATTGTATCATTTTCCACATTGTTATTGGGTTATTGTTTTCATGGTTGGGTAACAAGATGGTGGAGATTGAGTTGATCTGCATTGGATATAAAGCCAAAAATAGAAGGTTGCATAACCATAAATACTACAACATGTGTTTGAAGACAAAATCTAAAGAGAAAATTTTCAAAAATTTATCTTTAATCCATTATAAGAGAAAGCTAATATTTATAATAATAAAAATAATATATTTTAAAAGTATAGTTGAACTAGATATTAAATTGCTAGTTAGTGAGAAAAATGTTAACTAAATTATTTAACTACTAATTTATAAAAATATATATAAAATATCTATACACATTACTAATTTATAAAAGAGATTTGATTCCTTTAGGGTGTTGGTATATCCGAAATTAAAATGGATCTAGGCTAGTATATATTATTTACCATAATTATTGTTAAAGTGTATAATGGCTATCTCATATTTGTATTTGCATTGATTAAATGATTATTATATGTAGTCATGTTTTATATTAATTATTTTAATGCATCATATATATGGTTTTGTATAGTAAATTTATTTTTATGTTAAATTTTAATAGTTAATCTTTCTTGATATTAGTTATTTTTTATTAATTTTCATTTTATTTTGTTGGATCCATTAAAATTTGTTATTTTCCAATTAACAAGTGTGATTGATCAATATAAATAAGTGAAATAAATTATTAAATTGTGATTTTTTTTTTTTTATTTCTACTTAGTGAAATATTATATATAAATATCACTTGTGGTTATAACATACCAAACCATTCATTTTTAGTTGTTAAATATGATTATGTTAAAATAACTTTTAAAAAAATGTTATCACCCATGGTTAGAACTTACCAAACCATTCTTTTTTAGTCCCTAGATTTGTTTATGTTAAAATAACTTTTGAAAAAATGTTATGGCCAATAGTTTTGTTATATTCCATGGTTTTGTACTTTATATTCATTTAATTTGCTAGTTTTTGCACATGGTTTTGTTAGATTCCATGGTTTTGTATTTAATATTTATTTAATTTATTAGTTTTTTCTCATCAATTTTATTTCATAAATTAAAACAAGCGAGAGAGACCTTGAAGTCTTGAAAAGAAATGTCATAATCTAGGTATTTTATTCTAGGCCCCTCTTAATATATTTTTGGTTGTTAGATTTTTGTGCCAAGAGACCCTTTCCACTTGGGGAATATGTTATAATATTTGGCATTTTAACTCAGTCAAAATAAAACAAAATCAAATCAAATAAAAAAATTAAAAAACATAAAATTCTCCAGTGCATAGTTTTTTCTTGCCCATGGTTTTTTCCCATGGTACTCCTAACCCATGGTTTTTGTCCATGGTATTTTTCTGCAATGTAGCCTATTCAAAGGCTAATAACTAAATCAACCTAGATCCATTTTAACTGTGGATCAAGCCTTGAGAGGATCAAATATCTTCACTTAAAGAGGTTTGGAGAGAGAGAGAGAGAGAGAGTTTTGATCTCTCTTGATGCTCAACAGAGATAGATCTACGTTGGTTATTTATAAATGAAGAGGAGTATTTTCTTGTAGTAGTACTCCTATTTGTTTTGTATTTAAAATTTATTAAATGATGGATTTCTATTTTGTATTTTGATTTTTGATTTTTGAGACTTGTTTATTTTTATAAATTTACAATTATTTCTATCACTATTTTTATGTAATTATGAAACTTTCCATATTTATCATAGTTGAAATTATGTTTGTATTTTAGACATATTAATCAATAGTTTGTTGCTCTTAAGCTTTATTATTGCAAATTACCTAACATAATCTCTCTTTTCACCGATGAAAAAAGTATTTATGGGATAAAACTATTAATGGGATGGATAATAGATAATTATTATTTTTTATATATTAAATTAACATCTTTGGTTGATGATATTTAATATTAAAAGTTTCTATAGGATGTTTTTATCAAAATCCTTTTCCAATCATTTGAGAGGTTATAAACTAGACCAATGGCAAAAAAATTATTGTATCCCAATGTTTATATAAAATAATTAATTAACTAGAAAAATTAACTAAATTATTTAACTACTAATTTATAAAAATATATATAAAATATCTATATACATTACTAATTTATAAAAATATATATAAAAAAAACCTTATACATTTAAATTTATAATTTTATATAAAAATACACATTTTAAATATTAGATACAATCACTAAATCCACTTTTAAATAAAAGCAACACAAAAATAACAATTTTTTTTTTGTAAAAACTTAACCATACACTGCTACACATCAATGGCTACAATTAAAAAAATAACATAACTTTAACTAATAAAATCCCTAAATAGTCAACGTTGTTAAAGATATATTAAGCACTATTGCAAGGTGTTGTCACTAGGGAGAACACCCAACATATTTGCAAAAAACACGTGTTTCGTTAGCACCTAGGCTATATATGGTTGACTTCTAACCATAGACTATGAAAATGCCTTCAAAAACTATCCAGAAAACCAATGCTTTTTATGATTCATGTCGATGTCCGATCGGGAAGAGATCCATATTGCAAATGAACCAGAGATCCATATTGCAATATGATTCATGTCGATGTCCGATCGGGAAGAGATCCATATTGCAAATGAACCAGAGATCCATATTGCAAATGAACCAGATTAACGTTTTCCATAAAATAGTTTCAAGAAATGAACCGGTTTTGGAAAACCCAGTTGATTGCATTAAAAAACAAAAAATAATAGTTTCAAGACATGAACCGGTTTTGGAAAACCCAGTTTATTGCATTAAAAAACGAAAACTACCATATAAAACACCGTTTTCTGTGCCGTTCCATAGAGAGCAAGAAAATATTTTCGAGTTGCATTGAAATGAGGGAGGGCAGGGAGTTACAGAAAATATTTTCGAGTTGCATTGAAATGAGGGAGGGTAGGGAGTTACCCTGGGAAGTCTAAGTTGTTGTTTTTTCCACTGTTTTTCTAGTGCGGTATACTACCAAACTACTATTTTTGTAATTTCTGGTGTGGTATACTACCAAACTACTATAAGATTTCAACATATATTTAATATAAATTTCATTTCCAATATAGTAATTGTGGGGCTAGTTCATTTGAAGCTAAATTCTTAAAAAACAAAACCTAAATAACCTAATTTCAGGTGAAAAGTTGGTAGATTGTTTGAAGCAATTGAAATTGAGGAAGGAATTAAAAGAGAGAAAGGGCACCTGTGCAAGTATTTTCTTGGGCTCTTGAAAGAAGACCAAGGCTTCTAATCCTTCTATCTTGGTCCAAATTTGCCTAGCAAAAATAGATCCATGTTTTGTGAGAAAGCCATTGAAGAGCTCAATCTTATTTCTCAACGCATCCAAATTCAACCATGAAACAATAATTGCAGCAAATTACTGCAACATTTCATGTGAAAATATAAAACAAATTTGCAAATCAATTCTAAGAATGGCCATCCATCTAGAAACCCTAAAAATTGATCCAACTACCTGTACCTGTTTCCATATAGCCGTAGATTAGATTGTACTATGCCCATGGTCTTTCCTTTTTTTTCAACTACTCAGCATACATTTCATGTGAAAATATAAAACAAATTTGCAAATCAATTCTAAGAATGACCATCGATCTAGAAACCTTAAAGATTGATTCAGCGTCCATATAGCCACAGATTAATATTCATTCAAATATACTAAGGCAGGGAAGAAAACTTGTTCTGGTCTTTCCTTTTTTTTTTCAACTATTCAATATTCATTTGAATACACTAAGGCGGGGAAGAAAATGCGACATAATGGTCTTTCCTCTTTTTTCAACTACTCAACATTCATTCGAATACACTAAGGTGGGGAAGAAAATGCGGCAAAATGGTCTTTCCTTTTTTTTCAACTACTCAACATTCATTCGAATACACTAAGGTGGGAAAGAAAACGCGACAGAAATTAAATTTTTAATTTGGATGATCGTTAAATTTTTTAATTATAATTATTTATTTATTTTATAAATTTTAAAAACATTATATTTTATGAATATATCAAAATGTGTGGAATGTATATTTTCTTATCTTATTGTATACTCATTTCAAAAAATATATTTTTTATTTTTCAAAATCACAAAATAATTAACCATGTTGTAAGTTGTAATTTTAAACAAATTCAGATTTGGATTTTATATAATTAAACAAAAAAAACTATAAATATTTTTTATAAATGTTTAATTATCTAATACTAATATTATTTGTTTCCATGTTATTTAAACAAATAAGATTTGGTTTTATAATTGTTATGTCAAACTTTAAAGCTAAAAATTAACTTTTAACAATGCAATCTTTTATAACCAATTTGGATGTAATTCATTGTTATGGCAGTAAAAAATGAATCTCACGAGTCAATTTGGTTGTAGTTCATTGTGATGGTAGTAAAAAATGAATCTCATGAGCTTGGTCCCACCCACACATTGGTATAGTTCCACCCAAGGAACTATTGATCTTTCTCCATGAATCGGTAATATTGTACCAAGAAGCACCATAATGTATGGCATTTCTATTTCCCACAATTGAAAAAGCACCATAAATCCTTCTACATGAGCATTTTGCTTCTGTATTGTTGAACTAAACATGGCAAGACTTTCCTATGGCAACAATAATTTCCAAAACCATCATCCCCCCATCATAATATATCTTAGAATCCATCATGTTGGAGTGTAGTATCCCTAGTAAGCATATAGGAATGTAGGGGAACACAACCTCAAAGTTAATGGGAAGCCAAGGGGAAAGGTTTGTGCATCTAAGAAGGATACCTCGATTACACAGATGTGGTTTTCTAAGCTTTTGCATTAATCAAATGCATATTTGAGGGGGAATTTAGCCATAAAATAATGTTTGGATGAACTTTCGTACACAAGGGTTGATTCTACTTCGAATTTTGATACTTTGTGTTTACTCACTTTAATGTCATTACATATAACTAATAATTTGAAAGTCCTTGTCTCATTTGATCTCATTTTATTTCAATTGTGAAGTGAGTAAGCCTTGAACCCCAAATCCTCATAACTAAGATTTACAAAGTATGCACTACCTCATATCCTCTCATTTTACTTCAGTTAAATGGAGCAACTATGCCTTAGCCCCAAACCCACACAACTAAGCTTTGCACACTACATAATCCTCTCTCTCCCTGGTATTGCACTTGGTTTAGATATACTTTTCTTAGAAGAGCAGCAATGTCTCACTAAATACCTTACATGTTAACTTATCATCTGATCCCATTACATTTTCCCAGCATTGAGGACATTAATAAAATTTCAAAATTCAATTTCACACTCATTTGATGTAATCACCATGTTCCATCAATTTCAGGTAAAATCTACAAATAAATGGAAGTAATTATTTTGATTTTTTTCATTGATTCTAAATTATCAAGTGAGAAAACTACAGATGCATCTTTATTTTTAAAGTACAATCATAAAAACAAAAACTCAACAAAGACTAAAGATAGGTTAAAACATTTATGGACTAAAAAATATTGTTGGTATCCTCCAGAATAACACTACTTTTAGAAGTTGGGTTCAAATTTTACCACAAATGCAAGAACCAAAGTGAGAAGCTTATTTTAAAGTTTTTATAACATGATATATTATAAAAAAAAATTGAAGAAACACACAATACAAAAAAGTTTTGTGTCTAGTATCATTCTAGATAGAGAAAAGTACTCGTTAGGCTATCTATGACATGAGTAAGAATTGCTACCCCCTACTTTCAAAATCATCATGGACATTTAAATATTAAAAAAGGAATTGATTAGGATACCTATGACTAAATAAGAGTTATTCCCCACCTTTCCAAACTATCATGTACATTTAAGCTATCATATTTTATCAACATCCTTTCTATGATGCAACACATTACAACTTTCCATTATATTTATGCATTATATGAGTTGATGTACTTGGAAGGTGCATAAATTCCAAAATAATTGTCCAAATACCCATGTTTCCACTAAATTAATTGTTTAAGTAAGAGACACATTCTATTGTAGGAAGCATGCATCTATCAAACACTGCTCTACTCATAGTTTACAAACCCAACCATTTTTTCATACACAAACACATTCAAGACTAATCCACAATAACAAACAATGCTCAAAACATTATTCTTCATCAAACATCTACCAATGCATAAACAATGAGGAGACAAGAGACACATAGAATATGCGATCAACTAGGGCCAAAACCTCTCCAACATGAGAGGAAAACCCAAATGAGATCTTCTTCTTATATAGACTTCAATTGATGAATACCAAGACCATGGCCTAGACCCTTGACTCAATAACCTCTCCAAGGCCAAGTCACAAGCCTTCTTGATTAAACTTCCTTATTTTTCCTTGAGTCAACGATGATTAGGCTTCTTCCTTCAATAACTCAACTATCCTTCAAATTCTAGTTCCATGGATCAGATCTGTAGTTCTTGGCCCTCTTGCATAAACCCTAGAACGTGTGGTTGACCAACCTTTTGAACCTTGATCTTCTTCGCTTGGATGGTATGAACTCTTATTATAATTCGGCATGTAACCTTGCTTATCTTCTTCCTTGATTCAACTTCTTGGACAACAACAAGATCTTTGACCTTTTCTGTAGTAGATAGTTCTTCCTTCCTTTGCACATGTGGATCTATTAGCCCTAAAACAGACCCATAAACAACACCAAAATCTTCTCTCTTTGTTTCCTTCTCTTGGTTGGTTATCTTCGCACTTCTTATTACAAACTTACTTAACCAAATTTGCTTGTCCACAAATGGAGGATGAGTTGCCCTATATATAGTGTTTTGTCCATCAAAAACACGTGCTAGGAAGTGTTAAGGAGTGCTAGGGGAACACAAGGGAGCAATAGGTGAAAATAATGCATGCAAATGAACGATTAATATTTTGTGACAAGAAGTGTTAGTGAGTTCTAGGTGTGCTAAGGAGGGAGTGATAAGGTATGCTAGGCAGTGTTAAGGAATATTAGAAGCTAGTGAAACATGCCAAGATGTGTCAGGTGCTAGGGTGTGCCAATGCATGCCACAGAGTGTTATGGAGTGCCAGGGAAACATAAGGGAGCACTAGTTTCAAATGCATGGAAATGAATGACTAAGAGTGTGTGACAAGGAGTGTCAGTGAGTTCTAGGTGTGCTAAGGAGGGGATGACAAGGTATGTTAGGTGGTGCCAAGAAATGCTAGAGTGTTAGGGCGACATGCCAGGGTATGCCAATGCGTGTTAGGGTGTGCCAATGTGTGTCAGGGAGTGTTAAGGAGTGCGACATAAACACAAAGGAAAACTAGTTCAAAATGCATGGAAAAAAATGAATAAGAGTGTATGCTAGGAAGTGTCAGTGAATTCCAAGTGTGCTCACGAGGGAGTGACAAAGTTATATGCTAGGTAGTTCCAAGGCATGCAAGAGTGCCATGACATGTCAAGGAGTGGTATGGTATGATAGGGAGTGCTAAGGCATGCAATGGCATGCAGGGAATTCCAACATGTGCCACATAGTGCCAAGGGATTGTTAGACATGCCAGGTGTTATGCCATGTCAAGATGTAAACTATGTTGCTTAGTTGTTTTATGACCATGGTTAGACGTGAGCCTTGACTTGGTAACTTCTGTAATATTCCTAACCTAGAATATTCCTCAAACCCCAGCAAAAACTCCAACCAAATATGTGCAAATGATAAAATAACCCAGAAGTGATAAAATAACAGTGGAACAACATATAATAATGTAAACCAGAAATATAAGCAGATACACAAGAAATGCAGCAAGAAATGCTAAGCCATTTTATTATACTGAGCAACAAATGAGTACAAGAGGTGATTAGATAGATGGCACCTCGACTTGCATAAGGCAAGTGAAGAAATACTCTCAGAATGACAAGAATGGCCTCTTTGTGTGGATGCTACTGTTGTGCTGTTGTTGCTGCTAGAAAACAAATGATGATTTGGGGCTGCTTCCCTCCTCGGAAAAAGTTGAAACTCTGGATTCGGGCTCTACTCAAGAAACCCAGAAAAACCCAGAAAGATTTCCTAGAATGGCCTCACATTGATCTGCGTCCCAGCTGCTGGGAAACTGTTGTGCTATTGTTGTTGCTAGAAATCGAATGAGGATTTGGGGCTACTCCCCTACTCAGAAAACCTTGAAACTCTGGAATCAGACTCTACTCAAAAAACCCAAAAAAACCCAGAAAGCTTTCCTGAAATGGCTGACCCCCGAAAATCACCCCCTTGGGGTTCTGCGCAGTTCCTCAAAGACGCTGATGAAACTGGTGCTGAAATGCTGATGAAATTGCTGTGAAAATGCTGATGACACTACTACTGGAATGCCAATGGAAATACCTTGCCCGAGCAGGCACTCGAAGTCCCCCGGGGCTAAGGGTGAGATCTCCGAACGGAGACACTCAATGCACTAAACAGCGTTGCAGACTAACTAAACAACCAGCGTGCTGTAAGTCGAAATGACTATCACAAATGTTCATAACCAGAATGATCCAAAATGAGGGGGATCCTCTCTATTTTATAGCCTCTTCCTCTCACAATCCCTAGGCTCACCTCCTCCTACGTGATTCCCCTCTTGCCATGTGTTCTTCCCTCCTGCGTAGTCCCTCCATGTGTCTACGTGGGCCCTATTTCTGCGTCCCCCTTTGGCCCCCTTGGCTCCTCCTTAAGTCACAAAATTGTGCTACTAGGAAGTGACTTTTTATTCTTAAAGTGAGTTATGTCCCCCGTCCTCACTTTTTTATTTATAAATAACTATAGAAGGCAAAAATTGGGCAAAATCAAATATTCCAATTAGCCATGGCTAATTAGGAATATTACAGTCTCCCTTGCCAAAATGTTTCTTGTCCTCAAACAACTGAAGTGATGGATGTTGCAAGATCTTCTCACTCTCCCAAGTGGCATCCTCATCCAGCAAATTCTTCCACCTCACCAAGAATTCCCGGACCGTCCTGCTCCATAGCTGCCTCTCCCTGGTATCAATGATAGCCTACGACTGCAATACCAAATGTCCCTTGTCATCCATGGGTGGTAGCTCATCTGTCACTGTCACCTGCTACCCCAATGCCTTTTTCAGGCATGATACATAGAAAACATTATGAATCTTGTTGCATTGGGGCAGCTCCAACTCATATGCAACCTGTCCAACCCTCCGTATCACCCTATACGGCCTATAAAAGCGGGGCTTAAGCTTCTCATCCCCCTTCTGCTTTAGTGACAACTGTCGGTATGCCTGTAATCGTAGGTAGACCATGTCCCCTTCCTTAAACTGTCTCTCCACCCGACCCCTGTCGGCATACAGCTTCTGCTGGTTCTGTGCTGTAGCCATGTTATCCTTGAGAGCTTGAGAATATCCTGACTCTCTTGGATCCATATCTTGGCTCTAGGAGCCTTGCTATCACCAAACATCACATCAGTGAAAGATAAAGGATGATACCCATATAAAGCATAAAATGGTGACATACCAATGGACATGTGATGTGAAGTATTGTAGCAGTACTCCCCTAGATGTAGCCACCTCAACCATGCTCGCTGCTGCCCATTGACATAGTTATGCAAGTAGCTCTCTAGCCACTTGTTAACTATCTCTGTCTACCCATCCATCTGTGGGTGATAACTGGTACTCAGTGTCAACTCCGTCCCCACCAATCGGAAAAGCTCCTGCCAAAACCCACCCATGAAATAGATGTCCTTGTCACTGACGATGGTCTTAGGAAGACCATGTAGCTTGAAGATCTCCATGAAGAACAGCTCGACCACCTATGCTGCTGTATAGAGTGCAGATATGGCAAACAAATGTGTGCACTTCGTCAGTCGATCAACAACGACAAAGATGCAATCCTTGCCCTACACCATGGGCAACCCTATGATGAAATCCATCGAAATACTCTCCCATTTCCTCTCCAGAATGGGAAGAGGCTGCAATAATCCTGCGGGATGGCTCATCTCTCCCTTGTTCCTCTGGAAAACATCGCACTCCCGGATGTGTTGGAGTACGTCCTCCTTGAGGCCCTTCCATGAGAACCTCTCCCTAATGGTCCTGTAGGTTTTGGTAAAACCCTGATGTCCTGCCAATGGGGAATCATGTGATGCCTGCAGTATCTTCTTCTTGAGCTGAGACCCCTCAGTCAAGAAGATCCGGTCCTTGTAGTAGATGATCTCATCGACCACCCTGTACCTATCATTTGCCACCTGCCCATCTAGAACCTCACATGCAAACCTGTCCTTGGAGTACTCTACTAAGAGTCGAGCGCTCCAATTTGTATCCAAGCTCATAAGAGACAACGTGGCTGGTCTACATGAAAGGGCATTTGCTACCACGTTGTTCCTACCTTTAACATACTCAATGTCAAAGTCATATGCTTGGATCTTACTGATCCACTTCTGCTGCCTCTCCTGTAGCTGCTTCTTCTCCAAAAAGAACTTGAGGTTGTTGTGATCAGTCCTCACCCTGAACCTGTTGCCTACCAAATACTACTGGTACTTAGCCAATGCATGCATGATGGCCAACATCTCCTTGTCATATATGGAATACAACCGAAGGAGCTTCCGACTCTCAAATGTTATCAGGTGACCTCCGTGCATCAATACTGCGTCGATCCCCTCTCCCGATGCATAACACTCCAAGACAAATGGCTGCGTAAAATCTAGCAATGCAAGCACTCGGCAGCTGCTCATAACCTCCTTGAGCCTGTCAAAGGCTCGCTGCATTGTATTTGACCAACTGAATGCCCCCTTCTTCGTCAAATTTTTTAGGGGTGCAGCAAGCTGTGAGAAACCTTTGACGAATTTCTGGTAATAAGTGCAAATGCCAATGAATCCTTGAAGTTCGGTCACGTTTCTCGGCTCTGACCATTCCCTGATGGCCCTCATCTTCTCCTCGTGGACCCTCACTCCATCCACCCCTATGATGTGTCCCAGATACAACATCTCTGTCAACCCAAACTCACACTTGGAGAGTTTGGCATAGAACTGCTACTCCTGTAAGATATGCAGTACTGTCTCAATGTGCTGGAGATGCTCCTCCCAAGTCCTGCTGTAAATGAGAATATCATTGAAGAATACCAACACAAACTTCCTCAAATGACTACGGAAGATCTGATTCATGCAGGACTGAAATGTAGCTAGGACATTGGTTAGCCCAAAAGGCATCACCAAGAACTCAAAGTTCCCATAGTGACACTTGAAGGCGGTCTTCGGAATATCCTACTCCCTCACGTGAATCTGATGGTACCCAGATCTCAAATCAATCTTTGAGAAGAATCATGCTCCCCTCAACTCATCCATCAACTCATTCATCCTGGGTATAGGGTACCTGTTCTTCAGCGTCTTCTTGTTCAGGGCCCTGTAGTCAATGCACATCCTCAATGTACCGTCCTTCTTCTTCACCAACACCACAGAAGAAGCAAAAGGACTTGTGCTCGGTCGAGTGTGCCCAAGAGCCAACAACTCCTGGATCGCCCGCTCGATCTCGTCCCGATAGGCCTTGGGGTGCCTATAGGGGGTGGTGATCACTGCCTGGATGCCCTGCTCAAGCTCGATAGTGTGCTCAAACCCTCGGTCTGATGGCTTTCCTGGCGGAATCTCCCCAAACACTATGGCATACCGGTCAAGGATGGACTGTATCTCCGGATGTACCGTCCACCCTATAGTCCCTGTCTCTGATGCATGTAGCTCTACTGCCCACTCTATGTCTCCCTTTCGGAAGACTGTCTCCATCCGATGAGCCGAAACAGTCTGAGGCAGATATGTGTGCTGTCCCCGTATCTTCTCATGCCTCCCTGTCTTCTCATCATCCCACTCCATCTCCAGGGTCTTCCAATATGTTGTGACCTTCCGTAGAGTGATGAGCCACTGAACACCTAGTATCATGTTGGTGTTCGGAATATCGACCATGAAAAAGTGGTCAGTCAATCTGTAGGTGCCCATTGTCACTGATAGCTCCGAAGCATAACGAGCACACATCATAGTCTGATCTCCTGGGACCAACACTGAAAACCCATCGAAGCTCTCTGTCTGTATACCTCTCCGCTCAACCATCTAAGCATCGATGAAATTGTGGGTTGCCCCACTGTCAACCAAAACTGATACGCGCTGGCCACGTACTATCTCTCGTACGCGTAGCATCAGATACTTGGGAACTCCCCGCAGTGCTGCAAGGGCCCCTACGGTGGGTGCAAAAGATGCACCACCTACTGTTGGTGGTGGAGGTGGCAAAGGTCCCTGTATGGCATGGCTATCTCTTGCCTCCACATCCTCCTCGTCATCCTCTTCTCCACTGCTCTCGGAGAAGACCTCAATAAAATGTGCTTTACCAGCATCACATCTATGTCTTAGTGCCCATGGCTCCAGACAAGTGAAGCACAACCGCTTCTTCTTCAGCTCCCTCCTAGCATCATCGTCAAGCTGTACTCTTCCTAGATTCCCCTTTGGAGGTGGAATCCTCACATCCTTCCCCTTAGTGTGGAAAGTCTGTCTCTAGGAGTAAGGTGTTCGGGTCCTGGGTAAGACATCCTATAAGTCCTGGGTCCTTCTGATAGCATCCTGGAGCGTAGCTGGTCTAGTGGATCAGACTAGACCCCGAAGTGGCTCTGCTAACCCCTCAACATACATATAGACCCTCCGTGCCGTGGATAGGTCTAGCACCATCACAGGGACCCTCAAGAAATCTGCAATGTAGGGCTCTGGGCTCCTTGTCTATTTGAGCCTTGTCAGCTCAACAAAATGCTGCTTTGGATCCCTCCGATCAAATCGCTCCATCAGTCTCCTGGTAAACTCGGCATATGTCATCACTGTGGAGTGTCTTAATGTAACCATCCCATGAAACCACCAATCCTGGGCCTCACCATCCAAATGCAATGTTGCCACCTTGATGGCCTCTATCTCCGCCATCTGGTTAAGCTGGAAATAAGTGTCCAGCTTCTCCACCCAAGACTTTGCCGAATTGTTTGATAAACCATCAAACGTAGGCAAGTGGAATCTACTCGCTGCATGGTGGGTGTCACCATCATGGTAATGTCGCTACCCTCTGTGATTGTCGCGGGGTCTGCTATCCCACTGGAGTTGAACAAAATCTCTGAATGAGAGGGCTTCCCTGAATTCCTGCCCATAGGCCTGGTACTCTGCAAAATAATCACCCATATGTCCGGGCTCTACATCTTGCTAGGCTGCGGCCCCTGTGTCTGCTCCTAAGAAGATGGGCATGGTAGAGCATGTAGGGGCATGTGAGGCCCCTTGCTGTGCAGTATCACGCTGCTCTAGCAAGTGATGGGATGCACTTGATCCCTCACCGAGCTGAAAAACTCGTGGGCTCTCCCGCTGTCTGGCCTCTACTACCGTGAATCTTTGCCCCATCACCTCAATTTGCCTCAACAGATCCTGCACTAATTTGAGGAGCATATCTGCAAATCTCTTCCCGTCCTTGCCTGCCATCTGCTCCGCATCCACTACTGGCTCTCTCTATTCTACATCTACCACAGGTTCCTCTTGTTCTGTATCTACCATAGGAACACAATCTCCCTCTCCGTAGGTATTCTCCAACCTACACCCAATGTCTTTGTATCTCTGACCTTTATAACAGATATAGGGTTTTCCCCCAGTGTCATAGATTGCTAGCTCCACAGGCTGAGCCAGATTTATGCTCTGATACCACTGTAATATTCCTAACCCAGAATATTCGTCAAACCCCAGCAAAAACTCCAACCAAATATGTGCAAATGATATAGTAACCCATAAGTGATAAAATAATAGTGGAACATCATATAATAATGTAAACCAGAAATATAAGCAGATACACAAGAAATGCAACGAGAAATGCTAAGCCATTTTATTATACTGAGCAATAAATGAGTACAAGAGGTGATTAGACAGATGGCACCTCGACTTGCACAAGGAAAGTGAAGAACTACTCTAAGAATGACAAGAATGGTCTCTCTGCATGGATGTTACTGTTGTGCTATTGCTGTTGCTAGAAAACAAATGATGATTTGGGGCTGCTCCCCTCCTCAGAAAAAGCTAAAACTCTGGATTCGGGCTCTACTCAAGAAACCCAGAAAAACCCAGAAAGCTTTCTTGGAATGGCCTCACACTGATTTGCGTCACAACTGCTGGGAAACTGTTGTGCTAATGTTGTTGCTGGAAATCGAATGAGGATTTGGGGCTGCTCCCCTACTCAGAAAAGCCTGAAACTCTGGAATCGGACTCTACTCGAAAAACCCGGAAAAACCCATAAAAACCCAGAAAGCTTTTCTGAAATGGCCGACCCTCAAAAATCACCCCCTTGGGGTTCTGCACAGTTCCTCAAAGACGCTGATGAAACTGCTGCTAAAATGCTAATGAAACTGCTGCTGAAATGCTGATGAAACTACTGTTGGAATGCCAATGGAAATACCTTGCCCGAGCAGGCACTCAAAGTCCCCCGGGGCTAAGGGTGAGATCTCCGAACGGAGGCACTTAATGCACTAAACAACGTTGAAAACTAGCTAAACAACCAGCATGCTCTAAGTCAAAATGACTATCACAAATTCTCATAACCAGAATGATCCAAAATGAGGGGGCTCCTCTCTATTTTATAGCCTCTGCCTCTCACAATCCCTAGGCTCACCTCCTCCTGCGCAATTCCTCTCTTGCCATGTGTTCTTCCCTCTTGCGCAGTCCCTCCATGTGTCTGCGTGGGCCCCATTTCTGCGTCCTCCTTTGGCCCCCTTGGCTCCTCCTTAAGTCGCAACATTGTGCTACTAGGAAGTGAATTTTTATTCTTAAAGTGAGTTATGTCCCCCGTCCTCACTTTTTTATTTATAAATAACTATAGAAGGCAACAATTGGGCAAAATCGAATATTTCAATTAGCCATGGCTAATTAGGAATATTACAACTTCTTAAGTGAGATGAGCTAAGATTGGGCATGAGTAGCCTAAGATGAGTTATAGGCCATTCTTAGGTGAACAAGGGATAGTATAGTTGTAGTAACTGTAACTTGGTCAAGATGTTGTAATCGAGGTAGGACTTGGTTGGTTCCCAAGTCTTAAAACCAATATGGGTAGTTATGAGGGCATGATAGCTAAGCAGTGCCATGGCATGCCAAGGAATGAAAAGGCATGATAACACATTCCAGACAATGTCAATGCATGTCGAGGAGTGCTGGGTAGTGTGAGGGCATCACAAGGGAGAACTAGGTCAAAGTGCATGGAAACAAACAAATAAGAGTGTCTTCTAGGTATCCCAAGGACAAAGTGTATTAGGATAATTTCATAATAGGACTTGCAATAGGTAAGCCTACGATTATGATAAGGGGATGGAAAAAGAAATTTTAGACAAAGGGAGACTTTTGTATAGGGACAACACTATTTTTTCAATGACTTGGTTGGGTTCTAAAGTCACAAAAAAAGTAAGGCTATCTATGAGGGCATGGCAACTAGGGAGTGCCAAGGTGTGCAAGGAATGCCAGGAAGTGATAACACATGCTAAAAAGTTCCAAGGCATGTTAGTCATTCCAAGACATGCCAAGTGCTAAGGCATGCCAAGAGGTGTTAGGTGCTAGGGTGTGGTGCCAACACATGCTAGGGAGTGCCAAGGAAACGCAAGGGAGGACTAGTTTCATTTGCATGTAAATGAATGAATAAGAGTGTGTGATAAGGAGTGTTAGCAAGTTCTGGGTGTGCTAAGGAGGCATTGACAAGGTATGTTAGGTAGTGTCAGGGAAACATAAGGAAGGACTAGTTTCAATTGCATGGAAATGAATGAATAATAGTGTATGATAGGGAGTGTTAGCAAGTTCTGGGTGTGCTAAGGAGGCATCTCTGGACAAATTTTGGGAGGGTTTGGAGAAAATTTTGTGTTTTGGTGCAGACTTGCAATTTTTTGGCAATTTTTGTCTAGCAATACAACGAGCTCACGCTTTGCTTCTTCCTCAGGGCTCCAAATGATGTAAAATCAACATTTTTTGAAAGCTTATGACCCCATCTCAAACCCCATTTTCCTACTTTCCTGGTCTGGGGCTCAAGTTTTGAGAAATTTGAAAAAAAGAGGCCAAAAATCACCTTTCTACCCCTCTCTTTCCATTTCATTGCACACATGGAGACACCTTGGGAGAATGGCCATATCTCAGCCAAAAATTGGTCATTTTGAGTGAAACAATACTCTAAATACATCTACGCTCTCCCAAATTTCCAAAAACGGTTTCCAATCTGGATTTGGACTTTAGAAAGGCACTTAAAAATGGCCTCCAACAGCTCGTTGTACACCTGGAAATTTCTGAGATTTTTGTAAAATTTTCATTGTGTAATTTTTTGTAATTCCTAGTTTGACTCTGGTAAAAGTCAAAAGGGTGAAGTAGATGAATGTGAGGGGTAAAAGTAAATGTAAATAATGGGTGGTTAGTATTTATAAGTTGTTTTGATGTAAATTTGACCTCATTTATGAGAGAGGTTGGAGTCAAAGTTAATTGTAGAAGTCATTTTAACTTCCCTAGACATTAGGGTTTGGTTAGAACACCTCATGGAACAGTTCTTAGAGTCATTGATTCAACCCCTAAGAGTGGGGAGATTTTGTTTTGGTCTTTATGTATCAGTTTCTCAGTGATAGAACAGGTTGGATTTCAGAGGAGAGAACTATTGTAGCTTGTACTTGGACATTTTCTAGAAATCAAAGGACACAATTTGCAACTATTATCTAGGAATTCATGTGCAGTAAGTTTGTGATGTTATTTTTTCTCTGTTATAGCTTTATATGAAAGATATTAATCTTCTCTTTCCATTCATCAATTATTCAATGGTTTTCCTTACATTTTATAAACAAAATTCTTTGCATAAAGTTATGTTTTGATGGAAAAATCATTATGTGTTACTTTATTTCTTGCTTAATGAATTCATGTTTCATGCTCATTAATACCTTTCGCTTCTTCTAAACACTACACTATACTGAGAAACCATAAGATCCATCACAAAAGTAATGCTACCTTTCTCCTTTTTGTATTTTTTGTTGTAACCCTTTGATCCTCTGACTTAGATACCTGGTTTTTCTCCCTTATCCAGCAACAAAACCCTAGATTTTCCAAAACCCACTTGAACCTAGCTATCTAGCCTAAAATCCTTTACATTCCAATCATCTCTTTGTTGTGATTTCATAGAGAGAGTCCTCTCTGGTTTGGTAGGAGTAGCTACCAAACTAAAAGCTTGGTCTGTGATTACCTCCGTCGACCTCCTCATAAGCCTGGGACATTGTGGAGGATAACAGAGGGCATGAAAACTAGGGAGTGCCAAGGTGTTCTAGTGAATGTAATGTTCCCAAGTCATGGAAAAATGTAATGCTAGTTTTAAGGTCATGACTGCCGAGGTGTGTTAGGGAATTCTAGGACATGCTAACATGTTCTAGATAGTATGAAGACATGTCATACAAGATAAGACATGCCAAGTGCGAAGGCATGCCAAGATCTACAAGGGTGTGACAATGCATGCTAGGGACTGTCAAGGGAACAAAAGGGAGGAACAAGTTAAACTACAAGTAAATGAGCACATAATAGGGTTAATAAGTCATCAATTTACCTTTTCCATGAGGATCATGCTAGCAAAACCAACACTAGGTGCCAATAGGTGCCAAGTGCCAAGTGTTAATGCATTCTAGGTGCCAAATCTTCCTCCGTTTCTTCTCATTTAGTTCCCAATAATTGATCTCAAATAACTTTAGTATTAAACCATGCCAAATCATACCAATTCATCTCAACGCATGCCAAACATGCTAATACTTGCCAAGTTCCAACACGTTCCAAGTGCTAATGTGCATCAGGGAGTGTGATGCATGCTATGAAGTGGAAGAGAATATTGAAGAGTGCTAAGGTGTGCTAGAGAGTGCCAATGCATGCTGAGGAGTGTTAGGGAGTATTAGGACAACACAATGGAGCACTAGGTCAAAATGCATGGAAGTCAATGGATATAAGGGTGTGTCGGGGTGTGTTAATGAGTGCTAGCTGTCATGCCAAGAAGGGAGTGACAAGGTATGCTAAGCACGGGTAAGGCACGCTAGGTAATATCAGGGAATGTCAAGAAGTGCTAGAGTGTGCTAGGTTTTTCGGGGTGTGCTAGCATGTGCTAAATAGTGCCAAGGCATTCCAGGTGCTAAGACATGCTAGGATGTGCATGGTGCCATAGTATGCCAATATGCGCCAAGGAGTTTCAAGGCAACAAAAGGAATAAACAAGCTAAAATGCAAGGAAATGAACACATAAGAGGGTTAATAAGTTGGGAATTTATCCTTTTCAGAAGGGGCATGCTAGGCACACTTATAATATGTTCCAATACATGCCAAGTGCCAATGTGTGCCAATTTCTAATGCTTCTCAATGCAATATTTTGCCAAGGTGTTCCAGGGCATGACAACACATGATAGGGGAGTGCTATGCTATGCTAGGGCATGCCAACATGTGCTTGGGCATCCTACTCATGGAAAGATGTTCTAGGTACAAAGATTTTCCAATACATGCGAGCTGCCAAGGAATGTTAATGTATTGTTTCAAAGCATGTTAAGGTGTGCCATGAGTGTTGAGGAGTGCTAGGTCTCTCTCATTAATAGAATTGATAGATCTTGATTATGTATTAAATAATATAGTTCCTACACACTAGTGGAACTTTATTTAAAGGAAATTTCCTAGATAATAAACCTAATAGAGATGAATCATGTGTTGACTCATAGGAAAACTATATTCTTATGACTCGAGGGAAATGATACACACTAATTAATTCTTAACAAATTGACTGATTATTATAACCACTATGACCTTGGACACAATAAAAAGCACTCCACAAAAATGGTCTTAAATCATAATCTTTTGACAAAAAATATAGTAACAAATACATAGCTTCATCAAAGACTCATTGGAATGATCAATGATGATGAACATTTTTTTATCATCACCAAAAGTAACCAAAAACAGCATTGGCAAGGGTCAATAAAATATCGTCACTAGAAGTGTCACCAAAAAGAGAATTAGTGATGGGCCTTTAACGACCCTCACCAAAAGTGTCACCAAAGAGAAAATTAGTGACGGGCCTTTAATGACCCTCACCAAAAGTGTCATTGAAAATGGATTTGGTGACAAACCTTAAAGGACCATCACTATATACACTTACAACAACGATTTTTTAAAGACCGTCACCATATGAAACATTGGTGACGGACCTTAAAGGTCTGTCACAGGCATGAAGCGTCATAAAAAACTCATTGGAATGATCAATGATGATGAACATTTATTGACCGTCACCAAAAGTAACCAAAAAGATCATTGGTGATGGTCAATAAAATATCGTCACTAGAAGTGTCACCAAAGAGAGAATTAGTGATGGGAATTTAACGACCCTCACCAAAAGTGTCACCAAAGAGAGAATTAGTGATGAGCCTTTAATGACCCTCACCAAAAGTGTCATTGAAAATGGCTTTGGTGACAAACCTTAAAGGACCATCACTATATACACTTACAACAATGCTTTTTTAAAGACCATCACCATATGTCACATTGGTGACGGACCTTAAAGGTCCGTCACAGGCATGACCCTCACCAATGACCTTTTTTCTTGTAGTGAGTGTTGATGAAATTAACAATTCTATTTGTATTTATTTTTATTTTGGATCAAGTGTGTGGCTAATATATCTATACACTGTAGTACACAAAAGAGGGGGTGGAACTGATGCAACTAAGTCAAACTGTTATGTGATTACTTTTATGGAATTGATATGGTCGAGCAGTTAATTAGAGGATCAATATATTTAGAAAATGAATGGTCTAAATGAATTAATCCTCCAATTTATTAGGGAATCTGGTTAGTGCATATTGTCGAAATTCTAGGTCTGGTTGTGTTAATGGCTTACTAATTGATTTGTGTCAATCACATTAAGAATTGGGAATCTCTATTCAATGTTTATTTCGTGGATGGTTTTGATGGAGGGATATAATGCATACTCCTAACACTATTATGTGAATAAAATGAATTGCATCGATCATAAGAAAAATGATTGCACATTCCCTGCATGATTTCTCTACAAAAGAAAAGAAATGTGACATGCCCACCATTGGATTACACAAAAAGCACGTTTGTCAAATGTTATCTAGTGTGTTGAGGTTGAGGAAGAAGAGCATATGGCATTAGTGGCTTGAGTTTTCATTGGGAATTTGATTGGTTGTTCTGCATGGTGCAAGTATAATTTGTTTAAAGCTCCAATAGTGTTCTTTGAGAAAAGAGTGTATTGTTTATGCCAATCTGTATGAAAAAAAAGAAATAGCATTGGTGCTTTTAGTAGAGATATGAGACAAAGGTTGTGTTCAGATATTTGTGATATAAACAAAGCTTAGTATGGCCATAACATGTTTGTTAATGTAACTACTAACTGAGTTGTTCTTATAGGAGCTAATGACTTTGATGTCCATATGCCTCAGTCAATTTTTCGTCATTGTTGAAATAATTGTAGTAAATATTATTGTGTACATGTGACTTGCAATGAAGTCATGTATGCAATTGAGTCAATGTATAAATTATTGGTTAATATTTAAGTACAATGATCTAAGTCAAAGTGTATGACTATAAATTTGATGTAGAGTTAATTTATGTACTGCTAGTGTAATGATTATGTTGTGGTCATGAATTGATGGATTAGGGTCAGAATATGATGATGAGGATCATGTGTATGTTGTAGAGAGAGGGTTTGAGTAAGAGTCTATTGTTTTTGGCTAGAGTGCTACTGTCAGAATAATGTTGAGATTATTGATGAAAGGTTGTTTTGAATGTTGTTGTGTTGTTATTTGAGGACATAGTACATGTTGAGATATATATTTGTGAGGGGAGAAGTGACTGATGTGTTGCAAAGATATTCCATGTTATATGTTGTTGGGGTTTGTGGCAACTAATTGTATTATAATGATAGAGATGTATTATGTTATTGTGCAATTGATGAGAGAGTGTATGGTTGACTATGTTGAGGGAAGAATGATTGGTTATTGCTGAATTGTTACTATTATGGTTTGTTCATGGTTGAGATGTTGAAATTTGTTAAATCATTGATGTATTGTATGTTTGTGGTTACGCTTGGGTTAGAAACTTGTTGTCTTGCATGTTGAGGCTATAAATGTTTGCTTCTATTGTCTTAAATATCTCCATGTATATGATGTCATTACATCTTGTATGGTGAGTTCAACTGTGTGTTGCAAGGTTGATGCTCATAATGAGATGCCATTAGGGTTTGGTATTGTGTTGACGTTTTGGTTGCATACATTGTATGGTTATATGTTGTTGATGATTGTTCGAGCATATTTGATTGTATGAGTAGTATTGGTGAGTAGGTTTACTATTGCAAAGGTTTTGAATTTAGTTATTGAGAAAAAAGTTATAAATGGGTCCACTTTGAAAATTGTATGAAATGTGGCATATATGATTTTTGTTTTTTTGTAGGTGGATCTAGTGTGAAAGATTTTGAAACAAGATCCACAAGGGTCTAAGGGCTGAAGCCTTCAATGATGGAATGGTAGCTTCCTACTGGTGGTGGTCAAAGAACTTGATTAGATAGTGGTGGCTTCCTTCCAATGGTAGCTAGAAAAAAAATAGGAGGTGGTAGCCTCTAACAGGTAGGAGCCTGTGCACTAGTAGAATTATACGCCAGTGCAAGATGTAAAACAAGGTTTTATTTATAAAAATAATAAGAAGAAGATAAATATAACAACAATGATGGTTTTTCCAAGTTGGGTTTTCCACCTAATAACTAATGCTCCTATGAGATGATGTGTATGTTGATTTGTTGTTGTGTTGCAATAAAATGGTTCACATGCCTTTATGATTATACGCTACTCATGGTTTATCACTTATGATTAGATATACTGTTGTAACATGCAACTAATTAAATGGTGATTTAGTTATCATTACAAAGAAAAGTATAAACTGGGTACAAATTGATTCAAAATAGAGTATTGATTCACCCTGCCTCTCAGTATATCTAACAATTGGTATCAGAGCTAGGTTATTCAAGAAATAGCTTGATCATTGGAAGTAAGATCTTGTAAAGTGACCAGCCAAGATGAATTATTCTCAACCAAGCCACATATATTTAATGGAACGAATTTTACATTTTGGAAAATTAGAATGAGGTCTTATTTGAGATCTCTTGGAGCTGATGTTTGGGAAGCAGTAGAAAGTGGGTACCAATACCCTAGATCCATCCCAGTAGATGATGCAATAAAGAAAAAATAAATGAACAATGGCAAATAAATTAATTCCATCTTGGGAGCTCTTGTAGAATTAAAATTTGTAAAGGAGATGCAGTATGAAACTGCTAAAGAAATATGGGACAAATTGGTAAATAGTTATGAAGGAGGTACAAAGGTAAAAGTTTAAAAGTTACAGTCATATCAAATTCAATATGGAACTCTTAAAATGAATGAATATGAAATTATTGCTAACATTTTCCTTAGAGTAGATGAAGTAGTAAATACTATGAAATGTCTTGGTGATAAGTTCAAGGATTCTGGAATTTTTCAAAAGATATTAAGATCATTAACATCCAAGTTCGATGTAAAGTTTCAACAATTGAAGAAATGTAGGACTTTATCCAACTATCCCTCTATGAAATACTAATAACTTAGGAAATGAGGACAAAACGGGACCAATTTGAAGTTATAGAAGTTGCTTTCAAGGATACAATCAAAAGAAAACAAAAACAAGAATCAGATAAGATCATCTATATCTCGGAGAATGAGGAATCAAACTTCATCAAAAAGCTACAAAAGGGAACTAAAAAGTAGAGAGGTAAGCTTCCATTTAAGTGTTTTGATTTTGTAAGGATATGCCATGTCGCATAATTCTCATACAAAGATAATGTTGATAAGGAAGAGAAGGGAAAAAACATCTCTAAGAAAAATGTCGAAAGGAATTTATCTAAGAAGAAATATTCTCATGAAGATAGTGAAGATACATCTAATGATATGGTAGCTGATGATTCAAACTCTAACTCTGATTACAAACTTCTCATGGCTCTTGATGATCAATTGACTAGTGAATTAGATAATTGTGAAATAAATTATTTTAATGCATTGAAAGGAAATTGGCATGCTCATAAATATAAACAAAGACTAGGAAATCAAAGATAATAGTAATGTTGAAGAAATAACCCTATTAAAGAATCATCTATAAGAAGCTAAAATAATAAAAGAAGTTATAATGAAACAACTTCAAGGGAAAGAGAGGTACTACGAGAAGTTGGAATCATAATTGTGGCCCTAAGGAAAGATTATGAGAAAACAAAGTCTCAACTAGATTTGAATCTCAAATGGGTAAAGACATCTAAATCACCGAAGAAAATTATTAATGATAAATGCTCTTCTCTACTTAAGACACATCATGGATACAATAGAGCTTAAAATCAAAACAACAAGGATTAAAATACAACATGAAAAAATCCACAAGCTTATAATAAGGCCTTGAAGGGAATTAATGGTCAAATTCATACAATAAACAATAAGACAAAAAAATATATGAATCGAGCTAGACATGAGAAAGTAAGCAACCAAGATCAAAGATAGGACCAATCTTACTATATAAAATTTTGTAATGGTTATTGTTTAACTTGTAACATGTTTGGCCATAAGGCCACTGATTATAGATCTAACAAATGGAGTAGAGGAAAAAATTGTCCAAGAATGAGACCTGGCATGAGTAACAAACAATCACACCCTCTAATCACTTATCTTGGCAATATGAGGTGCTATGCATGCCACAATCTTGGGCACATGGCCAAAGATTACAGGAGGTATAGAATATTTAGGCCATTTAGTCAGAAGGAGTAGAAAATTCAGAGTAGGTCAAGTAGAAAGATAGAAGGGAATTCTCAAGAAAAGAAGTATTTTATTAAGATTTGGAAGAAGAAGGAGAAACAACCAGAGGAGTAAGTGACGAAATTTCCCACTACAGTCTACTGTATCTAAATCATACTTATAAAAGGACTATCGAAGTAGTGACAAGTTCATAGGCTCAGGGGGAGCATATGGCAATAGTTTACAACATGAATAATGAATATCAAAGTTGTACCAACACCAGTGTGTTGCGATTCAAAGCTTATTCACACATTCATGCCTGCAGGACCAACTTACCCATTGGAGGTATAATCAATTCAAGGGGAGCTATGCATGATACTAGGGTTTCATGGATTGACTATTATTCACTCATTTATCTTGTAGTAGCTACATATGTGTATCTATATGTGAAATGATTATTTATCAACCACATGCATGTACTTGAAAAATATTGACATTATGGTTGCACAATTTCCAGTTGAGTAGTTTTTTTTTTTTTTTTGAGAAAATATTAGTTTAGCCATATTTGTTTTGGTATATTGCTTGAGTATTATTTGTTCTTGGCATGCATTGTAATGGATAATTTGAAACAACCATGTATGCACACTTGTGTGTAGGATCTCACCAAGTACAATGTTGTTTTATTTTTTGGCCATTGGTGGTTTGGTCCTAGAGTCAAGCATGTATAAGAGAGAGAGCCTTGAGTAATATGTAGCTATGTATGAGGTCAATGGAGTCATTTTACAACCATGTATGGGTTGTTGGGAATCA
The DNA here is from genome assembly GCA_031772625.1 of Pinus tabuliformis. Taxonomy (NCBI): domain Eukaryota; kingdom Viridiplantae; phylum Streptophyta; class Pinopsida; order Pinales; family Pinaceae; genus Pinus; species Pinus tabuliformis. The sequence continues at coordinate 299,842,037 of CM062813.1, forward strand.
TTATTGCAATCATATGCTATCATGTTCATCATTTGGTCTTGGTTGTTGGTGAGTTGGTTGAATGGTCTTGATGCCTAGCAAACATTTTGGAGAGTTAATAAAACCATATTAACCACATATGGGTTTTTGGATGTTATTTTTATAGTCATTATATAGCCCTGTATATTCATTGCAATAGCCATGTACTTGCATTGTATTTTTCTCGTCGTCTCAGTTGTGCATGGGGTAGGGTTATGAGTCAAAGTGAACATTGATGAGAATGAATTCAACCATGTAATTTCCATATGAAGCCATGTACCTTATTCTCCTTAATTGGTGGTGATGTGAAGTTTTTTTTTCATGAGGAGTGGCCTCTTGCATGTAGCAAGGAAGCAATGGCAGTAGTAAACCCTTTTGCACAACTTGGAAGAGGTATTGGAAAACCTAGGGGGTGCATGTTTCACAAGAAGAAGAACATGGTATTGGAAGAAAGTCTTGTTGCATGAAGGAAAAATTTTCTTTGATTCCTCATGTCTCTTTTGCAGTAATGATGATTACTAATCATGTTCTCATCTAACACAACACTTGATATTAGTGTGATGTATCTAGTTGTGGCAACATGTTGTTTCAATAGAGATTGAACCACCCTTTACAATTGATGTCAAAGGGGGAGAGTGACACAACCAACTTGTAGAGGAAAATATCAGTTTGGTGTTAGTAGTTTCTGGTTGAGATCAATGCCAAATGGGGAGAATGTTGGCAGCATGGTGCCGGTAAGGTTGGCATTGATTTTAATAAGTCAATAAGCTTGGACACGATGATCAGATGGTTGCATAGGTTATTGAGGATTTTATAGGTTATAGAGCTTATGATGATGCCTTGGTGTTTGTTTGCTAATGTTATGAGGTGGTACAATGGAGTTGTAGCAATATACAAAGGTTGGAAAAGCTCTGGAGTTGCATCGCTAGGCGCACGATGACTTCACTCAAGGAACCTCTGACATAGCACATGCATTCATGGCATACTAAAAAATACCCTTAATTTGAATACGTATTGGAAAATACTTTTAAAAATCACATTATTTAACCCCCTACCAACATGAACCTAATTCACCTTCCCAATTTACAAAACCCCTACTTTCACTAGATATTGTAAGTACCAACTTTTCATTAACATTTTGTATAACCCTTTATATTTTTTCATTAAATTTGAGCTCCATATTTTATACCTTCCAATATAAAAACCCTTTACCCCCTATTATATGCTCAATATATTATGTCATTTTTTCCTCAATATATATACTCCAATATGAATGCGCGTGGTATGGTATTGTTGCCCCAGTGAAGCCGCCATGGCTAGGTGATGTAGAAGTGTGGTAGAGTCCAAGGCAAAGCAATTATGATTTTTCTCAAATTAGAACAATTTCATTGGGATGATAACTAGCATAGAGTGGTGATTTCAGAAAACTTACTAGGTTCCCACTCTATCTATGCTGCATGATCCTCTTAGGGAGAAAGTTTTATCCCTACGATGATGCTTGTAGGTGAAGAAAAATAAAAATTGAGGGCCAAACCATCTAATTTCTCCAGGTAAATCATGTGATCAAGGGGCTCAATGTCTATTTGACTTAACAAAAATCCATAAACAAATCTAAGGTATTTTCCCATGGTAACCAATAAGTTGACTTGGTTAAATATGCAAGGTAGTTTGACAATTTGGGTGCACTTGAGGGTGATCGGTATGAGTACTTGAAGATGACTTTTATGTGGATCGATATGGATCAAAGAGTATTGATGTGATCAATGTTTTTATTTGTATTTCGTTTTGTTCTGGTTCAGGTGTGTTGCTGAGAGATATGTATGTTGTAGTAAAAAAAAGTGGGGGTGGAACTGATGCAAATAACTCAATAATATGATTACTATTATGAGTTTGATCTAGTTGAGTAGTCAATTAGAGGATTGGTACCTCTAGCAAATGAATGGAATAAATGCATTAATCCTCCAATTTACCAATGAATCTTATTAGTGCGAATTGTAATTTGAGATCTAGTTGTGTTAATGGCCTACTGATCGATTTGGGTAAATTGCATCAAGTAGTATGAATCTCTATTCAATGTTTAATTCATGGAGGGATATAGTGCATACTCCCAACACTAAAATAATATTATGTGCATAAAATGAACTGCATCGATCGTAAGAAAAACCAATGCACATTCCCTGCATGATTTATCTACAAAACAAAAGTGATATGACATGCCCAACATTGGATCACACAAAAGTGTGATTGTTGAAGGTTAGCCAATGTGTTGAGGCCAAGGAAGAAGAGTGTATGGAATTAGTGGCTTGAGTTTGCATTGGACATTCGATTGGTTATTCTACATGGTGTGAGTATGATTTCTCTGAAGCTCCAGTAATTCACATTGAGAAGAGAGTGTATTGTTTATACCAATATGTATACCAAAGAGAAAGAGTGTTGGTGCTTTTAGTAGAGATCTGAGACAAAGTTTGTGTTAAGATATTTGTGACAGAAACAAATATTCATATGGTCGTAGCATGTTTGTTAATGTAACTACTAACTAAGTTGTTATTGCATGTGTGAATGAATTTGATGTCTATATGCCTCATTCATATTTTCCTCACTATTGAAATAATTGTGTTCAATATTACTGTGTACATGTGATATGGCATTAAGTCATGTATGCATTTGAGTCAAGTTCCAAACCGTTGGTCAATATTTGCACACAGTTATTTGAGTCAAAGTGTATTACTATAGATTTGATGTAGAGTTAATTTATGTACTGTTGGTGTTCTGATTATGATGTGGTCATGAATTGATGCATTAGGGTCAAAATATGATAATGAGGTTCATGTTTATGTTGTAGAGAGAGGGTTTTTGTCAAATTCCATTTTTGTTGGCTAGAGTGTTGTTGTCATAATAATGTTGATATTATTGATGTAAGTTTGTTTTGAATGTTGTTATGTTATTATTTGAGGACAAAGTACATGTTTAGATATATATGTGTGAGGGGAGAAGTGCTTGATGTGTTGTAAATATGTTTAATGTTATATGCTACTAGGGTTTGTGGCAACTAATTGTATTGCATGGAAAAATATGTATTATGCTATTATGCAATTGATGAGAGAGTGTATGGATGACTATGTTGAGGGAAGTATTATTGGTTATTTTTAAAGTGTTATTATTAGGGTTTGTTCATGGTTGAGATGTTGAAAGTGGTTCAATAATTAATGTATTGTATGTTTATGGTTACACCAAGGTTGGCAGCTTTTTATCTGACATGTTGAGGTTGAAAAAAGTTTTCTACTATTGTTATGAATATTTCCATGTATATGATTTAGCTACATATTTCATGGTGTGTTAAGTTCGATGGTGAGTTGCAAGTTTGATGTTGAGAATGAGGTGCCATTAGGGTTTGGTATTATGTTGATGTTTTGGATGTATACATTGTATGGTTATATGGTGCTGATGATTTTTCAAGTATATTTGATTCTATGAGCAGTATTGATGAGAATATTTACTATTGAAAAGGTTTTGTATTCATTTATTGAGCAGAAAGTTACAAGTGGGTTCAATTTGAAAATTGGATGAAATATGTCCTACAAGATTCAAGTTTTGTTGCAAGTGGATCTAGTGTGAAATATTTCGAATCAAGGTCCACAAGGGTCCTAGGTTTGAAGCCTTCAGTGAGAGAGTGGTAGCTTCCTTCCAGTGGTGATTGGTGAAATTGATCAAGGAGCAATGGCTTCCTTCCAATGGTAGATGGAAAAACAATAAGAGGTGGTAGCCTCTAGCAAGTAGGAGTCTGTGGACTGGTAGAATTATATGACAATGCAAGATGTAAAACAATTTTTTTATTTATAATAATAATTATAAAAAGAGAATGATAACAACAACGGTGGTTTTTCCCAGTTTTGTTTTCCAGCTAATATTTAGTGTTCCTATGTGATGATGTCTATGTTGATTTGTTGATGTGTTGCAGTATTATGGTTCACATTCCTTTATGATCATATTCTACTCATGGTTTAATACTTACTATTAGATATACTATCATAGTGTGCTACTAATTAAATGATGATCTAGTTTCATTGTCCCTATATAGATCCGGCTTATCAGAGGGCCGACTGGCCCTAATATTTCTTGCCGATTTCAGATTATAACAGTTCTAGTTGACATTTTGTATATATTTTTTGCTCATGAACTTATCAGTATACCCTGCGTGGTAAATTATGTACAGAATATATTATTTTTGAATGGCTATGGCCAACATACTTATATATATTTGAAGGCTATGACCAACATACTGCATATGCCATACATGCATCTACTACATGTAATTTTTCTAATTAATGAAAAGTTATGATTTTTCCTCGGGGAAAAAAATGATGATTCAATTATCATTGCAAAGAAGTGTAAACTAGGTAAAACTTGATTCAACAAGAAATATTGTTTCACCCCCCTCTCAGTATTTCTGACAGGGCATATTTTTGAAGGGATTCCAATATTGAATACTTGGTCTAGATTAGATCAGTATATTACTTTTTATCCATATTGATGCTTTAAGAGTGGAAAAAGTGGAGGAATCAACTCACATGACTATTTTTACCAGTGGTCCCAATTTGGAAAAAAAATTGTCCGAAACTTCAGGATCAATTTTTAGGCATTAAAAGAACATTTATGTGGTCTTGAACTTACAATGTACCTATATCTCATAGTATGCATGTCAACACCTTTCCAGTTGGCACAATAATTTCCTCAATCAGATCTCATATGAGAAATTTATGCCTCTTGGAAGTAGACGTATCAAAATTGATCACCATAATTTGAGAGGATGCCATGTCAACTCCCATTACTCATGGAAAATGGGATTGATACATGATCATGATGACTAAGGCTCTAGAAGATTCCATATTATAACTCTACTTAAGAGTTGAAGGAGTCAAAAATAACCACTAGTAGGCTATCAGGTTGTGTTATAACTGAGCCACTAGGAGGAAAAGGGGGTTCCATTCGTTTTTAGTGCATTTTGTTCCATAGACAAGCATAGTAGTTGAGAGGGATAGGAAGAGAGAAAAATAATAGGATTTATGCATTGTATTAGCCCACAAGTCACATGCCTTACTTCTTTGTATTCAAAATTATTTTCTAAGAGAAAGAGAGCATAGCAACCTCACCTTCCAACTAGGGTTTCTCTCGAAAGGGTTTCCTAGGTTATATCATATGTCAATCATGGTTTGTTATTTTTTATTTAACTTTTCTCTATTTTTTTCATAATTATAATTTGCGTGCATACACAATAAACAATAATTTATAGGTCCATAAATCTCAAGAGAAAAAAGGCCTCATAGTGTAGATTTTGGACTTTAAGTATAATTTTATAATATATGTTGTGACGAAATTTCCAAGTGAATATCCATGGAATTTAATGGTTGACTACTAATTTCATTTGTAATAGTGATTTATTTAATTTTTTAACATGCTATTTATTTTACAGATGTCAATGTGACATAGAATTGATTATTTTGTAAGAATAAACATCTAGGAGGATAAAAGGCACAAATCACAAGATATTTGAGTGTTGTGGTACTCAACAACCCCCAATGTAATTTTTATTTTATCCATATAATAAAATTATGGGGACCCTTTTGTTTTTCAGTTTTGATTGCCTTAGCAGATTTTACCTAACCCTAGCTTCCTATATCTTTTGTTTCGCTTCTTGTGGTTATCTAATTTGTAAATAATGTTTGGACTTAGGCTAGATATTTTAACTACCTTGGCATACTAAGTATACATAAATTGCATAATCACTTTTTATTTATGTTATTTTGTAAATATTTACTTTTTGTATAAATAATAAATTTATTTTGATTTATTTTAATTTGTAAATAATAAACATAGCCCCTGAGACCAAGCTTCAATGTTAAAGTGGCTTTATTATTTCAAAGTAATATTAGGGATAAACCCTTTATATTACAAGTGGTTGTAGTTTATGCATATCACAAAGATCACATATCGGGGTTACAACGTTTAAATGTTACGATATATCAGAACCCCGATATGTCCCCACCTTTGTTCCGCTTAAATGAATATTACAATGGGTTTTATATATTATAATTGAAACTTAACTTTGAATATTCATTAAAAGGCTTTCACACACACACACACACACACACACACACACACACACACACACACACACACACACACACACACACATATATATATATATATATATATATATATATATATATATACTCTAACTAGGACCCACCTGCCACATCATGAATTCCTCTCTTGATTATCAATGATCAGAGATTTTCAACTCAACAAACTTTTAAAAACTCTGAACTTTAATTGTGATATTCCAATGTTGGCATTTTCAATATGATGCTCATGCCACTGATCTTTGATTTCCTGATCCGCTTACCTCTAATATCCCTTCTCACTTTGATCCTCTGATATCCCTTCTTGGAACTTTTCTGATATACCACAACCTGACTTCCGGATCTGATATCATTATAAAAGTTAGTTTATTATTATATCGTGTCTGCCCCTTACATCAGAACGTTTTATATGGTAATTGTCATAAAAACTCTGAGACAATACCCCTCCGACTTCTGATAATCCACTTACCTTCGATATCCAGACCTGATATATGATTTAAAATGAGTTCAATAAGAAAACACATCCACTCCATATCAGAGCCTCCCAATATCGACGTTTTTGTTTGCGCACATTATAGAACTTCCAATGGAATTACCTTCAATTCCACTCAAATGATGCCACATGTCACTATTTGGTATGGATGTAATGTTTAAATAAAAAAATCCATTTAATTTGTTTTAATTCGGTCTCACGGCTCATATTTTTGATTTTATAGTTTGCTTATATTTTGGTTTGTTTTTCTCCCCGATTTCAACTAATTTTGGCCCTAAATTGGGAGAGAAGATTCCAGGATGAAATATACTAACAGATCCAACAATTGATCTCTAAAAGAACTCCTCCTGGTGGCAAAGCGGATCTAAAATGGGCAGGAAATTGCTATCACTGTTGAAGAAATTGAATGTGGTCTTATCCGAACATGAGCTAAATTGGGCATCTCCTCAAGCTGTAACAATTCAAATTCTATGAAATTTTGATCTAAAGGAATAATTCAGCTCTATTTTACCTTTATTTGCTCCATTTATTGAGAAAATCAAGGGAGACTGTTAGTATTCCTAGCATGTATAAATATCATCTCTGGGCTTTGTAAAGGAGGATTCGAATAATGGAAAAGCCTTCTCTACTATGAAATTCATGATTCTAAAAGAACTAATGTAATAGGGATTTAGGGTTGTAGAGGAGAGGAGAGTTTAATCTAAGATATGAGGAATATAGATATTTATCTTTTACATATCTGAACTGTGTATGATGAGCAAAGCTTGCACTATTGCAACTCATGTTTCATTAATAGAGTTTATCAGTTGTAGAGGATTGTTGGAGATAAGAGCAAGGGAATTGGACTTAATAAATTGGTATTCAAGATACTATTGTTTTAATACCAGCTTCATTTTATAATAGCAGAGACTTGTGATTTTCAATCATATATGTGTATTATTTTATATGTGAGTGATTTATTGCAATTATCTGTTGTTTATCTCTGCTCTTATAAGTTGAACTCTGATTTATGAGTAACTACTTACTCAGAGATTAGCCTTTTAATTCTGACTTGACAAAAAATAATATTATGTGAACTATTTCCATTTATTATTGTTCAACCATTTGAGTTGTTGGATTACTAATCATCATCATTTTTGTGAACTACTTCCTAAATTTTGTTGATTAATAATTATGGTTAAAGGATCTCTGAATAGGATATGTTCGGTAATCATAATGTTGAATAATTGAACTACTCCGTTAACTTGACATTCACTATAAGGCAAACATATTTAAATTTCAATTTAATTAGTTATCTTGTTGTTGATTGGGTTAGATCTACACATTCCTAATTGATATAGCTTTATGTTTTCTATCCTTTTGCTTGTATTTTAATATTAGTATTTAGATTTAATTCTACATTCCTAGAATTCCTCTTATCAAAGAGGCACACTTTAGTTGTGGCTTGGCTGAGCCCCAGATCAACTTAAGGATCACTTTCTTGCTTGATCAACAAGAGTACTGATCTAACATCTCTTCTCTATTGGTAGGTGAAAATCATATTTTAAGCCATTTGAGATAGAGAGAAGGTAACTGGGCCTAGTTTAACCAGTTAGAACTACCATTTCAATGGAAAATGAGTTGCTCTAAGTTCCCGACTGGGTGGTTTACCTTATAATGTTGTAGGTAGATATTTGCGAGCCTTCAACATTTTTGGCGCTAGGAGGGCCAATGACTTGTTTTCTTTGAATATTTTTTATATTTAATATGGGCCCATGTAAAAGACTTCCTTGGAGTTTCTTTATTGGACCTCATCCAAAAACCACTCCAGTAAAGGCAGTCAAGATCTTGTCTCAGGTAAAATATAATGGTAAGACATCTTATTTTAATCATCTCCTTAAATTTATCTTAAGTTGCAATAATTTCAATATTGACAAAGATATTATCTGCAGAATCTTTACTCTAACTTTGATAGGAAAAGCCAAAGGCTGGTGCTTGTCACTTCCAGTTTCCTTTGTACGTAGTTGGGACAATTTTTCAAAGATTTTCCTTCACGCATTTCAGGAATATGACTATGAAAAGGGGTGTGATTAGTAAGAATAATTTCACATTGTATATGTTTTCTGTTAGATTTAAATTAATTTTAATGCAGTTTCAGTCCAAATATTTTCCTCCTCAATTGCAATTGATTTGATGGTTTATGCATTTAGTGTCTCTATCTTGTGATAACTATCAAGAACCAAAAAATATAGCCTTTGTTGATAGTGATACACTTGCTCAAAATGACAATTTCGATTCTTCGCAAATTGAAATTACAAATGATAATGCCAGAAATGCTCCAAATTTACATAATTTTGATCAAGTATAATTTCAACAAAATGCACAATCTATTAGCAACAATCAACAACAATTAAATCAACCAGAGAATGTCGACAATGCATAGTCTACTGCTGAAATTAATTCACAATCTGCTGATAATAAATTGCAAATGATGGAGCAACTCAACAACAATTTTCAAATCGATCAAATATATGAAGAATCTAAATTTTCTATTTTGGAAAATCAAAAATCATCTATGCATAGAGAAACCTTCAGGTATATATCTTCAACTTTCTATTTTTCTCTCTACCATGATATCTTTAATAATATTAGTTTAATTCATAATCAAACAATAGTTCCTTTGAATACAAATTTAATATTATAAAACAAAGGAACTAATTTTAATAATGAATTATTAATTTCTGATATTGGTAGAGAAATTTAACTAGTAATTCAATCAATAAACTTGAAGATTCTCTTAATTTGATAGTCAATCACTTGCCTGGTTATGATTTATTTAATTAAGAGGAAAAGAACACTTATGAAGTTATTTATGATGATGACTTGGAAAATGAAAACACTCAACCTCTTTTCTCTTCAAAAACGATTTTGTCTGATTCCTTAGGTGAATATATATTTGAAGATAAAGAGAATTTTAATCAAGGATTTATTCCGGTCCATTCTAATTTCCAAACATTCAATCATCCTATTGATTTTGGTATTCAATAACCTATCCCAATTTTTTATTCCTATGATGATGAAATACCCTTTTTGGATCATAAGCTTGAAATCTTCCCATTCCCGCAAAAGAAAGCAAACAATGAGTTTAATTTTATAATTTCTATTGATGCTCATGGGAAAGAAATCTTTGCAAATGAATCCTAACCATGTTGTACCATTACTTGTAACATTAATGTAAACTTGAATCCGCTCTATTTTCACTTCCCTCGGTTTGAATTTATTTTTCTTTTGAATCTCATTTTTTAATTTCTGAGCACATTGTACTGGTATTTTGAACATTCAAACTCTAGACACTCATAAAGTGCATTAATAAGCATATATGAGAATCAATTCAAGAGTTTCAGGCAAGAACGTCGGCTACTTTTTATTTTGAAATTTTATTTGTTCATGCTTGACCAATTTATTTTTTATTTTCAAATAAGTTCATCACAAATTCTGACACCTGAGAGTGAACCATTTCATTCTGACCAGCATTGGGATACTTCTAGAAACCTTTTAAATGTTAATCCATTCTTTTATTGATCCATTTGAAAAATATCTGGAAGTTCCAGTGCGTAGGAATATTTTTGATTTTGATAGTGTTCGACATGCTTCAATAACTAAAAATTTATCATTCAAGCCTGGCATGATGTTGCTTCTTCCTTTGAACTTCTTCCAATCATTCACTAAAATTCATGCTATTTTTTATGATCTTGTAAACATTTGGTTGGAAGAATTTCAAGGTAAGAATTTTGTAAATAAATGTATTTCACTAAATTTGTTAATTGTGCATAATATGCTGAAATTTTCTTTTTATAATTTAGTTTTTGTTTTACTCTTATTGTTTGACCTATACATACATGCTGGGATTAAAGTGAGAAAATGGCTACATTGGAAGTATGACTATACCTAATCATGTTTCCTTTCATTTAGTTAGAATTAGGGATAGATTAATTTAGATTTAGATTCTTTTTCTGATCGCATTTATTTCATTATTTCATATTTTTAATGAGCAAGTAATGAATCCAAGTTTTTCTTGGCATCTCTTTTAATTTTCCGGCAAAATGTCTTGGAACATGTTGGAGTTCTTACATAGTCAGATCATATACACTTGTGATGTGCTTAATTGCATTTCTTTTGAAAAACTTCATTGCATTGTTTTTGTAATGAAAACATGTATCAAGAAGTTTCAAGGAATTACAATGACTTGGTAATTTTGGATTCACAAGTATCTCCGAAGGTTTATTTTATCACTTTTATCCTCCGATGGAAATTTGAAGTGGATATGATTAATATTTCATTACTAACAATTTTAAATTGAATAAATAAATGAAGCTTGAATATGAATCATTGCTTTAGTGCTTGCTTTAAATTGAATAAATTATGATTTTGGGCCAATGAAAATTACGTTCAAAGCCACTTCTTCATGATTTTATGTTGGGAAAAATACTGAGAGGGAGGGTGAATAAGTATTTACAAATCAGTAACTTTTTACATTTCATATTCAGATTTCTATACGCGACTTTATTGAATCAAGCATGCGTGTGCATGTGACTGTTCTTAAGACAATTAGTCTATATTTAGTGAACTTACAATCAGGGAAAATTTTAAGGATGGAAAACTATCTTGAAGTTTAAAAACATTGGCGAATCTCACTAGTCCCTAATATGCAAACTATAAAACATTTATTGATATATTTGTAAAATTATTCAAATTTATAATGATTTTATATAAAGTCTCTATATAATGTTCACGATTTTTAAGGTAAAAAAAATTATATCATAAAATTTGGGTGAATCATTTTTAGAACACAATGGAAATTTACGAATTTTTTTTTTTGGAAAAATCATGGAAAATTAGTCCATCTGCAAATATTAGGCCCTAATATTTTCCATGCTTACAATTAAGTTAATCCATCATATGTTTGTCTTCAGTTAGTGCATTAGTAATATGTTAACCATTAGATAAACATTAACCATGTGTTGTAATAAATAAACCATCATACATAAGCAACACACATGAACACCAAGATTTAAGTTGGAAACCTAATGCGGAAAAAAACCCACCTTCTCCTATCGTATCTATCTTCCTTTTAATATAAAGAAAATATTGTTTACAATCATGTACTGGTGCAGACTCATACCAGTACGTAGGAACCCACTTGTAGAAGGCTACAACCTTCTCTCATTCTCCAGCTGCTACTGGAAGGGAGCTACAACCCCCTAGCTCTTGTATTGGCTGATATGTTTACTAGTATGTAGGCACCGACCTACAGAAGGCTACAACCTTCACTCGTTCTCCAACTGCTACTGGAAGGGAGCTCCAACCCCCTATCTCTTGTACTGGCTGATATGTTTGCCAGTACGTAGGCACCAGCCTACAGAAGGCTACTACCTTCACTCTTCCTCGAGGGACCACGTTTCATAAAATTTCAGACTAGATATTCCTGGTACACAACAACATGATTTGTAGGCCATGTTTCATCAAATTTTCATACTAAATCCATTAGTAACATTGAAGCTAAAAATAAATCACCTTTGCAATACATCCATCAAATGCAACTGCATCAACCAATCATTGAAACCCAATCATCAATCTCTGATATAACTGAAACCCAATCATCACTTTCTGAATCAACGAATCATTGAAACTTCTGACACAACTAAATCAAGCAATTACTGAACCTCTGACACAACTGAATCACCCAATCATAAATTTATGATACAACTGAATCAATCATTCACTCAAAAACCCAATTGTCTGACACTTAATCAAAATTCAACCAATCAACTAGAACAGTCATATCACTGTAACCAGAACACAAATTTGTACTCAGAACACTGCATCAACAACCAGAACCAATTGCAACCTCAAAAATCATATGTTAGAATGTATACGCTACTTCAATGAAGCCAACCTCCATGTATACGCTACTTTTTGTAGCCCAACTTGCATATAACTCTAAAGATACTGAAACATAAAACTTCTGAACCATAAGCTATACTGCCCAAAGAAATTCTGAAGATCTATTGTCATATTACATTGTTCTAAACAGATGGCAGCAATTATTACCCTTCTTACTCAATCAATCAATCAACCAGACTCAATCTCATTATACAATCAATTTTACTTTCAGATCTAATGAAAACATCATTGACAAACAATAGTAAAATAGTAGCACTGATCAGATAGATCAACAAGATTTTCTTCTGCATACGCTACTTGGAAGTTTCTAACCAACATATATACGCGCCTTCACCAAGGCAAACTAGCGTATAGATCTGCAAATAATAACTTATAACTTCACAGCTATTCCAGTATTTAGATATACCCATATCATAGAATTTAAAGGACAAAACATTTGTTAGCACTTAGATCTAGCCTATCTATTATCAGATCACATAATGATAAGTCATTTCAGGTCTTATGATCCTGATCCATCATTAAACACTAAGGTGCATACTTAGTTCAGATCAAGCAAAGCATCAATAACCCATAATAACCATATTTTCTTTTGATCTAACTCTTCATAAGATATTCATTACTTGCATAGTTAGCCTTTTGATCTTCTCCTCCTTATATACTTAGAGCCTTTTTCAATACCTTGGACCAAAACAACATTTAGAACCTGTGGTATTCTTAGACAAGAACAAGTAAGCGTTATTCCACTCAATATTGTGGGCTAATACCATGGTATGGACCCTTAGTATTCTTAAACCTTAATTTTCCATCCCATACATGATTTTCCTCTTGCGAAAGTGCATGCATACGTATACGCTATTTTTGTTCTGTGTACCCGCTTGTATATGCTACTTGGACTAGGTGAAACAACATATACAACTTAATGCAACTTAAAACATTATTTTTCTTCAATTTCTTTATTTTGATCTATAATCCTTTGTCCCATCATCCTATTCTTATGTGCCATTACTTTGTTACCTCTGAATTGACCAGTTACAATGTGAGTTTCCATCATACATCACTTCTGAACTGATTCCTCTGAACCACCTTGAATTTTGTCACATCTGTAGACACAGCTGCCATGCATTCTGTCACATCATGTTTATACCTTTATCAAGTAGTCCATTCATCAAATAGGTTTTCATTAAGGACAACTCATCAGGTAGGTTGTTTATCAAGGACAACACTAACATAATCTCTTTATATCAAACCTTTGACCATTATTATGTTCCATCCTTCTGTCACCTCTGATATCTTTGTGTTTTATCATTCTATTACCTTTGATATCTCTGTGTTCCATCATTTTGTTACCTCTAATATCTCTGTAGATTCATCTAGTTACCATCTACTTATTCTGCTACAAGTTAGTTTCCATCAAGGACAACACATGCATCATAGTGCCAACAATCTCCCCCTTTGGACTTTATGGCAACCACTTTGGTGTTTGGTCACCACAACATGTAAATAACATCAAGACAAGCACCAAGCCATTCTAAACGTCAAGCTACTCTCCAAACACCACTTCCTAAACACAAATATACTCTCCCCCTTTGACATCAAGAGCAAAGGGTTTACTGACCAATGTTAAATGAATACTTTCATATATGAACACTAATCATGCTCCCCCTAGGCACATGTTGAATTCTCTAATCAAACTCCCCCTAGGCACATGTTGAATTCTCTAATCAAACTCCCCCTTAGTACATGCTGAGATGCATTATACTATCCATGCTCCCCTTGAGCATATGCAGAGTCTGCAGAAATATTTTTCAAAAGAATAACATGACTCAATAACTCAAACATGTGAGTATGACCTTCCTATCGCCAATGACTCATACATACATCATTCTCCCAACCAAGTAGGGATACAAGTTTAACTCAACCACTCAACCAAGTGGGATTGCATATTTAACATGATCTCAAAAATTCCTTACATGACTGAATATGAAAATTATTACATCATAGGTCTTTGCATGACCTTTACATCAAATGATATACATGAAATTTATAACAAAGGCCAAATATCTAAACAAGACCATGATAGTTAACAACAACTATCATACGTCATATATAATCTGCACCATAAGCATTTGTTAGAAACATCAAGAATAACAACCTGTATATGTTCATCATCAGTTTGCAAGATAAGACATTATACCTTTAATATCATCAACCTGTGACAAAGTATGCCACATATAGATATCAACTTATCCTCTTGATCTTATCAAGATCAACTTGCTTCGTTTCCTTAGTAGAAAAATCCTTAACATAGCCTTCCATGAATCAACTAAGCATATGTCAAATCTCCAAGCAGTAATACAAAACCATTCACATCATATCATATATATATGTGAAACCACCATAGTCATCATCTATGACCATAATATCATCATTGTCGTAATAGGAACTGCATGTTCTTTCCATAACAACCCTCAATATATCAACCATGTATCTTCACTAGGAATATTTCCAACATCCCACATCTAATAAGCATCAACCATGATAATCAAAGTATGTGAGTATCAAACCTATCATCATAAAGTAAGAAGTCATCATCGTTATGTGACTAAGTAAGCCATGTCTCCAAATAGCAATGTCTTCATGAAACCTACAATAACACCATTCTCTTGGCCAACCAACATTATTTACCAATGTGTAATTTAAGTAATCATCCATGTATCCAACATAATATGTATCCAACTTCTCATCAATGTAAAAAGAAAACCATGAGTTTTACAGTCATTTCTCAAAATTTCTTGATACTATAAAGAGAAACATTCCTCAACCATGTGAAAGCCAAGAACTATAGGAATCCTCATTCATAACTGCACCATATGAATTTTATGCATCTTTGAAGGCATGATGACAACAACATAGAAGAAATGAGTCACACTTATCATCATCAAATAATGAAGTTGTGTACTCAAGCTTTGTTCTTCTCCTTGAACTTGTGAATATCACCATGTAAGAAACATAACATGTGTACTATATGCATCATCAAAATAATCATCCGAATCATCCACAAATATGATATGAATAACAACTAGGTGGCTTAAGCAATATGAGATTTCATCATAGGGAACCCGTGACCGCAACATAGCATGATGTATCTTTTAAACACTTCGACAACATAAGCATCCTCACCATTGATAAGAATCATTATGTACCAAATACTTCTAAACATAATGCCAACAATGCATTATTAGAAGCATAGCATATTCTCCCCCTGAACCTGTGCCAACTGTTCACTGTCAGATCTGATCATTGCATATATTAGTAAGAATCATCAAGGCATCATCATCAACTAGTTATACATCAAGTCATAAACAAATTATGAGGGTCAAAATCACTTCTAAATAACATCCACAGATTGTAGTCATCAACCATCAAAACAGAAAAGACAATTGATAATTGTCTGAACCATATCAGACCCTTTTTCTGAGTTTGTCCCACTACTTCTTCATCAAACCAACATATACTCTACTATGCAGTTTCAAACTAGAATATATACACTACTTGTCTTCATAATATCTGCGTATGAGAATTAGAACACTAAAATTTCATACTTTCAGTTCCTCCTAAGTCTGTTCTGACTATACCTGGTCCTAGAACTTTTGTTGAAGCATCAGTTCCAAGAATATCATTATCATGATGGTTCTTTATCAGAGACTCCAATTTTCTCTTGTCTCTAGTCATGTGATGAGCACATCCACTATCATATTTGTCTTTAAATGAGTAGAGAGCAAGATCACACCTTATCTGATATTCCTTTTCTTGATTCTCAGTGGATTCATCTTTTTCATATTTTTCTGATATAAATCTGCTTATTTGATTGCTTACCATATTGTCTATGACGATCCATAGACTTGTCCCTGCATTATTTTGCTATATTCCCAAACTTGTTACAAGTATAACATCTTATATGTTTCATATTCCTTCTATAGCAATCAATGGATTTGTGACCAAACATATTGCAAGAAAAAAATATCCCTTAGAGTACCTAGAAGATGATGATCTTTCTGTGAGATGGTTATTAGCTTGAAAAATTCTACTTCTGCATCTGGCTGCAACATGTCCAAAATTATGACATATAAAACATTCAACATTATTCATCAGAGGAAAGAATTGATTAACACTTCCATAGTTAGGAGTAAATGATTTTATTTGAAGACTTCCTTTTCTTGGTTGTTGATGGGGATGACCTCTTAATTCCTTGTTAAGAATTTCATATTTTTCATTAGAATTCCTTGCCTCAATTTGTGAGCTAGATTCACCTTTAACATTTTCATGAAAACCAAGACCAGATTTGATGGTAGGAGACCTTTGACTACTAAAAATATTATCCAAAATCTTATTACTATCTTGAAAGCGTAACAATTTATCCTTTTCTTCTAATTTACCTTTTAAGATATTTACCTGAACCTGATATTTCTCTTCCTTTTCTAGATACTGTTTCTTCATGATTTCTTCAACTTTTCTTCATTGTTCCACTTGTTGTTTTAATTTGAGAATCTCATTTTCTTGTTCTTCAAATTCTTGAAGTAGTTCTACATTCTTCTTATTTGAATTTTCAAGATCTTCTTTTAGAGAGACAACCTCAACTTCAAGACCTTCACAATAACTGGTTCTTTATTTAAGTTCCTTGGTTGTTGTATCCTTTTCATTCACTACATTTCTCAATGATGTTACTTCATCCTACAACCTTTGACATTGATCTTTCTTTTCCTTGTACTGCTTCCTTATTTTGTTTCCTTCCTCCAACTCAGTTTTTAACCTTGTAATCTCTTATGTGTAGGAACATTCCCTTTTATCAAATAGATCTTGTTAATCTATAATTTTATATGTGAGCCTTTGAACTTCCACCTTCATTAGATTTCTCACACATTCACTATCTTCAATATAACAGAGAAATGGATCACCAGAGGACAAAGAATCAGTGCCTGATAATTCTTTTTCTTTTTCATCTTCATTATGAGGTGATTTTGAATTTGAATATTTTCTTCCACCTAATAGGCAATCGTCTCTAACATTGTCACTGTTTCTTTGAGCCACCTTCTTCTTTTGAGTTTCTTTCTTCTTTCGCTTCTTTCCCATTGTCTCGACGGATCTCCTTCAAGCAATCAAGCTTTTGCCAAAGGACCCGCTCTAATACCAATTGTTGGGAAAAATATTGAGAGGGGGGCGAATCAGTATTTACAAATCAATAACTTTTTACATTTAATATTCAAATTTCTATACGTGACTTTAATAAATCGAACATGCGTGTGAATGTGACTATTATTGTTATTGTTGATCTCATTTCATAAAATTTTCATACTCGACCCATCAGTAACATTGAAGCTAAAAATCAATCACCTTTGCAATACATCCATCAAATACAACTGCATCAACCAATCACTGAAACCCAATCATCAATCTCTGATATAACTTGTTAGCGCTTGAAATTTCACCTCAGGCTGAGAAAGGTAAACCTCAAGGCAACATCAAACCATTTAGCCTCGTAGCTAGCCCTATGGGGCAGGAGAAGGCTCTCTCCGGTCAATCTCGGTAGATCTGCAATGGGATGAGATGAGCAACTAGGTAACACTGATATTAGGCTAGTAAACTGATCAAAAATATTGTTTTGGGGTTTTTGGGTTTTTGGTGGCAAATTGAGAAGAGGGCAATTTTGGGTGCGGGGATTGGACACAGTTTTTGCAGGGGGTTCTTTGGGGCGAGGTAGGAGACAGTATTGATGCCTTAAACTGAGGTGAATGGATGAGAAAGACAGGTGAGGAGCTAAGGAGGGCAAACAATAACTTTGAATCCTCCTTAAACAGTAGAAAACATTGAAATTAAACAAACTTAAAAGCAGAGCATGGCAAGCATGAATTCTTACTTTAACACTTCATTTGTTTAATATGCAGAAGTAAAGAAAGGAAATGAATCACATAACAAAGTTTACAAGAACATTGAGAAACACACCATCAACACATGAGTCCACAAGAATCCCAAAGAGGACTACAACACCCTGGTCTTCCTTAGCCAAAAATTGCAGAGATACAATGAATAATACAATGATAGTTTATCCCTCAAGAGTCCAACCATGAAAATGAGCAAGAAAGTACATAATATAGATGATCTAACCTCTTTCCCTGCCTCCATGGGTCGAGCTCACTATCCTAGGAGCTGTTTCAACCACTTCTAAACTAAGCACTACAAATTAGGCAGTCAAAACAACTTGCCTCTATAAACTTGGAAACCAATTCATACATTACATATTTACCCATTACATGAATGAATCTTCTAGAAGTGTTAAACAAGAGTAAAAGTGTCTTAGAGTTACAAAAATTACAGAAAAGATAATCATATTTATCCCCAAAAAGTCAAACTGAGTCAAATCTGTGTTTTCTGGGCTGTACAGTGCAATCTGGCAAAAAACTGCCTGACAGGTCGCGCCCCCCTGCCTGACGGGTCGCGCCCCTTTGGAGCTCTGTTTGAGGCACTTTTAGGTGGCCAAATTGAGCAAAAGTGGGCTTGTTGGAAAGGTCTGTGAGTCTACTTTCCAACCCAACCGGAATTTTTGGATTTGGAGGTCATTTGCCCCGTCAAAAATTAATTCTCCCAAGACTGGTTTCTGCAACTCAAAAAAGGGGCAGAAAGTCAAATTTTGCATGTATTTTGACCTTCTGGAGGCCCAAAACTCCATAAAAACTCAAGTCCATCCATAGGCATATGTAAATTTGCATGAAAAATCTAGAAATGCTAAGTTTTTGTGAAAAGGAGTTGCCATGACAAAGGGTCTCACCGGGGGTGAGACCCGTTAAAGAGCCAAAACCTGTAAATTACCCAAAAATGCCAAAATTACCCAAAATTCTCAAAAATTTTTGGGATTTGAGCTGTGGCTAGGCTATTGAGTGCCATGATCTTTGAGTGAAGCCTCAGCCAAGATACGGAGTGGATTGGTCTTCTTTTTCCCTTTAGGGCCTCGGACAACCGCCTTTGAAACATCTTCGTTTTGGCCTTGCACACATGCATTCTTGCCCAGTAATGGTTTTTCATGTTCCTCAGCAAATTTTTATCTTGGTTGGCCTTAGCCAACAGCCTCTATAAGTGTGCATTCTCCTGGATAAGCATAGACTCTCGGTCAACAGGAAATGGGTCACCGGGTCTTCTACGGTTTAAGGTTCGGTCACTACGAATCCTCCATAGCTCATCAAGTGCTTTCTCCTCCTCCAACTGTTTGTTGCGCTACTCCAGGTAAGTGATGGTCCATTGGGCACCCTCAAATCTCCTCTGCAAAGCATCATTTTCAGCTCTGAGATGCTGAATGATCTCCTTTGCCTCCTGGCTAGGAGAACTGGTCTCAAGATCAACAAACTCAACATCGGGAACTCCTGATGGACCCTCATCAAGCATGGGCTCTTTGCCCCTCTCTGGTACCTGTGCTGGTGAAGAAAGCGAGGCCCCTTCCACCTGATGTGGAGATAACACTCGCTGAGCTGAAGATGAAGGCGAGACCCCTTCCACCTACTATGGAGATAGTACTCGCCGAGCTGCTGCAAACAAGGCCCTTTGGCCTCTCTGATAAGTGAGCTGAGATGAGGAACTAACATGTCTAGTGACAGGGATGTGATGCCGGTGTGATGGTCCTTCCTCCTCGTGAACAATCTCAGGATGTGGTGGTGGTGTTGTGCATGACATATACATCATCATACAATTTCATTTGCAAGGATGTTATGGGAGGTAGGGCTAGGGTTTAATTTTTTGATTTCTTAGGAAGAGGGGTAGGGTTTAGGGCTCTTAGCAATTGTGGAAGGGAAATTTAAATAAAAATGATAGGGAATATGGAATGGGAGGTGAAAAATAGGGAAGACAAGGGATACCTCAAAACAACATATAAAACCCTAGCAATTTGACAACTTCAAGCCAAAGCACAATGGAGACTTCTACTTGCAAATGGAGACCTCTACAAATATAATCATGATCTTCTTAAACTGTAACAAGCAACAATTTTTCATGATTTGAGGGCCTACCTTACAAAATTTGGCAATTTATGGCTCCTTGGCAAGTTTACTGGTAAATTTCTGTGGAGAAATCCCCAACGGGTCGCGCGCCCCTGACGGGTCGCGTGCCTCTTAGGGGTCGCGCGCTTTTGCAGGAGGCTTTTGGAGGCCTTCCCAGTGTCAGAATCAGGTGCAGGATAGCTCGTTGGAAATTTCTTTGAGTCTACTTTCCAACCCAACTGGAATTTTTCAATTTGGAGTTCATTTTACTTGTAAAACATCAAATCTCCCAAGACTGGTCAAAAAGTGCCAAATGAGACTGCCTCAAGGAAGAGTGTTGTTGCAGTCAACTTTTGAATGCCTTCCGCAACCCCAAATTGAGCTCATGATAGCTCATTGGAAATATATTTGTGTCTAGTTATCATTTTACCCATCAAGAAAATAGTTTGGCCAACCAAGCTAGGAGAAAACTTGATTTTCCCAAGGTCACTTCTGAGGTGTCTTTGATTCTTCTGAGGCAACGATATTCTTGACATTTCTCTCAAACCATGACACCTGTGTAAAAAGTGAAGGAGGTTTTTCTTTATTGGCATGTTTTGGACAAAAACCTCTCTCAGTTTTCCAAAATTCATCTTTGATTGCTCTGAAACATCATTTGAGTGAAACTTGTCCCGATGTGTGAAACAAGGAATTTTGTTGAAATGAAGCGAAATGAAGGGGATAAGGGGCTTCTAAATTCTTGGGGAAATTTTGGGGAGTGGGGAGGGATGTTAGGAAGTAGGGGAAAGTGGATTCTCAGAGATTAAGTGAGGGGAAGGGGTCCAAAAGGGAAAAACATAGGCCCAACCTAGAAAATTGCCAAGTTGTAGCTAGAAACTAGGGTTTGTGCAAAAATGAGGAATTTGGCGGATCTAAGGGATGGGAAAAATTTGATAGGGTATTTTAAGGATAGGGGAAGGTGTATGAACATCTGGATACAAGTTTTGCCGATGACTTGACCGTCCAAGAGAAATATGCTTTCAAAACCCTAGGAGAGGGAAATGACCTTGCCAAGGCACAACTGAAGCATGAACAAGGTGTACAATGACTCATTAGACACTGAGATGATAATGAAAACCCTATGAATGATGATATACTCAGCTGAATAATGACATGGACCGACATTTTGACAACTTTAGAAGGAGTTAAAGCAAACCCTAGACCTAATGCCTAGTGACCAAATTTTTCTTGAAAACTCTTTGAAATGACAAAATTTGACCTTGACACTCTGAGATCACTTTGTAAGAGCATATTTGATCACTGGAGGAAGGCTGAAAAGACTGACACTAACATAACTGAAACCTAATCATCAATTTTTGAATCTACTAATCATTGAAACTTCTAACACAAATGAATCAAACAATCACTGAACCTCTGGCACAACTCAATCACCCAATCATAAATTTATGATACAACTAAATCAATCATTCACTCAAAAAACCAATCATCCGACACTTAATCAAAATTCAACCAATCAACTGGAACAGTCATATCACTATAACCAGAACATAGATCTGTACTCAGAACACTTCATCAACAACCAACACCAACTTCAACCTCAAAAATCATATGTCAGAATGTATACTCTACTTCAATGAAGCCAACTTGCATGTATACGCTACTTTTTGTAGCCCAACCTGCATATACCTATAAGGAAACTGAATCATAAAACTTCTGAACCATAAACTGTACTGCCCAATGAAATTTTGAAGATCTACTATCATATTACAGAGTTCTAAACAGGTAGCAGCAATTATTACCCTTATTACTCAATCAATCAATCAACCAGACTCAATCTCGTTATACAATCAGTTTTACTTTCAGATCTAATGAAGACATCATTGAAAAATAGCAGCAACATAGCAACACTGATCAGATAGATCAGTCATCTCTAAATAAAAAGATATTCTTCTACATACGCTACGTGGAAATGTCGAACCAGTGTGTATACGCACCTTCACCAAGGCGAACCAACGTATAGATTTGCAAATAATAACTTATAACTTCGCAGCTATTCTAGACTTCAAATATACCCATATCATAGCATTTAAAGGACAAAACATTTGTTAGCACTCAGATCTAGCCTATCCATTATCAGATCACATAATGATAAGTCATTTCAGGTCTTATGATCCTGATCCATCATTAGATCTCATCCATCATCAAACACTTAGGTGCATACTTAGTTTAGATCAAGAAAAGCATCAATAACCCATAACATGCATATTTTCTTTTAATTTAACTCTTCATAAGATATTCATTACTTGCACACTTTTCCCTTTGATCTTCTCCTCCTTATATACTTAGAGCCTTTTTCAATACCTCGGACCAAAAAAACACTTAGAACCTGTGGTATTCTTAGACGAGATCAAGTAATCATTATTCCACTCAATATTGTGGGATAATACCATGGTATGGACCCTTGGTATTCCTTAACCTTAATTATCCATCCCATACGCGCTTTTCCTCTTGTGAAAGTGTATGCATATGTATACGTTCTTTTTGTTCTATGTACCCGCTTGTATATGCTACTTGGACTAGGTGAAATAACATATACAACTTAATGCTACTTAAAACATTCTTTTTCTTCAATTACTTGATTCTGATCTATAATCCTTTGTCCCATCATCCTCTCCTTCTATGCCATTACTCTATTACCTATGAATTTTCTTATTACAATGTGAGTTTCCATCATACATCACTTCTGCACTGATCCTATGAACTTCCGTACATTTTGTCACATCTATAAACACAACTGCCATGCATTCTGTCACATCCTATTTATACCTTTATCAAGTAGTTCATTCATCAAATAGGTTGTCATTAAGGACAACTCATCAGGTAGGTTGCTTATCAAGGAAAACACTAACACAATCTCCCTATATCAAACCTTTGACCATTATTCTGTTCCATCATTCTATCACCTATGATATCTTTGTGTTCCATCATTCAGTCACCACTGATATCTCTGTGTTCCATCATTATGTTACCTCTAATATCTATGTAGATTCATCTAGTTACCATCAAGGACAACGCATGCATCATAATGCCAACATTTTACTTCCAATTAAAAGAAGAGGTTACTTTGGATAGAAAAAACATTTTTCTTAGGTAAGATCAAACAAAATTCTCTAGTGGTAAGTTTCATATGTCCATTCTCATCCTTTTATTTTCTCCATTTTTTCCTTTTACTTGAATTCCTTGCTTATGTTTTCTCTTCTAGTTATATTCCCTTATCCTTGTCTCCTTTGTTTTGCAAGTTTACATTGGTTTGAGGATTCATTTTGTTTTTTAGTAAAAGCAGTTAGGAAGAATAGTCAAGGAGTTTCAGGAAGTTTTATCTTCCCTTTCGTGTTTCTAATTTTCATTCTAAATGATGGTCTTTTTCTTAAAACAAAAAAATATTTAAATACTTGGAATTTAAATTTCTAAAACGAGATTTGTAAAAGTAAATTCCGCAGAAATGCACATCAATGAGTTATGAGTTATCTTGACATACCTTTATATCTTGTAAAATAATTACGCAGGGCTTATTCTCCCGATTGGCTTCCCTGCTGATTTGATAAAATTTGGTGCTTTCCTTTTTATTTCATTTTCACATAATCATATGTATATACTAGATCGTTTTCTGTTTGTGGAAGTACCATTTCTTTTGGTTTTATACTTGGGCTATATTTCCATTTGTGTGATCCAATAGAGTTCATTCCAAAAGGAAAATTATTAAAAGAAACATCATTATGCTATCTTTCAGATTTTCACTTCACTAATATTTGACTAATTAATCATCATTATGTTAAATGATCTCTGAACTTAACACTTTAAGTGTTAATTCTATCATATGATAAGCTATAACATATTTAGCTACTAAAGCAACAAAGTTCATCAATAAAATTTTAGCATCTTATGAACCTTATTGTCATACCAATCTCTTAAGTAGTGGATTTGTCTCCCCATCCATTAATAAAATATTTTTAGAGTGTAATTAAAAAATAATAAAAACTTGAAAGATAGGGGCTGTCACCAAGAGCCAGCGTACCATGATGATATGCACTAATAGTGGTGACATTGTTACAGCTGGTTTCCAGGCTAGGATAATGGCTTGTAGCCAAACGATTATAAGACAGGAGGTCCCATCACGAACCGACCGGTTCACTATTATTAGTATTGGTGTATGGCTTTGTCAATATCTAGTCACAAAGCTAGGACAATGTCTTTCAAAGTAACTAAAAAGAAATAAAATAATTATTACTTAATCCTATAAAATATAAACTAATGAATGGGATACTAATACTTCCAAGGGTTAAAAGGTAACCCTATCAAGGCTATGGATGCCTGCTGGCAGCAGTGGCACCACTTGTGACATTGGAGTATATCTTTAAGCTGAACTCATAAATTTTTTTTTTTTTCTTTATTTCAAGATAACATCTATACATAGTTTTCTAAAATATGATTATACTGTTCTACCTAATACAAGATATTTTATGCATATGTTGAATTCTAAATGGTTTTTACAAAGATATTTTTAAAAAGAAAAGTTGATTCCTAGCATCTTATCTTTATTACTTTTTCTTTGAACTTCCTTGGTATTTTCCTAGAGATAATTGTTTCACCCAGTGCATCACCAATTGTTGTAGTACTCAACAACCCCCCATTTAATTTTTATCTTAGACATATAATAAAATTATGGGGACCCGTTTGTTTTCAGTTTTGATTGCCTTAGCAGATTTTACCTAACCCGAGCTTCCTATATCTTTTGTTTTGCTTCTTGTGGTTATCTAATTTGTAAATAATGTTTGGACTTAGGTTGGATATTTTAACTACCTTAGCATACTAAGTATACATAAATTGCATAATCACTTTTTATTTATGTTATTTTGTAAATATTTACTTTTTGTATAAATAATAAATTTATTTTGATTTATTTTAATTTGTAAATAATAAACATAGCCCCCGAGACCAAGATTCAATGTTAAAGTGGCTTTATTATTTCAAAGTAATATTAGGGCTAAACCCTTTATATTACAAGTGGTTGTAGTTTATGCATATCGCAAAGATCACATAGCGGGGTTACAACATTTAAATGTTACAATATATCAGAACCCCGATATGTCCCCACCTCTGTTTTGCTTAAATGAGTATGACAATGGGTTTTATACATTACAATTGAAACTTAACTTTGACTATTCGTCAAAAGGCTTGCACATATAAATATACTCTAACCAATACCCAACTGCCACATAATTACTTCTGCTCCAGAATATCGACGATCGATATTTTCAACTCAGAAAACTTTTAAAAACTCCAATATTAGATTGCGATATTCCAATATCTACATTTTCAATATGATGCTCATGTCACTGACATCCGATTTCTTGATTTGCCAACCTCCGATAACCCTTCTCGAAACTTTTCCGATATACAGCTGCCTGACTTCTGGATCCAATATCGTTATAAAATTTAGTTTATTATTATATCACAATATGCCCCTTACATCGGAACTTTTTATATGGTAACAGTCATAAAACCTATGATACAATACCCCTCCGACTTCTGACTTCCGATAATCCACTTACCTCTGATATCCGAACCTGATACACATTTTAAAATGAGTTTAATAAGAATTCACATCCACTCCATATCGGAGCCTCCCGATATCAGTGTTTTTGTTTACACACATTATAAAAAATTATGATGGACTTACCTCCGATTCCACTCAAATGCTGCCAAATGTCACTATTTGGTACGAATGTAATGTTTAAATAAATAGAAAAATCCATTTAATTCATTTTAATTCGGTCTCATGGCTCATATTTTTTATTTTATAGTTTTCTTATATTTTGGCTTCTTTTTCTCCCTGATTTAGACTAATTCTGGCCTTGTACTGGCAGAGAAGCTTCTGGGATGAAATATACTAACATATCCAACAATGGATCCCTAAAAGAACTCTAGGTGGAAAAATGGATCTAAAATGGGTGAGAAATCACTATCGTTGTTGAAGCAATTGAATGTGGTCTTATCCAAACATGAGCTAAATTGGGCATTTCCTCAAGCCGTAGCCATTCATATTCCGCCAGAATTTGATCCAAAGGTATAATTCATCTCTATTTTACCTTTATTTTCTCCAGTTGTTGAGAAAATCAAGGGAGACTGTTAGTATTCCCAGCATGTTTAAATATCATCTTTGAGCTCTGTAAAGGAGGATTCAAATCATGGAAAAAGCCTTCTCTACTCTGCAACTCATGATTCTAAAAGCACTAATGTAATAGGGATTCAGGATTGTAGAGGAGAGGAGATTTTAATCTAAGATCTAAGGAATAAAGAGATTTATATTTTACATATCTGAGCTGTGTATGATGAGCAAAGCTTGCACTATTGCAACTTTTGTTTCATTAACGAAGTTTATTTGCAGAGGACTATTGGAGATCAGAGCAAGGGAACTGGACTTAATAAATTGGTATTCAATATACTATTGTTTTAATACTAGTTTCATTTTATAATAGCAGAGACTTGTGATTTTCATTCATATTTGTGTACTATTTTGTATGTGAGTGATTTATCGCAATTATCGGTTGTTTATCTCCGCTCTTATGCATTGAACTCTGATTTCTAAGTAACTACTTACTTAGAGATCAACCTTTTAATTTTGACTTAACAAACAATAATATTATGTGAACTATTTCCATTTATTATTGTTTAATCATTTGAGTTGTTGGATTACTAATCATCATCATTTTTTTGAACTACTTCCTAAATGTTGTTGATTAATAATTCTGGTTAAAGGATCTCTGAACAAGATATGTTTGGTAATCATAATATCGAATAATTAAACTACTTTGTTATCTTGATATTCACTATAAGACAAACATATTTAAATTTGAATCTAATTAGTTATCTTGCTTTCGGTTGGGATAGATCTACATCTTCCTAATCGAGATAGCTTTAGGTTTTCTATCCTTTTGCTTGTATTTTAGTATTAGAATTTAGATTTAATTCTACATTCCTAGAAGTGCTCTTATCAAAGAGGTAAAATTTAGTTTTGGCTTGGCTAAGCCCTGTACTGGCTTAAGGATCATTTTCTTGCCTGATCAACAATAGGACTGATATGATGTGTCTTATCTATTGGTAGGTGAAAATAATATTTTAAGCCAGTGGAGATAGAGAGAAGGTAACTTGGCCTAGTTTAACCAGTTGGAACCACAATTTCAACTAAAAAAGAACTGCTCTAAGTTCCCAACTGGGTGGTTTCCCTTATAATGTTGTAGGAAAATATTTTTGAGCCTTCAACATGGAGGAAGCACTAAATTCAGTTGAAAGAAAAATATAATAAATGAGGAATAACTTGTCAAGATAAGTTGTAGTTTTGTTTGATATGGAGAAGGAATGAATTTTTTATGAAGCAAGAAAGTAGGAAATAGTTTGGATAGGGAAGGATTATAATTCTAGGAATGATTTTTCCTTATACATTATTTTGTTCAAATTTTATTTTTCTAATAGAGTATTATTCTTGACATATTTTCCTATTTGTAATATTAATAAAGAAAATAAATCGAATAGCCAGATAGAATGCTAAAGGAGAATAGGGGTAAAATAGAGGCCAATTTCAATAAGAAGAAGCTAATAAACACAAAAAAGAAAAAGAAAAATAAGAAAAAGAATGTTCAAAACAAATTATTATCTTAGGGAAGAACACTTCTCATCCAAAGCTTTCTATATATTTTTCTTATGGTAATTTCATTTTTAAAAACTCTCCTATTTTTCTGAAATATAATATATATTTTATTTTAATAACTAATATTCAAATGGTGAAAAATTGATCCCTTGAAAGACAAAATTCAAAGATATCATCATATAAACACCTTTAGTGTTATCGTTGAGATTTCAAAAGAGAATCACATTTATAGGAAATCATATCACCCCACCTAGTGTGTTGTTACCTTCAATATTATTAAACTTTTTGGGAATTTATAAAAGAACCACATGTATAAGAATTGTGGACTCAATCTTGTGCTTTTATTTCTATTGTGTGTTCATTAACATGTGTTATTTCATTCTATTTTCGTGCTTTCTTTAAGAATTTTAGGGGATAGTGGGAATGTAATTATGATTATTAAAGCATTTTAGGCTTGATATTTATGATGGGGATTTTCTCTTTCGTAAGAAAAATTAGGTATAATCCTTCTTGAGAGTTCAGGGATAATGTTTGAGTATGAGGTAAGAAAAAATGATGATCACTATTTTCTAATCAATGTTGATTAATTATGGATCACTCATAATGAGGTAGGATTTCGATATAGTTAGGTGGATTAGAAATATAATAGTATTCCATGGTTAATGTAATATCCATAATGTTAATGTAAAATCTTACTGCCTTCTCATATGGCATGTCGAAATATAGGCAAAAGAAAAGAGAGAATAAAAAGAAAGCAATTAAGAAGCATTACAAGAGGTATAGAAGACACACCTTAAAACTATTAAATGTGGCATTGGAGCCTCTTCTGCACAAAAACCTACATAATAACTATATAATTATGAACTATTGATGGAAGAAAATGAATGGGTTAACAAAAATGCTATAAATATTTTCAAAATCATTTGACATTCATCAATTTTAAGACGTTATTTTCCACCATTAGGGGAAATTGCTAGCTATGATTATTTGTTGTTATGCTTATAACATCTTATGATATCTAAGTAGGATAATTTTAAAGTAATTAGATGCCTATGAGCTTCTATAAGGATTATTAAAGTTAAGAAAACTATACAAACTAAAAAAGAACTAGAAATTTCTCATATTTATTAAGCAATATAACATGTACTTATTAGCTAGACAAGTTTATGTGTTTTTGCTAACTATTATACATCAATGTAGTTATAATAATCACAAAATTTTAAAAAAAAAAAAAAAAAAAGAGTAAATACTAAACATAATGTTGGGAAAAATACTTGGGGAGGGGGTGAATCAATACTTTTAATAAATTTCAACTTTTCATTTCTTATTCATATTTCTGTACACTATTGTCATTCAGTAAACCAACGTATGTAGGAATTTGTGAGGAATACAAATAATTTATATCAACTTAGCTGATTTTATTTATTTATTTCATAATTTGTTCAACTTGAACCATTGCATCATTACTTCATTACAAATTAATTAAACATTAACCACTAGCAGTAAGAGCAAAATAACCATCACGCATAAGAAACACATCAACACATGAGAGAAATATGATCTTTAGGTGGAAACCCAATGTGGGATAAAACCACTACTACCATTATCTTTGTCTTCATATTTTATTATAAAGTAAAAATTCTTACAATCCTATACTGGCGCAGACTCATACTAGTACGCAGGCACCCACTTGCAGAAGGCTACAATATTCTCTTGTTCTTTAACACCCACTGGAAGGGAGCTCCAACTTCCTAATCTCATTTACCAACACCCACTAAAAGGGAGCTCCTACCCCCTAAACAAATTTACCAACTACCACTGGAAGGAAGCTTCAACTCGCTCAATGAAGGCTCCAACCCTCAACACCTCTGTGGACCATGTTTCATAATATTTCATACCGGATCTACCTAACTCAAAACATCAAAACTATAGGCCACTTTTCATCATATTTTGAAATTGGACCCACTTCGATCATTTAAGCCCAATATGAAATAATAATTATAAAACCAATCACTGTATCAATTCACTCAAGTACTGAATGAACTGAAACAACACATCAATATTAATCAACCAATGCAACTAGATCAAACCAATCCATATCAGATCACATCAATGCACATCCATACACAAGAATACCATACCATATTTTGTTTATCATATAAACTAGTTGTTGCCAATGTAAACCCTGATCGAACATATGTCAGAAGGTATACGATGTTGTTCTGAATCATAACCGCATATGTATGTACTTTCCCTAAAGAATACATCCGTACATATCTCAAAACACTGATAACTGAATCTAAATCATTGTACCATTGAATCAATCACTCAATCACATACTGAAGCCAACACAGATCACTGAACCAAATATAGATCACCACACAGTAGAATCATCACTAGTCAACTTTTATTTCATAATCAATTCAACCCAATCAGTATTGTCAAACACAGATTATCATGAGAGAGAGTTAATTGACATATAGAGGAAAACATAACAAAACTGATCAAACATCATCAACAATTCATACTGCAAAACCTAGCATGTATATGTGACTCTTACAAATCATATTTGCATATATACGAGCTTCTCATGCTTGAAACCCGCGTACATATTTTGAACTTTTGCAGAATGTAAACATGACTACCCAGAAGTAGATCCATGTATTATCAGTGACAAACCAACGTATAGATCTATAATCATAGAATCATTCCTTCGCTGCAACCACAACGCACACTCCACAAACCTTACTATCACACATTCATGTCAGAGTATCATTACCACCACATACCTATGATTGTTAGTCATCATCATAAAATATCAAGTAAGCATATTCATTAGTCTCTATTATAATTTTCTATCAAATCTGAGACTCCTCCAAGCTCCTTGGTGCACACCTGTTTCAAATCAAATCATTCATCAATAACCCATCACTTGCACACATAACACTTTGATCTCCATCTCCTTATATAGTATAAGCCTTAGCCAATACCTTAGGCCAATTCTTTAGTAATGTTGTTGGTATTCTTTGACGGGATCAAATATATGTTGTCTCTCAAGATACTATGGGCCAATACCATGGTAAAGACCCTTGGTATTCATAATACCATAATGTGAATTATGTACACAACTTCTATTCACCATTCTTGCATATGTACGTGACCTTGCTTCACAATACCCACATATACTTTCTCACACTTTACCTTTTCCATCCATCTATCTCTAAACTGATATTCCTTTAGTCATATCACATGTAGCCTCTGCATAACCATTATGTTGACATCTCTATCAAGTAGGTTTCCATCAAGGACAACACATTAGCCATAATGCCAACAATCTCCCCCTTTGGACTTGATGGAAGCCACTTTGGTTTTTGGTCACCACCACCTATAAATACCTACAAACACATCTGTAAACACACCAAGCTTCTCTCCCAAGACATATTTCCAAGCTTCTCTCCAAACACCAAGCTTCTCTCCCCTTTTGACATCAAGGGAAAAGGGCTGACCAATGCTGAATGAAGACTTCTCTTCCCCTGTGTAGTGAGGATCACTGTAGGGTTGATCTGCTGAAGATGAAGATTGTATACTGACCATGCTCCCCCTGAGCATATGCTGAAACCTATGAAGATATACAGACTCAATCATATATGACCTTTCCTATCACCAATGATTCATGATTATATCAATCACCCAACATAGTGGACTCACCATTACATCAAATGCCCAAGATAATGGGATTACATAGATAAATGACTTGACCCCAATAGTCCATACTTGACCGAATTTACACTAGTTACAACACGGGTCTTTGCTTGAACTTTACATCAAGAGACAAATATGAAATTTATGACCAAAACCATAGACCTCAATAGTGAGTTAGCAAGACCATGACAGTCATGAGCAACCATCATACACCATATAGGAACCTGAAATATGAATATCTAATCGCAACAACATGAACATCCTCATCATCAAGGAGCTTATGTAATATAAGATAGTGTAGCATCAATCTTCAACATCATCAATATGTGACTAAATATGCAATGTATCCAAGCGTCACCAAGCACTAAAGTAGTGCAACAAAGTTATGTCAGCAACTCATCCCCTTGACCTCATATCATCAAGGTCAACATACTCTTTCCATTTGTAGGAAGAGCCACAATCCACGTACATCAAAGGCATATATATATTTTAATCACAACAACATATATTTTCATGCATCAACAACATATGTGAGAACCAATAATATGACATATAACATATTTTCACATGAAGCTCAAGCAACTTATATGCATCATCCATAACTTTACCATATGCAACCCATGCATCATTGAAGGCATAATGACAACAACATATAAGTAGAGACTGAATCATAAAATCATCATCATCATCCAATGTTACTAAGGACCATAGCATGCACATCCTCTTCATGTAAAATTAACTTCACTAAGTGCAACTTTAACCAGCATCCAAGACTTCATCATCACTAATGACAGAATAACGACAAAATATGTGTCTTCAACAACAAAAACTATACATCATCAATGATCTATATACTTATCATGAACATCATCATGTAACAAGGAATGCTCAGGAAATCATAATACCAACAATAAACAATTAGAAGCATAACAAATGCTCCCCCTGAACCTGTGCCAACTCTTCACTGTCAAATATGATCATATCCAACTCATTAGTCAGCAAATCCATTGAAAGTACCAAAACAATTGTGACATATTGCAGCAACTCATGAATCAACATCATTTCTAAATAACATATGAGAATCATCAACAGTATGTAACCAATCAGTGTTAGAAGCAAATCTAATAATAATTACTTGAAGCATATCAGAAACTCTCCCTAAGTTTGTCCCATTGTTTCTTCATCTCAAAGAAACATACGTGACTATCTAGTTCAAAACTCACGTATATACACGATTATCCTTCATAAGATCTATGTACAGAAAGTAAAATGTTGGATTTTAATAACCACAACTCCCCTTGAGCCTGTACTGTATGTTCCTGTTCGTTGTTACTACATCAGATGCAATGTCAGTAATATAATCATTACCAAGTGAATATCAAAACAACATGGGAATCATCATCAGGATATACATATGTATGTCTCCCCCTTAGATTATAAAGCAATGTTTCTTAGGAAGTTTCATGAGGTCACTATGAGAAGTAAGATTTAATAGAAATCAACTGCAGTAGGGTCAATCTTCCCTACGTTTCTGAATAATGTTCCTTCTTCCTCCAAATCTGCTTACAATTTGTAATTAAGTGTTGTAACTCATCCCACCTTCTGGTTCTTTTCCAAATACTTGACTTGCAATCAATGACCTTATGCCCAAATGAGTTACAAGAGAAACAATATCCATAAAACCATCCTTTGTGCCTACAGACTGATCTTGACCTTGATTTAGGATATTTTCTTTTAGATGTTTGACTTTATTTATTTTTCCTCTGAATAACACTATACTGGTCATCACATTCTATATGTGAAGCCATGTGATTGTACCTAATGCCAATTTTGATTTGAGGAGAGTATTGTTCATTAACGATCTTCTCTAGAGATTCAAATGCCTTTACCTATCTGTTGATATTCTTCGTTTAGAGTCACAATTTCAGATTATAATGTCTCACAATGTTTTTCGTTTTCTTGAAGTTGTCTTCCTATGATTTCTATTATTTTATTGGTTTCTTCTAATTCCATCTATAGCATGCTTATTTCCTTAACCATACTATTTCTTTTTGTTTCCAATTCTTTGTTTGCATTCCCGCGTTTATCATTCTCTTTCAGTGTGCTCATTAAGTCACCTACTTCATCTGATTCATTAATTGACTGATCTTTAAGAGCCATAAGTACTTGATAATGACTGTTAGAATTTGAATTTGAATTTTCCAGGTCATCATATGTGCTATGACTATATTCATTATAGTAAAATCTTTTCTTGTTAGAAAACTAATTTTTAGCAACATTATTTCTATTCTCTTTATGATTTTATTTATATGTACATTTGGATGCATAGTGACCTACTCTTCCATAGGCAAAGCATTTAAAGGGAAGCTTAGCGTTGAATTTTCCATTTCCTACTTGCAATTTCCTCACTAAGTTTGCTTCTTCCTCATCTGACACGTAGCTTGTATCTATGGGTGATTCCTTCTCTTCCCCTTTATATGTGGCTTTGAAAGCTACTTCTCTCACATCTGATGGACCCCCTTTTCTCATCTCAAAGGATGTTAGGATCCCATGGGGTTGTTCAATTGTGAGACTCTTCAAATCCTACATTTCTTCAATGGCAAAGACTTTAGAATCGAACTTTGGAGTTAGTAATCTCAAAATATTTAAAAAATTGTAGCATACTTTATTTCATCACCAATATTTCTCATTGAGTTAAAAATATCATCTACTCTAAGGAAAACATCTGCAATGTTTTCATCATCACACATTTTAAGTGTCTCATACTGAATTCTAAACATTTGAAGTTTAACACTTTTTACCTTGGTGTCAGCTTCATAAATTTGGATAAGCTTATCCCACATTGCCTTTGTAGTGTTAAACAACATGAATTTCACAAATTTAGATTTGGATAGACTTCCCAAGATGGAATTTACAACCTTTACATTGGTTTCATATTGTTTCTTCCCTGCAGTATCTATGGGAATAGAGGTTGAATATTGATATCCACCTTCAACAATTTCCCATACATTTATTCCAAGTGCCTGCAAATATGACCTCATTCTGACTTTCCAAAAGACAAAGTTAGTTCCATTAAATAAAGGTGGCCTGACAGAAAATACTCATTCTTGACTGCTCATCTTGACGAATCTCCCTTTAAGCAATCAATCTCCAACTGAGGGACTTGCTCTAATACCAATTATTGGGAAAAATACTGAGAGGGTGGGGAGGTGCGCGGGTGAATTAGTATTTTAAACAAAGTTCAACTTTTCATTTCTTATTCATATTTTTGCATGCTACTTTCATTTAGTAAACCAACGTATGTACACGACTATGATGAATACAAATAGTGTATATCAAGTTAGCTTTATTTATTTATTTATTTCATCATCTATTTAACTTGAGCCATTGCATCATTACTTCATTAGACACTAATTAAATATTAACCATGAGCAATAAGAGCAGAATAACCATCACACATAAGAAACACATCAACACATGAGGACACCAGGATTTTTAGGTGGAAACCCAATGTGGGAGAAAACTACCACTATCGTTATCTATGTCTTCATCTTTTATTATAAAGGAAAACATCCTATAATCTTGTATTGGTGTAGATGCATATCGTTACACAGGAACCCACCTGTAGAAGGCTACAACCTTCTATCATTCTCCAACACCCATTGGAAGGGACCTACAACCCCCTAATATCGTTTACCAACACCCACTGGAAGGGACATCCTACCACATTAATAGATTTACTAGTTACCACTAGAAGGAAGCTTCGACTCCCTCACTGAAGGCTCCAACCCTCAACACCTCTGTGGACCACGTCTCATAATATTTCATAATGGATCAACCTGAATAAAAAAATGAAACCCGTAGGCCACTTTTCATCATATTTTCAAGTTGGACCCACTTCCATCATTTAAGCTCAATATTAAATAATAATTTTGAAACCAATCATTGTATTAATTCACCCCATTATTGCACCAAATGAAACAATAAATCAATCTTAATCAAACAATGTAGCTAGATCAAACCAATACATATAAGATCATATCAATGCACATCCATACATAATAATACCAGACCATATTGTGTTTATCACAAAAACCAGTTGTTGTCACTGCAAACCCTAATCAAACATGTGTCAAAAGGTATATGCTATTGTTCTGAATCATAAACGCGTATGTACACGCTTTCCCTGAAGAAGACCCACGTACAAATATCAAAACACTGATAATTGAATCAGAATCACTGTACTACTGAATCAATCACTCAATCACATACCGAAGACAACATAGAGAAATGAACCAAATACAGATCACCACACAGTAGCATCATCACTAGTCAACTTTTATTTCATAATCAATTCAACCCAATCAGTACTGTCAAACACATATTATCATGAGAGAGACTTCATTGACAGATAATAGAAAACGTAACATAACTAATCAAACATAATCAACAATTCATACTATAAAACCCTAGCATGTATACACGACTCTTACAAAGCATATATGCATATGTACGTGACTTATCAATGACAAACCAGTGTATAGATCTATAATCATTGAATAGTTTCTTCACTGCAACCACAACACACACTCCACAAACCTTACTGTCATACATTCATGTCAGAGTATCATTACCACCACAGATCTATCATTGTTAGTCATAATAATAAAAGATCAAGAAATCAAATTCATTAGTCTCTATTATACTTTTAGATCTATCAGATCTGAGACTCCTCCAAGCTCCTTAGTGCACACTTGTTTCAGATCAAATGCCTTATATAGTAAAATCCTTATCCAATACCTTAGACCAATCCTTTAGTAATGTCGTTGGTATTATTTGATGGGATCAAATATCTATTTTTGCTCCAAATACTATGGTCCAATACCATGGTAAATACCCCTGGTATTCATTATACCATGGTGTGGATTATGTATGTGACTTGTCTTCACCATACCTGCATATGTAGGTGACCTTGCTTCACAATACTCACATATACTTTCTGACACTTTACCTTTGCAAACCATCGGTCTCTGAAATGATATTCCTTTGGTCATATCACCTTTAGCCTCTGCATAACCGTTATGTTGACATGTCTATCAAGTAGGTTGCCATCAAGGACAACACATTAACCATAATGCCAACACATAATAATTACAAAGTTAATAAAAATATTAATTTATAAATGGAGAATTTTTTCATGGGAATAAAAAATTCATTTATTAATAATAGAAGTTGTAACAAATTAAGTGTAGTAATGGTAATGGTGATGAGGCTAAATAAGGATTTTACACAACTAGTTTACAAACAAACTTTTTATTTTTGAAGAGAGTTAATGTTTCAAATGTATAAATCTTTTGATGAGTGCTTGTACTTACATTGTGCCAAAACCACTAGGAAGCTAGAGTATCTTACACATAATGGAAATAAGTTACCAAGAAAATTCAAACTAGGCAACTAGAGTAGCTTACACAGAGTAGAACTAAGTTACAAAGAAAATTCAAACCAACCCTACTAGGAGTTTTGATGTTCCTTTTGTACTAAACTCTACTAAGAATAAGCTATCATGTCCTCTTCCTTGACCAACCCTACTAGGAATTTTTATCTTCATTTTGCACTACACTCTACTTAGAATAAGCTATCCTATTCCTCTTCCTTGAATAGTTTAAAAGACTTCAATTAAATTACCTGTTTGTTTTTCGTTGACATGCATGATTGGGTCAAAACGTTAGAATAATAATGTCAACAAAACTTGGTGTGTTTGACACCAACAAATTTTCACATCAATATATGAATGTCTTCAATAATACCATGCTCCATTAATAATTCCACTATTGAAAACACTATTGATGCAAGGCCAAGCAATGTATATTTAAGGAATCATGCTACAAAACCAATCCTACAATCTCATAACTTTATAGCTATGAAAGATACACTTGTACACAACAAATGTTAACTCTACATAACATATAGCATTGAAAAATATTTCTAACAATTTGTAGGAAAACAAAAACAATAAAGGAGAATGAGTAGAAAATAAATTTTATTCACTTGATAGGTTAAAAGTATAGCTAGTTATAATGTTAGTTTGGAGGGATTTGTCTCTCTTAGATGGTACAATGCAACTCAAGAATTATTTGGTTACATTTTAGACACCAACGGCTCAATGTCGAATAAAACACATATAAAACAACCTATCTCTCATCAAATCTCATGATACAAACTCTTTTTTTTCCAAGGTCAAAAATATTTATCAATTTCCCTCATGTCCATTTGTTTCCCAGCTATGATATATTTCACTTTCCTTCCTTGATTATTCCTCCCTACAGGCTATCCCTTCATATTCAACTTTTGCAAATGTGGGTGACTTCCCTTATGCTATTTTCCTTTTCCTTTTAATTTTCCCCGCTTATAGTTCCACAATATTTTCTTGGGAGTTCCACATCCAAGTACATATTCTATTAGACTAGTGGTGCAAGATCACAATGTTCATTTCATACTTCTATATTAAGAGTTTTTCATAAAAATAAATCCCTTGGTTGTAGGCTTTAATAGTTGTGATATATCCTTCCATAAAAAGTCAATGACTAACCTTCTTATTCTGACCTACCAAGCACAATAACTTGTAAATTTAAACAAATGAGAAAACTAAAATGTTTTTGTGTGATGTTGATTACTTGAAAGCAAGGATGCTCATGCATAAAACATCCTTGGTTATATAGATTTAAGCCTCCCATGCAAATGGTCATGATTGAAAACCAAATTTCATCATATCATATTTTCATTCACCTCTTCCATGCATTATAACCTTCATTCCCATTGGATGGTCTCATCCATGTCACATTCTTCCTTTTCTTTTTCAATGCTCCTAGAAATCTTTGTGACTATAGATAATTTATATTTGTTCTTTAAAGTACTCAAATTTAATGGAGTTGAACTAAAATGAATTAAAACAAGTGATGGTTGTGAGACTTAAAATAAAGTTACCAACT
This sequence comes from Pinus tabuliformis, assembly GCA_031772625.1. Lineage (NCBI taxonomy): Eukaryota > Viridiplantae > Streptophyta > Pinopsida > Pinales > Pinaceae > Pinus > Pinus tabuliformis. The sequence goes on from CM062813.1 coordinate 299,881,051, forward strand.
TAATAAGAATTGTAACCTCAAAACAAGAACTCTAGTAGAAAAAACACCCTATTTTTGTGCAAAAAACATGAAAAAACACCCAGAAAATTAAAAGTGATGATGTTGCATCATTTTTTTTCGTGGTAAAATATTAACATTTTTTAAGCAATGGAAGTAAAAACCAATTTTTTTCCACAAAAAACATGAAAAAGCACCTTGAAAATTAAAAATGTTGATGTTGCATCAACATCTTCTTTTTTTATGTTAAAATTCCAACATTATTTAGCAATGATGTTAAAGATAAAATATCATGACTCTGAGAAACCTTAAATTTCCAACAATTTTCATCCATGACATTAAAGATAAAATATCATGACTTGGAAAAATTTTAGAATTCCAACAATTTTCAATCATAGTGTTAAATATAAAATATCTCGACTCTGGAAAACCATAAAATTATAACTATTTTCAACCATGGCATTAAAGATAAAATATCACGACTCCAAAAAAACCTAAATTTTGACATTTTTCAACTATGGAATTAAAACCAAATATCACGACTGTAAAAAAACCTTAAGTTTTCAATATATTTCAACCATGGCCTTATGAACCAAATATTATGATTGGAAAAAACTTTAAAAATGAACACCTAAATCAAGGAGTCATCACACCAAGAGTATTTTTTATTTTAAAGGTTAAAAGTATATCTCTTTTGTAATCTTACCCTAACACAACTAGTCCCATTACAATGAAAGCTTAAAAATCAACCATCAAATTGAAGTATTCCCTTTTTAATGCGACATTAAAATTGCAACATTTTTTTAAACTATGATCTATAAAATCATAATAATAAATAATATCATGACAATATCACCATATAATTCAAAAATCATCATTAATTCCTAATATTTTACTACTCCTAATCAAAATATCAATACAAAGTTAATTGAATGAAGCATAAACTATATCTCAAAATTATTGTTGCGATTTGGATACTAGAAACAAATGAATTCTTCATAATTAAAACATAAAATCTAATAGACATATAAATGAGTCTTTACTTCATGTAAGATTATATGAAAGTTAAAATATTTATTTCAAGTTACCATGCAAACAACATTTACATAAAATGTCTTAGAAATTTTTTCAAATTCACTCATAGGTTTTGGCACACCATCCTCATCTCTTCCATTGAAATCATTGCTAAGAGGAAATCCTTCATTGTCATCATCAATGCTTTTGAAATCCTCACTTGGAGGAAATTCATCATCTTCGTCATTGCTTTTGAATTTCTTGCTTGGAGGAAATCCATCATCGTCATCGATGCTTTTGAAATCCTTGCTCGAAGGAAATCCATCATCATCATTAGTTCTTTTGAAATCCTCACTCAGAGAAAATTCATCATCGTCATTAGTGATTTTTAAATTCTTACTCAGAGGAAATCCTTTACTATCCTCATTTGTTCACTTGAAATCCTCGTTCAGAGGAAATCTTTCACCATTCTCACCTATTCCTTGAAAATTCTCACTTAGAGGAAATCCAGGATCATTGTCTACATTTTTTAAATCCTCACTCAAAGGAAATTTGTCATCACCATCTATGCTTTTGAAATCCCCGCCCTGAGGAATTCATCATCATCATGAGTGCCTTTGAAATTCTAACTCTAAGAAAATGAATTGTCCTTATCCATGCCTCTAAAATTTCATTTGGAAGAAATTCTTCATCCCCCCCTCATCAGTGGTACCTTCATAATCCTTCGGATTATGAATTTATTGATTAATATGATCAATATCATTACTTGTACTTTCGTAAATCTCCTTACTAAGTGAAAAAATTGACTATCTATTCATAGTGAAAGCATTCCTGTTATATTCATCAATACAAATAAAGTTCTCGTGTGAATAAAATGTTGACAATGCAGAAATAGAAACTTCACTATCACATGAATCCATGACATTTCATAAAAGACGTTGAATGATACAAATTCTCTCTCCAAATGAAAATTTATAAGTTAGAAAATGAATATTTCCATCCAAAGTTTCTCCCTAAAAAAAAAAATCTTGAAATTGTTTTCTCCAAAAAATTCATCTGAAAGTTTTTCCTCCAAAATTTCTCTCCAAAATTTATTCCAAAACATTCTACTAAAAGTTTTCCTTGAAAATTTCAGCCCTACATTCTTGTAAAATTTTCCACACAAATTTCCCTTTAATATTGTCCTTCAAAAATAGGATAAAATTTTTACTTTAATTATTTAACACTAACTAGGTAATTAAGTTAATTTTTACAATTTATATATTTTTTTTCTATCCCTTATTCAAGAAAAGTTAATCTAAAGCCACAATCTTAGCTATATATTAATTTTCTTTAATTATAATTTTAATCTCACATTCAACAAAACTAACTTAATGTGATTCCACAATCTTCAATATGTATTAGATGTTTTTGTTTCTATTCTCCACATCACATCAAATCTTGTGGAGAATTTGTTAAAAACGTTGGAGTGATTTACAAGGAGCTACATCAATATATCACATTTACAAGGTCTTTTTGGGAAAAAACACTTAAAAAACTCATGCTGGTAGGATTTTTAGGAGAAAAAACAAAAATTACGAGCTTTTAGGACTTTGAAATGGAAAAATCTATTTATTTATTTATTTATTTTATTTTTTACTTTTTCTTGTAGTTTTAAAAAAAGCCTTAAACTCACAGTTTTTTATTTTTATTTTTTTTTAATAGAAATAAAAAAGCCATCTATATATATATATATATATATATATATATATATATAACAATGTTAAAAAATTGAAATTAACATAAAAAATAAAAGAAATAGAGAATAAAAAGTTAAAAACTAAATAAAAATAAAAATTAAATGAAAAAAATTACAAAATGCATTTTTTTTTTCAAAATTTTAAAATATAATTGCAAAAAAATTGCAAATTGCAAATTTAAAATATATTTATTTATAAATTAAAAAAAATAAATATAAATAAAAAAGGATAAAAATTGAAAACAAAACAAATAGAAATAAGATATATATATACACACACACAGATATATATATATATATATATATATATATATATATATATATATATATATATATATATATATATATATTCGTCACCAAACGGCCACGACACGACCAGAGTAGTGGGTGTCCATGCTCTAGCCGTGCCATGACCCTTTGGTGCTCGACATGACGAATAATATATATATATATAGGGAGAGAGAGAGAGAGAGGGGGTATTTATGACTGTTTATGGATCAATAACAACAACTACAACATCTAATTTGCAACTGGACACTCTAGGAATGTTACTCCAAAACCAAGCTAGCCCTTAAGGTAAAAGTCAATTGACCCCTCAAAATAAATCAATGAAGAATGTTAGATAATGGAAGAGGGAACCAAATGAAAATAAAATAGTTTGACGAAGAAATAAATGGGGACAAATATTTCTATATTATGTTGAGATTCGATATGGTGGAGATCATGAAGTAGTTAAAAGGGTACGAGATATATATTTGGTGATTGATACATATATTTTTTATGTTTTTGTAAAACTTCAATCATTTCTTTTTTGTTTTTTGTGTTTATATTAATTTACTTAATTTTTTTTTTGTACTTGATGATTAGGTACAACACTAGCATCATGCCTACAAAAAGAAAGAAATTTAATGACCACTGGAAAGACAGGCTACAATGTATTTTTATTCAACAAAGAATTAATGCTATTTAGGTTCTTTCATATGCAATCCAGGAAGTTAGTTTGAGGAAAGAGGATTTTAATGAATCATGTGTGGGAAAAAAGGCAAAGGAACCTCACCACTATTAGATGAAATGATTGGAAAGGGACGCTTCAAGAGACCTATGGACATCGAAGATCCAAAGGAGAGGAAAATTACCAAATGGAAGCAAAGAACACTATTGAAGAAGATGATAATAAAGATCTTGAAGATAATGAATATGGGTTATATAGTAATTGTTGATTAAATTTAAGTTATGCATGAAAATCAAGCTCAATTTTGAGAACTATTCATAAGTTATAATGTTTTTGATTTTAAGGTTTTATGAGTATTTGATTATTATTGTGATATGTTTAATATTTTTATTGTTTGATTTTCACTTTAATTTTATGTAAAGCATTATTTTTGAGAAAAACAAACTTTGAATATATATATATATATATATATATATATATATATATATTGGGTTTGTCTTTAACTATAAATTTGTTGTATTAATTTGTCTTTGACAAAAGATTTTTGCAGGTTGAGGTCTTATTATAGGTGTTGTTTAGTAACTTCCATTTTTCTATTACTTACTATTTTTATTTTTTTTGGTTTTATTTCCTTTTTATTTATTTATTTATTTATTTTTTCTATTATTTCCATTTTCATGAATTATAAATTTTACTCCATATTTAAGATGGAAACTTTTAAAGAGGAAAAAAAAACTTTTTCCAATACATATAAATTTTTTAATTTTTAGTTTTATTGATTTTTAATTTGACTTGTAGTTTTTTGTCTTTTTTAATACTTTTTTTCTCTATTTTTAATTCCAATTTCATTAATCATATTTTTTTTTTCTTATTAAATTTTAATTTGAATTTATTTATTTCCCTTCAACTTTTTATAATTTTCTTTTCCTGGAAACAACAACTATACAATACAACTTCCATTTCAATGAATATAATTAAATTTCTAAAAAACAATTCTAAAAATAAGAAATTAATAAAATTAAAAGAAAATTTGAGTGTAATTTTCTCTCGTTGTCTTATATATACACATCTGATTATTCATTCTACTCAAATCTTGAAGACCTCTTGTCATTATTGTCTACACTCAAACATTATAGATTTGGAAAATGACAACTTGTGAAGTTAAAGTTGACAATGTGATTTCTATAATTATTGTGTTATTGTTAATCGACATAGTTACTATCACTGTTATAACAGATACAAGTGAGATTAAATTTTTTTTATATCTCTATGTTGTATTTTTTAAAAGAGTATTTAACATATCCATATTTTCATCTATATTGATGAGGATTTAGTTATGACTTGGTGTGGTTATTTATATTTCATCAGAAATGTCTCCTCATCAACTGTTACAAAATTGTGAAGTAGTATATTTTTCCAAAAACTGTCCTATTGGCACGTCGTGCATTACAAATTGGTCTGATATCATTTTCTACTATACAAGTCAACCTCGATGGCCTCACCTCTTTTAATATTATACGACCTACCACTATGTACTGAGCATTAATATAAGTATTATTATTAAATTTGATAATAATTATCTGTACAGTGATTTGTCTGCATAGTAGTTTGTTTTATAGCAAACTATAGCTCTAATTTGAAAGATGTTATTGTGGACATTGGAAATTTCATGGGACAATCACAGGGAGGTTTTACATTGGTGTAATTATGCATAATTTTTCAATTGGAAGATGTGTTTTAGTAGCTCTAAATTGTATGGTATAGTAGTTTGTTTTATAGCAAACTATAGCTCTAATTTGAAAGATGTTATTGTGGACATTGGAAATTTCATGGGACAATCACAAGTAGGTTTTACATTGGTGTAATTATGCATAATTTTTCAACTGGAAGATGTGTTTGAGTAGCTATAAATTGTATCGTATAGTAGGGCTTTAATTGCAAAAATTCCAACCATCTATTTCCTCAAATATTTTTTTATCTTTTTCATGTGCTTTCAACTAGAAATCATATTGTTTATGCTAGAAATTGTATGGGGCAACATGCTGGAAATTGTAAGGGGCATTTGCAAATTTCATTTCTTTCTGATCTTTGTTGTTTTTGGATGTAGTATTATGTTATTTTCTTATCCAAACAAGCATTATTATCTTGTTGAATATTGGAGCATTTTATGTTTTTTCGCTTGAACATATTAAACAATTTAATACTTATTTCATGAAGGTGTTGATATTAGTAAAAGAAGTTCCCTTATGCATTGAGGATTCAACATTGAATTATATTATTTAAGAACATCATAATATTTTCTAACTAATATGTGTTTGGTCTCTAGACAAGTAAAAGGTTTGGTTTGTGACTCTAAGATATTATTTTTGGAAGAACATTACAAAAAATCTCTTTTTTGTACAATAGAAACTACAAATAATAGTAACAATGATTTGGAGACTCTAGAAACAAGTTAACACAGATTTTTGTTGTATCTACCTATGAAAAGAATGGTTCAATTTTATTTCTTAATTTTAATGAATTTTCTTCCCTTTAACTAAATCTCACTTCTAATTTTAGAGAGTTTTTTAATAAATAATTTTCTTACATTTATTTCATCATCAAACTTTTTTAAAAATTAACAGACACATGTTTACAATATTAGTAGTTAATATTGCTTTTGCAAGATGAGGTATATGCAATTTTAGTTCTTTATTGTTTTTTTACTTTAATTTAGCTATATTTAAACTAAGCCATAGGTACTAGCTACTATGTAGCACTTGTTATTATATTAAAAATAGAATTTAATTATTAAAAATTATATATGTTAATAGAAATTAAAACACACATACACACACACATAGGTGTAGCCTAACTTATAAATGGAATGACCTTTTTTCAGGTAATTTTTCTGGTTAATTTAACTAAAATCCGCTAAATATTTTTAAAAGCTTGACTTTAATTTGTTTAATATATAGAATTCAAATGCCCTATGGAGTTTTTCAAGGTGTTGAATCCATTTATACATTCAAAAATGCTTTTTAAACAACAACAAAATCACATTCTTTCTGGGAATTGTTTTGTTGGATTCTAGTGAAAAAGTCTATTTTATCTATAAGTTAGACTACACACACACACACACACATATATATATATATGTTAATATAAACAATATTAATTAAGCGTATTTCTTAATTTTTGGTGATAGCATTAAACAATACAATATTTTATTAGTTGTTTTATTTTTGTGATGAAATGTTTTTCTTTATTATTTTTAGTCTAATTAAGTTATATTTAAGCTAAGTGGTAGGTACTAGCTACTATGTAGCCCTTGTTATATCTATATTCAAAACGTGTATTTTTTGTCAGATGTTTAAAATTATTGTTTTTTTAGTAATAATTATTTGATGTATATTGAAATATTAATTAATGATACATAAGTATATAGAAAATCCTAAATTCAAAATATTGAATTTTTTTTTTAAACTTTTCAATAAAATTGAAAATTTCATTACAAAAAAAAATTCAAAAGGAAAACAAGAAAACACAATCTTGAAAAGTAGTTAAAATAAAAAACATCTCAAGGAATAAGAAGAAGAATAAGAAGACTACTGAAATTTTGTTAAATAACCAACATTTAAAAAAGTGTATTCATACTTAATACATAAAAAAAATTTAAGTGTCAAATATGAGTCCCCCAAAAAAGGGGAGTTGATGTTGTATCAACACCTTTCAAAATCAGCATGAAAATCACAACACTTAAAAAAATATGTCAATACTTAATACATAAGAAAATTTGAAGCGTGGAAAATATACTTAAAAAAGGTCAATGCTACATCAACACTTTTCGAAATCGGCATATAAATCATGATTCATTATGACGTCTAAAAAACATGAACTTGGTACAATTGTCATTAAGTTGGTGACTTTGTTTTAGTACCTATAAGTGTAATTAAAAAGTGACTGAAGGTTAAATAAAACATAAGAAAACCAATGCAAGCAATAAAAATAAATTAAATGAGCGAAAAATGAGAAAAAGGTAAATAAATGGAAAATGGAAAATAATAATGGGAGAGAAAAATATAGAGGAATGCAAAATGAAAGGTCGTCCCCTTGGCCTTTCCATAACCTCCAATCTCCCCCATATCTTGAAATTTGACTCTCAAATGGATTTTTGTTAGCCAAGAAAGGAGGATGCATAGAGAGCCATGGGTTCTATTGTACCAAATGATAGAAATAGAGAATTGGGAAACCATTGAACATTGATTTTCCTGTTTTCGTATTCAACTTAAAATCTCATAGTAATTTATGATTTTCATTGATGTGTAATTGTTACAATTTTGTTAGTGCGCACACATTGAAAATCTTGCTACAATAGTATTTTATCTCACCTATAATTGATTGGATTAATTGAATTGTTGGTATTAAAAATGTTGGATCCTCTATGCTATGTATATGATAACAAATAGACTAAATATGATTTAGTTTTTTTATCCTATAATTCTCATAGACAATAACGCGTTTTTCTATGTGAATGTGATATCATCTTTGAATGGAATTTTGGTACACTAAATGGTTGATTGAAATAGTCAAAAGATTCAGGTAATCCATCCTAGTACTTGATCTGGATCAGATCATTATCTTATTTTTCTTCCATCTTGATGCTTTTAGAGTGGAAAAAGTGAAGGAATCAACACAAAGGATCATTTTTACCGGTGGTCTTTGTTTGGAGTATTTTGGGTCAAAACCTTTAAGAGAAATTTTTAGGCCTTATATGAACACTTTTATGGCCCCAACCTTAATATAGACCTTCATTCCATGAACAACATTCCTACACCTTTCCAATGGTACAACAATTGTCTCATTCAGTGCTTTTATGGGAAAGTTATGCCTCTTGGAAGTTGACCTATCAAAATTGACCACCATAATTCGGGAGGATGGCATGTCGAACCCCATTATTCATGATAATGGGTAGGAATGTGATCATGATGAAGAAGACTCTAGAAGATTCAACCTTGTAACTCTAGTTAAGAGTTTAAGGAGTCAAACCTAACCACTAGTAGGCTATCAAGCTATGTTATAACCAGAACACTAGGAGGAAAAGGGGTCCAATTCTATTTTATTTTTATTTTGTTCCATAGATGAGCATAATAAGTAGAGATCAGATAGGGGGAGAGAAAAAAATGAGGGTTTGTGCATTGTATCAGCCCATGGGCCATAAGCCTCACTTCTTAATACTTTCATTCATTTCCATTTAGAGAAAGAGAACATCACAACCTCACCTTCCAAATGGGTTTTCTCCCAAAAGGGGTTTTCAGGTTATATCTCATGTTAATTTTGTGGTTTTTATTTTGTTTTTTTCTTCTCTATTTTATGCATATTTTATATACTGCATGCATAAGCACACCATATTAATTAATTAATTTATAAATCTAAGGGGATATTAACCATCACAATGTACTTTTCATATTTTAAGAATAATTTTATTAAATCTATTGTGAGAAATTGTCCAGTGGAATATACATGAAAGTTTCTGGATTAATTCTTGAAGTAGATTGATGGTTGTAGAAAGAGAGCTATTCCATAATTTCTTTCCTAGCATGATATGTTATTTTTACTTGTTTGTCAATTTAATTGTCTTAAATTGTTACATAAATTATCAACCAGAGTTGGTAAACTTGTGAAGTGCAAGTGCACTATATATGCTAGAAGTCATTTTTATTAAATCGGATTATTAATGTGCATGATTGAGTTATTGAAAATTGCTTCTAAGGATGTAATTTATCCCTATCTCACTCTTCAAAGAAAATGGATTTAACACATTAAATATTCCTAAAATTTCCTCACTCCTTTCTAATGAAATAAAAAATTCTCTTCACACTTGCAAAATGAAACTTAAAGCAAACTCACACTATATCATTAAGAAAACTTAACTTATCTATTGCAACACAAATTTAATCTCTAAAAGCATAATTATTCATTTAACATTCTAGCAATCCTTTGCATAAAAACCAAAATAAAAATTCTATTCAAAATGAAAACCACACAATTACTCATTATCAATCACTCATGCTTTTGAAATGAAAACCATAAATAAATCGCTCATACTTTGAAATGAAATATTGTAAAATGAAACTATAAAGAAATCACTCAAGCTCTTAAATGAAACACTCTGAAATTATAAATAACTTATAAAGAAATCAACTTGAAAAAGGAATGATTAGTGAAATATTTCTATCGCTATCTGATTGAAATGAAGACTGCAAAATAATTGTAAAACATATTAGCAACTAGAAAAATGATAAATAAAAGATACAAAAAATGCAAAACCTTCACTGTTTTCAAGGGCCCTCCACAAACAGGCGGTCATAGAACTTTAATCGAACAGTTTGCTATAGATCAAAGCTTCATTCTTCATTAACAGATAAAACAGAGTTTGAAACAATATTATTGCATATATAATTAACCTTCTATTCATGTTTTTTGTATGGTATTTACAAAATCCCATGTCAATAACTGTTAGAGGCTTTTACGCCTACCATAGCTAACAAAGTTCTAAATTAAGCTTCTAACAAATATCAAGATATCTTTCCTCACGATTTTCTATTTGGCAAAGAAAATCATGAAGTGCGGGAATTTCAGACTCTCGCTCGCTTGTTCAACAACAAATTGAATCTACGCTTTGACCACGAAATCAAATAATTCTTTGATGATCTGGTTTGGATGAATAGGAGGAAATCGTTAAAGGGATCAATCTCCACCTTTCCATATCTTTCTTCTCTTAGCTGGCACCTCCAATCTTGGTAAACCTTGGAATCAGCTACAGAAACATAGATTAGCTACAGAATCGTGCGAATTTGGTAGCTAATACAAATATTAACTCAATAATAAGGAAAATTATTAAATATGAAAGATAAGACAATTAAATACCTTACCATGTCAAAAACCTTGTAGTTTTATGCCTATTGAGTTGATGATGATGGTCAAGGAAAGGAAAAATAAGTAAGGGAGAGTGTCAAAATGAAGCAATCATGAGGCTCAACATTCCCCCACATGGAGGCCATTACATGTCCTCATGAAAAAAGTCAAAATTGGAACTCTTTCTATATCACTGCTCTCTCTCAGAAACTTGGGCTAGAACATCCAAGTTTGTCCTTCTTATCTTCTTTCTTGCAATTGTCATTCTGGGCTTCTTCATCAAAATCCTGTAGTTTAGACTCATGACCTTCCTTTTTAGAGATTCATTCTTTTTCTTCATCTTTTCATACCATAAGACCATATGTAAAAGAATGTAATCATTATCAGTCCTTTCTATATCATTCTACATTTTAATATTTCATGTTCCTTATTCAAATGTCTATTCAGTGTCTCCAACTCAAAGAATTCTTGTTTCATAGTTTTCACGAGTGGAGGTTCTTGTGGACTGTTAGACTAGATTTCTTTTTCATGGACTGTAGAACAATATGCCTTTTCTGCAACTCTCCTTAGACTCAATGTAGTCATATATTTCTTGTTGTACTAGATCTATTTCTAGTGTTTTTCAGCCTAGGCTATGAACATGTGAGATGGCAGTAGGTGATGGAACTTACATTTTCTCTTCTTCCTCCAAATGAACAACATCTATAGATTGTTGAGATGGTTTTTGATTAGGCCTAAGACTTATTCTTATATTTGATGGAAGAGGGTTTTTAGTTTTAATTCTTTTCTTTTCTGTTTTAGTTTCCTCGATTTTTTTGGATGTTTCTTCTAACATATTTCCTTTTAATTCTTCCTAAAATTTCTGCAATAGGATTCTCATCTTTTGAATGTTCTTGTAGTTGTAGTTGAGGTAGTTTTTTAATAGGATTCTTAGATATTCTCTTCCTTCCCCTTCTTTCTTTGCTCCTGCTAGGCGGCTCTTGATCCTCTCCTTAAAATGATTTCTAACTAGGAAGCTCTCCGAATTATCTCATAGTCTTTCAAGATGAAATTCAATGCATATTTTTATAAGGCTATGGTGGTACATGGTGTTTTCTATGAATTGAATCCTTTTCTGAACATTCCCAGACATTTTGCTTAAGCTATTTAATAGAAAATAAAGAAGATTGATTTCATTCTCTTCGAGAAAATGCATCATCAAACGAATGTGGTAAAATAACATACAACCAAATCTTCCTTCACACATGACAAATTTCTAAATTACTAGAAACAAATTTCTCCATTTACCCTTAAGTGTTGTACTGGGAATTCCTTTCTTAAACAAAATGATACCCATACCCGGGTTTCTTAAGAAAGTATTCCATTCTTCTCCTTCAATGCCCCTGTTCTTAAACCATTTCTCTTTGACTCTTGACAGTCCGAAAGCTTTATAAATAAGAGATTTTCTCACTGCAAACTTGATGTCTCCAATTTCAACCTCTACACCATCAAAAGCTATGGCAAATGATTTGGTTAATTCCTTGTTAAATCCACCAAACGTTTCCACAAACTCTAGCCACTGTGCTTTCTACAACATTTCCTTTACCTGCGAATATCCTTCCATGAATTTTCTTCCATTTGGTTCTGTTCTTACTATGAGGCCCATGGTTGAGAAGTTTTACCTCATAATTCGCTTCTTGATAGGGTATGAGTCAGGGTTTCGCGATAATGGCTTTGGTGAGAGTGTAAACAAGAGTGAGGGGAAAAACAAGTGAAGTGATTGTTAGGTTATGAATGGAATTTGAGTTGGGTGATTTCAACAATGAATTTAGAATTTGAGACAAGTGTTGTGTAATGTTGAGGAATGAATGGGCGGTTTACGACTTTTATTTTGATATGAAAATATATTTTCACCTCACTTTCAGTAATGATGGTATAATGTCCATATAATTCATACACTAATGTTTTGACCCTTATTATTAAATTAAATATTTGAATGCCTTTTTTTTCCGTAAAGAAAATTCGTAATTTCATATATAGAAATTACATGTTGTGGATGCCCGAAGGCATATGCTGTAAGTGTGGCTTTGACCACTGTCCAAAACAAATATATACAATGAAACCCAAAGGGTGTGCTATTCTGTTGCAAAATAAAAGCTATGTAAAACCAAAAATCACCCACGTAGGGGTTGACATCCATATTCACTATGTTGTTATATACAGAGAAAAATTCAATAAAGGTTCAGAAACAAAAAGCTATGAAAATTAGAGGTTGTTGCCTCTCTGTAATTTGCATGCCTTTTGAATTGATGATTCTAACATTTTATTTCTCCTTTTTGTATTGCCTTCAAGTGCTTCCAAGGATGGATTTGATCATTTCTTCAATTTCTCCAATTAGTAGTCCCTATCAAACATCAACTACAGAATTATGTCAAAGCTGTAGATTCTTAGCAATTATGTAGCTATTTTATCCTAGAAAGAAAAAGAAGGATACAAAGAAAATGGGAATGGGAAAGAAAAAATGCCAAATTACTTGGTTTTCACCCTAAATTTTTTGTATAAACATTCCAACAGTGTTGGTTTTCATGTTTATACAATTTATTATTATCATTATTATTATTATTATTATTATTATTATTACTATTATTAATTTTTTTTTAGAAAAGAAAAAGGCTTATGAGTCAAGTTGGAGGAGAAGGAAAATCCTTCTTAACCAACTGGAAATTAGTGTTGTCTTGTAAATGTTTGATAAACTCCTCCTTTGTCAATGGCTTATGATAGATTCTCAATCGATGACCATTCACAAGAAAAGTGATCCTTTCTTTATCAATAATTTTGATCATAACTACACCATTATCAAAGATTGTTTCAATCTCATACAGCCCAAGCCAATGATTTTGAAATTTCCCTTAGAAATCTTTGAACTTTGAATAAAAACTTAATGCCCAATCTCCTCATTAGAACTTTCTTTTTTTGTGTATTTGTCATGCCATCTGGATCTCCGTTATTGAACTAGATTGGTTCTTTGGATTCCATATTGTCTTATCAAATCAAGTTCATTCAGCTGCTCCATTCTTTGTTTTGGTGCCTCTGAAAGATCAAGACCCAATTTAACTATTGTCTTGAAAGTTTTTACTTGAAAATCAATAGGAAAAAGAACTTGCTCCCCATAAACATGTTTATAGGGAGTATGCCCTGTAGTGTTTCTCCATGTGGTACGGTATGCCCATAAATCTTCTGGAAGTTTTTCTGGGCAGTCTCTTCTATGCATATGCACAATTTTGTTGAGAATTGCTTCAATTACTTTATTGGTGGACTCCACTTGTCCATTTTCTTGTGGATGGTATGGAGTGGACTTCCAATGTTTGATTTTTACTCCTCCATTATCTTGTGTACCAACTTGGATGTGAATTGAGTTCCTTGATCTGTTACAATTTCCTTTGGGATACTAAAACGAGTAAAGATATCCTCGAAAAGAAATGAAACTATAACATTTTTAGTAGAAAAAGGAAGTGCTTTAGCTTCTACCCATTTTGTAACATAATCAATGCAAACAAGAATGTACATTTTCTGTCTCGATGGTGGATTGATTGGACCAAAAAAATATAGAGCCCATTTTTCAAAAGGCTCAATAAGTACATGAAGTTGTAGAGGCATTTCATCAGAGGGAACATGTTTCCCCATCCTTTGACAACTATCACATCTCTTGACATACTCCTTGGCATCCTTAAAAAGGGAAGGCCAATAGTATCCTAAGAGAAGGACTTTGTAGGAAGTTCTTTTGTCAATGAAGTTTCCTCCACATGGCTCATTATGATAAGCTCTCAATATCTTTGGTACTTCATCTTCTCTAACACACCTTCAAATGATCAAATCTGGCCTTGTTTTATACAATTCTTCATTTATCCATGAATATGATGCACTAATTTGAATTACCTTCCTTTTTCTTGAGGAGATAAATATGACGGTAACTTCATTATAGCCAAATAATTAGCAATATATGCAAACCAAGGCGATTTAGTAGATACCGCAAAAAGATATTCATAACGGAAATTATCTTTTACAGGTACATCATTATTATCATTTTGAATTCTAGACAAAAAGTCAGTAATTGTATTTTATTTCCCAAGTCGATGAAAAATAGTGATGTTAAACTCTTGCAACAAAATAAACCATCTTGTAATTCTTCCATTAGTGAGAGGTTTATTCAGTAAGTACCTAATTGCAGAATGATTTGTATGTACAAAATTTTTGTAGCCGGTGATGTAATATCTAAATTTATTGATGGCATGAACAACAACTAAAAACTCCTTTTCTAGTAAAATGCCTAAATATGTGTTTGAAGCATCAGTTGAAATGTGAAAAGTTAGTTTCCAGTTTGGTCCTCTAAGAATAGGTGCTTCAAATATTTTCTCCTTTAATGTTTCAAAGGCCTTTTGGCAATCAAAATTCCAATTGAATTCAGAGTCTTTTGTGAGAAGTTTGAAAAGTGGAGATGCATTTTTTGTAAAGCTTTCTATAAATCTTCTATGGTAACCATTGAAACCAAGAAAACTTCCAACATGTGGTTGACAAGTTGGAATTGATAATTTAGAAATAACTTCTACTTTAGATGTGTCCACTCTAATTCCATTTCTTGAAATATGGTGTCCTAAATGAATTCCCTCAGTAAACATCATAAAACATTTTTCATGGCTTAATGAGAGATTTTCCTCTTTACATCTAATGAGAACTTTTCTAAAATTTTAAGAGCTTCTTCAAAATAATTTCCATAAATTAGATCAGAAAAAAAAATGACTAATACTACTCTTTTGAATGTTGTGGGTGCTTTACATAATCCAAAAGGAAGTACTCGATAAACATACGTTCCCCATGTGCAGGTAAAGATAGTTTTATCCTGGTCTTCTGGGGCTACTTGGATTTGATTATACCCGCTAAAACCATCTAAGAATGAAAAATATTTCTTTCCTGCCAATGTATCTAAAACCTTATCTATGAAATGAAGTGGAAAGTGATCTTTTAAAGTTGCTTTATTCAATTCCCTATAGTCAATACATACTCTCCATTTTCCATTCTTTTTAGGAACAATTACTAAGGGTGAAACCCACTGACTGTCTGATATTGGATAGATGAAATTTACATTCTACAGTTTTTGTAGTTCCTCCTTAACAATTTCCCTTAGATTTGGATTCATTCTTCTTTGAGGTTCTCGAATTGGTTTGGCATTTTTTTCAATGTAGATATGAATTATACAAGTATCAGGATCAATTCCCTTCATGTCAGTATATTGCCATGCATAGGCAGAGGAATGTTTTTGTAACATCTTTATTAATTGTTTCTTTTGAAATTCTTCCAAATTATTATTGATATTCAAAGTTTTTCCTCGAAAGATTTCAATTGTAGAATTGCTAAATTTTTCCATATAATGCAAGGATAGTTGACGAGATGATAAATATCCAATATTGCATTGTTCTTGAAAACTCTGACTAGATTCACAATATGATGAAGATTCATTATTTTCCATTAAATTCAAAATTTGATGTTCTTCATCTATTTGTGAAGTAGTAAAGATTGGTCTTATATCAATATTATCATCTATCCATTCTTCATTTCAATTTCTATTGTTGTTTTTGCAGGTGGATACAATGTGAATTTATTTTTTGAGCTCCCATCAGAAATAAACATATCACCAGATCTACAAATTATAAAAGCATCGGTTGTACCTAGCCATGGTCTTCCTAGAATCAATGGATGTCATCCTAAGTTATTCTTGGGTGTTAAAATCATAAAATCAACAGGGTATTCCCAAGAATCTAAGGATACATATATATCTTCTAAACACCATCATGTTTGATTACAAATCTATCTACTAATTGTAACAATGTGGGTGTATATTGAAGATTAGAAAGTTTTAATTGATTTATAGTTTGTTTACTCGTGATGTTTATAGTTGTTCCTAGATCATCAATGTATTTGGGATCTCTACACCATTGATGTGTGTTTTCAAAATGGGACTTCCTGGATCAAGATATTTCTGAATTGTTGTTTTTCCCATCATGATATCTGCAATTTTTCCAACTAGTTGGATTCTTTTGACTTCTTTTCTTTTTCTTCCTGGTCTTTTTATACTCAATTCCCTAATTATTTTTGCAAAAATTGGTATTTCCTTAATGGCTTGTAGCAAAGGTATTTTTATGCAAACATTCTTCAGTTCATCTAACATGTCATAATCACAAAATATTTTTTTTTTCTACCCGTTCATCAATTTTTAATCTCTCAGGAAAAGGTGGTTTTGAAACAGATATTGAAGGTTGTTCCATAATAGGAGTTGAGTTATTTGAATGTGTTGGAGTAACTTTTTTTTTAGTTTTTTCTTTTTCATTAAGAGAATTATCTTCTTTGGAGATCTTTTCTTTTTCACTTTCTTGAATGACAATTGATGGAGACTTTTTCTCTAATATTCTACCAGATCTAAGTTGAACATTGTTTAGATCCAATGGAGTTATCATGTAAGTTTGGAAATTTTGTCCTTCCATATTGTAAACAAGTTGTGAATTTTTATTATTATTTGGATTTGGAAGTGGTTGGGTAGGCAATTGGTTTGGTCTTTGAGGAAATGGTAATGAAAGTTGTGGATTCAAATTGTGGGGTTGAGTTTGTTGAATGTGCTAAGGATAATATTGTGGAGGAAAAGTATGATATGATTGTTGAAATTGTGGAAATTGAGGATATTGAGGGTACTTTCCATAAGGATTTTTCCATCCTTGTGACCAAGGTTGTGGCCAAGATTTCCAAGTAATTGGGGTAGTCTAATTGATTTGTGATGGTTGTGAAAATGGTTGAGTGTTAAAACCGTGAGTTTTATTTGGCTGTGGATTCTACGAGGGTATTTTAGAAACAAAACAAAGAGGGTCTACTGGATTTGGCATTCCTTCTTCTTGATAAACAACTTTAAGACCCAGTATTGAGGGACATTCTTTTGTATCATGATTTTCCACACATATAACACAAGTTTCTACACTCTTTAAATCAAGAGGGCATTCTCTCAAGGTATGTTTCTTTCTGCACTTAGGGCAAAAATTGGACAATGTGCATTTTTAGCTTTTCCCTTGTTTTGTATTTTAAGGATGTCAACTTGTTCACTAAGACTCCCTAAAATATTTGTTTTAAAACTATCAATAAAATTATCTAATTCTTCTCCACTTATTGTCCTAGATACAGATTATTAATCCTTGATAAAAGAGGATCTCTTGGATTTTTCCCAATTCTTGCTTTGCCTCTTGAAATGTGTATGCATAACTCACAAATTTCTCCAAGTGACAACTAAGAAATGTCTCCCTTACCCATTAGATTGAGAAGATAAATCCACTCATCTCTAATGGATTTCAATAAGAGATATTTTTAAAGTTTCCTCATCTAGATTATTCATTTTTTCCCTTTTAACATTATAAGCAAATCTTTCAACAAAGTCTTCAATATTTTCATCTTCTTTCTATACCATTTTAAAGAATTCATCCTTAATATTACGGGGCATACAGAAGTCCTTATATTTGTTTAAGAATGCAGTTATCATTTGTTCCCATGTTCTTATGGAATATATTCCTAAACCCATAAACCATTTTAATGCTGCATCTTTAAGGGTTGCAAGGAATAATTTCAACTTTTGAGAATCATGTAGATAATCATATGATCCACACAAGACTTAAAATTCAAAGATAAATCTTTCAAGACCTTCACTCCTTAGTCCATGAAAGTTTGGAAGGATAGAGGATGAGATATTTTTCATTGTCACTATTGTATCTTCATCAAGGATAGGAAATCCAAATGGGTCTGGATTTATATCTTCTCCTCTCCCTCTTCCTCTACCTCTTCCACCTCCCCTGTTTCCTCCTCTCCCTCTTCCTCTACCTCTTCCACCTCCCCTGTTTCCTCCTCTCCCTCTTCCTCTTCCCCCACCTCTTCCACCTCCCCTATTTCCTCCTCTTCCTCCTCCAATCCTAGGTTGTTCACCATTCAAATTATGTACCTCTCCTTCCCCTTCTCCAACCATTGTAGATTCTTTAGAACTAATGTAGGGTTATGGTTCCAAAATTATGTTTTCAACTTCCTCTAGTTCCTCTGGTTCTTCTATCAATGATTTATTAAAATAGGTTTATTCTTCCTCTTCTTCAGCAAGAAATTCCAGCTCTTGAGCTAGAAGTTGTTCTCCAGTTGAAAATAGGAAAATTACTCCTGTTGTTGGAGATATTGGATCTTCTTATTCTATTATGGCTTTTGTTGATGAAATTGGTGAATCTCTAGGTTGGATTTCGGATCTTAATACCTCAGGGAGTTTGTGTTTCCTGCTATGGATGGAAGTCGAGTTTGTGTGGGTGGTGTGGCACTACGAGGTCGTGGTGGGGTGAGTGATGTTGTTGGAATTAAATTCTTACCTCTACCTACAAATCTAGCCCTAGAGTCTCTTTCCCTATGCATATCATGTTTTTGTTTTTTTTTTTGTTCTTTTTTTTTAATTTATCAAAATGAAAAATAATAAGACTTTTATTTGCACTTCCCCGACAACGGTGCCAAAATGTTTTTCAATTTAATTGTCTTAAATTGTTACATAAATTATCGACCAGAGTTGGTAAACTTGTGAAGTGCAAGTGCACTATATATGCTAGAAGTCCTTTTTATTAAATCAGATTATTAATGTGCCTGATTGAGTTATTGAAAATTACTTCTAAGGATGTAATTTATTCCTATCTCACTCTTCAAAGAAAATGGATTTAACACATTAAATATTCCTAAAATTTCCTCACTCCTTTCTAATGAAATAAAAAATGTTATTCACACTTGCAAAATGAAACTTAAAGCAAAATCAAACTATCTCATTAAGAAAACTTCATTAATCTATTGCAACACAAATTTAATCTCTAAAATTAAAATTATTCATTTAACATTCTCGCAATCCTTTGCATAAAAACCAAAATGAAATTTCTATTCAAAATGAAAACCACACAATTACTCATTATCAATCACTCATGCTTTTGAAATGAAAACCATAAAGAAATCACTCATACTTTGAAATGAAATACTGTAAAATGAAACAATAAAGAAATCACTCCAGCTTTGAAATTAAACACTCTAAAATTATAAAGAAATCCATGAAAATCGATTACACTACCATTAGCATAATTATAAATCAACTTGAAAAAGGAATGATTAGTGAAATATTGCTATCGCTATCTAATTGAAATCAGGACTACAAAAGATTCTAAAACATATGAGAAAATAGCAAAATGATAAAGAAAAGATACGAAAAATGCAAAACCTTCATTGTTTGCAGGGACCCTCCACAAATAGGTAGTCAGAGAACTTTAATCGAATAGTCTGCTACGCATCAAAGCTTCATTCTTCATTAACAAATAAAACAGAGTTTGAAACAATATTGTTGCATATATAATTAACCTTTTGTTCATGTTCTCTACACGGTATTTATAAAATCTTGTGTCAATAACAGTTCGAGGATTTTATGCCTACCATAGCTAACATAGTTCTAAATTAAGCTTCTAACAAATATCAAGATATCATTGTTCACAATTTGCTATTTGGAAAAGAAAATTGTGAAGCGCAGGAATTTCGGATTCTCAATTACCTGTTTAGCAACAAGTTGACTTTAACCTTTGACCACGTAATCGAAAAATCCTTTGATGATCTGGTTTGGATGAATAGGAGGAAATCGTTAATGTGGTCAATATCCACCTATCCATATCTTTCTTCTCTTAGTTGGCACCTCCGATCCCGGTAAACCTTGGAATTGGCCACAGAAACATAGATTAGCTGCAGAATCGTGCGAATTCGGTAGCTAATACAAATATAAACTCAATAATAAGGAATATTATCAAATATGAAATATAAGACAATTAAATACCTTACCATGTTAAAAACCTTGTATTTTTACGCCTATTGAGTTGATGATGATGGTCAAGGAAAGGAAAAATATGTAAGGGAGAGTGTCAAAATGAAGCAATCATGAGGCTCAACAATACGTTTCTTATATTTAATTATAACTATTCTCCTTTCCTATATCATGAACCTACAATAGATTTGTATGCTTTCATTTTGATGTTTGATTCATGTCTAGAATTAAAATTAAGCCCATTGGTCCAAATGTCACATTGAGGTGGGGGGGGAGGCGGGCAGGGGGGTGTTGAATTAGTGTGAAGACAATTTTACAGTTTCATAGTCTTAATTAATCATGCATTCATTTAGTAGTGATGACAGAAATTATCTCATCATTTATCACATTGCATTAACATAATAAAGCATCACATCACAAGTAAACATGCATTTTTTAGGCAAAAACCCAAATGGAAAAAAACCACCAACTCTTCTTCTGCTCAAATTTCAATTCTTTTACATCAATTTACAAGCTCCAACCTATGGGAGGAAACTACCCCCAAAATATGAAATATGCCACTTATGGTAGGCTATAATCTAATTGAGGCATTGACGTCAAGAATGCAAGCAATTTCTCACTATAGGCTACAACTTGATTAAGGCTCCAACCTGATTAAGGCTCCAACCTACTCTAGGCTCTGACTTGATTGAGGCTCCAACCTTAGCAATGTGTAGGCTCCAACCTGACTGAGGCTCCAACCTCCTTCCTCTGCTTCCTTATGGACCTCTATTCGATCACATTTTCAAACTAGATCCACCATGATCATATATTATTGAATTTACATATAAGGAACTTGTCACAATATGCAAACAAAAGCTGGTAAATTCATATAATACTAGTGTATCCCCCTTATTGTCATTGTTAGTGTAGCTTCCTATTGTTATTGTTGTGACCATATATCCCCCATATTATTATTGTTGTGCCCTTACATTATTACTGCTATGTAGGCTCTGATTATATTGTGACCCCTTAGACTCCTATATATACCAAGGAGGTATTATCATTTGTATCATCCAATAATTGTTCATTTATGTAAGGTAAAGGAGGTTTTCACCTCGAAGAGGATAATTTTTAAGTCGTTGGTCTAAATTTTATTCTATTTTGTGATTTGGTTGCATAACATTCAGTACCAAAGTTTTGGATTCTAGGGTTTTGCTACTTCAAATAGGTCATATTAGAATTTTCAATATAATTTTTTTATTTTTTTTGGTGAGGCTTCAAAAGCTTAAATTTCAACCACATGGAACCAAAATCTTGTTGAACTTTGTGTAAAAATTCAAATATTTTTTCGTTATATTTTATGAGATATGATCTGAAGAAGTTAGGGTTTTTGTAGGTTCCATAATTCAATCTCAAACAGGTGACCTAGGGAATATCGTCATAACTTTTCCACCCAAAAAAATAATTCTACACTAATTAAGCCCTCATAAAGCTCTACTATGACACATGAAGAGGAATAATTGCAACATGATATATCCAAATTACGGGACCAAGTGCAACAAATTTCTCTCTCACAAAGAGAAACCAAATATGAACTAAAAGAGGACATGGATTGCTTAAAATGGGACGTGGATGGTTTAAAAGAATAAATAAAAGGTTACATGGATGGTTTAAAAGTAGAAATAAAAGTCAACATGAATGGTTTAAAAGAAGACATGGAAGGTTTAAATGAAGGTTTGACAAAGTTGTTGCAAGAAAGGCTTTCCAATGGTGACAAGGTATTCGATGAAAATCATAATGACGACAAAATGAATATGAATTATGATTTTAGAGACTCCAATGTTGGGTTTAATACCCACAAAATTCCAAATATCGATATGAGGAAGTTTGATGGCAAGGATCTGGTAACATGGATATTATTGAATTGTTCCGTATCGATAAGGGTTGTAAGCAGATGTAATCACATTCCTATGGTTCCGTAGAGTTTAAGGGTCAAGGGCTATAAATGGCAATTGGTAACATGGGGACCTTCTCTTTCTCATCTGTTGGGAACTTGGGGACCTTCTCTTTCTCATCTGTTGAGAACATGGAATGGTGTAATTTGGGGATAAGCTCATATGGGAACGACATGTATCAATCTCCTTCTTCTGATGGGAGGGAACTCAAATAGAAGCTGCCCACCCGCTGCACGACATTATTCACTCACTGCGAATAGAAGCCATTCGCTTATTTCAATCTCTCTGTCGGATATGTTTGAACGAGGTATGATTGAACAGGTAGTACTTCTCTCGTCGTCAGTCGGTAAGGATGCTACAGCAGGCTCGACCATAAGGTCCGGGGTCACTTCTAGGTCTAAAGCTCCAACAGAGTGAGTTCACCTCATATATGCATATTTAGTGAAAGCTTGGAGACCACCATGTGAAGCTCCGACAAGAAAGGATTCTATTTATATATTGACTCTAACTCCAATGAGAGCTGATTTTCATCTTACTTCATATCCGATGAAAGCTGATTTGTGATAGGTGATCTAATTCCAATAAGGGTTATGCATATTAGAAAGCCTAGACAAACTGAAAAGGTTATTGGGGTGTTTATTTGTGGACTAATTACTCTTACTCTCCAAACAAGAAAAATATGACTCTCCGAAGAGCTCTTACTCTCCGAGACTTGTATAGAGTAGTTATGTCTTTACAGCAGCACACGGTATTCACTCCAAGAATTATGGTATCCGAATGCTTCTCCTATTTCTCTCCATTACAGCTCCGGTGCAATGCCTTTGATAGTGATCGAATTCGTCCGGTATTCCCCCGGAGGGACAAGTGGCTTCGCACCTTTATATTCTATCATAAGGGAGTGAAACCGAGCCACTCCCAACCGAAGGTATAGTTATAGAGGATTGTTGAGCCGGTCCCACTCAAATGCTCGTTATATATTAGTCATTCTGGTGCTGGAGCAGAGGATGATCCCGAATATGACCACTTAGATACCGCTGAGCAATATTTTGATATCCATGATGTGCAACACACGCACAAAAGGTACACATCGCATCTTGATATTTAAAACCCAATCAGTTTGTATGGTATTGTTGGATTTATTATCGTAAACCACTTGTCACTTGGTCAATTTTTACAGAGGAAATGATAGCACATTATGAGGATACAAAGAGAAACACCTTCTTTAGCCAATTGATAAATCTCAAACAAAAGTATTAAATGGCAAAGCACATTGAGGACTTCCAAAAATTGAGTATCAGGCTAACTAATATTCTATAGGAGCATATGATTTATGTCTTCATAAGGAATTTAAAGGATAACATCCAACATAAGGTTCAACTTTTGGAACCAGATTCATTGGAGAAGGCATTGAGGGTAGCAAGAAAAGTTGAAAGAAAAATTATGGAATCAAGGAAGTATACCACTCACAACTCTACAGATGGAAGTGTTGTTGCTCCTAGACTTCCATAACCTACCAAGTTGACACCACACCAATTGGAGGAAAAAAAAGAGAAAAATGGCTTTGCTACAGTTGTGATAGAAAATATACTAAAGGTCATAAGTGTGCTGATAAGGAATTATTTTACATAGATTTTGAAGAGAGGGAAGAAAAGGAACAAGAAACATCTAAATAAGAGGATATACACTAGGAACCAATCCTAGAGAAAGAAGAAATGACTATGATCATATTTTATAATGCAAATGAAGGAATTAACACTCCTAAAACTCTCAATATAGAAAGATATATCAAGAAGAAAAATGAATAATTTGATTGATTTGCGTAGTACCATAACTTTATTCATTATAAGATAGAAAAGGAATTGAATTGCTTCTTATATCAAGCACTAGAGTGTCAAGTGATGGTTACAAATGGAGGAACTATAAATTGCTTTGAAAAGTGCCATAATATCAAGCTAACCATGGGGGAATATGTGTTGAATAGTCCAATGCTTTCCATTCCAATGGGTGGTGTTGATGTTGTATTAAGAGTCCAATGGTTACAATCTTTGGGGACAATAACTTTTAATTTTCAAGAACTTTTCTTGATTTTTTTTTGGGAAGGAGAGGAATTTGAATTAAGGGGTATCATAGGGAGACCAAGAAAGATAATCAAGTCTAATGGCATGAAAAATATTCCGAAGAAAGAAAAATGGGGTGTAATTGCACAATTATACTCACTAGAGGTTCAAACATCGAAATCATTTATTTTCCTGATCTCCAAAAAGTCTTGGACAATCATTCCAAGGTATTTGAGACTCCAAAAGGCCTCCCACCTATTCATTATGATGGTCATTATATTAATCTTATTCCAGGAAGTGTTCCTCTAAACATCAGGCCTTACAGATATCCCTATTCCCAAAAGAGCGAAATTGAACATATGGTTTCACAAAAGCTAGAGGCCGGTAGAATTCAACCTAGTCAAAGTTCTTTCTCTGCTACAATAGTTTTGGTGCATAAGAAGGATGGATCATGGTGTATGTGTTTTGATTATAGGGAGCTCAACAAGCTCATTGTTAAAGATAATTTTCCCATTTCTGTCATTGATGAATTGTTGGATGAATCACATGGAGAAATTTACTTCACCAAGCTGGATCTTCGTTCAGGATATCATCAAATTAGAATGAATACTAAAGACACTCTAAAGACAAAATTCAGAACTCATGATGGTGATATGAATTTTTGGTCATGCCTTTTTACCTTACTAATGCACCTTCCACATTTCAAGGTTTGATGAATTCCATTTTCAAACCCTTCCTTAGAAAAAATTTGTTAGCATTTTGTGATGATATACTAATCCAAAACAATTCTCGAAAGGATCATGTTCAACATGTTGACATGGTGCTCAAACTATTGGAGGAGAAACAATTATATACAAAAACCTTCAAATGTTTCTTTGGAGTACAAGAGGTGGAATATTTGGGTCATATTGTATCTCACGAGGGTGTTAAGATAGACCCTAACAAAACTAAAGCCAATAAGGAGTGGAAAATCCCCACAACCATAAAGCATCTTCGAGGATTTCATGGGTTGATGGGGTATTATCACAAGTTTGTTAAGAATTATGGGAGAAAAGAAACACCTCTAACAACATTACTGAAGAAATATGCATTTTCTTGGACTCATGAAACAATGAAGGCCTTTGAACATATTAAAGAGGAAATGTAAAAAGCACCAGACTCAGCTACACCAAACTTCAAAAGAACCTTTATTGTGGAATGTGATGCCTTGGGAAATGGTATTGGCATTGTTTTATTAAAAGAATGAAGACCCATTTCTTTTGAAATTTGTCCAATCAAAGGAAAGTATTTACACAAATCTATTTATGAGAAGGAAGTGTTGAGAATAATACATGCACTAAAGAAATGGTGACCTTACCTAATGGGAAGAAACATCGAGGTAAAAACATATCATGATAGTATTAAATGCTTTTTGGAAAAGATTATCTTGAGAACAGTAGCAAAAATGGTTCAATATGTTGGATTATGACTTTGAAATAATCTAGAAAAAAGGGAAGCAAAATGTTGTTGCATATACACTCTCAAGAAAGTAAGAGGATGGGGAAGCATTTCTTTGTGTCATTTCTATTATCAAACATGATTGGATAACCAAAGCAAGGGATGAATGGAAGAATGATGAAGAGTTTTGGACACTCATTCAATAGTTGCAGCAAGATCACAATACATCTGATACATTTAGTTGCAAAAATGATTTAGTATAGTATAAATATCACTTATATATTTGTAAGAATTCCCAACTCAAACAAGAGATTCTTTTAGAATTGTGTATAGTCCAAGAACTGCTTTACCTTGACACCCTTTTTGCTCATCTTTCCTCCTTTTTCATATCCCTATCATCTAAATAAATGAAATAAATATGAGGTTTTGTTAAGGTAAGGACTTACATGTCCTATTTTTCATATTTTTTTCCATATACCTTATTGTTTTATTAAAGTGTGCATTCATCTAGAGAATTGACCTGATTCTAAGCTAATCCACAGATTTGTAGCTACTTCTGTTGTTGACAAGGTTCGAGTGCACCAGCTCAGTAAAGGAATATATGGATAGACAAAGAATGATTCCCTCATGGATTTCTTCCTGTTTTCTCGAACCAATCCTTCAAGATAATCGCACTGCAATGTGGTCAACCTCAAAGTCAAATGCAAGATAATGTGCCAAAACAGAGTCTGAATTTCATGAAATATTATCGATTTTCTTTTCCAAATAGAAAATTGATGATTAAGCGATATAATTTCGTTTGATAGGGATTATAATGAAGATACTTAGGCTTAAATTTCTCATGTTGTTAATTGAGAAAATTTTATAAGAACAATGGTCGCTCTGTGTTTTGGTGTGCGCCATTGTATGTAATTTTGAGAACATCTTGTTAAAACTATTTCTGATTAATAGACTTTGGTTCATAATTTTCATGTTGCGTTGATTAAAGTTGTTGACTATCTCGTGGAGGGCCCCTGCATGCAGAGCAACACTTTGACTCATTGCAAATAGATTTTCTTTGGTTTCATAGAGTGAAATTATGGATGCTCTGTTTTATGTTTTAGGATGTAGTCCAATGGATTTCGTGACTAAATTGACATCTGCATCAGAAATTTCATTTGCTTTCTACCTAGCACAATTTTATCATTTCATTTGCTTTCTACCTAGTATAATTTATCCATCTCGTTTCACACTTTCGTTGTTTCATAGCTTATCAATTTCGTTCTTGTTTTACTTTTGCATTGAGTGAAGCTGAAATAGTTAAAGAGTGAAAGACTTTTCCTTAGCAACTGAATTCAAGCATCATTCATTTTCCAACTCAATAAATTAGATCTCCTTTACATCATTCCCTGCTTTCATAGTTAGTTTAGTGTGGTTGCAGCATAAAAATCCAAATATAATAAAAAACAGTCTAACAGAGTAGAGTTTAGGATCTCTCTTCAACCATCCCACAAAAATTGATTCAATTAAGATTAATTTTATAATAATCAGCTAACAAATCTTAGGGACAATACTCTAATATAGATAGTAACACCATTTCCATAATAATTCTAGATTTAGACTTTAACTATAACATAAACACCTTAACGACATAAATAAATTCTAGCACATATAATGCACTTGTGATTCATCAGTTTACTTTCCCTGGTAGATAATTTATGCTTACAATTTAAGAAAATTAAATTGACTAAACATTTTGGTGTCGTTGCTAGGGAAGTACAAATATAAGTTAAAAAAAAAAAGAGAAAAATCATCAATTCAAAACATAATATGCATATGGATAGGGGCTCTAGAGGTAGATTTGTAGGATGAGGAAGAAGATTAATTTCCACAAATATGCTCACTTCACCATGACTTTGAAATTTCACACCACCTACCCAAACCTGAATTCCATTTGCAGGTCGATAAAGACTTCCTAAAGTCTCAAGATCAGAAATCCAATCCAAAACTTCACCTACTTCATCTACTAAAGCTGTAATTGAAGAAAATCCTACATCCCCAACTACAAGAGTAGTTTTTCTATCTTCCACTGGTGAACAAATTCTAGGAGAAGCATTAGAAATTCCTAGTGAAGAAGAAGAACAAGAAACTTATTTTGGCTACCCATTGACAGAGGAACCAGAAGAATCAAAAGAATCTTACATTAGTTCTGAGGAATCTGTCATGACTGAAGAAGGGGGAGTTGAGGTACACAATGTCAATGGTGAGGAAAATAGGATTGGAGGAGGCAAAGGTAGAGGATGAGGTGGAGATAGAAATAGAGGAGGGGGTAGAGGTAGAGGAAATCAAGATCCTTTTGGATTTCCTATTTTCGATGAAGATACAACTCTCACAATGAAAAATATTTCACCTTCTATTCTTCCTAATTTCCACGGAAAAAGAAGTGAAGACCCAGAGACATTTCTCTTTGAATTTGAAGTGTTATGCAGATCATATTATTATCTGCATGATGCTCAAAAACTGAAATTGTTCCCTGCTACCTTAAAGATTCAACATTAAAATGGTTCATGAGTTTAGGGATGAATTCTATAAGAACATGGGCACAAATGAAAGAATATTTCTTAGAAAAATATAGATATTATTATATGCCTCATAACATTAAAGATGAAGTCTTCAAAATGACAGAAAAGGAAGATGAAAATCTTGAAGACTTAGTAGAGAGATTTGCCTATAATATTAAAAGAGAAAGAATGGATAATTTGGATGAGAAACTTTGAAAGCCCTCCTACTCAAAGGTATCAAAGATGAATGGATCGATCTCCTTAACTTAAAAGGAAAATGAGATATATCTCAATTACCATTTGCAGATATCTATGATTTATGTGTACATATTTCAAGGGGTAAAGCATGAGTTGGAAAGAGTCCTAGAGACCCTCTCTTATCAAGAATTAATAAATCTATAGCCAGGATAGTCAGTAGGGCAGAATTAGGAAGCTTACTTGATACTTTCAAGACAGATATTTTAGGGAGTCTAAGTGAATAGATAGACACCCTTAAAATACAAAATAAGCAAAAATTTGAAAATGCTGCATTATCCATTTTCTATCCTAGATGTCGAAAGAAGCATGCCCTAAGAGAGTGTCATTTAGATTTAAAAACTATAGAAACTTGTGCCATATGTGCAGATAACCATGATAATAAGGAGTTTCCTTCTTTACCAGGTCTCAAGGCTGTATTTAATGATGAAGAGATATCAGAACAAGTAGACCCCCTTTATTTTATTGTCAAAAGACCATGGAAGAACTCTCAAGAAAATCAACTACAAGGCTTTAGACCACAACAATTTTCTCAGTCTTCACAAAATAATTGGAATCCATCTTGGCAGCCTTGGGCTCAGCCACAATCACAATCTTGGAATCAAGGATAGCAAAGTCCTTATGGGGCTTATGCTCAATCTCAAAATATTCACCATCCTATCCTAATTTTCCACCATAATTCCTACCCTAATCTAATCAAATTCCTCAAACTAATCAATTACCTCAAGTCCAAGTTCAAAATAGAAATCCACAGCTTTCCCTGCCATTTGCACAAAAATCAAATCAATTACCCACTCAACCACTTCTAAATCTTAATAATAAAATGTCAAAACCTGTTTACAATATGGAAGGGAAAAATACTCAAACCTATGTAATAATTCCACTAGATATAAATAATGTCCAATTAAGGTCTGGAAGAGTATTGCAAAGAAAACCCCCTGTTTTTATTCAGAAAGCAAGGACAAATCTTCAAAAACATAAAAATCGATCTGAAGAAGGAGAGACCTCTCTCCCTCATAAAGAGAATAATCAAACAGAAAATGTTCCAATAAATACTCCTGTTATAGAAAAAACCACGGTATCCATTAGACCACCTTTTCTTGAATAGTTGAAAATTGATGGAGTAGAAAAACAAATCACATTGCCTGAGTATAATATGATGGATGAATTAAGAAATGTTTGTATAAAAATTCCTTTATTACAAGCCATAAAAGAAATACCAATCTTTTCAAAAACAATTAAGGAATTAAGTACTCCAAGATGATGAAGAAAAATAAAAGACATAAAAAGAATCCAATTAATCGGGAAAATTGCAGACATCATGATGGGGAAAATGACAATCCAAAAATATCTAGATCTAGGGGGCCCCATTGTGAAAATTCACATCAATGGAATTGAAATACCAAACACACTGATCGATATAGGAGCAACCATAAACATAATGAGAAAACAAGTTATGGATTCACTTAGGCTTTCTAACCTTCAATACACACCAACACTATTATAATTAGCAGATAAGTATGTAATTAAACCTGATGGTGTGTTGGAAGACGTTTGTGTATGCTTAAATTCTTGGGAATATCCTGTTGATTTCATGGTCTTAACACCCAAGAATAATCTAGGAGAACATCTATTAATCCTAGGAAGACCTTGGTTAGCTACAGTTGATGATTTCGTCGGTTGTACATGTTTATCTCAGATGGAAATTGTACAAATAAATTTACATTATACCCACCTACAAAAACAACAATAGAAATAGAGAATGAGGAATGGATAGATGATGATGATGATATACAACCTGTTTTCACTACTTAACAAGTAAGAGAGGAGGACCAAATTTTAAATCTATTGGAAAATAATGAATCTTCCTCACATTATGACCGTAATCGAAATGAATATCTATCATCTAGACAAGTATCATTTCTCTCTATGGAGAAATTTGGGAATTCTTCAATAGAAATTTTTCTAAGTAAAACTTTGAATGTTAATAAAAACTTGGAAGAATTACAAAAGAATCAACTGGTAGAAGTTTTACAAAAACATTCTTCTACTTATGCATGGGAATACAATGATATGAGAGGAATTGATCCTAAGACTTGCATACATCATGTCTACATTAAACAAAGTGCAAGACCAGTTAGACAACCACAACGAAGAATGAACCCAAATCTAAAAGAAATTGTTAAGGAGGAATTACAAAAGCTGCTAAATGTAAATTTCATCTATCCAATATCAGACAGTCAGTGGGTTTCACCCCTAGTAATCGTTCAAAATAAAAATGGAAAATGGAGAGTATGTATCAATTACAGGGAGTTGAATAAAGCAACATTAAAAGACCACTTTCCACTCCCTTTCATAGATCAAGTCTTGGACACATTAACAGGGAAAAAGTATTTTTCATTTTTGGACGGTTTTAGTGGATATAACCAGATTCAAGTAGCACCTGAAGATAAGATAAAACCACATTTACCTATCCATGGGGAAATTATGCTTACCGAGTACTTCCCTTTAAATTATGCAATGCTTCGGCAACATTCCAAAGAGCAGTCTGCAGAATTTTCTCTGATCTTATTCATGATTGTGTGGAAGTGTATATGGATAATTTCATAGTTTATGGAGATTCTTTTAACGAAGCACTTGAAAATTTAACAAAAGTTTTAATAAGATGTAAAGAAACAAATCTTTTGTTAAGTCATGAGAAATGTTTTATGATGTTTAACGAAGGAATTGTTTTAGGTCACCATATTTCAAGAGATGGAATTAAGGTAGACTCATCTAAAGTTGAGGTCATTCCTAAATTATCAGTGTCAAACTGTCAACCAGATGTTATGAGTTTTCTTGGTTTTACTAGATATTATAGAAGATTTATAGAAAACTTCACAAAATTTACATCTCCACTCCTTAAACTACTTACCAAGGACTTTGAATTCAGTTGGAATTCTAATTGTCAAGCTACTTTTCAAACTTTGAAAAAGATAATTTTTGAAGCACCTATCTTAAAAGGACCTAATTGGAAATTGCCTTTCCATATATCAACTGATGCTTTAGATACAACCTTAGGAGCTATGTTAGGGCAAAAATACCTTACTCCTTATGCAATCTATTATACCAGTAAAAATTTAACTCCTATAGAGTTAAATTATACTGTAACTGAGAAGGAGTTTTTAGTCATAGTTCATGCCATTAACAAATTCAGACATTATATAACTGGCTATGAAACTTTAATTCACACAAACCATTCTTCCATTAGATACCTAATGAATAAACTAATCACTAATGGAATAATAACTAGATGGATCTTATTGTTACAAGAATTCAACATCACCATTCTAGATAGACTTGGAAAACTGAATACAATTGTTGACTTTTTATCTAGAATTCAGAATGATAATAATGATCAAGTTGTGGAGGATAAATTTCCTAGTGAATATCTTTTTGCAGTATCTACTAAATCAACTTGGTATGAAGATATCTCTAACTATTTAGCTACAGGGAAAATTCCATATCATTTGTCTCCTAGAGAAAAGAGGAGGATAGTTCACAATAGCACATCTTATTCATGGATAAACAAAGAATTATACAAAATAGGACCAAATCTCATTATCAGAAGATGTGTTCAAGAAGATGAAATACGATAAATACTTAAAGCATGCCATGATGAACCATGTGGAGGACATTTTTTTGACAGAATAACTGCTTCTAAGGTCCTACTTTGAGGATATTATTGGCCTTCCATTTTCAAGGATACCAAGGAATATGTTAAAAGATGTGCAACTGTCAGAGAATGGGAAAACCTACTCTTTCAAATGAAATGCCATTACAGCCACAGGTACTCATTTAGCCATTTGAAAAATGGACACTAGATTTTGTTGGTCCAATCAATCCACCTTCAAAGCAAAAAAAATATATTCTGGTATGTACTAATTATGTCACTAAATGGGTAGAAGCTAAAGCATTTCCTTTTGCTACTAAAAATGTTGTAGTTTCATTTATTTTTGAGGATATTTTTACTCATTTTTGTGTTCCAAGAGAAATTTTAACAGATCAAGGAACACAGTTTAAATCCAGATTAGTGTAGAAACTTTTGGAGCAGTACAAAATCAATCATCGGAAATCCACTCAATACCATCCACAAGCTAATGGACAAGTTGAGTCTACAAACAAGGTGATTGAAGTAATTCTTACCAAGAATGTACACTTACACAGGAAGGACTAGGCAGAAAAGCTTCCAGAAGCTTTGTGGGCTTATAGAATTACATGGAGAAGTACTATAGGACATACTCCCTATGAACTTGTTTATGGGAAGTAGGTCTTACTTCCAATAGAGTTCCGGATCTAGGCCCATAGTCTAGTTGGATCTTGACTTATCAGAAGCACAAAAGCAAAGGATGAGACAACTCAATGAGCTTGATGAAATAAGAAAAGAAGCCCTCCAAAAGACCAACATAGTTTAGCAACAAAGATCCAGATGTTATGATAAGTACATTAAAAAAAGGAAATTTCATCCAGGAGATTGGGCATTACTCTTCGACTCAAAGTTCAAAAATTTCGAAGGAAAATTCCAAACTCACTGGCTTGGACATTATGAAGTTGAAAATGTCTTTGACAATGGTGCAATTAGAATCAGGACTATTGATGAAGAGAAAATTCCTCTTTTAGTGAATGGAAATTGACTTAGACTTTATCAGAAACCATTGACAAAAGAAGAATTTGTCAAAATTTTCCAAGACAATTCAGAATTGAAGATGGTTGAGAAAAATTCTTCTTTTCGACCTTAGAAATTTTATCTCTCTCTCTCTCTCTCTCTCTCTCTCTCTATATATATATATATATATATATATAGATATATATTAAGAAAGAAAAAAAAAAAGGAAATAAAAAAAAATAATAATAATAATGTATAAACATGAAAACCAACATGTTGTTGGCATGCTTATACAAAAAATTTAAAGTGAAAACCAACTCTTGTTGGCACCTTAAATTTTCTCTCTTTACCATTTCTTCCTAAAAAAATGTATTCCTTTTTCCTAAGTATCCCTTTCTTTTTAAAAAAATCTCTTTCAGCTACAGAATTAGTGACTTTCTGCAACCTGGACAAGTTTCTGCAGCTCTAATAAGATTTTTGTAGCCAGTTTGACAGGAACACTTAATGGTTTAGATTGAAGAATAAATGACTCCTTTTAAGTGCAAAGTACCTGCAGAAGATATCAAAGGACAAATAAAGGTTAGCAAATTAGTTGAAGGTATGTAACACTTTAATTTTACAATAAGGATTAATATATTGCATGTATGAATTATGTGGACATAGTACTACTGAAATAAAATGAAATCATTGCAAATCATGGGTGATAGACGTTTGTCAAATCCATTATAGTCCACCATTTTTAATTCTGTCTCGTCCTCATTTCAAACCCATTGATTTAATCACCAAATCTTTGAATTGAATGTGTTTCAATGGCTAACTCATTTCTGCAAGCCTTCATTATAATTCACTCATTCACTCATTTCTCCAATTTCATACAACCTCTCCACCTCTGTCCCTCACCGAATGAAACCCTACCAAAACCATTTTTCCCTGTCAAGTAAACATTACTTGAGACAAAGCATCTTCCATCATGGGTGTTATCGTCCGAACATAACCAATAGGAAAGAAGTTCTTGGAAGGATGCTCTCAGACCAAGGAATTGTTGCAGAAAGTACAGTGGTTACGATTCATAGAAAAATTTGATGGTTCATACAGGGAGGTAATGAAGACTTTTGCACATTCTTTTGATGGAACAGAGGTTGAAATAGGAGATGTCCAGTTCACCTTAAAAGAGTCCCTGATCGCAGAAGCTACCGAATTACCCAGAAGTGGAGAAAAGTGGTTCAAAAACAGAGGAATTGAAGGGGAAAATTGGAAAGTATTCTTGAAAAATCCAAACTTGGACACTCCCATCTTTAGAAAAGGTATTCCTAGTTTAGCCCTTAAGAGTAAATGGAGAAATTTGCTCCTTGTACTTCAGAAATTTATTAGTTGTGAAGGTCGTTTTGCATGCATGTTTTTCTACCACATTAGGATAATGATGAATTTTCCTGAGGAACATCAAATGAGTCTTCCATACCTCCTCCTGCATAGCCTTAAGAAAATGTCAATGAATGTTTAAAAGAAAATTCAGTTCATAGACAATACAATGTACCATCATGGATTGATAATAATCTTGATTGAGTTTCACCTTCAGAGTATAGGTGACAATTGAAAATTTTCTAGTAAGAAATCATTTTGAAGAGAAAACCCCTAAACAACCCAGTGGTAGTAGAACCCTCAGGGGAAGGAAGAGAAAAATGGAAACAGTAAAAGAATAGGAACCCCAATCCCAACAAGAATTATTAGAGGATGAACTACCCATAGTAGATATTTTGCAGAAAATGAAAA
This sequence comes from Pinus tabuliformis, assembly GCA_031772625.1. Taxonomy (NCBI): domain Eukaryota; kingdom Viridiplantae; phylum Streptophyta; class Pinopsida; order Pinales; family Pinaceae; genus Pinus; species Pinus tabuliformis. The sequence goes on from CM062813.1 coordinate 299,916,170, forward strand.
AAGGGAATCTTAGAAGAAAGAAAGCCGGCAAGAAAACATAAATTTCATCTCAAACCAAGATCCTTCCTCAGAAAGAAAATCCAAAAGCTAAAGAGAAGAAAGCTCAGGGATTGCCAACTACAAGTTTAAGAAGAAGTACCAGATTAAACACAGTACAACAAGCAGTCTCAGGAGTTGCAGAATATATCGATCTTGAGGCGAAAGAACAAACTAAAAACCTTGAAGACTCTCCAGGAGAATCACTAAAACTGTCACCAAGGGTGTCACCACCCCCCTTCAGTTCACCTCCAAGAATTCCAGTACACAGTCCAGGTGTTGATCCTATTCAGCAAGAAATTTATGATTACATAGAGTCATTAGAGAGAAAGGAGGCAACAACTAAAGAGTCAATCCAAAGTCCAGGGGAAGGAAGTAATCAGTTTAATGAGCCACAAGAACCTTCAGCATCTAATGTTTTAAAGCAAGAAATCTTTGAGCTGGAGACATTAAATAGATACCTCAAAAATGAAAATCAAACACTGAAGGCACAGAATGGAATTCAAATTTCCAAGAGTGACAACCTTATTCTTCACTTGAGTCTATGGTACAAAAAGAACAAGAAGTTGAAGAAAGAAAATAGGGCAATGCAAAGAGAAATCATCAACCTAAAGTATAAGATCCTCATGAAGAAACCAAGAATGGCAGTGGTTGCCAAAAAGAAGAAGAAAGTGAATCCTGAATGTGATAGCAAAAATGTATAGGAGAATGACAATGTTGAGTTGTATGAGGACATACAAAACCTCCAGTGTGGGGGAATGTAGAGTCCAAGAACTGCTTTACCTTGACACCCTTTTTTCTCATCTTTCCTCCTTTTTCCTATCCCTATCATCTAAATAAATGTAATAAATATGAGGTTTTGTTAAGGTAAGCACTTACATGTCCTCTTTTTCATATTTTGTCCATATACCTTATTGTTTTATTAATGTTTTCATTCAGCTACAGAATTCACCTGATTCTGCAGCTAATCCACAGATCTGCAACTACTTCTGTTGTTGATAGGGTTAGAGTGCGCCAGCTTAACAAAGTAATATATGGATAGATGAAGAATGATCCCCTTATGGATTTCTTCCTATTTTATCGAACCAATCCTTCAAGATAATCTCACTGCAATGCAATCAATCTCAAAGTCAACTGCAAGATAATGTGTCGGAACAGAGTTTGAATTTCACTAAATATTATCGATTTGCTTTTCCAAATAGCAAATCGATGATTAAGCAATATAATCTGGTTTGATAGGGATTGTAATGAAGATACTTAGGCTTAAATTTATAATGTTGTTAATTAAGAAACTGTTATAAGAACAATGGCCACTCTGTGTTTTGGTGCACACTGTGTATGTAATTTTGAGAACATCTTCTTAAAACTATTTCTGATTAATAGAATTTGGTTCATACTTTTCATGTTGTGTTGATTAAAGTTGTTGGTTGTCTCATGGAGGGCCCCTGCATGCATATCAGGTCTTTAAATCATTGCAAATAGATTTTCTTTGGTTTCTTACAGTTAAATTATGGATGCTCTATTTTATGTTTTAGGATGCAATCCAATGGAGTTTGCAATTAAATTGACATCTACATCAACAATTTCATTTGCTTTCTACCTAGCATAATTTGATCATTTCATTTGCTTTCTACCTAGTATAATTTAGTCATCTCATTTCACAGTTTGGTTGTTTCATAGCTTATCAATTTTGTTCTTGTTTTACTTTTGCATTGAGTGAAGCTGCAATAGTTAAAGAGTGATAGTATTTTCCTTAGCAACTGAATTCAGGCGTCATTCATTTTCCAACTCAATAAAGTAGATCTCCTTTACATCATTCCCTTCTTTTGTAGTTAGTTTAGTCTGGTTGCAGCATAAAAATCCAAATATAATAAAAAATAGTCTAACATAGTAGAGTTTATGGTATCTCTTCAACCATCCCACAAAACTTGATCCAATTAAGATTAATTTTAGAATAATCAACAAACAGGTATTAGGGAAAATACTCTAATATAGACATTTTAGAAATAATACTGAGAGGGGGGGGGGGGTGTGAATCAATATTATCAAATCAATAAATTTTTCATTTCCATGCTCAGATTCATATACGCTACTTCAGTTAAGGGAACCCACGTGTACATGCAACTGTGTCTAATGCAACTAGCATATATCCAGTAAACTTATGATTCAGTTAATCCATTAAATGTTGATCTTTAGTTAGTGCATCAAAACTTCATTAACCATATGAACAATAAATAGATGCAGTAAAATGGGATAGATCATCACACATAAGAAGCACAAATGAACACCATGATGTAAGGTGGAAACCCAATGTGGGTGAAAACCACCTGCTGCAATTCGTTTCTATCTTCCTTTAATAAGAAACTTATTTTTACAATATTTTTGTACTAGAGCAGACTTATATCAGTACGCAGCTTCTACCTGTAGAAGGCTATAACCCTCTCTCATTCTCTAGTTCTCCTGGAAGGGAGCTACAACCCCCTTAGCTCTTGTACTAGCTGATGTATTAGTACGTAGGTGCTGACCTACAGAAGGCTACAACCTTCTCTTTCTTCCTCCAGGTACTACTTTTCATACTGGATACTCCTGAAGCACAACACCATAATCTGAAGTCCACGTTTCATCCAATTATCACACTGGACCCATTAATATCATTGAAGCACAAAATCAATCACCACTTGCATCATCAATATCTGAATCACCCAATACTGAATCACTGAAACCCTATCAACAAAATGCAGTCACCTGAACACAGAGTAGAACACAGAACTCTACAAAGATATTCAGAGCCAACTGTATCATCAGAAATCATGCATCAGAGTGCATACGCTACTAGGAAGAGCCGAACCAGCGTGTATACACAACTTTACCAAAGTGAACTAGCATATATGTCATCAATTACTTACTTATAACTTCGTTGCACTTCCTCACTTCAGACATACCCAGATCATTACATATACAAGGATAATACGTGTGTTAGCAACCAGATCTAGTCCATTAGATCACATAAAGACAAGTCATTATGATCCTGATCCATTATTAGATCTCATCCATCAACACTAAAGCTAAACACAATCAACCACTCTGAATATGCAGAATACTAACACCAGTGAACAATCACCAGAACTCAGAACTTTGCATCAACAGCCAGAAACCACCTATAACTTCAAACATCATAGTTTATATGTTATACGCTATTTGGATGTATCTAACCTATGTATGTATGCTCTTTTATCAAAGTCAACCAGCGTATACATCTGTAAATATTCATTCATGATTTGCAGCTATTTCAAACTTGAGTTATACCCAGATCATGATATTTACAAAACATTACATGAGTCAGTATATAGATCTATAATAAGCAAGATCAAACCATATAGAGATGATTCATTCCAAGCCATAAGATCCTGATCCATCATTAAATCGTGTCCTCCATCAACCGCTGAGATTCCTCCTTAGCTTAGATCAAGCAAAGCATCATGAACCCATAACCTGCATATTGAATCTCATACTTCATCAGATATTCGAGACTTACTTGGTGCCCTTGCCTAATTACCTTCTCCTCCTTTTATAGTCTTAGGCCTTACTCCATACCATGGTCCAAAACCACTTAGAACCAATACCTTGGACCAAATACCTGGGGTCAACACGTCGGACAAGATACCTTGGACCAATACCATGGTCCAAATACCACAGGCCAAAACCAAATATACGCGCCTTTCCTTGCATGAAAGTGTGTGTATATGTATACACACCTTTTGATCGTCGATCCCACGTGTATACATGACTTGATTAAGAGGAACCTGCGTATATCTCTTTTTCCTTCATTTTGAGAGCCTGAATTGTGATCTGTTATTTGAGTGAGTTGCCATCAAGGACAACACCTGTATCATAATTCCAACAATATCCCCCTTTGTACTTGATGGCAAGGCTAACTTTCCATACTGAAAACTGTCATCTTAATGAGTTTTCATTGTACATTACATCTGAATTGATTCCTTTGAGCTACCCTACATCCCATGTATTTTGTCACATCTGATATCTCTTCTGTAAATTCATCTAGTTATATATAAGTGAGTTGTTCTACTACAAGTGGGTTTCCATCAAGTACAACACATGCATCATAATGCCAACAATATCCTCCTTTGGACTTGATGGCAACAACCATACCAAGTCACTCTCCCCCTTTGACATCAAGAGCAAAGGGCGGACCAAGATATTCTCTTCCTTGATATACATTCCATTGTCCATACTCCCCTAGAGTACCTGCTAAAATATCTGATTGAGCTCCCCCTTTGTATATGCCAAGATGTACTAATCCATTCATGCTCCCACTGAGTACATGCTGAAATCTCTGCTCTGTTGAAGAGTGTTGTTCATGCTCCCTCTGACTGTAAGCAAGGTCTGCAAAAAATGTTCTACAAGAAGAACATTACTCTATACATCATAAATGACCTTCCTATCACCACAGATTCATACATACAACCTTCTCCCAGCCAAGTGTGGATATACCAATATTGACTCATCCTCCCAACCAAGTAGGGATACACCAAAGGTTTATACATGACTGAAATCATCCTTCCCATGCATAGTGGGGGTACAAATTACATCATATGACCAAAAAGGGATTCATCAAATGACTACAATAGACAGAGACAAACTATTACCTCATGGGTCTTGATATGACCTTTACATTGAATGATATGACATTTATAACAGAGACCAAATATCTAAACAAGACCATGATAATCATCAAAAACTATCATACACACTATATGATCTGCTCCATAGGCATCTATTAACAGCATCCAAACCAGCAACCTGTATATGTCCATTAGTGTAGACGTCATCAATCTGTAACAAGGTATGTTTGCATATAGATATCAACTCATCCTTTTGAACATTATCATATCCTTTCATGAATGAATTCTGCATATGACATACAAAATCATTCACATTATATCATATGTGAAAAATACCATAGCTATTTCATCATCATCAAGATCTGCATCAATCAACATATGTAAGTATCAACCTATCATTATATAGGTAATAACTCATCTTCATCATGTCTCCAACAATGAAACTTTGAGTAATCATCCATGTATCTAGCATATTGTATATAGCACTATGTATCTTGAGCTCAATATCTTTTGTCAAGACTTCTTGATATCATCAACAACAACAATCCTCATCCATGTGAGTGCCAAGAACTATAGGAGTTCTGCATCATAACTGTATTATATGTCGAAAACAGCATATGAGTGACTCGTCATCAAGTAATGAAGTTGTGTATTCAAGCTTTGTACTTCTCCTTATCCTTATGTAAGCACCATATATGCATCATCAGAGAATCAACCACAAATCTAGTCTGAACACCAACTATGTAACCCCAAGTATCATATGAGATTTTGTCATTCATAACCATATCATAGCAAGATGTATTTAGCCATATAAGCATCATCACCAAGTACTTCTAACCATAATGCCAACAATGCATTATTCAAAGTATATGCTCCCCCTAAACCTTTTTCCTGAGCCTGTCCCACTGCTTTTCTTCAAACTAATATATACACGACTGTGCAGTGACTAACTCGCGTATATACGCGACTTCTCTTCATGAAACTTACATATGAGATTTAGAACACTGAAGTTTCACACCTTCAACTCCCTCTGAGTCTGTTATGTCTGTAAATTGTGCTGTGCCACATCTTTCTGACTATACTTCCTTCTTCTTCCATATCCTCGAATGTGATGATGTTTTCTTCTGTTGGTATGGTGCCCGTACTTTGTTCCTGCATTCTTTTGCTATATGTCCAAGTTTGTTAAATGAATAACATCTCATATGGTTCATGTTCCTTCTATATCAATCAATGGCTTTGTGACCAAACATAAAACAATATCCCTTAAAGTACCTGGAACGTGATGACATTTTGTGTGACGGTCTTGAATCATTCTACTTCTGCATCTGGCTGCAACATGTCCAAAATTATGACATAAATAACATTCAACATTATTCATCGAAGGAGTAAAATATTTTCTTTGAAGAATTTCTTTCCTTGGTTGTTGTTGGGATTGACCTCTCATCTCCTTGTTGAGCATTTCAAATTTTGCATTAGAGTTCCTTGTCTTACTTTGTGAAGTAGATTCAACTTCAATAGATTCATGAAAACCAAGGCCAGTTTTGATAGCAGGAGACCTTTGAATACTAAGAATATCATCCAAGATCTTAGTACTATCTTGAAATCGTAAGAGCTTATCCTTTTCTTATAATTTATAATTTAGAATATTTACCTCAACCTGATGTTGCTCTTCCTTTTCAAGATACTGCTTCTTCATTTTTCCTTCAACTTTTCTTCCTTCTTCCAACTGATGTCTTAATTCAAGAACTTCATTTTCTTGTTTTTCAAGATCTTGGAGTAGTTCTTTATTCTGCTTATTTGATTCTTCAAGATTTTCTTTTAGCAAGAGGATCTTAGCTTCAAGACTTTCATAGTAACTAGATCTATCTCTGAGTTTCTTGATTGTTATGTTCCTTTCATTTACTTCATTTCTTAATGATGTCACTTCATCCTACAACTTTTGACATTGATATTCCTTTTCCTTGAATAACTTTCTTACCTTGTTTCCTTCCTCTAGTTGAGCTTTTAGTTTGGCAACTTCTTCTTTGGAGACACATTCCATTTTGTGCAATAGATCTTGTTAATCTCTACTTTTGTCTGTAAGCCTTTTAAATTCTGCCTCTATTTGATATCTTTCTTTCTCACCCATAAGAGAAAAGTTAGTTGTTTCACTATCACTTTCATCATCTTCAAATGGATGGAGAAATGTATCACCAGAGGATAAAAAATTCATACCTGATAGATCTTTTTCTTGTTCATCTTCATTCTAAAGTGATTCTGAATTTTAATTATTTCTTCCACATATTCCCCAATCGCTTCTTCCAATGTCATAGTTCCTTTGAGATGTCTTCTTCTTCTAAGGCACTTTATTATTTAGCTTCCTTGCCATTGTTCTACAAATCTCCTTCAAGCGATCAAGCTTCTACCAAAGGACTTGCTCTGATACCAATCGTTGGAAATAATATTGGGGGGGTGAATCAGTATTATCAAATCAATAAATTTTTCATTTCCATACTCAGATTCATATACACTACTTCAGTTAAGGGAACCCACGTGTACATGCAACTGTGTCTAATGCAACTAGCGTATATCCAGTAAACTTATGATTCAGTTAATCCATTAAATGTTGATCTTTAGTTAGTGCATCAGAAATTCATTAACCATATGAACGATAAACAGATGCAGTAAAACAGGACATATCATCACACACAAGAAGCACACATGACACCATGATATAAGGTGGAAACCCAATGTGGGTGAAAACCACCTGCTGCAATTTGTTTCTATCTTCGTTTAATAAGAAACTTCTTTTTACAATATTTATGTACTGGAGCAGACTTATACCAGTACACAGGCTTCTACCTGCATAAAGCTACAACCTTCTCTCATTTTCCAGCTTCTCCTGGAAGGGAGCTACAACCCCCTTAGCTCTTGTACTAGCTGATGTACTAGTACGTAGGTGCTGACCTACAGAAGGCTACAACCTTCTCTTTCTTCCTCTAGGTACCACTTTTCATACTGGATACTCCTGAAGCACAACACCATAATTTGAAGGCCATGTTTCATCCAATTTTCATAGTAGACCCATCAATACCATTGAAGCACAAAATCAATCACCACTTGCATCATCAATCTCTGAATCACCCAATACTTAATCACTGAAACCCTGTCAACAAAATGTAGTCACCAGAACACAGAACTCTGCAACAATATTTAGAGCCAACTGTATCATCAAAAATCATGCATCAGAGTGCATACGCTACTTGGAAGAGCCGAACCAGCGTGTATACGCAATTTTACCAAAGAGAACTAACATATATGTCATCAATTACTTACTTATAACTTCGCTGCACTTCCTAACTTCAGACATACCCAGATCATTACATATACAAGGATACTATGTGTGTTAGCAACCAGATATAGTCCATCAGATCACATAAAGATAAGTCATTATGATCCTGATCCATTATTAGATCTCATCCATCAACACTGAAGCTAAACACAATCAACCACTCTGAATATGCATAATACTGACACCAGTAAACAGTCACCAGAACTCAGAACTTTGCATCAACAACCAGAAACCACATGTAACTTCAAATATCATAGTTTATATGTTATACACTATTTGGATGTATCTAACCTGCGTATGTACTCTCTTTCATCAAAGTCAACCGGCGTATACATCTGTAAATATTCATTCATAATTTGCAGCTATTTCAAACTTGATTTATACCCAGATCATGATATTTACAAAACATTACATGCGTCAGTATATAGATCTAGAATAAGCAAGATCAAACCATATAGAGATGATTCATTCCAAGCCATAAGATCTCGATCCATCATTAGATCTTGTCCTCCATCAACCGTTGAGATTCCTCCTTAGCTCAGATTAAGAAAAGCATCATGAACCCATAACCTGCATACTGGATCTCATACTTCATCAAATATTCGATACTTACTTGGTGCCCTTGCCTAATGATATTCTCCTCCTTTTATAGTCTTAGGCCTTACTCCATACCATGGTCCAAAACCACTTAGAACCAATACCTTGGACCAAATAACTGGGGTCAACACGTCGGACAAGATACCTTGGACCAATACCATGGATCACAATACCATGGTCCAAATACCATGGACAAAAACCAAATGTACGTGCCTTTCCTTGCAAGAAAGTGCATGTATACGTATACACACCTTTTGATCATCGATCCCACGTGTATACACGACTTTATTAAGACGAACCTGCGTATATCTCTTTTTCCTTCATTCTAAGAGCATGAACTGTGATCTGTTATTTGAGTGAGTTTCCATCAAGGACGACACCTATATCATAATGCCAACAATCTCCCCCTTTGGACTTGATGGCAAGGCTAACTTTCCGCACTGAAAACTGTCATCTTAATGAGTTGTCATTGTACATTACATCTGAGCTGATTCCTTTGAGCTACCCTGCATCCCATGTATTCTGTCACATCTAATATCTCTTCTGTAGATTCATCTAGTTATATATAAGTGAGTTGTTCTGCTACAAGTGGGTTGCCAACAAGACAGTAACACCATTTCCATACTAATTCTAGATTTGGACTGTGCACTTCTGCTTCATCAATTTACCTACCCTAGTCGATAATTTATGCTTACAATTTAAGAACATTAAATTGACTAAACAAATTGCACACCTGCCCCTAGGAGGGAACTAAGGATTTTTAAAAACTTACCATAGGGTCAAGAATGATTTTTTTTGGGATGGCCTTAAATCTAATATTTAGAAGTTTGTGGCAAAATTCTTGGTTTTCCAACAAATTAAAGTTGATACAATTAGGACACTAGGTTTGTTAGAAGCTTTAGTCCTTCCAGTTTGACATTGGGAGGAGGTCTCAATGGATTTTATCACGGGTTTACCCAAGTCTAAAGGAAAGAGTGTCACCATGGTGGTAGTTGAAAGAATTACCAAGTATGCACACTTTTGTGCATTATATCATCCTTTTAAATCCAATACGATTTCTACTGCATTTATGGAAATAATTGAAAATCTTCATGGAAACCCAAATATTGTTGTAAGTGATAGAGATACCATTTTTCATTGGAAATTTTTGGACAAAATTATTTTCTTGTCTTAGTACTCAATTAGCTCATATTTCATCTTATCATCCTCAATCTAATGGGAAAACTAAGATAGTGAACAAATGTTTGGAAGGATATCTTCGTTTCTTTGTATCTGATAAAAAAATAAAATGGGTCAAGTATTTACCTCTAGCTGAATGGTGGTATAACACTTCATTCCATACTGCAACAAAAATAACCCCATTTATGGCACTTAATGGATACCATCCACCATCCATCACATTATATTTAGGAGAAAAGTCTAAGTTTCAAGCAGTGGAAGATCACATCGAGCATCAACAACAAGTTCTCCAACTCTTAAAGGATAGCCTCACACTAGCGCATAATTGAATGAAACAACAAGCATATCAACATCACAGCGAAAGAAGTTTTGAGGTAGGTGACTATGTATTTTTATGACTACAACCATACAAGAAAATGTCCCTCAAGCAAGATAAGAAGGATAATAAATTATCGCCCAAGTACTACGGTCCTTACAAGGTGTTGCAAAATATTGGTATTATGACATACAAATTGGAGTTGCCTATAACTTCCTGAGTACACCAAGTTTTCCATGTTTCATGCTTAAAGAAGGTTATCAGTGACAAGCTCCTAGTTTAAACAGTGTTTCTAGAACTTGAGGAAGAAGTAAACATCAGATTTGAGCCTGAAGAAGACACGAGAACAAGCCTACGAGACAACTATGAAATCATTAATTTCAGAGTATCTCATTAAGTGGGAGAACTTATCGGATGAAGATTCCACATGGGAGGATGAGCAAGATGAGATAGTATACAAATGTGTGGAAGGATATCTTTCTTTCTTTGTATATGATAAACAAAGACAATGGGTCAAGTGGTTACCTCTAGCTAAATGGTGGTATAACACTTCCTTCCATACTACAACAAAAATGACCCCATTTATGGAACTTTATGGATATCATCCAGCATCAATCACATCATCTTTAAGAGTAAATTCTAAGGCTCAACTAGTGGAATATCACATCGAGCATCAACAACAAGTCCTCCAACTCTTAAAGGATAACCTCACTCTGGCATAGAATTGAATGAAACAACAAGCAAATTAACATCATAGTGAAATAAGTTTTGATAAAGGTGTTAGGGTCCTATAATCTATAGGATCATAAGTTTATTATTTGTGAATTTTCATGATTATGATTACTGTAAATAATATTTCATTCTGTAAATGATTTCCAAAGAAAAAATAGAAAAAAAATAGAAGAAAAATAAATAAAGGGGATACAAAAGAGAGAAAATATATACATGTGAAAAAGAAAAGAGAGAAAATGAAATACCCCAAAATAAGTGAGCAAGTTTAAATTCCACTACATTTCAAAAAAAAAAAATTATGCATGAGAAATGTCTTTAGAAAATTTGAATAAATTGCAGCTAGTTAAAATGCCCATTACAGTTAGATAAGTAGGATTAATTATTTTAATAACATTGTTTAAGCGTGATTAAACTTGTTGAATAAAATTAGATTAGTTAGAATAAAAATTGTTTGACCACACAATTTAATCGTGGTCAAAGTTGGTTTAATTAGGATTAGTTAAAGTTTGATTAACTAACCACATTGTTTAAAAGTGGTTAAATTAGATTAAAATAAAGTTAATCTAGTAAAATTATTGCATTAAAGACGATTTTGTATAGTGGTTGAACAAAGTATGATTTGATACGACATGTTGTCATTTTGTAAATAATGAAGGCATAGATCTGAGTGGCTGAGGTATCACTCGCTCGAAACAATGATGGGTGATGAGTTCGGACCTCCCCCTTGGCTCTCTGACGATTAACCAAGGCAGGGAGGGGGTCCGAAAAGAGGTCTACCCTTTTACTGACCGTGAAACGTGTCACCTTCTCGCTCACTGCGGAGCCCCCCCCCCCCCTCCCGACCTAAAACCACATACTGTCCCACCCCCCTCCGAAATCTTCCTTTCAACTTCTCACCTTTATGACTGTTGACTCTGCACTGCATTCCCACTCCACTGTTATTCTGCCATGTGCCGCGTTTTGGTTCCCACTCGACACCAATGTAATTTTTCCACATGTAACTCCCTAATTCGTTGATATCCCATCACGATCACCTCCCTCCCTCGCTCCACTACCGTTCCGACACATGGCACTGTTCCATAGTTGTTATCTAACCACCCCTATGATAACAGACCCACTCTCTTAAACAACTAAATTACAATGATAATCAGATTTTTGCTAATAAAAACCCAAAACCCATTCATTCGACTTCATTTTTATATTCCAAAGAATTTGTAGCCAAAACTTGCTCCAGCACCCAGTCAACATAAAAGTCTATATATAGAATGTTCATTCATCGAACCAACCCACCATTGTGACCAGTCAACGATCAAACGACCTATATACATTCAACCACAAGTTTTTGTTCAATTTTCACAAGTAAACTCTAAATTCAAAGTTATTTTCTATCTACTATGGATCTTAAAGGAAAAGTTACGATTACAGAAGAGAACCCTCTCCTACCCCCTATCATTGATTTAGACCATCAACCTCCAATAGACTAGGAGTACAAATTTAGTGAAACCAATTGTGAGTTCGACCTTTATGAACTCCACAAATGGTTATAACAGAAATTTATAGACCTTAGTGATGAATTGGGCCTATGGGATTCCTCCCTACCCGAATTCATTTTCCCTCAAACCTACCACTACCCTGAATTTATCTCATGGTGCCAATTTCAATATATTCCTAGTCAGAGGGAAATTGTGCCCCAAAATAATGACATTATCTTCACCATCACCTCTGAATCCATCTCTCAGATGCTCCAAATTAAAAGCTCTGCACATCTGAAACCTTTTATAGTAGATTCCCTCATGGAACTCTACAAGACCCTAACCTTCCCACACAGAGTAAAGATTTTTGAAACATTTCTCGCTGATGAAGCCGAATTACCAAAGAAGAATCCCCCTATTCATCCTCCATGTTCCCTGAGATGACTAAAAAAATAATCTCCATTGTTTCTTGTTTACTGGGCTACCAATCTGATCAGTGGGTTGATGAGGCCATCATATTGTTTTTGTCAATATTCTAAACATATGAAAAGCCACCAATTATCTTCAAATATAGTGAGTTTCTAGCAGATGTCATCCATGAGAAATTCCTAAAATTTTCCAAAGAAGGAACCTTCAAATATGCATCGGTTCTAGTTTGTCTATTTTTGTATCATCAGGTAGATAGATTTTAGTTTCCATTACAAAGATTGGATGAACAAGGCAATGCCCAATCTATAATTCATTGGACTTCCTTAGTGAGGAAGCATTCAAATGAGTTTACTTTTAGTGACTATGTTGATAAATTTATATATAAAGTTTGTTTCCTATTGAGCAATGAAATTGAACCTAGGATATGACCTGAAATAGGAAGGATTTTACACCTTAGTGATCAGACCAAAACAAGTGACTAGTACTTGTACCAGAATTACATAGAAATTAGGGTGTATGGGTGTGAATTGGCACCTTACAGGTTGCCAAAGTTTGTCCCAATGAGAATTTTCTCATTAGAATACATTAGAAAAATTATTCATATGGATAATCTCCATTTTGTAATGACAAAGAGAAAATCTCAATTTAAAATTAAAGCACAGGTCGATCCTTTCATCTACAACAGAAGAGTAGCCTCTAAAGAGGTAGACATTCTCCTAAAACAAATGAACTTCAAGCTCAGATTTACCTAGTCATATGACCCCTTAGGAGTGACTTCAAAGCTAAGAGTAGAATAGAAGACTACTCCATACATTCACACTTCGAGGCTAGAGATTGGGAAATACATGAACCGGGATCAATGGTTGGAGAAAACTCTTTAGGAAGCAGAAGAACAATTAATATAAACTACAAAAACACAAAATCCTAAACCACAGGAGAAGTAGGACAAGAGGCCAAGGGAAGAGGTTACCCCACAGTCACATAAATTCCATAGAAAGAAATTCAAATCTATAAGAAGAGGCAAATGACTACACCAACAAAAGAAATCTTTCAAGAAGAGAATACACAGTCCACCATTATTTTGACATGCCCTCATGCTTCAAAGAGGATTGAAGATATTTTTGTAGGGTCTCCATCATCTTCGGCCTTCTAGGAGCCACTAGACACCTCTTAGTCATGGGAATTATTTCATGATCAAGCTGAACCAAACATATTTTCTAAGTATAGAGAAATCAAGAAGAAAAATGAGCAGCTAAAAGCTACAACATATACAGGGTTTCGGAAGCAAAAAACCTCTTCACAGCATAGGCTACTCTCTGCCTTTGACATAGAGAAAGGGAAAATGCAGATAGCCTTCCTGCATGCTAAGGTCCATTTCCTAAAGACTCATGAAGATGATAAGAAATCAAAATTTTCTTTTAATACTGATCAAGTTCCTTCAATTGATAAAATAGACCTGCAGAAGAAAATAGGGGAGACGTTGTGCTCCACTTTAACAACTTCAACAATGGCATCTTCTAGGCTACAAGCCTCTGTAAATAACATACAGTCTCAGCTTAAATTAGAGAAAGTCTCTTCTCTAGCCAAAGATAAAAAAATCAAATCATTGGAAGACCTTGTAATCAAACTGGGATATGATCCCAACAATGTGAAAGCAACAGAAGAGATTATCAAAAGGAAAAATGTTGACATTGCAGCACTTAAGAAGCAATTCAAGCTTCCCTCCATAAAAGACTGACACATGAAGGAATTCATAGAATTATAGAAGGAAAAAGAAGATATGTTCAGAATTATTATTGAACAAAGTGGATAGATCAAATCAATGGAGGTTGAAATGGAAAAATCGTTAAAGTAAAGGGAACAATCCACACAGTTGGTAGCCATTCCAATGACAATAGTTCCCATTGCATCGACATCAGCAGTATGGGAATCCACTTCAGCGACCATCACTAAGTGGAAATCTATAGATTCTTCGGAGGAACTTATCAAGGCAATGGATGACCTATCAATCAGAGGATAGGAAAATGAGAAGCTGAAAACTCAACTGAAGAACATTTAGGAGTAGAAAATAAAGGTTGAAAATGTATACTTAGCTAAAATACAGAAAACTCATAAATTAACACAGAAGATTAAACAACTGCAAAGTGATTCTGTAATGGCATAGACATTGGCACAGGAAAAAGAGCGTATATGGATAGAAATAAATGAGGCTATGACTGAACTATGGCCCTCAATTCAGATTATTTTTAAGAAAAATGAGCTAATGCAAAGGTCCAAAGAGGTAATTTAAGAAGTGAAAGAAGATTTAGGGCATAATTCAGGTGAAGCCACTGCTCTGATCAGAATTTTGAATTCAAAGACTAAGGAATAATTAGAAGAATTTGAAATTTCAGACAGGATGGAGACTATTTTGGAGGTGAGGAGGGTCCTTACAAAAAGGAACCTTATGCTACAATTGGAGAACAAGTGTCACAATATGGACCATAGCAATGGATAAGTCAAATTTTTCTACCATCAAAGGAAGCATCATAGGAAAAGCCTTCATGGAGGCTTTGGATTTTGATCTGTTTAGCAAACATGAGATAAAGCACTTGTTCATTATCAAGCCTACATTGTAAAAGTATACGAGGTAGATGCAACTTATAGGAAACTTGTTAAATTCACCACTCCAAGTGAAGAACGATGGGAAAAATTGTGTGAATTACTTGGGTAAAAAAAAAAATTACCTTCAACAGCAAGGCAGGACTTCTTCAGGCCGAGTCATCACCAAAAATCCTCAAATATAGTTCTAGAGCACTACAACATTTTTAGCTTCCTACCTTTCTTTACTATTTCTAAAATCAGTTTAGGATATTTTGTAAAAAATGTTGATATTTTCACTCAAGATATTTTTGATAATTTTTGTATAGATACTTTACAAATCAAAATACAAATGTTGGGACTTGTATCAAGAAAGCACATATTGATGTAAAGTTGTTCATTGAGCTAAAAGTGATAATTTCATTAATACAAAATATTGTTTCAGGATTCATGTGTCAGGCTAATTGGTGATGTCTTTCCTTTTGTAAACTTGTATATCTTTGTTTTCATATGTTTTTTTTTATCTGAATTGTTTAAAAGAAGAATGAAGGGATGTTTTGTTTAATTACACTATGTCCTGGCTTATAAGAAATTTATATATTTTCAAACTGAAGTTAAATATAGAATTCATGTTAAAATGATCTATGTTTAATGGAATCTGACTCCATTGCCCAATGGCCCTTTCCTTGTAGTTTCAACCGAACATTTCAAAAAACCAAACTATGAACCTAATAACTAGCCTAAAATTCCAAAAGAAACAAATATAAATTTAATAGAGAGATCCCTCTCTGAGTTTAGAAGGGCTAGCTTCTAAGCTTGAAAGTGGTTATGTGGTTACCTTTGGGTTTCTTTCATAGCCTTAAGAAATTACAGAGTGCTAACATTATGGCGACTCCACTGGGGACTTCGAACAAATTTGATTTGTATTAAATTTTCCCTTGTCAAATTTTTTTATTTTAGTCCTTAAAGCTATTTTTAGGTTTGTGGCTCATAAATAGATCTAATTTAAGGCTACTTTCCACTTAAAATTTGTATGTATTTTATATCTATAAATATACTATAGTAGATCTGGCTCCTAAGAAGATATATCCTAGAGCTAATCAAGATCCAAATCCACCAAAAATTGTAGATAACCCTGAAAAAATTCTTAGAAAGAAAAGTTTAGTCGAGAGCTAGGCAAGTAATAATCCTCTCCCTAGGGTTAATTCTCTGCCTGAAAGCTTTGAAACAGTAGAAGACATAGAATTTGATTTACCATTTTAACATAGTCTCTTCCGAACTAAATTTGACAGTTTTGTAGTTGAAACTATTTTTGATGAAAACATCTTAAAACCCTACATTTCAAAGCATAAAACTGTGAAATCAGACTCTGATGATGATGTCATCAAATAATTTAACAAACTTGAAGTGTTGGTATCTGAACTAGATCAAGTTGTACAAAAATCTCTTGAATCACCTAAATCCTCACATTCTTCTTCTACTGCTTCATCCCCAACCCCACCATTAATTCCACCTAGTATTTCTATCCCACTTGAAATTCCTCCTGTTTATACTACCCTTCCAGAGGTTCCTCCTATTTCCATTGTTCCTCTAGAAATTCCTCTTGTTTCTACTATTCCTCCATAGATTCCTCCTATTTCTACTACACCTCCATTTATTCCTCCTATTACCAGTATACCCATTTCATCTACTATCCCTACCACCACTACATCAACTCAACAGAGTTCTACTCCACCTCCTTTAATCCCTCCCACATTCACACCTGTTATAGTGTCATCATCTTCCCACTCTCATTTACCAATCATGGCAACTCATTATTCTCCCTTGGTCCTACCTGGACAACTCAATGCATTGCCTCAAGATTATCATAGTAGGATACCCTAATATGATGTCAGATGGCCAATTATTTCTCAGAAGCATATTTATAGAATGAATGATTACTTAGACCTCCAAGAGATTGATGATGATGATGTTAAAATGATATTATTTTCTCAAAGTCTCACCAGTGAGGTTAAAAAATGGTTTAAAGGATTGCCAACTCGTTCTATCCCAGATCTTACCCAATTTCATGAAACTTTCCTTAGAAGATGGGAAGTGAAAAAGAATCCTCTATAAATCTTAGCTGAGAATGAGAGTATTAAAAGAGCCCTTGGGGAAACAATCTAGGACTATTGCACCAGATTCAACAACATTTATAACTCTATCCCCACTACCATACAACCCCCACCAGGACTGGCCCTGATCAAATTCCCAGATGGATTTGATCCAGACATGTCTTACCAACTTAGAGAAAGAAATCTTGCTACCCTTGAGGATATGCAGATAAATGCAATTAGTATAGAAGCTAATCTATTAGCCAAAAGAACTAGGCTAAAAGCTTAAAGGAGGGTATCTATTAAAGAGGAACCCGCTTCTTCCTCATCCAATGCTAAGTTGGATAGCTTAGTTAGGTATATGGAAAGAATGGTATAAAGATTAATTTTAACTGATAGAGCTCCTCCAAGAGATAATCCAGGTGGTACTCAAAATAGAAATCAAAATACTAGGAGGAATCCACCCTTAATCAAACAAAGAAAACAAAGAGCCCTAAATTATCAACAATAGATCAGGCCTCCCTTCCAAGAAAATTATGTTGATGAAGAAGTTGAGTTAACAGAAGATCCTAAAGAAAACTAGATAAACTTATTTGAAGAAAGTGAGATAGATCATATTTTCTTGACCAAGGAAGAGCAAGATCTGTTCTTGTTATCCCAAATAGAAGCCCTCCCTTCAGATCCAGATAGTATAAACAAGGATACCAAAATTTTATAATGGAAGTGCATAAGCAATACAACTTAAGATGAAAAAAGACTGCTGGAAATCCTCCCAGCAAAACTCATAATGATGCCCCTTCCACTAGCCAAACAAAGGATGACTCTCAAAAAGAGGCTCCTAAAAAACAATATCAGAATACCAAAAAGATAGACAAACCTCAAACCTCTTTCGACATTGAGACTGAATTAACTAAAGTTAAAATTTCAATTCCTTTAACAGAATTAATCAATAAAAATGCATATAGGTCCCAATTTACAAAATCCCTGAAAATAGGGGAAAGAACAGACACAATAAACCTGACTGATGACCAGCCTGAGTTGTTATTTGAACTTGAAGTGGAAGGCAAATATCAGGATTGAATTGTGCCTCCTTTCTACATTACTTTGAATATTCATGACAAGATTTTGCATAACACAATGCTTGACTCTGGTGCTTCTCACAATCTCATGCCCAGAGCCATCATGGAAAAGTTGGGTTTAGATATCACAAGGCCTTGCAAAGATTTGTATTCCTTTGATTCTAGCAAGGTCAGATGCCTAGGTATCTTCAAAGACCTGTACGTCACTTTAGCCCAAATCCTAGCCAAAAGTCTAGTCATGGACATTGTAGTAGCAGACATACCCCCTAAGTATGGAATGTTACTATCAAGGTCTTGGGAGCAAAGTTACAAGGTACTTTGCAAATGGATATGACCTATGCTACCATTCTTGTTTTTGGTCAGCAGAGAAGACTATACAAGGAGACTCTCATGAAATACATGGTTAGTAGCCAAGAAAAACCAAACAATTACCCCCTGTACTCTATGCATTCAGATTTAGACTCCTTTATTTTATACAATGATGAATCTGTAGAGGAGGAAGTTTCACATTTAGAAGCTGAGCTAAGCAAGATAGAGGAAATGAAATTTGAACGTGGAAAACCAGAGGAAGAGAGTGAAGCCCTATGGAACATGGAATTTGATGGGGTTGTAAGCAAGGAAGGAGCAGGGGCAGGTGTCTAGATTCTAAACTCACAAACAGGGATAGCTAAAGGACACTCTTACAAACTAAACTTTCAATGTACAAACAATATAGTTGAATATGAAGCATTAATATTAGGACTGCAACTTTTAAAGAGGTCAGGGGCTAAAATAATTTCTGTGCATGGAGATTCAGAACTCATCATTAACCAGATTAAAGGTGAGTATTCAACCAAGCACCCTAGATTGAGAGCTTATAGAAATGCAGTTTTAGAGTTTCTCTAATGTTTCCCTAAATATCAATTGTCTCTTATTCCTAGAGGCCATAATATTTTTGTGGATGCTTTAACTACTTCAGCTAGTACTTGTAAGGTGTTATTCCATCCTAACAGAAAATATGAGGTTGAAATAAAAAAAAGACCAGTTGTCCCAAATAAGGTAAGATATTGGAAAGTTTTTGAAAGTGACAAATGAGTAGAGAATTTTTTACAATTAAAAGATGATTTTGAGTCTGTAAATATTGATACAGATAATGATGTAGATGAAAATAAAAAATAAATAGTGTTAAATGAAACTGATGACAATAAAGAAGAACTTGAGGCTATGCAACTAAAATACAATGTGTTTCCAAGAGAATTGGTACCATTGGAAGAGTTTTTTGACTTCAATGATGTAGCCAAAAAGCCAAAAATAGAGCTAGTAGGAGATGAGGTAGAGGATTGTAACATAGCAACTTCAAATAATCCTAAAATTGTGAAACTGTCCAAATCCTTACCTTCTAAAGAAAAACAAAAATACATTGAGCTACTTAAGGAATTCTCTAATGTGTTTTCTTGGAGCTATGAAGATTTAAAATCATATGATACTAGTACCATACAACACACCATGCCCATCAGTGAAGATCAAAAGCCCTTCAAATATAAATTGAGGAGAGTGAATCCAGTCTTATTACCTTTGATAGAAAATGAAGTCAAATTTATTTTTGATGCAAAGATCATTGTACCTATCAGAAAGAAAACAGGTGAAATTAGGCTCTATGCAGATTTTAGGAATCTTAACAAGGTTTCTCTTAAGGACAACTACCCTCTACCAAAAATGGAGCATATCCTACAAAAGGTAGTTAGTTCTAGCATAATCTCTTTGTTGTATGCTTTCTTAGGATACAACCAGGTTCTGGTCCATCCTGATGATCAACATAAAACAACATTTACTACACCTTGGGGGACATTTATCTATGTAAAAATGCCCTTTGGCCTTATGAATGTTGGGCCAATTTCCAAAGAGAAATGGACATAGCATTTGATGATGAAATAGATAGATTCATTGTGATTTACGTAGATGATATAATTGTCTTTTCAAAAATAGATGAAGAAAACCTATTGCATTTAAGAAAGTTTTTTGAAAAATGCAGAAAATATGATATTTCCTTAAATCCTAAGAAAAAATCTTTTTGGTTTAGAGGAGGGAAAAATTATAGGTCACTTCATTTCAAATGAAGGTATTAGAATAGATCCTAGCAAATTTGAAGCCATACTGAAAATTGACCCTCCCAGAAACAAGAAAGAAGTTCAATCTTTCATTGGTAGGATAAATTTCCTTAGAAGATTTATTCCTAAGTTGGCCAAGATATTAAGAGCCATTACAAACATGCTAAAGAAATATATTGAAATAAAATGGAATATTGAAGCCAAGAAATCTTTTAGTGAAGTGAAGTTAGCTTTAACCACTGCTCTTATTTTGATAAGCCTTAACTTTACGAAGGATTTCATGATTTTTTCTTTTGCATCTAAGCATACTATTGCAGTTGTTTTGTTCCAGAAAAACAATGAAAGATATGAACAACCCATAGATTTCTTCAACAAAGCTTTAAGGATGCCTCATTAAAGTATATCACCATGGATAAACAAGCCTTTTCTTTGGTGAAGTTACTGAAAGACTTTATAGTTTACATCCTACATTCTCATATCATTGCATTTGTCCCAAGTGTTGTGGTAAAGGATATTCTGCCACAAATTGACCCAGATGGTAGGAGAGGAAAATGGATTGTAGTCATCCTAGAATATGACATTGAGATCAGACCTACCTATTAGAAAATTATATATTACGGAGCAATGGAACACATAAAATATTGCAGAAATATAAACACAGAAAACACATAAAACAAGAGAGACACAGATATACGTGGTTCACCCAGTTTGGGCTATGTCCACGAAGAAATAGCCAGTCCTTCTTTTATTATATTATCCAGCAAACTGAAGAGATAGAACCTACAGTTGATCCATTGTAACACCCTCTTCGCTCTCAATCTCCTCCCTCTTTCTCACTCAGAATACAAATATGCATATATGCAATACAATTCCCTCATATATAGTGAGGGGTTGCCTTCTAGGGAAAAAAACCCTAAATTAAACATAACTTCTACCGTCAGATCATCCGCTTAATGAATGTCCCAGATTGACTAGAAATTACTAGACTTTTACATGGAAATTTTACATCTATTTCTAGCTTTGGGGGCACTGCCCCCAAACCCCAGCCAGGGGACCGCTGGCCCCCAGACCCCCCAACCGGGGGGATTAGCCCCCCCCGCGTGGAGGGGTGTAGATTCTTCCTGGGGTATACATCCAGCTCTAACCTTTGAATACAAAAGATAATCGGGCTCCACACCCAATAATCTCCCACTTGGAGACTAATTATAGCAACTCCACCGTTGCTTCATTTTCTAGACAACGACTCCACTTTGGACCTGGCTGTTTCTCATCTTCTTCATCATACTTGAAGACCAATTGAAACTGAGCAAATTCTCAGTTTCCCCCTGGTTACAACTTTTGTTAACATATCTGCAGGATTCTGGCTAGTGTGTATCTTTTCCAGCTTCAACTATCCATCTTCCAATGCTGACCGTATGGAATGGTACTTGAGATGCATATGTTTAGTCTTAGAATGGAATGCAGAGTTCTTTGCAAGATGTATGGCACTCTAACTGTCACTGTATAACCTGCCCAACTCCTTCTTCTTGCTCAATTCATCCAGAAACCTTTGTAACCAAATCATTTCTTTACTAGCCTCTGTAGCAACAACATACTCTGCTTCTGTTGTTGAAAGTGCAACAACACTTTGGATTTTTGAAACCCAACTGACAGTTGTTCCACCTACAGTAAATACATATCCTATAGTGCTCCTCCTGTTATCTTTATCACCTTCCATATCTGCATCAACATATCCTTGTAGAGCAATGTTTGAACCACCAAAGCATAATGCTTGATTTGTGGTACCTCTCAAATACCTAAGAATCCACTTCACTACCATCCAATGTTCTTTTCCTGGATTGTTCATGTACCTGCTTACAACTCCCACTGCATGTGCAATATCAGGCCTTGTGTAGACCATTGCATACATTAAGCTTCCAACTGCTGATGCATATGGAACTTTAGACATATGAGCCATTTCTTCCTGAGTCTTGGGACACGCCTCCTTACTTAATTTGAAATGGCTAGCCAAAGGTATACCAATTGGTTTTGCATTCTGCATATTAAACCTTTTCAACACCTTTTCTATGTACTCACTTTGAGACAATGTTAATTTGCGATTCTTCCTGTCTCTAGTTATTCTCATACCAAGGATTTGTTTTGTAGCACCCAAATCCTTCATTGCAAATGAGTTTGCCAATTTCCTTTTGAGCACATTTATTTCCTGCATGTTAGAACCTGAAACAAGCATGTCATCCACATACAATAACAATATAATATAGCGGCCATCATTTTTCTTTTTCAGATAAACACAATGATCAGAGTGACATCTAGTATAACCTTGTTCAGACATAAACTTGTCAAATTTTAGATACCACTGCCTTGGAGCCTGTTTTAAGCCATATAAGCTCTTCTTCAACCTGCACACTAGTTTCTCCTTCCCTTTTACCTCATATCCTTGTGGCTGCTGCATATATATCTCTTCCTCCAAACCCCCATGGAGAAAGGTTGTCTTTACATCTAACTGCTCAAGATGCAAATCTTCAATTGCTTCTAGACTTAAAATAGTTCTAATTGAAGTCATTTTAATAACAGGAGAAAATATTTCATCAAAATCAATACCTTTCTTCTGTGCAAACCCCTTCACCACAAGTCTAGCTTTGTACCTCTATTTTCCTCCATCTTCTTCCTTCAACCTATAAACCCATTTATTCTGCAATGTTGTTTTACCTGTAGGCAACCTGACTAAGTCCCAAATCTAGTTATGTGCTAAGGAGTCCATCTCTTCTTTCATGGCTTGCTCCCACTTCTTCCTGGTTTCTACCTGCACTACTTCTTCATAACATTCTGGTTCACCAAAATCAGTCAACAATACATAATATAATGAAGGAGAGTATCATTCAGGAGGTCTACTTATCCTGGTAGATCTTCTAACACCACTTTCAGGTGTTTGAAGTGCTTTTTGTTGTTGTGGTTGTTGTTGTGGTTGTTGTTCTGGTTGTTGATCATTATGATTTTTAGACACCGTCACTTTTCCTGTGATATCGTCAAGCACTATGTATTCTATGTTTTCTTTTTCTTATTTCTTTTCCTGCAACTGATTCTTATACAAGACCTTTTCAATGAATATTACATCTCTGCTCCTAATGATTTTGTGATTTTCATAATCATATAAGTGATAACCAAAATCATTAACACCATATCCAATAAAGGTACATTTCTTTGATTTTGCCTCAAGCTTTGTTCTATTTTATTTGTTAATGTGGACAAAAGCTTCACAACCAAAAGTCTTTAAAAATGAGTAGTTTACCTTTTTACCTGTCCATGCCTCCTCTGGAATACCACCATCCAAGGAACTTGAAGGCCCTCTATTTATTAGATAAACAACAGTGTCTACAACATCTGCCCAAAATTGTAAAGGCAATCCTGCATGCAATCTCATGCACCTTGCACGCTCCATGATTGTCATGTTAATCCTTGCTGACACACCATTTTCTTGGAACTGTCTTCTCTCTACGAATTCCATTCTCTGAACAGTACCTATCAAACTCTTTGCTGCATTATTCACCTCCATTATCTGATCTGAGACACTTCAACCTTTTCCCTGTCTCATTTTCAACCAAAGCTTTCCATTTCTTGAAAGTATCAAATGCATCAGATTTATTTTGAATACAATAAATTCAGGTTTTTCTGGTTGCATCATCAATAAAAGTAACATAATAATGAGAGCCAAAAAGAGATGATACCTGAGCAGTTCCCCATACATCCGTATGCACAAGCTCTAATTTTTCGATCTTCTTTTCTTTCCCAACTCTAGGGAATATGACTCTCTTATGTTTTCCATAAACACAATTCTCACAGAATTTTAAATCAACATGCTTCAAACCTGGCAACAAATTTCTTGAGTGAAGAATCTGCATCCCCTTCTCACTCATGTGCCCGAGCCTATGATACCACAATGTCGTATCTTCTCCTGTAGAGGTTAAAGCATTAACAGAATTAGAAATACCATTGCATAAATACAATGTACCAACCTTTCCTCCTTTCGCTATTACCAAGGATCCTTTAGTGACCTTCCAGGTTTTATCTGTGAAAGTACTTATGCAACCTTCACCTCCCAACTGCCCTGTTGAAATCAAAATTTTCTTCAGATCTGGAACATGCCTTACCTCCTTCAATAGCCATTGATTTCCATTCTGTTGTTTTATGAAAATTGTACCCATTCCAACGATTTTACAGGGTTTATCATCACCCAATGGAACCTGTCCAAAATATCCTTGAACATAATCATGAAAATGTTTTCTATCAGGTGTGGCATGGAATGAGGCCCCTGAATCTACCACCCAGGAATCAATAATATTTTCTAATGAAAGAATCAAAGCATCTTGCAACACATCACCTATCACATTCGCTTCATGATTAGTTTCTTGTTGCGCGTCTCCTTCTTTTCCCTTCCGAGACTTGCAGTCTTTCTTCAGGTGTCCTTTCTTCCCACATTTCCAGCACACTATCCCCGATCTGGACTTGGATCTGCCTTTTCTTAACTTACTGCGATATCCTGGGCTCTTTCCATTTTTCTTCCCCCAGACTCTGCAGTCAAAGCATTACCTGATGTCTCACCGGAGCTTTTCCGTCGCATTTCCTCGCTAAGGATTGCACCGACAACATCATCAAACTTTAAAGTACTAGATCCAGAGACAGAGTTACTAATGGCCATAACTAAACCATTCCAACTTTCTGGCAATTATCATCATCAAAATTTACCCTTAGAGAACTTAACCGACTTGTAACTGTATTAAAATCATTTAAATGATCAGCAACAGATCCACCCTCTGACATCTTCATATTAAATAAATGCTTCATAAGAAATACCTTATTTGACGCCGAGGGTTTTTCATATAGTTTTGCTAATGCCGACATTAAACCCTGTGTTGTCGTTTCCTTTGAAATATTGAACACTACTGACGCCGCTAGGCATAGCCGTATTGTTCCAAGTTCCTTTCTGTCGAGAATATCCCATTCTGTGTCTATCATACTCATTGGCTTCTTTGTCTTTCCGCTTAATGGTAGGTACAGATCTCTCTGATACAAATAATATTCCATCTGCATCTTCCACAGCTGGTAATTTTGGCCGTTGAATTTTTCGATCGTAAACCTACCATCTTCCGCCATTGCTCCCACTCAAACCAGGAACCCTTCTCTCCTACGAGTTTATCAGCCAAATAGACCTTCGGCTTTGATACCAGTTGTTAGAAATTATATATTACGGAGCAATGAAACACATAAAATATTGTAGAAATATAAACACAGAAAACGCATAAAACAAGAGAGACACAGATATATGTGGTTCACCCAGTTTGGGCTACGTCCATAGAGAAACAGCCAGTCTTTATTTTATTTTATTATCCAGCAAACTGAAGAGATACAACCTATAGCAGATCCATTGTAACACCCTCTTCGCTCTCAATCTCCTCTCTCTTTCTCACTCAGAATACAGATATGCATAGACGCAATACAATTCCCTCATATATAGTGAGGGGTTGCCTTCTAGGGCAAAAAACCTTAAATTAAACATAACTTCTACCATCAAATCATCCGCCTAATGAACGGCCCAGATTGACTAGAAATTACTAGACTTTTACAAGGCAATTTTACATCTATTTTTAGCTTTGGGGGCGCTGCCCCCGAACCCCTGCCGGGGGACCGCTGGCCCTTGGACCCCCCAGCCGGGGGGGATTAGCCCCCCCGCGTGGAGGGGTGTATAGTCTTCCTGGGGTATACATCCGGCTGAAACCTTTGAATACAGAAGATAATTAGGCTCCACACCCAACACTACCAAGCTCATCAAAGGTCAGGGATTGGCTAAGCTAAAGGATGAGTCCAATTTTCATGCACTAGATATTAATTTTATTGTTGCACTTGATGAATAGGAAGAGTTGGCGACTCCATAGGTATCAGAGGCCTTTGCTACCTCTCCATGGTATGCAGACATTATATTTGTGTTACAAAATTTACAAGATCCTCCTGGTTTAACCAAGACAAAAGCTAGATTTCTAAAAATGAAAGCTATGAAATTCTGTATTTTAGATCAGATTGTATATTGGAAAGATGTTGGAGGTATTTTGCTAAACTATTTGTTGAAAGATGAAGCAGATAGGGTCATGGAAGAGTTTCATCAAGGAGACTGTGGAGGCCATTTGTACTAGAAGACCACAGCCAACAAAATCCTGAGGGTTGGTTTTTACTGGCCTACCTTGTTTATAGATGTGCATAAGAAAGTCACCACTTGCCACCAGTGCCAAATTTTTGAAGGCAAAAGAAAGATTTTGTCTTACCACTGAAACCCATTTCAGTTGGGGTTCCTTTTCAACAATGGGGTCAATATTTCATTGGTGAAATCCACCCAAGCTCCTCAGGTCAACATAGATGGATCTTAGTCACCACTTACTACTTTACTAAGTGGATTGAGGCTATTCCAACTAGACAAGCCACAAACATTGTAATCATGAAATTTTTAGAAGGTAACATTATGTCTAGGTTTGGATGTCCACATAAGATTATCACTGACAATGTTCTTTCCTTTAAATCAAAGAAAATGGTTGATTTTCTAAACAAATACCACATAACATTAGGACACTCTATTTCCTATTATCCACAAGGGAATGGGTTAGCTGAGTCTTCTAACAAAAGTTTAGTCAACATCATCAAGAAATTATTGTAGGAAAATAAAAAATCTTGGCATAAGAAGTTGTTTAATGCCCCGTGGGCTAATAGAATTAGCACAAAGAAATCTATCAGGATGTCTCCATTTCAATTAGTATATGAAATAGATGCAATCTTTCCTACTTCCCTGGGAATCCTGTGCTAATACTATTGCAGGAAGCACAAGTAGAAACAAATGATTTGCAAAGAAGGATAAATTAGACCATTCATTTGCAGCAATCCAGGGAGGAGGTCTACAACAAAACTCAACTCATTCAGGATAAAATAAAAAGATCCATGATAGGAGGACAAAGGTAGATGACTTCCAAATAGATGACCTTGTGCTAAAATGGGACTCCAGGAATGAAGAAAAAGGCAAGCATGGTAAATTCGATAATTTGTGGAAAGGGCCATACAAAATTGAGACTTTTGGAGGTAACAATGTATTTTTATTAAAAGACTTCACTAGAGAAGGACTACGAGGTGGACCTGACAATGGAAGACTAATCAAACATTAATTTCTTCCAGAATAGATCAGTTTCATTTACAATAACTGTAAATATCATTTTACTATTCTACTACAAGAGTGAGGGTCACTCACATCAGGAGTTGAAACCTGGAGAGAAGGCCCAAATGATTTGTTGCCCATATTTATGAATAAGAGCAGGTAGATTAGTTCAATTATAGAATAAGCACAACTTTCTCAATGGATGAAGGTTACTAATCTACAACGTTCTTGACACTCACAAGGACGATGCCATCCCAATTGGAGCCACTGTTAGGGTGCTATAATCTATAGGATCATAAGTTGATTATCTGTGAATTTTCATGATTATGATTGTTGTAAATAATGTCTCATTCTGTAAATGGTTTCCAAAGAAAAAATAGAAAAAATAGAAGAAAAAAAATAAAGGGGACACAAAAGAGAGAAAAAATATAGATGTGAAAAAAAAAGAAAAAAAAAAGAAGAGAAAATGAAAATACCCCAAAATAAGTGAGAAATTCTAAATGCCACTTCATTTCAAAAAAAAAATGCATGAGAAATGCCTTTATAAATTTTGAATAATGTGCAGCTAGTTCAAATGCCACATTAGAGTTAAATAAGTGGGATTAGTTAGTTTAATCACATTGTTTAAGTGTGATTAAACTTGTTGAATAAAATTAGATTAGTCAGAATAAAAATTGTTTAACCACACAGTTTAATCGTGGTCAAATTTGGTTTAATTAGGATTAGTTAAAGTTTGATTGATTAACCACACTGTTTAAACGTGGTTAAATTAGATTAAAATAAAGTTAATCTAGTAAAATTATCGCATTAAACATGATTTTGTATATTGTTCGAATAAAGTGTGATTTGATACGACATGTTAACATTTTGTAAATAATGAAGACGCAGATCTGAATGGTTGAGATATCACCCACTTGGATCAACAGTGGGTGATGGGTTTCAACCCCACCCCTTTGACAATTAACCAAGGTGGAGGGGGGGGAGGGGGTGGTCCGAAAGGTTGTCTCCCCTTTTACCACCCGTGCAACGTGTCACCTTCTTGCTCACTATGGACCCGCCCTGCCCACCCACCTAAAAGTACATACCATCCCACCCCCCCTCCGAAAACCGCCTTTCAACTTCCCTTCTTTGTGACCGTTGACTCTGCCCTACCCTCCCGCTCCACTGCTATTCAACCATGTGGTGCGTCCTGGTCCTCACTCTACCCCAATGTAATTTTGCCACATGGCACTCCCTACTTCACTGTTATCCCATCACAGTCACCTCCCTCCCCCACTCCACTACCGTTTTGACACATGGCACTATTCCATAATCATTATCTAACTGCTCCTGTGATAACGGACCCGCTCCATTAAACAACTAAATTACAATGGTAATCATATTTTTACTAATAAAAACCTAAAACCCGTTCATTTTCCTTCCTTACACCGTTCCAAAGCATTTGTAGCCATAACTTGCTCCAGCACCTAGTCAACATACAAAGTATATATACATAATGTCTAATCATCGAACCAACCCACCACTGTGACCAATCAGCAATCGAACAATCTTTGTACGCCCAACCACCAGTCTTTGCTCAATTTTCCTGGGTAAAATCTAAATTCATAGTTCTTTTCTGTCTACTATGGCTCCTAAAGGCAAAGCTAAGATTACAGAAGAGAACCCTCTCCTACCCCCTATCATTGATTTGGACCATCAACCTCTAGTAGACTAGGAGTACAAAATCAATGAAACTAGTTATGAGTTCGACCTTTATGAACTCCACAACTGGTTAAAAGAGATATTTATAAACCTCAGTTATGAATATGGCATGTGGGATCCTCCCTAGCCCAATTCATTTTACCTCAGACCTACCACTACCTTGAATTTGTCTCATGGTTCCAATTTCGATATATTCCTAGTTAGAGGGCAATTGTGGCCCAAAATAATGACATTATTTTCACCATCACCTCTGAATCCATCTCCCAGATGCTCCAAATTCAAAACTATGCACCTCTAAAACCTTTTACAGTAAATTCTCTCATGGAACTCTACAAGAACCTAACCTTTCTTCACAAAGAAAATATTTTTGAAACATTTCTCCCTGAGGATGCCCAATTACCAAAGAAGAACCCCCCTTATTCATCCTCCATGTTCCCTGAGATGACCAAACAAATCACCTCCATTGTTTCTTGTTTACTGGGATACCAATCCAATCAGTGGGCTGATGAGGCCATCATAGGGTTTTTCTCAATATTCTTAACAGATGAAAATCCCCCAATTATCTTCAACTACATTGAGTTTCTAGCAGATGCAATCCATGAGCAGTTCCTAAAATTTTCCACAAAAGGAACCTTCAAATATGCATCAGTTCTAGTTTCTTTTTTTTGTATCATTAAGAAAAAAAAAATATTTTCTATTGTAGAAATTGGATGAACAAGGCAATGCCCAATCTATAATGCATTGGACTTCCATGGTGAGGAAGCATTCAAATGAGTTTACTTTCAGTGATTATGTTGATAAATTTCTATATACATTTTGTTGACTATTGAATAGTGAAATTGAACCTAGGATAGGACCTTAAATAAGAAGGATTTTACACTTCTCATTAGAATACATTAGACAAATGATTCATATGGATGATCTCCATTTTGTAACAACAAAGAGAAAATCACAATTTAAAATTAAAGCGCAGGTTGGTCCTTTCATCTACAACACAAGAGAAACAACTAAAGAAGTAGACATCCTCCTAAAACAAATGAACTTCAAACTCATCTTTACCTGGTCATATGACCCTTTGGGAATGATTTCAAAGCTAAGAGTAGAACAAAAGACTACTCTGTGTTGAAAATGCAACAAGATGATGGAGCTTAGTGAAAAGAAGTCGTCTTCACTAAGTGGGCCCGTAGGTTATTTTTGGCGCAAAGTCTATTTTTAGACATATGGATCATGGTCTATGAGTTGCAGGATGCTATTTATGGATGATTGGTCATGTTGGTAAAAATAGATGTAATTCTATTTTTAGACATATGGGCGGAGTCTATTTTTAGACTGCCAGTCTAAAAATAGAACAGTCTAATATTATTAGCTCTTAATAATATTTGGACTATAAACATTATCTTATCCTGTTGTAGCACTTCCGTTCGAGCTACGGATGTGGCACATGCAACTGCCAGAAGGAAATACGCTTTTCCTATGGGTTAGTTGAGCTATTGCATAATGGACTTCAGTTAGAACTCAAGTGATTGAGTTGGTGGAGTTGATGGAGTTGTGTTCAATTTGACTTAGTTGAACTAGTTGTATTTATTCTAACTGCCAAATACACTAGTGATGAGTGATGTGAATTAATTATTAATTAATTCACTAATTATTAACTCATAAATCAACTAAAGAATACATCAGTTAACTCAGTGCATGGACAGTTCAGTGGAGACAAGTGTTAGAGGTGGGTGAAAGAGTGAGACTACTATCAATTGTGACTATAGTTGTGCATGATATTTGCACAATCATTGATTGAGATTGCCAATGAGGATTGCACAGTATAGGCCAAGGGAAAACGAGCTTGGATCAGATCTATTCTCATCTTGGATTGCGCAGTAGAGGCAGGCAAACAATGGAGGAGATTTGAACCTATGACTTGATTCAAATCGAGCTAGTTTGTGTGTAGCAGGTGGAGATAGTACTGAGTACTTGTGAGGAGTATTGTACTATGTATTGTTACATGTTCTCTATCATTATAATATACAGATAGTTGGGGGTTTTCAGCTATATGCTTTCCCCAGTACATATTGTGTTGATATGTGTGATTGATGTTTCAATGTGCGCATGCGATTGTTTTTAATTCCGCAAATTGATGATCAACATAGAGGAGGTTATGTATTACGCATGCATTCCGCAAATAGTGTATAATCAGGATAATCTCTGTGAATAAGTGTTATATTATTCAAAATTTCTACATGGTATCAGAGCGACGTTGATCATCAGATCTATTATTCAGAAAGTGATTACATTTTATTTCTTCAGGCAGAGTCTGTAATTGGGCCAGGTAGCCTCTGGATTCATCCTTCTTTTGGAAGGTGAGATATCCGGTAAATGCCCATACAGCCAATCTCTGTACGAGAAATATTTTGTTCTCACGAATTTTAGATCAGAAGCGATTGAGTTTTGAGCTGGTGGAATTCAAATTTGCAGCAGTGTTTTCTTGGTGTCGAAGTTGCATTGTCTTTCAACGGATTGCAATTGGAGTATGCCCTTGAAGGCATCTCGAATTATATTGCATGGAAAGACAGGATGGAGGCGGTGTTAGATGACAATGGGTTGAAGGAGTTCATAGAGGCTGAGGTCCCAAAGCCTACTGATGCTGCTCACATTGAGGCTTGGCAAAAGAAGATAGCAAAGTGTCGAAGGATTCTATTGGAGGGTGTGAAGGATCACATTGTATCTAGCCTGCATGGAAAGGCTTCTCCATATTTGATGTGGAAAGCGTTGATAGATTTATTCCAAAGCAAGAGCAACCAGAGGAAATTGGCGCTCAAGGATAAACTCAGAAACATTAAGTGTGAGAAAGGAGATAGTATGCCCAAGTATCTCACGAAGTTCACCCAATGTCGGGATGAGCTGGGAAGTGTGGGGGTGACTATCGATGATGAGGACTTGGTGAGCTTAGCTCTCCTTGGTCTTCCGAAGAGTTGGCATTCCTATCAGGACCCTATCAATGGTCGGGATAAATTTCCAGGATGGGAGAGACTTTGGTCTGATCTTGTGCAATCGGAGATCAGGCGGAATACCAGGGACGGATCTTCATCAAAGGCATCTGATGAAGAAAATTGCGCTTTGGCTGCCAAAGAAAAGAAGGGGAAGAACAAGAAAGCTTCTCATTCCGGTGCAAAAGGCAAGAAGAATGACATGTCCAAGGTGAAGTGCTTTCACTGTCACCAGCACAAACATTATGCCACAAATTGTCCGCAGAAGAAGAAAAATAAGCAAGTTGCTGGATCTGCAGCGGGAGAGGCCTTAGCCTCGTAGTTTGAGCTAGATTTTTCGCTGATCGCATGCTTGGTATCAAGTGTGATGGGATTGGTATGGTTCTTGGATAGTGGTGCGTCTTTTCACATGACAAGAGGTTGAGATTTGTTTTCTGATCTGGATGAGAAAGATCTTGGAGTGCACATCGAGATGGGCGATGATGGTAGATACAGTGTGACTGGTATCGGTACCATTTCCTTTGAGAGGGAGTCTAGTAAACCCTTTGTATTGAAGGAAGTGATGCATGTTCCAGGATTGAAGAAGAATCTTATCTCTGTGGCGATGTTAGAAGACAAGGGATATGATGTTGTCTTCAGCGAGGGAAAGGCTTTCTTGCATAGTAAGACAACTGGAGAAACCCGGAAGATAGGGGTTTGAGTCAAGAACCTTTATCAATTACATGTAGATGGTTGTGCAACAATGGCATGCAAGGCAGAAGGATTGGTGAGCCGGGATGATGGCGAGCTGTGGCACTAGAGATTGGGCCACCTTCACCATGGACCCTTGAAGATACTGCAACAGATTTCTACTGGGCTTCGTAAAGGCACTATTGCGTAGTCAGATCAGTGCAAGGGGTGTACTTTGGGAAAAATTGTGAAAGCCACCTTTCACGAGAAGGATAGTCACGCCATGACGATCCTTGAGAGAATTCACACAGACGTGTGTGGACCTTTCTCAGTAGCTTCGACAGCAAAGCACAAGTACTATGTGATCTTTGTCGATGATTTCTCTCGAAAGTATTGGATCTTCTTCATGCAGAAGAAGAGCGAGACATACTCAAAGTTTTGTGAGTTCAAAGCACTGGTCGAGAAGGAATCGAGGAAGAAGGTGATGGGTCTTAGGAGCGACAATGATGATGAATTCATCTCTGGTGAGTTCAAGGACTTCTACAGTGCAGAAGGGATTCGAAGAGAGCTCATAGCTCCCCATAACCCACAGCAGAACGGGGTTGCTGAGCGGAAGAACAGAACGATCGTGGGTGCTGCACAGGCGATGTTGCATGATCAGGGCCTACCCCTTCACTTGTGGGCGGAGGCATGTAATACTGCAGTATATGTGCAGAACCGTTGTCCTCACAAGATACTTGGCATGAGTACACCCGAGGAGGCTTATTCTGGTAAGAGGCCTGATATTTCCCATTTGAGGATTTTTGGTTCTCCTGTTTACATGCATGTGACGAAGGATGCTAGGAAGAAGCTGGAGCTGACCACAGAGGTTGGTATATTTTTGGGGTACATTGATACGCCCCACAACTATCGTGTGTATTTGCCAGACAGTCACAAGACTGTTGTGCGATGGGATATCAAATTTCAGGAGGAGAAAGCCATGAAGTGTTCGCTTGAAAGGGAGCCACACTTGCATGCAGATGAGGAGCTATTAGTGCCTAAGGATGAGCTTTAGGATGTGGATCAGCCACAAGAAGAATTTCATGGAGTGGAAGAGACCACTCATACAGCGCCAACCATTGGAGGGCGAAAGCGCACTACAAAAGTTGAGCGACTAGCTCAAGATGCAGAGAAAGTTGTAGGACCACCTACAACACAGCGCAGACAGAGACAATCACCTGATCGGTACACTAGATATATGGCTCTTGTGAGAAAATGTGTCGTGACTAAGCCATCCTCTTTCAAGGAAGCTGTGGAGGATCCCGCATGGGTAGATGCCATGGTGGAAGAGTATGATTCGATTATCAGAAACAGTGCATGGGAGATTGTCCCAAGACTAGAGAGGAAATTAATGGTGGGTTCGAGATGGATCTACAAAGTGAAGCAGGCAGTTGACGGGAGTGTGGAGAATTTCAAGGCAATATTTGTTGCCCGAGGCTTCTCACAGATAGAGGGGATCGATTATGAGGAGACCTTTGCACCTGTCGCAAGGTATTCTTCCATACAGATGATTCTTTCTCTCTCAGCGCAGATGGGGTGGCACATCCATCAGATGGATGTGAAGACTGCGTTCCTCAATGAATTCATTGAGGAGGAGGTGTACATAGAGCAGCCCGAAGGTTTCGAGATCTTCAACAGTGAGTCGCATCTGTGCAGGTTCAAGAGAGCGTTGTATGGGTTGAAACAAGCACCTCGTGCTTGGTACACATAGATAGACAGTTATTTCACTGGACTTGGATTCTCCAAGAGTGAGGCAGATCCTAACCTATACCAGATTGTGGTGGAGGGTAAGTTGCTAATCATTGTACTTTATGTAGATGATTTGATTTTGACGGGAGATGAGCTATTGATACTTTCATGCAAGGAGGATCTTGCTAGAGAGTTTGAGATGAAGGACTTGGGCCTCCTTCATTATTTCCTGGGATTGGAAATTTGGCAGCGCAGTGATGGACTATTTGTTTCTCAGGGAAAGTATGCCCGGGAGATACTGGAGAAGTTCAACATGCATGGCTACAAGCCTGTTGATACTCCTCTTCCTGGAGGTTGGAGGAAGAAGGATGCTACTTCAGCAGAGGTAGTGGATGCCACTGTTTATCGACAATAGGTGGGGTCGCTTATGTATCTGGTCAATACATGACCTAATATATGCTATGCTGTTAACCAGCTTTCACAAGCTATGGTTAATCCAACCAAGCTCTTCTGGAAGGAAAGAAAGCATGTATTGCATTATCTCAGAGGCACATCGGGATATGGATTGTGGTACAGACAGGAGGATGAGGTGAAGCTATATGGCTTCATAGATGCAGATTGGGCAGGGAGCCCAACGGACAGAAAGAGCACATCTGGAGGGATCTTCAGTATCGGGTCGACAGCAGTTTCTTGGTATAGCAGGAAGCAAAGATCCATGGCACTTAGTTCAGCAGAGGCCGAGTATATGGCAACAAGTTTGGCTGCATGCGAGGCTATATGGATGAGGAAGATCCTGGTCGGGTTGTTCGGGTCACACTTGGAGCCTACTGTGATTTATTATGATAACTAGAGTTGCATTAAACTCTCAGCTAATCCAGTATTTCATGATAGATCCAAGCACATCGACATCAGGTACCATCATATCAGAGATTGTGTGCAGTGGAGAATCATGTTACTTTCATACATTCCCACGGAGGATCAGGATGTTGATACCTTGATGAAGGCGCTCACCAGGAGCAAATTAGAATACCACAGAGGCAGGATAGGGGTTGCAGATAATCCATATCTTGTTGAGAGGGAGTGTTGCAAATGCAACAAGATGATGGAGCTTAGTGAAAAGAAGTCGCCTTCACTAAGTGGGCCCGCAGGCTATTTTTGGTGCAAAGTCTATTTTTAGAC
Organism: Pinus tabuliformis; assembly: GCA_031772625.1. Classification (NCBI taxonomy): domain Eukaryota; kingdom Viridiplantae; phylum Streptophyta; class Pinopsida; order Pinales; family Pinaceae; genus Pinus; species Pinus tabuliformis. Next base: position 299,952,191 of record CM062813.1, read on the forward strand.
TATGTCTATTTTTAGACATATGGATCATGGTTTATGAGTTGCAGGATGCTATTTATGGATGATTGGTCATGTTGGTAAAAATAGATGGAATTCTATTTTTAGACATATGGGCGGAGTCTATTTTTAGACTGCCAGTCTAAAAATAGAACAGTCGAATATTATTAGCTCTTAATAATATTTGGACTATAAACATTATCTTATCCTCTTGTAGCACTTCAGTTCGAGCTACGGATGTGGCACATGCAACTGCCAGAATGAAATACGCTTTTCCTATGGGTTAGTTGAGCTATTGCATGATGGACTTCAGTTAGAACTCAAGTGATTGAGTTTAGTGGAGTTGATTGAGGAGTTGATGGAGTTGTGTTCAGTTTGACTTAGTTGAACTAGTTGTATTTAGTCTAACTACCAAATACATTTGTGATGAGTGATGTGAATTAATTATTAATTAATTCACTAATTATTAACTCATAAATCAACTAAAGAATACATCAGTTAACTCAGTGCATGGACAGTTCAGTGGAGACAAGTGTTAGAGGTGGGTGAAAGAGTGAGACTACTATTAGTTGTGACTATAGTTGTGCATGAGATTTGCACATTCATTGATTGAGATTTCCAATGAGGATTGCGTAGTACAGGCCAAGGGAAAATGAGCTTGGATCAGATCTATTCTCATCTTGGATTGCGCAGTAGAGGCAGGCAAACAGTGGAGGATATTTGAACCTGTGACTTGATTCAAATCTGAGCTAGTTTGTGTGTAGCAGGTGGAGATAGTACTAAGTACTTTTGAGGAGTATTGTAATATGTATTGTTACATGTTCTCTATCATTATAATATACAGATAGTTGGGGGTTTTCAGCTGCATGCTTTCCCCAGTACATACTGTGTTGATATGTGTGATTGATGTTTCAATGTGCGCATGCGATTGTTTTTAATTCCGCAAATTGATGATCAACGTAGAGGAGGTTATGTATTATGCATGCATTCCGCAAATAGTGTATAATCAGGATAGTCTTTGTGAATAAGTGTTATATTATGCAAATTTCTACACTCCGTACATTCACACTCCTAGGACAGAGATTGAGAAATACATGGACCAGGATGAATGACAGGAGAACACTTTACAAGAAGCAGAAGAGCAGGTAATATCAACTACAACATCACAAACTCCTACACCAAAGGAGAAGTAGGACAAGAGTCCAAGGGAAGAGGTTTACCCCACAGTCACAAGTTCTAGAGAAAGAATTTCAGATCTAGAAGAAGAGGAAAAGGACTAATCCAAAAGAAGAAATATTTCAAGAAGGGAATACACAGTCCACCATTATTTTGACAGACCCTCATGCTTCAAAGAGGACTAAAGATATATTTGTAAGGTCTCCACCATCTTTGACCTCCTAGGATCCTTTAGACACCTCTCAGTTAGGGGAATTGGTTCATGATCAAGTTGAACCAAACATATTTTCTAAGTACAAAGAAATCAAGAGGAAAAATGAACAGCTAAAAGCTACAAGATATACACAGTTTTGGAAGCAGACAACCTCTTCACAACATAGGCTTCTCTCTGCCTTTGACACGAACAAAGGGAAAATGCAGATAGGCTTCCTACGTGCTGAGGTCCCTTTCCCAAAGACTCATGAAGATCATAAGAAATCATTTTTTTCCTTTCAATACTATTCAAATTCATCCAATTGATCAAATAGACCTGCATAAGAAAATAGGGGATATTTTGTACTCCACTTTGATAACTTCAACAATGGCAGTTTCTAGGCTACAAGCCTCCGTAAATAACATCCAGTCTCAGCTTAAACTAGAGAAAGTATCTTCTCTAGCCAAGGATACAAAAACCAAATCATTGGAAGACCTTGTAATCAAACTGGGATATGATCCCAACAATGTGAAAGAAACATAAGAGATTATCAAAAGGAATAATGCTGACATTGCATCCCTTAAGAATAATATCAAGCTTCCCTCCACAGAAGACCCACAGACTAAGGAAGTCGGAGAATTAGAAAAGGAAAAAGAAGATATGTTCAGAATTATTATTGAACAAAGTGGACAGATCAAAGAAATGGAGGTTGAAATGGAGAAATTGTTGAAGGAAAGGGAATAATCCACACAGTTGGCAGCCATTCCACTGACAACAGTTCACATTTCATCTAAATCAGCAGTAGTGGCATCCACGTTAGCAACCATTACTGAGGGGCAATACATAGATTCTTCAGAGGAACTTATCAATGCAATGGATGACCTGTCAATCAGAGCACAAGAAATTGAGAAGCTGAAAACTCAGTTGAAGAACCTTCAGGAGAAAAAACTAAAGGTTAACAATGTATACTTAGCTAAACTGCAAAAAAATCATAAATTAACACAGAAGATTGAACAGCTGCAAAGTGAGTCTACAATGGCACAAACATTGGCACAGGAAAAAGAGAGTAGATGGATAGAAATAAATGAGGCTATGACTGAAATATGGCCCTCACGTGAGAATATTTTCTAGCAAGAGGAGTTAATACAAAGGTCCAAATAGGTAATTGAGAAAGTGAAAGCATATTCAGGGCAGAATCCGGGTGAAGCCACTACTCTGATCATAATTTTGAGTTTGAATACTAAGGAAGAATTAGAAGAATTTGAAATTGCAGACATGACAAAGACTATTTTGGAGGTGAGGAGGGTCCTTACAAAAGGGAACCTTATGCTGCAATTGGAGAATAAGTGTTAGAATATGGAATCCAACATTCAGAAGTTCCACAGAAAATTTAATTTTCTAATTGAAAAGAGACTTCCAGGTTTGATAGGGATTGGAGAAAAGCTGATCAGTTTAGAATATTATCACCATAAATTATATACCATCAAAGTAAACATCAAAGCAAAAGCCTTCATGGAGGATTTGGATTTTGTTCTATTTATCAAGCATGAGATAAAGCACTTGTTCATTATCAAGCCTACATTTAAAGAGTTTACTGAGGTAGATGAAACTTATATGAAACTAATCAAATTCACCACTCCAAGTGAAGAAAGATGGGACAAATTGTGCGAGTTACTTAGGTAAGACAATTTTTTACCTTCAATGGCAAGGAAACACTTCTTTAGGCCAATTCAACACCAATAATCCTCGAAGATAATGGCTTTGCACTACAACAGTTTTAGTTGTCTACCTTTTGGTAGTATTTTTGTAATCAATTTAGTATATTTTGTAAAAAATCTTGATATTTGTTAGCACTCCTTAGTTTTCCCAAGGCTGAGAAAGGAAGCCAAGGAGGTAACCTCAGACCAACTTTTGACTTGGTAATTAACCCTACCAAATCAAAGAGGGCTCTCTCTAAAAAAACCTCACAGCCAATGGAAATTACGGGAGTAAATTAAGTTTCTAGGCTAGGTATCAGCTCAGTAGGGTTTTATTAGGCTTTGTTAGACAGAGAGAACTAGGTCAAGTAATTATAAAGGTCATTTGCAGTCATAATATGGGGCAAGGTAGGTGAAATAAGTGGCACAAATTGGTTTTTCATTATAGTGTGGTGAGGAGAATATAGTAGGAGTTTAAGCGAGAAAAAGCATGAATTCACTTATCTAGAAGGAAAACATTGAATGCTAGTCCCAAACAAAACAGAGCATTAAAATGATGATTTATGTTTAAAACTTATGAGATAAAGCATAAGAAGAAATAAGATGGCTGCTAATAATAAAATATATAAGAAAACATAGGAAAAATAGAGCCACTGATCAAAACACAAGAATCCCATAAAAATAGCTGCAACTGTATATTATTTATGCCAATATCAAGTACACTCGTTCAAAAGTATGAGCTTCTAATATCCAACCCTCTCCTTTGCTTGATTATGACTACATATAGATGAAAAATCAAATTTCCCCTCTAAGGGGTCGGATCCTGCTTCCTAGGAACTAATTTCATGATCCTACCTAACCACTGCCACATCATAGGGAAGTTAGAAACCACTTTCCTCTTTTAAACTAACTGATTAAGTTTGTTTTCAAAGCATTTAATTATAATAATTCTCACTTTAACAACTACTAATAGACTCATTTAAATCATATGAACTCATAATCAAACCATTTACATTAGTCTAACTCGACATTTCACCATTTACATGCAAAAAAAAACTTCATTCACAGAAGCAAAACGAATTTCCCATAAGCACATCGGATTTCAGCAGAAGCGCAATGAACTTTGGAAGATGATTTCAATGCCTTCCCGGATGAGTTTTTTTCTACAAAAGGTATGTATGGAAACATGAAGATGTACTCTACACAATGGAATCAAGAAGCTCTAAAAAAACCTCCTTCAAACCCCTTAAAAATTGACTTGAAGACAAATTTTCCAAAAGCACAACGAGTGCTCTGGAAAAGTGGCTGAAAGGTGAAAAATAGGCACTCTTTGATCAATTTCTGAAAATTTATGACTCCTCAAGTGTCCCCATGTACTTTTTGGATATCATTATACCATGATTTGTCTCCACATACTTGAGAATTTGCATTTGGACCTCCTGAGGAAAGGCACATCAACTACTCGCTACGTTTCTGTAGACTATTTTTCTTGTGTGCACAAAAAACTTTAAAATTTTCAAAATTTTGCAAACCTTTGTCTCCTTTCCTTTATTTTTGTCATGCCTTCAGAAAACTAGTGATGCATCAGCTAAGAGGTCAAGGTTATCCCTCTTCTTAAGCTTCCTTAGGGTTCTCTTGAGCTTTTTCTTCTTGTTCTCAACCCTAACTTTGCAAACCATGTTTCTAGTGTAGCAGTGTCTTGCCATATTCCTTTGCATGGAAGTATCCTTGTTTGCCTTCTTCAAAAGCTTCTCTAGGTGCACATTCAACTTCTCAAACCAAAAATCCTTGTCTTGTTCAATTTCAGCAGCTATGGAGTCATCTATGGTGTTTTAGGCTTGAGGAGGAGTTGGTTCTTTGACATACCTTTCCTTCCTTGCCATTTCTCTGGTTTTGGGCCTCCTTGGCTGTAACTAAATGTCCTTGTCTTCCAAGTGTTCCACATCAATGACTACTTTACCTTTATCCTTTGCTGCCAAAAAATATTCCTTGCTAGATGATGGAAGGTCCTCTTATGATTTACTCTGCTACATTAGGTTTAGTTTCAATTGCCTATTTTCTTGTTGCAAGAAAGGCACCATGAAATTGGATTTCGCAAGGTCATATTTTAGCTCCCTAATCTGTACCTCTTTCTCCTTGAATATATCATATCTTGCCTTATCTCCATGGTCAGCCATCTCTGTCTCAGAAGGTACCTCTTCTTGATGTTGCAAGGGTGAATCATCTCTATCTCTAGGTGACTCCTCTCTCATGGCTTCAATCTGACCCTCTTTAGTAACAACCTCCTTAGGTATTCTTCTTGCTTGAGACCTAGTTCTAGGTTTAGGTCTAAGCATCTCTGATTCTAGCTTAGGAGCAAAAACCAACCTCTCACCTCTCTTGTATGCCTTTGTAATCTATGCCTTTGGCTATGGTTTTGTCACTGATGGCCTGCTTGATGTTTCAGCTCCTTGTGGTTTTAATGATGATGAAGGAGTACTTGGATTCTTTCACTGGTTGGAGACAGGTGATAGAGCAGTAGCCCCCAAGGAAACTTCCTATGGCATGTTGATCTGTGCTAGCTGGTGGAGGACTATTAATTTGACCAGAGAATTATGAAAGAGGCTTGCCTGATGATCTCTTCCTTTGGATTGCACCTTCTCAGTCATCTTCACCAAACTTCTTAACAGATAGTTAGGTAGGTTTAGGGGCTTCATGGAGGTGAAATGCATCAATAACCTGATATGATACCGATATAGCCTACTAAATCTTCCCTCACAAGTGAAATATTTCATGATAATCTTCATCAAAGGGTTGTACTTGTCCAACAACTGTCTGCTAGGAAAAATATGAGAAGGAGACTCCTTGTATTGTGGTTTCAAGAACACCTTGTAGTGCTCTAGGTCTAACTCCACTCCTTTAAACCAAATCTCACCTTGATCAAGGATTTTAGTTGCTAAATCTATGACCTCTGCTAACACTAGAAATTTCACCTCTGCTATAATAGCCAGATCCTTCTTGAAACTAGTAGCAAAGAGGCTTGTTAATTCATGGTAGTAACCTACTTATTGCACTTTCTGACAAAATCATAGGCAACTTGCCTTCTCAAATTATTTTCTAATAAAATCTGATGCATTGACCTCTTGCATATGATTTGGCTCATATATTGAGATATCTCCTCCCTTATACCTCTTCCTTTCACTAGTCTTCACCATGTTTGGCTTTACTTTTGACAAAAACCCTAGTTTCAAACAAGAATAGGTAAGGGGACTGAGCTGCAAAATAGGGCTGAAAACGCAGCAACTTGAGGTGAGGGAATGAAGGGGAAGGAGGATAGGATAATTTCTAAGGAAATTATGGGGGGTAGGGATATGTGTGAGGAAGGTAATGGGAGTGGAAATTCTCTAATTGAGTGAGAAAAGAGGGGGGGAACACAATCCTAAGCTAGAAGCTCAACAACTAGCTAGGGTTGTGAGGGAAACTAATAATATGAGTGATTTTGAGTGTGGGGAAAGGTGGAAAGTGATGATTAGGGTAATTATGGATAGGTAAGCTTAGAAACAAGGGGATTTCTCTTTAAAAGGAGCCAAAAATCATGAAAATGCAAAAATGCAGCAAAACCCTAAGCAAGGAATTTAATCAATTTTATGAGGGAATTGACTGCATCTAGGGTTTGTGAAGGCTCCACTTACTTGTTTAAAGATTCTTTAAAACACTGAAATGAAGAATTAACTTTTTCTTTTCTCCTTTTTGCCTCCTAATCAAAAGCGCAACAACCTCCATAAGCGCAACAAAGCCCTCCAGAAATGCAACAAACTGATAGCTAGAGCAATGGTGATGGAATTTCGATGCTTTTATGGCTCTGGTGAGTGTCTCAATGGTAGACAGGATCTCTTGGAACTTTTGAAAGGATGAAATGAAATTTGAAACGTTTTGATACCCCTTTATACTTGAAAAATCAAATTTTTGGTTTTTATGGTTGAATGACATCATATTCACTTTTGACAAAATGACTTGGCTGATATGATTTGAATGCAACATTATAACTTGAATAGGAAATGATACTTTGATTGTTTTCTGAAAACTTTATTCCCTAATTTTCTAACTCTCATGATGATGACCAAAATGGATGACATGACTCCCTTGTTTGATATTGATGACTGATATAATGATGACAATCCAATGTATATCCTAGACCATGACCTATATGGTGACCCTCCAACTCTTTTGATGACCTAGGATAGGTAATGATGACATGACCATGATGGGTGATGGTGACCTTGAACAAGTGGAGGGAGTAGCAATGATACCTAGACAAATGACTTTGGGACCTTTTGACAACTAGGAGAGATGTCAAATTCTATTTGAAAATATAATAATTTGACCTTAAGACCTTATCCACAATATGAAAAGAATACATTTGATCAATGTGACTATTGGACACTAACAATATTTTCACTCAAGGTATTTTTTATAACTTTTGTATAAATACTTCACAAATCAAAGTACAAATGTTGGGACTTGTATCAAGAAAGCCCATTTTGATGTAAAGTTGTTCACTAAGCTAAAAGTGATCATTTCATTAATGTAGAAGAATATTCTAGGATTCATGTGTCAAGCTAATTGGTGATGTATTTCCTTTTGTAAACTTGTATATCTTTCTTTTCATATGATTTTTTTATCTGAATTGTTTAAAAGAATAATTAAGGGTTGAATTTGTTTAATTACACTATGTCCTGGCTTATGCAATTTATATGTTTTCAAACTGAAGTTAAATATAGAATTCATGTTAAATTCTCCATGTTGAATCTATTCCTCCCTCTCACTCCACAAAGCTTCAAAGATCCCATAGCCTGCCTACCTTGCCCTCTTTCAATATTTTCTGATATTTATATTTTTGATCACCTTAAGCTTTGACTCCATTGCCCAATGGACCTTTCCTTGTAGTTTCAACCAAACATTTCAAAAAACCAAACTCTGAACCTAATAACTAGCCTAAAATTCCAAAAGCAACAAATCTAAATCTAATAGAGAAATCCCTCTCTGAGTTTAGAAGGGCTAGCTTCTAAGATTGAAAGTGGTTCTATGGTTACCTCTGGGTTTCTTTCATAGCCTTAAGAAATTACAGAGTGCTAACAACAGGCGACTAGGTATTTTTACGGCTACAACCATACAAACAAATGTCCCTCAAGTAAGGTAAGAAGGATAATAAATTATCACCCAAGTACTATGGTTCTTACAAGGTGTTGCAAAAGATTGGTACTATGGCATACGAATTTTAGTTTCCTGCATCTTCTCGAGTACACCCAATTCTCCATGTTTCATGCTTAAAGAAGTTTATTGGTGACAAGTTCTCAATTCAAATAGTGTTTCCAGAATTTGATGAAGAAGTAAAAATCAAATTTGAGCCTAAAGCAGTCATGGGAACAAGAGCCAGACAACTATGAAATCGATTAATTTCAGAGTATCTCATTAAGTGGAAGCAATTACCCACTGACAATTCCACATGGGAGGATGATAATTTTATACAAAATCATCCTGAACTACTCAATCGTCGAGGACAAATTTTTTTCAAGGATATGGGCATGTTAGGTCCCTATAATACTAGTTTATCCCCCTTATTTTTATTATTATTTTAGCCCCCTTTTGTTATTATTGTGCCCATGTTTCCCCAATATTGTTATTTTTTGCCTTCACATTATTATTATTATGTAGGCTTTAATTATATTTTCACCCCTTAGACTCATATATATACCAAGGAGGTCTTATCATTTGTATCATCCAAGAATTGTCCATTTATGTAATGTAAAGGAGATTTCTCCCTTGAAGAGAATAATTTTTAAGTCATTGATCTATCTTTTCTTCTATTTTGTGAGTTGGTTACATAACAAAAGCTACAAATATTGTTATTTCCGTAAACACTTCCATTGTCTCCACCCCAAAACCAACAACCTCTATACTTCCATATAACCTACAAACACTATACTTCCTTAAGAAACATGTACCATAATCTCAATTGTAATTACTAGCATAAAATTCATGTCAATCTCTATCGTTGGCTATCATAGTGTTATCCCAAACTCTACTCTTACCAGTTCATCGATTTGGTCGCTTAGACCCCTTCCCAGAACATATTTACTTCATGTATATAAGACACATGCATTATGCTCATAGGCCCTCCAAAAACAACTAAGATAATTTGGTCATTAAATATAAGTCAAAACAATATAAAACCCCTATGGTTGCATCTGTCTCTGAGCCCAAATCACCTAACTTCTTCTGAATTTCAATTTGGACCAATAATCACTCCAAAAACCCATTATAAACTATAATTAAAATTAAACCTTCATCAGGTTGCTCCTTCTGGGTGCCCTATAAAATTGTACTCTTTCTGACACTGATGTTACAAAACATTAACTGACAATAAATTAATCATTTGATAAATGAAAGTGGTAACATTAAAAAAAATATTCATACCCGACATGGATCGAACTCACAACCTCATCCACACAATACATTTATGCTCCCAACTCTACTAAACAATGTCTCTTGTAATAACCGTCAACCAACTTGGATACAATGTGGATGATTTGGTTGCAAAGTGGAAGTGACAGGCTTCGATCCTAAGACTAGCTATCGTTTAGTATAATACATCGACCAATGTTGACTAACCCATAAGGCCATACATAAATTGATCCTGACATGGAAAATACAAGTGATATGCATTTGTTAACCACTCATTGTTGATTAGTCAAGAGCCAACTCACCATATCCAATACAAATTTAGTGTATGCATGCATCCTACTTCTACTTCTACTCATTGTGTAATAGGAGTAGTCATGCAGCAACATGGAATATAGTCCAATTCACTAAGTCATAGTCACGATAGCATACTTAGTTCATGGTCTAACCAATCAATGTAAGAGTTGTAATGGAACGAGCCATAATTATTCTCACCACAACATACAAGTTTGTTAATAGCCAAACTTAGCTATGGATCTCACACCAAATTATAGCCCTAAAGTGAAACTTATTAACAATTCATATACATAGCTATAATTTCTCTACCAGAATTAGCATAACTTCACAAGGAATTAAAAATCCATTCTTCTTTATATTTGTTAGAACAAATAACAAAACCAAAACTGAAAATGTTGTCAGAATTCCACTAAAATCAATCTTCGCCAAACTTGGACTAGTATATTGACCTTAGTTGCTTCAGCCTACTATTGGTCATATATAACGGGCCATATCATACTTGCTCCTCATCACAACTCCACATTAAAATGTAAACTAAAATGTACCTCAAAAATATCACATAAAGCTCCTTGTCATATGCAAAACTCAAACCAGAAAGCAAATTTTGAATCAGAAACTATCCTCATCATAGAGATCAGACCACATTTTCTTTCTAAGCGTTCACTACTCCAATTTGAGCCATTTTTAATATGATTTAAATATTGGTGCATGTGGTCTCGGGGCCGAAAAAACATATGATGAGATGACACTTCTAGAATCTGTATGACCATCCGAGGTATCTAAAAAACCATAAAACCGTGCCATTTCAAGCCTCCAAGATCCTACTTCCTTGAGTTGTTCCCTTGGGAAATTTCCCCTATTTTTTAGGAATTTCACACCAAGGAATTGCATAATAGCCTTAGGTAAATCTATGACTACATGCACCACCTGTACACATGGGAATATGCTACAACTGATAGAACACTGCCTTGGAATCTCCATCTCAAATTGGTAACTCGAATTCTCTACATGCAACAATTATTTTCAGCTGATTGATCATTTTACTGCTTGATCACTGAGTGTGGTTGAAGTTACAAATCCACAACTTGACCTCCACTAGTTCTTCTGACAGTTAGAACTAGTTAAACCGACAATGACTCAAATTAACTGAAATAAATTGCTACATATTAGAAATCAATCATGTAGAACTGAACTCAAGTGTCTCCAAATCAAATTTACTTAGTTACCTTAGTGAACAAGAACCATGCCACCTCAGTTAACTACCTCCAAGTATTCTTCTGAAATAGAAATAGAAATTTTAATCGTGTTTGACCAAGGCAAAGTCGAAACTAGATTTTCTTGCTGAATTTTCAACATATTTTCCATTAATGATTTTGAGTTTCCAGGTGAAAAATATCTCTAGTGTATCATCTTGTCATCCTCTATAGAAAGCATGCCTCTCATTACAATAAAAGGACCTGTGAGAAAAATAGTTGAGAGCAACATTTAGGGTGTGGTCACTAGTCTAAAGCCTAAAGAGTACATACTCAAGGAAACTGCATCTTTCATCAACAAGTCAACGAATTTTTCCTAGCTAAAAATATTCAAATACTTTTCTAGGAAGGTGATTCCTGAAGATGAAGAAGATATAGGCATGTACCTCAACATCAAGCATTCCAAGTTTCATAGGATCTCTTACCACTATCCAGTGCCACCTTTTGCATAGACAATTAGGTGGATCTTGAAGTACATTGACCTACAATTAGGTGGATCTAAAGAAACCATGCCTCTCATTACAAGAAAAGGACCTGTGAGAGAAATATTTGAGAGCAACATTGAGGGTGTGGTCACTAGTTTTAAGCCTAAAGAACTCATACTCAAGGAAACATCATGTTTCATCGATAAGTTAATGACTTTGTCCTAGCTAAATATATTCAAAGACTTCGCTAGGAAGGTGATTCACGAAGATGAAGAAGATAGAGACATGTACCTCAACATCAAGCATTCTAGGTTTCATAGGATTGCTTACCACTATCTAGTGCTACCTTGTGCAGAGACAAGTAGGTGGGTCTTGAACTACATTGACCCAGAAAACATGATTGTCAGAAGCTCAAAGGGAGAAGTACTGACCACATATCAAGATCATGATATCCACATGTACTACAAGCTTCCCAAACTAGAAAAATATCTTAATATGAGATTTTATGCCAGTTTCATAAAATCTACGAAGGATATTACCATAAATTGGTGGCAAGAGCTGAGAAAATTTCATTAAAAGCCTGATGATATTTACAAAACCAAGGTGTTGAAGAAAGTATACCAATACTTAATAACCATGTGCTGCAAGCTATATGGATGTGGGAATGTCGAATTCTTTGAGGAAAAGTAGGTCTATATGGCACACCCACACAATACTAAGGGAACCATTTTCAATTAATTTGATCTCATAACACAGTCATTTCAAAAGTCTATTATAAAAGCAAAGAATGTGTCAGAAGGTGAATAACCTAAATTCTAGATGTCTTCATATCTGCTATATGGTATATGCGCCAAGAACAAATTCCCAAGGTTGGAATGGAAATGGGCTTATGCTAAAGAGATATCTCTAGTGCATATGTATTGCAATATACTTTGGGAAATAATTACAGGGGTATATGCAATAATAATCGAGTTCTTTATCTCAATACTATATGAGATGATATTTGACACCAAGGCACTGTGAATGAAATATCAAGCTAGGGAATATCTAGCAAATATTACCGACTAGTTTGCATCACCTCAGGCAACATTCAACTGAGTCTCTGAAGAGTAAAAAGGCCCACACCTCATGCCATTATTCATGATAGATAAGGTTTTCATAGAAGAGGTTGACTATCAACTTTCTATAAAATTGTCTGGATCATTGTAGATGTCAAAGAAGTCGTCGTGGCCCATATTCCCATTGCATAATGGATCATACAAGTTCAAGAGCTTGAATAAAACAAAGGAGTAAATTGTATAATTGGAGCACCTCAAGTTTAGTGATATGGCATATCAATAGCATGATCCCAGAGGCATAGTTGTGCAGCATTGTGATAAGCAAAGGTATACATGGAAATATGTCTTAGTCTCATGGAAAGACTCGGGAGAAAATCATGAATCATTACAATGCCTCCAAAGAAGTTGGAACAACTGGAGAAGCAGGTTCTTCAAACCAAACAAATGTTTTAATTCAGCCAGAGGGAGGAAACCATGAGGAGATAGGCATCCAAGGCAATCTGAACTGAAAAGAAAACGTGAGCAAGAAGTTGCACAAGAAAGAAGTAAAATTTTCAAAGTTGATAAAGATACTAAATTTGTAGTTGAAGTGGAAAAAAAGAGAAAGTACCATGAAGAAGCTAAAAGGAAGAGACAAGAGGAAGACAAAAAACAAAAGGAAGAACATGAAAAGCTCAAGCAAGAGGCCATGAGAAAAAAAAAATAAGAACTGAGAAAATAGAAAGAAGAGGAAATTTTGAAGAAATAGAAAGATGAAGCCTTGAAGAAGAAAGAGGAGGAGTAAGAACAAACAAGGTTGCATCTTGAAGAAGAAAGGAGGAAGAAGCAAGACGAAGAATAATTAAAAAAGAAATTAGAAGAAGAAATAATTACTCAAGAGCTAGAAGATGAGAAAGTAGAGGAGAATCAATCAATAGAATTTGAGCCAATAGTAGCATCTCTGAATATTTGGCCTCCAACTCCTCTAACAGGTGGGCATCTTCCTCTCAGTGAAATGGGTCTCCAACCTCTAGGAGAAGGCAAAATTTTGGATATCTCAAATTTCACGTTTGATCAAATCAAGCACAAAATCATTCAAGAAAGGAGGAAGTACTTTCTGAATGAACCAGATTGACCAATCTCCAACAATACAAATAGAGAGATTGTTTTAAACATAAAGACTAATCCAAAAGCAAGCGCTTTTGCAGGTGAAACATTTGCAGTAGCCACTGAAAATGAACAATAATTATCTCACTCTCTATCTTTAATGGTTGAAGAAAGAACTGGCTGATTAAAAGCAACAAAATGAGCATCTTCTCATTGAAAATCAAAGGGTGTCTTCCATAGGTTCCAACAGAGAGGGTTTGTGGGCCACGATACTTGAGGAACTTAAGAAGTTGGAAGACATAATGAAGAAAGTTTATGACAAAATGATAACATTTCACAAAGTAATGGCCCATTTATATGAAATCCAAAGGGATTTCCAAGAGAAGATAAGGATTGTAAAACTATCTCATATGGCTATAGACCTTATATAAGAATGGGGTGCCAAATATCTGAATGCACCAACAACATTGCCCAAGAAAGGGAGAGTTGAGGCTGAAGTGGATAGAGTAGAAGTAAGAAAAAAATTCCATACTTACAATCAGCTAAACACCAACATAGAAAACACTATATTAACTTAATGAATTTTCATGTTGGATTGGAGCCTTTGGTTTGAATGCATGGAATAACTTCAGTTGGTATGCTTAGAGAGGTGAAGAAAATGGAAGTTATCAGGCAAGAGCTAAATGAGACATTGGAAGTCATAATACATGCAGCTACTCAAGAATCCTTGTAAGTAACGAAAGATGTTGTTCTCCAATATGTCGCTAAATCGGTTAAGTTTCACCTGAAGCTAACTATGTTATGGAACAATATATAAGTGGGCTTCAAGACCATATTACCAGATGCCTTAGAGGGAAGGATTAGATATGGATGTGAACGAGAGCTACGACAAAAGGTCAAAGACAGAACAATAGAATATAAGGCTTGTTACCAATATCTTACAAATGAGCTACATGTCACAGTGCCAGAATTACAAACTACTCAAATTTATACATAAATGTATTTTATTTTCATAATTTTAGCCACAATTTTGTAAAAAGTTAAATTTTGTAATTAGAAAATGGGATGAAAATTAAAATACATGTAGAAGTTTAAAAGTCATAAAGAAGACCAAAGGTCACACGGCAACCAAAGAGTCATGAAGGGAGTTCAAGACTCACAAGGGAATTGGAGAGTCATCTTACCCTAGTATATAAAGACACTCATAGCTAAAAGGGAGGGACTTTTATCCTTGGCTTCTCTTGTTAGCATATGAGAGAGAGGTTTTTCTTTTGAGAAGCAAGTTGTGGCTTCCACATTCCACTATTGGAACAAGTGAAATGTCTTTGTAACTGTGCATCTTGGTACTTCTACATAATCATAAGAATCTCTTTGAGTGGGACATCTTTTCATGCATATATCAAAACTTGTTGTAAGACTTCTCTTGTAATGGTTGTGGTATGTGCTTGTATTCACATGTATTGAAGGGAAAGAACTAGTTTGGTGTGTTTAATGCATATGCTAATTGAAATGGTATGTCCTTTATGCTTTAATAATTGTGTTTGTTTCAAAACTATTTTTCAAATCAATTAACAATTATTTCCTTATATGTGTGTCTTTATTAGAATAGTGCTATCATTGTTCTTCTAAAGGATCATATTATTTACTTTGTTCATGGAAGTATTGTATGCACATTATATTTGTATATTTCACAAAGATAACATTACTTGTATGTCTCAAAAGTGATATTGGTTCTCTCATATGTTGTTGATTTTTTCCAAGGCAAATCATAAACTAAACAAAATGGTATCCAAGACAACATTCTAGATGGGACTTCCACTCCAAATAGTGTAGAGTCTAATTGGGACTTTATATCGAGAAGATCTCATGATGTTGGCGGAATTTCTAGTATTGTCAACGCACAGGTAAATCTTTTGAAAATGTGTCCTTGAATTCAGAAAGAGTTGGATATTTATCTAGATCCTCGGCATTACCTTCATCATTTAATGCTACAATCATGCAAATTTGACATCCCCTTCATCTGCATTTTATCTTTGTATTGATGAAATGAACCTGAGGGACACTCGTTAGTTTTCCCTTATCAAGGATTTCCTTCGAATTTCATCATTTGTGAAATGTAGTATCTTCTCCTTGCACTCTAGAACTAAATCGTTCCTCCAACCAATCCATTCTTATAACCACATCATATGATCCTAGGAATGTCAAATACAAGGATGCTTTTTTCCTACACACCCTTAGATCCACCTCACAGTCCCTGACCAACCTACATACACTACTTTTCATCTCATGAGCCATTTCTACATGTCCCTCACCAACTTACATACACTACTTTTCATCTGTGAGCAATTTCTACATGCCTAATATCTTGTTGTGAAATTACTTCATGTTCAATTTTTCACAATATAAATTTAGAGAAAAAAAGGATTCAATAACACCTAGTTATATTAAAATAACCACACTTATACCATCAATATTATGTATCATCTCAAGTACAGTGGATTGGAGTTGAGCCTGGTGATTTTTCATCACTGCATGGATGAAATGAGCCTTTCTCGGATCTCCTACTGTGGCTTATGACTGATTTGTATTGGGATTACAAAATGTGGACCTCCATAAGTCCAAAACCCCCTTTTAGGAGCTTAATTCCTACTATCGATTGGACTACAAATTGGTTTGGAAATATGTTGATAGGAACTCGACTGTTGCACTAGATATTGTTGAGGTGTGGCATGGTATTACTATGTAAATGATACTATGGTGGATGACATGCTTATGAGGTAGTAGATTATGTCTACTAAGATATAATGTGTGATTTCTATGCCGGAGGCCAATATGGTGGTCTTTGGTTTCTTACTGACTAGTTTTCATGATTGTGAACCAACCCCATTTCGAAGTTATTGTGTTCTATATTGTTCTTGGTAGATGCTCATGACCTTGTAAGCCTTGGAAGTATGTTTTGACCACTATTTAAGATCTTCTCTTCAGTGATGATGGCCAACTGAATTTTCTGGTTCAAGGTACAAGGCATTAAAATCTTGACTTTGGCCCAAGTTTAATCGGTAAAAAAATTTATTTACTCTCCTTTGGTTTTAATTATGGGGTATAATGGAGTAGTTCAATGAATCGGGCTTCATACTATGATACTGATCGACTACCCCGATTTAGTGCATTAAATCCATCTTTCTTTCAATGAAATATTCTGATAGGTAGCATTCCTTAAACCTTTATTTAAACAACTCATTCATGACCTCTGGAATGTCCATCCACAACAGAGGTAGTAGAGATTTCAACCATAGTAGTGCACTTCCTTTCAACTAAAATACACCCATTTTATCCTTCAAATTTGAGGTGTATCCCCTCAAGGTAAAACACATGGCTATTTCTCAACACATATTGTTCCTTGTTGGATTTTGGGGTCTTTACCTTTTCAAGTTGTCGACATATGCTAAAATGATCTCATTGAGTTCAAAACTTCTCTGGTAGAAATTTGTTCCTGCAAGACATTATCTTCCACATTATTGGGTGGGATGATAAGAGTTCATTATTGCGGTGGCACCATGTCACACCCTCTAACCAACCTTCCCCTGCATGCACCTCTTCTAGCCATGATACATGTTTCAACCACACCAAGTTTTATTAATTTTTAACCATATAATAATCATCATTATGGAAGGTGATAATGGTTCCTAGGTCCAATATATGAACCGAGCACTCTAATATTGAAGTGTATTGAACACAATAATTCATGTTCCAAAGCATTTTTTTTTCTTTTCTTTGTTGTTTAACATGCCAAAACATGTAAACCCTATGGTCTCACAAGCTACCCTTACAATAATTAAAGGTTCACAAAATATTTATTGAAGGTGAAGCATACATGGTTAATATTGATATGTATTTGGTTTAGAATTCATTCGTTACTACATGACTACACATCAACCATAACCTTAACCACTAATCCATTATCCTCAAATATAACTCCCTTGAATCATGACAAACACATGCTTCTAGTATATATATATATATATATATATAAATATATATATATATATATATAAATATATATATATATATATATATATATATATATATATATATATAAAACTCATTTAGAAGGTATATATAACTAATTTATCATACATTCTAAGTGTTAATTACCGCAAAAATCATGTCTTGAGAACATTTTGAAACACAACATAATTATATATCATCAACTATAACTTCCTTCATTAACAAAAAAATATCTATGACCATAAAGGATTTATTGAGAAGATATGGTTTGATGTGAATCATACATTGGATGCATCACCATGGGGTCCTCCTTTATTGGATGTCTAGGAGTGGGTTAGGAACATACATATAGGTGCAAATGAATGTTTGCTACATTGACATGCATTATTATTCCTTAAATGTATCTTTGAGTTATAGGTGGTATTCTAATGATTATGATTAATTATTTTCCTTAGGTTCTTAATTATATTATGCATACATAATTATATCACACATGCCTTATTAAAATTTTATCCTTAGGTAAATATAACAAGGGTTATATATATATATAACACATACAATTAAGTGGTGATTATTACACTATCCTTTGCCTCATTCAATTTCTTGATTTCCTTTATTTAACAACCCCAATAATTATTTGTTATATGTTTTGTATTTTGGTATAGACTAACACAAGATTTCATTGATCTTCTTAGAGATCATGGTATTTCTAGAATTGGTCATATAAATAATCCTATATAAACCACCTTTGGTTACAAGGTTGGTTTACAACTAAAAAAATTATTCTACATGAGTAATAACAAGAGGAATGGAGTAGTTATTTGGATGCTTTGTCTACAACTCATATTAGATTGTTTGACAGAGAGGATGAGTTGGTCAGGGCTCACTAGCCTCATGGAATTTATACTCCAAAGTTGGGTTATATACATCTGAATGTGGTAGCTCAAAATGTAGAGGTTGTTTGGTGGTGGAAAGTGCTTTGGAAGTCAAGATGTCCATCAAAGTCTCATCTTCTTGTGTGGTGTATTATAGAGAAAAAAATTATGACTTGGGATGTAATGCATAGAAGACATAAGAACGGCCCTGGTTGGTGTCACGGGGGCTTCACTGGGGAGAAATACCATACCACATGCATTGATATTGGGGGATATATATTGAGGAAAAAATGGCATAATATATTGAGGGATATATAGGAGGTAAATGGTTTTTATATTGGTAGGTATAAAAAATGGAGCTCAAATTTAATGAAAAAATATAAAGGGGAGTAAAAAATGTTAATGACAAAATAGATACCTACAATATCTCTTGAAAGTAAGGTTTTTTTTAATTGGGAAGGTGTATTGGGTTCATATTGATAGGGGGCTAAATAATGTGATTTTTAGAGGTATTTACCAATATGTAGTCAAATTAAGGGTATTGTTTAATATACCACGATCACACGTGATATGTCATAGGTTCATTGAGTGAAGCCCCTGTGGTTGGTGTGCCCTTTGCAAGGGCGACAAGGAGTCTACAAAACATTTGGTTTTTAATTGCCCCTTTAAAAAACAATTTTGGTCAGCTTGTTGTGCTATTTTAGTCCTGGATTGTGTGTGGGAGGGTTTATATTTTGAGGAGATATGGAAATATTGGGTACAGAATAGGGATAGAAAATATTTTAAAGGTATATCACTCATCTTAAGTTGAGGCATTTAGTTGGCCAGAAATAGAGAGATTTTCCAAAATCAATCATCCTATCTAGAAAATATAGCAATCGAAGGTCTCACAATCATCTCACATTATCATCAGTCAAGAGTGTTGGCTTGTGGGAGGACTATTATTCAAGAAGTGTATGATGTTACTATTCCTTGGGGTTATTTTGATGGGACATCTCAGGGTGAGGAGATTCTTTGTGGGGGAGGGGGAGGGGGAGAGGGGGTTGTTATGCACTTGTCCGAGCAATATTCTTCCCATGTTAATATGGATCTGGGTAGAGGTTCAAATAAATGGGTAGAACTATCAACTTGCAGCTATCTTATAGCATTTTCTCAAGAGAAGGGTTGTGACCAACTTGAAATTTTTTGTGACTATTTGATGGTGGTAAATTGGGTTAATGAGACTCAACAGTGTCAGAACATACACCTTTCTCATATTTTGGAGGATCTATTAAGACTAAAGTTCAAATTTATTTCCTTTACATGCATGCATATTTACAGAGGATGAAATGGAGCAGAAGATCGACTTTCTAAGGAAGGCCTACACTTGACTCAGGGGTTATGGTAGGTAGTTGAAACTTGGGAGCCAATCACTACCAATTATACCATAGGACATTTATGAATGAGATACAAAATGAAGATCATATTTAATTTTTGAAACTTTCACTTATCAAAGTCTGTGATGCTTCATGGCATATTGTGTTAGTACATATGTTTGTTTATAGATTGTTGGCTTTGGCAGCACTGTACTAGTATTTTTTTATGATGTTCAGAAAAATGTAAGAAATATATGAGGATAAGACATTATATGATACTTTTTTATGTAATGCAATATAACCACTACAAGAAAGAACTTTGTAGTTTCCTAAAAAAGACACATGTTGGTGTGTATATACAAAATGTAATTTTTTCACTTATATGAATGATTAAGATTTTTTTTCGATATATATATACACACTCAAAACTCACTGTGAATCCATAAATCCATAGTATGAATTTCACTAAAGTTTATTTAATTCTAGCCAATGAAAATGATTATGAACTTCCACTCAATCAAATCAATTCCAATATTAACTCGATTTTGATATTAACTTGTAGACGTGGCACGATGTCATGCCATTTAGATACTGATCTAGAAGAAATGAGGGTTGATTGGGTACATTGTAATTATATGAAAAATTGAGTTAGACTTCAGAACTGAACTTCATCTTGCAGACCAGTGTAAATTCAGGAGTTTCCATTTGGGGGAAGGCATTGAGATATTGAGATTTTTCTATTCAAAACATAGTTTTTAATTTTTAATTTTTATTTTAAAGAGGGACAAATAGATGGACAAACTTACGCACCCCCCAAACTAGGTTGTAGAATGAGCCTCTTGGCTCAATGATGATCCAAGTATAATAACATTCAGTGGAATTGACCCAATGTGATAGTTTTTAGTGCCAGATATAGTATGCACATTTTTAAGCTGTTAGCAGAAATTCACTCATCTATATTCTAGAAATTTTCCTTCCACAATTGAATCATAATTTCTCTCCTACAATTCGATACAGGAACTAATATCATTGGAAAACCAAATTCACTCATCTATATTCTAGAAATTTCCTTCCACAATCGAAATGTATTTTATCTCCTACAATTCGATATGGGAACTAATGTCATTGGAAAAACACAAGATGAAAATGGGTTACATCATGATGATATCAATTACCTTATCCTAAAATGCACCTTATCCTAAAGTTCACATTATCCTACAATTGATCCAGGTGGATATTGGTGGCCACCCGCCTATTCCACTTGGACCCCCAACACTGTCTCTTTCAGTTTTTCGGTTTCCTTAATTGTAGCACAGTTTACTATTTTTGTCAATTTTTCGGGTCTTGAACTTCCAGAGCCATTTTGAGGCCCTAGACGATGTTTTTAGGGGAAACAAAGAGACTGGTAATGTCCCAAACTAGATTTCTAGTTTGTTTTCGGCCTTCTCTTTGAGATCTTCGAAACAAGGTATTATGATAGCCAAATGAAGATCATATGCCAAAGTTATGACCCCGGGAAGTTGATGTACCAATTTACCCAAACGGGGCCCACAGTTTTGGCGCTTCATCTCCTAGGGTTAGGTTTTTGGATGTTTATAGTTTTCCATTGTTTCTCAATAATAACTTGAGCCTCATTTTAACATAGTTCAGAGGCATGTAGACGCCACATCTCTTCTCAAAGATAAGCTACCATCGCCCGAGATATATTATTTTCATTCTTTTTGTAAGCATAGTTTAGTGTTTTTCCATTAATGAAATGAAGTGTTTTCCTGTTGCATCTCTGTATTTATGATTATATATGTAAGTTGTTGCGTTCATGTTTAAGTTTGGATTAGTGGTATCAGAGCGGTCTGCTCTTTCTCTATTTTTCTTTGCATGTCCCCAACAAGGTTAGGGTATAAGGAGTTAGGGCTCGATCTAGTTGAACCATTGCAAGATCAGCCTCGCAAAACCCGACGACCTCCCATGGCGGAAGAAAAGAAAGACGAGGAGGCAGGAGATCCTTTCAAAATGTTGCTCGAGGAAGCCCTCAAGTGACAAAGGTTTGCGATGATGGATAACTTTGCCAAGATCCTTCAACGGCTACCCACAGGGGATGAATCTTCATCTAGCAACCACTCTAGAGGTGCCACTCCTTTTAAGGTACAAGTTAACTTCGATATTCCCATATTTGAAGGTCTGATAGATGCAGATGTCATAGATAAATGGTTAAATCTATTGGAAGGATATTTTTCAATTCATGGATTTTCCAATTGGGAAAAGATTACTTTTGGACTTCTCAAAGCCACCCCACACGTCAAGGACTGGTGGAAACCTACTATGAACAAAAGAATGAGAGTGAACCCTCACTGTTTTCAGTGACACCCACTTGGGATTCTTTCCAAGACACCATCAAGGAACAATATTACCCTGTCGAGAGCTATGAAGATAAATACATAAAGTGCACCATGCTAAAGCAAGGAAGGTACCAAGATGTGCCAGAGTTCACAAATATTTTCCATTCCCTTCACACAAAGCTGGGTATCAAGGATACTGAGCAGCATTTGGTGCTCAAGTACCACGACTGTCTACACAAGTACATCCAAGATGAGATGGAGTTCCTGGACATTTCCTTGCTCCGCGAGGCGTATCGGTACGCTATCAAGATTGAGCAGAAATTTAAATAGAAGAAGCGGGACTTTGGGTCTTCTAATTCGAAGCAAGGAAAGGCACCCCCAAACCATAGAAAAAAGGGCCAAGCCAAGGCGAGGCTACCAAGGATAGCTCGCCGAAGCTGCAAGAAAATAACAAGACCACGAAGACAAAGAAGGAAACGGGAAAATGGTGTGAGTTCCATAAGAGATTTACTCATAATACAAGTGAGTGTCGGGCCAAGCAGTCATTGGTGGCTGAGATGAAGGCTTCTAAATCATACGCATGTTCCGACTCTGAATCAAAACCCGACAAATGGAATCAAACCATTGATGTGGAGCCCAGTGCCACCATGGCCACCACCAAGATCCTCATTTCAACAGAGGTCATGAAGCGGCTGGGCCTAAAGACTACAACACATCCACAGTCATATACCATAGGGTGGTTTCACCAAGGATTAGATCTTCACATCAGCCAGCAGTGTCACCTTCCCTACAGCATCAAGCCCTTCACAGATGAGGTACTGTGTGATGTTTCTCCTCTTGAATTTTGTGATGTCTTGTTAGGACAACCATACTTGTGGAAAAGACATGTTGTATATAAGTCTAGACCTCACTCTGTGATTATTACCTTGACCAACAAGTTGTACAGGATATCGGAGGTAGCCCCGCCTACCGCCGTCTCTTTGATCACTGCAAAGAAATTTCGTAAGATTATTTCCCAGGCCAAGAAACTTATTTTCCTTATGATTCTCCCTCAAGGCAAGAAGAAGGTTGTGGCCACGGCTTCCAGGCAGGGTTCCTCTGCACAACAGTACTAGATGGACAATGTTGTGGAGGAGTATAGGGATATTTTCGTCTCACCTATAGGAGTACCTCTGCATGATCAAGTCAAGCATTCCATCGATCTGACCCCAAGCGCACCGCTACCCAATGGGCTGATCTATCACTGCTCTGCTTTGGTGAACGATGAGATCAGGAGTCAGATTCAGGAACTATTGCAGAAAGGGCACATCAAGCCAAGCTCATCACCTTGTGGGAGCCTAATTGTATTGGTACAGAAGAAGGATGGGACTCGGAGGCTTTGTATTGACTATCAGGTGTTGAACAAGATCAATGTCCGGAATAGGTACCCAATCCTGCAGATTGATGACCTTCTTGACTAGCTCAAGGGGGCCAAATATTTTAGCAAGATTGATTTTAAGTTAGGTTATTACCAGGTGCCTATCGAACCTTC
The DNA here is from genome assembly GCA_031772625.1 of Pinus tabuliformis. Lineage (NCBI taxonomy): Eukaryota > Viridiplantae > Streptophyta > Pinopsida > Pinales > Pinaceae > Pinus > Pinus tabuliformis. The sequence continues at coordinate 299,975,916 of CM062813.1, forward strand.
TAATGTGTGGAAGACTGCCTTCAAATCCAAGGAGGGCCTTTTCGAATGGTTGGTCATGCCGTTCGGATTGACGAACGCCCCTGCAACCTTCATGAGATTGATGGATGACATCTTGTGACCCTTCACTGATGCATTCATGGTGGTGTATTTAGATGACATCTTGATCTTCAGCCGGAGTTGTGACGAGCACCTCCACCATATTTGGTAGGTCCTTCAAACCCTGCGACAACACAAGTTGTGTGCTAACTTAGAGAAATGCACCTTTGGCCTAACCTAGGTTCAATATCTGGGGTACATAATTAATGAGCAGGGTGTACATATGCACCCATCCAAGATACAAGTCATTCAAGATTGTCCAGCCCCAACCACTCTAATAGAGCTCTACACTTTTTTGGATCTTGCCAAATTCTATTGTATGTTCATGTTGGGGTTCTCTCATATCACTTGGCCTTTAAGTCAAGTCACCAAGGGTAGAGAAAAAGAAAAGTTTTTTTGGTCTGAAACCCAACAACAAGCATTCTCTGAGTTGAAGAATCGCCTTTGTTCTTCACCAGTTCTCACATTACTAGACCTACAACAACCATTTGAGATTGAGACAGATGCCTCTGACTATGCTATTGGTGCAATTCTTACTCAGAATGGGCATCCAGTGGCTTACCACAGTGAGACACTTTCAGACACAGTCCAAAAGTACCCCACTTACAACAAAGAAATGTATTCCATTGTGTAGGCCTAGCATCAATTGAAGCATTACATTATGGGCAAGGAAATGGTCATCCACATAAACCACCAACCTCTATAATTCATACAGACACAAGGGAAGTTGCAGAACGATCGCCATCAGAAATGGTCCACCTACCTGCAACAGTTCCATTTGAACATTAAGTATAAGAAGGGTAGCACCAATAATGTCCCTAATTGCCTCAGCCGACCACCAGTCATGGCACTGCTCACTGTGCTTGATTCCTGTGGGCATGAGACATTGGGGTGGCCACGTCTTTACAAGAGCGATCCAAAATTCAGCAGCACATACCAAAAACTCCTAGAAGGGAATCCAGTTCCAAATTTTCACCTTCAGGATGCACTGTTATGCCACCTGGGACACATTTGTGTTCCTTTAAGCGAGCGTGCCAAGATGATTTGGGAGGCGCATTATAGTTGGGTCGCTAGACATTTTGGAGTAGAGAAAACAATGGCGGTATTGGAGAAGTATTTTTATTAGGCGAAACTTCGTAAGGATGTTGGGAAGTACATTAGATCTTGCACCGCCTACACCATTGCCAAACCAACCATCAAGAAGCAAGGCCTGTATACTCCTCTACCTACTCCTAGTCAGCCTTGGGAATCTGTCTCCATGGATTACATCTCGGGACTTCCTTTTACTAAGCACGACAACGATTGCGTTTTCATGGTAATCGACAAATTCTCTAAGATGGCCATCATGGCGGCCTGCAAGAAGATTATCACAGTAGAGGCCACCTGCTAAGCTCTTCTTTAATCGAGTGTGGGTACACTTTGGGATCCCACAGTCCATTGTCCCAGATCGGGATAGCAGATCCCTAAGTGCATTTTGGCCAAGTCTCTGGTCAATGCTGGATACAAAACTTACTAAGTCCATGTCTTTCCATCCCCAAACTGATGGCCAAACAGAGGTTGTCAACAAGATGATCGTACACATTCTACACATGTACAAATCGAAGCATCCACACACATGGGATGAAAGCCTCCCTTATGTCCAGCACAGCTACAACAGAGTTTTCCACAGCTCAACGGGCCACAGCCCCTTTCAGGTAGGGATGGGATTTCAGCCATTATGTCCCATTGATGTGGCCATACCATTTGCAACTACTAAGGCAGATTCAGCTCATGTCTAGTCCAAAGCTGGCAGCGCGAACAACTTCATTGAGTGCATTCAATACATCCGCTAGCAGGTCCATGATGTATTGGATAGACCCAATGGTAAGTACAAGTAGCGCCATGATCAGCATTGATTCCCACACAAGTTCCATGTGGGCGACAAAGTTTGACTACATTTGCAGAAGGACCACCTCGTTGAACCCCACTACAAGATTTTCCCACTCCGATATGGGCCATACACCATCACCAAGGATGTAGGGGATAATGCCTTCAAGCTCTACACTCAGTGTTCAATGTAGACTGCCATTAGCCATACTTTCCACCATTGTTGGACACATCCAACGTTGCAGAATAGCTCACGCCAATAGAGCTAAACCTAGACTGCATGGTGGTGGGCTCCAGTATTGCAGCAATAATGCTGCAACTCCTGGGACTCCCTTCTTTACTTTTATCAACCCGGTAGTTCGTAACAAACTTGGAAGTGACGGTGTTGTATGCACAAGTACTAGCTCTTGCCGCAGCTGTCACTTGGTCAGCTGGCACAAGTCCGCTAGGGGCTTAAGCCAACTTCTATGAGCTCTTAGAAGAAGCTTTTTAACTGATGGATGGAAGCTAACTCAAAGGAAGCTAATCTACTTGCAGAAGAGATTGAAAAACTGAAGGAAAACGCAAACCCTAGCAAACCCTAATTCTACCAGCTAATCCTACTGATGCAAAGGAGAGAATGCAAACTATTAAAAGAGATGCCATTACTTCTATGAAGGTAAAATGCATGTGTCTAGACTACCTCTATCTGAAGAAAACATCTTTTTGTATTTTTGAGTAAGTTATTAGAATTATCATGCATGTGCTTTTAACTGGCTTTTTACTGTGCAAGGGTGGATCAAGGAGGAGAAATGCTTGGAAAAGGTTGGGAAGGTTCAGAGAGGGTCTAAGGAGTCCCTAACACTCTTCCGGAGAGTTTCACAAAGTTTGGCTATCAAGAAACCTCATTTGTGAGCTTCTACAGGAAGTCTGCAGGGGTTCTACAGGATGTTCAAAGATTTCTACAGGATCTTCAGAAATTTCTATCGGATGTTTAAAAAGTGGATCTTAGAGGATGGGTGAGTGAGGGAAGATGCATGAATGTATAGGGAGGTAGGATAGGGGCCTGGTGTGACCCAGGGACTGGTGGATGGAGTGGTGAGAGAGTGTAGAAGGCTGACTTGGCTTAAAGAAGGCTAAGACAATGATGGAGCAAGAAGGTAGGGTTACGTGGGCAAAAGGACAGTTGTGAGATGAGGAACCTAACTAGGAGATGGAGCAGCTGGCCTGGACGAAGCTTAGGCGGATGAGAGAGTGGTAGAGATGCCCTGCACGGTGTACATTTAACCGAATCAATGAAGTCCTGCACACAATCAAAGTCTTAGCTAATCTACTCTAACTTTCAATGAAACAAATGAAAAGCAACTTTATTTATAAAGAGAACCATGTACATCACTCAAGCAAAGAAACATTTCAGAGATCTGAACACATAACTAACTTCTACAAATGAAAACATTACACCAAGGATTGCATGGTCAAGCAAACTAGTGTTTTTGTTGGGGCAGCACTGTTTCTACAATTCCAGCCCCTGATCCAATAAGGATGAGGTGAAACTGAGAGTGTTGTCAACCCTTTTCTTGGAGCTTTAATTGTTATTATCCTACCAATCTATTCTAAACATCTGAAGCAATTCTATTCATAACCAGTGACCTATTTAACCAACACAACTAAATCTGCTTAACAGAAACACGTTTCAAATGCATAAAAGGAAAATCACGATGCATAAAGAAAAGGTAACAGTACAAAGAAGGAGGCCCTAGGCTCTCAGGTTGGGCCCAACCCCGAGAGCTATGGCTCCTATAGAAAACTCAGAGTTGGTATAAAATCGGACTGCTTCTCATTATCAAAACATGATCATAAGTCAAGAGTTATGCCAAAAATGGCTACAAGAGAACAAAATGAAGCTAGCAACACTGTAGTGCAAAGTATGCAAGAGTTTCCAAAAGTCCCTCACGAAGGCTGAGGCCTTAACATTTATACACCACGAGGGCCCTAGCTAGCCTCCTAAATCTATGGGACTTGGCTGCCCAAACTGTGAGTAGACAGCTTCTTCCAAAATCTGCTTGGCTGCCTTCTAGATCCGGTTTTGGTGGCCTTCGGAGCTCGGAGTTGGGGGTGAAGATCCCGAGTAAGGCTATTTAATGCCATAGACGACCCCCCTACGAATCCTCACCCCAAGCTTGGCTGTCTTCCAGCCCATGATTGCTCGGTTTTGATTCAACATGTGTCAAAAAGACCTGAAATGAGCACGTGTTAGCCACCTAGGAAGAGTGACTACCCTTATTCATACAAATGACATAAACATACTGAAAAATAATGCATAAGCTATGAAAAATGAAGGATCGAACAAGGATGATTAGGCCAAATGAGCCCAAAAAGTTACCAAATTTGGGGCTCATCATCACCCCCCTGCTAAAATGGTTGCTCATCCTCTGAGCAACTAGTCCAGCTCCTCATCTTTCATTGCTTTAATCGCCACCCTCACATCCCAGGCTTCTGAAGTGGTATCCTCCTCACTGTCATGGAACTCGGCCTTCCTTTCCACCTCTTCCCACTGCTTATGCTCGTCTTTTTCTGTGCTTCCTTCTACCAATCCCAAAAGCAAAGGTGGGCTTAGCTTGAGGCCGATCCAGCTGGCCTGGAGGTTCTGCATGGACTTCTTGTAGAGAGGCACCCATGCCAGGGCCTCCCTCATTCTAGTTGGAGTGTGATATTCCCTGATTTTGAGGCTGTGGGACAATGTGTTCCACCTACGGGTGCAAGCATGAACACAATTGTCCCCTAATAATCGCTCCATATCCTCGAAGTGTGCTATAGCCTGAGCCTACTGATCCATGTATTTTAATAAAGCCTGAGAGTTGGTTGCTAGGTGTTGGTGGGCTGATATCAATGCGGTGGGGTCCCCTGGCTCTGCTCTAATCAGCAGTGGTTCATGTAGCTCTCGGTTCATGACATCTTTGACCTCTGCCGCTCTCTTTTCTTCGTGGTTTAACCATGAGGTCAGTGCCATCAGCTGCATATCTCCCACGACTGTGTTGGGGTCCCATGAGGTTACATTTGGAAGGGAAAAATTATGAAGGTAGAACTCTGATAGCTTGGCCTTGTCCTCTGTTGAACTGCTGTTACATAAATCTGTGAACTGCTGGGGGTTTCGGATTTGGGAGATACCCCTCTGTGCCAATGCATTAATTTGGAATTGCAGCCACTGGTCCCGTAGGTATAGGCCATAAGATTTGGCCAACTGCCTACATTGCAGAGCGTCCATTGCCCAACTGGCCATGCAGGCCAGTTGCGCCTCATTTTCTTGCACCTGTTGTTTTAGAGCTTGTATCTCTATGCTTGCCTGCAATTCTCTTTCCTGTAGTTGTTGGTTTAGTTCCTCAAGACCAGCTTGCATTCCTTCTTTTTCGTGAAGTTCTGCTATGGTGTCCTCTGGTGCTGTGTCCCCTTCTTTCCTCTGTCCTTGTAGCTGTAGTTTGAGCTTCTCATTTTCTTCCTGTAGAAATACTCGCTGGCAATTTCCCACATGTTTTGCCATAGCCAATTCTCTTCTTGCCTCCTTGATTTGTTCCTCCAAAGGGCCTATATCTTCTACTCCTTTAGACTTGGCTATTCTCATCCATGTGTGGGTCCTCACTCTTTCTTCCTCTAGTGCAATGAAAAGCGGCACTGTGAATTTCTTTGGAATGATTTTTCTGGCCTCCAAAAAGTTATAATAAGAGCCCAAGCTAGGCTGGGGGCTAGGTTCCATAATGTGCTCTACCTCTTCTTCCTTTTGTGGTGATATGGATGCCTCCCCTTCCATTCTTTCGGTCTCCTTGGCCCTAGCCAATGTTTCCTGTAGAACAGCTTCAGCATCCTGTAGAGAGGTTTTTGAAGCCAATATTTCCATTCTCTCCCTCCAAGTAGATGTCTTCGGGCTCCCCCGCTCATAAGTGACTGATGCTTTGGAGGGGGGACTTCTCCTTTGGCGAGGCAGGGGTGTCTTCAATGGTAATTGGGTCTTTGGATGGAGGTTGGGGTCTGTCGTTTTAATTCTTACACTTCTTCTTGCTTTGAAATACAAAGGAGTCTCCCTCTTTCGCTTTTCCTTTGGCTTGGGAGAGGTACTTAGGGTGGCCAGCACAGTTGCTGCCTCCCTAGCAAGAATTTCGGCCGATTTCTCCTTCTGTTTTCCTTTTTCAGGACTTCCTGTAGAAAGTCCTGTAGTGGCTAGTTTCTGGCTTCCTGTAGAAGCCGTTTTTAAACTTCCTGTAGAAGCAGACGACACCATTTTAGCCTGCTTGGCTGAGGGTGCTTTTTCTTTTAACTTGGCTGAGGCTGCCTTAGAGGTGCCCTCACTGGCATGGAATTTTTCAGTCCTTTCCACCCTGCTCTGTAGTCTTTTCTCCCTGGGTGTTGGTGTGGTTTTATCACCCCCTGTTTTGGCAGCTTGGCTTTTTCCTTGAGTTCCCTTCAGTTCTTTCTTCGGTGTTGTGCCCGGGGTTTCCTGTCTTTTAGCTTTCTCCTTTGTCTGAATGTGCTCCTTCTCCTCGCTGCTGGAGGAAGTGAGCTCCTTGACCAAAATTCGGATGTCATCATCCTTAGACATATTCCGAAAAGTTTCCCAGGAGAGAGGGACGGTGTAAGTGTGGAGTGCATCTTCCACGAGGAGCTTGATGAGCCCATGATGGGCTAGCTGGTCTGGCATTCCCTCCCTTAGTTTGGTGGCACACTCAGTCATGGATTGTAGGAGGAAGTAAGGAATGCTCAACTTTTGCTTTGAGGGTAGGTCCATTCGGTGCCTGAGTTCTGTGAGCAAACGGAAATGATAGCCATACACGATGCTAAATCGCCCCTCACATGTAATATACTTCATAATTTGGAGGCTGACCTCACTTCAGAATGGCTGTAGGCTAGTTCTTCGAACTCCATTCTTGTCCTCTGAAAATTGTTCCTCTGACAAGAAGAACTCCTTTTTAGCTTTCTGACCCAATTTTCTCTCCTCCTTATCCTAGGGTACCCCCATCGGTAGATCAGTTACTCTGCTAATGAGTTGTGGGGTGAGTCTACGGGTCAATCCTCTGAAGTTGACAACGGCCAATGTCTTTGACTTTGGCTTCAAGGACCTTAGGAATTCTTCTGCAACTTCGTCATCATGACCTTGAAGCTTGTCACAGAATGACATCCAGTGTGCATGGGAAAACAAGTCCACCACCTTAGGGGTTTCCCGTAACTTCTTGGAGTTCGAAGGCTCTTTTCTAATGAACCCTCCCGGCATGGTAAAAAACTTGTTTTGTGGTTCTGAGCTTGCCTGCTCGTGTACAGAAGTAGAGCTTCGGGATTTTCTAGATAGAGCGCAGAGCTATGTCTCTGTTATGCACACAGTTATATAAAATTCACAACTTTCTACCAGTGAGCCTTGACAGTGGCTCAATTGTAATTCAAAACCCCGGAGAAAAATCCCGCATACATACTACGATGACAATTCTCATGCAGCGATAAGAAAACGGCTTGTAAATTCATGAACATACTTTTATTCACATTTTCCTACCCCTTCAACACGTCGACTTCACCACCTTTTGAATCAATTGCATGGGAGAATTATGTTCAGGCTTACCTTATTCCAGAATTGCCACCTTCGACGTGAACAGTCCAAACTTCTCCGTAATGCCGGGCTTCCTGTAGCGCAGCTTCCTGTAGGAGTCGTGCACGGATTCTGGGGAACGCTTCAGTGGTTCTGGACTTTCTGTGCAGCAACAGGACGTTGGAACAGGCTGAGAACTCGAGCTAACAACCTTCAGAGGATTGAGGACGCGTACTCGGCTGCAAAACGGTTGTGAGTAATTGACTGCAGTGCATCATAAGTGATCCAGCCGGCCGATTTGAATTGCTGCGGAATTCATGGCGCGGGGGTGAGCTGTCCCCGTCGACCCATTGGCCGACGTCACTGCTATCATTCCGCTGCATGTCCCTGACCGCTGAATCCTACCCTTTGCATTTACCGCCGCCATTCCTGTTAGACTGCCGCTTCTCTCCGACTGGACGCTTCCCACGTGTCCATTTCCTGTCTTTTCGACATAACCAAAGCCTTTCAGATCCGACGAGGCCGTCAGACTGGTTGTGGTGGCCAGTTGAATGGCTAACCGACTTTTTCAATCCGCCCATTTTCACAGTTATGCACATTTTAGAGTATATCTTATGTAATTTGACGAAATAAGGTTAGGCACTTAGTTGTGCAGCCGTGGACGTGAGTTTTCTCATGCTTTAGGACGAGGAATGATGGATCCACTTGTTGTTGCTTCATGCACAGGCACTGGAGCTCCTCTTCATTGGCTGCTGCTAGTTACAAGACCTTGAGACCCAGTTTCCTGGCGGTGAATGCTGCATGCACTGACTTCATGAGCTGTGGATGTCTCCATGGTATGTGCTCTAGGCGGATCAGCTGCTACAGGATTCCTATAGGACATCCTGTAGCCATTTCTCCTCCTTGGGTGCATGCCGAAATAATTGAGTCACGTTCACAGGTGCAGGGTCCTGAGATTGCCTTGACAGGTAAGGTATGCAAGCCTCTGCATGCGTTTATTTCCCAAAGAAATTCCTTTATCTGAGAAAACAAAGTTCTGGTATGACTGTGCAGGTATATTTTGACCGTATGGTAGCAATGGTGGTGAAAGGAGGTGAAACAAGTGGAGGATGGAAGAAAAGAGTGGTTGCATGCCTCCTCAACAGACTTCAAGCTTCAAATTCTTCTTGATGATCGGTCCTGGCCCGCCCAAAGGCTCTATAGGATGTTTCCTGTAGAAATACAGAACTTCCTGTAGAAAGTCCTGTAGCTTTCTGTAAAAGGCTAAACTATGACCAGATTGCGTCCAAACCTTGGAAGAGATGAGAATTTATGGAGGGAGTGTTGGTGAGGTTGCTTGGTAGCTTGGTAGGGACCCTTGTCCTTGAGTTGAGAGGCCTCCTTTTTACATTGAATCCCTGCAACCTACAATAATTTCCAAAGATTAAGCCTGTTTTTTTCTGTTTCTGCCTCTTTCTCTTTTTCTTTTTTTTCTTTTTCTCTTTCTTCTTTTTTTTTTTTTAAGAGACAGCAGGGGCGCATCAATGAGGTTTTCACCCCTACTATCTGCCTTGGGTGTCTCACAGAGGTTTTCACCCAAGGATCTTTTTATTCCAATTCTTTTCAGAGAGACAGCAGGGGCACCTCAGTGAGGTTTTCACCCCTACCATCTGCCTTGGGTGCCTCAGAAAGGTTTTCACCCAATGATCTTTTTTATTTGCATTTTTTTCTTTTTCTTTTTTTATTATTATTTTTTTTTTTATGATGCTCAGGGTATGCCCAAAACAGAGGTAGAAACCTTCTCTATGACCAGCACTGATTTTTCCACAGTTTTGATGAACTCTTGCCTCGAAATAGGTTTCATGTAGATCTTTAGTCGATGCCCATTGACGAGCATGGGGATGGCTTCTTCATCAATGGTCCGAATAAGGACAGAACCATTTTCATTACACTTCTCCACTGCATATGGTCCTAGCCATCTTGTCCTCAGCTTCCCCTTGAAATCCTTATGTCTGGAATCATACAGCAGTGCCCAATCTCCCGGCTGGAATTGTTTGTCATTGAGGTGACGGTCATGCCATATCTTTCTCTGAAGTTGAACCACTTCTTAGTGAAGGAGGGCCTGCATTCGGTGTTCATCTAACCCATTCAGCTGCAATAACCTTTCTTGTTGAGCATGGTTGAGGTCTAGGTCTAGCTGAGCTGCCATCCTCAATGTGTTGTACTCGAACTCGATTGATAGCAAAGCTTTCTTCCCATAGACCAGCTCATAAGGTGTGAAGCCGGTTGTGGTCTTCCAGGTGGTGTTGTAAGCCCAAGTGGCCTCAACCAGGCGATCTGCCCAATCCTTTCTGCTACTGCTCACCACCTTAGTCAAAATCCCTTCTAATGCTTTATTGGTGACCTCCACCTGCCCATTTGCTTGAGGATGATATGGGGTGGAAGTCCTATGCTTGATCCTGTGATGAAAGAGCAAGTCTTCAATTAAGTTGGAGGTGAACTGGCTTCCTTGATCGGTGACTAACTCTCTTGGGTAGCCAAATTTGTAGAAGATGTTTTCTCTTAAAAACTCAGCCACCTTCTCTTCTGTCGCTGCTTTGATTGCCTTGGTTTGTCAAATAGTCTGTGCACACAATGATGTAAGACCTTTGCTTTGAAGGAGGGTTGATAGGACCCACAAAATCCATACCCCACTTCTCGAATGGTTCAAGAGTCACTTGAGGTTGGAGAGGCATTTCGTCCCTTGGAGTCGGCTTCCCCATCCTTTGGCATCGGTCACATTGGCTAATATATCTTCTGACATCTTGATGAAGCGTGGGCCAATAGTAGCCTACCTGTAGAATTTTGAAGGCAGTCCTCCTGGTTGCAAAATGTCCTCCACAAGGCCCATCATGATAGGTTAGGAGGATGTCAAAGACTTCCTCCTCCCTTACACAACGCCTTAAGATCTGATCGGGGCCAAGTTTGAACAGGTTGCCCCCGATCCAAGTGAATGAGGCACTTTTCCTCACAATTTTGCTCTTCCCTTTTGAGGATAGATGCAGAGGGAACTGTGCTGAGACCAGGTAGTTTGCTATGTCAGAAAACCATGGAGAGAGTACTGAGATAGCAAACAGATGTTCATCTGGCATTTGGTCATCCACTGTTCCATCTTCACCTGCAGGTAAATCCAGTCTAGACAAGAAGTCAGCAACAACATTTTCTTTACCTGGTTTGTCAACGATAGTCAAATCAAACTGCTGCAACAAAAGTAACCATCTAATAATACGAGCATTCACATTAGGTTTATTCATTAAATATCTAATTGCAGCATGATCAGTATGTACAAATGTTTGATAGCTAGTGATGTAGTGTCGGAACTTGTTTAGGGCATGGACCACGGCCAAGAACTCTTTCTCAGTTACAGTATAATTCATTTCTGCCTTGGATAAGTTTTTGTTGACAAAGTATATGGCATATGGGAGTTTTTATTCGACCTGTCCTAAGGCTGCCCCTATGACTTTCTTCGAGGCATCAGTGTGGATGTGGAAAGGTAGGGCCCAGTTTGGACCTCTTAAGATCGAGGTAGACACCAACTTATCCTTTAATTCATTCAGAGCCCTTTGACAGCCGTCCGTCCATTTGAACTCAACATCTTTTGCTAAGAGGACAAACAATGGCGAGGCTAGCTTACTGAAGTCTTTAATGAATCTTCTATAATATCCTGCTAAGCCTAAGAAACTTTGAACATCTCTTACCTTCTGAGGAGGTGGAACCTTTTTTATGAGAGCAATTTTATTAGGATCCACCTGTAATCCTTGGCGAGAAATGGTATGTCCTAGCACGGTCCCTTCAGTCATCAAGAATTCACATTTTTCAGGACTAAGGGACAGGTTCATCTTAATGCACTTGGTTAGAACTTTTCCCAAATTGGACAATGCTTCCTGGAAGTTGGACCCATAAGGAGTGAATTCATCCATATAGATTTCCACCGAATCATGGACCAGCTCAGAAAAGATGCTCAATACTGCTCTTTGGAAAGTGGCAGGAGCGTTGCATAGCCCAAAGGGAAGGACTCGGTAAGCAAAGGTACCCCAAGGACAAGTGAAGGTGGTCTTATCTTGGTCCTCCAAGCTGATTTCGATCTGGTTATACCCATTGAACCCATCTAGGAAAGAGAAAAACTTCTTTCCCGCCAGTCCATCCAACACTTGATCTATGAAAGGCAGAGGGAAGTGGTCTTTCTTGGTGGCTTTGTTGAGTTCTCTATAGTCCACACAGATTCTCCACTTCCCATTTTTCTTGGGTACCAACACCAGAGGGGAAACCCACTCGCTATTCGAGATGGGGTAGATGAATCCTACATCCAACAATTTTTGCAATTCTTCTTTGACAATGTCCTTAAGGGCTGGATTCATTCTCCTCTGAGGTTGCCTGACCGGTTTACAATCTTCTTTAATGTAGATGTGATGGGTATAGACTGAAGGATGGACTCCTTTCATCTCCTTATAGCTCCAAGCAAAAGCATCTAGATGACTGGCCAGCAGGCTATACAGCTCCTTTTCCAGCGAAGGAGATAGGGAGGAGCTGATCTTTAACATTCTCTCGGAGCCAAACTCCACATTTTTAACTCTGGGAGAGGTTGGATCAGTCACACAGAGGTCCACTAAGGTGCTAGCTTGAGTATCCTCCACCAATTTCTCTAAGGGCAATGCACAGGGAGGCGGATTCTGAATCAAGGTCTCAATCAAATAATCCTCGGTTTGAGGACCTCCACTGGTGGTTTCTAAGGCGCACAAGGGTGCAGAGTATACCTCATCCTCTTCTCCTTCTTCCAACCAAAGTGGTAAGTCATGCTCTAGCAGAGGTTGGGCAAGAGGGTATAGGACTAGCTGCTTGGACATAGGACCATTTTTGATGGTCATGTTTCCTGCTCGGTAGCTTATGTAAGCATCCGCAGTGGCTAACCAAGGCCTTCCCAAAATAAGGGGGTATCCAGTAAGCTTTGCCTTTGGTTGAAGGACCAAGAAGTCCGCAGGATACTCCCAAGAGTCAACAGAGACCAAGACATCCTCCACAATCCCTTCGGGAGTCACGGTGGAGCGATCTGCCAACTGCAGGACTGTCGAGGTCTTTCTTAAGGAACCCTGAAGGTTGAGTTTGAGCATGGTGTCCCTGGTCATCACATTAATGGCAGCCCCTAAATCAATCAAGGTGTGGGGTATGATGGTGCCATTGATGTGGACATCAACTACAGGACTCCCAGGATCCAAATACTTTGGACAGATTACTTGCCCCAACATAAGATCAGACAATTGTCCTATGACATTGATAGTTGAGGCATCTCTTTTTCGCCTGCCTGGGTGCCTGAAACACTTTTCCTTAACCAATTTGTTGTATATCGGTACATCTTTGATGGCTTGGAGAAGTGGTATTCTCACACACAACTGTTTGAGTTCTCCCAGAAGCTCATTCTCTTCTGGGTCGGGTTGTGTGGTTACTGTTAGTCTCTCAGGAAAGGGTGGAATGGCTTTGGGTTCACTTTCCTATTTATCTTCCTCGTCCTCTGGGGGAGGAGGTTGGCGATCCGGAAGAGTCTTCTCGGATCGCAGGTTGATCTCCTGAATTTCCACAACATAGGTAGGGCATGTGGTTTCCCCAGTATATACCTGTTGGGCCTGTCGGTTGTTGGGGTTCGGGTTCGGTTGAGCAGGCATTTGGGGTTGTATTGGAGGAGCAGGAGGTAATGGTTGTGGTTGAGCCGGTGGTGGAGGCAAAATTGCGGGAGGAGTGTTGTACTGGGGCCTCCACCCCAGTTGAGGTGCATTCCACTGAGGCTGTGGCAGTACATGTGAGTGAAACTAATTAGTAGTGGGCTAAGTATGGTATTGAGGTGGGTAAGACCATGGAGGAGGTACAGACCAGGAAGGATGAGCGGGGGGACCCCAAGAAGGCATAGGAGCAGATTGGTTGGGGCTAAATAAGCTTGGGATGTCCCTTGCATCCCCTGCTAGTAAGGTCTAGGTCCATGCGGCCTCCTTTGGTTGAGGAAGTAGAGATGTTCGGTGGGTGCCTCAGTCCCTTTGTATATGGCCTTAAATCCAGGTAAGGTTGGGCATTGGTTTGTGGGGTGGTCCTCCTCACAAACGAAACATACCTCTACTGAGTGTAATGGACACTCGTTCTTAGGGTGCTTCCTCGTACACCTGGGACAGAAGATGGCCAAAGCCTTCTCAGCTTCCTCTTTCTTCTGCTGGATTCGAAAGGTATCTAGTTGCATGACAATGGTCTATCTCACTTCACTTTTGAGGTCCTCCAGCTGATTAGAAAACTCATGCTTGGAGAAGGTAGTACTAGCTGAAAGTGGGTTTCCCTGACCTCTTTTCCGGGCTGCCCTAGAGTGGTTTCTAAACACAGTCTTTATATCCTCATAAGGTAGTTGGTAAATATCTCCTCCAGCTAGCATGTGAAGGGTATCTAGAAGATCTTCAGGGACTCCTCAGAGCAGGACCAGCTTTAGAGATTCGGGGTCAAGTGTGCACCTGGCCCGTTTATAGCTAAGCTGGAACCTTTCCTCGTAATCTTCTAAAGACTCATCGTTTCCCATGGTCATCCGAAATATTTCTCCCTTGGCTTCCTTAGACCTATAGTAGTCCCGGTATTTGGTATTGAAAGCTTGCTGCATCTGAGCCCAAGTGGTGATACTGTTTCCAGGTAACCCCATGAACCAGCGTAATGCTGCATCCTTGAGGGTAGAGGGAAAGAGTTTCAATTTTTGCTCATCTTCTGTATAGTCATAGGTTCGACAAAGGACAACAAACTCAAACAGGAAGGTATCAGGGTCTTCAGTAGTCAATCCATGGAAGTGAGGTAAAGCGGAGGGGCTTATGTTTTTCATTTTCATGTCTCCATTGGTCTCTCAGATGGGAAAGGCACCTTCTATTCTCTCATCTTATCTTCTACCGCTTCAGTTTTCAGCCATGGCTTCAGATGGAGTGTTCTCTAACTCTTCTTCTGTTATAGGATCTTCGTATATCTCAGGAGGCTCACCTATAGGTTCTTCTGGATCACTGTCACCAAAGAAGAGAGAAGGGTGACTCAGTGAAGTGGTGGGGGTGTTGGGTAAGAATTTACCGGTTTTATCTCTGTTCCTACGAGGCATGCAATGGAAAGACTTTTGATTTCTTTTGTTTTTTTTCTTCTGGTACCTACAAAACTAAAATATATTGAACTGCAACTAATCTATCTTGCTAAAATGGAAATGCGGAATTGAAATGAAAGCATGAAAGGACTAATCTATTTTGCTCAAATGAAATTGCAGGAATGAAATGCTAGTCTACGCTTGCTGAATTGAAACGCTAATCTACGCTTGCAGAATTGAAATGCTAATCTATGAAAGCAGGGAATATCTACTTTACTTTTGCGGAAATGAAATTGCAGAATGGAAATGAAATAAACTATTTAGCATAAGGCGAGAGTAGGAAAATAGAAGAAAAGCAACAATCACCAATACTCTGACGCTTCCCCGGCAATGGCGCCAAAAAGGTGGTGGGCTCCAGTATTGCAGCAATAATGCTGCAACTCTTGGGACTCCCTTCTTTACTTTTATCAACCCGGTAGTTCGTAACAAACTTGGAAGCGACGGTGCTGCATGCACAAGTACTAGCTCTTGCCGCAGCTGTCACTTGGTCAGCTGGCACAAGTCCGTTAGGGGCTTAAGCCAACTTCTATGAGCCCTTAGAAGAAGCTTTTTAACTGATGGATGGAAGCTAACTCAAAGGAAGCTAATCTACTTGCAGAAGAGATTGAAAAACTAAAGGAAAACGCAAACCCTAGCAAACCCTAATTCTACCAGCTAATCCTACTGATGCAAAGGAGAGAATGAAAACTATTAAAAGAGATGTCATTACTTCTATGAAGCTAAAATGCATGTGTCTAGACTACCTCTATCTGAAGAAAACATCTTTTTGTATTTTTGAGTAAGTTATTAGAATTATCATGCATGTGCTTTTAACTGGCTTTTTACTGTGCAGGGGTGGATCAAGGAGGAGAAATGCTTGGAAAAGGTTGGGAAGGTTCAGAGAGGGTCTAAGGAGTCCCTAACACTCTTCCGGAGAGTTTCACAAAGTTTGGCTATCAAGAAACCTCATTTGTGAGCTTCTACAGGAAGTCTGCAGGGGTTCTACAGGATGTTCAAAGATTTCTACAGGATGTTCAGAAATTTCTACAGGATGTTTAAAAAGTGGATCTTAGAGGATGGGTGAGTGAGGGAAGATGCATGAATGGATAGGGAGGTAGGATAGGGGCCTGGTGTGACCCAGGGACTGGTGGATGGAGTGGTGAGAGGGTGTAGAAGGCTGACTTGGCTTAAAGAAGGCTAAGACAATGATGGAGCAAGAAGGTAGGGTTACGTGGGCAAAAGGACAGTTGTGAGACGAGGAACCTAACTAGGAGATGGAGCAGCTAGCCTGGACGAAGCTTAGGCGGATGAGAGAGTGGTAGAGATGCCCTGCACGGTGTACATTTAACCGAATCAACGAAGTCCTGCACACAATCAAAGTCTTAGCTAATCTACTCTAACTGTCAATGAAACAAATGAACAGCAGCTTTATTTATAAAGAGAACCATGTACATCACTCAAGCAAAGAAACATTTCAGAGATCTGAACGCATAACTAACTTCTACAAATGAAAACATTACACCAAGGATTGCATGGTCAAGCAAACTAGTGTTTTTGTTGGGGCAGCACTGTTTCTGCAATTCCAGCCCCTGATCCAATAAGGATGAGGTGAAACTGAGAGTGTTGTCGACCCTTTTCTTGGAGCTTTAACTATTATTATCCTACCAATCTATTCTAAACATCTGAAGCAATTCTATTCATAACCAGTGACCTATTTAACCAACACAACTAAATCTGCTTAACAAAAACATGTTTCAAATGCATAAAAGGAAAATCACGATGCATAAAGGAAAGGTAACAGTACAAAGAAGGAGGCCCTAGGCTCTCAGGTTGGGCCCAACCCTGAGAGCTATGTCTCCTATAGAAAACTCAGAGTTGGTATAAAATCGGACTGCTTCTCATTATCAAAACATAATCATAAGTCAAGAGTTATGCCAAAAATGGCTACAAGAGAACAAAATGAAGCTAGCAGCACTGTAGTGAAAAGTACGCAAGAGTTTCCAAAAGTCCCTCATGAAGGCTAAAGCCTTAACATTTATACACCACGAGGGCCCTAGCTGGCCTCCTAAATCTATGGGACTTGGCTGCCCAAACTGTGAGTAGACAGCTTCTTCCAAAATCTGCTTAGCTGCCTTCTAGATCTGGTTTTGGTGGCCTTTGGAGCTCGGAGTTTGGGGTGAAGATCCCGATGAAGGTTATTTAATGCCATAGACAACCCCCCTACAAATCCTCACCCCAAGCTTGGATGTCTTCCAGCCCATGATTGCTCGGTTTTTCTTCAACATGTGTCAAAAAGACCTGAAATGAGCACGTGTTAGCAACCTAGGAAGAGTGACTACCCTTATTCGTACAAATGACATAAACATACTGAAAAATAATGCATAAGCTATGAAAAATGAAGGATTGAACAAGGATGATTAGGCCAAATGAGCCCAACAAGTTACCAAATTTAGGTCTCATCACATGGAACATGCCACCACTGATTGGATCATGGACACACAGATCAAGAACACTCGCCAGCAGAAGATCCAACTATATCGGGTTGTCAAAGCTGGCCAAATCCTTCGCCAAGGAAAGTGACTCACTAAGGACCAAGTTCAGCAGAAGTTTTCCCATCTCATGGGGGACTCAACACAATGGGGACCATGGCTTCCTAAGGGGTGAGGAATGATCCAGGTGGATATTGGTGGCCACCAGCCTATTCCACTTGGACCCCCAACACTGTCTCTTTCAGTTTTTTAGTTTCCTCAATTGTACCACAATTTATTATTTTTCACAGTATTTCGGGTCCTAAACTTCCAGAGTCGTTTTGAGGCCCTAAACAATGTTTTTAGGGAAACGGAGGAATTACAATCATCCTTATATTTGAAATCTTCGAAACGAGGTATTATGATAGCCAAACGAAGATCATATGCCAAAGTTATGACCCAGGGAAGTTGATGTACCAATTTACCCAAACGAGGCCCACAGTTTTGGCGCTTCATCTCCTAGGGTTAGGTTTTTGGATATTTAGAGTTTTCCATTGTTTCTCAATAATAAATAGGCCTTTGATCCTCATTGTAACACAATTTAGAGGCATGTAGATGCCACATCTCTTCTCAGAGATAAGCTACCATCGCCCGAGTTATCTTATTTCCATTCTATTTATGGCATCGTTCAATATTTTTCCATTAATGAAATGAAATGTTTTTCTACTGCATCTTTGTATTTATGATTATATCTATAAGTTGTTCTATTCCTGTTTGTGTTCATATTAACAATTCTCAGGAGCAACAATCTACAATGAATTTCACGGGTATCATGTGACAGACCAGCAAAACAATGCATGTAGAATTTGGAGGTGCATTGCATTTATCACATGAGATGAAAGTTCTTTAAATGGAGTGTGATTTTTCTAAGAACTATACTAGGAAGGAGAAAAAGGATTAATGAAGTAACATCCTATAGCTTGAATCCTTGATTTCTCAAGATTTCATTCCCATGAGCCTGTTCAACCATTTTCACTACATTAGCAACCAAGAAACTGATTAAAGGAAATCTGATTGTGTACATTTATAGCTTGGAATTTCAATATATAATCGATATTAAAATGGTGCATTGTTTATATTGTCTTGAATGGTGTCCCTGAGATTCATAGGTAAACCATTATTGCTCTAAGTATAAATATGTTTACCTTCCTTTGTTTTGACCAAACATCAACTGCCCTACGTGAATGGAGATCTCTCTATGGTGGATCTATCATCCCTACCCTTAGCTAGACATTTCATTCTTGGAAATGGATCTGATCTAGAACCCCACCAATCAAGAGGTTTACTAATGGAAATACAAGAGATTCCAGTCAAAGATTTCGCTGAAATGAAAAGAGAGGTAAGTGTGATCTCAGATCCAGATCTAAGGGAAAATGAAAACCCAATTTCAGATCGAGGTTCCATTGAATTAGACTGACACTCCCCCGTAGAGGTCAGAGTGATTTATGGGTGGAATAAGAGTTTATTACTATTGATTATGTACAAGCATCCCATTTTTTGTAATATAATATATTTCTTAATATATATGGGAAGAATCAACACCATGATACTCGTATTTCTTGATGCAAGGGAGAAAACAAAATAATATATATTATCTACCAATAATAATTTAATTGATGACTATATAAGATGTTGTTATCACATGTGTTTGGCACAATCCTTCATCGTTTCCATTTTTACACATACATGTGACCATACTGCTAGATTCATTATTCTTTACATAAAACATTTTCATACTAATAGTGCTATACAAGAAAGAAAATATTATTAACAAAATAAATTTTATATCCTAAGGTCACATAGTTATAAAAACAATAACGAGTAGTAGATGCAATTTCAAAAACAATTCATCCAATGAATAATTACAACCAACATAAGGGATTATACACATGCGAGTAAATCAAAGGTACATATACCATCAACCAAGGATTTTGTAATTATGTAACATTTCTTTAAGCCTCTACAATCAAAAGTAACTATGCATCAATATTATACTAAGATCTCCATACAACATAAGGCATAAGACATTACAAATGATATTGATACATATAGAAACTTTTTAAAAGACCATCGATGCTATGCACCAAGGGGGTTCAAATTGAAACTTCAATTAGCTGATTCCTCACATTATCTTTATGTAGTCCCCGTGCACTTATGGAATTCCTACATCATGACTGAACTTTGTTGAATCACTGGTTGACCTCCCAACCTTTCCTTGGGTACTCTTCTTCCCCACAGACCCTTGAATTATGATAGGGTTGTAGAGAAGATGACTACACTAGAAAGTGGAAGCTCAAGAAGTTTCCACTCACAAAACCTCCACTTTCACTAAACTCACTATAGATCTCAATAGTAAGTCTAAGTACACAATTTCATTAGGATATTCATCCAATAATAGGGTGTTCAAAAGTCATTTTGTCATAAATTTCTCCACATTTTATAGGGAGCTTCAATAGTAAGAATTGGCGCCTCATGCAAAACAATTATTTTCTTTAGTCTAATATTTTGACTGTTCATCTATGCATGTGTCAACCCCTCACCAAAGCTCTCATGAAATTATTTTCTTAATTTCTTATTAAAAATACTACCTCTCCTCACTCACAAATGTTTTCCTATTTCTTCTCCTAGTTGTCCCTTAATCCTAGTTTATACTCCCCTTATTGTGCTCATTAACTTAAGTCAACGAGTAGGTCTTAGATTTTGTCCCCCCAAATACGCCCTAATTTTTCTCAATTGGAAATCTTAGTTGGAGTTTTTGTTTTATGCTCTTGTCGCATGGGGCATTAGAGAAATTTTGAGGTAAAAAATGGGCCTCAAAACAAAAATGTACAACCAAAACAAACTTTATAAAGACCAATAGGATTCAAGATGATTATGTTAACCATGGGGGGTGTTTCACCATTTTTCGAGTTAAAAAGTAAAAACATTAAAAAGTTAAAAACTACTTTTTCAACTCGTATTTTCAACTTATCTCCCTATGGTTTTACTCAAAATTTTAGCAATATCACTTGTTGGATGCATATTTTAATTCCTCATCCAAGGAGTACCCATGTTGAATACTTTCGATGGACCCGACAACACGAGAAATGAGAAATTCATGAAAAAATGTGAATGCAATAATGTTTTTTCATGTATTTTTCATTTTTCATGTAGCAGGGTCGACTGAAAGTATGCAACATGGGTGCTTCTTGGATGAAGAATTAAATTCCACATCCAACAAGTGTTCCTGCTCGAAATTTGAGTAGAATTGTAAGGAGATAAGTTGAAAAAATAGTTTTTTTTTTTTTTTGCCCCCTCTAAAATTTGATGATATAATCTAATCTTATTTTATTATTTTCACTATTATTTTATAATATTCCTTAGAAGACCCATTCTAGACCTCAAAGTTTCTTTAATGGTTCTTTTATGAGTTTCATTTTCCCACATTTTAAATTATTAATCTCTCATTTCATGCACAATCTCCTTTCTTAATGAGAGTAAATTGTCATTGGATTAATGTCTCTATTTTGAATTTATGTCTCATTTCCCCTTTTTGTTTTAGGATAGCTTAGATATGTAGAAGTTTTTTTCCAAGAGTGAGGATGGTAGGATTACTTCAATTGAATTTTTATGTATACATATTCTCCCTTTCCCAAAGCTTAAATTTTAATTTAATTTTTCATCAATGCCTTCTTAATTTCATTATGTGTTCCAATGTTTATCATTAATTGGGTGTGAATCATCATTTACCTTCTAACTTTTCTTGATGCCTCATGCCAAGGGTGCTAAGGTAGTAACACCCTTCAAGAACTTTCTTTCAAAGTTATAAGGGTGCTATGCCACGTTCTCTTCAGAAATTCAGGACTACGATGGGAACCTAGGCACAATGATGGAGACCAATGTCATCTCTGGTGTTTCCCTTTGTTGCAAGACTAATGATGTTAGGGATCAAGGAGTATGCCTTGATGCACACACCTCAATAATCCTTGTGAGCGACTCAATCTGAGTTTTGGCCTCATGGGATAGTGACCTTCAAAGTGAAGGCATCCCAATACCTTCCAGCCCAAGTCATGGCAAAAGTGTTAGTGGGTGGAAACAGGAACATTGTGTTAGTTTTCATAGCATCGGATGTGTTGTAGTCATGAAACTTTGTGGAGAGACCAGAATACATGAAATCTCCATAACCCTTAAATCATTTATGGAAATTCCACCTAGAGGTGGCTTTGTTAGAATATTAGCCTATTTTTTAATGTTTCTTAAGTCTAAACTTGGGAAAAATTGTTAATTAATTAGAATTAATTAATTCAAGGTGAGAATAGAGTATAAAATCACATGGATTGACTTCAAGATGATCTCATCCCTTGATTAACTTTTAATCTTGGTCGTTGGTGCTCCGATAAAGGATTATAAGAAGAAGTTGATGGGCACTTGGAGAAGACACTTCAGAATTTCGATTTCCTTGGTAGATTGATTTCCAGAGAGCAACAACAGTTGTCGAAGAGCCAGAGATCGAAGCAAAGATAGTGAGGGGTGGGGACAGTGAGGCTAGAGGGATTTTTCTAGATCTAGTGAGTGCATTTGCAAAGAGGCCAAGATTTCTCTATGAGGTTGCACAAAGGCACCATAGAGCCTCAAGAAGGAATTTTGGTTTTTTTTTTTTTTTTAATATATTCGGTTGCTATTTATATTCCAAAAAATATTGGGAGAATGGGCTCCTAAGATACAAGATTTTTATGCCCGTAGGCGGAGCTAGGAGAGGATTTAGAAGACAATATTCTCCTATGATTCTATCATTTCTGACTTGTGGAAAACAAGAGCAAGTGAAAATTCTTACAAACTGAGACAATAGTAAGCAGAATCTATAATACATCTTAACTATGCTAATATGGCTAATTTGGCATGCTGTTGATTCTGTTGGCTTGTTGTTGATTTTAACATTCTTGAAACTTGAAGAACTGGTGCTGGGCGCATTTCATTTCTCCATCATGTATTTGAGAATTTCAATTCATTCCTGAGCATGGTTGCATCTGTTGGCCAGTTCATTGAACTGTTCCTGGAGCGAGGAGACCCTGTGAAAAAAGAGGTTGAGATTTACTTCGTATTTCTCGTTGGTCATTCTGGCATGGGAGTCAATTTTAGAATCCAGGATTTTTTGATGCGCGCATATCTGCTCCAGCTCCGCCTGAAGGTCTGCGCAGTGCAGGCAGTCTTCGTTCCATACCATTCCTTGGATCTTGCTTGTTGTCTTGTTGTTCTAGGTGAAGTGAGAGGGGTCAGCTGAATGAGAGGAAGCTTGACTTGTAGCTGGAAACAGAGATGAACCGGGACAAAGAGTGCTCTGAAGATCAGAATAGGAAAGGGAACAACCCATCGGGAACAGGGGAAGGGTGCATGAAGCTCTTACGCCGCAGTGGAAAGGGGAGGGAGGAGCGAAGGGCAGGGAGCGACAGGGAATGACAATAAGGGTAGAAAGGGGAGCTGCAGAGAGATGGGAGGAAAGTGGAGGACTCAGCCTAGTAGTGGATCGAGAGACAAACGCAAGGGGAAGCAACTGTGCGCAGGAGTGAGGGAGGGGAGCTGATTTTAAAGAGAGAGTGCTGGAAAGGAGGGACAGAATCATGAGGGAGAGAGGGGAGAAGTCACGGGAGTCATGGGAGGAAGATCTGCCCAAGAGCGAGAGCGCGGGATTGGCGACGGGATAGAAGTGAAGGGAAAAAATCGTGGACAGAGATTTGGCAGTGGTGAAATGATTCCAAATCATGTCAAAATATTTCTTGTTAATGCTGCAGAAATCTAGATCAATTGTGCTGCCATAGTTCATGAAGAAAAATTGGTCAAGGGAGATGGTGTTGAGATTCTAAGTTGTTGCAGAGAAGATTACCTTTGGATCTACTGCATGCTCTGCTGGCACAACTGTCAGCTTCTTTGTTGAGGGAGCGGAGCACATGGTAAAATCGAAGATCCATGTTTTGGCGGTTTAGAGCTTGACACCTATTTATTGTTTGTTGAATGAAGAGATTGGATGCCTTTCGATTGTTGATCATGAGACTGATGATGATGGCTGAGTCTCCAAATATCATCGCTTTACTAATTCCAAGTTTTTGAAGTTGATTTAGTCCTTGGTAGAGTGCAAGCACTTCTGCCCTGTTGTTGGATAATGGCCCCAGTCCCCACTCAAAGGTGGCAATGATGTTACCACTAGGATTATAAATGATTCCGCCTGCACCTGCTGTTCCAGGATTGGATTTAGAGGCTCCATCGAAGAAGAGGTAGTGGGAATTGCTGTTTCGGAGCCATCTTAAGAATTCTTCTTCTTTGATTCTTATTTTCCAACTGTAATTGGGAGTGCTGGGCTGGATGCTGGCATTATTTTCTATCTGAATGCTCCTGCTTTTATCTATCAAGCAGCCAATAAAATCTCTTTCTTCGACACAGAGGCCGACAATATCAATTTTCTTCATGTTTTTAGCAGAGATGGTTTCTAGCGTTAAGCTTTTAGCTTTGCTGCAGAGTTGCCTTGTGATGGTTTCCTTGTCTTTGAAGATCTTGCGATTCCTTGCAAGCCAAATTTTCCACAGAAGGGCATAGGGGAGTGCATCCCAAACCCTTTTAGCTATATTGTTCTTCTTATGCTGCCAAGGGTAACTCTTCTTCCAGAGATTCAGAACCTCACCAATGGAATTCTGGGGGTTCCATGGAGGATGGCCATTAGGGGAAATTCCATTCCAGCAAGAAATTACAAAGGGACATGTGATGAAAAGATGTTGGATAGTTTCTTCTGCTTCTTGATAGTTTGGGCATCGGGAAGGCCCAACTATACCCCTCTTTTGTAAATTATCAGAGGTGAGGATTCTCCCTTTCAAAAGGGTCCAGATGAAGAATTTGATTTTGGGGATGGTCTCGGACTTCCAAACAATTTTCCAGTGCGTCCAAGTGGGAGCAGGATAGTCTCTATTGCACAAGTATTGATGGCTAGCTTGAATTGTATAACTAGAACCTGTGGGATCCCATTGAAAAATGTCGATGCCATTTTTTATTATAGGGGAAATGCTGTGGAGATGAGTCTGAAGATTGTCGAAGCTCTTCTTGAGATCTCTGGGTATGGGAGGGAAATTCCATCCCTTCCAAATCTGCAAGTTAATGTCCCATTGCGAGATTTGGTCCAGAAAGTGTATTCCTTTGTTGTGTAGAAAGAGGAGGATTTGATCCGTACCTGGTTGACTGCTGATAGACTGATTCCCCATAATCTTGTCTGCTCCTATTTTGACACTGCTACCACCCTTGGGAACTTTGGAGATATTTTGTGCCATAAAGGGGATAACTTTTTTGCATAGTTTCCAAACTTTTGAACTGTTTCTAGTGGGTATTTCGCAGTCCAAAAGTTGTTGTCTTGGGCTGCTAAGGTATTTGGCTTCTAGAACTCTTTTCCACCATGCTTGTTGTTCGCCAATTAGTCTCCACACGATCTTACCTCCAAAAGCCAAGTTTGAGAGTTTAGGAGATCTAATTCCGAGTCCTCCACAGTCCTGATCTTGAATTACTTGCTTCCAGCTAACAAGATTGAACTTCTTTTTTTCATTTTCCCCCCCTTGCCAGAGGAAATGGCGAAGGATGCTTTCCATTTTGTTATGGAAAGTGGCTGGAGCTTGCATTAGAGTAAATTGGTAAAACGGAAGAGATGAGAGTCCTAATTTGAGAAGGACAAGGCGACCTGCCGGATTAAGCCATGTAGATCCCCAATGTTGTACCATTATCTTCATTTTATCAATAATTATGTCCCAAATTTCAACTTTTAAGGGCCCAATGCTCACAGGCATTCCCAGGTAGTTGAAGTGATCCCAATTTAGCTTGCAAGGGACCCCAAAAATGTTGGCTATATTATGGAGAGTTTGAGCTGAACCATGCCAACCATAGATGCAACTTTTTAGATGATTGATCATACCTCCTGAATATCTCATATATTTGTCCAGAAGAGCTTTAAAACATCTGGCTATTGTGGTAGAATCTCCTCCTATTAGCAAGGTGTCATCAACGAACTGGGAATGGTTTATGTTTTTAACTCCATTTTCGTACTTTATGCCAATAATGAGGCCAACTCGTCTCTTGTGATCTAGGGCACTGCTGAAAGATTTAGCCATCAAGATAAACAGATAAGGGGAGAGAGGGCAGCCTTGCCTCAGCCCTCTTGAAGATTGAAAGGGAGGTCTAGGCCTACCATTAACAAGGGGGGAGATCCAAGGCCCCGAGATACAAGCTTTGATGAGATCAAGAAAGGGTGCAACAAAGCCCATTTTTTGGAGAACAACAATTAGGAAGGAATTCCTGACCCTATCAAAGGCGTTGGCCAGACCCAGCTTCAGGATGAATCCTTTTTCATTCCTGGAGTGGCTGGAATGAATTGCTTCTTGAACAAGGAGGATTGAATCAGATATTTGCCTGTTGGCCAGAAACCCACCTTGGTTTTCCAAGATGATCGAAGGAAGCAGAGGTTTGAGACAGGTAGCTAAAATCTTAGTGAAGACTTTGTAAAAGGAGTTGCAAAGAGAAATAGGCCAGAAATGAGAGAAGGTTGTGGGTCGATTCTCCTTGGGGATGAGGGCTAGGTGGGTGGAATTGGTATAGCCTCCAATTTTCCTTTTACGCTGAATCCATTTCATCAATTTGATGAGGTCTTTCTTAATAATTCCCCAGTGAGCTCTGTAGAAACAAATTGGAAAGCCATCCGGACCAGGGACTTTGTCTGGTTGGAGAGCCCAGATGGCTCCTCTTATTTCTTCTTCTTCTCTCTCCTTGCTTAAGTTGTCATTGATTTCAGTATTGATCTTACTAGGCAGATATTGTAGAAGATCTGCGTAATCTTCTTCTTCTCCATTTTCTGTTAATAGCTCTCTGTAATGATCTGAAGCAGCTTGCTTAATAGCACCTTGGCTAGTTTGTTGATTTCCTTCACTATCTATGATAGAGGTAATGTTGTTCCTAATTTTCCGCACTGTGGTTTGCTTATGGAAAAAGGCCAAATTTTTGTCTCTGCCCTTCAACCATAGCTGCCTAGACTTGATTCTTCATTTCTGTTCCTCATCTCTATTAATGTGATAAAGCTAGCCATATGGTTTGTCTTCGTGGTCTTTATCTTCCTGCTGAAATCCACGCTTCTCAATTGTGCTATGAAGATCCTCTAACTTGGCTTTGGTCTCTCTTTTTTCTTTTTTTGGCTCCTTGTAGCAATTTTTTGCCTAGTCCTTTAGAGCGTGTTTGACTCTTTTAATTTTGCTTTCCCAAATGTATCCCAGTGATCCTTCTATGTGCTGATGCCAAGTGTGTTGGACAAGTTCTTTGGCTGCTACGTTTTCGTTCCACAATGGACTGTATTTGAAGGGGAGAGGTCCCAAAGGGCAGTGGGTTTCAAGGACCAGAGAAGTGGGGTAGTGATCAAATGCTGTGAAAGGGTGAATGAAGGCATAGGCAGCTGAGTAGGTGGAAAGGAGGGTTACATTCACCAGAATTCTGTCTAGTCTTTCCATGATGTTATTTTTCCCCAGCCTACGATTGTTCCAAGTGAATTTGC
Organism: Pinus tabuliformis; assembly: GCA_031772625.1. Classification (NCBI taxonomy): domain Eukaryota; kingdom Viridiplantae; phylum Streptophyta; class Pinopsida; order Pinales; family Pinaceae; genus Pinus; species Pinus tabuliformis. The sequence continues at coordinate 300,002,633 of CM062813.1, forward strand.
AGTTTTTAGGGACTACATGAACAAGATCACCGTCCTGCATGATAGTCTCCAACAAGTTTTTGTAGGGATCTGGGGAGAAGCAGCCTCCTCGCTTCTCATTGGAGTGCAAGATGAGATTTAAATCTCCCCCCAGAATAATGTTATTATTTTCTTCTTCAGCTATGTTTTCGCTAAGGGAGCTCCAGCATTGCTCCTTATCTCTATAATGATTTGGTGCATATGCATTGTAAATGACTATCTGTTGGTTATTTGAAGTGCTCTCCAAGGCAGTCTTTATCCAGTGTTGGTTGATTGTTTCTGCTGTGATACTCCAAGTATTTTGGTTCCAAAGCATTGCAATTCCCCCGGAGGCTCCTCTTGATTCACAAGCACATCCTTTGTACTGTTTATGTTGAGCAATGATTTTATTCATTTCTTGTTGTCCCTGTTTTGTTTCTTGGACTAAAACTACTTCTGGTTTCTCTTGGTTTATTAGGTCTTTTAAGGCAGTTGTTTTGGAGGGGTGCCCTAGTCCCCTACTATTCCATGAGAGGACTTTCATCATTTCAAGTGGGGGTTGCAGAGAGTTGCTCGCCCTCCCTGCTCTTTATTTACTGGATCTTTGTCAATTTGTCCTAAGATGTAGGACTCTATGGGGTTTTGGATACCCATAGCTATATCTTTCTGGGCATTTTCGTCTCTTTGTTGTTTAGTTGATTTCCTTCTTGGCCCGTTTTTCTTTTGACTGTCTAATGTTGCTCCATGCTCCTTTGAGTTGCTTCTGGTAGATCTGACTGAGGGTGGATCAGGGGGGAGGGTGGAGGAGATAATCAGAGGGAGAGGAGATTCTGAGGGATCGGTTTGGTCAACGGGAGTGGGAGTTTCTTCAGGGGGAGTGAGGATATGGAAAGGGTTGGAGGATGAAGAAGCGGGTTGGGGATCGGGTTGGTCCAGCGGGGTTATAGCAGAGTTAGAGAGGGACAAGGTGGATGGGATAGGAGGAATACGAGCAGAAGGTCCAGCTTCTGGATTTGTCTTGGGACTAGGGGATACTTTCTTTTTCTTAACTGTTTCCCATTGTTCTTCTTTCGAATTATTTTCTACATCTACTAATTTAGTGTAGCGATTGGAAAAATGGCCATATTCATGACATACCTTGCACTTGAATGGGATCTGCTCGTATTCTAATTGTTGAATGTGGGTCCAATCATCCACCTTGAGCTTGATGGCTTCTAGAAGTCCTTTGCCAAGATCCACTTCTATGCAGATGTGAGCAATGGCCTACATGTTGTCTTTAGGTTCACTGTGATCAATGTATCTTCCTACAGCATTCCCGATAGCTCGAACCGATTCATCTCCCCAGTAGTGAAGAGGAAGGTGAGGAAGCCAAACCCGGACAGGAATAGCGCTCGGAATGTCCAACTCGGGATCGAAGTCCGGAGCCTATTTGTTGAGGTATAAACCTCTTAAATCCATGAAATATGGCCCGTTCCAGAATATCAAGTCTTTATCCTCTTTTGTTTCAAAATGAAAGGTAAAATACCCTTTCCCATAGAATCGTATGGCAATTTTGCCTTGTGTTTTATCAGACCAGTTCCTTTCCACCCATCTTTGCACTGTTTTCAGTGATGGCTAGAGTCCAGTAAATTTCCCAATGAGTCCTCGCTCTGCTAGAGCAATGGCGGCCATGCGAGGCAGAGCTGGGGGCAAATTAACTTCTTGCAAAACATCGAGCTTTTTCACAAACTTGGAGATTGTCGGGTGAGGTCTCTAGGGAGGCATGGATCTGGCCAGAGCTGAAAAGACCTGTTGAAGGTCAGCCCCCTCTGGTGGAGCCTCCGGAGGGGCCATGACAGGGAGCCGAGGGCCAAGGTAGGGGCACGATCGCGTTCGTGGGTTGACCTAGCAGCTGGAGCGCTCGTTTCAGGAATTTTGGTTTGTTGGGAATGAAGATGTTTTCAATTCCAGAGGCCAGGAAGAGGTTTTAGAATGCTAGAGAGATGTTTTCCCAGCCAACAATAGGCAGGATGGTTGGATTAACAGTCAGTTTGGGCAGTAGTTGCAGTGGGAAACATTAGATTTACACAGAGTCTACGCAGGCCCAGTTGGATGACTTGCTTTTCAGAGGCAGTTTAGTGCCGGACTTGCCCAGAGTGAGGGTAATTTCCCTCTAGATGTTTTTTCCAGTATTTTCTCTACAGGATAGATAGATTTCGGCATCCAGATTATTGTACTCATATTTTCTCACTATTGCATTATAATAAAACCCTCAGTTGTTGCATTGTTTTTCCCTAGTTGAGTTTTTCCGGGACATTTATCCAAAAATAACTCTGTAAATTTTATGTGTGTGTGAGATAAATTTTCTCAGTTTCTAGTGTTAGTTTCTTCCGCAGTACTTTTGTGAAGTTCGCACTAGTAATTAATTCGTTGTTATCATAAGCAATAAACGACATAAATAAATTACAGTTAGAAGAATTAATTGTAGTCACTGCAATAATATTTTGTAGCAAAAAAATTCCTGAGCTGCAAAATAATTTTGTAGCGCGAAATTTTCACACATTGCCCTACCCCTCCCACGAAGATCCATTTTTCTTGTTCATCCTCATTGACCATGTGTGATTCGTTCAACCAAAAAAACTGACATACATGTCTAATGCCACTATCATGGCATTAGTAACCATAGCAGAATATTAGTTAAAACTTAAATTATAGTATAATAATATGCAATCAATTAAAATAGAGGTAATTGACCCATCATATGCATGTGCATCCAGGTGGTCTTTTGCCACACTCAAGTGACCATTAGTAACTTATGTTCATAAGGTTATTCATTGATGTAAATGCACATCCTAGAAAATCATTATAACATAATCATCACATAATTGCTAACTGGAATCAAGAAGATGGTCCTCAAAATATGTAAACGTGGAAGCATATAATAAAATTGTCATCATGATTACACATAATCATTAATTAGGTACATCATTGTCATCATCATAACCAATAATCACATCAATTTGATACATCACAACCATTGTCCCATCCACTAATAATAATAATAATAAATAGTTGGATTCTCAACCTGAGGTCCTCAAAGAATAATGTATGTGCCATAAGATAAAATCAAGGTAAAGATAATAGCAAGTCTAGTCAACTAGAGTGGGGCACTATATTAATATCATTAAGAGTTAGATCTTGAACATTAGAATAGGTGGATTTGATTGTTGAATATATTCACATGAAAGGATGCAAAGATTAAAGAAAAGCACTTTCCACCAAAAACATCATTTTGAAAAATGAGATTGCCAATTATTTCTACATTCTTGTTTATGGGGCAGTCATATAATACTTTATAGATTTCAACACTACAATTACTCATGGGTAATGGCTTTTCTTTGTCCATTCTATGATTGAGAATTTATATTAATTGTGATTAAACATTTGTGTTGTTACAAAATCCTTTTACACATATAAAAGTAAAAGGAAGAAAAATGTTTCGAATTAAAATGTTGACAACACAAAGAATGCTAAGAAACATTGACTTCTCTTTATTCAATGTAGAACTCTGATTGTAGTTGTTATTATTTTTTATAACTTAGTGATATAATTTATAGAGATTGTAATTTTTAGTTATTTAAATTATGTTTTTAATTTATATATCAATTCAACACTCTTAAAAAACACTCTTAAATTAATATTGATCTAAAAATTTATATCCTATAAACCCCAATGGTGGCATAGAAAAGTGGGCCAGCAGAGGGGTGGTGGGGTGGAGAATCCCACAACCCTTCCACCTCTCCCAACATTAAAGAGGGAAGGTTGGCGTAGCCATTTTCCCACATGCACTTGCACATGCCACAATCCTCGATCTCGAAGAAAACTAAGATGGCTTACTCCACATCCTCAATCATTTCTCACACAAACCAGTATTAAGCTGTGCCTTTCTGCTATACCCACTTCCATTTAAGGTTGCATGTAGGATATTTCCATGACAATGCCTAGTTTTTCAGTAAGTTGGTGAAGGAAGGCCTAGGCCCCCCTATGTAGGACTTCTACAATTTTCATTCTTTAGGAAGGAAAGGGACTTGTAGCATGGGAGCAGTCACAAGGGAGAACACACAGGGATAGATAGTTTCCTAGTGATGTTGTGAGTTGTAGTTGTAAATCAAAAATGGCTAGAGGGTCATCAGTAACTGGGTAAACTCTTTTATGTCCAACATCTGTAACTATTATAGTATCATTTCTTTTACATGGTGGAATTTGGTATTTTATAAGCAAGGTAACCCATGAAATTCAATTTTTCTAGAGTATCTTGGTATTCTTTAGTTTCTTCTTAATCTAAAATATTCCCCCTTGTCTCACTCCCTTTTCTATTGTTTCACCGTCATTCCTCTTAGCTATCTTGGGTGCTAATTCCCACTCTCCACACAACCTTGTTCTAGTTAAAATTTATGTGTTTACGGGTCCTCACCACCCCTTGGATTTCATCAAATTTAGTTACTATCTGTACTTGGATGCCATGCAAAGGTAGAGAATGTGATCTCGTCATGGGTTTGGGGGTCGTGACTCTTTGAGTAAACCACAAGTCCATGCTCAAGCCCAGACCACTGCAAAATTTTTCCATTCTTCCACCCCACCTAAAACTGAAGTAGAAATTCAACAATTAGAAGCCTTGACCACCAACGACCATCAAGCTTATTCAGACTCTGAAATCCAAACTAAAGTTTCTAGATATATCCCTAACCCCGGTCACACTAGGGGATGCCAAAACCTTCACTAGCAAATGAAGATGATTTTGGGTCATGTCCTCAAATAGAAAAATGATGATTCATAATGAGATAATTGCCTACCCTAATGAAATTCAAAGGTTCCAATGCCATTGATGTTGTTGCTTGGTTAGCCTCAATGCCGACTTGTCACATATCGAAAAACATCTTAAATATCAATACCAACCTCGAGAAGGATCAAGTGCACAGGATTCGACCCTGGTAACGAACTCTGAAAAGTGATGCCCAACTAGGTCTCTTGTTTTATGCTTTGGATTTAGAAACTTTCTTTTGTTTTCATAGATAAATGGATGACCAACTACACCTATAAAATGATATGTAACAATTTTGACAGTGCTCCAAGAAAATTCTCTAAATGTAGTATAACTCAAATTGAATCTACATTTTGTATTATTTTAATGGATAGAAAACTAGTAACTCACCTCCACTGTCATTGGTTTGGTTTCCCTTATGTTAGAACAGGATGATGAGTAAGCAAAATAATAAATTTTTTATACTAGTTTTAATGATATAATTGAAGAAATTAATTAGCAAAAATATAACAACAAATACAACAACAAAGGTGTTATATGTAGGACGTTATGGAATCATATGAACAAATTTGCTTTCACAATTTTTTATTTCTAAGCATATATCTTAGAATAAATTTTGTACATTATTATCTTAGGTAGATAAAAAATTTCTATTCAAGCAGTCAATATTTTATTTGACTAAATAAAAGTTCATTTTTAACTTGAAAATATTTGACCTAATTTCCTTATTACCTTCTTTATTTTTAACGTGAAAATATTTGACCTAATTTCCTTATTACCTTCTTTTATAAACTCTACTTAGTAAATTTGTTCTCAATGTTTTGTGGGACACGAGAAGGATAGTTGGGCCAGTATTTACGCCAAGCTTTTGTATAATGAGAAAGTGGTTTCCTTGTTAAAGAATGATATTTTCTATTAAATAATGCAGCTAAGAAATTAGTTGTCTAAGCAAATAGTTGTCAGTTACAATCATTTTTAGAAAGATATACACAGTGAGTGATGATATATTTAGAAAATTAGGAAATTCTAGATTATGAAGCTAAATTAAATTTCTTAAAAAGTGGCTTGCAAAGCTTAAGTATAATAAAAACAATAGTAATTATGAAAAATTTAATATAACAACTACAGAAGAAGGAACTAAAAAATTGAAGGAAACTATTAAAATTGTTGAAGCCATTTTATTAATAGAAATGGAGATGAAAAAATAGGAATATATATATATATATATATATATATATATATATATATATATATATTACATATGTAAATAGAAAAGTTCAATTAATAGTAAATGAGATTCATGGAGATGTAGAAAATGACCTAGATGAATTTGGCAATAAAGATAAAAAATATTGAAGAAAAAGGAAAAGTATGCAGGGTATATAGTTTGGAGTAAAAGAAAAAAACATGTATATCTGCACTAGTGTGTAGAAGTAAAATAAATTTTGAATTGATCTCAAGTATTATAAGCCTAGTTGAGACTTAGACTAGTAGGCACTTGTGGTCATAATTAAGGGGGAGTTGTCAGTGTTTATGAATGTAACTATTGAGATTAAGGGGAGAGTTGAAGAATAATCTCTCGTGCTAACTAAAGCATTCAAACAATTAGTTTTAGTCTGAGTCATCCTAGATATCTTTAGAAGTAGTCAATATTAGAAAAACCTAAATTATTCTTCCCATTGTAATAGGAAAAATAGGATATTTCAATATTTTAGAAGTAACAAAAAAAACTTGTGGAAGAGTTTTCCAAAGTAGACGAATGTATACAACACATGGAGACTACAATTGTCCTAAACAATATAGTTGAAGAAATTGCAAAAGAAAAAGGTGATTATGTACAAGATGCAATGCATGAACATGGTAAAAATAGTGAAGCTGAGTGTGTAGATACACATGTCAAGGATGAAATTAAAATTTCCTTTGCAACAATAGAAAAATGTGAGGATAACCTAGTAATGAAAGTTCAATTTGTTTATGAAGCATTTTCTTCATTCTCTCTCTGCCTTTCTACAAATATTTTCATGATATCAGAGCGGGTTTAAGCCTCTTCAAATAGTGGAGAGGATATTGTGAAAAGTGATATTAGATATCCAAAAGAGCCTAACATATCAGAGCTGGATTAACCCTCTTCATATAGTGGAGAGCACAATATGTTAGGGTTGTTCTAGTGAACTTGACTCGGTCAAATAACTGGTTGTTTTCGGCTCCAAGTATACTAGTATCCATGGTTTTTTCCCACTGTATTCATATTCGATAAACCTATTTAAAAGATGGAAATATCAATGTTAAATTGTCTCGGTGGCCACTGAGAACATAATAATGGTGTCTTTAGACACCAGCCTCTTCACATAGTGGAGAGAATATTGTGAAAATTGAGAGTAGATAGCCAGAAGAGCTTAACATATCAGAGCTGGATTAACCCTCTTCATATAGTGGAGAGCACAATATGTTAGGGTTGTTCTAGTAAACTTGACTCAGTCAAGTCACTGGTTGTTTTCGGCTCGGTATACTAGTACCCATGGTTTTTTCCCACGGTATTCATATTCGATGAAACCTATTTAAAGGATAGAAATGTCATCTTCACATAGTGGAGAGAATATTGTGAAAAGTGAGAGTAGATAGCCAAAAGAGTTAACATATCAGAGCTGGATTAACCCTCTTCATATAGTGGAGAGCATAATATGTTAGGTTTGTTCTAGTAAACTTGACTCGGTCAAGTCACTGGTTGTTTTCGGCTCGGTATACTAGTATCTATGGTTTTTTCCCACGGTATTCATATTTTATGAAACCTATTTAAAGGATAGAAATATCAATCTTAAATTGTCTCGGTGACCACGGAGAATACGGTATCTTTAGACACCACCATTTCTCTAACTACTATGTGATCTCAACATCTGGTATCAAAGCCAGAGTCGTAAAGTGTGGTGAATATGATTTCTTAGAGTTGGTGAATATGATTATTTGGAATTAAGCTTGAAGCAAGAATAGCTAGTAGAATGTGTGACATTGAAAACACATATGCATGTGCATCCTCTGTGTCGAGGAAAGTGTTAAGCTCCATCTCCCAACGACCGCTGATTTCTGGAAACCAACTACAGTAATTTCTGGAAACCAACTACAGTAATTTCTGGAAACCAACTACAGTAATTTCTAGAAACAAATTGTAGTTATTTCCTTAAATTATGGAAATCAACTGCAGTTAAATTAATTTCTTGTTGGGATCTCCTGGAGTGGTCCATTACTCCCTCTACAGTTCTCTACCATGATCTGTGGAACACCTGACACATAGCCAACATAAGCTTGATGGAAGCTTGGCTATAAATACTTCTCTTTGGTCCCCAAGCTCACTAACTCAATCCCCTTCAGCTTTACACCATCAAGTTGAGTGGGAAGAGCTTGGAAGTGCCACATGGATGAGAGTTTTTGAGTTATTAAGGAGAGCTAGTGTTAAATCGATTTGCTCCCTCTTTGATACGGCAGAAATTGGAGGATCTACGCATACTCTCCCATCTGAGATAAATCTCTGGAAACAGCGTTCTGTGGCTCCGCCAAGAGTTTTGCAGCTTGCGATCAATCCTTATGGGCTTGACACAAGAAAGCCGTTAACAGTTTAAAGAATGATATGAAGCCATTAAGCTGGTATCGTGTGGCTTGTGATCAGCCTGAATTTTAATGTTGCCTTTCCGGAACGTTTCTGAACTTTTTGAGAGACGGCGGGCAAACCTTGAAGCTACTTGTCAAACAGTTTTTTTGGCTTCAGCTGTAAACAGTAGAAAACTAAAGGGGAAGTGGACTGTCTCAAGCATAGCATCGGAGTGTGAGTACCATCAATGGCCTGAGGTATGATTTCTTGGGCATGCAAGTTTTTACGATTCTTTTTAAGTGTTTATTCCGCATTAAAGAATCGTTATTTTTGTTATCATTTGGTATCAGAGCAATTTTTATCTCTGCCTTGGTGTTCATAGACATGCTCTATTATGATAATGTTATATTTTGAGAATTTTCTGAATTAAGGCATTTATTTGGAACTATGTCTAATTTTTGCACAATTTATATGGTTATAATATTTATTTGGTTTAATTATATGCAATCTGTATAATTGTTGTGCAAATTTATAACTATGCTCATATTTAATTTGCATGAATTGATTATCTATGCTCTAATTAATGCATGCTATTTTGGATGAGTATACGAGACCCATCGTTGAATGTTATGCATGAATATTTTAGTTCTATTTATGCAATTTATAATTATTCTCATATCAAGTTCATTTTTATGCATAAAATAAATAATGTCTAGTGATCCATATAATTTTTAATTGATTAGAGAATAGCCATAGCATCTCTAATTAAAAAAAATATTATATATTATGATTGATTAGGATCACATAAAGAATATTTAGACATTAATTGTAATTAATTATACTAAATATAATAAATTTTATCCCACAGGAATTTTTATTATATTTATATAATTAATTAGGATAAAATATTAAATTATTCATAACTTACCCACAGGAATTATGAATTAATAGTTTTATCATAAAGTTCAAATCTAAGATAGAATTTATATCAAATTATAATCATAATATACCCTTTAGAATTATGAATTAAGTGAATAATTTGATAAATTCTATCATAAAGAATAATTGAATCTGCTTGAATTGAAAATTTAGTCCACAGACAATTTTTATGTCATTAGATTCAATTTTTAAGCATGATTTACATTGGTAAAGCATGAAATTTTATTTAGGCCTCAAATTTAACATAAGCATGTGATCTTTAATTTTATGCAGTTGTACAACCTGCAAATTTCTTTGAAATTCGTTGTGATATCCCTAAACTTAAGGAAGATAACTAGAAGGTCTGGAAAGAGAGAATTCTCCTTCAGTTGGGTGGATGGACATAGACTACGCTATTAGGAAAGATGAACCACCGACACTCACTAATACCAGCACTGCAGCGGACATCACGCTTTATGAATGATGGGAGCGATCTAATCACCTAAGCATGATGTTCATTAAGACTAAAATTTCAGCTGGTATTCATGGTTCTGTTGATCAGCATGAAAAGGTCTGAGACTTGCTGAAAGCCATTGATGATCAATTCGACACTTCAGACAAGGCACTAGCAAGTACCCTAATCATGAAGTTCTCATCCCTAAGGCTCACCAGTGTGAAAGGTGTGCGCGAGCACATCATGCAAATGAAGGACACTGTGGCTCAATTGAAGAAACTTGAGGTTCAAATATCGGATTCCTTCCTGGTGCACTACATTCTGAACACCCTTCCGCACCAATACGGACCCTTCAAAATCTCATACAACACACATAAGGATAAATGGTCAATTAATGAACTCATGACTATGTGTGTTTAAGAGGAAGGGAGATTGGTGATGGAACTGGGGGAAAGTGCAATGCTGGCAATGCGTGGAAAGGGAAAATATCAAGCCAATTAGAAAGGGAAAGGTAAAGTTCCTCCCCAAGCTGAAGTCAAGAAGGATTCTAAGTGTTTCTTCTGTAAAAAGAAGGGACACATGAAGAAGGAATGTGCCAAATTTCAGAAATGGCTTACGGACAAAGGTAATCCAATCTCGTTTGTTTGTTATGAATCTAATATGTTTAATGTCAATATTAACACCTGGTGGATTGATTTTGGATCAACAATTCACATTTCGAATTCCTTGCAGGGTTTTCAAAACCTAAGGAAGCCAGTGGGAAGTGAGCAAAGAATCTTATTAGGAAACAAGATGGGCTCGCATGTGGAAGCTATAGGAACATGCTATTTAACTTTAAGTAGTGGCTTTGTTTTAGAATTAGAAAAGACCTTTTATGTTCCAAATTTTTCTAGAAACTTGATTTCAGTTTCAAGGCTTGTACCTTTTGGATATTCCTTTAACTTTTCAGAAACATCCTTTAGTTTATTTTATAAATCTGATTGTGTTGGAATGTTATTTTGTCTAATGGTCTTTACTGCATTAATTTACAAAACAATGTCACTTATGATTCAATGCATGTTCACACTGGCATTAAAAGATGTGTTATTCATGAAGATTCCTCTAGATTATGGCACCAGAGACTAGGTCATATCTCCATAGAAAGAATTAAAAGATTGGTAAATGAAAGGGTACTTAATAGTCTGGATTTTACTAATTTTGAGCCTTGTGTGGACTGCATAAAGGGAAAGCAGACCAACAAGTCAAAGAAAGGTGCCAATAGGAGTTCGGACATATTAGAGATCATACATATTGATATATGTAGTCCAGACATGGACTCACATGGTCAGAGATACTTCATCTCTTTTATAGAGGTGGAGAATATTATGGTAGATACACAGAAGATGACAAGCACTTGGGCCATTCGCAAAATTTCTTCAAGAGCATGGGATTGTTGCCCAATACACCATGCCTGGTTCACCCGGCAAGAATGGTGTAGGAGAAAGAAGAAACCTAACATTATTGGACATGGTGCGGAGTATGCTTAGCAGCTCCAATCTTCCTAAATCCTTTTGGGTTGAAGCACTTAAGATGGCAGTGTATATATTTAATCGGGTTCCAACCAAGGCTATTCCTAAAATGCCATTTGAATTATGGAAAGGTTGCAAACCAAGTTTGCGACATATGCGCATTTGGGGATGCCCGTCTGAAGTAAGAATATATAATCCACAAGAGAAGAAGCTGGACCCAAGGACCATTAGTGGGTATTTCATTGGATATGTTGAAAGGTCTAAAGGTTACAAATTTTATTGTCCATCTCACAACACTAGGATTGTGGAATCAAGAAATGAAAAGTTTCTTGAAAATGACTTGATCAGTGGGAGCGATCAAACCAGGAACATAGTTTCTAAGAAGGATCATTCAGAATCTCAACCTTCCACCTCAAGTGATAGATTGGTTATTGTTCACAACACCCCTCAAGTACAAACTGGTGTTGAACAACCAATTGTTGAAGTTCCACAAGCTGCTAACAACATTCCAGTAGATCAGGTAGTTCAAGAGTTGCCAAGAACTTTTGAACAACGAGTTGAACCACATACTTCTCAGGAAGATGATGGTGCAACATTAAGAATATCTACTAGACCAAAGATATCAGCAACTCTTGATGATTATGTTGTGTATCTGTAAGAATTTGACTACAACATTGGAGCCAAAAATGGTCTCGAGTCTTTTTCACAAGCCATAAGTTGTAAGGAATCAGAATTATGGTACGATGCCATGAAGGAAGAGATGAATTCTATAAAGAGTAATGAAGTCTGGGATCTTGTTGAGTTGCCTAATGGTGCAAAAGCCATTGGATGTAAATGGGTCTTTAAGACAAAGAAAGACTCATTGGGCAACATTGAGAGATATAAGGCAAGACTTGTTGCTAAGGGTTTCACTTAGAAAGAAGGAATCGACTACACGGAGACTTTCTCTCCTGTATCTAAGAAAGATTCCTTGCGCGTTATTATGGCATTAGTAGCCCATTTTGACTTGGAGTTGCAACAAATGGATGTGAAAACGACATTTCTCAATGGAGATCTATAGGAGGAGGTTTACATGAAACAGCCTGAAGGATTCCCCTCTAATGATGGTGAGCAATTGGTTTGCAAGCTCAAGAAATCCTTATACGGATTAAAACAAGCATCCCACCAACGGTATTTGAAATTCCATAATGTAATTTCTTCTTTCGGTTTTGTAGAAAACATTATGGATCAATGTATATACCTGAAAGTTAGTGGGAGTAAAATCAGTTTTCTTGTTTTATATGTGGATGACATTTTGCTAGCAACCAATGATAAGGGTTTGCTGCATGAGGTGAAACAATTCCTCTCTAAAAATTTCAATATGAAGGATATGGGTGAGGCATCTTATCTCATTGGCATTAAGATCCATAAAGATAGATTTCGAGGCATCTTGGGTTTGTCTCAGGAAACCTATATTAATAAAATTTTAGAGAGATTTTGGATGAAGGATTGTTCACCAAGTGTAGCTCCCATTGTGAAGGGTGATAGGTTCAATTTGAACCAATGCCCGAAGAATGACTTTGAAAGGGAACAAATGAAGAACATTCCATATGATTTTGTTGTCGGAAGCCTAATGTATGCTTAGGTTTGCACAAGACCTGACATTGCATTTGTTGTGGGAATGTTGGGACGATATCGGAGTAAACTAGGTTTAGACCACTGGAGAGCTACAAAGAAAGTAATGAGGTACCTTCAAGGAACCAAAAACTACATGCTTATGTATAGACAGATAGAAAATTTGGAAGTAATTGGCTACTCAGATTCTGACTTTCCTGGATGTGTTGATTCATGCAAATCAACATCATGATACATTTTTATGATGGTCGGTGGAGCTGTGTCATGGAGGAGTGCCAAGCAAACCTTGATTGCCACTTCCACTATGGAAGCCAAGTTCATCTCCTGTTTTGAGGCTACTTTACATGGTGTATGGCTTAAGAGTTTCATTTATGGGCTTAGAATTATGGATTCTATTTCTAAGCCATTGAGAATATATTGCGACAATTCAGCTGCTATTTTTATGGCTAAAATCAACGAAAGTGGGAGTCGAAATAAACACATCGACATTAAGTATTTAGCTATAAGGGAACGTGTTAAAGAAAACAACGGTCGTCGATTTCTGGAAACCATCCGCAATAATTTCTGGAAACCAACTGCAGTGATTTTTGGAAACCAACTGCAGTTATTTCCTTAAATTACAGAAATCAACTGCAGTTAAATTAATTTCTTGTTGGGAGCTCATGGAGTGGTCCATTACTCCCTCTGTAGTTCTCTACTATGATCTATGGAACACTTGACACATAGCCAACAGAAGCTTGATGGAAGCTTGGTTATAAATACTTCTCTTTGGTCCCCAAGCTCACTAACTCAATCCCCTTCAGCTTTACACCATCAAGTTGAGTGGGCAGAGCTTGGAAGTGCCACATGGATGAGAGTTTTTGAGTTATTAAGGAGAGCTAGTGTTAAATCGATTTTCTCCCTCTTTGATACGGCAGAAATTGGAGGATCTACGCGTACTCTCTCGTCTGAGATAAATCTTTGGAAACAGCGTTCTGTGGCTCTGCCAAGGGTTTTGCAACTTGCAATCAATCCTTACAGGCTTGACACAAGAAAGTCGTTAACAGTTTAAAGAATGATATGAAGCCATTAATCTTGTATCATGTGGCTTGTGATCAGCCTGAATTTTAACGCTACCTTTCCGGAATGTTCCTGAGATTTTTGAGAGACGGCGGGAAAACCTTGAAGCTACTTGTTAGGCAGTTTTTTTGGCTTCAACTGTAAACAACAGAAAACTAAAGGGGAAGTGGACTATCTCAAGCGTAGCATTGGAGTGTGAGTAGCATCAATGGCCGGAGGTATGATTTCTTGGGCATTCAAGTTTTTTACGATTCTTTTTAAGTGTTTATTCCGCATTAAAGAATCGTTATTTTTGCTATCAGAAAGTACAAAGGAGGAGTAACTATGATGCTCAGTCATTGAACATAGTTTCGAAGATTTGCAAGCAACGAGAAAGTCGAGCGGAAGTGCGAGTGAAGGGAATGTGAAAGGATTGATGTAATTGGCATCAGAGCTAGAATAGGATTACCATGCTAACATTTTGTAGTGAAAGTAGGCATTGGCAAAAACCCTTACTGGGTCTGGCACCTGGACGTGTCCAGGTATGCACCCTAGTGGATGTAACCAAATGGTCATGGCGAAATTAAACCTGAGCTGACATTTAAACATGGCCATTATGCCAGTGGAAGTTTGTACAACCATGTTAATTTGATGTTGTGGGTGTGGATTTAGGGAGAAAGGACGTAGTAGAACTAAAGAAGAGAAGCCTATAGATGAGAAAGAAGATGAAGAGGCTTCTGCGATAAAGAGAAAATGAGAAGAAAAAAAATGTGTTGCATTTAATAATGTTGGGCTACGTAGATCCTCATAAGCTAGCAATGAATATAATGTGGCAAACTAAGAAGATGGTGCCATACATGGCATGCTCCATGAGGTCTATCATCCTACAAATTGAACCCTCATGAAGAAGGGCCAAGACATTACGAAATCGCTGAAAGGTTCCAGCAGTATTAATAAGGGAATAAAATTGGTGTACGAGAGCCAAGGAGGTGAGCATAAGCCCGACACAATCAAGGAAATTAGTTAGGAAATTTAGATGAAATGAAAATCATGGAGCTTGCGGTGGGAATGCGTGAGGATGGTAGTGTTGTTTGACATAAGCAGTGAGCAGAGGAGAACGACGATCATGGAAAGGTTAAATATGAATGGTAGTGTAGACCCTCATGAGATAACAATGATGGTGTGGTGAACGAAGGAGAGACCAAACATAATTGTTAGTGGTTTTGGAAAAGATAAGCCAGTGAAATGTATAAAGATTTTCTATGTGATAATAAAAATCTACTAAATTTTTTCTTTGTGATTTTTCTCTAAAATGGAGTTTTCCATGTAAATTTGGTGTTTTGTGTTTGAGTAAATTTTATGTTTTTGAGACAGGTTTTTGGCGATAATCACATCAAAATTCATTTGTCGATGTGTTTCAAACCAACGAGTGTGACGCGTTTCGAACCAACGAGTGTGGTTCATTGTCAGGACAAGATGAAGAACCAGATCCAGGCATAGGTTAAATAGAGAGAGATCATTCAAACGGTTAGAAAGAAACAACTATAATTGACCACAGGGACATGGCAATAGTTATATTTGACTGGTCCAAGAGTTAGTTAATTCATTAATTAATTTGTTAGATATATTCATTTTTAATTCATATGTACCTAAATAAATATAATCGAAAAATATTTTTCAATTAGATTTATTTAGGTACGTATGAATTAAAAATGAATATATCTAACACATTAATTAATGAATTAACTTACTCTTGGACCAGCGAAATATAGTTGTGGCCCTATCAATTATAGTTGTTTCTTTCTAACCATTTGAATGATCTCTCTATTTAACCTATGCCTGGATCTGGTTCTTCATCTTGTCTTGGCGATGAACCACACTTGTTGGTTTGAAACGTGTCGACAAATGAATTTTGATGTGATTATCATTAAAAACCTCTCAAAAATTGGATATGGATCACATAAGCCTCAATTCAATAAATAAATTTTATTTCATGTTTCAGTGCATGATTTTTCTTCTAGGTTAAATAATTTTGTTCGTCTTTTATTAACCACTAGTATGAGAGCAAATAGTTTTAAGAGTAGTTGAAAAGTCAAGTATGGATCAAGGGAAGGTTAAAAAAAGGAAAGCTGAGAGAGTGGGTGTATGAATGGAAAGAATCAGGATGGATGAAAAGAATGGAGATGAACATAATGAGAATGAAAATGGGGATGGAATAAATGGAGTGGTATGCAATGAAGGAGGTGAAGTGTGATGTGTAAACACCCTAAGAGTTTTGGTCCAAGTTGTGAAGTAATGTGATAGGAAGGCATTTCCCTAGAAAGTTGTAAGACCTAGGTTTAGGTAGAAATGTTGCACAGGAGCACCCATAGTTGTAAGACCTTAAGATCATCCTCAGGCATAAATGCAGTGGAAGTGGCACATGAAGTTATGAAGCTATGGAATGGACCACTTAGAGAGATACTAGGGTGAGAGGTGTATTGGTATCCTGCCTTGAGGGAGAATGTGAGATCTTAGGTGTGATGGTTGTTGAACCATATACGCGAAAAGGTATCATAGATAACTAGACAATACAATGATGAGTTACCCATGTAATCTAGTAGATGGAAACTTTTTTATATGGACTTCAATAAAAATGAATGGGACCAAGTCAATCTCCCAGAGTCAAGTTTAAGGGGATTGTTAGGGTTGTTCTAATAAACTTGAATGGATCAAGTCACTAGTTGTTTTCGGCTCCAGGTATATGAGTATCCATGGCTTTTTTCCCATGGTATTTTAATCCAGTAGATGGAAACTTTTTTATATGGACTTCAATAAAAATGAATGGGACCAAGTCAATCTCCCAAGTCAATTTTAAGGGGATTGTTAGGGTTGTTCTAGTAAACTTGAATGGATTAAGTCAGTAGTTGTTTTCGGCTCTAGGTATACGAGTATCCATGGTTTTTGCCCATGGTATTCTAATCCAATAGATGGAAACTTTTTTATATGGACTTCAATAAAAATGAATGGGACCAAGTCAATCTCCCAGAGTCAAGTTTAAGCGGATTGTTAGGGTTGTTCTAGTAAACTTGAATGGATCAAGTCACTAGTATCCATGGTTTTTGCTCATAGTATTCGTCTCGATAAAACCTATTTAAAGACTAAAAAAATCAATATTAAATTATCTTAGTAACCATTAAAAACACAATAACAACGTCTTTAGACACCACTATTTCTCAATACTCTGTGATCCCAACACAATAAATAAGTCATACGATTCCAGGGTTTGAACTAGATCATTGAGAGTCCAAGGAATTTCCCATTCCATTAAAATAAAATGGTGCTTTTGTTCACTGAAAATGAGTTGCAGCACAATTTCTCATATTCGTGGGTCAATTAGCCTAGTTAAGTGTGTAGCCCAATACCCTCTTCTTTTGTAATGCCAGAACTAAATATATTACTTATATAGCATGTTGATTGATGATTGATCGTTGGCAAAGTTTGATATTTTGTTTTTTAAAACATATTCATATGTTAATTGAAGCCATAACTTTTTTTTAGTCAATAATTCAATTAGATATATAAACTCTTTAATAATTCGCTTTATGATTTTTTTTTTTCACAACTGGTTCACGGATACCCATGGTCAATGGATTCGCTACGTCCAGGATCGAACAATGCTAGGGTGGACCCCACCCAAAGGGGGTCACACCCTCGGCCTATTTACTGACCTGACCCCAAGAGCTTTCGGGTTTTGACCCTGTGACCTCCCATTGGCGAGGCACTTGATTGACGACTAACTCTTGGGGCCAATTCGCTTTATGATGTTTCAACATTATATTATATTATATTATATTATATTATATATAATAAATAAATAAAGTGTGTTTTAAAGTTCGGTATCAAGTGATATTTAAAAAGGTATTATAAATTGGTTTTATTTTAAAATGTGGAAAAAAGAGCTATATGTAAAATATTTAAAAAATGAGTAACTAAGTATTAAGTATTAAAAAATAGATTTTTATACTATGGAATATTAGCATGGATTTTTTTTTTTACGTTACCATTTATCAATATGAATTTGTTTAATGGTTTTTATTTATTATTATTTGTTTTTGTTTTTAAAAATTATGAATTTTGGGTTATTAAAATAAGAACCAAATTAAACATTGTTTCTAATGAATTAGAAGAATTTTAAAGTTAGATAATTTATGAGGATATGACACAAGATTAAAAGGATCATTTTTTTGTTTATTGTTCAAAAAAGTTTGAATGACATCATTCTTTCCAAGACTATATCAATAATCACGCCCAAAGAAGCTTGTAATATTTTGGAAATAACATATATTGAAAGGGGGAGCAACATCGATCAACATCGAGATGAATCACATAGCATTACATTTGTTAATGAAGTGCCCATTAAATGGGAGAAGTAGGGATATTTTGATATTGTAGAAGTAGAAGAAGGTATACAACACATGGAGACTATTATTTTAAACAATAAAATTGAAGAAATTGCAGAAGCAAAAGATGATTATGTACGCATGGTAGAAACGATGATGTTGAATATGTAGCCACATATGTCTAAGATGAAATTAAAATTTCCTTTGCAACAATAGCAACAAATGAAAATATACTAATACTGAAAGTTCAAATTGATTATGAAGTGTTTTTCTCATTTCCTCTTTGCCTTTTTGTAAATATTTTCATGCCTTCATCGCATAAATTGTTTCATTATTTTTATCAGTTTGCAAAGAGTTTAGGAGCTCCAAATTCGGTTGGATAGATTGGCATACTATGCAATATCCCACAGACTTATATAATGAGAACTAGAAGACTTTTCCAACTATTGTGGTTAGGTAGCAATTATTTCTTTCAAATTGTTTAAGCGAATATTGAAGATGGAAAGACCATAGCTGCAAACTCCTCTATGTATAAATCCACGAAAAATTTAGTCACTACAACAACATGATAAGGTGAGGTATGACACATAATGAACTAGGATTCATGATATTATGTTTGCAGCATTTGAAGAGCCTAAAGGGAACATTTATGGAGGAAATACTATCTCTGATAGAGTTGCCTTCTCTCAATTGATGATACAAATAAATTAGAGACACCAAAACATTCATTATAGGCATATAACAAAGATCACAAATCTACTAATCTGAAGTTTGAAATAGAAAGGGAAGACGAAGAAACTAGTGGATCAGAAAGGGAAGAACCCTTAACAACATTTCCTAATGAGACCACAATTTCCCCTCGACGGTGAATTTCTCACCAAATTCTTCAAGAAATCTAATTGTGAGAGTGTTTGATTCATTTTTTTATGGAACAAATAGATTCAACACCATAAAAGAACTCTTGAAACACTCAAAATCCTAAACTTGACAATTGTAACTTCGATTTTCAAAAATTTCCACCAATATTTCTATTATTTTCTAAACAAAATTGTAACATATTTCGATTACAAACCCCTTTAACTCCAACAACAAAAAAAATATTTATCGACCATGGAAACGAAAAGTGTCACGAATCACAACCAAAAGGTTACCACCGGTACACATTAAGAAGCACCATTGTGCAATATAAAAAAATCAAGTTCACTTTTAGAGTTGTTTACCACTCAACTCCATATTATGAAAATTTGACTGAAGTCAAATAGTTAGACCCCACTCTTATGTATCAAATCTCCGAAATATTTAGATTTCCAAAATATTAAAAGCTGCAATCTAAATATCTATGCCTAAAAATACAATATAGGATCATTCCAAGTGACTATATATTTTGGTTTTGGCTCTATGTGACCATTTAATGGCCATTGATTGCGTTTAAACTATGGAGTGATTATTTCATTTAAAATAAATTCACATTTTGTATATAAAATCATTTTTATTTTACAATTTTCATCTTAAATTGAATATTAACAATATGAATTAAATTATAATTAATATAAAACCAATAACAATTACTAAACTAAAATCCACATGAATTCTTTGTATTTTAAAACTTATTACTCACTTTACTTTTACTTTTCATGATATTCATTATTTATAATTTTATTATTCAATTTAGTTGTAATCTTATTATAATTCAGTTATAGATTTTTTCTTCCTATATAATTTCATTATTTAGAGCATTATACAATTTTTTTTCTGTTTATTTTAACTTTAAAGATTATTTATATTTTTTAATTATACGTCTAGTTTGTTAAATACATTAGCACTATAGAGTTAATTTATCAAAATTTCTAAATGTTTTCTCTTTTCTAATAGGAATACATGATTTTTTTCAAAAGAACATATTTGAGCAACAAAAAGAATGATTTTGTAGGTGAATATCTTACAAAATTAGTCCAAGAAAACCTAAATTTTACAACACATAACACTACTAATTGATTATGAAATCTTTCATGACTATGAACATATTGGTGTCTTGGAGAGGTTCATTTACGTGTGGGCAATAAATAGTTGTCAGAGTACTTGTGTTAGGTGAGTCATTAATAGTTGTCAGAGTACTTGTGTTGGGTGAGTTATTTAAGTTGAGAGTAAGATTCTTGATATGATCTTTAAGCTCCTCAATCACCCTTCTTGCCCCCCACCCCAATTCTCCATTTTTATATTTTCTTGTATCAACCAATTTAATTAAAAAAATGTAATAGAATTCAACCATCATTAAAGAATTATAATAAGCTTGATTTGGTCATTAATCTTTAATTCACCTATCTTCATTTTACACCCCTCGTTAACATACTTATCTACTTCTTTGTTGGAGCCTCTTAGAACATGAAAATATGCTTTGGATGGGATGTCTTCTGCAATTTTCCTCATTCTTTTCATGATGGTTTCCGTATATTTCTCCTTTGGGAGGGAGTCTTTGACTAGGTGACACAGGATTAGGAGAGAATATACCATAATCATAAGTGTGTCAGCCTGATGTTCTTTGGCTAACAAAAGCCCCTGGTAGACACCATATATCTCTACTTGAATATTTTTCATATGCCCAAGACTCTATGAGCACGCAAACATTTTGTCAACTTTGGGGAAATAGAGTACTCCTCCCCCTCCTTCCACCCTCGGGTTTCGTTTGGATGCCCTATCAAAATAAAGAATACAACCTTGTTGTGAGCTCTTCCTTTCTCTTAATTATACCTTTGTGAGTCTTAGCTTCCAAATTTCATCTATTTCAGGCTTGTTACATCTTTTGTTTTGTGAAAATTAGTCCAAAACTATAAACTTTTTGAGCTAATCCCATTCTATTTGGTCTAAGGTTTGCTAAGAAGAATTTAGGTCTATCTTTTCAGCTACAAACTCAACATACAATGAGATTTCTTTCATCGGTGTGCTATGGGGAGGATTGTTCATGTTATGAAAGATTGCATTATTCATCGCTAACCATATTTTCTAATATATGTACTTTGGAAGAGCTTCCCAATAATTTTTAAAGAGATGTTTCCACAAAAATATTCCAACATAATTTTTTATTTAAGAAGAGAAGAAGTCTTGAAAATCATATGGTCATTTCACTCTGCTAGAGAGTGGGACAATTACTTCAATCCAGACTACTATGGTATAATCATAGTCCAAAAATATGTGGGAGATGTCTTCCACTTGATGTAAGAAAAGAGGAAACCGAGAGTGGCCATGGATGTCCACTTTCTTAAATTCTCAATTGTTAGAATTATCCATGAATGAGAACCCAACAAAATGATTTTACCTTTGGATTGGCATTAACTTTCTATATTTTTTTCCAAGTGTTGAGCTTTGGGGGAAATCAATTGTACAACTTGCCACAACTTATACAATCGTCTGACCATGGATGACCATTCCCAAGGATCAATCCATGAATAATTTATCTTCAATTTGGTTGATTGTTGTTGTTTGCTCCATTGTGTTGATGAATGATTTGACTTGCCACAATGGTGGCAAGGATGGAGATCATAACACTGATATTCCAAATGATCGATTCTTTGACAATGAAGGCATTTTGATTTGACTGCTACTTTCTCATGGATTGGTGATGTTATTTGATCAAGAAATCCTGCACTGATGAACTTGATCGGCTTAGAATAATCGGGCATATGCAAGTTGTTTTCATCTTTGTCATATCCGAATCCTCGTCAATTTCTGTTACTTTGGATTTCTTCCCATGGCTTGATGATTGGTTTGGAATAAAGTTGAACTGTATCAGGGACCACTTCGACACTTGAAGTTGGTTGGATCAGTGACTTGGAATCAACATCTTCATCTATACGGATGAAAGACTTGGAAACATCACTCTTCTGTTGCAACTCATCTCTTTGAAGTTGCGACTCCAATTGAAGGAACTCAATTGTTTCATGTGCTTGTTGTAGATTCATTGAAATATCAACAAGAGTTGCTTTGCTGATTTGTAGCATGTCTTCAGCTGTTGAGAGGATCAAATTGTTAAGAATATTTAACAATTGAATGCTTTTCGCCATGTGAACTTGTTGGAACTCACGCTCACTTGCTTTTAATATTTGTTGGATTTTTAGAACTCGCTTGCTTGAATGCTTGATCTTGTTTGCTTGAAGTCGCTCTCGCTTGTTGTAGATATGAACAGGCTTGATTGTTGGTTGAATATTTGTTTTCGTTAAAGTTGAACTCGCTCAGTTTCAGGCTCGCTTAATGTTGTGAACTTTGCACTTGCTTGAACTCACACTCTTGAATGATCAAAAGAAGGGTGCCAAATATAATAAAAAATGAACCCAAGAGAAATGATTACACTGATTTGAATGACTCAGTTAAAAAACAATGGATGCATTTGGTTTAATTGATTGCCTATCAATTCAAAGCGTGGGTGTCGGTTTCAACCAAGAATGCACCCTTACAATTCAACTTAATTTGACTTTGATTACAATCCAACTTACAAATTATGATTTTCAAGTTACAGTTTTGTATTGAGCTTATTAAAAAATGGTGCAAGTGCAATTTCTAAAAAATTGTTGTTGAATTGCTGCAAAAATTGTTGATGTAGACGACAGCTTAATTGGATGTTGATGTAGAAATGTCATTGACAACTTGATTATGTATTGTTGCTTCTTGATTGCTTGTAGTTTGCTTGATTACATAAGTTTGAATGGAATTGATTATGTTCATGCAATTCCCTAATTTCTTGTGTGCTACATGTATACCATATTAGAAAGATACCACATGAAGGTTAGTGTCAAAACTAGACACAAAGCAAAAACAATATCAAGAATCACACGCCATCACAAACATACACATGGTATACCTAAGATCACCTTATTCAATTTCAGGTGGATCTAGGACACAAATACCACAAAAAATATGATTTTATTAAGTTTATGAGAGATTTTTCGGCGTAAATCACAAGAAATTTCATTTCTCGACGCATTTTGAACCAACCAGTGTGGTTCATCGCCAGGACAAGTTGAAGAATCAGATCTAGCTTAGCATCTTAAATAGTTAGATCAGAACATCCAACAGCTATAATTCTTGACCAAATAACTGCTATATTGTCTAACAACTAAATTTGGCCAGGAAACGGTTAGATGGACTGGATTAGGGGCAAAACCTATACATAAATTAATTAAAATAAAAGTAAAGGGACCATTTAATAAACTTATGGTTATAAATATATATTAAAATTAATTAATTAATATAAATTAATAGTTGTAATAACTTTTTAACTATTAATTTATATTTATTTATTTATTTTAATATATATTGATAACTATAAGTTCATTAAATGGTCCCTTTACTTTTATTTTAATTAATTTATGTATAGGTTTTGCCCCTAATCCAGTCCATTTAACTATTTCCCGGCCAAATTTAGCCGTTAGACAATATAGCTGTTATCTGGTCAAGAATTATAGCAATTGGATGTTCTGATCTAACTATTTAAGATGCTAAGCTAGATCCGATTCTTCAACTTGTCTTGACGATGAACCACATTGGTTGGTTCGAAACGCGTCGATAAATGAAATTTCTTGTGATTTACGCCGAAAAATCTCTCATCAACTTGATATGGATCACAGAAGCCTCAATTCAAAAATGATTTTATTAATTACTGGAGTACATCATTCTTCAATGTCACAACTTTGCCATGGAAACTTCTCAATGAGAATGTCACACTTGCAAATTGTCTTCAAAAACTGCCTGTAGTGACTCAATCGCTCTCAAAGTAAAAAATTACTTTGAATTACAACAATGAATTTCTCTCAAACAAATTCACTTATCACTCCAAATACAAAAAATCATTTCAAAGAAATTCACACTTATACCTCCACTAAAAAAATGCACCTTTTCACAAAAAGAATTTCACCTTATCACTCTAAAAATCTCTATGACCACTCATGTCTCTGAAAAAAAAATCACTTATAGCTCCACTATTACAAGTCAAAATATTCTTGAAACACACCTTATCCCTCCAAACATAATACACTTTTATGCTTTTTGTTTCAGGAACATAAAATAATATAAGTTTCATAAAACTTCAACAAAGCCCATTGATTATCATGAATGCCCATATACTTCCATTATAATTCCATGTTGAATATAACTTTAGAAATGAGATGAGGCGAGCTTCAAGCAATGCAAATCTTGAATAAGAGACTTACCAATTTACTGTTATTGACAACTACATCCATTAACAGAGATGTGTTACATATACCCCAAGCACTGAACTTCACCTTAACAACAATATTTTAAGAGTAGAATTGACCACGCCTCCAATTTACATTATTGGTTCTTGACTGGTCCTTTCTTGTGCAAGCTATGGGTCGGTTCTTTCATGGTGAGTGCATCTCCTCCAGTTTTCACATGTCAGCCATTGAAATAGATCTTCAACATTCTGCCCGCAGAAATTTGCAATTCACGTTATAAGATCCGACCCAAACTATGGAGGAAGAGGAATCGAAAGATAGTGTAGTGTGTTACACAACAAGTCAATCTGAGACAAGTTTGCTCGGTGTTCACATTGGGAGACAGCGCAAGGGTTTGATAACCGATAACCAATGCAGCCTAGCTCATTAGAATTCGAACATTTGCTGAATTTCAAATTTTTGATTTCATTCCAAAAATTGAACAGAAAAATCATTGGTGATAGGGATGAGCAGGTCGATCTTGAGGATGGGTGAACACTAGCTAGAAACATATGTTGGATTTGCGAAAATCATTAGACATAGAAGGGTTGTTGTTGTATCAATGTGTTGCTACATAAATTGCGCTCTAGCCACCACTATTGCCACGCTCTTATTTGTTTGGCTCAATACAATGCTGGGACCACTATATGGCTAGCAACAAATCGATAAGAAAACCCAACAGACAGAGTCCTTAAACAAATGTTTTGATCCAAATTTCAATATCAAATCGGCTCAATCCGCGCACAGGTTCTGTTGAACACTCTTTACAAAGGCTCTTCATGCATATCCAACAACAACAACAATCCCATAGGAATCAGCTACCAAATATTAGTCAGTGGTTTTGGAGCAGTGAGCAGCATATGATGACATTTCTATTGAGAGAACTCCAAAATCAAAATTCTAGTGTTGTATATTTCTTCTGGGCCTCTGAATATTAACAAACTACCATGGATCAGCTTCATCGTCAACCTTTTGAATCGATTCGGTTGCAAAATATTCTTGACATTTCTGTGTAGCAAACACATGTGGCTTCATTCCACATTGATTTGTGGCAGATATACATTGTTGTAATCACTCACTGCAATTTAATTACATGCATAAGTCTGCACTGTGTTGTCCACATGTAGCATCTCTTCCACAAAGACATTCAAATTCTTCAATGCTTTTCCATACAACAGTTTGATAATTTTGTAAAAGTTCACTAGCCCATCAAATCCAGTGACGTTCGATTTGTCCACAAAAGCGTGCCAGCCTTTGTAGATCCATTGGTCATCCTTATGACATCTACATGTAAGCACACTCCTAATTTTTGTCGTAGCTACGTTTCACCGTGGCCAAAATGACCTCGAATGTGTCTTTTTTCAAGTGCTACAGGCTGTAGAGTCCTGAAAATTGATTGGAATATGTTGTGCTCATATTCAACATCAATGTTCCAATCTACACAAACAATCCGTTATAGATTTATGCTTCTCTATGATCCATATAGCTCTGTGATATGTAGCATTGGACATGGCACAAAGAGATATTTGCAGCTTCCATCGAATTCCTACGCACTTCTTATTCCATGCAAAAATAGTGTAGGTTTCAATTCCTATGAAAACATACAATAGTCAAATCCAACAGCCTGCACAACATTCCATTGTAATTATATAAACTTTCCACAACAACACTTATCCATACTGGCTCTGGTACCACATGTAAAAAACTAAATCAACTAATAATAACACACTCACACTCATAAAATAAATATCAGAAATATAGAAGAACTAGACATGGTGGAAAAGGCCTCAGCCTTACAGCATTCCTTTTTTTTTGGGGGGGGAGCCGCAGAAAAGGCCTCAGCCTTACATCATTCCTTCTTTTTTTTTTGGCAGAAAAGGCCTCAGCCTTACAGCATTCCTTTTTTTTTTGGCGGAAAAGGCCTCAACTTTACAGCATTCCTTTAATCCTACCTTTTTAGATTGAGTTTGTTCCTCATGGTTAGGAGTTAATTTAGGTTTAGTTGGTTGAGAGATTCTCTCCAACTAGTTAGGATCCTAGATTAGTTTGTTGTTGAGATATTTTATCAACCAAGTTTGTTCAAGATAGATGCACTATCTTGAGACAACTTCCTCATGTATTTATTTGTACTATTATCATTCTTTGTATATTGGATTGATTAATAATGAGAATGTGAGGAATGTTGTAAGGCTAAGGCCTTTTCCACCATGTTTAGTTTTTCTATATTTCTGATATTTATTTTATGAGTGTGAATGTGTTATTATTAGTTGATTTTCTTATTGCGATTGATATAGCAGCTCGGGGCCTCGACATCATCGGTGTTAAAATAGTTATAAATCTTGGCTCTGAAAAATTCTGGCCAAACTCCCAATTTGGAGGCACAATGTTCCAGGATGTGGAGTTCCTGCGGTCACTGTTAGTTATTCTGAAGGGCAGGCTCTGCCCAACCAGGATGGTGCTCCAATCAATCCAATATACAAAGAATGATAATAGTACAAATAAATACATGATGAAGTTGTCTCAAGATAGTGCATCTATTTTGAACAAACTTGGTTGAGAAAATATCTCAACAACACACTAATCTAGGATCCTAACTAGTTAGAGAGAATCTCTTAACCAACTAACCCTAAACTGGCTCCTAATCATGAGGAACAAACTCAATCTAAAAGTTAGGATTAAATCCTAACTTTCATGATTTTAATTAATTTAATTATTTGGACTTAGAATTGTTTTTAATGTGAGAGTGAGGTTAACAGTAAATAGTGTATGCTTTATTTTAAAAATATTTATTATAAATATATTATATTTGTAGAGTCTGGAGGTCTGGAGTATGTCTTAAAATTGCTTTTGTTTGGCTAAGAATTAGTCTTTTGGGGATCTAGGGAAACATGTTAACTGCTCAAAACCCAGAGACATCTGATAAGAGTGAAAGCTTGTCCCTTTATGGACCACCAACTTAGTAATTCTAAGTGACTAATTTTTGGTGAATAATGGTGATATATCAATATACATTAGTGGATAGTATCTAGTAATAATTGTCCCACTACTAGTTTAGAAACTAAATTAGAATGAATTTACTTAATATATTATATTATATTATATTGATTTATTTCCTTAACAGGGGATTGGAGGGAGCGAAAAAAAATGGCTAGGGTTTTTGAGAATGCTTTTCACATCGACGCTGCTCTCCAAACTAGTGATCTGGGCATCAATGGGGAATGCAT
The DNA here is from genome assembly GCA_031772625.1 of Pinus tabuliformis. Lineage (NCBI taxonomy): Eukaryota > Viridiplantae > Streptophyta > Pinopsida > Pinales > Pinaceae > Pinus > Pinus tabuliformis. The sequence continues at coordinate 300,030,376 of CM062813.1, forward strand.
GATAGGAGTACAATTCCCCCACATAATACATGAAGGTGTGCAAGACGACTCCCCAAATCAGGCAATCGTTTAGCTCCTTCGCGAACCAAAATATGATCCCCCAAAGGCAGATCGACCCCCACAATGGCTATGGATGACCTCTCCCTACCTGAAACGAGGCGATTCCTACAGAACAGGACAAGGGCCTTTTGATATGGGCAACCATATGGTAGATCGGTCCTTGCACTGGCCAAATCTAGTAGCCTGCAAACATTTTTTCTTTGTATTCTATTGACTCATCGTCTCTAAGAAAAAAGGCAAAGGAAAATACTCTTGAATGGTTTGGGAAATGTAGGACAGTGTCTGGGACATCCGTCTGGGCGTTTTTTCCTCAGATCTATCACTCCTATGCCTCACGGAGCACCTTCCTGTTTGTGATAAGACAAAAACCCTGTGTATAACTCATAACAGGGAGCTAGATCGGCTGCCCAATTGAAAATAGGACCTCTCTGTAGCTATGATCTGCATAGTCAAAGCACGGGGGTGGGTAGATCCATATCTAGGAGGCCTCCCCAAACTCGCAGGTGGGTATCTGACATAGGGCGATGCCAAGTACATTGGCTCAGATATGTCGAAGCAAGAATCAGACAGAGCACTAATACGCTCAAATCCATCAGATCCAGACACACTGGCAACAGATCGAGCCCTTCCTCAAACAGATTCATCTACTACTGAGGCAGACTTGATACAAATCTTCATCAAAATGTTGGAAGGTAGGCATATATGTTGGAGGATCCAGGAGGGGAGGCAGATCCAAGACTTAAGGCATGAAATACAGACTCACCTTGGTATACCAACAAGCATGCAAAATCTGATCTATTCAAGACACAACCTCCAGGATAATCATGCACTTCGGGATTATTGTATAGTCTTAGACTCGAATATCATAATCAATCTACGTCTATGGGGTGGATGCTATGGAACCGGCTCAAAGAGCACGGGCTTTTTTAAGGATGCAGTGAAAGGAAATGAAAAAGCTCAAACCAAACCAGCATCATTTCCCGAACTACCAAGGCCCTACATCGTGCAACAAAAATCTCTGACTCCTTTCTTCACAGTCTCAATGCCAGAGGTAAATGATTTGTATTCATATTTTTATACCAAAGCAATCATATGTAGATTTAATGGCTTTTGGCCTAAATCTGAGGTTTTGCACCAATGGATATTTGTTGCATGGTCACCAAATTGTGAAATACACTTATGCTCCAAGGGGTTTTTCATAATCAGATTCACCACAGTACAAGAAAAGGAACGTATCCTCAATAAGGGACCATGGTTTTGGGGTAATGCAGGACTCTTCATGACCCCTTGGTTCCTAGAATTCGATGCCAATACAATGGTGGTATCAAAAATGCCAGTTTGGGTTAGGTTGCACAACCTTCCATTACACTTCTGGCATCATAATGTATTAATAGCTATAGGGAACTCCCTGGGAAAGTTCCTAACGATTGATGCGGACAGACTCACAAGGGGCATATTTACTTTCGTCAGGATATGCATCGAAGTAGATCTTAGCCAGGGACTACCAGACTGTATTACATTGATTTTCAATAATACATAGTGGACTCAAACATTAGATTACGAAAATACAACTTTTCGATGCCGTGGATGTCTATAAACAGGCCACCTCCACAAGCTAAAAAAGACGCTAAAGGGAACAAGAAGCAACACAAAAAGCCAAAAGGTTGGCAATATACAGACCCCTTGGAAGAAGAAGCAGAAAAAGCAGAATCAACATAAAATAAAGCAGAAATGGATGAACAAAAGGTCCAGAACAACATACAAAAGGAAGAGAAAGATCCCACCAATGACTGTAACTTGAGGCCCAACAACCCTTTGCAGCAACACGAGTCCCAAATAATAGGAATGGAAGTAAGTGGCAGCAAATGAACTCATGGATCAAAAAGATCTGATTGTGACAAAGATCCCATAAATCCAAATGAAAATCAACTAACCATTGTAACATCCACTCCCAACACTGGTGGTTGGCAAAAAATGGAAAAGAAAAAAGGTAGAAAAGAATAAAATTAGTTGTAATTTTTTTATGTGTATTCTGTGAAAACACGATCAGATCATATGCATATGCTTTTTAGCATCTACAACATGTAATTTTGCCTTATAAATAAAATTACGATTTTTCTAAAATATTTATATATATATATATATATATATATATATATATATATATTATTTAAAAAAAATCCAAAATATAAACTCTTATGCAAAAGATAAAACGAAATTGAACTCAAATAAAAAAGACTTATCTTTCAACCACCCAATTTTAATTGATATCCATAGTTTATATATATATATTTCTTTTTCATATCATATTTTAAAACACTCTTTAAATATTTTGCATATCAAAAAATATTTAAATACCTAATTTATTTTGCGGATCAATTATAATAATAAAGCTGTTGCATTACTACGAATCATTGCATCAACTATGTGACTTCGTTATTGCAACAAAGTAGCACCCGGAATTCATATGGTCGTGAGTGCCCCCTACAATTTCCTTGAGCTTTTCCTCCCATAGGTGAGCACTGCATCTACTTACGGCACAGTCGCCGATATATGGTCCATGGATTACATTTTTGCAAACACGTTGTTGCAAAGGGCAATGGGATTGGATTTTTTACATTTAAATTTAAATTTAAATTTTAATTTGATTCTCCATCTTAGAATAATTTAAAAACTTGATAAATATAATAAAATGAAATAATTAACTTATCTGTATATTTTAAATTTTGGAATTTTAATATTTTGTTATAATTTATATCATCTTGGAAAATAAACAAAAACATCCAAGAATTAATCTTAATAAATTATAATTTGTTAGTTTTGTGAGAGTAAATTTGTAAATTTAGGTTGTTATTAATGATTTGTGGATAATTTTGTAACATAACTAACATTTCTTATCACAATTTATGCTATTATTCTTTTTAATAATTTAGGGTAGTTTTGTATCATAATCATATTTAACATTCCTTATCATAATTTATATTATTATTCATTTTAATGATTTTATGAGTAATTTTGTAGCATATTTATATTCAACATTTTTATCCAAATTTATATTATTATTTATTTTATAAATAAAAAAATAAATAAATAATTTAAAAAAAAATCTAATTAAATAATTTTTATTTTTATAATTTTATATAATTAAATTAATATACATGTTATGAACAATTTTATATATCTAAAATTGTTTTTATTTGGCTAAGAGCTTGTTTTCTTTGGAAGTAAAGAAACAAGTTAATGACCCAAGACCTAGTGCAGGGATTACCAATCGGTTATTCTAGATGGTGTGGTTAAAGGCCCAAGACCCAGTGAAGGAGTGAAAGTTTGTCCCCTCAAGGATCACCAAGATGGTGTGGTTAAAGGCCCAAGACCCAGTGAATGAGTGAAAGCTTGCCCCCTTAGGGATCACCAACAAGTTAAGTGGTTTTCCTTGAATAACTGTGACGAGTCAACCTGCATTTGTGGATAGCAGCTAGAGATGACTCTCCTCACTACTAATTTGACAACCGAATTATGATAGATTTTCCCAACCTATAAAAAATGAACAACTTTATATTCTTATTTGTTAATAATTTAAATAAATTCCTAATACCACAGTGTCATTATATTTTATTAGGGAAAGCACTCTGAGAATAAAGTGGGGGCATAGGAGAAGACTTGTTAGAAAATAGAGTTTTTTTAAAACATTTTATTTCTTTATAAGCAATTTTCACTTCCAATCTCTTTTTATAAAATTTTGAATTCACATAAATTAACTAATATATGTTTAGGGATCATTTTATGTTTTTATTTATTAATAATTTTAATAAACAATCAATTTCATTATATTTATAAAATTTTGTTATGATAAATAGATAACTAGTTATTGTTGAATAGGATTAGGTGTGGTTGTTTTTTTAACGTGGATAGACAATTAGTTATGGTTGAATAGTATGGTATGGGTTGTAATATTTGATATTAAGAAAAAGATAATGTATATAAAGTAGAAGATTTTATATATGAATTTAATATTTAGATTAGTTGTATAATAATAAGTAAAAATAATAATTAATAAAATATGATTAAAATTAATTATGAATATATCAATTTAATATTTAATTTTGTTGTAAAATAATAAGTAAATTAAAAAAAATAATAAATAAAATATGACCAAAATTAATTATGAAGATAGACATATTTATTTTAATTTATGGAAATTAATTTTGAGGAATTTTGATTTTTTAATAATAAATAGACAAGATTTGATTTCAACAAAAATATTTTTATGTTAGATCTGAGACTTTTGTGATCTATATTGTAGATAAATATTTTTTGGAATAATTACATCATTAGGATTTGGTGGACATTTTGAACCAACCAATGTGGTTCATCCTCAGGACAAAGTGAAAGAAATCCTACAATCTTTAGGAATAAAGGAATAAGTAGTAAGGATGCATCATAATCTTCAGGAATAAGTAGTAAGGATGCATCATTGCCCCAAGTTAACCGTTGAAAACGGCTAGTTTTCAACAACTAACATGGGGCAATGATGCATCCTTACTACTTATCCTTGAAGATTGTATGATTTCTTTAATGTGGGGCAATGATGCATCTTTATTACTTATTTCTAAAAATTGTACTATTTCTTTCACCTTGTCCTGAAAATGAACTACATTGGTTGATTCTAAATATCAACCAAATCTTAATAATATAATTATTCCAAAATACGTTTATTTTAAATATATTTAATTTAATACACAATTAAACAAATAAAAAACATTTAAACCTATTTTATATTTAAAAAAAAATAACGTATTAAGTTTAACTATTAAATTTAAAGATGAAAATTGCCATCAATCAGTGGTTTATCACCAGCTGTAAGTTCCCGTGATTCAAAGAGGAGAACATGCTACCTGCAAATAATCAGTAATGACCGACAAATGCCTGACTTCATAAATGTGAAGGCGTCAACTCATTGGAGAAGGCCCCCACATTGATGAACAACTAACGTTTGGCATTTGCTGTTTAAGGAAAGGACTAAGGGAATAGTTTTCATTGGAGATCATATTTCCTTTTCCACATACAGAGAGCGGCCATTGCATCGTGGTCACGGGCATTGCTGCAGAAACCATGAATACACAGTCTGTGCCATCGGCGTGTAACATGGGAGCCCTGCTCACAGATATCTGAAGCAAAACAGTGCTTTCAGCTTTTACGCCTACAGAGTCACACAATCTGCAAACCGTCGGTGTCAGTCAGATTGTAGTGACGGCCTTTCTAACTTTGTCGATAGCATATGGGGAATTTGAAGTATTGCCATTGTTGTTCGAGTTCAGATAATAAATATATGTTGTTTGAAAATTTATCATAATTTAGTTGTTAAATTTATGTTGAGATTAAAGGGATTTTATTTAATGAATTTTTCATATATTAGTGCATTCGTGATATATTAAACAATATATTTAATTTGACTACATATTGGAAAATAGCTTTGAAAATCACATTATTTAACTTCCTACCAATATGAACTTAATACACATTCCCAACTTAAAAAGCTCATACTTTCACTAGATATTGTAGGTATCCATTTTTTCATTAACATTTTTTTATTTTTTTATATTTTTTCATTAACTTTGAGGTCTATTTTTTATACTTGTCAATATAAAAACCCTTTACCCCGTAATATATGCTCAATACATTATGTCATTTTTCCCTCAATATATATCCCCCAATATGAACCCACATGATAGTATTGCTCTCTCAATGAAGCCCCCGTGAGTGGAATGGTGATTACGAGATGTTATCAGTTAATTTGTTAATGTAGATTGAGTCATCACATTGTTATTCAAGGAAAATCACATCATTTGTAATTACAAATTAGTGAATGGAATAGTGATTACCAGATGTTATCAGTTAATTTGTTAATCTATTAATTTGTTAATGTAAATTGAGTCATCACATTATTATTCAAAAAAAAATCATACCATTTGTAATTACAAACTAATGATCAGTAAATAGTAAATTAATACGCTACCAAATACCTCTAAGTCTTGATCTTGGAAAGTTCGCTAGAGATAAATCCACAACCCGGCTGAAAATGTGAAGGTCCGGAGGGCTTGCGCCTCTGAGGGCAAGGGTTGATCGGGTCTTTACCGGTTAGTCAAGGCCTTACCTTCTAACTGGGAAGTGAGAGCTTCAGGACCTTCTTTCGCGTCGTAGCTCAGGGAAGGTACCTGAGCTCTGCGCCTGAACCTGAGCCGGGTGGGTTATTGCGTCCTTTCTATAGTCACGGCATGATAGGGATCTCATTCAAGCGTTGGCTATCCCCTTACTTACCTTCTAGCTCAGGTAATTAGAAAAATAACACATTTACATATCTAATTAACTGGAAATTAACTCTTCTTACCCAACCAAAATCAATCTCAAAACCTACACTTTATATTTCTTCATAATAATATTAAATTGATTTCCCTTTTAAGTCATACTATCTTTAAATTAATGATCATTTAATTACTAATATTTACTAAAAACATACCTGTTTTCTCTGTGTAATTTTTAATTCTTAATTTCTATTAAAAATATATGTACTCTTAATTATTAAATTTACTTAAACTATATAAAATAAAAATATTAAATAAATAAACTCACCCATTATAAATATTCTTTTTATAAAATGTATATATTTGTAATTTATCTCCATATTTCTCATGTTTTTTCAGATTCAAATTCCTCACGCCATAAATATTTTTAACGTTTGGGATATGATCCTCTTTTCTCGTTTCAATGTGTATATATTTTACATGAGTTTTATACTTCGAAATTTCGTCTTTTTAATTTATTATATCTACTATAAAGTACCATTTATAATTTTAAAGTTATTAAAAATATATTTTAATAATGAAAAGATGAAAAATAATAAACTAATAGAGTATATATCACAAATCACAAGAATTTTTTTTTAAATTTATTTGGATATTCAAACATTTTTATTTTTTATTTTAATCCTAATAAAATAAATTGATTTTTAAATTCATTCAAATATTTTATTTGTATACTCTATTTCTCTTATTTTACAATATTTATGGTTTACTTTGTTAGTAACTTGAATTTCTCATCATTGTACTTTATTTTATTGCAAATTTTTTTAATAAGTTGTATATATCAATGCATTTTATCTATTTATGTTAATATTATAATGATTTTAATGATTATAATTTATTTGTTTTATATTTTGGAATTTTTTAAAGATATTTTCTCATTGAATTTGCTTGAAATCTAATAGAGATTAGTTAGAATCACAAATTTGAGATATAAACTCTCCTCAAGGGTTTTTCAAGTCATTGAATCAATTTATACATTTCAAAACACTCTATAAACAACAAAAAATTCACACTTTAAATAACAAAAACTCACGATCTAACAAATATTTATTTAGTCTAATCCCAGAAACTCCAAAACCTAACATAGCTATACAACGCCATTTTAATGTACAAATACTAAAAAAAACCACACTAACAAAAAAAAGTTGTCAACTTGAACTTATCATTTAAAATCTCTTTAGCAAAATCATAATATATATTTTAAATTAGGTTATAGGTTATTGTTTTCATTTCACTTTATAGTTTCCACGCTTGTAAGATAAATGCACCATATGAATTTCTTTGGTATTTTTTCTTCAATTAATTCCTTGAATCACCATATTTTTTTTTATTATATCATTGGCGAAATTAATGCACTTTTACAAAAATTATTAAATAACTTAACAACCAATGCAACTACTTGATTTCTCTTAATCATTTTTCACATTCTCTTCACTCACTTTTTTGTTTTTAACATATAAGTAAGCTAATTTGTACTAATAAAAACCTCTTTCCAACCATAAATTTTATAAGCATTTGGCAAAAATTCTAAAGCATGTAGGGTTTGGCTAATTTAAGAACGAATCCATGTTTTATAATTTTTTTCTCAATATTGTTATCCTTTCCATGGAATGGAAAATTACTATAAAATACTAAAAACCTTTTATAAGATAAAATGTATAATGATTTATTAATTCTCTATGAAGAAAACACATGAGTGTATCTCCTATATATACCAATGGAAGAGGCCCAACATTTTGCAAAAAGAAAGCTATCACACCTGTGCAAATAAGGGTTCTTATGTAAGCTTACAACTAACACTAGTTGGACGCATTGAAAAATACAAATATTAGCAATAAAACTACCACTCCTCCTTAAGAAAAATGTATGGAGTAAACAAAGAAGACATAAATGAGTTTTGGTGGCTAAGCCTACTAAGGTACCCAAGTACAAATTCTCATAAGCAAAGAAAAGAAGAAAAAACCATTAGAAAAAACTCCCTAAAATAGAGAAAAACAATGAAAAGTGAAGTGGGGACTTTAATGACCCAAGACCCCAAGCATCAATCATAACTAAACAAATAAGGTGATACCAAAGTTTTAGTGAAGATGTCTGCAACTTGCTCTTTTATAGGTACATACTCCAAGTTGAGAACACTATATTTGATGATTTGTTGAATGAAGTGCATGTGGAACTCAATGAGTTTTCTCCATTGATACTTTGCTATGTTAAAAAAATATGGATGGCACTTTGACTATCAAAACAAAAAGTGGTAGGATGATCTCATTGAATGCCAATCTCTAACATTAGTTATCAAAGTCAAAGAACTTCTTGGCTAGTAAATATTGCAACATGGTACTCAACTTTTGTCGAAAATAACACAATTGTTAATTGTTTCTTGCAAGAGCAAACAATAGGAACAAAGCCAAGGTGATATATAAAATTGATATAGATTTACATTTATTAATTGAACTAGCCCAATTAGAATCAATGATGCCTACAAGTTGAGAAGTACCAGAGGTGCTCTAAATGCCAAATTTGGTATTACCTTGAATGTACCTCAAAATGTGCTTTGTGGCCTTTGAGGGACTCTCATTAAGATCTTAGGGGAAATAAGAGTAAATACATAGTGCAAAGTATCTGTTAAGACATGTATGAGTAAGATATAATAAACTCCCAACTAGTTGTCAATACACTAAAGGATTAATGTGTGGTGTAGAGAAATTGACAAAAGGGATAACACTTCTAGTCATAGGCTTATGGTTTTCCATGCAAAAGCATTGAAGTAAATAAAGTGCATACTTCTACTAAAATGTGGAGATCCCTTGTAAAGATTGAGGAATCAACAAACCAAGAAAATCATGAAGAAGCCTTGATTCCATCATATCAAACTATCCCATCAATACTTCTTAAACACTACCAACGATAGGTGAATAACTCCCTATGAGAATTAAATCAGCTAAATACAAAACTAGAATCAAGATATCAATGCCCTACCATTAAGTGTAAACTATAGGATCAAAATGGTAATGTTTGAGCCTTGAAGTAATTAGAAAATTGTCCATCTTGTCATACCAACCTCATGGAGCTTGCTTGAGACCATATAACAAATCTTAAATCTTGCAAACAATAGAATAATTGTGCACAAAACTAGGAGGGTGATTCATTTAAATTTTCTCATGTAAATCACCTTGCAAAAATGTGTTCTTTACATATCCCACAATTTTTTACAATGAGAACCATAAGAATTTTCCAACGATTGTGGTTGGGTCACTATGATTTATTTCAAATTGCTTGAATGAATATTGAAGATGGAAATACTATAGTTGAAAAAATCCTCCAAGTATAGATCCACGACAAATTTAGTCACTACAACAACATGATAAGGTGAGGCATTGCATCTACTAACCCACGATTCATGATATTATTTATGCAACATTTGAAGATCCTAAAGGGATATGTTGATTTGGATTCAAATCCATGGCATGATATTTTTGGATTATCCACATTTTGAACCTACTAATGGGGTTCATCATCAAGATGAGAATGTTATGGAGGGAAATATTGTCTTTAATAGACTTTTGTTCTCTCAATGGAAGATACATATATTGTATGGAGGAAATACTATCTCTGATAGATATTCCTTCTCTCAATTGAAGATACAGATCAATTAAAGACACCAAAACCTTCATTACAGGTACATAACAAAACTAGAAATCCACTGATCTCAAGTTTGAAATAGAAATGGAAAATGAAGAAACTAGTGAAGCGGAAGGGAAAGAACCCATTAAATCCAACAACAAAAAGTATTTATCAACCATGGAAAGGAAAATTTTCACAATTAGAAGGTTACCAACGTAACACATCACTATGCAATATCAAAACATTTAGGAAGTTCATTTTCATTGATTTTTACCATTAGATATATTTAACTAAAATTGTTGAACTTGACTCCAAATTTTGGAAATTTGACTTATAGATTGAAGTGACTCCACTCTTATCCATAAAATCTCCAAAATATTAAAATTTGCAATAACTATGGCCCCGAAAAAAAAAAAGGATCATCATTTCATGTGACTATATATTTTCACTATGTCATTATTTAATGGTGATGAAAGTTTTAAAAACAAGATTCAGGTTGGAAAAGTAATTTTGTTGGCCAATACAAAGGATGAATTTCTTGCAATAGCCAATATTGAGCTTACAGATGGTTTGTAATATTTCATTCAGTATTACGGAGAACAAATAATTTGCATTAACAATTTTTTGCATTAATGGATTGTAAGTGTGAAGTTTCTTGAGAGGCCTAGCAAACTGAGGGACATGGATGGATCAGAGACAACAGATTTAGTGTTGTGAGATACAACTATGAAAAAATTGTTTATTAACGAATCAGATGGTTTTGATCAAACAAATATGCACAAAGAAAGTTTCTTAAAGAAACTAATATGTCAACATACTTATCATATTTAGAGAAAAAAGAATTAATCTTATCATAATTATTTGACAGACACCGAGCATTTTAAAATCTACACATTAGTATTGAAGTTTATTTTATTTTTTAAATTTACCCCCATAAATTTGTTAGAAAAATCTTGTCTCCATCTCCACTCAAATCATGCAATCCTGTCATAATAATGGAGAATTCCATAATTTACTATTATTAGATATTATTATGTTTTGTTAGTATTGATTGTCCTAATTACCCCTCATTAGTTTCCAGATCCTATATTCTAGGATTGTGTTCAACTATATTGCAAATCTATATATGTACTTGATTTCTAATTTGGTGAATGTATATTTGAGCATGAGTAGTCTCCAATGTGAATTTTGTATTACCTAAGAGCTAAAACTAAGTCTTCCAGCCATTTTTTCTTCCACTATTTATATTTTGGTATCAAAGCTAGGGCATGGGATTGTGAAGTGGTGATGAGTAACCTCTTGTAAGTTGTGTTGAGCACTAATTCTAAGAAGCAACGTATTGGAGTGAGTTTCGTGTGGAAAACATAACCAGTAGTGTTGTCATCATTGGAGTGAACCATTATAGAATAAAGAGACAAGGGCTTGACACACCTTCCCATGAATCGAGTTTTGATTTGCCAAAGAGATACCACATTAAGTGTAAAGCATGTTCAGTGGAGGAGAATGTGGCTCTGAGTGTAGATTTCATTTGATCGATTTGATGGTGGCTTGTCTAGATTGTTCACAAGAAGAGTGCATGGTGTCTGCAATGTGAGGAAGTGGTGGAATTTCCCATTGAAATGGTGTGATGTGGGTTGAAGACTATGGGATTGTAGGCTGTGTGAGCCCTATAGGTGTTGAAATTTTGTTGGTTCCTAAGAGTGGTAAAGTCTTGTATTGGTTGTAGACCTCGACTGATACTGGAGTAAGCATGGTGCAGTGTAGTTCAAATTCTTGCTATTGGAACATGTGAGTGGGGACATGTACTTTTTGCTTGGTTTGTTGTATTTTCTTGAGTTGGAACATCTTTAAGGGGAGGCATGTCATTTTGAATCTCAAAACTTGTGTGTTGGGACTTCACCAGTTGGATCTCTTGGTGCAATGGATTGAGGATTTCCCCTTCTTAATTTGTGTGATTGAAGGCATCAAATTTGTTCTCTACCAAACATATTTTCTTGTTAAATGGGAATTCTTCAATTTTGGTTGTTGATTTATTTGGAGATAGAGGGCCTCTAGGTCCCAATGAATTTTCTTAATGTGTCCTTATGGATATATTTTGTTGAGGGGCACCCTTTCTTCTTCTTGGTTGCTACCATTTTTCTCCTTCCACATTATTTTTCTAGATTTCTTCTAATTTTGAGCATCTTGGAGATTTATTGTCTTTTGCAGTTTCTTATTAAGATCCACTTCTACACAAATCCTGAAATAAGATTGCATGCATTATTATAGGTTTTTCCAATAGATATAGTGGTCCATAAGATTTTCAATATTCCTAAAGGTGTTCTCATTTCAATAGTGAAAGGGAAAATATGGAAATTTAACAAAAAATGAAGAGTTGAGGAAGCATCATGTTTTGGGTTGAAATATGCACTCCATATATTTAGATACAAAACTTGAGTCCCCATAAAATATGGCTCACTTAGAAGATTAGATCTTGAGCTACTTTCTTTTCAAAGAGGAAAGAGAAAAACCCCTCCCATAGAAGGAAACAAAAAGTTGTTCTTCAATCGCGGGTCTCAAATTTTTATCCAACTAGAGATTCAAAGAGTGCAATGAGGGTCATAAGCCCATAAATTGTCCAATCAAGCCTCTCTCTGCTAGCTTAAAAGCCATTGCGAGGAATTGATTGGCATGAACTACAATTTTCGAGATATCATCCAATTTCTTCGCAAATTAGGGCCAACTTGGAGCATTGGAACTTTAAACCACCAACTACTAGTGCATTGAAAGTATCAATGTCAAGATTAGTTGGATTAGATGAAGAGTTAGGTACTCTAAAACCTAAAACCATGAGGGAGGCGACTAGGGTTACCTTAACTCTTTCCCTAAGTTTTAAACCTAATTTTTTTAAGTTACTTTTAATCAAAGATTTAAATTATTGTTATTGTTATTAATTATAACAAAAAATTAATATATTTCATCTCATTACCAAAATTATAAAAGTCATAAAAATAAACTAAATTACAATTTTGTTTTAAATTATTATTTTTTTTAAAAGGAAATGACTATTCATTGGATTAAAAAACTCTGGTTTGAAGTACAGAACTTTGTACATCAGAAGCCAAAAATTATTCTTCTAATCTCCAAAATCTCCAAAAAGAGTTGACACAATTTACTCATAAACTACAAATAGATATTCTAAACTGAAGCTCAGACTGAGAGGAAGTTGCATCCTGACCATCAAATAAGTCATGGTTACTCTCCTCGTGTTGCAGAGAAGTCTCATTCTGCTCCATGTTATCCTCAGCTGAACCATCAACTAATTCATGGTTACTCTCCTCGTGTTGCAAAGAAGTCCCATGTTGCTCCATGCAATCCTCAGTTTCTCCATTATGAACCTCATCATTGTTAGTGTTCGTTTCTTGTGCCAGATTTCCCACACGAAATATCAACATTTCATCTAGCCAATTGTAGATGATACATCTTTTTGGACACCTAATCCTCTAAGGGTTGGCGTAGAAGTTGAACAATCAAAGGGAGTCCAAGAGGCCACTTGGAATATGAAACCAAGGGTCACTCCAATGTATTATAAATATGTATCATTGTGAATATTATGGTATTCAATGTTTATCCTTCATATCCTTAGTCTTCGCCACAGTGATGTTTAACATGGTATCAGAGCGAGCGATTTTTGACCCTAAGCCATTATTCTTATGGCCTTGCCCAACCACTGGATTTGAAGTCTTCGTTACCCTATGGTGTGTGCGACTCAGAAATGACAACATATAAATTTAATTAAACTTAGTTCTCAGAACTTATCAGCACTATCTATCCTCACTCAGTTAAAAGGTGTAACATCCTTGCGATGTACAGTTCTTAAAATAATTTTCAGCCACCTCTTCACTTTATACAAGCTAATTTCTATTTGTGGTCATACTGTCATAGTTAAAGTTTATGATGTTGTCTCTATCACATTAATTTCCCAACTAAAACAATTGGACTGCTCTTCTTTATGAACGTTAGGTTGCTCGTTCCGCATCCCTAGAAGACTAAATGTCTCCATATTGAGTGATGGTATCTCCTCCTTGAATCAACTTCCTGTGCATGGAATCTCTGCAAATTTTTTAGCGTTGGAATCAAGACTGAAGGTGTAATTATTATGCATTGAAAATTCTATGTGAGTGTTATCGAAGGGAGCAGCGCTTGAGTGAGAAATCGAGCCCGCAACTACTTCTTGTGAACTCTTGTGAGGAAATTTAAAAGGAATATTGAGTTTTTTATGGCTTGAAGAATCTCGAGGTTCCCATTTATGCCTTTTGAGCAAAGGTTTTGCATTAGGAGATTCTCTTGAAGGCAACAAAGACAAGATGCACTTCATTGCATTAGCAGATCCTATTAACAATCTCCACCTAAGTTTGACGGCCTTGCTTTCTCTTCTACGTACAATTGTGCTGCTCATTTGGATCGATATTCACAAATGCTCTCCATTTCCAGTTCAATTTTGTATTCACTATACAGATGATCACATCCTTCGGTAACAGTAGGAATAATATTTGAATGATCGGAAGGAAAAACATTCACAATATCATCTTGGGAAGAGGGTTTATGGGAACTCCCTTGAAAGAATCAATCTAATCATGCTTGGTGTTGTACCCAGGATGCATTTGTACGGGTTGCAATTTCTGTCTCTCGGACCATTGGTTGAGTATCCATTCAGTGGTTTTTAGAGTAGCAGCAAGATATTGAGTTTCCAACCCCTGACGGAAACCCATATTCAAAATTTGATCCATTTATTCAATGCCTTGGATCCAACCTAGCGTTATTGCATACTCGTGCTCACAAAATTGTAAGATGGATGTTGCTTCCTCTTTCACCATGGCCACTTGTTGACAAGGTTGATCCTCTTTGTGGATAGAGATGATCCCTATAGCCCAATGAGTGGGTCTAGAAACTTGAGATGACAATCAACTAGACATATTCCTAGATTATGACTGAAAAATAGAACAAGAGAGGAGGCCTACCTTGCTCTGATGCTAATTCAATTCCCTTTGTTGAAACCCTCTAACTACTTGTGTCAAGGTATTGTTCCTTCTTCTTTCAGCGCTTATGTACCTACAAAAACAACCAAGAGACAACAAAGCATGCTAAAACCAATATCAAATCAAATAATAATCTATTTACTTGATCAAGGAATGCCAGAAAAATACATACATGAACATATATATTGGGAAGATGAACCAACAGTTGTATTATTATTTAACGAATAAAAGGGAAGCTTACAACCATAGCCTCGATGTTGAAAGGATCTCCTTGAGTGGTAATCCAAGTCCAAGCCAAGAAACTCTCCAACACTCCTTCTCCAAGTCTAATGAATAACCTCTAAGCACAAGCTCAACATAAGGGTGAAAATGGACATTGATCAACCATTTGGTAATGGTAGAGGGGAAATTTATAGGTTTGGAGAGGGAGTTAGACCTCCTCCAAAGATAGGATTAGGCCCAAATCTTAAGGAGGTAGATCATAGGGATGATACCAAGAGGTCAAACTAGGAGGATTCGACCTCATCTATGTGAAACCACCTCCAACTCACCGCTCTGGAAGCTCCTAGATTAAGAAGCTTCTCATCCTCTTTGGAAAAACTTCCTTTTTGAGACCATCGCTAGTATGAGATAGAACAAAGCAATGCCATCACTGGCTTAACAAGGTGCAACAGGCGATCATCACGGTTTTGAGCTTCATAAGGGCGATGATTCTCATTTTAGGGTTTCATGAGCTATTTCTTTAGGGAAAGCTCTAGATACTTTCCATGCAAAGTTAAAGAAGGGATCTGAGTTGTATACATTGATGAGTATACTGTATAATGATCATGTTTCGGGCACTTCAGGGTATGTCACAGGGAATTGCAGGAGCCATGGCAAAATACTGTGTAACAGATGCCCCCTAAAGCATGAAGGCAAAATTAGGAGTGATGGCTGAAATGCTTTATGAGCTTCTGGAAAGGACGAGGATGCACACTGTCAAGAGACCTAAAAATCAAGGACACACATACAAATACATATTTGAGATTAAGACATGAATCCATGACATGGATGCAACCATTTGGATGATGAATACTATATAAAAAGATCCATGGTATGGGCGCAGCCATCAAGAGTGACATGCTGCCTATACAAATGATGTATCATATTCATTTCCCCCTGCTATTTCTAGGGAGTACCCCAATTATTTTTATCTCAAGCTTGAAGGGGTGTTGGGGCAGGGTCCCCTAGGGTCAATTTTGGGGCAAAAGCCCAAGTTTTACTGTAAATAATGTAAAGTATCCTCAAGTTGTGGTCGCGGAGCGTGTGGATAGTAAAGTTTCATAAAGGGTTTTACCCTTCTTTTATGTAAGCTGTGTCAACTTTTGTAGATCCACCCATGGTTTGTGGACCATGGGATTGTATAAAAAGGAGAGTCTTAGAGACTCTAAGGAAAGTAGATATCAATGAAGATGAATGTAATGGGTTAGTAGAAGAGAGAGCGAAGAATTATTAGAGTAGAAGAGAGGCTTTGCAGTTGTGTGCGCAGAGGCTTAGAGTAGAGTCTGTAGCTGAGTGCGCGGACCCCTGTAGCTGAGTGCGTAGGGAGGTCTTGAGTCTGTAAGCAGAACTAAAGTATTAATAAAGAGATTATTCCATAAATTCCTGTGTTTATATATTTCCTTTTGTTATGAATGAATGCACTATTATGTTATGATGAATGATGGGTTTATGAATTAATATTGTATTGATGTGTGATTTTACATGATTTATATTGTCATATGGACGCAAGTAATAATAACTGTTTACGTGAAGAATATCTTGTTGCATGTTAAAGTTATTAAACACTTAAGCTGATCTGGGTAAATATGGAGTTAGGAATAATCATAGAGGCACGTAAGTAGTTGATTCACTAATTTAGGGTCTGCAAAAGACAATCGTGAATGTTCGCGGAGGTATATAATTTGATTAAGGGAAGTTATATTGATAAGCCCTAAAGGCTTATCAATCTATGCGAAGGAAAGTTTAGGGCATAAAATGAAATTACACAAATCTCTGGGTGTGGAAACTTGGTTCCAGCATCTCCCCATACTGCTTCAGGTGAGACTTCAGTTCGCGCTCCACTTGTTGATGTCGAAATGGCTAGTAGTGTAGGGATTTATTTGGAAAAACTAACTATGAACTTGGGTCAAGGCCCACTAAGCCAACAAATGGTTCCATTGCTGGGACCAAGATATGCATAAATATATGTGTGATGTCACATCACTAGAATCCAACAAAGAAAGAAATTGAGGAGTGGTTGGATAGAAAGATCCACGAATTAGCGGCGCCAGAAAACATAAATCCGCGATTGAAAAAAGAACAATGGTTGGACACGTATCTGTACACAAAGATGCACGAAATTTTCTTTTGTTCCTTCTCGATCAAGCTATATGAGCGGATCGCTAAATTGGCAAATGACCAAGGGAGGTGGAGGCTTGACAGTCTAATAGTGTGGACCCCTGAGTTAGTGTAGAGATTGGAAGCCTCTGAAGATAAGATCGCGCGTGTTGTCGATCACTAGGTTGATCATGTCATCGGAGGATTTGTGAAAGAATTCGTGGTCGATAGCTCGGTCAGCTATAGCAAAGCAGAGCGACGCTTCTCCAAGGGGCCGTGAGGTAAGTATTTAAGATCTTTGAATACTTGGATTAAAATGCTCTTGCGTAAAAAGAAGGTTATGCAATTACCTTGATGTTTGGAGCTATGTGAAGTGGAAAGTTATTCAGGCATAGAGGGAGAACATGCCTTGAATATATCTCGCTAATTGAGCCTCCTCTGAGTGACGATGAACGAGTAGTGCAGGCTTCACCATAGAGCATTGTCCAGTTAATAAGGCAAGGGTTCCCGTGAATACCCCATCCGCTCACACCACCTCCATCTTTACCTCCACATCATACACCTTCGCCCACACCACCACCACATCTGCCACCATTTAATATGGCGAATACAATGAAGTTTCCCATCTTCAAGGGCTTGGGAAATGAGGACTCGGACCAGTTTTGGTTCATTGCAAAGGCCGTATGGATAGCCCAAAATATTATAGATGATTAAATGAATAAAGCAACGTTGGTTACTGCTTTATAGGATCGCGTGCTAACGTGGTACATTAAGTACTTCACCGATAACCCGATGACTGCGTTGGTAGACATTCAAACTGTGCTAAATAAGGAATTCAGTAGGCCCAAGTTTGAAGCGCAATCAATTGTTGGATTCAAGGAAATCATGATGAGGCATGGTGAAACACCCTGGGAGCTAGATCAAAGATTTAAATGTTAGATCTGCGAAGCTAACATTAATCTTAAGGATGGACAGCACTGCAAATGGTTTGTAGCTTCACTCTTGCCTCACCTAAGGGTTGCTTTATCACAGCAAAAGATTGGGACCCAGGCAGAAGCCCTAGAGATTGCGATGAGATTGCATGAGACACCGATTCAGGATGCTTCTTTGGGAGTTCATCAAATTCATGCAGAGTTGCAGAATATTTTCCTAGAGTTGCAAAGTTTGAAAAAAGATAGAGCAGCTCGGCCAGAGGTGTGCGAAGAAGTTTGGTGTCTGAAGTGTAAGAGTCAGGGGCATGATAAATATCACTGCCCTGTCTTCGCGAATTATGTTGCAGGATGAGGGCCGATGCCTCTAAGGCCAGAGGCTCAAGCTAGTCCAAGAATAGGGTCCGCACTGTGGTGCACTATTTGTCTAGCAGCGAGAAAACATGTGACAGACAATTGTCACTTACTGCAGAAATTTGTACAGACACCGCAACAGCTCTTCTGCAACTTCTGCAAATCGGTGGCAATGATGAACATAACTGCCGTAGCTATGAGCTGATGATGGAAAGAATGCCCATGTATCAAATGCAAATAGAGACTCGACCTTCAGATCAAGGCACTGGGGGAGCGTGCGGTGGATATCAGGGGCACGGACAAGGCCGAGGTGGAGGAGGACTTGTGAGAGGTCGGGGAGAAGTTATTTTCTATAATTGTGGAGTGTGAGGACACTACGCATGGGAGCGTACGAATTCGACATGCATGTCATGTCGATACTGTACTCAGTTTGACCACACGACCGAAGACTGCCCTATATTGATAGCTAAAATATAAGAGAAAAGGGTGCAGCCTCAACAACCTACCCAGAACCTATAGATGATGAGGGTTGAACCCCACAAAGAATATCCTAATGTGAATATCATGTTGCGGAGTGGAATGAAAACTAGCGGGGAAAAAGGAAAGAAGCCTAAAGAAAGTGAGTGGGTCCACAAGGATCTAAAAAAAGAGGTTCGGTTTGCTTTAGGGTGCCTGAAGAAACATTCATGGAAGCGAAGAAAAGCTTCGCTAAGGCTTATACCTCAAGAACTCAAGATAAGCTATCTGAAGAAATGGACCCCTCCATGCTTACCACGTTCTCGGAGACATGTATGAAGCTGCTTCGTGATAGTAAGGCTATGAAAGGATTACAAGAGTTGATAAATAAATGTGCCGATAAAGAAAATGCTCTTGAAGGACCTTGCATAGTCAGAAAAATTGGTAAGCATAAGGTAAGAACAGGGTGTGAGATGAGGCTCATTGTACAAATAGGGGAGTATGAAATGGATCAAGTTATTCTGGATTTGGGGTCGGATGCGAATGTTTTGCCTAAACATACATGGGAAATAATGGGGAGACCTGCGTTACAGTGGTCTCCGATTCAATTGAGGATGGAAGATCAACAAAAGATTATCCCCATGGGAAGATTGCAGGGAGTGACAGTAAATATTGAAGGTGCGAGTGTGTTGGATGATTTCGAAGTGATAGAAATTGTCGATGATAGCAATCCATACTCCGCGCTCCTTAGGATCGATTGGGCTATTGACATGAATGGGGTGATCAATTTGAAAAGTGGACAATGTCATTTGAGAGGAAATCGCTCAGTGTAGTAGTACCTTTAGACCCTGCAGAAGGACCACATTATACTAAACCAGTATGCTTTTATGAAAGTGACGATGATTTGGACTGGATCTACAAGATAACAATGCGAGACCAAGATTGGGTGAATCCGACAACAGATGGATGCATTGTATGTGACCGCGAAAGTTCTTGTACAACAGATTCAGATGAGGAGTTGGAACACTGACAAAATAGGTTGCATGAAGTATCTACGCTGCACTGTAACATGATGACTAAATCGATGTGTTGTGTATCATTGAAGGTAAGGAGTTTGCCTTATTATGATGGTCTAACTAACATAGATAAATTTTTGGATGCATTTGAAAGGGAAGTGCCTAAGAAGCATTGCTTTCAAGCAGTGGATTTGGCTCTATGCGCTACGCCTGCAAAATGGTGGGGTGCGCATAAAGATATTTTTGATGGATGGCGTGAATACCGAAGGATGATGAGGTTGCAGTTTGGTCACCCAAAAGTGCGACTGACAGATAAATATGATGGGAGAATTGATCCGCAGGATCAATTAGCAAAATGGGCTGATGCTTATGGAGCAGAGCCCCAACCGGAGTGGGTGCATTTATTCTGTCACACTTTGGATGTAATACCAATGAATTGGTACCTGGAAATAGAGCTATGCCACAGCACTGACGAGTGGGATATTTTGAGATAGATATTCTTAATGACATTCAGCTTTGAAGATGGATTCAAGTGCATCGATGAAGAATTGCAGGAGTTCAAGTTAGGGATCTTCATAATACTACAGAATCCCTTGGATTTGATTCAACCAGATTGGATCACCTCACTACGCCATGCACTGGAGTGCTATAAGGTCACTGCTGAAGAAGAAGACAAGGATCAAGGGAACATTAACATCCCTGAGGCAGAAGGCCACCGCAAAGTTGAAGGACCACAAATAGAGAATCTAGATATCACCGTGCCATTGAAAACCAGACAAGTGAACATTGGCACAGAGGCGGAGCTGAAGTTTGTGAAGATAGGGGGCTAATGTGATGATGCCACAGTAGATAAGGTCGCTGAGTTGCTCTGCGAATATCAGGATTTGTTTCCCACAAAGTTTTCAGTCTTAAAAGGCATCATAGGTGATTTGTGACTAATGAAAATAACGTTGAAACCAGACGCAAAGCCTGTTAAGCAGAGGCCATATCGCCTTAATCCTAGGTACAAGGAAAATGTCTGCTTGGAGTTGGACAAGATGTTGGCAGCTGGTATTATTGAACCAGTGGAGCAATCTGATTGGGTGAGTCCAATGGTAGTTTAGGAAAAGAAGCAGAAGGATGAGATACTTATTTGCATAGATCTTAGGAAGTTGAATGATGCTTGCGTTCATGACCCTTTTCCAACTCCGTTCATAGATGAGGTATTGGATAATTTTGGCGGATAGGAAGCATATTCGTTGACTAATGGGTTCTCCAGATACCATCAGATAAAGATAGCGCCAGAAGACAGAAGTAATACTACCTTCGCAAGTAAGTGGGGATGCTTTCCATATATTGTAATGTCTTTTGGACTTAAGAATGCACCAACAATCTTCTCGCGTGTAGTCATTGCGACGTTCAAAGAGTTCATTCACAAGTTTTTGGAGGTATATTTTGATGATTGGATGGTGTTTGGACTGGTAAAATGCCATGTAGCTAGCTTGCGCTTGATGTTGGATACATGCCGGAGGTATCAGATCGCCTAAACTTGAAGAAGTGCTTATTTTGCGTCCCTTTTAGAATTTTGTTGGGTCATGTAGTGTGCATGCAAGGCTTAATGGTGGACTCTACTAAGATTGTGGTCATAATTAATTTGGAGGCGCCAAGGAGTGCTAAACAGTTGCGTGCAACACTGGGTCATACTAGATACTATCGAAAGTTCACCAAGAGCTATGCTCAAATTACTGCGCCAATGGAAAATCTATTGAAGAAGGACACTACATTCTGTCGGGATGAAGAATGTCAACGAAGTCTGGATGTATTAAAGGAGAAAATCGTTACCGCGCCGATCCTAGTCTTCCCAGATTGGAAGAAGGAATTTCATGTGCATGTGGATGTGTCATGTATCGTGTTGGGAGTAGTGCTGACACATGCCAGTTAAGGAGAATTGGATCACCCGATAGCATTTGTGAGCAGGAAGCTATGTAAGGCTGAAAAAAATTACTCAATGACAAAGCGCAAAGGGTGGGCTATGGTGTACCGCTCCAGAAGTTCAGGAATTACTTTCTAGGTGGACACTTTAAGATGTATACATATTACAGACCATTTTGCATTAAAGTACCTTGTCAACAAGCTTGTGTTTGGGGGGAAATATGCAGATGGTTGTTGTTGTTTCAGGAGTATGATTTTGAAATAATTGTGAAGCCAGGGTGATTGAATGCAGGGCTAGATCATTTGTCACGCATTGAAATAGGAGAGGATCCTACCGATTTGGAGGAAGGACTGCTTGACACACAACTCTTTATGGTGAGTGTAGCAGACAATCATTTTGCAGACATTACCCACTTCCTGACTACAGGAACGACTCAAGAAGGATACGCTAGTCAACAGAAGAAGGAATTGGTGGTGCGCACAACAATTTTTCTGTTATTGCAGGTCATTTGTATAAGATGGGATCGAACGAGATACTGCGATGCTATGTGCCCAATTTTGAATGAAACAGTATCCTAGTTGAGGCTCATGGACGAGCTATGGGAGGCCATTATGCAGGAAAAGCAATAACACAGAAGATTTTACGTGTTGGGTTGTGGTGGCCAACATTGCATAAGGATTCCAAAGCGTATTGTAGGGCATGCGATGCATGTCAGAGAATCGACAGGTCATAGCAGAGGGATGAGCTGCCTTTGAATCCGCAGGTATCAATGCAGCCATTTGAGAAATAGGCAATTGACTTTGTAGGACCAATTTAGCCTCCGAGAAAGAAGACGGCTGCGCGGTATATCATCACCGCGATTGAGTATTTGACCAGATGGGTGGAGGCACAGCCTGTAAAGGACTGTACAGGGGCAACAACAACAAAATTTATGTTTGAATATGTCATGACTAGGTTTGGTTTCCTGAAGATTTTAATGAGTGATCATGGTATGAATTTCCTTAATGAAACAATCAACGTGTTGACAAAATAATCCCAAGTTTATCATCAGAAGAGTACGCCATATCATCCTCAAGCCAATGGGATGGTTGAGGTGTTTAATAAGATATTGTAGAACACACTGACAAAGGTGTGCAATGTGCAGAGGAATGATTGGGATGTGTGCATACGAGCTGTGTTGTGGGTTTATAGAACTACCTATAAGAAGCTTATTGGTCAGACGCCTTTTAGGTTGGTCTATGGTGTCGAGGTTGTGATGCCTATGGAGTATATTGTGCCTAGTCTATGCATAGTGGAATTTATAGGGATGGCAGAACACAGAGTCTTAGAAGAACGACTCGCGCAACTAACAGAGCTCGAGGAAGATAGATTTTTGGCTGGATTCCATCAACAGGTTTAGAAGGAACGCGAAAAGGCATGGCATGATCGGCACATCAAACTACGCACCTTCAAGGTAAATGATTTAGTTTTATTATATGACAGTAAGTTTGATAAGTTTCTAGGAAAATTTCAGATGCACTGGCTGGGGCCATATGTGATCAAAGAGATTACTGATGGTGGAGCAGTTCAACTTATGAAATTGAATGGAGATCCATTTCTGGGAAAGGTAAATGGAAGCCGATTGAAGCCATACACCAGGGATCTAGCCCAATGACTACATGATGGTATCACAGTCTTAGTGCTCTAGGCAGCTGCAAGGAGGCGTGAAACTATAAACTACACTGCCCGGTTTGTAGAGCTGCGTGACAAGGGGTCTGCGCGAAACAAGAGGGTGTCACAGTACCAAAAGAAGCATGAAGGGAGATACACTATAGAAGGGGAGACCACGCAGTGCAGCCAGAAAGTGACCGTTACCATCACTATTCATGATTTGACTGCCAGAAGATGGTTAAGAGGAGTGAGTGACCGACATTTAAGGCATTTAAGGCTGAATTTAAGAGTGAAATATTTGGAGATTTGCCCCAATCTAGCATTAATGGACGGATTTTGGGGGGAACGAACGAATTTGAATTCAAATCTACCTATAAAATACGTGTGTCTGTCACGCAAGAAACAATTTGCATTCTGAGAATTTTTGTGTTGTGCTATCTGTTGTGCATGAACCGTGAGTTATTTGACGATTTGCTTGCAAGCCCTGTGTTCAATCAGTATCCCGAGTCAG
Source organism: Pinus tabuliformis (assembly GCA_031772625.1). Lineage (NCBI taxonomy): Eukaryota > Viridiplantae > Streptophyta > Pinopsida > Pinales > Pinaceae > Pinus > Pinus tabuliformis. Next base: position 300,054,623 of record CM062813.1, read on the forward strand.
GCAGAAATCTTATTCACAATATCATGTTAGGACCAGGTTTGGCAGAAACTTCTAGTACTGGGGCATCTATCGCCTCTAAGGGAGATGCTACCGAAGTGATGAGTTTGGAGGTTCTGGTAACCATGCCTACGACGTTGAGGTCGCCTAGGCTGAAGCCTACGCTGACGTGAGAAGTCCACAAGCCGAAGAAGGATAAACAAAATAAGCTGATGCCGGTGCATGAATCATCGCGAAAGAATGTAGCTACATAGGCTCAGTGAAAAGAAAAATCGAGTGCAAAGGAGAAGGGGAAGGTGGTCGATCTGGAGGCAGAGGAGGGCACAAAAGATATCGACATTGAGGGGGTGGACCCTATTTCTAAGCTACCGGAGTATATCCCTCCATGCAAGGGCAAGGTGAAGGTCTCGAAGGACCTAGATGTTGGACAGTTCTCCCTCAACACACCCTTATTGCCGGAAAATATCACCTTTGAAGATTTGTGCTTAGCGTGGGTCCCACACTTGAAGCTCGAAGACTGGGATTTGGCAGACCACGAGCAGTTCCCCCACCTTGCTACCGACACCTTCATGCAGAGGGTTTTCTACAAGGAGTCTGGTGTCACCGCGTTGGAGCCGGTGGAATGGATTCGCAGAGTCAACAAGTCAGGGTTGTTGAACCTGTTATGGGTGTCGCACTATCATTGGTCAAATATCAACCTGATTGTCATTAAGAAGTTGCTATGCTTGGTGCATGATGGGTGCTTGTGGTTAAATGATCCGATCCCTATCACAGATATACTAATCCATCAGATCACATTATTACCCCATTCAAGACCAAATCCAGCCAAGGCATTTGGGGGAAAGACGAGCAAGCGCGACCTCACTGACAAGATGAAGGACAAGTTTAAACTTGTAAAAAACCCATGCGGGTATTCAATTACCAGCATTACTGACCTCGCGATCAAGATTGCCATGTAGATTCTGGCTAAAAAAATAATGCGAAAGTGTCGCGCAGATGAGGTGGCGGCACTAGTAGTTTCATTGGCGGGTCAATGCACAGAGGGTGTACAGTTCAACTGGGTGCGCTATCTGTGTAGAAAATTCCTCATGAACTATAGAGAGGCACAAAATGATAGTAAGACCTTTCACTATTCGTGGATGTTTCTCCCAATCATGCTAGTCACATGGGATTTGCCAAAGGATAGCCAGTTTCCTCTAGTGGAGAAGGATTTACCGGAAGTAGAAAAGTTTGTAGATTCTCCTTGGGCCACAAACGATGCTGCAGGGGTCACAAAGAGAAAAGTCTTTTGGGTACTGATGGAGACGAGCATTCTCATGGCCATCAACCAGAAGCCGTGGTTGTCACCAACCGTGTCTAAGCAAATCTCGGGGTATGCAGAGTTCAAAGCAGACTTCCACCATATTTACATCTGAGCACACAAGGACCCTGAGTAGAAATGGTTCGACTTACCCTTTCTGGCCACAGATGACACTATTGCAGAGGTCATCAAATATTGGCCAACAGAGTGGAATTCTACATCCGATGAGGCCACTAGGACTAGCAAGTCTGTGGAGAAAAAGGAAAAGGAAGCGGCCAGAGAGAAGGTTCAGTTGTTGGCTGAGAAGAGGAAGAAAGAGGTCAAGAAGAAGGCCTAGGTAGAAGCGGAGTGTGTCATAAAGGAACTGGCAGAACAAGAGGAACATGGCTCTGAAAGAAGTTAGAAATCTCCTTCGCCCCAAAGGGAGGAAGAAGAGCAGTCAGAATAGGGCGACGGAGATCAACAAGAGAGCACTCCCTTCCGAGTGAAGCAGTATAGGGAGCATGAAAAGGAAGGACAACGAAAAAATACAAAAGCCACTAAGTCGTTGCTAGATCCAATTACCTTTACGGAGGGCGACTTGGATGATATTGGAGATAGGGTGCGGGATACTACCACAGAACTGCTGCAGCAGTTTGAGCAGCAGTAGAAGCAAACATTGAGCACCATATAGAGGATTTGTGTGAGGTGCAGATCCAGACTTCCAGAATTCAGGTAGGTGCTGGACAGAGTAGCGCTGCATCAACCAGTTTGGCACCGGGGACCACTCAAGCAGCATAAATGGTTCGTTCAATGGATCTCTGGGTAGTCACGCTGCCTAATGGAGCTTTAAGCACGAAGGTGTCTGCTAACAAGGCTATTGTCAGCACTTTGAAGAATGTGGGCCTCAACTTGGCTGCGCTCCTTAGTGAGTTCCTTCACACACTGCAAGCAGGTGTGATCGCAAAAATTAAGGCCCGGGAACAGTGTGTGTTGAGCATGATCAGCGAGTACAAAGTAAAAAATGAACAGATGTTCATGGAGAAAATAGCAGTGCTGGAAGCATGGAAGAAGGTTCAGGTGCAAAACAAACAAACTGCAGCCGTGGTGGCCAGGGAATGCAGAACAGTCCCTGAACTGCAGATCCCAGAGGAAGCGCCAATGGACGCGAAGATCAGGAAGTTGACTGTAGGTGTGCATGATGCGAAGATGGAAGTGGCCAAGGTTTAGTTTGAACTGAACCTGAAGATTACAGAGTTAGAGTTGAAGTCACGGCTTTCAACTCCACCAAAGATTAGAGAACAACGCAAAGTCACTGTGAAGGATGGGGTTGCAGTAGTGGATGTCGTGGTGGTGGATTGCACTGTGCTTTTCGAGCAATCCATGAAGGTATTCACTGTGCTACAGGAAGATTTTAACCTGCAGAGGTTAAACACAGAAGGCTATGAATTGAAGCATCGATATGATGAAGCAAGACCGGTGGTGTGCACCATCACTATAGCACAACGATTGGCCAAGCTACATGAGGAAAAAAGTTTCTCAAATAGGTGGAGGCAACACAAAGGAAAGAGGTGGTCCTCAAGGCTAGATTGGGGCCTTGGCTGGATGCGGCCTATCTTATCTTTGCCACCATTGACAAAAATTTGGCAAGCCTAGAGAGAACACAACAAAAGATAAAGGAAGACAACGCAGGACCAACAACAGAGCAGCTGGTGGAGCAGATCAAATAGGCAGCCACGCAGAGCGTAGCTGAGGTAGAAATGGCACAAGTAGAGATGGGAGGTCTCCATAGTAAGATCTTTGCACCAGTAGAGTGACTCGGGGGCGATTCACGATAGTTGTGTTGGGGGCCTGTTGGGACAAGGTCCCCTAGGGTCAATTTTGGGGCAAAATCCCAAGTTTTGGGGCAAAATGCCCAAGTTTTATTGTAAAGCATGTAAAGTCTCTGCAAGTTGTGGTCATGGAGCGCGTATATAGTAAAGTGTCATAAATGGTTTTATCCTTCTTTTATGTAATTTTTGTCGGATTTTGTAGATCCACCTGCGGGTTGATGCTGAAAGGGCCAGTAGTGTAGGGATTTTTTTGGAAAAACTAACTCTGAACTTGGGTCAAGACCCACTAAGCCAACAAGGGGATAGAATATTCTTGTCATGTAAGTTCATTCTTCAAATGAATCCATCCTAGTAAGTTTTACGAGCCCTAGGAAGGAGAAGCTCGGCCTCGTCATGGTGACAAGCCTTTCGTTGTAAAATTTTAACGAGCTTGACGGAAGAATAACTCAACGTATTTTTCATGTTTGGAGAGTTTGAAAAAGAAATGAAAAATAAAACTCCATCATGTCCCTTTTCGTAATTTGTCCCTCGAACCTGAAAAGGTAGAAAACAATATACGAGGGAACCTCTTAACCATATCGACCAAGGTTTAAATTTTTCGTAAATAGTTAGTCTCAGCGCAAAAAAGGGGTAGACGTATACTGAGGTGACATCAATTCATTTACTTTAACGAGTTCGAAATGACAAGTACTCGGCAATCGTTTCAATTTTCGAGAGTCAGGAAAGAGCTGAAAGATTACTCCAGGGGGGTTCCTCTTTGGTTTATTTAAGGAGTTTGAAAAAGAGATATAATAAAACTTCGCGTATCGGTCGACAATGACCACTGTTCACATCGAAGGCACCTGTAACTGCACATGAAACACACCCATCACTGATATCGAGGAAATATTAAAATATTACAAAAATATTCGACAAAATGACTTTCAAAATTTATAAATAGGCAAAAGTAATTTCATTTTTTACCATTTTACCAAATTGAGCTATGAAAGTGATTTTGTGCCCTAATTTCCTTGATTTTCCAGTGGCTTCTGTGGGAGATCTAGGACACTATTTTATGATCTATCTGTGACAAGTAAGAGCCTCATCCTTGCTCTTGCATTTCATTCCATTTTTATGCAATTTTAATGGTGGATTTCATGTTTAAAAGGAGGATTTTTAAAATTTAGGTCGTCGGTAACCATCAAAAGTATGGTCATCGAACCCATGATGGTCATGCTAGATCCCAAAGGCTCATGCGATGCCATTGAACTGTTTTGAAAAATAGGCGTGATGGTGCTGAGAGCGACTTTTAGATATTAAAAACTTATTTTTAAAGCAAAAAATGTTGATTTTATCCATGGAAAAGGTACTAAAAGGTGTTTAAATGTTGTTTGCAGGAGAAATATGGTCCTAGAATGGAAAGAAAGAGGTCATGAGGCTAAGGATTACCAAACATCTCAAGATCCGACATGTATAAATGCATTGAGGGATTGTGGCCTACTGAAATTCTTCCGGACCACAGGGCTGAGGGCACAGATGGCGTTGTTGCCTTATCTGATCAGCCTTTGGGATGTAGATCACGAGATCTTCATCATCAAAGGGTAGGAGTTGGAACTAGAAGAAATGGACATTTACTTCATCATGGGATTGTCCCGTCGAGGGGAAGCCATTCAACTCTTTGGATCCTGCCAAGGAGGTGAAAGTACCAGGAGTCTGGTCCATAGATATTGTCCTGGTGTCGAGATAACGAATGGAGGCAAGGTGAAAATTGCAACTATCACCAATAACCTCGTTTTGAGAACAATATTGTTCACCATGGCGCATGTATCTGGCACACAAGCTCTTCATGAGGCTTCCAAGTCTCAGTTCTAGTACGTTATTTCTTGTTTGACCCCCACCATTTTCAATTGGTGTGGAGGTCTTTTGGCGAACATGAAGCGCCAACTGACCAAGGGCAAGCACAGACACTTGAAGCAGTTCGGGTTTTTTTCCATACTAGTGACATTCTTTTTGGAGCGAATACTGCTCTTTTGGTACCAGTGGGCAGAAGTACCACATCCTGCCCCCCGCGATTCGAGGCTCATGACATGGAGCCAGCTCATGCCTCGAGGAGGCACGGGCCAACATATGCACTACCCTCCACAGTTCTTTGCATGGATTGAATGTCAATTACTCATGGTGGATGACTATGCTTATGATGGTACGAATTTCAGAGGGGATCTAGATCTACCTCTGCCACCAGGCGAGTAGTGGACCTACGCAAGTAAAAACTCATTTTTTGGAAATTTTCAAGTTTTTATGATTTTTATGAAAATGTAATCTAAGACTCAATTTATGACAAATGTGTAGATGTGGGACCAGAAAGACCACCAGGCATATCGCCAATAGCATGGAGATCTTCCCATTTGATAGTGGTTGCAGACTACGAAGAAGGGGCTGACCCCTTAGCCGAGATGGAGCACAACCTGGAGGCAATTACCTGAGGGGTTCCAGATTATGCCACCATTGACGATGTTCCACTGCACTAGCAAAGGCATACAGTCAGAGTCTCTGCAATACTGCGTCGGCTTTTAGGCCGAGTGATCAAAGCAGTCGCATGCTACCATGAGCATCGTGTAGTTTGATAGCTCTTCTAGTCTTTTACACATTTTGTAGGATTTGAAAGCCAAGTGTCTCAGAACACTCTATTTTTTGACATTTTGATGTAAACACTCCAACAGACGAGATATATATATATATATATATATATATATATATATATATATATATATATATATATATATATATATATATATATATATATATATATATATATATATATATATATATATAGATATATATATTATTTCTACTTATGCATTCTTAACATGATTCAGTTTTACAATTGACACAAATGTCTATCAAGAACAAAATTTGCTAATGCATTAGTTAATGTATTTAAATTACATGGAATATGTTGATATTTAATGTAATGAAATCTCTTTCCAGCAATCTAACACATAGATACATACACAATATTTGTGGATTTCTTACAGAATAATGATTGTTTAATTGTAACACAACGAGCTGTGAATCCAACTTAACAACTAAATCCCTAATTCCAAGAGTAACTGCTTCTGAGAAGAGTTCAATAACTGCACTATACTCAACGATATTATTGGTTGTTTAGCTAAGGCAGACACCTTGTAAGTTGATCAACTCGCCATTAGGGTCATAGAGCACCATCAACAAAACCAATGTAATGACGTGATGACATCTGCAAACCGAGTGGAACATAGGGTGAGAAGAAAAACGTATGTCTGCAAAGCAAACAAACACACCAAAAAATCAAAACGCACACTAATGAAATAACACACTACTGTAGAAAAGTTTTCATACGAATTTCATGCATAATACTTTTTGAGATACAACCCATTACGGGGTTGTGACAATGCATTTTCCTCATAATCACATAGCTCATAGGCAACTTTCTATAAGACACGCTTGACAATGTAGGGCCCATGCCACATAGGTTCGAACATGCTTGCCCCCAACTTATCATTGGCTTGATCATAAAGAAGGACCAAGTCACCTTCAACGAAAGTGCGAGGAGAAATGGTTTGGTCAAAATGAGTTTTGACTCACTTCTTTTGAGCTTCGACAATCATCACAGCGATGCGCCAAGTCTCGTCAAGTCTCTCAAGATATAATAGACGCTCCTCTTCAGGTGAGGTATCTGGAAGAAATTAGATAGCTAGTTTAAGCAAAGGGATTTCGCATTCGATTGGAAGAGTTGCCTCTAAACCGTACACCAGCTGGAATGGAGTGAATCCAGTGGCCATCTTAGTAGAAGTTCGGTAAGCCCAAAGGGCTGAGAAAAGCATTAAATACCAATATTTTGTGTGCTTCCCAATGGTATGTTGAAGAATAGTAATCAAAACTTTATTGACTGCTTCAACTTGGTCTATTCAATGAAAATAATTATGCACTCTGGAAAGGAAGAATGGAGGTCTATCTCTTGGCACAAGGTTACGAAGTATGGGACACTGTTCAAAATGGCTTTACACCAACCGCGGATGAACAAGGTAAGAAGAATTTGGTAAATGATGCAAAAGAAAAGAATATTATTATCAATGGACTTATTGAATCTGCTTATCATAAGGTGTTGGGTTGTAAAACCACCAAAAATGTATGGGACAAGCTTGAGAATATATATGCAGGTGACTCAAATGTCAAAGAAGCAAAGCTTCAAATGTACAGAGCAAAATTTGAGCAACTCAGAATGAAAGAAGATGACAACGTTGCTGCATAATTCCAACACATTGATGAAATAACCAACACTCTAGAAGGATTTGGAGAGCCTGTTGACAAGAAGACTATTATACGAAAGATTCTTAGAACGTTACTAGGAGGATTCAACCCAAACGTATCGGTCTTAGAATATAGTGCAAATATGGACAAACTTAGCAAAGAGGAATTACACGGAGTTCTCATAGCATATGAAATGAGACTTGATGAAGAAGAGGGTACTTCACATCTAGAAACTGCATTCACTACATCTAAGAAAACCAATAAGGACAAACAACCTTCAAAGGAAAAGACCTGCACCTACACCTGCAAGTGTGAAGAAAAGGAAGATGATGAAGAAGGTTTTTCAGATGGAGAATATGCTTACTTTACGAGAAAACTAAAAATTGGTAAGGGAAAATTCAAAGGTAAACTTCCATTGATATGTTTCGGTTGTGGTGAGGTTGGGCATTTCGCAGCAAACGTCCTATCGGAAGTGATGGAAACTCAAAATGAAAGAAAGGCTTTAAGAAATTCAACAAGCAAGGCAAGAAGAAAGGATTCAAAAGGAACTTTCTCTCTAAAGAAGATAGCTCATCATCTGATGAAGACAGTGACAGTGAAGAAGAAGCCAATGAGAGAGTATTGTTTATGGCCAAGCACAATAAACAAGAGGTATCAAACAACGAAGAAGAAGGGTTGACCATAGAAGAATTTTCTAAGGAGGTAATCAAGCTTATAAAAGAGCTCAAGGCTGAGAAGATCCATTCCAACACTCTTGAAGAACAAGTTCAAGGTCTCAAAATTGAAGTTGAAGAACACAAATGTATTGAAAAGTCACTTCAAAAGAAGTTGGAAGAAAGCAACCGAGAAAGGGAAGCATTAGAAGCTAAAGTAGTCTTGCTGCGTAAGGAAGTGAAGAAGGGAAAAATTGTCCAAAACTATGCCAATAGCTCAAGGGCGTTGGAAGAACTCATCGACAATCAATGATCTACAAGGAGAGAATTGGCCTCGGTTACAAAGAAGAAGTAGGACCTTCTACAATAAAATACAATGAACCTATGAGATCTGACAGGCATGTAAACTTCATTGGACAAGATTCGCAAGAATAACCTTGGAAGACAATTCCACAATGAAGATTTCCATCCAGGTACCAACATATTTTTCATGGCTATTGTTATTCATGTGGAAAATTTGGTCATAAATGTAGAAATTTGAATAATATAACACTTATTCACAGAAATTATCCTGATTATACACTATTTGCGGAATGCATGCATAATACATAACCTCCTCTACCATTGATCATCAATTTGCGGAATTAAAAAAACAATCGCATGCGCACATTGAAACATCAATCACACATATCAACACAGTATGTAATGGGGAAAGCATACAGCTGAAAACCCCCAACTATTTGTATATTATAATGATAGAGAACATGTAACAATACATAGTACAATACTCCTCACAAGTACTCAGTGCTATCTCCACATGCTACACACAAACTAGCTCAGATCTGAACAAGTCACGGGTTCAAATCTCCTCCACTGTTTGCCTGCCTCTACTACGCAATCCAAGTTGATAATAGATCAGATCCAAGTTCGAATCCCCTTTGGCTTGTACTGTGCAATCTTCATTGGCAATCTCAATCAATGATTGTGCAAATCTCATGCATAGCTATAGTCACAACTGATAGTAGTCTCACCCTTTCACCCACCTCTAACACTTGTCTCCACTGAATTGTCCATGCACTGAGTTAACTGATGTATTCTTTAGTTGATTTATGAGTTAATAATTAGTGAATTAATTAATAATTAATTCACATCACTCATCACTAGTGTATTTGGCAGTTAGACTAAATACAACTAGTTCAACTAAGTCAAACTGAACACAACTCCATCAACTCCTCAATCAACTCCACTAAACTCAATCCCTTGAGTTCTAACTAAAGTCCATCATGCAATAGCTCAACTAACCCATAGGAAAAGCGTATTTCCTTCTGGCAGTTGCATGTGCCACATCCATAGCTCGAACTGAAGTGCTGCAAGAGGATAAGATAATGTTTATAGTCCAAATATTATTAAGAGCTAATAATATTCGATTGTTCTATTTTTTTGACTGGCAGTCTAAAGATAGACTCTGCCCATATGTCTAAAAATAGAGGTCCATCTATTTTTACCAACATGACCAATCATCCATAAATAGCATCCTGCAACTCATAGACCATGATCCATATGTCTAAAAATAGACATAGTCTACAAATAGACTTTGCGCCAAAAATAGCCTGTGGGCCCACTTAGTGAAGGCGACTTCTTTTCACTAAGCTCCATCATCTTGTTGCATTTTCAACACTCCCTCTCAACAAGATATGGATTAGCTGCAACCCCTATCCTGCCTCTGTGGTATTCAAATTTTCTCTTGGTGAGCGCCTTCGTCAAGATATTAGCATCCTGATCCTCCGTGGGAATGTATGAAAGTAACATGATTCTCTGCTGCACACAATCTCTAATATGATGGTACCTGATGTCGATGTGCTTGGATCTATCATGAAACACTGGATTAGCCGAGAGTTTAATGTAACTCTGGTTATCACAATAAATCACAGTAGGCTCCAAGTGTGACGTGAACAACCCTACTAGGATCTTCCTCATCCATATAGCCTCGCATGCAGCCAAACTTGCTGCCATATACTTGGCCTCTGCTAAACTGAGTGCCACGGATATCTGCTTCCTGCTGTACCAAAAAACTGCTATCGACCTGATACTGAAGATCCCTCTAGATGTGCTCTTTTTGTCCGTTGGGCTCCCTGCCCAATCTGCATCCATGAAGCCACATAGCTTCACCTCATCCTCCTATCTGTACCACAATCCATATCCCGATGTGCCTCTGAGATAACGCAATACATGCTTGCCTGCCTTCCAGAAGAGCTTGGTTGGCTTAACCATAGCTTGTGAAAGCTGGTTAACAACATATCATATATCGGGTCATGTATTGACCAGATACATAAGCGACCCCACCAACTGTCGATAAACAATGGCATCCACTACATCTGCTGAAGTAGCATCCTCCTTCCTCCAACCTCCAGGAAGAGGAGTATCAACAGGCTTCTAGCCATGCATGTTTAACTTCTCCAGTATCTCCTGGGCATACTTACCCTAAGAAACAAATAGTCCATCACTGCGCTGCCAAATTTCCAATCCCAGGAAATAATGAAGGAGGCCCAAGTCCTTCATCTCAAACTCTCTAGCAAGACCCTCCTTGCATGAAAGTATCAACAGCTCATCTCCTGTCAAAATCAAATCATCTACATAAAGTACAATGATTAGCAACTTACCCTCCACAACAATCTGGTATAGGTAAGGATCCGCCTCACTCTTGGAGAATCCAAGTTCGGTGAAATAACTGTCTATCCGTGTACCAAGCACGAGGTGCTTGTTTCAACCCAGGCAGCGCTCTCTTGAGCCTGCACACATGCGACTCACTGCTGAAGATCTCGAAACCTTCGGGCTACTCTATGTACACCTCCTCCTCAATGACTCCGTTGAGGAACGTAGTCTTCACATCCATCTAATGGATGTGCCACCCCATCTGCGCTGAGAGAGCAAGAATCATCTGTATGGAAGAATACCTTGCGACAGGTGCAAAGGTCTCCTCATAATCGATCCCCTTTATCTATGAGAAGCCTCGGGCAACAAATCTTGCCTTGTACTTCTCCACACTCCCGTCAGCGGCCTGCTTCACTTTGTAGATCCATCTCGAACCCACCACTGATTTCCCCTCCGATCTTGGGACAATCTCCCATGCACTGTTTTTGACAATCGAATCATACTCTTCCACCATGGCATCTATCCATGCGGGATCCTCCACAGCTTCCTCAAAAGAGGATGGCTCAGTCACGACACATTTGCTCACAAGAGCCATGTATCTAGTGTACCGATCAGGTGACTGTCTCTGTCTGCGCTGTGCTGTAGGTGGTCCTACAACCTTCTCTGCATCTTGAGCCAGTCGCTCAGCTTCTGTAGTGCGCTTTCGCCCTCTAATGGTTGGCGCTGCATGAGTGGTCTCTTCCACTCCATGAACTTCATCTTGTGGCTGATCCACATCCTGAAGCTCATCCTTAGGAACTAATAGCTCCTCATCTGCATGCAAGTGTGGCTCCCTCTCAAGTGAACACTTCATGGCTTTCTCCTCCTGAAATTTGATATCCCGTCGCACAATAGTCTTGCGACTGTCTGGAAAATACACACGATAGTTGTGGGGCGTATTAGTGTACCGTTGGCTCTAGCTTCTTCCTGGCATCCTTCGTCACAAGCATGTAAACAGGAGAACCAAAAATCCTCAAATGGGATATATTAGTCCTCTTACCAGAATAAGCCTCCTCGGTGTACTCATGCCAAGTATCTTGTGAGGACAACGGTTCTGCACATATACTGCAGTATTGCATGCCTCCACCCACAAGTGAAGGGGTAGGCCTTGATCATGAAACATCACCCGTGCAGCACCCACGATCATTCTAATCTTCTGCTCAGCAACCCCGTTCTGTTGTGGGTTATGGGGAGCTATGAGCTCTCTTCGAATCCCTTCTGTGCTGCAGAAGTCCTTGAACTTGCTAGAGATGAATTCACCACCATTGTCGCTCCTAAGAGCCTTCACCTTTTTCTCTGATTCCTTCTCGACCAGTGCTTTGAACTCACATAACTTTGAGTATGTCTCGCTCTTCTTCTTCATGAAGAGATCCAGAACTTTCGAGAGAAATCATCAACAAAGATCACATAGTACTTGTGCTTTGTTGTCGAAGCTACTAAGAAAGGTCCACACACGTCTGTGTGAATTCTCTCAAGGATCTTCATGGCGCGACTATCCTTCTCGTGAAAGGTGGCTTTCACAAATTTTCCCAAAGTACACCCCTTGCACTGATCTAACTGCGCAAGAGTGCCTTTAGGAAGCCCAGTAGAAATCTGCTGCAATATCTTCAAGGCTCCATGGTGAAGGTGGCCCAATCTCTGGTGCCACAGCTCGTCATCATCCCGGCTCACCAATACTTCTACCTTGCATGCCATTGTTGTGCAGCCATCTACATGCAATTGATAAAGGTTCTTGACTCAAACCCCTATCTTCCGGGTTTCTCCAGTTGTCTTACTGCGCAGGAAAGCCTTTTCCTCGCTGAAGACAACATCGTATCCCTTGTCTTCTAACATCGCCACAAAGATAAGATTCTTCTTCAATCCTGGAACATGCATCACTTCCTTCAATACGAAGGCTTTACCACACTCCCTCTCAAAAGAAATGGTATCGATACTCGTCGCATTGTATCTACCATCATCGCCCATCTCGATGTGCACTCCAAGATCTTTCTCATCCAGATTAGAAAACAAATCTCGATCTCCTATCATGTGAAAAGGCGCACCACTGTCCAAGAACCATACCAATCCCATCACACTTGATACCAAGCATGCGATCAGTGAAAAATCCAGCTCAAACTGCGAGGCTAAGGCCTCTCCCACTGCATATCCAACAACTTGCTTATTTTTCTTCTTCTACAGACAATTTGTGGCATAATGTTCGTGCTGGTGACAGTGAAAGCGCTTCACCTTGGACATGTTCTACTTTTTGCCTTTTGCACTGGAATGAGAAGCTTTCTTGTTCTTCCCCTTCTTTTCTTTGGCAACCAAAGTGCAATTTTCTTCATCAGATGCCTTTGATGAAGATTCGTCCCTGGTATTCCGCTTGATCTCATCTTGCACAAGATCAGACCAAAGTCTCTCCCATCCTGGAAATTTCTCCCAACCATTGACAGAGTCCTGATAGGAATGCCAACTCTTCGAAAGACCAAGGAGAGCCAAGCTCACCAAGTCCTCATCATCGACAGTCACCCCCAGACTTCCCAGCTCATCCCGGCATTGGGTGAACTTCGTGAGATACTTGGGCATACTATCTCCTTTCTCACACTTAATGTTTCTGAGTTTATCCTTGAGCGCCAACTTCCTCTAGTTGCTCTTGCTTTGGAATAAATCTGTCAATGCTTTCCACATCAAGTATGGATAAACCTTTCCATGCACGCTGGATACAATGTGATCCTTCACGCCCTCCAATAGAATCCTTCGACACTTTGTTGTCTTCTTTTGCCAAGCCTCAACTTGAGCAGCATCAGTAGGCTTTGGGACCTCAGCATCTATGAACTCCTTCAACCCATTGTCATCTAACACTGCCTCCATGCTGTCTTTCCATGCAATATAATTCGAGCTACCTTCAAGGGCATACTCCAATCGCAATCCGTTGAAAGACATTTCAACTTCGACACCAAGAAAACACTGCTGCAAATTCGAATTCCACCAGCTCAAAACTCAACCGCTTCTGATCTAAAATTCGTGAGAACAAGGTATTTCTCGTACAGAGATTGACTGTATGGGCATTTACCAGATATCTCACCTTCCAAAAGAAGGATGAATCCAGAGGCTACCTGGCCCGATTACAGACTCTGCCTGAAGAAATAAAATGTAATCACTTTCTGAATAATAGATCTGATGATCAACTTCGCTTTGATACCATGTAGAAATTTGAATAATATAACACTTATTCACATAGATTAACCTGATTATACACTATTTGCGGAATGCATGCATAATACATAACCTCCTCTACCATTGATCATCAATTTGCGTAATTAAAAAAAACAATCGCATGCGCACATTGAAACATCAATCGCACATATCAACACAGTATGTAATGGGGAAAGCATACAATTGAAAAACCCCAACTATTTGTATATTATAATGATAGAGAACATGTAACAATACATAGTACAATACTCCTCACAAGTACTCAGTACTATCTCCACATGCTACACACAAACTAGCTCAGATCTGAACAAGTCACGGGTTCCAATCTCCTCCATTGTTTGCCTGCCTCTACTGCGCAATCCAAGTTGAGAATAGATTAGATCCAAGTTTGAATTCCCTTTGGCTTGTATTGCACAATCCTCATTGGAAATCTCAATCAGTGATTGTGCAAATCTCATGCATAGCTATAGTCACAATTGATAGTAGTCTCACCCTTTCACCCACCTCTAACGCTTGTCTCCACTGAACTATCCATGCACTGAGTTAACTGATGTATTATTTAGTTGATTTATGAGTTAATAATTAGTGAATTAATTAATAATTAATTCACATCACTCATCACTAGTGTATTTGGTAGTTAGAATAAATACAACTAGTTCAACTAAGTCAAACTGAACACAACTCCATCAACTCCTCAATCAACTCCACCAAACTCAATCACTTGAGTTCTAACTGAAGTCCATCATGCAATAGCTCAACTAACCCATAGGAAAAGTGTATTTCCTTTTGGCAGTTGCATGTGCCACATCCGTAGCTTGAACTGAAGTGTTGCAAGAGGATAAGATAATGTTTATAGTCCAAATATTATTAAGAGCTAATAATATTTGACTGTTCTATTTTTTTGAGTGGCAGTCTAAAAATAGACTCTGCCCATATGTCTAAAAATAGAGGTCCATCTATTTTTACCAACATGACCAATCATCCATAAATAGCATCCTGCAACTCATAGACCATGATCCATATAGACTTTGCGCCAAAAATAGCCCGCGGGCCCACTTAGTGAAGGCAACTTCTTTTCACTAAGCTCCATCATCTTGTTGCATTTTCAACAATAAAGCTGTAGAATGTCGCACATACCCTAGGAACCAATACAATTCCAGGAGATCTGTGAAATATGAACCTCCCAGGGCTCAAAGAAACATTTAAGAAGTAATATTGAATGTTACAAATGTCGAAACTTTGGACACATAGCCAGTGATTGCAGACTTGAAAATCCTCCAGAAGAATCTTCGAAGCCACAGAACCAACGAACATGGAAGAAGAAGAACACTGATAATTGTTCTCTAGCTCTCAAGGCTCAAAACAACAAAGATGTGTGGTCTGTTGATAGTAGTTTCTCAACGCATATGACTAGAGATAGAAAGAAATTTGTATCTCTGAAAGAGAATAAGGATGGAACCGTGTCCTTTGGAAATGATGGATCTTCAAATGTTATAGGATCAGGTACTGGTAGTCTCGAAAGCAAAGATGCTCTAGCCAAGAATGTTCTGTTGGTTGAAAACATGAATCACAATCTACTGAGTGTTGGACAAATGTGTGAACAAGGACACACAATGCTATTCAACTCCACAAAATGTGAAATTAGGAAAGGCAGGTATGGTAAAATTGTGGCTATAGCAAGTCGAGCTCCAAATGACATATATGTTCTGGATGAAGCAAATAAAGCATGTCTACTAGCTAAAGAAGATGAAAGATGGTTATGGCACAAACGAATGGGTCGCATAAACTTTGACAATCTTGTCAGGATAAGAAAAAGGGAAGTAGTACGAGAAATGCTAAAAATCTCAAAACCTTCCAACACACTATGTGAGGCCTATCGGCACGACAAGTAGAAAAAATGCGGATTTAAAACAAAAGAACACTTTGCATCACATCCATTGGAATTGATACATACATATCTATGTGGTCCTATGGGAACAAAAGGCTTAGATGGAGAATTATATTTCATGTTAATGATAGAAGACTATACCAGGATGACAGCCATCAGTTTCCTAAAGAAAACATATGAAGCACTTGAGTGCTTTAAGATCTACAAGGAGTTGGTCGAAAATGAAACTGACTTAAAAATAAAGTGTCTAAGATCAGATAATGGTGGAGAATTCACTTCTGAATTATTTAAGCAATACTTTGATGAAAATGGAATAAAAAGACAATTTCCAATAGCACGAACACCTCAGCAAAATGGATTTGTTGAAAGAAAGAACATAACCGTATAGGAAATGGGTAGAACAATGCTAAAGGACTCAAAATTAGATGAAAAATTTTGAGTTCAAGCAATTGTTACGATATTCTTCCTTATCAACAGAAGTCTTCTCAGAAATAATTGCAATAAGACCCCATATGAATTATGGAAAGGAAAACTAGCTAATGTAAAATATTTCAGAATCTTCGGAAGCAAATGTTATATCAAAAGAGAAGATCAAAAGTTGGGTAAGTTTGAATCGCGTGTTGATGAAGGTATCTTTGTTGGTTACTCACGCAAAAGAAAGGCCTATAAATGCTATAATCTAAGATGAAAATAGATAGTGGAGAGCATAAATTTTACATTTGACGAATATAGTGTTCTAACAAATAATGATGAGGATATAGAATCTTTGAAGCTTGAAACAGAGGTTGAAAAAGGTACAGAGAAAATTCTAGAGCAAGAAGCAACTGTCAACCAGGAAGAAGTAAATAATGATCAACAAGATATACAGGAACAACAACAAGAAGCTCCTCCAAAGAGAACAAAAGAGTGGATTCAAAAGAACCATCCATCAAATCAAATAGTTGGTGACATAAATGAAGGAATTGAAACAAGAAAAGGTAGACAGCTTCATTCATCACAACAAGCTCACATTGCTTTTCTAGCAACCTTTGAGCCTAGTATTTTTAAGGAAGCCAGCCAGGATGAACATTGGGAATTGGATCAAATCGAGAAGAGTAACACCTGGGAATTAGTTCCACGACCAAAAGATAAAAATTACATTGGGACTAAATGGGTGTTCAGGAACAAATTGAATGAACATGGACAGGTTACCAGAAAAAAAACAAGCAAGATTGGTTTACAAAGGCTATGCACAAGTGGAAGGAATTGATTTTGACGAAACATTTGCACCAATTGCCAGAATGGAAGCCATCCAAATGTTTCTTGCCTATGCATGCTCAAGAAAAATAAAATTCTATCAAATGGATGTTAAGTCAGCATTTCTGAATGGAGAATTAGAAGAAGAAGTTTAAATCGAACAACCCGAAGGTTTTCTACTATCAGAAAAAGAAGACTATGTTTGCAAGTTAAAGAAGGCTTTGTATGGTCTCAAGCAGGCTCCCAGAGCATGGTATTCTCGTCTTGACAGATATCTACGTCAAAAAGGGTTCAAGAAAGGTATTGTTGATAACAATCTTTATGTACAAATAGATAAGGATAATTTAACAATCGTTGAGGTATATGTGGATGATATAATCTTTGGTAGCAATGATGATCGGCTAAGTAAGAACTTTGCTACAAAGATTCAAAGTGAGTTCGAGATGTCTTTACTTGGTGAGTTGAAATACTTCTTAGGGATTCAAATATCTCATCAAGAGAAAGGAATATTTATATGTCAAGCCACGTACATCAAGGAAATGCTCAAGAAATTCAAAATGGAAGATTGCAAACCTGTCCTTACTCTTATGGTAACAGGTTGCAAATTGAGCATAGACAACTCATATAAGGATGTGGATAAGAGGTTGTACATATCTATGATTGGTAGTCTTCTATATGTAATAGCCTCCTGACCAGATGTTATGAAAGTAGTTGCACAAGTAGCAAGATTCCAAGCAGCACCAAAATAATCACATATTATTGTCGTCAAAAGAATTCTTCGATATCTAAAGGGCACAATAGAATATGGCTTGTGGTATCCCAAGGGCAACAATCTCATTATTCAAGCCTTTACAGATGTAGATTAGGCAGGAAGCATTGATGATCATAAGAGTACTAGTGGAGCAACATTCTATCTAGGTGGTTGTCTCATATCATGGTTGAGCAAAAAGCAAACCTCAATCTCGTTATCTACAGCGGAAGCAGAATACATTGTAGCGACAACTTGTTGTACTCAAGTCCTTTGGATGAAAAAAACTTTGCAAGATCTTCAAGTACAATTTAGTGAGCCTATTTCCATCTTCTGTGATAACACCAGTGCCATCAACATCTCCAAGAATCCTGTCATGCATTCAAAAATAAAACACATTCTGATAAATTATCATTGTGTTAGAGAACAAGTCGCTAAAAAGAATATCAAACTTGAATGTGTTCATACAAAATAACAAATCGTTGATATCTTCACTAAACGTTTACCTCATGAAGCATTTGAATATTTTCACTAGAAGCTTGGGATTCTCCCAAGTTCTCATTATATTTTCCTTATTCAGAAAATAAAGGGGGAGTGGAAGTGTGTATAGGTCCGCAGGATGGTTGTGTGTTAAAGGGAGTTACCCTTTGCCATTGATGTCAAAGGGGGAGAGAAGACAGTAGGAAGAGGTTCCTTGATTGCAAGGGGAGTACTTGTGTTGCCATCAATGCCAAAGGGGGAGATTATTGATCTAAAGATGATCTGAGGTTGTCATTGATGTCAACCCAAGTAGCACTAGGGGCTACCCTGATATTGAAAGGGAATTTTGACTTGACAAATTACTCTATTTTGAGTCAAGGATCTTCTAGATAGATTCTACTCGTCGAGATGTTTCCGTTGATATATGGCACACCAAGTAATTCTTCACGGTTTGAGAGATATTCATGTTTGAAGTTAGTAACCCCAGTTAGTGGGCTAAAACCCTATGGGGTTGTGGCATGACACTCATAATTGGTTTTGGTCATTTAATATTCAATAATTAATAATTTTTTAAGCTCCTAAAATCCCTCCAACATTCTCTATAGAAGCCCCTCTCAACTCTATAAAAAGAAATCTCATATATCCTCCAAATGTAGTGATGGTGGAATTTTTGTTATAACTTCATTTATGTGAAGTCTTAGATTCTGAAATTAAAACCCATTTGATTCGCAATACTTATGAATGTTGTGACGAAATTTCAAATCTTGGTTCGCTATATTTTCGGAGATATGATCTGTAGAAGTTAGGGGTTTTGCAGACTGCTGAATTTCATCTCAAAGAAGTGACCTTGGGAAAATCATCATAACTCTCTCTAAGAGAAGAGGATTGGAATTCTATAAAAAGTGACGGATAGTGCACAGACTGTAGTTTTCTGTCTATCAATTTCAGAGTTGAAGGAGGAAACATTGACACGTGGTACGTCGTACAATTTCTCTCTACTGAACTAGTCCATAATTAGGTCATTGTGAGAAATTGGACATAACTTTGTCTTGAAGAGTCCAAATCGGGTCAGACCTGTGGCATTAGAAATAAAACTTATAGGGATTCTATAGGACCATAGATGACATGTTGGGGATTTGAGATTGCAAAGATACATCAGATTAAATATCGTGCTCCTATAAGGCAAGAAAAACTAGATCAAGTGTTGTTAAAGGGTGCAAAGGACCAGACTTTCTAGGGCAGAAAAGAGCAAGGTGCAGCAAAATGATGCATCAGAGGTTTGCTATAGGTAGGTATATTCTATATATCCATGTGCATCTCTTACTTTCATTAGTTTCTTTGTATTCTAATTTGTTGTTTTTGTTTAGCACTGACATATGTTCTGCAGGATGAGGTAAGTTTTTCTATTATCATGTCATGGGTATTTCTTTAAAGACTTTTTGTAGGTCTTATATATTCATCAAGAGAAGACTCAATGCATAATCTAATGTTCTGAAGAGTGAGAAAAGGTATCATGACAAGAGCAACAATCAAGGTGCATAATAGCAGCAAGAAGTTCACCACATGAAGTCTTCAAGTGGGAAGCACTGCATACAATCATTGTAAAAGTATCATTGTACAGAGTCATTGTAAAAGCATCACTGTAAAATTTGTACAAGTGTCTATATGCCAAGAGTTTAAGAGGTAGTATCGGGAGGTCTAGGATCATCATTAGGTGGTTGTGTCATAGTTGGGGTTATGGTCTAGTGTGTCTTCTTCTTCTACATCATTCTATATATCATTGTAAAGTGGACCATTTTCCGTGGTACAGGAGTCCATTGTTCTTTTATTCTTCTATATAGTGGTAGGGTGGTGCTAGGCTAGTGCATGAAGTCACTAACAGGTTCAAGCCTGTGAGAATTTAGGGTGGTAGGGTGGTGCTAGGGTGAGTTGTAGCTCATTGGATGTTGGGGCATTCGTTCAGTTGACTACTGAAGAATCTCGGGCGTTGTAGCGTCCATCCAGTGGGAGCTGGAGAAGAGTGCTTTTCTAGAATTCTAGGTATCTTTTTCTTTCATTTAAGTTGGGGCTAAAGATTAAATAATTTATTAGAAAAGTGTTCAATGGTTTTTGACTCGGAGGGGGTTTTCCATCTAAAATCTTTGTGCCTTCTGGGTTCTTTTATTTACTGTTATTACTGCATAAACGTTAATAATAATTGAAGATTAACTAATGCTCTAAAAATATTTAAAATTTCTAATTGCTAAGTAATACTGATTCACTCCCCCCTCTTAGTATTTTCCAACAACAACCTGATACAAGGTATCACTGAGGATCCGATAGGGTTGGGACTAATGCTGGATCTGAAGGCCAACCTTTCGAGGGTGCACAGGGTGAAGTTGTTGTCAAACATGCTTAGCAATAGGATATGTCAGAATCTCATGCACCACTATGGCTGGATCAATACCAAGCATCTCTTCATATGACCAAGCGAAAACGTCTCGAAATTCTTTAAAAAGCTGAGTATAGATCTTGATCTCATTCGGAGAACAAGAAACCCCAATATGGATGTTCTCGACAATTCTCGGTTTAATGGAAATGTCAATAGGCATCGTAACAATGATATTTCCCATATTACCCTCTGATGAAATTTCATGTACCTGAACAGGCGTTTGAAACAGAGGTGTAAAAGGATGAGAAACAGACGCTTCAGGACAAGAAGGCATCTCATCAAGGAAAGGGAGAAAGGAAGAATGATGATGCAGACCATTCCATGGAACTTCATCCAAAGACATGACCTCCATGATAATCTTGTCAGTGGGGAATGTCTCGTTCAAGGGATCCGAAGAATCCCAAGAACCAAGCCAAGGGGATAGCACATAAGTGTCCAAGTTTACACTAAAGACATTATAAATTTCTGAAGCGGCCATCGAAGCTAAAAAATTTCTTAATAATTGATCTCCAATGGACTTAAAGGCATAACAATGCCAAAAGAGTCAATTTGATCTTCAAAAGGGATAATCTAAGGATCCGTGGAATTCGAGATCATATTGACTGAATGAACATTCGAAGATCGGAGAGTAAAGGTACCCATTAAAGAAGAGTCTTTGAAGAGACCTGTGTCCATTAGGGAAAATTTTAAGAACCCTCCCTAAATTTATATGTATAATAAATGGGCAAATCTCCATGGTATATAGGAAAAATGGAAGGCGATTTTATCAATAATATAATATGTATATATAATGTTTTGGCGAATCTCTCACTAGGCATGGCGAATATTTTACTCAATTATAAAATCTTGTAAGATCTTGGTATTACCATGGGTTATCATAAACCTGGAGCTTAAAAATTACTATTAGTAATTTATAAAAATTAATAAAATTAATAATTGATTTTTATTTTATTTTTTATTTTAACCAAGCTAAAATGTTTAACTTACATTAAATTACAACATCCATTTTTACTCTTGATCCACCCCGAGAGGGATCAAATATTTTTTCACTCTATGCTAGTTTGCATATCGCGATATTTGATACCTCTCGGGGGTTAGTAGATCCTAGAAAAAAGATGGATCTATGCTGGTTTAATTCCCCCATTTAAATAGGCTACATTCCAGGTGAATACCATGGGTCAATACCATGTGCCATTTTGGTGAATACCATGGGTCAATACCATGTGCCATTTTTATTTTTATTAATACTAATATTAGGGTTAATAATGTTTTTTGCATGGTATTAATAACAATCTAGTCCATGGTATTTGTCCCATAGTATTTTGCCCATAGGTTTCACCTAAATATAAGGCATTTTTTGAGTGTTTTTTGAGTCTTCATAAATATAAGGTGACTTATGGAGTAAATATAAAAAATTGTTTTATTTGTTTACCATACCTCTCGTTTATTTATATTTTTATTAATTCACCATACCTCTTTTACAAATATGGTATTTGGCCCATAGGATTCACTTAAATAAAACCTCTTTCTTGAGCCTTGATAAATAGAATGAGGGTTATGGACTAAATATAAAAAGAGGTTTTATTTATTTACCATACGGCTAGTTTATTTATATTTTTATTTATTTACCATACCTTTTGAGTAAGTATAAAAAGACATTTTATTTATTTACCATACCTCCACTTTACTTATATTTTTATTTGTTTACACCCTTGCATGTATATAAGGTGACTTATGGAGTAAATACAAAAAATGTTTTATTTATTTACCATACCTCTCATTTATTTATATTTTTATTAATTTACCATACCCCTTTTATAAATATGGTATTTGGCCTATAGGATTCACTTAAATAAAACCTATTCTTGAAAATGGGCGAATGGATTCACTTAAATAAAATCTATTCTTGAAAATGGGCGAGTGGAAGGTTGTAACTCCTAATTTCAAGGGCTAAAATTACCTTTTTTACCCTCTCCCTTAGAATAAGGTGGGCTATTTGAGGTGATTTGTAAAAATGTACTATGATACAAAATATTCGCCCACTAAAAATTTAAAACCCCTTAATTTCGCCAAAGGGCGAACATTCGCCCCTAAAATTTTCTATGGTGTCCATGTTCTTGTAAGGAATCTTAGTATTGCCGACATAAGGAACATTACTGTTGGACAAACCAGAAGAAAATAAAGAAAGTTGATCAACCGTGACGATTTTTCCTTCATGAGGAAAACGAAGTACACAGAACAAAGAGGACACTACACAAGACATAGTGTGAGTCCAACTTCGCCCGAGAAGAAGGTTGTAGTTGAGATTGGCATCTACAACTTCTACTTCTAATTTAATATTATTTCCTTCCAACGTAATTGGTAAGTTAGTGAGAATATCGTAAGGTCGCGAACCTCTGCCATCAAAGGCTTCCAAGGTGTTGAGAGATTAGTTCAGAGGAGGAAAGCCAATGGCTTTCCAACATGAAACTAACATGATGCAGGTCGAAGCACCTTCATAAATAAATGTTTGATGAATCGTCTTTCCTTTGATAAGGACCTAGATAAGAAATGCGATCTGATGAGGAAGACAAAGTACATGATTCTCTAGATCGGAAGTAATTAGAATCGAATTAGAAGGATCGATACCACCTATAGTAGACAACAGTTATTTCCACTGTATTGGATAGGATTGAAGAACCTCCAAGGCAGACATCGCTGAAGGTGGCTGAGCTAAATCCTCAACAATATTGTAATGTTGCATAACTTTGGCATTCAGATTAAAATTCGACTTCCGAATAACACCTTTAGGGGGTGGTCGGATGACAGACTCAATGTTAGGGTGCTCGATATGGAGCGGAGCAGAAGAAGACGAAATACAAGTAGAAGGAGCATCATGGCTTCTTTCTCCGTGGTTTGTTTAGGTGTAACTTGATAGTCCTTGGTTTGAGTAGCGATCGAGATAGGTGACGAAACTTGCATCATG
This sequence comes from Pinus tabuliformis, assembly GCA_031772625.1. Lineage (NCBI taxonomy): Eukaryota > Viridiplantae > Streptophyta > Pinopsida > Pinales > Pinaceae > Pinus > Pinus tabuliformis. Next base: position 300,078,287 of record CM062813.1, read on the forward strand.
AACACTTGGGAACTTGAGGAAGCAAAAGACTATGGTTGTTCTACCAATTTGGTCTGTCGTGATGGAAAAGGTTCTTTTAAGACAACTGAAGTCCCTTTTAGCAAGCGACTAACTTTAGATCGTCGTGGAAAATCTTTAGTGTAATGATCCTCATCACAGATGAGGCAGTGATACTTCAACTTTCTTCGAGATGCATCATCAACAAGGGTCTTGTTTTGGGGCATCGGCTTTGGCTTTACCTTTGCCCTTCTTTTTACCTTTAGAGGATTTATCTGCTATGGTAGACTGGACAACATGTACCTCAGAGGTTTTACCAGGACTAGATGATTTCTTAGAGGGATTATTGGAACCAGTGTTCGAGGCTAATTTCTGCTTCGAAGAAGCTTTCGCAGGAGTCTGAGACACGAAACCAATCACGCCGTCAACAGAGGGTGTATCCGAAGACATCGATGCTATCATATCTGATGATGGTATCAGAGCATCAAATAACATCTCATACAATGTGCCAGAATGTGAATAGACGAGGTCTAAATACTGAGCACGGGAGATATCTTGTTCTTCGGTAACACATCCACCCATGGCTATGTCCTTAGCAATCTTGCCGACGAATGATTTTGTGAACCATTCTATCAAAAACTCATCAGCAATTTCAAACCTGATGAGGTGATGACGACGTCTCCATTCATCGATATGATTAGAGATATGGGTCACAATGTCTTGCTTTAGTGACATAAGTAGATGGGTGCTAGTTTCATAGCGAACTGGCAGTCGGAAATGAGTAAGAAAATCCATAGCAAGAGAGTTGAAGTCACCGTAGGTACCTTGAGGCAATTCGATGTACCACTTGGCGGAAACACCTATGAGAGTTCTTTGAAAGAGTCGAAGATGGATAGAATCATCAACGTACAAATTGGAGGAACACCAGAGGTGATATGTCATCACATGGGCTTGCGGATCCTCCTTCGCTTTTCCCTCAAATTTGGGGCAATCACTCGAAATATTCGATGGAACTGGAGGCCAGTATGGCAAATGAAGAATGGGATCATTCATGAACCTGGAAACATCAGGAAGTTCCAACGTAGCCAATAAAGGCAATTGCGTGTTAAATGGCATATAGGGCCTTTGAGGAGACCCAAATTGCGGAGTCCATCCTTGATGGTAAGGATTTTGCCCCCATAGTGGTGGATTTTGTCCATATGGAATCTGATTTTGTCCCCACTGAGGGTTACCTTTCCCATAAGGAGGATTCTATCTTGGGTAGGTTTGATACTGACACCCATAGGCCGCTAATGAGTATTGTATGCAGCATATAGGTTATAAGACTATTGAATCTGCTGACCCTGGACATAAAGATTTTTAACCTGTTGATGCAGGGGCTGACCCTGACCTTGCAAATGCCGACCTTGCTTATATGCATACAAGGTTTGTTGTTGCCAAGGATGACCTTGTTTCTCCAAAGGTTGGCTTTGCTACTGTAAAGGTTGGCCTTGTGGCTGCAAAGGTTGGCCTTGCGAGGACAAAGTTTGGGAGGACTGCTACAAACTGCTTCTTCAGCCACAATGATTGCCCTTGCTACTGCAAAGATTTCCCTTGCTGCTACGAAGGTTGCCCTTTCTCTTGCAAGGGTATCTGGACAGTTCCTCAAGTGATACCCTAAGGGTATTGATAGTTCCCAAATTGGATCTGGCCATATCCACTAGGCACAGTGGATTGGCCAGGCTGAACATAAGGCCCAGCTTGAGGAATGTAAGGCAGATTTACCATAGCTTGCGAACCATATGGGACATAAGCCAGTTGGAATGGGACCTGAGCCATATATGGCTACTGGTATTGGACGTTACCTGACCCGGATGGACCAACAGGGTTAGGAATAGCGTCGTAAAAGGGTTGATTCATTCTAACCATGTGAGTTTGTAATCCACTCACACTGGTTTCGCTAGACATCATGGGGATATTCAGATCTTCCCCAGTAGGCGGTGGCATAATCTGTCCACTTAGTGGAGGGATAGAAGAACTTACCGAGACCTGACCTAAGACTGCCAGTTGAAACAGAAGAGTCAATCGAAACGAAGAGACAGGTTGAGACGGAATGGTAGGTTGAACCAGAATTGAAGTGACTACAACTTGTACAATTGATCGAGAGGTCATGTTCTGAATGAATGGACCTGATGTAGGCATAGCGTTGGAAGACCAGATGGGGTTCTGATATAATGACGAGGCACTAGGAGTGCCCGAAACCAATTGAGCTAAAGACGTATAACCATGCGGTAATATGGGCTCACTAAACTCAGAATAAGAGAGAGACGAGACTCTTCCCGTAAAAGTAAATCCTTCTCGAGGGAACTCGTATCCCTGCTCATCATCTACATGAGGAGTGTGTGTAGCGTAAACTTCTGAATGACCCGGAGAAGAGACTGGGATCTCGCCTTCTGACGCCATAGATGGAAACAACTAGCGACAAGGAACTAGAGATGTCTGAGGAGAAAACTCCAAAGGAATACCAGGTTGATCGTACAGACTATATGGACGCTGTGGAGATATCACAATAGGATTGAACAATGGATTCAGTGGATAAACAAATAGTCTTGGTGGAGTTTTTGGAGTCCGCAGACTCTCGGGTGTCCAGATGGGATTATTAGAGGAATCTGAACCATATTCTTGCGGTGACCAGGAATTTGATGGAGGCAGGTGGGAAGACAAAGGTTGATGCTCAGAACAATTCCAAGTTCAACACCTTGATCCTCAAGCGATTGGGGAAGTTCCAGATGAACTCCTTGGGAGGATCCTTCAGTATCAGACAACGAAGGGGAACTATGAGATGGACTCAATTGTTCAGCCATGATGGCTTCTCCTCAACAACAAAAAGGAAAGGAAACAATTCAATTAAGGTTTTAACTATCTTGAAATTAACAGGGAATTACTCAAATTAGTCTAAGAAGCAATCGCTTGGGATGTCATGTTTACCCTGGGCAGTTATATTTTAGAAACAAAAACAATGCCTTTTCATCTTTTAAAAGTCAAGAAAAGGGCAAAAAGGTGACTCTAGTCACTTTCAATAGTTTTCGAGCATGAAAGGACAAATTGCTTGATGATCTCTTCAAAACCAAGTAACTGTGAACTGCAATATAAACCTCAACCAATAAATTGACCAAGGACTTGACGTACGTGCAGGCAATCTCCCCGAATGTTGTGTTCTGTGTATCACATTTACAAGGCGGTAGACTCGACTTCCTATGGATACACTATTGCAACCTAGAGGGGTCTCCCTTTATATACGCGACAATACGAGGAGCACAAGTACATGATAGCACTATCTAATGCCGAAGCTAATGACAACTGCTACACTAGAACACGTCTCTAACCTAGACCACTAGATGTGATCGTTAATGTTTCAAATGCTCCTTAGGTTAATTGATAGATTTTAAAGTTGATCTTGTAATTATGTCTCAATTTCAAGGCCTTAACAATGTTTTTCTTCCTAAAATGAAAACTAGATGATGGAATGAAATCTTTCAATTCGATGAAGGCTAGCTATGTAGGGAAGAAAATCACTTAAATCATGCATCAAACCAAATGAAATATGCATCGATTACCATCTTTAAATGCTAAATGCAAAATATGGAATCTAATCTTTCACATGATAAGAAAATGCAATGCCAAATCTTAAAGCAAAATCTCTAAGATATAACAATGATTTTTTTCTCTCTTTTCAAATTGCAACAAACATAATCTAGTGCAAACAGAAAGAGAATGCAAGCAAAACAAGAAGTATTAAAATCACTTTCACACCAATGATTCGAATGCAAAGCAAAATGTTCCAAAAACTAAGAAAAGAATTGCACTTTTAGTTTCAGTTTGAAACATAAACAACTTCAAAACAAACACTTTCTTTTGATCCAATGAGACGATTGAATTGTAATCTATCATTCGTCAAGTGAAGATTAAGAAAATTTCACTATATGCTCTAATGAAAAAAGCTTAATTCACAAGAACCAAAAGTAATCTACAAGCACGTCTGAACACACAGAGACTTTTGAACGCAGGCAATCAATCTTTGATCATAAGACTGACGAGTGTACTAAGGTTGACCAAGAATACCTAGAACCCTAAATAGCCAATCAAACTTCAAGAACACTCAAGCCAAGTAAAAAATAAATTACAAGCAGACAATGAGAGAGTAAATGAACAAACACACTGGTAAAATACAAGGAGAAGACAACTGAAACCGAAAATCAAAGATAAAACCCTAAATTTCTAAGTTTTTTGCAATCATCGCACTTGTCAGTAGTAAAGTAGAGATCATCGCTACTGTAACTAAAAAACCTGTGATATAATCGCGACTGTCAGGCTCATGTCCGTGATGGTCTAGGAAAAGAAAAAATAAATCTAAAATTTTAAAAAACAAATCAGACTAACAATCTTCATACACTTACCAGGTAATGACACTGATTGCAAGCAAGCAATGAATTCTAAAAATCAATGGTTGACCAAACTCATTAAAAGACAAGGTGAAGGAAAGAAAGGAAAAGGTCATAGGTTCCCTAGTGGAGTCACCATTTTGTTGACAAGGTTAATCCTCTCTAAGGACAGAGACGATCGCTCTAGCCCAATGAGTGGGTCTAGCAACTTGAGAGGAAACTCAACTAGACATCTTCCTAGATTATGATTGAAAAATAGAACAAGAGAGGAGGCCTACATTGCTTTGATGCTAATATGATTCCCTTTGTTGAAAACCTCAAACTGCTTGTGTCAAGGTCTTGTTCCTACTTCTTTCAGCATTTATTTACCTGCACAAACAACCAAGAGACAACAAAGCATGCCAAAACCAATAGCAAATCCAATAATAATCTATTTAGATGATCAAGGAATGCCAAACAAATACATACATGAAAATATATATTGGGAACATGAACCAACAGTTGTATTATTATTTAAAGAATAAAGGGGAAGCTTACAACCATAGCCTTGATGTTGAAAGGCTCTCCTTGAGTGATAATCCAAGTCCAAGCCAAGAAACTCTCCAACACTCCTTCTCCAAGTCTAATGAATAACCTCTAAGCGCAAGCCGAGCATAAGGGTGCAAATGGACATTGATCAACCATTTGGGAATGGTAAAGGGGAAATTTATAGGTTGGGAGAGGGAGTTATACCTCCTCCAAATATAGGATTAGGCCCACACCTTAAGGAGGTAGCCCATAGGGATGAGACCAAGAGATAAAATTAGGAGGATTCGACCTCATCTATGTGAAACCACCTCCAGCTTGCTGCTCTCGAAGCTTCTAGATCACAAAGCTTCTCATCCTCTTTGGGAAAAATTCCTTTTCGAGACCATCGCTAGTATGAGAGAGAACAGAGTGATGCCATTGCTGGCTTAACAAGGTGCAACAGGCGATCATCACGGTTTTGAGATTCACAAGGGCGATTATTCTCATTTTAGGGTTTCATGAGCTATTTCTTGAGGGAAAGCTCTAGATATTTTCCAGGCAAAGTTAAAGGAGGGATCTGAGCTATATACATTGATGAGTATATTGTATAATGATCATGTTTCGGGCACTTCAGGGTATGTCACAGGGAAGTGTAGGAGGCGTGAAAAAATATTGTGTAACACCGCTTACTACCTACTCTTCTATGTCCAATGTTCGAACATGTGAAAGACGAATCAAACATGGAGTTGTGGAGGAAATGGTAATGATAGTATTTCCCTCCAATCACAAATATTGCAATGTTGAAATTCCGAGCATTCAGGATTTTGTTCGCAGGACTTCTATGATCAAGTCTGTTGTATATGTTATACATCAAGGAATTAATTCTTCGCACATTATCCATTTATGTTATGTGGGGAGAAATTTCCTTCTATTGAAGCTATCTATGAGAGCATAAATTGTTGTTGGAAGGTGAGCATTGCATCATCAAGTGCATTCTAGTCAATTCTTGTTTACAAAAAATTAAATATATTTGTCAGTCTTGACCAATATTTTATCGAATACAATGGAAAAAGAGGTTAACACGTAACCTAAGTCGACAAGAGGGTTTGGAAGTAATTGAAGCACCTCTGTTTTATTTTTTTGGTATTTTAGCGTATGAAGAACAAAAACTTGAAAAACTTGATATATGCATTGGAAATTAACCCATTGAATTTTGTGAGTTATGTGGAGCTCCATCTATAGTTCAGTATCTATCGGTATATTATTCTCTGTGCATTCGTTCATATGCAACATGGGAATGGTGTGTTGAGAGTCTGAAATGTATTGCACATATGTTATGTTGAAATCTATTGTTAAGAAAAATGGCTAAGTTTGAAAGAATATTAACGTTATTGAGAATTCTAATCATATCCATTGCTGATAGCACAGTCAAAATCAGTAAAGGTACTATTTAGACATTCAAAAATGTATACAAAATGCACAAGAGAAGATGGAATTTTTGCAGCTTGAATCCTAGCTTCAACAAGAAGAATTATAGTAGTGGAGTCATCATTTTGAACCTGTTTCTATTCAGAACATTGAGACAGAATCCTATCAACAACAATAATATAAAGTTGAAGTTCATTTAGATTCAGTTCTTAATGAAGGAGAAAATTTGCAGGTAGATGCAAAAGTTCAATCTACATTCCCTAAGCCCATCGTCAGAACTTGGGAAGATCTTGTCCACAACAAGCACATGACAGGTCTTGGATATGATAAGGAGACATCCTTTATATTCTAGATTACTCAAATCCCATCCAATTTCAAAGGGTTAGATTTGTTTATGACAGTTCATCTTCACCTGTTCGAGTTTATGCTCCTCCACATTCGTAGCCAAAAGTTGTTAAATGGCAACATTATGACCGAGTTGGCCATATGAAATATCATTGCTTTTATCTTCAGCCGTGAAAGCATTGTGGTCATCATACTCATTCTTCACACATATTCTTCAAAAACAAGCCTCCTACAAGAACAAAGTTTCATAGTGGATGGATCGCTTCTTGGCAATGGGTTTCAAGAGCTAAGAAGATATTTCAGTCATATGTCAGAAATTCTTCTAGAATATTAAAAGGTATTGTAGTTGATTTTTATCCATCTTCTCCCCTTGTATCTAACAAGGGGGAAGTGTTATGTAACCAACTCACAAAATAGAATAAAATATAGAGAAACGACTTCAAAATCAGCCTCTTCAAGGGGGCGACATCCTTTACATTACACAAATGAACAATTCTTGGATGATGAAAATGACAAGACCTCCTTTCTATATATAGGAGTCTAAGGGGTCACAATATATTCAAAGCCGGCATAGCAATAATAATGTAAGGGCACATCAATAACAATAATGTGCTTCTATGGGACACAGTAATAACAATATGGGGACAACATGGGCACACCAATAACAATAAGGGGCTACAATGAAAATAATAATAAGGGAATACAGTAGTATTATAGGGACCTAGCATGCCCCTCTCCTTTAGAAAAGTGTTGTCCTTAATGCTTGAGTAGTTCTAGATGCTTTTGTATAAAATTCTCATCCTCCCATGTGGAATCTTCAACGGGTAAGTTCTTCCACTTGATGAGATGCTCTGAAATTGATCGATTTCGTAGCTGTCGAGTTCTTGTTTCTGTGGCTACTTCAAGTTCCAATATGATTTTTCCTTCCTCGTCAAATTGTGGCAATATTGTTTGAACTGGGAGCTTGTCACCTATAACCTTGTTTAAGCATGAAACATGGAAAACTGGGTGCACTCAGGAAGTTGTAGGAAGCTCCAAATTGTATGCCATAGCACCAATCTTTTGCAACACCTTGTACAAACCATAATACTTTGGTGATAATTTATTATCCTTGTTAGCTTGCTTGAGGGACATTTGTTTGTATGGTTGTATCCGTAGTAATACATAGTCACCTACATCAAAACTTCTTTCACTGTGATGTTGATTTGCCTGTTGTTTCATTCTATTCTGTGCCAAAGTGAGGTTATCCTTTAAGAGTTGGAGAACTTGTTGTTGATGCTCGATGTGATCTTCCACTGCTTGAACCTTAGAACTTTCTCTTAAATATGATGTGATGGATGGTGCATGATATCCATAAAGTGCCATAAATGGGGTCATTTTTGCTGTAGTATGGAAGGAAGTGTTATACCACCATTCAGCCAAAGGCAACCATTTGACCCATTATGTATGTTTATCATATACAAAGCAACGAAGATATCCTTCCAAACATTTTTTCACTATTTCAGTTTGCCCATCAGATTGAGGATGATAATATGATCTATGAGCTAATTGAGTACCCAAAAAAGAAAATAATTATGTCCAAAAATTTCTAGTGAAAATGGGATCTTTGTCGCTTACAATAATATTTGGGTTTCCATGTAGCTTTTGAATTGTTTCCATAAACGCAGTAGCAACTGTACTGGCTTTAAAGGGATGAGATGATGCAAAAAAGTGTGCATACTTGGTAAGTCTATCAACTACCACCATGATGACACTCTTTCCTTCGGACTTGGGTAAACCTGTGATAAAATCCATTGGAACCTCCTCCCAACGTTGACCTGGAATGGATAAAGGTTGTAATAGACCTGGGGTCTTAATTGTTTCAAATTTATTTTGTTGGAAATCCAAACATTCCGCTACAAACTTTTGAATATTAGATTTAAGGCCATCCCAAAAAATTCCTTCTTAACCCTATGGTAATTTTTTAAAAATCTTGAGTGCCCTCATAAGGGAGAGGTGTGCAATTCCATAAGAATCTTTTGTTTGAGTTGGGAATTATTATAAAGGTATAAGCGATCTTTGTACCATAACGAATCATTTTTCCAGCTAAATGCATCAGATGTAATGGGTCTTGTTGTAACTTTTGAATGAGTGCCCACACTTCTTCCTCATTCTTCCATTCATCCCTTGCTTCATTTATCCAATCTGGTTGGATAATAGAAATGGCGCTAAGAAATCCTTCCACATCTTGATCCTTTCTTGAGAGTGCATCTGTAACAATATTTTTCTTCCCTTTTTTGTAGATGATTTCAAAGTCATAACCTAACATATTTGTGACCCATTTTTACTGCTCTTCTGAAGATAATCTTTGTTCTAAAAGGTATTTAAGACTATCATGATCTGTTTTTACCTTGAAGTGTCTTCCCATTAGGTAAGGTCACCATTTCTTAATTGCATGTAGTATTGCCAACATTTCCTTCTCATAAATAGCTTTGTGTAAATACTTTCCTTTGATTGGATGACTTTCAAAAGAAATGGGTCTTTCTTCTTGCATTAAAACAACACCAATTCCATTTCCTGAGGCATCACATTCCACAATAAAGGTTTTTGTGAAGTCTGGCGTAGCTAAGACCAGTGCTTGGCACATTGCCTCTTTAAGATGTTCAAAGGATTTCGTTGCTTCTGGAGTCCAAGAAAATGCATCTTTCTTTAGTAATGTTGTTATAGGTGCTAATATTCTCCCATAATTCTTAACAAACTTGCGACAATACCCTGTCAACCCGAGAAATACTCGCAGATGCTTTATGGATGTGGGGATTTTCCATTCCTTAATGGCTTTAATTTTTCTAGGGTCTACCTTAACACCTTCATGAGATACAATATGACCCAAATATTCCACCTCTTGTACTCCAAAGAAACATTTGGAGGTTTTTGCATATAATTGTTTCTCCTCCAATAATTTGAGTACTCTATCATCATGTTGAACACGATCCTTCCAGGACTTGCTGTAGATTAGTATATCATCAAAAAATACTAACACACAAATTTCCTAAGGAAGGGTTTGAAAATGGAATTCATCAAACCTTGAAATGTAGAAGGTGCATTGGTAAGGCCAAAAGGCATGACCAAAAATTCATAATGACCCTCATGAGTTCTAAATGTTGTTTTCATAATGTTTTCAGTCTTCATTCTAATTTTATGATATCCTGAACAAAGGTGCAACTTGGTGAAGTACGTTGCTCCATGTAATTCATCCAATAATTCATCAATGACATGAATGAGAAATTTATCTTTAATAGTGAGCTTGTTGAGCTCCCTATAATCTAGACATGTGCACCATGATCCATCCTTGTTGTGCACCAATACTACTGGAGGAGAGAAAGAACTTTGACTAGGTTGAATTATACCATCCTTTAGTATTTCTGCAACCATATGTTCAATTTCACTCTTTTGGGCATAGGGATATTTTCAAGCCCCGATGTTTGGAATCAAATGAATAGCATGACCATGATCACGAATAGGTGGGAGGCCTTTGGGAGTCTCAAATACCCTAGAATGATTGTCCAAGACTTTTTGGAGATATGGAGAAATAGATGATTTCGACGTGGGAACCTTTAGCGAACATAATTGTGCAATTACACCACATTGTTATTTCTTTAGAAGTTTTTTCATGCCATTAGAGTTGATTATATTTCCCGGTTTCCCTGTGATACCCATTAATTCAACTTCCTTTCCTTCTGGAAAAAAAAATTCAAGAAAAGTTCTTGAAAATTAAAAGCTATCGTACCCAAAGATTGTACCCATTAGACTCCTAGTACAACATCAACACCACCCATTTGAATGGAAAGAATTGGACTATTCAACACATATTCTCCCATGGATAGCTTGATATTATGGCACTTTCCAGAGCAATTTATGGTTCTTCCATTTGCAACGATCACTTGACACTTTGGTGCTGGATATAAGAAGCAATTCAATTCCTTCGCTATCTTACAATGAATAAACTTATGGGTAGTGCCCGAATCAATAAACACTATTACCTTTTTATTCTTGATATATCCTTCTGTCTTGATAGTTTGAGGAGTGGTTATTCGGGCCAATGCATTACAAGATATGGTCGGATTCATTTCTTCTTTCTCTAGGCTTTGTTCCTGGTGTGTATCCTCTTATTTTGATGTTTCTTGTTCCTTTTCTTGTTCCTCTTCACAATCTATGTAAAATAATTTCTTCTCTCCAACTAGTTAGGATCATAGATTATTTTGTTGTTGAGATATTTTCTCAACCAAGTTTGTTCAAGATAGATGCACTATCTTGAGACAACTTGCTAATGTATTTATTTGTACTATTATCATTATTTGCATATTGGATTGATTAATAATGAGAATGTGAGGAATGTTGTAAGGCTAAGGCCTTTTCCACCATGTCTAGTTTTTCTATATTTCTGATATTTATTTTATGAGTGTGAATGTGTTATTATTAGTTGATTTTCTTATTGCGATTGATATAGTAGCTCGGGGCCTCGACATCATCGGTGTTAAAATAGTTATAAATCTTGGCTCTGAAAAAGTCTGGCCAAACTCCCAATTTGGAGGCATAATGTTCCAGAATGTGGAGTTCCTGCGGTCACTGTTAGTTATTCTGAAGGACAGGCTCTGCCCAACCAGGATGGTGCTCCAATCAATCCAATATACAAAGAATGATAATAATACAAATAAATACATGATGAAGTTGTCTCAAGATAGTGCGTCTATTTTGAACAAACTTGGTTGAGAAAATATCTCAACAACACACTAATCTAGAATCCTAACTAGTTAGAGAGAATCCCTTAACCAACTAAGCCTAAACTGGCTCCTAACCATGAGGAACAAACTCAATCTAGAAAGGTAGGATTAAATCCTAACTTTCATGATTTTAATTAATTTAATTATTTGGACTTAGAATTGTTTTTAATGTGAGAGTGAGGTTAACAGTAAATATTGTATGTTTTCTTTTAAAAATATTTATTATAAATATATTATATTTGTAGAGTCTGGAGGTCTGGAGTATGTCTTAAAATTTCTTTTGTTTGGCTAAGAATTAGTCTTTTGGGGATCTAGGGAAACATGTTAACTGCTCAAAACCCAGAGACATCTAATAAGAGTGAAAGCTTGTCCCTTTATGGACCACCAACTTAGTAATTCTAAGTGACTAATTTTTGGTGAATAATGGTGATATATCAATATACATTAGTGGATAGTATCTAGGAATAATTGTCCCACTACTAGTTTAGAAACTAAATTAGAATGAATTTACTTAATATATTATATTATATTATATTGATTAATTTCCTTAACAGGGGATTGGAGGGAGCGAAAAGAATGGCTAGGGTTTTTGAGAATGCTTTTCGCGTCGACACTGCTCTCCAAACCAGCGATTTGGGCATCAATGGAGAATGCATGATAAGAGTACAATGCCCCCACATAATACATGAAGATGTGCAAGATGACACCCCAAATCAGGCAATCGTTTAGCTCCTTCGCGAACCAAAATATGATCCCCCAAAGGCAGATCAACCCCCACAATGGCTACGGATGACCTCTCCCTACCTGAAACGAGGCGATTCCTACAGAACAGGACAAGGGTTTTTTGGTATGGGTAGCCAGATGGTAGATCGGTCCTTGCACTGGCCAAATCTAATAGCCTGCAAACATTTTTTCTTTGTATTCTATTGACTCGTCGTCTCCAAGACAAAAGGCAAAGGAGAATACTCTTGAATGGTTTGGGCAATGTAGGACAGTGTCTGGGACATCCGTCTGGGCATTTTTTCCTCAGATCTATCACTCCTATGCCTCACGGAGCACCTTCCTGTTTGTGATAAGACAAAAACCCTGTGTATAACTCATAACAGGGAGTTAGATCGGCTGCCCAACTGAAAATAGGACCTCTCTGTAGCTATGATCCGCATAGTCAAAGCACGGGGGTGGGTAGATCCATATCTAGGAGGCCTCCCCAAACCCGCAGGTGGGTATCTGACATAGGGCAACGCCAAGTACACTGGCTCAGATATGCCGAAGCAAGAATCAGACAGAGCACTAATACGCTCAGATCCATCAGATCCAGACACACTGGCAACAGATCGAGCCCTTCCTCAGACAGATTCATCTACTACTGAGGCAGACTTGATACAAATCTTCATCAAAATGCTGGAAGGTAGGCATATATGTTGGAGGATCCAGAAGGGGAGGTAGATCCAAGACTTAAGGCATGAAATACAGACTCACCTTGGTATACCAGCAAGCATGCAAAATCTGATCTATTCAAGACACAACCTCCAGGATAATCATGCACTTCAGGATTATTGTATAGTCTTAGACTCGAATATCATAATCAATCTGCATCTACTGGGTGGATGCAATGGAAACAACTCAAAGAGCACAGGCTTTTTTAAGGATGCAGTCAAAGGAAATGAAAAAGCTCAAACCAAACCAACATCATTTCCCGAACTACCAAGGCCCTACATCATGCAACAAAAATATCTTACTCCTTTCTTCACAATCTCAATGCCAGAGGTAAATGATTTGCATTCATATTTTTATACCAAAGCAATCATATGTAGATTTAATGGCTTTTGGCCTAAATCTGAGGTTTTGCACCAATGGATATTTGTTGCATGGTCACCAAATTGTGAAATACACTTATGCTCCAAGGGGTTTTTCATAATCAGATTCACCACAGTACAAGAAAATGAATATATCCTCAATAAGGGACCATGGTTTTGGGGTAATGTAGGACTCTTCATGACCCCTTGGTTCCCAGAATTCGATGCCAATACAATGGTGGTATAAAAAATGCCTGTTTGGGTTAGGTTACACAACCTTCCATTACACTTCTGGCATAATAATGTATTAATAGCATAATAATAACACGTTGTTGCAAAGGACAATGGGATTGGATTTTTTACATTTAAATTTTAATTTGATTCTCCATCCTAGAATAATTTAAAAACTTGATAAATATAATAAAATGAAATAATTAGCTTATCTGTATATTTTAAATTTTGGAACTTTAATATTTTGTTATAATTTATATCATCTAATTGGGAAAATAAACAAAAACATCTAAGAATTAATCTAATAAATTATAATTTGTTAGTTTTGTGAGAGTAAATTTGTACCAATTACATTTGTGATAATCATGTTCAACATTTTTCATCATAATTTATGGTGTTATTAATGATTTGTGGATAATTTTGTAATATAACTAACATTTCTTATCACAATTTATGTTATTATTTTTTTTAATAATTTGGGGTAGTTTTGTATCATAACCATATTTAACATTCCTTATCATAATTTATATTATTATTCATTTTAATGATTTTGTGAGTAATTTTGTAGCATATTTATATTCAACATTTTCATCCTAATTTATATTATTATTTATTTTATAAATAAAATATAAGTAAATAATTAAACAAAATCCAATTAAATAATTTTTATTTTTAATTTATTTTTATAGTTTACATGTTATGAACAGTTTTATATCTCTAAAACTGTTTTTATTTGGCTAAGAGCTTGTTTTTTTTGGAAGTAAGGAGACAGGTTAATGACCCAAGACCCATTGTAGGTGTGAAAGCCTGTCCCTTACAAATCATCAGTCAGTTATTCTAAATGGTGTGGTTAAAGGCCCAAGACCCAGTGAAGGAGTGAAAGTTTGCCCCCTCAAGGATCGCCAAGATGGTGCGGTTAAAGGTCGGTTATTCTAAATGGTGTGGTTAAAGGCCCAAGACCCAGTGAAGGAGTGAAAGTTTGCCCCCTCAAGGATCACCAAGATGGTGTGGTTAAAGGCCCAAAACCCAGTGAAGGAGTGAAAGCTTGCTCCCTTAGTGATCACCAACAAGTTATGTGGTTTTCCTTGAATAATTGTGACGAGTCAACCTGCATTTGTAGATAGCAGCCAAATATGATCTCCTCACTATTGGTTTAACAACCAAATTATAATATATTTTCCCAACCTATAAAAAAATAAACAACTTTATATTTCTATTTATTAATAATTTAAATAAACTCCTAATACCACACTTATTAGGGAAAGTACGGTAAGAATAAAGTGAGGGCATTGGAGAAGACTTGTTAGAAAATAGAGTTTTCTTAAAACATTTTATTTCTTTTATAAGCAATTTTCACTTTCAATCTCTTTCATAAAATTTTGAATTCACAACAATTAACTAATATATGTTAGGGATCATTTTATGTTTTTATTTATTAATAATTTTAATAAACAATCAATTTCATTATATTTATAAAATTTTGTTATGATAGATAGATAACTAGTTATTGTTGAATAGTATTAGGTGTGATAGTTTAATAGTATTAGGTGTGGGTTGTTTTTTTAATGATGGATAGACCATGAATAGAATGGGTATGGGTTGTAATATTTGATACAAAGAAAAAATCAATTTTATATATCAATTTAATATAATATTTAGTTTAGTGGTATAATAAGAAGTAAAAATAATAATAAATAAAATATCATTAAAATTAATTATAAATATATTAATTTAATATTTAATTTTGTTGTAAAATAATAAGTAAATTAAAAAACAATAAATAAAATATGACCCGAATTAATTATGAAGATAGATATATTTATTTTAATTTATGGAAATAAATTTGACCAAAATTAATTATGATGGAAATAAATTTGAGGAATTTTGATTTTTTAATAATAAATAGACAAGATTTGATTTTAACAAAAATATTTTTATGTTAGATCTAAGATTTTTGTGATCTATATTGTAGATAAATGTCTTTCGGAATAATGACATTATTAGGATTTGATCGACGTTTCGAACCAACCAATGTGGTTCATCCTCAGGACAAGGTGATATATATAAATCGTACAATCTTCAAGAATAAGTAGTAAGGATGCATCATAATCTTCATAAAAAGTAGTAAGGATGCATCATTGCCCCAAGTTAACCGTTAAAAACCGCTAGTTTTCAACAACTAACATGGGGCAATGATGCATCCTTACTACTTATCCTTGAAGATTGTACGATCAATAATGCATCTTTACTACTTATTCCTAAAGATTGTACTATTTCTTTCACCTTGTCCTAAAAATGAACTACATTGGTTGATTCGAAATGTCAACCAAATCTTAATAATGTAATTATTCCAAAATACATTTATTTTAAATATATTTAATTTAATACACAATTAAACAAATAAAAAACATTTAAACCTATTTTCTATTTCAAAACAAAAAATAACTTATTAAATTTAACTATTAAATTTAAAGATGAAAATTGCCATCAATAAGTGGTTTATCACCAGCTGTAAGTTCCCGTGATTCAAAAAGGAAAACATGCTACCTGCAAATAATCAGTAATGACCGACAAATGACTGACTTCATAAATGTGAAGGCGTCAACTCATTGCGTCTCATTCTTTGATTTTCTGGACACTTAAAAAGAATATGCGAGCATCAAGGAATCCTACCAGCATCAAAGGGAAGATTAAACTGCAACTGTATTGAAGGATGTATGGAATTGGAGACGGCCCCCACATTGATGAACAACTAACGTTTGCCATTTGCTGTTTTAGGAAAGGACTAAGGGAATAGTTTTCATTGGAGATTATATTTCCTTTTCCACATACAGAGAGCGCCCATTGCATCGTGGTCACGGGCATTACTGCAGAAACCATGAATACCCAGTCTGTGCCATCGGTGTGTAACATGGGAGCCGTGCTCAGAGAACAGTGCCTTCAGCTTTTACGCCTACAGAGTCACACAATCTGCAAACCGTCAGTGTCAGTCAGATTGCAGCATCTGGGGAATTTAAAGTATTGCCATTGTTGTTCGAGTTCGAGTTCAGATAATAAATATATATATGTTGTTTGAAAATTTATTATAATTTAGTTGTTCAATTTATGTTGAGATTAAAGAGACTTCACTCAATGAACGTCTGACATATTAGTGCATTCGTGACATACTAAACAATACTACTAATTTGACTACATATTGGGAAATGCTTCCTAAAATCACATTATTTAACCCCCTACCAATATGATCCCAATGCACAGTTCCAATTTAAAAACCCCTATTTTCATTAGATATTGTAGCGGTCCATTTTTTCATTAACATTTTTTTATTTTTTTATATATTTTCATTAACTTTGAGCTCTATTTTTATACTTGTCAATATAAAAACCCTTTACCCCTTAATATATGCTCAATACATAATGTCATTTTTCCCTCAATATATATCCCCCAATATGAACCCATATGATAGTATTGCTCTCTCAATGAAGCCCTTGTGAGTGGAATGGTGATTACTAAATGTTATCAGTTAATTTGTTAATGTAGGTTGAGTCATCACATTGTTATTCAAGGAAAATCACATCAATTGTAATTACAAATTAGTGAATAAAATGGTGATTACTAGATGTTATCAATTAATTTGAATTGGTTAATGTAAATTAAATCATCACAAACTAATAATCAGTAAATAGTAAATTAATATACTATCAAATACCTCTAAATTTTAAACAAATAACCCATTTACATATCTAACTTAACTGGAAAACTAACTCTTCTTAGCCCCACCAAAATCAATTTCGAAACCTAAACTTTATATTTCTTCATAATAATATTAAATTGATTTGCCTTTTAAGTCATACTATCTTTAAATTAACGATCATTTAATTACTAATATTTACTAAAAACATACCTGTTTTCTCTTTGTAATTTTTAATTCTTAATTTCTATTAAAAAATATATGTACTCTTAATTATTAAATCTACTTAAAGTATATAAAATAAAAATATTAAATAAATAAACTCACCCATTATAAATATTCTTTTTATAAAATGTATATATTTGTAATTTATCTCCATATTTCTCATGTTTTTTCAGATTCAAATTCCTCACGCCATAAATATTTTTAACGTTTGGGATATGATCCTCTTTTCTCGTTTCATTGTGTATATATTTTACATGAGTTTTATACTTCGAAATTTCGTTTTTTAATTTATTATATCTACTATAAAGTACCATTTATAATTTTAAAGTTATTAAAAATATATTTTAATAACGAAAAGATGAAAAATAATAAACTAATAGAGTATATATCACAAATCACAAGATTTATTTTTTTTTCTAAATTTATTTGGATATTCAAATTTTTTTATTTTTTATTTTAATCATAACAAAATAAATTGATTTTTTAATTCATTCAAATATTTTATTTTTATACTCTATTTTTCTTATTTTACAATATTTATGGTTTACTTTGTTAGTAACTTGAATTTCTCATAATTGTCCTTTATTTTATTGCAAGTTTTTTTAATAAGTTGTATATATCAATGCATTTTATCTATTTATGTTAATATTATAATGATTTTAATGATTATAATTTATTTGTTTTATATTTTGGAATTCTTTTAAAGATATTTTCTTATTGAATTTGCTTGAAATCTAATAGAGATTAGTTAGAATCACAAATTTGAGATATAAACTCTCCTCGGGGTTTTTTCAAGTCATTGAATCAATTTATATATTTAAAAACACTCTATAAACAACAAAAAATTCACACTTTAAACAACAAAAACTCACGGTCTAACACATATTTATTTAGTCTAATTCGAGAAACTTCAAAACCTAACATAGCTATACAACGCCATTTTAATTTACAAATACTAAAAAAAACCACACTAACAAAAAAAAAAGTTGTCAACTTGAACTTATCATTTAAAATCTCTTTAGCAAAATCATAATATATATTTTAAATTAGGTTATAGGTTATTGTTTTCATTTCACTTTATAGTTTAAATGCACCATATGAATTTCTTTGGTATTTTTTCTTCAATTAATTCCTTGAATCATCATATTTTTTTTTTATTATATCATTGGCGAAATGAATGCACTTTTTTAAAAAATATTAAATAACTTAACAACCAATGCAGCTACTTGATTTCTCTTAATCATTTTTCACATTCTCTTCACTAAAATCAATTCACCAAATTGTTTTCAAGAATACACTTGTAATTATAGTACTCAACATTAAAGTCAATTTATCAAATTGTTTTCGAGAATACACTTTTAATTATATTACACAAAGCCATTTTTTTGTTTTTAACATATAAGTAAGCTAATTTGTACTAATAAAAACCTCTTTCCAACCATAAATTTTATAAGAATTTGGCAAAAATTCTAAAGCATGTAAGGTTTGGCTAATTTAAAAACGAATACATGTTTTATAATTTTTTTCTCAATATTGTTATCCTTTCCATGGAATGGAAAACTACTATAAAATACTAAAAACCTTTTATAAGATAAAATGTATAATGATTTATTAATTCTCTATGAAGAAAACACATGAGTGTATCTCCTATATATACCAATGGAAGAGGCCCAACATTTTGCAAAAAGATAGCTATCACACCTATGCAAATAAGGGTTCTTATGTAAGCTTACAACTAACACTAGTTGGACGCATTGAAAAATACAAATATTTAGCAAGAAAACTACCACTCCTCCTTAAGAAAAATGTATGGAGTAAACAAAGAAGACATAAATGAGTTTTGGTGGCTAAGCCTACTAAGGTACCCAAGTACAAATTCTCATAAGCAAAGAAAAGAAGAAAAAACTCCCTAAAATAGAGAAAAACAATGAAAAGTGAAGTGAGGACTTTAATGAACCAAGACCCCAAGCATCAATCATAACAAACAAATAAGGTGATACCAAAGTTTTAGTGAAGATGTCTGCAACTTTCTCTTTTTACAGGCACATACTCCAAGTTGAGAACACTATATTTGATGATTTGTTGAATGAAGTGCATGTGGAACTTAATGTGTTTTCTCCATTGATACTTTGCTATGTTAAAAAAATATGGATGGCACTTTGACTATAAAAAAAAAGTGGCAGGATGATCTCATTGAATGCCAATCTCTAACATTAGTTATCAAAGTCAAAGAACTTCTTGGCTAGTAAATATTGCAACATGGTACTCAACTTTTGTCAAAAATAACACAATTGTTGATTGTTTCTTACAAGAGCAAACAATAGGAACAAAGCCAAGGTGATATATAAAATTGATATAGATTTCCAGTTATTAATTGAACTAGCCCAATTAGTATCAATGATGCCTACAAGTTGAGAAGTACCAAAGGTGCTCTAAATGCCAAAATTGGTAGTACCTTGAATGTACCTCAAAATGTGCTTTGTGGCCTTTGAGGTACTCTCATTAAGATCTTATGGGAAATAAGAGTCAAGACATAGTGCAAAGTATATGTTAAGACATGTATGAGTAAGATATAATAAACTCCCAACTAGTTGTCAATACAATAAAGGATTAATGTGTGGTCTAGAGAAACTCACAAAATGGATAACACTTCTAGTCATAGGCTTATGGTTTTCCATGCAAAAGCATTGAAGTAAATAAAGTGCATACTTCTACTAAAATGTGGAGATCCCTTGTAAATATTGAGGAATCAAGAAAACAAGAAAATCATGAAGAAGCCTTGATTCCATCATATCAAACTATCCCATCAATGCTTCTTAAACACTACCAACGATAGTTGAATAACTCCATATGAGAATTAAATCAGCTAAATACAAAACCAGAATCAAGATATCAATGCCCTACCATTAAGTGTAAACTATAGGATCAAAATGGTAATGTTTGAGCCTTGAAGTAATCAGAAAATTGTCCATCTTCATACCAACCTCTTGGAGCTTGCTTGAGACCATATAACGAATATTAAATCTTGCAAACAATAGAATAATTGTGCACAAAACTAGGAGGGTGATTCATTTAAATTTCCACATGTAAATCACCTTGCAAAAATGTGTTCTTTACATATCCCACAATTTTTTACAATGAGAACCATAAGAATTTTCCAGCCATTGTGGTTGGGTCGCTATGATTTATTTCAAATTGTTTGAATGAATATTGAAGATGGAAATACTATAGTTGAAAATCCCCTCCAAGTATAGATCCACGACAAATATAGTCACTACAACAACATGATAAGGTGAGGCATTGCATCTACTAACCCATGATTCATGATATTATTTATGGAACATTTGAATATCCTAAAGGGATATGTTGATTTGGATTCAAATCCATGGCATGATATTTTTGGATTATCCACATTTTGAACCTACTAATTAGGTTCATCATCGAGATGAGAATGTTATGGAGGAAAATATTGTCTTTAATAGACTTTCTTCTCTCAATGGAAGATACATATATTGTATGGAGGAAATACTATCTTTGATAGATATTCCTTCTCTCAATTGAAGATACAGATCAATTAAAGACACCAAAACCTTCATTACAGGCGCATAACAAAACTAGAAATCCATTGATCTGAAGTTTGAAATAGAAAGGGAAAATGAAGAAACTAGTGAAGTGGAAGGGAAAGAACCCCTTAAATCCAACAACAAAAAGTATTTATCAACCATGGAAAGGAAAATTTTCACAATTAGAAGGTTACCAACATAACACATCACTATGCAATATCAAAACATTTAGGAAGTTCATTTTCATTGCTTTTGACCATTGGATATATTGAACTAAAATTGTTGAACTTGACTCCAAATTTTGGAAATTTTACTTATAGATTGAAGTGACTCCACTCTTATCCATAAAATCTCCAAAATATTAAAATTTGCAATAATTATGGCCCGAAAAAGAAAAAAAAGAAAAAAAAATATGGAATCATCATTTCATGTGATTGTATATTTTCACTATGTCATTATTTAATGGTGATGAAAGTTTTAAAAACAAGATTCAGGTTGGAAAAGTAATTTTGTTGGCCAATAAAAAGGATGAATTTCTTGGCATAGCCAATATTGAGCTTACAGATGGTTTGTAATATTTCATTTAGTATTACGGAGAACAAATAATTTTCATTAACAATTTTTTGCATTAATGGATTGTAAGTGTGAAGTTTCTTGAGAGGCCTAGCAAACTGAGGGACATGGATGGATCAAAGACAACAGATTTA
The DNA here is from genome assembly GCA_031772625.1 of Pinus tabuliformis. Lineage (NCBI taxonomy): Eukaryota > Viridiplantae > Streptophyta > Pinopsida > Pinales > Pinaceae > Pinus > Pinus tabuliformis. Next base: position 300,099,958 of record CM062813.1, read on the forward strand.
GTGTTGTGAGAGACAACTATCAAAAAATTCTTTATTAACGAATCAGATGGTTTTGATCCAACAAATATGCACAAAGAAAGTTTCTTAAAGAAACTAATATGTCAACATACTTATCATATTTAGAGAAAAAAGAATAATCTTATCATAATTATTTGACAAACATCGATCATTTTAAAATTTACACATTAGTATTGAAGTTTATTTTATTTTTTAAATTTACCCCCATAAATTTGTTAGAAAAATCTTGTCTCCATCTCCACTCAAATCATGCAATCCTGTCATAATAATGGAGAATTCCATAATTTATTCTTATTAGATATTATTCTGTTTTGTTAGAGTTTTGTTAGTATTGTTAGTCCTAATTACCCCCCATTATTTTCCAGATCCTATATTCTAGGATTGTGTTCAACTATATTGCAAATCTATATATGTACTTGATTTCTAATTTGGTGAATGTATATTTGAGCATGAGTAGTCTCCAATGTGAGTTTTTTATTACCTAAGAGGTAAAACTAAGTCTTCCAGCCATTTTTTCTTCCACTATTTATATTTTGGTATCAAAGCTAGGGCATGGGATTGTGAAGTGGTGATGAGTAACCTCTTGTAAGTTGTGTTGAGCACTAATTCTAAGAAGCAACATATTGGAGTGAGTTTGGTGTGGAAAAAATAGCCACTGGTGTTGTCATCATTAGAGTGAACCTTTATAGAATAAAGAGACAAGGGCTTGACAAACCTTCCCATGAATTGAGTTTTGATTCGCCAAAGAGATACCACATTGAGTGTAAAGCATGTTTAGTGGAGGAGAATGTGGCTCTAAGTGTAGATTTCATTTGAGTGATTTGATGGTGGCATGTCTAGCTTGTTCACAAGAAGAGTGCATGGTATCTGCAATGTGAGGAAGTGGTGGAATTTCCCATTGCAATGGTGTGATGTGAGTTGAAGACTGTGGGATTGTAGGCTGTGTGAGCCCTATAGGTGTTGAAATTTTGTTGGTTCCTAAGAGTGGTAAAGTCTTGTATTGGCTATAGACGTCAACTGATACTGGAGTAAGCGTGGTGTAGTGTAGTTCAAATTCTTGCTATTTGGAACATGTGAGTGGGAACATGTAATTTTTACTTGGTTTGTTGTATTTTCTTGAGTTGGAACATCTTTAAGGGGAGGCATGTCATTTTGACTCTCAAAACTTGTGTGTTGGGACTTCACCAGTTGGATCTCTTGGTGCAATGGATTGAGGATTTCCCCTTCTTAATTTGTGTGATTGAAGGCATCAAATTTGTTCTCTACCAAACATATTTTCTTGTTAAATGGGAATTCTTCAATTTTGGTTGTTGATTTATTTGGATATAGAGGGCCTCTAGGTCCCAATGAATTTTCTTAATGTGTCCTTATGGATATATTTTTTTGAGGGGCACCCTTTCTTCTTCTTGGTTGCTACCATTGTTCTCCTTCCACATTATTTTTCTAGATTTCTTCTAATTTTGAGCATCTTGGAGATTTATTGTCTTTTGTAGTTTCTTATTAAGATCCACTTCTACACAAATCCTGAAATAAGATTGCATGCATTATTATAGTTTTTTCCAATAGATATAGTGGTCCATAACATTTTCAATATTCCTAAAGGTGTTCTCATTTCAACAGTGAAAGGGAAAATATGGAAATTTAACAAAAAATGAAGAGTTGAGGAAGCATCATGTTTTGGGTTGAAATATGCACTCCATATATTTAGATACAAAACTTGAGTCCCCATAAAATATGGCTCACTTAGAAAATTAGATCTCGAGCTACTTTCTTTTCAAAGAGGAAAGAGAAAAACCCCTCCCATAGAAGGAAACAAAAATTTGTTCTTCAATCGCAGGTCTCAAATTTTTATCCAACTAGAGATTCAAAGAGTGCAGTGAGGGTCATAAGCCCATAAATTGTCCAATCAAGCCTCTCTCCGCTAGCTTAAAAGCCATTGCGAGGAATTGATTGGCATGAATTGCAATTTTCGAGATATCATCCAATTTCTTCGCAAATCAGGGCCAACTTGGAGCATTGGAACTTTAAACCACCAACTAATAGTGCATTGAAAGTATCAATGTCAAGATCAGCTGGATTAGATGAAGAGTCAGGTACTCTAAAACCTAAAACCATGAGGGAGGCAACTAGGGTTTCCTTAACTCTTTCCCTAAGTTTTAAACCTAATTTTTTAAAGTTACTTTTAATTAAAGATTTAAATTATTGTTATTGTTATTAATTATAAAAAAAATTAAGATATTTCATCTCATTACCAAAATTATAAAAGTCATAAAAATAAACTAAATTACAATTTTGTTTCAAATTATTATTTTTTTAAAAAGGAAATGACTATTCATTGGATTAAAAATCTCTGGTTTGAAGTACAGAACTTTGTACATCAGAAGCCAAAAGTTATTCTTCTAATCTCCAAAATCTCCAAAAAGAGTTGACACAATTTACTCATAAACTACAAATGGATATTCTAAACTAAAGCTCAGACTGAGAGGAAGTTTCATCCTGACCATCAAATAAGTCATGGTTACTCTCCTCGTGTTGCAGAGAAGTCTCATGCCACTCCATGTTATCCTCCGCTGAACCATCAACTAATTCATGGTTACTCTCCTCGTGTTGCAAAGAAGTCCCATGTTGCTCCATGCAATCCTCAACTTCTCCATTATGAACCTCATCATTGTTAGCGTTCATTTCTTGTGCCAGATTTCCCACATGAAAGATCAACATTTCATCTAGCCAATTGTAGATGATACATCTTGTTGGACACCTAATCCTCTAAGGGTTGGCGTAGAAGTTGAACAATCAAAGGCAGTCCAAGAGGCCACTTGGAATATGAAACCAAGGGTCACTCCAATGCATTATAAATATGTATCATTGTGAATCATAGGGTATTCAATGTTTATCTTTCATATCCTTAGTCTTCGCCACAATGATGTTTAACATGGTATCAGAGCGAGCGATTGTTGACCTGCTCTAATTTAAGCCATTATTCTTATGGCCTTGCCCAACCACTGGATTTGAGGTCTTCATTACCCTATGGTGTGTAAGACTCAGAAATGACAACATATAAATTTAATTAAACTTAGTTCTCAGAACATATCAGCGCTATCTATCCTCAATCAATTAAAGGGTGTAACATCCTTGCGATGTACAGTTCTTAAAATAATTTTCAGCCACCTCTTCACTTTATACGGGTTTATTTCTATTTGTGCTCATACTGTCATAGTTAAAGTTTATGATGTTGTCTCTGTCACATTAATTTCCCAACTAAAACAATTGGACTGCTCTTCTTTATGAACGTTAGGTTGCTTGTTCTGCATCCCTAGAAGACTAAATGCCCCTTGATTGAGTGATGGTATCTCCTCCTTGAATTAACTTCCTGTGCATGGAATCTCTGCAAATTTTTTAGCGCTAGAATCAAGACTGAAGGTGTAATTATTATGCATTGAAAAGTCTATGTGAGTGTTATCGAAGGGAGCAGCGCTTGAGCGAGAAATCGAGCCCGCAACTACATTTTGTGAACTCTTTTGAGGAAATTTAAAAGGAATGTTGAGTTTTGTATGGCTTGAAGAATCTCGAGGTTCCCATTTATGCCTTTTGAGCAAAGGTTCTGCATTAGGAGATTCTCTTGAAGGCAACAAAGACAAGATGCACTTCGTTGCACTAGCAGATCCTATTAACAATCTCCACCTAAGTTTGACGGCCTTGCTTTCTCTTCTACGTAAAATTGTGCAGCTCATTTGGATCGATATTCACAAATGCTCTCCATTCCCAGTTCAATTTTGTATTCACTATATAGATGATCACATCCTTCGGTACCAGTAGGAATAATCTTTGAATGATCGGAAGGCAAAACATTCACAATTTCATCTTGGGAAGAAGGTTTATGGGAACTCCCTTGAAAGAATCAATCTACTCATGCTTGGTGTTGTACCCAGGATGCATTTGTATGGGTTGCACTTTCTGTCTCTCGGACCATTGGTTGAGTATCCATTCAGTGGTTTTTAGAGTAGCAGCAAAAGACCGAGTTTCCAACCCCTGACAGAAACCCATATTCAAAATTTGATCCATTTAATCAATGCCTTGGATCCAACCTAGCGTTATTGCATACCCGTGCTCACAAAATTGTAAGATGGATGTTGCTTCCTCTTTCAACATGGTCACTCGTTGACAAGGTTAATATTCTCTGCGGCTAGAGACGATCCCTATAGCCCAATGAATGGCTCTAGAAGCTTGAGAGGACAATCAACTAGACATATTCCTAGATTATGACTTAAAAATAGAACAAGGGAGGAGGCCTACCTTGCTCTGATGCTAATCCAATTCCCTTTGTTGAAACCCTCTAACTACTTGTGTCAAGGTCTTTTTCCTTCTTCTTTCAGCGCTTATGTACCTCCACAAACAACCAAGAGACAACAAAGCATGCCAAAACCAATATCAAATCAAATAATAATCTATTTAGTTGATTAAGAAATGCCAGAAAAATACATACATGAACATATATATTGGGAAGATGAACCAACAGTTGTATTATTATTTAACGAATAAAAGGGAAGCTTACAACCATAGCCTTGATGTTGAAAGGATCTCCTTGAGTGGTAATCCAAGTCCAAGTCAAAAGACTCTCCAACACTCCTTCTCCAAGTCTAATGAATAACCTCTAAGCACAAGCTCAACATAAGGGTGAAAATGGACATTGATCAACCGCTTGGGAATGGAAGAGGGGAAATTTATAGGCTGGGAGAGGGATTTAGACGTCCTCCAAAGATAGGATTAGGCCCAGATCTTAAGGAGGTAGCTCATAGGGATGATACCAAGAGGTCAAACTACGAGGATTCGACCTCATCTATGTGAAACCACCTCCAACTCACTGCTTTGGAAGCTCCTAGATCAAGAAGCTTCTAATCCTCTTTGGGAAAAATTCCTTTTTGAGACTATCGCTAGTATGAGAGAGAACAGAGCAATGCCATCACTGGATTAACAAGGTGCAGTAGGCAATCATCACGGTTTTGAGCTGCACAAGGGCGATGATTTTCATTTTAGGGTTTCATGCGCTATTTCTTTAGGGAAAGATCTAGATACTTTCCAGGCAAAGTTAAAGAAGGGATCTAAGTTGTATACATTGATGAGTATACTGTATAATGATCATGTTTTGGGCACTTCAGGGTATGTCACAGGGAATTGCAGGAGCTGTGGCAAAAGCATGAAGGCAAAATGAGGAGTGATGGCTGAAATGCTTTATGAGCTTTTGGAAAGGACGAGGATGCACACTGTCAAGAGACCTACAAATCAAGGATGCACATACAAATACATATTTGAGATTAAGACATGAATCCATGACATGGACGCAACCATCTGGATGATGAATACTATATAAAAAGATCCATGGTATGGGCGCAACCATCCAGATAACAAGGATCAACATAAGTATTAAGTCTCACGATATGGTCACAACCATTCGTATAGTAGAAACATGTGTACAATCATGAATAACATAAAACTCCATGCAACCTGAGCAATAACAGACAAGACTTAGGGTCTTGCGCTCCATATCGACTCGATCAATGTATGAATCCCAACACTCGAAAATGTGTTGAAGGCGAACATGCTGGAAAACCACCTAATTGCCAGCCAATGATGTGGATCGTTAACAGGGACAAGAGAAACCACCAATAATGATAATGGCCCTCAAGGTACAACAATACAATCTGTGAATGTGATAATGAAGCTAATGTCGAACACTCGTGGAACCACCCGATCAAAAGCCAATGATGAAGACCTGTCATTGGATGCGAAGAACTAACCATTAAGGCATGCCAGCTCTAAGGTACTGAAAGGGAGTTCCTAAGTCATCTTCCTGGATAATGCGCTAAAGTCGACAGGAAGTGACCCGTCGAAGGAGGGAAATGATGAATTGCCCATCATCGACATGAAACAAGGAATAAAGTGGAATAATATTCAAGACTGTAGTGACGACTCAAATAATGTAAAGGTAAATAACTGCATATTGGACTTCTCTTGAACACATTGGCGACATGACTCCGGAGTGTGGCAACATCTGACTCAACATGAGACTAAAGGTCATGATGACAGTGTGTAATAGTCAAATGAGAGGAAAGACGGACTACCCAAACTCGATAGAACAAGTGACTAAGTGAGGATATCCCAAACCCGACACGAGAGCATAAAAGTGTCATGTTCAAGAGCGACATGCTGCCTATACAAATGATGTATCATATTCATTTCCCCCTGCTATTTCTAGGGAGTACCCCAATTATTTTTATCTCAAGCTTGAAGGGGTGTTGGGACAGGGTCCCCTAGGGTCAATTTTGGGGCAAAAGCCCAAGTTTTACTGTAAATAATGTAAATTATCCTCAAGTTGTGGTCGCAGAGCGTGTAGATAGTAAAGTGTCATAAAGGGTTTTACCTTTCTTTTATGTAAGTTGTGTCAGCTTTTGTAGGTCCACCCATGGTCTGCGGACCATGGGATTCTATAAAAAGGAGAGTCTTAGAGATTCTAAGGAAAGTAGATATCAATGAAGATGAATGTAATGGGTTAGTAGAAGAGAGAGCGAAGAATTCTTAGAGTAGAAGAGAGGTTTTGCAGTTGTGTGCGTAGAGGCCTAGAGTAGAGTCTGCAGCTGAGTGTGAAGACCCCTGTAGCTGAGTGGGTAGGGAGGTCTTGAGTCTGTAAGCAGAACTGAAGTATTAATAAAGATATTATTCCATAAATTCCTGTGTTTATCTATTTCCTTTTGTTATGAATGAATTCACTATTATGTTATGATGAATGATGGGTTTATGAATTAATATTGTATTGATGTGTGATTTTACATGATTTATATTGTCATATGAACGCAAGTAATAATAACTGTTTATGTGAAGAATATCTTGTTGCATGTTAAATTTATTAAACACTTAAGTTGATCTGGGTAAATACGGAGTTAGGAGTAATCATAGAGGCACGTAAGTAGTTGATTCACTTGTTTAGGGTCCACAAAAGACAGTCGTGAACATTCATGGAGGTATATAATTTGATTAAGGGAAGTTATATAGATAAGCCCTAAAGGTGTATCGATATGTGCGAAGGCAAGTTTAGGGCATAAAATGAAATTACACAAATCTCTGGGTGCAGAAACTTGGTTCTAGCATCTCCCCATACTGCTTCAGGTGAGACTTCAGTTCGCGCTCTGTTGGTTGATGTCGAAAGGGCTAGTAGTGTAGGGATTTGTTTGGAAAAACTAACTATGAACCTGGGTCAGGACCCACTAAGCCAACAAATGGTTCCATTGCTGGGACCAAGATATGCATAAATATATGTGTGATGTCGCATCACTGGAATCCAACAAAGAAAGAAATTGAGGAGTGGTTGGATAGAAAGATCCACGAATTAGCAGCGCAAGAAAACATAAATCCGCGATTGACAAAAGAACAGTGGTTGGACACGTATATGTACACGAAGATGCACGAAATTTTCTCCTGTTCCTTCTTGATCAAGCTATATGAGTGGATCAAAAAATTGGCAAACGACCAAGGGAGGTGGAGGCTTGACGTTCTAATAGTGTGGACCCCAGAGTTAGTGCGGAGATTGGAAGCCTCTGAAGATAAGATCGTGCGTGTTGTCGATCACTAGGTTGATTGTCTCATCGGAGGATTTGTGAAAGAATTCACGGTCAATAGCTTGGTCAGCTATAGCAAAGCAGAGTGACGCTTCTCCAAGGGATCGTGAGGTAAGTATTTAAGATCTTTGAATACTTGGATTAAAATGCTCTTGTGTAAAAAGAAGGTTATGCAATTACCTTGATGTTTGGAGCTACGCAAAGTGGAAAGTTATTCAGGGATAGAGGGAGAACATGCCTTGAATATAGCTCGTTGATTGAGCCTCCTCTGAGTGACGACGAAGGAGCAGCGCAGGCTTCACTGCAGAGCATTGTCCAGTTAATAAGGCAAGGGTTCCCACAAATACCCCATCCGCTCACACCACCTCCATCTTTACCTCCACATCATACACCTTCGCCCACACCGCCACCACATCTACCACCATTTAATATGGCAAATACAGTGAAGTTTCCCGTCTTCAAGGGCTTGGGAAATGAGGACTCGTACCAGTTTTGGTTCATTGCAAAGGCCATATGGATAGCCCAAAATATTATAGATGATAAAATGAATAAAGCAACGTTGGTTACTTCTTTATAGGATCACGTGCTAACGTTGTACATTAAGTACTTCATCGATAACCCGATGGCTGTGTTGGCAGACATTCAGTCTGTGCTAAATAAGGAATTCAAGAGGCCCAAGTCTGAAGCGCAAACAATTGTTGGATTCAAGGAAATCATGACGAGGCATGGCGAAACACCCTAGGAGCTAGATCAGATATTGAAATGCTAGATCCGCAAAGCTAACATGAATCTTAAGGATGGACAACACTGCAAATGGTTTGTAGCTTCACTCTTGCCTCACCTAAGGGTTGCTTTATCACAGAAAAAGATTGGGACCCAGGCAGAAGCATTGGAGATTGAATGAGACACCGATTCAGGATGCTTCTTTGGCAGTTCAGCAAATTCATGCAGAGTTGCAGAATATTTTCCTAGAGTTACAAAGTTTGAAAAAAGATAGAGTAACTCGGCCAGAGGTGCGCAAAGAATTTTGGTGTCTGAAGTGTAAGATTCAGGGGCATGATAAATATCACTGCCCTGTCTTGACAAATTATGTTGCAGGATGAGGGCCGATGCCTCTAAGGCCAGAAGCTCAAGTCGGTCCAAGTACAGGGTCCAAATTGTGGTGCACTATGTGTCTAGTAGCTAGAAAACATGTGATAGACAATTGTCACTTACTGCAGAAATTTGTACAGACACCGCAACAGCTCTTCTACAACTTCTGCAAATTAGCGGCAATGATGAACATAACTGTCGTAGCTATGAGTTGATGATGGAAAGAATTCTCGTGTATCAAATGCAAACAGAGACTCGACGTTCGGATCAAGGAACTGGGGGAGCGTGCGGTGGATATCAAGGGTGCGGATGAGGCCGAGGTGGAGGAGGACCTGTGAGAGGTTAGGGACAAGTTATTTACTACAATTGTGGAGTGCGAGGACACTACACATGGGAGTGTACAAAACCGACATGCATGTCATGCCAATGATGTACTCAGTTTGACCACACGACCGAAGACTGCCTTGTATTGATAGCTAAAATATAATAGAAAAGGGCGCAGCCTCAGCAGCCTACCCAGAACCTATAGATGATGAGGGTTGAACCCCACAAAGAATATCCTAATGTGAATATCGTGCTATGGAGTGGAATGACAACTAGCGGGGATAAAGGAAAGAAACCTAAAGAAAGTGAGTGGGTCCGCAAGGATCTAAAAAAATAGGTTGGGTTTGATTTAGATCATGTGAAGAAACATTCATGGAAGCGAAGAAAAGCTTCATTAAGGCTTCTACCTCAGGAAGTCAGGATAAGCTAACTGAAGAAATGGACCCCTCCATGCTTACCACGTTCTCGGAGACATGTATGAAGCTGCTTCGTGATAGCAAGGCTATGAAAGGATTACAAGAGTTGATAAATAAATGTGTCGATAAAGAAAATGCTCTTGAAGGACCTTGCGTAGTCAGAAAAATTGGTAAGCATAAGGTAAGAACAGGGTGTGAGATGAGGCTCATTGTGCAAATAGGGGAGTATGAAATGGATCAAGTTATTCTGGATTTGGGGTCGGATGTGAATGTTTTGCCTAAACATACACGGGAAATAATGGGGAGACCTACGTTACAATGGTCTCCGATTCAATTGAGGATGGAAGATCAACTAAAGATTATCCCCATGGGAAGGTTGAAGGGAGTGACAGTAAATATTGAAGGTGCGAGTGCGTTGGATGATTTCGAAGTCACAGAAATTGTCGATGATAGCAATCCACACCCCTCGCTCCTTGGGATCAACTGGGCTATTGACATGAATGGGGTGATCAATTTGAAGAAGTGGACACTGTCATTTGAGAGGAAATCGCTCAGCGTAGTAGTACCTTTAGACCCTGCAGAAGGACTGCGTTATACTAAACCAGTTTGCAATTATGAAAGTGACGATCATTTGGACCAGATCTACAAAATAACAATGTGAGACCAAGATTGGGTGAATCCAACAACAGATGGATGCATTATATGCAACCGCGAAAGTTCTTGTACAACAGATTTAGATGAGGAGTTGGAACGCTAACAAAATAGGTTGCATGAAGCATCTACGTTGCACTGTAACATGATGACTAAATCGATGTGTTGTGTATCATTGAAGGTAAGGAGTTTGCCTTATTATGATGGTCTAACTCATGTAGATAAAGTTTTGGATGCATTTGAAAGGGAAGTGCCTAAGAAGCATTGCTTCCAAGCAGTGGATTTGTCGCTGCGCGCTACGCTCGCAAGATGGTGGGGTACGCATAAAGATATTTTTGATGGATGGCGTGAATACCGGAGGATGATGAGGTTGCAATTTGGTCGCCCAAAATGTGACTGACAGATAAATATGATGGGAGGATTGATCCACACGATCAATTAGCAAAATGGACTGATGCTTATGGAGCAGAGCCCAACCGGAGTGGGTGCATTTGTTCTGTCACACTTTGGATGTAATACCGATGAATTGGTACCTGGAAACAAAGCTCCGCCACAACACTGACGAGTGGGATATTTTGAGACAGATATTCTTAATGACATTGAACTTTGAAGATGGATTCAAGTGCATCGATGAAGCATTGCAGGAGGTCAAGGCATCGACATTCATAACACTGCAGGATCCCTTGGATTTGATTCAACCAGATTGGACCACCTCACTGTGCCATGCACGGGAGTGCTATAAGGTCACTACTGAAGAAGAAGACAAGGATCAAGGGAACATTAACATCCCCGAGGCAGAAGGCCACCGCAAAGTTGAAGGACCACAGATAGAGAATCCAGATATCACCATGCTACTGAAAACTAGACAAGTGAACATTAGCACAAAGGCGGAGCCGAAGTTTGTGAAGATAGAGAACTAATGGGATGATGTCACAGTAGATAAGGTCGCTGAGTTGCTTTGCGAATATTAGGATTTGTTTCCCACAAAGTTTTCAGACTTAAATGGCATCATAGGCGATTTGTGAGTGATGAAAATAATGTTGAAACCAGACGCGAAGCCTGTTAAGCAGAGGCCATATCGCCTTAATCCTAAGTACAAGGAAAAGGTCTGCTTGGAGTTGGACAAGATGTTGGTAGCAGGTATTATTGAACCAGTGGAGCAATCTGATTGGGTGAGTCCAATGGTAGTTCAAGAAAAGAAGCAGAAGGATGAGATACTTATTTGCATAGATCTTAGGAAGTTGAACGATGCTTACGTTCATGACCCTTTTCCAACTCTGTTCACAGATGAGGTATTGGATAATGTTGGCAGATAGGAAGCATATTCGTTGATTGATGGGTTCTCTAGATACCATCAGATAAAGATAGCGCCAGAAGATAGAAGTAATGCTACCTTCGCAACTAAGTGGGGATGCTTTCCGTATATGGTAATGCCTTTTGGACTTAAGAATGCACCAGCAATATTCTCGTGCGTAGTCATTACGACGTTCAAAGAGTTCATTTACAAGTTTTTGGAGGTATATTTTGATGATTGGATGGTGTTTGGATAGGTAAAACGCCATGTAGCTAGCTTGTGCTTGATGTTGGATACATGCCAGAGGTATCAGATCACCTAAACTTGAAGAAGTGCTTATTATGCGTCCCTTTCAGAATATTGTTGGGTCATGTAGTGTGCATGCAAGGCTTAATGGTGGACCCTACTAAGATTGTGGTCATAATTAATTTGGAGGCGCCAAGGAGTGTTAAACAGTTGCGTGCAACACTGGTTCATGCTAGATACTATCGAAAGTTCACCAAGAGCTATGCCCAAATTACCACGCCAATGGAAAAGCTATTGAAGAAGGACACTACATTCTATTGGGATGAAGAATTTCAATGGAGTCTGGATGTATTAAAGGAGAAAATCATTACCACACCGATCCTAGTCTTCCCGGATTGGAAGAAAGAATTTCCTGTGCATGTGGATACATCATGTATCGCGTTGGGAGTAGTGCTGACACATGTCGGTTAAGGAGAATTGGATCACTCGATAGCATTTGCGAGCAGGAAGCTATCTAAGGCTAAAAAAAATTACTCGAGGACAAAGCGCGAAGGGTGGGCTATGGTGTATCGCTCCAGAAGTTCAAGCATTACTTTCTAGGAAGACACTTTAATATGTATACATATTACAGACCATTTTTCATTAAAGTACCTAGTCAACAAGCCTGTGTTGGGGGGGGGATATCCAGATGGTTGCTGTTGTTTCAGGAGTATGATTTCGAAGTAATTGTGAAGCTAGGGTGATTGAATGCAGGGTTAGATCATTTGTCATGCATTGAAACAGGAGAGGAGCCTACCAATTTGGAGGAAGGACTGCCAGACGCATAGCTCTTTATGGTGAGTGTAGCAGACAATCATTTTGCAGACATTATCCACTTCCTGACTACAGGAATGACTCCAGAAGGATACACTAGTCAACAAAAGAAGGAATTGGTGGTGCGCACAGTAGATTTTTCTGTTATTGCAGGTCACTTGTATAAGATGGGATCGAACAAGATACTATGATGCTATGTGCCTAATTTTGAATGAAATAGTATCCTAGCTGAAGCTCATGGAGGAGCTATGGGAGGCCATTATGTAGGAAAAGCAACAACGCAGAAGATTTTACGTGCTGGGTTGTGGTGGCCAACATTGCATAAGGATTCCAAAGCATATTGTAGGGCGTGCGATGCATGTCAGAGAATAGGCAGGTCATAGCAGAGGGACGAGCTACCTTTGAATCCACAGGTATCAATGTAGCCATTTGAGAAATAGGCAATTGACTTTGTAGGACCAATTTAGCCTCCGGGAAAGAAGACGGCTGCGTGGTATATCATCACCGCGATTGAGTATTTGACTAGATGGGTGGAGGCATAGCCTGTAAAGGACTATACAGGGGCAACAACAACAAAATTTAAGTTTGAATATGTCATGACCAGGTTTGGTTGCTCGAAGATTTTAATGAGTGATCATGGTATGAATTTCCTTAATGAAACAATCAACGCGTTGACAAAATAATTCCAAGTTTATCATCAGAAGAGTATGCCATATCATCCTCATTGCTCAAGCCAATGGGACGGTTGAGGTGTTTAATAAGATATTGGAGAACACACTAACAAAGGTGTGCAATGTGCAGAGGAATGATTGGGATGTGCATGTACGAGCTGCGTTGTGGGCTTATAGAACTACCTGTAAGAAGCTTACTGGTCAGACGCCTTTTAGGTTGGTCTATGGTGTCGAGGTTGTGATGCCTATGGAGTATATTGTGCCTAGTCTACACATAGTGGAATTTACAGGGATGGCGGAACACGGAGTCTTAGAAGAACGACTCGTGCAACTAACAGAGCTCGAGGAAGATAGATTTTTGGCTAGATTCCATCAACAGGTTTAGAAGGAATGCAAAAAGGCATGGCATGATCGGCACACCAAACTATGCACCTTCAAGGTAAATGATTTAGTTTTATTATATGACAATAAGTTTGATAAGTTTCCAAGAAAATTTTAGATGCACTGGCTGGGGCCATATGTGATCAAAGAGATTACTGATGGTGGAGCAGTTCAACTTGTGAAATTGAATGGAGATCCATTTCCGGGAAAGGTAAATGGAAGCCGATTCAAGCCATACACCAGGGATCCAGCCCAATGACTACATGATGGTAACACAGTCTTAGTGCTCTAGGCAGTTGCAAGGAGGCATGAAACTATAAACTACACTGCCCGGTTTGTAGAGCTACTTGACAAGGGATCTGAGCGAAACAGGAGGGTGTCACAATACCAGAAGAAGCGTGAAGGGAGCTACACTATAGAAGGGGAGACCACACAGTGCAGCCAGAAAGTGACCGTTACCATCACTGTTCATGATTTGACTGCCAGAAGATGGTTAAGAGGAGCGAGTGGCCAACATTTAAGGCATTTAAGGCTGAATTTAAGAGTGAAATATTTGGAAATCTGCCACCAATCTAGCATTTATGGACGGATTTTGGGGGGAACGGTCGAATTTGAATTCAAATCTGCCTATAAAATACGTGTGGCTGTCACGCAAGAAACACTTTGCATTCTGAGAATTTTTGTGTTGTGTTGTTTGTTGTGCATGAACCGTGAGTTATTTGAGGATTTGCTTGCAAGCCCCATGTTCGATCAGTATCTCGAGTCAGGTAGAAAGCTTATTCATGATATCATGTTAGGACCAGGTTTGGCAGAAACTGCTAGTACTAGGGGATCTATCGCCTCTAAGGGAGCTGCTACTGAAGTGATGAGTTTGGAGGTTCTGGTAACCGTGCCTACGATGCCGAGGTCGCCTAGGCCGAAGACTATGCTGACGTGAGAAGTCCCCAAGCTGAAGAAGGATAAACAAAATAAGCTGATGCTAGTGCATGAGTCATCGTGAAAGAATGCATCTACATAGGCTCAGTGAAAAGAAAAACCGAGTGCAAAGGAGAAGGGGAAGGTGGTCGATTTGGAGGCAGAGGAGGTCACAAAAGATATTGACATTGAGGGGGTGGACCCTATTTCTAAGCTACCGAAGTATATACCTCCGTGCAAGGGCAAGGTTAAGGTCTCGAAGGACCCAAATGTCGGACAGTTCTCCCTCAACACACCCCTGTTATTGGACAATATCACCTTTGAAGGTCCGTGCTTGGCATGGGTCCCACACTTGAAGCTCGAAGACTGGGATTTTGCGGACCACGAGCAGTTCCCCCACCTTGCTACCGACACCTTCATGAAGAGGGTTTTCTACAAGGAGTCTGGTGTCACCGCATTGGAGCCGGTGGAATGGATTCGCAGAGTCAACAAGTCAGGGTTGTTGAACCTGTTATGGGTGTCGCGCTATCATCGGTCAAATATCAACCTGATTGCCATTAAGCAGTTTCTATGCTTAGTGCATGACGGGTTCTTGTGGTTAAATGATCTGATCCCTATCACAGATATACTAATCCATTAGATCACATTATTACCCCATTTAAGACTAAATCCAGCCAAGGCATTTGGGGGAAAGACGAGCAAGCGCGACCTCGCTAAGAAGATGAAGGACAAGTTTAAACTTGTAAAAAACCCATGTGGGTATTCAATTACCAGCATTACTGACCTCGTGATCAAGATTTCCATGAAGATTCTGGCTAGAAAATTTATGAGAAAGTGTCACGCAGACGAGATGGCGACACCAGTAGTTTCATTGGCGGGTCAAGGCGTAGAGGGCGTACAGTTCAACTGGGCACGCTACCTGTGTAGTGAATTCCTAACGAACTGTAGAGAGGCACAAAACGATAGTAAGACATTTTGCTATTCGTGGATGTTTCTCTCAATCGTGCTAGTCACATGGGATTTGCCAAAGGATAGCTAGTTTCCTCCAGTGGAGAAGGATTTACCAGAAGTAGAAAAGTTCGCATCTCCCTGGGCCTCAAAAGATGTTGCAGGGGTCACAAAGAGAAAATTCTTTTGGGTAATGATGGAGACGAGCATTCGCATGGCCATCAACCAGAAGCTGTGGTTGTCACCAACTGTGTTTAAGCAACTTTCAGGGTATGCGGAGTTCAAAGCGGACTTCCACCATATTTACATCTGAGCGCGCAAGGACCCTGAGTAGAAATGGTTCGACTTACCCTTTCTGGCCACAGATGACGCTATTGCAGAGGTCATCAAATTTTGGCCAACAGAGCGGCATTCTACATCCGATGAGGCCACTAGGACTAGCAAGTTCGTGGAGAAAAAGAAAAAGGAAGCGGCCAGAGAGAAGGTTCAGCTATTGGCTAAGAAGAAGAAGAAAGAGGTTGAGAAGAAGGCCCAGGTAGAAGCGGAGTGTGCCATAAAGGAACTGGAAAAACAGGAGGAGCGCGGCTCTGAAAGAAGTTAGAAATCTCCTTCACCCCAAAGGGAGGAAGAAGAGCAATCAGAATAGGGTGACAAAGATCAACAAGAGAGCACTCCCTTCTGAGTGAAGTAGTATAGGGAGCATGAAAAGGAAGGACAGCGAAAAAAGACAAAAGCCACTAAGTCGTTGCTAGATCCAATTACCTTTACGGAGGGCGACTTGGATGATATTGGAGATAGGGTGCGGGATACTACCGCAGAACTACTGCATCAGTAGAAGCAGACATTGAGCACCATATAGAAGGATCCGCGTGAGGTGTAGATCCAGACTTCCAGAATTCAAGTAGGTGATGGACAGAGCAGTGCTGCATCAACCAGTTTGGCACTGGAGACCACTCAAGCAGCAGAAATGGTTTGTTCAATGGATCTCTGGGTAGTCGCACTGCCTGATGGAGCTTTAAGCACAGAGGTCTCTGCTGACAAGGCTATTGTCAGCACTTTGAAGAATGTGGGCCTCAACTTGGCTATGCTCCTTAGTGAGTTCCTTCACACACTGCAAGCAAGTGTGATCGCAAAAATTAAGGCCCGGGAACAGTGTGTGTTGAGCATGATCAAGGAGTAAAAAGTCAAAAATGAATAGATTTTCATGGAGAAAATAATAGTGTTGGAGGCATGGAAGAAGATTCATGTGCAAAATGAACAAACTGTAGTCGTGGTGGCCAAGGCATGCAGGACAGTCCTTGAACTGCATATCCCGGAGGAAGCGCCGATGGACGCGAAGATCAGGAAGTTGACTATCGGTGTGCGTGACGCGAAGATGGAAGTGGCCAAGGTTCATTTTAAACTGAACCTAAAGATTACAAAGTTAGAGTTGAAGTCACGGCCTTCAACTCTGCCAAAGATTAGAGAATAGTGCGAAGTCGCTGTGAAGGATGGGTTGCAGTAGTGGATGTCGTGGTGGTGGATTGCACTGTGCTTTTCGAGCAATCCATGGAGGTAGTCACGCTGCTACAGGAAGATCCTAACCTGCAAAGGTTAAACACAGAAGGCTATGAATTGAAGCAGCAATATGATGAAGCAAGAGCGATGGTGCGCACTGTCACTATAGCACAATGATTGGCCAAGCTGCATGAGGAAAAAATTTGCTCAAATAGGTGGAGGCAACACAAAGGAAAGAGGTGGTTCTCAAGGCTAGATTGGGGCCTTGGTTGGATGCGGCCTATGTTATCTTTGCCACCATTGACGAAAATTTGGCAAGCTTACAGAGAACACAACAGAAGATAAAGGAAGACAATGTAGGACCAACAACAGAGCAGCTGGTGGAGCAGATCAAACAGGCAGCCACGTAGAGCGCAGTGGCACAACTAGAGATGGCAGGTCTCCACAATAAGATCTTTGCACTAGTAGAGTGACTCGGGGGCGATTCACGATAGTTGTGTTGGGGGCCTGTTAGGACAGGATCCCCTAGGGTCAATTTTGGGGCAAAAACCCAAGTTTTGGGGAAAAATGCCCAAGTTTTATTGTAAAGCATGTAAAGTATCCACAAGTTGTGGCCGTGGAGTGCATAGATAGTAAAGTGTCATAAATGGTTTTACCCTTCTTTTATGTAATTTGTGTCGGATTTTGTAGATCCACCTGTGGGTTGATGTTGAAAGGGCCAATAGTGTAGGGATTTGTTTGGGAAAACTGTGTAGGGATTTGTTTGGAAAAACTAACTCTGAACTTGGGTCAAGACCCACTAAGCCAACAAGGGGATAGCATATGCTTGTCATGTAAGTTCATTCTTCGAATGAATCCATCCTAGTAAGTTTTACGAGCCCTAGGAAAGAGAAGCTCGGCCTCGTCATGGTGACAAGCCTTTCGTCATAAAATTTTAACGAGTTTGATGGAAGAATAACACAACGTCTATTTCATGTTTAGGGAGTTTGAAAAAGAAATGAAAAAGAAAACTCCATCATGTCCCTTTTCGTAATTTGTCCCTCGAACCTGAAAAGGTAGAAAACAATATCTGAGGGAACCTCTTAACCATATCAACCAAGGTGTACATTTTTCGTAAATAGTTAGTCTCAGCCTGAAAAAGGGGTAGACGTATACTGAGGTGACGTCGATTCATTTACTTTAACGAGTTAGAAATGACAAGTACTCAGCAATCGTTTCAATTTTCGAGAGTCAGGAAAGCGCTGAAAGATTACTCCAGGGGGGTTCCTTTTTTGTTTATTTAAGGAGTTTGAAAAAGAGATAAAATAAAACTTCGTGTATCAGTCAACAATGACCATTGTTCACATCGAAGGCACCTGTAACTGCACATGAAACACACCCATCACTGATATCGAGGAAATATTAAAATATTACAAAAATATTCGACAAAATGACTTTCAAAATTTATAAATAGGCAAAAGTAATTTCATTTTTTACCATTTTACCAAACTGAGCTATGAAAGTGATTTTGTGCCCTAATTTCCTTGATTTTCTAGTGGCTTCTGTGGGAGACCTGAGACACTGTTTTACAATCTGTCTGTGACAAGTAAGAGCCTCATCCTTGCTCTTGCATTTCATTACCTTTTTATGCAATTTTAACAGTGGATTTCAAGTTTAAAAGGAGGATTTTTAAAATTTAGGTCGTTGGTAACCATCACAAATATGGTCATCGGACCCATGATGGTCATGCTAGAGCCCAAAGGCTCATGTGATGCCATTGAACTGTTTTGAAAAACAGGCGTGATGGTGCTGAGAGCGACTTTTAGATATTAAAAACTCACTTTTAAAGAAAAAAATGTTGATTTTATCCATGGAAAAGGTACTAAAAGGTGTTTAAATGTTGTTTGCAGGAGAAATATGGTCCTAGATGGAAAGAAAGAGGCCATGAGGCTGGGGATTACCAAACATCTCAAGATCTGACATGTATATATGCTTGGAGGGATTGTGGCCTACTGAAATTCTTCCAGACCACAGGGCTGAGGGCACAGATGGTGTTGTTTCCTTATCTGATCAACCTTTGGGATGTAGATCACGAGATCTTCATCATCAAAGGGTAGGAGCTGGAACTAGAAGAAATGGGCATTTACTTCATCATGGGATTGTCCTGTCGAGGGGAAGCCATTCAACTCTTTGGATCCTACCAAGGAGGTGAAAGTACCAAGAGTTTGGTCCATAGATATTTTCTTGGTGTTGAGATAACTAATAGAGGTAAGGTGAAAATTGCAACTTTCACCAATAACCTCATTTTGAGAACAATATTGTTCACCCTGGCGCGTGTATCTGGCACACAAGCTCTTCATGAGGCTTCCAAGTCTCAGTTCTAGTACGTTATTTCTTGTTTGATCCCCACCATTTTCAATTGGTGTGGAGGTCTTTTGGTGAACATGAAGCCCCAACTGACTAAGGGCAAGCACAAACACCTGAAGTAGTTCGGGTTTTGTTCCATACTAGTGGCATTCTTTTTGGAGCGAATACTGCTCTTCTGGTACCAGTAGGCAGAAGTACCACATCTTACCCCCCGCGATTCGAGGCTCATGAGATGGAGCCAGCTCATGCCTCTAGGAGGCACGGGCCAACATATGCACTACCCTCCACAGTTCTTTGCATGGATTGAATGTCAATTACTCATGGTGGATGACTATGCTTATGATGGTACGAATTTTAGAGGGGATCCATATCTACCTTTGCCACCAGGCGAGCAGTGGACCGACGCACGTAAAAACTCATTTTTTGGGATTTTTCAAGTTTTTATGATTTTTATGAGAATGTAATCTAAGAATCAATTTATGACAAATGTGTAGATGTGGGACCAGAAAGGCCACCAGGCATATCGCCAATAGCATGGCAATCTTCTCATTCGATAGTGGTTGTAGACTACGAAGAAGGGCTTGACCCCTTAGCCGAGATGGAGCACAACCTGGAGGCAATTACCCGAGGGGTTCTAGATTATGCCACCATTGACGATGTTCCACTACACTAGTAGAGGCATACAGTTGGAGTCTCTTCAATACTGTGTCGGCTTTTAGGCCGAGTGATCAAAGCAGTCACATGCTACCATAAGCATCACGCAGTTTGATAGCTCTTCTAGTCTTTTACACATTTTGTAGGATTTGAAAGCCAAGTGTCTCAGAACACTCTATTTTTTGACATTTTGATGTAAACACTCTGACAGACGATATATATATATATATATATATATATATATATATATATATATATATATATATATATATATATATATATATATATATATATATATATTATTTCTACTTATGCATTCGTAACATGGTTCAGTTTTACAAATGACACAAATTTCTATCAAGAACAAAATTTGCTAATGCATCAGTTAATGTATTTAAATTACGTGGAATATGTTGATATTTAATGTAATGAAATCTCTTTCCAGCAATATAACACATAGATACATACACAATATTTGTGGATTGCTTACAGAATAATGATTGTTTAATTGTAACACAACGAGCTATGAATCCAACTTAACAACTAAATCCCTAATGCCAAGAGCAACTGCTTCTGAGAAGAGTTCAATAACTACACTATACTCAACGATATTATTGGTTGTTCAGCTAAGGCAGACACCTTGTAAGTTGATCAACTCGCCATTAGGGTCATAGAGCACCATCAATAAAACCAATGTAATGATGTGATGACATTTGCAAACCGAGTGGAACATAGGGTGAGCAAAAAAACGAAGCAAACAAACACACCAAAAAATCAAAACGCACACTAATGAAATAACACACTAATGTAGAAAAGTTATCATACGAATTTCATGCATAATACTTTTTGAGATACAACCCATTACGGGGTTGTGACAATGCATTTCCCTCATAATCACATAGCTCATAGGCACCTTTCTATAAGACATGCTTGACAATGTAGGGCCCATGCCACATAGGTTCGAACTTGCCTACCCCCAACTTATCATTGGCTTGATCATAAAGAAGGACCAAGTCACCTTCAGTGAAAGTGCGAGGAGAAATGGTTTGGTCAAAATGAGTTTTGACTCACTTCTTTTGAGCTTCGACAATCATCGTAGCGATGCGCCAAGTCTCATCAAGTCTCTCAAGATATAGTAGTCACTCCTCTTCAGGCGAGGTATCTGGAAGAAATTAGATAGCTAGTTTAAGCGAAGGGATTTCACATTAGACTGGAAGATTTGCCTCTAAACCGTACACCAACTGGAATGGAGTGAATCCAGTGGCCATCTTAGAAGAAGTTCGGTAAGCCCAAAGAGCTGAGAAAAGCATTAAATACCAATCTTTTGTGTGCTTCCCAACAATACTTTGAAGAATAGTAATCAAAACTTTATTGACTGCTTCAACTTGGTCATTGGCCTATGGATAATATGGAGTCGAGTTATCATGTCGAAGGCCCAACTGATCAGTTAACTCTGCCATCATGTGCTGATGAAAATGTGATCCATGGTCAATCATGATAGCTTGAGGGACACCGAAATGTGCTATAACATGGTTAAAAAGGAACCGCATGGCAGTAATACCATTGGCATTGTATGTAGGCATCGCCTCGGCCCATTTCGTAAAATAGTCGACGATGACGATGATATAACCATGCCCCCTGGCCAAATGAGGGTTACATGTCATGAAATCAATGCCCCATTTGGAAAATGGGCCAATGGTAATTACTGGGTGTAGGGGTGCGGGTGGGGTGTGTTGCTTGCGGTTGAAAATCTGGGATTCATGGCATTTTTGGACAGATAGAATGCAACATTTAAATATAGAAGGCCATAAATAACCGGCATGAAGGATATTATTAAAAGTGGCATATCCAGACATATGACTGCCACAGGCACCAGAGTGGCAATCATTTAGGACCTGCTCAGCTTCTTCAAGGGTGAGACACCTGCAAAGGACAGAGTCCATAACTGTTGATCTAAATATGATCTGAGGTTGTCATTGATGTCAACCCAAGAAGAATTAGGGGATACCTTGATATTTCAAGGGATTTTGACTTGACAACTTACTCTATTTTGAGTCAAGGATCTTCTAGATAGATTCTACTAGTCGAGATGTTTTCGTTGATATATGGCATGCCAATTAATTCTTCACGGTTTGAGAGATATTCATGTTTGAAGTTAGTAACCCCAGTTAGTGGGCGAAAAACATATGGGGTTGTCGCATGGCACTCATAATTGGTTTTGGTCATTGAATAGTCAATATTTAATAATTTTTAAGCTCCTAAAAATCTTCAACATTCTCTATAGAAGCCCCTCTCAACTCTATAAAAAGAAATCTCATATATCCTCCAAATTTAGTGATTGTGGAATTTTCGTTATAACTTCATTTTTGTGAAGTCTTAGATTCTGAAATTAAAACCCATTTGATTTTAAATCATGATGAACATCATGACAAAATTCAGACCTTGGTTCGCTATATTTTCGGAGATATTATCTGTGGAAGTTAGGGTTTTTTGCATGTTTCCAAATTTCATCTCAAAGAAGTGACCTTGGAAAAATCGTCATAACTTTCTCCCAGAGAAGAGGATTCGAATTCTGTAAAAAGTGGCGGATAGTGCATGAACTGTAGTTTTCTGTGTATCAAGTCCAGAGCTGAAGGAGGAAACAGTGACACGTGGTACATCGTACAAGTTCGCTCTACTGAACCAGTCCATAATTAGGTCATTGTGAGAGATTGGACATAACTTTGCCTTGAAGAGTCCAAATTGGGTTGAAGAGTCCAAATTGGGTAAGACCTATGGCACTGGAAGGAAGACTCTGAGGTATTCTACAGGACCAAAGGTCACATGTTGGGGATCTGAGATCGTAGATATACATCAGATTAAATATCGTGCTCCTAGAAGGCAAGAAAAACTAGATCAAGTGTTGTCAAGGGGTGAAAAGGACTAGACTTTCTAGGGCAACAAAGAGAAAGGTGTAACAAAATGATGCAACAGAGGTAAGCTAAAGGTAAGTATCTTCTGTATATGCATGTTCATGTCTTAATTGCATTAGTTTATTTGTATTCTAATTTGTTGTTTTTTTTTAGCACTGACATATGTTTTGCAGGATGACGTAAGTTTTTCTATTATCATGTCATGGGTATTTCTTTGAAGACTTTTTGTAGGTATTATATATTCATCAAGAGAAGAAAAAATGCATAATCTAATGTTCTAAAGAGTGAGAAAGGGAAGCATGACAAGATCAGCAATCAAGGTGCATAGCAATAGCAAGAAGTTCACCAGATGAAGTCTTCAAGTGGAAAGCACTACATACAATCATTGTAAAAGTATCATTGTACAGAGTCATTGTAAAAGCATCATTGTAAAAGTTGTACAAGTGTCTATCTACCAAGAGTTGAAGAGACAGTGTCGGGAGGTCTAGGATCATCATTAGGTGGTTGTGTCATAGTTGGGGTTATGGTCTAGTGTGTCTTCTTCTTCTACATCATTCTATATCATTATAAAGTGGACCATTTTCCTTGGTACGCAATTCCATTCTTCTTTTATTCTTCTATAGGGTGGTAGGGTGGTGCTAGGCTGGTGCATGAAGTCACCAGCAGGTTCAAGCCTGTGAAAACTTTAGGGTGGTAGGGTGGTGCTAGGGTGAGTTGTAGCTTATTGGGTGTTGGGGCATCCGTTCAGTTGACTACTGAAGAATCTCGGGGGTTGGAGCGTCTATCCAGTGGGAGTTGGAGAAGAATGATTTTATAGAATTCTAGCAAGTTGTTATTTTCATTTCAGTTGGGGCTGAAGATTAAATAATTTATTAGAAAAGCATTTGATGGTTTTTGACCCGGAGGGGGTTTTCCACCTAATATCTTTGTGCCTCCTAGGTTCTTTTATTTACTGTTATTACTGCATAAACATTAATAATAATTGAAGATTAACTAATGATCTGAAAAGATTTAAAAGTGCTAACTATTAAGGAATACTGCTACAACGCTCCCCCCCCCCCACCCCCACCCCCCCAGTATTTTCCAACAATTGGTATCAGAGCTTGGTTCCTTCAATAGCAATTTAACAACTGGAAGGAGATCATGGAGCATACCAAGAATGGTGTACCTCTATTCAATGAAAATAATTATGCACTTTGGAAAGGAAGAATGGAGGTCTATCTCTTGGCACAAGGTTACGAAGTATGGGACACTGTTCAAAATGGCTTTACACCAACCGCAGATGAACAAGGTAAGAAGAATTTGGTAAATGATGCAAAAGAAAAGAATATTATTATCAGTGGACTTATTGAATCTGCTTATCATAAGGTGTTGGGTTGTAAAACTGCCAAAAATGTATGGGACAAGCTTGAGAATATATATGCAGGTGACTCAAATGTCAAAGAAGCAAAGCTTCAAATCTATAGAGAAAAATTTGAGCAACTTAGAATGAAAGAAGATGACAACATTGCTGCACACTTCCAACACATAGATGAAATAACCAACACTCTAGAAGGATTGGGAGAGCCTGTTGATGAGCAGACTATTATACGAAAGATTCTTAGAACGTTACTAGGAAGATTCAACCCAAAGGTATCGGTCTTAGAATACAATGAAAATATGGACAAACTCAGCAAAGAGGAATTACATGGAGTTCTCATAGCATATGAAATGAGACTTGATGAAGAAGAGGGTACTTCACATCTAGAAACTGCATTCGCTACATCTAAGAAAACCAATAAGGACAAACAACCTTCAAAGGCAAAGACCTGCACCTGCACCTGCAAGTGTGAAGAAAAGGAAGATGATGAAGAAGGTTTTTCAGATGGAGAATATGATTACTTTACGAGAAAACTAAAAATTGGTAGGGGAAAGTTCAAAGGTAAACTTCCATTGATATGTTTCGGTTGTGGTGAGGTTGGGCATTTCGCAGCAAAATGTCCGAACAGAAGTGATGGAAACTCAAAAGGAAAGAAAGGCTTTAAGAAATTCAACAAGCAAGGCAAGAAGAAAGGATTCAAAAGGAACTTTCTCTCTAAAGAAGATAGCTCATCATCCGATGAAGACAGTGACAGTGAAGAAGAAGTCAATGAGAGAGTATTGTTTATGGCCAAGCACAATAAACAAGAGGTATCAAACAATGAAGAAGAAGGGTTGATCATAGAAGAATTTTCTAAGGAGGTAATCAAGCTTATAAAAGAGCTCAAGGCTGAGAAGATCCATTACAACACTCTTGAAGAACAAGTTCAAGGTCTCAAAATTGAAGTTTAAGAACACAAATGTATTGAAAAGCCACTTCATAAGAAGTTGGAAGAAAGCAACCGAGAAAGGGAAGCATTAGAAGCTAAAGTAGTCTTGTTGCGTAAGGAAGTGAAGAAGGGAAAAATTGTCCAAAACTATGCCAATAGCTCAAGGGCGTTGGAAGCACTCATCAACAATCAATGATCTTACAACGAGAGAACTGGCCTCGGTTACAAAGAAGAAGTTGGACCTTCTACAATAAAATACAATGAACCTATGAGATCTGACAGGCATGTAGACTTCATTGGACAAGATTTGCAAGAACAGCCTTGGAAGACAATTCCGCAATGAAGATTTCCATCCAGGTACCAACATATATTTCATGGCTATTGTTATTCATGTGGAAAATTTGGTCATAAAGCTATAGAATGTCGCACATACCCTAGGAACTAATACAATTCTAGGAGATCTGTGAAATATGAACCTCTCAGGGCTCAACGAAACATTTAAGAAGTAATATTTAATGTTACAAATGTCGAAAATTTGGACACATAGCTAGAGACTGCAGACTTGAAAAGCCTCCAGAAGAATCTTCAAAGCCACAGAACCAACGAACATGGAAGAAGAAGAACACTGATAATTGTGCTCTAGCTCTCAAGGCTCAAAACAACAAAGATGTGTGGTCTATTGATAGCGGTTTCTCAACGCATATGACTAGAGATAGAAAGAAATTTGTATCTTTGAAAGAGAAGAAGGATGGAACTGTGTCCTTTGGAAATGATGGATCTTCAAATGTTATAGGATCAGGTACTGTCAGTCTTGAAAGAAAAGATGCTCTAGCCAAGAATGTTCTATTGGTTGAAAACATGAATCACAATCTGCTCAGTGTTGGACAAATGTATGATCAAGGACACACAATGCTATTCAACTCCACAAAATGTGAAATTAGGAAAGGCAGGTATGGTAAAATTGTGGCTATAGCAAGTCGAGCTCCAAACGACATATATGTTCTGGATGAAGCAACTAAAGCATGTCTACTAGATAAAGAAGATGAAAGATGGTTATGGCACAAACGAATGGGTCACAGAAACTTTGACAATATTGTCAGGATAAGAAAAAGGGAAGCAGTACAAGAAATGCCGAAAATCTCAAAACCTTCCAACACACTATGTGAGGCCTGTCGGCACGACAAGCAGACAAAATGCAGATTTAAAACAAAAGAACACTTTGCATCACATCCATTGGAATTGATACATACATATATATGTGGTCCTATGGGAACAAAAGGCTTAGATGGAGAATTATATTTCATGTTAATGATAGATGACTATAACTAGGGTGACAGCCGTCAGTTTCCTAAAGAAAAAATATGAAGCACTTGAGTGCTTTAAGATCTACAAGGAGTTGGTTGAAAATGAAATTTACTTAAAAATAAAGTGTCTAGGATCAGATAATGGCGGAGAACTCACTTCTGAATTATTTCAACAATACTGTGATGAAAATGGAATAAAAAGACAACTTTCAATAGCACGAACACCTCATCAAAATGGAGTTGCTGAAAGAAAGAACAGAACCGTATAGGAAATGGGTAGAACAATGCTGAAGAACTCAAAATTAGATGAAAAATTCTAGGTTCAAGCAATTGATACAATAGTCTTCCTTATTAACAGAAGTCTTCTCAGAAATAATTACAATAAGACCCCATATGAATTATGGAAAGGAAAACCGGCTAATGTAAAATATTTCAGAATCTTCGGAAGCAAATGTTATATCAAAAGAGAAGATCAAAAGTTGGGTAAGTTTGAATCGCATGTTGATGAAGGTATCTTTGTTGGTTACTCACGCAAAAGAAAGGCCTATAAATGCTATAATCTAAGACGAAAATAGATATTGGAGAGCATAAATGTTACATTTGACGAAGATAGTGTTCTAACGAATAATGATGAGGATATAGAATCTTTGAAGCTTGAGACAGAGGCTGAAAAAGGTACAGAGAAAATTCTAGAACAAGAAGCAACTGTCAACCAAGAAGAAGTAAATAATGATCAACGAGATATACAGGAAAAACAACAAGAAGCTCCTCCAAAGAGAACAAAATAATGGATTCAAAAGAACCATCCATCAAATCAAATAGTTGGTGACATAAATGAAGGAATTGGAACAAGAAAAGGTAGACAACTTCGTTCATCACAACAAGCTCACATTGCTTTTCTAGCAACCTTTGAGCCTAGTAGTTTTGAGGAAGCCATCCAGGATGAACATTGGGAATTGGATCAAATCGAGAAGAGTAACACCTCGGAATTAGTTCCACGACCAAAAGATAAAAATTACATTGGGACTAAATGGGTGTTCAGGAACAAATTCAATGAAGATGGACAGGTTACCAGAAACAAAGCAAGATTGGTTTACAAAGGCTATGCACAAGTGGAAGGAATTGATTTTGACGAAACATTTGCACCAATTGCCAAAATGGAATCCATCCAGATGTTTCTCGCTTATGCATGCTCAAGAAAAATAAAATTCTACCAAATGGATGTTAAGTCGGCATTTCTGAATGGAGAATTAGAAGAAGAAGTTTAAATCAAACAACTTGAAGGTTTTCTACTATCAGAAAAATAAGACTATGTTTGCAGGTTAAAGAAGGCTCTGTATGGTCTCAAGCAGGCTCCTAGAACATGGTATGCTCGTCTTGACAGATATCTACGTCAACAAGGGTTCAAGAAAGGTATTGTTGATAACAATCTTTACATACAAATAGATAAGGATAATTTAACAATCGTTGAGGTACATGTGGATGATATAATCTTTGGTAGAAATGATGATTGAATAAGTAAGAACTTTGCTACAAAGATTCAAAGTGAGTTCGAGATGTCTTTACTTGGTGAGTTGACATGCTTCTTAGGGCTTCAAATATCTCACAAAGAGAAATGAATATTTATATGTCAAGCCACGTACATTAAGGAAATGCTCAAGAAATTCAAAATGGAAGATTGCAAACATGTCCTTACTCTAATGGTAACAGGTTGAAAATTGAGCATAGACAACTCATCTAAGGATGTGGATCAGAGGTTGTACATATATATGATTGGTAGTCTTCTATATGTAATAGCCTCCCAACCAGATGTTATGAAAGTAGTTGGACAAGTAGTAAGATTCCAAGCAACACCAAAAGGATCACATATTATTGCCTTCAAAGGAATTCTTCTATATCTAAAGGGCACAACAGAATATGGCTTGTGGTATCCCAAGGGCAACAATCTCATTATTCAAGCCTTTACAGATGCAGATTGGGCAGGAAGCATTGATGATCATAAGAGTACTAGTGGAGCAACATTCTATCTAGGTGGTTGTCTCGTATCATGGTTGAGCAAAAAGAAAACCTCAATATCGTTATCTACAGCGGAAGCAGAATACATTGTAGCTACAACTTGTTGTACTCAAGTCCTTTAGATGAAAAAAACTTTGCAAGATCTTCAAGTACAATTCAGTGAGCCTATTCCCATCTTCTGTGATAACACCAATGCCATCAACATCTCCAAGAATCCTGTCATGCATTCAAAAACAAAACACATTCTGATAAATTATCATTTTGTTAGAGAACAAGTCACTAAAAATAATATCAAACTTGAATGTGTTCATACAAAAGAAAAAATCGTTGATATCTTCACTAATCCTTTACCTCGTGAAGCATTTGAATATCTTCACTAGAAGCTTGGGATTCTCCCAAGTTCTCATTATATTTTCCTTATTCAGAAAATAAAGGGGGAGTGGAAGTGTGTATAGGTCCACAGGATGGTTGTGAGTTAAAGGGAGTTACCCTTTTCCATTGATGTCAAATGGGGAGAGAAAGCAGTAGGAAGAGGTGCCCTGATTGCAGAGGGAGTACTTGTGTTGCCATCAATGCCAAAGGGGGAGATTATTGATCTAAAGATGATCTGAGGTTGTCATTGATGTCAACCCAAGCAACACTAGGGGCTACCCTGATATTGCAAGGGAATTTTGACTTGACAACTTACTCTATTTTGAGTCAAGGATCTTCTAGATATATTCTACTCATCGAGATGTTTCCATTGATATATGGCACGCCAAGTAATTCTTCACGGTTTGTGAAGTTAGTAACCCCAGTTAGTGGGCTAAAACCCTATGGGGTTGTGGCATGGCACTCATAATTGGTTTTTGTCATTTAATATTCAATAATTAATCATTTTTTAAGCTCCTAAAATCCCTCCAACATTCTCTATAGAAGCCCCTCTCAACTCTATAAAAAGAAATCTCATATATCCTCCAAATGTAGTGATCGTGGAATTTTTGCTATAACTTCATTTATGCGAAGTCTTAGATTCTGAAATTAAAACCCATTTGATTCGCAATACTTATGAACGTTGTGACCAAATTTCAGATCTTGGTTCGCTATATTTTCAGAGATATGATCTGTGGAAGTTATGGGTTTTGCAGGCTGCCGAATTTCATCTCAAAGAAGTGACCTTGGGAAAATCATCATAACTCTCTCTGAGAGAAGAGGATTGGAATTCTGTAAAAAGTGGCGGATAGTGCACAGACTGTAGTTTTCTGTCTATTAATTTTAGAGTTGAAGGAGGAAACAGTGACACGTGGTACATCGTACAAGTTCTCTCTACTGAACTAGTCCATAATTAGGTCATTGTGAGAGATTGGACATAACTTTGTCTTGAAGAGTCCAAATCGGGTCAGACCTGTGGCATTAGAAACAAGACTTATAGGGATTCTGTAGGATCGTAGATGACATGTTGGGGATCTAAGATTGTAGAGATACATCAGATTAAATATTGTGCTCCTAGAAGGCAAGAAAAACTAGATCAAGTGTTGTTAAAGGGTGCAAAGGACCAGACTTTCTAGGGCAGAAAAGAGAAAGGTGCAGCAAAATGATGCATCAGAGGTAAGCTATAGGTAAGTATCTTCTGTATATGCATGTGCATATCTTAATTGCATTAGTTTCTTTGTATTCTAATTTGTTGTTTTTGTTTATTACTAACATATGTTCTACAGGATGAGGTAAGTTTTTCTATTATCATGTCATAGGTATTTATTTGAAGACTTTTTGCGGGTATTATATATTCATCAAGAGAAGACTCAATGCATAATCTAATGTTCTGAACAGTGAGAAAGGGTAGCATGACAAGAGTGGTGGGCTCCAGTATTGTAGCAATAATGCTACAACTCCTGGAGCTTCCTTCTCTAATTTTATCAACCCGGTAGTTCGTAACAAACTTGGAAGCGACGGTGCTGTATGCACAAGTACTAGCTCTTGTCGCAGCTGTCACTTGGTCAGCTGGCACAAGTTCGCTAGGGCTCAAGCCAAATTCTATATGTTCTCAGAAGAAGCTTTTTAAGTGATGAACGAAAGCTATCTCAAAGGAAATTAACCTACTTTGCAAGAATGAACTGAAAGCCAGCAAAACATGGAAACCCTAGTAAACCCTAATCTGACCAGCTTAATCCTTACAATGCAATGGTGGGAATGCAACTTCTAAAAATGATGCCATTACTTCTAGTGAGATGAGATGAGTTTAAACTACTTTCATCTGAAGATAACATGTTTTTGTATTTTTGCTCAAGTGGTTGGAGTTTTTATGACTGTGCTTCTTACTAGGTCTTGACTGTGTAGGGGTAGTTCAAGGGGAGGAAGGCTTGGGTAAGGTCAGGAGGACTCTGAGAGGTTCCAGGGGATCCCTAACATCATTCCACAGAAGTTCACAACGTTCAGGTGCCTGGCCATCGTGTTTGCAAGCTTCTACAGGATGTCTGCAGGGGATCCTACAGGAAGCTCGGGATTTCTACAGGAAGTTTGCTAACTTCTACAGGATGTTCTGCAGTCGGAGTTTTGGGTGATGGAGGATTGAATGAGCTATATGGGTGGGTAGGTAGGATGAGAGGGGAGCTTGTGATGGCCTATGGACTGAGAGATGATATGGAGAAGGGGTGTGTAAAGCTGGTTGGTCGATAGAAGGGTAGAGGCAATGGAAGGCCGAAAAGATAAAACAATGTGGATAACAGAAGAGATGGTGGGCAAATGATCTAGCTGGGAGGTAAGGAGATGGCTTAGGCACGGCTGAGAAGGATAAGGATGTGATATAGTGGTGCTGTGCAGTGTAAATGAAACAAATCACCTCTGTCTTGCACAAAACCGGGAATTCATCAACCTATTCTAACTGTTTTATTAAAAACCAAAGAACAACGATGTGAGTTAAGAGAGAAATCATGCATGGTGCTGAAACAAGGAGTTATTGCTCAAGATCTAAATGCATGGACACTTCTACCAATGGAAATATGACTTTAAAGCTTGCATGAACATGTAAAACTGTGTTTTTTTGGTGGTTGGCACGGTCTACACTCCCAATCTCTAAAAAGAGGTGGAAGTGAGTGTACGATCAACCTTTTCTTGGAACTCTGATGAATTCTAATCCTCCTATTCTAATCTAAACTACTGAAAGCATTTTATCCCTGAAACTAACCTACTTAATCACATCAAGAGATTTGAATCAGCAGACTGCGTTTTCCAAATGCATGTCAAGGCAAAGAAATGAAATGCTGAAAGGAAAGACAAGTAACAATACAAAGAAAGGAGGCCTATTGCTCTCAGGTTGGGCCCAAACCTGAGAGCTATAGCTCCTCTAAGAACTCAGGATTGAACTCAAATCTGCCTGCCTTTTATTAAAAGATCATAATCATAAGTCTAACAACATGCCAAAAATGGCTTACAAAGAGCAAAACAGAGCTATAGCTCGTGATTCAAAATCTGCAAAAAAGGTTCAAAAGTCCCCATCGAAGGCTACAGCCTCAATATTTATACATTATGAGGGCCAAGCTGGCCTCCTAAATTAGTGGGGCTTGGCTATCTAACTAAAAGTAAACTGTTGTTCCTGTAGAATCCGTTGGTTGCCTTCTAGCTCGGTGGTGATAGCTGTTGGAGCTCGGAGTTGGGGTGGAGATCACGAGGAAGGTCATTCAAGGCTGTGGACAACCTTCCTACAAACCCGCAATGCCACCTTGGCTGTCTCCTTGCCTCCATCTGCGTGGTTTTTGCTCCATTTAATGTCAAAAAACCTGAAATAAACATGTATTAGCCACATAGGCATAATGACTCCCCTCCTTCCTACAAATAACATGAATATACTAAGAAATGATGCATAAGTGATAAGAAATGAAGGGTTGAGCAAGGTAAGTAGGCCAAATGAGCCCAAAATGTTACCAAAATTTGGGGCTCATCATCACCCCCCAGCTAAAATATTTGCTCATCCTTGAGCAACTAGTCCAACTCTTCATCCTTCATTGCTTTCATTGCCACCCTTACATCCCAAGCCTCTGTAGTAGTGTCCTCCTTGCTGATATGAAACCCAACCCTTCTGTTTACCTCTTCCTACTGTTCATTATCATCTTTCTCTGTGCTGCCTTCCATCAATCCTAGCAGCAGTGGTGGGCTTAGCTTAAGGCCAATCCAGCTGGCCTGGAGGTTTTGCATGGATTTCTTATAGAGGGCCACCCGTACCAGAGCTTCCCTCATCCGAGTTGGGGTATGGTACTCTTGGATTTTCAGACTGTGGGCCAATGTATTCCATCTGCGGGTGCATGCTTGGATAGCGTTGTCTCCTAACAGTCTCTCCATGTCCTCAAAATGAGCTATGGCTTGGGCCTGCTGATCCATATATCTTAATGAAGCTTGAGGGTCAGTGGACAAATGTTGGTGTGCCGAGATTAGTGCAACTGGATCCCCTGGTTCTGGTCTGATGAGCAATGGCTCGTTCAGCTCTCGGTTCATGACCGCTTTGGCTTCTGCTGCTCTTTTGTCCTCATGGTTCAACCATGAGGCAAATGCCATTAATTGCATATCTCCCAAGGCCGTATTGGGATCCCATGAAACTACATTAGGCAGGGCCAGATTATGGAGGTAGAACTCTGCTAATTTGGCCTTATCCTCTGATGAACTAGTACTGCATACTTCAGTGAATTGCTGCGGGTCTTGGAGCTGAGAGATACCTCTTTGCGCCAAGGTATTGATTTGAAATTGCAGCCATTGGTCTTTCAAGTACAGGCCATAGGATTTGGCCGGCTGTCTGCATTGGATAGCATCCATGGCCCAGCTGGCCATGCAAGCCAATTGTGCCTCTTTCTACTGCAACTGTTCTCTGAGAGCTTGCACCTCAATTTGTGCTTGCTGTTCTGCTTCCTGTAGATGTGTAGTTGGCTCCCCAAGACCGGTGTGCAGTTCCTCTTTGCCTTGCTGTTCTGCTGTGGTGTCCTTGGAGGATGTACCTGTCCCTGCCCTCAGCTCCTGTAGCTGCAATCTCAGCTTTTGGTTTTCTTCCTGTAGGAACACTCGTTGGCAATTTGCCACGTGTTTAGCCATGGACAATTCACTTCTAGCCTCCTTGAGCTGCTCCTGCAAGGGACCTATGTCCGCCACACCCTTTGACTTGGCTATTTTCATCCACGTGTGTGTACGGACTCTTTCTTCCTCCAATGCAAAAAACAGTGGCACAGTAAATTTCTGAGGTATAATTTTGCCAGCCTCTAAAAAGTTGTAATATGAACTCAAACTTGGCTGAGGGTTGGGCTCTGGTATATGCTCTTTCTCCACTTCTTTTGGTGGCTCTACTTCGCCCTCCCTCTATGGTGATAAGGGTGCTTCTCCTTCCATTCTCTCAGTTTCTTTAAGCCTGGCTAAGGTTTCCTGTAGAGCATCTTCAGCATCCTGTAGCCGAGCTTTTGTAGTCAATTGGTCTAACCTTTCTTTCCAAGTAGTTTTCTTCGGGCTCCCCCTCTCATAGGTGACTGATATCCTCGAGGGGAACCTTTCCTTGGGCGAAGTAGGGGCATCTTCGATAATGATTGGGCTGTTGGACGGAGGCTGTGGCTTGCCCGCCTTTATTCTCACATTTCTTCTAGCTTTAAAATATAGAGGGGTCTCCCTCTTTCTCTTCTCCTTTGGCTTAGGAGGTGTGCTGAGGGCGGCCAGCACAGCTGCTGCCTCCCTTGCAAGAATGTCAGCTTTCTTCTCCTTGGGTTTCACTTTTTCAGGGCTTCCTGTAGAAGACCCTGTTTTAGTTAATTTCGGGCTTCCTGTAGAAGACCCTTTTTCAGTTAATTTCGGGCTTCCTGTAGAAGTCGGTTTCGGTTTTCCTGTAGAAACAGGTGTCACTGCTTTGGTTTGTTTTGCTGCATGAGTTTGACTTTTTGACTTGGTTGCAGTTGCTGTCGAGGCACTTTTGCTGATGTGGACCTTCTCAGCCTTGTCCACTCTGCTTTGCAATATTTTCTCTCTTGCCGTCAAAACAGGTGTGTCATCTTTCTCTTTGTCACCCTTTTTCTCTTGTTTCTTCTCTTGCTTTTTCTTCTGCTCCGTGGTTGGGGTCTTCTGGCCTTTTTCTTTCTTCGCTGCGGGCACTGACTCTTTCTCCTCACTGCTAGATGAACCGAGCTCTTCGGTCAGCATCTTTATATCACCATCCTTGGTCAAATTTCTGAAGGCTTCCCATGAGAGAGGAACCTTGTATGTGTGGAGCGCATCCTCCACGAGGAGTTTGATGAGTCCATGGTGGGTTACCTAGTCTGGTGTGCCTTCTTTCAACTTGGTGGCACACTGAATCAAAGACTGTAGTAGAAAGTAGGGGAGACTAAGTTTGTTTTCTACAGGTAGATCCATCTGGTGCCTTAATTCAGTGAGTAACCGAAAATGGTACCCATATATAATGCTAAAACGGCCTTCGCAGATGATGTACTTCATAATCTGCAGGCTAACTTCATTCCACGGTGGCAGTAAACTGGTTCTACGAACCCCATTTTTATCTTCTGAGAATTCCTCCTCTGGTGGAAAGAATTCTTTCTTAGCCTGTTGGCCCAATTTCCTTTCTTCTTTATCCCATGGTAATCCCATTGGGAGCTCAGTAACTCGACTGATGAATTGTGGGGTGAGTCTGAGACTCAAACCCCTGAAGTTAACGGTGGCCAATGTTTTGGATTTCGGCCTCAGAGCTTGCAAAAACTCCTCTGCCACCTCGTCGTCATAGCCCTGCAATTTGTCACAGAAGGATATCCATTGCGCTCGCGTGAAGAGCTCCACCACCTCAGGATTTTCTCTTAACTTCGTTGAATCAGTTGGTTCCCTTCTGATGAACCCACCCGGCATGGTGAAAAACTGCTGCGTTAGCTGGAGGTGGCGAATGCGGAAGAATTTTGGCCTACTGGGACAGAGCGTAGAATTACGCCTCTGTCATGCATATAATTCACGAAGCTTATCTCCTGAGGATCTTAACACAGCTTAATTACACTGACATCCTGTAGGATGACAATTCATGCAACGACAGACAATATTTGCAAAAATATTCTACGACCAGACTGTAGACGTTGATTCTGCCACCCTCAAAACCAATTGCATGGAGAGTTCAGGCTTACATTTTTAATCCGCCACCTTCTGACGTGAGGAACCCGATTTCCTGTAGAAACAGCTTTCCTGTAGAAGCAGCGCGCGAATTCTGGAGGATACTGCAGTGGGTCTGCGCTCTTGGTGTTGCTTAACAGGCGTTCGAATGGCCAAAGACTTGGAGTGTCGAGCTGCAGAGGGATCCGGATAATCACTCGAGTTTCAAACGGTGAATGATAAATGCATGGGGTGGCAATCTAGCCGATTAGATTTGAATTCGGCGGAATCCGTGGCGCGGGGGTGAGCTGTCCCTGCCAGACCGTTGGACGACGTCACTCCATCATTCGTTTGCAAGTTTCCTTACTGCCGCATCATTCCCCGCAGATCCGTCGCCGTCTCTTCTGTTTAAAACTCGTTTTTCCCGACGGGATGGCTCTCACGTGTGCACTGCCCGTTCATTTTTGCCACAACCACCGCCCAAACATCCGACTAGACCACCAACTGGTCTACGTGGCCAGTCGAATGGCCATACAACCGCTCAACCCATTCACTTCACACTTGCAAACATTTTCAAAGTAAAATTCATGCAATTCGACGGAAGAAAAGGGTCGAGGCACTTACATGTGCGGCCGCAACACGATTTTTCGGTTCTTGGACGACGATGAGTGGATTTATTTGCTGCTGGTGGATTTGCACAGGTCCGGCGGTTCATATTCACAGGCCGCTGACGATGAATTTGATGCTTCAGCTGCATGCGCCCGCGTTTTCATTGCATGTGGCAAGCGTTGTGAATGGTGTACACTCTAGCGGGCTTAACTGTTACGGGACTCCTGCAGGATGTCCTGTAGCAGTTTTTCCTCCTCGGGTGCATGCTGCACGACGAAGGTAGTGGCCTCACGATCACGTTCACAGAGCTCATGGATGGCTGGGATGGATATGGTATGACATCTCAGCGTTTTTTTCTTTTAAAAAATTGCTTTCTCTTGATAACTCAATGATCTGCTTTGATGGTGCAGGTATCTTCATTGCATGTCGACAGGGGTGGTAGAAAGAGGTGACAACAGTGTGTAAGGGTGACAATAGTAGCTTGCATGCGTCCAAACCGATCCTTGGTCATTAGATCTCCTCATACAATGAATTCTGGGCCGTCCCGAACTTCTACAGGAAGTTTCTTGTAGAAATACAGAACTTCCTGTAGAAAGTTTGCACCTTCCTGTAGAAAGTCTGCACCTTCTTGTAGAAGACTTAAGCTGTGATGAAATCGTGCCCATACCTTGGAGAAGATGAGTATTCTTAGAGGAGGTGCTGGTGAGGTCTCCTGGCAGCATGATAAGGATCCTTGGCTTTGAGTTGAGAGACCTCCTCTCCTTCATAGAACACCTGCAACCTGCATGCATTTTCACACTATGAACTTGCTGTCCCTGTCTTCTTTTGCATATTTTTTTTCTTTTTCTTTTCTCTTTTTTTTTTTTTTTTTGAAAGATAGCAGGGGCGCCTCAATGAGGTTTTCACCCTTTCCATCTGCCTTAAGCGCCTCAGAGAGGTTTTCACTCAAGGATCTTTTGTCAAATCCTTTTTTTTTTTTTTGAAAGATAATAGGGGCGCCTCAATGAGGTTTTCACCCCTACCACCTGCCTTGGGAGCCTCAGAAAGGTTTTCACCCAAGGATCTTTATTTTTTATTTTTTTATTTTTTTTTAGATCTTTCAGGGTATGCCCAAAGCAGAGGCAGAACCCTTCTCTATGACCAACACTGATTTCTCCATAGTTTTGATGAATTCTTGTCTTGAGAGAGGTTTCCTGTAGATCTTCAATCGATGCCCATTGACAAGCATGGGGATGGCTTCCTCATCAATGGTCCGAATAAGAACAGATCCATTGTCATGGCATTTTTCCACTGCATATGGTCCCAACCATCTGGTTCTCAGCTTCCCCTTGAAATCTTTGTGCCTGGAGTCATACAACAATGCCCAATCTCCTGGCTGGAATTGCTTGTCATTGAGGTGTTGGTCATGCCACACCTTTCTCTGAAGTTGAACCACTTCTGAGTGAAGGAGGGCCTGCATCTGGTGCTCGTCCAGTCCATTCAGCTGCAATAACCTTTCTTGTTGTGCATGGCTGAGATCTAGGTCTAGCTGAGCTGCCATCCTCAAAGTGTTGTATTCAAATTCAATGGACAGCAAAGCTTTCTTCCCATAGACCAGCTCATAAGGTGTGAAGCCGGTGGTGGTCTTCCAGGTGGTGTTGTAAGCCCATGTGGCCTCAACCAGGCGATCTGCCCAATATTTCCTACTGCTGCTCACCACCTTAGTCAAAATCCCTTCCAATGCTCTGTTGGTGACTTCCACTTGCCCATTTGCCTGTGTATGATAGGGGGTGGAAGTCCTATGCTTGATTTTGTGATGAGCTAGTAGGTCTTCAATTAAGTTGGATGTGAACTAGCTCCCTTGATCGGTGACCAGCTCTCTTGGGTAGCCAAATTTGTAGAAGATGTTCTCCCTTAAGAACTCAGCCACCTTTTCTTCTGTTGCTGCCTTGATTGCTTTAGTCTCTGCCCACTTTGTCAGGTAGTCAGTGCACACAATGATGTAAGACCTTTGCCTCGAAGGAGGGTTGATTGGACCCACAAAATCCATACCCCACTTCTCAAATGGCTCAAGAGTCACTTGAGGTTGGAGAGGCATCTCATCCCTTTGAGTCGGTTTCCCCATTCTTTGGCATCGGTCACATTGGCTGATATACCTTCTGACATCTTGATGAAGTGTGGGCCAATAGTAGCCTGCCTGCAGGGTTTTGAAGGCAGTCCTCTTTGCTGCAAAATGTCCTCCACAAGGCCCATCATGACAGGTGAGGAGGATATCAAAGACTTCCTCCTCCCTTACACAACGCCTTAAGATCTGTTCAGGGCCAAGCTTGAACAGATTGCCCCCGATCCAAGTAAATGAGGCACTTTTTCTGATGATTCTGCTCTTCTCTCTTGAAGATAGGTGCGGAGGGAACTGTGCTGAAACAAGGTAGTTTGCTATATCAGCAAACCATGGAGAGAGTACTGAGATAGCAAACAGATGTTCATCGGGCATCTGGTCATCCACTGTTCCATCCTCATCTGCAGACAAATCCAATCTAGATAAAAAGTCAGCAACAACATTTTCTTTACCTGGTTTGTCAACAATGGTCAAATCAAACTGCTGCAACAAAAGTAATCATCTAATAATACGAGCATTCACATCTGGTTTATTCATTAAATATCTAATTGCAGCATGATCCGTATGTACAAACGTTTGATAGCCAGTAATATAATGTCGGAACTTGTTCAGTGCATGGACCACAGCCAAGAATTCTTTCTCGGTTACAGTGTAATTCAGTTCAGCTTTGGACAAGTTTTTGCTAACAAAGTAAATGGCATATGG
The DNA here is from genome assembly GCA_031772625.1 of Pinus tabuliformis. Classification (NCBI taxonomy): domain Eukaryota; kingdom Viridiplantae; phylum Streptophyta; class Pinopsida; order Pinales; family Pinaceae; genus Pinus; species Pinus tabuliformis. Next base: position 300,138,831 of record CM062813.1, read on the forward strand.
AAGTTTTTGTTCAACTTGTCCTAAAGCTGCCCCTATGGATTTGTTCGAGGCATCAGTGTGGATGTGGAAAGGTAGGGCCCAGTTTGGACCTCTCAAGATTGGGGCTGGCACCAACTTGTCCTTTAATTCATTCAAAGCCCTTTGACAATCGTCAGTCCATTTAAACTCCACATCTTTTTCCAACAGGCCAAACAATGGCGAGGCTAGCTTGCTGAAGTCTTTAATGAATCTCCTGTAATACCCTGCTAATCCTAAGAAACTCCGAACATCCCTTACCTTTTGGGGAGGTGGAACCTTCTTGATGAGAGCAATTTTGTTAGGATCCACTTGTAACTCTTGGCAAGAAATGGTATGGCCTAGCACGGTCCCTTCAGTCATTAAGAATTCACATTTTTCAGGACTAAGGGACAGGTTCATCTCAATGCATTTGGTTAGGACTTTTCCCAGATTGGACAATGCTTCCTGGAAGTTGGACCCATAAGGAGTGAAGTCATCCATATATATTTCCACCGCATCATGGACCAGCTCCGAGAAGATGCTCAAGACAGCTCTCTGGAAGGTAGCAGGAGCATTGCATAGCCCAAAGGGAAGAACTCGGTAGGCAAAGGTACCCCAAGGACAAGTGAAGGTGGTCTTATCTTGGTCTTCCAGGCTGATTTAGATTTGGTTGTACCCGCTAAACCCATCCAGGAAAGAGAAGAACTTCTTTCCTGCCAGTCCATCCAACACTTGATCTATGAAAGGTAGAGGGAAATGGTCTCTTGGTAGCTTTGTTCAGTTCTCGGTAGTCCACACAGATTCTCCACTTCCCATTTTTCTTGGGAACCAACACTAGAGGGGACACCCATTCACTATCTGAGATGGGGTAAATGAATCCGGCATCCAACAGTTTTTGCAATTCTTCCTTGACAATGTCCTTAAGGGCTGGATTCATTCTCCTCTGAGGTTGCCTAACCGGTTTACAATCCTCTTTGATGTATATGTGATGGGTACAGACCGAAGGATGGACTCCTTTCATCTCCTTATAGCTCCAAGCAAAAGCATCTAGATGACTGGCCAACAGGCTACACAGCTCCTTTTCCTGGGAAGGAGATAGGGAGGAGCTGATCTTTAACGTTCTCTCAAGGCCGAACTCCACATTCTTGACTCTGGGAGTGACAGGGTTGGTGGCACAAAGGTCCACTAAGGTGCTGGCTTGGGCATCCTCCACCAATTTCTCTAAGGATAGTGCACTGGAAGGTGGATTCTGGATCAAGGTCTCAATCAAGTCATCCTCGGTTGGGGGGTCTCTTCTAGTGGTGTCTAGGGTGCACAAAGGTGCTGAGTACACCTCATCCTCTTCTCCTTCCTCCAACCACAGTGGTAAGTCATGCTCTAAGGAGGGTTGGGCAGGAGGGTATAGGACTAGCTGCTTGGACATAGGACCATTTTTGATGGTCATGTTTCCTGCACGGCAACTTATGTAAGCATCTGCAGTGGCTAACCAAGGCCTTCCCAAAATAAGAGGATATCCAGTAAGCTTTGCCTTGGGTTGCAGAACCAAGAAATCTGCAGGGTATTCCCAAGAGTCGACAGAGACCAAGACATCCTCCACAATCCCTTCGGGAGTCACGGTGGAGCGATCTGCTAGTTGTAGGACTGTCGAGGTCTTCCTCAAGGAACCCTGAAGATTGAGTTTGAGCATGGTATCCCTGGTCATCACATTAATGGCAGCCCCCAGATCAATCAAGGTGTGAGGTATGATGGTACCATTGATGTGGACATCTACTACAGGACTCCCAGGATCTAGGTACTTTGGGCAGATGACTTGTCCTAACATAAGGTCAGACAGTTGTCCTAAGACATTGATGGTTGAAGCATCTCTCTTTCACCTGCCTGGGTGTTTGAAACACTTTTCCTTAACCAGTTTGTTGTATATTGGCACATCCTTGATGGCTTGGAGAAGTGGTATTTTCACACACAACTGCTTGAGCTCTCCCAGAAGCTCATCCTCCTCTGGGTTGGGTTGTGTGGTGGCTGTTAGTCTCTCAGGAAAGGGTGGAATAGCCTTTGGTTCACTTTCCTGTTTGTCTTCCTCGCCCTCTGGCGGAGGAGGTTGGCGATCCGGAAGAGTCTTTCCAGATCGAAGATTGATCTCCTGGATCTCCACAGCATAGGTAGGGCATGATGTTTCCCCAGTGTATACCTGCTGGGCCTGTCTATTGTTGGGGTTCGGGTTCGGTTGAGCAGGCATTTGAGGTTGCCTTGGAGGAGCAGGAGGTAATGGTTGATGTTGAACTGGTGGTGGAGGCAAAATGGCGGGAGGAGTGTTGTACTGGGGCCTCCACCCCGACTGAGGTGCATTCCACTGAGGCTGTGGCTGGGCATGTGAGTGATATGAATGAGTAGTGGGCTGAGTAGGGTACTGAGGTGGATAAGACCATGGAGGAGGCATAGACCAGGAAGGATGAGCAGGGGGACCCCAGGAAGGCATAGGAGTCGATTGGTTGGGGCCGTAATAAGCTTGGGGTGCCCCTTGCATCCCCTGCTGGTAAGGTCTAGGTCCTTGTGGCCTCCTTTGGTTGAGGAAATAGAGAGGTTCAGTGGGGGCTTCTGTCCCTTGGTACATGGCTTTAAGCCCAGGTAAGGTTGGACATTGATTTGTGGGATGGTCCTCCTCACAAACGAAGCACACTTCAACCGAATGCAATGGGCATTCGTTCTTAGGGTGTCTCCTTGTACATCTAGGGCAGAAGATAGCCAAGGCCCTCTCATCTTCTTCCTTCTTCTGCTGGATCCTGAATGTGTCAAGTTGCATGGCAATGGTCTGTCTCACCTCACTCTTAAGATCTTCTAATTGATTTTCAAACTCATGCTTGGAGAAAGGAATACCAGCTGAGAGGAGGTTTCCTCTACCTCGTTTCTGGGCTGCCCTAGAGTGGTTTCTAAACACAGTCTTGATGTCCTCATAAGGCAGTTGGTAAATATCTCCCCCAGCTAACATGTGAAGGGTATCTAAGAGGTCTTCAGGGACTCCTCGGAGCAGGACCAACTTGAGGGATTCAGGGTCAAGTGTGCACCTGGCCCGTTTATAGCTAAGTTGGAACCTCTCCTCATAATCCTCTAAGGACTCATCATTTCCCATGGTCATCCGAAAGATTTCTCCCTTGGTTTCCTTGGACCTACAGTAGTCACGGTACTTGGTATTGAAAGCTTGTTGCATCTGAGCCCAAGTGGTGATACTATTCCCAGGTAAGCCCATGAACCAGCGTAATGCTGCATCCTTAAGAGTTGAAGGGAAGAGTTTCAGCTTCTGCTCATCTTCAGTATAGTCATAGGTTCGACAAAGGACGAAAAACTCAAACAGGAAGGTATCAGGATCTTCAGTAGTCAGTCCATGGAAGTGAGGTAGAGCAGAGGGACTAATGTTTTTCATTTTCATGTCTCCATTGGTTTCTCGGATGGGGAAGGCACCTTCTATTCTCTCATCTTCTCCTCTATTGTCAGCCATAGCTTCAGATGGGATGGTCTCTAATTCTTCTTCTGCTATAGGATCTTCGTATATCTCAGGAGGTTCACCTATAGGTTCTTCTGGATCACTGTCACCGAAGAAGAGAGAAGGGTGACTCAGTGATGTGGTGGGGGTGTTGGGTAAGAATTTTCCTGTTTTATCTCGATTCCTACGAGGCATGAAATGGAAAGACTTTTTTGATTGCTTTTGTTTTTTTTTCTTTGGTACCTGCAAAACTGAAACAGATTGATCTACAACTAACTATCTTGCTGAAATAAAAATGCAGAATTGAAATGAAAGCAGGAAAGAACTAATCTACTTTGCTCAAATGGAATTGCAGGAATGGAAATGCTAGTCTACGCTTGCAGAATTGAAATGCTAATCTATGCTTGCAAAATTGAAATTGCGGAATTGAAATGCTAATCTATGAAAGCAGGAAATGTCTATGCTACTTTTGCAGAATGGAAATGAAATAAAATACTTGGCAGAAGGCGAGAGTAGGAAAATAGAAGAAAAGCAACAATTACTAATACTCTGACGCTTCCCCGACAACGACGCCAAAAAGATGGTGGGATCTAGTATTGTAGCAATAATGCTACAACTCCTGGAGCTTCCTTCTCTAATTTTATCAACCCGGTAGTTCGTAACAAACTTGGAAGCGATGGTGCTGTATGCACAAGTACTAGCTCTTGTCGCAGCTGTCACTTGGTCAGCTGGCACAAGTCCGCTAGGGCTCAAGCCAACTTCTATATGTTCTCAGAAGAAGCTTTTTAAGTGATGAACGAAAGCTATCTCAAAGGAAATTAACCTACTTTGCAAGAATGAACTGAAAGCCAACAAAACATGGAAACCCTAGTAAACCCTAATCTGACCAGCTTAATCCTTACGATGCAATGGTGGGAATGCAACTTCTAAAAATGATGCCATTACTTCTAGTGAGATGAGATGAGTTTAAACTACTTTCATCTGAAGAGAACATGTTTTTGTATTTTTGCTCAAGTGGTTGGAGTTATTATGACTGTGCTTCTTACTGGGTCTTGACTGTGCAGGGGTAGTTCAAGGGGAGGAAGGCTTGGGAAAGGTCAGGAGGACTCTGAGAGGTTCCAAGGGATCCCTAACATCATTCCACAGAATTTCACAACGTTCAGGTGCCTGGAAACCGTGTTTGCAAGCTTCTACAGGATGTCTGTAGGGGATCCTACAGGAAGCTCAGGATTTCTACAGGAAGTCTGCTAACTTCTACAGGATGTTCTGCAGTCGGAGTTTTGGGTGATGGAGGAGTGAATGAGCTGTATGGGTGGGTAGGTAGGATGAGAGTGGAGCTTGTGATGGCCTATGGACAGAGAGATGATATGGAGAAGGGGTGTGTAAAGCTGGTTGGTCGATAGAAGGGTAGAGGCAATGGAAGGCCGAAAAGATAAAACAACGTGGATAACAGAAGAGATGGTGGGCAAATGATCTAGCTGGGAGGTAAGGAGATGGCTTAGGCACGGCTGAGAAGGATAAGGACGTGATAGAGTGGTGCTGCGCAGTGTAAATGAAACAAATCACCTCTGTCTTGCACAAAACCGAGAATTCATCAACCTATTCTAACTGTTTTATTAAAAACCAAAGAACAGCGATGTGAGTTAAGAGAGAAATCGTGCATGGTGCTGAAACAAGGAGTTATTGCTCAAGATCTAAATGCATGGACACTTCTACCAATGGAAATATGACTTTAAAGCTTGCATGAACATGTAAAACTGCGTTTTTTTGGTGGTTGGCACGGTCTACACTCCCAATCTCTAAACAGAGGTGGAAGTGAGTGTACGATCAACCTTTTCTTGGAACTCTGATGAATTCTAATCCTCCTATTCTAATCTAAACTGCTGAAAGCATTTTATCCCTGAAACTAACCTACTTAATCACATCAAGAGATTTGAATCAGCAAACTGTGTTTTCCAAATGCATGTCAAGGCAAAGAAATGAAATGCTGAAAGGAAAGACAAGTAACAATACAAAGAAAGGAGGCCTATTTCTCTCAGGTTGGGCCCAAACCTGAGAGATATAGCTCCTCTAAGAACTCAGGATTGAACTCAAATCTGCCTGCCTTTTATTAAAAGATCATAATCATAAGTCTAACAACATGCCAAAAATGGCTTACAAAGAGCAAAACAGAGCTATAGCTCGTGATTCAAAATCTGCAACAAAGGTTCAAAAGTCCCCATCGAAGGCTACAACCTCAATATTTATACATTATGAGGGCCAAGCTGGCCTCCTAAATTAGTGGGGCTTGGCTGTCCAACTAAAAGTAAACTGCTGTTCCTGTAGAATCCGTTGGCTGCCTTCTAGCTCGGTGGTGATAGCTGTTGGAGCTCGGAGTTGGGGTGGAGATCACGAGGAAGGTCATTCAAGGCTGTGGACAACCTTCCTACAAACCTGCAATGCCACCTTGGTTGTCTCCTTGCCTCCATCTGCGTGGTTTTTGCTCCATTTAATGTCAAAAAACCTGAAATAAACATGTATTAGCCACATAGGCATAATGACTGCCCTCCTTCCTACAAATAACATGAATATACTAAGAAATGATGCATAAGTGATAAGAAATGAAGGGTTGAGCAAGGTAAGTAGGCCAAATGAGCCCAAAATGTTACCAAAATTTGGGGCTCATCAAAGAGCAGCAATCAAGGTTCATAACAGCAGCAAGAAGTTCACCACATGAAGTCTTCAAGTGGGAAGCACTGCATACAATCATTGTAAAAGTATCATTGTACAGAGTCATTGTAAAAGCATCACTGTAAACTTTGTACTAGTGTCTATCTGCCAAGATTTGAAGAGGTAGTATCGGGAGGTCTATGATCATCATTAGGTGGTTGTGTCATAGTTGGGGTTATGGTCTAGTGTGTCTTCTTCTTCTACATCATTCTATATATCATTGTAAAGTGGACCATTTTCCCTGGTATAGGAGTCCATTGTTCTTTTATTCTTCTATATAGTGGTAGGGTGGTGCTAGGCTAGTGCATGAAGTCACTAATAGGTTCAAGCCTGTGAAAATTCAAGGTGGTAGGGTGGTGCTAGGGTGAGTTGTAGCTCATTGGGTGTTGGGGCATCTGTTCAGTTGACTACTGAAGAATCTCGGGCGTTGGAGCATCCATCTAGTGGGAGCTCTAGAAGAGTGATTTTATAGAATTCTAGGTATTTTTTGCTTTCATTTCAGTTGGGGCTGAAGATTAAAGAATTTATTAGAAAAGTGTTCAGTGGTTTTTGACCCGGAGGAGGTTTTCCATCTAAAATCTTTGTGCCTTCTGGGTTCTTTATTTATTGTTATTACTGCATAAACGTTAATAATAATTGAAGATTAACTAATGCTCTAAAAATATTTAAAGGTTCTAATTGCTAAGTAATACTGATTCACTCCCCCCTCTCAATATTTTCCAACAACAACGACCTAATACAAGGTATCACTGAGGATCCGATAGGGTTGGGACTGATGCTGGATCCGAAGGCCTACCTTTCAAGGGTGCACAGGGTGAAGCTGTTGTCAAACATGCTTAGCAATAGGATATGTCAGAATCTCATGCACCACTATGGCTGGATCAATACCAGGCATCTCTTCGTATGACCAAGTGAAAACGTCTCGAAATTCTTTAAAAAGCTAAGTATAGATCTTGATCTCATCCGGAGAACAAGAAACCCCAATATGGATGTTCTCGACAATTCTCGGTTTAACGGAAATATCAATAGGCATCGTAACAATGATATTTGTCATATTACCCTCTGATAAAATTTCATGTACCCGAACAGGCGTTTGAAACAAAGGTGTCAAAGGATGAGAAACAGATGCTTCAGGACAAGAAGGCATCTCATCAAGGAAAGGGAGAAAGGAAGAACAATGATGCAGACCATTCCATGGAAATTCATCCAAAGACATGCCCTCGTGATAATCTTGTCAGTGGGGAATGTCTCGTTCAAAGGATCCGGAGAATCCCAAGAACCAAGCCAAGGGGATGGCACATAAGTGTCCAGGTTTACAATAAAGACATTATAAATTTCTGAAGCGGCCATCAAAGCTAAAAAATTTCTTGATAATTGATCTCCAATGGAATTAAAGGCATAACAACGCCAAAAGAGTCAATTTGATCTTCAGAAGGGATAATCTAAGGATCCGTGGAATCGGAGATCATATTGACTGAATGAATATTCGGAGGTCGGAGAGTAAAGGTACCCATTAAAGAAGAGTCTTTGAAGAGACCTGTGCCCATGCTCTTGTAAGGAATCTTAGTATTTCCCACATAAGTAACATTATTGTTGGACAAACCAGTAGAAAAGAAAGAAAGTTGATCAACCGTGACGATTTTTCCTACATGAGGAAAACGAAGTACGCAGAACAAAGAGGACACTACACAAGACATGGCGTGAGTCCAACTTCGCCCGAGAAGAAGGTTGTAGTTGAGATTGGCATCTACAACTTCTACTTCTAATTCAATAGTCTTTCCTTCCAACGTAATTGGTAAGTTAGTGAGAATACTGCAAGGTCGCAAACCTCTGCCATCAAAGGCTTCCAAGGTGTTCAGAGATTAGTTAAGAGGAGGAAACCCAATGGCTTTCCAACATGAAACTGACATGATGCAGGTTGAAGCACCTTCATAAATAAATGTTTGATGAATCGTCTTTCCTTTGATAAGGGCCTGGATCAGAAATGCGATCTGATGAGGAAGACAAGGTACATGATTCTCTAGATCGAAAGTAATTAGAATTGAATCAGAAGGATCGATACCTCCTATAGTAGGCAACAATGATTTCCGCTGCATGGGATAGGATTGAAGAACCTCCAAGGCAGACATCGCCGAAGGTGCCTGACTTAAATCCTCAACAATATTGTAATGTTGCATAGCTTTGGCATTTAGATTAAAAATCGACTTCCGAAGAACACCTTTAAGGGGTGGTCGGATGACAGACTCATTTTTAGGGCACTCGATATGGAGCGGAGCTAAAGAAGACGAAGTACAAGTAGAAGGAGCATCATGGGCTTCTTTCTCCATGGTTTGTTTAGGTGTAACTTGATAGTCCTTGGTTTGAGTAGCAATCGAGATAGGTGACAAAACTTGCATCATGAACACTTGGGAACCTGAGGAAGCAGAAGACTAAGGTTGTTCAACCAATTTGATCTGTTGTGACGGAAAAGGTTCTTTTAAGACAATTGAAGTCCCTTTTAGCAAGAGACTAACTTTAGATCGTCGTGGAAAATCTTTAGTGTAATGATCCTCATCATAGATGAGGCAATGATACTTCAACTTTCTTCGAGATGCATCATCAACAAAAGTTTTAGGAGGGTCTTGTTTTGGGGCATCGGCTTTGGCCTTACCTTTGCCCTTCTTTTTACCTTTAGAGGATTTATCTGCTGTGGTAGACTGGACAACATGTACCTCAGAGGTTTTACCAGGACTAGATGAATTCTTAGAGGGATTATTGGAACCAGTGTTCGAGACCGATTTCTGCTTCGAAGAAGCTTTCGCAGGAGTCTGAGACACGAAACCAATCACACCGTCAACAGGTGGTGTATCCAAAGACTTCGATGCTGTCAGATCTGATGATGGTCTCAGAGCATCAAATAACATCTCATACAATGTGCCATAATGTGAATAGAAGAGGTCTAAATATTGAGCACGGGAGATATCTTGTTCTTCGGTAACACATCCACCCATGGCTATGTCCTTAGCAATCTTGCCGACGAATGATTTTTTGAACCATTCTATCAACAACTCATCAGCAATTTCAAACCTGATGAGGTGATGCCGACGTCTCCATTCATGGATATGATCAGAGATATGGGTCATGATGTCTTGCTTTGGTGACGTAAGTAGATGGGTGCTAGTTTCATAGCGAACTGGCAGCTGGAAATGAGTAAGAAAATCCATAGCAAGAGAGTTGAAGTCACTGTAGGTACCTTGAGGCAATTCGATGTACCACTTGGTGGAAACACCTATGAAAGTTCTTTGAAAGAGTCCAAGATGGATAGAATCATCGACGTACAAATTGGAGGAACACCAGAGGTGATATGTCATCACATGCACTTGCAGATCCTCCTTCGCTTTTCCATCAAATTTTGGGCAATCACTCGAAATCTTCGATGGAACTAGAGGCCAGTATGGCGAATGAAGAATGGGATCATTCATGAACCTAGAAACATCAGGAAGTTCCAACATAGCCAATAAAGGCAATTGTGTGTTAAATGGCATCTAGGGCCTTTAAGTAGACCCAAACTGCGGAGTCCATCCTTGATGGTAAGGATTTTGCCCCCATAGTGGTGGATTTTGTCCATATGGAATACGATTTTGTTCCCACTGAGGGTTACCTTGCCCATAAGGAGGATTCTATCTTGGGTAGGTTTGATACTGATGCCCATAGGCCGCTAATGATTATTATATGTGGCATATGGGTTATAGGCTATTGAAGCTGTTGACCTTGGACGTAAGGATTTTTAACCTATTGATGCAGGGGTTGACCCTGACCTTGGAAAGGTCGACCTTGTTGATACGCATACAAGGTTTGCGGCTGCCAAGGATGACATTGTTTCTACAAAGGCTGGCTTTGCTGCTGTAAAGGTTGGCCTTGTGGCTGCAAAGGTTGGCCTTGCGAGGACAAAGGTTGGGAGGACTGCTGAACAAAATGCTTCTTCAGCCACAATGCTTGCCCTTGCTACTGCAAAGATTTCCCTTGCTGTTGTGAAGGTCGCCCTTGCTCTTGAAAGGGTATCTGGGCAGTTCCTCAAGTGATACCCTAATGGTATTGATAGTTCTCGAATTGGATCTGGCCATATCCACTAAGCACAGTGGATTTTCTAGGCTGAACATAAGAACCTGCTTGAGGAATGTATGGCAGATTTACCATAGCTTGCGAACCATATGGGACATAAACCAGTTGGAATGGGACCTAAGCCATATATGGCTGTTGGTATTGGACGTTACCTGACCCGAATGGACCAACAGGGTTAGGAATAGCATCGTAAAAGGGTTGATTCATTCCAACCATGTGAGTTTGTTATCCACTCACATTGGTTTCACTAGACATCATGGGATATTCAAATCTTCCCCACCAGGCAGTGGCACAGTCTGTCCACTCAGTGGAGGGATAGAAGAACTTACTGAGACCTGACCTAAGACTGTCAGTTGAAACAGAAGAGTCGATCGAAACGAAGAGACAGGTTGAGACGGAATGGTAGGTTGAACCAGAATTGAAGTGACTATAGCTTGTACAATTGATCGAGAGGTCGTGTTCTGAATGAATGGACCTGATGTAGGCATAGCACCGGAAGACCAGATGGGGTTCTGATACAATGACGAGGCACTAGGAGTGCCCGAAACCAACTGAGCTAGAGACGTATAACCATGTCGTAATATGGGCTCACTAAACTCAGGATAAGAGAGAGACGAGACTCTTCTCGTAAAAGTAAAGCCTTCTCGAGGGAACTCGTATCCCTGCTCATCATCTACGTAAGGAGTGTGTGTAGCATAAACTTCCGAATGACCGAGAGAAGAGATTGGGATCTTGCCTTCTGACTCCATAGATGGAAACAACTAGCGACAAGGAACTAGAGATGTCCGAGGAGAAAAATCCAAAGGAATACCAGGTTGATTGTACGGACTTATGGATGCTGTGGAGATATCACAACAGGATTGAACAATGGATTCAGTGTATAAAAAATTAGTCTTGGTAGAATTTTTGGAATCTGCGGACTCTTGGATGTCCAGATGGGATTATCAGAGGAATCTAAACCATATTCTTGTGGTGACCAGGAATTTGATGGAGGTGGGCGGGAAGAAAAAGGTTGGATTCTCAGAACAATTCCAAGTTCAACACCTTGATCCTCAAGCGATTGAGGAAGTTCTATATGAACTCCTTGGGAGGACCCTTCAGTATCAGACAATGAAGGGGGACTATGAGATGGACTCAATTGTTCAGCCATGATGGCTTCTCCTCAACAACAAAAAGGAAAGGAAACAATTTAATTAAGGCTTTAATTGTCTTGAAATTAACAGGGAATTACTCAAATTGGTCTAAGAAGCAATCGCTTGGGATGTCATGTTTACCCTGGGCAGTTATATTTTAGAAACAAAAACAATGCCTTTTCATCTTTTAAAAGTCAAGAAAAGGGAAAAACGGTGACTCTAGTCACTTTCAATATTTTTTCGAGCATGAAAGGACAAGTTGCTTGATGATCTCTTCAAATTTAAAGAGTTAGAAAATATCAAATGACTTCTCTGGTGAATCTAGGTAAAAGGAGTACCAAGTAACTGTGAACTACAATATACACCTCAACCAATAAATTGACCAAGGACTTGATGTACGTGTAGGAAATCTCCCTGAATTTTGTGTTTTGTGTATCACATTTACAAGGCGGTAGACTTGACTTCCTATGGATAAAGTATTGCAACCTAGATGGGTCTCCCTTTATATACGCGACAGTACGGGGAGCACAAGTACGTGCTAGCACTATCTAATGCCGAAGCTAATGACAACTACTAAGTTTTAAAGACGCTGGAACACGTCTCTAACCTAGACCACTAGATATGATCGTTAATGTTTGAAATGCTCCTTAGGTTAATTGATAGATTTTAAAGTTGATCTTGTAATTATGTCTCAATTTCAAGGCCTTAACAATGTTTTTCTTCCTAAAATGAAAACTAGATGATGGAATAAAATCTTTCAATTCAATGAAGGCTAGATATGTAGGGAAGAAAATCACTTAAATCATGCATCAAACCAAATGAAACATGCATCAATGACCATCTTTAAATTCTAAATGAAAAATATGGAATCTAATCTTTCACATGATAAGAAAATGCAATGCCAAATCTTAAAGCAAAATCTCTAAGATATAACAATGATTTTTTTCTCTCTTTTCAAATTGCAACAAACATAATCTAGTGCAAAGAGAAAGAGAATGCAAGCAAAACAAGAAGTATTAAAATCACTTTCACATCAATGATTCGAATGCAAAGCAAAATGTTCCAAAAACTAAGAAAAGAATTGCACTTTTAGTTTCAATTTGAAACATAAACAACTTCAAAACGAACACTTTCTTTTGATCCAATGAGACGACTGAATTGCAATCTATCATTCGTCAAGTGAAGCTTAAGAAAATTTCACTATATGCTCTAATGAAAAAAACTTAAGTCACAAGAACCAAAAGTAATCTGCAAGCACGTCTGAACACACAGAGACTTTTGAACGTAGGCAATCAATCTTTGATCGGAAGACTGACGAGTGTACTAAGGTTGACCAAGAATACCTAGAACCCTAAATAGCTAATCAAAATTCAAGAACACTCAAGCCAAGTCAAAAAGAAATTACAAGAAGACAATGAGAGAGTAAATGAACAAACGCATTGGTAAAATACAAGGAGAAGACAACTGAAACCAAAAATCAAAGATAAAACCCTAGATTTCTAAGTTTTTTGCAATCATCGCACTTGTTAGTAGTAAAGTAGCGATCATCGCTACTATAACTAAAAAACCTGTGATATAATCGCGACTGTCAGGCTCATGTCTGTGATGGTTGAGGAAAAGAAAAAATAAATCTAAAATTTTCAAAAACAACTCAGACTAACAATCTTCATACACTTACTAGGTAATGACACTGACTGCAAGCAAGCAATGAAGTCTAAAAATCAATGGTTGACCAAACTCATTAAAAGACAAGGTGAAGGAAAGGAAGGAAAAGGTCATAGGCTCCCTAGTGAAGTCACCATTTTGTTGACAAGGTTAATCCTCTCTATGGACAGAGACGATCCCTCTAGCCCAATGAGTGGGTCTAGCAACTTGAGAGGAAACTCAACTAGACATCTTCCTAGATTATGATTGAAAAATAGAACAAGAGAGGAGGTCTGCCTTGCTTTGATGCTAATATGATTCCCTTTGTTGAAAACCTCAAACTGCTTGTGTCAAGGTCTTGTTCCTGCTTCTTTCAGCGTTTATTTACCTGCACAAACAACCAAGAGACAACAAAGCATGCCAAAACCAATATCAAATCCAATAATAATCTATTTAGATGATCAAGGAATGCCAAACAAATACATACATGAACATATATATTGGGAACATGAACCAATAGTTGTATTATTATTTAAAGAATAAAGGGGAAGCTTACAACCATAGCCTTGATGTTGAAAGTTTCTCCTTGAGTGGTAATCCAAGTCCAAGCCATGAAACTCTCCAACACTCCTTCTCCAAGTCTAATGAATAACCTCTAAGCACAAGCCGAGCATAAGGGTGCAAATGGACATTGATCAACCATTTGGGAATGGTAAAGGGGAAATTTATAGGCTGGGAGAGGGAGTTATACCTCCTCCAAATATAGGATTAGGCCCACACCTTAAGGAGGTAGCTCATAGGGATGAGACCAAGAGATAAAATTAGGAGGATTCGACCTCATCTATGTGAAACCACTTCCAGCTTGCTGCTCTCGAAGCTTCTAGATCACGAAGCTTCTCTTCCTCTTTGGGAAAACTTCCTTTTCGAGACCATCGCTAGTATGAGAGAGAACAGAGTGATGCCATTGCTGGCTTAACAAGGTGCAATAGGCGATCATCACGGTTTTGAGATTCATAAGGGCGATGATTCTCATTTTAGGGTTTCATGAGCTATTTCTTCAGGGAAAGCTCTAGATATTTTCCAGGCAAAGTTAAAGGAGGGATCTGAGCTGTATACATTGATGAGTATACTGTATAATGATCATGTTTCGGGCACTTCAGGGTATGTCATAGGGAAGTGCAGGAGGTGTGAAAAAATACTGTGTAACACCACTTACTACCTACTCTTCTACGTCCAATGTTCGAACATGTGAAAGACGAATCAAACATGGAGTTGTGGAGGAAATGGTAATGATAGTATTTCCCTCCAATCAGAAATATTGCAATGTTGAAATTCTAAGCGTTCCAGATTTTGTTCGCAGGACTTCTGTGATCAAGTCTATTGTATATGTTATACATAAAGGAATTAATTCTTCACACATTATCCATTTATGTTATGTGGGGAGAAATTGCCTTCTATTGAAGCTATCTATGAGAGCATAAATCGTTGTTGGAAGGTGAGCATTGCATCATCAAGTGCATTCTGGTCAATTCTTATTTACAAAAAATTAAATATGTTTGTGAGTCCTGAATAATATTTTATCGAATACAATGGAAAAATAGGCCAACACGTAACCTAAGTCGACAAGAGGGTTTGGAAGTAATTGAAGCACCTCTGTTTTATTTTTTTGGTATTTTAGCGTATGAAGAACAAAAATTTGAAAAACTTGATATACGCGTTGGAAATTAACCCGTTGAATTTTGTGAGTTATGTGGAGCTCCATCTATAGTTTAGTATCTATGGGTATATTATTCTCTATGCATTCGTTCATATGCAACATGGGAATAGTGTGTTGAGAGTCTGAAATGTATTGCACGTATGCTATGTTGAAATCTATTGTTAGGAAAAATGGCTAAGTTTGAAAGAATATTAGAGTTATTGAGAAATATAATCATATAAATTGTTGATAGCACAATCAAAATTAGTAAAGGTACTATTGCAGACATTTAAAAATGTATACAAAATGCACAAGAGAAGATGGAATTTTTGCAGCTTGAATCCTAGCTTCAGTAAGAAGAATTACAACAGTGGAGTCATCATTTTGAACCTATTTCTATTCAGAAAATTGAGACAAAATCCTATCAACAACAATAATATAAAGTTGAAGTTCATTTAGATTCAATTCCCAATGAAGGAGAAAAATTGCATGTAGATGAAAAAGTTCAATCTACATTTCCTAAGCCCATCATCAAAACTTGGGAAGATCTTGTCCACAACAAGCACATGACAGGTCTTGGATATGATAAGGAGGCATCCTTTATATTCTAGATTACTCAAAGCCCAACCAATTTCAAAGGGTTGGATTTGTTTATGACAGTTCCCCTTCACCTATTCCAGTTTATGCTCCTCCACATTCGTAGCCAAAAGTTGTTAAATGGCAACACTATGACCGAGTTGGCCATATGAAATATCATTGCTTTTATCTTCATCCGTGAAATCATTGTGGTCATTGTTAGCTACCTATACCAATAGGTTTCATATTTCATGATTGGCAAGAGAAGTTCCAAATATGCTCTGCGTTGGCTATGCAAAGATCCCATATTTCCTGAAGGAGAAAAGGTAGGAAAAGAGCTCAACATGGTTCCAAATTTTGATGGATGATTCAACAGTATAATCTGGATCATGCCATGTTTGAATTTTCTGTTGTAGAATAGAGAAGGAAGTCTGTCCAAATTGTCTAATCTTGGCAGACAAAGTAGTTCAGGTAGAGAAAAGAAGGCTCCCAACAGCTTAATCTGGGACCTTGGAAGAAATAAGGGCAGAAGTAGATAGAAAACAAAAGAAAAAAGCCAAAGAAAAGAAAAGGCAAGTAAGGGTCTGCAAGCCCAAATGCACCCTCCAAGAAGGAATAAAAAATGCTAGGCAAATAGATGGGTAGGTAGTTGGAGTTGCAGAAAGGTCATTTCCTACAAGTTGCATGTGTGCTGACTTGGTTGACCAAAGCAAAGTTAATGAAATTCAGATGGAGTTACTCTCCATCAAGTTACAGCAATCAAGAAGCATGTCTAACCTCCCTTCTCCCCCTCTCCATTTCATTACTAACAATCCCTCAACATCTGAGATTCATGGGATAGATTATGGTTTCATAGTGGTTCTTAATCTTTTAGAAGCCACATTTCTTGTCTAAAAATCTTTTCATTTTGATCTACTCTCTAAACTAAGTAAGTTTCAAATAAGCTTAGTGGTTTCCCCTCCATTTACCCCTTCATCCATATTAACTCTAACACTACTATGTAAACCCCCTACATTACCTTTCCCCTACTAGTATTAACACCATGGTGTATAAACCCCAAAATTTGTATAAATATCCCTCCCTTTGGCATTATAGCCAATAAGTTCTCTGTCAGGAATCAAATGGCATCTGGTCACTTTGATGAACCTAACCCTAACCCCCTCCCCTCCTCTCAATTCATTTGGCCCCTTGGAAAGCTTCATTTGATAAAAGAGCCTCATAAATGACCTGGTTTTGCCTATACCCACTTCATTTACAAAAATAACCTCTAAATACCCACTTCGTTCTCTTATCCAAAGTATTGGGGCTGTCTTATTGCGCATCGGAAAACCTTACAAAACCCCTTTATCCATGAAACCCCTTTGAAACTACCAAAAAACCCCGAAAAACCCACTTTCCGCTGCTTAACCAAAGTTTGCGCATATATTCAATTTTTCGGAATATATTGAAAAGACATTAAAAAATATATATTTATTCCTCCGCCCGTGGCCGTATCCACCTATCATGTCATCATCCCGTCCACCGTCGGATCAGATCCAAGAGATCTGACGGTCCTTATGGATATCGGAGCGGTCCCCGCGACAGAGGTTTAGCGCCCGAGAAAGTGACGTTGCGTTACGTCAGGGCGTGGCCACGCGTCGCCCATTGAGGGCTCTCGGAGCAACCTCTGACAAGTGCGGGGCCGTATCATAACCGCCCCGAGAAACCGCAACTGTTAGGGCTAAACCGTAACCGTTAGGTCATTCACCGCCCGGTTTGCGGGTCCAGCGCCATCCCCACGTCATCACCATGCCTGCCACCGCATCACACTTTTGTCCGCATCTGTGCCAACGTGCCTGCCACCTCATTACCCCGTGGACCAATGGCAGCCCGCCACCTCATCCGATGACATCATGCTGACGTCATCCGAGGCTGACCCCACCCTATGATGTCATGCGGACGTCATCACAAAAAAAAAGCGCCAAATTGCAAAAAAGTCCATATTTTAGCCAAAAAACGCTTTTTTTCATACTTTTCGCTCATTTGCTATTATTTCCTCTGCATGCTATTTCACGTCCTGAACTGCGCCACCTGCGGAAAACGACTTGAAGACCTCCAGAGCACCAATTCCACCCACAGTTACGACCTCTGTTCGCGGTTAGCCAGGTATTTCTCATAGTTCATCCTCCATACGCCTAAATTCACTGTAAATTGCTCAGAACGCTTAAGGAACACTGAAACTCACTATTTCACCGACAGTTTTCCTCTGCAACACTCCTAAATTACAACTGCAACCATTGAAACCACCGGCTGAGCCTTCATTTCCCGAGTTTTGGTCGAAAACTGTAAACTGCTCGCGCAAACGTGAGACAGTTGGTCAAGCTATTTAAACCTGCCATAGAAGACAGAGGGAGACCAGGCATTGGTCTTATTCATAATTCGAGCAGTATTTCAATTGCTGCGTGTCCACTCCACCCTCTGGTCCCTATAATTCACAGTTGCATTGCAAAAAGTCACCTCTGTGCTGTACTACTCACTTGAACTAATTCACCTGCAAGACAGAAACTGAATAGACCATGGAGACTCCAATTGCACTGAACATCAAGCCTCTCAATGCCCCTCACCAGGAATTAGAATGGAAAGCCCTGGGAGATATGGATTATCAAATGCTAGACTGGTTTCCATTAGGCTCCAAATATAATATCCAGATGCTAATGAGTTGAAAGCCCAGCACCTTAGTGGAGCTGACATCCTAGGGATTTGGGACTCAAACTTGCCCATCTACAACCTCCCCCAGGTAAATCCTATGCCAGAGTTGATCTACAGATGCCAGGAGTGCTATGATCCAGGTCAAAGAGCTGTCCTCAGCCCTACAGGCGCAATTCTGTTTCATATCACCCCAGAAAGCATAAATGAGATGTTGCACTTCCACACTGCAAAGCCATTGACCCCCCTCCACATGCAGAACTTGATAAAGAAGGGGAATAAGTTGTCAAATGACCAGACCATCAAAATCAACCAGTTGTTTGTACAACCAGGGTCTGAAGCCATCAGAACTCCTCCTATTGGATATCATTACTTGAATGAATTGGGCAGAATGCTAGTGGATTTGATCAGCTATGTCCTAGGCTTCAAGGGAATGGAGGATGTGGATGAAATCATAATGGCAATACTGTCTATATTCTCTCCTGGAAAGCCCCCAACTGTACATTATGATTATGCCACATACATTGCAGATAAGATCCATGACCAGCTCATGAACTTGAAGAGGGAAAGACTGTTCAGGTATACTTCATACATATACCACCTATTCTTGTTTTATCAGACAGCCAGCTTCTCTATTCCCTTGAAACAAGTCAATGCCCAGGGGAATCCAAGGTCAGTTGTGTTTTGGACCTCTGTTTTTCATTATGCCTCTGTATCACCATACACATACTCTGAGTTCATAGACTTATTCATTCATCCAGCCATGACAGTATTGGATGGTGTTCCTCCTCCAAGGTTAACTGATGACATGAGGAGAATTCTCCACCTGAACAAAACCTACAGCATTGGTAATTGGTACCTCTACAAGGACCACACAGTCATCAGAGTATATGGCTGTGAGTTGAAGCCTTTTAGGTTGCCAAGGTATGTCCCCATGAGGCTTTTTGCCTTAGAATATTTCAGGAAATTTGGGAATGCCGACTACCTCCACTTTCAAAGCAAGAACAAGAAGGCATAGTTGAAGGTAAGGAGCCAGCTGGGCCCTTTCCTATACAACAGAAAAGAGGAGGGGTGGAAAGAGGCAAACAGTATCCTAGAGGCCCTCAAACTGCAAACTAGCTTTGAATGGATACCCTATGATCCCAATCACTTTGTCTCCCTCAGGAGGATAAGATACAAATTGGGCAGCTATTCACACGTAAGGCAGCCTGAGATTGAGCAGTATGCCAATAAATTAAGCTGGGAAGAAGGTACCCTAGAAGAAGAAATTACTAGTGAGGAGCTGCTAGAGAGAGAGGCTAGAAATATTCAAAAGAAAGCTGACTTAGAAACTTGTGGACAGGTTCCCCTCTCATACAAAAAACAACTTGGAGCAGCTGCCTCGTCCTCAACAACGCTCCATCAAGCTGCCATGAATCCTCCACAAACAGTCAACAAAGGCAAAGAAAAGCAGGTGGAACAGCCACCTCCTATGACCGAAGAGCAAATGGAAACCCTAATGCAGCAACAAGAAGAGATGGAGCAGCAGGGAGAAGGGCAGCAGCAAGAGGAGCAGCAACAACAACAAGAACAAAGGCAGGAACAGCCTGCCCAGCAAAAGCAAACAGTGGAAGCCCCTAAATCCACTGAACAAACTGAGCCTCCAAGGCAAGAGACTTCAGCCGAGGCATCTACACTCCAGACTCCATAAAAGGAGGACACAAGTAGGAAAAGGGACAGAGAAACTCCCCTTACAACATCAGCAACTCATGGGGAGAAGAGGCAGAGAATAAATCCTCTTTCAGAGGAAGAGATGCCAATAAGGCAGCCTCTGGGTATGGTCCCACCCAGCAGGGAAACATCAGCAAGTTCCTTTCAACAGGAACATGATAGAGCAATGGGAGGAGAAGTGAGTTCCTCTAGGCAGCAAAGGGAAGGTGGGCCTAGTATTAAACAACAGTTCATCGATATTAAGATGAGAAATGAGCCCATCAAGAGACAGCTGTACAACCATTTGCTAAACTTGGCTCCCACCAATCAGCAAAGACTCATGTCTGCATATGATGTGCAGGAAGGCAAAATGATCATGAGTCATTTCATGCCAACAGCAGTACAGCCCCAATCTGCCTCTGATTATTTGAGGACTAACTTGGAAGTCCTTGCCAAGGATATCCACCCAATGGACAAGATAGAACTGCACAAGCAAACGGGTGAGATGGTCTATGCTTCCCTGGCAGACCAAACCTTGGATAACTATAGGCTACAAAATAGCCTTAACAATATAGCCTCTCAACTGGAGTTGGAGAGGGCATCATCCCAGGCAAAGGACAACAAAATAAGGTCCTTGGAAGACATAATCATTGAGATTGGACATGATCCCAAAGATATCAAAGGGATACAAGAGGTATTGAAGTTGAGGGATGCTGACATGGTAGCCTTGAGGAGAAAGATCAAACTCCCTGCCACAATCCACCCTCAAACAGATGAGGTGGCCCAGCAAAGGCATGATCAAGAGGCCACAACCCTGTTGATATCTCTATACAAGGAGCTAATCCGGACTCAAGACAAACTAGGAGAATCAGAGGCTGCAAAGGCAGCACTACAGGCAGCATTGAAGCAAAGAGAAGAGGGTCAAACCTCCCAGCCTCCTCCTGAAATAATCAATCTTGAGGAAGCTCCTCCAACAACTGCCCCTCCTCCTCAGCAAACAGGGCCTACAGCACCAACTACATCAACAACTGCACCAACAACAGAGCAGACTCATAGTCTGGATATGCAGAAGCTCCAAAATGAAATTCAAGTCCTGGAAGCTCAAATGTTGGAGCTCAATTCAGCCAAAGAATCTTTGGCTAAAGTAAATGAGAGATATGATAAGAGCAAACAGAATGCAGCTAAAAAGGAACGAGAAATAAAAGCTCTAAAGAAGAGGATAACTGAGCTTGAGAAGGAGCTCACACTAGAAAAGGTGACAACAGAGCTAAAAGCAGTCCTTTGGGCCAATATTGGCCGGTCTATCACCAATCAGTGGCAGTACATTGAGACTATAGATGAACAATCAGTACTCATTGCAAAGGCAAACAGGGAAATACACAGAGCTAGAGCAAGCCTTGGCAACATGCCTGATGCTGCCACCAGAATGATCAATATTTTAAATAACAGGACAAGCTCTCAACTGGCCACCATGGGAATTGCTCACAGGACTGAGACAATCTCAATGGTTAAAAGGGTCCTGACACTACGAAACCTGGTTGGAACATTGGAAAGAAGAACCCAGGATATGCAGACTGAAATCAACAAGTTCATGGACAGATTTCAGGCATTACAGAACAGAGGCCTCCCCAGCATATTAAGCAGTGTAGGAAGACTGCTTACCCTTGAAAACTACACTAAGAGGGTTGATGCCTATGCTGCAGGACAAATTGCAAGACAGCCCAGCACTTCAGCAGAATCAGGGCCAGCATCAGGGCAAACTTTATACAATAGGGTGGACAACCTATTTTTTATTATGAATGAGATCAATCATCTGTTTGATGTGCCTCCAATTTTTTTTAAGTATACAGAAGCAGATGAAACCATAGAGGCAATTGTGAAGCACCAATTGCCCACATAGGAAGTCTGGAAGAATTTGACACATATAATATTATCAAGCCAGAACCTGTAAATGTTAATTTTTTCCAGTTTATAAGTAAGTCATACACAGGCAGAATTTTGATAGATAAGCATACAGAGCAAAGTCTAAAGGCTGAGCCAACTCAGCAGGGCTATTCGGTCGCCACAGCAGCAATCACAGTCACAGGTGGCAAACCCGAGAAAATACAGCGCAGCAAACATAAAGACGCGTTCGCCAGCATTAAAGCAGAGCGGCTCAACCGACTCCCTGACCTCCAAAGGTCAAAATTATCCTCTGACAAACTTAAAGAGCACTTATGCTGCATTCAAAGTTGAAATAACTTCTTTTCTACTTTCTGTACGAATTTATGAAGATATTTTCTCTCTCAGATGACTCAATGCCTGAGATATTTTGTAGAAACATTCCTATAAAGTCCCCTTCGCATGAGCTTGCAAGGGTGGTTGTTGATTTCTCCTGAAGAAATTCTTATGCTGTAATCCTTTCAGAAGTTTAATAAAGAAAGTGATGGAATTTCTCGGATTTCTGAGGTGTTGAATGCGTTCTGGTGTCTGTTGATAACTGTTGGATTCCTGTGTATTTCACCATACAATAAGTCTCTGTAACTCTCTCTGTTATTTACTTGTTTTGTTAAAATCCATATATGTTATCTGATTTTCAATACTAAGCAACAAGGAAAAAGAATAACTTTCAGGATTTATTCACTGAGTACCCTGGGTTCAATCTGTGTTGTTAATGAATGTTTTCTTCATCTGTAATCTAGATAAGTGTAATTCTTAATTGCTGCACTTTCAGAATACACCTTTCACAGTGGCCTTTGTCACAGGAATTCAAGTTTTGCTCCTGTGCAACGTGCTACACTTTCACCTCACCAACTTAATAGAAAATTCTTAATTGCTTTCTGTTGGTTGACATATATCACCATTTAAGCTAAATTTGTTTGTCTAAGATACACAATAGGCCCTGCAGTTTGAACACCACCAATCCTGCATGTCTAAGCACTTCACAACTCCAGACTCCATTGCCCAATGATATTTTACTCTCTAAACAGTATATCATAAGACCTGAAAGAAATCCTTCAACCAAAACATAAACCAAAACCTGAGCAAAATAGCTAGCCTAAAACAACATCATAACAGAGATAAATCATAAAGAGAGAGCCCTCTCTGATTACAGTTTGGCTAGAACCTGTGATCCAAAGATTGGTTAGTGGTTACCTCGGCCGTATTCCCTTGGGAGTCATAGGGAACAACCTGGGTGTTAACAGTCATCATACTCATTCTTCACACATATTCTTCAAAAACAAGCCTCCTGCAAGAACAAAGTTTCATCTTGGATGGACCGCTTCTTGGCAATGGGTTTCAATAGCTAAGAAGATATTTCAGTCATATGTCAGAAATTCTTCTAGAATATTAAAAGGTATTGCAGTCGATTTTTATCCATCTTCTCCCCTTGTCTTTGATAGGGGGGAAGTGTTATGTAACCAACTCACAAAACAGAATAAAAGATAGAGAAATGACTTCAAAATCAGCCTCTTCGAGGGGGCAACATCCTTTACATTACACAAATGAACAATTCTTGGATGATGAAAATGACAAGACCTCCTTTCTATATATAGGAGTCTAAGGGGTCACAATATAGTCAAAGCCGACATAGCAATAATAATGTAAGGGCACATCAATAACAATAATGTGCTTCTATGGGGCACAATAATAACAATATGGGGACAACATGGGCACAACAATAACAATAAGGGGCTACAATGACAATAATAATAAGGGAATACACTAGTATTATAGGGACCTAGCATGCCCCTCTCCTTTAGAAAAGTGTTGTCCTTAATGCTTGAGTAGTTCTAGATGCTTTTGTATAAAATTCTCATCCTCCCATGTGGAATCTTCAGCGGATAAGTTCTTCAACTTGATGAGATACTCTAAAATTGATCAATTTTGTAGCTGTCGAGTTCTTGTTTCTGTGGCTACTTCAAGTTCCAATATGATTTTTCCTTCCTCGTCAAATTGTGGCAATATTGTTTGAACTGGGAGCTTGTCACCTATAACCTTGTTTAAGCATGAAACATGGAAAATTGGGTGCACTCAGCAAGTTGTAGGAAGCTCCAATTTGTATGCCATAGTACCAATCTTTTGCAACACCTTGTACGAACCATAATACTTTGGTGATAATTTATTATCCTTGTTAGCTTGCTTGAGGGACATTTTTTTGTATGGTTGTAGTCGTAGTAATACACAGTCACCTACATCAAAACTTCTTTCACTGTGATGTTGATTTGCCTGTTGTTTCATTCTATTCTGTGCCAAAGTGAGGTTATCCTTTAAGAGTTGGAGAACTTGTTGTTGATGCTCGATGTGATCTTCCACTGCTTGAACCTTAGAAATTTCTCTTAAATATGATGTGATGGATGGTGGATGATATCCATAAAGTGCCATAAATGGGGTCATTTTTGTTGTAGTATGGAAGGAAGTGTTATACCACCATTCAGCCAGAGGCAACCATTTGATCCATTGTGTATGTTTATCAGATAAAAAGCAACGAAGATATCCTTCCAAACATTTTTTCACTATTTCAGTTTGCCCATCAGATTGAGGATGATAAGATGATCTATGAGCTAATTAAGTACCCAAAAAAGAAAATAATTATGTCCAAAAATTTCTAGTGAAAATGGGATCTTTGTCGCTTACAATAATATTTGGGTTTCCATGTAGCTTTTAAATTACTTCCATAAATGCAATAGCAACTGTACTAGCTTTAAAGGGATGAGATGATGCACAAAAGTGTGCATACTTGGTAAGTCTATCAACTACCACCATGATGACACTCTTTCCTTCTGACTTGGGTAAACCTGTGATAAAATCCCTTGGAACCTCCTCTCAACGTTGACTCGGAATGGATAAAGGTTGTAATAGACCTGGGGTCTTAATTGTTTCAAATTTATTTTGTTGGAAATCCAAACATTCCGCTACAAACTTTTGAATATTAGATTTAAGGCCATCCCAAAAAAGTCCTTCTTAACCCTGTGGTAATTTTTTAAAAATCCTGAGTGCCCTCATAAAGGAGAGGTGTGCAATTCCATAAGAATCTTTTGTTTGAGTTGGGAATTCTTACAAAGGTATAAGCGATCTTTGTACCATAATGAATCATTTTTCCAGCTAAATGCATCAGATGTAATGGGGTCTTGTTGTAAATTTTGAATGAGTGCCCACACTTCTTCCTCATTCTTCCTTTCATCCCTTGCTTCGTTTATCCAATCTAGTTGGATAATAGAAATGGCGCTAAGAAATCCTTCCACATCTTGATCCTTTCTTGAGAGTGCATCTGCAACAACATTTTTCTTTCCTTTTTTGTAAATGATTTCAAAGTCATAACCCAACATATTTGTGACCCATTTTCACTGCTCTTCTAAAGATAATATTTGTTCTAAAAAGTATTTAAGACTATCATGATCCGTTTTTACCTTGAAGTGTCTTCCCATTAGGTAAGTCGCCATTTCTTAAGTGCATGTACTATTGCCAACATTTCCTTCTCATAAATAGCTTTGTGTAAATACTTTCCTTTGATTGGATGAATTTCAAAACAAATGGGTCTTTCTTCTTGCATTAAAACAACACCAATTCCATTTCCTGAGGCATCACATTCCACAATAAAGGTTTTTGTGAAGTCTTGTGTAGCTAAGACCGGTGCTTGGCACATTGCCTCTTTAAGATGTTCAAATACTTTCGTTGCTTCTGGAGTCCAAGAAAATGCATCGTTCTTTAGTAATGTTGTTATAGGTGCTAATATTCTCCCATAATTCTTAACAAACTTGCAACAATACCCTGTCAACCCGAGAAATCCTCGTAGATGCTTTATGGATGTGGGGATTTTCCATTCCTTAATGGATTTAATTTTGCTAGGGTCTACCTTAACACCTTCATGAGATACAATATGACCCAAATATTCCACCTCTTGTACTCCAAAGAAACATTTGGAGGTTTTTGCATATAATTGTTTCTCCTCCAATAGTTTGAGTACTCTATCATCATGTTGAACACGATCCTTCCAGGACTTTTTGTAGATTAGTATATCATCAAAAAATACTAACACACAAATTTTCTAAGGAAGTGTTTGAAAATGGAATTCATCAAACCTTGAAATGTAAAAGGTGCATTGGTAAGGCCAAAAGGCATGACCAAAAATTCATAATGACCCTCATGATTTCTAAATGTTGTTTTCAGAATGTTTTCAGTCTTCATTCTGATTTGATGATATCCTAAACGAAGGTGCAACTTGGCGAAGTAAATTTCTCCATGTAATTCATCCAATAATTCATCAATGACATGAATAAGAAATTTATCTTTAATAGTGAGCTTGTTGAGCTCCCTATAATCTAGACACGTCCACCATGATCCATCCTTGTTGTGCACCAATACTGCTGGAGCAGAGAAAGAACTTTGACTAGGTTGAATTATACCATCCTCTAGTATTTCTGCAACCATATGTTCAATTTCACTCTTTTGGGCATAGGGATATTTGTAAGGCCTGATGTTTGGAATCAAATGAATAGCATGATCATGATCACGAATAGGTGGGAGGCCTTTGGGAGTCTCAAATACCCTGGAATGATTGTCCAAGACATTTTGGAGATATGGAGAAATAGATGATTTCGACGTGGGAACCTCTAGCGAACATAATTGTGCAATTACGCCACGTTGTTATTTCTTTAGAAGTTTTTTCATGCCATTAGAGTTGATTATCTTTCTTGGTTTCCCTGCGATACCCATTAATTCAACTTCCTTTCCTTCTGAAAAAAAATTCAAGAAAAGTTCTTGAAAATTAAAAGCTATCGTACCCAAAGATTGTAGCCATTGGACTCCTAGTACAACATCAGCACCACCCATTGGAATGGAAAGTATTGGACTATTCAACACATATTCTCCCATGTATAGCTTGATATTATGGCACTTTCCACAGCAATTTTTGGTTCTTCCGTTTGCAACGATCACTTGACACTTTGGTGGTGGATATAGGAAGCAATTCAATTCCTTCGCTATCTTACAATGAATAAAATTATGGGTACTGCCCGAATAAATAAACACTATTACCTTTTTATTCTTGATATATCCTTCTATCTTGATAGTTTGAGGAGTGGTTATTCGGGCCAATGCATTACAAGATATGGTCAGATTCATTTCTTCTTTCTCTAGGCTTTGTTCCTAGTGTGTATCCTCTTATTTTGATGTTTCTTGTTCCTTTTCTTGTTCCTCTTCACAATCTATGTAAAATATTTTCTTCTCAACACACTTACAACCTTTAGTGTATTTTCCATCACAACTGTAACAAAGACCTTTTTCTCTTTTTCCTTCCAATTGTTGTGGTGTCGACCTTGTAGGTTGTGGAAGTCTAGGAGCAACAACACTTCTGTCTTTATAGTTGTGATTGGTAGACTTCATTGTTGCCATAATTTTTCTTTCAATTTTTCTTGCCAACCTGAATGCCTTCTCCAATGAATCAGGTTCTAAAAGGCGTACCTCATGTTAGATGTTATCCATTACTCTCCCTATGAACACATCAATCCTATTCTCCTCTGGAATATCTTTTACCCTTATATTCATTTTTTGGAAGTCCTCAATGTGCTACACCATTGAACCTTTTTATTTGAGATTTATCAATTAGCTAAAAAAGGTGTTTCTTTTTGTATCCTCATAATGTGCTATCATTTCTTCCATAAAAATTGCCCAAGTGACAATTTGTTTACGAGAGAAAAGCCATCAATACCATACAAACTGATTGGGTTCCAAATATAAATTCACAATGTGTACCTTTTGTGTGTTTTTCACATCATGGAGATCAAAATATTAGTCCAGTTGTAGTATCCATGTTATGGGATCCTTGCCATCAAACTTCCTCATATCGATCTTTGTACCATAACGAATCATTTTTCCAGCTAAATGTACTGGGGTCTTGTTGTATATTTTGAATGAGTGCCTACACTTCTTTGTCATTCTTCCATTTATCCCTTGCTTTGTTTATTCAATCTGGTTGGATAATAGAAATGGCGCTAAGCAATGCTTCCACATCCTAATCCTTTCTTGAGAGTGCATTTGCAGCAACATTTTGCTTCCCTTTGTCATAGATGATTTCAAAGTCATAACCCAACATCTTTGTGACCCATTTTTGCTACTCTTCTAAAGATAATCTTTGTTCTAAAAAGTATTTAAGAATATCATGATATGTTTTTACCTTGAAGTGTCTTCCCATTAGGTAAGGTCGTCATTTCTTAAGTGCATGTAGTATTTCCAACATTTCCTTCTCATAAATAGCTTGGTGTAAATACTTTCCTTTGATTTTAAAACTTTTGAAATTAATGGGTCTTTCTTCCTACATTAAAACAACAATTCCATTTCCTGAGGCATCACATTCCACAATAAAGGTTTTTGTGAAGTCTGGCGTAGCTAAGACTGGTGCTTGGCACATTGTCTCTTTAAGATGTTCAAACAATTTCGTTGCTTCTAGAGTCTAAGAAAATGCATCTTTCATTAGTAATGTTGTTAGAGGTGTTGTTATTTTCCCACAATTCTTAACAAACTTGCGATAATACCCTGTCAACCTGAGAAATCCTTGCAGATTCTTTATGGATGTGGGGATTTTCCATTATTGAATGGATTTAATTTTTCTAGGGTCTAACTTAACACCTTCATGAGATACAATATGACCCAAATATTCCACCTCTTGTAATCCAAAGAAACATTTGGAGGTTTTTGTATATAATTGTTTCTCCTCTAATAGTTTGAGCACTCTATCAAAATGTTGAACATGGTCCTTCCAAGACTTGCTGTAGATTAGTATATCATCAAAAACTACTAACACAAATTTTCTAAGGAAGGGTTTGAAAATGGAATTCATCAAACCTTGAAATGTAGAAGGTGCATTAGTAAGGCCAAAAGGCATGACCAACAATTCATAATGACCCTCATGAGCTCTAAATGTTGTTTTCAGAATCGATCTTTGTACCATAACGAATCATTTTTCCAGCTAAATGTATCAGATGTACTAGGGTCTTGTTGTAGCTTTTGAATGAGTGCCCACACTTCTTCATCATTCTTCCATTCATCCCTTGCTTCGTTTAACTAAGCTGGTTGGATAATAGAAATGGCAGTAAGCAATGCTTCCACATCCTAATCCTTTCTTGAGAGTGCATCTGCAACAACATTTTGCTTCCCTTTTTTGTAGATGATTTCAAAGTCATAACCGAACATCTTTGTGACCCATTTTTGCTGCTCTTCTAAAGATAATCTTTGTTCTAAAAATTATTTAAGACTATCATGATCTGTTTTTACCTTGAAGTGTCTTCCCATTAGGTAAGGTCGTCATTTCTTAAGTGCATGTAGTATTGCCAACATTTCCCTCTCATAAATAGCTTTGTGTAAATACTTTCCTTTGATTGGACGACTTTTGAAAACAATGGGTCTTTCTTCTTGCATTAAAACAATACAAATTCCATTTCTGGAGGCATCACATTCCACAATAAAGGGTTCTGTGAAGTTTGGCATAGCTAAGACTGGAGTTTGGCAGATTGCCTCTTTAAGATTTTCAAAGGCTTCCGTTGCTTCTGGAGTCCAAGAAAATGCATCTTTCTTTAGTAATGTTGTTAGATGTTTTGCTATTCTCCCATAATTCTTAACAAACTTGCGATAATACCCTGTCAACGCGAGAAATCATCGCAGATGCTTTATGGATGTGTGGCTTTTCCATTCCTTAACGGCTTTAATTTTGCTCGGGTCTACCTTAGCACCTTCATGAGATACAATATAAGGGAATACACTAGTATTATAGGGACCTAACAGGAAGTGATGGTCATCTACAAGCTTGAAAGCCACATCAAGCAAGTCTGAGCCACAACCTGCCATACCTGATTCAGAGTTGTAGCCAATACAGAAATGCCCCTGAGCATGCCTTTGGTTGGTGGTTAGCCTTCAACCATCTATGTGGGGTTGAGACCTCCCTTTTCAGGTTGAACTTCTCCCTCTTCAAAGAATTGGGGACACTTCCTCAACAGAAGGCTTCAACTTTTTGCCAGTTTTGGAAGAGTTATAGGAATTGCATTAACCATTCCAGAGTTGGTTGTCATCCTTAAACCACTACAGGTTGTAGACCTTCCTTTTCCAGGTTGAAGGTCTACCTCTCCAAAGCATTGGGGACACTTCCTCTGGCATAAGATTTCAACTTCTTGCTAGACTTGGAAGAGTTCCAGGAATTTCATTAAGCATTCCAATGTTGGTGGTCATCCTTAAACCACCACCTTATGCCAACATTTCATAGAGCACATTCAACCTAGTGCTGCCATGCATTTTTGCACATTTTGTGTTACAACTCCCTTATTGGACTCATACATACCCCTTCGGATTAAGGGGCGGGGGGGATTTTGGACACCTAATCCTATAAGGGTTGGTGTGGAAGTTGAACAGTTAAATGGAGTCCAAGAGGCCACTTGGGATATGAAACCAAGGGTCACTCCAATGTATTATAAATATGTATCATTGTGAATAATAAGACATTTAAGGTTTGTCTTTCATATCTTTGGTCTTCACCATAGTAATGTTTAACACATCTTAACCTCCAGTATTCCCTTTCTCTGGTTTAAGATCTCGCACTAGGCCCGTGATTCAGTCAAAATCATCTTTGCATGCCTTGAGATCAATGCAATGAGGAATTCCAATGCACTCGCCATGATATATATATATATATATATATATATATATATATATATAGTCTTCATATTAAATTATAAAAAAATAACAAAATGTTTATCAATCAAACAATATTATAATAAGGAATTACACTAATAGGCATATCTATTTTGGAATATGGTTTTCATAATTTTAATTTAATTATCAATATTACTAGGTGGATGGATTTTAGGACAATCTTAATAGTATACACATATTAAAGATTAATATTATCTCCAAAATATTTATATCTAGTTTTTATTTTTAATTAAATTGATTAATTAAAAATTTGTTATATGAATAAGTTTTAATATGCATTGAGTTGTGGTAATTAGGTCATAAACCATAATATTGATTGATGTTATTGTAACAAAATCTCTATACAAATTATAAATTTCCAAAATAAAATAAAAATAAATCTCTATAATTAATAACAATAATAATATTATAATTTAATAATTTTTATAAATTTTAAAATTTTAATATAATAAAATAAAATAAGTATTTTGATATTTATAATAATAAATTCAAGCTTATTATTAAAATTTATTAATCATTTAATTTATATAAATATGCTAATTTATTTTGCAAATCAACCTTAATAATAAAATTATTACATTCGTGCCCATCATTACATCATATAAGTATATGACTTTGTTATTATTCCAAGTGGCAGCTAGTATTCAAATGGTCTTAATAATAAAATTATTACATTCGTGCCAATCATTACATCATATAAGTATATGACTTTGTTATTATTCCAAGTGGCAGCTAGTATTCAAATGGTCGTCAGCGCGCCCTATAATTAATGAAATATAAATTGTCATTATAAATATGTAATGAATTATATTGATTATAGATTAGTTAAATTATTTAATTTATATAATAATATTTCCAGTGTTCAAAATTTGAAGTCTGAATTACGGAATATTTCATTTTCTCATATTTCTGGGTAAAACAATAAACAATGAGGAAGCAGATAAGTTAATAGAACCAAACATCATAGACACTGGCCTACAAATACAAATATAAAGAAAGGCAAAAGGGACAGTTATTTTTAGTGAAGTTAATCTTTGGCTAAAGATAATTTTTTTTGGCAGTTATATGTTTTTTTGGGAGAAGGTTAATTTTATTATAATTTTTTAAGTATTTCTATCAATGATGTAATGGACTAGGATGTATAAATTTAGTATTATGTAGGGTAATTTTGAAATACATATTTATATGTAAAAAGTTGATGTATTTGATATGTTATAAATATATTGTTTATATTTTTGAAAAGATATATATATATATATGAATTTTAAGAAGTTGAAATATCTTTTGTGGAAAAAAATTTTGTCAAAATATTTGAAAATTTTGTTTGTTTGTTTGTTTTTCTTTATATATATTTAATCAATTTTGTTTCAAATTATATATATATATGTTTTAGTTAATTTTGTTTCAAATTAGGTCATGATTTTATGAAAAAAAGTTTCAGTTTTGTAATTTGCAAAATTTGTATTATACTAAACCTATCTATGCATTCAAAAACATATTTTAAATAACTAAAATTCACAAATCTTACTAAAATTACCAAAAAAACAAAACAAAAACATTTAAAGTTAAACATTCATAAATGATACTTTATTATTCGTAGATACTATGGTTATTACATGTAACATAACCATCACCACCCTCCTCATCATAATTTATTTTAATAATTTGTGAGTAATTTTGTAAAATAACCATTTTCAACATTCATCATCATAATTTATGTTATTATTCATTTTAATGATTAAGGCCTAAGGGAAAGCCTGCACTTACCCCGCAGAAAAAACGTCATAGCGAAAATTCCACGATGACCTGTTTGGAGAAGTGAAACCCTAGAATCCAAAGCTCCGATACCAAATGTTATGACAACAACTCACAAAAAGATTGAAAAGAGAGCTAAACGCCTTAGAATTCAGACTATTTGAGGGGGCAACCTCCTTTACATTACAAAAATGAACAATTCGTGGATGATACAAATGACAAGACCTCCTTTCTAGGAGTCTAAGGAGTCATAATATATTTATAAGTGCACTGTGTTAGAAAGAGCTCTGTACAAACCTGTAGTAAAACCCTCGCCAAACCCGTTCTTCTGCCCAAGATCGAACTTTAGAAGAGAACCTTATATAAGTGATAAAGCAACTAGATAGAGAATAGAATTTTCTAGAAATACTTTATTATAGGTATTTTTCAATTATGTTTTGTTATAAAGTTTTGAATCATATACAAATTAATACACAAATAAATTAATATACATATCATGAATAAATTTATATTTTTTATGGTTATATTTTTTATGGTTAACTTTATAATTTAAAGATAAATAATCAATCTCATTATGTTGCATTGTCAGTGATAAAATTGCTTTACCCTAAACAAACACCTCATTTTTGTTGAATAGTAGTGGGTGTGTTCTGTAATATTTAAAACTAAGAGATGATTTGACATTGTGTGACATGGAGTTAAGTCATCTATATATGTCATTCTAGATTGTGAAATATTTTAGAAATAAAATATTTATATGATTGTAAATCTTGGAATATTTTACAAATAAATAAATATGAATATTATATTAGATTTTAAAATATTTTAGAAATTAAATATTTATATGATTATAAATTTTTGGAATATTTTAAAAATAAATAGATATGAATAGCGTCCACTGTTTAATTTTATTCATAGTTATTCAATTTCGAAAATATTAAAGAATTTAACCCCAGATATATTTAGATTTTGAAATTTTTTAAAAATAAATGATTAATCCTTTAATTTTATTTTGGCAGATATTAAACATTATCCACTAAACAAATAATTACTTTAATATTTTGATTTGACATTTTTTTATTTCATTAATTGAATATTATTTTTATTCTTTGATATGATAAAGAATGGAGTTGTTTTTAAAGAGACTTTTGGAAGGTTCGGGTGCGTTTTTCTGTCAAAATCCGGCAGCAATTTATTGAAATGGCAAGTTTGATAGTTAATTTTTGCCAATCAAAGCATCCCAGGGGTTTTAAAGGTGCTGAATCTAAATATAGAGTTAAAAAATCATTTTAAATAATACAAAAATTTAACTTCAATTTTTTCGGTAAGATTCCATCAGCAAAATCTCCACAAAAAATATGCAAAATCCTGTTGACACGATTCCACTGGCTAAAAGTGAAGGTCACTGTGGACGAAGATGTAGGCGTAATTATTCTCCTTGCACTTTATCATCCAACAGTGCGCAGACCCACACATCCAGAGGACCATAAATATGAGACGGCCCACACATTGATGACCGGCAGCTTAACGTTTGTCATTTTCTCTTTTGGGAAAGGAATAAGGGAAGAGTTGTCATCACAGGTTATATTTCATTTTCCATGTACAGAGAGCGGCAGCGGTCGTCATCATGGGCAGCACTGCATCAGGGGTGACACAGAGTTTATGCCATCGACGTGTAACACGCAGAATATCCTTTTTATTTTACTAATATGGGATACGTGCTCAGAGATTTGAAGCAAAACACCGCCTTCAACTTTTACACAGACAAAATTTCACAAAGTCTACAGAAGGTGAGATTATATCTCTGCACCTTTTAAAATATTGATACAAAAACAGACCATAATTACGAATGACCAAAAGACAAACCCATTAAATTTAAAGCTGGGAGATTTATGGGAGTTGGAGTTTCTATTTACCGTGGTTTTTATTTTTAGTGAAAGGAAGGGAAGGCCTCGAGTTTTTTTTCAATATTTTTTTAAAAGATGGAGAGGAGGAAGCATTATCATTTTCAATCTTTTTAGCAGGTGTAATATTTTTTTTTCTTTTTGTATATGTGGTTTTTTTTCTACCCTCAAGTCTTTGTTTTTATTTGTTTACTTTGTTTACTAGTTTTATGAAAGGCCTCTTCCAATAACCTTTGAACTTTGAGAGCCTAGCTCTTTATCCTTCTCTCTATGTGCACTTCTAACATATCTATTAGTGCTACAACCTACTTTCGTATGTGGTTTTTCATTGATTACCTTTTCACCCTTTGATTTTTGATACACAAATCCACAAGTGGAACATCTCTAATAGTTCTTGCATGGGAATGAAATTCATCTTCCTCTTCTCATGCAACGTCTTCCTGTGTGACTAGATTTTCTTGAGTTGGAACTTTTTTAAGGGGAGGCATGTCATCTTGACTCTCAAAACTTGTGTTTTGGGAGTTCACCTATTGGATCTCTTGGTGCAATGGATTGAGGATTTCCCTTCTTCATTTGTGTGATTGAAGACATCAATTTTGTTCTCTGCCAAACCTTTGTTCTTGCTAAATGAGAATTTTTTAATTTTGGTAGTTGATTTATTTGGAGAGAGGTCTTCTAGGTCCCAATGCATTTTCTTCGTGTGTCCTTATGCCTATATTTTCCTGGGGGCACCCTTTCTTCTTCTTGGTTGCTACCATTGTTCTCCTTCCTCGTTATTTTTCTGGATTTCTTCTAATTTTGAGCATCTTGGAGATTTATTGTCTTATGCAATCCCTTATCAAGATCCACTTCTACGCAAATTCTAGCATAAGATTGCATGTCTTCTTGTGGTTTTGTCCACTAGATATAGTGGTCCATAGCGTTTTCAATGATCCTAAAGGT
Source organism: Pinus tabuliformis (assembly GCA_031772625.1). Classification (NCBI taxonomy): domain Eukaryota; kingdom Viridiplantae; phylum Streptophyta; class Pinopsida; order Pinales; family Pinaceae; genus Pinus; species Pinus tabuliformis. Next base: position 300,173,820 of record CM062813.1, read on the forward strand.
GTTCTCATTTCAACAATGAAAGGGAAAATATGACAATTTAACCAAAAAGGAAGAGTTGATGAAACATCATGTTTTGGGTTGAAAAATATGCACTCTATAGATTTATATACAAACCCTGAGTGTTGAAGAAAATGTAACAAGGTTCGGTTTTCATGACATTGTAATTATGATTTTTGTGAAACAAGAAAATCAATTTATTATTCCTTGTTGCATGGGTTTCATGAGCAAGAGGTTTTATAAACGACTCCCAGTGAGAGCCTTAGGATTTATATTTAAGGTCAAAGAGTCAAAGTCATGAATAAGGAGCTCTTCATGGGCCTATGTAAAATGTATAGAAGCCTAGCAACCCTCCAAGATCAAGCACAATCCTCCAAGGAAAACACAAACAAGTCTGCAAGCAAAAGGATAAGGAGAACATCATGTCAGCCTCAAATATATATATATATATATATATATATATATATATATATATATATAAATGTCATGTCAACTCATATAAAAGACACAACGGTATACTTGTTGAATTCAACTCAAAAATGGATACATAACCACTATTTATACCGAACTCGGGTATTCGCAAAAAATCAGATAGAATCGAGGACTTAAATTTCAGAGGTGTGGTATAGAATCTCGGATGGCCCATAAAGGACAATATCTCAGACAGGGTACATGAGTATAACATCTTGGTTGAGCATCATAATTACAGTTTCGGTTTATCATTTCGGATGATCATCATGATTACAGTTTCAACATACTATGACAGTCTTGGCATATGTATTGTGATAAGGATCCTAGTACAAGGAGCTCTCATGTATACACACTAGACATAATTGAATTGTTCACATATCTCACTATGGAAGGCTCAACAACATGATGATGATCTCAGTGAGAAGTATAGTAATGATCTAAGAGAAGATGGAGATATGGTGCAACAACTATGTTCTCCTTATTGTGATGAATATCTCAATGAAGGTGCATGAATGATGAACTCGGTGAAGCATCAGTGTTTATGATAATCTCAACAGTAAGAAGAAGGATTGGTGACTTGGCCTTGGAGTGGTGTAGTAGGTCAAGGGTTATGGTCTTAGTGTTTTTCAATTGGAATCTCTATAAGAAGAATTTTGTGCGGGTTTTCCTCTCCAAGAGGGAGAGGTTTTGGCCCTAGTAGAAAGCCAAACATCTTGTGTTCTTGTCTATTTGTTTTTGGTAGCAGTTTGATGAAGTAAACACACACACTAATAATAAGAAGATAAAGCTAAGATAAATTGTAAAAGCACTTCACAAATTGTTATCAAGCTTAGAAGAATCCTACTAATACTAATTTCCCTAGATTCTTCAACATGGTATTGGAGCTAAGGTGCAGCAGTCAAAGGAAGAGCAATAGAAGAGACATACAAGGATTAGTCCTCAAGAAGGGCATCAAAGTAAGGTTAAGGGTTTTGTCAAGAATAAAGGATCAAGTCTACAACAAGCAGTCTACATCAACAAAGAACCTTTTCTCCATAGTCATCATCAAAAAGGTCACCAAGAACCTTATCAATATGACTACAAAGCAAGATAACTCAAAGTCAAAGATTATCATCTTGGAGAAGGTCAAAAATTCAAGAAGCAGTCCTAATCTACACTACAACAAAAGGAAAACACAATACCTTTCATAGTCTCGGTGCTAGCCTCAAAATTTGGGTGTCATTACAACCCATGTCATACCACAACAATCTTAATGACTTAAGCAGTTTCGATGATTGGTATTGAACAATGCTCGAAGGCCACAAAGATCTTTGCTCATGCTAGTCAACTCAAGCAAGGTTCTACTCCAGCAAGGAGCATTGCAACAAGGTTACAAAGATATATAGTCACAACATACATTACAAAAATATCACTTCAAAAGGAGAACACAATGCCACATCTCGGGTGGACATCATGACAATGCTCTCAAAATTCTTGATTTCGATTCCATACCCTCACAATCAAGGAATCAAATAATCTCAACATATCATAAAAGGCAGTAGTTCTTGGCAAGAAAGGTTACAGAACTCTATTGTACCAAGTAGCTCAAGCAAGAATCTCATTGAAGGAGATCATTCAAGAAAGCATCAAGGTTAAGATTTCATCTTCACATGACAAGTAAGTATATTTTCATTCTATATTCGTTTTGGTTAAATGACTTCGTGATTGCATGGACATCTATGAATTGGATGGGTTATCAAGATTCCTTGCATGAAGAAGGAGAATAGACATAGTCCTCTAAGTAGTTGAAGTCATCAAAAGGTCTCCTATGAATTTATGAAAAGGGATATTTATGAAAGATTCCCTCACATAGAAAAATTGGAGAAACCAAAGTGATGTAGATGATAAACTCATTCTCTTAAGGTGCAATAAAGAAGTTCAAAATAAATCTAATCTACATGAAAGTAAAAATGCATCAAAGGATGTAGGATATATTCACAAGGTCTTATATATAATATCAAGAATGAAGACAACCATCATTGATGCACTTGAAAGGTAACAAATATCCATGAACAAGAAGGTTACCTCATTCAACGACTTGTAGTCTCTATGCAAGATAGAGAAGAACAAGTTGATGCCAAAAATATTGAAGTTTAAAAGAACTCAACCATGTGCAGAAAAGGAAGGCAAGGTTGGTCCTCAAGCAAGAAAAAATAAGTATAGTTAAGATTCAATGTTATAGAAAGATTTTGGAAGCTCATATCACTGAAAGATGGAGGAGCTGAAGAAAAGGGCTAAGGAAAGGGGGAGTAGCAAATCTCTCCTATGAGTAAGATAGTATCCCTCGCAAAAGGTCCTATAATGAGCTCCTAGATATTGTGTTATAAGATATGACAATGATAATAAGATGCATCATGGCATCATGGAAGCATTAGAAGCAAGAGCTCATGACATCACTGTGAGAATCATGAAGGAAAAAAGGGACAAAATCCATGACAGTCAAACATGAAGGATATAACTCTTAGGAATCTCATTGAACATTGAAGGAAATACATATGTCATCCAAGACAAGGCTCATCATACATCAAGGAAAAAAGGAAACATATGTCATATGGGAATATGTAAGATCCTCAAGGTTCTCTGATGGAATCCTCATCAGAGGATTCACTAATCTATAGAGGAAGAAAATGTTTCATCAAGAACTCTAACTTATGGAATTCATGGGATGATGGTGTATGACATGAAGAAGATAAAGGGATTGAAGATCTCTTGAAATCAAGGAAGTTGCTGGAAGAAGATTAGATGACCTAAAGGTATAATGAAGTATGTATGCTTGTATTTAATATTATAATGTCATGTCATATGGTTGCAGGTAACATGGATCATTACTTCTATCTTGAGAAGCATGATCAAGAGAAAAATGATCTTCTCCTCTGAAATAATGCTGGAAGGCATAAGTCACACTAGATGAAATCAACATAATATATATGTCCTCATATGAAGTAGTTGACTAGGAATGTGTGAGGAAGGAAGAGATCGTGAGATATGTAACCATGATGAAGGAAATCAACATCCAAAAGACTAAGAATATTCGATTAGGAAATCTCCTGGAAAGATATGAAGACTCTGATGAAAGTCTGAAAAAGATGAAGACCCTTGACAATGGATATCCTTGGGAGATGTGTCAACATGTATGTAGGATGTTGATACCTACAAGAAGATGTCATTTTGAAGAGCCATCTCAAAAGGCACAATTGATTTAATGTTATGTTCTGATTTCTTGAATAATATTTGGATGAGTTCATGTAGGGCTACTGGCACAAGAGTTATAAGTATAAGTACAACTATCATTCATGTGGTGGATGGAAATTCCTGAAAGAAACATGATGCGGAAGAAGTAGTCATATGACGAAGGTTCGAGATATGTATCAAGAAGGCCATTTTCCATGAAGAAAGGAATGAGATAATGAACTAAGAAGGAAAGTGATGGATGGCTAATTCCCTACAAGGAAGAAGCTCATCCAAATTTCATGAAATCAAGGAGAGAACTTGATCAAACAACTGAATGACCGACGAAGAAGAAGTTGTTTATATATAGAAGAGTCCCTAGATAAGAGGGAGCTCTGACAGGTCCCTGATCAAGAAGGAGTTTGAATTAAATCACCCCTGATTACAAAGGAGTGACAATTGTGTTTTTCTAGTTAATGTGTCATGTACTAGACCAAGACTAACAACCGTAAGTCTAGATGAAGGTCATGAATGGAAATGTAGACACATGATAAGCACATCATTATTTTCTTCACATGTGAAGAAAGAATTGAGGGTTGGGTAGTCATCTGGCATCTGATACTCTTTGAGGATGTGTAGGGCATCCAAGATAAGAGTGGGCAAGAGGAGCAATATTCTTTGAGGGTTGGGAACCCAAGATAAGAATAGTCCTAGAAGGTCATACTTAGTGAACACCCAAGTGTATGAATCTTGAGAGACAATGATGAAGGTGTCTATAAATCATTGGTATCACAAGAATTGTAGCTCATGGTCTTGTAGAGAGATGGAGTTATTGGTCAAGGCCTTGCGCTATGACAATGTTGATTGATATGATGTTATACATATGGGATTACTAATCTGATTCTTCTTATGAGAAATTCTTCAGATTGAGAATGACTAAGTACCATCATGAATACCTCCCTAGTTAAGAGGGATTTTTGAAGAAAATGTAACTAGGTTTGGTTTTCATGACATTGTAATTATGATTTTTGTAAAACAAGAAAATAAATTTATTATTCCTTACTGCATGGGTTTCATGAGCAAGAGGTTTTATAGATGGCTCCCATTGAGAGCCTTCAGATTTATATTTAAGGTCAAAGTGTCAAAGTCATGAATAAGAAGCTCTTCATGAGCCTATCTAAAATGTATACAAGCCTAGAGCAACCCTCCAAGACCAAGCACAATCCTCCAAAACAAGCACAAATAAGTCTGTAAGAAAAACGATAAGGATAACATCATGTTGGCCTCAAATATATATACAAATTTCATGTCGGCTCATATAAAAGACACAACGGTTCACTTGTTAAAGTTGGCTAAAAAATGGAGACATAACCACTATTTATACCCAACTTGGGTATCCAAAAAAACTTAGATAAAATCTCAGGTTCGTCTGAAATTTCAGAGATGTGGTACATAATCTCGGATGGCCCAGAAAGGACAGTATGTCGGACAGGGTACATGAGTATAGCATCTTATTTGAGCATCATAATTACACTTTCAGTTGAGAATTTCAGATGATCATCATGACTACAGTTTCGACATACTAGGACAATCTTGGCATATTGACCAAGTGCTCAAGTTTATGCTCAAAAATCAAAGTGTCAGAATTTTTTCAAACTAAGCTTCAGGTCGAAGAGCTCTTCATTCTGAATCCAACAGTGTGAACAACACTCAAATCCGAGCTCATATGTAGAAGTTAGAGCAAGTCAAAGTTCATGTTTGACTTGGACACATGGCAGGATTGGATGACATGGCAAAGGTCCCAGTGAATGGGGAAGCGCCAAGTGGTAGGTTTCCACTGGGTCCCACATGTCGCACATTGGGGAAAAATAGAGGAAACAGGTTAAGAATTGGCCCTCAACAAGTTGGGTTGTGATTTGCGATAATTTCAATCGCATATCACTCCAAAACCCTGCTGATTTATGTTACCCCCAATACTCCGCTGATTGCGAAAGATCCCTAGACACGATATTTTATGAACTAGGTTTGATAATCCTGGTGGGTCCATAGATGTATGGACTTGGATAATTTATATGTTAAGTTTAATACTCCTGACAGGTTCTTTGTATCACAATCACATATCACACCAAAAACCCCGTTGATATCTATGTTACCCCCGGGACTCCACCTATTGCGATTTGCGATATGAACGATAGGTTATGGCTTGCAGTGCGACCAAATTATCACTCAATTAGCAGATTTTGGAGTGAATTTGTGGATTATGTCAGTTTTGGAGCATTTTGTGGAGCAAATAATGGGAGAACTAGGAGAAGTCATAACTTCTTCAGTTCTTATTCAAATTCGATGAAAAAAAGGCTAGATAACCATTTTTGAGTATTCTGAACTCATGGAGATAGGTTTTAGAGGCATCTGAGAATTGTAAACACACTTTTGTTGCAATTTGAGCATAATATAGAGGCCCAAGCCATTGGAAGCTGGACTAAGGAGACGTAGCCCAGGAGGGGTGAACTTCTTTATCATGTGCTTGTTGTGTGTTGTATTTGGATGTTCTTTGTTGTTATTTGCTATTGTTCAACATATGTTTTATGTTAAATTGTTTCTAACATTTACATAAGAAACTCTCATGGGAATCAGTAATTAAACAAAAATACTGAATCCTTAAGCACTTGATAAGAAAATGATAACAATATTGGGTTTTATTTTGAATGGGGAATTAGCGCAATATTACTAATCTTCTCCATTTCAAATCAAGTTGGTATCAGAGCACTAGTTTCTACTTACTAGATTTGCTTTGTGAAAGAAGGATTTGATTTTTTGCAATTTTGTGTCATGCTGACAAGGTTAAAATTCAAAAGAAGAGAAGGAAAGCTGGTTGGAAGCCCTGAAGTTGGGTCAAGTGGAAGAAGACCAAGGTTTCCAAAGTCTTATACACCAATACATCCTCAAGTTGCAGAAGTTGTAGTTGAGTCTTCGAAGACCATGTCCCATGAAGAAGAACCTATCATGACAGAAGACGAGAAGACCTTAAGAAAGTCTTTCTTTGTTATGACATAGATGGTGAAGGTCCTCTATGAAGAGAGGAATAGTAGATTGCAAGGAGAATTTTCCAAACTTCCCAAAGGAGAAGGCTATTCAAGAGCAGGTAATGGAAAAGGAGGTAATTGAAATGGAGACAAGCCTCCATCCTCTCTACCATCTTCTTCATCTTCTACTTCACAAGCATCTTCACACTCTTCCACTAATACAACCCTTACTCATATTCATCATCATTTTGCAAAAGGAATTGGTAAATCACCTTTTCTAAATCTTGATGTTAAATTCAAGTTGCCTATGTACAATGGAGAAGTTAATGTAGAAGATCTGGATAATTGGATTCATCAGTTGGAGGTGTATTGTAGAATTCAGAACCTTCAAGAGGATTATATCAAAATTCAGTTGGCTTCATTGAGAATGGAGGGTGCAACACTTGTATGGTGGGAATCAAGGACTCAAGATGAGATCAAAAAACATTGTAAGATCTCTATTACTTGGTCTGATTTCATTGCCGCTATAAAAAGGCAATTCTACCCTTTAGCTAATATGCAAAAAGCTATCATGAATTGGAAAAATTTCAGATATTTAAAAGGTCAAAATGTGTAAGAGTATACTCAAGAGTTTAAGAGAAGAGCTCTTATACTAGGAGTAGACTTACAGTCACAAGATACTTTTCTGAAATATATAGGAGGTTTGCATAGCTATCTTTGACATATCATTCTTATGTTTAATCCCATGAATCTTGATGAAGGTCTATGTTCAAGCTACACATCTCAAAGCAAGAGGGAAAAATGTATAAGAAGAAGGTAAGAAGAAGTCATTCCAGAGTGGTGGAAAAGGAAAGACTTCGAAAGGAATGCAGAAGAAAATGCTTTTGTTAAGAAAGAAGGGGAGAAATCCATGTGCAAGAATTGTTCCAAAGAGGGCCATGATGAAGCAAATTGTTGGAAGCTTCATCATGAATTAAGACCGAAGAAATATAACAATAAAGGGAAACAAAAGACAAAAACTATTCTATAACAAGACTTGGGTTCTAAATCAGGTGATGAATCAAAGATTGCAGCCACAATCACTAGAGGAAAAGAAAGCAAAGAGGAAGTTGTGGCAACCAACGCAACAAATAACTCCAATAAGGCTTTAAATGAGGAAAACATAATTGAGTTTTTCCATATCCGAGTTATTTCCAAACACACCAAGATTGATACGTTGTTTGATAGTGGATCTCAGGAAAATTTAATTTCTACAAAATTGGTCAATAAATTGAATCTGGAAATCGTGCCTCATCATAAGCCATATTGTTGGGTTGGATAACCAAGGATACAAATCTTCAGGTCACAAGGAAATGCATTTTCAGGTTTTCAATTACTGCTAATTTCGTTGATGAAGTCGAATTAGATGTAGTGTCGTTGGATATTTTTGGAATTGTGTTGGGAAGCCCGTATCTGTATGACAGGAAAGTTGTTTTCCATAGATTTGAGAATAAATATCATTTGTTCAAAGAAGAAGTGGAGTATATTGTGAGAGCCCATCGTAGGAAGCTTAATATGTCTTTGGCAAGCATAGGGAAAATGAAATGACTGGTCAATTCCAGCAAGAGTCTCGTGATCCTTATGATCAAACAGAAGAATGACACGAAGCATGAATCATTTGGAAGTTGTGACATGAAGATGAAAGCTGAATCGGTTGATGTGATCAATCAATATGGAGACATGTTTCAAGAACTAAAGGGATTTCCACCAAAAAGTGGAATTCAACATGAAATTCAGGCATAGCAAGATTTTCCAAACCCAAACATCGGTATGTATCGAATTTCAATTCTGGAAAGTTTATAAATTAAGAAACAAGTCCAGGAATTGTTAGATAAAGGTGTAATTCGTCCCTCTACTTTTCCATGTGGTTCACCAATTGTCTTGGTACCCAAGAAGCATGGAACTTTCCACATGTGTGTAGATTATCAAGCTTTGAATAAAATTACCATAAAGAATTGATACCCACTGCCCATAATAGATGATTTACTAGATCAAGCAAAGAATGAAAAATATTTCACTAAATTAGACTTGAGAAGTGGATATCATCAAGTTAGAATAATTGAGGAGGATATTTGGAAGACTTCTTTTGAAACCAAACAAGGATTGTTTGAGTGGCTTGTTATGCCTTTTTGTCTTTGCAACGCTCCAGCTACATTCATGAGAGTTATGAATGATGTTTTAAGATCCTTTCTTGATGAGTTTGTAAATGTCTATTTAGATGATATTTTGAGATTCAACAAATCACGAGAAGAGCATGTCAAGCATGTGAGGAAAGTGTTGGATGTCTTGAGAAAATAACAATTATTTATGAAGATTTCTAAATGTGAATTTGGGAAAATTTCCTTAGTGTATTTGGGCCACATAGTTAGAGGAGGTGAGTTGAAGATTGACCCCTCTAAAGTTTTGGTCATTGTGAATTGGCTAATATCCAAATCAATCACAGAAGTAAGGAGTTTTCTGGGAGCAACGCAGTACTGGAGGAAGTTCATTACCAATTTCTCGTCCATAGCAGCTCCACTACATGCTTTGACTAGCGTGAAGGTTGTATTCCAGTGGGGAGGAAAACAAAAAAAATGCATTTTATGCTTTAAAACAAAAGACCAATTTAGCCCCAGTTTTAGCATTGCCAGATTTGAAACAACCATTTGAAATACAAATAGATGCAAGTGACTATGCCATGGGTGCAATTCTTTTACAACATGGTAAGCCCAGTTCATTTCATTATGAGATTTTTAATGGTGTTGTTATTAACTATCCTACATATTATAAAGAACTTTATGCATTGGTGCAAAGTGTGAAGACGTGTAAGCATTACTTGATGGGTAAAGAAACCATTATTCACACCAATCATCAACCTTTGCAATATTTGCAATCTCAAACAAAATTACAACAATCAAGGCACTTTCGTTGGATGGGATTTTTACAATAATTCCACTTGGTAATCAAGTATAAGAAAGTTATTTATAATAGATTTGTTGATATGCTTTCTAGACCGATTGTTAATGTAGCCATTTTACTCAAGAATAATTTTGTTATGCCTAAAAGTTATGTTGAACAATACACACAAGATGATGACTTTCAAGAGGTATATTCAAACTTGAGTAAATGCCACCAAGTTGAGGAATTAGACTACCATGTACGTGATAATATTTTGTATCATTTGGGAAAACTTTGTGTTCCACAGGGAGATAGATTAAATGTCACAAGGGAAGCGCACACTTCTCTTATTGCTGGACATTTCAGTGTAAATAAAACAATGGCAAATCTTCAGAGGTATTTTTGTTGGCCTCATATGCTTGAAAGTGTGTCTCGTTTTATCAGAGGTTGTTCATAGTGTGCAATTAGTAAACTTAGTAATAGGAAACTAGGATTGTACACACCACTTCAAGTGCCTTCACGTCCATGGGAGAGTGTTTCTATGGATTTTGTAAGAGGTCTTCCCTTATCAAGAAAGGGTCATGATTATTTGTACGTAGTTGTGGATAGGTTTAGCAAGATGTGCATATTAATGCCTTGTAAAAAACAAATTACAGTTGAACAAATAGCTCAAATTTTATTTCAAAATGTATGGGTTCATTTTGGATTACCTACTTCTATTGTAAGTGATTGTGATTCCCGATTTGTTGGGAATTTTTGGTCAAGTTTATGGAACTTGATGGACACCTAGTTGAAGAAAATTATAACCTTCCATCTGAAAACAAATGGTCAAATTGAAGTGGTTAACAAGACAGTTATTCATTTGCTAAGAGGATATTGCAACAAACATCCTAAGTTGTGGGATGAATGTTGCATTATATTTGGCATGCTTACAACCGAGCAAAACACTCTTCTACTCTAACTTCACCCTTGGAGGCATGTCTTGGTTATTTGCCTAAATCGCTTTTGGATTTCATCTTTGAGAAAGATGTAGCTATATATGGACATAGCGACATAGACAGAGCAAAGAAATTCATTATGAAATTTTAGTTGATTCACCAAATAGTTCAAGAACAATTCGAAAAGAGTCAAGGCAAGTATAAAGCAAGACATGATAAGCATCACGTGGATCATCAGTTTCAAGTAGGTGATGAAGTTTGGCTTTACATTAGAAAGGAACGGCTTCAAGGTGAAGGTAAAAAGTTGAAACCAATTCGTTATGGTGCATTTAAAATTATTGAAAAGATTGGTAATAATGCTTTCAAGCTTGATTTGCCTTCATATATGAAAATTTATTCCATTGTTAATGTTGAAAATTTGAGATTGTATGGGCCTCCTTTGCTTGAAGATCAAGGAGAAAGTGTACAGATTCCATCAATTGAATATTTTTCTCCAGAATTTCTTGATGAGCTTCAGCAAGACACCATACTTGGCAGAAGAACAAGGTCATCAAAAAGAGGAAATGTTTATTATCTTTGTGCGGGTCTTAAAGGTACAAATCCATAAAATACCAAATGGATTGAAGAGGGGAAGGTGAGGGGACAGTACCCTCATCTGTTCAATAATTGAATATAACTTTTTGGGGTCCAAAACGTTTCTAGTGGGGAGGAGTGATCAAGTTCTCAAGTTTATGATCAAAATCAAAAGTGTCATAATTTTGTCAAACTCAACATCGGATCGAAGAGCTTGTCCTTCTGAATCCAATGGTGCGAACGACTCTCAAATTGAAGCTCATATGCAGAAGTTAGTGCAAGTCAAAGTTTAGGTTTGACTTGGACACGTGGTAGGATTGGATGACATGGCAAAGGTCCCAGCGAATGGGGAAGCGCCAAGTAGTAGGTTTCCACTGGGTCCCGCATGTTGCCTATCGGAGAAACACATAGGACGCATGATAAGAATCGGCCCCCGACAAGTTGGGTTGCAATTTATGATAATCACAATCATATATCGCACCAAAACCCATATTTATGTTACCCCCGGTACTCTGCCGATTGCGAAGGGTCCCTGAATGTGATATTTTATGGATTAGGTTTGATAATACCGGTGGGTCTGCAAAGGTATGGAATTGATATCCGCCGATGGAAAGTATTGATTTTGATTTGTGATTGGGTTCCCAGATGCGATAATTTACATGTTAAGTTTAATACTCCCAGCGGGTCCGCTGTATCACAATCACATATCGCACCAAAACCCCACTGATATTTATGTTACCCCTGAAACTCCACCGATTGCGATTTTCGATATGGGCGAGAGGTTATGGCCCACGATGCAGCCAAATTCTCGCTCAGTTAGTGGATTTTGGAGCGAATTTGTGGATCAACTAAGTCATGGTTACTCTCCTCTTGTTACAAAGAAGTCCCATGCCTCAACGATTCCATTGCGAACCTCATTATTGTTGGCATTCTCTGCTTGTGCCAGATTTCCCACACGAAAGCTCAACATTTCATCTGCCAATTGCAAATGATTCATCTTAACCTCAAGTATTTCCTTTCTCTTGTTTAAGAGCTCACACTAGGTCTGTGATTTAGTCGGAATCATCTTTGCATGCTTTGAGATCAATGCAATAAGGAATTCTAGTGCAACCACCATTTTATATATATATATATATATATATATATATATATATATAAGAATTATATATCCCCTTCATATTAAAAAAATAAATATATAACAAAATGTTTATATATCAAACTAAATTATAATAAGAAATTACACTAATAGACATATCTATTTTGGAATGTGATTTTTATAATTTTAATTTAATTATAGAATATTATTAGTTGGATGACTTTTGGGATAATCTTAATAGTATACACAAATTAAAGATTAAGATTATCTCCAAACTATTTATGTCAATTTTCATTTTTAATTAATTTGATTCATTAAAAAAATTGTCATATAAATAAGTTTTGATATACACTGAATTAGAGCAATTTAACCATAAACCATAATATTAACCAATATTATTATAACAAAACTTACATATAAATTATAAATTTCCACAATAAAATAAAAGTGAATCTCCATAATTAATAATAATAATATAATTAACTTAAATTTTATAAATTTTAAAATTTTAATACAATAAAAAAATGGTTTGATATTTATAATAATAAATTCATACTCATTATTTTACTAACCATTTGATTTAAATCAAATGGTACTCTATGATTTAAATCAAATGGTACTTTATGTTACAAATCAACTATAATAATAAAATTATAACATTATGGCAGATCATTACATCAAATAAGTATATGACTTTGTTATTGCTCCAAAGTATCACCCAATATTCAAATGGTAATTTTTCCTTGAGCTTGTCCTCATATAGGTGAGTATTGCATCTCATTACCATTTGGTCGCTGACATATAGTCAATGAATTACTTTTTTTTTTTTGGCAAACATGTGGCAAAGGATAATGTATTGGATTTTTTAAAATTTGAGTGTGAGATTTTGGAATATTCAGAAAATTCGATGCACATAGTTTGACTTTGGAAAATGTACCATAATAATAAAGAATGAGGCACTAAATTTGAGTGTGAGATTTTGGAATATTCAAAAAAATTCGATGCACATAGTTTGACTTTGGAAAATGTACCATAAAAATAAAGAATGAGCCACTAAATTAGTTAAAGTAATACAATGACGAAGCATATAAGCTATTAGAAAACAAGCTTGTAAAGGAGGAAGGTTTGATTGATTTAGGGTGAAAACGTATCAACTCATGAAAATTGTCTAATTTAAATAGTAATTATAAATATTTAATGAATTATATTTTATTATAAATTATAATAATAACATTTCCAACTTTAAAAATTTAAAATTTTTTCATTTTCTCAAATTTTTGTGAATTTTTGTGGGTAATATAATGAGGAAGAATATAAGTTATTAGAAAACAAGCTTGGAAAAGAAAAAGGTTTTTCTTTTTAAGAATTAATAGAACCAAACATCATACATATGGGCCTACAAATATACAGAAGGGTAAAAGAGATAGTTATTTTAGTGAAGTTAACTTTTGGCTTAAAATTTTTTTTGGCAGATGCTAAAATAACTTTTGGCTTAAATTTTTTTTTTGGCAGATATATGTTTTTTTTGGGGGAGAAGATCAATTTTATTATACTGTTTATGACATTTTTATCAATAATGGGATTGCATTATAATGTAAAGTTTAGTATTATGTATGTTTTATCACTGACAAGATAGTACTATAGTGTAATAAATTTAATATTATGTATAGTAATTTTGAAGATATATGTTTTTATGTAAAAAGTTGATATAATTGATATATTATAGATATAGTGTTTATATTTCTGAAAAAACAATTATATGTAAATATATATTTTTCCTTATTTGAATATTAAGAAGTTGAAATTTTCTTGGGAAAAAAGAATAGTCAAAATATTTGATTTTTTTTGTTTTTTGTTTTTATATATATTGTTAATCAGTTTTGTTTCAAATTAGGTGATGATTTTTTGAATGAAAAATTTCAGTTACATAATTTGTAAAATTTAAATGCATTAGAAATTTCATATTATTCTTGATTTATTTATACATTCAACAATATATTTTAAATCATTAAAATTAACCAATATTACTAAATTACCCTCTAGACAAAAAAAACAAAAATATTTAAAATTCAACATTTGTAAATTACACTTTATTCTTCATAGATATTGTGCTTATTACATGTAACAACCATCTCCATCATTCCTCATCATAAATCATTTTAATAATTTGTGGGTAGTTTTGTAACATAACCATCTCCACCATTGCTCATCATAATTCATTTTAATGATTAGTGGGTAGTTTTGCAATTTTTAGCTTTGCCGGAAAGTAAGATTTGCTGGAGAATAATGTTTTTTGAAATGTTTTTTTTAAAGATATTTTTACCTTAATTTTTGTTATAAAATTTTGAATGATACACAAATTAATGAATATACCTATCATGGATAACTTTATATTTTTACATAAATAACCGGTCTCATTATATTTCACTATCATTGATAAATTGCTCTACCATGAACAGATACTTAGCCTTTGTTGAATAGTAGAGGGTGTGGTAATTAATATTTGAAATTAAGAAAGGGATGGTTTGGTATTGTGATGATAGGGAGTTAGATATATGTTATGGTATATTCTGAGATATTTTAGAAATAAAATATTTATTTAATGGTAGATTTTGGAAATAAATAGATATGTGTAAAGTTAACGGTTTAACTTTATTTATGTTTATTCAATTTTACAATATTTTAGAATCTGCAATTTATACATGTTTAGAATTTGAAATTTTTAAAAATAGATAGATATAATAAATTTATATATGTATAGAATTTATAATATTTTGGAAATAAATAGATAAAATAATGTGAGTACTTTAATTTTATTTTGGCAAATATTAAACACTATAAACTAATCCATTAATTAACTTAGTATTGTGATTGGTGTTTTATTTTCTTATTCATTAAATATTATTTTTATTATCATCCAACAAATAATATGAAAACCCATTAAATCAATAATTAAATTAGTGCATTGTTATTAATATTTATCATATTAATATCTAATATACTCATATATCTGAAATATCTGAAATATGCTCAGGTAGTAAAGTGCAATATGATCCTGCGGGTGGCACCATCACTCTTAATGCATATCATGCAAAAAATTAAAGTCTGGTACTGCCAGCTGCAGAGCAGCGTGGCTTCCCGAGACTTCACCTTGTGCGAGCGGGAGGAAGGTATTAAGGCAGGATCGGTTAGCAGATCTGCATTAATGGCTCGCGCTGTTCGACGCAACATTCTCTCTGTTATAATCATGTTGATCCTCAGTGTTTTCATCACGCCTTATGCTCAGTCTCACGGAAACGGAACCTGGTTAGCGGAGGCAGATGGTGATGGGCTGATTTTGGTTCACCGCCGCGAGCTCCAGGCCAACATTTCCAAGGGTAAGCTCTCCCCTGTTCTGGATTTACGCATTGGATGTATTGTGTCATCGTCTAGGGTGTATTCTGTGAATTCTATTTGGCATCCCTATCGCCTCAACCGACTCTGTTATGTCGTCTCTATTGTCTATAATCTCTTTGCGCCCTACCACCTGTCTGTCATTATGGTTCGTTCGGGCAAGAGACATCGTTCTGGGGGGCGTCGTGACAGTGGCTTGCATTCCTCGGCCGGTCATGCTGTGGAACCTGAGCCGGCGCCCATCAATCCCCCCCCCATCCACGAGGTTGTGCCACCTTTGAGCTCTGGGCGCAAGCCAATTCTGAATAGTGCCTTCCAAACCACGCACTTTAAATTTCAAAGTAATTTGAACAGGCCTCTTATTACTGCTCACATCACCATTATTCTTTCGGAAGAGGAAAATCAGGTCTCCCCTCTGGCTTGCATTGCTCCTGATCCTTCCCAAAGCAGTGAGCATTCCATGGACAAAGATAGCCTGGAGAATTGGAAAAGTGAGAAGTCTGGTCAGGAGGAATTTCTCAAAAATATTCCTCCCCTTGAAGATACAGGACCTGCTGTTGAGGAAGGGACTCAAGGTGAAGCAAGCCATTCCATGGCAATCCCTGTCAGCGATTTGGACGGCAATGAGAGTTTGAGGACCGGCGGTGCAAGTCTGGCTGAGGAGAAGAATCATGGTAAGGCTAAGGAGGGGTAGCGCCACCTGGGACTGCCTCTTTCTTTTTTGATTCGGCTACTGTGAGCCTAGTCAGGTTTAGCACTCATGACCTGTTGTTTTTGGCTTCCAGCTGGGGAATTGGTGATACACTTTATGCTGGTTTGCACTGATTTTGTGTTTCTGTGGCTCAGTTCTCCTTCTCAGCTAAACATGTCACTCTCTGTGTCTTTCATCTGGTTTCTTGCTCTTTGTAACTGGTCTCCCCAACTTCTGTTTGTAAGGGGGTAGTTATGTTTTGTTGAGTGCCCTCAAACTATGTTTCCTGAGACCTCGACTCTATGTAAAAATATTTTACCTTACAGTTAATAGAATTTAGTATTTGCAGAGAAAAAAAAAAGTGCAATATGATCAGGGAGCAAAGTAATTTGAAGTGAAAGGCACGGATTTGGCTACAGGTCGCGAAAGGATGGGGAAGTGCAATCTATAATCACCAACTGCAAATTCCTGTGATCCAAAGAGGTAAACAAACTGAATGCAAATAAATCAGTAGTGTGACTCAGTAATGACTGACAAATAACTGAATCAATAAATGTGAAAGGCGTTAACTCATTAAATACCATCCGCGTTAAGTCATTAAAGACCATCCTTTGATTTAATGGACACGACAAAGAATATGCCAGCATCAAGGATTAAAAGCAAGATTGAACAAGCACTTTCCAATTGAAAGATGTAAGTGCAAATTGTAATACCTTAGTTTAATAGTTATGTTTTGAAAAAATTTGACAGAGATTTTTGTAAATTTAAATTATAGTTGTTAAATTTCAAAATTTTAAGTCTAATATTAAATCTATTTCCATCATAAAAACATGATTCAAACATTATTACTCTAATTTTTTTTAATTTCGTTTACCCAAATTCTAACCACATTTAACTGTCCCAAGCATTCCCTCGGTACACGATTCCATAAATTTGAGACGGCCCACACATTGATCACCAACAGCTTAACGTTTGTCATTTGCGGTTGAGGGAAAGGAATAAAGTAATAGTTTTCATCAGATTATATTTCATTTCCCATATACAGAGAGCGCCCATGTCGTCCAGCGCAGTTGCATTGTTGCTGGCACCATCGGTCGTCATCATGGGCAGCACTGCATTAGGCGTGACGCACAGTTTGTGCCATCGACGTGTAACACGCAGAAGATCTGAAACGGATATCCACTTTTTATTTAATAATATGAGATAAGTGCTCACAGATCTGAAGCAAAACACTGCCTTCAACTTTTACAACGATAGAGCGCGTGTAGAAAGTGAAGACGCATACAATCTGCAAAATAAATATTTAGTTTTTTAGGATGGGTTTTTTTGATTGAGTAGTAGGAAGTAAAGTTATTAGTGAGGGTAGATTTGTTTGGTACAAATATTCAATTGTTTTAGGGAACTAAAAAACAATTATAAAAATAATAAAAATTAACTAAAAACAATATGTATTATCCGCACAGTAATTACAACAAAAGAGAGGTTATTTCAGTGATTTGATTCACATTACATGAGTCTTTTGAATGCCCAAGAAAAAAAAATTTGACTTCTTCGATATCTAAACCATTATGTTTATATGCTTAAACACCTAAAGAATTGTAAAATTTGACAAAATTTACAACAAATATTAAATAATAAGAGGTGGATTCCAGGACCCTTTACACAAATTGATACAAAGACATAACATAATCAAGAATGAGCAAAAGACAATCACAGTTTAAAACTTGGGAAGGAACTTGAGTTTTTCTTTAACACTTATAGGCATCTTCAACCTTTTTTTGCAAAGGCAATATCATCTTCCTTCTTTTTCTCATATTTTGCAGGTGTGGCTTATTTTTCTATCCCCAAGTCATTGTTTTGGTTTGTTTACTTCTTGTTTGAAAGGCCTCTTCCAATGAACTTTGAGAGCCTAGCGCTTTATTTTACTCTGCTTGTGCACTTCTAACATCTCTATTAGTGTGGCTGCCTACTTTCTCATGTGGTTTTTTACCCTTTTATTTTTCATATGAAAATGCATAAATGGAAGGTCCCTAATGGTCCTTGGTAGGAGAATGAATTACATCATCATCTTCTCATGCAACCTCTTCCTTTGTGACTAAATTTTCTTCAGTTGGAACATCTTTAAGGGGAGGCATGTCATTTTGACTCTCAAAACTTGTGTGTTGGGAGTTCACCAGTTGGATCTCTTGGTGCAATGGATTGAGGATTGCCCCTTCTTCATTTGTGTGATGAAGGCATCAAATTTGTTCTCTGCCAAACCTTTGTTCTTTCTAAATAATAATTCTTCAATTTTGGTAGTCAATTTGTTTGGATAGAGAGGGCCTCTAGGTCCCAATGCATTTTCTTCATGTGTTCTTATGGCTATATTTTGCAAGGGGGCACCCTTTCTTCTTCTTCGTTGCTACCATTGTTTTCCTTCCTCATTATTTTTATGGATTTCTTCTAATTTTGGGCATCTTGGAGATTTATTGTCTTCTGCATTCCATTATCAAGATCCACTTCTACACAAATCCTGGCATAATATTGCATACCTTCTTGTGGTTTTGTCCAATAGATATAGTGGTCCATAGCGTTTTCAATGTTCCTAAAGGTGTTTTCATTTCAAAAGTGAAGGGGGAAATATGGCAATTTAACCAAAAAGGAAGAGTTGAAATATCTTTTTTTGGGCTGAAATCTTAACTCCATAGATTTAAATACAAACCCTGAGTCCCCATAAAATATGGTTCACTTGGAAAAATTAAATCTCGATATGCTTTCTTTTCAAAGAGGAAAGAGAAAAACCTCTCCCATAGAAGGAAACAGAAAGTTTTTCTTCACTCACGGGTCTCCAAATTTTATCCAGCTAGAGATTTGAAGAGTGCAAGGAGGGTGTCATAGCCGCTGCAACACCCTCCAAAATTTTGGCCTGCATCCAAATTTCGGAGCCTTCCTTGGTTTTTAACTTGATGGTCGCAAACACTCGAGCTCATCCCATGAGCTCTTGTTGAGTTTTCACACCCTCTTCACTTGATCGATCACCAATTGTCTTTTGGCATGTTGATCGCTATGTCATGCTTGCGAGTTTGTTCTGGCATTTTGAAGGTCTGTCTTTGTGTATGAGTTGTTTTCATTTTGTCGACATCAGTCACACTCACACACTAAGTTGTAAACATTGTCGCACAAGTGTCGTCACAATCATTCAAAGACATATTTCAACTGTCACACTTGTCGCTCTTAACCTTTGAGTCAGTCTCACTGAGCACATGTTGTCTTGTTGGTTTGAGGTGTCTTGTCATCAAGTCGTGCTGAGTGTGTGATCACATTGTCATGTCTGCAAGAGTACATCTACTTTCACACTTAGCCAATTTTCCTGAAAATCAGTTGACCGACCAACCCTCTATCAACTAGGACCAATCTCAGTGACCTTGCACTACTGCCCAAAACTGCGTAGAGCTTGAGGTTGTCCTCCGGGTAGCCTTCTCTGTGCAATTATGGAAATGAACCAGCTGACTCACTCCCAGAAATGCGCAGAAGGTTTTTTTTTTTTTTTTTTAATATATATATATATATATATATATATATATATATATATATATATATATATATTAATTATTATTATTATTTCATTTTTTAATTTATTTATTTTTTCGGGTGGTTCACAGACACCTGCGGTCACTAGGTGGCCGCTACATCCACAAAAATATCTGAGCTTGATCAAGGGTATCAAGCCCCGCGGCCTAACCCTAAGGGCTTCAGGGAGAATTGACCCTGTGACCACCTGAACAACGAGGCACTTATTTGACAAGTCGAGCTAACCCTTGGGGCTGAAATGCATAGAAATTGTCCCAGAAACCGATCCAATTTGCGCTTCCCACAATATCTCCCGTTAAGCCTCCCGCTGTTCAACTGGAGAAATAACTTAAGTTGTGACCCCGGATTGTACTGAGCTCCAAGATTGCACATACTTGTCTTGTCCTACCCATCTTGCTTTCTCTGCAACTAGCTAAGAAAATGCGTAGAGCTATCTAGCTAGCCCTTGTTTCCCACTATCAAAACAACCCAATAATTGCGTAGACTTGTCTTGACAACCACCCCTTCTTGTCCTCTCTACAAACATCTCAGAAACTACGGAGAATTGTCCTGCCTGACCCTTCTTTCTCGCTCTGCAATCAGCCCGGAAACTGCACAAAATTGTTTAGGCCCGGACTATCTCTCAAGATTGTGCTATTTTAACTAGTAGCTTCCATAGCCCGACTTTGTGCTCCTTTGGAAAACTGCGTAGATTATTCTGCCAGTTCCTCTTACTGCCCGCACTGTCCTCCCTAGAGAAATTGCACAGATCCCAAAAAATGACCTCCCCAGTGCTCCCTTGAAAAACTATGGAGATTGGCCCAACAGCTCCCCAAAAACCTACTTGGCCTTCCTCCCGGAAATTACGCATTTATTTCTCCCAATTGGGTTTTGTTTCGCAGCTGTCACTGTTGTCTTAGATTGCAAAAATCTGTCTCCTTGTGGCATTTGCGCAATTTTTCTCGAAATTTCTCTGGAGCCCTACAACCTGGCTTGTGTTGTGCTCCCACAGTCTCAGTTCCTTTTCCCACTCCCGGTCACCTGCATCATAATCGAAAACAATGCTTCATGGTAAATTAGGATATTTTTGGGTTTGATTTCTTCTCGTCATGAGTGATTGTAGGAACAAGTACATCGATGAAACATGGCGCGAAAATGAACGGGATGGAAAAGAGGCGCATGCTAGAAGACTTACTCATGGTCGAACGAACAAATGAAGCACATCGAGCAAATGAGCGAAAGTGATACATGTACATGCACCATCAAGAAAAGACTAAGACCATCGAAGACCCTGCACACTTTGCCATGTAGAGGTGAAAACATGTTATACCGAGAGCACACCATCACTTAACAACACAATAGCTCGACACAGACACCATAGTCAATTAGTACATGTCAGCAGTGTCATGTCAAGTTGTGTCACGAGTTGTCTCAGCGACATCACTACTATGGGCCATACTTGTAGAATCAATGTAATGTAAAGTGGAAGTCCAAGAGACCCACATACAAAATCGAAGAGTCATGTAAAGTCGAAAAGTCATAAGAAGTCAAACTGTCATGAGGGAAGTTGAAGAGTCACAAGGGTCAGTTATACCCCCTTGGCTATATATACCCCCTCATTGTATGAGAAAAAGAATTTTCACCTTGGCTCCTCCCACATAGCCTTGAGAGTTTGTAGTCTTTTTTTTGTGGAGCGGGTAGTGGCTCCAATGCCCCACTATTAGGGTTAGTGATGTATTGTGTACGGATGTGTCTTGGAATTTTCACTTAATTCAGAAGCCTATTAATAGGCCTATACATTTTCACACATGTATTGTATTCGTTTGTAAGACTATTTTTTGGACGCTTGTAATACATGTTTCTTTAACTTGTACTAAGATAGTTGAACTATTTCAGTTATTTTAGTGCATATACTGTTCGGAATGTGTTGTATTAGTTTTTATCATTGTCTCGTCCATGTGGACTACTCTACCGGACTCTAGATAGACTCATTCTTGTAAACTTATTATAACGACCATCGCACTTATGTGGACTACTCTGTTGGGTATGTGCTATCTGTTCACTTTGTGTTTGTGACTATCGCATCTGTGTGGACTACTCTGCTGGAAGTTGCATAGATCCTACTGTGTTGTGTGTCTCTACTTGAGTTGGGACTATTCCCTCTCGACTTGAGACTCACTCTCACCCTCTCCCTCTGCAGTGAAAGAACTTAGACAAAAGTTACACTAAGCACTCACCAGGCACACGAACCTCGCTTTTTGAAGACTAAGTGAATCACTCTCATGTTCTGACAAGCAAGAGCTAAGGTATATCTTTAAGATAATGGCAACCAGGCCATCATACCGGATGGGAATCCTACATCGAATGGTGTGAGGCCTAGGTGGGACTTCATACTAGGGATATCCCCTGAATGTTGGCGGGTCCAGCACCATCAACATTTCTGGCACTAGAAGGAGTCTTATAGTTGTTTATGGCTGAATGTCCTCTCAACCCCACACATCTATTATCTAGTCAAGGAAGCAACACCAACTCCCTCTCTCCCACGTGCAACTCTGAAGTTGGTTACATCTCAACTCCTAGACCCAAAAATAAATCTCATATCATCACCTTCGCTCAGCATGTCCCATCACCCTTCAGTTTTCCAAAGTTGTTGAACTGATCCTAGGAGTACGCAACCTTCCGCAAAGGAAACAAAGGACTAAACCCACAGGAGTGGTAGTCTCGTCTGTTGAATAAGTAATCCTTGCCACTCTTGAAGAGCTCGCTGAAGCTATCGATAATGAAGAGGAAACTCTTATTTTCTTACAAGGAGAAGAAGTTAAAAACACTCTCTTGGGCTCAGGTTCCAATGGAAGTAGCGAAGAGGAAGGTAGTGGAGGAGGCGAAGGCAGAGACAAATCAATAGATTCAGAGGTTGAATCGTCCAATTCAGAAGAAGAGGAGGAGTACGAAGAAGAAGAAGTCATGGATGATCAAAATTTGGAATGGATGACACAGGTCCCATTAGCACTCCATGGTGCCTTGCACAAGACGCCATGGCACGTAGAGAAGATGTTAACGAAATATCACCCTGACTGAGAAGTGAAGGCGGAAGACCATCTAGACACATTCTATATAAATTTGCAAACACTCGAGGTACGTTATGATGATGTTGCATGTAGACAGTTTCCATGTACCTTGGATGGCATAATAGTTGTATGGTACCACAACCTTCCTGTCAAATCCATTCAAAACTAGGGGATGTTCAAAAGGATTTTCCTTAAAAAAATTGTTGATGACGAAACCCTCGCCATTTTTTTTAAAGAGTTGGGTAGTCTTAAGATGGAGTAGAAAGAGAAGGTGAAAGATTTCAACCAGAGGTTTAACCGTGTCCTGAATAATTTCACTACAGATACTGAACCTCATGACTCCATCACAGTCGACTACTACACATCGCACTATCGATGAACATTGCACAGTTCGTCAAGCGAGCTATGAAACCAACACTATCTGAAAATTGCCAAGAGGAAATTGATGTGGAGAAAGACCTGTGCGCGATTGGACTCATTATGGATGATGAATCAATGAAGGACTCCAAAGATGTGGGTAGGAAGTCCTAGGTTGTTGTGAGTAAGGTGAAGGAAAAATAAATAAGTGAAATTGAGACCCTTACTCGTCTCCTTAAGTCCTTGACAACTAAAGTAGTAGAACTTAAGCAACAAACAAACGAGACAATAGTAAGCAGCAGAACTTTTGTTTTTGCATGCAGAAAGAGTGGGACATCGAATAGCAGTAGCAATCACCCAGCTAAATCTACACAGAGTTCAAATGTTGTGTTCCAAGAGGAACAACTTGGTAAAGATAACTTCTATGATTTCCACTAAGTACGACACTCAGAGAAGGATCTATACAGATTAGAACCGAGATGTGGGCTCCATGACTTCAAGAATGAGCAATCATCTTAATTCCAGTGAGAAGGTTCAGCCGGAAGATGAGGAGGATGAATAATATTTTGCATTTGATGAAGCTCCCAGTTCTGGGCATGTGGTAAACATGTATAAGTGTCTAAATGTTGCCCAGAAGAAGACAACCATCGAGTAAGAGGCCCCAAAATAGAATGGTCAATATAACCTAAGAAGTTAAGGGGCTTCTACTGTGATTGATGTACCGAAATATAAATTCAAGTAGATGTTTAGAAAAGTTGATCCACTGTTCGTCCCAAAGAAGAAAACACAAAGCATACCTGGGAAGACATCTGCAAACAAGATGCATCCATGAGCAGTAAAATTTATAACACTCCGCTGGACAATACAGACACGAATCTAACCTCGGATACCTCGGTGAGTTTACCAGCTCTTGATTACAATATTGTTGAAGATATGAAGAAAACTCATGCAAACATCTCTTTGTTTGAGTTAGCTAAGATAAAGGGTCAGCAAGATATTCCTGCTGCGCACATTGGGGAAAACATCCACAGACAACACAACCTCTACTAGCAAGGGAGAAAGTAGATCTTCCGGTCTACACACAAATGTGCTCAACACACTCTGGATGGAAGAAGCAAACTTTCTTTGCCCTCCATTCTTGTTCTCATTTGAAATCTTTAACTTCAATGTTCACAACTGTTTGGTTGACTCTGGCACATCAGCTAACATCATGCCACCCTCCATTGCTAAGAGGATCAATGCACAATGGAACATGACATCTGTGCAGATCATCCAACTTGATCGAACATGTGTACTAGCCATTGGTGAACTGCGAGATGTGATCATCCAATTATTTCATGACGGTCGAGTTCACCAATGCATCAACATTGTCATTTTGGACATACTGGAAGCATATGACTTACTGCTTAGCAGAGAGTGGTCCAGAAAGTTGAATGGATACTTTGCCACAGACTGGTCACACTTATGGCTTCCGTAGAAGGGAAAAAGAAATCAGATCCGGGTGTTATCTGAGAGATACATGAAACATAATGTCACTCCCATTAATGGCGAGAACGAACTGTTGGCTTTTGCGGAACTCATGTTTGATAACTGCCTCTTGGAAACACAACTACAGTGTTATCTCACACAGCTAGCCCCAACCCCACTAGACACACAGTTGGGTCTCCTTCCCTGCCCAACTGATGGAAATGAATCGTGTACAACACATTGTAACACTAGTAACAATAGCAGTAGTAGTACTAGCGCAACAAGTGGTTCGTGTACAAATGATTTGTGGATCATGCATTTAGATGGATCAAAGACATAGGATGGCTCTAGAGCCGGATGTGTCTTGATAGACCTGATGCATAGGAAACACTTGATCTTAAGCCGATTGGAGTTCGAGTGCACGAACAACACTCCTGAATATGAAGCACTTGTATTCGGCTTGCATAAATCCGTTAGCCTCAATGTTGTTGCGCTCAAAGTGGTAGGTGATTCAGAAATCATGGTACGACATGTATGTAACACGATACGCTGTTTGTCACCTCATCTTAAAAGTTATCAACAAGAGGTATGGTGCTTGATCTCTAACTTCCAAGATTTCAATATCATTGTTGTGCCAAGAATGCATAATGCAATTGTTGATGCCTTATCTAACACAACTACTAGGATGACACTGCTTAGGAATAGGTTTGTTGTTGAAATATTGTATAAGCCTTCTGTCCCTGACAACATAACTAACTTACACATTTTTGACGCTGATCAATAGATACTGCACTTCATGGCTAACGTAGATGTCTTCAAGGATGCAATGATTGACGAAGATGAGCACGAGTAGTCCCTGCAAGCCATAAATGATGACAAGAAAGGAACCTCATCCCCAAGGGTGTGGTATCTCTTGAAAATCTCTATAACTTGCAGAACCGTTTCCAAGGGCCAAGGAACAACAAAACCCACAGTTCAACCATGATGCACGAACATATCAACTTGGGAACATAACAAGATCCAAATTTTGTCAATCTCGGTATGTGTTGCACACCGCATGAGTGGCAAGCCTTTGTCTGCTTGTTCAAATAGTATCGAGATGTGTTTGGTGGACAAATGATGATTTGAAAACATATGACATGCGAATAATCTAAAACGTGACCCCGATCAAAGAAGGGGTCAGGCCATTTCAACAGAAGTTGAGAAAAGTACATCTGTCACTTGAACCCCATATATAGAAAGAACTGATTAAGTTGTTGGATGCTCGGATCATTTACAGAGTTTGTCATTCTACGTGTGTTTCTAACTTAGTTTCCGTATGTAAGAAGTACGGGGAGATCCGCTTATGCATTAATTTATGAAATCTGAACCGCACCTTGGACAAAGACAACTACCCCCTGTGGTCGATGGAACACATTCTATAGACAGTATCTGTAGAAGAAATGTTTTCTCTGCTTGATGGTTTTTCAAGATACAACCAGGTTCTGGTAGTGGAACTTGGTAGATAGAAAACTACCTTCCATACCAAGTGGGGTATGTTCGTTTACAGAAGAATTCCATTTGGGCTTGTAAACACAAGCCCAACCTTTCAACGCGCCATGGACATAAAGTTCCGTGGACTTATCAGACAAAACATAGTGGTTTACCTTGACGACATGATAGTATTTTCCTGAAAACGGTGAGACCACATACGCCATCTGAAGAAGATATTTGAGCGATGTCAAAGATACAAGATATTCGTGAATCCCAAGAAGAGCATATTTGCAGTGTCTGAGGGGAACCTCCTCAAGAACATCATTGCTAGGAGTGGGATCAAGGTTGATCTGGACCGAGTTCAGATGATCACACAGATTCCTCACCCAGTCAACAAGAAATCCATGCAGTCCTTCTTGGGGAAGATCAACTTCCTCTGGAATTTTATCTCGGATTATGCGCAGATAGTGAAACCAATGCATGACATGATCAAGAAGGATGTAGTTTACAACTGGGGTAAGAAGGAAAAGGATGCATTCACCCATATCAAGCAGGCTATAGCAGATGCACCTGCACTTTACAACCCATAATTTAACAAGGATTTATTTTTATACACCTTCACCTCTGACACTTCACTTGCTGTAGTACTCACTCAGAAGGATGAGTTCAAAAATGAACGTCCCATCTCCTACATGAGTGCAAGCATGTAGGGACCTGAACTGAAATACCCCACCATCGATAAACAAGAATACACAGTATACAAGGTGGTGAAACACTTCAGGCCCTACCTGTTGAAGAACCATTGCATAGTATTTGTGCTACACCCAAAAGTTAGATCACTACATTTTTAGCAAGAGCTGGGTGAAAGACATACAAACTGGATGATAGGCTTGCAAGAGTATGATCTTGATATCGATCTAGTTCACACTGTCAAGGGTCATGGTATTTGCAGACTTGCAACTGAAGTAGTCCATGCACAGGAGGAAGAACAAGAGCTCGCTAGTTGGGAGCAAGAAATTGAGATGTACGATGTAGAGCAAGCACCACCTACTTCATACGGATGATCTTGGTACGAAGATGTGCGCCAGTACCTTGAGCATGGCACCATGCCCTCTCACTTCTCCATGTGACAGAAGAGGGCACTCCAACTCAAATCTTTACCTTACCAGTTGGTTCATGAAGTGATTTATAGAAAGCACAACAACAAAATGTTGCTCAGGTGCCTGGAGGCACATGATTCAAAGAAGGTATTGCATGATCTGCATGACAGACCAGTCGGGCGTCACTTCATGGGAGAAAACACTACGTACAAAGTCATGCAAGCTAGTTTTTACTGGCCCACATTATTCGAGGATGCACACACTTATGACCGCAAGTGCTCGGTCTTTTAGTGATACATCAACAAAACTCGAAGGTCAACAACCCCATTGCACCCTGTTGCAGTGAGTGAACCATTTCAACAGTGGGGCTTAGACATCGTTGGGGAAATATTCCCACACTCATCAAATAAGCATTGATACATCTTGACAACTACAGATTACTTCACATGGTGGACAGAAGCATTTTTGCTTAAGTAAGGGAATGACCGGGAAGTCATCAACTTCCTCCAACTGAACATCATCTCCAAATTTGGCATATCGCTATCACTTTTTTTCGACAATGAAACTTACTTTTCGTCTTTAAAGCTTTATGATTTTGCATTGCAATATGGAATTGTGCTTAAACACTTAGCTAACTACTACCTATAGGAAACTAGTCTCGCTGAATCTACGAATAAAAACCTCATCCGCATTATCAGGAAGACCATTTACTCTGAACAACGAAACTAGCACTTTGCTTTAACGAATGCCTTATGGGATGACCATGTAACACCCAAACCCTCTCTGAAATTTTTTCCATACTTCCTAGTTTATGGGAAAGAATCCATCCTCCCGCCAAACATCTACTTTCCTGCTCTTCAATTGTCCCAAGATTCCCAAGGCAAACCATGTTTGTTACTTTAGCGTAGGATGGATACACTTCACAAGCTATAGGAAGAATGGATGAAAGAAAAAGAAAAATTCACACTCCACCATAATTGTATCAAGAGATGGTTCGACAAGAAGTCTATAGGGAACACTAACTTCGATGTGGGTGACTTA
Organism: Pinus tabuliformis; assembly: GCA_031772625.1. Taxonomy (NCBI): domain Eukaryota; kingdom Viridiplantae; phylum Streptophyta; class Pinopsida; order Pinales; family Pinaceae; genus Pinus; species Pinus tabuliformis. The sequence continues at coordinate 300,202,180 of CM062813.1, forward strand.
GTCTTGAAATGGGACAAACCCCATGAAGACAAAGGAAAACATACAAAGTTCCAGTCCCTGTGGATTGGTCCATACACTATTGAGGAAAATCTTGGCCTACACATGTATTGTCTACAATGACTTGACGGAAGGAGTGACAACCTTCCTGTCAATGACCAAGACTTAAAGCACTATTTTTAGTAACTCGAGGCTGCACCCTGATCTATGTACATAGTCTTTTTACTGCTTGTATTTTTTCCTTGCTTTTCTATTTTTTCTTCGCTTTGTTTTGTTTGCTTAATATCATGTTATTTTTTGTTTTTCCAATAAGTGTTTCCCCACACTATTTTGGCTTTTGAATGAGTATGTGGCTAAGTTTAAAGAGTCTTGTGACACTACAACACCTGACCAGTCCTGTGTCCATCTTCTCTATGCTTGGTTGTAAGTTTTGGCCGATGAATCCTAGATGAAAGATACAAACTGTTTGTAAGGGAAGATTCGGTCAAACCATAAACCTGTGCCCACAATGGGAAACCCCATGCTTGTGCTTCGTCTTCTGCTCTGTGTTTTCAAGCCTAATCCAACTAGTAGAAACAAAGAAGTGGAAAAACCTAAACGAGAAAACCTAAATCATAGGTCTTATATGCTTCTCTGAAGGAACAACCTGTTACACTAAAATTTGTCACCATGACTATTTGCAGTTAGTATGGCTCCATCAACTGTCATACTATACTCCTTGGCAAGCCTCATACCTCTGCTCTCCATGTCAAACTTCAAGAAAGAGAGAAAGTCATTAGAAATCTATATATCTCTGGGTATGCAGTTTCTCTTAGCCTTACCTGCATGTACGCACTCCAAGTTCACAATACCTGCGTACTTGTACGCTCTATATGTAAAGAAATGGGTGCGTACTCCTGTAAAGGTCAAAAACCGCAAGTTTCACTCCAAAAAGTTACTTGTGGTCATTTCTAGAGCCTTCTAGAAGCTTGTTTGACGTGTATGGAGCGCCTCCAGATGGTTCATGTATCCCTACCAAAGAGGAACTTATCCCATCAAGAGGGGAGCTATCCCATCCAAAGAGGGGTTTATCCCATTGATAGTGGACCTGAATAACTTCCTCTAGAGCACTATAAATATAGGCATTGGGCCAAAGGGAGGGAGGTTGAAAGCTGAACATTCCTAAGGGTAGATGCTGCTGGAATTAGGACTCCCTTGTAAAGCTTGAGAGGAGAGATTCCCATCCTTTCCTAGCCTTATTTGAGAGTGGGTGAGCTGATCAAAGTAAAGGAAAACTCTTGCTGGACCCTAGGAGGGACTTGCACAACACCAAGGCTCAGGTTGTAATGGTTCCTTTTGTTACCTTTTAATGCAAATGAGCTTATTTTTCTCAACAGATTGTTATTCATGGTTTGTTTCGTATACTCCTTGGTCTATATGATAGATATGTATTGTTTTATGAGTTTATCAGGTGCTATTTAATCTTTTGGCTTGTTAGTGAATGCAAGTTTCGAAGAGAAGGAGGAGCTCATCCGGATCGGCGAGGCTGGACTACTACAAAGCGTTGGACTAGAGGTATGTTAAAGATCCCCTGATTACTTGTATTTACAATGCATGTTTAGAGAAAAGTAGCTTTATTTGTCTTGTTTGTCACTAGAAAGCTTTTGCTTCTAGGGAGGTCGGTTGTGTCCGCACTAACGACTCTTTCCGCATGAAAAAATGGCGACTCCACTGGGGAATCCATTAATGTGAATGTTTTTTCCTTTGTATGAACTTTTGATCTGAGAAAAGTTATTTGTTTTCTGGTTTTTGGCTGTCTGACTGTGTGTTTGGGTGGGCTAGCTTAGGGTTAATTTAGATTTTAGTTTTTCTTTGTTTTGCTCGAAGTACGCAGCCTCTGAGTTTAGCACAGTGCGTACTTGTACGCACTGTCGCTTTGTGCACAGAGCGTACCCGCACCTGTGCAAACAGGTCGCCTGCGTACCCCTGTCAAAACTAAGAAAATTTCATTTTCCTTCTTTTTTCCTTTTACATTTTTGTTTTTAATTTGTTTTTCTGCCCAGATCCACTAGTTTTCTGCCATAAATCTTCACCTAAGCTTGTTCCGTTAGTGTCGAGGGTTTTAGTGAAATTCATAGGGATTTTGCCTTAGGGTTTGATTTTTAACTGGTCCTGTAGTGACTTTGGCGTTAGAGGTTGTCGAACTTTGGATCTCCTTGGTTTTGTTCAGTCCTCTTAGGAGTCGGGCCTGCCATAGAAGTCACCCTTGTGAGAGACCTACCTTTGTGTCTTCTCTTTGCAAATCTCGAAAAGTTTGTTATTTGAACTTTGAATTTTATTCTTGAGAAAAGAACAAAAAGATTTTGATTTTTTGTTTTGACTAGTTTTTGGTTCTTCATTAACTAGTCCTTAGTTACATTTTGACTGAGTAAAACATCCAGGAATCATCTTTAGTAAGCTTTTGACTCGTTAGATTTACTTTTATATTTATTTCTCTTAGATTTTCTTTTGAGTGAAATTGGGTTGATTTGATTGCCATAGCTTTTTTAACTTTGATTTTTGTTAAAGTAAGTTTTACATGCTTTATTAATTAGGAAAAATACAAAAATATCTTTTGAAGGAAAGTTTGCTTTGGTAGCATTTGTGTCTTTGAAAGAAAAGGAATTTTCGTGAAGTGAATAGTGGTCATGCGTCGTATGTTTTGAAAAGAAAAAGAGTTTGTTTCTTTGTTTTCATTGCCGAGAAAGTTGTTTTTATTTCAAATTTGCATTCTCCAACTCTCTTAGCTAGGAAATTCATTGAAAAAGGAAAAATTAGTGTAAATCATCCTAAGTGCATCTTTTTAGTGGATTTCGGTCGAGTCTACACACCACCAGTTTCATCTCCACTACATTTTGTCTTAAAAAAGCCATAAAATTAACGCTTAAAGTAAAATCAACTTAGTAACTTTTATTTACTATGGCTCTGAAACACAAATATAGATCAGGCTAGTGTCTTGGAGTAGGAGAGTAATTAACTCTCCAAGACAGCAAAACCAAACAAGTAGCTCATCTTGTGGTAGGATAAATCCAACTATTTCATTTGTACTCTGGGAAAGCTCCTCTTAAAGGAGAAGCACGAGCTCGTGTCCGAACCAGTGAGGGGATCAATCCTCCCTCATTGGGAACGACGCCAGACACGCACGTATTACAAATGGTAAACCTTGGATTAACCATTGTCGAGGAGCCAGGGGTCACTTGTCGGTAAACCTTGGATTATTGTCAAGGAGCCGGCAAGGGGATTGAGCTTGATACTCTGCCCTTGCATGCTGTCGGAGTGTAGACTGTTCCCCCAGGTGCATTTGTTGCTGTTGGTAACCTTAGTGACCATTATCTTTAGGATTCTACCGCGGTGACGGTGGAGGGAAGATCCCACTGTACCTGGAGCAGACGTCGGCTAGACTCACTTGGATTTTCTGGGGGGTTCACTTCACTCGAGACGGTTAAAGTGGAGGAACTTGTGCCGGTCTATTCATTAAGCAGGTTCCCGGGGTAACTGTTCCACCCTCCACTTCTGTACTGAATTCGACGATGTTGGGCTTCATCACCAACTAGTGTTTTCTGTCCGGAAGGCTACTGTTTATGCATGGTTTGACGCCCTAGATTCTTTAGGCATGTGATTCAAATTTGTTTGGTTCTTTAGAGACTTTAGGTGGTTTGCTTTGAGATTTTACTTTTTTTGTGTGTGCAGTAGTTAAAAAGTTTTTAACTGTGGCGGAATTACCGAGACAGTCCCGTCGACTTCGGGGCAAGTCTCCTGAGATTGTTTCCGTGGCCGATTTGTTGAGGAAGTCCCGTAGATTGCGAGGCGAACCTCCTCAAGGCATCCCAAGTCATTACGAAGGTTTAAAGGTCCTTGTAACTCCTAGTGGCAGTAAAGTAGGTTCAACTGAAGAAGGAGAATCGTCGTTGGTAGTCCATCCAGATTACCAAGGTCTAGAAACAGGTTATAATCTTGAAGCAGTTGCAGTTTCCAAGCTTGCTGGTAGTTTTTCATCTACTAGTGATATAGGCGAAGAACCTGAAGTATCTGAACCTGTTACTCCAACTTCTAGTGCACCAGATTCACCTAGGGTAGAAAGAGTCATCACCGAAAATCTTCCTGCTAGCTTGATAGCGATTGAAGAACTTGCTCCAGAGGAAGAATTAGGCGTATCTATCCTTGAAGATCAACCTACTATTGATCTAAGGGAGCGTGAATCTATCTTTTACAGTCCTCCTAGAAGTACTACATGGTACCTTTCGTTAACCAATTATTTAGACAACTCAGGGATAAGTTTTTCTCCACCTCGAACTCCTTTTCCACCCGGAGGTATTTATACTCCTGTAAATATGTCTGGTCAGTTGTCCGTGTTCACTCAATCTCCTGAATCTTTCTTGTACGACGGTCCTTCTGTTCCCTCCGAGTATCAATCACTTTCTAGTACCTTTGCGGGGGCATCTCCTCAACCCATTGATCATGGGTTATTAGCTGGAAACAATGGTAATAAACCATTGGGTGTAGGAGACATTTACATGATGTCAGGTTCAGTTCCCGGTTCTCAACCTCAAGGTGGTCAATTACCGCCTGGGGGGCAGCCTCAATTAACGCCTGGGGGGCAACCTCAAGGTACACAACTTGTGTCTGGGGGGCAACCTCAAGGACAGTATGTACCCATAGTACAATACATTCCTCAAGGTCAACCCCAACCTCAATATGTACCCCAGGGTCAACCTTAGTATCAGTATTTACCTCAAGGGTATCAACCTCAGGGTCAAGGTCAACCCCAAGGTCAAGGTCAACCCCAATATCAGTATTTACCTCAAGGTTATCAACCTCAAGGTCAATACTTGAGTCAAGGTTATCAACCACCTCAAGGTCAGTCATATGTTCAAGGTACGGGAACTGTGCCTTTCAGTTATCAATCCTATCCTCAATCTGGTTATGGATCTCAATATCCTCAACCTGTCATGGGTCAATACGCCGGAATGAACATAGTGTGGGATCCATCGCAAGTTCAACAGGTATTGCAGCCAAGTATACAGTTGTCATCTCAAGTTGGACAACCTTTAGTTGCTGGTCCATCCCAGCAACCAGTCCAGTCTAATGTTCAAACTTCTGTAACTTCGGTAGTTACTCAGCCGCCAATTGCACCTAGTACTCCATCTCAAACAATGACTGCTGCGACTACCGCAAAATCTGCTCCTTCCACCACACTTGCTTCTGGAGTATCGACAACTCCGGTTTCTACTGTCTCTGCAACTACTCCTCAAACATATTTACCATTGTCTGGATCTACGATTCAAACTACGGTTCAGATGCTTGCAGGACAACCTCGTTTAAGTATGGTTGTCACTAGTCAACCACAATTCGCTTATCGACCGTACCAGGGACAGTACCAATACGGGCCTGCTGTCCAACAGCCGGTTTACCAGTATCAACCGTATCCTGGGTACACTTATCAACAACCTCAGCAACCCCAGTACGATCCGGTTAATCCTGGTTTTCGAGGAGGATATAATATCCCGAATGCAATTCCTGTTCCAAGTTATCCTGGATATCCTCCTCCTGGGACTGGTCTTGTGACCCAGAGTTTTAGGGATCCTAATCGGCAGTTACCATTTATCGCAACTTTGGATTTACCAGACTTGACGCGCCTAACGAACGATCCAATACAATATCTTCCGTTCTGGCCGCCAATGCCAAATAAGTTGCCCAGTGATATACCTAAGTTCGAAGGTAAGTCTGGAGAGGATCCGTCCAATCATGTGATGACTTACCACCTCTGGTGTGCTTCAAATTCCATCTCGGATGATTCGATCCGCTTACGTCTTTTTCAGCGTACGCTCATTGGTCTCGCGGCCAAGTGGTACATTGAGTTACCACGGGCCTCTTTTTACAATTTTAGTCAGTTAGCTACCTCGTTCCTAACTCATTTTCAGTTGCTGGTCAGATATGATAATGGCACGTAGCTATTAACTTCATTAAAATAGTCAACGTCCACTTATATTTCCGATCATATACATGAATGGAGACGTCGACGGCGATTAGTGAAAGTTTTTATTCCAGACCAAATCTTAGCTGAATGGTTTGTTAAATCATTATTACCGAAGATTACTGAAGATGTAGCTAAGGCCAGAGTAGTTACTGAAGAGAAAGTAATTGCTCAAGCGCAGTACCTTGACTTAGTTTACACTCAGTCAGGTACGTTACATGAAAAGATCCCAGATCTTCCATAGTCAAATCAAATCTCTGCTGCTCCTTTGGGATCTCATGCTGCTGATGGCATGATTGGTTCGGTAAATACTAAAAGCAAGAAGAAATCTTCAAAGAATTCTTCGCCCATTATAACCTTACCAGATTCCCCGACAGGAGAGTCTTCTCCTGAATTTCCGCTGAAATTCACGCTGTAGAGTCATCTACGGCTAAATCAAAAAACAGTGGAAAAAAGAAGGGTAAGAAGAAGGGTAAAGCAGACAAGACTCCAAAGGAGAAAACAAAAAAGTCGGAAACCAATGACGAAAAGCGCAAACCTCGATATCCTTGTCTAATTTGTGAAGAGGATCATTTTACAAGAGATTGCCCCCATCGGGCTGAGGTTGTGAAAATTGTCAAAGGTTCCTCAACTCCTGCTGTTTTGAAAGATCCATTTCCAAAGCAGGAGAGTAAGATGATATGTTCTTCCTCGAGTGCCACTGAAGAACCCATATTGATGATGTCTCATGTAAGGATTGCAACTCGATCTCACGATTATGGTAGTAAAAGTCCTGTTGATGGATCGAAAGAAGCAGAATCTTCTCGTTCAAATCCATCAACCTCAGCTCCCGGTTCCGATCCACTACAAATCGGTTCAGATCCACTTCAGAGTCATAAAGTTTCCACATAATGGCAAGATCGTGACAATAGACCAGCTGGCTTATTTTTCATTCGACCCAGCCTCTTCAGAGAGTATCCAGCATGTCGGTAAAACGACTATCCCTTATAAGGATGTTGGCGTGGGATTAGTTAAAGATTCCAGTTTACTGGGAACTTTTCCTTTTCCTCCGATCAACGCAGACCCTTCATTCGCATCCATTCATATGATTACTTCAAACACTATTATTTACGATGATCCTTGGATTGTCCCATCTGAATCTGAGATAGACTCATTCGGTAATGAAATGCCTTTGAGTCCATATGAAATTGCTTATGAGGCCGTGCAGTCTTTTTCCGACTCAAGTTCAACCCAAATCGACCAAATGAATGTGGTCCGCGAGGAATCCCTTTTCGCGTCATCCTCGGAGTTAATAAAATTTCCCGAAGTTGTGTCATCTGACGAGCAACTTTGTGAAGTTCTGTGCGTAGTTACCATGGGAAGATCTCCATCATAGATCTTCGTTTTTACTTGAGGATGATCGTTTTGAAAACGATTTCTCGTCAATTTTTACAGCTGAATATGTCAAAGACGCTCAGAGTCTAATGAAACATCCTGATTCAGAGCTGAATTTGGGAAATGTTTCTCGCACTATTCCCATTGACATTTCAGTGAAGCCTGGAATTGTTGAACACATTCATATAGGTGCCTCGTGTTCAGATGACGAAATTCAAACATACAAGGCCCTATTTCAATAATTCCGCAACGTGTTTGCCTGGTCCTATGAAGAAATGCTAGGAATTGATCCCTCCATTGTTGTTCATGAGATCAAGACTTACCCGGACGCTAAACCCGTTAGGCAACGTCTGCGTTAGATCCACCCTCGGAAAGCGGCTGCAATTAAAGCAGAAGTTGAGAAGCTGTTGAAAGCAGGTTTCATTTATCCGATCCTGTTAACGGATTGGGTATCGAATATTGTTCCGGTTAACAAGAAGCAGGTAACAATAAGAATATGTATCGACTATAGGGATATAAATCGTGCTTGTCCCAAGGACAACTATCCCACGCCCTATATTGATCAAATAATTGATGATTGTGTCGGCAGTGAAATATTTTCCTTTATGGATGGTTTTTCCGGTTACAACCAAATCAATATTCTACCTGTCGATCAACCAAAAACGGCTTTCATTTGTCCATGGGGGACATTTGCTTATTGTAAATTACCTTTTGGGCTTAAGAATGCCGGAGCCACTTTTCAAAGGGCAATGTATTATGCATTTCATGACATCAAGCACATTGTGCAACCGTATCTCGATGACTTACGTCAAGCTGATCACCTTGTCCATTTACGCACAATTTTTATGAGGTGTAGGCATTATCGTATACGGTTGAACACACAAAAATGTGTCTTCTGCATCGAAGTGGGACGATTGCTGGGATTTGTAGTTTCAAAAGCCGGCATTCGCGTCGATCCCTCGAAGGTCGAAGCTATCATCAAATTTCCTCCTCCTTCGAGTTTGCACCAACTCCAAAGTTTGCAGGGGAAAGCAAACTTTTTACGCCGATTCATTCCTGACTACGCTGAGATTACCAAGGGTTTTACCCGGTTGTTGAAACAAAATGCTCAATTCTCTTGGGATGAGATAGCTCAGAAATCTTTTGATGCGCTAAAGCACGCGTTGACCCATGCACCGTTGCTGCATCCTCCCAACTACAACCAGGATTACTTTTTGTACCTCGCCGCCGCTCATTCCACTATTGGAATGGTCTTAGTACAGGAAGATGAATTCGACACGGAACATGTGATATATTATCTTAGTAGGACGTTAAATCCCACTGAGCTAAAGTATTCGCATGTGGAGAAATTGGCCTTGGCAGCTGTTCAAGCTGTCCAACGTTTTCGTCATTACATTCTTCTCCGTAAAACTACGGTCATTTCGGATTGCAACCCTATGATTTACATTTTGACTAAACAATTGCTAGGGGGCAAGTACTCTAAATGGATTGTTATCTTGCAAGAGTTTGACTTGGAATTTGAAAAATCCAAGTCTAAGAAATCTTTAGTTTTTGCGGAATTGATGTGTGACTTCCCGCGCGCTGACACGGAAACTGTGGTAGAGGAACCCATTGCGGATGAATCTCTGTTTCTCATCATCACTTTAGATCCGTGGTATGGGGATATAATTGTCTATCTCCAAACCCAATCCTTTTGGCTCGAAGCTTCAAAGTCGGAACGCCGAAAAATTCGATTCCAGTCCCAACCGTACAAAATTATTGGAGATACTCTTTATCGTCGTGTGGCGGACTTGGTTTTTCGTCGTTGATTAACTCATGAAGAGGAAAAAAGGGTTATGAATGACTGTCATTCTGGAGCGTGTGGCGGTCATATGTCTGGGTATGCCACAGCTCAGAAGGTATTGCGCGCTGGCTACTTCTGGCCGTCCATGTTTAAAGATTGTATCATTGCGGTCCGAAAATGCCACAACTGTCAAGTGTTTGATCGCAAGATGCGTGCACCACCTGCTCCTCTCCACCCTATACTTGCCATTGGTCCTTTTGCTAAATGGGGTATCGACTTTATAAAATGTAACCCTCACTCGGCCAGGGGGGCATGCGTATATCATCCTTGCGGTTGATTATTTTACTAAGTGGGCCGAGGCGATGCCTACATTCGAGGCTGACGGCAAGACAACTGCGATTTTCGTATTCAATCATATTATTGCTAGGTTTGGTGTCCCACAAGCGATAATCACTGACCATGGGCGCCATTTTCGAAACATTATGATGACAGAACTTACAAGCCAGCTTGGTTTGCGTCATGATAGTTCTACTCCTTATTATCCCCAAGCCAACGGTTTGGTTGAGTCCATCAACAAAGTTCTAGTCATCATGATCCGACGAATCATTGGTATTCATCGGTCGAATTGGCACAACATGTTATTTTCAGCGCTTTGGGCATACCGAACCTCAGTGAAAACATCAACAGGGTTCACTCCTTTCCAACTAATTTATGGTTTGGAAGCAGTGTTGCCCATTGAATGCGAAATCCCATCACTTCAAATGGCTATCGAATTACTTCCAGCTACTTCCGAAGAGGAGAAGCGTCTATTATACTTAGCTAAATTAGATGAGACTCGACGTGACGCTACATTGGCAATCGAGACTCACGCAAAAAGGATGAAAGCTCAGTATGATCGCAATGTGACCCCTCGTAATTTTTCGGAAGGAGACCTAGTGCTATTATATGATGAAGCTAACGATAAATTAGGTGCTGGAAAATTCGTTCCCATTTGGCATGGGCCCTACATTGTTAAGCGAAAGCTAGCAAAAGGGGCCTATGAGCTGGTAGATTTTGATGGGGACTCTTTGGGTAAGCCCAGAAATGGACTTTACCTAAAGAGGTATTATGCTTAAATGATGGGTATGGAGATTTAGTTAGGTTAGTTTTTCTTTCTAGCCGGTGTGTTTGTTAGTATAGACAGTGTGCTTAGCTTAGAGAGTGTGTTTTTCGTCGTTATTCTAGCTTATCTTGGTTTTACTCTTGATATTGCAGATGTCGACGCCTCTCCAAACGTACATTGGATTTTCTGATGGTGCTTGTCGTAGTACACAGAATATCTCTTCCGCGGCTTGGGTTATCTATTCACCCTCTGACGAGTTAGTTTCTATGCATGGGGTGAGCCTCGGTCAAACAACGAACAACATTGCAGAATACAATGCAGTGATTGAGTTATTATCTGAATCTATTTCATTTGGGATTCGGAGTTTGATAGTGAGGTTAGATTCTGAACTCGTTGTATTACAACTTAATAGAGTATATGCCATTAGAAATCCAGTGTTATTAAGGTTATTTTTGAGAGTGCGCCTCTTGGAACGTGAATTTGATTACATTGAATATCAACATATTCCAAGGTCATTAAATACATTAGCAGATGCAATTGCTTCTCGAATGTTAGACAGACATTTGCGATAATCATAAATGTAAATTTAAAAACATTTCATCATACATGTTTAACAAGATAAGCCGGTAATAATGATATATATATAGATAGGAGTGTGTCAAAAATATACATTGTCTTCGATCATAGGTTGCAAAACACCCTATGATCGGCAAAAATGATAAGTACAAAAAACCAAAAATGTCACATGTGTCTACAAAAAGGGACTAGCCAATCACTGGTGGTGCTCTCTATACGAGACCACTGCCCGCGCTACCCTACACAGGAACCTCCTGAAAGGTCCTGGGACTGCGACCACATAACGCTGAAGTCGGATAGGAATATCGTCTATAGTCGTCTCTGGTATGTCCGCCGTGAGACGCTCTAGGTCCTGTTCCAGCTCAGCTAAGGTCTCTGCGGCCGCATCCTGTGGGGCCGGTGCTGGTGCAACTGGTACTCTTCTCTCGAATGGCCGGAGATTGGCCGGACACTGTGGACCTACATCTGCATTTTGAAAATTGTCACTGTCAGTTTTGAGACGATATAAAAAACAAAAAAAAGTAAATAATTTAAAAACTTGTGAAAATGAAATACCTCTGTCGTCCCATTGTTCTCCCTGTGGAAGAACCATGTCCGGATCACTGGGAAAATCTACTCCGGCATAAGGAAAGTCCTGAATCGCAAAGACCTGGTCCTCCAACCAGTGAAAGTAACCCGCAGGAAATCGAACAACTCCCGCTCCCTCGTCAGGATGACGGGCCATTACCGTAACCCATCGCATCAACTTTGGCTCCCGAGGAGGCCCAACTGGAACAGTGAGATGCTGTGGGATCAGCATCGGAACCCTCTCTAGGGCAAAGCTCACAACTAAAGGCCCATACCCAAAGGTCTTTAGTTGTCCGTTCTTTGCCCTAGTCAGTTGGCCCTTCATATTGGCCAACACAGCGTCACACCAATTGAAAATGGTGCCTCGGTAGCAATCTATCGCCATCCGCATTTGGGACCCGGTGGCAATGTGCAAGGCGGCTGTGCCGCAGAGTCTGGTAACTGTAAAGGCAATTACCATAAGTTCAGGCAGGGATATGTATTTGATTTCTATCCCTTTATCCTGGTTCTGATTGTTGCACCACTCTAGCCGGAGGCTAGCAAGGGATTGGCCACCCGGCCTAGTCCCGGACAGAGTCAGTTGCTCGCCCCTATTAGGCAAACCAGTGAGAAAATATATGTCTGAGGGCTCTATCTCGAGCTGGTGCCCTCCGATGTAGAAGCATTGATCCTGGACGTTCCACCTTTCAACCAGCCATTCTAAGAATCGCACTTGGGCCCTCATGCCAAGTATGGCCCAATATTTGTAGAGACCGCATGCCTTCAAAGCATCAATGGAGGGTTGATGATCTATTGCGGCCAAATCGACATCTGCGTGTTCTCTTTCGCGCCAATAAAGCATGGTGGGCAATCTACACACCAGAAAACATTCATTAGAATTCATTAAATCAAAATTTGATGGTTAGGTTTTGAGATTTGGGGTTTTGAAATCGCTTTGCGCGGAGTACGCACCCCGCGTTCAGAAACATAGCGTATGGACACAGCTTTTCTGAAGGCAGGCTGCGTACTCCCGCCATTTTCCCATAAACGAAAATGTCAGGGTACGCAGGTTGCCCATGGGGCACCTGCGTACCCCGAAAGGCGGATCCTAAAACCCCAAAGCCCTCAAAAAATTCAAAATAGGGCTTGAAATGAAATTCTAAATGGATGAAAACAAAGAGGAGGATGTTGTGAAATACCTGAAAGAGACGGCACTCGATTCTGACGGTCGGATTCTCCGCAAAGTCCATGGGAAGTTTCTTGCCAAAAGCCCTTTTCTCTCCTTCAACAGTAAAATGGTAAAAATGACATGGTAAAAAGTCTTTTTATAGGTTTTTTGGATAAATGAATGCTAAATTTGTTTATTTTTCACCATGGAAGGATATTTCTCAATGCATTTTTGCTTATCTTAAACAGGTATGAGTAATGTGTCGTTTTTGTGCAGGACAAAAGGACTTTCAGGGAAAATTATCATTTTTTCACAAACCAAAACATCAGAGTCATATTTTAAGCCCTTTTCTGACTCCTAAAATATGAAAAGATCGCCGAGCGTTTTCTTTTACACTCGTTAAAACGGTATTAAAAGACGATCCCCTTATAGCTCTTTTTTGACCGTAAAAACAGGAAAAGATTGTCGGGTTTTTGTCGTTTCAAACTCGATACGGAAATAAAACGACGTGTCCTTGATCGCTTTTTACTTTTCAGGTCAGAGGCACTAATCATGAAAGTACTCCTTGGTCGCAAGACTAAGCGGTTCTCTCAAGTATTATTTTATACTTTTTTCGGGCTTGGGAGACACAACTTTACGAAAAATTTCAACCTGGAGTCTTCTTTAGTTTTTTCAGACTCTCTAAAAATGAAAAACGCCAAGTTTCTCCTATACTGGACTCGTTTAAAATTTCACAGTAAAGGACCTGTTCGATTACAAACAGGAACAGACCACTCCTTCTTAGTGTTTGAATCAAAACTAAGTTGGACTCATTCGAAGGATGAGCTTATAATCAAGCATATGTTATCCTCCTCAAGCTTGTTAAAAATAAAGAGGTACTTGCCAGAAATGGTGGGGGAAAAGAGAGAAAAATGAGCCCATTTGTTATCCTTTGTCTCAGAAGAAGCCTTATTACCACTCTTGAACACGACACTTTAATTCACCTGGGTTGGGAAATCCTTTGCCTCACAGTTGATCAAGCCACATTGAAAGTCTTTAGCCGGGTATTAACTTTGGGTCAAATGTCACCAAGCCATCTGTCGTGTCGTTATGTGTTCAAGAGGTCTTTGCAATAAACATTCATCTGCAAAATACCCGTCATCCATTTTGACCATCCCTGAGTCAGTCCTTACAGCTACATTTCTTCAACTTGATCTATGATTTCGTGTTGTGGGCTTGCCTGCAACGGGTCGCTTTCTATCGACATCAGCACATTATCTAGAAAGATGACCTAGGAATCGTCAGTACCTTGAATTCTACATGCATCAATGGCAGGTTTCTCGCCTTTGACGTCAGTTTACATCATTGACTTTCGATCGAAGGATTCCGTGAAATGTTCGACATCAACTCATTCATTCACATCTCATGGATTGTACTGGGTACTTTGAGAACCATTGACATCACTGGTGGTCTCTCTCACGCTTGTTAACAGTTTACATCATTGACTGGTAATCAAGCGGTTTCTACCATGTTCGACATCAACTCATTTATTCGCATGGATAGAATCGTACCTGTCGGGAAGTAGAAATGAAGACCCTGGATCTAGTTTCCACCATCCAGGCTGCGAGGAGTTTTGTATTCATTATACAGTAGACTAATCATAAACAGATGGCTGCGTCCATACTGTGTCTACAAAAGTCTATGATTATGATGTACTACAGAATCATTCCTGTATCAGAGCAGTAGATAGTCAATTAGTTAAAGTTTTCAATCTGAGTATGGGAATGCCTACCTCAGCGATGATATGATCATATATATGTATTTTGTGTTGAATACTTGCAGGTTCCGACTGGGATCTCCACAAGATAATCCTTGAAATGATAAAGTACTTCACCCTTCCTAGATAAAATGAAACCCTTATCTACTACAGGCTTCGCACTTTAGGGGGCAATCTGTTACACTAAAATTTGTCACCATGACTATTTGCAGTTAGTATGGCTCCATCAACTGTCATACTATCCTCCTTGGCAAGCCTCATACCTCTGCTCTCCATGTCAAACTTCAAGAAAGAGAGAAAGTCATTAGAAATCTATATATCTCTGGGTACGCAGTTTCTCTTAGCCTTACCTGCGTGTACGCACTCCAAGTTCACAATACCTGCGTACTTGTACGCTCTGTATGTAAAGCAATGGGTGCGTACTCCTGTAAAGGTCAAAAACCGCAAGTTTCACTCCAAAAAGTTACTTGTGGTCATTTCTAGAGCCTTCTAGAAGCTTGTTTGACGTGTATGGAGCGCCTCCAGATGGTTCATGTATCCCTACCAAAGAGGAACTTATCCCATCAAGAGGGGAGCTATCCCATCCAAAGAGGGGCTTATCCCATTGATGGTGGACCTGAATAACTTCCTCTAGAGCACTATAAATACAGGCATTGGGCCAAAGGGAGGGAGGTTGAAAGCTGAACATTCCTAAGGGTAGATGTTGCTGGAATTAGGACTCCCTTGTAAAGCTTGAGAGGAGAGATTCCCATCCTTTCCTAGCCTTATTTGAGAGTGGGTGAGCTGATCAAAGTAAAGGAAAACTCTTGTTGGACACTAGGAGGGAATTGCACAACACCAAGGCTCAGGTTGTAATGGTTCCTTTTGTTACCTTTTAATGCAAATGAACTTATTTTTCTCAACAGATTGTTATTCATGGTTTGTTTCGTATACTCCTTGGTCTATATGATAGATATGTATTGTTTTATGAGTTTATCAGGTGCTATTTAATCTTTTGGCTTGTTAGTGAATGCAGGTTTCGAAGAGAAGGAGGAGCTCATCCAGATCGGTGAGGCTGGACTACTACAAAGCGTTGGACTAGAGGTATGTTAAAGATCCCCTGATTACTTGTATTTACAATGCATGTTTAGAGAAAAGTAGCTTTATTTGTCTTGTTTGTCACTAGAAAGCTTTTGCTTCTAGGGAGGTCGGTTGTGTCCACACTAACGACTCTTTCCGCATGACACAACCTCTTATGCTCTCAATAAGTCGGGATCTCTCTTCCACCCCAAAAATAAATAAGTGCCTATGAACAGTCCTCTTTTCAAAAAATACAAAGGTAAAAGAAGAGAAAGGCTTCCTGCACAGAGAGGTGAACCAGGCAACTCCACCGGGGTACTGACGAGGGTCGCTGGCAGTGGAACAATGCTTGTTTTCCTACATGACTCTGCCAAGGTACTATATAGGCTTGGTGGTAGTGGAGCAACACCAGAGATGAAGACTTATACTCTATGAATCTTAAGCTCGTGAACCAAACTACCCTTCCCATTTTGAAACACTGTGATAAAATTTTGTTGTGTTTGAATAAGTTGGTACAAGGTGAACCATGTCTGTCCATGGGGTAAGTGGGGAAGCCAAAGTAACCTACAAAACAAATCAATACTTCCTGAAAGGCCAAGGCCTTGTGCTGCAAATGAGCTGAAACAGAGAAGCTGACATTCAATTAGTGTGTCGCCAAGTGTTGTAGCGACTGCAATACCCTCCAAAATTTTGATCTGCATCCAAATTTCAGAGCCTTCCTTGGTTTTTGAATTGATGGTCACAAACACTCGAGCTCATCCCATGAGATCTTGTTGAGTTTTCACACCATCTTCACTTGATAGATCACCGGCCATCTTTCTACATGTTGATCGCTATGTCATGCTTACAAGTTTTTCTGGAATTTTGAAGGTTTGTCTTTGTGTATGAGTTGTTTTCGCTCTGCCAAAATTGGTTTCACACACACAGTAAGTTGTAAACATTGTTGCACAAGTGTTGTCACAGTCATTCAAAGACATATTTCAACTGTCACACTTGTCGCTCTCAACCATCGAGTTAGTCTCACTAAGCACATGTTGTCTTGTTGGTTTGAGGTGTCGTGTCGTTGAGTCATGTTGATTGTGTGATCACATTGTTGTGTCTGCACGAGTACGTCTGCTTTCACACTTAGCCAATTTTCCTTAAAATTTGTCAACCGAACAACCCTCCGTCAACCATGACCGATCTCAGTGACCTTGCACTGCTTCCCAAAACTGTGCAGAGCTTGAGGCTGTCCTCCAAGAAGCCTGCTCTATGAAATCATGTAAATGAGCTAGCTGACTCACTCCCATAACTGAGCAAAATTTGTCCCAAAATTCGATCCACTTTACGGTTTCCGCAAGATCTCCCATCAAGCCTCCTGTTGGTCAACCAGAGAAAGAACTTGAGCTGTGACCTCGGAATGTACTAAGCTCCAAGATTACGTAGACTTTTCTAGTCCTACCTATCCTTCCTACTCTGCAACTAGCTCAGAAAATGAGAAGAGCTATCCAGCTAGCCCTTCTTGCCCGCTATGCAAACAACCTAGGAATTAGGCAGAGCTGTCCTGACAGCCAGCCCTTCTTGCCCGCTCTGCAAACATCTCAAGAAATACACAGAGTTGTCATGTTCGACCCTTCTTTCTCACTTTTCAATTAGCAAAGAAACTGTGCAGAACTATCCAGGCCTGGACTATCTCTCAGGATTGCGTAGTTTTGACTAGAAGCTCCCATAGCCCAACTTTATGCTCCTATGGAAAATTGCACATATTTTTCTTCCAGTTCCTCTTATATCTTGCACTTTCCACCCTGGAGAAATTGCGCAGATCCCAGCTAGATGACTTGCCCAATGCTCCTATGAAAAACTGTGGAGATTGACCCAACAGCTCCCCAACACCCCGCTTGGCCTTCCTCCTGGAAATTGTGTAGTTCTATCTCCCATTTGGATTTTGCCTCGCAGCTGTGAATGTTGTCTCGGATCACAAAAATCTGTCTCCCAGTGACATCTGTGCAGTTTCTCCCAACATTTCTCTGGAGCCCCGCATCCCGGCTTGTGTTGTGCCCCCCCAATCTCAGTGCCTTGTCCCTCTCCCGGTCACCTACACCAAAATGGAAAACAATGCATCATTGTAGACTAGGAGATTTTTGGATTTGATGTCCTCTTGTCATGAGTGATTGCAGGAACAGGTACATTGATGAAACATGGCATGAAAACGAATGGGATGGAAAAGAGGTGCATGCTATAAGACTTGCTCATGGTCGAACGAACAAATGAAGCAGATCGAGCAAGAGAGTGAAAGGAATACATGTACATGCGCCATCAAGCAAAGACAAACACCATCGAAGACCATGTGCACTTTGCCATGCAGAGGTGAATACATGTCATACCGAGAGCACACCATTACTCAACAACACAATAGATCGACACAGACATGACATTTAGCCAGTACATGTCAGCAGTGTCATGTCGAGTTGTGTCATGAGTTGTCTCGTCCACATCACTACTATGGGCCATACTTGTATAATCAATGTAATGTAAAGTGGAAGTCCAAGAGACCCACATATGAAATCGAAGAGTCATGTAAAGTCGAAAAGTCATAAGAAGTAAAAAATTCATGAGGGAAGTCGACGAGTTACAAGGGTCAGTTATACCCCCTTGCTATATATACCCCCTCATTGTATGAGAAAAATACTTTTCACCTTGGCTACTCCCACATAGCCTTGAGAGTCTCTAGCCTTGGAGCGAGCAATGGCTCCAATTCCCCACTACTGGGGGTAGTGATGTATAGTGTATGGATGTGTCTTGGAACTTTCGCTTAATTCAAAATCTTGTTGACACGCCAACACGTTTTCACACATGTATCGTATTCGTTTGTAAGACTATTATTTGTATGCTTGTAATATATGTTTATTTAACTTGTACTAAGATAGTTGAACTATTTTGGTTGTTTTAGTGCATATACTGTTGGGAATGTGTTGTACCAGTTGTTATCATTGTCTTTCCCATGTGGACTACTCCATCGGACTCTAGAGAGACTCATTCTTGTAAACTTGTTATAACGACCGTTGCGGTCGAGTGGACTACTCCGTTGGGTGTTGTACATGTTATCTGTTCACTTTATGTTTATGACTGCTGCGTCCGTGTGGACTACTCCGCCAGAAGCTGCATAGATCCTGCTGTGTTGTGTGTCTCTACCTGAGTTGGGACTATTCCCTCTCGACTTGAGACTCACTCTCACCCTGTCCCTCTAAAGTGAAAAAAATTAGACCCAAGTTATGCTAAGCACTCACAAGGCACACAAACCTCGCTTTTTAAAGACTAAGTGAATGACTCTCATGTTCTGACAAGCAAGACCTAAGGGATATATTTAAGATAATGGAAACCAGATCATCATACCAGATGGGACTCCTGCACCAAACAGTGTGAGGTCTAGTTTGGACTTCATATCGGGGAGATCCCCTGAATATTGGCGGGTCCAACACCATCAAATGAGGGCCATAAGCCCATAAATTGTCCAATTAGGCCTCTCTTCACTAGATTAAGATATTTTGTGAGGAATTGATTGGCATGAACTACAATTTTCGAGACATCATCCAACTTCTTCGAAAATCAGGGCCAACTTGGAGCATTGGAACTTCAAACCACCCTGAGCGACCATTGCATTGAAAGCATCAATATCAGGATCAAATGGAGGAGGTGAAAGGTTAGTTACTCTAGAACCTAAAACCATGAGAGAAGTGGTTAGGGTTTCTTTATTTCTTTCCCTAAGCATTCAACCTATTTTTTTTTTTTAAGTTGCTTTTAGTCAAAGCTTTAAATTATTGTTATTATTATTATTTATAAATAGAATTAATATATTACATCTCATTACCAAAATTATAAAAGTCATAAAAATCAACTAAGTTACAATTTTATTTTAAATTATTGTTATTTTTTTAAGGAAATGACTATTCATTGTGTTAAAAAACTCTACTCTCGAGGCGAGAACCTTGTACATCATAAGCCAAAAATTCTTCTTCTAATGTCCAAAATCTCCAAAAAGAGTTGACAAAATTTACTCTTGAACTACAAATAGCTATTCTAAACTGATTTTCTCCATACATTATCCAAAACACACCTACAAACAATACATATTTGCAAATCATAACACAAAATTAACAACTGATTAAATCACTACATATCCTCCATAACATAAGTGACCTGAGCTTCATTTTCTTCAAGCTTGGGCTAAGAGGAAGTGGCATCCTAACTGTCAACAGAGTCAAGGTTACTCTCACAATGTTTCACAGAAGCCCCATGTTGTTCCATGCTATTCCCAATTGCTCCATTATGAACCTCATTGTCATTAGCGTTCTTTGCTTGCGCCATATTTCCCACATGAAAGCTCAACATTTCATTTTCCAATTGAAGATGATCCATCTTAACCTCCAATATTCCCATTCTCTATTTTAAGAGATCACAGTGGGCCAATGATTCAGTGAGGATCATCTGTGCATGCCTTGAGATCAATGCAATGAGGAATAACATATCACCTTCCATTTTAAATATAGAGATGTCTAGCTCTTCCTCTGCATTTCCAAAATTTTTCTCCATAATCTTGAACCTATGCTAGACTTGTTAACAAGATTGACATAATATTACTCTAAATTGACTCTATTCTTTTATATTTGTTGTGATGTTCTTTATATACTGTCGAGCTAACTTTCTTTGATTTGAAACCTTTGCATTTTTCATTAATGTCGTCTCAAGTCACAGGTACCAATCGATCAAGGAAATTGGAGGCAATAATGGAAAGATTGTTGCCTGAAATAAATTATAATAAGGGAATAGATATCACACATGCAAACTGAATCTTGAATTCAAGAATGAAGGCCTCCCACAATTAATTTTTTTTATTAATCGTAACTTCATTTCTCCATTTTTCTTTTGTACAACGCAACATGACGATCATTTTCCAAGATGCCAGAAAAGCACGCCCCTCTAGGATGGACAAAGGATGCAACAGTGCTGAGGGACTTAGTGTGATTTCAAAATATTGTGTGACCAGATTAGACAATGAGAATCAACACCTTATTCCCAATTTAATTCTCATGAAAATCAGAGGCAAAAAAAATCCATTTTGTTCCTCATGGGATTGCTTTTGAATGCAACTCCCCTTCATCTATCTTTAACACACCTTGTTCTAAAAGTGTTCCTTGATTAAACAATGAATTTGCTTCCATATTAAGGTTTCTCTTAACATGGAAGAGTTCAATCAGAGAAAATTTATCCAATAATAATTTAATTTGATGCAGAATAGAAGTTGACATATGCTCATCACTTTAACTTTATTCACATGTTGGTTCACGATCATTAAGTCGTTGAAAATTATCAATTGGTGTAGTCTCTTGGTCTAGGCTAGTTCCAAGCCTAACCAAAGAGCTAAATATTCAACTTGATTATTCGTTGAAATCCCTAATCCCCAAGCAAATTGGATCTCTCTTTCTTCATCAGGGCGAAAGATAACCCCTCTCGCCTCCCTGTTTATTTTAAATTACTATTATTATTAATAATTAAAATTATATATATGTGTATATATATATATATATATATATATATATATATATATATATATATAACATGTCACTAAATTATTGACGATGAATATTTGTTATAGACATTTTTGGGCACTGCAACCCCAATCAAACATGTCCATAAACCAAGGGCTCCTAAGTCCCTAAAAGTGTTGTTTCATACCCTAAAGGAACAAGGTCAGCTGATTACATCATCTCCCAGAAGTTCTCCATGAAAAACTACTCAGAACTGGTCAAAACTGGATCATCTCACTTGCTCCATGGCCAGGGTGCGATGCATCTCACCTTGTACACACGGGAAGTGCGATGCATTTCAAAAAGCCCTTCTATGGGGTGCGATGGACGAGAGTAGACAAATGGCGGAAGCAGTTTGCTAAGTGGATGATCTTGGAATCTTCCAGAAACTTCTCCTGGGACACTTGCCTCTCAGAATCGCCCAAGGATGAGTAAGAGATCAATGAGATCTCCAAGTGGAATCAAGAACTATCAGAGAGAAGACACTAATCAAAAACCCAGAGCTGACTCACACCTCTGCAAATATCTATATATAGATCTCTCATCCCAGAGATCCAGAGGTTAGAGGCTGGAATTTTGTATCTTGTAAGGAAGTGCTGCTGGTTTATTGGTGCAATATCATAGTGTTGGGTGATCTAAGCTTTTCATGAGGTGAAGAAGGGCTTCTTGCTGAGAGGATGATGCTGGGTCAGAACAATTGGTTGTAATTCTCTTGGCTCTTTCTTGATTATCAATAAAGCTATTCAAGTTTTCCTCCATACTCTTGTATGATTTATGTTTTGTGCATTTCTATGGTCAATTTACATATGATCCTATATTGTTTATGATAATAGATTTATGTTCTCTTATAGTGTTATGCTGCTTTGATTCTACAGGTACTCTGTGAAGCTGGGTATACAAGAAAGCAAGTAGCAAAGGACTATTAGAAGAGAGAGGAATCGAGCAAGGAACCAAGCGCAAGACAGAGGTTGGTCTCCTTTATTCTTCTCTCATCTATCTTTCATAAAGGAAAACGAAAGTAGTTTTAAGTTTGTTTGTTTCTAAGGTAGCTACCAGCCTTAGTGGGATTAGCAGCTTTGCATAGACACTATTCCCGGTAACAAAATGGCGACTCCGCTGGGGAGCGAGTAGATTGTTTGTTTATTTACATTTGTTTACTTTATAAATTTACAGACGAAGCCTGAAGTCAAGCCAGCTAGCCTTCGAACTGCATTTGCTATGCAAGTGCAAAGTAGATCAACGCTGCTTCAATCAATCTCTGGGTTTTGTTCATGAATTAAACAATTGATTTACAAGCTCTCTAATTGCTCTTGTGGTGGCTCTAGTAACCTCCTTATATCTACCCCTGTGATTGATTTACTGATTACCACTTGCTCGGCCAAAATCCCTGAACTGAACTGTAAACTGTGACCCAGAACCTAATCAAAGTCTCTTCCCTGGTCCAGCGCACTGTCTGTTCTGTGAACTTCAAATTCAGCGCACTTCCCAAGTGTAGTAGGTGCGTTGCATTTCAGTTTCACTGTGTTACAGGTGTGCTGATCAGACAAGGCCTTGTTCCTAAATTTTGGTTTATGTGTTCACTCTTTTTAGATCTATTCAGGAGTTTTGCTGCCTGTAGTCAGTACACCTCTGTTTGAAACCCCTTTCCTTGCTGATATTCCACCTCCATTGTGCAAAGAACTGTAAATGTTTTTATGTATTTTTTGAGTCATTTTCAGTTCTCCTTTACAAAGAAGTAGCGTAATTGTACTGTCGTTTCTTGATTTGAAAGTGTCGCAAGTGTCGTTTTCAGTCATAGAAGAGAATCTGATTGTTCTTGATAGTCGATTACCCTATTACTCTTGTATTTGATCTGAATTAGTAGTTTTTCTAGTGTCGAAAGCAAGTTTTCAATTCCTAATTCAGATTTGCGCATTAGCTTTCTTTTTATCATTTACACATTAAGAAGGCTGAAAACAAATACATGCATGTGCATTTGCATTTAGACTGTTTGTTGGTTTGATTTAGGACAGTGCATATAGTGTGTGCTCTTTTCTCTTTGTTGAAAGAACGCCATCTCTCTTTCCTTAGTAGCTAGGATTTTCATTGCACAAAGAAGATAAAATGATTGTTTGTCATCTTAGATTGTATTTTAGGAATTGTACATCTACATCACGCGGTGAACCTGAAAGGCAAATTTATTAAGCAAGATCAACTATAAAATAAATTTAATGAATCTAGAAACACTTTGGAACCTAACGCACAACATCTAGAAGTCTAGGCTAGAGACGTATTCCGGCGTTGTAAAGCCTGGTAACTGTTGTTTTCACTGTTGGTTGGGTGATTCCTCCACTTTGAGATGATAAGTGCCAGTACAGACTTATGCTCCCATGTACCGTCGAGTATATTTTGGGAGACCACAATAGGCTTTATCCTTTATCCATAGGAAGCCATGTCTGCCGCCCTATCGATCGCAATGCACTGAATGCAGCATTCGGGAAGATTGACTGCCGTACCATAAAAAGTATTCTGCAGTTTTGCGATTGGTTTGGTAATCCCTCTGTCTAGATTTCCAGAGCAGTCCCTTTCGTTCCTTTTCAGACTCCTTAACAGAAAAGGTCCATCTGTGCACTTGTCACTTTAGGCTCATTAAAAATCGAAGGTGACTAGAGTCATCTTTTGTTTTTTCTCGACTCTTAAAAATTGAAAAAACAAGTTGTGTCAAAGCGTCTAAAATTCATTTAATTCTGAAACATATTTCCCCTTGATTTTTAGTTGATTGAGTAATCCGCAATCGTGGAAGAAAGTCAATCGAAATCGCTAGAAAATCTTTTGGATAGACTAGATATGTCTGAACAACCATCGACATCCAGGACTGTGTCATCTGACGCAGCAGCGGCAGAGCCTCCTGCTACTACTCCAACGATGTTTGCCGGTATACCATCTGTCCTGGCAAGTTATCAACAACAAGCTGGAGTCCAATCAGGGACTGTTTCGACAACATGGTCAGTTCCTATTTCTTCATCCAGATTATCATCTGGTATTTCTTATGTTGAAACTCAACAAATTGATCCATTGTGTCTTCAAAGGCCAATCTACCCTTTAAGTACTGGATTGCCACCATATGGAGGGCAGTACTCCTTTTCATTGTTCCCTCCCGGAGAACAACCATATGAGAGTTTACAACAAAGTTCAGGTCAAACTGGAATTATATCCAGTGGTTGGGTACCAATACTGCCTCAACAACCAAGGGTTGTATATTCAATGCAACCAGTCCACCTTGTGTGGAATATTCCCACTATACCTGCTATGGTGACTGCATCGCAAGTACAAGCGCTACCGGTTGTATGTCAACCCCAAGTTTCTCTGGTTACAATACAAAAACCTCTTGTCTCAATGACTCAATCACAACCTCAAGTTAGTGCCTCCTTATCTGGAGCGACTCAGGCTCAAACAAGTACTATGACTCCTCATCTTAGTCAATCATCCAGTATTGGACAACAGTAAATGGTCCAACAACCATGGCTGGTTCAATCTCAACAACCTCCATTCCAGCAATCATATCAAGGACCTAAGCAACAAGTCTTTGTAAGTAATGGGCAACCGCATTTCCAAAGAGGTTATCAACAACCATACTATAATGGTTATGCCCATCAACCTTATCAAAGTTACCAGCATCAAATACATTATGCTAGTATGCAAAGACCCACTGCTCAGGCGATTCCATCTTATCCTGGATATGCTTCACCTAACCTGAATCAACAGTTGCCCTTTGTAGCAACTCTAGAATTACCAGATCTAAACCGGCTGACGAATGATCCAATTGCTTACGCCACTTGGTGGCCGACGATTCCGCATAAACTTCCGTCGGATATTCCTAAATTTAATGGAAATCTGGGTGAAGACCCGTCGAATCGTGTGATGACCTTTCATCTGTGGTGTTCATCTAACACTCTAAACGATGATTCGATTAGGCTTCACCTTTTTCAGCGAACGTTAACTGGTCCAGCAACAAAATGGTATATCAAATTGCGTAGAGCTTCATTCGATAAATTCAGCACCCTAGCCACAACATTTTTAACCCATTTTCAGTTACCAATAAGGTACGAAAAAGGAACAAAGCTTCTTACCAATTTCAAACAGACAACGGCCACTCACATATCTGATCATATTCATGAGTGGCGATGTCGTCGCAGAACGGTAAAAACATATGTTCCTGATCAACTGCTAGCTGAATGGTTTATTAAGTCATTATTACCTTCTATCACAGAAGATGTGGCAAAGGGAGGAGTCGTCACTGAAGAGCAAGTTATTGCTCGTGCACAATATTTAGACTTGATCTATACTCAGTCTGGCACGCTCTACGATAAAATACCTGATGCTCCTAGACTGGAATTTTCCATTCCTCCCCCTCCTAAATCAAACAAATACTCTCATGCCAGTGATGGCGTGATAGGTACGACAAGCACGAAATCGACAAAGGCTACATCTAAGAAAGCTCGTAAGATTTCTGGTCAAAATGCAAATGAAGAACTTCTTGCCTCGGAGGTAAATGCCGTGTCGACCGACAAGGGCAAACAACTGAAGCAACCAGAGGGCAAGAAGAAAATGAAAGGGAGAAAAAAGAAGCAGGATGAGTCATCTCTTGAAAAACCTTCTGCAAACCCTTATGGGCAAAGGAAACCCCCTGCGGGGTGTCAGATATGTGATGAGGATCATTGGACGAGAGATTGTCCACATAAAGCTGAAGTTAAGAAACTCTTTAAGAGTTCAAAAACCTCAGCAGTATTGACTGATCCGTTTCCAAACCCGAGAACCAAACTGGTTGCTAGTCAAAATGCTTCCCGATCCCAAGTGCTTATGTTGTCTATCTCAAAGCAGCAAAATGATGCTTTGTCAAGGAATAAAGATTAAGGGAATCCACAGCTGTCGAATAAAAAGGCTAATGAACAACCTAGTAGTTTGACAACAACTTTGACCGAAGTTGTGCCACCCATCATTCCAGAACCAATGATAAAGTCGCCAAAGGGAGTAGTACACAAATCGACATTTAATCCTCGTGCAAAAGTAGCACAGAATTATAATATAGTAGAGGACCTGACCCAATCGCTGTCCGCTATGTCGACACTTGAGGTACCACAAAATTGCCTCTCCCAAAAGCAGGATATATTATTAGTAATAGGTGGGATTGACCCAATGGATTCCAATCTTGTATCCTTTAATCACAAAGGATATGACCCTCAGTTACCAGCTCAAGTAGTTTTCCTTATTCAAGTGAAAGCCCTCAACAAAACAGTTCATCGAACAATTATTGATGAGGGGGCATCTACATGTATTATGTCGATGAGTTGCTGGAAAAATTTAGGCTCACCACCCTTGTCGCGATCATCAAAAATGTTAAAAGCATTTGATGGATGATCATACACTCCATACAGGATTTTAAGTAACTTGCAAGTTGAACTAGGGGGAAAAACAATAGAAATTTATGTTGAAGTAATCGACGGAAACCTCGATTACAACATCCTACTGGGAAGGCCCTCGATATATGCCATGGCCGCAGTTGTGTCGACCTACTTCAGGAAGATTGCATTTCCCTTTCAAGGAAGAATTACAATCGTCGACCAACAAACATTTCTCCCCAACAATTCACAAGTTACGGGAATCATTCCAATGATCCATGGAAGTAATCATTCGCTTCAAAATATCAGAGTAGGTCTCCTAAAAGACCCTGCATTAATGGGTACTTTTTCCCTACCGCCTCCGAGTAATCTGGCGGAAGTGGCCACAGTGGAAACCTGCAATATGAAATCTTCTATATCTAATGGATTCGGAAGATTCCTAAACATTTTGTCAGCATGGATCATCGCCATTTTAGAAATATTGTAGCAATCAATTTTCTTGGCCTGGGGGGAAAACCCAAATCAATGCTCATCGAGTGTTCGGATAGATAGGTCTAAGGAATATGGTACCTCTTCAGATCCTTGGTCGCATGTACATTCTACAGACAGAGGAATCATTCAGTCAATGATGTTAGGAGAGGCACCATGGGAAGATCACCACCATCATTCCCATCTCCCAGATTACAACGAAGATTATTCCAATAACCTTAATCATCCTTCAGTTTTTGATTTTCTATCAAATACTATAAATACGGTGGATTATGAGGATAGTTCTTTTACTGTGTCAACCTCATTAAAAAATGAAACGACTCCCTTTCCAAATCGAGTCTTTGATTATGATCTCGTAAAATCAAAGTCGAGTCTTTCAAAGATCTCGAAGGTAAACCTTCATTCCAACCAACGAGATGAATGCAATGAAGCTTGGGGGCCATGCGCCTCGATTTGAATTATTATGCTGGGGGCATGCAAACTTATCATGAGCAATGTTTCCGCAAAGTTCAAGCTCATTAAAAAATAAACCTAGCCACGAGCAATGTTACCGCAGGATTCAAGCTCGTTAAAAAATAAACCTGCCTCGAGCAGTTTTAACGCGGAATTCAAGCTCGTTAAAAAATAAACATAAGCAATGAGCAAGTGTTTCCCCCAGCATTTAAGCTCATTAAAAAATGAACCAATTTCCAGTAAATAACCATCGTGAATGTATTACTTCAGCCTTTGAAGCCTTGGTCGTGTTCTCATCATCACCTCCACTCTATTTTGGCCGATCATTCACCTCCACTTGATTGTTTACCCCTTTTGAGGAACAACTACGATGAGTGATCCTATTAGCCATCCTTGTAACACTTTCGTGATTGGAAAATTCCAAACCTTACCTGGAATTAGCTACTACTCGAATTTATCACTCGTTCCTCAAAGACGAGTCTCCTTTACGCTCTTTTCAACTGACTCGTAAAATATGAAAAGATTGCCGAGCCATTGGCCTCTCCAGCTTGTTAAAGTGATCGGAAGTGCTATCCCTCCTTTAGATTTTAATCTTTTTTGGACCTGAGGGATTATTACACAAAAATATCGAGCGCTTGTTTTGTTCGGCTCGTTAAAAGTACCGAAAATTCATCCCTTCTGTATTGTTTTATACTTTTTTAGACTTAAGGGATTAGATGACGGAAAAGGATTTTTTGGAGTTTCCTTTACGTCCCTTTCCAGACTCTCTAAAATTGAAAAGGACCGAGTTATCTTTGTCGTTAAACTCATTAAAACCTAATAGCGACAAACTTGTCCATAACGGACAAGAACGAGTTTCACTATCGCTAGGCTCGTTAAAACATAGCGATGGGTTTTCCCGAAGGGCAAATTATAGAAAAAGCATATGTTATCCTCCTCAAGCTTGTTAAAAATAAAGAGGTACTGGTCAGCAATGACTGGGGAAAAATTGGGAAGAAAACTTGAAGAAACTTTGTTGGTAGCAAGCCGCTCTTGAACATGACACTTTCACTCCGCATCCAAGTCGGGTTGGGTTCTTCCATTCACTGGTCACATCACCATGGTTCCATCACACCATCCACATTTGGGGTTAATGCTACCAATCCATCATGTCATTGTTGCCGATATGTTCAAGAGAAGTCACTCAGAGAATTCACCTGTGTCTCACCCGCTGCAATACATTTACGCTCCACTCTTTCATGACAGCCACCCTGAACCTTATATCACCAGATCGTTTTCATCTCCATTAAAATAATTTTCTCTGTTCCGTGTCATTGATGTGGGATTCATTAAGGCCCTCCTATGATGGATCGCTTCTTGTCGACATCATCTCATTATCCAAGAAGTCGGTCTAGGAACAACCCTTTCAGTACTTTGAAGCTTGCATGCCTCAATGGCAAGTTTCTCACTTCCAGCGACAGGTTTACATCAATGGCCTTCGATCGAAAGATTTTGTGTGGTGTTCGATGCCAAGTCCCTTATTCACACCACGTGAATTGTATTGCAGTACCTTGAGGATCATTATCATTATCGGTGATTCCTCTCGCGCCTGTTAATAGCTTACATCATTGGCTGGTAATCAGGCGATGTCTTTCCATGTTCGAATCCAAAACATCTCTCACATGGATCGACTTGTACTTTGAGTGAAGATCGAACGCGATTGAAGACCCCAGATCTAGTTTCATCCATCTGGGCTGTGATATATATTCAGGAAAATAAAAACATCAAATGTACATCATTGCTGCACAGATAATCATCCAATCTAAGGGATGATGGCTCTACCAGAATCATCAGTCTACACTCAGACGATTGTCTGTCTCATGTACATGAAAATGAATTTATAAAGCTGAGCATGGGAATGCCCGCCTCAGCTAGATCATGAAAATATTATGAAGATAATGTATTGTATTGTATCTTATTACAGGTCGCCTTCCAGCTTGAAAAAACTTCGGATCCTCATGATAAAGCATTTCACCCGACATCAAAAGATTAACGACCTCATGCTTTAGGGGGCAACTGTTATAGAAATTTTTGGGCACTGCAACCCAAATCAAACATGTCCATAAACAAAGGGCTCCTAAGTCCCTAAAAGTGTTGTTTCATACCCTAAAGGAACAAGGTCAGCTAATTACATCATCTCCCAGAAGTTCTCCATGAAAAACTACTCAGAACTGGTCAAAACTAGATCATCTCACTTGCTCCATGGCTAGGGTGTGATGCATCTCACCTTGTACACACGGGAAGTGCGATGCATTTCAAAAAGCCCTTCTATGGGGTGCGATGGATGAGAGTAGACAAATGGCAGAAGCAGTTTTCTAAGTGGATGATCTTGGAATCTTCCAGAAACTTCTCCTGGGACACTTGCCTCTCAGAATTGCCCAAGGATGAGTAAGAGATCAATGAGATCTCCAAGTGGAATCAAGAACTATCAGAGAGAAGACACTAATCAAAAACCCAGAGCTGACTCACACCTCTGCAAATATCTATATATAGATCTCTCATCCCAGAGATCCAAAGGTTAGAGGCTGGAATTTTGTATCTTGTAAGGAAGTGTTGCTGGTTTATTGGTGCAATATCATAGTGTTGGGTGATCTAAGATTTTCATGAGGTGAAGAAGGGCTTCCTGCTGAGAGGATGATGCTGGGTCAGAACAATTAGTTGTAATTCTCTTGGCTTTTTCTTGATTATCAATAAAGCTATTCAAGTTTTCCTCCATACTCTTGTATGATTTATGTTTTGTGCATTTGTATGGTCAATTTACATCTGATCCTATATTGTTTATGATAATAGATCTATGTTCTCGTATAGTGTTATGCTGCTTTGATTCTATAGGTACTTTGTGAAACTAGGTATACAAGAAAGAAAGTAGCAAAGTACTATCAGAAGAGAGAGGAATCGAGCAAGGAACCAAGCGCAAGACAGAGGTTGGTCTCCTTTATTCTTCTCTCATATATCTTTCATAAAGGAAAACAAAAGTAGTTTTAAGTTTGTTTGTTTCTAAGGTAGCTACCAGCCTTAGTGGGATTAGCAGCTCTGCATAGACACTATTCTCGGTAACAATATTCATCCCCACTTCGCTTATAAATAGATTTTGTTACAAATCGACACTAAATGTTTAAAAAAAATTCACACACACACACACATATATTATTTTGTAATTTATTTAATTAAATTAAAAAGACAAAAATATAACTAGTTTCAAGACAACAATTCTTTAAAATTAAATCCTACATTACCATTCACATATTAACTATGGATAATTAAATCAAAATGTTAAAAGTCCAATTTCAAAATAAATAAATAAATAAATAAATGAATATATATATATATATATATATATATATATATATATATATATATATATATATATATATATCCATGTTGGAAGCATTGATGAGCCCACCAATCAACTCTACTAAGATGAGCCTAACCCTGATGGACTCAAGGGGAATTGAACCCACGCTTCATGAAAGAGGGCCAAATGACTTAGCAAAGGGGGCTCCAACCAACTGGGCTACCCATCAAAGCTATATATATAAAATTTGAAATCTATATATTTAGACTTTGAGCTCCAAAGTTATCCAACTTCCAAGAGTGCCATAAGCATTTTGGCATATAATCCTCCTTTTATCATTTCAATATGCATATGTTTCATATGATTTTTTTACTTCAAAATTTCATTTTATTTTGTATTATGTATGCATTTTACATCATTTTTATACCTCGAAAGTTATAAATAACATATGTTTTTTTTATTTTTGGTTGGTTTTTTTTTTCCCTTCAAGTAATATAGATATCATACATTTATATTTAAATTTAAAGTTATTAAAAATTTATTTGAATAATGAAAAAGGTATTTAATAATAAAAAAATAGGTGACAAACCCTTTCATCCCATGGTGTTTTCAAAATTGATGAATGCCTAATTTCACTTCTTATTAGTTCCTACAAAGGCGAGATTCTAGCAATCAATTTGTCTATTGAACACTATTAGTTTAGCATTGACCAATGCAATTTATAATGTCTAACTTTGGAAAACCAATATAATATTTTTTTAATATTATTGAAAAAAATAGTTTTCAAACATTTGATTGGACCATAACTTGAAGGTCTTATTGCAGCCTTTGTATAATATAATGCCATGTGGATCCTCAGATTTTTATGCCATAATTTTTAGATGTAGTTGTAATAATTATACCATGATTTTTAGATAATGGTGTGGATATTTTTCGTAGTTAAGCTTTATAGGAAAACCACTCAAAATTAAAATCCTTGAAAACAACTCATACTCATGGAAATAACATATTGACTATTAATTATTGCCTTCATAATTTAAGCAAGTATTTGCATAAAAAATGGATATGAACAAGATGTGAATAAGTATACTTATTAGGAGTTATTTCCCACCATTAATTTCGTGTTCTTTGAAACTTGAATAAGTAGGAGTAAACATGTAAATGCACGAGCTTACTAATCGTTAATACCCACCAAATTTATGCAAGTCCTTGCCCCTTAGTAGGCAATTAACTTTTCCACTTCATATATTAGTTTGAAATTTTTCTAAAAGCATAATTTCTACTTGAGTAGCAAGCACTAAGCTGCTATGCAACACTTGTTTTAGTAATGTCCATTTTCTTCTTAGAAGTAATAATATTTTTAGTATGTTTTTATTTTGCAAAATGATCTCTCCTTTATCCCCCAATTGTCAAACCAAGACTAGGCATCCTTATTCCATCCCCACTTGATCTAAAGGTTGGGGGTTTATAGTGGTGGACTCCAAATTATCACTTGAAATCCCTCTAGCAATATCATATTATTTATTTTAAATTAGTTTACAGTGTATGAATTTTCAAGCCATTGATAGTTTGCACTATGTTAAAATAAATATACCAGATCAATTTCCCTGGTATTGTTTCTTGGTTTCTCTAAATCATTTTTTACATTCTCATTACTAAAATAAATTCAACATATATATATATATATATATATATATATATATATATATATATATATATATATATATATATATATATATATATATATATATATATTCAACATTCTCATTACTATATATATTCAACATTCTCATTACTAATATATATATATTCAACATTTTGATCTCTCTAATGGATCATCATGAGTGAATACATTTAAAACAATTTTCTAGGAACTAAAAACTACTGCAGAAGGCCAAAAATCTTCTACAAGATAAAATTTATAATGATATATTAATTAATTTCTTATGAAGAAAACACATGAGGGTATCTCCTATATATAGAAATGGAAGATGCTAGAAATTTTGCAAAAGGATAGCTATCACACCTGGGCACTAACACTATTTGGAAGCATTGGAAAATTACAATGCTTTGTAAGACAACATTAGCACCCCCCTTAAGCGAAATGTATGGAGTAAAAAAATATACATAAATGGGTCGCAATAACTATTCTTGCTAAGGTACAAAATTACAAATTGTCAAAAGTGTTATAGACATTTTTGGGCCCTACAACCCCAAGCATGAAATGTCCATAAATCAAGGGCTCCTAAGTCCCTAAAAGTGTTGTTCTAACCCCTAAAGGAACAAGGTCAACAGATTACAACTTCTCCCAGAAGTTCTCCATGAAAAACTGCTCAGAATTGGTCAAAACAGGATCATTTCAGCTGCTCCATTGGCTAAGTGCATTGCATCTCACCTAAATACATTGTGTGGGTGCGTTGCATTTCAAAAATCCCTTCTGTGGGGTGCGATGGGTGAGAAATGACAAATGGCAGTATCATTCAGCGAGGTGGAGAGGCAATGGAAGCTTCCAGAATCTTCTCCTGTGACACTTGCCTCACTGAATTCGACCAAGGATGAGTAAGAGACCATCAATCTCCAAGTGGAAGAAAGAACTATCAGAGGGAAGACACTAATCAAATCATGAGCTGACTCATCTCCATTACAAACATCTATATATGGATCCCTCATCCCAGAGATCCAGAGGCTGGAATTTTGCATATTGTAAGGAATTGATGTTGGTTTCTTGAGACAAACATCAGATTGTTGGGTGATCTAAGCTTTGTTTGAGGTGAAGAGGGGCTTCTTTGCTGGGAGGTTGATGCTGGGTCAGAACAACCGGTTGTAACTCCTCTTGGCTCTTTCTTGTTTATCAATAAAAGCTATTCAAGTTTTCCTCCATGCTCTTGTGTCATTGATGCTTGCTACATTTGTATGGTCAATTTACATCTGATCCTAGATTGTTTATAATTATAGATCCATGTCTTTGTATAGTGCTATGCTTCTATGATCTTACAGGTACTTCATGAAGCTGGGCGTGCAAGGGAGCAGGTAGCTAAAGACTATCAAAGAAGAGGGGAATCAGATCAGGAGATTAGCGCAAGACAGAGGTTGGTCTTTCTGTTCCTCTCTATCTATAATTCATAAAGGAAAAATGAAAGTAGTTTTTCTCTGTTTGTTTCTAAGGCAGCTGTCACACCTTAGTGGGATAGAGCAGTTCTATATAGACACTTTTCCCTGTAACAAAAAGCAAATGAAAGGACAAAAAAACATAGGAAAAAAATCCTCTAAAATAGATAAAAACAACAAAAAATGAGGGAAGGAGAAGGATAAGTGACCCCTTAAGAACAACTTTCTTAACTCGAAGCATCAATTTCAAATTAAAGAACAAGGTGATGTTAAACATTTATTGAATATGCTTGAAACTTTCTCTTCTGTAGGAAAATATTCCAAGCTGAGAACACCATATTTGATGTGTTGATGAATGAAGTGCATATGGATCTCAATGTGTTTTTTGTATTGATAATCAACTAGATTAAAAAAATGACAATAGGTATTTGATTATAACACCAAGGAGTAGTAGAATTATCTCATTAAATATCAATATCTATCATTAGCTACCAAATCCAAAGAACCTCTTGGCTCGCAATTATAGAAACAAAATAATCAAATTTTATAGAAAATAACACAATTGTTGATTGATTGTTGCAAGAATGGGAAATATGAGCAAAGATAAGGTGATAAATAAAGCTTGATATGGATTTCCAATCATCAATTGAACTAGAAAAATTAAAATTAGTGAATCCCACAAGTTGAGAAGTACTAGAGGTGCATTGAATGCCAAAATTGGTTGTACCTTAAATGTACCTTAGAATTCCTACTGTAAAAGAGATGTTAGGACATGTATGAGTCAAATACAATAAACTCCCAACTAGTTGGAAATACAATGAAGGATTAATGAATTGTGTAGATTAATCGGTAGAAAGGGTAACACTTGACTTAAATGTGCTTACAGGAACAATTATCCATGCCAAAGCAGTAAAGTAAATTAATTGCATGTTTCTACTAAAACATGGAGTTCCCCTCTAAAGACTGAGGAACCAATAAACCAAGAAAATAATGAAGAGGTCCTAAATCCTTCATACCAAAATATCCCATCAATTCTTCTTGAAAATTACCGATCGCAGATAAAGAACTCCTTGTGAGAATTAAAACAGCTACATACAGAACTAGAAAAAAGAGATCAATGTCCTACCTCTAAGTGTAATCTATAGGATCAAAATGACAAGGTTTGAGCTCTAAATTAATCATAAAACTATCCAAGTTCTCACACGAAGCTCATGTATATTTCTTGAGACTATATAGTGAATGTTGAAGCTTACAAACAAGAGAAGAATCTTGCATAAAACTAGGAAGATGCTTCATATATATCTCCTCATGTCAATCGCCCTCAAAAAATGTGTTATTTACATCCATCTAGTAGACTAAGTAGATTTCAAAGGTAGCGGGAAAATGTAAAAGGTTTATAGAATTCATCTTAGCAACAAAGGTGAAGGTATAAAAATAATTAATACCTTCAAGATATGGGAATCCCTTGGCTACAAGACATGACTTATGCTTGCCAAAAAATCCTTTTACTACCTATTTGGTTCTATGTATCCATTATAGTGAACAATTTTTTTCCCCTTAGGAAGAAAAATGAGATCCCATGTTTGATTCTTCAGCAATGAAGAATACTCCTCTATCATGGAAACATCCCATTCAGGTATTCCAATAACATCATAAAAATTTTGTGATAATCTGAAATAACATGACTCAAAAAGGAGAAACCAATAGTTTGTGGTAAAGTATGATGAGGGTGTTGATAGGAGGAAAATTTTCTAATTGCAATGAGTGAGTATTGGCTTGATTAGGGTCCCAACTAGACCCCCATTCGTCTGGTTTGATTATAAGATATGTTTCTAGCTAAAGATAGAAAATCTTTAAAGAATTTTTTTTAGATAATGATAGTACTAAAAATACAAATATTTTCTAATCATAACATCTTCTTCTAGAACTAGGCAAGTCATTTCAATCTTCTTCCTAAATTTGAGAAGCTGAAGTTGATTCAACTTGCATCGTTTTAGGAGTATTTGTTTGGATGTATGCAACCCATTCCAAATATTTTTCAGGAATCTGTTGAAGATGAAGTGGAACAAAATGATGAATATTGAATTGACATCTGGATCACATAATTTAATATACCTCTTTTTTTGTTATATTTTGTTGAAAACTTGGATATTACTTTCATTTGTTCAAGAGGAAGTTGCAAAAAGTTTTGAAAAACCTGTTCATTTCATGTACCGATTTTCTTAATTTCTTTGTCATCTATTGTTCTCTCATCTTCAACTTCTTTCTCATTAATTCTTAATGGAATTGCTTCCCTGAGAGCTTTTCACCAAGGCATATCAAATTTTTCTATAATATCCAAAGCTGAATCCAAAATAGGGTCACAAAGATTTTTTGGTTTGCATATTTCTGTGGTGTGATTTTTGAGATATTGAATTTGGATATTCCACGGTTTTCATTTTTAATTTGTCAATATTTCGAGTCTAGACCAAGACTCATCATCAAGAATGATTTACAAAGAAGAGGATTTGGGGTAATAAATCTATGTTTAATGCAGGCAACAGTGTTAGATTGTGATTGTGACAATGCTTGAGGAAGTATAGATCAGATTCCTTTCTTTGTATCTTAACCCTTGTCTTTTTGAGATCATAGATCTCTCTCCAGGTTTCCCCTCCGTACAGGGTCACGATTTTGGTAGATTTCTGTGGTGTGGTTTTTGAGATATTGAATTCAGATATTCCACAGTTTTCATTTTTAATTTTTCGATGTTTCAAGTCTAGACCAAGACTCATCATCGGGACTGATTTACAAATAAGAGGATATGGGTTAATAAATCCATGTTTAATGCAGGCAATAATGTTAGATAGTGATTGCGGCAATGCTTGAGGAAGTATAGATCAGATTCCTTTCTTTTTATCTTAACCCTTGTCTTTTCGAGATCACGGATCTCTCTCCAGGTTTGCCCTCCGTACAGGTTAACAATTTTGGTAGATTTCTGTGTTGTGGTTTTTGAGATATTGAATTCAGATATTCCACATTTTCATTTTAATTTGTCGATGTTTCGAGTCTAGACCAAGACTCATCATCAGGAGTGATTTACAAAGAAGAGGATCTGGGGTAATAAATCTATGTTTAGTGTAGGCAACGACGTTAGATTGTGATCGCGTCAATGCTTCAGGAAGTATATATCAGATTCCTTTCTTTGTATCTTAACCCTTGTCTTTTCGAGATCACAGATCTCTCTCCAGGTTTCCCCTCTGTATAGGGTCACAATTTTGGTAGATTTTTGTGGTGTGGTTTTTGAGATATTGAATTCGAATATTCCACAGTTTTCATTTTTAATTTGTCGACATTTCGAGTCTAGACCAAGACTCATCATTAGGACTGATTTACAAAGAAGATGATCTGGGGTAATAAATCTGTGTTTAATCTAGGCAATGGTGTTAGATTGTGATCGTGGCAATGCTTGATGAAGTATAGATCAGATTCCTTTCTTTGTATCTTAACCCTTGTCTTTTCAAGATCACAGATCTCTCTCCAGGTTTCCCCTCCGTACAGGGTCACAATTTTGGTAGATTTCTGTGGTGTGGTTTTTGAGATACTGAATTCGGATATTCCACAGTTTTCATTTTTAATTTTTTGACGTTTCGAGTCTAGACCAAGACTCATCATTAGGATTGATTTACAAAGAAGAGGATCTGGGGTAATAAATCTGTGTTTAATGCAGGAAATGGTGTTGTGATCACGGAAATGCTTGAGGAAGTATAGATCAAATTCCTTTCTTTGTATCTTAACCCTTGTCTTTTCGAGATCACAGATCTCTCTCCAGGTTTCCCCCCCGTACAAGGTCACAATTTTGGTAGATTTTTGTGGTGTGGTTTTTGATCTAGAAAGATTTAAAACACCTTCAATCCATTATTTAATATCTTTACTATTTAAATCTCTTTGATTTAATGAAGTAAACATAAGATTTTTATCTTTCTTAATGAATTTCACAATATCCTCAGGATTGAATTTCTTTTCCCGATTAGAAATATAATCAAATTTATTATTTATCATTTTTTCATCATCCATTAGTGATTTAAATTTGTTAGTAAGGGATAATAACTCTATAAAAAACATGTAGATTTTATCCATTTGTTTGTAAAACTTCAGTTGAATTTTCTTTAACTTCTAATTTACATGTAGAACTGATCCAAAATGGATTTTGGATAAGACTCCTAAGTCTAAGTGTTCCTTAATGAGGAAAATGAAAGTCTAGGGAAGTTCCCGAAACTAGCCCCATTGCAGAGATCGTCTCATTCTGAATCTACTGCAACTTGAATGGGCAAAAACTGACTTGGATGCAGAAGTTATCATAAAATGAAGCTTCCTATATCCTTTGGAAAAATGAGCAAAATCCCCTAAAAAGGGATCCTAAAAGCCCTCTAAATATTCAAGTCTTCTAAAAATCCAAAAATCCATCGGAAAAAGAGATTTTTTAGACTTATTGGATAACACTATCGGGACCCAAAAATCTGAAGAAATGGTGGAAATAAGGCCTATCGGAGGCTTAAACCAAATCTGCACAAGAGCCATCGGATCTGGCTGATCAAAGGTCCAGATTTGATCGGCATATCACATTGGTGGTGACAAGCAGAGGCAATTGGAGGCATAACATGTGATGGGACCGAACCATTGCGATACCGCGATCACCGATATCGGTGGATCGCAATCGGCGTTGGCATAGACCATGCCACATGGCAAGACCTTGGGCTGATGTGATATGCAATTGTGACAAGTCGCATCGCAATATCGAATTGGCGCATTACAGAGGAGCAGATATATATATATATATATATATATATATATATATATATATATATATATATATATATATATATATATATATATATATATATATATATATATCTGTGTGTGTGTGTGTGTGTGTGTGTGTGATTTGATTGCTGGACCCAATAACACTTTAAAATGATATTCCATAAACATTTCAAATCTAATATAAAGCCATTTCTATGGGAATTTGCGATATTTTAACGTATTTTTAAAATACGAAGGGAAACCTTGGAACAGGGCTGAAGTGACTTGCGACAACAATTATGGGTGGACCCGATAGGAGTTTAGGGCGTAATTATGAAGATTTGAAGTCCGAGGAACAATTTTCTCTGCGGATTTTTCCAGTGTTAGTTCATTTACCTGTGTAACTAAAAAATGCCAAAATTTGGGGATTTCAAGCGCCAATTGCCTCTTCCGTTACAGAATAGGTGGCATCCATCCCTAAGGGCATTTAGCAATGATTGCTAACGCTCAGGGAGGGGATTTGAGTGGACCAAAATAGGAAGACAGAGAGCCCGAGAGGGAAAATGAACCAACAATGCCGATTTGGCTTAAAAGCCAAAGAACGACAAAAGCAGAAGGGTACTATAGGTTGGTTGAGGTTGTTGTTGGGTTTTTGTTGCTGAAAGTAAAGCCAAAGCAGGAAGCTAAGGCAAAAGAGGTAGCGCAGAAGCAAAAAGGTAGCCAAGGGAGTCACTTGGAAGTCAAGTGAAAAGCCAAGAGGGCTGTAAACTGATAGAGAGCCGAAAGGAGCCAGAGCTAAAGCCAAAGAGCCAAAGTTAGAGCCAAAGAGCCAAAACCAAGAGCCAAGAGCCAGAGCTTCAAGAGCTAGGGAATAACATGGTGGCTGAACCCACTGTTTCTGTGTAAAACAATAGGAGTTAAGCCAAGAGCTTGTTAAAAAAAGGACTTATACCATAATCCCAGAGAGCCTAGTTGAGTTGATTAGAGCTCATGGAGATGTAGCCCAAGAGTTGAGGGTGAACTCCTAATTAAATTACTGTTTCTATGTGATTGTTTATTGCTGCTTTATTTTCTGTTACATGTATTTATACATCAGTGTGAGAACATTTACATATCAACAAAAACAATAGATTTTAAAGCATATAATCAGTTAAAAATCAATACAAGCCTACACCCATATTTTCAAGCATTTCCTAATTCCGCATTGGTTAATCAATAAGACTTGGGAATATTTAAGCTTTGAAAGTGGGAGAGGTTCTTGTAAGTTGGACAAGAAGCCTAAGTGCCCCATTTTCAGATCAGGTGGTATCAGAGCTTAAGATTGATTAACCACACCTTTAAGAAGGTTATATCAGAATTTTTGATTGATAGAGCAAAGATTGATTGTCTAAAATGTGTTTGGGTAGTCAAAGGTTGATTGTCTGATTGATTGTATGCTTGTTTGTAGACTGACTATTTTTTGAGTTTGCAGAGGTGAAGGGAAGGCTACTGATAGTTCGGTCTAGGAAGGACAAGAAGGAAGAAGGGCTAAAGGAATTCTTCTATCCCAAAGGACCTCAAGGAAATATTTGGAGCACAAGAATTTTGTTGCAAAAGGTTACTGAATAAGCTCTTTATTTATCTTGTTGAAGTTTTTTTGTTCATTGACATAATGACAACTTCTACAAGTGGGTCCTCAAATTCTACATTCTTCACAAGATTCTTTGATGAGGACATGAAACAAGAATTGTCCACCATGATGGATATGGTGAGAGAAATGTATGAGGATGGAAGGAAGAGCAACAGACTTAGAGAACAGTTGAATTTTGTGGAGGATGAGAAGCAGTTGCTTTCTGACAAATTGCAGGAAATGGAGAGGCAACCTCATATTGCAAATATGAACCTGAAAGGGATGCATGAGTTGGAGACACAGATCTTTGTTGCCCAAGAAGCCTTAGTCAAGTATCAGCTTGAAGAAGAGGTAAACCATTCCAGTTTGTCTTCAAATTCCTCTAAGGATGCTTCTATTCGTTCTTTTGAAAAACATACTAGAGGCATAGGTTCCAAGCTAATGTCCAAGATGGGCTATGAAGGTAAAGGCTTGGGTAGACATGCACAAGGTATTGTTGAGCCAATAATGATTGAGGAAAGGCCTCAATATTTAGATCTTGGCTATGGACAAGCTTATGGAGAAAGTTCCAAGGCTGCCATGAAGGCCATTGAAACAACTCCAAGAAGGGGTTGCATTACAGAGTGTGAAGATTGTATTTAGGAAGAATGCAATAGCTTGAAACATCATTTGCAGGATGTAGGTGTTCAGAAGCACACACTTGAACCATAGAGTTGGGGAGACTCCAACAACCTTGAAGAGATTGATGGTGTTCCAAAGGAAGCCACTTCTTCATTTGATTCAGCTCCTCATGAAGGCAATAAAGGTGAAAGAGAAAGGTATAAATCTGGTTCTAAACATTTTCCTTTTGATTGTGCAAAGCATGATAAATTTCCACATATGTATGAGAAAATAAATGCATGTTCCTTTTGTGGTTTGGATAACCATAATGTTTCTAGATGTTGGAAGAGAATGGCCACATACAGGAAGTAGAAGAAGGAAAAGAAGCAAGAAGGAAAAGGTCCAAAGGCAAATCATGTTGTCAAGAGGATGCACATGCAGTGCACTTACTGCCATAAGCAAGGAAATATTGCTGCAAAATGTTGGACTTTGAATCCAACAGTGCTTCCACAAAAGCTGAAGAAAGTGGAAAGAAAAGATGACAGAAATGGAAGTGAAGGTTCCATGAATGATGTGTCTCAGAATGATTCACATGATGTTGCTGATGTGCAGAAAAAGGTAGTACCTTTGAAAGGTATTGGTAAGGAACGGTTAGAGTTCTTATCCGATTGAGACTGCATGTCTATTGATGCGTATACATTATATTTCATTTCAGCTTTGAAAGTACAGTGTACTTAAGTGAAAGCTGAAGGATGAAATGCATGCATGAGCATGAGATGCATGAACACAAGGATGTTGATGATTTCCTTATTTTTGAACATGTATGTGTAATTAAATTGCAGGGTTGATTACTTTGACATGCATATGATGCCATGTTGACTTGGGAGAAGTTAACTTGGTCTCCAAATGGAGATAATGATGAAGTATTTTATCTTTTGAAAAAGAGTCCTAATGGTCTTTTTCTACATGCTTGACTTGAAGGGTCATTTGTTTAAAGGCATGTTTTGTGGGCTTGTTATCTAGTCCATCATTTGTATGTAGATACAAGACATGGAGGTGTTCACAGGATGTGAAATCTGTTTCTTTTGTTGAAGCAGGAGTTAGTCCATCCAGTTGTTGTCTATATGTCTGTTGTTGTTAACAGTTGTTGTTGGCAGCCTTTCAAATAGGTACAAATGAAAGTTTTGTGAAGCAGGTGTACTTCACATTTGTTGAGCCACCTTGGATCAATGATAAAGGTAGAGAAGCTCAAACTATCTTCTATAACCCTTTCAGCACAGGTTCTGCAGGAAGGCAAGGAGGAAGATAATTCTTCCCAGGAAGACTAGCCCATCCAAGAAGGGAAGTGGTCAGAAAATTTGGTTCAGAGGAACTATGCAAAGGCAAGTGTAGGGAGGTTGAAAGAAGAGGGTGAGTCACTCTCATTTACTGTTCAGATCAGTATATCAGTCTTTTGGAGACCAAAAGTTATTTTAGTGGGAAGGCGTGATCCAAAATGGATTTTGGATAAGACTCCTAAGTCTAAGTGTTCCTCACTGAGGAAAATGAAAGTCCAAGGAAGTTCCTAGAACTAGCCCCATTGCAGAGATCGTCTCATTCTGAAGCTACTACAACTTGAATGGGAAAAAACTGACTTAGGATGCAGAAGTTATCATAAAATGAAGCTGCCTATATCCTCTGGAAAAAGGAGCAAAATCCCCTAAAAAGGGATCCTAAAAACCCTCTAAATCTTCAAGTCTTCTAAAAATCCAAAAATCCATCGCAAAAATAGAAGTTTTAGACTTATCAGATAACACTATTGGGACCCAAAAATATGAAGAAATGGTTGAAATAAGGCCTGTCAGAGGCTTAAACAAAATTTGCACAAGAGCTGTTGGATCTGGCTGATCAACTGTCTAGATCCGATTGGCATATGGCATCGGCGGTGACAGGTGGAGGCAATCGAAGGCATAACATGCGATGGGACCAGACCGATGTGATACCATGATCACTGATATCGGCGGATTGCAATTTGCGTTGGCATAGACCATGCCACATGGCAAGACCTCGGGCTGATGCGATATGCGATTGCGACAAGTCACATCGCAATATCGCATCGGTGCATTACAAAGGAGAAGATATATATATATATATATATATATATATATATATATATATATATGCAATCCAATCGTTAGACCCGATAGCACCTTAAAACGATATTCCATAAACATTTCAAATCCGATATAAAGCCATTGCTACGGGATTTTGCAATATTTTAATGTATTTTTAAAATAGGAAGGGAAACCTTGGAATGGGGCCGAAGCGACTTGTGATAGCGATTATGGGTGGACTCGATATGAGTTTAGGGCGCAATTATGAAGATTTGAAGTCCGAGGAACAATGTTCTCTACGGATTTTTCCTGTGTTAGTGAATTTACCTGTGTAAGCATCAGTTTCTGACTTTATGAAAAATATAAACTATGTTATCATATCGATTCTCTTGTACAAAAATGCATTGATGCATTTAAATAAAAACAACATTGGTACGCACCTGTTTCCAGGATTTTGAAAATAAAAATGAATTTTACCATCTCGGTGCTCTTATAACAATTACATCATTGATGCATTTAAATACAAACCACATCATTGCATTAAAATATTAATCGCACCATTTCAGGATTTAATTAATTAATTAATTTTTAAATTTTTTTTTTTTTTTTAATTTTAATTTTAATTTTTATTATTTA
Source organism: Pinus tabuliformis (assembly GCA_031772625.1). Classification (NCBI taxonomy): domain Eukaryota; kingdom Viridiplantae; phylum Streptophyta; class Pinopsida; order Pinales; family Pinaceae; genus Pinus; species Pinus tabuliformis. The sequence continues at coordinate 300,245,576 of CM062813.1, forward strand.
ATTTTATTTATTTTAACTTTTTTTATCATGTCGATGCATTGAAAAAATTTGGTGCCTCCAACAATGTCAGTGCACTTTTCTTATAAATGCACTGGTGCTTTTTACTATCGAACACACTGATGTTCAGATAAATTGAAAAATGCATGATTTGTTTTTCTTTTCTTTTCTTTTTCTAATTTGAAAAATGAGAGACAAATTTTTCGAAATATAATTTGATAAAGTCTTCTAAATACTAAAAGGTTATTCACTATTTCATTATTTTTCCCAAAATTTCAAGGAAGTGATTTACAAGAGAGACATACTAGGACCACTGTGAGGCAAAAAAATGCTTTGGAGCAGAAGAACTATTCAGAAGATCAGAAGCTGAAAGGTATGGTCATTCAATTAAAACCCTACATAGCAATAATTTTAAATTTTATTGTTGATTTTACTAATAAAAACTTATACAATTTCTGTTAGAGTTTAATTAAAAGTGAGATCATTTGCAAGAGAGACATACTGGGAGAACTGTGGAGCAACACAATATTTTGGAATCGCAAAAATATCATAATTTGAAAGGTTCACTCAAAACCTTGCATAGCAAAAATTTTAAATATTATTGTTAATTTTTTTTTACAATTTCTTTTAGATTTATTCAAAATTCAGAAAAAAAATAAAAAAAATAAATAAATAAATTAAAAATTAAAAACCTTATTAATAAAAAATGTACTATTTATTTTACTAGTAATTTTTTTTACGATGTCTGTTCCTAAAATTTAATTAGAATTCAAAAAAAAAATGAAGACTTACCTTAAACCCTTGCTTCTTCTTGCTTATGTGACTGTAAAATTGAGGTTTAACTCCCTCTACCACTTCAAAATTAGGGTTTTCCATTTTAGGCATTTTAGATTTAATGGGTTTGTGTATTTACTATATATAGAGAATTTGACATGTAAAGTAGGGGGATCACTTATTGAATTAGATCCAAACCTTATTGACCTTGTCCATTTTTTCTAAAAACACCATATGTTTCGCAGAGTGCTACTGTAATATAATGCACCGGTGCGCCTTGCGTAATACAACACACCAGTACAATAGCAAACCATACAACTATATTTTGAATATCATAAATTATTGTCGATGAATGAAAAACAGATAATAATTCTGAAATAATAAGTAATTTCAACAATAATACATGCTAAATTATTTCAAAGGAAATAATCACTAACAAATTCTAATATTTGACATAAATTGATATGTAAGTGAGAAAAGAAGAGACATACCAGTAGTGTCCATTAAATAATTAAAATAAATCAAAAGATATCAAGCTCATAACTCTATGAACTCATCAAAATCTGAAATGGTCTTCCAAAACTTGAATATCAAAATACTGATTACAAAATCAGAGTCTTAAGTTTCAAAAATTTCCAACCCCCACACCAACGTAAAGGGAAAGTAAATAAGATAAGATTTATTTCTAGATAAAGATAGAAAATATTTAAAGATTTTCTTTAGATAATGATAATACTAAAAATAAATCTTAGTTAAACATAACATCTTCTTCTAGAACTGGGTAGGTCATTTCAATCTTCTTCTTGGATTTGAGAAGTTGAGGCCAATTTGACTAGCATATTTTTAGGAGCATTTGTTTGGATGTATTCAGCCCATTCCAAATACTTTTCAAGAATCCATGGAAGATGAAGTGGGATGAAATGATTGATATTGAATTGAAACTTGGATAAATAATTTTCATTATACCTCCTTTTTCTATTACGTTTTGTTGAAAACTTGGATATAACTTTCATTTGTTCAAGAGGAAGTTGCAAAAAGTTACGAAAAACATGTTCATTCTATGTACCGATTTTCTTAATTTCTTTCTCATTTGTTGTTCTCTAATCTTCAACTTCTTTCTCATTAATTCGTAATGGAACTACTTCCCTCTGTTCTCTTGTCTTCAACTTCTCGCTCATTAATTCTTAATGGAACTGCTTCCCTGAGAGGTTTTGGCTGAGGCATATTAAATTCTTTTATAATATCCAAACCTGAATCCTAGAGTCACAAATATTTATAATATCTTTGATCCATTCCGTAATATCTTTACAATTTGAATCTCTTTAATTTAATTAATAAATCATAACTTTTATGTCTTTCTTAGAGAATTTCACAATATTCTTAGGACTGAATTTCTTTTCCCAATCAGGAATATAACTAAATTTATTATTGATCATTTTCCCCTCCATTATTGATTCAACATTGTCAGCAAGGGATTAAAAATCTATGAAAAACCTATACATTTTATCCATCTATTTGTAAAATTTATGTTGAAATTTCTTTAACCTCATATTTACCTGTAGGGCTCGTTCTTTTATGAAATTGATACTTACAAACAATTCTTGGATTTTCTTTAATTTTCGCTGCAAGGAATGATATTCCTTCTTGAAAACTAAAATTTGATTTTATTGAGCTATCTTCAAGTCTTCAGTCTCCTTAGTATGTTGATTAGTCAAATCATTCAACTTTGTTTTCCATAACTCCCAAATTTGAATTATCAAGATTATGTTTTTGCTCTATCTGTTAAATGGATAAGGAAAAGCCTTTTCTGAGTATTGTGGAATGTTTCTGCCATTCTTCTTCATTAAATAATTTGTTTCTTTCTAGTTTTTCTTCAAGTTCTTTAATTTTATAAAGAAAATTGCATATGTATAAAAAAATTTATGAACTAAATGTTGAGTATAATTCATGAAAGCTCCAAGGAGTTGAGTTGAATCTTTAGATTTTTCATGGTGATACCCTGAAGTTTTCCAACTCAGTTATATAACAATTTTAGTAGGATCATCATGCTTCTTCTTTTTTATCCTCTTAACCATTGATTTGGTTTGAGAGTTTAATTAGTACTCACTTAAGGAAGGAATAATTTCAATGACTAGTTCAACTTCAGATAATGGTCTAAAAATAGAAGAAGCAACTAAATGTTTTTTGAAATAGCATTCGGTGAAATTCCCGGGGACCAATATTTTGAAATTTACATTGATGATATAGCAGTTTGTGAAACATCTTGATCTGTATCCTTGTTAATTTTCTCAGTTTATGGGGTGATTTCCATTTCACTTTGTTGAACTTCTTTGATGATATCTTAAACAACTGTTTGAATGGTTTTTTGGGCTTCAATTATTTTTTGAACAATTTCTTCTTTTGAAACATCCATGCTTGTAGAAATATTTGGTTGCTCTAGTTGCTCAGGTGACTCAACATCAATTTCCTTTTCTACCATATAAATATCTTGTTCTTGAGTTAATTCTTTCTCTGTGCTCTAAGACTTTTCCACTTGCTTCTGTACACTGCTTTCCTCTTATTTTTCAGTTACACTAGATGAAACATAAGATGATAATAATGAGGAAAGATCAAATGAAACTAGCTATTTTGATACTTGAACATTTTTCTCTGACATAAATGGAGAATATTTTTTTTGCAGGAATATCAACAAATTGGAAAGTCAAATTTTCAGATAATTTTATTTTTTCAAGAGGAGCTGAAGTATGGAGACTCCTCTGTTTAAGATAAAAATCATAAGTATCTTCCCTAAACTTTTGAACCTTTCCTTCTCCTCAACATCCATGAAATTTTCTCTTTGAGCTACTTGGTCAAAGTTATCAACATGAATAAAAACATAATCATACAAAGGTTGTTGATGTTGAAATTTTTTTTGATCATATTATCAATTTGTAGTGATTTATGATAATGTTTTTTGGGTCAAATCTAAAGTAGGGAAAATAACGCAGCCAATATTTTTACAACTTCTTAGCTTCAACTATAACATGTCATCTATATTTCAACACCATTTGACCAACTTTAATAGGAAAGTTGGGCCATACTTTCTTTTGCATTTTATGCAACTTTTTAGCTTGACCATGGAGTGTTATCTAATTGGCTATTTCTCTAACAACTAGCATATTAGGAATATATCTTGGCAAAACATGAGGTCTTACCTCACTTCCATAAATCCTGACGAAAGAGAAATTTTATTCAACAAACCAATCTTTGATTTTAGACAAGGATTCTTGAAAATATTTACTAATTCTAAGGGGACATTATCCAAATAAAATCTTAAATAAAGGAATCCTGATATTATTGTAGATATCATAAAAGTGTTGTTTAAATCAACTTTCCCATAAGATAACAGTATAATCTTGTATAGTTTGTTGATGATTGAAAGAGTAACTCAATTTCATTAATGGAAATGGAACTAAGGCCATGACAACATCCATGAGATAAGAATACATATAAAAACCCTATTCAAACCTAGGAGGAGAAGCTATGGATATTTTAATGGCCTCTGATATATTTTGAGACAAAATATCTTCCCAATTAAATATCTTTGATTGTTTATGAATGTCATAAATAAGAGGAACCCATTAAACCTTAAAATGTTCTAGAAGCTCTTCTTCATATAATATAGAAAGAATATTCACTATATATCTAAAAGGGGGTTTGAGGATTGTTATTGGATGATCTTTCCCTATTTTCAATTTGCATCTTTTAGGATCATGGAACCACTATTTAATAACTAAGTTATAATCCTTGTTTTTCTTCTTGAGAACATTATCATGGAATTCATCTAAAAAATCTTTGTTTAGAAGAATTTTGGGAGGATTTAACTTATAATTATTACTAAGAACTTTAGGCTTCCAAGAGGAAATCACATTTTGATTGTGGTAAAAAATAGAACAAGTTGGAACATGAGCATGCGTCAAAATTGAACTTATCATATCATAGAAGAGAAAAATGTTGGATCCAATTGCAATTTTATACAATTTTGTTTTTCTAATTGCTTCATAACCTAAAGAAAAATCATCATTTGATATTTATGATTCTACCCATTTTCTTTCTTCAATGAAACTTGTAACAACCTCGGGTTAAAAGTTCATGTAATAAAAGTTAATAAAGTAAAAATAAGACCAAGGTCAAGGGAAATTTATTCGAAGATAAATGTTGGGAAAAATATCCTAGTGGGCATCACTTGTTATGTATTATGGCTAAGGGAAATTGGCAAAGGAAATGAAAAATGATTTGAAAAAGCAGAAAGGTATTATCGACATTTTATTTATGAAAATGAAGGAAAATAGGAGAAATGGGAGGTGAAAGGTAACAGGTTGCATGTGAGGATGAAACTGAAGGAAAATTAAGGAAAAATGAAGAAATTAGAGGAATAAATAATTAAAGACATCAGAGGATCAGTTGACAGCCTTTTGTCAGTTCATTTTTAGAATTTGTTTTCAGAGAGTAGAAAAGCACCAAGAGGAGAAGGAAAGCAAGTAAGAAAAGGAAGGACAAGGATAAAGCAAGGAAATGTTGGATCAAGTAGCTTCAACAAGAACATTTGTAAATAACAGGTTTCATGTATGATTTCCTAGCTGGTTTTGGCATGCATGATATGTGCATGTGTGTATTTAGTTTCATTGTTGTTGATGACATGGATTTTTCCCAGTTTTGATAGGGGTTTTTAGCCTTGCCTTGCCATTTTTGGATATCCATGGTGTGAAGGGATTCTTGCTCAGTTAAGATCTATATTTTTGTAAGGTTTTTGACCCAAGTGAGATGGTCTCAAGAAAAGCCCGAGGGTTGGGGTGGAGAAGGTCTTCTCTGGTAAGCCCTCAATAGGTGGGTGGAGATAGGAAAATTATTCAAGGGATGGTAAAGGAATTCTAAGGTATCCAAGCTCGACTTGGTTTTGTGATATCAGAGCTGGTTTAGGTGAGATCACGATATGGTGAGGGTGGAGGTGGTTTAACCTTTGGATTCCCTTTGTTGTTTATGGACTAGTTTATCCCATGAGATCCCACTTCATGCTTGGAATATGTCATGGGTATCCGGGTGATTGGCTAAAAGAAATATTTGGTTCAACCAATATATGGTTGGGTGATACATGGAAGTCCCTGACTTGGTTGGCTTTTTCATATGGTTAATAAGATCTAAGTTTCTCTTGTCATAGATAATGAAATTTACTTTTTATTATGTGGCTTTAATGGTTGTTCTATCATTGTTATCTAGCTCGTTATATACTGGTTATAAGCATGGTTATATGAAATATCTAAGTATGGATCTTATGGAACCAGCTCAAAAAATAGAAGAAGAGATAGATCAATGACTTCAAAATAAGCGTCTTCAAGGGGGAAACCTCCTTTACATTACAAACAATTCTTGGATCATAAAAATGAAAAGACATCCTTTCTATATATAGGAGTTTAAGGGGTCACAATATAATCAGAGCCTACATAGCAATAATATTATAATGGCACAACAATAACAATTGTGAGCCTCTATGGGGCACAATAATAACAATATGGGGACTACATGGGCACAAAAATATAATAAGGGGGTTGCACTAATAATAATAAGGGGCCACACTAGTAGTATAGGGACCTAACATGCTTCTCTCCTTCAAGAATTGTTGTCCTCAACACTTGAGTAGTTCTAGATGCTTCTGTATAAAATTCTTATCCTCCCATGGGAAATCTTCAGTGGGTAAGTTCTTCCACTTGATGATATACTCTAAAATTTATTGATTTTGTAGTTGTCGGGTTCTTGTTTCCATGACTGCATTAGGTTCCAATATGATTTTTCCTTCCTCGTCAAGTTCTGGCAATATTATTTGAACTAGGAGCTTGTCACCTATAACCTTCTTTAAGAATGAAACATGGAAAACTGGGTGCACTCAAGAAGATGCAAAAGCTCCAATGTGTATGCCGTAGTACCAATCTTTTGCAACACCTTGTAAGGACCATAGTACTTTGGTGATAATTTATTATCCTTCTTAGCTTGCTTGTGGGACATTTATTTGTATGGTCATAGCCGTAAAAATACATAGTCACCTACATCAAAACTTCTTTCACTGCGATGTTGATCTGTCTGTTGTTTCATTTGATTGGAGAACTTGTTGTTGATGCTCGATGTTATCTTTCACTTCTTAAACCTTTTTATTCTTGATATGTCCTTCTATCTTGAGATTTTGAGGACTAGTAATTCCTGCCAATGCATTACAAGATGTGGTTGGATTCATTTCTTCTTTCTCTGGGGTTGGTTCCTGGAGTATATCCTCTTCTTTTAACATTTCTTGATCCTTTTCTTTCTCCTCTTCAAAATCTATGTAAAATAATTTCTTCTCAGCACAGTTATGATCTTTAGTGTATTTGCTATCATAACTATAACAAACCCCCTTTTCTCTTTTTTCTTCCAATTATTTTGGTGTCAACCTTGTAGGTTGTGGGAGGCTAGGAGCATGTTGTATCAGTGACAACCACCCTCCAAAATTTTGGATCACATGCAAATTCCAAAGCTTACCTTGGATCCTGCGATTGATCGTCCTTGGTCACTTGTTGGTAAGATGATGATTTCAAGCTCCCCTCCTTGATCTTAAGAGTTGTTCATGTTGACATATTTATGTAGCATGTGTCATCTTAGGCATAGGGATTGTTGTTTGTCATGCAGAGGGAATGTTGTTTTGCTTCAAGGGAAATGTTGTGCATATGAGTTGTTTTCATTACATAGATATGTCTCACACTTAGTTCACGTACTCTTGTCACAAAGGTTGTTGCATCAAGAAAAGTATGTATCATGCATTTCAGATGGTCTACATTATGTTACTAAGTGTCTGTGTGCGATCACAGTCAAGTCTTATCAATTTTTACATATGTTTCATTGATCTCACACTTAGCCAATTTCCCAAGCATCTTAGCCTCATCCAGCCTCCCGGAACTGTGCACTTTTCTTCTGCAACCATCAAGATTCCTCCCTTGCCTGCTAAAACCCCACAGTGCATAGAGGCCCCAGCCAACACTGCTCTACAGAAATGCACAGAGCAGTCAGGTATCCATCATTTCTCTCCAAAAATGCACAGATAAGTCCTCCTACTACCCCCATCTTGCAACAGTGTCATGTGACTCAAAATTGTGCAGTGTTGTCCAAGTTGTCTTGTCGGTCTTGCATGCAGAAATTACACAGATGGGCCTCCCAGGGCCTCATCCTGACAATAGTCATTGCCTGCAGAAGCTGCGATGATTTACTTCTCAGTGACTATAGGAAAAGTTTACATGCAAAGATCACCCCCAAGGAGTTGAGGAGAAGGAACAAGAGGCTAAGTGATGGTAAAGGTTAGGACCGCATGCAAACTCTGTTAGATGCATGATCATCTTGAGGGTAAGTATGGTAAGTAAAGAAAACCTTTTGAAGTACATCTGATTTGAATTGGGGCAGATTAGTTATTCTATGCTAATTCCCCTCATCAGAATGTAAAAATGTGCTTGAGGTTGTACTCCAAAATAGCAAGTAAAATCATGAATTTTATGTGTTTTTGTTTAAAAATAATTTCATGAAGAAAACTTAAAACATGAAACCAAAACACTCAATAGAAGCATGCATCAAACAAATATACACCAGCCATTGATAAAAGAGTTCACCCCTCCTGTCTACATCTCCTTGGATCAGCTCTAAAGCCATAACCCCTTCTCATTATGCTCACAATTCTTCAGATAAAGAGTACATAAATGTGCTGAAAAAAAGAGTGGCATGTTTCCCCTTCAAGGAAACATTCTTCTGGAAAGAATTCTCACTCTAAACATATGACAACCTATAGTTAGTCATGAAATAATAAAAAACTAAGGGCTCTCAAATCAAGACCCTATACTCCAACTTCCAAGAGCATAAATAAATACAACAATCCATTTGAAGAACTTAAAAAAGTCTCTCTCTCCATACAAATATAGAGAAAAGAAGAAATAAAACTATAGCACTACTTTAATGGCTGTTATAGAAAACATATGGAGCTTGGAATACCCCTACAAGGTTATCTCCATCTTGGAACTCCTCCATAAATTGAATCAACACTTTGGTTGACCAAGGCACCCATAGGATTCACTTTACAAAAAACTATCCAAAAGTGCTCCTCTAATCCTAAAACTAGTTCCAATGAGTTCAAAATGCCCAAAAATGGCTATCTAGCCTCTTTTTTCATCCAATTTGGTCGAAAATTTCCTTAGTTATGACTTCTGCCAGTCTCACCACAATTTCCTCCTCCAAATCTGGCTTACTGCTAGTTAAATTCAATAACCGCAGTCAAAACTAGCAGTTCCACCGAAATCAGTGGTTCTGTCATCAATCCCACCAATCTCGTGGTTAAGAGCTGATTGGTCACAGTTGCGGTTAGGCTCGACGGTTACAGTGACGGCTCACAACCATGTCAGATATCGCAATCGGTTGTGCCAAAGGTAATACACATGATTAACATATAAAACATATGATCTGACGATAAGGTGGACCCGTCAAATTATAAAGTGAAACTTTGGACATATATCGCGTCCGGAGCATCCCACTCATCGCAATAGGCATTATCACATCGACATTATCGCATCAACTTTATCACATCGGGACTCAATTGTGCTTGGACCAGGGTCGATAACATGTGGCCATTGCTATTGTGATATGCGATCGCATCTCACTCCATGCTTGAATAGGGGGCCGATTGGATTGCATCGCAACTTGCACTATGTCGGGGGCCGATTCTTTAACCCGACCTGTCTACCACTATGATTTTATATTTGCGAGGGCCAATGGCGGGCTACCACTTGGTACCCCCCAATTACCTAGGACCTTTGCCACATCATCCCAATCCTGCCATGTCATCAAGTTAACTCTGAACTTTAACCATCTCTAACTTCGGCATACAATCTTGGATTTGAGTTCCATTCACACCATTGGATTTAGAATGATGAGATTTTCAGTCTGAAGTTGAACTTATCAAAATTCTGTCACTTTGAAATTCTGACAAATTTTGAGCTCCTGATCAATCTTCCCCACTAAAAATCTTTTGGTCTCCAAAAGCATTAATTAATCTGCAACTGCTCTATACTTTGTCTGCACCACAAGTATCCTACATGTCATTCTTCCTTCTCCTTCACCTTTTTTCTTTGGAGCCATAAGCGATGAGTTGATACATGCATCCCCTACAACCCTGTAGTACAATATCTTTCAAATTACATGTTTCGCTATGCGACAAAAGATTCAAGTCTTATGTTCTTCTCGACCTATCCATGTCACTATGGCCATCCACAACAATAGCCTTCCCAAGAAGAATTCCAAGAAGATTATCTGCAAAATCCTTATCAAGGATAAGATCCTAAAAGACTTTGTCAAATGAACCCATAAAAAGCTTCACATTGTGAATACTCATATAACTCAAGTGCTACACACATTTGGAACATACTAAATGTGCTGCAACTACTCATACAATAGTCTTAAAATGAGTTTTACAAAATGGAATGAAATTGACTCTCAAATTTATCCATTCAAATTGACTATCAACAGTCAAACTAGCATTGTAATTCTTAATGGAAAACATTGTTGCATATAAGTGATTTATTTATGAACATCACTTTTACAAATTACGCAACTATGGGGTTATGCAACTAGTGCAAAACAGAAACTTACAGACTTCAAGTGGACAAATAGTTTGCCCATTTCTTACCCAACCAGGTGAATGAACCATCTATTTGAACTTTCTCTTCTTCTGAAGTTGCTTCAGTGATAGTCGCATCTTGCCCCACTTTTTCTTTTATCGCTTCCTCTTCTGGTGCTTGCATGATCTACTTGCCCTTACTAGGATGAAGATGTTGAAACAATTTCCAACACTTCTTGACCTAATGCCCACTAATATTGCAGTGAGTACAAAAGTTCTTTTGAGCTCCTCTCAACTCACTTGCCTTTATCTTTGGATGATATTTTCTCCTTTTTGTCTCACTTCCAATAGACATAAACATCTTCTTGAGGATTTCTTTCCTTTTCTCGCACTTATCTACACAATGGTTATATGAAAGGAAAAAGGTGCATGGGAAAATTTTCCTTAACACATTATTCAAATCCGTGTTTTGTTTTCAACCATGAAAAAAATTTGCTTTAAAAACATTCGAATTGACAATTTTTGAATGAACAGAACTCGGATGAAAAACAATCGAATGAACAACATTCAAATTAACAGTTTTCGAATTAACAACATTCGAATTAATAACAATTGAATTAATAGAATGGTTATTCCTTTGTCTACTATCCTTTGGCTTACGATGCCTACGTGAGGAACTTGCATGGTTGGAAGAACTGTGCTTCCTTTATTTCTCGACACTTTCATCTCTCTTTGGAGAAGTTTTCCCCTTTGAATCCTCCTTACGTTTGAGGAACCACGCGGGAACTAATTCTGGGTGCAAGCTTGAACATCTTGCCTCGTCGTGTCCTCCCTTATGGAAATAGGAACACGTGACCCATGAATCATTGATAGAAGTAAATTCTTCTTTGGTGACATTGCCTAAGCCTTCATATTTAGGCCTCTCTTTGGCTGCAATTGGATTTTCAATGCCCTGCCGATTTACTCCAAGGCCTCCTCCCTTGTAACCCATCTTGGTCAAGAGTTTGGATCCAATGCCTTTGTTGTGTTTTCCAAAAGCTGCAAATGAATTTACATAAATACTTTCACATAAGGGAGAAGCATGTAAATTCTTACCATTTGCTGCATCCTTTGATTAGCATACGAAGATGCTTTTGAATTCCCTTTTGATTCGATATGTTTCCTCTTGGACTCTTCGGCTTCCTTCTTTCAGCTCCTTGGATTTGGGTACTGATAAAACCTCATCTGCCACATCATGTGGACAAAAGGTACAAACTTTTCCATCTGCCTTCTCTGAAGGACTTTCTACACTAGCATCTTACATAATAGTTGTAGAAAAACATGAAGTTTATGGAGAAAATGGTGGTTTATCACCATTCTTGTTACCTTCTTCCCTTGGAGAACATTCTCCTCTTGGAGGTCTAGATCCTTCACCTTGCAAATTGGTATTCCTCTCTTCATAGAGGACTTTCACCATTTCTTCCATGTCTAAGAAAGCCTTTCTAAAAGCCTTCACATCCTCTAACATTCTTGCAGACTCTCCTCCTTGGGACATGCTTTTTTTGAAGCTTCTACTGCAATTTGAGGTAGAACTTGGTGGTAGAGATTGAAAAAATCTTGCTCTCCTTTCCAAAACCTTCTCCTCAATGAGCTTCAAAACACATTTACTTGAAAACAACAGTTAATTCCTCCTTGCACAAAGCTAAAACCATAGCTTTGATACCAACCTGATCTGAATTGGGGCAAATTAGTTATGTTATGCTAATTATCCTCATCAGAATGTAAAAATGTTCTTGAGGTTGTACTCCAAAATAGCAAGTAAAAGCATGAATTTTATGTGTTTTTTCCTAAAAATATTTTCACGAAGAAAACTTAAACATGAAACCAAAACACTCAATGGAAGCATGGATCAAACAAATATACACCAGCCATTGATAAAGGAGTTCACCCCTCCCGGCTCCATCTCCTTGGATCAGCTCTAAAGGCATGAACCATTCTGATTATTCTCACAATTATTTAGATAAAGAGTACATAAATGTGTTGACAAAAAGAGTGGCTTGTTTCGCCTTCAAGGAAACATTCTTCTACAAACAATTCTCAATATAAACATATGACAACCTACCATTAGTCATGAAACAATCAACAACTAAGGGCTCTCAAATCAAGACCCTATACTCCAACTTCCAAGAGCATAAACAAATACAACAATCCACTTGAAGCACTTAAATAAGTCTCTTTCTCCATACACATATAGATGAAAGAATAAATATAGCTACAACATTGTTGCAATGGCTGCTGCAAAAAACATATGGACGCTGGAATACCCCTACAAGTTTATCTCCATCTTGGAACTCCATAAATAGAATCAACACTTTGGTTGACCAGGGCACCCATAGGCTTCACTTTCCAAAAAGACTATCCAGAAGTGCTCCTCTAATCCTGAAACATGTTCCAATGAGTTTTGAATGCCCAAAAATGGTTATCTAGCCTATTTTTGCATCCAATTTGGTCGAAAATTTCCTTAGTTATGACTTCTACCAGTCTTACCACAATTTCCTCTTCCAAATCTAGCTTACTGCCAGTTAAATTCAATAAGCACAATCAAAACTAGCAGTTCTACTGAAATCAGTGGTTCTGCCATCAATCTTGCCAATCTCGTGGTTAAGGGCTGAGTGGTCACACTTGCGGTTAGGTCCGGCGGTTATGGCGATGGTTTGCAACCTTATCCAATATCGCAATTGATTGTGCCAGAGGTAATGTACATGACTTAACGTATAAAATATATGATCTGGGGATAAGGCGGACCCATTGGATTATAAAGTGAAACTTTGGACAGATATCGCGTATGGAGCATCCCTCTCATAGAAATCAGCATTATCTCATCGGTGTTATCACATTGATGTTATCACATCAGGACTCAACTGCACCCGGACTAGGGCCAATAACCTGTCGCCGATGCGATTGGGATATGTGATTGCATCGCACCCCATGCTTGAATCGGGGGCCGATTACCATTAACCTACAATGTGTGATTATGATTGTATCGCATTGCAACCTGCACTGTGTCGAGGGCCGATTCTTTAGCCTGACCTGTCTACCATTGCAATTTGTGATTTGTGAGGGCAATGGTAGGTTTCCACTTAGCGCCTGCGGATTGGCTAGGAACTTTGCCACATCATCCCAATCCTGCCATGTCATCAATTCAACCCTGAAATTTGACCATCTCTAACTTCTGCATACGAGCTCGGATTTGAGTGTTGTTTGCACCATTGGATTCAGAATGATGAGATATTCAGTCTGAAGCTGAACTTATCACAATCCTGACACTTTGAAATTTTGATAAATTTTGAGCTCATGATCAACATCTCTTAGTTGAGTTTGCACGACTGCTTTTCATTTTCATATCATCATGTCTTCAGTAACATGGTTGTGTTAAAACACCCAAAAGTCATTTCGTGTGATGTCTTGCTTCCTTTTCGCTTGTTTGACCAACTGTCATCTTCAACATGTTGATCACAATGTCATGCTTGTGACCTTGTTCTAGTGATGTTGAAGGTTTGTGTATGAGTTGTGTTCGATATGTAAACATCTATCACACTCACACACGATGTTGTAGGCACTATCACATAAGTGTCGACACGGTTGTCTGAAGGTCTACCCAAAGTGTCGCACTTGTCGCTTTCACCATTAGAAATTCCTACAATCAGTCACACTGATACATGTTTTCTTGTTGGTTTGTGGTGTCTTGTCATCGAATCATGTTGAGTGTGTGTTTTCAAGGTCATGTGTTCATGAGTTCACTGGCTCACACACATAGCCATTTTTTCTGAAATTTTTTCGACCGAATCACCATCCATCAACTAGACCTCCACTGAGTTTCACTACGAAGTCTTAGCCTCATTGACTAAGCACTACTGCCCAGAACTGCGCAGATCTTGAGGCTACCCTCCAGGAAGTCTGCAGTGGGAAATTCTGGTTGACTGTCACCCAAAACAGTGTAGAAGTTTCCCAAGAAGCTATATCAATCTATGCTTCCCCTAAGCCTATACATCAAGCCTCCTGCTAGTCAACGAGAGGATTTTACTGGGCAGTGAACCTAGGCTTCACTTTGCCCAAAAATTGTATAGAAGTTTTCAGCCTTCTTACCCACACTTATTGAAGAAATTGTGTAGACAAGAGGGAGAGGCACCCGCTGCTTGTCACTGCACTATCTCTAAAAATTGCGTAGTTTTTTCAGTTAGTCCCCCTACCGGTCAGCTTGCCACTCCTCTTAACAATTGTGTAGTTTTCTTGGATAGTGCACCAGCTGCCCGACACCCTGCTCTTCCCGGAAAATACACAGACATGTCTTTCATGATGACCTCCTAGCTTTGCCCAGTTTTGGCCAACAAGCTCCCGTAGCCCACTCCCGGCCTCCTCTGAAAATATGCACACTTTTCACTACCAGTGCCTCATGCTGCCTACCCTCCCTTCCCCAGAAAAATTGTACAGTTCTACGTCCATGTTGATCCATATCCAGCAAATGTCACTACTTTCCCAGATTACTCAACCCAACCTCTTAGTGGCCTCTGTGCGGTTTTCCCCAATAATGTCCTGGAACCTCGCATCCTGACCTGACATGTGCTCTATGTTGTTTTAGAGCCTTGTCCTCTCTCTCGATCACCTGCACCCAGAAACAAAAGAAAATGCATCATGGTAGACTAGAGGATTTCCGGATTTGATGTCTTCTCTTCATGAGTGATTGCAGAAACAAGTACATGGATGATACATGGCGCAACAACAAACGGGATGAATCACAAGCGCATGTTAGAAGAATTTCTCATGGTTGGAAGAACACACGAAGAATACTAAGTAGCAATCAAAAGAGACATGTGCACATGCATGGACCATTAAGAGAACACCGAGACAATTGAAGACTCTGTGTACTTTGCCATGTGTAGGTGAAGTTATCATACACCACGAGCACACTCATCACTTAGCAGCATAGTAGCTCAACACGAACAACACAACAAGCATGTGCATACCAGCAATGTCATGTCGAGTTATGTCATGAGTCGTCTCAGCCACTTCACTAATTTGGGTCATAACTGTGTAATCAATGTAATGTAATGTGGAAGTCCAAGAGACCCACAGATGAAGTCAAAGAGTCATGTAAGTCAAATAGTCATGAGGGAAGTCAAATAGTCACAAGGGTCAGTTTTACCCTTGGATATATATAACCCTCATTTGTACATGCAAAGGACTTTTCACCTTGGCTCCTCCCACATAGCCTTAAGAGTCTGTAATATTTTCTTTGAGGAGCGAGAAATGGCTCCAACGCCTCGCTATCGGGGTTAGTGATGTATGGTTTATGGATGTGTCTTCGAAGTTTTTCTTAATTCAGAATCCTGTTAACATTCCAACAAGTTTTCACACATGTATTGTATTCATTTGTAAGACTACTCTTTGGATGCTTGTAATGCATGTTGCTTTAACCTGTACTAAGATAGTTGAACTATTTTTCATGTTTTAGTGCATATATGGTTGGAAATGTGTTGTATCAGTTGTTAATGTTGTCTCACCCGTGTGGACTATTCCATAGGACACTTGACATATTCATTCTTGTAAACTTGTTATAACGAACATCACACTCATGTGGAATATTCCATTGGGTGTTGTATGTGCTATCTGTTCAATTTGTGTTTGTGGCTGCCACATCCATGTGGACTACTTGGTCAAAGCCTGCGCATGTCCTATTGTGTTGTGTGTATCTAATAGAGTTGGGACTATTCCCTTTCGACTTGAGACTCACTCTCACCCTCTCCCTATGCAGTGAAATAATTTTGACACAAGCGACACTAAACACTCACCAAGCACACGAACCTCGTTCTTTGAAGACTAAGTATACCACTCTCATGTTCTGACAAGCAAGAGCTAAGGCATATCTTTAAGCTAATGGCAACCGGGCCATCATACCGGATGGGACTCCTACACCAAATGGTGTGAGGCCTAGTTGGGACTTCATACTGGGGAGATCCCTTGAATGTTGGCGAGTCCAACACTGTAAACATTTCTGGTGCTAGAAGGAGGGCCTAATGTCAAGTTGAGTCCTCAAATCTGTTTTGAATCATCCCATACTTATCATGACTAACCATAGAACTCTTCCTTTGAAGTGTATGTCTTATGGAAACAACTTTGAAATCTTGGAGGAGCTCTGGAATACCTTTTCACAACACACATACGAAGGTGAAGGAAGAATGGCTTGGATTAAACACAAAATGGACCTTATAATTACATGTCACAACTATAAAATCCATGAAGATTACATGGTCTGCTCATTGTTCACATACACTCTTCGAGGGAACCTGCTTCTATGGTGTGACACGCTACCCGAGAACTCTATTCACTCTCTCACTCAGTTGATCGTAGAGATAGACGATGCTTTCCAACATTTTTAGCATCAAGCTCTCAATAAATAAATTATGAAATTACGGAAAGCACTTGATGAATATTTTGAGAAATTTCACACACGCTTTTGTAATCTTGCATACCGATTTTCTGAAGATTAAATTGATTGGGAATTTCTCGATGGAAGATTTAAGTATATTCTTTACATATTCAAAATATGTAATGCTTGGAATCATTCGAACCACTCCCAGCATACCTCGGTGTTAGAGTTGCCAAATCTAAGATGGACAAGGTCGTTGTCACAAGTGATTGTCCGTCCTCTTCTCATCAAACATCTCTAGCTTTGTAGTACAAGGTGGGAGAAGATGTGCACACATCTGTTGAAATGTCACATTCTCCTACCCCACCTGATATTGATATTTACGTAGATTTGGCTTGTAATCCTACTTGTTCTCATGTGGACTTGTTACCTCAACCTTCGTCCCCGCGTTCTGTTGATCCTTCGGATTGTATTGTCTTGTGTTCTTCCATTCCAGACTCCACACTTGTTGTGAACAAGGATCAAGTTGTCGATGGAGTTGGTGTTGTGCAACCAACCTATGCTATCATTCATGATGAGTGTGTGTGGGAATATGAAGAAGAACCCACGGTGAAGGATGACTCCCTTCCATTTGTGCCTCATCCACTCTATCCGTACGTCTCTTGTGATTTTGCCACTTTTGATTTTCCCTGTGAAAGCTCATCTCTGGATGTTTCTACTTCCGATCACTCACAAGGCACACCAGATGTCAGCCTGTCATTACATTGTGAAGAGGACACCTCTTCCTCTAAAAATTCATCCCATATTTCATCTGTCATTACTGAAAACATAGAGGGTGAACATCCTTGTTTCTCATCTACCCCTCTGCATGATTCATCAATCATAAGGATGCCGACGAACATTCAATTTTTTTTTATTGTGGTTGTCATGATCTTTGTACTTCTTCATTTGATCACGATATTAATCCACTTACTATTAATCTTCCTAAGCCACTGGTCTCCAATGATCTATCTATTGTTGAAATGGAGACCCCGCAGGCTGTCGAGGCACTTCATCCTGAGCTGATAGTTATTTCAGGCCCTTGCAGTCTTGATGTTAGTTCGACTTCCCATCATAAAATTTGTGAAACACCCAAGGCTCCTCATCACTCTTTGCTTCACATTGAAGATCAATCTAATACATAGAGTACACTTCCTCCACCTGAATTATATGATCACATCACTCATGCCTTAGAGGAATCTTAGACAACGAGCATGCCTGAAAGCATAAGTTGTTTGTCTTTCTCATGTTCACTCCTATGTCATAGTCCAAAGAGTGTGTATGTTTATTGTCTGCAAGTAGTACGTTGTAACACCATGCATTCACTCTTTTCTTTTCTAAGGATGCTTTAGAACTCAGAGCGTGTTGGTCTTTGCTGATCTATATTTCTTATTCACTAGTTTGTATGCATATCTTTCTTGTTTACCATTCCTTTCCCAACATGGGCCAGCCAATGCGCTAGTGGTTGCATTGGAAATATCACTTCACATGAGTAGGCCATGCACTGTTTAGTGTAGGAGTAGGAGTAGTTTTTTCTTTATTGCTTTGCTTTACTTCCTGGTTTGCATGTTTGCTTTGCTTGCTTGTACCCAAAGGTTAGTCTCTCACGAAACCATGTTTGGCTCTCGAGAGAAGCCAGGAGAATCTAAGAGGACTTGTACAACTATCAACATATGATTATCTGTTTTCCTCTTTCTTTATGAATAACTTGTTGTCTTCAGTTAATGATGCCTTGATGGAAAATACATTCTGTTTAGAGTGAGTCTTGGTGAAAACACAACGCTTGCAATGTTAACTAGTACTTCCTGCTCTAATCGGTTGTTTTGGGTTAACCCTTGTCGGCTCAGTCAAGTAGAGTAAGGTGAGGGGGAAAACCTTAACAAGTATGTCAGAGGTATATATAGCATACATATCTGAAGGAACAACCTCTTTTGATCTCAATAAGTTGGGATCCCTCTTCCACTTGTGAAATAAATAAGTTCCTATGCACAGTTATTTGAAAAATGAAATGAATGAAAAAATGAAAAATGAATAAGGTGAAAGAAGACAAAGGATTCTCGCACAAAGAGGTGATACAAGTAACTCCATCGGGGTACTAACTAGGCACACTAGTAGTAGATCGATGCTTGTGTTCTTGCGTGACTTCACTAGGGTACTATCCAAGCCTGCTTGCAGTGGAGCAACACCAGAGATGAAACTTAAAATTTGATAGTTATATTATGTGTGCATCAATATACCCCTCATTCCCTATTGAAACAACTAAGTTGACTTGGCTTGCAATGTGTTTTGACCAGTCAAGAGAATGGTAGGGAATACATCTTGCATACAAGCTAGTGCGGAAGCCATCACGATCAAAGAATCGAAAAATACTTACGGAAGGGTTAGACTCTCTTTTCACGAAACAAGGTCTGTACAGAGAGCTGGAGTTCTACTAGTGTGTCGCCAATGTTGTAGTGGATACAACCACCCTCCAAAATTTTGGCTCACATGCAAATTCTGGAGCCTACCTTGGATCCTACGATCGATCATCCTTGGTCATTTGTTGGTAAGCTATTGATTTCAAGCTCTCCTCCTTGATCTTAAGAGTTTTTCATGTTCACATTTGTATGCAGTATGTGTCATCTTGGGCATAGCGATTGTTGTTTGTCATGAAAAGGGAATTTTGTTTCGCTTCAGGGGAAATATTGTGTGTAGGAGTTGTTTTCATTACATAAATATGTTTCACACTCACTTCACGCACTCTTGTCATGATGGCTATTGCATCAATCAAAGTATGTCTTATGAATTCTGGATGGTCTACATTGTGTCACTAAGTGTCCGTGTGCGATCACAGTCAAGTATTATCAATGTTTACATATGTTTCATTGATCTCACACTTAGCCAATAACCCAACAGTTTAGCCTCATCCAGCCTCCTGGAACTGTGCACCTTGCTTCAACAACCATCAAGTTTCCTCCCTGGCTTACTAAAACGTCGTACTGTGTAGAGACCCCAGCCAGAACAACTCTCCAGAAATGAGTAGATCATTCCTCCCAGGACTCCCATCCCACAACAGTGTCCCGTGCCTCAAAACTGCACAGTGTTTTCCAAGTTTTCCTATGGCTCTTGCATGAAGAAATTGTGCAAATGGGCCTCCTTGGGCCTCATATCAGCAATAGTTACTACATCTTGAATCTACGTTGATCTACCCCTTAGTGACTATGGGAAAACATGACATGCAAATATCACCCCCAAGGAGTTGAGGAGAAGGACCAAGAGACTAAGTGATGGTAAAGGTCAGGACCACATGCAAACTCCATTAGATGCATGATCATCTTGAGGGTAAGTATGGTAAGTAAAGAAAACCTTTCGAAGTACATCTCTTAGTTGAGTTTGCAAGACTTCTTGTCATTGTCATATCATCATGTCTTTAGTAACATGCTTATATTCAAACACCCAAAAGTAATTTCATGTGTTTCCTCTACATGTCTTGCTTCCTTTTCGCTTGTTTGACCAACTATCATCTTCAACATGTTGATCACTATGTCATGCTTGCGACCTTGTTCTAGTGATGTTGAAGGTTTGTGTATGAGTTGTGTTTGCTATGTAAACATTTATCACACTCACACATGTTTTTGTAGGCACTGTCACACAACTGTTGACACGATTGTCCAAAGGTCTATCTGAAGTGTTGCACTTGTCGCTTTAACCATTAGACAGTTTCACAGTTAGTCACACTAAGACATGTTGTCTTGTTGGTTTGATGTGTCTCGTCATTGAGTCATGTTGAGTGTGTGTTCGCAAGGTCATGTATTCACGAGTTCACTCACTCACACACTTAGCCATTTTTTCTGAAAGTTTGTCTTCCAATCCACCCTCCATCAGCCAAACCTCCACTAAGCTACACTACGAAGTCTCAACCCTGAGTGGCCAAGCACTGTTGCCCAGAACTGCATAAAGCTTGAGCCTTCCAGCTAGGCAATCTACACTGTGTAATTCTGGAATCAACCCAGTTGAATGTTACCCAGAACAACGCAAAAGTTTCCCAATAATCTATCTTAGTTTGCACTTCCCGCAAGCCTATCCATCAAGCCTCCCATTGGTCAACCAGAGAATTTGACTGGGTAGTGGACCCGAGCTTCACTCTGCCCAAAAATTGTATAGAAGCTATCAACCCGCCTCCTTGCACTGATTAAATAAATTGTGCAGACAAGAGGGATAGGCACTTGATGCTTGTTACTACACTATCTCTGAAAATTGCATAGTTTTGTCAGTCAATCCCCTTGTCGATCGGCCTGCCACTCCTCCTGAAAATTATGCAGTTTTCTTGAATAGTCCACCAGCTTCCTGACACCCTGCCAACCCCGGAACCTACGCAAACATGTCTTGCATGACTACCTCCCAAATCTGCTCAGTTTTGGCCAGCAAGCTCCCGTAGCCCGGTCCCAGCCTCCTCTAAAAATCTGTGTAAGTTTCACTGCCAGTGCCTCTTGCTGCCTGCACTACCTTTCCTGGAAAAATTGTGTAGTTTTGCCTCCTAGCTGAGCCATATCCTGCAGATGTCACTACTGTCTCAAACTGCTCAACCCAGCCTCTTAGTGACCTCTCCACAGTTCTTCCCAATAGTGTGTCGGAGCCTCGCATCCCAACCTGAATTGTGCTCTGCATTGTTTCAGAGCCTTGTCCTCTCTCTTGGTCACGTGCACCCGAAAATGAAAGACAATTTGTCATGGCAGACTAGGGGATTTTTGGATTTGATGTCGTCTCATCATGAGTGATTGTAGAAACATGTACATGGATGAAACATGGTGCGACGATGAACGAGATGAACAAGGAGAGAATGTTAGAAGACTTGCTCACGGTTGGATGAACACATGAAGCATACTAAGTAGCAAGCTAACGAGATACATGCACATGCATGAACCATCAAGCGAACACCAAGACAATTGAAGACTCCGTTCACTTTTCCATGCAGAGGTGAATCTATGGTACACCACAGGCACACTCATCATTCAACAACTTGAAACGAATAGCACATCCAAAATGTGCATACTAGCAGTGTCATGTGGAGTTGTGTTATGAGTTGCCTCGGCCACATCACTACTTTGGGCCATAACTGTGTAATCAATGTAATGTAACGTGGAAGTCCAAGAGGCCCACAGATGAATTCAAATAGTCATGTAGCTCGAAGGGTCATGTAAATCAAACAGTCACGAGGGAAGTCGAACAGTTACAAGGGTCCGTTTCACCCTTGGCTATATATACCCCTCATTTGTACATGCAAAGGAATTTTTGCCTTGGCTCCTCCCACATAGCCTTGAGAGTATATAATATTTTCTTTGAGGAGTGAGTAGTGGCTCTAATGCCCCACTATCAGGGTTAGTGATGTATGGTGTACGGATGTGTCTTGGAACTTTCGCTTAATTCAGAAGCCTATTAACAAGCCAACACATTTTCACACATGTATTGTACTCGTTTGTAATACTCTTCTTTGGATGGTTGTAATGCATGTTTCTTTAACTTGTACTAAGATAGTTGAACTATTTTATTTGTTTTAATGCATATGATCTTGGAAATTTTTTATATCAGTTGATAACGTTGTCTTGTCTGTGTGGACTATTCCATCAGACACTCGACATATTCATTCTTGTAAACTTGTTATAACGATTGCCGCACTCATGTGGACTATTTGTTGGGTTTTGTATGTGCTATCTGTTCACTTTGTGTTTGTGACTACCGCATCCATGTGGACTACTCTGTCGGAAGTTGTGCATGTCCTGATGTGTTGTATGTCTCCAATAGAGTTGGGACTATTCCCTTTCAACTTGAGACTCATTCTCACCCTCTCCCTCTGTAATGAAATAAATTTTACGCAAGTCACACTAAGCACTCATGAGGCTCATGAACCTTGTTGTTTGAAGACTAAGTATACCACTCTCATGTGCTGACAAGAAAGAGCTAAGACATAACTTCAAGATAATGGAAATCGGGCCATCATATCGGATGGGACTCCCACACCAAATGGTGTGAATTCTAGTTGGGACTTCATACTAGGGAGATCCCATGAATTTTGGTGGGTCCAACACCATCAATAGAGCAACAACACTTCCATATTTATAGTTATGAGTGGTCGGCTTCCTTGTTTCCATAAGTTTGCTTTCAATTTTTCTTGCCAACATGAATGCCTTCTCCAATGAATCAGGTTCCCAAATGCAAACCTCATGTTCAATGTTATCCTTTAAATTCCCTATGAGGACATAAATCCTATGCTCCTCTAGAATATCATTTACCCTTATATTCATTTTTTGGAAGTCCTCAATGTCCTCTGCCATTGAACCCTTTTGTTTGAGATTTATCAATTGGCTAAAGAAGGTGTTTCTCTTTGTATCCTCATAATGTGCCATCATTTCCTCCCTAAAAATGGACAAAGTGAGAATTTGTTTATGAGATAAAATACATTGATACCATACAAACTGATTGGGTTCTGAATATAAAGTTGCAATACACACCTTTTGTGTGTTTTGCACATTATGGAGATCAAAATATCGCTACATATCTAGTATCCATGTTATGGGATCCGTACCATCAAAATTCCTCATATTGGTATTTGAAATAT
Source organism: Pinus tabuliformis (assembly GCA_031772625.1). Taxonomy (NCBI): domain Eukaryota; kingdom Viridiplantae; phylum Streptophyta; class Pinopsida; order Pinales; family Pinaceae; genus Pinus; species Pinus tabuliformis. The sequence goes on from CM062813.1 coordinate 300,269,042, forward strand.
GGTGGGTCTTCAATCCAACATTAGGTTCTATGAAATCATGATTAACATTTATTTTGTTCTCATCATGAGTTTCCTCTATTACATTTTCACCATTAGGAAGCCTTTCCTGTAGCGACTTAGTTCCACCTTCCTTCAAACCTTCTATGTCTTTCTTCAAATATTCCATGTTTCCATTCAATTTTCTTCTGTACCATTGATCTTATTGATCATAGTTTTGATCACATGCTTCAAATCACCCCTCCAATTTTGATTACTAGATGTTTCTATTTTCTTTATTCGATTCATTCTTTTTCTTTCTTTAGAAGCTTGATCTTGAATTTGTTATATCTATGTAATTTTGGATCTCCAAGGTCTAAAATTTTATCTTGTGGTAGCCCTCTAATTCATCTTTCCAAATCCACAAGTCTGATCGATATTGGATTCTCCAAGAAAGAGTTATTCCCAATCTCCCACAATGACCAGATTATAGAATGATTTAGTAGAGTGAACTTGTATGAAGTGACACATTTCACTGTTTCGTCCTTCAACCCTGAAAACACTACTCAACCAACTAAAATATGTCCTCTTTCTATAAATTTTTGTGAAATTTTAATCCGATGTTCAAAGAGAAAGTTATGACAATTTTCCCAAGATCACCTGTTTGAGCTCGAATTTTAGAGCCTGCTAAAACCTTAACTTCATCAGTTCATATCTACGAAAATATAGCGATACAAGATCTAAAATTCAGTCACGAGGTTCATCGCGATTCCTTATCAAATGTGTTTAAATTTCAACATTTGAAGCTTCATATAAAAAATTTATAGAAAAAATTCCACAATGACCTGTTTGGAGCAACGAAACCCTAGAATCCAAAGCTCTAATGCCAAATGTTATGCAACCAGCTCAAAAAATAGAAGAAGAGGTAGATCAATGACTTTAAAATAAGCCTCTTTGAGGGGGAAACCTACTTTACATTACAAAAGTGAAAAATTCTTGGATGATACAAATGAAAATACCTCCTTTATATATATAGGACTATAAGGGGTCACAATATAATTAGAGCCTACATAACAATAATATTGTAAGGGCACAACAATAATAATAGTGGGCTTATATGGGGCACAATAATAACAAAATGGTGACTACATGGATACAAAAATATAATAAAATGGTTTCAATAATAAAAATAAGGGGCTACACTAGTAGTGTAGGGACCTAACAGGTTAGGGGTGGAAATGGTCTTCTTCGGGAATCCCTCAACAGGTGGGTGGAGATAGGAAAATTATTCAAGGGATGGTAAAGGAATTCTAAGGAATCCAAACTTGGTTTGTTTTGTGATATCTGAGCTGATTTAGGTGAGATCACAGTATGGTGAGGGTGGAGGTGGTTTAACCTTTGGATTCCCTTGGTTGTTTATGGATTGGTTTATCCCATGAGATCCCACTTCATTCTTGGAATATGGCACGGGGGTCCGAGTGATTGGATCTTATCACATTTCATTCAACAAATGTCTAGTTAATGAATGCATGAACTAATTGGTGTTATGAAAACAATCGTGAGAAGGCATAAATCCTTCTTATTAAACCTCAGATAAGTTTTCAAATCCCTATATTCAGATATGAATTCATGACCTATAGGTTGCATGTTGATCATGCGTTTTACATGATGTCAGTCTTGGTTGGGAGAGGTCAGGTCATGTCCTAGTCTAAGTTTTGGTTTGGAAGCCTTGTTTTTATGTGATTCACCATTTTTGGAAGTTTCATTAAGTTTTGGGTAGGGGCTTGAGAATTAGCCTTGAAAAAGTGGCTCAGAATTCAGGGTCATTGGAATAGAACTGTCTGAAGAAGTCCACAGTCGCTAGGAAGCAAGCCTATGGGAGTAATGGGAGGTTTATATTCACTTAGAGGCCTTGGTAAGGGAGCAAATGAGGCTCTAGGTCAATGAAACAAAGAGTTAAAAACAAAGAGTTAACTCGGGGATTGGACACCTGGAGGGGTTGGGTTGCTCTTGGAGGTCCTATGGCACCTGAGGGAGTTCAGTAAAGTATTAAGTTTTCGACTCCATTTCCTTAAGGTCATACAGGGGGTTGAGTCTTATCATAGTGACCCTCAACTCATGTTTACCACAAGAAAACCGACGAAAGTGGGTAAATGTGGGAGGAGGTAGTTATAGAGTGGTATTACAGCCAAATTTCCCTTTCTTTGGGTAAAATTTGATGTTGTCATGGTTATGGTTGTCATGCATGGGTTCATGTTATACAGTTGGTATGGTCATGCATGATGTTGTTATGTTGATATGATTATGATTATATATATATCATGATATTGTGGACTAATTTTGCATATGAGATAAGCCTCTCCTAAACATTAATGAGGTATGGTTTTGATTTTGGTATATATTTGGTTGATATAACATGGCATACTTCTAGGAAGAGGAGGTGAAGAGATGAAGAGAAAATGATAGACTACAATTCCTTGAATTTCTCTACAGACTAGTTGGGTAGCAAGAAGATGAGTATTCTCCTCATATAGAAGATACATTGAGGGGTTTGAGGATAGAGATAAGAAGTTGCAAAGAAGCAATGAAAGGTTGGTTGAGACTCATGGAATACTTGCAAAGGCTTAGGAAAGGTAGAAAAAAGTTAATGCAGTGATTCTTCAGAGCTTTTTAAATTTGTAGAGACAGGGATAGTTGAGGATCAGTCAAGAGTAAGAATATAAAACTAATGGAGCCTATGGTAGCGGGTCTTGGTCTAGATACAAGTTCGATATGGGGGAAACAGTGAGAGGTGACAAATCACTGGATACACCTGATAGGAGGAATGGTAAGTATACGTATTATTCTAGTGCCTCATCCAAGAGACATTATCACCATTATCACCATCATCATCCTTATAGAAGGAGTTTGTACCTACAAGAGAAGTTCAAGAAAGTCAATCCACCTACATTCGATGGAGAGATGAAGAAGTCAGAAGATGCAGAGGCATGGTTTCTTGGGATGAATAAATTCTTTAGATTTCATACTTATTTAGAGAACATGAAATCCAAGATGTTCACCTTCAGTCTCAAAGGGAAAGCAGATATTTGGTGGGAAGATGTGAAGAACATTTAGGGAATTCAAGAAGTGTTGATTTGGGAAGATTTCGAGAGACTTTTTAAGAAGAAGTACCTATCAAAGAGGTACTATGATGATAGAGATAAGGAGTTCTATGAGTTGTAGATGGGTTCTCTAAAAGATGATGAATACACTAGTAGGTTTGTGGAGTTGTTGAGTTATGTGCCTTACCTCAAGGATGAGAAGGATAAGATTCATAGATTCATTAGTGGGTTTCTAGTAGCATATAGAGACCGGATTGATTTTGATAAGCCTAGATCGTTGGAGGAGGCGATCCATAAGTTGAAGCATTGTTATGAGAAGTCAAAGTGAAAAGATGATCCTAAGCATGATTTGAAGTGGAATGAGAAAGTTAAAGGGAAGTGGCAGCCGGAGTGAGGAAGACCTCAAGATGTGGGTGAGAAAGAAAATGTTGCTTCTTACAAGAAATTTAATGCACTTGAGAAGGGATATGGGTCACGGCCCGGATAGAAGCAGAATAAAGGTGATGGTAGGGGACCATTGCAATTCTCAATATGTGTTTCCAGCAGAGATTAACTCCCCACACGAAAGTGGACTTTTCTATGGAGCTAGTACTAGGATTAGCAGCAACATTAAAGGAATCTTACATGATGAGCACACTAGAGTTAGTAGAGTTGAAGTTGTAGTTGAAGGAAATGCTTAATAAGGGATACATCATGGCAAGTGTGTTGCCTTGGGGTGCACCAATGTTGTTTGTGAAGAAGAAGGATAACACTCTCATGTTATGCATTGATTATAGGAAGTTGGACAAGGTGAAGATCAAGAAAAAATACCCATTTCTGAGGATTGATGACTTGTTTTATTAGTTGAATGGAGTAGAAGTGTTCTCGGATATTGATTTGAGATCAAGATACGATCAGGTACACATTAAGGATGCATATATCTACAAGACTATTTTTGGACCAGTTATGGGAATTATGAGTTTATTGTAGTTCCATTTGGTTTGACTAATGCCCAAGCTAATTTTATGTGCTTGATGAATAGTGTGTTGCATCCTTATCTAGACAAGTTTGTTATTTCATTAATGATATATTTATATATTCTAATAATGAAGACGAGCATGCTAAAAACTTAGCAGTAGTATTGAGATTTCTAAGAGAGCATAAGTTGTATGGTAAGCTTAGCAAGTGCAACTTGTTTTAGCCAGAGGTACATTACTTGGGACATGTTGTCTCCAAGGAAGCCATAGCAGTGGATCCATAAAATATAAGGGATATCATGGAGTGGGAAACTCGTAAGAATTTGGATGAAGTCAGATCATTCATGGGGATAGTAGGTTAATATGGGAGGTTCATCGAGAACTTCTCACTATTGCATATCCTATTACATCATTGCAAAGGAAAGGTAAGAAATTTGAATGGACAGAGGGGTGTGTAGCTAGTTTTGAGCGGTTGAAGTAGTTGTTGACCAATGCTCATATTCTTAAGATTTTAGATCTAGAAAAAGAGTTCGTGGTGTGTACAAATGCCTACAACAGAGGACTTGGTGGGGTCTTGATGCAGGAGGGATAGGTGGTGTGTTATGAGTCTAGGAAGCTAAATGAGCATGAGAAAAACTATGTGACTCATGATCTTGAGTTGGCAGCTATTATTCATTCCCTGAAGATGTGTGTTGGGTGCAGTATAGGGTCTATAAATGTACCAACATTTAATTTGTCAAGCTGGAAAGTTCGTGAACTTTGAGATGCAACACTGGAAATGCCAGAGAAAGCCCCAAACAACCTGCAAAATAAATGCTAGTCTATCTTGCGTATTAATCTCATCAATAAGTGAAATCTTGCACTAAAAGATAATTCGAGAAAACACCAATCCAAACAATTAAAATCATGTAGGAAATAAAAACAATCAATGCGAAAGGAAATTCATAAAGGAAATCATAACTAGAAATAAAGTAGTGTCGGCATAATAACAAAAAGACTATAAATGCTGGAATAAGTTCAAAAGCAATTCAAACCATTCTGCTTGAACTAATTCTACCTGCACTAATTTTGTGTAAAGTTAACTTGAAAGCATCAACAACATAACAAGGAAATTTACCGTGTAAATAAACTTATAAGGGAAATTAAATTAATGTGTATCTCGCCTTACTTGTCCCTGAAAATGAATCTTGCAAACTGTCCAAAAGTTAAAGGAAACCATAATGGTAATTAAACATTTATCGATTCAAGCATAGTATAGTTTCCTTATTTATAAATATCGGCTCAACAAATGTAAAAAAATCGCAGCTTTAGATATAAATTAATAGTTCTGGATTAATTTACAGAATTCGAGTTAGAGTTCATAAAGGCAAAGCCAATCTTGTGGATTCAAACAATCTAGAAGGACATGATATTTGTTTAAAATATTTCATTTGCAAGTATAATTAATAATGCAACAATTGAAATAGAAACAATTTGCAACAACTCAAGTTAACCTTAAAACTGAGAATAATGGATTGCAACAAATCGAATTAATTCTTGGACATAAAACATCTGCAACAAGTTAGATAACATCAGTCGAAGGCAGAAAGAAACTGTGAAGAAATCAAATTCACACTACAAACAAACAAAAATTGAAATGCTATTTAAAAGATGAGAGCGGTGTTGAGTTGGTCTTGTGGCCAACCCAGCCAACTCACACCCTATTTGAGTGCCTAGTTCACACAGAAATATAAATCATTAGATGCAATAAATAATGAAACATAACATGGCGATGCTTAAATTAATTCTTGAAAATACAGTTTTTACATCAACCAGACAATGCTCAGCTTCAACAAGCAAGAGGAGCGATCCCCCAGTGATGAGATGCGTGAGGCTACATTGGGACAACTCCTCTTCCCTTTTGCGCCTTCCTTTGATGCGCACTATCCTGGCTGGGTCAATTTCCTTCCTATTGTAATTAATTGAAAAATTAAGCTGACTATCGCTCGAGGTAGTTTATATAGGCATCGATTTACAAAGTGGGCCTTTCAATTCGGACAATTAAAATATGGAAGATTATTAACAGTTTGCTGAATTATGAATTAGTTTGAAACTGAGTGTTGAAAGAGGGAATGATTCTAGTGAATCGTTCCTCTTTTCCTGGAGTGGTTGTTGTTGCTGGGTGCTATGCTGTATCATAAGCACGTGGCATAAATGAGGGCGGAGCATTGCATGGACTCCGGCGTTGATGTGGCTATGGTCATTTGCTTTGGGTATTCTCCACATTGCAGGTAGTAAGGGCATTCTGCAATCTCTTTGGACAATAATAGGAAGGATATGATCTTGATAATGTGGTGAAGCCTCGAGAGGACTGAGACCTGTACCACGGCTATATGTCAGCTCAATAAAGAACCTCCATGGATCTCCCTCTGCTACCTCCATTCAACATCCGCAATACAATGTAGGCCATATAGTCTAGCTCTCTAGTTTTGTACAAGCGGTGAAGAGCATAATCACAAACAAGGCTGTGTTATCCTCAGTTCCAACACCACTGTACTCCAAAGACAGCCCATCTTTACTTCCACGTGTTTGTCGCTAGTTATGCCCAAAGCTTTCTTAAGAATATTTTACAATAGCTCACATAGAGATTTAAGAGCTTCATCTGGTCTGTTCCACAAATACATTATCATCATTGCAGTTCTAGTAATAATAGGCATGGTGCAGTTTATGATATCCAACATAACATGGCCATAACTGGCCTCACGGAAGGCTGGTGCATTTATCATTTGTTAAAGCTACCTATTAACTTCAGCCTTGACAACATTTGTTAGAACAGGTATAAGATGGGAAAGTTCATGTGTGTATGAAACAACACCATCAATGTTTTGCTTTACTATAACACAGACAACAACAGTAAAATCTTGATCAAACCAGGTGTGCCATAATTCACCACCACTGCCTTTATGAACAAAGCATGAGACCAGGTTTTAGCATAGTGCAGGAAGCATACTGTAACTAGTACAGGAATCCCAATGCATGGTGTAGGCAGGTAAGTGCAATGGTACAAGCATGTGAATGCACTGGTACAAGCAAGTCCCAAAGTATAATAAAACCCGTTTTAATCTTGCACATACAAACCTTTAATTAAACTCTCATTAATGCTATTTTAATCCTGTTAAAACAAAGAAGTAACAAATACTCTTCGAAAATAATCAGTTATCTAATCGACAACATGAGAGAAATAAATAAAAATAAGACAAATTGGAGACTCAACATCCCCCCATGCTGACCATCTTGCATGCCCTCATGCAAGGAAATCTGGTACTATCACTTCGTCGCGAAAACAAAATTAGAAACATTTGTAGGCATTCAAAATGAGGTTCTTGCAATTTTTTGTGATCATATTTCCTACGCTAGAAAAAGCTTGCTAAAAAATAGAGTGTCTATTGGACTCTTTATTTGCTTAAACTAAATTCAAGAAAACCTAAAACGAAAGCTGTCATGAAAAACTAAATTGCATGGATGATGTTATTAATAGCTAACTTTTTAAAATTTCCATAAGGATATCTCGCAGGCATTCCTAATCAGAAGTTACACTTTTAAAATCCTCATTGTAGATATGAGTGACATGATTTAAAAGCCATGGTGTTAAAACTAGACATAGCAATACCTTCCCATAGTGACCATTTTGCCATTATTCATGTATAGTTGAAGCTTCTCTTGTTTGGGCATAGTGAATTAACTACACTAAGGGTCCCCACGTCCATAAAAATCATTCCAAAAATATAGAACTCCAAGGTATAAAAACAGAAGGATTTTAAAGCCATTCTCAAAGAGATTGATAGTGAGTTCAAGGAAAGAAAAATCAACCAAGTAAATTATACTGTAGAGTTAACTTTAATACCACAGGCATGGCGCTGCTGCCAGTAGGCGTCCATAACCTCGACAGGGGTACCTTTTAACCTTATGAAATGCTTTTGTCCCACCTATTAGATGCCGATTCAGAGTTGTTTAAGAACATTTTACTTTTTCTCTTTTTAGAAGTTAATTGAAGGCTGTTGTCCTGGCTTGGTAACTGGTTATTGACAGTGCCATTCATGAGAACTAACAAGAATGAACGAGTCAGCTTGCGATGAGACCTCTCGTCTGCCAGTTTTCCAACTAAAATCCATTACCCTGGCTTGGTGACCATTGCGGTGTTATCACTCAGATTTTCCCTTAGAATTTATCAAAAGAAGGGACACTTCGAGGTAACCACAAACCAATCTTTTAAGTACAGAATCTAGCCAATCTGTACTCGGAGAGGGCTCTCTCTTTATGATTTAGCTTTGTTTTGTGAGATATTAGGCTAGCTATGAAAGATTGGGGGGTTTTGATTTTTTTTGGTGGTGGAATTTGAGAGTAGATGGATAGAACAAGGTATTTTAGGCCATTGGGCTATGGAGTCAATTGAGTGATGGCTTAACTCGATCAGGTTCATTTAACAAAGGAGAAATTTCACAGGGAAAGATAGCCAAACAAAAGACAAATGATAGTTTCAAATGGGTGAAATGGTCTTGAACAGGGAGGAAGGGCAACTAAGAATCCTTCAACAGGGTCCACGATGAGGGAAAGTGGGTGTTCATTAACAAAAAGCAATTAAGTATTCTTTGTTAAATGATCATAGTGATAAACTATGAAAGCAGGGAGCAATTAAGAATTCCCTACCTCTAATAGCCTGGAAGAGAACATTAAGAATATGAACGATTTTAAAGATAGAATGTAGTAAAGCTCTTTTTGAAATATAACTTTTCATTTATCATTTAGATATGAAACACGTATGCATATTTATTAAACCAGAAAACCTATAAAAACACAAGATATATAATACTTATTTTTTTCTCGTTTGACACAGGTATCTTGTAAAAGTCCTTTTCTTTATTACTTTGTTCCAGCCAACCATACAAAAGTTGTTCAACAGCACTTCAATTCCAAAAGTAAATTGTCTACAGAAATGTCTAAGAATCCACACCTAATGCTTTGAATGAAGAAGTATTTATACGAATGTTTACATCAAAATATCTCCTAACTAAGAGAGATATATTCTAGGGAAAATAAATATATTTTACATGAATATAGAGATAGATGGTCTTGAATGTAGAAATTGAATGTGAACTGATTATTGCTGTCCCTATTTTTGTTGAAGGAGCTGGAGGCAGGTCCTATGAATGTGCATCTTGCTGTCGTGCTAGTAACTTTGTGTTGGACATCTGATCTTATCTTTTCACTGATACTCTTTCACCTGTATCTGATACTCTTTACATGTTCACCTTTTCACCCTTTTTACCAAAATTTACTGTGGTAATTATTTCTCTTTACCTCACTTAAGTCATGGTAATTTACAGGATGTCAGTCATACTGGTCCACCAATCATCTTTTGGTATTCTTGTTCTTGTCAGCTTCCTGTAGATTTCATCTACTTCAGTATATTTCACAAAATTGGGTTGCACTGAGAATAGGTGTTTCACTTCATGTTCAATGTAAAAAAGGTTCTCCAAACCATCATAGAGAACTTTCCCTGTGGGCAATGCCTTGACTGCAGATGAACTGGCCTGACTGTTAACTTGTTGATGCAACTTGTTGATGTAGTCTGTCTAAACCATTAGCTTTTCATTGATGACTAAAGGACTTGGGAGTCCTTTACTTTGTAAGATGCCAAATTTACTCATGAACTCATCGATATCTTCCTGCATACTTTGACATCTGCGTTCCAAGCCTTGCATTAGATTCTTTTTGGTCAATACTTTCTTTATTTCGAGGATGGTAGTAGTCCTATCCTCAATGTTTAATTGCTCCAACTGTTGCTTGTTTTTACTGTTTAGAAAATTGATTAGCTGGATTTCCTCTTCAGGCTTTCTACCCAATTCCTCTCTGGTTCTTTGAACTTCTTCAAGAGCAGGCTTAACCAAATCAATTTTCTCAAAAATAATTTGAATTGATGACCAAATATCATTGATGGAATCAATGATATTGGTCCACAATATCCTCCTAATCTTTGTCAAGGGCTTTTCAAATGTAAGGTCTTTCTCCAGTGCTCTAATCTGTTGGGTTAAGCTTTTGTTTTTCCTCATCTCTTCTGCAAAATTTATTTTTGATACATCATATTTCTGCTCCAATGTAGTGAATTTTTCTTTCACTTTTTGTAGCTTTGTGACTTGGAGCTTCATCTCCTCCATGGACTTAATCAAGTCTTCTGTACTCTGTTGGTGTACCTATCTGTGATGTACCTGTTACTTCTATGGGTGAAGCTGTTGCCAAAGGAATATTTGGTGCTAAGGCTGATGCCAATGTAGAAGGGACTGCTATTGAAACTATAGGCACTACAGTCTGGGGTTGTGTGGTCGACTCACTTTGCCTTGACTGTACTGCTTTCTCTAATTCATGCTCTGTCTCTTTTAATTGCTCATTTAGCTTAAGGACCAAGTCCATAAGCTCTTCTTCATTTTTCTTCTCAATCACTTCAGTAGTCTGAGGGTGAATGAGTGGTGGAAATTTCAATTGTTTCCTAAGTGCAGCTATATCTTCATTCTTCTTTTTTATTAGGCTCTCTACTACCTTGACATCCTTTGGGTCATGGCCCAACTCAATAATCAATTCCTCCAATGATTTGATTCTATTGTCTTTTGCCTGTGAGGAGGCCTTTTCAAGTTGCAATTGGGCAGTAGTGTTGCTCAGTGAATTTTGCAACCTATGTGCCATCATTGCCTTGCTAGTCAGTGTAGAATAGACCATCTCCCTTATTTGTTTGTGCAGTTCTATCTGGTCTATGGGGTGGATGTCTTTAGCCATGACTTCAAAGTCAATTTTGAGGTAATCTGCCATGGACTTGGGCTGTAACACTGTGGGCTTTAGAAAGCTCATTTGCATTTTGCCTTCCTTGATGTCAAAAGCTAACATCAGTTTGGTTTGATTTGTAGGGGTCATCTTCAAGTATTGAGCATAGGCTTGGGCCTTCAGCTACTCATTCTTGGTCTTTATCTCCTTGAATTTTCCTTTTATGTCTATGATCTTCTCAGATGAAGATCTAAAAGATGAAACTTCTACACTCTATTGTCTTTCAAGCTCTTGTCTTTGTGAGCTGGAAGGTGTCCCACCTGTCAGAAATGTATGTAAACTATCTCCACTTTATTTTCTCATGCTTTTTGTGGTTTCTTTGTTGTATTCTTCCTCTGAATATGGATTTAGCCTGTGCCTCTTAGCACCAGGCTAGTCTGGAGGACCACTGGCAGGGGTAGCTACTTCCCTGTCTCTTTTCAAGTTCTTTTCCTCATTCAGAGGAGTCTACACAACTGGGGGATTTCCCATATTAACTTGAGCTAGATGAGTTTGTGGTGGAGCTTGTTCTTCAGAGATTTCAGGCTGCTCTGACATCTCTATTTGTCCTGATGTTTGTGGCTGTCCTGATGTTGGAGTACTTGTTTCCTGAGATTGTCCTTGGGATGGCTCTGCTGTGTAGGAACCAAGTTCCTGTGTTTGCTTTTGAGAAGTTTTTGTTGTAGAAGTACTGGGTTTCTATGCTGGTATTTTGGAAGACTCTGCATGTACCTGTTCAAAAGAGTCAAAGTCAAGTCTCTTTTCTAAGTCTTTCATCACATTCTATACCTCAACTTGATCACTATCCATTTCAACTAGAGTCCATTCCCTCCATTCATCCATATTTACATACTGTTCTATCTCAGGTATTTTGTAATGGATATAGGGTGATAGCTTATGTTTCATTCTCCTATCACAAATGAAACCTTGTGGGTCATATCTCCAAGCAAAGATTTTCTTGAGTTTCATTGTTGTTTCTATGATTTCTTCTGCTCTTTTCCCTGCTTCTCTATTGTTGCATATAAATGGGCCTAAGTGGTCTTTGATCCTTAATTGGGCTTTCTTCTTTGCCTTGGTGAAATGAATTTGGTCAGAGTTTAGCATTTGCCTGTAATATTCCAGGGCAAACAATCTCATAGGGACATACTTAGGCAGCTTGAAAGGAGGGAGCTCACAACCATAGATTCAGATCTCAGTGTGATTCTAGTATAAGTACCAGTCTCCTATCTTGTATTGCTTTGACAATTGCAAAATTTTCTTGATCTCATCACTAATCCTAGGAGGAGGATTTCCTGTCAGCATGGTGGTCATAAGGTGGACAAACTAGTCAATGAATTCATTGTATGAATAGGGACAAGTATACGAGTAGTGAAAGATGGAAGTCCATAAAATGACTGATCTGGGATTATGTCTAGTATCAATCTTATTCACAGAGAAAGGAAACTTGTCAGACTGATAGTAAAGGAAAAGGTGATATATGACTGTAGAATACTTGAATACCTTTTCATTTTCTAGTCTCATGAACTGGTCATGGATTTTCTTAGCAATGAAAGCAGCATAGTTATATTTGACCGCAGGGGGATAACTAGGGGTAAAAATGGACATGAAAACTAGAGTCAATTCATCCACATACTCACTAGTATTGAAACCCATTACAACAATAATCATATCAACGATGATTCAGCCTATATCAGTGAAAAAACATGTTAGATAGGGAGGAGGATCTTGGGGTATGTGATCCCTATCTATGAAAGTGTGGCAAAGGTGGTTGAGTTCAAAACTAGACATTTTGGTGGACTTTTCAAGCAATTCCCCAAGGGAAATGGGGGTGAGGTTTTGACCGGGCTAAAACTGTAGCATTTCATTGATTGAGTCTACAGTAATTGTGAAGAGAACAATTTGATTGGGGGACATTATTGCTCTGAGGGTGGGATTATAATTGGCTTGACATTGATGGATAATGTCAAGGAAAATGTGCACAGAAGGGAGCATATACCATGGGAGATTTGATTCCCATAGTCCTATGGTATCAAATCCATTCATGTAATTGTCCCAGCATTGAAAAAATACTTTCAAGAAGTTTTTATCAGATTGGAGGTCTTTTATTTGAATATCTTTATCTGCTAAGGGCAGATAATCCAAATCTCTATGAGGAGTAGTGCTAAGAGGTACGTTGAGGGTCGCGGGGGTTTCTATTTCTGGTTCTTGTGGATTCAGAGATGAAAATGGGGTTTATTGAGTGATATAGGTGAAACAGGGGCCCTGGGTGTCATTAATTTTAAGTTCGACAACTGAACTATACTGAATTTTGGGGTTTTTCAAAGTAATCACAGAGGAAATTAAGTATTTACAGGGTTTCTGGAAGGAAACTGGTAAATACCTATTTATGGAGTGATTGGAAATGGAATGCAGGTTCATTGGGTGCAAATAGTGGACTGGAGCGGTGTCAAACTGCAAATTTCAGGGAGGCTGATGGTTGGAGTACGAGCTGGTCAAATTTACATTCTGGTTGCATGCATGAGTTTTCAAAATAAGGACGGAAAACCGTTTAACTTTGTTTTTATGCAAAGTCAAAGTTTTTGGCAGGGTTCATGATACAGACAGGTGGCGTAAGCGGGGAAGTGACTTGACGTTTTGTCATTAGCGGGAGGCGGTAAGTAGGTTTCATCGCACCACTATTGGAGGGTAAGTGGTATTTGGGAGGGATCGCACGATTCCATACGCTGCTTGACACGTATCATCGATACTGTTCATGAAACCACTCACCATTGCACGCTAAAAGTTGACCATAGAGGCCTGTGCGACATGCGTGATGACCGTCGGATCTGCGGGATCCGATCAGACGGTGGTCGGGGAGATGAAGTGACTAGCGGATATGGAGGGCGGGCCCAATCTAAATTAAAAAAAATAAAATTAATCATATCGGGGGTGATTTAATTGGTTATCGAGTTATTAATTAGTCTGAATGACATAATTAATCCTCTTTAAATGGTGGTGGGGTCGGGTTCTTACGTAACTACAGATTAGTTAATTAATCCCATTTTTTTATGGTTATATTTATCCAAGGGGCGAGATATATAATAATTTGGAGTTTTGTATAATACAATATGGGCGTGGGTAATTTTGTTTTATTTGGGAATTATATAATAAAACGTTAGTGGTTAATATGACCAAATGAATGGAAAAGTGCTAAGTCCAATGTTTTCCGAAAGTATTTCATCATATAACATATTGACTTAGGCTGAAAGTGTATAAAAAGGGTTTCTATGAAGATTTATTTCAATTTCCCTAAGTAAAATAGGATTTTACTTAGGAAAAGTTTTATCAAAGGAATGAGTGATATTATGGGGGGGTAATGTTGATGAAAGGGGCTTAAGTGATTTAGGCATTTCCAATTATTGGGTTGAGGGTTCGGTCCCTCCAAAAGTCAGAGAAATGCTTTGAGCCCCTCTCACTCTGGAAATTACCTTTAACACTTAAGGAATTAGTGAAAATTTAGGGAAAATGAGTGGGGAAGTTAATTATTGTGACTTTGAATGTTGATGTGCCTTCCATGTGATACATGCCTTTGCCAAGTGATGAAAGTAAAAGATTTAAACATTTAAACTTATCATTCACCACACATTTATTCTGCAACCATCGTCTACTTACCCTACCTACTTTATCCTAGCATTTTCACTTCTTTATTAGGGTGCACTTAGACTGGCAAACCCTTGTCAAACTTTCTTTTCTTTTACATAGTGATACCTATCTAAGTCTACACTTATTACATCCAAGGGCTCAGGTTAAACTGTTGAGCTCCTTTTTCACTCTACCTATCTACTTATCTACCAAGTTTACACTGTTTGGTCAGATCTTTATTCTCTATTTCTAAAACATGAAATAACCAAGTTTAAACTGTTTGGTTACCATGGATTGTGGCATAGGTAACAAGTTGCACACAATCATTATTATACAAAGTAAAATAGTAGTGGAATTTAGTCATTCACACTTTCCTGGTCTTTTATTTTTGTTGGGGTTCATTTTATTTCATTTTTTGACCTCCTTTTATTCTTTTTACCCTTTTATTCTTTTTCTAGGGTATACCCTTTTTACATTTTTTTATTTTTTGATTTTATGATTTTTTACAAATGTGGAAAACCTTTGCAACAAGTAAAGGTAGGAACATATTTCAAAGCTAAACCAAGTCAATCATGATATATGACACCTATTGGTATAGGGGCATAACATGCGGTAATGTCATTCTCTTGTAGAATTGAGGCTTCTGTGATCCATCATAGTTATAAGAAGAATTTCGGCGTAAATCACAATATAGAAAGACCTTTGTCGACGCATTTCGAACCAACTAGTGTGGTTCATCGTCAGAACAAGTTGAAGAAACAGATCCAGTCTAGCGTGTTAAATAGTCTAAGCAGAGACTCCAACGGCTACAAAAGATTAACTGCTAATTTTTGACTCTAGGACCCAGGTCAAATTTTCATTTATTAATTTAATATTATTATTATTATTTATTATTTTATTTATGGAACCAAGTTAAATTAGGTAAAAATAAATTAATGGTTAGTTTTTTTAAAAATTCATTTATTTCTTTAAATTATTACTTATATATATATATAATATATATATATATATATATATAAATTAAAATAATAATATTCGGTTGATAAGAAAAGGTTAGGATTAATAAAATTATATAAATAAATACCAGGTTAGTATAAAAAGTTAATTTATTTGTTTATTAAATTATTCGTTAGTTATTATTTATTATTATTATTATTTATTATTTTATTTATGGATCTAAGTTAAATTAGGTACAAATAAATAAAACAAATTAATGGTTAGTTTTTTAAAAATAATTCATTTATTTATTTAAATAATAATAATAATAGGATGTTCATAAAAATATATAAATAAATAACATAATTTTAATGGTTGGTATAAAAAGGTAATTTACTTGTAAATTATTTATTAATTAAAAAAAAAAAAAAAAAAAGAAGAAGGAGGAATAATAAAACTAATAATAATAGTAATAATAAAACATCAATAAATAAAAAAATACTAATCATATATATATATATATATATATATATATATATATATATATATATATTAGTTAAGATTATATTTACTAATAACAATTAGGAAAAAAAAAATCAAATGGAAAGAGCGACATAAAACAAAGAAGGCGAAGGACTGGAAAAAATCCATTAGAAAACCAAAGATCAAGGAGGAAAAGGAAGAAAGGAAGGCACCAGGGGGAGCGACGAAAGCGAAAAAGATAAAAAGGGGGGGGGGGGGGGGGGGGGAAGAAACACTAAGACGAAAGGGTAGGGATCCAACATCTACTGATCTTCCAGCCGTCATCTCTGTTGAGATTGTTAGGCCTTCTTTCAATTTCAATAACTTCCCTGAATTTACGATGATGGAACTGAGCAACTTTGGCAACAACCTTGGCCTCCTCTATACAGACTTGATGCTTGGTCTTATCCACATGCTCTGCTAATGTTGAAGACTTGGTTCTCCCATGTCTCAGGTCAGCTGCATGTTTGCAAATTCTCTGATGGATGGAGTGCTTTGTTTCCCCAATATAGGGTGTCCCACAAGAACAAGGGATCAAATACACACCCTTCATGTCTTTAGGGTCAACAGGATCTTTCACCGATTGGAGGGAATTATGAATGGTGCTAAGGGGCCTGAAGGTTGAGGGAATACCAAACCTCCTAAGGATCCGAGCAATCTTGTCCGTGGTTCCCTGGACATAGGGAAGATGGACACCTAGTCGGCGCTCCTTTGGTTCTTTCTTAATTAACGCATTTCTAGAGGCTTTAAGGAAAGCCTTCCGACCAAGGCGCCTACTATATCCATTCTCCACAAAGACATCAAGGAGATGGGATCTCTCCTTATCCAAGCTCTCATTATCCGAAATCCTAAGGGCACGAGTAGAGAGGGTGTTAAGAACACCCATCTTTTGAGCCGGGAAATGATGGGAATCGGCATGAAGATACTGCTCAGTATGCGTTTTCTTTCGGAACACAGATCGGCTTGCAATGAGACCTTCTATCCCTCAATTAATTTGTTTATGTTTTTAGAGAAAAAAAATCTGATTGTGACTAACCTCAGATGGATTACTTAATAGGTGAGGAAGAAAATCTACTCCTTAAGAGTGCAAGATGGCATGAAAATTTTTTAATTACTATTATTTACTGGTTGGTCATGCTACCCTAAGAACTTATTAAAAACCATCTCAGATAATGACCAAAACATATTCCTTGAGTTGATGATGTCAGGGTTCTTTATGAAAGCTTATTAGAGTTTGTAGGTATGGTCCACCATAGGAGGTTTTTCACTTGATCTGTATATGATGATCTTAGATTACTTTTAAGGTATTACAAACTCATGTGCATGGATTTGCCTATATTACTTAGTGTAACAAATCGATACGATTGCGAATAATATAGACAATTGAGCAGTTAGAGAAACATAAGAGAAAAACACACATAAATACAACAAGTTTAATATTTGAGTTCACCCAAAACTCTTGGGCTACGTCTCCTGGTCCAGCCTTCAGTGGTGACCTCTCTATTATGTCTTCAAGAGCAGATTTTTACAAAAGTGAGCTCAAATTGAGTCTCAACACAACAGATACAAAATAGCAAGAGCTTTTCTTGAATCCCTCAAGCCTCTCTGAGTACACAAACTCTTTCTCTCACTCTCTATCTCTGTCTTCTCTCTGCCTTAGCATTGCTTGTCTATGTCTTCTGTCTTCTGTGGCTTTTAAGCCAATCGGCATTGTTTGTTCGTTTCCTCTTCTGGGCTCTTTGGCTCCCAGCCCCTGTCAGCTCAAATTCCCTATGAACGTTAAACAATCACTGTTAAATGTGTTTGGGTATGGTTGCCACCTGTTTTGTAATGGAATGGACCATCAGCACCTTTGAAATCCTTAGAATAGTCATTCTTTGTTTACACATAGAAATACACTAAAACATGGGAAAATCCACTAATCTGCCATTTATCGGACCTGAAATATCATTAAATCTGCCCTAGACTCCTATCGGGTCCACCTTTATATCGCTATCGCATATCCACCATTGATTTGAGTGATCTTGATCCAACGGTTGAGATTCATTTCAGGCAGCTAAGGCGTACGAAGATTACCCACCCGAAAAGGTGGTTTTCTCAAGCCATGTGTTGGCCAATGGATGGGATTATGCGGAGCCTGTCCAATACCACTTACCGCCTAAGGCCCACCCGAAATCTCGCTCATTACGGAACTCAAAATATATATATCTGCTTGTATAAACCCTTTCGGGTCCGTTTTATCACTTTATTCGCATTTCCTTTGTTTTTCGTTTATTTAATGAAAATGTGAAATGCATTGAAAAAACTCTTTTACCGAACTTGAAATATTATTAAATTTCATTCATAACCTTAATGGGTCCGGCTATCGGAGTCGCATTTGTTATCGGCCCCACTCTTTTGTATTTCATTGATGCGATAATGTGATGCGATATATCACAATCACATATCGCATAGTCTCGGGTCGTTGGTAAGCGCTCCTTTGTATTTTGCCGATGCAATATCGTGAGTTAATCTAGGCTGTCGATCTGTGCACTTGATCGACGGTCCTCGTTGACTTGTGCTTATCACTATCGCATTTGTCATATGGTCGCCTCCGATAACCTCCGCTTGGAACTGCTGATTGTGATATGCCGATCGAATCTGGATCGTTGATCGGCTAGATCCAATGGCTCCTGCGAGTCATTCTTTTGACCTTCAATAGGCCTGTTTTCACTATTTCTTCATGTTTTTGCTCTCGATAGTGTAATCCCCCTTTTGTGAAGGCTTTCCTTTGCGATAGTTTTTTATTTTTTATTTTGAAGACTTAGAGGGTCTTTTGGATCCGTTTTGGATCATCACCAGTCCCTTCGAAGAGAAATTTGAAAAGATTTTCTGGATGATAGTTTTTTAGAATAGGAAAAAATATTACATGTAACTTAAAACAATATCCTTAACTGACATGTTAATCCATAATCAAAGTCACTTTTTTAAAATATGAGGTATTGAGTGTAAAGTTCTTCTGACAAGTCTTACCATAAGAGTGCATGATAATAGAAATTTCAAAAGCTTGTGCTTTTAGGGAATCACAAGTTCAAGAGTGTTGTTATAAAAAGTTTATTCCAAATGGCATTTTTATTTATTGTTTCTATATTACCCTACCCTAATTTAAAAAGAGGAATATTTCCTTCAAGTGTAGGAATGCTTCCAATGTAGCCATGTGCATAACAAAATACTAAATATACTCAACTCAGGTTTAAAATGTAAACTTTAATGCATATCGGAGTATGAGATACCAACTTACTTACCTGATATGGTACCAAGAGTTTTTGAATGATGAGGGAATGGGGTGCACTAACAATTGTTTGGAACCAAGATGAAATAGGACACACACATTCATGGTTCTCCAACTTGTATAGGTCTTCCATAGCTTGAAGATTTCTCTCTTTAGATTGACAAGGATGGTTAAGGGAAACTCTAGGGTTTTCTTCTTTGTGAGCTTCAACAACAGTTTCCAAACAAGTTCCAATCACGAATTTATTCTCTAATGGTTTATGGATTAAATTTTCTTCCCGAGGTAAATGTTGTGTCAGTTTCAGCTTCTTACCTTCACCTTGCATTCTGTCTTTGCTAATGTACAGCGAGACTTGATCACCAACTTGGAAGCTATGCTCAATTTGATGCTTGTCATGCCATCCCTTGTACTTGGTCTAGCTCTTTTCCAGCTGTTCCTATACTGCTTGGTGAATTTCTTGGATCTGTTCAATGAACTTGGTTGCTTTGTCCGCATCACTGTGTCCATCAACTGCTATGTCTTTTCCAAAGAAAAAATCCAAGGGATACCTTGGTGTAAAACCAAAACAAGTCTTAAAAGGAGATCTCTGTGTAGAAGAGTGCTTGGCACGGTTGTAAGCATGTTGCACATAACAAAAATGTTCATCCCAAAGCTTGGGATGCTTGCTGCAATAGCCCCTAAGCAACTGGATCACTATCCTGTTGACCACCTCTGTTTGGCCATCTGTTTATGGATGAAAGGCTGTGTTCTTCTTCAGTCTGGTGTCCATCAATTCCCACTGACTTGACCAAAACTTCCCAACAAATCAGGAATCTCAATCAGATATAATGGAAGTGGGTAACCCAAAATGAACCCATACGTGCTAAAAGAACAACTTTGCTATTTTTTTAGCTATAATCTGCTTGTTACAAGGTATTAAAATACACATTTTGCTGAACCTATCCACAATAACATATAAATAGTCATGACCTTTTCTAGATTTTGGCAATCACCCAACAAAGTCCATGGAAACACTTTCCCAAGGACGAGAAGGAATTGGTAGTGGAGTATACAAGCCTAATTTTCTATTGCTGGGCTTGCTTTTAGCACACGTGGTACACCCTTTAATATATTAGAAACTGTTTCATGCATTCTTGGCCAATAACAGAACCTTTGCAGCTATGAAATATTTTACATACCCCAAATGACTTGATATAAGAGAAGTATGTGTTTCTCGTATTATGTTAACTCTTTAAGTTTGTGGAATACATAACTTTCCCAAATGATACAAGAGGTGGTCCTTAACATAATAATCCAATTCTTCTACTTGTTTTTCATGACTTAAAGTTACATATACATCTTTAAAATCTATATCTTGAGCATATTGTTGAATGTAGATTTCATGCATTACTGAGTTATGCTTAAGTATAGTAGATGCTTTTATGATTGGTTTGGATAACATATCTATAACCTTATTGTGTATTCCCTTCTTATATCTGATGACAAGATGAAACTGCTGTAGAAAACCCATCTGCCTATAGTGTCTTGATTGCTGAAATTTAGTTTGTGAGTGCAAATACTGAAGTGGTTGATGATCTGTATGGATGATTGTTTCTTTGCCCATTAAGTAATGTTTACACTTTTTCACACTATACTAATGCATACAATTCTTTATCATATGTGGGATAATTAACTACTACAGAATTAAATGTCTCAGAATGATAGCATATGGGTTTACCGTGTTGCATCAATACTGCTCCCATGGCATAGTCACTGGCATCTGTTTCAATCTCAAATGGTCATTGAAGATCTGGCAGTGCTAGTACTGGTGCTGTACTAATTTTTTTCTCTTAAGGTGTCGAAGGCTTTCTGCTGTTTGCCTCCCCATTGAAACACCTTGTTCAATCCTGTTAAAGCATGTAAGGGAGTTGCAATCAAGGAAAAGTTAGCAATAAACTTTCTCCAATATTGTGCTACTCCTAGGAAACTCCTAACTTCTGTCGCAGATTTGGGTTTAGGCCAGTTCACAATGACTTCAACCTTAGAGTGATCTATCTTCAATTCACCACCCCCTACAATATGACCCAAATAATTTAAAGATGTTTTGTTGAATTCACATTTTGACAAATTTCACATAGAGATTTTCTCTTTTCAAAACATCTAAAGTCTGCTTTACATGCTTCAAATGTTCTTCCCATGTTTTACTAAAAACAAGAATGTCATCTAAATATAAAATTACAAAATCATCAATAAAAGGTCTGAGTACATCATTGATAACTCTCATGAAAGTGGCAAGAGCATTAGTTAAGCCAAAAGGCATAACTAGCCATTCATACAACCCTTCCTTTGTTTTGAAAGCAGTCTTTGATGCATCTTGTTCTGCTACTCTGACTTGATGATAGCCACTAAGCAAGTCCAACTTGGAAAAGTAAACTGCTTCTTTTAGCTAATCTAATAGATCATCAATGTGAGGAAGAGGATAACGATTCTTGATCGTTATTTTATTCAGTGCTCTGTAATCAATGCACATCCTCCACGAGCCATCTTTCTTCCTCACCAACACGATTGGAGATCCGCATGGTGATGTGCTTGGTCTTATGAACCCTTTCTTGAGTAGCTCTTGTACCTGCTTCTTGATCTCTGCATTCTCTAAAGTGGATAACCTGTACATTCCGATGTTAGGTAATGGAGCACCTTGCTGCAAATGAATATCATGTACTATTTCCCTTTTGGGTGGCAGAACTTTAGGTTCTTGAAATAGGATATCATATTGTGAAACAACCTTAACTAAATCATCTTTCTGTTTAGCATCACAACCTTCAAATACATTGGTTTTATCAGGGTTCTTTTCCTTTACAACCATCAGTAAAAATTGCTTGCATGAATTTAAAATTTTTTTCATCTGCCCTAAGTTTACGAGAGAGTAATTATTTTTGAGTTTATGAGCTCTTACAATATATTATATGCCATTTTTAGTGAGTTGATACCTATTTTCATCTCTATAGAATATGGCTTTTCTATCATACAAGTAAGGACTTCCTAAAACAATACCACATATATCCAAGGGACCTTTATCTAACTCAACATCATCTACAAATGTTGACCCAATAGCAAACCTAAGTTTAGATTGTCTAGCCACTTGTAGCTTTGCTTTTATCACATACCAAACCTAATTGATATGGCTTCTTGTGAGGTGTTGTTAGTAATCCCAACTTCTTTACAATTGCTTCAGAAATCAAGTTTACTTGTGATCCAATATCAAATAAAGTATCAATCTTTTGGTGCTTGGAAATAACTCTAATATGAAAAAGCTCATGTCTTTTCCTCTCATTATCTTCATTATCAATAGATTGTGCAGAATCACTTGTAGATGCTTCAGAATTTTTACCTTTTATACCTGTGGCTGTGACTATTGTTTCATCACCTGAGTCTGACCCCAAGTCTTTCTGAATAGCAACAATAGTCTTCTTCTTCTTACCACAGAACTTTTTGGGTTTCAGCTTTGAATGCAAAGACCAACAGTGTTCATCATCGTGTCCATCCTTCTTGTAGTGAGTGCATGAAGGTTTGTCTTTCTGTACAGTGTTTGCCTTCCTCTCTTTCCATCTCATCTTCTTCTTTTCCTTGTTTTTACTTGCAGAGGGTTTTGATGATCCCCCAATATCTGGGTTCACATTCTTGCCTCTAGCCTCTAGATGTGTAACCTGAACTGATAAATTATCTAGGCTAGTGGGGTTAAACATGAGAATTGTGTGCCTCAAATAGCTATGTAGACCACCTATATACTTCAACAAAGTTTCAGGTGAGTCTAGAGAAATGCCTAGAGTTAAAGATCTTTTTCTAAATTCTTGGGTGTAGCTTTGTACACTTTGGCCCTTTAATTGGCGAAGAGTTTGCCAACTTATCATTGCTTGTTGCATATAAGCTAGAGGATAGAGTTGTTTTTTAATGGCAGAAACAAATTCATTCTAGGTAGAAAGAATTTTACCATGCTTCTTCAAATCAACTTGTGTCCTGCCTTCCCACCACACTAGTGCAGTTCCTCCAAGGTGAAGGCTAGCCAGCTGAATCTTTCTCCTTTCTGAATCAATGTTCTACACCCTGCAATATACATCAATCTGTCTAATCCAGTTCTCTAGCTTTTCTGCATTCAATTCTCCATCATAGATTCGCAAATCAAACTTTACATCTAATTTAATCAAAGATGTTTTCTTCTTTTTCTTTTCGGGGCTAGAAGGAGGTGTTAGTGGAGGAGATGATGGAGGAGGCTCTTCCCCTTTCCCTTTTCCCTCTGGATGGGCATCTAGAGAAGGTTCCTCTACTCCTTTGCCTTGTTTGGGTGTTGAGGTGCTTTCACCTCGACCCTTCTTAAATTCTCGATACATTTCTTCCACCATGGCTCTCATGGTCATGAAACTATCCATGAACTCAGATTATGATTCCAATGGGACTTCTCTAGCCATTCTCCTATGAGAGTAGACTCTTCCAATCTCTGGAATAGTCTCAACAAGTTCTACTTCTCCTAGTTTGAGCTTTGACCTAGTTAGCGTTCAACAATCCAACACATGCTTGTCTAACCTTAGCAAACCTAAAGCTATGATACCACTTGATCTATATATGATGATATTAGATTACTTTTAAGGTATTACAGACTCATGTGCATGGATTTTCCTATATTACTTAGTGTAACGGATTGATAAGATTGCGAATAATATAGACAATTGAGCAGTTAGAGAAACATAATAGACAAACACACATAAATACAACAAGTTTAATATGGAGTTCACCCGAAACTCTTGGGATACGTCTCCTGGTCCAGCCTTTAGTGGTGACCTCTCTATTATGTCTTCAAGAGCAGAGTTTTACAAAATGTGAGCTCAAATTAAGTCTCAACACAACAAATACAAAACAACAGGAGTTTTTCTTGAATCCCTCAAGCCTCTCTGAGTACACAGACTCTTTCTCTCACTCTCTGTATCAACACTTCTTGTCTTTGTCTTCTATCTTCTATGGCTTTTAAGCCAATCGATGTTGTCTGTTCGTTTCCTCTTCTGGGCTCTTTGGCTCTCGGCCTCTGTCTGCTCAAATTCCCTCTGAGCATTAAACAATCACTGTTAAACGTCTTTGGGTATGGTGGCCGCCTATTTTGTAACGGAATGGATCATCAGCGCCTTTGAAATCCTCAGAACAATCATTCTCTATTTACACCAAGAAATACACTAAAACACAGGAACATCTGCCAATATGATGTTTATCGGACCTCAAATATCATAAAATCCGCCCTATACTCCTATCGGGTGCGCCTTTATATTGTTATCGCATATATACTGTTGATCTGAGTGATCTTGATCTAATGGTTGAGATTCATTTCGGGCGGCTAAGGTGTACAGAGATTACCTGCCCGAAAAGGCGGTTTCCTCAAGCCATGTGTCGGCTAGTGGATCGGATCAGGCGGAGCCCGTCCAATACAACTTACTGCCTAAGGCTTGCCCGAAATCCCACTCATTATGGAACTCAATATATATATATATATATATATATATATATATATATATATTATATATATATATATATATATATATATATATATATATATATATATATATATATATATATATATAGATATATATATATATATCTATATATATATATATATACATATATATATATATACATACATATATATATATATATATATATATACATATATATATATCTGCCTGTATAAACCCTTCCATGTCTGTTTTATCGCTTTATTCACATTTCCTTTGTTTTTCGTTTATTTAATGAAAATGCGAAATACATTGAAAATCCCTTTTACTGGAATTGAAATATGATTAAATTTCATTCATAACCTTATCGGGTCCGGCTATCACAGTCGCATTTGTTATCGGCCCCGCTCCTTTGTATTTCTTCGATGCGATAGTGCGATGCTTTATATCGCAATCGCGTATCACATAGTCCCCAGGCCATTGGTAAGCACTTCTTTGTATTCTGCCGATGCGATATCGCGAGTTAACCTGGGCCGTCAATCTACGTGTTTGATTGACGGTCCTCGTTGACTTGCGTTGATCACTATCACAATTGTCATATAGACGCCTCCGATAACCTCCACTTGCCACCGTTGATTGCGATATTCCGATTGGATCTGGACTGTTGATCGGCCAGATTCGACGACTCCTGTGCATCATTCTTTTGACCTTTGATAGGGATGTTTTCCACTGTTTCTTCATGTTTTTCGCTCTCGATAGTGTAATCTACCTTTTGTGAAGGTTTTCCTTTGCGATAGTTTTTATTTTTTTATTTAGAAGACTTAGAGGGTGTTTTGGATCCATTTTGGATCATCACCAGTCCCTTCAAAGAGAAATATGAAAATATTTTTTGGATGATAGTTTTTTAGAATAGGAAAAAGTATTACATGTAACTTAAAACAATATCCTTAATTGACATGTTAATCCATAATCAAAGTCACTTTTTTAAAATGAGGTATTGAGTGTAAAGTTCTTCTGACAAGTCTTACCATGAGAGTGCATGATAATAGAAATTTCAAAAGCTTGTGCTTTTAGGGAATCACAAGTTCAAGAGTGTTGTTATAAAATTTTTATTCCAAATGGCATTTTTATTTATTGTTTCTATATTACCCTACCCTAATTTAAAGAGAGGAAGATTTCCTTCAAGTGTAGGAATACTTCCAATGTAGCCATGTGCATAAAAAAATACTAAATATACTCAACTTAGGTTTAAAATGTAAACTTTAACGCATATCGGAGTATGAGAAACCAACTTACTTACCTGATATGGTACCAAGAGTTTTTGAATGATGAGGGAATGGGGTGCACTAACAGTTGTTTGGAACCAAGATTCAGTAGGACACACACATTCATGGTTCTCCAACTTGTATAGGTCTTCCACAACTTGAAGATTTCTCTCTTTAGGTTGACAAGGATGGTTAATGGAAACTCTAGGGTTTTCTTCTTTGTGAGCTTCAACAACAGTTTCCGAATAAGTTCCAATCATGGATTTATTCTCTAATGGTTTATGGATTAAATTTTCTTCCCGAGGTAAATGTTATGTGGTAATAGGTGAAGTTTCTAGATTCATTCCTCTCCCCTCTCTAAAAGATATGACATTACATTTGATAGGGGTGTGAGTAGGAAAAATACGTGTTTTAAATTAATATGAAACTTGATTGTTGAAATTAAGGTTTGGTTTCAGAAATGGGGACCATAGAGAGGGATAACATGGTGGTACATTGGATGGGAATTGCAAATGTTGTGGCTCAGGTAATGGAATTTGCATGGGGAATTTCCCTAGAGAGGAGGTTGCAAACCTTTCTTGAGGCTGTGGGAATATCTAGCTCGAGGGAGAGGACCATTGCGAGAATATGGTAGGGTATTGAATCGAAGGAGGATTATAAGTCTTCCATGGAACTGTGGGGTTGTAGATGTGTTGAGGAACCTGCTAGGAACAATAATTATTACTCCAAGTATTAAATAATGATGAGTTTGGAGTTATACCTAGAGGTTGATTTATTTCCTTACTTGATTCCTAAATACCTTTGAAACCTCGACAATGATGGGAAATAATTTTTTGAATGATCCTCCTTACATTGCTTCTTTTCTTCCTGCAAATCATCCAATTGTAAATTTAGAAAATATTTTGTAGCTCCTATTTTTGTAGTAGATTCCAAAAATTGAGAAGAAAGTTCTCTAGATTTCTTACCGATCTTGGAGAATCCTCTTGAATAACTAATGCACAATTTACAAACATCATCATATGTAAGTGAGAAGCATCAATTGCTCCTATCAGATTTAAATGTTCTAAAAATTTGTCTTTGATTCCTTTGAGTAGGAGTGTTTTCAATGTCTCTTTTACCAAATTCTTATGTTTTGATTTTTGGAGGTTGTATCTAAATCGCTCCACATAATCCTCTAAGCTTTCATTTTCCCCTTGTTTTATTCCAAAAATATCTTCACCGGCCTCGTAGTAGTCTTGATATTTCTCCAAAAATATATTCTTCATGTCTTCCCATGTTTGAATGCAGTTCCCACCAAGGCTCATGAACCATTGAAGAGCTGCTCCTTTAAGAGTAAGAGGAAACACTTGCAACCTTTGAGAATTAGTACGATAACCATATCCTGTACAAAGTACTTCAAACTCAAATAAAAATGTATCTAGGTCTTCATTTTCGAAACAATGAAATTTTGGTAGTACAGATGGGGGAATATTATGCATTTGAAACACTCATAGATCCTAGTATTCAGTGAAATAGGTGCATTGAATGATTGATATTAGCCTCAAACTTCTTTGTTCAAGACTACCTCGAAATACCATTTCTTTGTCTTTAACAAGCTCGTTGGTATATATTGTTAGCATATGAATAGCATATACATATGTGTAGGGTGGTTGGAGGGTTCTTAAAACATTAAAGAAAATGAGAAACCTTAAATAAATAGTGAAAGAAATAAATAAATTCAAAGAACATAAAACTGCAAGAAAAACTAGGTGAAGGAAAAAAAACCAAATGCGGCAGATCACCAAGGTCAATCCCTTGAGCGCCTCCCCGACAATGACGCCAAAATGTTGGGTGTAGCATAGGGTCTATAAATGTACCAACATTTAATTTGTCAATCCGGAAAGTTCGTGAACTTCGAGATGCAGCACTGGAAATGCCAGAGAAAGCCCCTGACAACCTGCAAAATAAATGCTAGTCTATCTTGTGTATTAATCTCATTAATAAATGAAATCTTGCACTAAAAGAGAATTCGAGAAAACACCAATACAAACAATTAAAATCATACGGGAAATAAAAGAAATCAATGCGAAAGGAAATTCACAAAGGAAATCATAACTGGAAATAAAGTAATGCTGGCATAATAACAAAAACACTATAAATGCTGGAATAAGTTCAAAAGCAATTCAATCCATTCAGCTTGCACTAATTCTACATGCAATAATTCTTTGTAAAGTTAACTTGAAAGCATCAACAACATAACAAGGAAATTTACTGTGTAAATATACTTATAAGGGAAATTAAATTAATGTGTATCTCGCCTTACTTGCCCCTGAAAATGAATCTTACAAACTATCCAAAAGTTAAAGGAAACCATAATGGTAATCAAACATTTATTGATTCAAACATAGTGTAGTTTCCTTATTTATAAATATCGTCTCAGTAAATGTAAAAAAATTGCAACTTTAGATATAAATTAATAGATCTAGATTAATTTATAGAATTCGAGTTAGAGCTCATAAAGGCAGAGCCGATCTTGTGGATTCTAGAAGGACGCGATGTTTGTTTAAAATATTTGGTGCAAGTATAATTAATAATGCAGCAAATTAAATAGAAACAATTTGTATCAACTCAATTTAACCTTAAAACTGAGAATAATGGATTGCAATAAATCGAATTAATTCTTGGAAATAAAACATCTGCAGCAAGTTAGATAACATCAATCGAAGGAAGAAAGAAACTGTAAAGAAATCAAATTCACACAGAAAACAAAAAAAAATTGAAATGCTATTTAAAAGATGAGAGCGGTGTCAAGCTGGTTTGGTGGCCAACCCAGCGAGATCGAACCCTCTTTGAGTGCCTAGTTCACACAGAAATAGAAATCATTAGATGCGATAAATAATGAAATAGAACATGGTGATGCTTAAATTAATTCCTGAAAATACAGTTGTTACATCAAGCAGAAAATGCTTAGCTTCAGCAAGAAAGAGGAGCGATCCACTAGTGATGAGCTACATGAGGCTACATTGGGACAACTCCTCTTCCCTTTTGTGCCTTCCTTTGATGCGCACTATCTTGGCTGGGTCAATTTCCTTCCTTACTGTAATTAATTGAAAAATTAAGCTGAATATCACTCTAGGCAGTTTATATAGGCATCGATTTACAAATTGGGATTTTTAATTCAGCCAATTAAAATGTGGAAGATTATTAACAGTTTTCCGAATTAGGAATTAGTTTGAAACTAAGTGTCGAAAGAGGGAACGATTCTGGTGAATCTTTCCTCTTTTCCTGGAGTGGTTGTTGCTGGGTGCTATGCTGTATCATAACCACATGGCATAAATGAGGGCGGAGCATTGCGTGGACTCCAGCGTTTATGTGGCTATGGTCATTTGCTTCAGGCGTTCTCCACATCGCGGGAAGTAAGAGCATTCTGCAATCTCTCTGGACCATAATAGGAAGGATATGATCTTGATAATGTGGTGAAGCCTCGAGAGGACTAAGACCTGCACCGCAGCTATATCTCAGCTCAATACAGAACCTCCATGGATCTTCTTGTGCTACCTCCATTCAACATCTGCAATAAAATTTAGGCCATATAGTCTAGCTCTCTAATTTTATACAAGCAGTAAAGAGCATCATCACAAACAAGGCTACATTCTCCTTAGCTCCAACACCACTATACTCCAACGACAGCCCATCCTTACTTCCATGTGTTTGTCACTGGTTATGCCCAAATCTTTCTAAAGAATCTTTTACAATAGCTCACACAGAGATTTAAGAGCTTCATCTGGTATGTTCCAAAAATACATCATCAGCATTGCAGTTCTAGTAATAATAGGCATGGTGCAGTTTATGATCTCCAGCATAACATGGCCATAACTGGCCTCATGAAAGGCTCGTGCATTTATCATTTGATACAGAGACCTATCAACTTCAACCTTGACAACATTTGTCAGAACAGGTATAGGATGGGCAAGTTCATGTGTGTATGAAACAACACAATCAATGTTTCGCTTTACTATCACACAGACAACAAAAGTCAAATCTCGATCAAACCAGGTGTGCCATAATTCACCACCACTGCCTTTATGAACAGAGCATGAGACCAGGTTTCTATATAGTGCAAGAAGCCTACTATAACTAGTGCAGGAATCCCAATGCATGGTGTAGGCACGTCCCAAAGTATACTTAAAAACCAATTTTAATCCTACACATACAAACCTTTAATGAAACTCTCATTAATGTTATTTTAATCCCGTTAAAACAAAGAAGTAACAAATACTCTTTGAAAATAATCAGTTAGCTAATCGATAGAGTGAGAGAAATAAATAAAAATAAGACAAATTGGAGACTCAACATCCCCCCATGCTGACCATATTGCATGTCCTCATGCAAGGAAATCCGATACTGTCACTTCCTCACAAAAACAAAATTAGACATTTGTAGGTGTTCAAAATGAGGTTCCTACAATTTTTCGTGATCATATTTCCTGCGCTAGATAAAGCTTGCTCAAAAGCAGAGTGTCTGCTGGACTCTCTATTTGCTTAAAATGATTTCAAGAAAACCTAAAACGAAAGCTGTCATGAAAAACTAAATTGCATGGATGGTGTTATTAATAGCTAACTTTTTAAAATTTCGAAAAGGATATCTCGCAGGCATTCCTAATCAGAAGTTACACTTTTAAGATCCTCATTTTAGATATGAGTGACATGATTTAAAAGCCATGGTGTTAAAAGTAGACATAGAAATACCTTCCCATAGTGATCATTTTACCATTTTCCATGTATAGTTGAAGCTTCTCTTGTCCGGGCACAACTAATTACCTACACTAAGGGTCCCCACATCCATAAAAACCATTCCAAAAAGATAGAACTCCAAGGTATATAAAAAAAATGATTTTAAATCCATTCTCAAAGATATTGATAGTGAGTTCACGGAAAGCAAAATCAACCAAGTAAATTATAGTGTAGTGTTAACTTTAATACCACAGGCATGGCCCTGCTGCCAGCAGGCATCCATAGCCTCAACAGGGGTACCTTTTAACCTTATGAAATGCTTTTGTCCCACCTACTAGATGTCGATTCAGAGTTGTTTAAGAACATTTTACTTTTTCTCTTTTTAGAAGTTAATTGAAGGTCACTATCCTGGCTTGGTAATCGGTTATCGACAGTGCCATTCACGAGAACTAACAAGATTGAACGAGCCGGCTCACGATCAGACCTCTCATCTACCAGTTTTCCAACTGAAAGCCATTACCATGGCTTGGTGACCAATGTGGTAATTTCATTCTCCTTAGGACCCATGATCATAGTAGGTCAGCTCGCAATGAGACCTCTTATCCCTCAATTAATTCGTTTATGTTTTTAGAAAAAAACTCTGATTATGATTAACCTCATATGAATTACTTAATAGGTGGGGAAGAAAATCTACTCCTTAAGAGTGCAGGATGGTGTGAAAAGTTTTTAATTACTATTCTTTACTTGTTGGTCATGCTACCCTAAGAACTTATTAAAACAACATCTCGGATAATGACCAAAACATATTCTCTGAGTTGATTATGTTAGGGTTCTTTATCAAAGCTTATTAGAGTTTTGTAGGTGTGGTCCACCATAGGAGGTTTTTCACTGGTCCCTTCGAAGAGGAATCTGAAAATATTTTTTGGATGATAGTTTTTTAGAATAGGAAAAAGTATTACATGTAACTTAAAACAACATCCTTAACTGACATGTTAATCCATAATCAAAGTCACTTTTTTAAAATATGAGGTATTGAGTGTAAAGTTCTTCTGACAAGTCTGACCATGAGAGTGCATGATAATAGAAATTTCAAAAGCTTGTGCTTTTAGGGATCACAAGTTCAAGAGTGTTGTTATACATATTTTATTCCAAATGGCATTTTTATTTATTGTTTCTACATTACCCTACCCTAATTTAAAGAGAGGAAGATTTCCTTCAAGTGTAGGAATACTTCCAATGTAGCCATGTGCATAACAAAATACTAAATATACTCACACTCAGGTTTAAAATGTAAACTTTAATGCATATTGGAGTATGAGAAACCAACTTAATTACTTGATATGGTACCAAGATATTTTGAATGATGAGGGAATGGGGTGCACAAACAATTGTTTGGAACTAGGATTCAACAGGACACACACATTCATGGTTCTCCAACTTGCACAGGTCTTCCACAGGTTGAATATTTCTCTCTTTAGATTGACAAGGATGGTGAAGGGAAACTCTAGGGTTTTCTTCTTTGTGAGCTTCACCAACAATTTCCCAACAAGTTCCAATCATGGATTTCTTCTCTAATGGTTTATGGATTAAAGTTTCTTCCCGAGGTAAATGTTGCGTGGTAATAGGGTAGGTTTCTAGATTCACTCCTCTCCCCTCTCTAAAAGATATGACATTACATTTGATAGGGGAGTGAGTAGGAGAAATACATGTTTTAAATTGATGTGCAACTTGATTGTTGAAATTAGGGTTTGGTTGCAGAAATGGTTGGGACCATAGAGAGGGATAACATGGTGGTACATTGGATAGGAATTGCAACTGTTGTGGCTCAGGTAATGGAATTTTCATGGGGAATTTCCCTAGATAGGAGGCTGCAAACCATGCTTGAGGGTGTGGGAATATTTGGCTCGAGGGATAGGGCCATGTGGGAATATGTTAGGGTATTGAATCAAAGGAGGATTATAAGTCTCCCATGGAATTTTGGGGTTGTAGATGTGTTGAGGAACCTGCTGGGGACAATAAATATTACTCCAAGTATTCAATGATGATGAGTTTGGAGTTATACCGTGCAGTCGATTTATTTCCTTACTTGATTCCTTAAATACCTGTTGAAACCCCGGAAATGATTGGAAATAATTTGTTGGGTGATCCTCCTTACACTGCTTATGTTCTTCATGCAAATAATCCAATTGTAAATTTAGAAAAGATTTTGTAGCTCCTATTTTTGTAGTAGATTCCAAAAATTGAGAATAAAGTTCTCTAGAATTCTTATCGATCTTGGAGATTCCTCTTGAATAAGTAATGCACAATTTACAAACATCATCATATGGTAAGTGAGAAACATCACCTACTCCTATCAGATTTAAAGGTTCTAAAAAGTCGTCTTTGATTCCTTTGAGTAGGAGTGTTTTCAAGGTCTATTTTACCAAATTCCTATGCATTGATTTTTGGAGGTTGTATCTAAATTGCTCCACATAATCCTCCAAGATTTCATTTTCCCCTTGTTTTATTCCAAGAATATCTTGACCGGCCTCGCAGTAGTCTTGATATTTCTCCAAAAATACATTCTTCATGTCTTCCCATGTTTGAATGCAATTCCCACCAAGGCTCATGAACCATCGGAGAGCTGCTCCTTTAAGAGTAAGAGGAAACACTTGAAACCTTTGAGAATTAGTAGGATAACCATATCCTCTACAAAGTACTTCAAACTCAAATAAGAATGTATCTGGGTCTTCATTTTCCAAACCATGAAATTTTGGTAGTGCAGATGGGGGAATATTATGCATTTGAGCCACTCCTAGATCTTTGATAGGAAATTCAAAAGTAACAATGTTTTCCATTTCCTACCAAACTAAAAGAGGTTATCCATGTACTAATTGAAGACTCCTTCTTTGAATGTTCCTAGAAACTAATCAATGAAATAGGTGCATTGAATGATTGATATTAGCCTCAAAATTCTTCATTCAAGAATGCCTCGTAATACCATTTCTCTGTCTTTAACAAGCTTGTTGGTATATATTGTTAGCATATGAATAGTGTATATATATGTGTAGGGTGAGTGCAGGGTTCTTAAAACATTAAACAAAATAAGAAACCTTAAGCAACAGTGCAAGAAAGAAATAAATTCCAACAAAATAAAATTGCAAGAAAATAGGAAAAAAAACCAAATGAGGCAGATCACCAAGGTCAATCCCCTGAGCGCATCCCTGGCAACGGAACCAAAATGTTGGGTGCATTATAGGGTCTATAAATGTACCAAAATTTAATTTGTCAATCTAGAAAGTTCATGAACTTCGAGACGCAGCATTGAAAATGCCAGAGAAAGCCCCTGACAACCTGCAGAATAAATGCTAGTCTATTTTGCGTATTAGTCTCATCAATAAATGAAATCTTGCAATAAAATAGAATTCAAGAAAACACCAACCCAAACAATTAAAATCATAAAGGAAATAAAAGAAATTAACGCGAAAGGAAATCATAACTAGAAATAAAGCAGTGCCGACATATTAACAAAAAGACTGTAAATGCTGGAATAAGTCCAAAAGAAATTCAAACCATTCTGCTTGCATTAATTCTATGTAAAGTGAACTTGAAAGCATTAGCAACATAACAAGGAAATTTGGTGTGTAAATAAACTTATAAGGGAAATTAAATTAATGTGTATCTTGCCTTACTTGTCCCTGAAAATGAATCTTGCAAACTGTCCAAAATTTAAAGGAAAGCATAATGGTAATTAAACATTTATCGATTCAAACATAATGTAGTTTCCTTATTTATAAATATCAGCTCAACAAATGTAAAAAAATCATAGCTTTAGATATAAATTAATAGATTTAGATTAGTTTACAGAATTTGAGTTAGAGCTCATAAAGGCAGAGCTGATCTTGTGGATTCTAGAAGGACATGATGTTTGTTTAAAATATTTCAGGTGCAAGTATAATTAATAATGCAACAAATGAAATAGAAACAATTTGCAGCAACTCAAATTAACCTTAAAACTGAGAATAATGGATTGCAACAAATCGAATTAATTCTTGGAAATAAAACATCTGCAGCAAGTTAGATAACATCAATCGAAGGCAGAAAGAAACTGTAAAGAAATCAAATTCACATAGCAAACAAACAAAAATTGAAATGCTATTTAAAAGATGAGAGCAGTGTCAAGCTGGTCTGGTGGCCAACCCAGCCAGCTCACACCCTCTTTGAGTGCCTAGTTCACACAGAAATAGAAATAATTAGATACAATAAATAATGAAATAGAACATGGCGATGCTTAAATTAATTCCTGAAAATACAGTTGTTACATCAAGCAGACAATGCTCAGCTTTAGTAAGCAAGAGGAGTGATCCACCAGTGATGAGCTGTGTGAGGCTACATTGGGACAACTCCTCTTCCCTTTTGCACCTTCCTCTCATGTGCACTATCTTGGCTGGGTTGATTTCCTTTCTTACGGTAATTAATTGAAAAATTAAGTTGACTATCTCTCCAGGTAGTTTATATAGGCATCGATTTACAAATTGGGCCTTTTAATTCAGCCAATTAAAATATGGAAGATTATTAATAGTTTTTCAAATTAGGAATTAGTTTGAAACTGAGTGTTGAAAGAGGGAGAGATTCTGGTGAATCGTTCCTCTTTTCCTGGAGTGGTTGTTGTTGGGTGCTATGCTGTATCATAACCACGTGGCATAAATGAGGGCGGGGCATTGCGTGGACTCCAGTGTTGATGTGGTTGTGGTCATTTGTTTCATGCGTTCTCCACATCGCGGGTAGTAATAGCATTTTGTAATCTCTCTGGATCATAATAGGAAGGATATGATCTTGATAACGTGGTGAAGCCTTGAGAGGACTGAGACCTGCACCACCACTATATGTTAGCTCAATACAGAACCTCCATGGATCTTCTTGTGCTACCTCCATTGAACATCTGCAATACAATGTAGGCCATATACTCTAGCTCTCTAGTTTTATACAAGCCGTGAAGAGCATCATCACAAAAAAGTTTCGTTCTCCTTAGTTCCAACACCACTATACTCTAACGATAGCCCATCCGTACTTCCACGTGTTTGTCGCTGGTTATGCCAAACTCTTTTTGAATAATATTTTACAATAGATAACACAGAGATTTAAGAGCTTCAACTGGTCTGTTCCACAAATACATCATCATCATTGTAGTTCTAGTAATAATAGGCATGGTGCAGTTTATGATCTCCAGCATAACATGGCCATAACTGGACTTACAAAAGGCTGGTGCACTTATCATTTGATACAACTACCTATTAACTTTAGCCCTGACAACGTTTGTCAGAACAGGTATAAGATGGGAAAGTTCATGTGTGTATGAAACAACACCATCAACGTTTCAGTTTACTATCACATGGACAACAACAGTCAAATCTAGATCAAACCATGTGTGCCATAATTCACCACCACTGCCTTTATGAATAGAGCATGAGACTAGGTTTTAGCATAGTGTAGGAAGCCTACTGTAACTAGTGGAGGAATCCCAATGCATGGTGCAGGCAGGTAAGTGCAATGGTACAGGCATGTGAATGCACTGGTGCAGGCACGTTCTAAAGTATAATAAAACCAGTTTTAATCCTGCACATACAAACCTTTAATTAAACTCTCATTAATGCTATTTTAATCCTGTTAAAACAAAGAAGTAACAAATACTCTTCGAAAATAATCAGTTAGCTAATCGACAGCCTGAGAGAAATAAATAAAAATAAGACAAATTGGAGACTCAGCAATGTAGAGGCATTATCTTCTTGGCAGGAGGTTTTTATTGATGAGAGGTCACAGTGGGTTGAGATATATGTTTGACTAATCGAATATAAATGCTAGACAAGCTAGGTGCTTGGCCATGATTAATGAGTTTGACTTTGGGATCAAATACATTAAGGTTAAGAAGAACATGCTTACATATGCTCTTAGTAGGAGAGTGCAGATGAACCATGTTGCAGTAGTGAGCTGTTATGGGACAGATTTATAGGATCAGATCTTACAGGTAGGCCAACAAGATGACAGGTACATGGAGCTTAGGAACATGTTATAGAAGGGCATAGGTGATCAGGATGCAAACTATTGCCTCACAACAGATGGTTTATTTAGATTCACATACATGATCTATGTAACGGATAAAAGTGGGCTCAAGAATTTTATCTTGAGGGAGTTTCATGTCAAGCCATATTTAGGACACCTAGGATATTAGGAGACGTTGATAACAATGAAGAAGTTCTACTATTGAACAAATAAGAAGAAGGAAGTTGCAGGGTTTATGGCTAGATTCTTGGACTATTAGTAGGTGAAAGAAGAGTGTAATAATCCAAGTGGGTTTCTTCAGCCTATTTCGATTCCATACTGGAAATGGGAGGTCATTTCCATGGATTTCATTACAGGTCTTCCAAGGACATTGAGGCAGCATGATTCTATCATTGTTGTGGTCAATAGATTGAGCAAGGTAGCTCACTTCATTCCAATGAAGACTACTTATTCATACAGTGAGGTGGCACAGGTCTTCATCAGGGATATGGTGGGAATGCATGGTGTTCCAAAGAAGATTGTGTCGGACAGGGATGCTAAGTTCACTTCCAAGTTTTGGAAGGAGTTGTTTACAAGTCTGGGGAAAGAGTTGACCTTCAATACCACTTATCATCCGCTGATAGATGGACAGAAAAAGAGGGTCAATATTATATTCGAAGACATGTTGAGGATGTATGTCATGCACCAACAAAGGAGATGGGAGGAGTACCTTCCATTGTTCAAGTTTGGTTACAACAATGGTTATGAGGAGTCGCTAAGGATGAGTCTGTTTGAGGGACTCTATGGGCAGAGTTGTAATACTCCCATCCACTGGAGTGATCCAATGAAAAGGGTACTTATTGGACCACATATTTTGCTAGAAATGGAACAGGAGATGCAGGTTATAAAGAATAATATGAATGAATCACAGGACATGTAGAAAAGTTATGCAGACCAACACAGGGAATTTAAGGAGTTCTAGGTTGGGTAACATGTGTATTTGCTCATCAAGCCTAAGAAGAGATTCTCGAGGATTAGATCATGTGCCAAGTTTGCACCACAGTATATGGGCCTTTTGAGATCCTTGAGAGGATTGGACCAATGGCCTATAGACTTGCACTACCTTTGATAGTGAAATTCCATGATGTTTTCTATGCTTCATTTCTTAATATATACGTAAATTATATTGATCATGTTATCGATTGGTCTGTATTGCAAGTGGAACTAGAAGGAGAATTCCAGCTGGAAGCTCAGTGCTTATTGTAGCGAAAAAAACCCATGCTTCAAAATAGAAAAATCAAGCAATTTAAAGTGCATTGGAAGCCCTTTGGGCCTAATGAAGCTACATGGGAGATGGTTGATCAGATGTGGGTTATGTATCCTTCATTGTTTGCTGGTTGAGGAAAAGTTGTTTTGGTTTATGTATATATGTACATGGATGTAAATAATTCCATGAGCTGCGTTATAAAGCTCCAATAAGTGGTATGGTTTTCATGTTGTCATGATGGTTTTGCTTTTGAGCAAGGTTTTTATTGTAAATACTACATCGAGCTAAGTTATAAAGATGCATGGATATTATGTTTTGTTTTTCAACAGTATTGTTGGTTGTAGGTGTCATAGAACACCAATGACGATGTTCCCCTAAGGGGGAGGGGTCTGTAACAACTGTGGGTTAAAATTTCATGTAATAAATGTTAATAAAGGGAAAATAAGACCAAGGTCAAGGGACACTTATTCCAAAATGAATGATGGGAAAAATATCCTAGTGGGCATCACTTGTTGTGTATTATGGCTAAGGGAAATTGACAAAGGATTTGAAAAGGCAGAAAGGTATTATTGGAATTTTCTTTATGAAAATAAGGGAAAATAGGAGAAAAGGGAGGTGAAAGGTCACAAGTTGCATGTGAGGAGGAAATTGAAGGAAAATTAAGGAAAAATTAGGAAATTAGAGGCACCAATAATAAAAGGACATCAGAGCATCAGTTGGTAGCCTTTTTTCAGTTCATTTTCATAATTTTTTTCAGAGAGGAGAAGGAAAGCAAGCAAGTAAAGGAAGTTCAAGGAAGGAAAAGGAAGGACAAGGATGCAAAGGAAAGCAAGGATCAAGAAATGAAAGGTTGGATCAAGAAGCTTCAGTGGGAATACTTGCAAGTAACATGTTACATGTACGATTTCCTAGATGGTTTTGACATGCATGATATGTGCATGTGTGTATTGGGTTTCATTGTTGTTTTTGGCATGGATTTTTCCATGTTTTGACAGTATTTTTTAGCCTTGACTTTCCATTTCCAGATAACCATGGTGTAATGGGATTATTTCTTGGTTAAGCTCTAGATTGTCGAAATGTTTTGGATCCAGGTGAGGTGGTCATAGGAAAATACCATGGTTTGGAGGTGGAGGTGGTCTTCTCCAGGAAGCCATCAACAGGTTGGTGGAGAAAGGAAACTTCCTCAAAGGGTGGTGAAGGAATTCTGAGGCATCCAAGCTTGGTTTGGTTTTGTGATCTCGAAGTTGGTTTAGGTGAGATAATGGTATGGTGAGGGTGGAGGTGGTTTAAGATTTGGATTCCCTTGGTTTTTAATGGATTGGTTTATCCCATGAGATCCAACATTCATGCTTGGAATATGGCTTGGGGATGATTAGTTGAATGAAATGTTTGGTTAAGCCAATCTATGGTCAGGTGGTACGTGGAAGTCCCTGAATTGGTTGGATTTTTCATATGGTTAATAAGAGCTAAGTTTCTCTTTTCTTTGATAAGTAAATGTACTTGTTATTATGTGGCTTTAATGGTTGTTATATCATTGTTATCTATTTGGTTATATGTTGGTTATAAGCATGGTTATATGACAAATATAAGTATGGCTCTTATCACATTTCATTCAATGAATGTCTGGTTAATGAATGCATGACCTAATTGGTGTTATGACAGCTATTGTGAGAAGGCATAAATCCTTCTTGTTAAACCTCAGATAAGTTTTTAGATCCTTATGTTCAGATATGCATTCATGACCTGTAGGTTACATGTTCATCATGTGTTTGACAAAATGTCAGTCCTAGTTGGGAGAGGTTAGGTCAAGTCCTGGTTTAATTTTTGGTTTGGAAGCCTTGTTTCTATGTGATTCATCATTTCTGGAAGTTTCACTGAGTTATCGGCAGGGGCCTTAGACTTAGCCCTTAAAAAGTGTCTCATAATTCAGGGTTGCTGGCATAGAATAGACTTAAAAGGTCCACAATCGCTGGGAAGCAAGCCTATGTGAGTGACTGGAGGGTTATAGTCACTTGGAGGCCTTGGAAAGGGAGCGATTGAGGCTCTAGGTCAGTGAAATAGAGATTTAACTTAGGGGTTGGACACCTGGATTGGTTGGGTTGCTCCTGGAGGTTGGTAAATTCTTAAGTTTTTGACTTTATTCCCTTAAGGTCATATAGGAGGTTGAGTCTTATCATAGTGACCCTCAACTCTTGTTTACCTCGAGAAAATCTGTGAAAGTGGGTAAATGTGGGAGGAATCGATTACAAAACTATAGATTTCTTCTGATGATTGCTTATCTGCATCTTGAGTTCTGTAAGTCGCATCTCAAATGAGGGAAGGATTCAAATTTCTATCTTCAAGTCTTGGGGATTTTGTTGGTTTCATTTTCCTCTTAATTTCTTGAATTTTATTTCTCGAAGCCTATATTTTTCCCTTCTTAACCATTTTAAAATAACCTATAACAAAGTAGAAAAAGTAATAAGAAAAAGAATTGAACAATTTAAAATTAAGAAGCTTAACACAAACTTGATACTAACCAATAGAAAGTAGAATTGATGAAATTTCACTATTGTTTTTGCAGAAAACCAATATTTTTGTTCATAGAGATTAGGTTAAGACATTTTAATGCGGAAAAATCAGATTCCAGACATTTAACAAATTCTAAAGGGAAACAATAGTGAATTAATAAAAATTCATGTGGAATAAATAAAACTTATAAAAAGTGTACTGGTTCATTAATGTCCATTGAACCTAACATAAAATCCAACCATTGGTTGTTTAGGGTTTTCTATTATTGTTCAAATATGAAAAAGCCCTTGAGACTCATTATAACTCAGTTGAGAGGCATGTAGTCGCCACATCTCTTCTCAGCCACTCGTAAATTGTTGAAGCACTTTATTAGTCGTGACGTCGAAGTTTTATTTGTATCTTGAAAGTTTATTGAACACTAGTTTATCGACTACACGACCTCTAATGTTATTTATTTACAACAAAACAAAACAACGAAGAAAAAAAATCACGTAAAAACCAAAACCAATGAATGAGCTAGTTAGGAGGTTAGGAGTCAGAGATATCAACATAATTGGGAGTTGGTACTTATTGAAAGTCAAACAAAATACGACTAGAAAAATTTGAAAGTTAGCACAGTCAGGAACTCGGGAGTTGGGGGTCAGAGTAAATTTTAAATGATATTCATGTTTATGATCTTTGACTTCTCACCTAAACTATTGATTATTGAAAATGTTTATTTTTAAATGTTTAAAAATTGATAAATATGTTCTTTTGAGGTAGTTTTTTTATAACATAACAATAAATTAAAGAAAATTGAAGAGCCACTATTTTTGAATTGTAAAAATAAGGGGGGTTGTTATAGGACTAACAATAGAGGGTCAAAAGAAAAATAGTTTAAATCAATCAGGTCATAGCCATACATGTTGTTAGGGTCCTATAATATATATGATCATAAGTTGATTATCTGTGAATTTTCATGTATATGATTATTGTAAATAATTTTCCTTTCTAGAAATTATTTCCAAAAGAAAAGAAAAAGAAAAAGTAGAATAAAAGACAAGAAAAGAAAGGCGATATCAAAAGAAAAAATATATATGTGAAGAAATAAAAAAAATAAAAATAAAAAATATGAGAAAATTGAAAAAAGAATCAAAATACCCCAAAAATAAGTGAGCAAGTCTAAATGCCATAAAAAATGAAAAAATGCGTCAGTGATACCTTAGAAAGTTTGAATAATGTGTTGGTAGTTAAAATGCTACATTTTCATCAAAGTTAAATAAATAGGATTAGATGTTTAATCACACCATTTAAGAATGATTAGGCTTGTTAATAAAATGTGTTTAGTTAGGAAAAAATAATGTTTTGACCACACAGTGTAATCGTGGTTGAAAGTAGGATTAGGTAAATTTGATTTGATTTTAAATAAGTTAAAAATAACAACGCACAGTTTAAATGCGCTTAGATTAGGGTTAATTTAATTAATTAAGTGAAATCGTATTTGTATAAGCTGCGATTATGTAATATAATAAAGTTTTATTTTGATGCGACGGGTTTTGTCTTCATGTAATAAACGATGCACATTTTTCAATAGTCGAGATCTCACTTGCCTGGATCAACGGTGGGTTAGGAGTTTCAGACCCCCTTGGTCCTTCCGACGGTTAACTGAAGGCGGTTGTGGGGGGCGGTTCTGAAAAGTGGTTTCCCTCCTCACCACACTTGTAATGTGTGTGCTCCTCATCCATTTCAAACCCCCCCCCTCCGAAAACCACCTTTTTTCTCCTGCTCCCGCTAATTACGACTGTTGACCTTTTTGATCCCCCTCCACTCTTC
The DNA here is from genome assembly GCA_031772625.1 of Pinus tabuliformis. NCBI lineage: Eukaryota > Viridiplantae > Streptophyta > Pinopsida > Pinales > Pinaceae > Pinus > Pinus tabuliformis. The sequence goes on from CM062813.1 coordinate 300,311,312, forward strand.
CTCCACCACCTCATATCTCTAGACCCCACTTCCCTTTTGCCAAATCACTCTTACCTTCTTTTCCCCACCTCAATCCTACACAACACCTCCACATGGCGCTCCTATATTGGCTCATCTCCAATCTGTGTCACTTAACATCACCACTTCACCCCAGTGCATCGCTGCCACTTGGCACCTCCCTCACCCCGTCATCAAACCGTTAAAGAGTTTAATAACCGCCAGTTCTTAGTATAATGAAACCACTCCATTAAGTAGGTAATTAAAGTGGTTATCCGTGTTTGTCCTTAAATAAAGCCCGAGCCCATTTATTTTCCTTTCCTTGTGCGGTTTCGAGAATATTAAACCATGACTATTACAATTCTTTGTTTGCGAACCGGAGCCTCTTTTAGTAGCTAGTCAACAGAACCTGTCACTATGACCATGCATCCAATCACCATTCTACATCTGGCCACCAATCATCATCCATTTTTTCCCAAGTAATTCAAACTTTCCTGTCTATTTTACTTCCAGCATGGCTCCCAAAGGAAAATCTAAGACCTTAGTTGATAAACCCATGCTACCCCCAGTGATAGATTTAAACCATCAACCCCTGGTAGACCAAGAATACAAGATCGTTGAAACCATATGTGAGTTCGACCTTTATGAACTCCACAACTGGTTAAAACATAAATTCATAGACCTCAGCGATGAATTGGGTCTGTGGGAATCCTCCCTACCCCAATTCATTTTTCCCCAGACCTACCACTTTCCTAAGTTTGTGTCATGGTATCAATTTAGATATATTCCCAGTCAGAGGGAAATTATGGCCCAAAATAATGATATCCTTTTCACCATTATAGCTGAATCCATCTCCCAAATGCTCCAATTGCAAAAATTTTCCCCTCTAAAACCATTTACAGTAGATTCCCTCATGGAATTCTACAAGAACCTAACCTTCCCACATAGAGCTAAGATTTTTGAGACTTTTCTCCCTGAGGATGCCCAATTACCCAAGAAAAATCCCCCATATTCATCCTCTATGTTCCCTGAGATGACTAAACAAATTATTTCTATTGTTTCATGCCTACTTGGCTATCAATCTGATTTGTGGCTTGATGAGGTCATTGCTGGTTTTTTAACAATCTTTACAATGGGTGAAAAACCCTCCATTTTCAACTACAATGAGTTTATAGAAGAGGAAATTCATGATTAGTTCCTCAAATTCTCTACAAAAGCAACTTTCAAGTATATTTCAATACTTTTTTATTTCTTTCTTTACCATCAGGTAGATAGATTTCAATTTCGCTTGTAGAAATTGGATGAGAAAGGCAATCCCCAATTAGTAATTCATTGGAATTCCTTAGTGAGGAAGAATTCCACTCAGTTCACCTTAATTGAAGATGTTTATTGGTTTTTCGTACACAGTATCCTACTTATTAAACATTAATGTGGAGCCAAGAATAAGGCTTGAGATTAAGAGATTCCTCCATCTAAGTGAACAGACTAAAATAGGAAACTGGTACTTGCACGAGAACTACACAAAGATCATGGTTGTGAATTGCCACCTTACAGATTGTCGAAGTTTGTCCCATTGAGGATGTTCTCATTGGAGTACATAAGGTAGATGATCAATATGGATGAAATGCATTTTGTGGCAGCAAATAAGAAATCACAGTTTAAAATAAAAACACAGGTGAGCTCATTCATTTCCAATAGTAGAGAAGCAGCCAAAGAAGAAGATATCCTCCTGAAACAAATGAATTTCACACTAAGTTTCACCTGGTCCTATGACCCCCTAGGAATTATTTCAAGGTTAAGAGTAGAACAAAATATTAATCCCTACTCACACACCCCCAGGCCAGAGATTGAGAAGTACATGAACTAGGATTATTGGTAGGTAAACACTATGCAGGAGGCAAAAGAACATGTACTCTCCACAAGAAAAGCATAGACTCCTACACAACAGGAGAAGCATGAGAAGAGACTAAGGGAAGAAGCTTCCCCTATAGTCACAAAAATTCCTGAAAAGAAGTTTCAAATCTACAAGAAAAAGTGGAAGACTACTCCAACAACAGAAGGATCCTTTGAAGAGGAAAATGTATAGACAATATTTTTGACAGATCCTCATGCTTCAAGGAGGACCGAGGATATTTTCATGGGATTTCCATCCTCTTCGGCCGCCCCAGATCCACTGGACACTTCTCAGACAGGAGAATTTGTTCATGACCAAGCTGAACCAAACATATTTGCTAAGTATAGAGAAATCAAGAAGAAAATTGAGCAGATAAATGCTACAACATATACGTAGTTTTGGAAGTAGACAACCTCCTCACAACATAGGCTACTATCTGCCTTTGACATAGAAAAAGGGAAAATGTAGATAGCCTTTCTGCAGGCTCAAATTCCTTTCCCAAAGACCCCTGAAGATTATAAGAAATCTATTTTTTCATTCAATACTGATCAAATTCATCCAATTGATCAAATAAACCTACAAAAGAAAACATGGGAGATGTTGTAATCTACATTGACAACTTTAGCAATGACAACTTCTAAGCTGCAAGCTTCTATAAATAACATTCAGTCTCAAATTAAATTATAGAAAGTCTCTTCTCTAGCCAAAGATACCAAAATCAAATCATTGGAAGACCTTGTAATCAAACTAGGATATGATCCCAACAATGTGAAAGCAACATAAGAGATTGTCAAAAGGAAGAATGTTGATATTGCAACACTCAAGAAGCAGCTCAAGCTTCCATCCATAGAAGACCCACAGACTAAGGAAGTTGGACAACTTGAGAAGGAAAAAGAAGACATGTTCAGGATCCTTATTGAATAGAGTGGACAGATCAAAACAATGGAGGTTGAAATGGAGAAATTATTGAAGGAAAGGGAAAAAACAACATATTTTCCTGCCATTCCATTGATAATAGTCCCTATTGCATCTACATCAATAGAAAGGGCATCCACTTCAGCCACTGTCGTAGTTGAAGGACAGTCAATAGATTATTCAGAGGAACTTATGAAGGCAATGGATGATCTGTCAATCAGAGGACAGGAAATTGAGAAGATGAAAACCCAGATGAAGAACCTTCAGGAGTAGAAACTAAAGGTTAACAGTGTATACTTGGCTAAATTGTAGAAAACTCATAAATTGACACAGAAGATTGAACCACTGCAAAGTGAGTCTGCAATGGCATAGACATTGGCACAGGGAAAAGAGAGTATATGGATAGAAATAAATGAGGCCATGATCGAAATATGGCCCTCAATAAAAAGCTTATTTTTGAACAAGAGGAGTTAATACATAGTTCGAAAGAGGTAATTGAACAGGTGAAAGCATATTTAGGGAAGAAGCCCAATGAAGCCACTTCTCTGATCATAATTTTGAATTTGAAGACTAGAGAAGAACTATAAGAGTTGGAAATTGTAGATAGGACATAGATAATTTTTGAAGTGAAGAGGGTCCTTACAAAAAGGAACCTTATGCTGCAATTGGAGAATAAATGTCATAATATGGAGTTTAGCATTTAGAAATTTCACAAGAAATTGAATGTTCTTAATTGGAAGAGACTTCCTAGATTAATAGGAATTGGATACAAGCTGATCAGTTTAGAAGAGTATCACCAGCAATTGTACCGCATAGTAAGGGATAAATCAAAGTTTGTTGGCATCAAAGGAAGCATCACAGGAAAATCTTTCATGGAAGCTAGTGATTATAATCTCTCTATCAAAAATGAGATCAAACACTTATTTGTCATCAAGCCTACTTTTCAAAATTATACTGATGTGGATGAAGCTTTTAGAAAGTTAGTAAAATTCTCCACTCCAAGTGAAAAAAGGTGGGACAATTTGTGTGAATTACTTGAGTAAGACAACTTTTACCCCATCAACAACTTTTACAGCAGCTTCAGTTATCGATATTTTGTTCTATTTTTACAAACAGTTTAGGATATTTTGTAAAAGATCTTGAGGTTTTCACTAAAGATAATTTTTTATAATTTTGTAAAGTACTTCATAAATCGAAGTATAAATGTTGGAACTGTGATGAAGAAAGCATGATAGCATGATATTGATGTAAATTTGTTCACTGAGTTGAAAGTGATCATTTCTTTAATACAAAAATATGTTCCACGATTCTTGTGTCAGGCAAATTGGTGATGTTTTCTTTTTGTAAACTTCTTGTATCTTTGTTTTGCATATGTTATTATGATCTATATTGTTTAAAGAAAATGAAAGACTGAATTTGTTTAATTACACTTTGCCTTGGCTTATAAGCAATATCTATGTTTTCAAACTGAAATTAAATATAGAATTCTTAACTGCTCTATGTTTAATCAAACCTTAATATTTTCCTCTCTATCACTCCATCAAGCTACGAAGATCCAATAGCCTGCCTACCTTGCCTTGTTACATCTGTTTTGATATTTCTGCATCTGATCACCCTAAGGCCTTTGACTCCATTTTCCCAATGGCCTTTCTCTGCAATTTCAACCAAACAATTCAAAAAACCAAACTTTGAACCTTACATCTAGCCTAAAATCCTAAAGCAACAAAGCTAAATCTGACAGAGAGATCCCTCTCTGACTTTAGAAGGGATAGCTTCTAAACTTAAAAGTGGTTTTGTGGTTACCTCTACAATTCCTTTACAACCTGGGAAATTACGGAGTGATAACATCCTGGTGATCATACTAGGAAGGCACATATTTCATATAAATTTAATTTCCCTTGCTAAATATTGCATTAGACCTTCAAGCTATTTCATGTTTGTGGCTTTGAAATAGATCTATTTCAGGTTGTTTTACACTTTAGAGTTGTATATATTTTATTTGTGAATACTTAATAGTAGATCTGTGTCGTAAAAGAATATACAATAGAGATAATCCATATTCAAATCCACCGAAAATTGTAGATAATCTAGAAAACATAATAAGAATTAAAAGTGTATCTGAGAGTGAATCAAGTGAATGTCCTCTATGTAGGGTTAATTTTCTTCATGAAAATTTTATCACTTTAGAAGATATATAATTTTATTTAGCTTTTGTACATAGTCTTTTTAGAAACAAATCTGACAACTTTATGCCTAAAACTGTGATTGATGAAAGCTTGCTAAAACCTTATATCTCCAAACCTCAAATTGTTAAATCAAATTCTGTTGATGATGAACTCAAACAATTTGACAAGCTTGAAGCTTTGGTAAGCTAGTTAGATCAAGTTGTGCATAAATACCTGATTCATTAGTCACCTAAACCCGCACCTTCTTATTCTATGGCTTCAACCCCAACCCCACCAAAAATTACACCTAGTATTTCTATCCCACTAGAAATTTCGCCTATTTCTACTGCTCCTTTAATAACTTCTCCCATTACCACAGTACCTACCTCCACTACTACTACACCAACTTGAAAAAGCTTTGTTCCACTTCCTTTAATCCCTCCCACATACACACCTATTATAATTTCATCATATTCTCATTCTCATTTACCAATCACGGCAGCCCGTTATTCCCCCTTGGTCCTACCTACATAACTCAATGCAATGACTCAAGATTACCAGAGCAGGATTCCTCAATTTAATAGCACTGGGTGTATAAATTCTCAACAACATATTGATAAAATGAATGACTACTTAGACCTTTAAGAGATAGATGATCCTGATGTAAAAAGGAGATTGTTTTCTCAAATTCTCATTGGTGATGTTAAAAAATGGTTTAAAGGATTACTAGCTCGTTTTATCCCAGACCTTACTCAATTTCATGAAACCTTCCACAGAAGATGGGAATTGAAAAAGAACCCTCTACAAATCTTAGTAGGGTATGAAAGTATCAAAATATCTCTTGGTGAAATGGTATAGGACTATTGTATCAGATTTAACAATATCTATAACTCTATCTCTACAGCAATATAACCTCCTCCAGGGCTAGCCCCAATTAAATTCCTAGATGGTTTTGACCCTGATATGGCTTGCCAATTAAGAGAAAGAAACCCTACAAGCCTTCAGGAAATGCAGTTAGTGTTGAAGCAAAACCTTTAGCAAAGAGAGCTAGAGTAAAGGCCGAAAGGACAATTACCATAACAGAGGAACATGCTTCTTCTTCCTCTAATGTTAAGTTGGATACTTTAGAAAAAATAGTGGAGAAAACGAAGGAGAGAATTATTATAGCTGATAAAGCCCCTCCACAGGAAAACCAAGGTGGTCCCCAAATTAGAAATCCAAATTTTAGGAAAAACCGGCCTCATATTAAACAAATTGAGCAGAGAGGCCAAAATGAACAACAATAGATTAGACCTCCATTCCAAGAAAAATATGCACATAAGGAATCTAACATACTTGAATATCCTGAAGAAAATCAAATAAATTTGTTTGAGGAAACTGGAGTTGACCACATTTTCCTGACTAAGGAAGAACAAGACATTTTCCTACTCTCACAACCAGAAGCCATTCCATTAGAATCTGAAGACTACAAACAAGGATATCAGAACACAATTATGGAAGTACATAGAAAATATAAATTGAGGAGTAAAAATACTGCTAACACTCCTCCCAAGAAGTCCCAAACAGATACCCCTTCTACTAGCTAGCCTATAGCTGATTCTTCGAAGGAAACTTCTAAGAAATAGGATGCAACTACTAAAGAAATAGAAAAACCTCCTACATATTTTAACATTGAAAATAAATTGGCTAAAGTAAAAATTTCTATTCCTCTCACCGAACTAATCAGTAAAAATGCATATAGATCACAAGTCATAAAATCCTTGAAGATAGGGAAAGGGATTAACATAGTCAATTTGATTGATGACCAACTTGAGTTATTGTTGGGCGTGAGGTCAAAGGAAAATCTTAGGATGGAAGTGTGACCCCTTTCTACATTAACTTGAATATTCATGATAAAATTATACAAGAACTGATATGGGGACCTAAATGCTTCTTGTCAAACTTACAAGAACCTCTCCCACTCCAAAGTTTATATATTCCCAAGATCTAGCTTATGATTGATAATTTGAGGAATTAAAAGTGCTCGCAATGGCCCCGAGGGTCTTCCCTTTAACTGTGTTGGTCGGAAATCCATCGATCTGCCGATCACAATCGCTCTATCAGCTTGCTCGGGTTCCGATATCGCATGCCAGCCTACCTCCGATGCGATATGTCAGAGATCACAATTGGGGGTCCTTAAGGCCTTTGGTTAAGTCCTCCCTTTGAACCTTTTCGATGTGACATTTACATATAACTCCACCTTTGACCCTTTTCTTTATCCGACTTGGATTTACAAAGGATTTGTGCCATTTAGCACCTTTTACCTCTTATATGAAGTCTTTTAGACTTAAAGGTTTATCCAAGATCCATTTTGGATCACGCCTTCCCACTAAAAAGCTTTTAGACTCCAAAAAACTGATATATTGATTTGAACAGTAAATGAGAGTACATCACCCTCTTCTTTCAGCATCCATACACTTGCCTTGCATAGTGCCTTTGAACCACTCCCTTCCTAGATGTGCTTGTCTTCCTCGGAAGAACTATCTTCCTCCTTGACTTCCTGTAGAACTCCTGCTGAGAAGGTCACAGAAGGTAGTTTGAAATTCTCTACCTTGATCATTGATCTAAGGTGGCTCAAACAAATGTGAAGTTACATCTTCTTTGAAAAATTTTCATTTGTACCTGTTTGACATATTGTCAACAAAAATCGTTAATGACAATAGGATTACAGACAACAACTGGATGGCCTAAACTCCTGCTTCAACAAAAGAAACACATTTTCACATCTTGTGAATTACCTCCATGTCTTTACATCTACATACAAATGATTGATTAGATAACAAGTCAACAAAACATGCCTTTAAAACAATTGACCCTTCAAGTCAAGCATGTAGAGAAAGAATTCTACAGTTCTTTTTCAAAGATGAAACACTTCATCATCATCTCCATCTTGGAGACCAAATCAACTTTTCTCAAGTCAATATTCCATTACATGCATGTTTACAACAAAGTAATCAACCCTTCAAGTTAATCACACATGCATATTCAAATACAAGGAAATCATCAATATCCCTATGTTCATGCATATCATGCTTATGCATGCATTTCGTCTTTCAACTCTCGCTTAAGAAAACTGTACTTTCAAAGCTGAAATGAACATAATTTTGCAGCAATAAAGTGAGTCTCCTTGGTAGAATCCCGCAACTTGCATCTCATTAACAAAGAAATGCAAATAGATGCATTATATCAGTAGACATGCAATCTTAATTGGATAAGAACTCTAACCATTTCTTACCAATCAATTTCAAAGGTCCTTCCCTTGTTTGCGCATCAGCATCAACATGTGAATCATCTTGAAACACATCATTCATGGAATCTTTCTTTCCATTCCTGCCATTCTCTCTTTCCACCTTCTTCAAGTTTTGCGAAAGCAATGTTGGATTCAGAGTCCAACATTTTGCAACAATATGTCCTTGATTATGGTAGTAAGTGAAATGTATGCGCATCTTCTTGACAACATGATTTGCCTTGTCCAATGGACCTTTGGCTTTTTGCTTCCTTTCCTTCAAAAGTTTATTGTATGTGGCCATTCTCTTCCAACATCTAGAAACATTATGGTTATCCAAACCACAAAAGGAACATGCAATTCTTTTCCCATACTTACATGGAAATTTACCATGTTGAACATAATTAAAAGGAATATGGTTAAAACCATATTTATACCTTTCTCTTTCACGTTTATTTCCTTCATGAGGAGGTGAATCAAATGAAGAAGTAGCTCCCTTTGGAACACCATCAACCTCTTCAATGGTTTCAGAGTTTCCATAACTCTCTGGTTCAAGTGTATTCTTATGAACACCTTTGTCCTTCAAAATATGTTTCAAACTATTGCATTCCCCAATAATACAATCTTTACACTTCTGAGGTAGAAGACCTGAAATGAAACTCCTTCTTGGCACTGTTTCAATTGTCTTCATGGCAGCTTTGGAAATTTCTCCATAAGATTGTCCATAGCCAAGACCCAAATACTTAGGCCTTTCCTCAACCATTATTGGCTCAACAATACCCTATGCATGTTTGACCAAGACTTTTCCTTCATAGCCCATCTTGGACATTAACTTGGAACCTATGCCTTTGGTATGTTTTTCAAAAGAACCAATATAAACATTCTTAGAAGAATTTGAAGAAAAATTGGAATTGTTTACGTCTTCTTCAAGTTGATACTTGACTAAGGCTTCTTTGGAAACAGATATTTGTGTCTCCAACTCATGCATCCTTTCCAGATCCATATTTGCAATATGAAGTTGTCTCTCCATCTCCTGCAATTTTTCAGAAAGCAACTGCTTCTCTTCCTTCATGGAATTCAACTGCTCTAGAAGTTTGGTGCTCTTCCTTCCATCCTCATACATTTCTCTCACCATATCCATCATGATGAACAAGTTTTGCTTCATGTATTCATCAAAGACTCTTGTGAAGAAAGAAGAATTTGAGGACTCACTTATAGAAGTTATCATTATCAAAATGAACAAAAGAACTTCAAACAAGATGAACAAAGAGCTTACTTAAGCAACCTTTTGCAACAAACCTCTTGTGCTTCAAGGATTTCTTTGAGGTCCTTCAAGATAAGAAGAATGCCTTCAACCCTTATTCCTCCTTGTCCTCTCCTGGACTTAGCTATCAATAGCTTTCACCTCTGCAAACTCAAACAACAGTCAGTTTACAAACGATCAAACAACTAAATTCTTTCTACTGTTTGAACACCTTCCAAGTCAAATAAGCATATAGATTACTATGTTAATCAAGAATCCTGATCTGATAGCACCTGCATCATGATATAACCTACTCTGATATAACTTAACTCTGATATTACCTTCTTTGAAGGTGGGGTTAATTAACCTGATGCTCTGATACCACCTGATCTAATATGGAGAACTCAATGCTTCTTGTCAAACTTACAAGAACCTCTCCCACTCCAAAGCTTATATATTCCCAAGATCTAGCTTATGATTGATAATTTGTGGAATCAAAAGTTCTTGAAAGAGGTGTATGCTTGTGTTTGTTTTTAGACTATTCAAGTGCTTATGTACATTTGCTTATGCTCATGTAAAAAACACATAATAGTATATACAATGCAACGAATAAGCAAATACATGAGACAACAATATAATATGGAGTTCACCCTGATATCATGGGCTACATCTCCTTGAGCTCTAATCAACTTGATTAGACTCTTTGAGATTATGGCTTCAATTCTTTTACAAGTGATACACTTAAATCCATTGGTTTACAAATGAACCAATGGGCTTAGAATGCCATCTTTATCCCTGCCTATTTGGCTTTCTAGCTCTCAACTCTCGGCTCTTGGCTCTTGGCTCTTGGTTCTCGACTCTAGCTCTTGGCTCTGGCTCTCAACCCTGGCTCTCGGCTCTTGGCTTTCAACTCTGTGTTATAGAAATTTTTGTGCCTCACAGCATGGAGCATGAAATGTCAATAATCTGAGGGATCCAAAGTCCCCAAACATGTTGTTCTTACCCTTAGAGGAACAAGGTCAGCAAACCACAGCTCTGCAAATCAGTCTTCCACTGAAAAAACACTCAAAACAGGTCAATTTTGGATCAAAGCAGCTGCTCCAAAGGGTACCTGCGTTGCATAGCAGGTGCAACAAAGGCTACCTGCGTTGCAAAGCAGGTAGGACAAAGGCTACCTGCGTCGGGCGTAACTGGACATGTGGAGGAATCTTTTTCTCAAAGTGCCAGTGCCCAGGAAGCTTCCAGAAAGGCATGTGATCAAAAGATTCGCCTAATAATGAGTTAAGAGCTTCTAGAACTCCAAGTGGAAGGTATAAACTCCAAGTGAAGGACTGAAGAACAACTGGAGTTGAAGAGCACAGCAAGTCACACATCAACATGACTTGCCTTCACTCCAAAACTCTATATAAGGATCTCATCCCATGGGATCTGGAGGCCGGAATTGAGCGCGAAGAATTGCTGTTGGTTTGCAGTTGTGAGCATTGGGGTGATTGCTTGAGGGAGGTGAAGAAGAGATTTCTCTCCGTCGGGAAGGTGATGTTGGATTGGACCTCGCATGGTTGTATCGCCGCCTGAACCTTACTTCCATATATTAATAAAGCATTTGAGGTTCTTCTATTCGCATGTGTTTCAATGATGAATTGTCTTACTTGCGTCTTTGATTTATGCTAATCCTTGAATCATTTATGCATGCATGCCTCTTGTAGTTTCCTTTTCTTGTCTTATTTGCAGGATCTCGTGTAGCTGGGCCCGCGAAAAGACTTGGAGCTGGGAGCAAGCGGCAAACAAAGGAGATAGGATCGACCATTTGCGTAAGACATCGGTAAGTGGATCTATCCCTTTTATCTCTCGCATGTCGTAAAGAAGAAACTTTAGATTGCTTTGCTTTCAGTTGTTGCTAAGGAACTGTCACCCTTAGAGTGGGTTAGGGTCATTCCGAGTTGGATACTGTCCCCCACAACAGACTGGCGACTCCGCTGGGGATCGTGTCTTGTTGGTAGCTTGTGTTTCTTGCTATTCATTTCTTAAACAAAAGAGTACCGAATCGAACTGCACGCGAGTCCTTCGGATGCAAAGTAGAGGGCAACTACTCTAGCCCAGTGCTGGGCATGTTTATGATTTGAAGAGCTGATCCACAATGACTCTTTTTAGCTCTTTGTGATAGTGTTCATCTTCCTTTAATCATACTCTAGAGTATACTTGACTGATAGCCTCTGATTTGGCCAAAAACCGTTGATTTTTGAGCAAACTGTGACCCGGAATCTGGGAAGGACGAGAGTTGTCTCGTTCAGTGCAGCTGCAACAAAGGCTACCTGCACTGCAACGCAGGTCCCGAAGGGGCTACCTGCGCTGCATCCCTGTTTGACAGTGCAGTACCTGCGCTGATCCAGTTTTGCCTTGTGCAACTGGGGTTCCCCACTGTCTGTTGCCCAGTTTTCACTATTGTTTTTGCAGTCTGCTGTCAACCTGTATACCCAGCTGAGACCACTTTTCTTTGCCCTCATTCCGCCTCAGTTGTATGTTGAAACCGTGATTGTTCTTATTGTATTTCTTGCTTTCATTCACAGTTTCTCGTAGCGAAAGTGAGCCAGTCTTGCTGTGACCTCTTAGATCTAGACCTTTGAGAAAGTGTCGTTGTGATCCTAAGAGCTAGTTTATTGCTGTTCATAGCTGCTTGAGCATTTGCTTTCGTTTTCTGGTTCGAATTTCAGTATTTCTTGTGTAGAAAACGAGTAAATCTTAAGGTGTTCTTTTGATTGTTGGACAATACTCGTGTGCTTTCGCTTGAAATTGAATTCGAAATCGTACAACAGCTTTCTTTTTGTCATACACAACATTAAGAAAGAAGAAAAGAAATACTTGCATTGTGCATGTGCATTTTGACAGTTTGCATGTCGATTTAGGGAAAGTGCATTAGTGTGTGCTCCATGATCTGTTTGAAAAGATGATGTCTTTATTTTCCTTCAGTAGTTAAGGTTTTCATAAGTTGAAAGAATTAAAAAAAAGCTTGCTTATCATTCTTAGACTGCATTTAGGAGTTGTATATACATCACGTGGTGATCCATAAAGGCAAACTGCTAAACAAGATCAACCTAAAAAGAACTGAATTTATCTAACAACGCTTTGAAACATAACGAAACACAATAGAGGTCTAGGTAGAGACGTGAACCGGCGTCGTTAAACATAGTGACTGTCGATCTCTACGAAGGTGGGTGATTCCTCTTGAGGGACGATAGCACTAATACAGACTTGTGCCCCCGCGTACCGTCGCGTATATTGGGGGACCCCTATAGGAACAAAGCCTTTATCCATAGGAAGCCGTGTCGGCCGCCCTACTGATCGCGATGCAGTGAACACAACATTCACGAAGATCGACCACTCGTACCGTAAAACGTATTCCGTGGTTTCGCGAAAGGTTTGGCACACCCTTGCCTAGAACTCCAGAGTAGTTTCTTTTGGCCTTTTTCAAACTCTATAACTGAAAAAGTCCATCCGAGCATTTGTCACTTCGGGCTCGTTAATACATCGAAGGAGACTAGAGTCATCTTTAGCTTTTTCTCGACTCTTAAAAAGTGAAAAAGCAAGTTGTGTCTTAAAAAAGCGTCGTCATATAAAATTCATCTTAAATGGAACATAATTACCCCTGATTCCTACGTTGATCTTAAAAGTTGAGAACATGGAGCACACCAACAAAGGGATTCCGCATGATGGGACCCCTAGCCCTTTCTCCTCTTGGGGGGAAGTTGGTGCGCCCCACATGGCCACATTGTCGCTTCCAGGACTGACAATTGGCCTGCCAGTTTGGCTATTCTCAACCGCTGTAGTTCAGACCACCACGGTTCCTGAATAGTCGAGTCAACAGTTAGACCAGTCTAGAGCTACCCTCCAACCTTCCACTTCTTATACACCTTCCTCCGATCCTTCTTCTTCGAAAGGTCAAGCCGCCAGAAGCGGAGCTCCCATAGAAAAGAAGAAGGAAAAGAAGAAGAAAGAAAAGAAGCAGAAGGAGCCAAAGGCGCCTGGGGGCAAGCAGAAGGTATCTAACGAAAACCCACACACAGCACGGACCGGGCCCAAATCGCCATGTGTCATATGTAGAGGGAACCACTTCCACAGTGATTGTCCCAGTATTCCCCGGATACTAAGGGACTGGTCCCCTCGTTTGCACAGTTCGGAAGCGTCAACCTCTGACAACCAGGTTGAATGCTTACCGTCGACCAGCGAAAGTGAAGGTTCTAGACGACGGAGGGGAATGAGATCCCCCTGCGAACTGTGTGAAGGCAATCACACCCTTCGCCGTTGTCCCTTTTTAGACGAAGCAAAGAGAGTTTTGGAAGATCAACCGGTGACACCGGTGCTACTTCCTCCTGGATATCAAAAACTCGCGCCAAGTCCTTCGTTGGTCGAAAATACAGCTGCCCCGCTCATAGGGCCAGCTGAAGTGTCAGTCGCTGAAAGTGAACCTACTGAATCCGGACCGGACGAAAGTCCAAAGGTCGAAACGGCAGTTGACCCGGTTCTCCCTTCAGAAGTTTCACCTTCACACACCACAGTCACTGAGGATTCATCTTCAGTTGACGCCCTCACCGAAGAGAGTAAGGATGACACCGTCCATATTCTTTTCGTCAACACCGATTCTGATGAGCACCTGGGCAATGCGCCCACTCCTTTATCGCAGGAAGGAGCATCGTCAGGATCATATCCGGCCGTATATTCGGTCCCACCACCAAGCAACCTAGTTGTGTCCTTTGATTGGAACCAACTAGGCAGACCCCGGTTACCAGCCAGTATACCATTTAGAATTATAGTCCAAATATACCAAATGGCGATGGCTGGAACTATCATTGATGAAGGGGCATCTGTGAGTATTCTGTCCTCAATTGCTTGGAAAGCACTGGGTTGCCCGGCGCTTTTGCCTGAGACAAGAAATCTCTCGGGTTTTGACAGAGGAACCAGTCGACCATTAGGGATTCTACCTAATGTGCCTATTACCTTGAAAGGGAAGGCCGTCAAGATAAATTTGATGGTTTTCCAAGGACCCTTGGACTATAACCTACTCCTTGGATGGGACTACATATATTGCATAGAAGCAATAGTCTCCTCACTCTTTCGAATAATGTGTTTTCCATATGAAGGAAGGATGGTCAAGCTCGTAGACCAACTTTCACTTCCGGGATCACGCATCGCGAATAGTCACATACCTATCCTCAATGGTCTTTTCGATCGTCTTTTCGATCAAGAAGGGTCTCTACCTCCGGTTCTTCTTCCTGATGAAGGCGAGTGATTCGGGAAAGGAAGGCTGGAACCTAGGGGGCATGCATCCTGGTCTGCTCTGGAGGCAGAAAAAACCTTGGGTGTAAAGTAGAATTTCCGCGGGAGAATATGACTAGTCCGTACCCCGTCCCCTCCTTCTTCTTCTTCTTCGAAAGGAAGAGCCGGCAAAATTGCCAAGGCCCTGTGGAGAGGAAGGTGTTGATGGAAGTGGGGTTGTTCTGGAATAAGATTCTTTTGTCAAAGTTATGTGTTTGATACAAATGGACACTCACCGTTATCTATTTTGGTAGAGAGCGCCGAAGAAATGTTTTATACGTAATCTTTGGGTAACCTGAAAGAGGTAAGCCTCACCCGTTAAAAACAAATGTTTTGACGGAAAAGTAGGGGCGACCTTGAAATTAGACTTTACACCTGGGGGCATGCAAACCTCTTGGAAGGCAAGCACGGGCAGCTTTTTAGTTTTAGGTAGGACTAACCCGCTAACCCGTAGATAAGTCAGGACCCAGCTTGCATAAAGAGAGGATATGGAGCATAGCTTCGTGAGATAAAGCTCCTTAAAAAATAGAGATCTCACACGAGACTTTTCTACATTATGACTGGTAAAAACGAGCAGTTTTGGCAAAGTTCATGCTCGTTAAAAAATAAATGCAAGATCCGAGCAGTTTTAATGCGGACTTCATGCTCGTTAAAAAATAAACATAAGCTCGTGAGCAGGCTTCCCCCAGAGTTCAAGCTCATTCAGAAAAGATGAACCGGTAAATAACCATTTGAGACCGTAAATTCATCAGCCATAAAAACCTTGGTCGTGTTTGTGCACCGTCACCTCCACTTGTCATTTGGCCGATCATTCACATCCACTTGATTGTTTACCTATTTTGAGGAACAACTGCGAAGAGTGATCTCACCTAGCCATCCTTGTAATACTGCCGTGATTGGAAAATTCCAACCCGTACCTGGAATCTGTAGCTATCCCTGTTTATCACTCGTTCCTCAAAAGACGAGTCTTCTTTAAGCTCTTTTCAACTGACTCGTAAAATATGAAAAGATTGCCGAGTTTTGGCCTTCCAGCTTGTTAAAAGAACCAGAAGAGCTATCCCTCCTCTAGATTTTAATCTTTTTGGACCTGAGGGATTATTGCACAAAAAGATCAAGCGCTTGTCTAGTTCGGCTCGATAAAACTATCGAACATTCATCCCTTCTGTATTGTTTTATACTTTTACGGACTTAAGGGATTAGATGACGAAAAAGGACCTCTGGAGTCCACTTTATGTAACCTTTTCAGACTCTCTAAAAATGAAAAGGACCGAGCTGTCTTTGTCGCTGGGCTCGTTAAAAGGGGTGAAAAGCGACAAACTTGTCTGTAGACGAGAACGAGTTTCCCTATCGCTAGGCTCATTAAAAACATAGCGATGGGCTTGCCCGAAGGGCAGGTTATAGATCAAGCATATGTTATCCTCCTCAAGCTTGACAAAAATAAAGAGGTACTGGTCAGAAATGACTGGGGAAAAATTGGGAGAACCTCGAAGCTTAATGGTAGCAAGTTGCTCTTGAACATGACACTTTTGCCTCCGTAAATATCGGGTTGGGTTATTATCATTCACCGGTCCCTTCACCATGGTCTCGCCATACCATCCATACATGGGGTAATGCTACCGATCCATCTCATCAGTGTCGTTATATGTTCAAGAGATGTCATTCAGAAAGTGTCAACCGAGTCCCATCCACTACCGTACATCATCTTTCATCCTTCCATGACCGCCACCCTGAATCATATTTCACAGATCGTTTTCACCATCATCACTAGCTCCATTCTGTGTCACTGATGTGGGATTCATTAAGGCCCTCCTTTGACGGATCGCTTCTTGTCGACATCAGCTCACTATCCAAGAAGTTGATCTAGGAACACCCCCTCAGTACTTTGAAGCTTGCATGCCTCAATGGCAAGTTTCTCACTTCCGGCGATAGGTATACATTAATGACCTTCGACCGGGGGACTTTGCGTGGTGTTCGACGTTAGATCCTATATTCACGCCACGTGAATTGTGCTGCAGTACCTTGAGGGTCATCATCATTATCGGTGATTCCTCTCGCGCTTGTTAACAGTTTACATTATTGACTGGTAATCAAGCGATGTCTTTCCATGTTCGACTTCAAGAAATTCTCACATGGATCGACTTGTACTTTGTGTGAAGATCAGAAGTTTGAAGACCCCGGATCTAGTTTCATCCATCCGGGCTGCGATATATATTCAGGAGATAAAAACATAGACATGTGCAGCAGATGATCATCCTACTAAAAGGATGATAATTAAAAAAGCAGAGAATTATCAATCTACTATCAGACGATCGTCTATTTATGTACAGCAAATGTATTTATAAAGCCGAGCATGGGAAATGCCCACCTCAGCTAGATCATGAAAAGAAAGTATGAAAAATGATGTATTGTATTGTATTTTATTACAGGTCACCTCCCGACGATTGAATGAACTTCGGATCCTCCTAATAAAGCATTTCACCCGATAAACGACCTCATACTTTAGGGGGCAACTGTTATAGACATTTTTGTGCCTCACAGCATGGAGCATGAAATGTCAATAATCTGAGGGATCCAAAGTCCCCAAACATGTTGTTCTTACCCTTAGAGGAACAAGGTCAGCAAACCACAGCTCTGCAAATCAGTCTTCCACTGAAAAAACACTCAAAACAGGTCAATTTTGGATCAAAGCAGCTGCTCCAAAGGGTACCTGCGTTGCATAGCAGGTGCAACAAAGGCTACCTGCGTTGCAAAGCAGGTAGGACAAAGGCTACCTGCGTTGGGCGTAACTGGACATGTGGAGGAATCTTTTTCTCAAAGTGCCAGTGCCCAGGAAGCTTCCAGAAAGGCATGTGATCAAAAGATTTGCCTAATAATGAGTTAAGAGCTTCTAGAACTCCAAGTGGAAGGTAGAAACTCCAAGTGAAGGACTGAAGAACAACTGGAGTTGAAGAGCACAGCAAGTCACACATCAACATGACTTGCCTTCACTCCAAAACTCTATATAAGGATCTCATCCCATGGGATCTGGAGGCCGGAATTGAGCGCGAAGAATTGCTGTTGGTTTGCAGTTGTGAGCATTGGGTGATTGCTTGAGGGAGGTGAAGAAGAGATTTCTCTCCGTCGGGAAGGTGATGCTGGATTGGACCTCGCATGGTTGTATCACCGCTTGAACCTTACTTCCATATATTAATAAAGCATTTGAGGTTCTTCTATTCGCATGTGTTTCAATGATGAATTGTCTTACTTGCGTCTTTGATTTATGCTAATCCTTGAATCATTTATGCATGCATGCCTCTTGTAGTTTCCTTTTCTTGTCTTATTTGCAGGATCTCGTGTAGCTGGGCCCGCGAAAAGACTTGGAGCTGGGAGCAAGCGGCAAACAAAAGAGATAGGATCGACCATTTGCGCAAGACATCGGTAAGTGGATCTATCCCTTTTATCTCTTGCATGTCATAAAGAAGAAACTTTAGATTGCTTTGCTTTCAGCTGTTGCTAAGGAACTGTCACCCTTAGAGTGGGTTAGGGTCATTCCGAGTTGGATACTTTCCCCCACAACACTCTGGCTCTCAGCTCTTGGCTCTCCGCTTTGGCTCTCAGCTCTGGTTCTTAGCTCTGGCTCTCGGCTCTGGCTCTTGGCTCTGGCTCTTGGCTCTGGCTCTGTCAAGCCTCCAAACTCTGGTGGCTCTTTCATTGTCCTCCCAACCTCTGGTGGCACTCTGCGAATCTACGGCTCTCTGGCCTTCTGCGCTTTGCAACTCTGTTGTGCTCAGTTCTCTGGGAAATCACCCCTTTGTCATCACCCCAATCTCTAGTGGCTTCTCGACTTTCACGAGCTTCTAGTTTCGCTCGACCTCCAAGCGATCCCTTCTCAATTGTGCTCTCTGTGTTATCTCCTTCTTCTACGAATCTACGCTAATTTTGTTCTCTGTGTTTTAATAAAACATTTGTTTTCACCTCCCAAAAGCATGGAAGACCAATCATTTGATCAAAGAATCCATTTCCAATTGAAAGGAACGGCAACACGGGGTAACGCAATCATTTTGCCTTCCTCCTGTAGAAATCCTAAATTCAAACACATAACGACAATACACAGGAAAACTCATGAAAACACATCATGAGTCTTTAAGCCAGATCTCAAATTATATGAAACTGCACTTATGATACCATCGGGTCTGCCTTTGGTAGCAATATTGCAATCGCATAGGTGTAAGTCCAAGAGACCCAAATACACAAAAATGCAAGGGAAATCTTCAAATCCAGATTTCAAATTATATGTAGTCACATTTATAAACCTCATTGGGTTTGTGCCTCGATCGCATATCGCAATCGCAATAGGCATATGTCAATGGCCCTTTATATTTGGATTCACTGATTGCTGATCACCGATTGTCGATATCGGCACATCGCATATCGCTATCGCAATGGCCCCGAGGGTCTTCCCTTTGAATGTACCGATCGCAATCACTTTATCGGCTTGCCCAGGTTCCAATATCGCATGGCAGCCTACCTCTGATGTGATATGTTAGAGATCACAATCGGGGGTCCTTAAGGCCTTTGGTTAAGTCCTCCCTTTGAACCTTTCCGATGCGACATTTACATATAACTCTGCCTTTGACCCTTTTCTTTATCTGACTCAGATTTACAAAGGATTTGTGCCATTTAGCACCTTTTACCTCTTATATGAAGTCTTTTAGACTTAGAGGTTTATCCAAGATCCATTTTGGATCATCACACAATCTAATTCCTAGGGATATTATGGAGAAGATAGGCTTAGACATAACTAGGACATACAAATATTTATATTCATTTGATTCAAGGTAAGATGCTTAAGATTAATCAAATATTTATGTGTTACTCTAGTCAAAATACCAGAAAAGAGCTTGGTGATGGACATTGTAGTAGAAAACATACCTCTTAAGTATGGGATGTTTCTCTCTAGATCCCAATGAGCAAAATTACAAGGAACTTTACAAATGGACATGACTTATGCTACCATTCGGGTGTTTGGTCAGCCAAGAAGATTATATTCAATACATTCAGAAATGGATTCATTTATCTTATATAATAATGAATGTGTAGAAAATGGAGTTTCACATTTAAATGATGAAATCAGTGATACAGAAGTAATAAAATGAGATTCTGGTGAAAATGATGTAGAGGGAGAAGCTCTTTGGAATATGAATTTCGATGGGGCTGTGAGTAAGGATGGAGTAGGGGTAGGTGTTTTCATTGTAAACTCATCAACAAATATGGAAAAGGGACATGGTTACAAACTTAATTTTCAGTGCACCAATAACATAGCTGAATATGAGGCGTTGATCTTAGGGCTACAAATTTTAAAGAGATTAGGAGAAAAAATAATTTCTGTGCATGGGGATTCTGAGCTAATTATCAATCAAATTAAGGGTGAATATTCTGCTAAACACCCTAGATTAAGAGCCTATAGGAATGCAGTCTTATATTTTTTGCAATGATTTTCTGAATATGATTTGTCTGTTATCCCTCGAAGCCAAAATATTTTAGTTGATGCCTTGGTTGTTTCAGCTAGTACTTGCAAAATTCCTTTCCATCCCAATAGGAAATATGTGTTGGAAGTGAAATATGGACCAATTGTCCCTGATAATGTAAGATATTGGCAAGTTTTTGGTAATGATGAGCAAATAGAGAATTTTTTACAAATGAAAGATGAGTTTGAGTGTGTGAATATTGATGTAGATAATGATATTGATAATGATGTAAATAATAATGAAAAAGAAATAGTGTTAAATGAAATTGATGACAATTAAGAAGAACTTGAGGTTCTACAATTAAAATACAATGTGCTTCCATGAGGATTGGTTCCATTGGAAGAGCTTTTTGACTTCAATGATGTGGCCAAAAATCCAAAAATTGAAACCATAGGAGATGAGGTAGAGGACTGTAACATAGGAACAAAACAAAATCCTAAAATTGTGAAACTGTCTAAATCCTTGCCCCCTAAAGAAAAGGAAAAATACATTGAACGACTTAAAGAATTCTCTGATGTGTTTGCTTGGAGTTATGAGGACTTAAAATCTTACGATACTAGTATCATAAAGCATACCATCCCTGTCAAAGAATAAAAAAAACCATTCAAACAAAAATTAAGAAGGATAAATCCAGTGTTATTACCTGTAATACATAAAGAAGTGAAGAAATTGTTTGATTCTAAAATCATTGTACCCTTGAGGTTCTCAAAATGGGTCTCTAATCTAGTACCAACTAGGAAGAAAACAGGAGAAATTAGACTTTGTGTAGATTTTAGGAATTTAAACAAGGTCTCTCTTAAAGACAACTATCCTCTCCCTAAAATGGACCATATTTTACAAAGAGTAGTTGGTTCTAGTAGAATTTCTTTGCTGGATGGTTTCTCAGGGTACAACCAGATTCTGGTTCACCCTGATGATCAACACAAGACAACTTTTACTACACCTTGGGGGACCTTTATGTATGTCAAGATGCCCTTTGGCCTCATGAATGCAGGGGCCACCTTTTAGAGAGCTATGGACTATGCATTTGCTGATGAAATAGACAGGTTCATAGTAATTTACCTAGATGATATAACTGTGTTTTCAAAAATAGATGAAGACCATCTGCTACATTTAAGAAGAGTTTTTGAAAAATGCAGAAAGTATGGAATATCCTTAAACCCTAAGAAAACTCTTTTTGGTTTAAAGGAGGGAAAACTTCTAGGTCATATTATTTCTAAAGAGGGTATCAGGATAGATCCTAATAGAGTCAAAGCCATATAGAAAATTGACCCTCCCAGAAACAAGAAATAAATCCAATCTTTTATAGGCTAGATAAACTTCCTCAGAAGATTTATTCCAAACCTGGCTGAGATCTTAAAAGCCATCACTGATATGCTAAAGAAAGATGTTGAGATAAAATGGAACACTAAAGCCAAAAAATCTTTTAATGAAGTAAAGTTAGCTTTAACAACTCATGTTTTAATTAGCCCTAACTTTACAAAGGATTTTATGATTTTTTCTTTTTCATTTGAACATACTATTGCAGTTGTTCTTTTGCAGAAAAACAGTGAAGGATTTGAGCAACCTATTGCTTTCTTTAGCAGGGCCTTGAGAGATGCATCCCTAAAATATAACATCATGGAGAAACAAGCCTTTGCATTAGTAAAAGTAGTAAAATATTTCAAACTTTACATTTTACATTCCCACATCATTGCTTATGTTCCTAGTGCCATGGTAAAGGATATTCTTACAAAAAAAAACCCTGATGGAAAACAAGGCAAGTGGATAGCAATCGTCCTAGAGTATGATATTGAAATAAAACCTACCAAGCTTATTAAAGGGCATGGATTGGCTAAGCTAATGGCTTAGTCAAATTTCCACGATCTTGACATAAATTTCATAGCTTCTCTTGATAAACGAGAATAGAAGGTGACTGCATAGGTTTCAGAAGCATTTGCTACCTCTCCTTGGTATGTAGATATCATTTTTGTTTTACAGAATTTACAAGCTCCTCTTGGTTTAACTAAAACTAAAGCTAGATTTCTTAAGTTAAAAGCTATGAAATTTTTCATTTTAGATCAGAATATGTATTGGAAAGATGCTGGGGGTATTTTGTTAAACTATTTATTGAAGGATGAAGCAAATAAGACCATGCAGGAATTCCATCAAGGAGATTGTGGAGGACACTTATATTGGAAAACCACAGCCAATAAAATCCTCAGAGTTGGTTTCTACTAGCCCACTTTATTTGCAGATGTGTACAAGAAGGTCTCAACATGCCATCAATGGCAAATTTTTTAAGGTAAAAGAAATTTGTTTCCCTTACCCTTAAAACCTATTTCAATGGAGGTCCCCTTCCAATAGTGGGGCCTAGATTTTATTGGAGAAATCCATTTGAGCTCCTCAGATCAACATAGATGGGCCTTGACAGCCACTAACTATTTTACCAAGTGGATTGAGGCTATCCCAACCAGTCAGGCTACAAACATGGCCATCATACAAATTTTAGTAGGTAACATTTTGTCTAGCTTTGGATGCCCACACAAGATCATAATAAACAATGTTGCAACCTTTAAATCAAAGAAAATGATATAGGTTTTTCATAAGTATAACAAAAATTTAGGACACTCAACTACTTATTACCCACATGGAAATGGGTTAGCTGAGTCCTCCAACAAGAGTTTAATCAACATCATCAAAAAGCTACTGTAGGAAAAAAAAACTTGGCATAAAAAATTGATTAATGCCCTGTGGGCTAACCAAATTAGCACCAAAAATTCTATTGGGACATCTCCATTCCAAACAGTATATGGATTTGATGTTATTTTTCCTTCTTCTCTGGGAGTTCATGTGTTAAATTTTTACAGAAATCTCAAGTAGAAACCAATGATTTACAGAGAATAATTAATCATTCCATACAGTTGCAGTAGTCCTGGGAGGAAGTCTACAATAAAACTCAAATCATTTAGGATAAGATTAAAAATATCCATGATAGAAGGACTAAGGGAGATGATTTTAAACTATAGTATCTATTATTGAAATGGGATTCAAGGAATGAGGACAAAGGAAAACATGGGAAACTTGATCATATGTGGAAGAGACCCTACAAAGTTGTAGCCTTCCAAGGAAATGATGAATTTTTCTTAAAGGACTTGACTGAAGAAGTACTACCTGGTGGACCTGTCAATGGAATATTTCTGAAACTCTAATTTCCTCAAAATTAAATCATTTTTCATTTAGAATCATTGTATATATCATTTTACTATTCTACTGCAAGAGTGAAGGTGGCTAACATTAGAAATTGAAGCCCGAAGAGAAGGCCCTTAGATTCTGGTGATTTGTTACCCATATTTAAGAATAACAATAGGTAACTAGTTTATCTACAAAATAAGGACTCCATGCCCAATGGATAAAGGCTATTGATCTACAATGTTCTTGACATCTCACAAGGAGCATGCCATCCCCATTGGAGCCACTGTTAGGGTCCTATAATCTATAGGATCATAAGTTGATTTTATGTGAATTTTCATGTATGTGATTATTGTAAATAATCTTCATTTTTGAAAATTATTTCCAAAGGAAAAGAAAAAGAAAAAGTAGAATAAAAGAAAAGAAAAGAAAAGGGATATAAAAATAAAAAATATATATGCAAAGAAAAAAAATACAAAAATAAAAAATATGAGAAAAGTGGAAAGAGAATCAAAATACCCCAAAAATAAGTGAGCAAGTCTAAGTTCCTCTCAAAAAATGAAAAAATTCACGAGTAATACCTTAGAAAGTTTGAATAATGTGTTGCTAGTTAAAATGCCACATTTCCATCAAAGATAAATAAATAGGATTAGGGGTTTAATCACACCATTTAAGCGTGATTAGGCTTGGTAATAAAATGTGTTTAGTTCGGAAAACATAATGTTTTGACCACGTGGTGTAATCATGGTTGAAAGTAGGATTAGATAAATTTGATTTTATTTTAAATAAGTTAAAAATCACATCGCACAATTTAAACGTGCTTAGATTAGGGTTAATTTAATTAATTAAGTGAAATCATATTTGTATAAACCACGAGTATGTACGACGGGTTTTGTCGCCATGTAATAAATGACGCACAGTTTTCCACGGTCGAAATCTCACCCACCTAGATCAACAATGGGTGAGGAGTTTCGGACCCCCCCCCCATCCTTCTGACAATTAACCGATGGGGGGTCCGAAAGGTGGTTTTCCCACTCACCACACTTGTAACGTGTCCGCTCCTTGTCCATTTCAAAACACCCCCCCGCCTAATACCATATACCATCCCCCCCTCTGAAAACCACCTTTTCACTCCCACTCCCAGCAATTAGGACCATTGAACTTTCCGCTCCCACTCCACTCTTCTTCCACCACCTCATATCTCTAGACCCCACTTCCCTTCCGCCACATCACTCTTACCTTCCTATCCCCACCTCACTCCTACACGACGCCTCCACATGGTGCTCCTCTATTCACTCATCTCCCATCCCTATCACTTCCTGTTCCCACTTCACCCCAGTGCGTCGCTGCCACCTGGCACCTCCGTCACCCCATCATCAAACCACTAAAGCATTTAATAACCACTCATTCCTAGCATAACAGACCCACTCCGTTAAATGGGTAATTACAATGGTTATCCATGTTTGTCCTTAAATAGACACTGAGCCCATTTATTTTCCTTTCCCTGTGTTGTTTCGAGACTATTAGACCATAACTGTTACAGTGATCTGTCTGCGAATCAGAGCCTGTTGCAGCACCCAGTCAGTAGAACTTGTCACTGCGACCATGCATCCAGTCACCAGTCTGCATCCGACCACCAGTCTTCATCCAATTTTTCCCAAGTAATTCAAACTTTCTTATCTATTTTCCTTCTAGCATGGCTCCCAAAGGAAAATATAAGGCCTCATTTGATGACCCCATGCTACCCTCGGTCATAGATTTAGACCATCAATCCCTCGTAGACCAATAATACAAGATCGTTGAAACCAGTTGTGAGTTCAACCTTTATGAACTCCACAACTGGTTAAAACATAAATTCATAGACCTCAGTGATGAATTGGGTCTGTGGGAATCCTCCCTACCCCAATTCATTTTTCCCCAAACCTACCACTTTCCTGAGTTTGTGTCATGGTGTCAATTCAGATATATTCCCAGTTAGAGGGAAATTGTGGCCCAAAATAATGATATCCTTTTCACCATTACAATTGAATCCATCTCCTAAATGCTCCAATTGCAAAATTCTACCCCTCTGAAACTATTTATAGTAGATTCCCACATAGAATTCTACAATAACCTAACCTTCCCACATAGAGCTAAGAGTTTTGAGACTTTTCTCCCTAAGGATGCCTAATTACCCAAGAAATAACCCCCATATTCATCCTCTACGTTCCCTGAGATGACTAAACAAATTATTTCTATTGTTTCCCACCTACTTGGCTACTAGTCAGATCAATGGGTTGATGAGGTCATTGTTGGTTTTTTATCAGTATTTACAACAAGTGAAAAACCATCCATTTTTTACTACAGTGAGTTTATAACAGAGGCAGTTCATGATCAGTTCCTTTGATTCCCTACAGAAGGAAATTTCAAGTACTTCAGTAATTGTTTATTTTTTTCTTTACCATTAGGCAGATAGGTTAAATTTCCCTTGTGGAAATTGGATGAGTAGGGAAATCCCCAATTAGTAATTTATTAGACTTCCCTAATAAGGAAGAATTCCACTGAATTCACCTTCACTGAATAAGTTGATCAATTTTTGTACATAGTGTCCTGCTTATTAAACAATTATGCCAAGAATAGGGAATGATATCAAGACATTCCTCCATCTAAATGAACAAACTAAAACAAGAGACTGGTACTTGTACCAAAACTACACAGAGATCAAGGTTTATGGTTGTGAATTGCCACCTTACAAATTGCCAAAGTTTGTCCCAATGAGGATTTTATCATTGGAGTACATAAGATAGATGATCAATATGGATGAGCTGCATTTTGTGGCAGCAAAGAAGAAATCACAGTTTAAAATAAAAACACAGGTGGGCCCATTCATTTGCAATAGTAGAGCAGCAGCCAAAGAAGCATATATCCCCCTGAAACAAATGAATTTCACACGATATTTCACCTAGTCCTATGACCCACTGGGAATTATTTCAAGTTTAAGAGTAGAACGGAAGAATACTCCCTACTCACACACCCCCAGGTGAGAGATCAAGAAGTACATGAACCATGATCAGTGGCAAGAAAACACTCTACAAGAGGCAGAAGAACAGGTACTCTCCACTACAATAGCACAAACTCCTACACCACAGGAGAAGCATGACAAGAGACCAAGGGAAGAGGCTTCCCCTACAGTCACAAAAATTCTTGAAAATGAATTTCAAATCTACAAGAAAAGGTAGAAGACTACTCCAATAACAGAAGGATCTTTTGAAGAGGAAAATGTACAAACAATAGTTTTGACAGACCCTCATGCTTTAAGGAGGACTGGGGATATTTTTATGGGATCTCCATCCTCTTCGACCTACTAAGATCCAGTGGACACTTATCAGATAGGAAAATTAGTTCATGACCTAGCTAAACCAAACATATTTGCTAAGTATAGAGAAATTAAGAAGAAAAATGAGTAGCTAAAAGCTACAACATATACACAACTTTGGAAGTAGACAGCCTCCTCACAACATAGGATACTATCTACCTTTGACACAGAAAAATGGAAAATGCAGATAGTATTTTTGTAGGCTTGAATTCCTTTCCAAAAGACCTTTGAAGATTATAATAAATCTAATTTTTCATTCAGTATTGATCAAATTCATCCAACTAATTAAATAGACTTACGCAAGCCAACATGAGAGATGTTGTACTCTACATTACAACTTCGACAATGACAACTTCTAAGTTGCAAGCCTATATAAATAACATTTAGACTCAACTTAAATTAGAGAAAGTCTCTTCTCTAGCCAAAGATACCAAAATCAAATCATTAGAAGATCTTGTAATCAAACTGGGATATAATCCCAGCAATGTGAAGGAAGTACAAGAAATTGTCAAAATGAAGAATGTTGATATTGTAGCACTCAAGAAGCAACTCAAGCTTCCATCCATAGTAGACCCATAGACTAAGGAAGTCGGACAACTTGAGAAGGAAAAATAAGAGAAGGATCCTTATTGAATAGAGTGGACAGATCAAGACAATGGAGGTTGAAATGGAGAAGTTAATTAAGGAAAGGGAACAAACAACACAATTGGCTTCCATTCCATTGACAACAGTCCCTAATGCATCTACATCAGTAGCAGGGGCATCAACTTCAGCCACTGTCACAATTGAAGGACACTCAATATATTCTTCAGAGGAACTTATCAAGGCAATGGATGACCTGCCAATCAGAGGACGAGAAATTGAGAAGCTGAGAACTCAGCTGAAGAACCTTCGGGAGCATAAACTAAAGGTTGAGAATGTATACTTGGCTGAATTGCAGAAAACTCATAAATTAACATAGAAGATTGAATAGTTGCAAAGTGAGTCTGTAATGGCACAGACATTGGCATGGGCAAAAGAGAGTATATGGATAGAAATAAGTCAGGCCATGACCGAAATATGGCCCTCAATTTAGATTATTTTTTAACAAGAGGAGTTAATAAAGAGGTCCGAAGAAGTAATTGAAGAGGTGAAAGTAAATTTAGGGGAGAAGCCAGGTGAAGCCACTAATCTGATCAAAATTCTGAATTTGAATAATAGAGAAGAACTAGAAGAGGTGGAAATTGCAAATAGGACAGAGAAAATTTTGGAAGTGAGGAGGGTCCTTACAAAAAGGAACCTTATGATGCAATTGGAGAATAAATGTCATAATATGGAGTCCATCGTTCATAATTTTCACAAGAAATTTAATGTTCTTAATCAAAATAGATTGCCTAGATTAATAGTAATTGGAGGCAAGTTGATTAGTTTATAAGAGTATCACCAACAATTATACTGCATAGCAAGGGATAAATCAAAGTTTGCTGGCATCAAAGGAAGAATCACAGGAAAAGTTTTCATGGAAGCTTTGGATTTTGATATGTCTATCAAACATGAGATCAAAAGATTATTTGTCATCAAGCCTACTTTTCAAAAGTATATAGATGTGGATGAAGCTTTCAGAAAGTTAGTAAAATTCTCCACTCCAAGTGAAAAAAGGTGGGACGAATTGTGTGAATTACTTGATTAAGACAACTTTTAGGACAACAGCAAGGCAACACTTCTTCAGGTTGAGTCATCAACATCAGACCTCGAAGATAGTGCCAAAGCATTACAACAACTTCAATTATCTATATTTTTGTTCTATTTTTACAAACAATTTAGGATATTTTGTAAAATATCTTGAGGTTTTCACTCAAGATATTTTTTGATAATTTTGTATAAGTACTTCATAAATCAAAGTACAAATGTTGGAACTTGGATGAAGAAAGCATGCTATTGATGTAAAGTTGTTCATTGAGCTAAAAGTGATCATTTCTTTAATACAGAAATATGTTCCAGGATTCTTGTGTTAGGCGAACTGGTGATGTTTTTCTTTTTGTAAACTTGTTGTATCTCTGTTTTCCATATGTTATTATGATCTATATTGTTTAAAGAAAATGAAAGACTGAATTTGTTTAATTACACTCTGTCTTGGCTTATAAGAAATATCTATGTTTTCAAACTGAAATTAAATATAGAATTCTTAATTGCTCTATGTTTAATCAAACCTTAATCTTTTCCTCTCTATCACTCCATCAATCTATGAATATCCAATAACCTGCCTACCTTGCCCTATTACATCTGCTTTGATATTTCTACATCTGATCACCCTAAGGCCTTTTACTCCATTTGACCAATGTTCTTTCTTTGCAATTTCAACCAAACAATTCAAAAAACCAAACTTTGAACCTTACATCTAGCCTAAAATCCTAAAGCAACAAAGCTAAATCTGACAGAGAGATCCCTCTCTAAGTTTAGAAGGGCTAGCTTCTAAACTTAAAAGTGGTTTTGTGGTTACCTCTGCAATTCATTTACAGCCTGGGAAATTACAGAGTGATAACACATGTCAAACCTCTTATTCTTACAAAAGTCCTCCTAAAATGTTGTTTATGATAAATTTGTTCCTATTCATTCTACTCATGTTGTATTAGTGCTAATGCTTTGCTTTCATCTTCGAAATGTTCATCACCTTCTTGTTCTATAAAAGAAAAAATGTTATCATGATTTCCACTATCATAGTCATGAAAATATGGGAGCGGAGAAGATAATGCGGGGTTGGAGCACTCATCAAAATGTAAAATACTTCATAGGAAGATATGATTTGAAATACGATCAAATAACCTATATTCCTTCATTTCCTCACAATAACAAACAAATATTAGTGTTTGGCTCTTCTTCTCCATATATTTGCAATTTTTATCTAGGATTAAGGCCCATGATCGACTATAAAATACTCCAAAAGTAGAGACATCAGAATTAACATTCCTTCAATCTTCTTCTGGAGCCATATGCAACACTATCCTATAAGGTATTTGGTTTTTAATGAAATTGGCAAAATTCACTAATTCAACTTAGAAAGAAGGTACCATGTTCTTGGACTGAATCATGTAGTTTTCCATATGTTTTAATGTCCAATTATTTTTTTTAGAAATTCCATGATGTTGAGGGATGTAGGGAAAATAATGATGATGTTGAATGCCATGTTCTCTACAAAAAATCTTAAGTGCAAGATTGACGTTCTCCCTCACATTATCTACACATAATTTCCAGATAGAAAATAGAGAACTATTTTTCAACAAAATAATTGAAGGTATTGTTTACAGTGTTGTATGCCACCAATAGTGAGGGGGTCTCCCTGATGTGAAGTTCCAATTATAACTCACACCATTTGGAGTAGGAGCCCCAACCAAAAGGTATGGTCCGTTTCCATTATCTTAGAGATTTTCCTTGGCTGCAATAAATGACATAAGAGAAACACATGTACTTTCAAGATAAGAAAGTAAGATATCCTTGTGATGTATTCATCTTTAAAGTGTCTAATGGGTCCTTCACAAAATGGATAAGAAAGTGAGTCTTTAAGAGAAAAGTCTAGAAATTTGATAGAATTGCAACTGCTCATGAAATTTAATCTAAAATCATGAGACACAATTCTAATTTACTGGTATGCGGAATGAAATTTTCAATTTATAACAACATGCATAGACATACAATAAGAAAACCACAAGTACACAGTGATTTATAGGGGAACCCAATTGGGAAAAACCCCCTCAAGCCTCTTTGCATTAATAATATGAATAAGGAATCTATTACAATTTCTAGCTCCATCTCTAAGCTCAACCTACAAATGAATAATTGTTCTTTGTACTCAATGAAAAGTATAGCAAACACTAAGCCAAATATCATCTCACCTGACCTCCTATTTCGTTGTGCAAATCTTGATGAAATTAGCACCTATTCTTTAGGAAGTTCTCGAAATTAATTCCGCAATTCCCAAGGATTGATCACTATTTGCATGCAACACCTATATACTCAAGACTAGTCTACAACTGATGTTACATTGTCTTGTCATCTCCACTCCAATTGAGGAACTCGAATTATCTACACGCACTAGCTATTTTAGGCTGATTAATCAATTAACTAACATATCTTTGAGTTAGACTGTTGTCCTACTGCACGATTTACCTTCAACTGACTCTAACAATAGCTAGAGACCAGTTAAATGAATACAACACAAAATAACTGAATTGGATTACTAAAATTTAGTAACCACACATGCATAACTAAACTCTAAGCCCTCAATCTCGAATTTACTAAGATAACTAATTGACAAGAACCATGTCACACAAGTAGAGTGCCTCCAAGTTATCTTGTTAATGTGGAAATTCTATTTACTTAATTTGACTAAGGCTAAAGTCAAATTGAGCCTTTCTTGCTAAACTTTTTCAACACTCCCTCTTAGAAAGGAAGGTATTTTCCACCATCCCTATCCCATACTTGTGGAATTCAAATTTACCTATTAACAATGCCTTTATCAAGATGTAAGCATCTTGTTCCTCAATTGGAATGTATTGTAGCAACATAATTCTCCTATACACATAGTCTCATAAAATATGACATCAAATAATTGTTTTTATTACAGAGAGTATTCCTAACAGCTGCCCTCTGCTGCGCGCGCGACTGCAACCCACGATCGAGCCTCGGCCTGGGCCGCCTGAGCGAGCTTCATCATGGACCCTCCGGACCCTCCCGGTGGGGATCTGGACCTGCAAAGAGCATTCTCCAACCTGGTAAAGTCACTCCCTCCGCAAAGACCTAGACCAGCAGCAACAAAGTTTGTGAAAAAGCTTGATGTATTACAGGAAGTTCAACTGCCGCCTACCATCCCATGCATGTCAGCCATTTCCCTAGCAGAGAAAGGATTGATTGGGCAATTTACAGGATTGTGGCCATCACCCAGAACAGTGTAAAGGTGGGTCGAACGAAACTGGTCGGACAAGATCCAGGGTAAAATATCCATCAGATTCTGTGGCAGAGGATATTTCACTTTCCATTTCAAAACCAAAGAGGACAAAGATCTAATATTCAGGAATGGGCCTTACTTTATGGACTCCAGGGGTCTCTACCTCAACAAATGGACCCCGGATTTTGATCCAGAACTTGATATACCGAATGCTGTACCAGTCTGGGTTAGACTGCCGCACCTTCCCCTTCACTGCTGGGGAGATGACTCGGTCAAAGCAATAGGAAATGCGGTTGGAAAATACATAGATCGCAGTGAACCTAAAGACAACATGCAGGCGTGTGCGCGGATTTGTGTCGAAGTCGATCTGGGCCGAGGACTGCCGGAAGCGATCAAATTGAAAGTTGATGATTGGTGCCATATTCAGCAACTGGATTACGAGCAGATACCCTTCAAATGCAAGGTATGCCATGAATATGGACATTTTGCAAATAGATGCACCAAAATAGTTAATGTAGATTCTGAGGAGCAGGATGGACAATGGGAAACTGTAAAAAGGAAAAAATCATCTCCTCCTCTTAAGTCTATGGATCCTGATGCCCCTGGTCCTTCCCAACAACATCCTTCCCCCCCTCCTCTTATTCCCGATCCTCCTCTCCCTCCATCTTCTAACCCCTTCGCGACCCTCTCTGAGGCAAAATCGGGGCCTGATGTCCCCTCCACAGATCCCCCTCTTCACCTTTCCCCTCCTCTCATCATGCAGCCCTCTCCTGATCCCCCCTCTTCAAGGATTACCAGGAGCTCTTCAAAGGAACATGGAGCGCCCAATGATGTCCCTAAAAAGCAAGGGCCTGGCAGGAAATCAGCTAAGCAGCAGAGGGATGAAAATGCTCAGAAAGACATAGCACTGGGCACCCAAACTCCAATAG
Source organism: Pinus tabuliformis (assembly GCA_031772625.1). NCBI lineage: Eukaryota > Viridiplantae > Streptophyta > Pinopsida > Pinales > Pinaceae > Pinus > Pinus tabuliformis. The sequence goes on from CM062813.1 coordinate 300,343,984, forward strand.
AGTCCTTCATTCTTGGACACTTGGAAAAAGAAAATAGTAACAAAGGCCATGAGAGGTGAGCACCTCTCCATGTAACCAATAAATCATGATGAAAATATTATCTTGGAATAGTAGGGGCTTAGGGCACCCCTCCAAGCTAGCTGCCCTCAAGGATTTAATTCGCAGTGAAAACCCTGAAATTGTCCTGATTCAAAAAACAAAGCAAGATCAATAAAAAATGAGTAGAGTAATTAGCCAGCAAAAGCATTTTAATGGATGTGCAAGCGAAGCAAGAGGAGCCTCAAGTGGTATATTAACTATATGGGATAGCAATAAATGGATCTGTGACTCCACCAGCGTTCACCAGAACTGGATTCGAACTAACTTAGAAAGTAAAACTGGAGGCTCAAAGGTAATAGTTTATAACGTATATGCTCCTAATCAGTACAGAGAGAAAGAAATGTGTTGGAACACATTAGAAGCAAGTATAGAAGAAGAGCAGAACAACAATCTTATTATAGCAGGAGATTTAAATCTGGTGATGCATGCTAACGAAAAAAGAGGAGGAAATTTCACTCCTGACCCATCCAGAAGTCGACTAGAGACCATCATGCAGGAGCACGACCTTGTTGATATCAGACCCAAAATCGTAGGTACACCTGGAGCAACAGAAGGATTGGAGCCGGCAATATCATGGAACGTCTTGATAGGTTCCTCATAAGCATAGCATATCTGTCCGCCTTCTCTAGAGGTCAATCAAACATCCTCAATGTCTCTGCCTCAGACCATTACCCAATAACGCTCACTCTTCACAGTCACTGTCAGCTTGGGCCTATACCCTTCAATTACTGCGCCATTTGGAACCGTATCCCAGCTGCAAAAGATGTGGTGCGACAGACTTGGGTTCAACATGTAGAAGGTTCGCCAAGTTATATTTGGGAGACAAAATTGAAGAGAGTACGACAGGCTTTAAAAAATTGGGCAAAGAACAATTATCAAGAGCCTGAGATGAATAAAAAGAAAATTAAGCAAGATCTAGAGGAAGTGCAGCAAAGAATCGAAGTGCTGGGGCTATCTCAGCAAGCTAAAGAACAAGAAACTAGATTATACTCACAGCTGAGTCAAACTATTAGAGACGAAGAAACAAAATGGAGACTGAAATCAAGGCAACTTTGGTTGCAGGAGGGAGACAGAAACACATCCTATTTTCACAAGCAAGCCATTGTTCGAAAGGCCAGAAATACAGTGAGCATGATAATGGATAATGAAGGGAACCATTACCACAAACAGGACTCTATAAAGGAAGCAGCTACCAAGCATTTTAATAATCTTCTAACTGAGGACAAAGGTGCGGAGGATTACTCAAGCATGCTTCAGCATTTGCCTAAAGGAGTCACACAAGAAATGAACAACAGTCTTAGAAAAGAAGTAGAAGAAGAAGAAATTCAAGAAGCAATTTGGAGTTTACACCTAGATAAAGCTCCAAGCCCTGATGGATTTCCCATTTCCTTTTATCGAGAATATTGGCAGATGATTAAAAAAGATCTCTTAAAGATGATTCGCTGGGTTCTAAAAAAAGGCAAAATGGGGGGATTTACCAACTCCACCTATCTGGCTTTAATCCCAAAAGAGAATCGACCTTCCACTTTTTCAAGATTTCGGCCAATCTCTTTATGCAACTCAGCATATAAAATTATTTCAAAAATTCTAGCATCCAGGCTTAAACCTCATCTCCCATCCTTGATCTCTGAAAATCAAGGGGGCTTTCTCTCCAATAGGCACATCACTGACTCTATCCTTCTTGTGCAAGAGACCATCCACTCGAGCTTAAGCAGAAAAGAGAAAGGGTTTGTTCTAAAGCTAGATCTTGCAAATGCTTTTGATAGGGTAAGACATTCCTACCTATTTGTTGTTCTTCATAAAATGGGGTTTGATCCCTCCTTCATCACAATGGTCAAGGCTTGTATAACGGAACCTTGTATCTCCCCTTTGGTTAATGGGAGACCTTGTGCAGCCTTTCAATCATCTCGTGGCCTCAGACAAGGCTGCCCCCTATCCCCTTATTTGTTTATCCTTATGGCTGAATCACTCAGTCAAACCTTGGATTATAATCGGAGAATAGATCTAATCACTGGCATCAAGATTGAGCAAGGAACAAAGAATATCAATCATTCTCAATTTGCAGATGAAACTCTCCTAATAGGAGGAGCATCCATCACTATAGCAAGGTGCTTTAAGAAGATTTTGGATCAATTCATGGATTACTCAGGTGGGAAGGTCAACCAGATAAAAAGTTGTATATATGGTTGGAATACTCCAAATCATACCATCCACAACATTGCAAGCATCTTTGGAGTCTCCTGCAAACTTGTCTGGAACCATTTATCCTACTTAGGGATGCCAGTAAGTATGGGACCGCTGAAAGCTGATACCTGGAACGAAATCCTCGACAAAATAAAGAGAAAAGTGCAGCAATGGGGCACCATGTGGTTGAACCCAGCAGGATGACTAGTTCTTCTAAAATCAGGTATAGTTTCTCTTCCCATATATCGTTTTTCCTTATATCAAGCACCAGTTGTTTTCCATTAGAAAATGGAAAGAGCCCTTAGGCATTTTCTATGGCAAGGAGGGAAAACGGATAAGAAAAAATTCAATCTTGTAAGCTAGAAGAATATAATCCAATCTCAGGAAAAAGGAGGACTAGGCATCAGATCACCAAAATTGCTAAACTTATCCCTTGGAGCTAAAATCGTATGGAGGATGATCACAGGGCCTACAGCGTGGTGGAAGAAGATCTTAGAGGCAAAATATCTGAGCTGCGCAAGGCAGCGACTCCTGGAGACTAATACTCCCAACAGAGATAGTACAAAAATTTGGCAACTTTGCAAGAAGGCTATTACTTTTATGTCTCAGAATATCTCAAAGGTCCTAGGAGGGGGGAGCAGTATCAATTTCTCCACAGACATAATTTTAGGGCAGCACCCCATTGGAACAAAGATGGAGGCAATCCCTACCATAAACTGGCTTAATGGCAAAGGAATATTGCACTTGGTTCAAATATCACAATGGGACAATCACTCTCAAGCATGGACAGGATGGAAATTCCCGAAACATCCCAGGGAGTTAGACACCAGTTTCACAGTCCTAAAGAAGCTCCTACACAGCAAAGCCCTAGTCCAAGAAGGCATACATGATGGATATCGTTGGGACCCAACTGGAACTCAATACACGGTTAAAGCTGTTCATGAATTTCTTTGTGATAGCACCTTCCAACAGGAAATATGGAACCAATGGAAACTAGTATGGAGAGTAGAAGCACCTCCCAAAGTTAAGTTTTTCATTTGGCTGCTCTTGAAAGGAAAAACACTAACAGCTGAAAATTTAAAGAAAAGAGGCATAATGGGGCCATCCAGGTGCCCAAACTGCTGTAGATCACAGGAAACAATGCAGCACCTGTTTATAGAATGTCCGGTGGCTGACGAATGTTGGAAGAAGATGGCCTCAATAGGGGAAACACCCTGGGAGCCTCAGGCAACTATTGCAAAAACGATTCACAAATGGAGGAAGAATTGTCCATGGAAAGAGAAAAGAAGTAAATTGGCACAAAGGGTATGGAACATCATTCCTCTAACTCATGGCGCATATGGTTGGCAAGAAATGGAAAGGTCTTCCAGGAGAAAGGCTGCAGCACTAGGATAATGTGCCACAAGGCTAAAATGTTAGCGGTAGAGACAGTCACAAATCACACCAGAGGCAAAATTGATGCAACAAATTATAGTATGGAAGAGAGAAATCTACTCAGCTATGTATTTGAGAACATTGCTAGCGCTCAGGAAACAAGCAAGGGAAGGACAAAAATGAAAGAAACAAATAGCGCATGGAAAATGAGATTAAAGGATGAGGAATTTTCGAACTGGCTGGGAAATTGTAACAGGTTCTGCTTATTTTTTGACGGTGCTTCTAAATCGAACCCGGGCCAAGCTGGTGCAGGGGGTCTAATCTGCAACGAAAATGGAGAGAGCATTCTTCATTTCAAATGGGGGCTAGGAGAGATCTCCAACAACAGAGCAGAGGGATTAGCACTGTATCAGGGCCTCACACAGCTACGAAAGTTAGCGATAAGAAAAGCAGTGGTGTTTGGGGACTCAGCAATAATTATCAGGCTTATGGCGCAGCGTCAGAGCATGCCAAATATACTTCTTCAACAGATAAACCACCGGAATCAGATCCTCCATGCATCAATGGAAGAAATCGCGTACTATCACATCCTACGTGGATTGAATAAGGAAGACGATAAGCATGCCAACAGGGCATGCGAACGATCCAAGGGCAGCCTGAGCTGTAACAACACCGTTTCTTTTCAACCATTACCATGAGTCCACAACACGCAGTCAACAACAGATGTACCACAGCTGACAGAATCAGTGACATTAGACAAGTAAACAGTGCCGACGACAGAGCAAGTAAGGTGGGCAGGATTTGGCTCAGAAATGTGATCAGGATATCGCTTCAACGCATGGGAAACAAGAGAAATCCAGGAGAAAATCGTCCTTATAGATTGATTCTATATGTTGTAAAAGATTTGCATTTGACCATTCCGTAGATCGCCATGAGATGCAGTTGGGCATCCTCCCGCTTTCAAAGCATGCAAGTGAACTCTATTTATACCCCAGGTAGCAAACTTCTTCAAAAAATTAAGAAAGGCAGTTTCTACAGGCATCAGAATTTCAATGCTCCCGCCTCCCTCAATTCAGCCCAAGGTAGTTGGTTCAGTGCTCAGCAGAATCGTAACAACTCTACGAGAGCAGTAGTAGCAGTCTGCTGTAATCGAATTAGAGTCCACAGAGTTCGCAGGTTTTGCGTTATAGCGGCCGACACCACAGACAGGAAGCATTTAGTGATAATGGCCCGCTCAGAGGATTGTTTTCACTGTAGAGATCTTCAGGTAGAATTCGAGGAGCTGAGAGCGCAACAGTGCATATTGGAGGATCAATTCAAAAGCATGGAAACACGTATGGAAGATCAGTATAGAATTCTCAATGAGAAATACAGGGCAGAGATCAATCTGTTCCTGCACAGAGTTTCCTCTTTACATGAGCAATACAATAACTTGGCAAATCGTTGCAGCCACGCAGAAGAATCGATAGTAGTTCTCAAGTTCATGATGGACAAAAAGCTCAAGGAAGCCCCCAGCTCCTCCAGCGCAAAGCAGAATGAACTAGACCCAAACCCAGAAGCGTCCACAACCAGGAAGATTAGCCATATAGATATAGAGATAGATTAAATATGTTTTGTAGCTGTAAATTTTGGTGTTTGCAATATGTAAGGATTTATAGTAGTGTAGGAAGCTTTAGAGGCAGAAAGACTAGAACAAGGATCAAGGAAGGGACCCTTTTTGTATTCCTCTGATCCATGATGTCCATGAAGCACTGTATGCATGGAGAACTGACTCTTTTTTCAGTTTATAATATAGCAACTGAATCTTGTCTAAAAAAAAAAAAAAGATGACACCAAATATCTATGTGCTTGGAATGTATTAATGTAAATATGATTATCACAATATATCATTATTATATCCATCTCCTAATTGAATATTCCCACAACTATTTTCCTCATTGCTTCACACGTTTCTTGACCTGCAACCATGTATTCAACGTCTACTGAGTTGAGCACCATAGACCTCTTCTTCCTTTTGTATCATGAAATAGTTGGGACCCAACCCTAAAGATAGCACTTGATGTACTTTTCCTGTCGAATGGACTTCCTGCACAATCTTTGTCGATGAAGCCTTACAACTTCACTCCCTATGTTCGTTTGTACCATAATCCATTTTGGGTAGTGCCTCTGAGGTACTGCAACACATGCTTTGTTGCCTTCCAATATAATTTGGTAGGCCTCACTATAGCTTGTTTTAGTGTGTTGAATTCATATAACATGTCGGGTCATGTGTTTAAAAGATACATCAGTGAACCCACAAGCTACCAGTAAATGGTAGCATCAACTTCCCAACCTGAAGAAGCATGCTCCTTTCTCTGGTTTGTAGATATAGGTGTGTCCATGAGCTTACAATTCTCCATGTGAAATCTATAAAGTATCTCGGTAGCATACTTTTGTTGAGACACAAACAATTCACCATCACCTTGCCATACTTCCATCCCAAGGAAGTAATGCATGAGGCCCATGTATTTCATATAAAATTCCCTTGCAAGGCCCTCTTTGTAAGAGCGGATCAACTGCTCATCACTTGTCAATATTAAATCATCAACATACAAAACACGAATAAGAAACTTACCGTCTACTACAATGTGATAGAGGTTCACAACTATTTCACTTTTGGTGAAGCCCAATCCAATGAGATAACTGTTGATCCAAGTGTACCATGCTCGGGGCACCTATTTGAGACCATACAATGCTCTATTGAGTCTACACACATGCGACTCTTGATCATATGTCTCAAATACTTCTAGGTTCTCTATGTAAATTTCCTCCTTAACAACACCATTACTAAAGGAGGTCTTCACATCCATTTGGTGTATTTTCCACCCCATCTACACAACCAATGATAGAATGGATCTGATTAAGGAATATCTTGTAACTAGTGCAAAAGTTTCCTTATAGCCCACTCCCTCTATCTGAGAGAGTCCTTTGGCCACAAAATTGGCCTTGTACTTCTCGATTCGCCAATCTGCTGCATGCTTCACTTTGTAGATCCATATCAAACACACCATTGATTTCCCTTTTGGTCTCAGCACCACCTCCCATACACTTTTCTTCATGATGGATTCATATTCTTCCACCATGACATCCTCCCAAACTGGTTGAGCTAATAATTCCTCAAATGAAAAAGGCTTTGTCTCAATGAGCTCTATCATGAGAGTCATGTACCCAATGTACCTATTAGGTGACCTCGTCTTCCTGTGTTGTGATGTGGGGGCTCCCACATTCTCCCATGCATCCTACAACAATCTATCATCTTCTCTAGTTCTCTTTCTCCCCTCTTTGGAACATTCTTGTTGAGTGGGTGCCTCCACCCTACCTCATGTATGCTCCTTTGCATGTCACTATTCCACAACCTCCTGAAGCTCATCCTGAGGCTCCTCCTTTGGAGCTAGAAAATTTTGCTCTGGTAGGATACTCATCTCTTGTTCCAGAGAGCATCTCACATCCTTTTCCTCATAGAACTTTACATCTCTCCCTACAACTATCAACCTTAATGAAGGAAAATACACCTAGCAATTATGTGGTGATTTTGTGTATCCTAAAAAAAATCCCAACTCTACTGTAGTCTCAAGTTTCTTCTTCGAATCCTTGGAGACATGGCAATAAACTGAAGCTCTAAAAAGTATGAAAAGTGACACTTTACGCTTTCTCCTAGATAAAGCTTCCTCAAGTGTGATCATACCAAGTACCCTATGAGGACTCCGATTTTACAAGTAGACTACATTGTTGCATGATTCTACCCATAGATGTAATGGCAACCCCTGATCATGCAACATGGCCTTTGTTTCTCCCACTATGCTCATATTCTTCCTCTCAGCTACCCCATTCTGTTGTGGGTTATGAGGTGTTATCAATTCTCTTTGAATACCTTCTTTCATATAGAAATCCTTGAAGGCATGTGAAACAAATTCAACTCCATTGTCGCTCCTAAGAGCCTTCACCTTCTTCCCAATCTCCTTCTCAACGAATTCCTTGAACTCAACAAATTTTTAGAAAAAATCATCCTTCTTCCCCATGAAGAATATCCAACATTTTCTATAGAAGTCATCAATAAAAATAACATAGTACTTATGCCTTATTGTGGAGGCTATAGAAAAGGGTCCACAAACATCAAAGTGGACTCACTCCAAGATTGCATATTCTATACTTTCTTGGTCATGGAAAGTGGATTTGACATATTTCCCCAATGTGCAACCCTTGCAGACATCCTGCTGATCAAGGGAGCCTTTAGGGAGACTGGTAGTAATTTTATGCATGATATTTTAGGCAACATGGTGTATATGACCGAATCTCATGTGCCAGAGTTCTCCAACATCATGACTCATTACTTTTTCAGCCTTACTGCTCAAAGAAGTACAATCCCAACTCAAGTTTGTATAGGTTCTTCACTCGAAACCTGATCTTCTCCACTTATACGGTAGTTATGTGTCTCAGAAAGGCTTTCCCTTTACTGAAGATAACATCATAGTCATGATCCTCCAATACTGCTATGGAGATTAGGTTCTTCTTCAGCCTGGGTAAAAACATAACATCTTTGAGGCGAAGAGGAGAGGCTTTCTCCCTCTCAAAGATAACAGTACCAATTCTTGTAGCATTGTACCGTCCATCATCTCCCATTTCAATATGCATATGGAGATCCTTATCCTTTAGGCTACTAAACAATTCCTTGCACTCTGTCATATGGAATGAGGCACCAGAATAAAGGTACCACACATGCCCCATAATAGTGTTGGCCATGTATGCTATTATGGTGAAGTATAATTTGAATTGTGAAGCTAGTGCTTCACCTGTTTCTCCTCTTGAAGGATTCTTGTTAGACTTTTTGTGCATACATTTTTTTGCATAGTTCCCGAATTTTTGGCAGTGGAAGCATTTGATCTTGCTCATGTTTTTTTTCTTACTATTATTTTGGCTAGAATCATATGTTCTCTAGGTATTCTTCCTTTTTCCCTTCTTCCCCTTTCCAACAAATGAAAAATTATCTTCATCCTCATATTTGGATGATGTTCCATCCCGATTATTTTTCCTGAACTCCTCTTGTACCAAATCAAACCAAAATCTTTCACAATTCAATAATTTTCCCCTTCCATTCATAGAGTCCTAGTAGTTGTGCCAAGATTTTGGAAGGCCTAGAAGACTTAGGCTCACTAGGTCATCTTTTACAACATTCACACCAACCCCTCCAAGCTCATCCCAAACTTGTGTAAATCTGGGGAGATACTGCTGAATAGTATGATTCTTTTGCATCTTAATGTTTCAATGTTTGCCTTCCAAGGCCAATTTTCTATGGTCACTACTATTTTCAAATATCTCAGTCAGTTCCTTAAACATAGAAAATTGTTTCTCTTTTCCATAGATATTTGAGACAACATGGTCTCATGCACTTCCAAAAGAATTCTCCTGGTCTTTATAACATCCTTCTTCCATTGGGCTAATTGTTCTGCATTTGACTATGGATGTTTTGCAATGTCAGTTTTAAAATATTCTAACACTCCATTTTCATTGAGCACCACTTCCATTCGATCCTTCCAGGCTATGAAATTTGAGCTACCATCTAGTGCATACTCCAATTTTAGTCTGTTGAAAGACATTCTCTCAATCCTGAAGGAAAATTGCTGCAAGAAAGTTGAAAATTCAAAATTCTTAAGAGACAAATTTGAAATAATGTTTCTAATGTGAATTTTGAGGCTCTGATACCATGTAGAAATTTGATAGAATTGCAATTTCTCAAGAAATTTAATTTAAAATCATGAGACACAATTCTACTCTACTGATCTGCGGAATGAAATTAACAATTTAGAACGACATGCATAGACATGCAATAAACAAAATCACAAGTACACAATGATTTATAGGGGAACCCAACTGGGAAAAACCCCTCAAGCCTCTTTGCATTAACTAGATGAATAGAGAATCTATTATAATTGCTAGATCTAGCTCTGAGCTCAACCTACAAAAGAATAACTACTCTCTTTACTCAATGAACAACTCTGGCTAACACTTAGACCAATATCAACTCACCTAGCCTTCTATTTCCTTGTGCAAATTCTAAGGAAATTCGCCCCTATTCTTTAGGAATTTCCTCCAAATTTATTGTGCAATTCCCAAGGATTGATTACTGATTTCATGCAACACTTGTACACTCAAGACTAGTCTACAACTAATTTTACACTGCCTTGTCATCTCCACTTCATTTGAGGAACTAGAATTCTTTGTATGCACTAGATATTTTTGTTTATTGATCAATTAACTAACATATATTTGAGTTAGACTGTTGTTCCCCTGCACAACTGACCTTCAGCTGACTCTAACAATAGTTATAAGTCAGTTAACTGAATACAACTGAAAATAACTAAACTGGATTACTAAAATTTAGAAATCACACATGCATAATTGAACTCCAAGTCATATAACTTGAATTTACTAAGCTAACTAAGTGAAAAGAGCCATGCCACACAAGTTAACTTCCTCCAAGTTGTCCTGCTAATGTGGAAATTTGATTTACTTAATTTGACTAAGGCTAAAGTCAAATTGATCCTTTCTTGCTACATTTTTCAACAAAAAGTATTAGTACCATCCTAATAAAGACACATGCATAATTTGAAATAATCTTTAGTAATCTTGCAAAATAGTTCAGAAAGAAACAAAAATCATGAAAACATAAGACACAAAATTCGATAATCTATACTAAAGCCAACTAAATAGTTCATTTTAATTAGTATGTGTTTACTGAAAAACTTACCACAAACAATGAAAGAATAGTATCACAATCATTCATGACATACCCATGAAAATTGTGTTGGCTCCAAGAACTTCAAATTATTGAGTGAAATTTCCAAGAAACACCATTACAATGATACAACACTTGTTCCAATAGTGGAATGTTAAGAAACTACTTGCTCCTCAAAAGCCTAATCTTCTCTCCTATTCCTAGCTTGAGAAACCAAGGTGAAAAGTCCTTTTCTTGAGCTATGAGGGTGTATATATAAAAAATGATATGACTTTCCACCTCCCTTGTGACTCTTGAGCTCCCCTCATGACTCTTGGGATTCCATGTGACTTTTCAAAACTCCTTTGATACCTTTGGACTTCTACATGACTTTTAACATTCTATGAGTGACCTTTGGACTTCCACACTCTTTACATTTCTCATTTTTTTAAAATTACATAATTACATCCACAATGATGTGACAAATATAATGACACATATGACTCTTGATGTGACACTTGGACAAGCCATGACTTGGCACTGATGACATGGACTTCGTAGTGATGTGTCAATGCTGATATTTTTTCATGTTGCCCTCTTTGTATCTTTATGATAATTCTGGTGTGTATGTCATCTTCATCCTCCAAAAAGTCTAGGTGGTATGGATTCTTCCTTGTGATCTTGATCTTCAATCTTCTATCGTAGTCTACTGTCCCTTCATCTTCCTGCTTAATGTTCTTTTGCCTCTCCAGCTTCACAAATGTCTTCATGGATGATCTCCTTGGAATCCTTCTTGAGCATCATCCTATCATGTCAAAATGCAGTGCCCACAAATGAAATTCACTCATGACAAGATGACATTAGTCCATAAATATCCTAGCCTAACTTCTTCATGAAATTCACTGATTGTTTCCGTGACTGAGTACAGGACTGAGGAGGAGGCTCAAGGATTATGCACCACGAATTTCTAGAAGGAAGTGATGGAGGTTTGGTCAATGTGACTATGAAATATGTAGTTCAAGGAAGACTAATCCATGATATTATGTAGTTGCATAGGTCAGGGAGGTAGTGCGCAGTGGAGGACTGGCTGGGAGAGAGAATTGTGTAGTTTTGAGGGACAGGATGTAAAAACTAGGCACTATGAGTACATAGTGTGTAGTCCTTGGAGGCAATGATTGTGCAGTGTGTAGTTCTAGGAGGCAAGGATGCATAACTAGGGCTTGAGACTGTGTAATCCACAGTACACGAAAGCAAGTTGAAGAGTGGTTGGGCGGGAAATAAACACTTCGGGAATTGAGTAGGTTTGGAATCATTGAGGCAGAGATGAAACCAGAACATGACTTGAACATGATCACACACTCATAAACAATCAACCACAAAATGATGAAACACTTAACACCCAAAATCAACATGTACCCATTGAAACGACAACAAAATGACACTTACCTCCAAGTGTGACACTTAGGATACACTTTGCGACACAAGTGACGATGACAACAAAATAGTGCACAAAACTTTGGGAATGAGTCTAGTACATGTCTCTATGATAGATAGGACCCATTAGTACCAAAATTGTCCTCTTAAATATGTGTTATAACTCTCTTTCACAAAGTGCAACACTTCCCTTACCAAAATACAACACTTGGGTTTTCTTCACAAAGGGACTTGGAAAGTTAAATAACACACATGGAATGTATTTTATTACTAGAAACGAAAACTCACAAGGTTATAGGAGGCTCAAAAGTTTGAATATAGGCCAAAATTTGGAGGGTGTTGTAGCAGCGACAACAGGTATTAAAAGTAAAAAAGATAAAACCCTTTTACTAAAGAAAGTACATGCAATAGTGACATGAGAATTCATAGCTAAATTTCAATGACATGAGATCACTATGTGCCATCTCAAGACGTGACATATAATGTAAGGTTTTTCCTTAATGAAAAGGTTCTTGATGTTGTTTTCCAAGAACACAACCTATTGAAAAAATTTCACATCACTACCAAAGAATTCTCTGTTAGCCTCTAAAACCCTAGTGTAGTGATCTTGTATTTTTTTATGTTATCTTTAGCTTTGGGGGGTGGGCATCCCCTCCCTCCCATGATATTGCTATTTTTTTCTTATTGGTTCTTTCAATAAGGAAAGTAGCTAAACCATTCTCATCCCAATTTGTCAAAAAATTGAACGTACTTAAGGTTCTAGGTCACACCTCAAACTTATTGAATATTGTTGTGAATCTCACTAATAAGGGACTAATCAGACAATTCAGTGACATATGGTCATCTCCTAGTGCAACGACTATTTTTGTGGACAAAAATTGGAGACCTATTATCAAAGGAAATCTCTCTCTTTCTTTTTTATGGGTTAAGGATTTGCACCTTTCTATTTTAATAAAAGGAAGATCGAGATTTAATTTTTTGGGTTGGAATTAACCTCCTTGGATCTCAAAGAATATACCTCAATATATGGACTCTAGATTTCAACTCTAAAAATGATACCCCTTATGCAATCCCAATTTGGGTTAATCTACAACATCTACCTCTGCATTGATAGAATGAAGAAACCATATGGAACATAGTAAACACATTAGGAAATATCTCGATCAATATTAACCACAAAACATATTGTTCACCTATGCTCAAATCTATGTGGAAGTAGATATGGTAGAGGGTCTATGAAACATTTTAGAGCTTATCGTAGATAATTGGGAGCATATCCAACTTGTGAATTATGAGAAATTTCCCTTCCAATGTAGAGTATACCATGAATATGTTCACTTTGAATAACTTCCCTAAAATGGATCCTCTTGAGTAAGAAACCATAAATAATAAGGATCAATGGAAGAAACCAATAATAAACACCCCAGAAACATATTAGGAACCCATTCCTAGAATATGTTGGCCTTGTGTGGAGATACAAATCTACCTCAATTTGGACCCAACCCTTCTACAAAACAAGCTCAAAGCTCGGGAGACCCTTTAGAGAAAAGGAAAATCCCATCAAAGAGCCATATGACATGAAACATAATACTTAACAAAACCCTAGTGGGGATAGGTATGAATTTCTCTCCTAGAAAGATAATCCACAAAATAAAGAAGATCCTAAAACCTCTTAGACTAATTTGGAAGATACCAAGTCCAATACTGGTAACCCAAATGACTTCCTTCCACATGGAAGTAATTTATTAGATCATGAAGATGATATTTATCATTCCTATTATACTCTTGTAAGATATCCTTTCATAATAAAGAATTAAATGTATCAATGGTGGAGGAAACTATAGAGGGAAAGACTAGCTAAAAAATAGGGAGGAAACCTCTCAAGGACAAATGTGGGGAAACAATTGACAAAGAAAAATATATAGGAAGTAAAGCCACCTTGGAAAGGATTGATGAGAAATACTCAACATCAAAGAAGAGAGAACCCTCCCCAAGGAGGGACCCTCAAATTCTAAGGTAAATTAGAAAAATAATATCTTGGAATTGTTGCAGTTGAGGAAATTCAAACAAACTAGAGTTCAAAAGAGATTTGATTAGAGTAGAAAAGCCTCACATACTCCCATGAAAAGAGATTAAAATTGAGGAAGTATTAATCCTCTAAAGATATAGCTTCCTTGGTAAATGAATGATAATTATTACAAGAGGTTCTTTTGAGGGTATCTACATTCTTTAGAAAAAATACCCTTTTCAACTTAGTCACACTCAAAATACACAACATTGGATTTTGGTTAGTTTAAACCATCTTCCCACTAGGTAGGTGATGTATTTAATTAACATCTACATGCCATCAATTTATCAAGAAAATTTGGCTTTTTGGAATTCCCTATTAGTTCCATGTGGAAAAACATATGGAGTTCATTGCATTTTGGTAGGGGAATTTAACACCACTCTCTATCAATGGGAAAATAAGGAAGGAAGCATTGTCCAAGATCCAAATAAGGAAAAAATGGAGGACCTCGTCTCCAATTTCAATGTGCTAGAAATCAAACCTATAAGAGGAAAATACAACTAATTCTGAACATAACTCAAATTGTAGAAGCCTCAAATATGAAACACTTGAACAAATTGAGAAATAGTGCCTAGGAATATCATAGCAATCTTGGACAAATTTGTTCTCCATAGCTGCTTTCTAGAAGGAAAACTCTTCATTTCCACAAAAATCATGTATTGGGTAGGTTAATATCATCCTCTAATCTCTATTTCTCTACTTGGTTTTCCAATTTTGGGTATATTCTCTTTCATTTCAACCCCCATTTCATCTCTTAACATTATTTCTCATTCATGAAGTTACTACATGATTGGATCCCTTGTTCATATATGGGAGAGGAATTTTCTTGACACCAAACATGCAGTGAAGGAGTGGAGAAAAAGATGACTTTTATCACTAGACCTAGAAATAAAATCATTAAAGGAGCAAGTGTGTCACATTCAGGAAAAGATGACATTGATCTAGTCACTTAAGACATTTTAAAAAATTATCACTTAAGGATGACCAAAATCATTCCAATCAATGATTAACACTTTTTTGGGCATATTTGGGAAACTAAAAGGTATTTTGATCATCTAGAGTTCTTTTTCCATCATTCCACCTGAGATTAGTAGAATTCTACTCATGAAGTTCATTGCTCAGACACTCATGTGTCTTTGGTCTCTATGAGTTTCTCTCTATGTGCATGAATGAATGAAATAATGTGTGAATGAATTTTTGAAATGCTTTTCCATTCATAGGTCTTTTCCCCCTTGGATATTTTTCCATAACCAATGCAGTCTATTGTTGTACAATCCTACAATTCTCTTAGTCTCCCAGGTTATCTATGGATTGAATTTAAAATCCAAGTAATGTACTCAGGCCATTCATTCCATCAAATCATAAAGGACTATTGTAGTTTCCACCCCAACTTCTATATTTATGAGGGTGACTATTCCAATTACCAAACCCTTCAAATTCAATTGGTTCTTGGGCAAGAGGGAAAAGGTTGAGATTTAAATTAAAATTTCATGGAAAGGCTATGGTAAGACAATTATCGAGATGCCCTCATCATTTTCCCATTCATGGTATCATAGTCTCTATCAGTTCTCATATGATCCCTATTATTGGTGTCATCGTATTTATTAATCAAGCATTTAGATTGCATTTAGATTGTTTATGGACTCATCCAACTCATTTTTGTCAGAATAGCAACACTTATATGCCCACACAAACAATATATTGCCATCAACATAAGTAATTACAATTAATTACAAATTATTTTGGGTTTCAATATAGGGATATTATAAACTATAGTTGGAACTAGTCAAAAACAATTTAGGAGTCCCAAGATTTATGGATCTTAGCTAATGATATTCAGCCACCTACAATCATTAAAAAATATATGAATTAGGGTTTCTTTTTCTTATAAAAAGTGCATGATGTAAGGTTAATGAAGAAAGATGATAGATGATGAATATTCACAATCAGTAGAGATTAGGTGATGTATGAACTCACTGGCCTTAGGTGTGGACCAAGGTCCAAATTCATAGTAATCTAGATTCGATATAATTTCAAGAATATAAGAGTGGTAAAGCTCAAACATTGGTTGGTTTCCGAATAAAAGGTTTCTAATGTAAAAAATGTATGTTGTGTGTCAATGTTTATGGCATGCCATTATTTTTTTCATGTTCTTTAAGTTCCCTCATGTGCATTTAAAGGTTTATATCTACTCAACTTTTTATTTGGACTTTTGGTATCTAAAGAGTAAAACAAGTTCACAAAGTACAACATTTGGTATTAGGAATAATTTTGGATGCAAAGGGATGCCTCTACTATCAAAGGTTGATGATATTGAACATGGACCTATTCAAAAAAATCATTCTTGAGTAGGTATGATATAAGCTTGTTTGAATGAGAGTCTTAGGACATAACTCTAGTTAAAGATCGATGGCTAATAGTGCAAGAATTGAGATTGAGAAGTTTAATGGAAATAATTTTGATATTTGAAAGCTTAAAATGGAGGATATCCTCATAGATCAATAACAATGGATTGTTGTGCATCCTGTAACACCTTTGACTACCATGTCAATGAAGGATTGACAAAAACTCAAAAGAAAAGCAAGGAATATGATTCAAGTTTTTCTTGTATATTTGATGTTGTTTAATGTCGTGTAACACCCATACTCGATCCCTAGAATATAAATAACATGTATATGTGAAAATTAGGATGGTGAGCCGAGGTATTCTTTTCAATATTATTTTGCGCATGTACGTGTGTGATTTTGTTTTGGGGATGGTATGCTCATGTGCATATGTTGCTAATTGTATATGTGTTTTGAGGCTAGAGGGCCTGGAAATGTAATTATGATAATATATATATATATATATATATATATATATATATATATATATATATAAAATGTTGGAAATAATACTGAGAGGGGGGGTGAATCAGTATTAGTCAAGTCAATAATCTTTTTCTTTTCATACTCAAATTTGTATACGCTACTTCCATGAGGGTAACCCGCGTGTACACGAAACTTTGTTTAAGGAAACAAGCATATATCCAACAAACTAATGATTCAGTTAATTCATCATATGTTGATCTTTAATCTGTGCATCAGTACTTTATTAAACATTAAACAGTAACCATATGTAGTTAATAATAGAGTGAACCATCACACTTAAGCAACACACATGAACACCAAGATTTAAGGTGGAAACCAAATGTGGGTGAAAAACACCTACTGCTGTTGTCTCTGTCTTCTTTTAATAATAAGAAAATCTATTTACAACATTGTACTGGTACAAACTCATACCAGTACATGGGCTTCTACTTGTAGAAGGCTACAACCTTCTCTCATTCTCTAACTTCTACTGGAAGGGAGCTACAACCTCCTGGCTCTTGTACTAGCCGATATATTTACTAGTACATAGGTGTCGGCCTACAGAAGGCTACGACCTTCTTTCTTCCTCCAGGGACAACGTTTCATAAATTTTCAGACTGGATACTCCTGGAACACAACATCATATTTTGAAGGCCATGTTTCATCCAATTTTCATACTGGACCCATCAACAACATTGAAGCTCAAATCAATCACCACTGCAATACAACCATCAACTATATCTGCATCAACCAATCACTGAAACTCAATCATTACTTTCTGAATCAACCAAACTCAATCAATTACTGACAACCTTTGAACGTTTGACACAACTAAATCAACCATTCATTCATACTTTAATCAACTTCAAGGAATCAACTGGAACATAGAGATCACTGTAGTAAGTACACAGATTTGTACCCAACACTGCATCATTAATCAAAACCAGTTGTAACCTCAAAACCATGCATCAGAGTGTATACACAACTTGGAAGAGCCGAACCAACATGTATACGCAACTTCATCAAAGTGAACTAGCGTATAGATCTGAAAATACTTAATTATAACTTCGTTGCACTTCCTGACTTCAGACATACGCAAATCATCACATATAAAGGATAATACATGTGTTAGCAACCAGATCTAGCCCATCAAATCACATAATGACAAGTCATTATGATTCTGATCCATTATTAGATCTCACTCATCAATATTGAAGTAAATCACAATCAATCAATCTGAACACTGTTACCAAAATGCAATCACCAGAACATAAAGCAAAACCGAGATCTCTGCATCAACAACCAAAACCAATTAAAACTTCAAAAATCACAGTTCACAAGGTATTCGCTACTTCAATATGTTGAATCTGCGTGTATACACGCTTTTACCAAAGTCAACCAACATATACATCTGTAAATATTCATTCATAATTTTGCAACTATTCTAGACTTCAGTTATAACTAGATCATAATATTTACAGAACACAACATGCATTAGTATACAGATCTAGAATAGACATGATCAAACCATATAAATATTATTCATTCCAAGCCTTAATATCCTGATCCATCATTAGATCTTGTCCTCCATCAACCGCTAAGGCTCCTCCTCGGTTCAGATCAAGCAGAGCATCATAAACCCATAACCTGCATACTGGATCTCACACTTCATCAGATATTCAAAATGCATGTACACCCTGGCCTAATGATCTTCTCCTCCTTATATAGTTTTATGATTTCTCAATACCATGGACCAAAACCACTTAGGACCAATACCTTGGATCAAATACTTAGGGTCAATACCTTGGACCAAATACTTAGGGTCAATAACTCGGACCAGATACCTTGGACCAATACCATGGATCAAAATACCATGGACCAAATACTTCAGACCAAAAACTTAGTTTTCCAAGGTATATGCGTTTTTCCTTCTGTGAAAGTGCATGTGTATGCTATGCACTCCTTTTGTTCTATTAACCTACATGTATACACAACTTGGCCAAGGTGAACCTGCATATACCCCTATTTCTTCATTCTGTGAATACTGATATGTAATTCTTTTTCGTTTACTTGCTATACTGTGATCTTTCATCTGAGTGACTTGCCTTCTGAACTGATTCCTTGAAGCTGCCCTGCATTTCATCACACCTATAAATACTATTACCATGCATTCTGCCATATTTGATATCTCTTCTGTAGATTCATCTAGTTACCATATGCAAGTGAGTTGTTCTGCTACAGTGGGTTGCCATCAAGTACAACACATACATCATAATGCCAACAATCTCCCCTTTTGGACTTGATGGCAACAACAACACCAAGTCACTCTCCCCCTTTGACATCAAGGGAAAAGGGTCATGCTCGCCCTGAGTGCATGTTGAATTCTCTAATTGAACTCCCCCTTTGTTCACGCTAAGATGTACTGTATCATCCATGCTCCCCCTGAGCACATGCAGAGTTTGCAAATATTTTCAAGAAAAATAACATGACTCTATAACTCAACTATGTGGGTTTGACCTTCCTATCACCAATGACTCATACATACATTCATTCTCCCAAACAAGTGGGGATATACCAAACTTGACTCTCCACCCAACAAAGTGGGGATATACCAATTGTTTATACATGACTTAAATATTACATCATCCTTCCCATGCATAGTGGGGGTCCAATTTACATCATATGACCAAAAGGGACTCATCAAAAGACTACAACATACATAGACAAATTATTACATCATGGGTCTTGATATGACCTTTACATTGAATGATATACATGAAATTTATAACAGAGACCAAATATCTAAACACGACCATGACAGTCATCAACAACTATCATACACCATGTATGCTCTGCTCCATAAGCATCTGTCAACAACATCCAGACCAGCAACCTATCAGTGTAAATATCATCAACCTGTGAAAAAGTATGTTTGCATATAGATATCAACTCATCCTCTTGATCTCATCAAGATCAACTTGCTTTATTTCCTTCCATGAATCAACTCAGCATATGTCATATATCCAAGTAGTAACAAATTCATTCACATCATATCATATGTATGTGAAAACACCATAGTAATTATTTATGATCATAACATCATCATCAAGAACTACATGATCTTTCCACAAGGACCTTCAATATATCAAACATGTATCATTACTAGGGAACATCCCACATCTGATAAGCATTAACCATGATAATCAACATATGTGAGTATCATAAGGTAAGAACTCATCATGACTAAGTAAGCCATGTCTTCGAATATCCATGTCTTCAAATAGCTATGTCTTCATGAGACCTACAATAGCACCATTGTCTTGGCCAACCAACAACATTTGTCAATATTCATCCATGTATCCATCATAGCAATATGTATCTAGCAAACTATGAGCTCATGGTCATTTGTCAAGATTTCTTGATATCATCAACAACAACAATCTTCAACCGTGTGAGAGCTAAGATCTATAGGAATCCTGTATCATAACTGCACCATATGAACTTTATGCATGATGACAGCAACATAAAAGAAAAGTGGCTCATCATCAAATAATGAAGTTGTGTACTCAAGCTTTGTACTTCTCCTTGTCCCAATGAATATCACCATGTAAGTTGTTAGAGTCGGTCTTTACATCCCTCCGTCAGAGATCATTTCTCTTTTTGCATTTCATTTTTAGGTGTCTCGCTCGATTCACTCAGTTGCATTCCGCTAGGAGCATGCCATAAATCTGATGGAAGGGTCTTGTCATTCATTACCCCTCATGCCTTATCCATGTTGGCTTAGGTCTGTTCATCAAAATCAAGTTTTAAAGTCACTTACAGTCCTGTTTCAGTTTCTAGATCACAAGAGTCATTTCAATCATTAGGTCTAGGGTTAGTCAATTTGGTCTTCAACAATGTCTAATAATGCCAGCAGGCTCATGAGGGAGGTTCTTAATAAGTTGTTATTTCAAAGATTTTCATCATCATATGGGTGGATTATGACTTTTCTTCAAAACTCTGTTTTGAAGAAAATTTAACATTTCGTTTTTGTAATAATTTTCAAAAGTTTTTTAGTTGTTGAATTCTTCAGGCGTAGCCTTGGACTCCTTTTCCAAATTCCATGTTAGCTATCCCTACAAAAAATTTCCAAGAATTTCATCATTTCAATAAATAAAAAATAAAAAAGGAAATTTAAAACAAAGTTGTATTAAAATGGAAAAAGTGCCAATGCCAAAACATTACAAACATGGGTCTTGGAGAGTCAAAAATCAAATCCATGTCTTTATAAAGATATTTTCATGAAGATCAATGTCATTTGCATGCCAAGACCAAAGAGAAGCCACTCAAAGCAAACTGGTTGAGTTAGTGTGCGATTTGGGTGAAGTTGGAGGAAACTTGGCCGGCGCGGTGCATATAGTAGGTGGTGTGGCGCACTAGGGAGGTGCGGCGCACTGGGAGAAGTTGTCCAGTGTAATTCTGAATGGGTGCGGCGCACCGGGACGACGCGTCGCATTGGGTATGCGGCGCAGCGCATACACCCGAAAGCCCGAATTTGCTTGAAATTTCTCCAAATTGCCCATAGTTTGCGTGGATTTTCCAGGTAGGGTTGTTATCTTGGTATTTCATCCAATTGTGTGATAAGTTATGGTGGTTTATGGATGATAACGATTGAAACAAAAATATTAAACCCTACCTCCAAAGTACCTAAAAATGAAAATTGTTGTGGGTTTCAAAATCAGTGTTTTGCTACCAAAGTCACTCCTCCTTCCCATTCCTCCCTTGTATTTATCATTCCCTAATTTCCTACGCCCCTAAGCTCATTAATTCCTTCTCCTAAATGCACTGTCCCAAATTCTCCAATCTCACACCTGAAACCCTACACAACAATTCCTAACCCTATACATCAAATCCCTCAAAACCCTCCTACATTTCCCTAATCCCTATAGTCCCAATAGTACCTAATCCCTTACTACTTTCCCTCTTCCTAACAGTCCCTTGTTTCATTTGTTTCCCCTTGGTGTTAGAATTTGAACACATCACTAAAAGTGCAGTTCAACACAATTTTCCTACACCAACATCTTTTTCTCCCAGGTAGTTTGAAAAACAGCAGTCATGGCATCTGAGCATTCATTGGATTATGAAATGGAAACCCAAAGTGACTCCCCCATGGAGGAACATGCACCCCGGAGGCCTCATAGAGGAGGTAGACATATCAGAGAAGAACCAGTCACCCTCACTGAATTACAGGCCTGCCCTCTTGCCATGTTTTGTTTTCAGCATCAGTCATGCTATGAGTTTTGTCAAAATGTGGCTAATGTTCAATTTCATCACGAGTTGGCTCGTCTATTTCTATTGCATTTACATGGAGATCAAGCTACCTTAGCTGGTGTCACCTTCACACTTACACCAGAATCTGTCTCACTAGCAACTGGCATACCAAACATTGGGGAACCATGGACCAAGAGGAAGAAGATTGACTAGTAGCATTATGAGCCATACATTAAAACCGGTTTCTTGAGGTAGCTCAAGAGAGTGTTTCCATTCCGATATCTGAAAGATGAATATGCTCCGCTAATGAAATTGATCATGAAATATTTCAGCTGTGAGGGATGGTTCTCTTGTCTATATGCTTATCACATCAAGTTTCTCATGCATTTCACCAGGGTACGGATGATTAACATTCTGTATTTCATTTGCCGGAACATTGAGAGGATGAACACACTTGTGCAGCACAAAACCCCTCAGTAGCAACTTAACAATGTTGATCATTTTTCTCTTATTAAGATTTTGGTGGTTCATCAGATTGGATTACAGGGCATCACTTGGGATGATTTCATCTCTCATGACTTCTTCAGAGCTTCACAAGGATTATTAGAGGTCAATCATGAGATAGGTGGGCCTTCTCATCAGTATGAGCGCCATGAGACCGCTAGTGTGTCGGTATTCATCACATATCAGAGGGGCACTAGACATTTGTTTGCAGTAGCAAAGCGAGTGTTATCTCCACCCGGTGTGGAAGGGGCCTCACTTCCGACATCAGCACCACAGGTACAGGACAAAGGCAAGAGGCCAATGTAGGATGAGGGGCCTTCAGGTGAACAAGAGACCGACTTCATTCTCATTCATGATGATGATACAGATACAGGCCCACAAAGTGCCAAACTTAGGGAGATCATCTAGGAGCAACAAATAGAGATCCAAGCCTTATCCCTTGACTTTGAGAGGGCTAAGTGGACTATGAAATACTTGGAGTATAGGAACAAACAACTTGAAGTTCAGCAAGCAATCATGGAGTTACAAAACATCCGCGATAATCGCCACGCTGCACAAAGGAGAAGGGTTGAGCTCACTTCATTAGAGCAAGAGATTAATGATGATTGGGAGGCTAATCTCGAGAGAGTTAACATCCACTTAGAGAGACTGTTGGACAAGGCCGATAAGGACCATGCAT
The DNA here is from genome assembly GCA_031772625.1 of Pinus tabuliformis. Classification (NCBI taxonomy): domain Eukaryota; kingdom Viridiplantae; phylum Streptophyta; class Pinopsida; order Pinales; family Pinaceae; genus Pinus; species Pinus tabuliformis. The sequence goes on from CM062813.1 coordinate 300,367,176, forward strand.
TGCTGAGACACATGGCTTTCCACTACATGGCACAGAACAAGGTTTGCAAGGCACGAATCAGAAATTTAAAGGCAAAGTTAAAGAAGGCAATAAGGAAGAAAAAGAGGCAAAGGGAGCTTGATCGTCTTCAGATATTGGCTGAAACCTCTTTAGCCTAGCATGACACTTAATGAAGAAGCTCCAGCCCAAATTTCAAGAAATTTGGGGCATTTTTGGCATTTTTGACAAATTTTGGCACAAAAAACAGGGATTTTCTCCCTATGTGCCGCGCCACGTGGCGCACGCTTTTGCTAGGGAGCTCCAAACTGCAAAAAGTTTACATTTTCGATTTTTCATGAAAAATCATGATTTCTAGTGCATGGCCAAGAAATTTGGGCAAGTTTTGAGTCCCCAAGAGGTCAAAAACACTCAAAAAATGACCTCACTGCCCGTATTTTGACACACAGGAAGTAGTATTGGGAGATTGAAGTTTTGGAGGGGCAAATGGGCACCAAATTTAGAAATCCCACTTGGGTGGGAAATTAGACAGGAAGGGATTTCCAACAAGCACACTTGGGCTCAATTTGGACTTCAGAAAGTGCCTCAAAATCAGCTCCAAAGTGGCGCAATGCATACAGATTTTGGCGCGGCGCATAGAGAATTTTGGCTTGTTTTTCACTGTTCAGCTCAGCAATTCACCCAGTTTTGACCAGTTTTGCTTCTTGAAGTTATTCTTGACTTTTCATGATTTAATTTGACAATGATGATGTAATATTGGCACATTTTTACTTGTTCTAGAAGATTCATTCACCAAAAGGTGAAATGTGAGTGAATGAATCTGTTTCCTAGCATATAGGGGTAAGTTGTTTGACTACCTAGATTTGAGTTCCTTGTTTAGAATTGGTTCAAAGAGCTCCTAGAATGATGAGCTCGACCCCTAGAGGCAAGGGTATAGGTTGGGCTAGTTTATATCATGTAATTTCTAAGTCATTTTTAGTGTTGGACACTTGGGATTGCTTAGCACTCTATTGTACATTTCATTTCTGCAATTTTGGCAAAGGAAAGACTAGGGTTTTGCAGCACTTGTTAGGATCCTTGTGGCTCTGTGTTTGGATCTCCATGTATTTGTAAGTTCATTAATGTTTATGTATGCCATTTCCCTTCTCTTTTCTTCAGAAATTAAACAAATGAGTACTTAAGGTGGAATTCATAAACCGCTATGCTCTACCTTTGACTTTTGTTTAGTTTTATATGTTTTCTTCAGTTTGTAGAGGATCCTTGATATAATCTTGCCCTCTTCAGCTTCTCAGCAGTCCTTTCTATCCATTCATTCAATTTAAGGCATCCTAACCATTGCTTTTCTCGCCCCAACTTGAACTCTGCAAGAACTGGCTCTCATCCCCGGACCCAAAATTTGCATGTCCCTTTTTCCAACAAAACCCCCAAAAAACTCAAAACAAATCTTTGCACTTCATATCTAGCCTAAGATTAGCTTTTATTATAGTCATCTCAAGCCCCATCAATTATTTTTCGCTGAGATCGACCCGGAGAGAGCCCTCTCCTGTCCTCATAGGGCTAGATACGAGGTTGAGCGTGGTTTGATGTGGACCTACAACCTTGTCTTTTCAGCCTGAGGCAAATCTAGGCTCTAACATAAGTAACATATATGTACTATATGCATCATCAAAAGGTCATTCACAGTCATCCATAAATCTGATCTAAATACCAACTATGTGACCCCAAGTATTATCTGATATTTTATCATGGGCAACTCATAACCGTAATATAGCAAGATGTATCATTTAGCCACATAAGCTTCATCATCATTGATTAGATACCAAATACTTCTAAACATAATGCCAACAATGCTTTATTAGAAGCATAGCATGTTCTCCCCCTGAACCTGTTCACTATCAGATCTGATCATTGCATATATCAATAAGAAGTATCAAGGCATCATCATCAATCAGATATACATCATGTTATCAACAACTTTTCAAGATCAAGATACTTCTAAATAATATCCACAGACTTCCATCATCTATGACAGAAAAGATAGCTGATAATTGTCTGAATCATATCACATCAGTTTTTATGAGACTGTCCCACAACATTTTTCTCTCACTACATATACATGACTGTGTAGCTTTGAACTCACGTATATACGCGACTTGTCTTCATGCAACTTGCGTATGGGATTCAGAACATTGATGTTTCATACTTTTGGCTTTTCTGGAGTCTGTCATGTCTGTACATTGTGCCATGCCACATTTTTCTAACTGTACTTCCTTCTTCTTCCATATCTTTGAGTGAGATGATGTTTTCTCCTTTTGGTATGGTGCTCGATATTTTCTCCTGCATTCCTTTTCTATATGTCCAAGCTTGTTACATGCATAACATCTTACATGTTTCATATTTCTTCTATAGCAGTCGATGACTTTGTGACCAAACATATTGCAAGAAAAACAATATCCCTTAAAGTACCTACAAGCTGATGATCTTTTTGTGTGATGGTCTTGAACCATTCTACTTTTGCATCTTGCTGCAACATGTCCAAGATTATGACATATAAAACATTCAACATTTTTCATTTGAGGAAATAACCGACTATCATTTCCATAGTTAGGAGTAAAAGATTTTCTTTGAAGAATTTCTTTCCTTGGTTGTTGATGGGATTGACCTCTCATCTCCTTATTGAGCATCTCAGGTTTTACATTAGAGTTCCTTGCCTTAGCTTGTGAGCTAGATTCACCTTCAACAGATTCATGGAAACCAAGACCAGATTTGATGGCAGGAGACCTTTGACTACTAAGAATATCATCCAAAATCTTAGTACTATCTTGAAATCGTAAAAGCTTATCCTTTTCTTCTAATTTACCTTTTAGTATATTTACCTCAACTTGATATTGCTCTTCCTTTTTAAGATACTATTTTTTTATGATTTCTTCAGCTTTTCTTCCTTCTTCCACTTTTTGCCTTAATTTGAGAACTTTGTTTTCTTGTTCTTCAAGAGCTTGGAGTAGTTCTTCATTCTGCTTATTTGATTTTTCAAGATCTTCTTTTAGAGAGAGGATCTTAGCTTCAAGACTTTCATAGTAACTGGATCTATCTTTGAGTTTCTTGATTGTTGTGCTCCTTTTATTTACTTCATTTCTTAATGATGTTACTTCATCCTGCAGCTTTTGACATTGATCTTCCTTTTCCTTGTTTCCTTCCTCTAGTTGAGCTTTTAGATTGGTAGCTTCTTCTTTGAAGGCACATTCCCTTTTGTCTAGTATATCTTGTTGATCTCTAATTTTGTCGGTAAGCCTTTTAAATTATGCCTCTATTTGATATCTTTCTTTCTCACCCATAAGAGAAAATTCAGTTGTTTCACTATCACTTTCATCATCTTCAAATGGATGGAGAAATGTATCACCAGAGGATAAAAAATTCATACCTGATAGTTCTTTTGCTTGTTCATCTTCATTCTGAGATGATTCCAAATATGAAGAGTTGCTTCCACATAATCCCCAATCGATTCTCCCACCGTCATAGTTCCTTTGAGATGTCTTCTTCTTCTAAGGCACTTTCTTCTTTAGCTTCTTTAAGCGATCAAGCTTCTACCAAAGGACCTGCTCTTATACCAATTGTTGGAAATAACATTGAGAGGGGGGGAGGAGGTGAATTAGTATTAGTCAAGTCAATAATATTTTTCTTTTCATACTCAAATTTGTATACGCTACTTCCATGAGGGTAACACGTGTGTACACGCAACTGTGCTTATATCCAGCAAACTAATGATTTAGTTAATTCATCATATGTTGATCTTTAATATATGCATCAGTACTTTATTAAACATTAAACAATAACCATATGCAGTTAATAACAAAATGAACCATCACACATAAGCAACACACATGAACACGAAGATTTAAGGTGGAAACCCAATATGGGTGAAAACCACCTACTGTTGTCGTCTTTGTCTTCTTTTAATAATAAGAAAATATTTTTACAACAATGTACTAGTACAAACTCATACCAATATGTAGGCTTCTACTTGCAAAAGGCTACAACCTTCTCTCGTTCTCCAGATTCTACTGGAAGGGAGCTACAACCCCTTGGCTCTTGTACTAGCCGATATATTTACTAGTACATAGGCACTGACCTACAGAAGGCTATGACCTTCTTTCTTCCTCTAGGGACCGGGTTTCATAAACTTTCAGACTGGATACTCCTGGAACACAACATCATATTCTGAAGGCCACGTTTCATCCAATTTTCATACTGGACCCATCAACAACATTGAAGCTCAAATAAATCACCACTGCAATACAACCATCAACTATATTTGCATCAACCAATCACTGAAACTCAATCATTACTTTCTGAATCAACCAAATTCGATCAATCACTGACAAACTCTGAACCTTTGACACAACTGAATCAATCATTCATTCATACTTTAATCAGCTTCAAGAAATCAACTGGAACAAAGAGATCATTGTAGTCAGTACATAGATTTGTACCCAGAACACTACATCATTAATCAGAACCAATTGTAACCTCAAAACCATGCATCAAAGTGTATATGCAACTTGGAAGAGTCGAACCAGTGTATAGATCTGCAAATACTTACTTATAACTTCGCTGCACTTCCCGACTTCAGACATACCTAGATCATCACATATAAAGGATAATACATGTGTTAGCAACCGAATCTAGCCCATTAGATCACATAATGATAAGTCATTATGATTTTGATCCATTATTAAATCTCATTCATCATTACTAAAGTAAGTCACAATCAATCAATTTGAACACTGTTACCAAAATGCAGTCACCAGAACATAAAGCAAAACCCAGATCTCTGCATCAACAACCAAAACCAATTGCAACTTCAAAAATCACATTTCACAAGGTATATGCTACTTCGATGTGTCGAACCTGCATGTATATGCGCTTTAACCAAAGTCAAACAAGATATACATCTATAAATATTCATTCATAATTTTGTAGCTATTCCAAACTTTAGTTATAACTAGATCATAATATTTATAGAACAACACATGCACCAGTATACATATCTAGAATAAACATGATCAAACCATATAAATATTATTCATTTCATGCCTTAAGATCCTGATCCATCATTAGATCTTGTCCTCCATCAATCGCTAAGGCTCCTCCTTGGTTCAGATCAAGCAAAACATCATAAACCCATAACCTACATACTGGATCTCATACTTCATCAGATATTAAAAATGCTTGTACACCCTGGCCTAATGATCTTCTCCTCCTTATATAGTTTTAGGCCTTTATCAATACCATGGACCAAAACCACTTAGGACCAATACCTTGGACCAGATACTTAGAGTCAATACCTTGGACCAGATACCTTGGACCAATACCATGGATCAAAATACCATGGACCAAGTACTTCAGACCAAAAACTTAGTTTTCCAAGATATACGTGCTTTTCCTTCTATTAAAGTGCGTGTGTACGCTATACGCTCCTTTTGTTCTATTAACCCGCTTGTATACAAAAATTGGTCAAGGTGAACCTGCGTATACCCCTCTTTCTTCATTCTATGAAGACTGATCTGTAATTCTTTGTTGTTTACCTACTATACTGTGATCTTTCATCTAAGTGAGTTGCCTTCTGAACTGATTCCTTGAAGCTCCCCTACATTTCATCACATCTATAAATACTACTGCCACGCATTCTGTCATATCTGATATCTCTTATGTAGATTCATCTAGTTACCATATACAAGTGATTTGTTCTCATACAAGTGGGTTGCCATCAAGTACAACACATACATCATAATGCCAATAGATAAGACGTAAATGGTTTAGGGGTTTTAGACTCCATGGATGGGTAAAAAGAGGCACGTATTATTTAATAGTTGTTTAAAAGTGCATATACATATAACCAAGGTCCATTACATGGCTTGGGGGATGCCAAGTGGTATAAATAGAAAATTCATATAATAATGAGCATGTTGGCACTGTTGGGGGGGGGTCCTATTGATGTTCATCCATTCTAGCAGGAATCAAGAAACAGAGGGTAGAAACACATGGAATTAGGTCTTGTAAGGGTACCTAGAAGACCACAAGGGAAGTGAAACTCCTGAAAATCATAGGACTCTAGAAAATTCATATTCGATTGAGTAAGGTTCTCTGGAAGGTGGTGGCACAACTTTAGGGACTACGGGTGCAATGAAGGTTGTGTACCATTTGGTTGCAAGCTAATGGGGAATGTGAGCCTATTGGTTGGATGTTACTAGGTTTGGTACCTTGGCTATGTGAGGGCATAGAATGGTAATTGGAAGACCCTTGGTCGATTGATGTTACTAAGCATGTATTGTTATTTTGGGTAAGTTGATGCCCCACAGATTCAAATCCCTAGATCAAGGGTGAACCATTATTGAAAGAAAATGAACAATGTGGTATATGGCTAGATGGAATGTTGAAGGCCTGCAACCAGTTACACACAACCTAAAGGATAAGTATTTATCTGTTATGGTTATTTTTCTACAACAATGCTTTATGTATTTATGAATTGTATTATGAGCCATAAGTTCCTTAGAAGGTGGTGGCACAACCTGAGGGACTGTAGGTGCAGATAAGGGTGTGTACCACTTGGGTGCAGGTTGATGGGGAATTGTGAGCTTATTGGTTGGAGGCTACCAGGTTTGTTACCTTATTTGTGTGAGGGTCTGGAAGGGTACGTGGAAGATCTGTGATGATAGTAAAACTCCTGGGAGCCGTAGGAATCTAAAATATCCTTGACTGACCGAGATAGGAACTGGTGGGGGATGTGAGCCTACTAGTTGGAGGATATTGGGTTTGGTATCTTGGTTGGTTGATGGTACTGAGCATGTACTTTGATTTTTGGAAAGTGATGCCCCATGGATTTAAAGCCTTAGATTGGGGGCAACTTGATGTTGAAGGAAAATGAACAACATGGTCTATAGCTAGGTGGAACGTCAAAGGGATGCAACCAATTACACACAAACTAAAAGATTATTTATTTATTATGGTCATTTTTCCACTGCAGTGTTGTATGTATTTATGAATTATATTCTAAACCATAATTAAGGATTGTATTCACATTAGAATATGCATGTGTGAATGTATCAAATTTTAGCATATGTTTAGATGTGCATCATATTATGCTTTAATCACCCAAAAGAAAAGGGAAATTTTACATATTACAGGTTGTCACGGATAACTGGCATTGAATCGGGCCTTAGCAATAAGTTGGATAAGACAAAAGTGGGCCTATGCACGTTACAATTGGTAATAGAGCCTAGGTTGCAACATCGGGCTTGTATGGGTCAGGTGCAAAAATAGGTATATACAGGTTGCAAGCAAGATGTTTGACAAAGTGTTGGTAGGAGGACACCTACCAAGTATTAATCAAAATTCCCAAGTAGAATTGAGAAATTGAAGCCTACAGTTAAAATTTTCAATATTTTCCTTTTCATTAATAGTTGTAGGTTAGGAATTGGTTGAGATGATGAAATTATAGAGTTGTCCATGGAGAATTTGGGGAAATTTGGGGAAATTTGGAAAAATCTTCCAATTTCAGACCATATCCTTGAATATTCTATGAAAATTGGTAAAAAAGGGGTGAAAGTGCAAGTTTGATGGGAGAATAGTCATTGATCTATAATGACACTAGATATGATGGTTGAGATAAACTGTAGAACCCCCCTCATGGTCGAAGATTGATGGGGAGGGGGGACATTACAAGTGGTATCATTCTGATAGTTTCAACCCACACTTAAATTCAATTATAGATCCATTCAAATGCGGTGAAATCACTCTGATTGGCTTATGCACATGGAGGGTGGTATTACCTTTTCACTCATGGATTTTTACATTAAGAAGTGTCCAAGTTAACCAGGGGAAATTAATGGTAGCCATCAGATTGAGGGACAAAAGTTAATGTGAGATATGATGTCTCAAAATGATTATGGGGCCCCCACTCATGATTAAAGTTTAACAAGTGAACGGGAGGAGGGATGGTGAGAAGTTGTGCCCCACTAATCATTTAGATCAATGGTTAATTGTCATCAATTAAAAATTGATATTCACTCCATGGCTCCCCTCGTAGTTGATGTTTAGCAAGGGGCATAATTGGAATTTATGTTTGTAACGCACTCCTCCCACATCTACCCAAGAAACTGGCTAGCCAAGGTAAACATGTGATGAGAGCTCACTATGGTATCATTTGACCTCCTAAGTCATGTTAAGGAAGTGGAACTGACAGAAACACACCATACAGACATTCAACATCTATATGAGGACCCTCAAGAACCAATTTAACCTTTCCTCCAACTAGCCCCTTAGCCCCATTAATATTTTGGACCACTTGACCTCTGTACGTTCTCATGCTATGGGCATGCCAACATCCAGAGACCTATCGATGCTCTCACAGGCCTACAAGCCAAATACAAGGGACTATTTTACTTAGTTTTGTGTCAACATCCCTGGGATTTAAACCACATTTTCAAGACCATAGTCTAGGTCACTACCCATAATTAAATGAAACCTTTAGAATAGTAAGATAACATAGAAATAATAGTACTAATGAAATTACTTGAATAAGACCTTGACTGGTATTGGCTTGAGGGGGCCTGACCCAGGTTCAGCGTTAGTTAACCAAACAAGTCCCTACACTACTAGCCCTTTCGGTGTCAGCCCGTGGAGCGCGGACTAAAGTCTCACCCGAAGCAGTATGGGGGGATGCTGGAACCAAGTTTCCGCACCCTTGAGATGGTTGTGATGTCGGTTTATTTGAACTATTCCTGGCTTTGTGCAGGTTACTTATCCCTCTCCTCTACACTTCAGTACCTTCGCAAAGTGCCACAATCGGCTTTTGTGCAACCCTAACCAGGGGCTGAAGTCCTTTCACACTGCTAGGGTAGCGAATAGTGCTATTTCCCAAACTAGGCTAAGTATCTTACTTATCTTATTATCGGATCTTAGTTTGCTTCGCGTAAACAGATGTTCTTACTTGCATTCACTTAACCAATATAATTATAAATTTTTTTGCATCATATAAGCATTAGAAGTGAAGTTCATACCCAATATAACAGAAGCATAAACAGGAAATAAAGACGTAGAAATGATAGAAAACTTCACTTTATTAATACTTCCATATAATTACAGACTCAACTCTCCTTGCGAACTCAGTTGCATGGGTCCACGCACTTAGCTACAGACTTCTAGGCCTCTACAATTGAGCCTCTACCTGCGCTATGACCCAAAACTTAGACTTCTACTTCAGAGCTATCTCACATACATGTTCGATCTTAATCCATTATTGATTCCTATAACTACTTAGAGCTTATCTCTATTTATACAATCCCATGGTCAGCGGACCATGGGTATATCTTCTACAACCGACATTACATTATCAAAATAAGGGCGGACAACCCTATGACTCTTTAACATCTATGCGCTCCGCACCCACAAAATGCAAAGTATTTACATTGGAATTCCAAAATTGGACCAAAATATGGGCTCTAAGCCCCAAAACTGTCCTTGGGGGATTCTGCACCCAACAAATAGACCCCTACTAGCCATGACAGGAATTTTGTCAAACATATCACGAATAAGTAATCTACAGGTTTAAATAATAGATCTAAGCACAGGGGTCTCATACTTATCTGGGATTCATTGTGAGGCATTGTTTCCTTATAACTTTAGTCATAGTTTCATCCATTAGGTCATAGATACATTATTCATTCATATAGAAGTAAAAACATGATGGGAGCCATACATAGCCACTGTCATAATACATATTCATAACCAATATAATAACAATAGAATTACTAACGAAACATCAGCCATATAATCCACATATACACCAGTATAATACCCATGAGATAACAAGGAGAAATAACCTCGTATTAATGATGCAAAATCCAACCCGGTATGGGACTACCACATTCCACCCGACCGTAGACATGGCTGAGCAAAATCTCTCTACAGCTAGCCACCCATGTGCCATATTCCAAGCATGAATATGGGATCTCATAAAACACATCAAGCCAAAACCATCTAGGGCTTCCAAATTCCATCCACCTAAACCCATTAAATAGTCATTCCTCGTCATGGTCAGACATCACAAAACCATCATCAGATTGGTCTCTATCCCAGCCTTCCATGGCTCTGGAGCGTTTGTTCCAACCAAGGCTCCAGGACTAGTAACTCAACCCATAGTTTCTGCCAGGCTTTGGAGCGTTTGTCCAACCAAGGCTTCAAGACTAGTAACTCAACCCACCAAGGGCTCAAGAGGGTTTTTCCAACCAAGGACCCAAGCTATTATAGGGCTCCAGAGAGTTTGTCCAACCAAGGCTCCAGGAACTAGTAACTCAACCCAAGCTAAGGAAACATGAGAACCAACAAAAAAAAAAGGAAATAAACCCACAATATCCATGACTATCTAAGAAATGGAAAGGCTAGGTAATCCACTGTCAATCTAGGCAATCCTCCATCTTAGTGACAGATCATGACCAATAAACCACATGCATGTGCCATGCATGCCAAAACTAGTGAGGAAAACATACATGCAACTTGGTATTTCCAAGAAAAACCCATTGTAGTTATTGATCCTGATGTCCTCTTGCACTTTCCTGCTCTTCCTTTGCCTTCTTACTCCAAAGCTCCAAATATGCCACACTCCTCCAAGAGTGATCCAAGAAAAATCTAAGTCCCCAAGAGTATGAGAGAGAGAGAGAATAGAATAGAGCTCCACAAAAACCTGTCAAAATCTTACCAAATGATCCTCATTACCCTTTTTATCAATGAGGCCTTTATTTTCTTCAATTTCCATTATTTTCCTCCTCACATGCAACCTATGACCTTTTACCTTCCTTTTCTCCTAATTTCCATTATTTTCATAAATAAAATGCCAATAAATGCCTCATGCCTTTCCAAATCCTTTGTCATTGCCTTTTCCAATTTTGTTAGACATAATAAGCGAAATGAAAACACACTAGGATGTTTTACCCACCATTCAACTTGGAATACATGTCCCATGACCATGGCCTTATATATTTTTACATTGATTTTTAACCAGGGCTATTATAGAACCCTCCCCCTTGGGGGAACACCATCCTCAGTGTTCAATGACACCTATAACCATGAATACTGCTGAAAACAAAACATACTGCCCATGGTGCTTTATAACATAGCTAGTTGTAGTATTTACAATGACCACTGCTAAAACATGATAAGCATATTGTTTATTGGAGCTTTATAGCACAATGCATTGCGATATTTAGAATAATAAGCACATATACACACATACACATTTTCTTCACCCAACAAATAATCATACTGTCTATGGAGCTTTATAAATCCATCTCAATATAGTATTTATAATAATACAGACATATACACATATGCACATTTTCTCTACCAGAAAATAAGATGATATGATGCCTACATCCACAACAATGGAATCCAGAGGCTCACACCTCCACCCTCAAAGTAATATAGGATTCACCTCCTTTCCAGGAAGTCCAGTATCCACTACCAAAGTCAAAAATGCATCAAATACCCATCATCATACATACCCAACACTGCATTAGCATAACACCATCTATACCCAACACTGCATTAGCATAACACCATCTATACCCAACACTGCATATGCAATATTCACACAACACTATCTGTACCACCTTGTACATAACATTGCATAAACAACATGTACACACACTACATATGCACAACATCTCGTGTGCGAAACATCATCTATGAAACATGTACAACATATGCACAATAGTAGTACCACACATCCAAAACCACATTATCTCTACTAAGCAACCTTTCTTTCAGTGTCTCTTCGCCATCCATGCTTATCCTAGCATGTCGCAAAGAACATTGTTTTCATTTCACTGATGTGTCCTTCAGTGTTACCTATCATAACATAAACATAGGCATAATACAAGCATATAATATCAATTCATATGCACGTGATATTGACCTCATATATTCGTCATGACTACTCGATCACTTGATTCCTCAAAAACCAGGAACATCTTCATGCCATTCACCTATGTAAGCAATCATTCCTGCACAAGAATGATTCGTAACGAACCTATAAGATAAAAACATACATACATACATATATATATATACATATAAATATTATCCTTAATAATCACGATCCATGTTGACCTTGTCATACATGACATACATACATACATATATGGATACACATATGGACATCGACATAATCATGATCACAACATAAATACTAGATATCATAATTTCAATCTTGAGATAACTTACTCTATTCATGCACAACATGCACAATATTGAGAACAATTGCTCCCAACATAGCCAAGGCATATGACACCTCAAATTGATTTACTTCACCTCTCATGTTACCTTTCTCATGACTATCCTACCATCGTCTGTTTACACCAATGGACCCACCCAATCCAACTAGTTGTCATACTCTTGACTTCAACTTCCTTTATTCATGCACGAGCTTCATTTGAGTCTTACATTGCCTAATGTATTTCATTCAGATCTCTCCGAGCTCCATTAAATTTCCTCTATCCCAACCAATTCACAAGACTCAAAAATTAAAAAGAAAGCACAAGAAACAAACAAGAAGAAAACCATGAAAACCAATAGCAATATGGAACCAAAAACAAAGTGGCATGATCATGCACTAGACATAAGAAAATTGCAAATCAAGCACAAAAAAATCACAAAATACCAAAAGCACAAAGACTCAACAGACACCATGACTCAATCCCCATGGTTCCTAGTGCTTCCAAAGGAAAGCTCATCCTAAGGCTTCTTCAAGTTTTCATGGTAGTTTCTTTGCCATGAAATCCCTTGCATCATATTCCCATGAACACATAACTATCAGTGTGTAAATAAACATAACAACATACTAGTTACCTTACCTTTTTGTGCCAAGCACATTTCCTTGTAACTAAACACGTCCATGCCATCTCTTAGGGGACTTCAATTCCCTTGACATACCTATCTATAACTAGACACCAACTACTATACATGTCAAATACATGTTCATGAACATAGCATATATCCACATAATGTTTGACAAAGTCAAGGTTAAGAAGGCTTCTTGTATGCAAAGCACTCATTCATTTGGAATTAGGGTTTCCAAACATGGCCAAACGAATTCTTTCCTAAGTCCTTTCTTTTACCTTTTTACCTTGTTGCAATCATGGCTTAATATGTACTGTCACATCACCCAACTGTTAGTTATATAAACACATCAATTGTTACATTATCACACTAATACCAAGCATGTTTCCTGCAACTACTTACACATGTCAACCACATGTTCCAAATATCATGACAAACATATCTATCAATTTGAAATCAACCTTTGCCAAGACTAACAATCATGTCATAATCCATAGTCAACTCATAGTCATTAGACATAATGCTACAACTATCACCTATTACATTCAAGTGCATATTTGTTGTCTTAACACATATTTGTTAGTACAATCATCTTAAAAAAAGATCATTTGGACACATACTCTTATTATGCAATTCATGAAATATCCAACCAACTTGCAAACATACCATGTTAAATTAATCAACTAGATGACATAATCAAACAGTTAATCACCAAATATACAACATAAGCAAACTCATACGTTAATGTATCTTAGGGGAGGCTATCTTTTCTGCACAATCAGTCTAGTTAGCATGACATAACTTCACAACACATCAACTCAAGCACAAATAAAATCATGGTATCCATAAAAGTAACTAACTAACATGTTCACATCATAATCTCATAAACATTTATCATTCATACATAATAATCACATCTGCATAGTCAATCTACATTAGCACAATACAATGTCACAAATAACTCGACTCAAACATGAATGTCATAACCCTAACCATTTGAATAGACCAATCAACTTAGAATGATACATATAACATCAAGATATTAATGCAATAACCCTAATCATCAAGTTACCAGCATATACAACCAACAAGTTACATATCATGCTCATCAACAACATATAACCTAATCATCAAGCCAACTATCATATAAAAACAAGAAGTTATCTTATAACATACTCATCTACAACATATAACATAATCATCAAGTTATCTAACCTAAAACAATAATAGAAATGCATACCACCATAGGTTACTATCATTCATGACTATCTGAAACATGTGTATATGACTACAATGATCAACTAGCATCTATCATGTATGTAACCATAACATCAATAGAATGAAAGGCATAAGCATAAGCATAATGCATATAAAAAAACTTAACCTACATGCCTTCATGCCCAACATACAAACTTGTACGATGACATGCTCTTTCCTCAAGGTCCATTGTTGCAACTTCACTTTAATGATATACATCTCTTGCTTTATCTCAACCAACTCATTAGCATCATAGCATACCAATAACATCATGATGACATAATTTCATATGATGACCTCACAATGCATGTCTAATCTACCATACATGCAAAACTATAACCATGAAAATTCATGCATATAGACATTGACATGCATAATAATGCAACCATACACTCATGATGGCACATCGCACAACAACACCATCAACCGTCACATAGAGACATCACTACAACCATGATCAACACAATGCAAATGAAACAAGAACATCGAATACAAGCATAAGGAAATCATATGAAACCAACATGAATGCATGACCGACACATGGCCCACCAGTCCAAGGGGTGAACCATGCTCTGATACCACTTTGTAACACACTCCTCCCACATCTACCCAAGCAACCAGCCATCCAGGGTAAACATATGATGAGAGGCTTCTATGATATGATTTGGCCTCCTAAGTCACGTTAAGGAAGTAGAACCGTTGGAAACACACCATAAAGACATTCAAATTCAGCAATAGGGCCCTTAAGAACCAATCCAACCTTTCTGTCAACGTCCCAATGATATCTTGGACCACTTGACCTCTGCATGCTCTCATGATATAGGCATGCCAACATGTAAGGACCTCTAGATGCTCTCGTAGGCCTTCAATCCATTGTACACAGACCATTTTTCTCAGTACTATGCTAGCATCCCCATGATTTAAGCCACATTTTTAGGCCTAGAGCCCATGTCACTACCCAAAATTGAATGACACCTTCGAAACAGTAAGATAACATGGAAATAGTAGTACTAATGCAATTACTTGAATAATACCTTGATTGGAACCCTACTAGCCATGGTAGGAATTTTGTCAAACATATCACGAATATGTAATCTATAAATTTAAATAAAAGATCTAAGCATAAGGGTCTCTTACTTATCTAGGATTCACTGTGAGGCATTGTTTCCTTCTCACTTTAGTCGTAGTTTCATCCATTAGGTCATAGATACATTATTCATTCATAGACAAGTAAAAACATGATGGGAGCCATACATAGCCACTATCATAATACATATTCATAACCAACATAATAACAATAGAATTACCAAGGAAACATCAGCCATATAATCCAGGTATAAACCAATATAATACTCATGAGATAACAAAGAGAAATTACAGCATATTAATGATGCAAAATCCAACTCGGTATGGGACTACCACGTTCCACTTGACTATAGACATGGTTGAGCCAAATCTCTCTTTAGCCGGTCACCCCCATGCCATATTCCAAACATGAATGCGGGATCTCATAAAACACATCAATATAAAACCATCTAGGGCTTCCAGAGGCCATCGACCTCAACCCATCAAACAATGATTCCACCTCACGGTCAGACATCACAAAACCATCATTAGTTTGGTTGTTATCCCAGCCTTCCAAGGCTCAAGAGTGTTTGTTCCAACCAAGGCTCCAGGACTAGTAACTCAATCCACAGCTACCATAGGGTTCCAGAGCATTTGTCCAACCAAGGCTTGAGGACTAGTAACTCAACCCACCAAGGGCTCCAGAGTGTTTTTCTAGCCAAGGCTACGGGACTAGTATCTCAACCCAAGTTGATATAGGGATTCAGAGTGTTTGTCCAGCTAAGTCTCCAGGAACTAGTAACCCAACCCAAGCTAAGGAAACATGAGAATCAACCTAAAACAAACGAAGGAAATAAACCCACAATCTCCATGGTTATCTAGGAAATGGAAAGGCTAGGAAATCCAATGTCAATCTAGGCAATCCTCCATGCCAGTGACAGATCATGACCAATAAACCACTTGCATATTCCATGCATGCCAAAATTGGTGAGGAAAATATGCATGCAACTCAGTACCTACAAGAAAAACGTATTATAGTTGTTGATCCCGATGTCCTCTTGTGATTTCCTACTCTTCCTTTGCCTTCTTGCTCTAAAATCCCAAGTATGCCACACTTCTCCAAGAGTGCTCCAAGAAAACTCTAAGTGTCCAAGAGTATGAGAGAGAATAGAAGAGAGCTCCACCAAAACATGTCAGAAGCTCACCAACTGATCCTCCAAAGCCTTTTTATCAATGAGGCCTCTATTTTCTTCAATTTCCATTATTTTCCTTCATTTTCCTCCTCACATGAAACATGTGCCATTTCACCTTCCTTTTCTCCTAATTTCCATTATTTTCATAAATAAAATTCCAATGGATGCCTTGTGCCTTTCCAAAGACTTTGCCATTGCCTTTGCCGATTTCCTTAGCCATAATAAATTGAATGAACACCCACTAGGATGTTTTCCCCACCATTTAGCTTGGAATATGTTATCCATCAGCATGGCCTTATATATTTTTACATGAATTTTCAACCAGGGATGTTATAGAACCCTACCCCTTAGGGGAACATCATCCTCGGTGTTCAATGACACCTAGAACCAACAAGACTGCTGAAAACAAAACATACTGCCCATGGAGATTTATAACACAACTCGTTGTAGTATTTATAATGACCACTACTAAAACATGACAAACATATCATTTACTAGTGCTTTATAACACATCTCATTACAATATTTACAATAATAACCACATATACACACATACACATTTGCTTCACCCAACAAATAATCATACTATCTATGGAGCTTTATGAATCCAACTCAATACAATATTTACAATAATACAAACATATGCACATTTTCTCAACCAACAAATTAAATGATATGATGCCTGCATATGTAACAAGGGAATCCAAAGGCTCACACCTCCACCCTCAAAGTAATTCTAGGATTCACCTCCTTCCCAGGAAGTCCAAAATCCACTTCCAAAGTCAAAAAAGCATCAAATGTCTAGGTCTACAATCCAGTGCCACTTTTCCTCTCAGTGAACAATTACTGACTCATTGTTCAAGGGCACACTCCCAATGTGCATCTGATTCCATCAAGCAATGCTATTGAAAAAAAAAATCCATCCTCGACCTTCCCATCTCTGCTACAAAGTCCCTCGGGAAATTTGGTCAACCCCTTCTACGCATTCACGCACCTTCCAAGTTCATCTGGCACCCCCATCCCGGACAATCCATCCCTTAGCAAGGCTTCCTCACATCGGAAGATACAAAAACCAAGGCATATGCTTGCCTCAAAACCAATACTAGTCATAACATGCTCATGGAAATCAATGGACACTATTGGGTACCAGTATCCCACAATGGCCCTGCTCCTTAATGCTTTACCAACATACTAATACATGCTCTAATTTATTTTGCTGCTGCTACTAATTCTTGCAATTGATTTCAACCACCCATTCGGGTATTTCATGATTTCATGTACCAAGAACATAATTACCATTAGATTCAAAATAAATTGAAATAAATTCACATCATACCTCATTGGTGGCCTATGAATAAGGTACACTTGCAATTATGTTCGTGTGCTATCATAGCAAGTCAAACTAGCATCTTTAACCAAATCATCATGTATAAACATATCACATCAGGTTAGCTCAAAACACAACCATCATAGATCAACATCATAAATCTCCTGTAACCATCATAAACCATAATCACAGATCACATGTAATCAACATAGACTAGTATCATAAATCACCTGCATAATAAAACTGAAATAAAGTACTAATACTTATCCTTTAATCAATCCTTAGCTTCTAGCTTTTTCTTTATTCCATACGCACTCCAGATCAATTGCCACACCTGACAAACACCCAATGCCTTCTCCTCAAACATTTTCACTTACACATAGTGTACATCCCACTCATAAAACCACACACAACGTACAACACCATGTAATACATGCACCTACACTTGACATATAACACATACACCTACACCCAGTGTACAACACAACACAGTACATATAAGTACACAACGTACAACACAATGGACAATACAATGAATACACATGTCACGATGCCATGACTACACATTTCACATACATAGTACCACATGTACACAACATAACATGTACAACATGCACACAATACCACATGTACACCACTACTATATGTACAACATGTACACAGTATCACTTGTACACAGTACCACTTGTATGCAGTACCACGTGTACACAAAACCACCCACACAACGAGTGCCCATCATCACATGTGCACGACACCACTTGCACAACATGTACACAATGCCACATGTACACTACAGCACCACCTGTACAATGTGTACACAATGTTAGTGCTAGATTTACCTCAGGCTGAGGAAGGTAGGATCCAGGGCCAACATCAAACCACACTTAACCTGGTAGCTAGTTCTACTAGGTCGGGAGAGGGCTCTCTCCAGGTCAATCTCAGAAAATTATAATTGATGAGGGCTTGAGATGACTGATAGAAATACTGATCTTAGGCTAGGTATATGTGTGCAAAATTTTGATTGAATAAAATGATATTTTTGTTTGCTCAGATGGAAAGGTAGATTTTGGGGGCAGGGATTGAGGCTCAGTCTTGCAGATATCTCATTGGGGCAAGGTAGGAAATTGTTTTTGGCACTTCAATTTGAGTGAGATTGAAGGATTATATAGGTGAGGAGCTGAAGAGGGCAAGGAAAGCCATGTATCCTCTCCAAACAGCTGAAAACATCAGTAAACTAAAGCAAACCTCAAGTAGAGCACTGCAATTTCAATGGATTCTACTTACACTCTTGTTTATTTAGCTGAGAAGAAATAGGAGAGATAATGGCATAAAATCACATAAATAAATTCACAATTACAAAAGAAAGCATTGTACCAAGACAATTTGCCACATGGATCCCAAAGAGTGCTGCAATCCCTGGTCTCAATTCCTTAGCCAAAATGCTAATATGAGTGTACAATGAAGCTCAAGGCTTTCTCAAAAGTCCAACCATGCTAATGATTGAAAAAACATAAGATATAGGCAAACAAAAACTCATCCTAGCCTCTAGGGGTCGAGCTCATGATTTTAGGAGCTGTTCCAACTAATTCTAAACTGAGAACTACAAATTAGGCAGTGGAACAACTTGCCTCTATAAACTAGGGAACTAATTCATTCAGTTGCAAACTACCTTTTCATGGATGAATCTACTTCCATAAGTGAAAATTTGACATATTTACCTCATGATCCATCAATTTACATTAATTTACATAAAAAATTTGACATTGATAAGGTGAAAAAGTCAAACTGGCAAAACCTAGGCGAAAAACAAAGTATACTTGGTCAAACTGGCAAAATTTTCCCTATGTGCCGCGCCTGATTCTTTATGCGTAGCGCCTATTTAGACCCACTTTTTGAGGCCTTATCGGTGTCCAAATTTTCTCTAGGTGTGCTTGTTGGAAAGAATATTTAGTATAATTTCCAAATCAAGTGGAAGTTTCCAATTTGGCCTCCATTTTCCCCTCCAAAATTCAGTTCTCCCAACACTGCTTCTTGTGTGTCAAAATAGGGGTAGTGAGGTCAATGTTTGAGTGTTTTTGACCTTTTTGAGGGCTCAAAAGCTATCAAAATTTCTTTTCCATTGGTAGGAAAACATGCTTTTCCATGCCAAATCCAAAAATGCTGAGTTTTTGTGATTTAGAGGCTCCTAGCAAAAGCGAGCGCCACGTGGCGCGACACATAGAGCAGAAAACCATGTGTTAAAAATTTCTATGCGTAGCGCCTTTTTGCAGACCCATTTTGAGGGCCTTTCCGGTGTCCAAATTGGATTCAGGATATCTCGTTGGAAATTTTATTGAGTCTAATTTCCAACCCAACTAGAATTTTTGAATTTTGAGTTCATTTGCCGTGTCAGAAAGCAAATCTCCCAAGACCGGTAAAAATGTGAAAAATGAGGCTGCCTCACGGCAGAGTGCTGTTGCAGTCAACGTTTTAAGGTCTTCCTGAACTCCAAATTGAGCTCATGATAGCTCATTGGAAATATATTTGTGTCTAGTTATCACTTGTCTCATAAATAAAGTCATTTGGACAACCAAGCTAGGAGAAAACTTGACTTTCCCAAGGTCACTTCAAAGGTGCATCAATTCTCCTAAGGAAACTATATTTTTGACATTTCTCTAAAACCATGACACCTGTGTAAAATGTGAAGGAGGTTTTTCTTCCTTGGTCTATTTTGAACAAAAACCTCTCTTAGTTTTCCCAAATTTATCTTTTCTTTCTCAGAAACATCATTGGCGTAAAACCTATCTCGATGTATGGAACAAGGGATTTGTTGAAATGAAGCGAAATGAAGGGGATAAGGGGCTTCTAAATTCTTGAGAAAATTTTTGGAAGTAGGGAGGGATGTTAGGAAGTAGGGGAAAGTGGAATTTCAAATATTGAGTGAGGGGAAGGGGTCCAAAAGGGCCAAAACACAAGCCCAACCTAGAAAATTGTCAAGTTGTAGCGAGAAACTAGGGTTTGTGGAAAAATGAGGAATTTGGGGGATCTCAGTGATGGTAAGTGTTTAATAAGGTACATTAAGGATAGGGGAAGGTGTATGAACATCAGGATACAAGTTTTGCTGATGATTTAGCCATCCAAGAGAAATTACCTTCAAAACCCTAGGAGAGGGAAATGGACCTTACCTAGGCACAACTAAACCATGAACAAGGTGTAAAATAACCCATTGGAACCTGATATGATGATGAAAACCCTCTGAATGATGGTACACTCAGCCGAATGTTGATATGAAGCTCTTGGGACAACAATTAGGGTTTGGGGATTTATAGTTAGGATTTGTGAAAAATGGGAATTGGGGATAGGGATGATTGAATATGGAAGTTGGGGAATGGGTGAATAAGGTGAGAAAATAAATGGAGGAGTGAAAATTAAGGGAGTGGTAGAATGAAATTGGCAGCCAAAATAACCAATACAAACCCTAGGCAATAGTTTCTTGAGAAATGGCAAGGAAGTAGGGTTTGATTTTTCTTTTACATAACCATCATAAATTGTATGAAAAACTCCTTCACTAGAAAGGAAGAAGGCTTAACTTACTTGAAAACCAGAAGACTTGAGTCATTTTGGCAATTTGAGGGATTTTTTAAGCAAATCGGGCTTGGCAGCTCTATGCATCATGCCTTAAACCCAACGCACTGCACCCTGTGTATGCGCTACGTCTATGTAAATTTGAATTGGAGATCACGGCTCTATGCACCGTGCCTGATATGTGCGCCACGCCAGTTGCCTAATGCGTCGCGCCTCCAAAACTGGAACTCTTTACTACGATTTTGCTTCCTTTTTCCAACATGACCTTCACTTTGCTCAATCTGTCTTCTTTGAGTGCTAATGAGCTTTTGAATTGTAAAGATGATTTATATATACAAGAGATTTTGATTTTTCCTTCATAAAACCCACTTTTACAATGTTTGCAATGTGACTTACTTTTCAAACTCTGTTTTTTGGCAGTTTGCTTTATTTTTGCCTGTGATGAACTGAATGCTTTGATTTTTTGTTTGCCTTGCAGGGGATGGAGCAGCTGAAGCTTGGCAAGGTGACTAGGGTTGTCACTGAAGTGATTTACATAAAAGAGAACTGAAATTACATAAATTTATACAACAAAAACCTAGAATACTCTATTTTTCCTCAAAACAGAGTTTTGAGGAAAAATACATTTCTAAGCAAGTGATTATGAATTTATTGGTACTGGAACCTCCTCATGCACCTGCTGGTTGTTATTGGACATTTTGAAACCTTTTGTGATGAAATCCTAATGTAACCCTAGACCTAAATGACAATGAAACCCTAGAAAAGACTTTTGCAATTTTTAAGACAAAAAGTGACAGTACATGATATTAATGAGTAAACATGAGCCAGCAGGTAAATGACATGAGGGAAACTATAGGAGAATCCACTACCATCAGATGATCCATGCTCCTAATGGAATGCAGCTGACTAAGTGAGACACCTAATATGCAATGCAAGAAGAGAATTTGATCTCTGACAGAGGGATGAAGATACCGACACTAACACACAATACCACATGTACACAGTACCACATGCATTGCATGTACATGACACCACATGTACACAACATCCCATGCACAACATGTACACAACACCACATGCACACATCACCACATGTAAAACGTATACATGACACCACTTGTATAATAATGCACACTACACCATATGTAAATAGCACCATATGTACAACATGCACACAAAAAAATGTACATAGAAAAGCATATACAACATGTACATAGTACCCTATGTATGCATCACTGCATATCCAACATGAGCACAAAACCATATGCACACAACACCACATATCCATCATGCGCACAATACAATATGTACGCAACACCACATATCCAACATGTACATAGCACCATCTATACCCAGCACTGCATATGCAATATTCGCACAACACTATCTGTACCACCTTGTACATAACATTGCATAAACAACATGTACACACACTACATATACACAACACCTCATGTGCACAATATCAAAGATGCAACATGTACAACATATACAACATATGCACAACAGAATTACCACACATCTGAAACCACATTATCTATACCAAGCAACATTTCTTTCAATGTCTCTCTCCATCCATGCTTATCATAACATGTCACAAAGAACCATTTTTCATTTCGTTGATGTATCCTTCAGTGTTACTTGTCATAACAATAACATAGGCATAGTACAAGCATAAAATATCAATTCATAGCCACCTGATACTGACCTCATATATTCGTCGTGACTACTCTTCCACTTGATTCCTCATAAACCAGGAATCTCTTCATGTCATTCACTTGTGTATGCAATCATTCCTCCACAAGAATGATTCCTAATGACCCTGTCAGTCAAAAACTTACATACGTACATACATATATTAGCCTTAATAATCATGATCTATGGTGACCCTATCAAACACGACATACATACATACATACATACATGTGTACACATATATACATCAACATAATCATGATCACAACATCATTACTAGATATCATAAAGTCAAGGTTAAGAGAACTTCCTTTATTCATGCACAACATGCACAAAATTGAGAACAATTGTTCCCAACATAGCCAAGGCATCTGATACTTCATATCCATTTAATTCATGTCTCCTATTACCTTTCTCATGACTGTGTTTCCATCATCCATTTACACCAATGGACCCACCCAATCCAACTAGTTGTCATACCTTTTCCTTCAACTTCCTTTATACATGCACCGTCTTCATCTGAGTCTTACATTGCCTATTGGATTTCATTCAGATCTCTCCAAGCTCCACTAACTTTCCTCTTTCCTAATCAATTCCCAAGACTCAAAACTTAAAAGGAAATCACAAGAAACAAACATAAAGAAAACCATGAAAACCAATAACAATAAAACACCACAAACAAAGTGGCATGATCATGCATAATGAAATTGCAAATCAAACACAAAAAAATCACAAAATAAATAAATCACAAGAATAAAAATAGGCACCATGACTCAATCCCCATTGTTCCTAGTTCTTCTAAAGGAAAGCTCAACCTCAGCCTTCTTCAAGATTTCATGACAGTCTCTTTTCCATGTAATCCCCTGCATCCTATTTCCATGAATGCATAACTCTTAGTGCATAAATAAACATAACAATATACTAGTTACCTTACCTTGTTGTTCCAAGCACATTGCCTTGTAACTAAGCATGTCCATGCCATCTCTCAAGGGACTCCAATTCTCTTGACAGATCTAGCTATAACTAGACAATAGTTGTTATACCTGTCAAATACATGTCCAAGAATATAGCATATATCCACATAATGTCAGACAAAGTCAAGGTTAAGAAGACTTCCTGTATGCAAAGCACTCATTCATTCGGAATTAGGTTTTCCAAACATGGCCAAAGGAATTCTTGTCCAATTCATTTCTTTTCCCTTTTTACCTTGTTGAAATCGAGGCTTACTATGTATTGTCACATCACCCAACCATTAATTATATAAACACATCAATTGTTACCTTATCATGCTAATACCAAGCATGTTTCCAGCAACTGCTTACACATGTCAACCACATGTTCCACATATCACAACAAACATATCTATCAATTTGAAATCAACTTTTTCCAAGACTAACATTCATGCCGTAATCCATAGTCAACTCATAGTCATTAGACATAATTCTACAACTATCACCTATTACACTCAATTGCATATCAACTGTCACAACACATATTTGTTAGTACAATAATCTTAAAACAAGATCATTTGAACACATACTCATATTATGAAATTCATCAAACATCCAACCAACTTGAAAACATACCATGTTATATTAATCAACTAGATGACATAATCAAACAGTCAAGCACCAAATATACAACATAAGCAAACGCGTACCTTAATGTATCTCAGGGGAGGCTATCTTGTCTACACAACTAGTCAAGTTAACACGATATAACTTCTCAGCACATCATCTTAAACACAAATAATATCATGATATCCATAACAGTAACTAACTAACATGCTCACATCATAAGGTCATAAACATTTATCATTCATACATAATAATCACATATGCATAGTCAGTCTAGATTAGCACAACAAAATGTAACAAATAACTCGACTCATACCCAAATGTCATAACCCTAACCAACTGCATAGACCAATCCAACTTAGAATGATACATATAACATCAAGATATTAATGCAATAACCCTAATCATCAAGTTACTAGCATATAAAAACAACAAGTTATATATCATTCTCATCAATAACATATAACCTAATCATCAAGCCAACTATCATATAACAACAAAAAGTTATCCTATAAAATACTCATCAACAACATAACATAATCATCAAGTTATCTAACCTAAAACAACAATAGAAATGCATACCACCATAGGTTACTATCATTCATCACTATCCGACAAATGTGTATATGACTACACTGATCAACTAGCATCTATCATATATGTAACCATAACATCAATATAATGAAAGGCATACACACAACCATAATTCATATAACAATCTTAAACCTAAATAACTGCATGCCCAACATACAAACTTGTATGATGACATGCTCTTGCCTCGAGGTCCAATGCTGCAACTTCACTTTAATGATATGCATCTCTTACTTTATCTCAACCAACTCATTAGCATCATAACATACCAATAACATCATAATGACCTAATTGCATATAATGACTTCATAATGAATGTCTAACCTACCGTACTACACAACCATAACCATGAAAATGCATTCATATAGACATCGACATGCATAACAATGCATATACAACCATACACTCATGACGTACATCCCACACCAACACCATCAACCTTCATATGGCAACATCACTACAACCATGATCAACAGCATGAAAATGAAACAAGCACATGGACTACAACCATAAGGAACTCATATGCAACCGACATGAATGCATGACTGACAAACCGGCCATGTAGTCTGAGGGGTGAACCATGCTTTTATACAACTCTATAACCCACTCCTTCCACATCTACCTAAGAAACCGGAAGTCGGGTTAAACATGTAATGAGAGGCCAGTATGATATGTTTCGACCTCCTAAGTCACATTAAGGAAGTGGAACTGATGGAAACACACCATACATACATTCAACATTAGCATTAGGACCCTCAAGAACCAATCCAACCTTTCTACCAACCAACCCCTAGGTCCCAGTGATATTATGGACCACTTGACCTATGGACACTCTCATGCTATGGGCATGCCAGCGTCCAGGGACCTCTAGACACTCTCACAGGCCTACAAGCCAGCATCCAAGGACTATTTTACTTCATTATGTGCCAACGTAGCTGGTATTTAAGCCACATTTTTAGGCCCAGAGTCTAGGTCATTGCCTATAATTGAATGACACCTTCAAAGCAATAAGATAACATGGAATTAATAGTACTAATGAAATTAATTGAATAAGACCTTGACTGGACCCCTACTAGCCATGACATGAATTTTGTCAAACATATCACGAATATGTAATCTACAGGTTTAAATAATAGATCTAAGCATAGGGGTCTCACACTTATCTAGGATTCATTGTGAGGCATTGTTTCCTTATCACTTTAGCTGTAGTTTCATCCATCAGGTCATAGATAAATTATTCATTCATATACAAGTAAAAAAATGATGGGAGCCATACATAGCCATTGTTATAATAAATATTAATAACCAGCATAATAACAATATAATTACAAAGGAAACATCAGCCATATAAACTAGTATAATACTCATGAGATAACAAGGATAAATAGCCTTGTATTAATGATTCAAAATCCAACCCAGTATGGGACTACCACATTCCACCCAATCGTAGACATGGCTAAGCCAAATCTCTCTTTAGCTAGTCACCCCCGTGCCATATTTGAAGCATGAATGTGGGATCTCATAAAACACATCAATCCAAAAACATCTAGGGCTTCCAGAGGCCTTCCACATCAACCCATCAAACATTGATTCCACCTCACGGTCGGACATCAAAAAACCATCATCATATTGGTCTCTATCCTAGCCTTTTAGGGCTACCGAGCATTTTTTCCAACCAAGGCTCAAGGACTAGTAAATCAACCAACAGTTGTAGCCGGGCTCCAAAGCATTTGTCCAGAAAAGACTCCAAGACTAGTAACTCAACCCACCAAGGGCTCCATATTGTTTGTCTAACCAAGGCTACGAGACTAGTAACTAAGCCCAAGTTGTTACAAGGCTTAAGAGCATTTGTCCATCCAAGGCTCCAAGAACTAGTAACTCAACCCAACATAAGGAAACATAAGGAAACATGAGAAACAACAAAAAGAAACAAGGAAATAAACCCACAATCTACATGGCTATCCAGGAAATGGAAAGGTTAGGAAATCCATTGTCAATCTAGGAAATCCTCAATGCCAGTGATAGATCGTGACAAATAAACCACATGCATGTGCCATGCATGCCAAAACTAGTGAGGAAAACATTCATGAAACTCGGTACCTACACGCAAAACAAGTTGTAGTTGTTGATCCTACTCTTCATTTTCCTTCTTGTTCCAAAATTCCAAGTATGCCACACTCCTCCAAGAGTGCTCCAAGAAAACTCTAAGTTTCCAAGAGTATTAGAGAGAGGGAGAGAGAATAGAAGAGAGCTCCGCCAAAACCTGACAAAATCTTACCAACTAATCCTTAGAAGCCTTTTTAATCAATGAGGCCTCTATTTTCTTCAATTTCCATTATTTTCCTTCATTTTTCTCCTCACATGCAACCTGTCACCTTTCACCTTCCTTTTCTCCTACTTTCCATTATTTTCATAAATAAAATTCCAATAAATGCCTCGTGCCTTTCCAAATCCTTTTCCATTGCCTTTGCCAAATTTCCTTAGCCATAATAATTTGAATGAACACTCACTAGGATGTTTTCCCCACCATTCAGATTGGAATATGTGTCCTTATATATTTTTACATGAATTTTCAACTAGGGCCATTACAATGCTCGAATGATGGTGTGGATTAATTTAGGGTAACCCTTCCCTAAATTCAATATTTCCGCCAAAGGGGGTATGCATTACCAACAATTTTGGTCAGGGCAGTTTCCCACGACTATGCGGAATATAACGTGACAAGTGAGCAGTTGTGGGAGATCCATGTAAGTACAAGAGAATAGGTGGCACAATGATGGTAGTTGGTGTGGACAACTAATGTGGCATTCAATGTTAGCGTGACATCATGATGACATCACTTATGAAATGGATCAAAGGGGATTTTGAGAATTACACTCAAAAGAGATAAATGGCCTTGAAAAAATTCAAATGGGATGCTACATGCATGATAAGTGTTAAAGGAGGTGACACGTGGTTAGTTCAAGACCAATGAGAATTGAAAGCTTGAAAAAATGGAAGTATGCATGCATGTCAAGTGTAGAGGGAGGTGACACATGACAGTTTGAAGCTAATGAGAACTAGGAAAACCATAAAGTACAAGTAAGTAGTTATTCTTTTCCAAGGAAATAAGAGGTGCATAGAGGTGTTGTTATACCTAAAAGAATTGCATGTGAATTTGACTGGTCCAGGGGAGAAAATCAACCAAAATTTTAGCATTTTTTTATTTATTTTTTGTTGAATTTACAAGTCATCTACTTGTAGGGAATATCTTAGGACTTAAAATAGATTTTTCAGTAGCAATAAACCCTGACAACTAATTTTACTAAGTAATGTTTATAGCTCAAATAAAATATCTCAAAGAGAGCTTTCCAATGACATACTATGATCACGAAATAGAGTTAATGTGAAGCAATTGTGACTAAAAAAGCATGAAGGAAAAATAGGGAAAACAAGAACTTAAAAAGGGTGTAGCTCAACAACCAATGATTATATTGGGGTGTTGAAGAATTAAATGGAAGGATAGGAGACTATAGTACACAACCATAGAGATATATTTGAAAAATTGAATGCATCGTTACTCAAGAATTGGAAATATTGCGTTATGATAGAATAGGGGAAATCATGGTAAATTGGTTAGAAATTTAAGAGACCATTACTTCCAGTTTAAGAATTAGATATGGGAAAATATATAATTGATTTAAATATATCAAGAAGGAGAAAATTCTTATCAATTCATAATTGTGGATCTAGCCATGAAGAAGAAGTCGGAGCCATGAACATTAACATGGGTAATGCTAAAAAAAAGTCAAATGGTCATGGAAGGGATAGGATAGAGGATAAAGGCATGAAAGAGACCATGAGGAGTCTCCAAATGGAGGTGCTCTACTATAAAACTGATAATGAGTTACTAATAAGTGAACAACAACAAATCAGTACCCATATTTTACGAAGACCGAATAAATTATAGACGAGAATAAACTAGGGGTCTAATTATAGAAAGGTAAAGGAACATGACTGAAGAGTTAAGGGGAGAGATTCTAGACATTCAAGAAAATTTGGGTGTACTATTATGAAACCTCATCATGTATCAATTAAATCCACTAAGATAGCCCATGTTTTCTCAGGATCAAAAAGTAGTTCAAGCATGTCACCAGTAGGGTGGCCAAGAAGGAGCCCAGACCTGGATAGTTTATGTTAGGTCTTTATAATACTAGTGTAGCTCCATGTTAGGTCACTATATTAATAGTGTATCCCCTATATTGTTATTTTCCCCCATATAAGCCCATGAATGTTATTGTTGTGCCCTTACATTATTATTTTTATGTAGGCCCTAATTATAGTTTTACCCTTTAGACTCTTATATATACCAAGGAGGTACTGTAATTTGAATCATCCAAGAATTATTCATGTATGTGATATAAAAGGAGGTTTCCCCATCAAAATGGCTTATTAACAAGGAATTTATATATCTCTTCTTATTCTTTTGTGTTATTTTGATCTTGGAACATAACATTTGTTATTAGAGCAGATGAATCTCGAGATTATTTTCCTCAAAACTAGCCATATTGGAAATTTTACTATAACTTATTTTTGGCTCAAGATAAAGGTCTAAAATTTTTATAGTACAAACATTATAGGTCGAAGTACTTTGGGTCCAAGTTTCATGAAAATTTCACTGTGTTTTGGATGTTATGATCAGTGCAAGTTAGGGTTTTTTACATCCCTGAATTAAATAATAAACGGGTGTACCAGGGAAAATAAATATAACTTCCTCTTAAAACATCAATTTTGAATTTAGTAAAGAGTTCATTTAAATGCATGAACTGTAATTTTTCTGGTGCCTTTTTTAGGGCTGAAGGTTGAAATATTGACATGTGGAAGCTTGTAAAAGTTCGATATACTGAACTAGTCCATAATTAGGTCATCATGGAAGATTTGGGATAACCTTATCTTAAAGAATCCAATCTAGGTCTAACTTGTGGGGTTGCAAATAAGAAACATCAGGATACCTTAGGATGAAGTTTCAGACCTTGGAAGGCTGAAATCATAGAGATACAATAGTCTCAATATCATCTAGATCAACAAGCTCAAAATCAAACTCTTAAAAACAAAAAAGGTGTGTATTGTAAATTTCATAACTTTTATTTCAAAAAATAGTTTGATGTGATTCAAAGGGTGTAGTGAAGCATAGATATCATTAATTGGTTCCAAAATTCCTCATAAGCAAAAAAAATTTACACCCATTAAGCCCGTAGAAATATTTACTATGACACATGAAAAAGAGGAAGAAATGCAACATGATATATCAAAATTATGGGACCAAGTGCAACAAATTTCACTCTCACAAAGAGTAACCAAGGATGAATTGGGAAAAGCATACATAAAATGGGACATGTAAGGTTTGAAGGAAGGTTTGACAAAATTGCTACAAGAAATGCTTCCTAGTGGTGACAAGGTATTCCATGAAATTCACGATGAGAACAAAAGGAATGTGAATCATGATTTCAACAACCCCAAATTTTGGTGGAAGACCAAACACATTCCAAATATTGATATGAGGAATTTTTATGGCAAGGATCTAGTAACATGGATACTACAGATGGAGTAGTTATTTGAACTACACGATGTGACACATGCACAAAAGGTACACATTGCATCTTTATATATATAACCCAATCATTTTGTGTGGTATAGTTTTCTTTGTTCTCGTAAATCACTTGTCACTTGGAATTTTTTTACGGAGGAATTGATATCACATTATGATTATACAAAGAGAAATAGATTCTTCAGCCAATTGGTAAATCTCAAACAAAGGGGTTCAATTGCAAAGAACATTGATAACTTCCAAAGATTAAATATTAAGGTAACTGGTATTCCAGAGGAGCATAAGACTGATGTCTTCATAGGGACTTTAAGGGATAACATCCAACATGAGATTCACATTTCAAAAATGAAGTCCGAGGAGAATTCATTTGGGATGGAGAGAAACATTGAAAGAAAAATTATGGAAACAAGGAGGTCTACCACTCACAACTATAAATATGGGAGTGTTGCTGCTCCTAGCCTCCCACAACCTACAAGGTTGACACCTCAACTAGAGGAAAAAAGAGAAAAATGGATTTGTTATTGTTGTGATAGAAAATATAGTAAAGGTCATAAGTTCATAAGAATCAATTATTTTACATATATTGTGAAGAGGAGGAAGAAAATAAACAAGAAATAAGAAAAAGAGGAAGGAATACACCAAGAACCATCTACAGGGGTTGAAATAGAATAAATCAATCCAACCATATCTTGTAATGCATTGGATGGAATTACCACTCCTCAAAGTCTAAAGATGGAAGGATATATCAAGAAAAAAGTAATAGTGTTGATTGATTCAGGTATTACCCATAATTTTATTCATTTAAAGATAACCAAGGATTTGAATTGCTTTATATTTCCATCACTAGAATTCCAAGTGATGGTTGCATATGGAAGAACTATAAATTGCATAGGAAAGTGCCATAATATCAATCTAACCATAGCGGAATATGTATTGAATAATCCAATGATTTTCATTCTAATGGGTGGTGCTGATATTGTATTAGGATTCTAATGGTTATAATCTTTGGGGAAGATAGATTTTAATTTTCAAGAACTGTTCTTGAAATTTTTCTAGGAAGGAAAAGAATTTGAATTAAGGGGTATCACAGTGAGACCTAGTAAGATAAAACACTCTAATAGAATGACAAAGCTTTTGAATAAGGAACAATGAGGACTAATTGCACATTTATGTTCACTAGATGTTCAAGCATCTAAGTCATCCATTTCTCCATATCTCCAATGAGTCCTTGAAAATTATTCCATGGTATTTTCTACTCCTAAAGGTATCCCACCTATATAAGATCATGATCATGCTATTCACTTGATGCAGAAAGTGTTACTTCAATTATTAATCCTTATACATATCCCTATGCCCATAACAATGAAATTGAACATATGGTTGGAAAAATGCTAGAGGCTAGTATAATTCAACCTATCCAAAGTTATTTCTCTTCTTCAGTAGTATTGGTGCACAAGAAGGATGGATCATGGCATATGTGTCCATATTATAGAGAGCTTAACAAGCTCATTATTAAAGATAAATTTCCCATTCCTCTCATTGTTGAATTGTTGGATGAATTACATGGAGCAATCTACTTCACCAAGTTAAATATTCATTTGGAATATCATCAAATTAGAATGAAGATAGAATACATTCCCAAAAAAACATTCAAAACTCACGAAGGTCATTATGAATGTTTGGTCATGCCTTTTGGCCTTACCAATTCACCTTCCACATTTCAAGGTTTGATGAATTCCACTTTCAAACCCTTCGTTATAAAATTTGTGTTAGCATTTTTTGATGATATAATAATCTATAGCAAGCCTTGGGAAGATCATGTTCAACATGTTGACAGGGTCCTACAACTATTGGAGGAGAAACAATTGTATGAAATACCCTCGAAATGTTTCTTTCGGGTACAGGAGGTGGTATATTTGGGTCATATTTTATCTCAAGAGGGTGTTAAGGTATAGCCTAACAAAATTGAAGTCATCAAGGAATGGAAAATCCCCACAAACTTAAGGCATCTTCAAGTATTTCTTAGGCTGACAAGGTGTTATCATGAGTTTGTTAATAATTATAGGAAAATAGAAACACCTATAACAACATTACTAGAGAAAGATGCATTTTCTTGGACTCTAGAAGAAACTAAGTCCTTTGAACATCTTAAAGAGACAATGTGCCATGATCCAATCTTAGCTACACTAGGATTCACAAAAACCTTTATTGTGGGATGTGATCCCTCAAGAAATGGCATTGGTGTCGTTTTAATGCAAGAAGGAAGACCTATTTTCTTTGAAAGTCATCCAATCTAGGTAAATAATTTACACAAACCTATTTATGAGAGGGAAATTCTAGAAATACTACATGCCCTAAAGCAATGACCCCCTTATCTAATGGGAAGACACTTCAAGGTAAAAACAGATCATGATAGTCTTCAATACATCTTAGAACAAAGATTATCTTTAAAAGAGCCAAGTCTAAAGAAAAGAGTGTGATAGACTTACCAAGTATGTGCACTTTTGTGCATTATCTCATCCTCTTAAATCTAGTACAATTGTTGTTGCATTCATGCAAATAATTCAAAAGCCACATGGAAACCCAAATATTATTGTAAGTGATAGAGATCCCATTTTCATTGGAACTTTTTGGACATAATCATTTTCTTGTCTCGGTACTCAATTGAAGCATATATCATCTTATCATCCTCAATATGCTGGGAAAACTAGGATAGTGAACAAATGTTTGGAAGGATATCTTTGTTTCTTTGTATCTAATAAACAAATATAATGGGTCAATTGTTAGAAATTAATTAACGAACCAATGAAATACATAAAATATTTTGAAAACACAAATACAGAAACATATAAAATAATACAGATACATATATACGTGGTTCACCCAATTTTGCCTCTGTCCATAGAGAAAAAACTAGTCCTTCCTTTTATATTATATATCAAAATGAAGAGATACAACCTACAACAGATTTGTTGTAATTTCCTCTTCACTCTCACACGACCTCCTCTCTCTCACACTTAAAATAATAATACATAGTCATAATACAATTCCCTCATATAAACCAAGGGTTTCCTTATAGGGAAAAAACCCTAAATTAACATAACTTCTATTGTTAGATCATCTGCCTAATGAACGACCTAGACTGACAATGAAATTAAAATATTTTACTAGGTAATTTTTCAACTATTTTTAGCTTCGAGGGTACTGCCCCTAAACCCCCACCATGGGGAGGCTCATAAAATTCATCGTCGCCCCACCTTGTACCCCTTTGATGGAAATTAAACGGGTGGTGTTGCTGCCACATTAGGAAGAGGGATGCAATGCGGCTGAAATAAAAAACCTCTGAACAATTAGGAAGATAATCCAGCTCCACACCCGATAATCTCCCACTTGGAGACTGATTATATAAACTCCATCATCGGTTCACTTGTTGGAAAATGACTCCAATTGGACTTGGTTGTTTCTCATCTTCACCATGATACTTGAATACCAATTGAAACTAAGAAGAATCTCAGTTTCTCCCTAGCTACAAATTTTGTTAACATATCTACAAGATTCTGGCTAGTGTGTATATTTTCCATCTTCAACTGTCCATCTTCCAAAACTAACCATATGAAATGGTACTTGAGTTTTATATGTTTAATCTTGGAATGAATTGATGAGTTCTTTGCAAGATGAATGACACTTTGGATGTCACTGTATAACTTGCCCATCTCTTGCTTCTTCCCAAATTCATCCATAAACCTTTGTAACCAAATAATTTCTTTGCTAGTCTCTGTAGCAACAACATACCCTTCTTTTGTTGTTGAAATTGAAACAATGTTTTACAATTTTGAATCCCAAGTGACAATTGTTCCACCTACGGTAAACACATACTGTGTGGTGCTGTTACCGCTATCTCTATCCACTGCCATATTTGCATCAACATATCCATGTAGAGAAATATTTGAACCACCAAAGCATAATTCTTGATTTGTGGTACCTCTAAAATACTTGAGAATCCAATTCACTTCCATCCAATGCTCTTTTCATGGGTTGTTCATATACCTACTTACAACTCCCATTGCTTGTGCAATATCAGACCTTATGCATACCATTGCATACATTAAGCTTCCAACTCTTGATGCATATGGAACTTTACACATATAATCCATCTCTTCCTAAGTCTTGGGACGCATCTCCTTACTTAGCTTTAAATGGATAGCCAAAGGTGTACTAACTGGTTTTGCATTCTGCATATTAAATCTTTCCAACACCTTTTCTATGTACTCACTCTCAGACAATGTTAACTTTTGACGTTTCTTGTCTCTAGTTATTCTCATACCAAGGATTTGTTTTACAACACCCAAACCCTTCATTGCAAATGAATTTTCTAATTCTCCTTTGAGCACATTTATTTCCTACATGTTAGATCCTGCAACGAGCATGTCATCTACACACAATAACAATATAATATGGCTGCCATAATTTTTATTTTTAAGATAAACACAATGGTCAGAGTGACATCTAGTATAACCTTGTTCAGACATAAACCTGTCAAATTTTAGATACCACTTCCTTAGAGCTTGTTTTGAGCCATACAAGATCTCCTTCAATTTGCACATTAATTTCTCCTTCTCTTTGACCTCATACCCTTGCGGATGTTGCATATATATTTCTTCCTCCAAATCCCCATGGAGAAAGGATGTCTTTACATCTAACTTCTCAAGATGCAAATATTTTGTTGCCACTTGAATTAAAATAGTTCTAACCAAAGTCATTAAAAAAATTTTTGAAGTTAATACCTTTCCTTTGTGCAAACCCCTTCACCACAAGTCTACCCTTATACCTTGTTTTTCCTCCATCTTCTTCCTTCAACCTATAAACCCATTTATTTTGCAATGTTTTTTTACCTATAGGAAACTTGAATAAGTCCAAAGTCTGGTTATGCATCAAGGAGTCCATCTCTTCTTCCATGGCTTTCTCCCACTTCTTCCTAGTTTCTACCTACATTGCTTCTTCATATCTTTCTAGTTCACCAGAATCAGTGAGCAATATATATTATAATGAAGGACAATATCATTTAGGGGGCCTACTTATCCTGGTAGATCTTCTAACACCACTTTTAGGTGTTTGAGGTGCTTATTTCTATTGTGGTTGTTGTTGTTGTGGCTATTGATAATTGTAATTTTCAGGCACTTATATTTTTTTGTGATCTCATCAAGCACTGTGTATTCATTGTTTTCCTTTTCCTATTTCTTGTCCCATCTTTGATCCTTATACAAGACCTTTTCATTGAATATGACATCTCTGCTCCTAATGATTTTGTGATTTTAATCGTATAAGCGATAACTAAAATCATTAACACCATATCCAATAAAGGAACATTTCTTTGATTTTGCCTCAAACATTGTTTTATTTTCTTTATTGATGTGGACAAAGGCTTCACAACCAAAAGTCTTTAAAAATGAGTAGTTTACCTTTTTTCCTATCCATACCTCCTCTGGAATACCACCATCCAATGAACTTCAAGGCCCTCCATTTATTAGATAAACAACATTATCTACAACATCTGCCCAAAATTGTAAGGACAATCCTTCATGCAATCTCATTCACCCTACATGCTCCATCATTGTCCCGTTCTTCCTTTTTGACACACCATTTTCCTGTGGTGTTCCTAGAACTGTCTTTTCTCCATGAATTCCATGCTCTGAATATTAGTTATCAAAATCTTTGATGCAATATTCACCTCCATTTTCTGATCTAAGACACTTCAACTTCTTTCTTGTCTCTTTATCAACCACATATTTCCATTTCTTAAAAGTATCAAATACATCAAATTTATTTCAAATAAAATAAATCCAGGTTTTCCTAGTTGCATCATCAATAACAGTAGCATAATAGTGAGAGCCACTGAGAGATGATACCTGAGTAGGCCCCCATACGTTTGTATGCGCAAGCTCTAATTTTTATCTCTTCCATTCTTTCCCAACTCTAATAAATCTGACTCTCTCATGCTTTCCATAAACACAATTCTCACAGAAATCCAAATCAACATGCTTCAAACCTGGCAAAAATTTTCTTGAGTGAAGAATTTGCATTCCCTTCTCACTCATGTTCTCGAGCCTATAATTCTACAATGTCATATATGTTCCTGTGGAGGTTAAAGCATTTACATAATTAAAAATACTATTACATAAATACAATGTACCAACCTTTTCTCCCTTTTCTATTACCAGGGCTCCTTTAGCGATCTTTCAGGTTTCGTCTATAAAAGTAGTTACACAACCTTCACCTCCTAATTGCCCTATTGAAATTATATTTTTCTTTAGATATGGAACATGCCTTAACTCCTTCAATAGCCATTGGTTTCCATTATGTTGCTTTATAAAAACCTTATTCATTCCAATGATTTTATAGGTTTTATCATCACCCAGATGAACTTGTCCAAAATATCCTTGAACATAGTCATGAAAATGTTTCCTATCAAGTGTGGCATGGAATGAGGCCCCTGAATCTACCACCCAAGCATCAATAATATTATCTAATAAAAGAGTCAAATCATGTTGCAACTCATCACCTGTCACATTCACTTCATGATTGTTCTCTTGTTGTCCATCTCCTTCTTTTCCCTTATGATATTTGCATTCTTTCTTTAGGTGTCTTTTCTTCCCACATTTCCACAACACTATCCCTGATATGGATTTAGATCTTCCTTTTATTGACTTACTATGATTTCCTGGGCTCCTTCCTCTTTCCATTTTCCTTCATCTAGTCTCTACAGTCAAAGCATTACTTGATGTCTCATTGGAGCTTTTTCATCACACTTCCTCGCTAAGGATGGCACAACCAATGTAATCAAACTTTAAAGTACTAGATTTAGAGATAGAGTTACTAATAGACATAAATAGGCCATTCCAAATTTCTAGAAATGAGCACATAAATAACAAAGAACTAACTTCATCATCAAAATTTACCCCTACAAAACTTAACTGACTAGTAACCGTGTTAAATTCATTTAAATGATCAGCAATAGATCCACCTTATAGCATCTTCATATTAAATAGAAGCTTCATAAGAAATACCCTATTTGAGGTTGAGGGGTTTTCATATAGTTTGGCCAATGCTGTCATTAAACCTTATGTTGTCATTTCCTTTTAAATATTGAATGCCACCGAGGTTTCTAAACACAATCGTATTGTTCCTACTGTCTTTCTGTCAAGAATCTCCCATTCTACATCCATCATACTCATCGTCTTGTTTGATGTTTTTCTCATGGGAGGTACATATCTCTTTTATACAGATAATCTTCCTGTTTATATTCCATAGCTAGTAGTTTTTTATTTTAAATTTCTCGACCCTAAACCTACCATCTTCGACCATTGCTCTCACTTGAACTAGGAACCCTTCGCTCCTACCGTTTTATTAGCCAAATAAACCTTTGGCTCTGATACAAGTTGTTAGAAATTAATTAAAGGAGAAATGAAATACATAAAATATTGAGGAAACACAGATAAAGAAACACATAAAACAAGAGAGACACATATATACATGATTGTACCGATTTGGGTTACATCCACGGAGAAATATCCAATCCTTCATTTTATATTATTCAACAAAATGAAGAGATACAACCTATAGAAAATCCAATTTAATTTCCTCTTTTCTCTCACTAAACCTCCTCTCGCTCTCTCTCTTAGAATAATAATACATAGCCACAATACAATTCCTTCATATAAATAGAGGTTTGGCTTTGTTAGCACCTGGATTGAACCTTAGGCTGAAGGAAGGCAATGTCAGGGTAACCACAACCACGCTTAGCCAAGTAGCTAGCCCTACTAGGCTAGGAGAGGGCTCTCTCCATAAGGATCTCAGCCAAATTGATTGGATCTAGAAATTGATATTAGGCTAGGTATAGTAGCACAAGGTTTGATTTTATTCTTAAGGGTTTTACTGGATCAGGAGGATCCAAATAGTTAGGGCAAGGAAATTAGGTCAAAACTGAAGGGTGTTCGATAGGGCAAGGTAGGAACAACGATCAGAACCTTAGGGTTTGATGGATGAGGTGAAAATAAAGGTGAGGGGCTAGGAAAATCATGTAAACCTCATGGACTTTTCCTAAATTGAAGAAAACACAGGCTGTGAAATGAATACCCAAAACAAAGCATAAAAGTTGTGGATTTTGCCTTTCAAACTTGTATACATTCACATAAGAGTATGAAATGATGAAATGGAGTCAAAAATACATTTTAACACATGAAAACATAAGAAAAACTGAACTGAGTATCATACCAAATGGATCCCAAAGAAATAGCTGCAATTTTTCACTAATCTCCTACTATAACTGGTACAAAAAGATGTCTATCAAAGCCTAAGCATCCCACTAAGTCCAACCCTTAAAAATGACTAGGGAAATACATAATATAGGCTTCAAACCACCCATCCTAACCTCAGGGGGTCGAATCCATGAGAAAAGGGCAAGATCCAAGAAAGGCTGAACTGATAGCTAGAGTATAGGGTGGTCAAAGTGACTCATCCCTAATCCAAGCAAACTGATTCATTACACCTCATGAACTTGATTTACCTAATGTATTTACCTTAGTAAGTACTAGAAACATGATAATTACTTTCAACTCATCATTTACATGGATAAAATCATGATTTTCCAAAGTTAAAGTGAAAACTGGGACGAAATAGTGAAAATTTGGACAAACTGTCAAATGCGCAGCACCGATGATAGGCGTGCAGCACTAATGCTAGGCATTCCCTTCATCTTCAGGTGGACTTTTGAGTGCCTTCCCGGTGTCCAAATTGGGCCCAAAATAGCTTGTTGGAAAGATATTCAAGTCTAATTTCCAGAACATCTTGAATTTTTTCATTTGGAGTTCATTTTCCCTATCAAAAGTCAATTCTCCTGAAACTTCTCAGCGCTCAGCTCCTGGGCCAAAAAGAGGGTAGAAAGGTCATTTTTTGAGGGTTTTTGGCCCTTTTGGTCAACCAGTTCTACTCCAAAACCTTAGCAAATGCACAGGGTGCATGTACTCATCATTGTGAATCCAAAAATGCTGACCATTTCCTCATTGGATGCCCCAAAAAAGAGCGCAACGCCCAAGGCGCTACGTGTTTGCCTTCCATGACTGTGCAAAAACTGGACTGAAAAACACAACAACTTCCTTCAAGCTAAAAAATGGTCCAACATGCCCAAAAATGTGTTTTTATGATTGATCAAAGGTTAGAGGCATGTAGGGATGCCTCAACAAGTATGTCAAGTCTCCTCTTCTCCTCTTGCTTGGTAAGTTTTTCAATTTTTGCTTGAGCTCTTTTGAGCTTGGCTCTAGCAATTTGGTTTCTCATGGCATAATGATTTTCCATCCTCCTCTAAATGTCATTGTCCTTCTTATTCTTGGCCAAGAGCTTCTCTAAATTCTCATTGACTCTATCAAGCCAATATTCCCGGTCTTGATTGATCATGTTTTCCCATTGTTCATCAACAGTGAGTTGTTCAGCAAGCTCAGCTTGTCTTTTCCTTTCTAGTTCTAGAGCTCTTTGCAATCATCTATCCCTAGGTCTCTATCTTGGAGACTAGTCCTCCTCATCATCAGGTTCACCATACTTTTCTAATGTATCTTCAAGCAATACTTTGGCCTTCTCATCCTCCCTCTTTGCGTTGATGTACTTGGATTGCATCAATTCCTACTTGACCTCTAGCTGCTTGTTCTCTTGCTCATAAAAGGAGATGATATATTTGGCCCTTTGTAAAATGGTCTCAAGCTTCCTGATTTTGGTATCCTTTGCTTTCAAGGCAGCCTGAGTGATTTTTTATTTCTCCTCATCATCTGTGTTCACAAGGAGAAACTCATTTTCAGTGTCATGTTTTTCATGCTGCTATTTGACCTCTGCTTCCTCCACCATTTTCTCTTTTTCTTTAGCCTGTAATGCTAATGATGAAGGCAAGGCCTCTCCCACTTTCCTTGGGGTAAACACCTGCCTCTTTCCCCTCTGATGGATGAAAGCAAAGCGCTGCAAAATGTTCCTTTGTGGTATAATAATTTGACCTTGCTCAATGTGTACATCATGTCCCTCACTGCCATCATGCTCATCATGTTCCTCATCATTGTCATCATCTCTATTGTGTGAATGAATGGATAAATAAAATGGTGATTATGGAGGTGATGGTGTGGATGACTCATTATATGAAGATGAATGATGTATGGACTGAGGTGGAGGAATGAAGGTGGATGGATGAGAGGATGAAGGTGCCTCTTGGCCATGCTGAATAGGTGGGACTGTGAAAATCTGTTACCAGGGTTTGATTTTAGAAATGAGAGTAAAAACCTATGAAACTCTATGTAGATCAACAATGGAGGGAACGAGTGAATATATTTTTCCACCTACCTCTTTTACTGAAGTGTGTGATGACCAATTTCGAAACTTGGCGGTGATGGAGGACGTTTTGGCTTGTTTATGCTCCTTCCATGCAAATGCACAGCGACCCAAGAAAACAGACCCTTCAAATACAGGAGCACAATGCTGTTATAAATTGCAATGTAATCCCTGGCAAATGTGCAACGACCCGATTAAATGCACCCTCCAAATTTAAGGTTGATTTTGACTGCCTTCATGGTGTCCAAATTGAGCCCATGATAGCTCATTGGAAAGGTTTCTCTCTTGGCTGCACAATGGACCTATCAAGCACTAAAAAATGATCAATTATAGCCCCTAAAAAGTCAATTCTCTCAAGACTAGTCAAAAAGTGCAGAATGAGGGTGAAAAAATGAAGTGTTCTCTTGCAGGAAGCGTTTGGAGGTCTTCCTAAACTCCCAATTGAGATCATGATAGCTCATTGGAAAGATATTTCTCTCTAGTTATGAGTTGATGCATTAAGAAAGTCATTTGGACAACCCAGCTAGAAGAAAATTTGATTTTCCCAAAGTCGCTATATAAGTGCACCAA
Organism: Pinus tabuliformis; assembly: GCA_031772625.1. Classification (NCBI taxonomy): domain Eukaryota; kingdom Viridiplantae; phylum Streptophyta; class Pinopsida; order Pinales; family Pinaceae; genus Pinus; species Pinus tabuliformis. Next base: position 300,408,855 of record CM062813.1, read on the forward strand.
CTTTCTTGTAGAAATTGTATTTTTGTCATTTCTCTAAAACCATGGAACCTATGTAAAAAGTGAAGGAGGTTTTGCATCCTTGGCCTATTATGGACAAAAAAATCTCTCACTTTTTTCAAATTCATCCCTGTTTTTTCTAAAACATAGTTTGAAGAAAAACTGGCCCTATGTGTGGCAAATGATTTGTCCCTTGGAATGACTTATCGAAAAATGATGGATACATGATGTGTATGAGCTGGAATGGCCTCATACTTGCTGAAATGATCTCCCTTATGCCTCATATACTCAGATTTCTCTGATTCCATAGCCAACCCTAGCTCAATGGGTGAGGAAATTAGGGTTTAGTGCTTGTGGAAAATGATGGTTTGGAAACCCTTGGGAGAAGACAACTCCCTTTGGCATGTACTTAACCCTTTGAAAATTTACCCTTTCACTTGACTATTTCCTTTGAAAAATTTACCTTTTGATGGTGTGGCATCTTTGGAACACTAAGTTAACAGCTTGGGATGGTGAAATTATTTCATTTGAAAGACATAAAATTACATACTGAAATAAGCATTTCTCTTTACAAATCATCTTCAGATGGTGAAGGGATGTTATTTGATCACCCTTTACTTGTTGGTCTCATGCAATGGAATGGAAACTTGGCAACATTAATGACCTAATGAAACCTTGAAAAACCCTAAAAGACGTAATGAGACCTTGAAGGACTGAAATTCAAGATGACATAATGACCTCATGACTGATACAAATGGCATGATAAAGATAACTTTATGGATGATGTACAGTCAACAATATATGAAACTATGCCAGAAAGTAATCATATTTAGGGAAGAGTGATGTTTTTGGACTAGGACTACCATCAGTGACTAATGTTTTTTGCATGACCTAGTGGAATGATAAAAAAATTCTGTGTGGGACACCTAAAATGAATATGAAAAGAAAAATTTTGATCACTGATGGAAGTATTCAAATAATGACTCTAACATTGGCTCCATTGGGGATGGTAGCTCCTTGGAGGTGCCAAGAACATCGTAGACCAAGTAGCCTTATCCATTGAATCTGAAATACATGACTGAATACTGATGACTCAAAGACACAAACTAACTTTTACTCAACTGAAAACTGACTCAATACTAAAACATAAATGACAAACTGAAAAAGATGCTCAAAATGGAGCTTATTCAATAAAACCTACTCTAACTGTTCCCTTCATCACTTGATCAAGTGAAATGAAACAACCAATGCAACCAAGTAAGCATTCTGGTTGCTGTTTGAATTCTCTGCAAGTTCTTGTTTATGAGCAAGAAGAGAGAACTACTGAAAGGCAACTCCCATGAAAATTTGTTAACAAATTGACTCTTGATGAAATTGCAAAGCACGAGCCCACCTGCTGACCTCAAGAATGCTACGAAGTATCTTCATAGGAATACATATTTATTTCCAGCCCATCCAATATGTTATCGCTCCACTCTAGGTAGTCTTCATATTTTCGTTTGAAAATTTTCCTAACATCTATGTTTTCTTTCTTTGATGATTGCATCAAATTGAAAAAAGGATCCCGAAACTCATGAATGACTAATTTTTCTTGATGATCAACAACAAAACAAAAATGTTCTTCATTACTCTCCTGATATGACTGCAAATCTTGGTATGAGATTTGTAATGAACCTCCTGCTGAACAAGACAATGAAGTCAGCTGTCGAATCAAGTTTATATCAACATTATTTTCAGGCTCATAGTTAGCTAATGGAGAAAGACTTTTACTATAGATATCATCCAACACATCAACTATTGGGTCATGAAAAACTTGCAAAGATTGTTGCAACCTATTTTCCATCAATTTTAATGAGATTGCATGACACTCTATACGCTGCTCATCCTTTGCTTTAAAGATATTATGAAAATTTTTCTTTAAAAATTGAAATTTTTTAAAACAGAGCCATCTTGTATCATTTGATCATATGTTTCATCTTCCAAGCATTCATCTGCGATTTGAAATTCAATGGAACTCGGTGGCTACAAATCTAGAGCTAGGGAGGCTTCTATGTCGCAAATGATTTCCTTGATCAATTCATGAGAAGGTTTATCCTTTATAGTGTTTACCACTCGCTTATCTTCTTGCTTATAGTTTTCTCTTATTTTTTCAAATGAGGAGAAACACAAGGGTAAGGAGCTCTGATAAAAAAATTGATTATCCTCTTGATTGTTAAGAGCAAAACTCAATGAGTGCTGATTTCTGATCACATCAAAGTTACCTTTGATGAATTGAAATGAAATAAAACAAAGAGGAAAATATCCTTCACTTACTTCCAAATTTTCTACACTTTCCTCATCACTGTCATAGCTGATATGCTTTGGCTGATTAATATATTTGAGCTGCTGAAACTGGACTTCCTCCTCCGATAAACTAGCTGCTGATTTCTCTGCAAGATTAGATTCTGTTTGGAGAACATAATAATTGTCGTACTGTTCAAACTTTGGCAAATCATCAATATAAGTAATGTCACCAATCATACACATTATATTATCAGATTATTTCTCCTAGGATTGATCTACAAATCCATTTTCAAATCTATGGTAGCTAGGATTAACAAGAAAATTTTTAGGGCTAGTAATCCTTTCTTTTTCTGGGACAGGTGGGTCATGGTGATCTTGAATAGAAAATTCATCTCTCGAGGTGATTGTTTGCATTATTTCTTCCATTTTATTTACCAAAATTTCGAGATTTACCTCTGAATATGTTAGGTGCTCTATAATGTTCTCCCTCCTTCCTTCAGCTTTTCCCTTTTGATCAACAGATTAGCCTCTACATCTATTGCACTGTTCTACATCTCTTCAAGTGTTGCAAGGTTCCTTTCCCTTAGCTGAAACTCCATTTCTGGATCAAAGGCATCCGAGTAGTGCAAGCGAGCGGATCTAGGAGGAGGCCTTATATTAGCAGGCATCAAAAAAAGACTTGGTTAAACTTGGCAGAAAATTGTTGTACTGTCTCCCCTAGCAGTATTTTCAGCCAATTATACTCTTCTAGAATCAAGAAATGGTTTTGTTTGAACACCCACCTGTTGAGGAAAACTTTGATGAACTGCTGGAATTCTGAGATGCTCGCATCAGGCAGGTTTTTAAACCAACTCTTGACTCTTCCTTGCAAAGAAAGAGCGAATATCTTGATACTGACATCCTCTTTGTCAACTTTAAAAAGGTCGAGGAAAGTCTCAAAATTCTGCATATGTCTCTCAGTAGTGATATTGTCATATTCACCATCAAACCTCGGTAGGTATAGGTAATGATTTTCAAGGAAAGCATGGAGTATAGGAGGTAAGATGAGTGGTTTGTATCGATCTGGAATTTTACAGGGTGTAGGAGTACGTACAGAAGCTGTAGAATTAGTCTTGGTCCCTCTAGGCTTATCAGTTTGAATATGGTCATCATAAAATTCAGAATAAGGGTCTTGATCAAGATCAAAGGTGTACGAAGAATTTGTTTTCACAATCTTTAAAGGGAAGGAATCACATGTAGGTCTAGGCTATTTTCTCAGATATAGTATACTTTGTAAAACCTTTTTGACATTCTCAGGAAAAGAGAAAAAATAATTGATGCAAAGAACATAATGTCTTGGATGAAATTCCAACTTGAATACCTAATCTTTCCATATTGTCCTTTCATGTTTCTATTGGTCGAGTTCATCCTCCAGTGGAGTCTTTGGATATGATCTTGAAACTGATTTGGAGTCATCAGGTTAATGATTTCAACCTTCTTGTGTCTGGTCGTTGTCCATCATCAACAATCAGATCTAGATCTAAACTTTGATGATATTTCCCAGGGAATACAAAACCTTTTTCTCGTTCCCCAGTATGGTTGCCACTATGTTAGCACCTGGATTGAACCTTAGGCTGAAGGAAGGCAATGACAGGGTAACCCCAAACCACGCTTAGCCAAGTAGCTAGCCCTACTAGGCTAGGAGAGGGCTCTCTCCGTAAGGATCTCAGCCAAATTGACTGGATCAAGAAATTGATATTAGGCTAGGTATAGTAGCACATGGTTTGATTTTATTTTTAAGGGTTTTACTGGATCAGGAGGAGCCAAATAGTTAGGGCAAGGAAATTAGGTCAAAACTGAAGGGTGTTCGATGGGGGAAGGTAGGCACAACGATCAAAACCTTAGGGTTTGATGGATGAGGTGAAAATAAAGGTGAGGGGCTAGGAAAATCATGTAAACCTCATGGATTTTTCCTAAATTGAAGAAAACACAGGTTGTGAAATTACTACCCAAAACAAAGCATAAAAGTTATGGATTTTTCCTTTCAAACTTGTATACATTCACATAAGAGTATGAAATGATGAAATGGAGTCAAAAATACATCTTAACACATGAAAACATAAGAAAACCTGAACTGAGTATCATACCAAATGGATCCCAAAGAAATAGCTGCAATTTTTCACTAATCTCTTACTGTAACTAGTACAAAATGATGTCTATCAAAGCCTAAGCATCCCACTAAGTCCAACCCTAAAAATGACTAGGGAAATACATAATATAGGCTTCAAACCACCCATCCTAACCTCAGGGGGTCGAATCCATGAGAAGAGGGATAGATCAAGGAAAGGCTGAACTGATAGCTAGAGTATAGGGTGGTCAAAGTGACTCATCCCTAATCCAAGTAAACTGATCCATTACACCTCATGAACTTGATTTACCTAATGTATTTACCCTAGTAAGTACTAGAAACATGATAATTACATTCAACTCATCATTTAAATGGATAAAATCATGATTTTCCAAAGTGAAAGTGAAAACTGGGACGAAACAGTGAAAATCTGGACAAGCTGTCAAGCGCGTAGCGCTAGTGCTAGGTGCGCAGCGCTAATGCCAGGCGCGCCATTAATCTTCAGATGGATATTTGAGTGCTTTCCAAGTGTCAAAATTGGGCCCAAAATATCTTGTTGGAAAGCTCTTCAAGTCTACTTTCTAGAACATCTTGAATTTTTGCATTTGGAGTTCATTTGCCTTGTCAAAAGTCAATTCTCCCAACACTGTTCATCGCACAGCGCCCAGGCCAAAAAGAGGGTAGAACGTTCATCTTTTGAGGGTTTTTGGCTGTTTTGGTCAACCATTTGTGCTCCAAAACCTTATCAAATGCACAGGGTGAATGTAATCGCCATTGTGAATCCAAAAAAGCTGACCATTTCCTCATTGGATGCCTCAAAAAAGAGCGCAGTGCCCAAGGCGCTGTGTGTTTGCCTTCCATGAATGTGAAAAAACTGGACTGAAAAATAAAGAAACTTCCTTGAAGCTCAAAAATGGTCCAACATGCCCCAAAATTTGTTTTTATGATTGATCAAAGGTTAGAGGCATGCAGGGATGCCTTAGCAAGTATGTCAAGTCTCCTCTTCCCCTCTTGCTTGGTCAATTTGTCAATTTTTTCTTGAGCTCTTTTGAGCTTGACTCTAGAAATTTGGTTTCTCATGGCATAATGCTTTTCCATCCCCCTATGAATGTCATTGTCCTTCTTAGTCTTGGCCAGGAGCTTTTATAAATGCTCATTGACTCTATCAAGCCAATATTCCCGGTCTTGATTGATCATGTTTTCCCATTGTTCATCAACTGTGAGTTGTTCAGCAAGCTCAACTTGTCTTTTCCTTTCTAGTTCTAGAGATCTTTATAACCCTTTAGTCCTAGGTCTCTATCTTGGAGGCTGGTCCTCCTCATCATTAGGTTCACCATACCTTTCTAATGTCTCTTCAAATAATACTTTGGCCTTCTCAGCCTCCCTCTTTGCCTTAATGTACTTGGTTTGCATCAATTCCTGCTTGACTCTAGTTGCTTGTTCTCTTGATCATAAAAGGAGATGATATACTTGGCCCTTTTTAAACTGGTCTCAAGCTTCCTGATTTTGGTATCCTTTGCTTTCAAGGTAGCCTGAGTTATTTTTTGTTTCTTCTCATCATCTGTGTTCACAAGGAGAAACTCCTTTTTAGTGTCATGTTTTTCATGTTGTTGTTTGACCTCTACTTCCTCCACCATTTTCTCTTTTCCTTTAACCTATAATGTTGATGATGAAGGCAAGGCCCCTCCCACTTTCGATGGGGTAAACACCTGCCTCTTTCCCCTCTGATAGATGAAAGCAAAGGGATGCATACTGTTCCTCTGTGGTATACTACTCTGACCATGCTCAGTGTGTACATCATGTCCGTCACTACCATCATGCTCATCATGTTCCTCATCACTGTTGTTATGTTCCTATACCAATAGGAGTCATAATTTTTGAATGGCTGAGGTCAAATCTGTAATATGTACATACCTTTGCTTTCTCCAAATGGTTTCCATATTCAAAAAAAAAAAAAAAAAAAAAAAAATGTAAAGAGGGTATGTCCTAAAAGAAAAATCGAAGGAAAAAAAGAATGAAAAATGTCAAAACAGATGAAAAAATGAACCCCAAAAAAGAAAAAAACCATGAAAGTGTGCAAGTCAAAATGCCACTACCATTTACTTTTGATGTAGAATAAAAAGATTGTGTGCAGCTTGTTACCTTTGCCACAATCCATGGATGGTCAAAATGTTTAAACTTGGCTATTCCATGTTTTGAATTTCATGTTTGTAGATAGAGAACAAAATCTGACCAAACTGTTTAATCTTGGCAGATGGGTAGATAGGTAGAGTTAATAAAAGGAGCTCAACTATTTAATTTGAGCCCTTGGATGTAATAAAGATAGACTTAGATAGATTACTTTTGTAAAAGAAAAGAAAAGTTTTGATAAGGGTTTGTCAGCTTAAGTGCACCCTAATAAAAGTAGAAAAAATGGTAGGATGAGTAGATGGGTAAGCAGTTGCATGGTTGTAGAATTGTGATGATTGATTAGATAAAATCATATCATTTACCTTCATCATCAAATTTCTAAAGTATGGATGATAATTGAGCATTTACAAAAAGTGAAGTGATTGATTTCCCCATTCATTTCACCCTTAATTTACTAATTTCCCTTAAGTAAAGTATAAAGTACCTAAAACCTTAAGTTAAAGGGGCTCAGAGCATTTCTTTGACTTCTAGAGGGGCCAGACCCTCGGCCCAATAACTTATAGGTCCTAAGTACTAAAAATCCCCTCATAAACATTCACCCCCTTTCAATTCATTCATTTTCCCCTAAAAAACCCCTTTTCCTAAGGTAAAAGCACCATTTGCCTAGGGAAAGTAATCAACCCCCAAGCAAACCCCTTTTTCCACAAAATCCCAGAAATGCGCATTTAGCCTAAGCTATAATGTTCTATATGAAAAGTAAATAAATTTCAAACACATTATACTTAGCGCAAATCCATTTTTCTATTTTCATTCATATTAACTTCTAACTTTATGTATTAAACCCCAAAAATACCCCTTTCCCATATATTTTATTAAACCCCTTTAATTTTAATATCCCATCCCCGAAGTTTGAAACATAAACTCTATTAGTGAATAATTAATGGGTTAATTAAGTCGATCAATGGCTAATTAATAACCAATGCCCACCGCTGAATAAAAGAAATTAATTAACCAATTTGCAGTTAATTAATAATCAACCTCTCCAATGAAATCGCTCCCGACGTCATTAAACCTCCATAATCCTTCATTAATTAAAACCTGTCAGGCCCCTCCATTAAACTTCATATCAAATCATCACCCCAATCACCATACGATCTGATCCATTTTGATCCAACGGTTGATGCTCATATCGAGCGGCCTCCGAAGGCCGACCTTTACCTGCTTGATATGCGTGGTTTCACTATTCACCCTGCTACTATGTGGCACTCGATGAATGGCATCAGGCAGCCTCCCCCCAAAACCACTTTATCCCAAAAGCAGTGTGATATGATCCCACTTATCGCCTCCTGCTAAACGACAAAATGTCGAATCCCCCGCTTAATGCCAAGTGTCCTTTTCCCAATGTACCCGCCAAAATAGTTGACTTTACAAATAAAACTAAAAAACTCATTGTTTTTTGTTTTATTGTGAAAAATATTGCTCAGACCTCCATGCAAGCACCAGAGTATGTGTAACCGTCAAACCACGTCCAACTGCCAACCTACTGAAACTCCAGACCACCTTTCAGTCACGTGTGCCTCCTGCAAATAGTGCACAATCGCCCATCACTCCATTTAGAGCCGAAGCCAGGTATTTACCCAAATTCGCTAAGAAACCCTATTTATTCCCAAACCTTGGCTCAAATTGCTTCAAATTACTAGGTAATTCAATAAGATAATTGCCCAGTGAACCCAAAATACTTTGAATTAGATCAGTTTTCCCCAATATCAATGAAAACTCTTCGCCCCCATCCTTGAATCCACAAGAACCAAGGATGGCTACCCCAATTTCATTGAATGTCTTGCCCATTTCTACTCCTCATAGGGATTTAGACTATCTCCCACTAGTAGATAAAGATTTTTAAATTAAAGATACCTTTGTCCAAGAATCCCCTTTGAAACTATACTGTAGGTACAGAGACCAGTACCTGAACCATGCAAACTACATAGGACTTTGGGAATCAGGTTTACCCAAATACCAGTTCCCCAGAGTTCATATCTTCCCAAAGATTATCCACTACTACCACATGAACTATAGCCCTAGTCAAAGAGCAGTGATGACTCCATACCATTCTGTATTATTTACCATCACTGCTGAGCCCATAAATGAAATGCTACAGTTACAACCAAGCCAAAGCCTAACCCCTCTTTTTGTTGGGGATTTTCTTAACAGATTCCCTAGACTCTCTTCAATCAAACTTGCTAGGTTATTCCAGACCTTCATTAGGGAAGAACAATACATTCCAAAGGATCCCCCCCCTTACATGTGGACTATATTTTTTGATCTTGGCCGAGACATCATAGAAATGATATCTAGTGTGTTAGGCCAAACCACAAGTGAATTTGTTGATGAAATTATTGTAGCCTTTATGTCCATCTACTCTCTTGGGCAGCCCCCAACCATCATGTTTGACTATGCTAAGTTCATTACTGATAAGATGCATGATCAATTCACGAGGATGGATAATGAAAGAGTGTTTAAATATTCTTCAGTTTTATATCATCTTTTCCTATATTATCAAGCTAACAAATTCTCAATCACACTCCAAAAGCTTGATACCAGAGACAACCCTAGATCGGTAGTCTTCTGGAATTCATTAATCCACCTATATGACTCTCAATATTCTTATACTGATTTCATAGATCTCTTTGTGCACCCAGTGACAACTATGTTACTAGGAAGCCCTCCCCCCAGAATCAGTGCAGATATCAGGAGGGTCCTTTAGTTGTCCAAACAATATAGAGTGGGGGATTGGTACTTGTACCAAAACCACACTGAAATCAGAATATATGGATGTTAGCTAGCTGCCTACAAACTGTCGAGATACCTCCCTATGAGATTGTTTGCTTTGGAGTACTACAAGCAAATGATCAATTTAGATGAGGTGCATTTTGTGAAGGCCAAGAAGAAAGCTCAACTTAGGATAAAAGATCAGCTTGGCCCCTTCATATGTAACAGTAGGGAAGCAGGAAAGGAAGCAGAGGAAATCCTCCAAAGGCTGAAACTAAAACAAAGTTTTATATGGAGATATGACCCTTTAGAGTTCATTTGCAATAGGAGGCAAAAGAAAAAATTATCTCCTTACATACACCACAAAATTCTTGAAATTGAACAATATGCTAATCAACTAGAATGGGTGGAAAACACTTTGATAGATCGAGATGGCACAAAATTTGTTGTCAATAATGTATTAATTGATTTAGAAAGAAGACTTGATGAAGATTCATTTGTACAGGTGCTAGGAGAGTCCCAATTTCAAAGGGAATCACAGGGACACAGTGGGAAAACAGCAGAAGAAGGACCTCAAGAGCAGCAATCATCAGAGCAGCCATAGGAATGAAAGCAGCTAGAGGAATCAGAATAGCCAAAGATATCTGAAGAACTTGCTCAACCAGAACATGTCATGAGAAATCCTCCTATTTTACAGACTCCTCTAAATGAGGAGAGGAATCCTAAAAGAGATAGAGAGGAAGCCACTCCTTCTAGTAGACCTGTTGCCCAAACTTATGTCAAGAGGCAAAGGTTAAATCCATTTTCAGAATAGGAGTACATTGAAGAAACAATAGTAAGTACAAGTGCAGAAAGAGTAGAAATCAGGCATACCACTCCCTTAGGAGGTACACAAGAACCTTCCACCTCACATGCTCAAATGTTAGAGAGACAACAGAGTGTGGAAGTATCCTCCTTCAGAGCTCCTACTGGCCAGAGCCAAGACATCAGAGAGAAATATAAAGAAATAAAGGCCAGGAATGAGAGATTGAAGGCCCAAAGCTATGCACATTACCTAAAGATGGCTCCTACTAATCAGACAAGGCTAATGTCAGCCTTTGATGTGAAAGAAGGAAAAATGCAAATGACTTTTATGAAGCCCACTACACAGTAGCCCAGGTCAATTGCAGATTACTTGAAAACAGAATTTGAAGTATTGGCAAAGGATATCCATCCTATTGACCAAATAGAATTACACAAGCAGACTGGGGAAATGGTCTACTCCACCTTGACCAGCAAGGCAATTGCAGCTCACCAAATCCAAAATTCGCTGAATAATATATCAGCACAATTCTAGTTAGAGAAGGCCTCTTCACATGCCAAAGATGCCAGAATAAAGTCCCTAGAGGACTTAGTCATAGAACTAGGTCATGACCGCAAAGATGTGAAAGCTGAAGAAAATCTTATTAAAAATAAAAATGATGACATAGCTGCACTGAAAAAGAAAATCAGGGTTCCTCCTCTACATCATCCTCAGACAGCTGAAGTGTTGGAAACTCAGAAGGAGGAAGATCTTATGGACTTATTCCTTAAGCTGAATGAACAATTAGAAGAAACAGAGAAATAGCTAGATAATTTGATACAGTCTAAACAGAGTGAGTTGGCCACCACTCCTCAGACTATAATTCCTATAGTCTCTACAACAGTACCCTCCACATTGGCTACTTCATTAGCACCAACAGTTCCACCAGCTACTGCTCTGCCAGTTACAGGTACATCAACAAGCACAGGGACATCTATAGAAAAGACAGCTGAATTGGTAAAGGCCATGGAGGAAATGACCATCTAGGCTACTGAGCTCAAAAAACTTAGAGAACAAGTGTCAAGTTTGGAAACTAATTGCAAACTTGCATAGATACAATAGAAAGAAGAAGCTCAAAAGAATCAAAGAATGGGAGAGAGAATAAAAGTCCTTGAAAAGGACTTGACATTGTAACAACCACTTGGAGACATCAAGGAAATTCTTTGGGCCAGCATCATTCACTCCATCAATGATGTTTGGTCATTTATTCAAGTTATTTTTGAACAAACTGATCTAGTAAGAGTTGCTACAGAAGCAATCCACAAGACAATGGAAGAATTGGGAGATAAGCCTTAAGAAGCCAACCAATTAATAACATTCCTGAACAATAGAAACAGGTATCAACTTGATGAACTGGAAATAGACGACATAACAGGAACAATCATAGAAATAAAGAAGGTTCTCACTAAGAAGAACCTTATTCTCAATGTTGAGAAAAAATGCCAAAGTATCCAAGAAGACATTGATATATTTATGACAAAGTATGGTATTTTAAGAGAAAAAGGACTTCCCAGTTTGATGGTGATACATGATAATCTGTTGACCCAAGATGATTCTATTGAAAGACTAAATAAGCTGGCCAAAAGCCAAGCTAGTACTTCAGGGGTAAAATCTTTGCCGCTGGAAATGTATTATACAATAGTTTGGAAAATCTGTTTTTCATAGAGCATGAGGTAAAGCACTTGTTCGTCAGCAAGCCAAATTTTGCTAAGAATATAGAGGCTGAAGAAATATATAAAAAGATGATAAGGATGAAATTACCTGACATTGAATGGTGGATGAAACTAATAGATTTACTATAAAGTTACTGTAGTAAATCTACATGGTAAAACATGGTTGGCAGGTAAAACAAGTAAAACAGAGTCAAAGCATAGCAGGTAAAGAGTATCAGTAGGTAGAAGACATAAAGTGAATCCAACACATAAGTATCAAGCAACTGAAAGAGCCAAATCCGAATTACAATAGCCAGCACAGTCACAATAAAAGGGACAACAAGAAGACAGTTCTCCATCTATCTCTATCTTCATGCTTGAAGATATTTTCAATTTCCTAGAATAATTCTCATATTGTTATGAGATATTTTGTAACAATTTTTGTATAAATACTTCACAAAATGAAGTAATTAGGGTGGATTAAAATACATTTATGTAGACATTTTATATTGAGCCAAGGAGCTTTTGTATTCAAGACTGGACTAGTTTTGCTGGATCATGAAATAAAGCTAAGGACATTTCACTAGATTCTTGTGCACAGTTCACTGGATTCTTGTGCACAATTGGAACAAATAAATATTATCTCTTCATGTTTAAATATTGTTTTCTCTTCATGTTATAAATATTCATATGTGTCTGTTATGAAATCTGAAAATTAAACAAGGAATGATATCTAAGAATTAGCTTAAATGCTCTCTGTTTTAACTGTTTACTTTCTATTTGTTTTCTACTAAACTATCTTGGTCTGGGAATTCTTAATTTCTCCCTTACTTCCGTAGCTTCCCCCCTTTGGTCCATAGTAAAGGATTCTTCATTTCCCTTTGCCCTGGTTAGGACTACCTCATCCATTTGAACCTGCAAATTTTCTTTTTGCTATGCTAGCTTGCCCTATGAACTCTTACTTTAGTGATTGATCAAATCCAGTTAAGCCACTCTTTGATTTAATCCATAGTCCAATGGCCTGAATACTTGTTCTGATCATTTATTTTCTTAATTCCACCACCCAATAAAAAAAAACATCAAGAGCACTAATAACTAGCCTGAAATCCTATCCAAAACAAAGTTAAATTATAAAGAGAGAACACTCTTTGGACTTAGGTTAGCTAGAACCCGAGTCTAAAAGATTAGGCTTGTGGTTACTTCAGACTATTCCTTCTTTGATAACTTCTAGGGAAGGCATCTAAGTGATAACAACTATCATATTCTCTATTGGGTGAATGAATGGATACATGAAATGGTGATGATGGAGGTGATGGTGTCGCTGACTCATTAGATGAAGATGAATGATGTATGGACTAAGGTGGAGGAATGGAGGTTGATGGATGAGAGGATGAAGGTGCCTCTTGGCCATGCTGAATAGGTGAGACTGTGAAAATCTATTACTAGGGTTTGATTTTAGAAATGACAACAAACACCTATGAAACCCTATGTAGATCAACAATGGAGGGAAGGAGTGAATATATTTTTCCACCTACCTCATTTACTGAAGTGTGTGATGACCAATTTCGAAACTTGGTGGCGATGGAGGACATTCTGGCTTGTTTATGCTCCTTCCAGACAAATGCACAGTGACCCAGGAAAACACGCCCTTCAGCTATAGGAGTGTAGCGCCATTATAAATTGCACTGGAATCCCTGGCAAACGCCCAACGACCCGGTTAAACATGCCCTCCAACTTGCAGGTTAATTTTGACTATCTTCCTAGTGTCCAAAGTGATGTCATGATAACTCGTTGGAAAGGTCTCTCTCTTGGCTACACAATGCACCTATCAAGTATTGCAAATGATCAATTATAGCCCATGAAAAGTCAATACTCCTAAGACTGGTCAAAAAGTGTAGAATGAGGGTGCAAAAATGAAGTGTTCTCTTACAGGAAACGTTTGAAGGTATTCCTCAACTCTAAATTGAGATCATGATAGCTCATTGGAAATATATTTCTCTCTAGTTATCAGTTGACTCATCAATAAAGTCATTTGGACAATCTAGCTAGAAGAAAAATTGATTTTCCCAAAGTCACTGTAGAAGTGCAGCAACTCTCTTGTAGCAACTGTATTTTTGACATTTCTCTAAAACCATGACACTTGTGTAAAAATTGAATGAGGTTTTGCATCCCTGGCCTATTATGGACAAAATCCTCTCTCACTTTTTCCAAATTCATCCCTGTTTGGTCTAAAACATAGTTTGAAGAAAAACCGTCCTTGTGTGTGGCAAATGATTTGTCCCTTGGAATGACTTATTGAAAAGTGATGGAGACATGATGTGTATGAGTTGGAATGGCCTCATACTTGCTGAAATGACCTCCCTTATTCCTCATATACTTAGATGCCTCTGATTCATAGCCAACCCTAGCTCAATGGGTGAGGAAATTGGGGTTTAGTGCTTGTGGAAAATGATGATTTGGACACCCTTGGGAAAAGACAACTCCCTTTGGCATGCACTTAACCCTTTGAAACTTTACCATTTCACTTGACTGTTTCCTTTGACAAATTGATCTTTTGGTGGTCTGGCATCTTTGGAACACTGAGTTAGCAACTTAGGATGGTGAAATTATTTCATTTGAAAGACATAAAATTACATAATGAAATAAGTATTTCTCTTTACAAATCATCTTCACATGGTGAAGGGATGTTATTTGATCGCCCTTTACTTGTTGGTCTTATGCAATGGAGTGGAACCTTGGCAACCCTAATGACCTAATGAAACCTTGAAAAACCCTAAAAGAACTAATGAGACCTTGACGGACTGAAATTCAAGATGACATAATGACCTCATGACTGATATAAATGGCATGATAAAGATAACTTTATGGATGATGTACAATTAACAAGATATGAAACTATGCCAGCAAGTAATCATATTTAGGGAAGAGTGATGTTTTTGGACTAGGAATACCATTAGTGACTAATTTATTTTCCATGACCTAGTGGAATGATAAAAAAATTCTGTGTGGGACACCTAAAATGAATATGAAAAGAGCAATTTGATCACTGATAGAACTATGCAAATACTGACTCTAACAGGCTTCTAGGGAAAAAAATCTAAATTAACATAACTTATACCATTGTATCATCTACCTAATGAACGACCCAGATTGACTACGAAATTACAATATTTTACAAGGAAAATTTTCATCTATTTTTAGCTTTGGGGGCGTTGCCCCCCAAACCCCCACCAGGTGGGGGGGGGGCTCATAAAAATCGTCATCGCACCCCTAATGGATATGAAATGGGCAGCATTTACACCTTGTTAAGAACAGGGATCCTATGTGACTAAAACAAAAAACATTTGAACAATCAAGAAGATAATCAGGCTCCACACCCAACATCAAGGGGTTACCTTTGGTAGAATGGTGGTATAACACTTCCTTTCATATCACAAGAAAATGACCCCACTTATGTTGCTTTATGGATATCATCCACTATCCATTACATTGTATCTAAGATACAAATCTAAGGTTCAAGAAGTGGAAGATCACGTCGAGCATCAACAACAAGTTCTCCAACTCGTAAAGGATAACTTGACTCTACCAAAGAATCAAATGAAAAAAAAAAAGCAGATCAACATCGCAGTGAAAGAAGTTTTGACATGGGTGATTGGGTATGTTTACGACTACAACTATATAAATAAATTTCGCTCGATATAATAAATTATCACCCAAGTACAACAACCCTTATAAAGTCTTGCAAAATATTGGTACTATGGCATACAAATTAGAGTTTCCTGCATCTTCGCAAGTACACCTTGTTTTCCATGTTTCATGCTTAAAGAAGGTTATAAGTGACAAGATACCAACTCAAAATATATTTCCAAAACTTGATGAGGAAGAAAAGATAATATTGGATCCTGAAACAATCACTAATATAAGAATATGGTAGCTACAAAATCGATCAATTTTAGAGTATCTCATTAAGTGGAAGAACTTAGCAGCTGAAGATTCCACATAGGAAGATGCGTATTTTATACATAAGCATCTAGAACTACTTAAGCATTGACAAAAACACTTTTTTGAAGGAGAGGGGCATGTTAGGTCCTTATAATACTAGTGTAGCCATCTATATTGTTATTGTTGTGCCCCGTAGAAACCCATTATTTTTATTTTTGTGCCCTTACATTATTATTGTTATGTAGACCCTAATTATAGTTTTACCTTTTACATTCTTATATATACCAAGGAGGCCTTGTCATTTGAATCATCCAATAATTGTTCATTTATGTGATGTAGAAGGAGGTTTCCCCCTTGAAGTGGATTATTATCAAGGCGTTGATCCATCTCTTCTTATTTTTTTTTGTTATTTTGATATGGTTACATAATAATTTACAAAGGGAACTCAGAAAGATCAAGCCACCTACATTTAATAGTGTGCAAAATAAGGGAGAACAGGCTGAAGCTTGGATGTTGGAAATGAGGAAGTACCTTCAGTGACATGATTATTCATCCATTTAGAGGGATGAATTTCCATTTATCACTTAAAAGGGAAAGAAAACTTATGGTGGTAGTGGCTCAAAGAAGTAAAACATTTAGATGGAAATAATATTTCATGGAGGAAATTTAAAATGTATTTCCAAATGAAGTACCTATTTGAACATTACTATGAGAGAAATATGCAGGAGTTTTTCTCACTCAAATTTGGAAACATGACAATGGAGGAATATGGCTGGATATTCATTGGGTTGTTGAGGTATGTGGACCTTATTAGAGATGAAACTTTGAAGATACAAAGATATGTGAGTGGATTACCACTACTCTATATATGGTGAAGAAATTAAATTTGATGAACTAAAGACATTGGATGGAGCTATGAGGAAGGTAGTACCTCTATAAGCAGGGAAAAAATAATCTATATTTCTAAAGGACTTGGGATGACAAGAAAAGAGGCAAGATGAAACAAAGGAATAAGGGGTTCAACCCTCATGTTTTATAAATGATTCTTAGGAAAAACAACAAGCACAATAGTGAACCAAAGGGTGTTGATTCATTGAACAAGAAACCAATATTTCAGCCCATTAGGTGTTAGGGTTGTGATGGAGAGCACGGGTATAGGGACTTGCCAAATAAACAAGGAAAAATGAGGAGTGTACATCACATCCAAGGAGCTCATACAATTGAAAACATGGGAAGAGGCATGCCCAAAAATTATGCAGAATTGGATAATAGGCAAGTTGAGCATTAGGCACACATCATCGAAGTGGAAGGCAAGTTAAATAATTAACCCATTGATATTTTAATTGATCTTGGAGCTAGTCATAGTTTTCTTCATCCTAAGTTGGTTGAAAGATTTAACTTGAATAAAACCAAACATGGAAGGGCTTGGTTAGTTTAGTTAGCTATAGGAGCTAAACGAAGAATAAACAAAATGATAAAGAAATGTCCCATCAATATGAATGGGTTAGATACAAATGTAGATTTAAACATAATACCATTGGGATCATATGATTTCCTAATTGGAATGGATTGGCTAGAAAAGCATCATGCAATACTAGACTATTACAATAATAAATTCACTTGCCTTGATGAAGAAGGGAAGCAAATACAAGTGCATGGAATACCAAAATAATTTCTATTAAGGAAATTCCAGCTACGCAACTAAAAAATAATTTCAAAAACGAGTGACAAATTTATGTATCCCACATAGAGGAGATGGTTGTAGATTAGGAACCAAATTTGGAGGACCACCCAATACATAAGAAATTTGACAATGTGTTTGTCAAAATTCTAGGGTTACTACCTAAAAGATTCATTAAATTCTCTATAGGCTTGGTACTTAGAGCTACACTAGTGTCAAAAATACCATACAAAATTAGCACATCAAAGCTGAAGAATTAAAAAGGCAACTAGAAGAGCTCTTAAACAAAGGGTAGATATGCCCAAGTATATCACCATGGGGTGCCTTGGTCTTATTTTTTTAAAAGAAGGATGGTACACTGAGACTATACATTGACTTGCATCAGCTGAAAAAGGTCACAGTGAAGAATAAGTACCCATTTCCCTTAATAGATGATATTTTTACTAGCTCAGGGGAGCTAAGGTATTTTTTAAAATTGATCTAAGGTTAGGGTATAAGTAGGTAAGGATTAAGGAAAAGGACATCAATAATACAAAATTTTGAATTAGATATGGGCAATATGAATTCGTAGTGGTTCCATTTGAGTTATCTAATGCACCAAGTGTTTTCATGTGCCTCATGAATGATATCTTCTAGAATTATTTAGATAAGTTTTTTATTGTGTTTTTAGATGATATCCTCATATATTCCGAATTTGAGGAAGAGTATGAACAATATTTAAAGATGGTGCTACAGGTACTTAGAGAGAATTAGTTATATTCCAAGCTAAGTGTGTGCTCATTTAATCAGAGATGAGATCATTATTTGGGTCATATTATTTCAGAAAAATGGATAGTAGTAGACATGGAAAAGAATAAAGAAATTAAAGAGTGGAAAACACCCAAAAATGTGACAGAGGTAAGGTATTTCATGGGTTTAGCGGGTTATTACATGAGATTTATTGAAGGTTTCTCTAGGATGGCCCATCCCATTACTTCAGTGCAAAGAAAATATGTAAAATTTGATCGGTCTCCTAATTGTGAAGATTCCTTTCAACATTTAAAGAGTTTTTTAAAAATTGAACCTATATTGAAGATAGTTTACCTAGATGAAGACTTTCTTGTGTGCACAGAAGCAAGTAAACAAGGACTTAGAGGAGTTCTCATACAAAATGAGCATGTGATATGTTATGAATCTAGGAAACTCAAGGAGCATGAAACAAATTATGATATTCATGATTTAGAGCTATAATCCATTATACATGCCTTGATTTGTATGGCATTACCTCATGGGAAAGAGGTTTGAGTTAAGAAATGACCACAATGGGTTAAATAATTTGTTTGGACAACCACATTTAATTGCAATAAAAATAAAATTGATGGAATTTTCATTGGTTATGACTTTGAAATTAAGCACCTAAGGGGTCAGGAGAATAAAGTGGTTGATGCACTTAACAGAAGGGTGCATATAATACATGTTACAACCATAAGCACATGTAAATTTGAAATAAAAGTCAAAATTTTAGAGGCTATAATTTAGATCAGCAATACATGGAAATAAAAAACAGTCTGCAGAATGATAAAGTCTAGCCCAAGTACAAGGATTGTGAAATAGAATAAAATGGAATTGTTTTGTATAAATGTAGGATTTATGTGTCAAATTCTCAAGGGTTGAACAATCTAGTTCTCAGTGAGATGCATACAATGCCATATGTTGGGCATCCATGGTATCAAAAGACAATCTCATTAGTTAAGAAATAATATTTTGGTCTGGCATGATGAAAGAAATGGTTTATTATATAGCTAAGTGCTTGGATTTCCAAAAGGTTAAAAATGAACATAGGAACCCAACATGGTTGCTACATACAATATCCATTGCTGAGTGTCAATGGGAAATTATTTCCATCGATTTCATTACAAATATGCCTAGAACGGCGAAGCAACATGATTCCATCATGGTGGTGGTGGATATAATCAACAAGGCTCCCCACTTCATTTTAATGAAATGAACACACAAGGAAATTAGTGATGTTGATTACATGAGAAAAATTTCTATGATGCATGGTGTGCCCAAGGAAATTATTTTAGACACAGATCCCAACTTTACATCCAATTTTTGGATAGGTTTATTTAAGGGATTTGGAATTAATTTAATTTTAGTACAACCTACCATCCAGAATTAGATGTTCAAATAGAAAAAGTTAATCAAGTTATCAAAGACATGATGAGGATGTATGTGATGGATAAAGCATGACAATGGGAATAATATTTGCATCTATTTGTTCAAGGAAAATGTTACTAAGGGATAGGGTTGATGTTATGAAACCAACTCACAAAAAGATAGAAAAGATAGATCAGCACCTTAGAATTCAGCCTCTTCAAGGGGGAAACCTCCTTTACATTACACAAATGAACAATTCTTTGATGATTCAAATGGAAAAACCTCATTTCTATATATATGAGTCTAAGGGGTCACAATATAACCAAGCCGACCTAACAATAATAATATAAAGGCACAAAAATAACAATAGAGGGATTCTATTGGGCACAATAATAACAATATGGGGACAATAGGGGCAGAATAATATTAATAAGGGATACAACGACAATAGTAATGGGGTAATCACTAGTATTATAGGGACCTAACATGACCCTCTCCTTCAAAAAAGTGTTGTCCTCAACACTTGAGTAGTTTTGGATGTTTCTGTATAAAATTCTCATCTTCCCATGTGGATTTTCAACGGATAAGTTCTTCCACTTTATGAGATACTTCGAAATTGATCGATTTTGTAGCTGTCAAGTTCTTGTTTCTGTCACTGCTTCCAATTCCAATATAATTTTTCCTTCCTCGTCAAGTTTTGGCAATATTTTTTGAACTGGGAGCTTGTCGCCTATAACCTTCTTTAAACATGAAACATGGAAAACTGGGTGCACTCGAGAAGCTGCAGGAAGCTCCAATTTGTATGCCATAGTACCAATTTTTTGCAACTTATATGGACCATAATACTTTGGTGATAATTTATTATCGTTCTTAGATTGCTTGAGGGACATTTGTTTATATGGTTATAACTGTAGGAATACCCACTCACCTACATCAAAACTTCTTTCACTGCGATGTTGATCTCCCTGTTGTTTCATTCTATTCTACACCAACGCGAGGTTATCCTTTAAGAGTTGGAGAACTTGTTGTTGATGCTCGATGTGATGTTCCACTGCTTGAACCTTAGAATTTTCTCTTAAATATGATGTGATGGATGGTGGCTGATATCCATAAAGTGCCATAAATGGGGTCATTTTTGCTGCAGTATGGAAGGAAGTGTTATACCACCATTCAGCCAGAGGCAACCATTTGACCCATTATGTCTGTTTATCAGATACAAAGCAACGAAGATATCCTTCCAAACATTTGTTTACTATCTCAATTTGCCCATCAGATTGAGGATGATAAGATGAGCTATGAGCTAACTGAGTACCAAGACAAGAAAATAATTCTGTCCAAAAATTACCAGTGAAAATGGGATCTCTGTCACTTATAATAATCTTTGGGTTTCCATGTAGCTTTTTAATTGTTTCCATAAATGCAGTAGAAATTGTACTAGCTTTAAATGGATGTGACAATGCACAAAAGTGTGCATACTTGGCAAGTCTGTCAACTACCACCATGATGACACTCTTTCCTTCAGACTTGGGTAAACCTGTGATAAAATCCATTGAAGCCTCCTCCCAACGTTGGCTTGGAATGGATAAAGGTTGTAATAGACCTGGGGTCTTAATTGTTTCAACTTTTTTTCGCTGGAAAACCAAACATTCTGCCACAAACTTTTGAATATCCAATTTAAGGCCATCCCAAAAAAATTCCTTCTTAACCCTGTGGTAAGTTTTTAAAAGTCCTGAGTGCCCTCCTAAGGGAGAAGTGTGCAATTCCATAAGAATCTTTTGTTTGAGTTGGGAATTATTACAAAGGTATAAGCGATCTTTGTACCATAACGAATCATTTTTATAGCTAAATGTATCAGATGTACTAGAATCTTGTTGTAACTTTCGAATAAGTGCCCACACTTTTTTGTCATTCTTCCATTCCTCCCTTGCTTCGTTTATCCAATCTGGTTGGATAATAGAAATGGTGCACAATAATGCTTCCACATCCTCATCCTTTCTTGAGAGTGCATCTACCACAACATTTTGCTTCCCTTTTTTGTAGATGATTTCAAATTCATAACCCAACATCTTTGTGACCCACTTTTTTGCTCTTAAGAGGATAATCTTTGTTCTAAAAAGTATTTAAGACTATCATGATCCGTTTTTACCTTGAAGTGTCTTCCCATTAGGTAGGGTCCCCATTTCTTAAGTGCATGTAGTGTTGCCAACATTTCCTTCTCATAAATAGCTTTGTGTAAATACTTTCCCTTTATTGGACGACTTTCGAAAGTAATGGGTCTTTCATCTTGCATTAAAACAACACCAATTCCATTTCCTAAAGCATCACATTCCACAATAAAGGTTTTCGTGAAGTCTGGTGTAGCTAAGACCGGTGCTTGGCACATTGCCTCTTTAAGATGTTTGAAGGCCTTTGTTGCTTCTGGAGTCCATGAAAATGCATCTTTATTCAATAATGTTGTTAGAGGTGCTACTATTCTCCCATAATTCTTAACAAACTTGTGACAATAGTCAGTCAACTTGAGAAATCATCGCAGATGCTTTATGGATGTGGGGATTTGCCATTCCTTAATGGCTTTAATTTTGCTAGGGTCTACGTTAACACCTTCATGAGATACAATATGACCCAGATATTCCACCTCTTATACTCCAAAGAAACATTTGGAGTTTTTTGCATATAATTGTTTCTCCTTCAATAGTTTGAGCACCTTGTCAACATGTTCAACATGATCCTTCCAAGACCTGCCGTAGATTAGTGTATCATCAAAAAATACTAACAGAAATTTTCTAAGGAAGGGTTTGAAAATGGAATTCATCAAACCTTGAAATGTAGAAGGTGCATTGGTAAGGCCAAAAGGCATGACCAAAAATTCATAATGACCCTCATGAGTTCTAAATGCTGTTTTTAGAATGTCTTCAGTCTTCATTCTGATTTGATGATATCCTGAATGAAGATCCAACTTAGTGAAGTAAATTGATCCATGCAATTCATCCAATAATTCATCAATGACAGGAATGGGAAATTTATCTTTAATAGTGAGCTTGTTGAGCTCCCTATAATCTGGACACATGCGCCAAGATCCATCCTTCTTGTGCACCAATACTACTAGAGCAAAGAAGGAACTTTGACTAGGTTGAATTATACCAGCCTCTAGCATTTCTGCAACCATATATTCAATTTCACTCTTTTGGGCATAAGGATATTTGTACAGCCTGATGTTTGGAGGAACACTTCCTGGAATCAAATGAATAGTGTGATCATGATCACGAATAGGTGGGAGACGTTTGGGAGTCTCAAATACCTTGGATTGATTGTCCAAGACTTTTTGCAGATCTAGAGAAATAGATGATTTCGATGTGGAAACATCTAGTGAACATAATTGTGCAATTACACCCTGTTGTTCCTTATTTATAAGCTTTGTCATACAATTAGAGTTGATTATCTTTCCTGATTTCCCTGCAATACCCCTTAATTCAACTTCCTTTCCTTCTGCAGAAAATTTCATGAAAAGTTCTTGAAAATTAAAAGCTATTGTACCCAAGGATTGTAGCCATTGGACTCCTAGTACAACATTAGCACCAGCCGTTGGAATGGAAAACATTGGGCTATTCAATACATATTCTCCCATGGATAGCTTGATATTATCGCACTTTCCAGAGCAATTTATGGTTCCTCCACTTGCAACCATCACTTGACACTCTGGTGCTGGATATAAGCAACAATTCAATTCTTTTTCTATCTTAAAATGACTAAAACTGTGGGTGCTTCCTGAATCAATCAACACTATTACCCTTTTCTTCTTGATATGTCCTTCTATCTTGATGGTTTGAGGAGTGGCAATTCCAGCCAATGCATTACAAGATATGTTCGGATTCATTTCTTCTTTATCTAGGGTTTGTTCCCGGAGTATATCCTCTTCTTTTGAAACTTCTTGTTCATTTTCTTCCTCCTCTTCACAATCTATGTAGAATAATTTCTTCTCAACACACTTATGACCTTTAGTGTATTTGCTATCACAACTGTAACAAAGCCCTTTTGCTCTTTTTTCTTCCAATTGTTGTGGTGTCAACCTTGTAGGTTGTGGAAGGCTAGGAGCAACAACACTTCCATCTTTATAGTTGTGAGTGGTAGGCTTCCTGTTTGCCATAATTTTGCTTTCCATTTTACTTGCCAACCTGAATGCCTTCTCCAATGAATCAGGTTCCCAAAGGCGAACCTCCTGTTGGATATTATCCTTTAAAGCCCCTATGAACACATCAATCCTATGATCCTCTGGAATATCTTTTACACTTATGTTCAATTTTTGGAAGTCCTTAATGTGCTCCATCATTGAACCCTTTTGTTTGAGATTTATCAATTGGCTAAAAAAAGTGTTGCTTTTTGTATCCTCATAATGTGCTGTCATTTCTTCCATAAAAATTGCCCAAGTGACAATTTGTTTATGAGAGAAAAGCCATCAATACCATATAAATTGATTTGGTTCCAAATATAAAGTTGCAATATGTACCTTTTGTGTGTTTTGCACATTATGGAGATCAAAAAATTGCTCCATCTGTAGTATCCATGTTGCGGGATCCTTGCCATCAAAATTCCTCATATCGTTCTTTGGAACATGGTGGTTCTTTGATCCAACGTTAGAGTCTATGAAATCATGATTAAAATTTATTTTGTTTTCATCATGAGTTTCCTTTACTACCCTTTCATTATTAGTAAGCATTTCTTGTAGAAACTTTGTCAAATCTGTCTTCAAATCTGTCTTCAAATCTATCTTCAAATTTTCCATGGCTGTCTTCAAATATTCCATGCATGTCTTCAAATATGTCTTCAAATCTATCTTCAAATCATCCATCTTAGCTTCCACGTCATTCATCTTAGCTTCTACACCTTTCTTTAAACCATTCATCTTAGCTTCTACATCTTTCTTTAAACCATTCATATTAGATTCTATTACTTTTTGTGTGAGTGACATTTATTGCACTTGGTCTCGTAATTTTGATATATCATGTTGCATTTCTTCCTCTTATTCATGAGTCATGCTAGAGCTTTCAGCTTGCTTACTAGGTGTTTCCATTTTCTTTCTTTAGGGAATCAATCACCGATAATAATTCTTCACTCTGCCCTTTGAATTCCTTCAAACTAATTTTTCAAACCAAGCTTATGCAAAAATTTAAAAAAAAATCTACATGCCTTTTTTTCACTTTGTAGGAGCTTGATATTGCATCTGATGTATCTCTGTAATTTTGGATCTTCCAGTTCTGAAATTGTGATCAGTAGTAGTGCTCTGTGTCCTCTTTCCAATGCCACTAGTTTGATTAAATTTAGATTCTCCAAGAAAGGGTTATGCACAATCTCCCAAGATGACCTGATTACATATCCTTTCAGAAGAGCGAACTTGTATGAAGTGCCATGTGTCACTGTTTTGACCTCAGGATCTGAAAAATATACACAGGAAACTACAGTCCGTCTATTTTTTGTAACTTCTTATGAAATTTCAATCTGGTGCTCAAAACAAAAGTTATGACGATTTTCCCCAGGTCACCTATTTGGAATGTAGTTTGGGAGTCTGCAAAAAGTCCAACTTCCTTAGATCATATCTTCGCAAAATTAGCGTAAAAAGCTCTGAAATTTGGACACGAGGTTCAAAACAATTTCAACCCAAATGGGTTTTGTTTTTTAGTGTCTGAAACGTCGTAGAAAAAAAATTATGATGCAAATGCCACGATGACTTGTTTGGAGCAGCGAAACCCTAGAATTCAAAGCTCTGATTACCAAATGTTATGAAACCAACTCACAAAAAGATAGAAAATATAGTTAAACGCCTTAGAATTTAGCCTCTTCGAGGGGGAAACCTCCTTTACATTACACAAATGAAAAATTCTTTGATGATTCAAATGATGAAACCTCCTTCCTATATATAAGAGTCCAAGGGGTCACAATATCACCAAGCCGACCTAACAATAATAATATAAAGGCACAAAAATAACAATAGAGGGATTCTATGGGGCACAATAATAACAATATGGGGACAATAGGGGCACAACAATATTAATAAGGGATACAACGACAATAGTAATGGGGGACCTAAAATTTAAATGCAATACAAATAAAATGGATGGAATTTTCGTTGGTTATGACTTTGAAATTAAGCACCTAAGGGGTCAAGAGAATAAAGTGGTTGATGCACTTAACAGAAGGGTGCATATAATGCACATTACAACCATAAGCACATGTAAATTTGAATTAAAAGTCAAAATTTTAGAGGCTATAATTTAGATCAATAATACATGGAAATAAAAAACAATATGCAGAAAGATAAAGTCCAACCCAAATACAAGGATTGTGAAATAGAATAAAATGGAATCGTTTTGTATAAATGTAGGATTTATGTGTCAAATTCTCAAGGGTTGAACAATCTAGTTCTCAGTGAGATGCATACAATGCCTTATGTTGGGCACCCAGGTTATCAAAAGACAATCTCATCAGTTAAGAAATAATATTTTGGTCTGGCATGAAGAAAGAAATGGTTTATTATATAGCTAGGTGTTTGGATTGCCAAAAGGTTAAAAATGAACATAGGAACCCAACATGGTTTCTACATCCAATATCCATTACTGAGTGTCAATGGGAGATTATTTCCATCGATTTCATTACAAATATGCCTAGAACGGTGAAGTAACATGATTCCATCATGGTGGTGGTGGATAAAATCACCAAGGCTCCCCACTTCATTTTAATGAAATAAACACACAAGGAAACCAGTGATGTTGATTACATGAGAAAAATTGCTATGATGCATGGTGTGACCAAGGAAATTATTTCAGACATAGATCCCAACTTTATGTCCAACTTTTGGATAGGTTTATTGAAGGGATTTGGGATTGATTTAATTTTAGTACAACCTACCATCCAGAATTAGATGTTCAAATAGAAAGAGTTAATCAAGTTATCGAAGACATGATGAGGATGTATGTGATGGATAAAGCATGACAATGGGAATAATATTTGCATCTATTGTTCAAGGGAAATGTTACTAAGGGATAGGGTTGAGATCCCCAATAGATCAGAATAAAAAGATAACAAATAAAACTCATACAAATAGATGAAGCACACAAATTCACAAAAGTAGGGATTAGAGACGTACTCGGAGGTCCTACGTTTGAAGTAGATCCCATAGGGTCCAAACCCTCAATCTTCTTCCAAGATGTGCAGACCTACAATTACATCACAGAGATACAAGAAGATCACCACGTTCAAAGTACAAGTACATATATGTATTTTAGATCATCATAAATTAACATTCATAAGATAACAATGCAATTTGGAAACATGACATGAGTCTCTTTATTAATTGAAAGAAACAAGAATAGGTGAAGCTACAACCTGATCCTAACCAAAGGTACTAATGAAACCTTCCTCTAGATCCATATAGCTTGAACCATTGAAATAATTCCTGTCTAATATATGTAACAAGATGCTAGATAAGAAGGTTGAGCATCTCTACAAGGAAACAAGGGTTTCTTAGAGACTAGGAGTGTAAGAGGCACGAGAAAAATGTAGACCTGATATGGGGAAATTTGGGTATAGTATGGATACCTCTCATTAGGAATGAATTAGGCCTACCCAAGGGGGTGTATATATACCACCTCAAACCATTTGATTAAGCCATGGGATTTTATAGTTGGGATTGCGAAAAAAGTCATAAACCTCACTCGAAAATAAATTTTATATATTTTTTCAAATTTTAAAAATGTATATGCAGGTATAGTTCATGAGAATTATGTATGTACGTGATTTTATAGTGGGCGTAGTCACGTAAGGATTTTCAGAAAAAACATTTTTGAAATAAGGACATGTTTGCAAGGGGAAATGGGGTTTCCCAAGCCATATAAGAGCATATGGTCTAGAGGAGTGATGAAATATGTTATAAAAATGCCCCTTAATGTATGAGGTTAGAAGGGGGATTGAAGGCTGAAATAAATTAAGTATAAAAATTAGGATTCGACAGGCCCAAGAAGAGATCACCAGATTCTAGCCCATTAGATACCTATGGAAGGAGTTAGAAAGAAAACTCATATCCAAGGTGGGCATACCCATGCTTAGATACTTTAAAGCATGTCCATTGATGAAGTATAATGAAGATCCAAGATGTATACATAAGTGTAATGATGATCAGAAGAATACATAATGGAAAAACATATCATAGTCGTGAAAGAACACAACGGAGCTATGTCTCAGTACCATATAGGAGGATTTCTATACAACATATGCTT
This sequence comes from Pinus tabuliformis, assembly GCA_031772625.1. Lineage (NCBI taxonomy): Eukaryota > Viridiplantae > Streptophyta > Pinopsida > Pinales > Pinaceae > Pinus > Pinus tabuliformis. The sequence goes on from CM062813.1 coordinate 300,436,663, forward strand.
AAACTGATCCCCATAAAAGTACCAAAGTCATATGAATGGAGTAGTGGTACTGTATAAAACTCGGGTGCCAACATATAAGATGTTGTTAAGAAGTGTGCAATATATAAGTATGAATGTCACTAGTAGGTAGTTGAAGGAACTGTCAAGTGATATGAGATGTTGGCATAAACTAAGGTCTTCACTGACCATAGATGGTACATTTATACACTATGGGAATAAATGAGTTGAAGTCGAACATGTGCGAAATCATTTGATTAACAATCATTGATGTATATTGTTAACAAACATGAGACAACTCGCCAATAATGATAATGAGTGTCCAAGTACCCTAGTACAATATAACAAGTGTGAATAAAGGATTTGAAGTAGAACACTTGAAAGAGTCTATCAATTGGGCTACATTGATGCCACTGTCAATAGAAAAGGATTCTGCCATTGATGAATACAAACCCTAAGGTACTAATAAAAATAACTCTATACCTTTTTCCTAGAGAAACGAGTTGGATTTGATGGGAAAAGATCCGCTGGAAGGAGGGAATTAAGGCATCCCACATCATAAAGAAAAAGTGTAACCTAAAGGTTAATAATTTGTAAGGACTCAGATGAATAAGAATGAAGTAACCACCATGAAGTACATTTCCAATGTGCATAAGATGAAATTAGTACATGAAAGAAATCCTCTGAACCAACAAATAATGGAAGTTGACACAGAGGCAAGGAATCCACCAATAATTTCAAATGGAAACCAAGATATTGCATGAATCTCAATGTGTGATAATGTAACCTAACATTGAACAGAAGGGAAATCATCAAGTCAAAGACCCTTGATGCCTATCAAAATTTGGCACAAGGTCACCTATCAATGATGTAAATAGGGACATGGTGCAACTCTAGGCCTTCTCTTAGAGCAATTTTTTGGAGTCGATAAGAACAAACCCACTAGTAAGAAGTCAATGAGGACCTTCTTTAATGACATGAGTATATGAAAAAGAGTTGATATGATAGTAAGAATAACTTGACAGACCAGGTATGGTCGAGAGAAATGAGTCAAGATACACCACAAAATGACTGACACAAAGGCTAACTTCCCTTGAGCAAAAACATGACATTTTGTGACTTTAAGGAAACATAAAAAGAACTTTGTATAAGTCTACAATGTAGGAGGCATCAACAAACTCTCCATATGATTGGAAGAGTAACCAACTAGAGGAGTATTAACTCTACAACAAGGTTTCTAGCTTCCTAAAAGTCAAACTAAATCCCAACCTGATGGAGGGAAAGACTCTTATTTTAAGTTCTTTGTTCAAGGGTGACATAATTGGATGTACTACCATAGTGATGAAAGAAAATCTTCTCGTTCCCTCTCTTTTTTTGGAATATTTTATTTTTTTTGTCTTTTTCATATTATAGATCCTAAAAAAGAATAAAATAATTCCTATAATATTGTGGAGGGAACAAGTGTCAAAGGAAAGCGACTAGTTCTTGGGTTTGGAACACCCCTATACTCAATGCAAGATTACGAATGTAGGCCATTGACACTCGGAGAATGTTCCATCCAAGGTTGAAGTTGTCAAGACACAAAAGCGAATGAATGCATGGTTTGATCTTGCAGAAAAGTCATGCACAAAAGTGGCTTATTCAAGATCAAAATGAAGTCGGATTAAGGCCAACAAGGTGTAAGTGGTCAAAATGCAATGCAGTAGTACAACTCAACACATGGGATCCTATAGGGTATAAAGTTATAATAATAGCGAGGAAGAATAAAGAGGCTTCAACACAAAGTCATGATGGCTCTAAAGAGGACTCCTAAGTCTATACAAGATTCATAGCATGGACAACATATGTTAGTGATGTTCTAACTAGGAATCCCATGTAAGGAAGGATCTACCACTATGTTATGACTTAAAAGATAGTGAGTGAGAAAGGTTTAAGTCTTGCAACATAGTGGGGTTGACCCTATGGCTAAGTACTGCAGAATGAATTTAGAATGCAATATGCAACAAAATTTTCTTCTAATATATATGCCAATTAGGGCATGATACCTACCATGATAGATCGACGACCGTGGAATTGTAATGATATAAAAAATATCACTAAGTGACACGAAAAACCTTAATTACCTAAAAAGTACTCAAGAATACTTAAGGATAAGTCAACAAGTTATAAAATAAATCATAAAAAATTTAAACTATATAAAAGTGGGTTGAGTTTTTATACAAATAGTTAAAACAAAATAAAAACTCACCATTTTCCACTTTTACATATTCCAATGCTCAAAAGTAGTTTTTGTTCTCAAACTTTGGTGATGTATTTTGGGATATTTAGCCAATGAAATCAGATTTAGCAAGCTCCAGGTAATTTTTAACCTGATTCGTTTTTTTAAGCATTTGATTCAACAAAATGATTTTAAATTCAATTTTATAAATAGGGTTGCACATATACTACTTTTTTGTCAAGTACCATATAGGAGGCTCTATATGAAAGTTTACTAAAATAAAGTCATGTATGTACACGACTGTCTAGAACAAAAGGTGTGTACACGCAGAGTTAATTTTTAAAATCTAATTTTATTGGTTGAACTTGTCAAATTTTGCAGAATGGTGATATAATGGCTTGAAAAAGAGCATGAAAGTATTGATAACTTGGTTCTAGGGGACCAAGAGGGTATAGATGGCTTGAATTATTGTGGTTTTCTCAAGTTTTTCATGATGAAAAACATGAGAGCTCAAAATAGGCTATTGAACATGTTGATCAACTATTGGGACCTAGAGCAAGGGAATTTTATCATTGATTCTATGCCTTTACAAATTGAAGTAGAAGATATTTATTTTATCATGGGCCTTTCTAGACAAGGAGATCCAATGAACTTGAAAGACAAATAAAGTGGAGGCCTAAACATCAATGATTATATTTCCATTTATTGTGCACTGGGACATAGAAAGTAGGGTCTCAAATCCCAATTGGAAGCATCACTAGACTGGCAATAAAAATCCTTCTTTTCACAATTGTCAAAGTATCATTATCAACTTCATTACATCAAGCTTCAAGACCAAATATGTTCTTAGAAGTAGAACATATGAGACCCATGGTTTATGACTAGTTCACTATGCTCTTAGGTAACATGAAGAGCTAATTAATATAATGCAGACAGGCTCAAACCAAAAACTTTGGTTATGGCACTATACTCTCCACATTTTTCTTTGAGCAAATTGTTGCATTAAATCCATCTGTAGCACTCACCATCGACAACCCAAGATATTTTCAAATGCCTAGGTGGGCATATTTGATGTGAAGACTTGGAGGAGGCCAAGTCACTTAGGCATATTTTGATGATGAGTTCTTCCAATGGTGGGAGGAACAAGTCATAAGTATAGAAGATTACCCCTATGCAGGGTTAGATTTCCAAGGAGACCTGGAACTAGCACTTCCTGAATATGTTGCATGGGGTGAGATTCGTATTTTTTTTAAGATATTCTCAAGAAATTGAAGTCTTTTTTTGTGGAACAAAAGTACTTACAAGATCTAATGTTAATGATGCAGATGTTGGACTAGTAAGGCTTGAAGGTTTGCTGAGGCATAATCATCATGGTAGCAATGTGGAAGGCATAATAATTGTCCAAAAGGGTTCTTTAAGTTGTTTAGAGGACATGGAGAGTATGACTAATCAAGTTACAACAAAAATAATAGAGGATCTACTAGAGGTTTTACATAGGCATGTGGTAGGAGTACCATGAAATTGGGTGAAACTCTTTCGAAGAGTGGCAAATTCCATCATCCTTACTGTGACACACATCGAGGGCAGGGTCCTCAGACTTAGATATTCTATTAATAGACTAATCAAATAGAGACATCATTGGGCATAAGCCCTAATTTTGTATGACAGTTTTCCACATTTTGTAAACTTTTGAACTATCTCTATATATATATATATATATATATATACATGATCAAGACGATTTGATCATATATACAGATGAAAAATATCATGATGTTTCCTTTTTAATGTGATGAATGATTAATATGCCAATCTAATACATGATTTTCTATAGAATCGACAAATGAATTATCTGATCATGGAATATGAATGTATGTTATAAAATTAAATGATCATTCAAGTAATCTCACTCTCAGAAATTGTCAATGTAACAAAGGGTCTCTAACATGATAAACAGTATTTAATTGAGACACCACTAGTTGTGAGTCTAGATAAACTACTAACGTTTGAATATCATAAGATATTGATTCTGAAATTAATTCAACAATGACACTATATTCATCCATATTATTAGAAGAAAGTCCTATACACGTGCCACTAATGACTAACAACTTACCAGATGGATAATAAATTACCCAATCTTCAGAAGCTAAGTTCCTTGTGTGCCGACTAGCACCATCTATAAACCCTAAGTACATCAAATCACCCACTAACACCTCCAAATCGGATCTAAAACACCATTAACTCCATCACTAAGAAACCCATAGATGTAACCAAAAACATTATGTACAATATTTACAAAACAAAGAATATGCTTAGATAAAAACCTAAGCATAATAATTCTTAATATTGAGCCCATTCCTAGGCTCATATAATACATTTCATTCGAAATCAACCAATTCATAAGCACTCTTCTTCAAGACATGCTTAACAATATAATAATCCTACCACATAAGTTTGAAATTACTTACCCCCAAGGTGTCCTTATCTTAGTCATAGACCAAGACAAGATTGCCTTTAGAGAAAACCCTAGGGCATATCGACTTATCATATTGTGCTTTAACTCTCTTCTTATTGGCCTCATTCATTATAGCAACATCTCGACTCTGCTCATCAAGTTGTTCTAAGTGAACAAAACACTCTTCTAAGATTGATATGTCATGAAGAAGTTGGACAGCTAACTTAAGGGATGGAATCTGACATTCTATGGGAAGGGTTGATTCCATGTCATATACTAATTGAAAAGGACTAAATCCCATAGTAGTCTTAACAAATGTTCTATAAGCCCATAAAGAAGGATATAACATGATGTGCCAATTGGACTTGGCTTGATTAATAATCCTTTGTGGGATCATTTTGAGTGATTTATTAATGACTTCAACTTGCCCATTGGCTTGAGAATAATAAGGAGAGTAATTCTCCTTCCTAAATCCTAATTTAGAAGCCAATTCAAACATCATATTATTCTAAAAGTGACTGCCATAATCACTGACAATCTCTTTAGGGATACCGAAACATGAAATGAATTGATTGAAAAGGAAAAGTGCCACCATCTCACCATCATTATTAAAATTAGGCATGGCTTCGACCCACTTCATAAAGTATTCAACTGCCATGATAATATACTTATGCCCCCTTTCCAAGGTTGGGTGACACATTGTAAAATATATTCCCCATTTAATGAATGGTCTAATGGTGAGAATAGGAAAAGTTGGGTTGGATGAGTGTGCATTTTCAAAGTATACACTTGACAAAAGTGGAATTTTTTTACCACTTCAATACAATATTTGAAAATAAAAGGCCAAAAATACCCTACATCCAAAATCTTATGTGTTGTTTCCATCCAAGATAAGTGACTACCACAAGCCCCATTATGACAATCATTTAAATTTGACATAGCCTCTTCTAAGGTTAAGAAATGTCTTAGCATTGTGTAAACCCTACAATGATAAATCGTATCACCAATAATCAAATAATTCTTAGTGAGATGACATAATTTTTTGTGATCATACGTGGAAAAAGACTGAGGAAACTTTGAAGTCTGAAGATATATTATGATGTCTCCATACCAAGGGTCTTGTGAGGATATCAAAATTATTTGTTCATCAGGAAATGACTCATCATAATCAGAATCTCAATCACAAGGAAGTTCTGAAATCAATTATGTGTATTTTCCTTAAGGAAAAATTTAAAATGATTGACATAAAAAACTATGATGGTTTTCCTTAACAAAATTGTTGGGACAGGGTCCCCTGCGGTCAATTTTGTAGTAAATTTTGTTATTTATTAAAATCTCCACATTTTGAGGAGTGGAGCGCGAAGGTCATACGAGTCAAAGGGGCTTTGGGATGGTCAAATCCCCTTAGTTTATTAGAAGTTAAGATGTTTTGTGACCCGCCCATGGTTCGTGAACCATGGTATTGTAAAGAAAGATGCTATAAAAAGGAGTCGTAGCGAGTCATAGTAAAAAATTTAGTTAATCATTGAATATCATTGTATGGGCCAGTAGTCTGAGTTAGAAGAGTTTGTTTTATGTAATTAGGTGAAGGACAAGGATCTTGCAACTGTGTGTGCAGAGACCTTGGTATTCCACAGTTGAGTGTGCGGGCCCCTACAGCTATGTGCACAGGGAAGAAAGAGTCTGTAACAGAAGGATTGAATCTAATAAATACTATTTTGGAGCAATATTTGTGTATCTGTGCCTTCATGTTTACTTCTGCATTTCATGTGTATCCTCTCTATTTTTTGTATTTATCTTAATAAACACTTACGTGATGTGCAAAAGTGGTAGATATGTTTATTTACTTGATGTTATGAATGTTTAAAGCAATCAGTGAAGGGTTAGATTCTATTTCTATAAGTTAGTGTAATTTCATGTATTTCAAGGGTTAGGGTTCACGAAGGTTGGAATAAAGCCCTAGAGACCACAAAAACCCATCACATAGACCTATGGATGTAGAAACCTAGTTTTGTCATTCCCTAATACTACATTGGGTGAGACTACAACCTACGCTACATAGGTTGTTGCCGAAAGGGCCGACAATTTAGGGTTTTGTTGGTTGGCACAACTAACTATGAACTTGGGTCAGGACCCCTCAAGCCGACAAATGGTTTCGTTGCTAAGACCAAGATCTGTCTAAGGAATGTGCGATGTCGAATAAATAGTTTCTAACTAAAAAGGAGATTGAGAAGTGGATAGATTGAAAGATGCACAAATTTGTAGCTTAGGAAAACAGGAATCTGCTCCTGTCAAAGGAAGAGTGCCTAAATAGATATCTATATGCAAACAAACATGAAATTTTCCTTTTCTATTTTCCGTGCGAACTACACGAATGGTTGTCTAAATTGGAAAACAACCAAGGTACGTGGAAGTTGGATAACCCTATTGTGTGGACCCCATAACTGGTGAAGCACCTGGAAGCTTCAGAAAACAACATCATGTGGGCTATCGATTACTGGATCGATAGTATTATAGGAGGATTCATTACTAAGTTCGTGATCGATACATCTAGCAGCTATAGCAAAGTCGAACACCATTTTTTCAAGGGACCTAGGGGTAAGTATTTGAAGTCCTTGAAGACTTGGATTAAAATGTTATTGTGTGAGAAACGGGTTATGCCATTGAATTAATGTTTGGCACTACACAGAGTGGAAGATCGTTCAGAAGGAGTCTAGATTCTAGTGTGAAATACAGTCCTCTGTTCGGAGCGTATGATAGTGAGAAAGAAAGTAGTATTTTGAAAACACCACAAGGTGTGATGCAGACTGTAAGTCAGGGTATCATAGGAATACCACATACATCCACTCCACCTTCGCCTCCATCTTGCCTCACACATCTACACCTCCGCCGCCACCTCCACCTCCACTATTTAACATGGCGAACGCAATGAAGATGCCCGTGTTTAAGGGTCTGGGGACTAAGGACCCTGAAAAGTTTTGGTTTGTACCAGATGCAGTATCACAACAAATTACAGATGATGACCTGAAGAATGCGCAGCTAGTTACAACACTACAAGATAAAGCACTAGGCTAGTATATCAAGTATTGTTTAACTCATCCAAATACGACTCTAAAGGAAATGCAGGAAGTATTAAGCAATGAATTTAAGAAGCCTAAGTCGCAAGCCGAGTCAGTGATAGAGGTCAAACAGATCCAACGGAAGGTGAATGAGTCTGTTTGGGACTTTGATTAGAGGCTGAAGTTTCTACTCCAGTAGGCTAATATGCAGATCACAGATGATCAACATAGGGATTGGTATATTGCTTCGCTATTGCCTCATTTGAGATTGTCGCTATCACAACAGAAAATTGGGACGCAAGCTGAAGCATTAGAGATTGATATGAGGTTGGAAGCCTCACCCATTTAGGATACAAATCTGGGGGTGCAACAGATTCAGTCGCAGTTGGCTAGCTTACATATGGAATTGCAGAGTCTCAAAAAGGGAAAGGAAGTCCAGAATGAGGTCCGCACAGAAGTTTGGTGCTTAAAATGCAAAGCCCATGGTCATGATAAGGACCATTGCCCAGTATATCAGAATTATCTTATTGTAGGAGGGCCTGTCCCCTTGAAGCAAAAAAATACCACTAGTCTGAGTGCGAGAGTGGTACCATGGTGTGCTATTTGTTAGGTTATAGGATAGCATGAGACAGATAATCGTCATCTACTTCAGAAGTTTGTAGAGACTCCCCAACATTTTTTTGCAATTTCTACAAATTTATAGGTCATGATGAGCACCATTATCGGAGTTATGAGTTGATGATGGACATAACCCATACATATAGAATGTAGACAAAAGCTCATCCTCAACAAGATTAGGGCACAATTGTAGTGTGCAGGGGGTTCCAATGCCAAGGAAGAGGATTAGGAGGAGGAGCTGGAAGGGGTTGTAGTAGGTCACTTTGCATGACATTGTCAGAATCCAACACACCCTTCTTGTCAATATTGTCGACATTTTGACCATGTCATAGAATATTTCCTAATACTTATCACAAAGATGCATGAAAACAAGACTCATACCCAACAACCTACATAGAACATTCATATGATGAGATTAGAGCCTCACGAAGATAGGCCTAGTGTCAATATTGTTACATGAAGCGGTATCGCTATTGGAGAGGATAAGGGGAAACAACCAGAAGCAGATGGATGGGTACGTAAGGCTACTGATAAAGAAGTTGGGTTTGATTTAGGTAAAGAAAAGGAGACTTTTATGGAGGCAAAGAAGAGCTTCATGGAAGCTTCTACATTAGGAACCCAGGGTACACACATGGAGAAGTTTGAAAGAATTAGTACCGCGCAAGAGATGGACCCCTCATTGTTAACATCATTTTTAAAAACCTGCATGAAGCTCCCAAGGGATAAAAAGGCAGTAGAAGTGCTACAAGAACTGATAGATAACTGTACTAGCAAGAATAAACCTTGCCAAAATAGCACGCAGTACACAAGGTTGGAAAATGTAAGAAGAGAATGGGTCACGAGATGAGGCTGACTACAAAAACCGGAGAATTCGAGATGGACCAAGTAATCCTTGATCTGGGGTGTGATGCGAACCTTTTGCCGAAACAAAATTGGGAGAATGGGAAGACCCACGCTACAATTTTCCTGGATCCAACTAAGAATGGCAAATCAACAAAAGATTATTCCTATGGGGCACCTATATAGGGTGACAGTGGATATTGAAGGGGCGTGCACCATAGCCGATTTTGATGTGATTGAAATGGTGGATGATGTTAATCCATACCCAACACTGCTTGGCATTGATTGGGTCTTTCATATGAATGCATTCATCAACCTCACAAAGCATAGCATGACATTTCAAAAGAAAGAACTAAGGGTTATTGTGTCACTGGATCCAGGCGAGGGTGCACGATATACTGAGCCAGGTCACGATTATGAGGAGGAGGACAATATTGAGCATATCTATAAGATAACTACGCAAGATCAAGATTGGATCAACCCTATGGCGAATGGGCAAATTACGTGGGAAAATGATAGCTTTTGTAATTCTGATTCTAATGAGGAGCTTGTGCATTGGCATAGCTATTTGCAGGAAGTATCATCGTTCTGCTGCAATAGACTTACCAAGTCGCTCCAATGTATATCCACTAAGGTACATAATTTACCGTATTATGATGGTTTAGAGGATGTCAATTTATTTTTGGATAGGTTTGAGAGGGATGTACTAGAGGAACATTGGTTCTAAGCATTAGATATTGCGTTGCAAGTTGCACCTGCCTGATTGTGGGTTATGCATAAGAACAATTTTGCAGATTGGTTGGAGTATCGAAGGATGATGAAGTTGAGGTTTGGGTATTCTAATACACCTATTATAGAGATATATATAGAGAAGGATGATTCACGCAATCATCTAGCTTGATGGATGAAAGCATGGGGAGAAGAACTGAAACCAGAATGGGTTCATATATTTTTCTACATTTTGGATATAATCCCGATGAACTGGTATCTAGAAACATTGCTATGACATTGGACTGTAGAATGGGATGCCCTGAAGGAAATTTTCCTAGTAACTTTTAGTTTCGAGGATGGGTTTGAGTTTATTAATGAAGCACTGCAGGAGATCAAAGATGCCATATTCAAAATTCCTGAAGAATCGGTTGAATGGAAACAACCGGATTGGTGTACACAGTTGCTCCATGCGCTCAAATGTTACAATGTGACCACTGAGGATGGCGAAGAAGATCCTAGAAATATCAATATTCTTGAGTATGAATGACAATGCAAAGTTGAAGGGCCTCAGGTAGAAGTCCCTAATATTTCACAGCCTTTAAATGCCAAGCAGGTGAATATTAGATCGAAATCATAGCCAAAGTTTGCGAACATAAGCGACTTTGGGACGAAGACACAATAGATAAAGTTGCGGAGCTATTGCGCGAGTATCAAGACTTGTTTCCCACCAAGTTCTCTGATTTAAAAGGGATAGTATGGGATCTGGGTGTCATGAAGATCACTTTGAATCTAGATGTGAATCCAATGAAGCAATGCCCCTATTGATTAAACCCCAAGTATAAGGGAAACGTGCACGACAAATTGGATAAAATTCTTGTAGCTGGGATTATTGAACCTATCGAAGAATCATACTAGGTTAGTCCTATGGTGGTTCAAGAAAATAAAATGCAAGGTGAAATCTAGATATGCGTAGACCTGAGGAAGTTGAATGACGCTTGTGTCCATGATCCATTCCCTATGCCATTCATGCATGAGGTATTGGAGAATGTTGGAGGGAAAGAAGCTTATTCATTCACGAATGGGTTCTCAGGGTACCATTAGATAAAGATCGCACTGGAGGATAGGAGTAAGACAACCTTTGCCACTGAATGGAGTTGTTTTCAGTATACAGTGATGCCTTTCGGGCTTAAGAATGCCCCTACCATATTCTCTAGGGTATTGTGGCTTCAAAGAATTTATCTACAAATTCTTGGAGGTTTACTTTGATGACTGGACAATGTTCGGGTTGGTAAAGCGCCATGTTGCTAGTCTGTGCTTCATGTTGGATACATTTTGGATGTATTAGATAGCCCTTAGCTTGAAGAAATTCATATTCTACGTACCGTATGGGATACTTTTGGGTCATGTTGTTTGCAAGCAGAGATTGATGGTAGACCCTTCCAAGATTGCAGTAATCATTAATTTGGAGGCCCTGAAGAATGTTAAACAACTCTGTGCGATGTTGAACCCTACGGGGTACTATAGGAAGTTCATCAAAGCATATGCACAAATCACTGCGCCCATGGAAAAATTACTGAAGAAAGATGCGACATTTTGTTGGGACGCGGATTGCCAGAGGAGTTTGGATATCTTAAAGGAGAAAATTGTCACCGCGCCCATTTTAGTGTTCCCGACTAGAAGAAGGAGTTCCATGTTCATGTAGATGCTTCCTACACAGTGCTACAATGTGTGCTGACCCAACCAGGCAAAGGAGATATTGACCATCCAATAGCATTTGCAAGTAGTGTTGGAATTATGATACAAGTGTTGTCCTTGATGGCAACTCACTTAGAGGTATGATACAGGTGATGGCAACTCAATCAGAGGACAGATCTTAGTACAGTAGGTCAAGAGAGAGATATACGCAGGTTAACCTTGATGAAAGTGTGTATACACGTGGGTGAGAAGAACAAAAGGCGCGTATACATACACACGCAGGTTCACAGAAGGAAAGGCGCGTACATGTTGGAAAACTAAGTTTTGGTCCATGGTATTTTGGTATTGGTCCATGGTATTTGGTCCGAAGTGTTGACCCCAGGTATTGGGTCCAAGGTATTGGTTCAACATGGTTTTGGACCATGGTATTGAGAGAAGCCTAAACCTATATAAGGAGAAGATCATTAGGCCAAGGAGCAGGTGTGCAAGTGATGAATATCTGATGAAGTGTGAGAGCTAGTATGTTGGTTATGGGTTTGTGATGCTTTGCTTGATCTGAACTAAGGATGCACTCATGTGGATGATGATGAACGATGGATCGGGATCTTAAGGCTTGGAATGTTTATCATTATATGGTTTGATTATGGATAGACTAGATCTGAATTATTGACACATGTTTTATTGTATGAATGTTATGATCTGGGTATGACTGATGTCTGGAACAACTGCAAAGTTATGAGTAAGTATTTGAAGATATGTACGCGAGTTGGCTTTGGTGAAAGCGCGTATGTACACTGGTTTGGTTCTTCATAGTAGCGTATACATTATGAGATATGATATTTGAAGTTGCAGTTGGATCTGGTTATTGTTGTAGAGTTCTATTGTCTGTTCTATGTTCTGGTGACTGTGTTGTTGATAGGGTTTCAGTGGTTTAGTATTGGGTGATTCAGAGATTCATGATGCAGGTATAAATTGATGATTGTATTACAGTGGTGATTGTTTTGTATTTATGGATCCAGTATGAAAATGTATGAAACGTGGTCCCTAGAAGATCGTAGAGTTCAGTAGGTCAACGCCTACGTACTGGTAAACATATCGGCCAGTACAAGAGCTAGGGGGTTGTAGCTCCCTTCCAGGAGCAGCTGGAAAACGAGTGAAGGTTGGAGCCTTCAGTAGGCCGGCGCCTATGTACTAGTAAATGGATCAGCTAATACAAGAGCTAAGAAGGTTGTAGCCTTCTGCAGGTAAAAGCCTACATACTAGTATAAGACTGCACCAATACTATTGTAAAAAGAAGTTTCTTATTAAAGGAAGATAGAGACGAATTTCAGCAGGTGGTTTTCACCCACATTGGGTTTCCACCTTAAATCATGGTGTTCATGTGTGCTCCTTATGTGTGATGATCTATTTTGTTTTACTGCACCTGTTTACTGTTATCATAAGTTTACTAGATATACGCTAGTTGCATTAAACATAGTTGCGTCTATACGCAGGTATCCTTAACTGAAGTATCATATATGAATATTAATATGGAAATGAAAAAGTTTTATTGATTTGATAATACTAATTCACCCCCCCCTCTCAATATTATTTCCAAAAATTGGTATCAGAGCAGGTCCTTTGGTAGAAGCTTGATCACTTGAAGGAGATCTGTAGAACAATGGGAAAGAAAGCACGTCAAAGGAAGAAGACAGCTCAAAGGAACAATGATAGCCTGCTGTTGAGTGGAACCAAGTATTCAGATCCTGAATCACCTCAGATTGAAGATGGGCAAGCAAATGAAGCATCAGATAAATTCATAGATCAACAAGATCTACCTAGCAAAAGGGAGAGTGCTCTCAAAGAAGAAATTATCAGCTTAAAGGCTCAGCTGGAATGTTCCTTCAGAGTTCGTCAAATGCTGCAGGAGCTGAATGAAGAACAAGAAAAGGAGATTCTCAAACTAAGGCAACAAATGGAAGAAGGAAGAAAGTTTGAGGAAATTTTGAAGAAGCAATGTCTGGAAAAGGAAGGAAAACATCAGGTTGAGGTAAATATCTTGAAAGGTAAATTAGAAGAAAAGGATAAACTATTACGATTTCAAGACAATACTAAGATTTTGGATGATATTCTTAGTAGTCAAAGGTTGCCTGCTATAAAAACTAGTCTTGGTTTTTATGAATCTGATGAAGGTGAATCTAGCTCACAAGGTGAGGCAAGGAACTGTAATGAGAAACCTAAAATGATCAACAAGGAGATGAGAGGACAACCCCATCATCAACCAAGGAAAGAAATTCCTCAAAGAAAATATTTTTCTCCTAATTGTGGAAGTGATAGATGATTATTTCCTTCGATGAATAATGTTGAATGTTATGTATGTCAGAATATTGGACATGTTGCAGTGAGATGCAGAAGTAGAAAGGTTCAAGACCATCACTCAAAAAGATCGTCATGTTCCAAATACTTTAAGGGATATTGTTTTTCTTGCAATATGTTTGGTCACAAAGCCATTGACTATTTTAGAAGGAATATGAAACATGTAAGATGTTATGCATGTAACAAGCTTGGACACATAGCAAAGGAATGCAGGAGAATATTGTGGACACCATACCAAAAGGAGAAAACTTCATCACAGTTAAAGATATGGAAGAAAAAGGAAGTACAACCAAAAGGATGTGGCATAGCAGAGTACATAGACATGACAGATTGAGAGGAAGCTGAAAGTGTGGAACATCAGTGTTCTAAATCTCATACACAGGTATCATGAAGATAAGTCATGTATATACGCGAGTTAGACACTGCACAGTTGCGTATATGGAGCTCTGAAGAAAAACAGCAGAACAGACTCAGGAAATGGTTTTGTCGTGGTATATGATGGTTGGCACAGGCTCAGGGGGAGCATATGCTTCGAATAATGCATTGTTGGCATTATGGTTAGAAGTTCTTGGTGATGATGCTTATTGACATATCTTGCTACTGATTGTTGATTGACCAAGAGAATGGATTGCAGGTTAAGATGATTATAGTGCAGATCATACAGTGTATAACAACTGTTGATAACTATCATGGTCCTATTTAGGTCCTTGGTCTTTGTGAGTCATATGATGTATCTTGTTACCCCACTATGCATGGGATGGATGATGTAATGGTTCTTGTGCTTGAGTCATAATTGGTGTAATCCCCACTTGGTTGGGAGATTGATGTATGTATAGAGTCATGTTATGCTTTTGCAAGACCTTGCGTGTGCTCAGGGGGAGCATGGACGGATTGGTACATCTTGGCATGTACAAAGGGGGAGCTCAATTAGAAACTTCAGCATGTACTCAGGGGGAGCATGGACAACAAAATGTATATCAAAGAAGATAATATCTTGGTCTGCCCTTTGCCCTTGATGTCAAAGGGGGAGAGTGACTTGGTGTGGTGGTTGCCATCAAGTCCAAAGGGGGAGATTGTTGGCATTATGATACAAGTGTTGTCGTTGATGGCAACTCACTCATAGGTATGATACAGGTGATGGCTACTCAATCAGAGGACAGATCTTAGTACAACAGGTCAAGAGAGAGATATATGCAAGTTAACCTTGATGAAAGTGCGTATACATGTGGGTGAGAAGAACAAAAGGTGCGTATACGTACACACGCAGGTTCATAGAAGGAAAGGCACGTACATGTTGGAAAACTAAGTTTTGTTCCATGGTATTTAGTCCATGGTATTTTGGTATTGGTCCATGGTATTTGGTCCGAAGTGTTGACCCCAGGTATTGGGTCCAAGGTATTGGTTCAACATGGTTTTGGACCATGGTATTTAGAGAAGCCTAAACCTATATAAGGAGAAGATCATTAGGCCAAAGGAGCAAGTGTGCAAGTGATGAATATCTGATGAAGTGTGAGAGCTAGTATGCTGGTTATGGGTTTGTGATGCTTTTCTTGATCTGAACTAAGGATGCACTCATGTGTATGATGATGAACGATGGATCGGGATCTTAAGGCTTGGAATGTTGATCATTATATGGTTTTATTATGGACAGGCTAGATATAAATTATTGACGCATGTTTTATTGTATGAATATTATGATCTGGGTATGACTGATGTCTGGAACAACTGCAAAGTTATGAGTAAGTATTTGAAGATATGTACATGGGTTGGCTTTGGTGAAAGCGCATATGTATGCTGGTTTGGTTCTTCATAGTAGCATATACATTATGAGATATGATATTTGAAGTTGCAGTTGGATCTGGTTATTGTTGCAGAGTTCTGTTGTCTATTCTGTGTTCTGGTGACTGTGTTGTTGACAGGGTTTCAGTGGTTCAGTATTGGGTGATTCAGAGATTCATGATGCAAGTATAAATTGATGATTGTATTACAGTGGTGATTGTTTTGTATTTATGGATCCAGTATGAAAATGTATGAAACGTGGTCCCTGGAAGATCGTAGAGTTTAGTAGGTCGGTGCCTACGTATTGGTAAACATATCGGCCAGTACAAGAGCCAGGGGGTTGTAGCTCCCTTCGAGGAGCAGCTGGAAAACAATTGAAGGTTGGAGCCTTTAGTAGGCCGGCACCTACGTACTAGTAAATGGATCGGCTAGTACAAGAGCTAAGAAGGTTGTAGCCTTCTGCAGGTAAAAGCCTGCGTACTGGTATAATATTGTACCAATACTATTGTAAAAAGAAGTTTCTTATTAAAGGAAGATAGAGACGAATTACAGTAGGTGGTTTTCACCCACATTGGGTTTCCACCTTATATCATGGTGTTCATGTGTGCTCCTTATGTGTGATGATCTGTTCTGTTTTACTGCACCTGTTTACTGTTGTCATAAGTTTACCAGATATACACTAGTTGCATTAAACACAGTTGCGTATATACGCAGGTATCCTTAACTGAAGTAGGGTATATGAATCTTAATATGGAAATGAAAAAGTTTTATTGATTTGATAATATTGATTCAACCCCCCCCCCCCTCTCAGTATTATTTCCAACAAGTAGAAAGTTCTCAAAGGCAAAAAATAATTATTCAACCACAGAGCGCAAAGGGTTGGAAATGGTGTATGCACTGCAAAAATTTAGGCACTATCTATTGGGTGAGCACTTCAAAATGTATACAGGCCATTCTTCTCTAAAATAATTTATTAATAAACCTTTGTTGGAGGGAGGGGGGGGGGGGGGGGGGGGGGGGGGGGGGGGGGGGTGGGGGATTTGCAGATGGTTTTTGCTCTTCCAAGAATATGACTTTGAGGTAATTGTGAAACCAGGAAGATTGAATGTTGGACCAGATCACCTCTCGCGGATTGAGAATGGTGAGGAGCCTACAAATCTAGAGGAAGGAGAGCCTAATGCACAACTCTTTGTTGTGCGCGTCATCGATGATCATTTTGTAGACATAATTCAATTCTTGTCTATAGGTACTACTCCTGAAGGGTGTTGGCCCTCATTTTTTATCAAATTTTGCTCATTAAAATACACCTAATTTCCATGTTATCCATCCATTTACCATTCATATACACCCTATTTTGACCAATTTATGCATATCTAGGTATATAAATAAAGTTTTTCAATTTTTAGATGTTTTTACAAAAAAATGGATTTTAAGTGCATTTTTGGCCAGGATCAGAAATTCTCGTAATGGCTCCATTGAAGTCATACTTGCAGGACACATGGGAATGAGATGAGAAAAATTATAGAAATATTGGGAACTAATATTGAATGAATTCCTATTTGTTAGGTCGAACTGAGCTTAAATAGGCCTGGTCAAGGCTAGTCAAATAGGACCAGTCATTCAGGAAATCCCTAGGAAATATGCCAAAATTAGTGATTTTTCCAAATTTTGTGTAATTGAATGGGTGGATTCAACCAGGATAGATGGGATTAGGATAGATAAGGTTGTTAGATACTTTTTAGTCAAATTTTTTTATTATTTCTCTATTTAATCCAAGACTATTGAAGGCTTAAGGATGTAGAATTTATGTAATCTGATTTTGAGACTCTTTGAAGACTGAAAGTTAATTGAAGAACCTGTTTCATTTCAATTTGTTGTTCATGCTTGGTTGATTTACTGAAGTTGTTGTAGTTGAGATTTCTTTAAGTGTGCAAGGCAAGGGTGGAGGGCCCCCACACCAAGCTAAGTGCACTTCTTGGTTAAATTTTCATAATTTTCATAAATTAGTTCTTGTTTCAAATGTATTTAGATGTGTGATGATGTTGAATGAATATTGGTGTAATTCTAATCTACATATGAAGGGACACATAGGAATTTAAGTTAAACTCCCCTTCTATTTGATCTTCAACTAAAACTGAATTTCATTCTCCTTTTCTTATTTGAAGTTATATCTGCATTTATAGTTTGAAGCAAAGAATTATGAAGAAGAACAACTTGGTCCTCCTTAGTTAGGAGCCTTTTCTTTTACATATTCTGCATCATAAACCATTGTTAATTAGTTCTTTTGGATTTCTCTTCGTGGAAATAGTATCATAGGGAAGGAAAACTGGGTTCTCCTAAGTTAGGAGACTTGTTCAGTCAATTTAATGTCTTAAATTGCTAACATAAATTATCAACCACGGTTAGTAAGTTGATGAAGTGTGATGCACAGTATGTGCTTAGTTAACCTTGTTTCTTACTTTGTTGAGTATGTTTTTGTATTGTTTTGAGGGTTTTGTCTTTTATGAATAATGATTTTAATGGATGTTAAGTGTCAATGATCAACTAATTCTAATGGATGTTTAACATAAAAACTAATTTCTAAGAAGGAAGAAAAGGAAATGTACTTCAACTAATTTAGTTTGAATAAAATAAAATCAAAAACTTGAATGGTTAGTCTAATCTAGGCTGGCACCGTGTCTATGAAAAGCATAGAATTATTCTAGATACAATTGTATTAAGTGATAAGATGAAAATGAAATCACTTCCTATCCTTATCCTTGAAAACTCTTGATAAAAAATAAAACTAATCCTATTCTATGAAATTAAAGCAAGCAATATAAAAACAACTATGATCTACTGCATGCTCAAATACTATTGTGAACATTCAATATAGGAAGATGTCAAAACCCTCTTCTTGAAATGACTTAATCAATTGAGTATACATTAGATGTGATATAAGAAAGCATAATAAAAGCACGGAAAGGAAAACTTGTAGCTACTATGTGATCTAATGCCTCTCAGGCAACCCAAATTGGAAGAACTACCTTCTTGGACTCGTTGATCATGAGATTGCACAATAGATGAAAACTTAATCTAAAAAGCATGAAAAAAGCATAAGGAAAGAAACTAAATCACGGTTTATTCTTAATGCCTCAAGCAACCAATATTGGAAAATCGTTGAATTCTACCTTCTTGAGAAGCTCTTTAGAAAACATAGGGCTAAATAGTGAATGCAAAGCTGAAGCTAAGAAAGCATTGTAAATACATGTGAAAAAAAGCTAAGTCATTGTATTCTCTAATGCTTTAAGCAATCCAATTTTAGAAAATATATAAACCACTACTTTCTTTAGATTCTCTTAGGAAACATAAAATTACACAATGAGGTAAATCTACATTTGAGAAATAAAACAACATTTGCAATGGAAAGCTAAACTATTTGCATGAATCAAAGTAAAACAAACTAATTAATCTTACAAATTTACAAAGGGATGCACAAGGTTTATTGGGGCCCTTCCATTGTCCAATAGCATTCCAACTAGCAAAACTCACATTCTAAAATTCAATAATAGAAAAGAACCTTCTTTATTGATAAACTCACAACTTTACACAATGGAAATCTACACTCCTAATCTCATTACATCAATAGTTCTTCACTTTACATCCCATTCCATCTCAAGCCTTGTTACAAAACATTCTATAATTCTTTCTCTTTTTTTCCAACTTTTTTCACCCCCTTTTTTACCCCCTATGATAGGAGAAAACTTCCCCTATTTATACAAAAAGATGAGAAGCTATCTCATTAATGAGAGTCCATGAATCTATCCCTATATCTCTAGAGTTACAATCAAAATAGGAAATGATAAGACACATGTCTTCTTAGAGTTTCAATACAAATAGGAAATGAGACACATATCCTTATGATCCCATGATCTTCTCCACTCAAATTCGAATTTGGTTTTGGGAGGCCACATAAAGGTATTTTAGAAGCTTCCTTTTGACCTACACATGTCAAAAATCTCATCCCACTTGTCAGGTATAAGCATATGCACAATATTTTCTAATTTTTAACCATAAATTCATTTAAAAATGCTAGGAACTAATAAAGTTTGGAAAAATATAAATATGACCCAATAATGATAATGGTAAGGTAAATGTAATGAAATGGAGGTAAATGTAATGAAATAGAGGTGGAGTGAAGGTGACAATATGGAAATATAAGTGAAAATGTAATGGAAGTGAATGAAATTTTCAAGGCCCAACAAGCCTCATCCCACATATTATTTAAGTGGATTATAAATTACTTAATTAGAGTTTATATTTGTAATATGCATTTGTTTTAATTTTTTTAATTCATCTTCTAAAATTGACTATCATTGGAATCCATAGATTTTGGACATGCTTCTAAGTTATACAAACCCAAATTGATAATAAAATACTTGTGTTAATTTACTCAATAAATTGACCCAACAAAGGGTATTCGACGCAACAAAAGAAAGAAATGGTGGTCTAGGCTACAGATTTCTCCGTTATCGCCTAACACTTATACAAAATGGGCTCTAATGAAATTTGCGTAGGTATGTCCCTGAGTATGAGCAGAAAAGTATCCTTGAAGAAGCGCATGGAGTAGAGGGAGGATATTATGTAGGAAAAGTAACTGCGTGCAGAAAATCCTACGTGCAGGACTTTGGTGGTTGACTGTGCATAAGGACTCAAAAATGTATTGTAGGGCATGTGATGTCTGTTAGAGAATAGGGAGATCATCGCGAAGAGATGAATTTCCTCTGAATCCATAAGTGACGTTGCAGGTGTTTGATAAGTGGGTCATAGAATTTATAGGACCAATACAGTCACTTGGGAAAAAGAGAGGGGCTAGATATATCATTACATCGACTAAATATTTAACAAGATGGGCTGAGGCACAACCTATGAAGGATTGTAGTGTGACCACAACTGCAAAGTTCATCTTCGAATGTATTTTGTCTCCATTTGGCTATTTGAAGATCTTGATGAGAAATAGAGGTTCGCACTTCTTAAATGAAACAATTTCTTCTTTTCTCGAAGAATTCTAGATGTATCACCAAAAGAGTACACCTTATCACCCTCAATCGAATGGCACAGTAGAAGCCTTCAACAAATTTCTGGAAATTTCTTTGACAAAGATTTGCAATGTGAAGAAAAATGACTGGGATGTGTGCATACCAACAGTCTTCTAGGCGTACAAAACTCCCTGTAAAAAGTTAACAGGGAAAACATCATTTAGACTAGTATATGGGCAGGAGGTTGTAATGCCAATGGAATACATCGTACCAAGTTTACAGATTGCATCAATTACGCATATGGTTGATCGCGATACGATGGAGGAATGACTTGTGAATATAGTTGAGTTAGAGGAAGATCACTTCTTGGCAGGATTTCATCAACAGGTGTAGAAGGACCGTGAAAAGGCATGGCATCATCACCATATCAAACAACGCACCTTCAAGAATGAGGATTTAGTGTAGCCATATGACAACAAGTTCACAAAGTTCTCGAGGAAATTTCAAATGCATTGGTTGGGGCCATATGTTGTTAAGGAAATTACGGATGGAGGCGCAATTCAGTTCACGAAGCTAAATGGGGAATAATTTCCAAAAAAAGTCAATGGGAGTTGATTGAATTTGTACAAGGGTGATGCCACCCCTGTGCAATGACTATATGATTGCAGGATATTATTAGTACTCCAAGTAGTTGTAAGAAAGTACAGGACTATAAACTACACTGCCAAAAGCTAGAAAGGCGAAGCAAATGGACTGTTTGACGAGTCGAAGGAAGGTGCGAAGGGGAGCTACACTGAAGGAGTCATGCTTGGAGGATGGGTCCCGTACATCCTGGCCAAAAAGTGACCATTGGAAGCACTGTAGCTGATTGGATGGCAATTTTTCCATTCAAGGGAGCGGGGGAAGAGAATTTATGGAGCATACCTTTGGAAATTTGCCACCAAATGTGCATTAATGACCAGGAATTGGAGGAAACAATTGGATTTGAATTAAAATTGATCTATAAATATAGCATGTCACTCTGCATTCGAATACTTTTCTTCCTAAGAGTTTTCCTTAAGATTTTTCGCTTTTCTTTGCACTCATAAAAGTGTTGTATGTCTGATAAGGATTGGGAGGAAATTCTTTCATAGCTGGAATTCGCAACTTGCCTTATTGGCACCATAATATCATCATTGAGATGATGACTACAACTCATCTTGAGATAGATATAGGCCAACTTGTACCTACAGGGTTTTCGACTACTATGCCTAGGTCACCAAGGCCTAAGCCATCAACTTCCACGATGGGAGATAAGAAGCAGAAGAAGCCTCATCAAGCCCAGGTGTGGAAATCACTGAGGAAAAATTTAATAGAAATCCACCAGAAAGGAAGGATGGATAGGTCCAAACAATTGACAGAGCCCCTAGACCTAGATGAGGAAGAACTGCACGAAGGTATAGAGGATATTGATGTAGAGGAGGTTGAGCTGATAACTCGACTACCGGCATATATCCCACCTAGAAAATCCATGGCTAAAGTGCCTAAAGACCCAGATTCTGCGAAGTTTATGGTTTACACATCTTAGCTGCCGGAGAATGTGTTGTTTGAGGGAAATTTGTTGGCTCGTATACCAAATTTGAAAATGGAGAATTGGGACCTGGGGGACCATGAGAGGTTTCCGCAATTGGCACTAAACAAGTACCTGAGAAAGGTTTACTATGAAGAGTCAGACGTCACGCAGCTAGAAATGATGAAATGGGGAACTGGTGTTGGGGCTGTGGGGCTCCTAAATATGTTGTGGGTGTTGTTGTCCTTTGAGATAACCAAAGGTCAATTGGTTATGCCAAAACATCTATAATTTTTTGTTCGTTTCAATTGTTTGGATGACCAGTGAACTGTTTATAAACAGGTGCTTTAAACTTAGAAAGATTCTTAATAAAATAAAAGGTTGTTCTTTACATACACATGGTTATTTTGATTTTAGGTGGATGGATTAGAAGAATGTGTAGAAGTATAACTAATTTAATGTTAAAACTAATTATTTAATCATTTATAAGAAGAAATCAAGAAAACATTGTTTCCTTGATCAACAGAATATAATTAAACTATTACAGAAATCTAGTGCAATTTAAGTTCAAAGAGGAATTTACAATAAAAGATAGTTCTACAAATTAATCTCTTATTTAAATTACAACTACACAGTGGATTCAAAATGAAACTGATATTCAATTAAATATTAAATCGTATGACTGTAAAAGAATTAATTTATATGAAGAAGACATAATGAAAAACTAAGATGAAAACAACTCACTAAGAGACAGACCATATGAGGCAAATCCAGAATCTTTTATTATCTCAAAAATGCTCTAGCTCAGTACAAATCTATGTGATAATTGGTTCAAGGGTTCAACCCTGAATACTTGGATAGAATGAAGTATTTAAACAAAATTATAAAAATATTACAATAAATGCCTAAGTGACACAACATTATATTATTAACTTAGAATTAACAGAAAAAGAAGTAATCCAATCAAAAGGAATGAATGTAAACATCTGGCCTTGTTATGAAGGAGAGCAGTTGTTGAGTGGCCAATATTCGGGTGTTGCACTGGTGAAGTTGACCTATCCTTTAGTCCTGAAATTCACATAACTTTTCCCACTGTTCTTCATCTGGAACTACTATCTTGGTTAGCTTACTGTAGATTTCATATACCTCAGTATACCGAGAAAAAGTGGGTTTTATTGTGAAAATTTGTTTTATCTCATGTTGAATAAAACTTATGTTGTTGATGGCTTCGTAAAATGCTCTTCCTGTCATAGAACCTTTGATATTGGAGGATTTAGTTGTATCCTTGGCAATGTCTTGAAGCTTCTTCATGTAGTCTTCCCTGGTCATTAATTTATCATTGATTACAAACAGTGAAGGTAGAACCTTCTAGTTCAATGCATCAATCCTTGTGAAAAACATGTTGACTACTACCTCTAGAGTGTGACACTTCTCTATCAGCTGTACAACTAAGTTATTCTTTGTTAGAAATTTCGTCACCTCCAGGATGGTTTCTGTTCTATCATCCACTCCTAAATCATCCAGCTCATATCTATTTTTAGAATTGAGGAACTTTATGATGTTGTTGGTTATAGCAGGAATTTCTCCTAGTTAAGAATTGATATTGGCAATGGTTTGCTTTGCTTTCTCCATGAGTTTCTTATGCTAAAAAATAATCTGGATACATGGGCAGATTTCATCTATCTTTTCAATAATATTATTCCAGATGATTTCTTTAACATGATCCAGTGTAGAGCCAATAGAAGACTCAACTGTTGACTTCTTCCATGCCTCTATCTAATTTTTAGCTCTGTAAAGCTGTTCTAGATGAAGAAACTAAAATTTATGGCAATGATCCTCTAGAAGTTTCACTTGGTCCTGCAGCTTTTTGATCTCTTCAGTCTGGAGAGACATGTTTTGTACTGCATTGGCCAACTGATCTGCAACATCTCATGTACTTTTTCTAGAAGATATGGCTATAGGAATGGTTGTGATAGGAAGTGCTTCCCAATGGACAACAATATTTTTAGCAACTTTCTCCTTTTCTTTAATAAATCTCTCCATCTCTCTCTCCATTTGCTTCAGCTGTGCACTCTTCTCTATGATGAGCTTCATCATATCTTCCTTTTGTGTCTCTGTCTCTTCAACATCCTTGGCCAAAGGATCTTCTGTCGTTGGCAGTTGTAACTGCTTCCTTAATGCTGCTATGTCCAAATTATTTTTCTTCACAAGTTCCTCTACATCATTGATATTTGAAGGGTCATAACCCAATTTGATTACCAAGTCTTCCAGGGTTTTAATCCTGGTGTCTTTGGCAAGCGCAAAGACTTTCTCCATCTTCAGCTATGATTGGACATTTGCTAAGGTAACCTACAATTTTGATAAAGTCATAGCAGTGTTAGGAACAATTAAAAATATCATTTCCCCAGTCTTCTTATGCATCTCCATTTGGTCAACGGGATCTATATCATTTACATCAAACTCAAAGGTTGTCTTCTTGTAGTCTGATGTTGCCTTGGGCTGGGGCACTTGTGCTTGGAGGAATTACATTTTCATTTTTCCTTTTTTCTTAATCAAGGGCTGACAACAACCTGCTTTGAGCGTCAAACGCTTGCTTCCAGAACTGGTTGTAGGTGTTAATCTTCAAGGCTTCATTCCTGACCTTTATCTCCTTGAATACATCCATTATACTCTTCTCTGCTTCCCTTGAAGTAGATGTGCCTATCTGCATAATTTTTTTTTGTTCTTGTGAAGTTGTGGAGGTGTTGGGAGACTGTGTGGTCTAGTCACCCACTAATGAGGAAACAAGTGGCTCATTAGTGGTGTTAATGGTCTGTTGTTCTGAATCTTTGCTGACGCTTAGTCTAGAACTAAGCTTAGCCTTTTTGTACATGATCTTGAATCCTTCACTAAAAATGGCAGTCCCTAAAGGGGACTCTTCCTCTCTGCTTCTCTTTGTTGTTTTCTCCTGCATGGTAGGAGTCTACACTATAGATGATGATCAATGTTATTCTTCTGCCTCTTGTAGGGTATTCTCAACCCATTCTAACTGATTTTTGTACTTCTATATCGCTAGCCTGGATGTGTGAAATTAAGGAGTAGACTTGGTTTCTACTCTTAATTTATAAGTTTTCCCGAATGGATCATAAGACCAGGGAAATCTAAGGCTAAACTGCATTTCCTTCAAGATCTTATCTACTTCTTCCCCTATTGCCCTGCTATTGTAAATGAAAGAGCCATTCTATGTTTTTATTTTAAATTGGGACTTCTTATTGGCAGTATAAAAGTGGATTTCATCCATATTGATCATCTGCCTAATGTATTCCAAAGAAAATGTCCTCATTGGGAGGAATTTGGGCAACTTGTAAGGTGCAAGCTCACATGCAAATATTCTCAATTTTGTATAGTTATCATAGAGGTACCAGTCCCCTATCTAAACTTGACCTGATAGCTACAACACCCTTTTAATTTCCTCACTGATACTTGGTTCTATGTTGCTGCTCAGAAGACTAATTGCTGGATGAACAAACATCTCTGTAAATTGTTTATATGTGTACTAATTTTGTTCCTTCAGGACCAGAGTAGTCTAAAAGATGACTCACTGCTGGTTTCCTTTTTCATCCAGCTTTTTCAAGGAAAGGTTGATGTTGTCCCCCTGAAAGTATAAGAAAATGTAAACTAACACAGAGGCATACTTGAATACCTCCTCCATTGGAAATTTGATAAGCTACTGATGAATTGACTTTGCAAGAAATTGGTTGAAGTTAAACACAATGGAGGGATTAGAATTAGAAGAGAAAATGGACAGAAATCCTATGATGGCCTCATCTACCCACTGATAAGAGTAGTATCCAAGGAGATAAGAAAAAATTATGATAATCTGCTTGGCTCTAAAAGGAAAAATAGAGGAGGGATAGGGAGGATTTTTATTTGGCAGTGAAGCATCTTCTATCAAGAAAATTTCCAAGGTTTTGGCCCTCTTGGTAAAGTCTAATTTGTTGGGTCTGGAGGCTGATTATCTTATGTATTCAAAGGTATCGCCACATTGGACCCCAGTTCTTAATGGGGTGGAAATGATGCCCGTAAAATATTCGCTACAGGGGGGATCCAAGGGGGGGCAACGCCCTCGAAGCTAAAAATAGATGTAAAATTGCCTTGTAAAGTGTTGTAATTTCATAGTCAATCTAGGCCATTCATTAGGCGGAGATCTAATGGTAGAAGTTATGTTTAATTTAGGGTTTTTTGCCCTAGAAGGAAACCCCTTGCTATATATGAGGGAATTGTATTACGTCTATGTAGATCTGTATTTTGAGTGAGGAAGAGCAAGGAGATTGAGAGCGAAGAGGGAATTACAACAGATCTACTATAGGTTGTATCTCTTCAGTTTGTTGGATAATATAAAAGGAAGGATTGGTTGTTCCTCCATGGATGTAGCCCAAACTGGGTGAACCACGTATATCTTTGTCTCTCTTGTTTTATGTGTTTTTTGTGTATATATTTCTGCAATATTTTATGTGTTCCATTGATTTGTAATATATAATTTTCTAACAAAATTTATGGTATAGTTCAATTAGTGCTTCATAGGAAAATGGGGTAACAATGGCCCTTTGGCTTGGCAAATGTGATGCATGACACTTCCTAACAAAATATGGGGTGATGTGGGTGTGCGGAAAAATGTAGTGGGGTAAATTTGACTCCCATAGCAGGATATCATCTGACTTGTCGATATACTTGTCCTCGAGCCAACAATACATCTCAAAAAGGTAGAATTCACAGAGAGTCTCATGTATTTTATAGTCTTTGTTAGTGAAAGGGATGTGATGAAGATCTATGGGAGGATAGATCAGAGGATTGACAGGTTCCTCTGGTCCTTTATCCTTTGGAGGCATCTTGGCTAAGGCTAAGAATAGGAATGAAAACTGGATGGGATTTTGAATATACAGAGGGAATCAGGTTTTGGGGGCAAAAGCATAGGTAACATGCTAGAAATGATCAAGAAGAGAGTGTAGTTGGAGGATGAAAATGTCAGGATTGGATCCAGCAAGCTGTAACAAATCAATTAACAGTGACAATGCATTAACTCAATAACCTGTTAACATGTGAAAGGAAGGTTTATATAACAATGTGATTTTTCGATTGAAGGAAGCGCAGGTCCATTGGATTAACGGCTAAACAATTAATTTTTTAACAGGTTAATTATGGAGGGAATGAATGTGATTTTATGGAGTTAATGGATGAATTACGTGGTGGAAGGTAAGTGGCAGGAGCACAACGGGTAGGAGAGCGGTATCGAGAGCGAGGGAAACAACTTTTCAGAGGGGGGGAGAGTGGTTAGTGGTTTCACCTGAGGGGGGTTTGAAATGCTGTAGAGATGACATGTCGGCATGAGAGCGGTTTCATATACTACCCATTTCGGACCCCCCCCCCCCAACCCGGACGTTAAAGCTCAGATGGTGAGGGGAGACGAAGTCATATGCAGCCCATCAAATCTTGGGAGATGGGTGGAGATCTAGTGACACGTGGTGGAGGGTTAACTGATGACGTGACAGGACACCCGATGGGGCTGAATGTATGAGGGGTGTAATGAAATTAGGAATAAGTGGGTGGAGGGTAATGTGAGCGGAGGGGTAATGTTGGGATTTTAAAAGTTAGGAATAGGATTAATACCAAATAATTGATATATAAACCTTAAAGCAAGCCTTTTCTCCTTTGCCTTTCCTTTTGCACATGGAACAATATTTGATAATTGACTTGTGGCACATTTTGACTAGTAGCCTGTGCATTTATAAAAACATGAAATGAAGCCTTTCTTTTCTTTTTTCTTCCCTAACATTTTATTTTCCTTTTGCCTTCTTTATTTAGGGCAGCGAACACCTAATATTTTATTGATATGGATGCCTATAAAACATTAAATTGGCTTAACATTTTAACTTTTCTTTCTTTTTCATCCATATCCTGACTTAACATTTTTAAATTATTTTGACTAATATACTAACTTATCAAAACCAAATAATGTTACAACAGGTGTCGCCCTTCAGTTGCACCACTATTAACAGCATATGCGTGCACCAACTATTGAAATTGGTACATGATGGGTGTATATGGTTGGGAGAACCCATCCCAATCACTGACATGTTGATCCATAGAATAACATTGCTACCATACCAAGGAGTGGACTCTGCGGAGGCATTTGTAGAAAATCGCAGGAGAAGAAGTTGGCGGACCAAATGAAGAGTGATTTTGGTCTGTTGAAGAAGTCGTGCGGGTATTCCATTCATTCTATCTTAGATGTCGTAGTGTAGTTTGATGCATAGATCTTGGTTGGTAAGATCATGAGGAAGTGTCTCATGGATGAACGATGCCAATTTTCTCTTTCGTTGTACAGTGCACCAAAGGAGTCCAGTATGACTGGGATCAATACTTATGTAAAGAATTTTTGGAGGACTACAGAGAGGCCCAGGATGAGGGCAAGGTGTTCCACTACACCTAGTTGTTGTTATTGATCGCATTGGTAGCCTAGAGGATGCCAAAAGAAAGCCAATTCCCTCAACGGGATTGAGACCTACCGAAGGCTGCGAAGTTTGCTTTGCTATGGTATACCAAAGACCCTGCGCTAATGACAGACACGAAGATATTTTGGGTCTTGTTCGAGACAGATTTAAGGATTGTGATCAACCAGTGGCCAAGGTTATCACCAACTTTGGATGTGTAGTATGACAAGGTCATAGCCTTCAAGGAAAATTTCCATAATCTACACATTCGCGTGAAGAAATATGCTCATGGAATATGGTACAAGTTGCCATATTTAGTCACCGAAGATGATCTTATAGGGGTTGTCAGTATGTGCCTAAGTGACTGGCTGACCCCCTCCGATGTCGGTGTAGGAATGAGTAAGGTTCCTGAAGGTGAAGCTACGCAAATGAAAACAGCGACAACATCAGAAAATAAGAAGGAAGCATAGAAGACTTCTGCTAAAGAAAAGGTTGTGGAAAGAGAAAAGTTGTGTAGCAGAAAGAAGTTGTTGCCAAGGAAAAAGAAGCAGCAAAGGAAAAAACTACGTTGCAAGCCATCATTGACCTAATG
Source organism: Pinus tabuliformis (assembly GCA_031772625.1). NCBI lineage: Eukaryota > Viridiplantae > Streptophyta > Pinopsida > Pinales > Pinaceae > Pinus > Pinus tabuliformis. The sequence goes on from CM062813.1 coordinate 300,466,022, forward strand.
GATTCAGACACCGAGCGCATGGACGTGGAGGAAGAGATAAAGGGAGAAGAGGAAGGGGCACAGGCTTGGTATCCCCCTTCATCATCAAGAAGAGGTAGAAAAAGAGTTCGATAGGCCCACACAATTAGCAAGGGAAACAACTTTTCAGAGGGGGGGAGAGTGGTTAGTGGTTTCACCTGAGGGGGGTTTGAAATGCTGTAGAGATGACATGTAGGCATGAGAGCGGTTTCATATACTACCCATTTCGGACCCCCCCCAACCCGGACGTTAAAGCTCAGATGGTGAGGGGAGACGAAGTCATATGCAGCCCATCAAATCTTGGGAGATGGGTGGAGATCTAGTGACACGTGGTGGAGGGTTAACTGATGACGTGACAGGACACCCGGTGGGGCTGAATGTATGAGGGGTGTAATGAAATTAGGAATAAGTGGGTGGAGGGTAATGTGAGCGGAGGGGTAATGTTGGGATTTTAAAAGTTAGGAATAGGATTAATACCAAATAATTGATATATAAACCTTAAAGCAAGCCTTTTCTCCTCTACCTTTTCTTTTGCACATGGAACAATATTTGATAATTGACTTGTGGCACATTTTGACTAGTAGCCTGTGCATTTATAAAAACATGAAATGAAGCCTTTCTTTTCTTTTTTCTTCCCTAACATTTTATTTTCCTTTTGCCTTCTTTATTTAGGGCAGCGAACACCTAATATTTTATTGATATGGATGCCTATAAAACATTAAATTGGCTTAACATTTTAACTTTTCTTTCTTTTTCATCCATATCCTGACTTAACATTTTTAAATTATTTTGACTAATATACTAACTTATCAAAACCAAATAATGTTACAACAGGTGTCGCCCTTCAGTTGCACCACTATTAACAGCATATGCGTGCACCAACTATTGAAATTGGTACATGATGGGTGTATATGGTTGGGAGAACCCATCCCAATCACTGACATGTTGATCCATAGAATAACATTGCTACCATACCAAGGAGTGGACTCTGCGGAGGCATTTGTAGAAAATCGCAGGAGAAGAAGTTGGCGGACCAAATGAAGAGTGATTTTGGTCTGCTGAAGAAGTCGTGCGGGTATTCCATTCATTCTATCTTAGATGTCGTAGTGTAGTTTGCTGCATAGATCTTGGTTGGTAAGATCATGAGGAAGTGTCTCATGCATGAACGATGCCAATTTTCTCTTTCGTTGTACAGTGCACCAAAGGAGTCCAGTATGACTGGGATCAATACTTATGTAAAGAATTTTTGGAGGACTACAGAGAGGCCCAGGATGAGGGCAAGGTGTTCCACTACACCTAGTTGTTGTTATTGATCGCATTGGTAGCCTAGAGGATGCCAAAAGAAAGCCAATTCCCTCAACGGGATTGAGACCTACCGAAGGCTGCGAAGTTCGCTTTGCTATGGTATACCAAAGACCCTGCGCTAATGACGGACACGAAGATATTTTGGGTCTTGTTCGAGACAGATTTAAGGATTGTGATCAACCAGTGGCCAAGGTTATCACCAACTTTGGATGCGCAGTATGACAAGGTCATAGCCTTCAAGGAAAATTTCCATAATCCACACATTCGCGTGAAGAAATATGCTCATGGAATATGGTACAAGTTGCCATATTTAGTCACCGAAGATGATCTTATAGGGGTTGTCAGTATGTGCCTAAGTGACTGGCTGACCCCCTCCGATGTCGGTGTAGGAATGAGTAAGGTTCCTGAAGGTGAAGCTACGCAAATGAAAACAACGACAACATCAGAAAATAAGAAGGAAGCATAGAAGACTTCTGCTAAAGAAAAGGTTGTGGAAAGAGAAAAGTTGTGTAGCAGAAAGAAGTTGTTGCCAAGGAAAAAGAAGCAGCAAAGGAAAAAACTACGTTGCAAGCCACCATTGACCTAATGGATTCAGACACCGAGCGCATGGATGTGGAGGAAGAGATAAAGGGAGAAGAGGAAGGGGGCACAGGCTTGGTATCCCCCTTCATCATCAAGAAGAGGTAGAAAAAGAGTTCGACAGGCCCACACAATTAGCAAAAATGAGATAAATCAACGAGCACGACACCTTTGGTCCTCATAGAGGGGACCTAGATGAAATTTGGGATGTGGTCCATGATGCAACTATAGATATTTGGGGCCACTTTGAAGAGAAGTACCAACAAACACTAGGTAAGGTACATCAGGGCCTATGGGACTTGTAGGTCCAAACATCTCTCATTCAAACGAGCATGGGACAGGCAAGCGTGAAGATAACTAACTTTAAATAAGCGAGAAGGTTAGCCCTAGAAGAAGAAATCACTCTGGATCTTCACACAATGTAGTTGCTAGAGGGATCCCTATGCATCGATTCAGCATAAGGCAAGGCACACCTACTACAGATGAAAAACTTGAGTCTGAACCTGGTCACGCTTCATATTGATACTTTGCACGTGGTGCACCAAGGGGTGTCAGATGAGCTTAGGAGTCGGGAGAAACATGCATTGTTAATCATTAATGAGGTAAAAACAAATAATTAGCAGATCTTTGAGGAAAAGTTGTAGTCCCTTAAGGAAAAGGAGGAGGTAACAGTGTGAAGCCAGTAACTGGAAGCAGTTATTGCATAGGTTTGCAGTGAGCTTCCAGAGCTCCAGATTCCAGTCGATGTGACGTCTATAGAAAATATCCATAAGATAGCTTCGCCAGTAAAGGAGTCCTAGGTAGAAATCGATAAAGTCAGGTTTGAGCTGCAGTTGCAAATCTCGTAGCTACAACTTAAGTTGCACCCCACTACTCCTCTAAAAGTCCGAGAGTAGCATGAAGTTCCTATCAAAGTGTAAATGGCCACCCTAGAAGATACAGTCAAGGGCTGCACTCAATTATTTGAGTAGGCCATGGAATTATGGACCTCACTACAGGAGGATCAAACTCTACAGAAGATTGAAGTGGACATCAGAGAGAAGTAGAGAAAATTTGATGAAATAAAGTTGATAGCATGAACCTTAGCATCAGTGAAAAGGTTTGCTAGATTATAGGAAGGCAAGCTCATCTAGAGTGAAATTGATGAGCTATGACACAAGGAAGCAATCATATCTTCAAGGACATAGCCTTGGGAAGATGAGTCCATTCACTTGACTCTGTCGGTGTAGAGCAAACTGAAGGGGATGCAACAGACACAAAGGACCATGGGCCTTGCAGTTGAAGGCCAAACCACTGAAAAACTGGTCGAGGAAGTGTGTCAAGCTGTTGCGCAAGGAACAACAGACCTGCTAGTTTTGAAGATCAAGTACATTGATCTGCTGGCAAAGATCGAGGTTCCACCAGTAGAGTGACGTGAGGACGAGTCACGACTTTGTGTTGGGGGCCTATTGGGATAGGGTCCCCTGGGGTCAATTTTGTAGTAAATTTTTTTATTGATGTAAAGTCTCTACATTTTGAGGAGCAGAGAAAAAAGGTCGTAGGAGTCAAAGGGGATTTAGGAAGGTCAAAGCCCCTTAGTTTGTTCGAATTTAAGATGTTTTGTGACCCACCCATGGTTTGCGAACCATGGTGTTGTAAAGAAAGATGTTATAAAAATGAGTCATAGTGAGTCTTAGGAAAAAATTCAGTTAATCATTGAATATCATTGTATGGGCAAGTAGTCTGAGTCAGAGGAGTCTTTTTTCTATACTTAGGCGAAGGGGAAGGTCCCTGCAGCTGTGTGTGAAGGGAAGAAAGAATCTATAACAGAAGGATTGAATCTAATAAAGACTATTTTGGAGCAATATTTGTGTATCTGTGCCTTGATGTTTACTTCTCCATTTTCTGTGTATCCGCTCTATTTTCTGTATTTATCTTTAGAAACACTTAAGTGATGCATGAAAGTGGTAGATATGTTTATTTACTTGATGTTATGAATTCTTTAAATAAATCGACAAAGGGTTGGATTATGTTTATGTAAGTTACTGTAATTTTCCGCATTTCAAGTGTTAGAGTTCACGAAGGTTGGAATAAATCCGTAGAGATCACAGAAATCCATCGCACAGACCTCTAGATGTAGAAACCTAGTTTTGGCATCCCCCGATACTACCTCGGGTTTGAGATCAGCCTGCGTTACGCATGTTGTTTCCGAAAGGGCCGATAATTTAGGGTTTTGTTGGTTGGTGCAACTAACTCTGAACCTAGGTTAGGACCCCTCAAGCCAACAAAAATATAATGATAAAGTCATTGGAAAACATGAATTGTTTCCAAAGCCAAATTCTCAACATGATAATATCAAAGTTCAGGGCCTGCCAAGCCATGACTTAGGTAACAAATATCATGTTCTCTAAATTAATCATCTTCTTGAACCAAAACCATACAAATAATATATTTTTTCGTGCAAGATACAAAAGGAAATCTTTGATGTAATCAGGTGAACTGATTAAAGGAGCAAAGGTTAATGCTTTCTTCAAAGCATCAAAAGAGCATTGAGTGAATTCATCCCAAATGAATGGAACTCCTTTCTTAAGTAAATGCATAAAACCTTTGGTTATCTCAACATTATTTACGACAAATCTTCTTAATAAATTGGCTTTACCTTGGACAATTGAAGTTGATGTACATTGGATGGGGGAGGCAACTGAAGTATTGCCTCAACCTTGAAGGGGTCAACCATGATCCCTTCATTTGAAATGATGAATCCCAAAAACCAACCTGATGTCACAACGAATGTACAGTTATGAGAAATCAATAAGATTTTATAATGACAAAATATTTCAAAAACAACGTAAAGATGCTTTGGATTTTCCACTCTTTCCCAACAGTGAGCACCTAAATCATCCAAATAGGATTCTATAATATGTTTAATATCATGGAAAGCATAATACATGGCCTGTTGAAAGGTAGCTTCAACATTTTTAGGAAAAATAACATCTTCCTATATGCAAATAAAACTTGGGGACAAATAAATGTTGTTTTATATTGATCATCACGATTAATTGTAATTTGATTATACCCAGAGAATCAGTCCATGAGGGAGAAAATCTCATTTGCAACACACTTATCAAAAATTTGGTTTATAAATGGAGTGGAGAAATTATCCTTTGGACAAGATTTATTAAGGTCCCTAAAATCAACGCATACATGGATCTTTCCTTGCTTCTTATCAACCAGAATGGAATTTGAAACCCATTATGTAAGAGGAACAGGGTAGATGAAGCATGCTTTAAGAAATTTCTCTACTTTTTCCTTAATAGTTGTAGCTTTCCTAGGGTTTACCAGTCGAAGCTTCTAAAATACCAATTTTGCATTTTCATTAGTCTTGATTCTAAGCTGAATAATGCTAGAATCAATCCCAGACATTTCCTCATAAGACAAAGTGAATACATCATGAAACTCTTTAAAGAGATCGGTATAAATATTTACCTCTTCAAGGGAACAATAAGCTCCTATGAAGACATTTTATATAATGTTGGGATTCTTGGAAATGTTCATTGGAATATTTTTTGAGATATTATCCATATTACCTTTGGCAAAAATATGTGTTGGAGCCAAAGGGTTTAAAATCCATGAACATTTCCATGGGAGGTGGAAAAAGACAAACATAACTCAACCTTCCGCAAGTCGGGGAGAAAAAAAGACCGATGATACAAATCATCCCATGGCCTTTCTACACCTACCATTGCTTCCAGAATCGCCTCTTCATATGGTAAAACTATCTAGATAAAATCCATATCCATAGTCGAGTTAGTTTCCCAAATAGGAACCACGTCGTTTTCCAAATCATCTAGTGAAACAAAGATTAGATTTGTGTTTATAGCATTACTAAAAATATCTTGATATGCAATTTTAGCTGCAGACATGGGATAAGCCATTCCAATAATTTTTTTGTCTTCCAATGTGGCAGTAGAAGTAGGTAAAGTCAAAATACCCCCAAAATAATTAGTTCTAAAAGAACTTTCTCTAGTAACTTCTCTAGATGTTGAAGAAATGGTATTGATGTGTAATCCCAGAGGTGGGAGATGAAAAGTACCCATTAATGAAGAATGCATCCCAACTCCCAAATTCTTAACAGGTTTTTGAAAGTTATTAATGAGCAGGATATTAAAGTTAGAAAATGCATTAGGGTCATTGGGAGAATAAGCCAAGTAATCAACCCTAACTATTCTCCCACAATGAGGAAAACATAATATGTGTAATAAGGATGAGACAACAACATGCATCACATATACCCAATTTTGACCCAATAAAATGTTGTAATCCATATTAGCATCAACTATTTCTACTTCCACATTGACTACCTTTCCCCAAACTCCAACCGAGAAGGAAGGAAAAGTCACATGAGGCCTATGAGACTTTCTGTCAAATGCAGTTGAAAGAGTTGGAGAGGTAACTGCTTCAAGAGACCCAATTTATTTCTAATATGACATAGACATTATGCATGTAGAATCCCCTTCATCAAATATGGTACGAAATGTAGGCAATATGATGCATGTGTTGTACTTGATGGAAACCCACATGTAGTAGAACAACTCACTTGTATATGGTAACTAGATGAATATACATAACTAGATACATCTACAAGAGAGATATCAGATGTGATAGAATGCATGGCAATTGTGTTTACAGATGTGACAAAATGCAGGGCAGTTTAAAGGAATCATTTCAGAAGTAATATGGCAAATTACAGTGTAACAGGTCTATTCAGAGGTAACAGGGCATTGGTACAGAAGAACAGGAAGATGGAACTAAGTTCTATTGATGAAAATAAAGAAGGTAAAGGAAACGGTTGATGTAAAGCTATTTAAGAAGTATACGCAGGTCCACTTAGTCAAAAAAATGTATACACGCTAGTCCACATAACAAAAGGAGCATATATGTGTACACACACTCCCATAGGAGGAAAAGCATGTACATGTTGGAAAACCAAGGTTTTGGTCTGAGGTATTTGGTCCAAGGTATTTGCTTTGAGGTATTGGTCTGAGGCATTTGGTTTGAGGTATTGGTCCTAAGTTGTTTCGGTCCAAGATATTGAGAAAGGCCTAAAACTATATAAGGAGGAGAAGATCAAAGGGATAAGTATGCAAGTATTGAATATCTTATGAAGTGTTAGATCAAATATGCAAGTTATGGGTTTCTGATGCTTTGCTTGATCTGAAGTAAGGATGCACCTATGTGGTTGATGATGGATGATGGATCGGGATCATAAGACCTAAAATGAATTATCATTATGTGGATTGATCATGAATATTCTAGATCTGAATACTGATGCATGTTTTATTCTGTAAATGTTATGATCTGGGTATGACAGAAGTCTGGGATAGCTGCAAAGTTATGAGTTAAGATTTGCAGATTTGCACCTTGGTTGGCTTTGATAAAAGTGCGTATACACATTGGTTCAACACATCGAAGTAGCGTATACATCATGAAATATGATATCTTAAGTTGCAGTTGGTTCTGGTTATTGTTGCAGAGTTCTAGGTTCTGCTTTGTGTTCTGGTGACTGTGTTCTGAATGTTCAGATTAATTGATTGTGATTTGCTTCAGTGATGATGGGTTGTTAGTGATCGATTGATTTAGTTGTGGTTGATTCAGATATTGATGATTGAGTTTCAGTGATTGGTTGATGCAAATGTATTTGATGGTTGTATTGCAGTTGTGATTGATTTTGAGCTTCAATGTTGTTATTAATGGGTCTAGTATAAAAATTTGATGAAATGTGGCCTTCAGATTGTGGTGTTGTGCTCTAGGAGTATCAAGTCCAAAAATTTATGAAACGTGGTCCCTGGAGGAAAAGTGAAAATGTTGTAGCCTTCTGTAGGTTGGCGCCTACGTACTAGTAAACATATTGGCCAATACAATAGCCAAGGGCTTGGAGCTCCCTTCCAGTAGCAGTTGGAAAATGAGTGAACGTTGGAACCTTCTGTAGGCTGGCACCTATGTACTAGTAAATGGATAAGCTAGTACAAGAGCCAGGGCGTTGGAGCTCCCTTCCAGTAGTAGTTGGAGAACGAGTGAAGGTTGTAGCCTTCTATAGGTCAGAGCCTACATGCTAGTAAATATATCAGCTGGTACAAGAACTAGGGGGTTGTAGCTCCCTTCTAGTATTAGCTAGAGAACGAGAGAAGGTTGTAGCCTTCTGCATGTGGGTGCCAACATACTGCTATGAGTCTGCATCAGTACAATATTGTAAACAGGTTTTTCTTATACTAAAAAGAAGACAACAACAAGCGGTTTTTGTCCCACATTAGGTTTCCACCTTAAATTTTGGTGTTCATGTGTGTTTCTTATGTGTGATGATTTGTTCTGTTATTATTGCACATGGTTATTGTTTATATGGTTAATGAAGTACTGATGCACTAATTAAATATAAACATATGATGAATTAACTGAATCATAAGTTTGTTGGATATACGCTGGTTGCCTTAAATACAGTTGCGTGTACATGCGAGTTACCTTCATTGAAGTAGTGTATATAAATCAGAGTATGAAAAGAAAAAGTTATTGATTTGACTAATGTTGATTCACCTCCCCCCTCTCAATATTATTTCCAACAATTGGTATCAGAGCAAGTCCTTTGGAAGAAGCTTGATCACTTGAAGGAGATCCGTAGAAACAATGGTAAAGAAGCTAAAGAAGAAAGCACCTCAAAAGAAGAAGGCATCTCAAAGGAACTGTGACAGTGGGAGAGACGATTGGGCATTATGTGGAAGCAACTCTTCAGATTCAGAATCACCTTAGAATGAAGATGAACAAGCAAAAGAATTATCAGGTATGAATTTATTGTCCTCTGGTGATACTTTTCTCTGTTCATTTGAAGATAATGAATGTGATAGCGAAACAATAGAATTTTCTCTTATGGCTGAAAAATAAAGAAATCAAATAGAGGCAGAATTTAAAAAGCTCACAGACACAGTTAGAGATCAACAAGATCTATTGGACAAAAAGGAGTGTACCTACAAAGAAGAGATTACAAGGTTAAAGGTTCAGTTAGAGGAAGGAAACAATACAAGGAAAAGGAAGATCAAAGTCAAACGCTGCAGGATGAAGTGACTTCATTGAGAAATGAAGTGAATGGAAAAGACGCAACAACCAAGGAACTTATAGAAAGAACCAACTACTGTGAAGGTCTTGAAGCTATGGTCGTTTCTCTAAAAGAAGATCTCAAAAATTGAAATAAGCAGAATGAAGAACTACTCCAAGCATTTGAAGAACAAGAAAATGAAGTTTTCAAATTAATGAAACAAGTGGAAGAAGGAAGAAAAGTTGAAGAAATCATGAAGAAGCAGTATCTTGAAAAGGAAGAGCAATATCAGGTTGAGGTAAATATCCTAAAAGGTAAATTAGAATAAAAGGATAAACTTTTACGATTTCAAGATAGTACTAAGATTTTGGATGATATTCTTAATAGTCAAAGGTCCCATGCCATCAAATCTGGTCTTGGTTTTCATGAAACTATTAAAGGTGAATCTAGCTCACAAACTGAAGCAAGGAACTCTAGTGAAAAATCTGAAACACTCAACAAAGAGATAAAAGGTTAACCCCATCAATAACAAAGGAAGTGTTAATCGATTCTTTCCTCTCATGAATAATGTTGAATGTTTTATATGTTATAATGTTGGACATGTTGCAGCAAGATGCAAAAGTAGAATGGTTCAAGCTAATAACCATCACACAAAAGATCATCAGCTTCCAGATACTTCAAGGGATATTATTTTTCTTGCAATATGTTTGGTCACAAAGCCATTGATTGCTATAGAAGGAATATGAAACATATAATATGTTATTCTTGTAACAAGTTTGGGCATATAGAAAAAGAATGCAAGAGCAAATCTCATCCAACATACCAAAAGGAACAAACATCATCACACTCCAAGGTATGGAAGAAGAAGGAATTATAGTTAGAAAGATGTGGCATAGCTCAGTATACAAACAAAACAAACTCAGAAGGAACTGAAAGTATGAAATTTCAGTGTCCTAATTCTCATACGCAGTTATCATGAAGAAAAATCATGTATGTACGCAAGTTAGAAGCTGCACAGTCGCGTATATGTTGGTTTAATGAAGAAGAAGTAGGATAGACTCAGAAAAATGATCTTATATGATTCAAACAATTATAAATTATCTTTTATGTCTTGATGATAGATGACTACAGTATATGGATGTTATTTAGAAGTGCTTTTGATCCTCATAAGTTGTTCATAACTTGATGTATATCTGATTGATGATGATGCCTTGATATTTCTTACTGATATATGTAATGATCAGATCTAACAATGAACTGGTGGCATAGATTCAGGGGGAGAATATGCTAGGCTTCTTATTGGCTTGAGGGGGTCTGACCCAAGTTCAGGTTAATTAGCCAAAAAAATCCCTATACTTCTGGTCCTTTCTGCAATAGCTCACGCAGTGCAGACTGAGGTCTCACCCGAAGCAGTATGGGGGGATGTTGGAACCAAGTTTCCACACCCTTGAGATGTCTGAGGGGTTGATTTAGTCCAACTGTGAATGGCTTCATGCAGGTCACTTCGTGCACTGCCCTGAGTTGTGAGGCCTTCGTGATCTATTATAATCGCCTTCACGCAGCCCTAACCAGGGGCTAAGGTGCTTTCGCGCTGCTAAGGCAGCGATCTGCGCTATTTCCCCAAGTTACACCACAGATCTTACTTATGTTCTTATAATTGTTAGTTAACTTCACGTAAGTAGATACTTTATCTTATATTCACATTATCAACACAATCATATATGTTCACGCATCATATAAATAGCAGAAATGTAATTTATACCCAATACATTCAATGTAGAAAATAATAAATAAATACAAAGGAATGGTATAAAACTTCTCTTTATTAATGCTTCAATCGGTTACAGACTCAACTTTCCCTGCGCACTCACCTACAGACTACTATGCCTCTGCACACTCAGCTGCAGAGCCTTCTCTTATTCTACCACCTAAAGACTCGACTCTACACTTAGATAAGACTCAATTCTTCATCCTTCATTCCTTCTATCTTATTGAAAACTTAGAGCGTCACTCTATTTATATAATCCCATGGTCCGTAGACCATGCGTACATCTATAAAGCCGATATTACATTACAAAAATGAGGGCAGACAACCCTATGACTCATTTACAAGCTTGCGCTCCGCACCCACAAATCGTGGATTCTTTACATTGGATTTAGTCAAAATCTAGGCTTCAAGCCCCAAAACTTCCCTTGGGGGATCCCGTGCCCAACACTTCTAATATTGCATTGTTGGCATTATTTTTAGAAGTCTTTGGTACGTAATGATTCTTATCAATGGTGATGATGCTTATGTGGTTAAAGTGTTTTTATACATCATGCTATGTTGCAGTTATAAGTTACCTATGATGACGATACTTGTATTGCTTAGGGATACATAGTTGTTATTCAGATCAAATTTATGGATGATTGTGGATGACTTTTTGATGATGCATACAGTACATATATTTTTCCTTAATGGTGATCTTCATAAGGTCAAGGATAAGTACAAAGCTTGAGTACACAACTTCATTATTCGATGATGAGCCACTCGTTTCTTTTATGCTACTGTCATCATGCCTTCAAAGATGCATAAAGTTCATAGGGTGCAGTTATGATGTAGGATTTCTATAGTTCTTAGCTCTCACATGGTTGAGGACTGTTGTTGTTGATGGTATCAATAAATCTTGACAAATGACTATGAGCTCATGGTTTGCTAGATACATATTGCTATCTCTTTGATGGATATACAATATGCTAGATGTGTGGATGATTACTTGCATATTGATAAATATTGTTGGATGGCCAAGAGAATGGTGTTATTGCAGGCATAGCCATTTGAAGTCATGGATGTTTGAAGACGTGGCATACATAGTCAAATAATGATGATGACTTCTTACTTTATGATGATAGGTTTGATATTCACATATGTTGATTATCATTGTTGATACTTATCAGATGTGGGATGTTCCCTAGTGATGATACATGGTTGATATATTGAGGGTTATTGTGGAAAGATCATGCAGTTCTTGATGATGACATTATGATAATAGATGATGACTATGGTGTTTTCACATACATATGACATGATATTAATGATTCTGTGTTACTACTTGGAGATACGACATATGCTTAATTGATTCATGGAAGGTTATGATAAGGTTCTTTCTACTAAGGAAACAGAGCAAGTTGATTTGATGAGATCAAGAGGATGAGTTGATATCTATATGCGGCATACTTTGTCACATGTTGATGATATTTACATTTTCAAATCTTGGGAACTGATGATGGACATATACAAGTTGCTGGTCTAGATGTTGCTAACAAATGCTTCAGAAGCAGATGATATATGGTGTATCATAGTTGTTGATGACTATCATGGTCTTGCTTAGATCTTTGGTATCTGTTATAAATGTCGTGTATATCATTCAATGTAAAGGTTGTATAAAGACACATCATGTAATAATACGTCTCTGTCTGTTGTAGTCTTTTAATGAGTCCGTTTTGGTCATATGATGTAATTTGTACCCCCTCTATGCATGGGAAGGATGATGTAATAATTTCTATATTTCAATCATGTATAAACAATTGGTATATCCCCACTTGGTTGGATGGATGAGTCAAATTTGGTATATCCCCACTTGGTTGGGAGATTGATGTATGAAGGTCAAAATCACATAGTTGAGTTATAGAGTCATGTTATTCTCTTAGGAAAATATTTTTACAGACTCTGCATGTGCTAAGGGGGAGCATGGATAGTTTAGTGCATCACAGCATGTACAAAGGGGGAGTTTAATCAGAGAATTCAGAATGTGCCTAGGGGCAGCATGATCAATGTTTATATTCAACTGTTCAGATATGACTATCTTCACTTTGGTCAGCCCTTTGCCCTTGATATCAAAGGGTCTACCCTTTGCCCTTGATGTCAAAGGGGAAGAGTATTTGGTGTTGTTTGTTATCTCTAACAGTTTCTACAACTTGCAATAATCAACACCAACATGGTTGCCATCAAGTACAAAGGGGGAGACTGTTGGCATTATGATGCATGTGTTGTACTTGATGGCAACCCACATGTAGCAGAACAACTCACTTGTATATGGTAACTAGATGAATCTACGTAACTAGATAAATCTGCAGGAGAGATATCAGATGTGACAAAATGGAGGGCAGTTCAAAGGAATCATTTCAAAGGTAATATGGAATATTACAGTGTAACAGGTGTATTCAGAGGTAACAGGGCATTGGTACAAAAGAATAGGAAGATGGAACTAAGGTCTACTAATCAGAATAAAGAAGGTAAAGGAAAAGGTTGATGTAAAGCAGTTTAAGAAGTATACGTAGGTCCACTTAGTCAAAACAACATATACACGCTAGTCCATAGAACAAAAAGAGCGTATACTTATACATGCACACCCATAGGAGGAAAAGCGCATACATGTTGGAAAACCAAGGTTTTGGTCTTAGCTATTTGGTCCAAGGTTTTGGTCCAAGGTATTTGGTCCAAGGTACTTGGTCCAAGGTATTTAGTCCAAGGTGTTTGGTTTGAGGTATTGGTCCGAGGTATTTGGTCCGAGATATTGGTCCTAAGTGGTTTTGGTCCAAGGTATTGAGAATGGCCTAAAACAATATAAGGAGGAGAAGATCAAAGGGATAAGTATGCAAGTATTGAATATCTTATGAAGTGTTAGATCAAATATGTAGGTTATGGGTTTCTGATGCTTTGCTTGATTTGAACTAAGGATGCACCTATGTGGTTGATGATGGATGATGGATCGGGATCATAAGACCTAAAATGAATTATCATTATGTGGTTTGATCATGGATAGTCTATATATGAATACTGACACATGTTTTATTTTGTAAATGTTATAATATGGGTATGGTTGAACTCTAGAATAGTTGCAAAGTTATGAGTTAAGATTTGCAGATCTACACTCTGGTTGGCTTTGATAAAAGTGTGTAGACATGTTGGTTCGACACATTGAAGTAGCCTATACATTATGAAATATGATATTTGAAGTTGAATTTGGTTCTGGTCGTTGTTGCAGAGTTCTGGGTTATTCTCTATGTTTTGGTGACTATGTTCTAGTGATAGTGTTCTGAATGTTCAGATTGATTGATTGTGATTTTCTTTAGTGATGATGGGTTGTCAGTGATTGATTGATTCTGTTGTGGTTGATTCAGATATTGATTATTAAGTTTTAGTGATTGGTTGATGCAAATGTATTTGGTGGTTGTATTGCATTTGTGATTGATTTTGAGCTTCAATGTTGTTGATGGGTCCAGTATAAAAATTTGATGAAATGTGGCCTTCAGATTGTGGTGTTGTGTTCTAGGAGTATCAAGTCTAAAAATTTATGAAACGTGGTCCCTAGAGGAAAAGTGATAATGTCATAGCCTTCTATAGGCTGGCACCTACGTACTGGTAAACATATCAGCTAGTACAAGAGCCAAGGGGTTGGAGCTCCCTTCTAATAGCAGCTGGAAAATGAGTGAAGGTTGGAGCCTTTTGTAGGCTAGCACCTATGTACTAGTAAATGGATTGGCTAGTACAAGAGCCAAGGGGTTGGAGCTCCCTTCCAATAGTGAGTGAAGTTTGTAGCCTGATGTAGGTCGGAGCCTATGTACTAGTAAATATATTGGCTAGTACAAGAACTCGGGGGTTGTAGCTCCCTTCCAGTAGTAGCTAGAGAATGAGAGAAGGTTGTAGCCTTCTGCATGCGAGTGCCATCATACTGGTATGTGTCTGCACCAATACAATATTGTAAGCAGGTTTTTCTTATACTAAAAGAAGACAAAAACAGGTGGTTTTTGTCCCGCATTGGGTTTCCACCTTAAATCCTAGTGTTCAATTGTGTTTCATATGTGTGATGATTTGTTCTGTTATTAATTCACATGGTTACTGTTTATATGGTTAATGAAGTACTCATGCACTAATTAAAGATAAACATATGATGAATTAACTGAATCATAAGTGTAACAATCCAAAATAAATATGTAGTTAATTTTCTAATTAATATTAGATTCAAACAAATCAGCACTTACCTATATTACCTGTGATTGACATCTCACAAGGGCAACAAGGTTTTGGGGACGACTCTCCACCCAACCGTAGGCTCAATTGTGCAAGGACTTGCTACAACTGGCCACCCCTGAGCCTCAATCAACATACTATTGCCAGTGACTCCTCTGTCTTAGAACACCATTCTTCCAAGAGAATGAAAGATAGAATCTCGGAATGATAGAATGCAGGAATGCCTCTCATCTTCCTCACCATCTATTAAATAAAACAAACATTGGAAGGGGAACCACATGCACACACTCCATGTGCCTACATGCAACTTTATTGCTTTCTTGTTTTATTTCTTTCGTTTTTACTTTTTGCTAGCTTTACTGATTTTTTTACTATTTTCTTGTTTTATTTCTATTTATATTTATTTAGAGCTTTAGTATGGTTATTACTATTTTTATTTTTATTATGTTTTTATTGATTGTTTATTATTATTTTTTTTAATATTATTTATTATTTATTATTTTGTATTTTTTAATATTATTTATCATTTATTATTTATTATTTATTATTTATTATTAATATTATTATTTATTATATTTATTATTAAGGGAAGGGATATTACATACTCTCCCACTTTAAGGAACTTCGTCCCGAAGTTAAGTTGAATTATTTATTATTTATTATTTTTATTATTATTATTATTATTATTTATTATTATTATTATTATTATTCGTGTTTCTGACACCCTCTGCTGAACTAGTATAACCAGTAGGCATCAAAAGTTCCACAACACCCAGGAAATATCAAGAAATCTGTCCTTTTTCCCACTTTCGGCACTAGGCATAGGCCTGACATGGTCTGTATCCTAGTCCAAGGTTGGCCCCAAGGCTCGCACCTAGCTTAGACCTCATCTGCCCCAAGGCAGGCATCTAGTATGGTACTCAATGACTCAAGGCATCTCGCAAGGCTCGCCCACTCCCTCCACAACTACTAAGGCGCACAGCCCCATGCATCGAAGTCCTTACACCCCCACCAGACTTCGGCATCCCAATCCAATAACAGGCAACTAGCCTAGAACATCAGGCACTCGGCCTCCTCAAGATTGTCCCATAGCCCTTCAAGAGCTATCCATCGAGAGCTACACACAAGACAAAGGAACCACTGGCATATGTAGTGTCGATTGAGTTTGTCCCCAACCCATATGGTGTTACTTATTCTCCCTCGTGCGTATGGGCTTGCATGAGATCATCAAATAAACTAACCCTCTCGGCCCATTTGTGGAGTCCTGTGAATCATCACACCTCAACCACATGCAACCAATGCATTAACCATACTATCATAGTATCATAGAAAATAATCCACATGCCAAGTCTTGCATGTCATCATGAGAACATTTATCATTGTTATTCGCAACATTATGAATAATAACGAACTGCATGCTCATGCATGTCATAAATTTGTATGCAACTATCGCATGCTTCACCTTATGAAATACCATCATAACTTAAAACATCAACATATTTGCGTTAAAGACATATCATGACTTCACATAATAAGTGAACCACATGTCAATACCTCATATTGTAGCACCATAATTCCTATGCCACGTTATGCATATCATATCCATCATGAGTATTGAACATTAAATACCTATCATCACATAGTAACTGAATATGTCAATATACCTTGACATAACGTCATAATACCTATGCATATCGCTATCATCATATGGATACATTATCACTATAAGAACCACATGTACATCATTATCATAAAACATCGTCAATATGTTTTCATCAACTTGTCAATTACTCTTCAATAATCATTTCCACTAGGAAGTTGATCATTTACGCCATCGGTATAATCATCTAAGTACATCGTTAAATTTTACATGAGCCTCGTCATCTTGAGTCTTAATCTCTCGTCATAAATTCTTCCTTTCCCAAGGAAATTCTGGTGAAATTCATTGTTAAGATATTACTAGGTACACAATCATTATTTAAATAATCTATCTCAAAATTAAAGTCCCTTGGTTTTACATCCATTTACCCTTTGGCTTACCGATTCCAATATCGCTATATGCAAACACTAGGTCATCATGATTTTATATCATGCTTAATTTACCTCAATTATCATTTTCAACCACCAAAAATATTTTCTTATCTCGTCAAGTTCCTATCTCAATACCACTTGATTGCTTTATCATAATTTCACCCTTTCTCAAGTTGGACAAAAGACTCTTTCTTATTAAATAGTATCATTATTTTAGATCAGTTGGAAATACTACTACCATCATTGTCCATGAAAAATATGAGGTGTTATGTGGAAACAACCTCTTTTAATGTTATGGGAAGTCCTACTCATGAAAAAATGAGTGAAAATTAGTCAAGTACAACCTCTATTAATTGACTTTCACTTCTTTTGTCACTATGTACACAATCCTTCTCAAGGTATCCTTATAAAATTTCTAGCAACATTCCTTCCTATACTTCACTATTATTTTAAACATCTTTCTCGTTTATCATCACTTGGTCATCATGGAAATTCTCAACTTCATGTCTTCACATTTTTAAAATATGTAGATCATCATTATGACCATTACCAATCATGTTTCTTGCTCCGCTCATCAATACCCTTAAAAGAACTTTCTTTTTGATAGAACATCCCTTCATTTCCTCCTACCCGATATATATATATATATATATCTATATCTATATATATATATATATATATATATATATATATATATATATATATATATATATATATATATATATATATATTATCTTTCTCCTAGTCTTAATTTCCTACTATTCCATATCTACTAGCTTCAAAAATGGAAGTTTCTTCACTTCATTCTATTTTATTAAATGGACTTTAATTTCTCACCTCCAGTCATTGTGATTTCTTTTCCTCCTCTCTTAAACATAGCACTGATATACTTTGGAAATGTTGTTACTATTTCCCAACTTGGGTAATACCTGATAAATAAATTCATTAAGATGGCTACCAAATGTAATCCGCTTATCATTTCCTGTTTTAAGACATCAACATAATAAAATTGCCTGATCTTGTTATCCATAATTCATTCATCTAGTTAGTCACCTATGGAAAACTTTACAATGCGGCTCTCCCATAGACACAACTTATCTTCTCCAATCATCCTCTTTTATCATACCTTCCTTAATATGACCTTCATTATTTCAACTTCATTAGTTGATTGCCAATATTTTCTTCTTTATGTGCATCATCCTTAGATAGACCTTATAGTGATACCTTTAGAGTACCAAGTTATGATTATACCAAACTCTTCCATTATGTTCTAAAATAGGTTGCCTCTTCTTACTGATTTCTTACCCTTGTTGTGACACTTCCTCTCAACCACCATAAGCATCTGTCCCAAGTTGGCCATAATCATATGAGCTATCATTAGTTATCAGCAAAAAAATTGCAAGTGTCTTCTTTCCATTTCTCCTTAGACAACTTTATCCACTATATGCCATTAACCTTGAATCACGAAACCTCATGTAATATTATACTCAACATCATAACAGTTAATTAAACTAAATTGAAATCATAATGTATGATTTAGATGTATCATAACGTTCAATAAAACATGATTTAGTCTGTCTTAGCTAAGTAAGCACTCCTAATTAGTTCACGACATCTTAATCATCAAGGATTTGCTGTCATCATTAGAAGATCAGATTTAGAGAGTTGTGTTCTTGCAATAATAGACCAAAGAAATGCCAAGCAACTGCTTATCGCTAAAGTACAATGAGAACAACAATCCAACCCAAATAATTAGTGAATGATATGATTAGCATTCAAGGAATGATATCTCTGTGTTTTTAGATCAGATTGAACCATAAAATAATGAATAGATGCAAGTGAACAACGATCATCTAAAGGTAATAAGATATCAGAGTTTATCCATTGTGAATTGGAACAGATTTCACTATTTTAGAGCACTTTAATTGGTGACAAATTTCAACATCAATTATGTAAATACTTCAAGTGCTATGTAAATTGTGTTGTAAAATGAACCAGTGGTGAGTAGTTACACCAGCATTAAAGATTTGTTCCTCCACAAAAAACATGCCAGTATACCATATCAATAGTGCTAAAATTTTAAAGAAAATGCCATCCAATGTGGATCGAATCATGTCAGTTGGCATATTGTTCAATCACAAGAAATGAATGTTTAGGATGTGAAGTTCAGTTGTTTACATTGTTCGGAAATGACCATTATTCAAGATATGTTTAACATCATAGCATGGTATCACAGGATTCTCAAAATTCATGTGAAAATAAGCTGATAGACAGAAAATATACCGATCTTTCAGAGAATTATACATCGTCAATTATGGGTAGATTATCACCATCCAAGATTACAAGATTATATACTTTTCCAATGAATCGATGAGTCATACAAAAGTATATACCTTTAATCATGTGACTCATTTAGAATTTCGCCTTGTTGTATGGTTGTAAGAGGATGCAAGCACAACCAACTCAAGAAAATGAGATTTCTATCTGTGGTTTTACCATGTAATGAGATTCTAATGAGAACAGAGAACCACAGAGGAAAGGTCCGGTATCCAAACCAAAGAAGAAATAACAAAGGAGGCTTGTTCCAATACTAATGCAAATATCAATCTGTTGTTTATAATGATGCATGAGAAATCATTGAGTAACTAATGAATGCATCAAACTTTAACTTATACTAGCCAAACACTTACAATTGATTCTCCAAAACCAATGGTGATACCCCTGGAATTTCAGGTCTCACTTCCATAATTTAATATCAGACTTTTGTAATGATTCTAAAGATATAAGCTGGTTGTAGCTAGTTTAAAAGTATATCAGTCTACCAAAGCCAGATCAGTTATCAAAATGTAATGAAAAAGAAAGTTGATGAACTGTAAAAAGAAGGGTGATATAGAGACTTGGTACAAGAAATAAAAAAAACCACTGGAATAATGTAACCAATCACTATAATAATATTATCAGTCACTCAATATCAAGATTCATCAAAATTCAAATGAGTAAAGCTTAAGAATGTTGGTGGCATTATTGTTTTAAGAAGGTACTTGAATTCTGAAAGAAAATTTATTCACCATGACTTTTGAAATTATATGTCACACCAATATTAAGTCTACAGATTCATGACCTTATGTGCTAGGATAAATTGAAATTTTGTGTTGTAGAGTGAAATATTAAATGATTACTCTAAGGGGATTTTAAGAAATCAAACAACTAAAGAAATATTCCACGCCATAAAGGAGACACTGCCACCCGACTCAAAACCAGTTCGGATGACTAGGAAGGTTATCCCTCCCCAAAAAGAAAATCATTTTATTAATAAGATGGCCCGCTTGCAAGCGCACCCACGAAGGCAACACCATATCAAACCCTTAAATTACAACATAAGGATCGAAACAAAATCAGGAAACTATCTCTTGACGCATGGCAAGCTATCACGGATTCTGTCAGGACGTTCATCGCAGAGAATCAGACGAAGGTGCCTGTCTGTCCCTTCCCTTTCGCCTTCGTAAGCATGTAAAACAAGAGAAATTAATATGTAACAACATGGTTTCTGTACATCCGCGTGTCCACTTCTTCCAATGCAGAAACGTAATCACATCTTAAAACTCAATACTTCCATCCATAGTAACTTGAAAATCATCATTAGTATGCCAAATATAGCACATTTGCCACAACGCAATAATAATACCAATACAACTAACTCCAGAACTTTCTCCAAACCAAACAATGGAAATGAAATCGAATTGTAGTTAGAGTGAAAAGACCAACACAAGGACATATAGAATGTGATTTTATTTATTTATTAAACTGAGAATATGAAATGAGAAAGGAAAACGCCCATTTACACTATGAAAACAGATGTAAATCGAAACAATTGATTGCTCAATCGGACAGATGGTAAATCTAATCATTAGCATTCTTCGACCATTTGGAATTTTTTAACAATGAATTATATTTTGGAATTTATCCCTTGATATCATTCTTTCTCGAACCATTAAATCTTAAGCATTCTATAATTTATCATACTTTAAAACAAAATGGAAATTAATTTTAAAAAAATAAGAAATTCTTCAATGGCAATTCCAATATAGACTTGAAAATCTAACTCAAATTGTGAGGCACACACCAACAATGTCATATCTAAAGAGTGTCATATCACAAAAAAAAAACGCAGTCAAAGATTTGTCACTGAACAACTCCGATGCAAAAGACCTGGAAGCCTCTCAGGTCTTTAACCTGAGATGGCGGAGGTGTTATCCTGGCGAATCGTAGACACCAGCAACCTGCAATTTCCTTTAGCAATCTACAAATCTTTTTTTTAAAATATATAATTGAAAATCTGCTAAATTTTTTTTTTGGAACTTTGGCTGATCTTTTTAAAATATGCGAATTCTCTCAATTCGGTTCTCGTCTTTGGGAGAGACATCCCAGGACAAAAATATGGAGGAGGAGATTTCGAAGATTAGGTGAGGCAAGGATGCAGGGTAGAAACGTCATGCACCCGACATAATTAATATTAAAAAAATAACAGTATTTATTATAAAGAGCCGCTGAATAATGCAAAAGCTTTTCTAAATACACGCTTAAAAAGTCTGGATAAGGAAATCAGAGATATCAAAACTTCATAGGACCAATAGCTTCAAATAGACAGACCCTAAAAGAAATTCCTCACAACAGATCACTCCAACTGCTGACGCAACTTTTGAGATCACAGCGATTCCTCAGACCTCTCGGGATTGATGTCCAGGGAATCTCGTTTTAGATAGTTATTATAAATTATTGTGGCTCAGATCTGAGTTCTTCTAGCATAGAATAGATATTACTCAATTGTTCACAAATTTAAAAAAAAAAAAAAATTGACTGCAAACCAGAGTGCCGCACTGCATTTGCGAATATTGATCATTACTTGACCAAAACAAATCATTAAGGCATACCGGAAACCTAGAACCCAGCATAAACAACCGCTTTGCACAAACCAGTATCCCAAATCTCTATCCTGGAAAGTCACTTCAAAGACCTAACTTATATTTCCCTGCACTGACATTTAATTAAAAACATTCCAGATGCATCTTACTGCTCTCTAAATCCTTTGGATACAATTCTGGTAAATGAAAACAAATATGTACATGATAAGATTTGCCGTGGAAATTACTCATAGGAAAAATATGCAGCCTCCCGAAAGTAACCATCCTGTATCTTTCAAAACAAGTCAAGTTAAAAATCCCAACAAAACAAAATAATAATATTTTTTTTTTTCTAAGATGCCCATAGGCCCTAAGGGTTGATCCTAGCTTTGATACCATATGTAACAATCCAAAATAAATATGTAGTTAATTTTCTAATTAATATCAAATTCAAACAAATCAGCACTTACCTATATTACCTGTGATTGACATCTCACAAGGGCAACAAGGTTTTGGGGACGACTCTCCACCCAACTGTAGGCTCAATTGCGCAAGGACTTGCTACAACTGGCCACCCTCGAGCCTCAATCAACGTACTACTGCCAGTGACTCCTCTGTCTTAGAACACCATTCTCCCAAGAGAATGAAAGATAGAATCTTGAAATGATAGAATGCAGGAATGCCTCTCATCTTCCTCACCATCTATTAAATAGAACAAACATTGGAAGGGGAACCACATGCACACACTCCATGTGTCTACATGCAACTTTATTGCTTTCTTGTTTTATTTCTTTTGTTTTTACTTTTTGCTAGCTTTACTGATTTTTTTACTATTTTCTTGTTTTATTTCTATTTATATTTATTTAGAGCTTTAGTATGGTTATTACTATTTTTATTTTTATTATTTTTTTATTCATTGTTTATTATTTATTTTTTAATATTATTTATTATTTATGATTTATTATTTATATTATTATTTATTATTTATTATTATTATTTATTATTTATTATTTATTATTAAGGGAAGGGATATTACAATATGTTTTTGGATATACGCTGGTTGCCTTAAATACAGTTGCGTGTACACGTGAGTTACCTTCATTGAAGTAGTGTATATAAATCAGAGTATGAAAAGAAAAAGTTATTGATTTGACTAATACTGATTCACCTCCCCCCTCTCAGTATTATTTCCAACAATTGGTATCAGAGCAGGTCCTTTGGCAGAAGCTTGATCGCTTGAAGGAGATCCGTAGAAACAATGGGAAAGAAGCTAAAGAAGAAAGCACCTCAAAAGAAGAAGGCATCTCAAAGGAACTGTGACAGTGGGAGAGACAATTGACCATTATGTGGAAGCAACTCTTCAAATTCAGAATCACCTCAGAATGAAGATGAACAAGCAAAATAATTATCAGGTATGGATTTGTTGTCCTCCGGTGATACATTTCTCCGTTCATTTGAAGATAATGAATGTGATAGCGAAACAACAAAATTTTCTCTTATGGGTGAAAGAGAAAGAAATCAAATAGAGGCAGAATTTAAAAAGCTCATAGACACAATTAGATATCAACAAGATCTATTGGACAAAAGGGAGTGTACCTACAAAGAAAATATTACAAGGTTAAAGGCTCAGTTAGAGGAAGGAAACAATATAAGGAAAAAGAAGATCAAAGTCAAAGGCTACAAGATGAAGTGACTTCATTGAGAAATGAAGTGAATGGAAAAGAAACAATAACCAAGGAACCTATAGAAAGAACCAACTACTGTGAAGGTTTTGAAGTTGTGTTCATTTCTCTAAAAGAAGATCTCAAAAATTCAAATAAGCAGAATGAAGAACTGCTCCAAGCATTTGAAGAACAAGAAAATAAAGTTCTCGAATTAAGGAAACAAGTGGAAGAAGCAAGAAAAGTTGAAGAAATCATGAAGAAGTAGTGTCTTGAAAAGGAAGATCAATATCAGGTTGAGGTAAATATCATAAAAGGTAAATTAGAATAAAAGGATAATCTTTTACGATTTCAAGATAATACTAAGATTTTGGATGATATTATTAGTAGTCAAAGGTCTCCTACCATCAAATCTAGTCTTGGTTTTCATGAAACTGTTAGAGGTGAATCTAGCTCACAAACTGAAGCAAGGAACTCTAGTGCAAAATCTGAAACCCTCAACAAGGAGATAAAATGTTAACCCCATCAACAACCAAGGAAGTGTTAATCAATTCTTTCCTCTCATGAATAATGTTGAATGTTTTATATGTCATAATTTTGGACATGTTGCAGCAAGATACAGTAGGAGAATGGTTCAAGCTAATAATCATCACATAGAAAGATCATCATCTTCCAGGTACTTCAAGGGATATTATATTTCTTGAAATATGTTTGGTCACAAAGCCATTGATTTCTATAGAAGGAATATGAAACATATAATATGTTATGCTTGTAACAAGTTTTGGCATATAGCAAAAGAATACAAGAGCAAATCTTGGCCAACATATCAAAAGGAACAAACATCATCACCCTCCAAGGTATGGAAGAAGAAGGAATTACGGTCAGAAGGATGTGGCATAGCTCATTATATAGATAGAACGGACTTAGAAGGAACTGAAACTATGAAATTTCAGTGTCCTAATTCTCATATGCAGTTATCATGAAGAAAAATTGCATATATACGCAAGTTAGAAGTTGCACAGTCGCGTATATGTTGGTTTAATGAAGAAGCAATGGGACAGACTCAGAAAAATGATCTTATATGATTCAGAAAATTATCAAATATCTTTTCTGTCTTGATGATAGATGACTACAGTATTTGGATGTTATTTAGAAGTTCTTTTCATCCTCATAAGTTTTTCATAACTTGATGTATATCTTATTGATGATGATGCCTTGATATTTCTTACTGATATATGCAATGATCATATCTGATAGTGCACAGGTGGCACAAGTTCAGGGGGAGAATATGCTAGGCTTCTTGTTGGCTGAGGGGGCCTGACCCAGTTTCGCAGTTAATTATCTAAACAAATCCCTACACTACTAGCCCTTTTGGTAATAGCCAGTAGAGCACGGACTGAGGTCTCACCCGAAGCAGTATGGGGGGATGCCAGAACCAAGTTTCCACACCCTTGAGATGTTTTTGTTGGCATTATGATTCAGGTTTGGCGCTATGGCACAGGTGTTGTACTTGATGGAAACTCACTCAAGTGGCAGATCTCTGTTCAAACTCTCAAAATCATAGAAAATGAGATACCCGCAGGTGATCCTAAGAGAAGTTGCAGACGCGCAGGTACGTCGACCAAGAAGTGCGGACATATCCGTAGGTGCTCTGTTAAGAAGGTGTGGACCCCAGTTCACTCACTCCAATGCAGAGAAGCGCACACACGTGGGGTTTCTTATGTTTGGTCCTTGGTATTTAGCTCATCGATCATGATCCTATGGTTTTGGTCTGTGCTATAGGATCTAAAGTATTGAACCCTGGTTTGGATCCCTTATATTGGTTTTCGGTGGTTTTGTCCCATGGTGTGAATAAGGGCTTGCCTATAAAAAGGAAAGGAGATCACTTGGCTAGACACTTGTGAAAATTGAATATCTTAAGATCTGAAATTTTGGGTGATTGGTTTTAAAAGCTAGATCTAAATCAAGGTGAATTTTAAGGCGAATCTATTGATAGGTTGTGATCTCTCGGGCGCATGATCAGATCTATGGATCTGACTGTCTGTGGCACATTGGAGGATTGTTAATTTGGCTCAATTCAGAGGTCCGCAGGCGATCCACAGTGTAGGTGCGGGGGTCCGCAACGCTGCGGAAGGCGCAGGTGCGGGGATCCACAGCACAGTAGAAGGTGCAGGTGCAAGGTACGCAGCGCAGAAGAAGGCACAGTGTGGAGATACGCAGGGAAACAACAGGACCATATGCGGAGGTACGCTGTCAGGCAGACAGTGCAGGTGCGGATCTGAGCAGAGGTACGCATGGCAGCAGAAGGAGTAGGTGCGGAGGTACGCAGAGCAGAAGAAGGACCAGGTGCGGATCTGCGCAGTTTAGACACAGAAGAGCTGCGGATATTCGCAGGCCTCTATTGGTGAAGTTGCAGACCTTTCTTGAAACATTTGTTGGTTGTATTTTATCTATTGCTGAAGAGTTCTGGGTTTAGATTACTGGTATTGCTGATATGGTTACTGCATTCTGAGAATTTATTGGTTGATTCATTGAAAAATTTGATTGGGTGATTCACATGTGCTTGATGATTATTTGATGTTCATGGATCCAGTTTGAAAATTTATGAAAAGTGGTCCTTGGAAGAAAAGAAGTAGGGGGTTGTAGCTCCCTTCCAGGAGAGACTGGAAAACGAGAGAGGGTTGTAGCTCTCTGCAGGTTGCAGCCTGCATACTGGTAAAGGACTGCACCAGTACAAAATCATTGTAAAAGAAGTTTCTAATTGAAAGAAGATAGAGACATATTGCAGCAAGTGGTTTTCACCCACATTGGGTTTCCACCTTATATCTGGTGTTCTTTGGTGTGATTATCTGTTTTTCCTGTTCTTGCTCATTATTATATGGTACTGACATACAAACTAATGATCAATATCTAAAGAATAACTTAAAGTATAAATCTGGAAGATATATTGAAAAGAATTTGATAATATTGATTCACCTCCCCTCTCAGTATTATTTCCAACAATTGGTATCAGAGCAGGTCCTTCTGAAGAAGCTTGATCGCTTGGAGGAAGATCCATCATCATGAGCAACTACGAGAGAGAAGCATCTATCAGGCCACCGATTTTTGATGGGACAAACTTTGTATATTGGAAGGTAAGAGTTACTGCCTATCTTCAATCACTTGGTACAGAAGTCTGGGATATCATAGATACAGGGTACACTTTTCCTTCAGCAACTCCTACAGATCCGGTTGAGAAGAAGAAATATGAAACAAATGCAAAAGCAGTCAATACTCTATTAGGATGCCTATCTCAATCAGAATTTGTCAAGGTAATGCAGTATAAATCCGCAAAAGAAATATGGGACAAGATTGTTCTGAGCTATGAAGGAGATGAACAGGTAAAACGAGCAAAACTTCAAACCCTCAGGATTCAGTATGAAAATCTCAGAATGCACAATGATGAAAGTGTGGCTAACTATTTCCTTCATGTAGATGAGATTGTTAATTGTATGAAAAATTTGGGTGAAGAAATAAAAGAGGCTGTTGTGGTTGAAAAAGTTCTAAGATCTTTGTCCCCTAGGTTTGAATCTAAAGTTTTTTCAATAGAAGAAAAGGAGAATCTTTGAAACCTTACCATGTCACAGCTACACGGGATTCTAACTGCTTATGAAATGAGGAAAGGAGGACCATCAGACAGGAGAGAAGCATCTTTCAAGGCTTCAGGCAAAGGAGACTACTATGAGTTAGGACATGCGTCAGAAGAGGAAGAAGAATCAAATTTTGTCAAAAACCTTCAACGGGGTACCGGAAGATTCAGAGGTAAGTTACCTTTCAAATGTTTTGCTTGTGGGAGAGTCGGTCACTATGCTACCAAATGTCCTCATAAGGATAAAACTAACAAAGGGAAGGAACCTGTTAGATGGAACAAGAAACAGAATGTAACTAAGAAAAGTTACTACACTCATGAAGATAGTGATGGTCTTTCAAATAGTGATGAAGATGAATGGCGTAATAACTATAAACTTTTAATGGCTTTTGAAGATGATGATTACGTGGATGCTATAGATGTGGATGGCTTTTATGAAGAGATTTCTAGACTCAAAACATGTTTAGAAGAAAAGAATGTGATCATTCATACTCTGCAATTTCAACTTGATGAAAAAGAAAAATGTCTTGAGAAGTTAGAATGTGAAATTGTTGGACTTAGAAAAGAAATTGAGAAAACAAAGACTCTCAATCTTAAATTTGTTAAAGGATCTGAAACTCTGGATGAGATTATCAATGTACAACGTTCTCCACTAATCAAGACAGGTCTGGGGTATAATGCAGAAGCATCTCAAGCATCCACCTCAAAGAGTTATCTCAATGCAGCAAGGAGGAATGAGCAAAAACCCAATGGAGATCACCAGGTAAAACAGGGATGAATTACATCAAGAATAAACAAAGACTACCAGGTAAATCAGGGGCAATCCACCTTAAGGATGAAAAAAGCTACAACCAGCCAAAGGTAAAATCTTCTCAATTTGCCTCAAGAATGGATGACAATAGAAACTACAATCATTTGGCAAGTAGAATTGATAATCACAGAAGTTTCTTCAATGGCCAATGTTTCTCTTGCCATAACTTTGGCCACAAAGTAGCTCAATGTGTTGCCTATAAAACAATCATGACTAGAGAAGCTCAAAAACAAAGGAGTATGACTGGGATCACGAAAAGAACCTATAACAACTTTTCGGCCCTTGAAAATGAAATTGAATGTTCTATTTGTAATAACTTTGGTCATGAAGATTCTGAATGCAGGAGAAGGTTTTGGCAGATAAAGGAACAAGCCTCAAGTACCAGAACATGGAGAATAAAGGAACCACAACCAGAAAGATGTGGGATAGCCTTTTATGCAGAAGGACAGGAAAATCAATGGTACATCGATAGCAGATGTTCGAAACATATGACAAGTGATAAAGAAAAACTTGAATCATACAATGTTTTAGAAAAGGGAAAGAAAGTTTCTTTTGGAAATGATACCCCTGCAGTCATAAAAGGAAGAGGCATTGCTCAGTTGAAAGAAAAGGTCAAAGCTGGAAATGTTTTGTATGTTGATGGTTTGAAGCATAATCTTCTCAGTCTCAGTCAGATGTGCGATCAAGGAACCGAGGTAATATTTCGATCAAATGGATGTAGTGTTCGTGATCTTGATACAGGAAAAACAGTGATCAAAGGCAGAAGAACTCCAAATAACTTATACATATTTGAAGAAGGACAACAACAATGCTATTTGAGCAAGGATGATGAACACTGGTTATGGCACCGGAGGTTGGGGCATCTAAGCTTTTCACAAATAAGGAAAGCATGTAAGTACCAGGAAGTTCGTGGTCTTCCAGACATCAAAATTCCAGACAACACCATATGCAAATCATGTCAGTTTGGTAAGCAAACCAGAACTAACTTCCCTGAGAAGGAAGGATCAGCCAGCAGGTCTCTTGAACTAGTCCATACAGATGTATGTGGTCCATTTAGGACAAGATCACCTCGAGGAGAAGAATACTTTATATTATTCATTGATGACTTCTCCAGGATGGTTTGGTTAGGACTTATGAAACACAAGGACGAAGCATTCGAAAAATTCAAATCTTTCAAAGCCTTGGCTGAAAATGAATCAGATCACAAAATTAAGTGCCTCAGGTCTGACAAAGGTGGGGAGTTTACCTCAAATGAATTTTTCGATTTCTGTGAAGAACATGGAATAATAAGGAAATTCTCTATAGCTAGGACTCCTCAGCAAAATGGAGTGGTGGAAAGGATGAACAGAACGGTTCAACAAATGGCTCATTCTATGCTTGATGATTCTGAAACTCCCGCAACCTTCTGGGGTGAAGCTGCATTTGTTGTGGTTGTTATTCTCAACAAAACAAATGTCCAAGTGAACAACACTCAAACTCCTCATGAACTCTGGTATGGTGAGACTCCTTCGGTAAATCATTTCAAAATTTTTGGAAGCAAATGCTATATTAAGAATAATGATGAACAACTTGGCAAACTTGAACCTAGAGCAGATGAAGGCATTCTCCTTGGTTATTCTCCTCACAGCAAAGCATATAAGTGTTACAATAAAAGACTTGGAAGAATTGTTGACAACATTGATGTGGTGGTTGATGAAAAAGGAAACATTCCTAGGCAAGTAAATCATGAAAATATCGAAGAGGATGAAGACTACCCTTCAAATTTGACTGAATATGAAGAAGAACCTCAAGAGGCACCAGAGGAACAGACAAGGATAGAAGAGAAGACTCCATCCAGGTATGTTCAAAAGAATCATCCAGAATCTCAAATCTTGGGGCAAAAGGAGGCAGGCGTACAAACAAGAAGAACAATTGCAGAAGCTTCAAGCTATTTGGCATTACTCTCCTCCACTGAACCACAAAATGTAAGAGAGGCATGCAAAGATGAATGCTGGGTCAAGGCAATGGATGAAGAACTTGAGCAGATCGAAAAGAACAATACTTGGGAGTTGGTTCCTAGACCAAAAGATAAGAATGTCATAGGGACAAAATGGGTCTTCAAAAATAAGTTGAATGAAAATGGGGAAGTAATTAGAAAGAAGGCCAGACTTGTTTCTAAAGGGTATGCTCAACAAGAAGGAATAGACTTTGAAGAAACTTTTTCTCCTATTGCAAGACTTGAAGCCATCCGAATGTTCCTTTCTCTCTCAAGCTTTCAGAAGTTCAAAGTATTTCAAATGGACGTGAAATCAGCCTTTCTGAATGGAGACTTAGAAGAAGAAGTATACATTAAGCAACCAGATGGTTTCATTCTTGGGAATGATCCAAATCTTGTATGCAAACTGAAAAAGGCTCTCTATGGTCTTAAACAGGCTCCTAGGGCTTGGTACTACCGTTTGGACAAATACCTTCATCAACAAGGTTTTTCAAAAGGATCAGCAGATAGCAATCTTTATATAAAAATTGAAAATGACAAATTGCTAATAATTGTTGTGTATGTAGATGATATTATCTTTGGCAACAATGAAGAAGCTATGAGTCAAAGCTTTGCCTTGGTGATGCAGAAAGAATTCGAAATGTCTTTGCTTGGAGAACTGGCATACTTTCTTGGTTTGCAAATCCAACAAAATGAAGACGGTATATTTTTGTCTCAAACCAAGTATCTCAAGCAGATCTTGAAGAAATATGGCATGGAAGATGCAAAACCAGTATGTACCCCCATGGTTACAGGATGCAACCTCAGTGCAAATGATGAATCAGCAGCAGTGCATCAGCCAACCTATAGATCTATGATTGGAAGTCTACTTTATTTGACAGGTACCCGACCAGACATTATGCATGCAATGGGAATAGTTGGAAGATTTCAGGCAAACCCAAAGGAAACTTATCTTTAGGCAGTGAAGAGAATTTTCAAGTACCTTCAAGGAACTCAAAACTATGGCTTATGGTATCCTAGAAATACAGATCTCACTCTTCATGCTTATACAGATGCAGATTGGGCTGGAAGCATGGATGACAGAAAGACCACAAGTGGTGGTGCATTCTTTATGGGTTCCAGAATAGTATCTTGGTTCAGCAAGAAACAGAGTTCGATTGCTTTATCTATAGCTGAAGCGGAATATGTGGCTGCTGCATCTTGCTGCACTCAACTCCTTTGGATGATGCAGACATTGCAGGATTTTCAAATCACTTGTACACCACCTATCTCCATCCTATGTGATAATACAAATGCTATCAGCATTTCAAAGAACACAGTCATGCATTCAAAGACCAAGCATATACCTATCAAATATCATTTTCTTCGGGAACAAGTGCTTGAACAAAATGTCAAGTTGGAGTATGTTCCTTCTAAGGAACAAGTTGCTGATATACTCACCAAACCATTGCCCAGGGAGACCTTTGAATACCTCAGGCAAAAGTTGGGGGTAGTTGATGCATCATCTTGTTGTTGAATCTCATCTGTTTTAGAGACTGTTGGTTGTACGCGAGTTTCATATGGGGTATACGCGTACATTTTTTGGGTTATGGATTGGTCGAAGATCGAATGACACAGGTTCAGGGGGAGCATATATTCTTCTAATAGTGCATTGTTGGCATTATGGTAGAAGATCTTGGAGGAGAAAGTACAGAAGGAGAACATGGATGTTGATCTGAATATTGCTGCTAATATGTCTCTATCTCTTTTGTCAAAGTCATGTATGGTGTATGGTAGTTTATGGTTCTTCTTGAAGAATTTTTTCTTTTGCAGATTTGGTCTATAGTTAGGGGGAGCTCATTCAGAAATTTCAGCAGGCACTCAGGGGGAGTATGGACAGCAAAGGAAGAGAATATCTTGATCCGCCCTTTGCCCTTGATGTTAAGGGGGAGAATGACTTTGAAGATCTTGAGGTTGCCATCAAGTCCAAAGGGGGAGATTGTTGGAATTATGTTTCAGGTTTGGCGCTATGGCACAGGTGTTGTACTTGATGGCAACTCAATCAAGTGATAGATCTCTATTCAGACTCTCAAAATCATAGAAAATGAGATACCCGCAGGTGATCCTAAGAGAAGTTGCGGACCCGCAGGTACGCCGACCAAGAAGTGCAGACATATCCGCAGGTGCTCCGTTCAGAAGGTGTGGACCCCAGTTCACTCACTCCAATGCAGAGAAGCGCGCACACATGGGGTTTCTTATGTTTGGCCCTTGGTATTTAGCCCGTCGATCATGATCCTATGGTTTTGGTCCGTGGTATAGGATCTAAAGTATTGAACCCCGGTTTGGATCCCTTATATTGGTTTTCGATGGTTTTGTCCCATGGTGTGAATAAGGGCTTGCCTATAAAAAGGAAAGGAGATCACTTGGCTAGACACTTGTGAAAATTGAATATCTTAAGATCTGAAATTTTGGGTGATTGGTTTTAAAAGCTAGATCTAAATCAAGGTGAATTTTAAGGCGAATCTATTCATAGGTCGTGATCTCTTGGGCGCATGATCAGATCTATGGATCTGATTGCTTGTGGCACATTGGAGGACTTTTATTTTGGCTCAATTCAGAGGTCTGCAGGCAATCCACAATGCAGGTGCGGGGGTCCGCAGCGCAACGGAAGGCGTAGGTGCGGGGATCCGCAGCGCAGCAGAAGGCGCAGGTGCGAGGTACGCAGCGCAGAAGAAGGCAGAGTGTAGAGGTACACAGGGAAACAACAGGACCAGATGCGGAGATATGCTGTCAGGCAGATAGTGCAGGTGCGGATCTGAGCAGAGGTACGTAGGGCAGAAGAAGGAGTAGGTGCGGAGGTACGCAGAGCAGAAGAAGGACCAGGTGTGGATCTGTGTAGTTTAGACACAGAAGAGCTGCGGATATTCGCAGGCCTCTATTCGTGAAGTTGCTGACCTTTCTTGAAACATTTTTTGGCTATCTTTTATCTATTGTTGAAGAGTTATGTGTTTAGATTACTGGTATTGCTGATCTGGTTACTGCATTCTGAGAAGTTATTGGTTGATTCATTGAAAAAGTTGATTGGGTGATTCACATGTACTTGATGATTATTTGATGTTCATGGATCCAGTTTGAAAATTTATGAAAAGTGGTCCTTGGAAGAAAAGAAGTAGGGGGTTGTAGCTCCCTTCCAGGAGAGACTGGAAAATGAGAGAGGGTTGTAGCTCTCTGCAGGTTGCAGCCTGCGTACTGGTAAAGGACTACACCAGTACAAAATCATTGTAAAAGAAGTTTCTAATTGAAAGAAGATAGAGACATATTGCAGCAGGTGGTTTTCACCCACATTGGGTTTCCACCTTATATCTGGTGTTCTTTGGTGTGATTATCTGTTTTTCCTGTTCTTTCTCATTATTATATGGTACTGACATACAAACTAATGATCAATATCTGAAGAATAACTTAAAGTATAAATCTGGAAGATATATTGAAAAGAATTTGATAATGCTGATTCACCCCCCCTCTCAGTATTATTTCCAACAGTTTGAAAGGTCAATTTAGTCCAACTGTGAATGGCTTCGCGCAGGTCAATTCGTGCACTGCCCTGACCTGCGAGGCCTTCGCAATCTGTTATAATTGCCTTAGCCTAACCAGGGGCTGAGGTGCTTTCACGCTACTAAGGCAGCGATCTGCGCTATTTCCCCAAGTTACACCAAGGATCTTACTTATGTTCTTATAGTTGTTAATTAACTTCACGTAAGAAGATACTTTATCTTATATTCACATTATCAACACAATCATATATGTTCGCGCAGCATATAAACAGCAGAAATGCAATTTATACCCAATACATTCAATGTAGAAAATAATAAATAAATACACAGGAATGGTATAAAACTTCTCTTTATTAATGCTTCAATAGGTTAAAGACTCAACCTGCCCTACGCACTCAGCTATAGGGGTCTGCCCACTCAACTGCAGACTACTATGCCTCTTCATGCTCAGCTGCAGAACCTTCTCCTACTCTACAACCCAAATACTCGACTCTACACTTAGATAAGACTCAATTCTTCATCCTTCATTCATGACTTCTTTCTATCTTATTTACGACTTAGAGCCTCACTCTATTTATACAATCCCATGGTCCGCGGACCATGGGTAGATCTCTAAAGCTGACATTACATTACAAAAATGAGGGAAGACAACCCTATGACCCATTTACAAGCTCGCACTCTGCGCCCACAAAACGCGGAGTCTTTACATCATATCTAGTCAAAATGTGGGCTTTAAGCCCCAAAACTTCCCTTGGGGTATCCCGCGCCCAACACTTCTAATATTGCATTGTTGGTATTATGTTTAGAAGTCTTTGGTACCTAATGATTCTTATCAATGGTGATGATGCTTATGTGGTTAAAATGTTTTGATACATCATGCTATGTTGCGGTTATAAGTTGCCTATGATGATGATACTTGTATTGCTTGGGGTTACATAGTTGTTATTCAGATCAGATTTATGAATGATTGTGGATGACTTTTTGATGATGCATACAGTACATATATTCTTCTTACATGGTGATCTTCATAAGGACAAGGAGAAGTACAAAGCTTGAGTACACAACTTCATTATTTGACGATGAGCCACTCGTTTCTTTTATGTTGCTGTCATCATGCCTTCAATGATGCATAAAGTTCATAGGGTTCAGTTATGATGTAGGATTTCTATAGTTCTTGGCTTTCACATGGTTGAGGACTGTAGTTGTTGATGGTGTCAAGAAATCTTAACAAATGACTATGAGCTCATGGTTTGCTAGATACATATTGCTATCTCTTTGATGGATATACAGTATGCTGGATACATGGATGATTACTTGCATATTGATAAATATTGTTGGTTGGCCAAGAGAATGGTGTTATTGCAGGCATAGCCATTTGAAGACATGGATATTCGAAGACATGGCATACCTAGTCACATAATGATGATGACTTCTTACTTTATGATGATAGGTTTGATATTCACATGTTGATTATCATGGTTGATGCTTATCAGATGTGGGATGTTCCCTAGTGATGATACATGGTTGATATATTGAGGGTTCTTGTGGAAAGATCATGCAGTTCTTGATGATGATGTTATGATCATAGATGATGACTATGGTGTTTTCACATACATATGATATGATATGAATGATTTTGTGTTACTGCTTGGAGATACGACATATTCTTAATTGATTCATGGAACGTTATGATAAGGCTCTTTCTACTAAGGAAACGGAGCAAGTTGATCTGGATGAGATAAAGAGGATGAGTTGATATCTATATGAGGCATACTTTGTCATAGGTTGATGATATTTACATTGTCACATCTTGGGAATTGATGATGGACATATACAAGTTGTTGGTCTGGATGTTGCTAACAAATGCTTTAGGAGCAGATGATATATGGTGTATGATAGTTGTTGATGACTATCATGGTCTTGTTTAGGTCTTTGGTCTCTGTTATAAATTCCATGTATATCATTCAATGTAAAGTTCTTATAAAGACCCATGATTTAATAATACATCTCTATCTGTCGTAGTCTTTTAATGAGTCCTTTTCACTATGCATGGGAAGGATGATGTAAAAATTGCTATATTTCAGTCATGTATAAACAATTGGTATATCCCCACTTGGTAGGATGGATGAAGTAAATTTGGTATATCCCCACTTGGTTGAGTGTTTGATGTATGAAGTTCAAACTCACATAATTGAGTTATAGAGTCATGTTATTCTTTTAGGAAAAATATTTTTGCAGACTCTACATGTGCTAAGGGGGAGCATGGACAATTTAGTGCATCACAGCATGTACAAAGGGGGATTTTAATCAGAGAATTTAGCATGTGTCTAGGGGGAGCATGATCAATGTTTATAGTCAACTGTTCAGATATGACAGTCTTCATTTTAGTCAGCCCTTTGCCCTTGATATCAAAGGGTCTGCCCTTTTCCCTTGATGTCAAAGGGGGAGAGTATTTTGGTGTTGTTTTTTATCTCTAACAGTTTCTAGAGCTCGCAGTAATGAACACCAACATGGTTGCCATCATGTCCAAAGGGGGAGATTTTTGGCATTATGAAGCATGTGTTGTACTTGATGGCAACCTGCATGTAGCAGAACAACTCACTTGTATATGGTAACTAGATGAATCTATGTAACTAGATAAATGTACAGGAGAGATATCAGATGCGAAAAAATGAATGGAAATTGTGTTTACATATGTGACAAAATGCAGGGAAGTTCAAAGGAATCATTTTAGAAGTAATATGGAAAATTATAGTGTAACAAGTCTATTCAGAGGTAACAGGGAATTGGTACAGAAGAACAGGAAGATGGAACTAAGGTCTACTGATCAGAATAAAGAAGGTAAAGGAAAAGGTTGATGTAAAGCAGTTTAAGAAGTATACGTAGGTCCACTTAGTCAAAACAACATATACATGTTGGTCCACAAAACAAAAAGAGTGTATATGTATACACGCACTCCCACAGGAGGAAAAGTGTGTACATGTTGGAAAACCAAGTTTTTGGTCTGACATATTTGGTCCAAGGTATTGAGAAAGGCCTAAAACTATATAAGGAGGAGAAGATCAAAGGGATAAGTATGCAAGTATTGAATATATTATGAAGTGTTAGATCAAATATGTAGGTTATGGGTTTCTGATGCTTTGCTTGATCTGGACTAAGGGTGCACCTATGTGGTTGATGATGGATGATGGATCGGGATCATAAGACCTAAAATGAATTATCATTATGTGGTTTGATCATGGATAGTCTAGATCTGAATACTGACGCATGTTTTATTCTTTAACTGTTATAATCTGGGTATGGCTGAAGTCTCGAATAGCTACAAAGTTATGAGTTAAGATTTGCAGATCTGCACTCTGGTTGGATTTGATAAAACCATGTATACACGCTGGTTCGGCACATCAAAATAGCGTATACATTATGAAATATGATATTTGAAGTTGCAGTTGGTTCTAGTTTTTGTTGCAGAGTTTTAGGTTCTTCTCTGTGTTCTGGTGACTTTGTTCTGGTGATAGTGTTCTGAATGTTCAGATTGATTGGTTGTGATTTGCTTCAGTGATGATGGGTTGTCAATGATTAATTGATTCAGTTGTGGTTGACTCAGAGATTGATGATTGAGTTTCAATGATTGGTTGATCTATATGTATTTGATGGTTGTATTGCAGTTGTGATTGATTTTGAGCTTCAATGTTGTTGATGGGTCAAGTATGAAAATTTGATGAAACGTGACCTTCAAATTGTGGTGTTGAGTTCCAAGAGTATCGAGTCTAAAAATTTATGAAACGTGGTCCGTGGAGGAAAAGTGAGAAGGTTTTTTATTCTATAGGCCAACGCCTACGTACTGGTAAACATATTGCCCAGCACAAGATCCAGGGGGTTGGAGCTCCCTTCCAGTAGCAACTGGAAAACGAGTGAAGGTTGGAGCCTTCTGTAGGCTAGCGCCTACGTACTAGTAAATGGATTGGCTAGTACAAGAGCCAGGGGGTTGGAGCTCCCTTCTAGTAGCAGTTGGAGAACGAGTGAAGGTCGTAGCCTTCTGTAGGTCAGAGCCTACGTACTACTAAATATATCATCTAGTACAAGAAATAGGAGGTTGTAGCTCCCTTCCAATAGTAGTTGGAGAATGAGAGAAGGTTGTGGCCTTCTGCAGGTGGGTGCCTGCATATTGGTATGAGTCTACACCAGTACAAGATTGTAAACAGGTTTTTCTTATACTAAAAGAAGACAGCGATAGGTGGTTTTTGTCCCGCATTAGGTTTCCACCTTAAATCTTGTTGTTCAATTGTGTTTCTTATGTGTGATAATTTTTTCTGTTACTACTGCACATGGTTACTGTTTATATGGTTAATGAAGTAATGATGCACTGATTAAAGATAAACATATGATGAATTAACTAAGTCATAAGTTTGTTGGATATACGCTAGTTGCCTTAAATACAGTTGTGTGTACACGCGAGTTACCTTCATTGAAGTAGTGTATATAAATCAGAGTATGAAAAGAAAAAGTTATTGATTTGACTAATACCAATTCACCCCCCCTTAAGGAAAACATAATATGTGGAATAAGGATGAGACAACAACATGCATCACATATACCCAATTTTGACCCAATAAAATGTTGTAATCCATATTATCATCGACTATTTCTACTTCCACATTGACTACCTTACCCCAAAATCCAATCTGGAAGGAAGGAAAAATCACATGAAGCCTATGAGACTTTCTGTCAAATGCAGTTGAAAGAGTTGGAGAGGTAACTGCTTCAAGAGACCCAATTTATTTCTAATATGACATAGACACTATGCATGTAGAATCCCCTTCATCAAATATGGTACGAAAGATAGTCTTATTTTGATACATATATTTAATTGAAAATCCATAGGATGAAGGAGTCTTGGTTTGACACTTGTTGTAAAAAACGTAGTAAGTAGAGAATTTTTTGGTTCAATTGCTAGGAATGTAGTGAGTAATGCACTCTAATGTTGACTTAGCACAAGGAGACTGAGATAAATCTTGAACAATATAATAATATTGAGAATCCCTAACATTTGGATTACAATTCGAGCATTTTACAGATCCTTCCGGCATCTGCGATATAGACTGAACAGTAGGTCTGCCTATATGAAGAGGTTCATGAATATTGGAAGAAATTTTGGCCTTATAGTTTTATGGTTCTCCATAATCATGAGCTATGGTTGATATGCCAACATGGGCCTTGATCATATATGTATATATATATATCTATTCCATAGAGATTCCCCGTGTAACTATGTGCCCCTTGAAGGGGTCCCAACATTATCATTTGCATTCGTAAGTAATTGTTTCCCTTGGGGAAAAGGACCATTAAGCACAACCTAGGAACAAGAAGGACCTTGTTGAGCTAACAAGCATTGAGAATATTGAATCTTGGGGAAAAGATGTGTAAGATGATCCCCACTACATAACTTGTAAGGAAATTTAACTTTCTTTTTAGATTCTTTCTTTCCCTCATTAGTGTTAGCATTCAGTTTATTCATATCCATCTTATCTTATTTACCCTTCTTCTTACCTTATCCTTTCTTCTTCCCATTAGATTATTGGTTTCCTTTAGGATTAGAGGACTGAACTACGTTAATCATAGAGGATTGCAAAGGAGGAGACACAAATGGGATAACTTATGTGGTTGGAGTAGATTGTAATGACAATTTTTGTAATTTAAAAAATAAAAATCTAGCTATATTAGAATCAAGAAATACTAAAACCCCATTAGCATAGGGACCTAGTTTCGTCTTGGCTGGATCTATCTAACATATCGACGCATCAAGAAAAAACTTATAAAGAACTCCATACTTGGAATAAATAATTTATAACTGTTGGGATCTAAAGATATCCTATTCTTATGTGAACACTCTTGAAAGTGACATATCCTTACAGATATCTAGCAGTAGAGAATTCAAATATCGCTCATGTAAAAATACATCAGGGATATATGCCTTGACCAATATATTTCTTCTCGACCTCTCTTGAATGTGGTTAGAAATGTCATTATCCTTATCCTATTCAAAATTGGTTGAATCTTAGTCCCAATGTCATTACGGATAGACATCTAAAAGTGGTTAAGAAACATCATAGCCAACCCACCAAATGTGGAAATTGATCCCCTTCTCAGCTTAATATACAATTTTTCTGCATTCCCAGTTAGGGTGTGTTGGAAAATTCAACCTAATCAAATCATCAAGCATAGAGTTCGATGAGCACCACAAATGGAAAGTGGTTGAATGGTTAGTTGGAGCCTCTTTAGACTTCCCTTCAAACTTGGGTATGTATGATGGAAGCTTGGTAGGGACAGGGGCACAAACCGAATTGTACCGAATCAAATCATTAGTTAATTTTGAAAGATCAAGCAAATTAAGAGTTTCCAAGAATGGTAAGTGCAATGAAGCTATAAGATTCCAAGTTATAGGATTAGGTTTCCCAAAGTTTGGAATGGTAGACATGTATTTTGAGTGGTACCAGGATGCCAAGGATTACTCATGGAAAATCCTAGATTATAAGGTAGACCATATTGTCTAGGAGTATACATAGGGTATCCTCCACTTAACATAGAAATTTGAGAAACAAGAAAACTACCTCCTAATGGAATGTTATAAGAAGGAGAAACTCCTTGATAAAGGTTCCAAGAACTTCCTAAATGAGGATGTACTGCCAGTAGGGAAGGGTATACTCCCCTCTTGACAAAATAATGAGAAGAGATAATCGACCTTAAACCACTCACTGGAGGATATGCCATACCCTACTTTCATTGACATTGAAAGGATTATATTTTGGGAGAAACTAGGTAATGACACAGAACCAATACCTAAAGAAGGATTGGAAGGAGGAACATCTCCACTTCCAAAAGAAAATCCTTATAACAATGTAGAACCACTAACCATAGAAGGCATATTTGTCAGAGTGGTATAAGTTAAAGATGAAGGAATTGAAAAAATCCCAATAGATGGCATCCCATATGAAAAATCACAAGTGAAAGGAGCAGAAGGATGGATTCCCACACTTAGACCAGGAGTAGAGATTGATCCAAAAACCACTGTGTTGGTTGCAGTAGTAGGAATGGAAAAAGTACCTTCTCCTATTGTTGAACAAGGAGTATTCATATCAGTTGAATTGATAGTCATAATAGTTATACTAACATTAGCCATAAAGAAAGAAGGATATTAAATGGGGCTACATGGTCTATGAACAGGGGTACCCACATATGATATAATGTAAGGAAGGTTTGAAGGAAGAGGATCTAAAGGAGTCCCTAAAGAATCTGGAACGCCCTCAACTTCTACTTGGTCTTTTGATTGAAAACGTACCCTAGCAAGAACAAGGACATTTCCATTTGAACTATGAGCAAGACTAGGCTCTTCTCTCATAATAGAAACCATCGGTGAAGGATTTGTCTCCATTTTTTTGCTTGAACTATCTCAAAAGAACCAGCACAATTTCTCTTATGCCTTTTAGGTGAAGGCTCGACACTCATAGGTGAAAGCCCATAAAGCCTCCTAAATCAAAAAACTAGACAATCAACCACCTTTTATAAAAAATAAAATAAAAATACTCAAGGCACCTTAGGCTTGCTAGAAGCACAAAGCACTCACTAAAAATTGCTAAAGGTATAGACAAGCAAACAACCTTCAAGTATTTCTACTTTGGGTGATTAGGAATTGACACCAAAATATGATAAAGCAGATAAAGGGGGTCCTTCCGAAGGTAAGCTTAGTATGATGAGGGCTCAAGTCCTACTAGTCAACATATGAGAAATAGTTACATTGAACTCTAGACAATAGCCTTAGCTAGTGAAAGTACCCTTGCTTTGCAGGGCACCCTTCAGAAGTACTATGCAAGTGATACAATGTCTTTCTCAAGTACCATGGGAACCCCCCCCCCATAGTAACCTATGTGGTCCCTAGGAAAGGAAACTGAGGCTACCAACTCATAATAAAAGGCCAACGGGGAACAAATGTGAGCACATGGTCAAACAAGTAGGATAGGGGGTATGTCTCTTTCCTTTTCATTACATGGCCTAGTGCTTGACTAGTATGTGAGAGGAGCTTTCTCTAACAACCTATACAATATGAATTCCACTCTTTAATCAACTTCTATACTTTACCTAGAGTGGCCTTGGATAGTTTACTCTCCACACACCTGTTCCAAGGCCCTAAATATACCCTAGACTAGATGGTGTTTCTATGAAAATGAAAAAAGTCTAGTTCATTTTAATGTTTTTTATTTAGGTCAAAGGACATGGAAGTGCAACTTGTGATGTTTTCATGCAAAATAAACCAATAAGAAAACCTAGGCTACATGAAAATGCAACTCTCTTTTCTTCGATGAAAGCGATTTCTACAAGGTTTTGCGAGAATCTACTTTAAGCAAAACTTTTTCTTTTTCTTTTGATAAGCACTCACACATTCAAAATCAATCAAAGAGAACTAAATGCATGTTCTAATGCACTTAACCCTAATGCACACTAATATTCAATGCAAGATTCAACTACAAATCTTAAGACAAGCAACCATGACAAGTAAAATAATGGCAAACCAAACAAATAAAGAATAAAAACACTTCAATGCCAATCACACTTCCAAAACAAAAGGAATGTTTGAATTCACCACAAAGACTCCCAGGTTCACAAAACCAAAATATTTCAAACTAATGAAAACAAAAGAAAAAAAAAATCACAACATTTTTTTTTCTTTTTCTTTATTGAATGAAACCCAAATCTTCAAGAAACAAAGAAAACAAAGGATCTCAAAACCAAATGAATGAAGAATACTCAAGTTTACCAAGTCTAGAATTCCAAATACAAGGATTTTAAGAGACTAATGCAAACAAGAGCATAAAACACTCAAAAACTTGGCAAAGAAATATGTAAGAAGTTTTAAATATCGATAAGGCCTCAATTGAATGAGATCTCATATCTTCAAAAAAAATCTCAAAACCTTTCAACAACAAAAGGGGAATAATGCAAAAATATCAACCTCCATGTCATACAATAAGCAAAATAGAAATGTTGGCTAAAACAATCTTTAGATAGACACAAAGCTTCTCTTGAGAACAAAAACAACTAGATACTTCATAAAGAAGATATGGAACCCAATTCCTCACTTCACATGCTTCAAAAAACTGAAATCCTAGGTTGACACAAGGCTTTTCTCACACAAATTAAAGATACCAAGAAAACAAACTATTGACACGAGGATTCCCAATCCTCAACAGGCATACAATGGCATAAACAAACATATTCAAGCTTTTATAGGACTCAGCCAAGTGAAATTTCACTTTTCAGAAACA
This sequence comes from Pinus tabuliformis, assembly GCA_031772625.1. Lineage (NCBI taxonomy): Eukaryota > Viridiplantae > Streptophyta > Pinopsida > Pinales > Pinaceae > Pinus > Pinus tabuliformis. The sequence continues at coordinate 300,508,854 of CM062813.1, forward strand.
TATGTGAGTGTCTAGAAGAAATTATATGTATGTATCCACAGTTTATATGGACAAACTGAATATATGTGAGTTATAAACACTACAAATATATATATATATGTGTGTGTGTGTGTGTGTGTGTGTGTGTGTGTGTGTGTGTGTGTGTGTGTGTAATTGTTCAAAAAAAACTGCATATAGACAGTAAACTTAGGAAAAAAATAAAAAGTAATCCTAGATATGAAATATCAGGCAAAAATATTTGGTCAACCAAGATGTTAGGAGACCGAGAAAGCATTAAAACCACAGACCAAACACTAGATCAATCTGAACAACCCTTTAGGAAATAGTTTACAACTATCTCCTTAGTGTAATCACCGATTCTATTGAAGGGAAAAGTTCCCAAGGGCTTGGGTTGAGAGCCCCAACAGATCATAATAAAAAGATAACAAAGAAAACTCATACAATTAGATCAAGCACTCAAATTCACAAAAGTCTAGAGTAGAGACATATATGTAGGTCCCACATTTGAAGTATGTCCCGTACGGTCCAAATCCTCAATATTATTCCAAGATGTGAAAAGCTACAATTACATCATAGAGAGACAAGAAAACTACTGAATTCAAAGTAAAACACTACTACATTTGGGTAGAAATTCTAATAGCGAAATCCGATAATAATATAAATTATATATATAAAGTTATTAAATATATTATTATATTTATAACAAATATAAATATATGTGTGTGTGCGTGTGGAGGCCCTAACATCATATAATTTTGACATAGTTGCTATATATATTAGTTGCGATTGTCTTGAAAAGTTGTAGGCTTATTTTGAGGTTAATTTTTGAACAAAGGCATCACTAAAAGTTTGGTGACAAAAAATGTCACATAACATTCGTCCAGGAGACCAAGGATATGTGGGATTGGCATCGAGAGCTTCTGAGGAGGGAAAATATTATTGCTTATATAGAAATTATAGGGGCTTGAGGCCAAAGAGAATTCTAATAACATTAGCTAAAAAGCATTCTAGAGACTATGGACATGATAAAGGCGGACATGAATATCATCCATTTGTAATTTATTTATTATATGTCTTTGTATTGTAGATTGTTTTTGTAAATGTTTATATGTATATTGTATTCTATATTGTATGTCTTTGTATTGTAAATGTATTTTATAATATTCTTTTGGGGGGTGTTTGAACTATGTTGTCATCTTGATGTGGAGTAGAAATATTATTTGACTATTTTCATTACGGTCGATTAAGTGGTTAGGTCAAGTTAGGGGTTAATTAATTTATGGGCTTAGGGATAAGGGGTTTCTGTTTAAGGTTTAGGGGTTAGGGGTTTAAGGGCTTAGGGGGTTATTGTATATTGTATAGGGGGTTAATTTGGACCTAGAGGGTTTAGAGGTTAATCATTGGTTTTTATGGAGAATCATTAATAAGCTTTTAAAGTATATTACGCAAAATATGGCATTAAGAAAGAATATAACATTACAATGATGAATGAAAAATAAGATCAATAATTTTTTTACTATGGTCGTGATTATATATCTCAGAAAGTATCTCACTTTGAACAAACTAGTCTCCTATGTCTATTTCTTGAAAAAACTAGTCTCCTATGCATTAAATATGGCGATATCCTTCCCTTTAACACCTGCGTGCCCCTAGGGGCATTGTGAAAGGGGAACGTCAGGATGTCCACCTAGTAAGGGCTCCAGTGCGATGAGTTGGTGGGTTGAATTGACTTAGCAAGGGGCACCCACATAAAATAAGTAAGGTCGACCCATGAATGCCCATGAACAAAGTTCCCACCAAGGGGTCTCATAATGATTTTTAAAAAATTTACTAAAGTAATGTTTGGGTGTTAAAAGTCGGTTTATAATTGATTTATTATGCAACATGGTACTAACAAATTATAATATTGTGTTTTCATTAGTGAGCGAACAAAGGTTGGGCACTCGAATGCTCATGGAGGCGTCACATGTTGGGCATGCTAGGGTGCACAATGCCCATGGGCATGTCGCGTGTTGGGAATGCTAGTGCACTTGACAACAACGGGAGCGTCGCTTGCTGTGTACACTAGGGAGTCTGCCTAGCAGGGGTGCCCGTGTGACGAGTTGGTGGGTCAGCCTGAATTTTCAAGGGGCACCTACACAAAAGAAGTAATTTCATCCCATGAATAGAGTTCCCACAAGGGGGTCTCATAAATATGATTTTTATAAAATTAAGTAAATTAATGTTTAGGTGTTAAAATCCAATTTATAATAGAATATTAATCATTCAACATGGAAATAACAAATGATAATATATGTTTTTCATTGATGATCTAATGATTTGTGTTCAGTGATTTTCACAACAGGGTGAATGCCCATTCCCATGGGGGCATCACATTCTAGGCACACTAGGGTGCCTAGCGCCCATGGGGGCATCGCGTGCTAGGCATGTTAGGGCGCCTACCCAACAAGGGCACTCATGTGATGAGTTGGTGGGTCAGCCTCAATTGGAAATGGGTGCCCACATAAAAGAAGTAAGGTCAGCTCATGACTACCCAAGAACAAATTTCCCACCATGGGGTCTCATAATGACTTTTAGAAAATTCACTAATGTAATGTTTGGGTGTTAAAATTCGGTTTATAATTCATTGATTATGAAACATGGTACTAACAAATTATCATATTTTGTTGTCATTAATGGGCAATTAAAAGCGTGGCACCCCGGCACCCATGGGGGAATCACGTGTTGGGCACGTCAGCGCACCTGACGCCCATGGGGACAGTGCATGCTAGGCACACCAACAACAAATTTCCCACAAGGGGGTCTCATAATGATTTTTAGAAAATTAAGTAAAGTAATGTTTAGGTGTTAAAATTTAGTTTATAATTGAATATTGATCATGCAGCATGGAAATAACAAATGATATTATTTTTTTCATTTATAAGCTAATCATTTGTGTTCATTGATTTTCACAACAGGGTGAACACCCGTGCCCTGGGCACACCCACTCAAAGGTGGGGCACCTACGCACCCATGGGGGCATCGCATGTTAGGCATGCTAGGACACATGTGTGATGATTTGGTGGGTCGACCTGAATTAACATGGGGCACCCACACAAAAGAAGTAATATCGGCCCATGACTTCTCCTGACTTCAAAATCGGGCCAATGTTGAAATTTTTTCAATTTGTGCTTATATGCATTGAAATGTGGCGTGGTTATGGAGATGCATCCGTTGATGATATGGGAGGGTTTCGAGACTTAGATATGACTCACATAAAAAATTCGAAAATAGAATGACAAAATTATAACATATATAAATGTCAAAGAGATGAAATTATTTATTACAATTTCTATTTGTGAGCTTATTGGCACTAATTATCCTTCCTTCTCGTATGGAAATTCATGAGTCTAGTCAACCTTGATCTGATGGAAGTCTTGGTTTGATAGGAAAATATCTAAGGTAAGGATATGACTTATGACCTATGAGCTTTGTCAGTCTCCTCAAGTCCAATAAAAATATATAGTAGCAAGGCTCCTCAAGTTAGGCCCACTATCTTGGGCTTAATATATCATTATAGAATAGGCCTATAAGATATTTTTTTCAAGTCAGCCTAGATCCTCTCCTAGGTGTCTTCTTCTAACTGGAACATAGAGATTTATCTGTGAACTTTTCCCTTCAATATATCCATAAGATGCCTTTCAAACATGCCTTACAGTGGACTGCTATTTTCCTTCTAATGATAATGATATCTTCTTTCATAAGCTTGCTACTTCCTAGTAGAAGCTTCCAAGGTGCTAAGTCAAGAAGCTCTACTCAAGGTGATAGAATGATCCTCTTCTTGAGTTCAAGTTAAAGTTTTGTAGTTGCTCAACACTTACACATAATTTCTCCTTTTTCTACATATAACAATAGGTCTAGTCCCTTGATATATTTGTAGTGTTTTATTGTAAGTTTTTCCCTTTATGGCTTTCAATAGTCCCAAAAGGATGTGAAATTGATCTTCCTTCAAAGTGTCAAAACTCGATGGAGTGAGAGGTTTATATTTGGCAAGACTTGTATAAATCTTAGAATTTTTGAAGATAATTTTGGTCCTTTAGGGTGACTAAGCTTTGGATAAAACCTTCCAAATGAGCCTACAATGCCTCTATACAGTTTGGTACAATGTGTTAGAAGACCATTGAATTTGAACACCGATATTCGATATTTCTCCTTGTATTCTTAGCCTTGTGATGATTCAAACTCTCCAGGTTTGTATTTCTTATAAGTTGTATTGATCTTCGTACTGAATTTGAAGATGGCAGATCTCTTGTGTGCATACTGTAGTCATCAAGCCATCTAGTATCCTTAAGGAATATAATTATTGAGCAATTGTAATATTTGTAAATTACAATGCATTTTTCATATAATTCTTTCATATACTTTGTAGATGGTAGAGTGTATCTATGACGTTCGTAGTCAACCAAAGGGAAATGTAATAAGAAATTGCTTGAAGCTTCATAGATTGTCCAGTAACTAACCTTGTTTTTTTGTCAAGTGGTTTAAGTTCTCCAAAGATTACATCAGTCTTGATCTGTGGCTTGAGAAAATGCAACCCAAGGGCATGTAAGATGTCAAATCACCTGAGGATCGCATTCGTCCTGGGCCACACCAGCCCTTAAAATGACTAGATTTTTTCCCATGGACTTTTGAACCAGTGACCTTCACATCACATAGTGAGTTAACAGTACACCCCATCACCATCTATTATATGCTCCATGGGAAACCAACCTTGTGATTGAATGGGAATTTCTCATCTAGGGGAATTTCAAGGAGTTTTAGGATGATTGGAAAATACATTGTAGGGCTCAACTGCAAGATATGTTTGAGGGATATTATGTTGATCTTCGTAAGCCATTGTAGAGGTTTATATATCGAATCACAAGACAATACATGAATATTATAATATTATAAGTCGTGAATGGTTATATTATTAAATCAAAAACATATTATATTAATTATTATATTATTAAATCAACAATATCATATTAATTATTATATTATTAATTTATTATTAATAATTCCTAGCTCGTATATATATTTTTGGCATGTTATTCATATGTTTTTTTATATAGATCGTGAGTTTTTTTGATGGCTTCACTCCCTTATACATTTTTGTCATGTCATTGCATATATTTTTCACATAGGCAGTGAGTTTTCTCAGTGGCTCCTCTTCCTTATACGTTTTTGGCATGTCATTGCATATGGTTTTCACATAGATTGTGAGTTTTTTCGGTGGCTTTGCTCCCTTATACGTTTTTTTCATGTCACTGCATATGGTTTTCGCAAATACTATGAGTTTTCTCTGTGGCTTTGCTCCCTTATACGTTTTTGGCATGTCATTGCATATGGTTTTCGCATAGAATGTGAGTTTTCTCGGTGGCTCTGCTCCCTCATACATTTGATTCTCGCAACAGACCTTAGGGCTTCTTAGTGGCTCTGATCCCTATATTCGATTCTTGCAACAAATCTTAGGGTTTCTCGGTGGTCCTCTCCCTACATTATATTCAGTGTTCCCTTGAGTGTTTCTCAGTGGCTCCTCCCTACATTTGATTCTTGCAGTAGATCTAAGGGGTTCTCGGTGGCTCCTCTGCCTACATTAGATTCGGCATTCCCTTGAGTGTTTCTTGGTGGCTCCTCCCTGCATTCCATTCAGTGTTCAATTGAGTGTTTCTCAGTGGATCCTCTGTATCTTTGATTCTTGCAAACCGTCTTGGGTGATTCTTGGTGGCTCATCCCTACATTTGATTCAACATTCCCTTCCCTGTGAATAATCCTTCAAGAATCCATAGTAGTTGGAAAATTTGGGAATTAGGCTTAAGAAATGATAAGTCCACATTCCTTCTTGAACACCTACAATTCTAGGGTTCTCAAAAAATTGTCACAATCCTAAGGCTAGGCATAATTGAGACCATTTATGCCCTAAAACAAAAACTTATTTTCTAAATGTATTCATTAATAAGAGAGTAATAGCATGGTTATCAGTTAATTAATCTGCTCATTCCTTCTTGAGTCCTTCCTTTATTCGTGGTATATGGCTTATTTGTCTATTTGTGAATATCTTATTTAGGCACGGGCAGCCAAAGGTGGTGAACCGAGAAACCCACCGTCAGTAGTAACATGAAACCAATAAGTTCATACGTGGTATCCAGAAGAATTCATAAGGAAGGTTAGGGTAAAGAGTCAATATACTACCCCGGATCCGGGTGTCTAGATGGTGAGCGCCCCTTCTAACTAATGGGCTTAGGAACATGGAGGGATTTTGGTGTCACATGGATCTAACCCAACATATTTACTCCACGAATCATATTGCCTCGGTTTGCATGGACTACCTTTCATTTTCTCCAGGCTTCTTAAATTGTCATGACCTGCACTCCATGTCGTTCCTTCTCTGGTTCCTTTCCCTTCTTCCTAGCACCACCTTTCCCAGCTTCGTTTCTATGCCCACCATCTCTTGTACTCCAACCATGAGTTGGGAAATATGGAATGGTCATCGTCCTAGACATGGACAAGGCAGAGGGAGACCCCCCACCACCCTATCTGACCACTCCATTTCCACCATGTTTGACCACTCCTTTCCATAGAGTATTCATAGGAAATTCGTGGTTGTGGATGAAGAGGAGATGCACCAAGGGAACTCGAACTGCTGGGTCCTATGAAACCTTCTATCCCCCAAGTTGAAATAATGGTTAGAGATTAAGGACAAAGGCACTCATCGTATTGTTGAGCTCTTTGCACACCTCACCCACTCTTATACCTCATTAAAGTATCTAGCTTGTAGGGACCTAGGTATTGATTACCCTCCCACCATCCCCTCCCTGGTTGGGTCTCCTACAAGCTCCTCCCCCCATACTCCTCACAGAGCTTCACCACCTCCAGTCGACCCCAATGCTCCCCCCTCTTCCCTGCCTAGGCCTAGCCCTTACAGTTGCTTCATTCTAGAGGAAATCCTGAAGGAGGTTAGTTCATTGTAGGCTCATGGAACTTATCAGGTGCATGGTATCTCCATATCGACTTCTGTGCTTCATAGAAAATCATTTCACCTAGTGGCATCTTGAGCAGACCAAGGTTGGTTTCTTTCTCCTTTTGATCAATGGACTACAGAAGACCACTTTGCTTCGGCAATTACCAATGAAATAACATAGTTGCAGATCAGCCTAAGTGTTCTAATTATGAGAATAAGGATATTTTTTCTATGCCTCAATGTTAAAATTCAATTTCTCATCAATCTACAATCCATGCACCGCAGGGCCTTTCCCTCCCTTGCATTTTTTATGGTCTTATATTTTGGAAAAACGATGTTAGCTCTGGTTTTCCCCTCCAGGGGAAGAGAACTCTTGTCTTATCTCTCTGTTTTCCTCACTCTTAGTAAAAGAAAAAAACTCATAAATTTACATATTTTAAATTCAGTACAGTTAATATAATCTAGGCATGCTTACTTACAAAAATAAAAGAGTCAATATACTAATGTTGTATCCTTGCCCCGGGCTAATTTGAATTATAGTTCTAAGTGGTTTGGTTTTTTTCTTTGCTTCATCACGTCTTCATTGTTTGGGCTCAACCAACAACTTATATTTATGAATACCATGGCTATTTTGACCCTCACAACCAATGATATTGTTCTCTTTTAAAGTTTAATGATTTTGAATGCACGTCTACAATTTCTGGACTTGAGTATAGGGCTATGTATAGTGCCCAGAACTATGATCCAGTTAGCAATGAGTTCGATCTTGAAAGGATGGATTTATTGACTGTTAAGTTTCTTCAAAATAGTCTTAAGACATTTCTTCTTACTTTTGAATATGACTATGCTTTTATTACAGTGATAAGGTCTTAGATTTATGCTTAGAACCTGGATTTTTACTTTCTTTAGAATCTCAACCTAGGAGACAATCCTTAACACCGTGTGATGGCATTGTCTTGGCATTGCATGAGGGTATCCTCTTGCCACCACATGATGGACCATCTTGGAATCATATGAGGGTATGGCCTTGCCACCGTACGATGGCATCGTGTTGGAATTACATGAGAGCATGATCTTGGCACCGCATGATGGCATGGTGTGGTACACTGCATATAGTCTTGGTCGCATATAATTCCAGTTCTTGGCAATGCATCTATATGAAATTATAGGTATCATATATCTTATTTACATTACAGTGTTTGTGTCACATGGTTCCTCTTCATATGCAGTCTCATCTCCATTGTCAGCACTGTTGTTCTAAGAACTGGTGTACTGTGGTATATTGGCACCCCTTGTTGTATATATGACACTTCTGTTATGTGACATCATTGCATGGTATAATTGGAAGGCATCATATATATATATATATGTGTGTGTGTGTGTGTGTGTGTGTGTGTGTGTGTGTGTATATGTATGTATATGTATGTATATGTATGTATATCCATATATATACATATATATATACATATATATATATATATATATATATATATATATATATATATATATATATATATATATATATATATATATATGTATGTATGTATGTATGCATGTATGTATGTATGATTATCTCGTTGTAACATAATACAACATAATTCAACTATATAGTCTATTATATTAATGTGATATTATCATGGAATTATTTACACATTGCAGTTCAGTATTGGCATGACACTACACATGCGCAACATAGTAGTATGGAACCATGTAGCAAAGGTATCCATGTTATCTTTTTTGAAACCTCAAAACCTAGTGATAATATTAGCATAACAGAGTCGATGATATTACAGTAATGATAGTTTAGATATGTCAGTGGTTTCAGTGTTTCTATGGCCAATGTAAAGTTGTAGCAAGTGTCTCTATATGTGAATGCTTTTCTTCTTATGTTCCTTTTATTTCTATTGTATTGTTATTGTTCCTTCTATATAATTACAAATAATGTTATAATCATGCAGTGTCAGTCCATTATCATTATTATTATGATGCATTTATCATCAAGATATTGCCAATAAAGAAAATCATAATGCAAACAAGAATGCTAGAAATAGGCTCCATGTCAAGGGAAAAGCATGCATAGGGGAAATGTTGGGTTGTACAGTGGGGGGTCACAAGGGGTTTGATGGTGGCGTTAGCCCCCCTCTACAGGGTCTAGGGTAGCGCCCCAAGGATATTTTTTTTGGACCCTATATTAGGTGGGGCGAATATACCTATGGTTTTGTGCATGGTTTTCGCACATGGTTTTGGGCATGATGGTTTTCGGTCCATGGTATTGGATGCTTCGACATGTATATATATGTATTGTAACACTGAAAGAACATAATAAAAAGTCAAGCTAGTAGTCTCAGTTTTGGGATCCAGGGGAAAATCTCTGTGTATATGTGTTTCATGTGTTATGCTCTCGCATTGTTTATTTTCTTTGTTTTAGAATTATTATGCAGGTAATTTATGTACGGGGTTAAAACCTACATTTGTTATAGAAGTTGTTTTGGCTTCAAGGGGACGTCTTTGTTGCTGAGGGGTTTCACCCGAGCTTGTGGTAGACCCTGTTCAGTTGGAGACCTGCGAGATCAATTCTCATGGTGAAAGAAGATAATGAGCAATGGAAAGATAGAGATCAAGAAATTTAATGGTCAGAGTTTTTAGTTGTAGAAACTCAAGATGGAGGATCTATTGGTGGATAAAGATCAGTGGATCATGGTAGATCTAGGTACTAAACAAACGAGAGTGTTCGATGAAGAATGGAAGAATTTGGATCAAAAGGCAAAGAGCGCAATATGATTGTGTGTCTTAGATTCAATATTGTTGAATGTATCATGGGAAGCTACGACGAAGGCTTTGTGGGACAAGTTAGGGACTTTGTACCAAACTAGGTCTCTGGTGAATAAACTATTCCTATGGAAAAAGCTGTATAACCTGAGGATGAAATATGGAGACTCTATGACAAAGCATATGAACACATTTAATACAATGGTAATTCAGTTATTATCTGTTGATATTAAAATTTCATATTCATGGGATATTCTAGTTATTGCAATAGGTAGAAATGCAACTGTCTTACAGTTTGATGAAATAGTCTCATCCTTGCCAACGAAGGAGATGAGACAGAAAAATATGGAGAGCCAGAATGGTGATGCCATCTCTGTATGAGGAATTTCTTGAACAGAAACAAAAATAATTCATCGAGTGGGAGATTGAAATCTAGAGGGAGATCTAAATCTCCAGGAAAACCTGTAAAGGTGTGCTAGAAATGCAGAAAGGAAGGGCACTATAAAAGGGACTGTAAATCTAAAGCTCCTGACAAAGGAAAGGCATCTGATGATTCTCATTTTGTAGAGGTGAAAACCACCTTAGATGAAGGTGGGAATGTGTACTTGGCTTCTTCAAGTACACATGTAGATCATGAGGCATGGTTGATTGACTCGGGTGCATCCTTTCACTTCACTCCCCATAGAGAGTGGTTTTGCAAGTATGAGAAATATGATGGTGGTGATGTCTTCTTGGGGGATGACAGGAAGGCTAGAATTGTTGGTCGTGGAAAAGCCAAGTTGAAGTTGCAAGGTGGAAGGATTAGAACACTTCCAGGTGTTCTGCATATTCCTGCATTAGCCATAAATCTGATTTCTATAAGAAAGCTAGATGATGTAGGTGTAAAAACAGTGTTCAAGAAAGATACCTACAAGATGGTTCAGGGAGCACTGGTACTGATGCAGGGAGTTCGGTTTTGAACTATGTATAAGCTGCAAGGTAGCACTGTTATTTATGGGTGCTATAGTTCTGTGGTTCCTGAAAGTGGAGTAGAAAATATAGTGGTCTCTGGAGAGAAGACCATGCTATGGAATCAAAGGCTTGGACATATTGGAGAGAAGGGTCTTCGAATACTTCATGGTAAAGGTATGGTAGAAGGTATGACTAATAGCTCTTTGGATTTTGATTTCTATGAAAATTGTGTATATGTGAAGCAGAATCGAGTGAGTTTCCCCTTTGGTGGTAAGAGGGCGAAACAGATATTAGAGCTTGTGCACAATGATGTCTTTGGACCTGTGAAGGTTCCATCACTGGGTAATTATGTGTACTATGTATCATTTATAGATGACTTCTCAAGGAATACATGGATATATTTGCTCAAGAAGAAATTTGAAGTCTTTGACAGGTATAAAGAATTTAAGGCTCTGGTGGAAAACTAGACAGAGAAGAATATAAAGGTGTTGAGGACAGATAATGGTGGAGAGTTTTGCAAGAAGGAATTTGAAGAATGTTGTAAGAAGTGTGGTATAGCACAACAAAACATTACTCCATACACACATGAGAGAAATGGAGTTGCAGAAAGAATGAAAAAGACATTGATGGAAAGGGCAAGAAGCATGCTCAGTGGTGTTGGGTTAGGACAGGAATTCTGGGCAGAGGCAGTGGAGATAGCATGTTCCTAGTCAACATATCACCTTCATCAGTGTTGGAGGATAAGACTCTAGAAGAGGTATGGGCTGGTAAGAAACCCTCTCTTTCACATCTGAGGGTATTTGGATGTGATGCATATGTACATGTTCCAAAGGAGAAAAGAACAAAGTTGGATAGTAAATCTAAAAAGTGCATATTTATTGGGTATAAGGATGGTTTAAAGGGTTATAAACTTTGGAACCCAGTAATAAGGAAGGTTGTGTACAACCAAGATGTGGTGTTCAAAGAGGTGAAAGATGTTATTAAACATGAAGTCTCATCAAAGGAACCTGAGAAGATAGAGTTTGAGCTAAAGGAGGAAGACTTAGACTCTACAGCAGAATAGGAATCAGAAGATGAAGAGCCACAAACTCTGGTTGTGAGAAGATCAGTTCAACAAAGAAGGCAGCCAAAAACGTATAGTCCATCTACTTTCTGTTCAAATTTTTCTTTATCTATTATTAATGATGATCCTAGAACTGTGAAGGAAGCAGTAGATTCAAAGGATGACAAACTCTGGAAAGAGGCCATGGTTGATGAAATGTCATCTTTGCACAAAAATAAGGCTTGGGATCTGGTGGAGTTTCCACTGGAAGGAAACCCATTGGCAGCAAATGGGTGTTCAAGAAGAAGAAAAATTCAGAAGGAAAGGTGAAGAAATACAAATCTCAGTTGGTAGCAAAAGGTTATTCCCAGGTGTCGGGAATTGATTTTGGTGATATTTTTTCTCCTATTTCCAAGGTAGCTTCTATTATATTACTTTTATTTGTTGTTGTTGCTTTTGATTTTGAGGTAGAATAGATAGATGTGAAGACAACATTTCTTCACGATGATCTGGAAGAAGAGATCTACATGAAGCAACTTGAAGGCTTTGCAGTGAATGGTAAGAAACAACTGGTATGCAAGTTAAAGAAGTCTTTGTATGGGTTAAAACAGTCACCAAGGATGTGGTATCAGAAATTTGATACATTTATACGGGGACTTGTCTTCACCAGAAGAAAAGTAGATCATTGTGTGTGTTTTAAATTAATTGGTGATTGTGTTATTTATCTCGTCTTGTATGTGGATGATATGTTGCTGGTTGGAAATGGCAAAGAAATTATCCAGGATTTGAAGACCCGATTGTCCTCCAAATTAGACATGAAAGATCTTGGTGCTGCAAACTATATTTTGGGCATGGAAACTAAAAGAGATCAAGCAAAGAGGAAGCTCTGGTTAAACCAGATGAAGTATGTTGAGACAATACTACAGAGGTTTAATATGCATGATAGTAAATCGGTGAAGGTTATTATTCCTATAGGTGTGAAGTTATCTATTGAACAGTGTCCCAAGACACAAGAAGAGGAATAGAACATGTCCTGTGTTCCATAAGCAAGTGCAATCGGTAGCCTAATGTATGAGATGGTCTGTACTAGACTAGAGATTGCACATGCAGTGGGAGTATTAAGAAAGTTTATGTCAAAACCAAGGAAGGAGCATTAGACATCAGTGATGTGGGTTTTAAGGTATTTGCGTGGCACCAGTGATTATGGTTTTTGGTACCAAGGAAGACCAATATTAGATAGAGCGTTGAGTATTCGTGGCTTTGTTGATGCAGACCAGGTTGGAGATTTGGATCAAAGAAGATCTACAAGTTGGTATGTGTTTAAGCTATTTTGAGGTGCAGTCAGTTGGATGAGTAAGAAACAATCTGTAGTGGCACTATCAACTACAGAGGAAGAATACATGGCAGCCACTCATGCAAGCAAGGAAGCCGTTTGGTTACAGAGATTGTGTTCAAATATGGGGTTAGTACAGGGAGCTATAAGGATAGACAATGACAGCCAAAGTGCAATTTTCTTGGAAAAGAACTCTGCTTACCATTCAAAGACAAAGCACATTGATTTTCAGTATCACTTTGTGAGGGATATGATAGAAGAAAAAAAGGTGTCGTTGGTAAAGGTGGACATTTTGAAGAATACTGTAGATGCATTGACAAAATATATGAGCTCTGAGAAGTTCTCTTGGTGTAGAGAAATAATGTGTGTTGTAGGGATGGATAAATGACAAAGCTCTCCTATCCCCCCCTATGGAAAGAAAACAACAAATGGGAGAATGTTGGGTTGTGTTATATTATTTCCACGACTATCTTCCCTAGTTAACCGGGGGATTAGAGGGGGGGGCGGAGCCCCCCATTCATTGCGTCAATTATGTAGCAGGGGAGTCACAAGGGGTTTGAGGGGGTGGTTAGCCCCCTTCTACAGGGTTCGGGGAAGTGCCCTGGGGAATTTTTTTTGGACCCTATATTAGGTGGGGCAAATCTACCTATGTTTTTGTGCATGGATTTTCGCACATGGTTTTGGGCGCAGTGGTTTTCAGTCCACGGTATTGGATGCTTCGACATGTATATATATGTATTGTAACATTTAAAGGAACATAATAAAAAATCAAGATGGTAGTCCTGATTTTTGGATCCAGGGGAAATCTCTGTGTATATGTGTTCTTCTCTCGCATTGTTTATTTTCTATGTTTTAGAATTCATATGCAGGTAATTTCTGTACGGGGTTAAAACCTACAAGAAAACCTAGAAAAATCTCTTCTTTTAGAAATTTAATAAATACTTCCAAGACCTTTGATCAAGACAACTCACCAAGTGATAGGCCAGCCACCCAAACAACAATGATTTTTCTTTAACTTGGTCTGTTTCTCTTCTTTGGCTTGAAATATGAATAGAGATAGCTTCCTTCCCAAGTATGCAAGCTTTCCAAACACAGAATTAATTCCCAATTCAAACAAACAAACTTTTCTTCCTTTCTTCGTTCTCACTCTAAATTTTTCTGAGACTTATTGAAGAGTGTGAGTTTCTTATCTATCTCAAACGAAGTCAAATACCTCTTCTTTATATAGTCTTTTGGTGAGGTCCAAGGGCCTCTTGTGGAGATGACTTGATGGGTTGGCTGACCCATCATTTGGTAGCTTCTAGATCTCATTTTTACATTTAAGATATTTATTTTACATCAATCCAATAGCCCTTCATGGGAATTTACATCATGAACTTGACTTTGGCCTTGTCACAACCCTAGAGCACACAAATGGGTGCTAAAACTAAGATAAAATAATCAATGCACAAGAAACCCATTCTTGAATAAATAATTTTCTTTTGAAAAAATACAAATTTCTTTTCTTTTTCTTTTGACAAGTACATTGATTACATAAAGTCATGGTACATAGACAATTATGAAGACTGAAGATGAGTAAGTATTCACTGACAATTCCTAACATTTCCACTCATGGATTTGGTATTCTAAAGCCACCATAGTTTAAGATTAATAATAGGCCTGAGACCTCTCATGTGGAACTTAATGTGTATTTTTTTGTGGGTATGGATGTCCATAACATGACATGTAGCACTATCCCAATGGAAGGTGGGTCAAACTCTATGTTTGGCACTCTTCCTCCTTTCCCTCCATTAGAGTGGGATTAAGGATTAAGGAGCATAGAGATTCATTACCTATTCCAAAATTTTCCAAAACCAAGCCACAATAGCCATTGCTATAGGAAAAGGTTCATCAAATCCCACAGGAATATTATTGTTGTTGTGGTAGGAAAGGACATTTCTCTTTATCAAGTTGAGGAATTTCTCAGCAAAACATACAGGCACCACTACAGGGCAGCCAAAAGAGGAGCACATGGTCGCCATTCCAACAATGTCGACTAGTGCATGAGATAAAGAAAAATTTAATGCTATTTTTATTAATGAATAATAACAAAAAATATCAATTTAACATTTGTTTCTTACTACAGCTGATGATCCACCCCTCTTGTGGCAACCTCGACAATGTCATGAGTACACCACAAAACCATAAAATAAAATAAAAAATGATTGTACTCGTTATATCATTAGAAACATCACATACCATAATATGAAAACATATTTTTGATGATAAATTTTTTTGAGATGAAGTATTTTGTGTCTATGATTAATGAATGTGTGTTATATGTTAATTAATAATTGTTATATGTCTCTTTATATACATGACGTTGTTTCATATTATGTAAACATATTTTTTATGATAAAATTTATTGCGATGAAATATTTTGGATTTATGAATGAATGAATGTTTTCTATTTGTCTTTTATGTATCTTAATGTCTTGCTTTCAACTATTTCCTATATAGTAGAAGGAGGTTTGATCCAAGATTAAACTACTCCAACAATTTATTCTCGAAACCAAGAGGAGCTCATTCAGGTATTCCTGCATGAAATTATTTTTACTTATTCTTTATTCATGCAATTAAATTTAATATTTCGTCAAATTTAATCTAATTTTCCTCTTTGGTCTCATGAATATGTGTAGGACAACTAGTTTCAATTTAGATGTTGAAGTTGAATAGCTATTTGAAGAAAATAGCTCAAAATGGTAAAGGTTTAGGTGAGACAACAAAATTTGTTTGATATTTGTCTTGTATGTCTTGGCTAAGTGGGAGTTACATAAATTTTAATAGCAGATAACAAAATTTTCCATGAAAAACATTCATGTAGTATTTGTCTTTCTTTGAAAATTGTGTTTTTATTTGAGTGAAAGACCATAAATTGTCATTTTTCATGCAGGGAAATAGGAGAAAATATTACTCTATTAATTGGGCGTAATTCACTGGTATGATTTTTCTTCTATTTTATTAATTATTTATCGCATCTAACTTCTCCTCCTTCCTTTGTTTTGTATGTACTTTCATTCGCATATTTGGATTTGAAAGATTAACTATGGTTGGAGTCATATACGCAAAAAAAAAAAAAAAATGCATCGAAGTACTTATCAACTTTAGCCCACCAAGCACTTGGGCACTAGGTGTGTGATTTAGTTTTGCATTGCATTTTATTTCAACTAATTTTTTATTTCTACATGACGAATCTTCCAAGACCATAAATGTTGAGAAAAACTAGGGAAAATAAAATTAGGGTTTCTTTTATAATGTTTTCTCTTGTTATATTGACAATTCTTGTGATATAATGTTAGTTCAGCATCAACATTATTATTTTGTGTTCATCATCAAGACAATTTCAATAAACAATATCATGGTGCAAACAGGAACACCAGAAATGGGCTCTAGGCCAGGGAAAACCCCCTCCATAAGGGGAGAACCCAAAAACTTTTCTTCTTATAGAAATTCAAGGAAGACTTCCAAGACCTTTGATCAAGACAAATCACAAAGTGATAGGTCAACCACCCAAACAACAATGCTTCTCTATATAACTTGGTTTACTACTCTTCTCTAGCTTGAAATCTTAAAAGAGATAATTTTCTTCCCATATATGTGAGCTTGCCAAACAAATAATTGATGCACAAAACAAAAAAATATAAATTCTTGCTTTCCTCACTATTCTTCACCTCTTTCTCACTTTTAATTTTCCTCAGACTTCTTAAAGAGACCGAATTACTTGTGTGACTCAAATGAGGTCCACTACCTCTCCTTTGTTGAGAAATCTAGGGAATTTTGTGAGTTAGATTCTTCAATTTGATTTATCTTGTCTTGACATTTAGTTGTGAAATTATATGTTGATTATGTTAGCATTCCTTTCATTAATTAAATACCAACATGAAGATCACAAAGGAAAGAACACAAGATGTAAGTGCACAGCCACGAAAAAACCCATATGAAGGAGAAAACCTAGTCAAATATTTCTTTAGTAGATTAAATCAAGCTGAAACACACTTGACCCTTTAACTAAAGAATTAGAATTACTCCAACCACCAAACCAATTCCTCCTACAATTATCTCTGCAATGATGGCTCTTGGCTCCTTCGATTTCAACTTCTAAATTTCGACCATCCTTCTGCAATAGTCTTGGCACTCCGACTTTAGAAATATAGGCCTTCCTGCTTCAGAAATATTGACCTTATTTCTACAATAGTCACAACCCTTTTTGTAATCATCTCTGCAATAAGGAACTTTGGCCTCCCTGTAATTGTTTCTGCAATTCACATTTTCGGTTTCCTCTCTATAATAGTCTTCTAAGATTCTTTGCTTCCTCTCCATTTCTTGGTCCTGTAATATTTCTCTTACTAATTGAATTTTTTTTTCACTTTTATCCTTCAATTAGTGAAATAGTAGGCTATTAATACTTATTGTTCACTATGCATTTGAGCTGACATGAACAATTTGAATTGAACCCAACTTGTACACTTGTAATGAAGGTCGACTTGATTACCTTTTGTTTGGAGGCCAGCTTTGAAGGATGAATGTTAATCATTTTGGGAGAAGGAACTGATTTGGTGGAGGAGATATTTAGACACAAATACACCATTTCTTTCATGACCTTAAGGAGCCCAAGAAGGGTCTCTTACAAAAATGACTTCGAATTTGTCTAAAAAAAACTGGCTTCACAATGCCCAAACAATATATTTGAAGCTAAACATTTAAACCATTATATTTTAGAGCCTTGCCCCTTGCTCATTCAGTGTTTTCTTTTATATAATGGCTATGCAATCAAAGGAACATTTTTTTAATAGAATATTTCCATGTAAAACGATCCATTTTTTAGAGTCGATGATAAAAGTTGAAAGAGATGAAAATGATGTTCATTACCCAAGTATCAACTCCTTGGAAATCTGTGGAATGAGATATAATTTGAGCACAACATCCTTTCAAGGTGTTTGATTTCATTTCTTATTTATGGAGAGGTTCCAAAATATTTCTTTATTAAGCTTGTAATCAATGTTATAGAAAAAAATTAGAATGAAATTAAAGATGAAACAAAATCTTGGAAAGTTGTAATGCAATATAGAGATTTATATGACGGCCAAATATGTCTTAGAATGTTATCATGTGGAATTATTTGCATGAATGGATGCTTATTGGATTGACATGAATTTGGAAGTTCATATATTTGACTGATTGACTATAGTGAATACATTAGTCGGTCATGTAAGCCAAAGTCGTACCTAGTTCCATGCCATTATGACATGTCATCATGCCACATAATCACCAATTAACGCAATCACGCCACATAGTCACCAGTTGCATGTGCTTATTCTAGATACTTGTTTTGAGATAGTTGCTTCACATTTCATTCATGGTACCCCAAGGGTGGTTCTGGTCAATCCAATAAGCATTCATTCATGCAAAGGAATTCCACGTGATAACATTCTAAGACATATGTGGTCATCATCTAAATATCTATATTGCTTTACAACTTTCCAAGATTTTGTTTCATCTTTGAGTTCATTTTATTTTTTTTCTATCGCATTGATTACAAGCTTAATAAAGAAATATTTTGGAACCTCTCCATACGTAAGAAATATGATCAAACATCTTGAAATGGATGTTGTGCTTGACTTATAGCTCATTCCACATATTTCCAAGGAATTGATACTTGGGTAACGAACATAATTTTCATCTCTTTAACTTTTTTCATCGACTCTTAAAAATGGATCATTTTACATGGAAATATTTTGTTAGAAAAAAATGTTCCTTTGATTGCATAGCCATCATAGAAAATACAACTTTGAATGAGAAAGGGGAAGGAATCTAAAATATAATTTCTTAAATGTTTAGCTTCAAATACATTTTTGGGAATTGTGAAGCTAATTTTTGTTGAGTCAAAGTCGAAGTCACCTTTCTAAGACACACTTCTTGGGATCCTTATGGTCAAGAAAGGAATAATGTTTTGTGTCTAAATATCTCCTCCACCAAATCAGTTCCTTCGGATTACCATTCATCCTTCAAAGCTAGCCTCCAAACATAAGATAATCAAGTCGACCTTCATTACAAGCTTAAAAGTCAGGCTCAAGTCAAATTATTC
Organism: Pinus tabuliformis; assembly: GCA_031772625.1. NCBI lineage: Eukaryota > Viridiplantae > Streptophyta > Pinopsida > Pinales > Pinaceae > Pinus > Pinus tabuliformis. The sequence goes on from CM062813.1 coordinate 300,528,055, forward strand.
ATGTCGGCTCAAATGCACAGTGAACAATAAGTATAAATAGCCTATTATTTCACCATTTTAAGGAGAGAAGTGAAGCATTCATTCAAGAAGTAAGAGAAACTATTATAGGACCAAGAAATGGAGAGGAAGCAGAGAATCTTAGAAGACTGTTATAGAGAGGAAGAAAAAAATGTGAATTGCAAAAACAATTATAGGGAGGCCAAAGTGTCGACTAGTGCACGAGGTAAAGAAAACTCTAATTCTATTTTTATTAATGAATAATAACAAAAAATATCAATTTAAAATTTCTCTTTTTTTATGGTTTACGATCCACCGGTCTTGCGAAAGACTTGAAAATGTCATGAGTACACGACCAGACCATAAAAATAAAGAAAAAGAAAAATAAATGATTATAATAATTATATCATTAGAAACATCACCTACCATATTATGAAAACATGTTTTTGATGGTCAGTTTTTTTTAGATGAAGTATTTGGTGTCTATGATTAATAAATGAATGAATCAATGTTATATGTTAATGAATAATTTATATATGTCTCTTAATGTACATGACATTGTTTCATTTTATGTAAACATATTTTTTATGATAAAATTTATTGAGATGATATATTTTGTAGATTTATGAATGAATGAATGAACAAATGTTTGCTATTTGTTTTTTTATGCATTTTTATGTATTTCTTTCAACTATTTCCTATATAGTAGATAGATTGGGTATTGGGGAATTAAGTATGATGTGGGGGGGAGGGGGGAGGGTCATGAGAGCTTCCACCTTGACATGGTTGGCCCTATTCAGTAGAGAATAAATTAAGATTTGGATAATCTTGGAGTAAAATACCCTCAATCCAACAAAGCAACAACAAATTCAATGTTGAATTCGTTGTTGCTTCTCAAGTGGAGGGAGGTTTTCTCCAAGCTTAAACTAATCCAACAATTTATTCTCGAAACCAAGAGGATATCATTCAAGTATTGATGCACGCAAGTATTTTTAATTACTATTTATTTAAGAAACTAATTTTAATATTTGGTCAAATTTAACCTAAGTTTGCCTTATTGGTCTAATGAATATGTGTAGGACAACTAGTTTCAGTTGAGATGTTGAAGTGGAATAACTATCTGAAGAAAAGAGATCAAAATGGTAAGGGTTTAGGTGAGTGTTTGATATTTTTCTTGTATATCTTGGCCGAGTGGGAGTTACATAAATTTTTATAATAAATAACAAACTTTTCCATGTAAAGAAATCATGTAGTATTTGTCTTTCTTTGACAATTGTGTTTTTATTTGAGTGAAAGACCATAAACTTTGATTTTTCATGTAGGGTAGTAGGAGAAAATCTTACTATATTAATTGGGAATAAGGAAATGATATGTTTTTTCTTTTCTTTTATTAATTATTTATCGCATCTAACTTCTCTTCCTTCCTTTGTTTTGTAGGCACTTTCATTCACATATCTGGATTTGAAAGAATAACTACGGTTGGAGTCATATACGCGGAAAAAGCTCATCAAAGTATTACTCAACTTTATCCCACCAAGCGTTTGGCTACTAGATGTGTGATTTAGTTTTGCATTGCATTTGATTTCAAGCAATTTTGTATTTCTACATTGCAAATCTTCCAAGACAATAAATGTTGAGAAAAACTAGGGAAAACAAAATTAGGGTTTCTTTCATAATGTTTTCTCTTGTTATATTGAAAATTATTGTGATATAATGTTAGTTCATCATCAAGACAATGCAAATAAAGAAGATCACAATGCAAACAAGAACCAGAAATAGGCTCTGGGACTTAGAGGTATCTAGACTAAAATAGGTGTATTTTTTTTTGCCTAGGTCCAATTGTAATATATGATTAAAAATGTAACTGGTATCCAGTAATCCTAAAGAACATAAATAATTCTTTTTAAAATATGACTGAATGTGGATTGAAGAAAAAGGGGGAAATAATCATAATCGAGAAGGTTTTCATGTAAATCATTCCTTAAGAGATCCAGATCTAGATATAACATAAAAGCTAGGACAATACAAGATATCTAATATGTGGACATATGGGATATTTACATTATGTGTAACATGCCTTTATTCTAGATTTAAATGATTTTTGCATGAAACCCCAAAAGAAATGATATTATTATTAAATAATGTATTCACTTTATTCATTAAATCGTGTTGTAAAATGTATCCAAGGTATCTAGTATCTTGATATTAGTTATGACGAGTTCCTATAAACTCGTCCAGATCCACATGGTAGCCCTTTGGCCTTGTGTCAGCACCATACAATGCCATGTCAGTTGACATGTGGAAACTTACCTGCCCACATGCCACCTCGTCCTAAGGCCACATCTTCAATTAGAAATTTTATCCTATTTGATCCATTCATATCACAAAATTTCTATAAAATCCTTTTTATAACATTTATAGATATTCGATCTTCCAAATTTCCACTTCTTCAGATCTAGGATTTCCAAAAATTTTGAATCCATCTATATGCATGGTTTTATTTTTCTTCCAACTCACTCTTCACATTTCTTCTATATTTTGTTACAATCAATGAGTCAAATCTATGAAATTTTGAATTCCCTTTCAACATGCCACATCAACACACCATGACATGCCATGACACTAAATCTTATCCAAAATGGCATATCACTAGTGACATTTCAATAGCCATTTATGTTTCCATGTCACACTCTAGTTGGGTTCATACTATGTGGATTTTCCACATCATTAGTGACACAACAGTAGGCACATCCATTGACATTTCATGTAACACAATGCACTTTGGGTTTTGATAATCCTAGTGGCTCCATGTGACAACCATGTGTTCTACACTACTAGTATCTTAATGTTAGTTTTTTCAAAATATATTCTATGAAGAATCCCACAACCTAAAACTCCATCTAAATACAAAACAAAGTAAATACCAAGGGCCTAGCTCTCACCTAAGCATACCTACAATACCTACAAACAAAACTTGGGTCATGTGCAATTCATTTTCCACTCAGCTACATGCACCACTAAACAACACCACTCAGTAGCATAGACCTACCAAAAATACACATGTTTTAAACTTGCTATTGGTCCCCTTCTCCAACCAATATGCAACTCAGGTTGAAGATTGGCCTTAATTACATACCCAAAAACTCCAAAACTGTCCCTATGACAAAGTTCAATTTGCTACAAGATAATATGCATCCTTCTTCACCATGAATCAATTGTGCAAGTTGATGTGATCCACCAAGTTCTTATGCCTTCTCCTCTCCACACGCTTGGCTATATATATATGGGGTGTATGGAGAGAAAAGGATCATGTCCATTCAAGTCATATGGGGTTGAAACATGACACTCATGCAAGTTAACTCACCAAAATCCTTTGGCCAACACACGTCTCCTCCATGCAATATACATAACCATTCGCTCAAGTGTTGGTTGGGGTGTGCCTTTAACTAGTTGCACCCACTTGTCGCACATGCTAAGTCATGTTCTGGGGTGCACAACCAAACTCATTGACCAATTCATGATGTGAGGAATGATTATAAATATTTTTTCTCATACTCAACTCATCTAAGTTCTCTCTGCAAAGTAAACGTCTTTCACCAATTTATCTATGCCTTCTCTACACACTTTGACCATTCTCCTTTCCACAATGCTAGAAGACTAAAGTTTCTGAATCCTTATTCCTTCACACTCAGGGCCCCTTTTGTCCACCACCTTCTTTCTCTCTATCCGCATTTCATAAGGAGAGGGGGCAGTATGATTCCATCCTCCACTTAGACTACCCACTTTGACTTCAATGCTTGTTAGCATAGGCCAATACTTCATTAGGCAGATAGTTATGACAATTAAGGGTGGTTTGTATGGGACTTCTTATGACACGCCATAGGGGAACCAATAAATATGAAACAGAAATTGAATGTCCATGAAACAACCCACCACATGATTTCCCTCTTCGAATTTTGGATTCATATGTCCCTCCATTCAGGGCAGTTATCAATTTATTTTCACAAATAAATAATTTACATAGCTAGGATTATATAAATGGGTTTTTATGGAAAACAAGTTGTTACACATTCTCCTATTCTAGAGTATCTTTCCATCACACAAGATACTCTCTCTTCCTATTTTTGTTGATAACCATAACTCTATAAGCCACAATATCCTCTAGCTTCAACTTTGAGTGATCAACAATGAAGGATGTTATGTGTGATGGTATTCTTATAGTCTTCAAAACAGTACTATATATATATATTATATATATAGATATATATAGCACATATCTCCATTGTCGATGAACAACTTGTGTATTATATTTTTTTTAATGGCTTGTTCATCATATTCTTCTCACATTCACATCAAGTAAAGTTGAGGCACCAAATTTCATCATCCACTTTGGTCAATATGGTCCAATATTACTCAATAGTAGTTCTTGGATAGTTATTAATGTGCATTTGGAAATTGTAGAAAGCATCATTTTAGAGATGGTACATTAGGATTTCAGATTGACCACCCTCACTTTTGTTTCTGTTGCACATTCTACACATTGTATTACTTAACTAGGCCTTGCGGGTAGTTCAAATCCTAGTATCATGATTTGGTTTGAGTGAGTTGGTTTATGCTAAAGATCAATTTTCCATTGAATTTGAGACTAAACAGGCTATCATCATCCATATTGTTCAATGGTCCAATTTCAGTCAAACCTAAGTAATATTAGTTTTTGGATAATTATTAATGTGTATTTGGAAATCGTAAAAGGTATTGTTCCAGAAAGGGCACATTAGGATTACAAGTTGGCGATACTTAGTCTTATTCTCGTTGCATATATTTTACATGTTATATTTCCTCACTATGCCTTGGGGGTCATTCATCTTCCACTTTCTAGTCTCACAATTTAAATTGTGAGAGTTGGTCATGTTCATTTTGCTTTTCTAGTCATTGAATCAATATATCTGTCTTTGTAAATTATGTTAATTTTCGTAATTGATTTTAGTTTTAGGATTTAGCTTGATATAATCTTTGTGGAAGTTCATTTTTTTTGGATATCATTGCAGGATAAAGGACTCTGTTGGGATGGGATATTCAGAAAAACTAAAAATATTGAGCATGAATAAAAAAATTTCCAGTGAAACCAAGTGAATTGTGAACCCTAATATGTGATAAAAAATAAAGCAGGAGTACATAAACAGGTACCTCCATTCAGGAAAGTCACCAAGGCACTACCTATTTTTGCAATCTTTCTAAATTTATTTCACTATGATAAAAGAGTAATGCTTATTTGTGGCTATTGTCTATTAACAAATCTACTTGACCACCAAAGGATCCACTTGTTTGGAATCCATATGGGGTCAGTTTGACCAACTCATTGTCTTTGTGGAGAATACTGGTATACATAGGTGATATTCCACATTTGAAGTCCAACCATTTCTTGAATCTTAATATTTTTTTAGGAAAAATAGTAACAAAATTGTGATCTTTTATGGATTTTAATTTATGGTTGTAATGTTTCATAGTACACTTTTGGTACACGAACAACATATTTGATGAAACCAACCTAGATTATGCTTATGTTTTTTCTTGAATGTTGTCTTATCACCAATACTTGGTTATTTGTAATGTGATCTAGCAATGTTTGTAATGTATGTCTCTATATAGTCCATTTATGATGAAGATGAGATGCTTGATTTTGGTTATTATACAAGAAGACACTAGTTTCCTACATCTTTATAAAGGCAACAATGACATTGATGTGGTGACATAATAAAGGAGATGACTCGTTGTCTGATTCATATTTGAACAAACTTGTACATGCCAAATCGAATGTAGGGAGAGTAGCCACCAATAAAAATCACAGTCTATATGAAAACCATATGCAATGACATGCCAAAAATGTATAAGGGAGCAGAGCCACTACAAAAACTCATAGTCTATGCGAAAACCATATGCAATGACATTCCAAAAACATATAAGGGAGCGGAGCCACCGAGAAAACCCATAGTCTATGCGAAAACCATATGCAATGACATGCCAAAAATGTATAAGGGATAAGATCCACTAAGAAACCATCGGGTTTTTTGCAAGAATCGAATGTATAAGGGAGCAGATCCACTGAGAAAACTCAAAATCTATGTGTATCACCATTGAATATTCAATGGCATAGGCAGGACGTCAAATATCCAACCATTTTCGGTCGAGGTACTCATCGGATACTCGACGACCAGACTAATATATGGAAACGTCGGTACCTTAACACTCCTGTCAAACAAAACTCCCTTCTGTCGCCTATCTAACACTTAACCGTCAAGTTGAAATTATCGAAGTCACAACAATTATATGGCACAATTTACTTATTCCATTGATTACTCGACACCTCAATGTCAAATTTTCTGTTAGTCAAAATGACCTATGTGTCAAACATCTGTCGCATATCCAACGCGTCATCGTCAGCCTGAAAGCTTCAAAGTGAAAACACTTATGTCACACAATTTACTTGTTATGTCGATTACCGACACCACAATGTTAGTTTGTTCTGTCGAAAAAAATGACCTATGTGTCGAACATCTAACTACGGACTGGTGTGAGACCTGCCGGATATTCAACGTTTGGTCCATCGAATGTCCAACAATTTGTAGCATTGTAAAACTGACCTATAAACATAATCTGTTTAATCACCATTTCAGAATTTTTATGTGTCAAATAATTGACAATTGTACCATTATATATCAGATGGTGACTAAACTATTGAGTATTCGACAAAATTCTAGTGACGATTTGATAAACACTAATGTGTCAAATAGTCGACGCCTATAAGTTTCATATCCGACTGATATCCGTTAGATTTTGGTCCTAATTGTACTAGTGAAAGTATATATAAGTATGTTATATAATCATAAGAATCATTACAAATTAGCATTCATAAGATAACAATGCGATTTGGAAATAGGACATGAGTCTCTTTATTAATTGAAAGCAACAACACTAGGTGAAACTATAACCTGATCCTAACGAAACCTTCCATTAGATCCATCCAACCCGATCCATAGAAATAATTTGTCTCCAATATATGCAATAATATGTCAGATAAGAAGGTTGAGCATCTTTGCAAGGAAATGAGGGTTTCCCAGAGACTAGGAGTGTAGAAGGCACAGAAAAAATGCATACCTGATCTGGGGAAATTTTGGTATAGTATGCATACCAATCATTAGATATGAATTTGGCCTACCCAAGGGGGTGTATATATACCACCTAAAACCAATTAATTTTTTTAGGTCATGAGCTCTTGTAGGTGGTATTTCAGTGAAACCCATAAACCATGCCTGAAGGATAACTTTTATATATTTTTTCAAATTTTAAAAATGTGTATGCGAGTATAGTTCATGAGAACCATGTATGTATGTGATTTTATAGTGGGCATAGTTACATATGGATTTTTAAAAACACCATTTTGAAATAAGGACAGGTTTGCAAGGGGAAGGGACCTACCCAAGCCATATAAGAGCATATGGTCTACAAGATTGATGAAAGATGATATAACACTAGTGGAGTTTTCTTATAATAATGGGTACAAAGAATATTTGAAGATGAACTTATTTGAAGCATTGTATGGTATAAAATGCAACGCACGAGTGAGTTCAGAAAATCCCATCGTTGTTGTTGTCTTTGTCTTCTCCTTTTATTAAAAATAATATTTTTCCAATCTTGTACTGGCACAAACTTTAACCAATACATAGGCTCCTACCTGCAAAAGGCTACAACCTTCTCTCATTTTCCTGCTCCTACTGTAAGGGAGATACAACCCCCTTTGTGAATATTGTTATCCTTAGCTCTATGTGGATCACTTTTCATAATGCTTCAAACTAGACCCACTCTCAAAAATTCTGAAATCAACTACTCAAATACTGGATCATCAAATCTTCTAATGTAACCAATGCAACTTTATCAATTCAGAATAAATCATACCAATGCATACCCATTCATCAATATACCAAGTCAAACATTATTACCTAGCATAGAAACAAATTTCTGCCACTGCAAATCCTGAGAAAACATTCATCAGATTGTATACACTACAATTATTGATCATTACTACGTATGTACATGCTTCTCCTGAATAATCCCTGCATACATATCTCAAAATATTAATAATTGAGTTTGAATCACTGTGCTACTGAATCAATCACCCAAAGAGATACTGAAGCCAACATAAATCATTGAACCAATTACAGATTATCACACAATAGTATCATCACTTAGTCAACTTCTAATTCATAATCAATTCATCCCAAACAGTACTAGCAAACACAGATTATTATAAGAAAGACTTCATCAACAGAAAGCAGTACACATAACAGAAATGATTAACCAATAACATCATCTCATCCTACGAAACCCTAGTATATGTATACAACACTTATAAAGTACTCTTGTGTATGTACGCGTCTTTCATACTAGACACCTATGTACATATGTGTCAATACTAATGAAAATATACGCGACTATTTAGATGAAGATCTGCGTATGTACGTAATCTTTTAGAGGTAAACCAGCATATAGATATTAAATCACTAATTCGTGCTTTCACTCAATCATAGAATATACTTCGTACCTCATATTGTCTCATATTCATGTTAGAGTATCATTAACATTGCATATCTATCACAGTTAGATATTTTTAATAAGCAAATCAAACAAGTACATATGATACCATACTTTAGATTTTTCAGATCTGTTTCTTTTCCCTGGTCCTAGGTGCACACCTATTTCAGATCAATTCATTCATAGAAAGCACAAAACTTTAACACCTAACACTTTTATCTCCATATCTTATATAGCTTAGGCCTTAGCCAATACCTTAGGCCAATCCCTTAGTAATTTTGATGGTATTATTTGACGGGATCGAATATTCATTGTTGCACTCATTACTATGGGCCAATACCATGGTAAAGATCCCTGGTATTGTAGAAATTTACAGGGTAAGTTCCTCAGACAGAACACCAAAAGGACACCGCTCACAACCAGATCGCAGATCAATACACCAGTATTTTGACGTGGTTAAAACCCTCAAAGAGGGAAACAGTCCACGGCCTGAGCCAACGCAGCCACTTCAGGCAATTTATTAATAAAAGAATGAAATTTTACATATGTTTCTCTCATGCACAGATTACCCTACAAATGACCCTCCATGCGCTTTAAATAGAATTCATGGACCAATTGGGTGTCAAGCCACGGATCAAGTGTCGGTAATACCGAGGAGAGAATGAACCGTCGGATCACTACATATCGTGACCGTCGGATTGTAAGTTACAAAATGTACAACGGTAAAGAAACACACTTTACCTACCTCTATACCTAACTCTATACTAGACAAAGTTGTACTTAACTATTTCCTATGTGTCGGAATATCCTAACATCCCCCCTTAAGAACAACTTGGGATAGGATTGAAGGATTTACAAATATGAAACAATAGGAGAAGGAAGGAGGCACTAGAGCCTATCCCCCCTTACTGACAACTTCCTGAACTCCAACCATAAATCAAAGTTTAGTGAACTTCGCCTCTGTGAGAGCCTTTGTGAAGATGTCTGCAACTTGGTCATCTGTTGAACATATTGCACTTCAAGAACATGGTCGTGAATGAGCTTTCTGATGAAGTGAATGTGCAGTTCAATGTGTTTGCTGCGCTGATGTTGGACTGGATCTTTGCATAGCTGAATGGCACTTTGATTATCACACCAAAGTGTAGTCGGATGATGCTACTGAAAGCCAAACTCTGACAGGATCTGACGAAGCCACAAGGCTTCCTTACTAGCTTCTACGGCACCACGATACTCTGCTTCTACTGATGAAAGAGAAATGGAAGCTTGTTTCTTACAAGCCCATGTAATAGGTCTTGAACCAAGAGTGAACACATAACCGACAGTAGACTTCCGATCATCAGGGTCACCAGCCCAATCGGAATCAGTGAAACCAACCAATAGAGGAGATGCTTCGGCACTGTAATGAATCCCAAACTGAATTGTACCTCGAACATAACGAAGTATTCTTTTAGCTTCTTTCCAATGACTTTCACGGGGGTTTTGCATGAACCGAGCAACAAGGCCAACAGCAAAGGAAAGGTCAGGACGAGTATGGGTTAGATACAGAAGTTTTCCTACAAGTTGACGGTATAAGGTAGCATCAACTTCAGGAGAAGTACAAGTGACTGAAAGCTTGACTCCAAACTGAAAGGGAGAAGGGGCTGGCTTACAGTCTTCCATGTGAAAATGGCGTAGAATATCACAAGCATACTTGGACTGGGAAAGGGAAATACCCTCCTTGGATTGTAAGACTTGAAGACCGAGAAAATAGTGTAAGTGTCCTAAGTCTGTCATTTCAAATTTCCTTTTAAGGCTAGACTTCACATGGTTTATAAGGTTGGGATCACTACCAGTAAGGATAAGATCATCAACATAAAGAACAAGGATGATAAGAGAGTTGCCCACTTTCTTGGTGTAGACAGTATTGTCAGAATGACACCTAGAAAAGCCAGATTCTAAAAGAAAGCTATCCATTTTGGCATACCAAGCCCGAGGAGATTGCTTGAGACCATAAAGGGATTTCTTAAGTCGACATACAAGGCTGGAGTCTGTTTGTATGAAGCCAATGGGTTGTTCCATATAGATTTATTCATGCAAGTCCCCATGCAAGAAGGCAGATTTAACATCCATCTGATGGACTTCCCATTTGAAAGAGGCAGCAAGAGAAAGAACAAGGCGGATAGAGTTCATTTTGGCAATAGGGGAGAAGGTTTCAGTGTAGTCAATGCCTTCAACCTGTGAAAAACCTTAGCAACAAGACGAGCTTTGTGTCTATCAACTTTCCCATCTGGTCCATACTTGGTTCTGTAAACCCATTTGCATCTAGCAAGTTTTCGTCCCTTTGGTAGAGGAACAAGATCCCATGTATCATTTGCCAATAATGAATGATATTCTTCATTCATAGCTGCTTCCCAATCTGGATGGCTTGAAGCTTCTGTAAAGGTGTCAGGATCATAATTTACTGGAGCTTGAGCCAGTAAAGAAGAGGCTCTCTCGAACTGAGAACGAGTGCGTCGCTGATTTGTAGGATCACTGGCAAGATCACCTGCTGCATCTCGAGTAGCACGAACCCATTTTGGAAGCTCAGGAGCTGAAGGAGGATCCTGAGATGGTGGGGGAGGATTGTCATCGTCACTTTCATCATCTGAAGAAGAAATGTTTTCAAAGGTAGAAGAGATAGGGAGAGGTGGCACATCCTCCGGACTAGGCTCGCATGCCGATATATTTTCATCAAATTTTACATCTGTTCTAATGATAACATTTTTGGACTTAAATGGAATAAGTCTATAGCCTTTGACATCTTCAGAATATCCAACAAAAGTACATTTTTCACTCTTAGGTGCTAAAGCTTTATGCTTTTCATCTAGAATATGGGCCCACGCTTCACTTCCAAAAACACGAAAGTGACTTACATCTGGTTTGATTGAGCTCCATGCTTCTTCTGGAGTGATATTCTTTAAATCCTTAGTAGGAGTGCTATTTATTATGTAATTTGCACAGTTAATTGCTTCTGCCCAAAAACTAAGACCAAGTCCTTTAGATTGTAGCATACAATTAGCCATTTCCTTTAAGGTGCAATTCTTCCTTTCAGCTACACCATTTTGTTGTGGAGTATATGGAACAGTATGTTGCATTTGAATTCCATTCTCAGTGCAATAGTTGATGAATGTGTTTTTAACATATTCTCCGCCATTATCAGATCTTAACTTAAGAATTTGATGTCCAGATTGTTTTTCAACAAAGGCCTTGAAGGCCAAAAAAGTGTTAAATACTTCACTCTTGAGTTTTAAGAAGTATACCCAAGTGCGTCTGGAGAAATCATCAATGAAAGTTAAGAAATACTTGCAGCCAGAGAATGACACAACTGGAAGTGGACCACATAAATCACTATGCACAAGCTGTAAAGGGGTTGAGGCATGCCAAGAGGCACGTTTTTCAAAACTGTCCCGATGATGTTTTCCGAGTACACATCCGGAACAAACACCATCTCTGCAAGATACCATAGGAAGACCTGTCACCATATTTTCTTTACATATATGCTGAAGGGAGCGATAGTTGAAGTGACCAAATCGCTCATGCCAAAGTTTGCTCATTTCATCGTTATGAGCAACAAATACTGAGGGAAGATTTGATGACCCAAAGTTGTGAAACTTATACAACCTTGTAGAATCATCAGCAATGCTAGTAGCCAAAATCTGTTTAGGATCTCTTAAGTCCTTGATTACAACATCATGAGGTGAAAATTCAACGATTTTACCTTCACCTGAATGAGTTATCTGATATACAGATAGAAGGTTGCAGGATAAGGTTGTAACACATAATACATCATTAAACTGACCATTGTCTAGATGAACAGTTCCAGTCCCTACAACATTAAGAGATCTATCATCACCAACATATATATTTTTGGTGTTACAATCATTTAAAGAAGAAAACATGGCTTTGTTTTTGGCCATGTGATAAGAAGCTCCAGAATCAATGAGCCACTCATGAGAATGAGAAGAAGAAGATACATTTAATGCATAGCTAGACCGAGATGCTTGACAACCACATGCAGAAAGTGCCATTCCTGAAGATGAAGTTGAAGTTGAAGATTGCCCCAAATGGATGTTATGCTTCTTCATTGCTGCTTCCAAGGCTTCCATCTTCTTAAAGCATTTTGAGTCTAAGTGGCCATCTCGATTACAAAAATTGCAATGTCTATCAGTCTTCTTCCCTTTGTTTTTATTTGTCTTATCATTTTGTTGAAATGATTTTTCATTTTGGGGATGAAATTGCTTAGGACCCTTGTTTGGTTTAGGACCATTCTTTTTAGGATATGACTTCTTAGGATTCTTTGAATTTGGTTGTTGTTGGGCGGCTAACGCTTTCTTGGAAGAGTTTCCAAGATTAAGAAGACCAAGGTGTAAGAGTTTTTCTTGTTCTCTTATTAAAGAATCACAAAAAGAGTCAAAGGAAGGGGACTTGTAGTCTGTTCCGTGAGAAATGAAGGCTTCTCTTGTAGAATGGAAGGTGGAAACAAACACAGAGTAGGTTGGTCCCAACTTTGTAAGAATGGAATAGATAAGGTTACTATCTTCTTTCTTAACTTTAACACCTTCCAAAAGATATCTAAGGGTCTTGAACTTGGACAAGAAATCTTCAATGCAAGAAAAATTATTAGGGTCCAATGTAAGCAACTCATTTTCAAGTTGATGGGCTCTAATTTCATTTTTAATCCCAAAAATTTTATTGATTTGTTTCATTGCTTCATCAGGAGCATCAATTTCTGCAATATGGAATCTAAGATCTGGAGAAATAGACATCCCTATCAATCCACGTGCTTGATCTTGCCTATTTTCCCATTTAGCAGCCTTATCTTCATCCTTCGGTTTCTTTTCTTGGCCTGAGGCTATTCTGTAGAGACCTTTACTTCTAAGTAAATCCTCAATGTAAGCCAATCATTGGAAGTAGTTGGTGCTGTCAAGGGTAACTTGGTATTGACTTTCCATTTCAATGGAAACTGAAGCTAAAGATGCTGAAAATAAGTGTTCCAATGGATAGATCTCGAAAAATTAGGCTGGTTTAGAAAAAAACGGCTCTGAAAACGGCTTCCGGATGAAGAAGTTATGGCTTTTTGAAAAAATGTTGTTGAAGTTGCCGACGAAGTGCGGGAATGTGCGGAAATGAAAAAGTCCGCCCCCACAAAATGGAGACTTGAACCCAAGACCTCTACTCTCTTAAAATAGCTTTGAACCAATTGATCTATACAAAAAATTTGAGAGAGAGAGAGAGAGAGAGGGGGGTGCTTTGGGTTGCGTGCTTGCCTTGAGAAAGCTCTTTTTCCCTACAAAACAAAAAACACAAAACCCGACACGGACATGCAAAGAAAACGAATGTTATGGATCAAAGTTAGCTTTAGCCGAAAAACTAAATATTTTCAAAAATGAACCTTGCGGCTCAAAGTTAGCTTTGGCCGGAAACTAAATATTTTCCTCAATGTTTCTGATTTTCCGAGATCACCCTAAGGCACAGGGAAAATAGCATACGCATGAGAAAAGTCCTTCCTTTCTGTTTCTGATTTTCCCAGATCACACAGAGTTGCAGGGCAAAGAGCATACGCAGAAATGAAAGGTATAGATCCGGTAATAAAAAAGGCTAAATAAACCGAAACCGAAATAAACAAAGAGAAAATAACAGTAAACTGCAAATAAACACTGTATACTTGCAGATCTTAAAAATGACGCAGCTAGGGCTACCGGAAACCTTTTCGCGTGAAACGAAAGGGGTTCCTCACTGGAACAGATGCTCCCAACACAACAGAGCAGTCCTCTTGGCCTGAAAGCAGTAAAAAATAGAAGATATAGGAAACAGCAGTCGGATGCAGTGCTACCGGCTTCAGATTTGGATCACCAACGGACGTGGCCCTCAAATAGCTCTGATACCATGTAGGAATTTACAGGGTAAGTTCCTCAGACAGAACACCAAAAGGAAATGCTCACAACCAAATCGTAGATCAATACACCAGTATTTTGACGTGGTTAAAACCCTCAAAGAGGGAAACAGTCCACGGCCTGAGCGAACGCGGCCACTTCAGGCAATTTATTAATAAAAGAATGAAAATTTACATATGTTTCTCTCATGCACGGATTACCCTACAAATTACGCTCCACGCGCTTTAAATAGAATTCATGGACCAATCGGGTGTCAAGCCACGGATCAAGTGTCGGTAATACCGAGGAGAGAATGAACCGTCAGATCACTACATATCGTGACCGTCGGATTGTAAGTTACAAAATGTACAACGGTAAAGAAACACACTTTACCTACCTCTATACCTAACTCTATACTAGACCAAGTTGTACTTAACTATTTCCTATGTGTCGGAATATCCTAACAGGTATTAACAATACCATGGTGCGGAAACTATATGCAACTTTTCTTTACCATACCCGCGTATGTACACGGCCTTTATTCACAGTACCCGTGTATACTTTCCAAACTTCATTTTTATCATTCCTTTGTCTCTGAACTGATATTCCTTTGTCTATCTGACATGTGGCATCTACATAACCATCATGTTGACAACTTTATTTAGTAGGTTTCCATAAAGGACAACACATTAGTTAGAATGCCAACAATATCCCCCTTTAGACTTGATGGTAAACACTTTGGTGTTTGGTCAACACTACCTGTAGATACCTGTAAACACATTTGTAGACATTCCAAGTGTCTCTCCAAGCATTTTTCTCCAATCACCAAGCTACTATCCCCCTTTTACATCAAGGGAAAAGGGTTTATCAATGCTGAAAAAAATACTTCTTTACCCTTTGTAGAGAGGACCAATGTAGGTTTGATCTAATAAATATGAACATTGACCATGCTCCCCCTGAGCATATGTTGAATCTTTTTGAAGATTTTTGAGGAAGTACATGACTCTATGACTCAACCAAATATGACATTTCCTATCACCAAGGACTCATGCTTACATTAATCACCCAACACAATGGGGTTACATATTTGACTCAATATTACACCAAATCACCAAAATAATGGGATCACGTACATAGTTGACTTGACCCCAATAGTCTAAACATGACTAAAATTTATAATGATTACATCATCAGTCTTTACATGACCTTTACATAAAGAGACATATATGATATTTTGACCAAAAATAAAGCAAGACCATGAGGCTCTTTAGTAACCATCATATACCATATAGGATCCTACATCATCATCATGTATCATTATCATAAAGAAGCATAACATAATCAACTTCTTAAGAAACATATAGACATCATCCAAAATTTCAGTAGCAAAAGTGTCATCAACAACATCACTAATCATAAGCATCATTATGTAACAAGGAATTCTCAAGAAATCATAATGCCAATAATATATGTCTAGAAATTTAACAAAAGCTCCCCCTGAACCTATGCCAACTTATTCACTGTTAGGTTTGATCACATCCAACTCATTAATTAGTAACTTCAAAATAGTAACGACAACTCATAACCATCATAAGCCAATATCACTTCTAAGTAGCATTTGAATATCAACAAACTGTAACCAACCAATACCAGAACGAGAGGGCCAAAGAGTAGTTGACTAAAATATGCCAGAACCTCGACCTGAGATTGTCCCAATGTTTCTTCATCATAGAGAAACATATTCTACTATCTAGAACCAAACTAGAATAAATACGTGACTTCCCTTCATGAGATTTGTGTACAGAAAGTAAACTATAATAATTTACAGTTTAAGCTCCCCCTGAACATGAAATATCTGTCAGAATAATTAACAAAGTGATGAGGCATAGAACACTCCTAGTTTATGCCTGAGATATTCAAAGGAATCATGTGGAAGTGGCTTTGTAAATATATCTTCAACTTGTTCCTTTGAAGTAGCATATTCTAGTTTGACCTTTTGTTCAGGCACCTGTTCTCTTAGAAAATGATATTTGATGGGAATATGCTTGGTTTTTGAGTGCATGACAGGATTTTTCAAGATACTTATGGCACTAGTATTATCATATATAATAGATATAGGTTGAGGACAAGTGATTTGAATGTCTTGCAATGTTTGCATCATCCATAAAAGTTGAGTATAACAAGATGCAAAAACAACATATTCTAAGATAAAGCAATGGAACTTTGTTTTTGTTGAACCATGATACCAAGCGAGGTCCCAAATAAAATTCTCCTCCACTACTACTCTTTCGATCAACAATATTACTAGACCAATCTGTGTTTGTGTAAGAATGAAGTGCAAAATCTACATTTTTGGGATACCATAGACCAAAATCTACATTTTTGGGATACCATAGACCAAAATCTTGAGTTCCTTGTAAATACTTGAATATCCTCTTGACTGCATGGAGATGATTTTATTCTATATTTTGCTTGAAATTGTCCAACAATCTCAATAGCATGCATCATATCTGGTCTCATGCCTATAAGGTAGAGAAAGCTTCCAATCATAGATCTGTGTTCTGGTTGATTCACTGAAGGAGAATCATCATGTCAACTAAGATTGCATCTTGTTACCATTTGTGTGCATACAGGATTGCAGTCTTCCATTCCATATTTCTTCAAAATATGCTTGAGGTACTTGGTTTGCGAAAGAAAGATACCATTCTTTGTTTGTTTAACTTGAAGACCAGGAAAGTATGTTAGTGTGCCAAGTAGAGACATCTCAAATTCCTGTTGCATAACAAAACAAAATTCTTTACTCATAGTCTCTACATTACTTCCAAATATGATGCCATCTACATAAACAAAAACTATTAAAAGTTTATCTATATCAAATATTAGATATAGGTTTTTGTCTGCTCACCCCTTTTTGAAACCTTGTTGTTGAAGATATTTGTCAAGACGAGAATACCATGCATGAGGAGCTTGTTTTAATCCATACAAATCCTTCTTAAGCTCCAACTTTTTACTTCAAAGGAAAAGGGTAGATCAATGTTGAATAAATACTTCTTTACCCTTTATAGAGACGATCAATGTAGGTATGATCTGCTGAATATGAACATTGACCATGCTCCCCTTGAGCATATGTTAATCTTCTGGAAGATTTTTGAAGAAGTAAATGACTCTATGACTCAACCAAATATGAAATTTCCTGTCACCAAGGACTCATAATTACATTAATCATCGAACATAATGGGGTTACATATTTAAGTAAATATTACATCGAATGCCCAAAATAATGGGATCACATACATAATTGACTTGACCCCAATAGTCCAAACATGACTAAAATTTACAATGAATACATCATCAATATTTACATGACCTTTACATCAAGAGACAAATATGATATTTGTGACCAAAATCAAAGCAAGACCATGAGGGTCTTTATCAACCATCATATACCGTATAAGTTCTTGCAACATCATCATGTATCATACTCATAAAGTAGCATAACATAATAATATTCTTAAGAAACATATGTACATCATACATAACTTCAGTAGAAAAAGTGTCATCTACAACATCATCAATCATAAGTATCATTATGTAACAAGGAATTCTCAAGAAATCATAATCCAAACAATGTATTTCTAGAAATATAACAAATGCTCTCCTTGAACCTATGCCAACTTATTCACTGTCAATTTTGATCGCATCCAACTCATTACTTAGTAACATCAAAACAGCAGCAACAACTCATAACCATCATAAGACAATATCACTTATAAGTAGCATTTGAATATCAACAGACTGTAACCAACCAATACCAGAACGAGAGGGACAAAGAGTAACAGACTAAAATATTCCATAACCTCTCCCTGAGACTGTCCCACTGTTTATTCATCATAAAGAAACATATGATACTATCTAGAACCAAACTCACGTATATACGTAAATTCCCTTCATGAGATCTGCGTACATAAAGTAAACTATAATAATTTCTAGTCTCAGATCCCCCTGAACATGAAATATCTATTAGAATAATTAACCAAGTGATGAGGCATAGACCACTCCTAGTTTATGTCTGAGATATTCAAAAGAATCACGTGGAAGTGGCTTTGTAAATATATCTTCAACTTCTTCCTTTGAAGGACCATATTCTAGTTTGACCTTTTTCTCAAGCACCTGTTCTCTCAGAAAATGATATTTGATGGGAATGTGTTTGGTTTTTTAGTGCATGACAGGATTTTTTGAGATACTTATGGCACTAGTATTATCAGATAGAATAGGTATAGGTTGACGACAAGTGATTTGAATGTCTTGCAATGTTTGTATCATCCATAAAATTTTAGTACAACAAGATGCAGCAGCAACATATTCTGCCTCGGCAGTAGATAAAGGATTGGAGTTTTGTTTTTTTCTTAACCATGATACGAAGCGAGGTCCCAAATAAAATGCTCCTCCACTAGTACTCTTTTGATCATCAATATTACCTGCCCAATCTGCATTTGTGTAAGCATGAAGTGAAAAAATTGCATCTTTGGGATACCATAGACCAAAATCTTGTGTTCCTTGTAAATACTTGAATATCCTCTTGACTGCATGGAGATGATTTTCTTTAGGATTTTGCTTGAAATCGCCCAACAATCCTAATAGAATGCATAATATCTGGTCTCATGCCTATAAGTTAGAGAAAGCTTCCAATCATATATTTGTATTCTGGTTGATTCACTAAACGAGAATCATCATGTGAACTAAGAATGAATCCTATTACCATTTGTCTGCATATAGGATTGCAGTCTTCCATTCCATATTTCTTCAAAATCTGCTTGAGGTATTGTTGGGTGTGGAGCCTGATTATCTTCTTTATTCAGAGGTATCACCGCATTGGACCCTAGTTCATAATGTGGTAGCAACACCGCCCATAAATGTGTGCTACAAGGGGGGTCTAAGGAGTGGCAACAATATTTAGGAGCCCCTCCTTGGCGGGGGAATGGGGGCAACGTCCCCGAAGCTAAAAATAGATGTAAAATTTCCTTGTAAAATGTTGTAATTTTGTAGTCAATATAGGCCATTCATTAGGCAGAGATCTGATAGTAGAAGTGATGTTTAATTTAGGGTTTTTTGCCCTAGAAGGAAACCCCTCGCTATATATGAGGGAACTGTATTGCATCTATGCATATCTGTATTTTGAGTGATAAAGAGAGAGGAGATTGTGTGAGAGTGAAGAGGGAATTACAACAAATCTATTATAGGTTGTATCTCTTCAGTTTGATGGATAATATAAAAGGAAGGACTGGTTGTTCTCCGTGGACGTAGCACAAATTGGGTGAACCACGTATATCTGTGTCTCTCTTGTTTTATGCGTTTTCTGTGTTTATATTTCTGCAATATATTTTATGTGTTCCATTGCTCTGTAATATATAATTTTCTAACAGGCACTTGGTTTGTGAGAGAAAGATACCATTTTTTATTTGTTGAACTTGAAGACCAAGAAAGTATGCTAGTTTACCAAGTAAAGACATCTCAAATTCTTGTTGCATAACAGAAGCAAATTATTGACTCATAGCTTCTACATTACTTCCAAATATGATGTCATCTACATAAATAAAAACTATTAAAAGTTTATCTGTATCAAATGTTATATATAGGTTTTTGTCTGTTAACCCCTTTTTGAAACCTTTTTGTTGAAGATATGTTTCAAGATGAGAATACCATACACGAGGAGCTTATTTTAATCCATACAAATCCTTCTTAATCTTGCAAACAATATTTTTATCATTACCTAGAATAAATCCTTCAGGTTGTTCAATATAAACTTCTTCTTCTAAATGCCCATTTAAAAACGTAGATTTAACGTCCATTTGAAATACTTTGAAGTTATAAATCTTGAAAGTGAAAGAAACATTCTTATGGCTTCAAGTTTAGCTACAGGTGAAAATGTTTCTTCAAAATCTATTCCTTCCTATTGAGTGTATCCTTTGCAAAAAAGTATTTCTTTGTTTCTAATCACTTCTCCATTTTCATTTAGTTTGTTTTTGAACACCCATTTTGTCCCAATAATTGTTTTATCATGAGGTCTTGGTAATAACTCCCTTGTATGGTTCTTTTCTATTTTATCAAGTTCTTCATCCATTGCCTTAACCCAACTTTCATCTTTGTTTGCTTGATTTACATTTTGAGGTTGAATTTTGGATAGTAAGGCTAGGTAACTGGAAGTTCCAACAAGAGTTCTTCTAGTTTGTACTCCAGCTTCCTTTTCACCTAGAATTTTAGATTTCAGATGATTTTTTTGAAAACACCTTGAAAGAGTCTTTTCCGATGCTTCTGTGTTTTCAATTCCTTCTTTTGGTGCTTCATTGGTTCCCTCTCCTACAACCTCTTGGCTTGTTGTAGAAACAAGTTCGTCATTTGTTGGTGCTTCTCTTTTGGTACCTATGGATGCTTCATCAATTACAACATCAATGCATTCAACAATCTTTTGAAGCCTTTTATTGTAGCATTTATATCCTTTGCTTCTAGAGGGGTATCCAAGGAGAATTCCTTCATCATCTCTAGATTCAAACTTTCCAAGCTTATCATCATTATTATTTATGTAACACTTGCTTCCAAAAACTCTAAACTGCTTAACAGTTGGAGGCTTACCAAACCATACTTCACAAGGAATTTTATAACTATTTAGTCGAATCTGAGCTTTGTTGAGGATC
Source organism: Pinus tabuliformis (assembly GCA_031772625.1). Classification (NCBI taxonomy): domain Eukaryota; kingdom Viridiplantae; phylum Streptophyta; class Pinopsida; order Pinales; family Pinaceae; genus Pinus; species Pinus tabuliformis. Next base: position 300,549,224 of record CM062813.1, read on the forward strand.
TTCATGGTTGTATGTGTTGCTTCCCCCCCCCACAGGTATGAGGCACTCTGGACTCATCAAGCATGGAATGTGCCATTTATTGGATTGTTCTGTTCATTCTTTTTGGCACTCCTTTTTATTGATTTTTAGCTATAGAAAATTGCCTCTTAATACCATGTTTCTCACAAAAGTTGAAAAAGTCATCTGATATAAACTCTCCTCCTCTATCATATCTAAGACATTTGATTTTTAAATTGAACGTATTTTCTACTAAAGCTTTGAATACTTTAAATTTATCAAATGCTTCATCTTTATGTTTCAATAAGCCAATCCAACACATTCTAGTAAAATCATCAATGAATAATATGAAGTATTGTTCACCTCGAGGAGACTTCTTTCTCATATGACCACACAAATCAGTATGAATAAGTTCAAGTGGCTTATTTGAAGTACCTTCTTTAGCATTAAACTGAACTCTGGTTTTCTTACCGAATTGACATGATTTGCATATGCTTTTTTTCTGGCAGAGAGATGTTAGGCAAGTCACGTACTGCTCCCATTCTTCTTGACTTGTGTAATTGGGTGAAGCTTAGATGCCCCAATATTTTGTGCTTAAGCCATTTTTGTTCTGATTTTCTCAACTAACAATGCTCTTGGTCGCCTTCCAAGACATAAATATTACCCGGATTTCTTGTTCCCTTTATTATGATCTTACCTGTATCAAGATTATGTCCCACGCAATTCTTTGATCTGAAAAAAAACTTCATGCCCTTGGTCACATATTTGACTAACACTCAACAAGTTATGTCTTAATCCATCAAAAAACAAAACATTTCCATCTTTAACCTTATCCTTTAGCAAAACGGTTCCTTTCCATTTAATAGTAGCAAGTGAGTTATTTCCAAAGGTTGCATTCTTTTCTTTCTTTATTTCATTAAAGGACACAAACTTATCTTTATCACATGTCATATGCTTTGAGAATCCATTGTCAATGTACCATAGATTTTATTGATCTCTTGCATACAAAGCTAAGCCACAATTTTCAAATTCTATGGTTTTCCTTTTCCATACCTTGGATGTTGTTGCCTTTTGTTTATTTTGGAGAGTTGGTCTCATTCTGCTTCTGAATTCAGTCTCTTTATGCCCAAAGTTATTTCAAAAGGAACTTTTTGTTTCATCTTGGAGAGGTGAGAAATTATTGTAAGAGTATTTCTTTAATCCAATCTCATTGTTTTTTTTTCTTGCTTCTCTAGTCATGATAGTTTTATAAGTGACACATTGAGCAACCTTATGACCAAAATTATGACAAGTGAAGCATTGACCATTGAAGTAGAAATTCCTGGGAGAATAGTGCCTTTTTGTATCATTTCCATTTTGAGTGTCGTAAGGATGGTTTATCTGAGAGACATTTGATCTCTCATTCATTTACTGAGAGTTGGAATTTTGTTGACTGATTTCCTTTACTGCATTGAAATAGCTTCTTGTACTTGTTTTAGAATAGTTTACAAGCTTTGATGATTTTCCATTGTATCCAAGACCTGTTTTTATTAGAGGAGAGCATTTTACTTTGATGATTTCTTCTAGAGTCTCAGATCCTTTAGAAAATCTAAGGTTTAGACCTTTTTTTTCTCAAATTCCTTTCTTAGACTTACTATTTATAGCTGTAACTTTTCATTATGCCTCTCCCTTTCTAGAATTTGTTTCTTCAGTCCCTCTTTTGCTAATTTAGCTTCTTCCAGATGAATTTTAAGTTGCGTTATTTCTTCAATGAGATTATCCTTTTGTTCTAGGGAATCCATAAAAGATCATCAGAATCATCAAAACATTTATCTTCAAATGCCATAATTAATTGATATTCTTGATCATATTCACCTTCTTCACCATTCAAAAGACCATCACTATCTTCGTGTGTGTAGAAACGTTTCTTGTTTTCAAACCTTCCTTTAAATTTTACTTCTGCTGAATTCTTCCCTTTTTCATGGATTTCTTTGTAAGTTCATTTAGCAGCATAATGACCAACCCTTCCGCAAGAAAAGAATTTGGAAGGAAGCTTACCTCTAAATCTACTAGCTCCTACTTGGAGTTTCTTTACAAATTTTTCCTCTTCTTCATCTGATATGTAACTTGATCCCTTAAGCTCCTCCTTTTTTTTTCCCATAGAAGTAGCTTTGGATGTTGCTTCTCTGATATCCGAGGGACCCCCCTTTCTCATTTCATAATATGTGAAGATCCCATGAAGTTGTTCAACAATAGGGTTCTTCAAATCCTGCATTTCTTCAATAGAAGATATTTTTGAATCGAATTTTGGGGTTAGAGATCTTAGGATTTTCTCAACAAGCATTGAATCTTTTACTTCACCAATATTTCTCATTGAATTAATGATCTTGTCTACCCTAAGAAAGAAACTTTCAATACTTTCATCACTATGCATTTTGAGAGTTTCATATTGAATTCTAAATGTTTTAAGTTTGGCACTCTTTACCTTAGTATCACCTTCATAACTTTGGATGATATTGTCCCATATAGCCTTTGTTGTATTCAACTACATAACCTTCACAAATTATGATTCTTCCAAGCTTCCCAACAAAGCGTTGATATCCTTTGCATTGGTCTCATATTTTTTTATTTTTTGCTTCATCTATAGGAATGGAGGATGGATATTAATAGCCTCCTTCAAGGATTTCCCAAACATCATCTTAAAATGACCATAGATAAGCCCTTTTTCTGACTTTCTAGAAAACCATGTTGGTTCCATTAAAAAATGGTGGCCTGATAGATGCTACTCCCTCTTGATTTCTCATCTTGATGAATCTTCCTTCAAGAAAGCAAGCTTCTTTTGAAGGACCTGCTCTGATACCAAGATATTGTGGACTATTTGAAATATTGGAGAGGATTGGTACATTAGAATATAGGATTACATTGCCAACATCCATGCGCATTCATAATGTTTTTCATGTTTCATTGCTTAAAACATATGTTCCTAATGCTAACCATGTGATTTATTGGAAGTTATTTTGGTGATTCCCAAGGGAGACTTTCAGGTCCAACCAGTGTAGATTTTGGATGAGAAAGTAAGGTGCTTAAGAATCGAGACATCATCTTGGTAAAGGTGAAGTGGACCCATTTCGGTCCTAAAGGTGCCACATGAAAGCATGAGAACATAATGAGGGAAGAATGCCTTCATATGTTTTGATAAAATTATTATATATGTGCATATATAATGAACTGGGGATAGTTTCTATATAAGGGGGAGGGAAATGTAACACCCCTAATTGACCCCTGGAATGAAAATAACATATATATGTGAAACATAGGCTAGTGAGTCAAGGATTTATTTTGAGGGAAATTATGCTTGTGTACATGTGTGTTTGTGTTTTGGGGATGGTATGCCCAAGTGCACATGTTTCTAATTGAATATGTGTTTTGAGGCCAAAGGTACTAAAATTGTAATTATTACAATACATGAATTTTAATAAAAATATATATAATGGTTGCAAACTGATAAGATGTAAAACATTTGAGGGTCTAAGACTCCATGAATGGGTAAAATGAGGCACATATGATTTAATAATCATTCAAATGTGCACATGCATATAAACAAGTTCCATTAGGTGGCTTAGGGATGAAAAGTGGCAGAAGGAGGACATGCATATAAAAATGAGCATGTTGGAATTACAATGGTGGATTATTCCTATTCATCCTTTATGGCGGGTAACAAAAAAAGGTGGGCATATAAGAATGGGGTGAGATCATATAAGGGTACTTGGAAGACCCACGAGAGAAATGGAAATCCCAGAAACCATAGGACTCTAGAAATTTCCTATTTGGATAAGTAAGCCACCCTAGAAGGTGGTGGCACAACTTAAGGGGTTGTAGGTGTAGAGAAGGTTGTCCACCACTTGGGTTAAGGCTGATGGGGAATGTAAGCCTGTTGGTTGGAGGATTTTGGGTTTAGTACCTTGGATTTGTGGGGGCTATTAAGGGTACCTGGAAGACTAATGAGGGTAGTGAAACTCCTAGAAGCTACAAGACTCTTGAACATCTTTGGCCAGCCAAGATATAGGTTTTTGGGGTTGTGAGTCTGTTAGTTGGAGGTTGTTAGGTTTACTACATTGTCTGGTTGATAATACTAAGCATGAACCAGGATTTTGGGCAATTTAATTCCCCATGGAGTCAAATCCCTAGCTTGGGGGTGACCTATTGTTGAAAGAAAATGAACAACGTAATCTATGGCTGGGTGGAACATCAAAGGCTTACAATTATTTGCACACAAACTAAAGATAAGTATTTACCTATTATGGTTATTTTTTTGCTGCAATGTTTTATGTATTTATGAATTACATTTTGAACCATAAGCACCCTAAAAAGTGGTAGCACAACCCAAAGGACTACAAATTTTTGATAAGGGTATGTGTCACTTGGGTGCAGGATAATGGGGAATGTGAGCCTGTTGGTTGGTGATTATTGGGTTTGGTGCCTTAGATATGTGAAGGCCTGGAAGGATACATGGAAAACCCATGAAAATAGTGAAATTCTTGGAAGTCATGGGACTTTGGAACATCCTTATTCATCCAATATAGGGGTGATGGGGGATATGAGCCTACTAGTTGGAGGCTACCAGGTTTAGTACCTTGGCTAGTTGATTGTACTGATCATGTACCAAGATTTTTGGAAATTGGATGCCCCATGGAGTCAAAGCCTCAACTTAGGGGTAACCTAGTATTGAAGGAAAATGAATAACATGGTCTATTGTTTAGTGGAATGTCAAAGGCATGTAGTTAGTTGCACAAAAACTAAAAAATAAGTATTTATCTATTATGTTTATTTTTTCGCTACAATGTTTTACGTGTTTATTAATTATATTTTAAACCATATTTAAGGAGCGTATGAATGTTATAATATGCATGTGCACGTGTATTGTATTTTAGAATATGTTTATATGTGCATCATATTATGCTTGAATCCATAAGAAGAAAAGGGGAATTTTACATATTACAGGGTGTCAGGGGTAACTCACATGGAGTTGGGCCTTAGCTCGAATCCGAATAAGTTGAAAGTGGGTTGGGGTATGTTACATGTATTGAGGGAAGGCACTTTCAAGAGTATGAGAGGGTGATTTGGTTACAAAACACATACATGCATTCAACACTATGATTGGCCAACAATTGAGTGCAGATATTTCTATTATAGAAGAGGAAAAGTTTATCATTCTATCGTGTTTAATGCCAAACTCATGGAATAGTCTAGTCATGGCCATTAGAATATGACCACATTAACTCTTGATGATGTAGTGGGATCTCTATTATTAGAGGAGGTGAGGCAAAGGAACATGGAAGGGCTGGCCTGTTATCAGGAAATCTAGTGTCTATGCAGAGCTGCTAGTCCCACTAAGGCTGGTAGCTACCTTAGAAACAAACAAACTAAAACCACTTTTGTTTTCCTTTATGAGAAGTAGATAAGAGGGGAATAAAGGAGACCAACCTCTGTCTTGCGCTTGGTTCCTTGCTTGATTCCTCTCCCTTCTGATAGATCTTTGCCACTCGCTTCCTCGTCTACCCAGCTTCAAAGAGCACCTGTGGAATCAAAGCAGCATAATACTATCCAAGAACAAAGATCTACTATCATAAACAATATAGGACCAGATATATATTGACCACACAAATGCATATATCATCAATCATACAAGAATGTGGAGGAAAACTTGAATAGCTTTATTAATAATCAAGAATAACAACGAGGATTACAACCAATTGTTTTGACCCAACGTCATCCTCTCAGCAAGAAATCCCTTCTTCACCTCATGAAAAGCTTAGATTACCCAACACTATGATATTACACCAAGAAACCAGTAGCACTTCCTTACAAGATACAAAATTCCAGCCTCTGGATCTCTTGGATGAGGAATCCATATATAGATGTTTGCAAGGGGGGTGAGTCAGCTTTTGAGATTTGATTAGTGTCCTCTCTCTGATAGTTCTTGATTCCACTTGGAGATTGATGATATCTTACTCATCCCTGGGCGAATGCAGAGAGGCAAGTGTCACAGGAGAAGTTTCTGGAAGATTCCATGATCCTCCACCTCACAGATTGACCCTGCCATTTGTCCACTCTCACTCGTCGCACCCCATAGAAGGGCTTTTCAGTATGCATCGCACCTCCCATGTGCATTTAGGTGGGATGCAGTGCACTTTGACCATCGAGCAGGTGAGATGGTCCAATTTTGACCAGTTCTGAGTAGTTTTTCATGGAGAACTTCTGGGAGATGATGTAATCAGCTGACCTTGTTCTTTTAGGGGTTGGAACAACACTTTTAGGGAATTAAGAGCCCTTGGTTTATGGACATTTATGATTGGGGTTGCAGTACCCAAAAATGTTTATAACAGTTTCCCCTTAAAGCATGAGGTCATTAATCTTTTCTGATGTCAGGTGAAATGCTTTATCATGAGGATCCGAAGTTTTTTCGAGCTGGAAGGCGACCTGTAATAAGATACAATACAACACATTATCTTCATAATATTTTCATGATCTAGGTGAGGCGGTCATTCCCATGCTCAGTTTTATAAATTCATTTTCATGTACATAAGACAGACAATCGTCTGTGTGCAGCCTGATGATTCTGATAGAGCCATCATCCCTTTGGTTGGATGATTATCTGTGTAGCAATGATGTACATTTGATGTCTTTATTTTCCTGAATATATATCGCAGCCCGAATGGATGAAACTAGATCTGGGGTCTTCAATCTCGTTCGATCTTCACTCAAAGTACAAGTCGATCCATGTGAGAGATTTTGTGGAGTTGAACATGGAAAGACATCTCCTGATTACCAGCCAATGATGTAAGCTGTTAACAGGCGCGAGAGGAATCACCGATAATGATGATGACCCTCAAGGTACTACAGTACAATTCACGTGGTGTGAATAAGGGACTTGGCTTCGAACACCACGCAAAATCTTTTGGTCGAAGGCCATTGATGTAAACCTATCACCGGAAGTGAGAAACTTGCCATTGAGGCATGCAAGCTTCAAAGTACTGAAAGGGTTGTTCCTAGATCGACTTCCTGGATAATGAGCTGATGTCGACAAGAAGTGGTCCATCATAGGAGGGCCTTATTGAATGCCACATCAATGGCATGGAACAGAGCAAATGATTTTAATGGAGGTGAAAACGATCTGATGATATAAGGTTCAGGGTGGCGATCATGAAAGAATGGAGCGTAAAAGTATTGTTATGGATGAGACACAGGTGAATTCTCTGAGCGACTTCTCTTGAACATACCTGTGACAGCGACATGATGGATTGGTAGCGTTAACCCCAAATATGGATGGTTTGATGGACCGATGGTGATATGACCAGTGAATGGAACAACCCAACCCGACTCGGATGCGGAGTGAAAGTGTCATGTTCAAGAGCAACTTGCTACCAATAAAGTTTCTTCAAGTTTTCTTCCCAATTTTTCCCCAGTCATTACTGACCAGTACCTCTTTATTTTTGTCAAGCTTGAGGAGGATAACATATGCTTGTTCTATAATTTAACCTTCGGGCAAACCCATCGCTATGTTTTAACGAGCCTAGCGATAGTGAAACTCATTCTTGTCTGTATGGACAAGTTTGTCGCTACTCGGTTTTAACGAGTTTAACGACAAAGATAACTCGATCCTTTTCAGTTTTAGAGAGTCTGAAAAGGGAGGTAAAGAAAACTCCAATAATCCTTTTTCGTCATATAATCCCTTGAGTCTGAAAAAGTATAAAAAAATACAAAAGGGATGAATTTTCAGTAATTTTAACGAGCCGAAGAAAACAAGCGCTCGATCTTTTTGTGTAATAATCCCTCAAGTCCAAAAAGATTAAAATCTAAAGGAGGGATAGCACTTCCAGTCACTTTAACGAGCTGGAGAGGCCAATTGCTCGGAAATCTTTTCATATTTTACGAGTCAGTTGAAAAGAGCTTAAAGGAGACTCGTTTTTTGAGGAACGAGTGATAAATTTGGGTAGCAGCTAATTCCAGGTAAGGTTTGGAATTTTCCAATCACGGCAGTGTCACAAGGATGGCTAACAGGATCACTCTTCGCAGTTGTTCCTCAAAAAGGGTAAACAATCAAATGGAGGTGAATGATTGGCCAATATAGAGTGGAGGTGATGATGAGAACACGACCAAGGCTTCAAAGGCTAATGATAATACATTCACGATGGTTATTTATCGGAAATTGGTTCATTTTTTAATGAGCTTAAACTCTGGGGGAACATTTGCTCAGTCCTTATGTTTATTTTTTAACGAGCTTGAATTCTGCATTAAAACTGCTCGATCCAGTTGTATAATAAGGATGTCTCATTTAAAATGGCATTTTTTCAAATCTTTGCCCCACATCCTTTCTTTATGCAAGTTAGGAAACGACCAATCCTACAAGTTTAAAGGGTTAGAGGACCTACAAATTTAAAAAATAAATGGTCGCTCTTCGCTTTCACGCCAAAAGGTTTGCATGCCCCCGGATATAGCGAAAAATTTCCAAGTTACCAAACATTGTTCTATCCGCACCACGGACAAAACACTTCCTCGGCGATGTCTACTGAAATAAACAAAGGTGAGTGGCGCAACTGGCTCCACTCACATAACTTTGACGAAGGAATCTTATTCCAGTCTAATCTCATAAAATAGTCATATATCCTTCGTGGAAACCTACCCTATACCCGAGGTTTTCCTGTCGAAACAGACCAGGGTGCATGCCCCCTGGGTTTCAGTCATGTCCTCCGAATCACTTGCGCTCATCAGGTGGACGGACTGGGATGGTGTTTGACTATTTTCTATGTGTGAACCGGGGAATGAAAGTTGGTCTACGAGCTTGACCACTCTTCCTTCATGCGGAAAACACATTACTCTAAAGAGTGAGGAGACAATGGCTCCCATGCAATAAATATAGTCGCGTCCAAGGAGTAGATTATAATCCAGGGGTCCTTGGACTACCATTATGTTCATGTGAACAGTTTTCCTTCTCAATGTTATCAGCACATTGGGAAGGATCCCTAACGGTTGACTGGTTCCTTTGTCAAAGCCTGTTAGATTTCTCATTTCAGGCAAAAGCGATGGCGAACCAAGTGCTTTCCAAGTAGTTGAGGAAAGGATACTCACAGAAGCCCCTTCATCTATGATGGTACCGGCCATGACCATTCTATATATTTGAGCAATGATTCGAAATGGTACACTAGCCGGTAAGTGGGGTCTGCTTAGTAGATTCCAATCAAAGGAAACAACTAGGTTACTTGGAGGTGGGACCGAATAGACGGCCGGATATGACTCTGACGAACTTCCTTCCTGTGGTAAAGGAACGGGTAGACTGCCCCCATGTTCATCGAAGTTTGTGCTTACGAAGAGAATTTGGACAGTGTCATTCTTGTTCTCTCCAGCGACTGTATCATCTGAAGATGGATCCTCTGAAGGCAAGACCGGGTCAACTGCTGCCTCGACCTTTTGACTTTCGTCTGGTGCGGATTCAGATGGTTTATCTTCAATGATAGATGCTTCGGTGACCACAATGGTGGGTCAGCCGGATTTTCAATTAGTGATAGACTCGGCAAGAGCTTCTTATATCCAGGAGGAAGCCATAATGGTGAAACCAGACGGTCGTCCAAAACTCTTTTAGCCTTGTCTAAGAAGGGACAACAGTGGATGGCGTGATCGCCTTCACACAGTTTACAAGGAAATTTACATTTTCCTTTTTGTCCAGGGACTTCACTTTCACTAATTGACGGTGTATTTTCAACATGATCATTAGAGTTTGATGACACTGGATTATGCAAACGAGGAGACCAATCCCTTAAGATTTGAGGGATGCAAGGACAATCTCGATGATATTGGTCTCCTTTACAAATGACACATGGCGATTTAGGCCTGGACAGTGTAGTGTGTGGATTTTCACTAGACGATGCCTGGTTGCCCCTTTTCGCCTTTGGCTCCTTCTTCTTCTTCTCTTTCTTCTTCTTCTCTTTCTTCTTCTTCTCCTTCTTCTTCTCAGTTACTTGAATTTTGGCTTTACCGGCTTTATCAAGCGAAGAGGAAGGAGGAGAGAGAGAATTGGACGAAGTAGAAGGTTGGGGGGTAACTTTGGTATCATTTAGTTCCTAACTTGATTGTTCAGGAATCACGGTGTTCTGAACGACAGAGGTCGAGAAGAGCCATACGGGCAAGCCGATTTTCAATCCTGGAAGTGACAATGTGGCCATATGGGGTGCACCAACATCTCCCCAAGAGGAGAAAGGACTAGGATTTCCTCCAAGGGGAAATCCTTGGTTGGTGGACTCCATTTTTCTCAACCTAAGACCAACATAGGAAAGGTGATGTTTATTCCGATTAAAATAAATTTTAGACGCTTTGACACAACTTGTTTTTTCAATTTTTAAGAGTCGAGAAAAAAAAAAAGATGACTCTAGTCACCTTTGATTTTTAATGAGCCTGAAGTGACAAGTGCTAAGATGGACCTTTTCCTTTAAGGAGTCTGAAAAGGAACGAAAGAGACTACTCTGGAAATCTAGACAGAGGGATTACCAAACCAATCACAAAACTGCAGAATACTTTTTACGGTACGGCAGTCAATCTTCCCGAATGTTGTGTTCAGTGCATTGCAATCGATAGGGCGGTAGACACAGCTCCCTATGGATAAAGGATAAAGCCTATTGTGGTCTCCCAATATATACTCGACGGTACGTGGGAGCACAAGTCCGTACTGGCACTTATCATCTCAAAGTGGAGGAATCACCCAACTAGCAATGAAAACAATAGTTACCAGGCTTTACGACGCCGGAATATGCCTCTAGCCTAGACTTCTAAATGTTGTGCATTAGGTTCCAAAGCATTTTTAGATTCATTAAATTTATTTTACAGTTGATCTTGCTTAAGAAATTTGCCTTTCAGTTTCACTGCGTGATGTAGATATACAATTCCTAAAATGCAATCTAAGATGATAAACAATCGTTTAATCTTCCTTTTGTAATGAAAATCCTAGCTACTAAGGAAAGAGAGACGATATTCTTTCAACATAGAGCAGAAAGCACACACTATATGCACTGTCCTAAATCAAACCAACAAACGGTCTAAATGCAAATGCACATGCATGTATTTGTTTTCAGCCTTCGTAATGTGTGAATGATAAAAAGAAAGCTAAGCACAAATCTGAATTATTTTTCAAAGCGACATTACTAACAAGTTTCTTTACAAGACAAAATGAAGGCAATGACGACACTTTGTTCTTTGGAATTGAAAACTTTCTTTCGACACTTGCAAAAACTACTAATTCAAATCAAATACAAGAGTAACAGTGTAATCGACTATCAAGAACAATTGGATTCTCTTCTATGACTGAAAACGACACTTGCAACACTTCCAAATCAAGAAATGACAATTCAATTACGCTACTTCTTTGTAAAAGAGAACTGAAAATGGCTCACAATACATAAAAAACCATGAAAAGACCATTCAGAGATGGTATTTGACTATTTTCTATGTGTGAACCGGGGAATGAAAGTTGGTCTATGAGCTTGACCACTCTTCCTTCATGCGGAAAACACATTACTCTAAAGAGTGAGGAGACAATGGCTCCCATGCAATAAATATAGTCGCGTCCAAGGAGTAGATTATAATCCAGGGGTCCTTGGACTACCATTACGTTCATGTGAACAGTTTTCCTTCTCAATGTTATCAGCACATTGGGAAGGATCCCTAATGGTCGATTGGTTCCTTTGTCAAAGCCTGTTAGATGACCCAACACTATAATGTTACACCAAGAAACTAGCAGCACTTCCTTACAAGATACAAAATCCCAGCCTCTGGATCTCTGGGATGAGGGATCCATATATAGATGTTTGCAAGGGGGGTGAGTCAACTTTTGAGATTTGATTAGTGTCCTCTCTCTGATAGTTCTTGATTCCACTTGGAGATTGATGATCTCTTACTCATCCCTGGGCGAATGCAGAGAGGCAAGTGTCATAGGAGAAGTTTCTGGAAGATTCCATGATCCTCCACCTCATAGATTGACCCTGCCATTTGTCCACTCTCGCCCATCGCACCCCATAGAAGGGTTTTTCAGTATGCATCGCACCTCCCGCGTGCATTTAGGTGGGATGCAGTGCACTTTTACCATGGAGCAGGTGAGATGGTCCAATTTTGACCAGTTCTGAGTAGTTTTTCATGGAGAACTTTTGGGAGATGATGTAATCAGCTGACCTTGTTCTTTTAAGGTTTGGAACAAAACTTTTAGGGACTTAAGATCCCTTGGTTTATGGACATTTATGATTGGGGTTGCAGTGCCCAAAAATGTCTATAACATGGCCAAATATGTATTGTTGGTAATAGGTTGACCAATTGAAAGAGGTAAACGAAAATTCTCCAAAGGGGTATTTAGGTAAGTATAAAGTTCTAAGTCTCTTACTAAGTCAACAAGATGTTTGAAATGTGGTAAAGTAGGGCATTACCAAATATTTTGTAATTCAAATATTGCTAAACAAAGCAAGGGATCCAATGAGTAGTTGAATATAAGAAGAAATTCTTTGGATGAAGGAGGGGATGTGTATTTATCATTGACAAGTACACATTCATATCACAAGGCATGGTTAATAAACTCAAGAGCACCCTATCATATGACACTCCACAGGAAATGATTTTGTGAATATGAATAATGTGATGGAGGGGATGTATACATATGGGATAAATTGACAACCAAGATAGTCATTCAAGTTCAAGTTTGACTAATATTGAAGGACATTCAAAGTAGACATTTCCAAGGGTACTAAATTTCTAGGTTTAGCTAGGAATCTAATATTTGATAGTCGAATAGGTGGTGCAAGTGCATACCATAATTGGGAAGGATTCATGTAACATGGTTCATGGTGTGATGGTGTTGATGAGAGGTGTTCATATTGGGAAATTGTACAATATTTTAGTTCATTTTGACCCAAGGGGTTGTTAGAGTACAATGGTTCCTAAAACCAATGGGTCAACCTCTTGTTTAATCAAGAAAACCATGATGTGCTATTAGAGGTTGGGACACATTGGAGAGAAAGGACTCTGAGATATGTGAAGAAAAGGTACGGTCAAAGACTTATTTGGTAACTTATTAGAAGTTTATTTCTATAAACATTTGCTTTATGGGAAACATAATTGTGTTAGATTCCCATCTGGTGCTACAAGGGTTTGGAGCTAGTTCATAATGATATATTTGGGCTAGTATTAATACAATTTCTAGATGAACCTATATATTATCTTTACTTCATCGATTATTTCTCTATGAGGACATGGTTTTATTTCCTAAGGAAGAAGCTTGATTCTAGAAGTTCAAATCTTTTTTGGAAAACGAGATAGATAAGAAGGTAAAGGTGCTAAGAATTGATGACAAATGTAAATTAGGTGGTAAAGAGTTTGAGAATTTATACAAATATCATGGGATGGTATGCCAAATGACTACTCCATACACTCATTAGCAAAATGGAGTTGTTGAAAGAACAAATAGGACATTGATGAATATGGCAAGGAGCATGCTCAATAGTGCAGGACTATGACAAGAATTCTAAGTAGAGGTAGTCAATACTACATGTTACATGGTAAATAGTTCTCCATAATCATTGTTGGTAAACAAAACTCAATATAAAGAATGGTTTCGTAAAAGGTCATCACTCACACATCTTACAATTTTTGGTTGTGAGGAATTTTTCCATTTTCCAAAGGAAATGAGGACAAAGCTAGATAACAAGGAAGTCAGGTGTATTTTCATTAGCTAAAGGGATAGAATGAAAGGATATAAGTTATGGGATATGGTGTAAATGAAGACAATTTTTAGTCAAGATGTGATTTTTGGGGAAGTTCGATGTGCTTCTAGGACTAAAGATACTCCAAAAAAGGGAGAAACAACAAATATTGGTAATCAACTTCAAGTTAGAGGAAAGTGACTCACATGAGTTCACTAAGTTAGATGAAGAGGTAAAACGATAGAATTTGATTTTGAGGAATTCTATTCAAATAAGGAAAGAACCTAAAATATATACCCTAACCAATTTTCAATCTTCTATTTTGTTATTTTCTACTGATGATGAAAGCAAACTATTCAAGGAGGAGTCGAATTGACAAACTGTCAACTCTATTTGAAATTGATGAAGGAAGAAATGGATTCTTTGCATAATAACAACACATGGGATGTAGTCAAATTATCTAATGGAAGGAATATTTTTGGCTCCAAGTGGGTGTTCAAGAAAAACTTGAATGAAATAAGTCAATTCGAGAAGTACAATGGTTAACTGGTGGTGAAAGGTTATTCCCATGTCGAGGGAGTTGACTTTAGTGATATTTTTTCCCCTATTAAAAAATTAACTTCCATTAGGATACCAATGTCTTTGGTCGCATCATTTGATATAGATATTGATAAACTGGATGTAAAGACATAATTTTTACATGGTGACCGAGAGGAAGAAATCTACATGAAACAACCTAAAGTTTTGTAATAAGGGGCATGGTGAATCTAGTCCACAAGCTGAGGAAGTCCCTTTATGGTCTAAAGAATTAACCTAGGATATGGTAGTATAATTTAGAAACATACATTCACAGCTTGGGATTTGTGGTAAGCCAAGTTGATCACTATGTATATCTAAATTCAAAGGGAAAGTGTTTCATATATGTAGTGCTATATATTGATGACAAGTTTATGGTTGGAAAGAACATGGGTGAAATTAGGGAGGTGAAGATGAAACTATTCTAAAAATTTAACATGAAGGATCTCAATTCTATACATTTCATTCGTATAATAAAGATCAAGAGATATTTCACATTTAAGAAGCTCTAGGTAAATCAGAGGAAGTATGTTTCAGCATGCATGACTGTAAATTAGTTAAGGTACCAATTCCTACTAGGGAAAGAATAAGTGTTGATTAGTATCTAGATGCATAAGAAGAAATAGAGGAAATAGTTTTTGTTCCATGTGCAAGTGATCAAGGTCTTTTAACATATGTAATGGTCTACTCTTAGCCATATATTTCCATGTAGTGAGAGTATTGAGTAGATACATCACAATGCCTAGTAAGAGAATTGTCCCCCTATAAAAAGAGTATTCAAGTATCTACATGGAACAAGTGATCATGCAATCTACTACCATGGAGGACTTGAGGATGATAGTGAAGCAACTGTATGAGTATTTGTCGATGCTGACTAGGCTGATGATTTGGATAGAAGAAGGTTGACTAGAAGATATGTATTCAAGATATTCGATGGAGTTATTAGATATATGAGTAAGAAATAGTTGATCATGGCACTATAGATAACAAAGCTATAATACATAATATCCACTCATGAAAGCAAGGAAGCAATTTGGTTGTGGCATATGCCTTCAAAAATCAGGTTTCTTCAACAAGTAGTAAGGATAAGTTGTGACAGTCACACTGCAATATTCTTGGAAAAGAACCTAGCTTAAAATTCAAGGAAAAACATATTGAAGTATAGTATCATTTCATTAGAGACATGGTGGAAATTAATAATGTGCTACTAGTAGAAATAGACACAGTGAATAATGTTGCAAACTTTCTAACAAAGTTTATGAGTTCTAATCAATTCTCTTGATGTAGAGAAGAGTTGGGCCTGGGATTCTTCGTTCGCTAAAAGAATGATATCAACATTTAAAACAAAGAATGCAACAAGTGGGAGATGTTCAAGTGTTGCATACTTTACTACTAATCTCAGTTGACTAGAGTTTAGTCGATTGATGGACTAGTCAAATAAGATGACTAGGGATGAACCTCAATAAGCCTAGTTAAGAACAATCAAATAGGAACAAAAATTCATTGGGATGGTTGAAGTAAATTCAATGAGAATATAAGTAAAAAATTGAGTCAATAGGAAACTAATCAAGTAGATATTATTTACCACATTCAAAGTTAATAATTGGTCAAGCAACTAATGGAAGTTGATCATAGTCGGGCATAGGTGCATAGTTAATTGAGACTAGTGGTTGATTGTGGTGAAAAGGAAATTGACTATAGTTGGAACTATTTGGAAAATGGTTAGGATTTTGAGATTCCTAGGATGTTGGCTAATGATATTTAGCCACCTATATTGATTTGAACAACTACAAATTAGGATTTTTTGTGCCTATAAATAGAGCATGATGTAAGGGTGATGAAGAGAGATGATAGATTGTGAATATTCATGCTAGATAGAGATTGAGTGATGTATGAGAATATTTTCATTAGGCATGGACCTAAATCAATGTTCATTATAATATGTCTTTGATATTCAATTAAGAATATAAGAGTGGGGAAGCTCAAAGGTTGGTTGGTTTTCCTAGTTAAGGGTTTCTAGAGTAAAATATTTATGTGTTATGTGAATATTTATGGTATGCCATTTTTTATTTCATATTCTTTAAGTTCTCACTTGTGCATATAAATATTTATGTCAATCGAGCTTCTAGTCTAGTTTCTATGTCTAATTGACTTTGTGTTTAGACTTCTAGTATCAAAAGTGTAAATTAGGTGCCTTAAGCCCAACAGGATGAGAATGTCTATGAGTTAGAACCCTTTCCAATGAATCTCTTTCACATTAGAGCATTTTCTAGGTTGACATTGAGTATGAAAAAAAACAATTTTGAACCTCTTGGGAAATTAATAACATTTTTTTCCTGCACAAAAATGTCTCATATGGGTTTTCCATTGGATTCTACCATTTTCTCACTTTGCCTTGCTTTTGAGCACATGATCAACTACTCTTTTCTTTGAAGGACCTCATGTTAAGGTGGATTAGTATGTTAATATGAATGTGGGTAACAATACCTACTAAGTATAATACTTCTCAACCAATCTCTTTCATGCTAAAATATTTCCCAAACCCGTGACTCACTTGTTTGAAAAGTTGTGCAGTTAGATATCGCACCCCAAAATAATGGATGCTACTACACTTTTAACTTGAAATGATTAAACCTTAATTCCTCCAAAATGATGCAAGCAAAAGAACAACTTACAAAGTATATAATATATGAAATATTCACAAAATGGATATCATCAATCAATAATTGATATTTATGTTATAATATATCAATAGTAGTTTCACAAAAATAGACGTAAAGGGCTCTTGTTGATGGCTAGTGAGATAATATCCTCATGTCAACCATGTTTCCTTATTGGTTGTTTCCTAATTTTAGTTGGAATCAATCCATTACTCTTTAATGTGATACCTGCTTCCAATTCTTATACACGAGAGTGTAACAAAACCATAATATTTCAATAATAGATATTTGAATGATGCTTTCAAACATTAATAGATAAACCAAAACTCCCCTTCAAACTAGAGACCAAAGAGGTTTTAGATTTGTTAGTTTTTGCTGATGATTTTGTCTTGCACCTTGTGAACTTCATAAGTGATGTAGTGATGTTTATATCAATTTGAAAGGAGTATATATATTTAACCAAAATATTTTACATTTTTAAGCCAACCGAATACTAAATACATCCACATTACTAAAAAAATGTAAGAACTTTTCTAGCGAGGGTCAAAATCCACATCGTAAACTATCAGGCAAAGAGGTAACTCCATGAATTGAATTGCATTTTGCATTAAGATGGAACATGGATATATACATGGAGAGGGAGACTATTTGGTTTCATCTCCCAATGTCTCTTCATCTTCCAATTATATTTATTTTCATATTTACAGTATTTACATGGATTTACCTAATCCCAAAGATTAGGTGTCAACATCCCCTCCCTTACACTGAAGGGATGTTGGTGAGTCCAAGCATCATTCTGAATCTTTCAAAATTTTATCTTCCAAGCTCTTTGGTGAAGATGTCTGCAATCTGCTCATTTATGGAAAAATGGTGTAGGTGGATTGTCTTGGTCTCAAAATAATGTCTAATCAGATGATATTTTGTATTGATGTGCTTCGTTCAATCATGGGACTTTGGATTCTCTACCAACTTTATTGCAGAAGTGTTTTAAATCAAGAGAGGAGTTGAATGGACTTGTTTCTCTTGCAAATATTCCAAAATTTTCCTGAGCCACACAATTTCCTTTGTTGCTTCAACTGTTGCCACATATTCTGCCTCAATTGTGGAATTTGTTGGAACTAATTGTTTGTGTGATTTCCAGGAGATAGCTCTTAATCCAAGACTGATAACATAACCAGGAGTAAATACCCCAGTTTCTTTATCTCCATCAAAGTCTAAATCAAAGTATCCAATCAAACTGAGTCGCCCACCTGTGAATACTTAAGTCCAAAGTCTTGAGTGCCCTTCAATTACTTTAGAACTCTTTTTGCAGCAGACCAATGATCCTCACAAGGATTTTGTATAATCCTAGAGAAGCTTCCAACATCAAATGAAATGTATTTTCTGGTAGTAGTCATGTATTTGAGACTCCCTACGAGTTGTCTATACTTCGTTGCATCCTCAGATTGTTTTCCTTCAGTGGATGTGAGCTTTAAGTTCTGTTCCATTGGATTAGTCAAAGTATTGTACTCATCCATGCCAAACCTAGTTAAAAGATCTCCAATGTACTTCTTCTAAGAGATAAATATAAACTTTGAATGTTGAGTTACTTCAATACCAAGATAATAGTGAGCATAGCCAAAATCTGTCATTTCAAAACCTTTCCTCAATTCCTTCTTTATGGGTGCAAGGTAGCACTCATTGTTCCCTGTCATCAAAAGATCATATACATATACCATAAGATATACAAGTGTTTTTCCAACTTTCTTGACAAACAAATTTGCATCATCAAGATCATAATAATTGAAGTTGAGTTTCAAAAGATGCTCAGTTAACTTCTCGTACCAGGCTCGTAGTACTTTCTTGAGGCCATACAATGATTTTACAAGATTGTATACTTTATGTTCCTAACCCTTCACATCAAATCCTTCTGGTTGGGACATAAAAACATTCTCTTTCATATCTCCATTCAAGAAAGCAGTTTTTACATCCATTTGATGTACTTTCCAACCCTTCTATGCTGCTAAGGCAAAGAGTGTCTTTATGGTAGCCCATTTTGTTGTGGGGAAAAAATTATCCTCATATTCAACCCCTTCCTTCTATACAAAACCTTTTGCCACAAGCCTATATTTGTGCTTGTCAAGTGGGCCATCTGCTTTGTACTTGTTCTTGAAGACCCAATTGTAGTCTATTGGTTTGGTTCCCAATGGAGAATCAACTAGCTTCCAAGTGCCATTCTTTATTAAAGAATCATATTCTTTCTGCATCGCTTATTTCCATTCATCATGAGAAGCATCTCCTTTTGAAGGAAGTTGGTTTGAAATATATAGACAAATTCAGTTCACAATCATAAGAAACATCCATATCAACAGGTGAATTAGAATCATCTAAGTCACCTCCATTTTGTTTGGTTGAGCTTCTTGTTCCTGTGTTTCCAACCTCATCATGATGAACACTTTCAAGTGTCTTTGTCAGCCATTTTGGAGGACCTTTCTAAGATGGCCCAGGCTACTTAGATGACTGAGTTAGGGTTGAATCAAGATTTAGTCTCCCAATTCAGTTATCACATCACTCAAAGTGTCATCAATGGTTGGAGCTTCATGCGGGGGAGGGAGTGCTTCAAAAGAATATTCCACAGATTGATTTAGGATAGGAATAACCCCTTCAAGATGTGAAATCTCATTATCAAACTCTTGAAAATACTTTTCATTTATGAATCTATCCAAGCGATCAAGCTGACACTCAACAATAATGTCAGTATTGGAAGATTCAAGAAATATCACATCTATAGATATTATAAACTTATTATTCACTTCATCATAGAGACAGTATGTTTTGGAGGTATTTGAGTACCCCAAGAAGAAACACTTGTGACTCCTTGCACCGAGTTTGTTTCTCTCTTCCTTAGGTATCAAGGAATAAAATGTGGAAGCAAAAACCCTAAGAGGCCTCACTGAAGGAATTTATCCATAACACATTTCATAAGGAGTCTTGTTTTTTATAGCATTAGATGGACACCTATTCTTTATATACACAACACATAGAACTACATCAGCCTAAAACATCAGCTTAACATTCTTGAAAAACATCATGGGATGTACCATATTTAAGATTGTCTTGTTCATTCTTTCAACTACTCCACTTTGTTTAGAATTATAGGGAACAATTGTTTGATGTTTCATCCCATTTCAGCGAAGATAGTTTTTGAATTCATTTGAAGTGTATTATTTTCCTTTATCAGTGCAAATAGATCCAATATGAGATTGTGCATCATTTTCAATCTATGCATGAAAGTTCTTGAATGTTTGAAAAGCTTCAGATTTGTTCTTGAATAAATAAACCCAACACATTCTAGTGTAATCATCAATAAATGTCATCATATAGTTATTACCATTTGCAGAAGGAACAAGCATTGGGCCACATAAATCAAAATGAATGAGTTCAAATTTTCTATGTGCTCTAGAATGAGAATCATGAAAAAATTGTTTGTTGTGCTTTCCTAAGATACAAGCATCACAGTGCTTAAGTTTCCTAGGAATCGTAGGCAAACAAGTAACACTATTTTTTCTCAACAAACAAAGAATTTCATAGTTTAAGTGTCCAAATATATCATGTCATAAAAGATTTGATGGAAATGTACTTTTATCATAATGAGAACTGTATGAGAATTTTTGTGCACAAGAAGAGGTTCCTTGCAGCTTCAGAAGCCTTTCTTCCTTCATCCTCGTCGTGACAAGTGAGAGATCTGATGCTTTTCTGACCTCGACCTTGCCACCAAATATATGAATGGAGTGTCCTTGCTGGCGGATGTGGACCAAAGACATTAAGTTTCTCCTTAGATCTGAGAGGTATAGAATATCATGTAGAAGAAATTCTAGAAGACCAGGTAGTTTGAGCCTGATGGTGCGAAGCCATGATGGCTTGAGTTTTGACTTGTCTACAAAATATATTTCTCCATCAACAATGTCATTGAATTCTTCAAGAAATATCTCTTGAAATTCATGTGGCAAGTTGCTCCTGAATCAAGCAACCAATCATATTTTCATGAAGCAAGTGAAGCATTGAATAAGTCTTGAGTTACTCCGATGTAACAAGGTGCCACAACATAATGAGCTGATTCAGGTGCTTTACCTTTCCCTTTGTCAATTGTTTTACCTTTCCCTTCATTTCTTTCCTGCTCAATTTGGTCCCATTACAACTTACAAGTGGAAGCATCATGTCCATTTTTATTGCATCATATGCAATGAAGATCAAACTTTTCTCCATGGACTTGTTTCCCCCCCTGCCTAAAAAATTCCTCCTTCCTCTTCCTCTTCAACTACATCTTCCTCTAGAAGAATCTTGTGCATGGTTCTTCTCATTCTGTGCAAGGCACACAACTTCCTCAGTAGACTAAGGGGTTGTCTTATTCTCAAAAGCCTTCTCTCTTTCAGCAAACGTCTTCTCAAGGGAGTCAAAGCTAATATATTTAAGGTTACCACTTGCTTGAAATGACTCGAGATAATGTGAATAGGTGGGATATAATGCCTTAACATAAGCTATGGGAGGAATATATATTTCAACACCCGCGGATTTTATGTCATGCATAATCAATCTTAGTTTTGATGTTAAGGCAAGAGAGTCATCATTTTTCAACTCAAGATTGAACAACTTAATCATCGATTGAACAACTTCAAGTTCATAGTGTGATTCATACAATTCCTTCAACTTCTTTAAGGATTCAAAGGAATTTGAAAATGGAGAAATATGTCAACTTACCTCTTCATTTACTAATGTTGTAATCAAGGCATCGTCTTTGTTGTTCTTATTTTCCCAAATGGAAAGCTCCTTATCTGAAGTGGGCTTCCCAGGTGAATTGTCTCCTTCTCCTTCACAAACCCCTTTCCACAACTCATTTAAAATGAGGGTGTTTTTTATCTTCCAAGACCATTTTGAATAGTCTCTTTACCAGGAAAAACTAATCCCACAATGGAGTTTAAATTTGACCCAAAATACTTGCAAAAAAAAATTGATATATCTTTGCAACTAATTAATTTTCATATAATTATGTCTTCATATAAGAATGCAAATGCAAACTCTAAATATTCAAATCATATGGCATACTTCAAATACCACTCACACCTCCTTCGAAAATAAGCTCGAATATATTCTCACTTCATACCCACCTTTAAATATACTCCATGCACTTTACTCCCTATGCTTTATGAATTTTTTTTTACTTTAAAAAGGGTCCCAACATATATATATACACCAAGTCCATATGATTTACTCCATATGCTTTATGGAATTTTTTTTCTTTAAAAAGGGTCCCAACACACATATATATACACCAAGTCCATATGATTTACTCCATATGATTTATGTTTTAATTTAAAAAAAGGTCGCAACACACATATATACCATCATTCTTTTGAAATGAACTCAACGCACACATAAATGGCAGCCATACAACGTTCTAAAAATTCTTAATGCAACATCAATTTGGATTTCCCTACCACGATCAGGTCTCCATATATAGCGTATGTCAGGACCTCAAACAATGCACAGTGGCATGCGAATGAAGGTTCCACAAACCACTCACCAGTCTCCAACCACGCAAACACAGTACAACATATTCAACGCGTATACACAAGTGTTCAATGCATAGACACACAATGCTCCTTTTACCATATGCCTGTAACGCACAGTAAAACCAATTCTCATGGAGGATTTTCAACGTGGATCTGAGGCTCTAAATTCAGGCAGAGGGATAGAGGGATATAGAATAATGGCAGGGAACTAAATGAGGACCATGGTACGAGTTATAGCACAAAAAAAAAAATTGGGAGTTAGTTCTTATGGGAGTTTGCTTTGATATCATGTAGTACGGGAGGTAATTCGACTAATTGAATTGTGTTTTGCATTAATATGGAATATAATATATCTATGGAGAGGGAAGTTATTGGATTTCAAAATAGATTTACCTAATCCCAAAGATTAAGTGTCAGCACACACATTTGTTTATGTTATTTTCTATTTTACATGTGCTTGCAAGTTTAATGAATTTAATGTATGAAATTGACAAATATTCACCATCACATATGTTCCTTCAATAATATCATACCAATAACATGAAATTATGACGTAAACCTTTAATAATTTTATCTATGCATCACCATAATTGTCACATCTCTAAACCTTTAATAATTTTACCTATGCATCACCATAATTGTAACATCTCTACTTGCAAAGGCTAAATATACTAGTTGAACCTTTATTTCTGCTATTTCTTCTTATATATTTCCTTGCAACAATAAATTTGAAATTATGAATACAAATGGTGCAAGTAAATGGCATGAAAGTAGAGCATGAATCATCATAAGAAAACCCAAACATTCCAATTTTCATTATCTACCCATTCCAATTTTCATTATCTACCCGATAAGAGAGAAAATTTCAAATGAAAGGGGGATTCATATTTTATTTCATGAATTGAAGGAAAGGTAGTTTCCTACTTTAATATTGATTCAATCATTAATCCATATTATTATTCTTATTACACTAAATATTTACAATTTATAGTTAAGCGGCTTATTTCCTCCATAGCTTCCTTCATCTTTCATTTCATAAGTTGGCAAATGATGGGCTCTTGTCTTCTATTTTCAGCATTCTCTAAAAAAATTAAAGACATTGATTTCTCTTTGAATATGAGTTCTTGAATCTATGCTCAATTATTTTTCACTAGAGAATTTCTCAAGAGAAAATTATTTATGACCCAATCTATACTTCTGGGAGGTGGATTGGATGGATGACATTTTCTCAAGATTTTCTTTTTCTTTCTCAATATATTGTCTCATAAATTCAAGACTATGTATAGGCGGAAGAGGATACACCTTCCTATTTTTTTGGTTATATTTTTTTTGATACCATGAATAAGCACATGATGGTAATTTCATCCTAGAAATTTCTATTAATCTATATTTCCTCCAAGTAGCGAGTAAATAGACAAAGTGAGATATTTTCTCATTTTTTTAATAGTATGTTTAGTGGTGGCCACTAATAGATATTTTCTATATGAAATTATTACTACAAAATGTTAATTTGATCAGGGAAGAAAATATATATCACATGATATAGGAAAAACAAAAGGGTGACATTACTAGTATACCTTTGGCAAGGATGGGTTAATGTTTGTAGCATGGGATATGGAGAGGATGTTTTGTCACCCAAGCACCCCACATAAATTGTGTCATATAGTTAATTTTTCCAAAATAAAGGAAAGAAAATAATATACAATATAGTAAACTATAGCATCATGATATGTTTGTTTGCTAAAATAAAAAGACACAAAGTGTCTTACCTTTAAGGCACTAGTGGTGGCTCCAAAATTTCTGGTATCACCTAAGCTCTTCTTACTAGACATATTTGGTCACTAAAGTAAACCTACACATGGCAAGGAAAATAGAAAAATATTGAATATTTAAGTAGGTCAAGTGTTTTACATGGTGTCTTGATTCATTGAAAAAATCCAGTCTTCATGAAAATATTTTGTTCATCCATAAAAAACAATTAATCTTCTTACTCTTTATGAGTTTTTTCTAAATTAGTCTTCCTAAGATCTAAATCACTATTATGAGTTGTTGTAAATATACAATACTAGTAGAATAACCTTGCATAATCTACAAAAGAGGAATCAAGAGAGAGTATGCAAACCTTTTAGGTCAGAGATGTGGAAAATTATCTACTAGACTAATAAATGAATCTTACATATTTTTGCCTCACCATAAATAATAGACAAATATCTCTCATTGAAGTTAGTGGTATCTTATCTACAAAAATGACAAATGAATCTCATAGTAGCTTTTCACATCACCAACCCTAGGAATATCTAGCCCCTACTTCAACGATGTTATTCATTTCACCTAATAGATAAGGCTATTGTGATTTTGGGTTTGGCCTCACCATAAATAATAGACAATATCTCTCATTGAAATTAGTGGTATCTAATCTACGACATTGACAAATGAATCTCATAGTAGATTTTCACCTCACCAACCCTAGGAATATCTAGCTCCTACTTCAATGGTGATCTTCATTCCACCTAATAGCTAAGGCTATAGTGATTTTGGGTCTAGGGTCCTCCTCACTAATATACACTTCACCATTTTGGGAATTGATTGATGTATACATAGAGGATACACACAAGTGTCTAATGGCAGTGAGGGCCAGGTGGTCAAAGGTTGGGGGGGAGGAGGAGGGAGGGATTTTCAACAATGCAATGTGGCTCATGGGGTGAGTATTTAGTGGAATGAGGTATGAGGAATGAGTTCTTGGGGAGTATATACTAGAATGAGGAATGACAAAGGTGAATTGAAGTGAGCAAGATATGATGGTTATCATTGGGCCATGTGATGGCCTTAGGTGATGTTAGTGTAAAGTTTTTAGAGAAGTGTACCAAAATATCTTACTTAATTTATAGGTGACTTATAACCCTAATAACAAAATATGGTTGCTTCTATGCTTTAGATCTGCAATAAAAAACCTTGCAAAAAAATATATTGTGCAAATAGAAACATATAATAACAAAAAATTAAAGCGTAATAACCCAATGGAGGTCTTGAATGAATGATAATTTTATTAATGAATACACCAAGTGAGGAGAAATTACAAATTCCCCCTCTGTGGTATGGGTCCTTTTCTTGTCCTTGTGCTTAAGCAACATGCTTCTCTCTCTCAATTTGCAATGCACAGAAGAAAAAAAATGGTGTTTGAACTCAAGTGGGAGCTCAAATGCTATGAGGTGATAATGTTGACAATGAAAATGGTTATGGTGAAGAATGAATAGAAAACCCTCTATTTGTAACAAAATATTGAGCTAAATTAGGACTTAGAAAATAATAAAGTATTATTGATTAAATCAAAATCTAGCCGTTGTGAATACTTTATTATATTTTTTAGAGGGAAAAGATATTCAAAATGGTTAAATATCTTTATTTAGAAAGTGGTTGAAGTAATTAACAAATAAAAATGATTTATCAATCACTTTGTGAGAATTAAGGAAAATATGAATTTGAAATAATTATTAAATAATGATTTAATAATTATCTTAAAAGGAAAATGTTGAATAAAGAAGGAATAATAAATAAACAAATATTTCTTTAAATATTCCAAGGTGATCCAGTCAAAAGGTGATGAGAAATAATTAACAAATAATGATTTAATAATTATTTCTAGAGAATCATTTAAATAAATAATGGTTTATTTAATTATTCTCATGGGGCTTTTGAATTTTAATGAGAAATAATCTAGGAAAAATGATTTACTAAATTGTTTCCTATGGTGAAAGTGGGTCTACCATGGTAAAACCTATCCTACATGGTGTATTTTGATCAACCTAGTAAGAAATGGCTAGGTGATAATTTTTTGGGTGATAATAGATTTCCCCTCAATGTAAGAGTGTTAAGAGAAAATTGTATGAGCGAAATATGTTGTAGGTTACATTTTCACGAGACACCCAAGGGGAATCATAGAGAGAGAGAGAGAGAGTTGAATCTAGGCAAGGAAGGACTGGGGATAGAGGGTGTGAAACCTACATATATCATAGAAGTCTCCTTATGTGTAAGTACATAATCTCAAATGAGGTGGGGGAGGCATACCCATACCCACCAAGATATCTGGGTACAAATAATAATGATGTGTTTAACAATGTGGGTCTAAGAAACAAAGTACATGATACATGATTTGTTGGCATCAACCAGGCCAGAAAATGATACAATGATACAATGAGTCCCATATACGTAAGTTCCTAGAAGACAAAGGTCAGGACTGATACAATGAAATCTACTAATATGAGTACATGAGACATGATACCCCTCAAGCTGACATGGTGAAGGGGGGTCGCAACTAAAGAAGGCCTGATGAACAGGAAATGGATCATGTACAGGATACATCGATGCGGTAAGCATTGTGATTGGTGGAGACCGAACCAATCAAATCAATGGAATTGCATCTGAGGCTGGATCATAATCTATCGACATCCAAGCATGTGGAGGGTTACCTGAAGGGCCACCCTCTCATGAGGTATGGAACATCTCACACACACCTGGGAAATCATGGTACAATCTCCTAGATCATTGGACCATCAAGTGTACAATTCTTTGTCATGTGATAGTGAGTTGGAGTCGAGCACGTGAGAACCAACCAAAGAAAAAGGCAATGATGATTCCCTTTGCTTGATTCAAGGCACCGAAAAATGATGAATGTTGGAACCAAGGTACATTGCCCTCTAGACCTATTAAATGGAATAGATGTCTTGAATTCAATAGGTTAGGGTCCGCCAAAGTTGAGGCAATGATGACTCCTCAGCAAAGGCACAAGGGATATAGTAATGTGACTGATAGACTGACACCAAGGATCATGATGGATGAATAAGATGAGTGGCAGACTGACGAATTCCCTTGTCAGAGCATATTATGCATGGTTGACCTGGCAGCGGTTGACTTGATTCTAGATGGGATGGTCAATTACTCAGACGAAGGTTTTTCAAAGATAGGTCAGTATAGCTGGAGGCCAAATATGAGTGAAATGGGAAGAATGCGACGCACCGATGGATGATTGTTAAAATTAGCAACTAGGGCCAAATTCCACTTTGGAAAGCTCACTTGATGGAGCTGATGATTGCATTGAATTCCTCTTTTTGTGAGGACCAAAATTGACAACAACGTAAACTTTAAATGGGAACTGTAAACTCAAAAATAGAACTCTAACCAAAAGACCCAAAAAAAAACATGAAAAACAGCCTAAAAACAAAAAGTGTTGATGATGGAATAGCCTTCTTCTCCTTCTTCTTCTTTTCCAGGGTAAATTTTCAACATTTTTTAAAAATGGCAGTAAAAGTCAATAAAAACCAAAAAAAATTGTGCGAAAAGCACCCTAAAAACAAAAAGTGTTAATGTTAGAATAACGTCATTTTTTTAAGGTAAATTTTCAACATTTTTTAGCAATGGCGTTAAGGATAAAATATCATGGCTCCGAAAAACCTTAAAATTCCAACGATTTTCAGGCATGACATTAAAGATAAAATATCACATCTCTGAAAAGCATTAAAATTCCAATAATTTTTAGTCATGGTGTAAAATATAAAATACATATAACCGTTGTCAACCATGGAATTAAAGATAAAATGTCATGACTCAGAAAAACCTTAAAATTTTGAAAATCTTGAACCATGGAATTAAAACCAAAGATTGTGACTACAGAACAGCTTAAGTTTTCAACATATTTCAACCATGGCATTATGGAAAAATTTTATGATTAAAAAATTTAAAAATGAACACTTGAATCAAAAATTCATTATACCAAGAGTAATTTTTTTTTTTAATGCTAAAAGTAAAACAACTTTAAAATCTTAACATAAGACAACTTGACAAATTCAAACAAAAATTTAAAAATCAACCATCAAATTGACATGTAGTATAGGCAAATTTGACCCATTGTAATGAAAACTTAGAGACCGACCATGAAATTGACACATTTTTTAGGCAGACTCAATCCGTTATAACAAAAACTTTAAAATCAACTAACAAACTGAGACATAATAGAAATGGGTTGCTAGTCGATGATCGACAAGGACCCTGCAGAAAAATTAAAAAATAAAACAAGATAAAAAATAAATATTTAAATAAATACAAAAGAAAACAAAATTTTTTAAATATTGAAAAAAAACAAACAAATGAACAAAAGTTAAAAAAAATAATAACAAGTAAATAAAAAAATATATTAAAACATAATTAAAAAAAAATATCACAACTAAATAAAAATATATATTAAAACATAAATTTAAAAAATATGGCAAAAATAAAGAAATATTAAAAATAAAAATAAAAACAAAACAAAAAAATCAACCAAAAAAATGTAAAAACAAAAAAAACAAAATTAACCTATAAAAAAATAAAAATAAAATAAACAAAAAAAGGTTTAAAAAAATTCAAAAAACAAAAAACATATATAAAAAAAAAAAAACTTAACTTAAGAAAAAAGTAAAAATAAAAGATTAACCCAAAAAAAAAATACAAAAAACAATATAATATAATTAAAAAAAAAAACTAACTAACTAACTAAAAAAACATTAAAATACACACAACATATGGTGGAAAAGGCCTAAAGAAGCTTGGGAAGAATAGGGGTGTACATTTTGCACGTATGTGGCTATGGAATCGGAAAAACATTTCATTTTGGAATGTGATGCATTCAAAGACATCAAAGAAAGTTATGAAAACATTTTAGCATCAGTTTCTTGGTATTATCTTTTTCGCGAGGGGATTGTTGGAAGGTTGGGCCAGAGCATCATTAGTTTCAATCGGAAGATGATTGAATTGCAAAAACCAAAAAACAAGGCACTAATGGTCTCATAGACTAGTTTTAGTCTCGTGGACTTTAAAATATCATTTCATTTCATTATAATAAAATTTAAAACATAAAAAATAATAAAAACTTACCCAAAAAAGACATTAAAATTAAAGGTTTTAAGAAACAAATGCAAATATATATATATATATGAGATTAAATTAAAAAAATTCACATTAAAAATTAACTATAAAAAAGATATTAAATCAATTTAAAAACTAAAAACCATTAAAACACATTTAAAAAAAAGCAATTAACAACAAAAAAAATTAAAAAGATTATATAAAATACAAAAAGAAAACAATTAAAAAAATACAAAAAATTCTTAAAATTTTAAAATTATGGCCGCGGGGGAGAGCAGCAGTTACGCCCCTATCCCACCCCCCGTAGTGTAATGAGCCTAGTGCAGGGGAGATCTATTCCTGAAATCGGATCACCCCCATCGTGGGCTAGTGAGACCATATATATATATATATATATATATATATATATATATATATATATATATATATATATATCGTGTGTGTGTGTGTATATATACACACACACACACACACGATATATATATATATATATATATATATATATATCGTGTGTGTGTGTGTATATATATACACACACACACGTATATTTTAATGTGTTTTATATTATTTTTTATAATTTTAATTTTTTAAGGTTTTTTTTAAACCTCTTTAAATATTTTTTTAATTTAATTTTTTTATGTGTTTTTTTAATGGTTTTTTTTAATTATAAAAAACTACATTTAAATTTGATCTGAATGATTTTTATTTTGAAAAAAAAACTTCAAATGTTATCATTTTAGATATAAAATTCATAAAAAAAATTTATAAAATTTGTTATTTTTCCAATTTTTTTATTCAATTTTTTCATTAAAAATAAATAAATAAATAAATTTATTATTTAACATGTCATTTTTAGCGAAAATATCCTGAAATACACATTTTTTTAATTATATCTATATGCAAAATGTGTATATTTTTGTCAGTGTTTAAAATTATTATTTTCTAGTGACGATTATTGTATGTATATTGAAACATAAATTAACGATACATAAATATATAAAAAATTCTAACCTTAAAATGCTAATTATTATTTTTTTTAATTTTTCAAAAAAAAAAAAATCATTATGAAAAAACATTGCAAAGGAAAACAGAAAACACATGTTTGGAAAACTCTTAAAAAACATACATCTTAGGACAAAAAACAAGAAGAGGAATAAGACAACTTAAAAAATGGTTAAATAATCAACATTTAAAAAAATGGTGCATGCTTAGGACATAAGAAAATTTAAAGTGTCAAATATATGCCTTACAAAAAAAACATGTTGATGTTTTTCAACGTCCACATAAAAATCACCAACATTTAAAAAACATTATCCACACTTAATAGATTAGAAAATTTAAGTGTCAAAAATAAGCCCTCTAAAAGAAGGGTTCATGTTGCATCAACACTTTTCAAAATGAGCATGAAAATCACTAACATTTTAAAAAAATTGTTCGTACTTGATAAATAAGAAAATTTAAAGTGTCAAAAATATGCTCCAAAAAAGAAACGGTATATTCTGAATCAATGCCTTTCAAAATCGGATGATTTTTTTACCTTGAAAAATGGGTACTCGGTACAGTTCTTGTTTCAAAGTTTACTTGTTCGACCTAAAAATCATCAAATTTGGACAAACAAAAATGTGTTTTTGAATTTATGCCCACACATGTGTAAATTATCAAGGTTGACCATCGTCATCATGTAGGCTCATGAGGCCTAATGCGCGTGCCTCTTGACCCTCAATGATTTGTATAAATATAAGAGACCTTTATCCTCATTTGGCACCTCACTCACTCACACATTATTATCTTTCATGATTTGATTGGTTCATACAACTTATTGGGAATCTCTTTTACTCACACGTGTGGCGGTGGAAGGAAAAATTGGAGGATGAATTACAGGGCCAAAATTTCAGAGACTGTTGCAGGTTTGACCAGCATTTACCAAGGGTGGCTTGATCTCCTTTGATTGTGGTTTTTGTGCTTCAATTTTGTTTTTGGTAGGGCACATCTTTTGGCACAAGAATCGAGGCATTTTGTTGACTTTGACTATAGACATATCACAGGGTTGACATAGACCTCACCGCAGAGTTTGACCAAGTTTGACTGTTGTTTTCAGCACTATTTTAGGCTGACTTTGACCACCTTATCAGGTCGAGTTTGACTACGTATAACCAAGCTTCTTTGAGGACATTTTGTTGTTGCTTTGACTAGTGTTGACTTTCTAGTTAGGGCTATTAATTGCTATAGAAAGTTTCAGATTTGACAGGGCTACTTTAATCATCATTTGGAAGGTCAATTTTGACTTTATTGTACTCTCTCTCTTTGCTGAAAATTTTATATAATAATAAGAAGAATTGATCAAAGAGTTTTCCCCATCTTTGGGTTTTTCCCTGGCATTCGCCAAATCTGGTGTCCTCTTGTCTTGGCATGTCTTCTGCTTTTATTGTTCATGTTCTATCTATAGTTACTCTTAATGTGATTGCTATTGGAAAACTAAATTGGAAGTTATCATTGGGCTACTAAAGGAACATGGAAGTAATTGTGTTAAGCATAAAATATAACATTATTAACTAAAATTAACAAGTTATTAGAGCCCAAGTGAAGACAAATCCCAAGCAAGAAAGAAAATAAATCACCAAGAAAGATATATTGGACAAATATCAATGGCTTCTACATCTTATTTTAAGGCCGAGGACAAGCTCAATGATAAAACTGACTATCATGCAAGGAAGATGACTTTAGACCTGACTTTGGAGGAACATGAAGTATTGGACTATGTGCATGGAAAAGTGGTGGAGCCTTCTTTAAATGCACCAGATGCTACTAATATGAATTAAAGAAAAGGTGAGGTCAAAGCAAATAAAATTTTGGTTGAATCTATTCAAAAGCATTTGGTTGCCTATATTTCTGATTTGGGATCTTCTAAGGAGATATATGATAAGCTAGTTGGAATGTTCAAAGTGAAAAATGTAAATCAAATCCTCTTTTTGAAAAAAAAAACTAAACAAAACAAAAAACAAACAAACAAAACAAAACAAAAAACAAAACAAAAGAAACAAAACAAAACAAAAACAAAAAACAAAAAACAAAAACAAAATAACAAACAAACAAAAACAAACAAACAACTTGAATGATATCAAGATAGATAAAGGCGAGTCTATTCAATCCTACTTCATGAGAATAACTCAATTCTAGAATGACTTACTATCTATTTGAAAAATTATTTCTGACATGGAGCTCTCTCTCATTGCTCTTGGAGATATTCCAAGACCATGGGATGTATTTTTCACCACCATTCTCAACAATGACAAGATACTTGCTTTCGATGAGTTATTGGCTAGAAGCACTCAAGAGGAGACTAGGATGATGGAGAGAGACAAGCCTTCAAATGGAACTGAACCTAGTGCTTTCTCCACTCGTGAAAAAAGGAAGAATAATGTTGTTCTAAGGAGACAAGGTCAAGGATGCAAGAAAGAATTCAAAGAAGGAAGAAAAGGAAGGTGCTACAATTGCAATAGGTTCAGCGAATATGCTAGAGGGTGTCCTCACAAGAATAATTCTCCAAGGGATCATGACAATAACAATAAAAACAATTTCAAAGGCAACGACAATCAAAGGAACAATAGGTTCAATAACAAAGGAAAGAGGAGTGTTCCTGCTACTCAAAATGGAAATGCTCGACTTCCCGAAAGGACGATAAATACCAAGTATGATGAAAGTAATGTTGTAGAAAAATAAGATGACTTATATCTTATTTATTCTCTATCTACTACCTCTCCTCTTGATACTTTGGATCATTGGTTGATTGATAGTGGAGCCTCAAGGCACTTCATTGGGTACAAGGAGGCCCTCTCAAATTTGGCAGAAAAAAAGACTAATTTGAAGATCATACTTAGGGATAATGCCACCTACCCCATGAAACGGATAAGTATTGTCACTCTTCACTTGAATCAAGGTCAAACCATTCATCTAGAAGAACCCGGTGTCTATTTCTGTGATGGAAGATAAAGGCTTCAAGGTATCATTCATTGATGGAAAGGTATGTGTTTGGAAAAGGAACCCTAAATATGCATTTTCTCTTGGATTTAGGGTTGATGGTCTCTATCAAGTTGGAGGAACTCCATTGGGAGCTTTGGAAAGTGATATTTCTCTTTAGTTTGAGGTATGGCACTGAAGGTTCGCTCACTTACATTAAAATCCTTACCTAGGGCAAGGAATATGGTCACAGGTATGCCCAAGTTCAATATGAACCATGAAGGTTTTTGTCAAGGTTGTGCAATTGGGAAACTTACAAAGGGGCCATTCCCTTCTAGTGAAATAAAGACAACCAATATTCTCTAATTGGTCCATTATGACCTAACCAGTATATTTCCCGTAACATCGTTGGGAGGATACTTATATTATGCATTCTTTATGGATGACTACTCTCGCAAAACATGGATCTATTTCTTGAAGAATAAGGGTGAAGTGTTCAAATGGTTTTTCTCTTTCAAAGAATTGGTGGAAAATCAAATGGGAAGAAGATCAAGATATTAAGGACCAATAATGGAATTGAATATGAATCAAATGAATTTTGCAGAGAGGCTAGAATTAAGAGGGAGACAATTGTTTCATACACTCCTGAGAAAAATGGAATTACTGAAAGGAAAAATAGAGCAATCATGGAAGCCACCCATGCCATGCTCCATGATCAAGGCCTGCCAAAGTTCTTATGGGGAGAAGCTACCAAAATTGTTGTATATGTTCAAAATAGGAGCCTGCATCAAGCATTGGATTTCAAGACACCCGATGAGGTTTTCACTAGTAAGAAACTTGATGTTTTTCATTTTAAAATATTTGGTTGTCCTGTGTACGTTGATGTGCCTAAAGAGAAAAGAAACAAGTTGGAAGCATATGGGAAGAAGGGTATATTCGTTGCCTAAAATCAAAATTCAAAGGCATAAGAATCTATGTACCCAGTCAAAGAGATGTGGAAGTAAGTCGTGATGTCACCTTTGATGAAGACATTACCCTAGGAAAGTAGGATATCTCCTTATTCCAAGAAATCACAATGATGATGCTACCGAAAAACAAGATGAACCTCCGACAAATGAGCCTATGCCCAATATTGATGGTCTATTGGGTTATATCGATCCACCTCCTAGTGATCCCTCTAGCTCAAGGAAAATACCTCTATGTCTCAAATATACTCTCGAAGATCCTGAAAGACATACTGCTCCAAGAGGGACATTTCTCGAAAGTAAGAAATCAAACATGTATCAATGGTACCTAGTTGCTATGACTACTATTGTTCAAGTTGAACCATGCACATTTGAAGAAGATGTAAAACATCAAGTTATATGGAAGGATTCAATGAATGATGAATATGAATTGATCATGAAGAATGATGTATGCAACATGGTGCCTAGACCAAAGGACAAGTATGCGGTCACTTCTAAATGGATTTATAAAATTAAACATAAAGTTGATGGGTTTGTTAAAAACTATAAGGCTAGGTTCGTAGCTCATGGATTCTCTCAAAAGGAAGGAGTAGACTATAATAAGATATTTGCACTGGCTTCTCGATATACCACTATCCAATCTAGTATTTCTCTCACTGCCACTCAAAAATGGAGCTTACATCAAATGGACGTTAAGACTGCTTTCTTGCATGGCTCGCTTAAGGAGGAAGTCTACTGGGAACAACCTCAACGGTTCGAAGTACAAGTTTGAACGACACATGTATGCAGGTTGAAGAAATCCCTCTATGGCTTGAAGCAAGACCCTAGGGCTTGGTATGAGAGGATTGATAGCTATCTTATGAAGATAGGATTCACGAGGAGCTATAATGATCCTAACCTATACTTATGGTTGAAAAGGACATGCCTCTCATTTTGGTCCTTTATCTTGATGATGTCTTTTTGACAAGTGTCGACCCTCTCATTTATCAATTCAAGAGGGAGTTGACTTCCAAGTTAGAGATGAAGAACCTAGGATTGATGCACTACTTATTAAGCCTGGAGGTCTGGAAAAATCTAGGTGAGATTTTCCTTTATCAAGGAAAATACATTGTGAAGTTGCTAGAGAGACGTGGAATGGTTGATTGCAAGTATATGTCTACTCCTACGGAACTCAACTTCAAGAAGCTATGTGGAAGTGTTGTTGGGCCCGAATTTGAAAATCGTTCTGAGTATTGACAACTTATGGGGGGCATGATTTTCTTGGTAAACACCCAATCAGACATATGTTTCGTTGTGAATAAGTTGAGCCAATTTATGGTTGAGCCTCATCACATACATTGGATTGTTGCTAAGAATCTCTTAGGATATCTTTGTCGCACATTCAATTGTGCGTTGAGATACAAATCTGGGAATTTGAGGCTACATGGAAATATTGATGTTGACTGGGCTGGCAATGTCATGGATAGAAAGAGAATGTGAGGATGTTGCTTCTCATTGGGGTTTTCTTCAATTTCTTGTATGAGAAGGAAGCATAAACTAGTTGCTTTAATCACTACCAAGGCCGAATATATTGTTGCTAGTATGGTCTATTGTGAAGTTGTTTGGTTGAGGAAGATATTTAGTCAGTTATTTGAGCACATGTTGGATACCACCATGATCTATTGTGACAATCCAAGTGGGATTCTACTTTTAGAGAATCCCATGTTCCACAATTGCTCCAAGCACATTGATATCAGGTACCACTTTATCTAAGATATGGTATAATGGGGAGCAATAAGGCTCCAACACATCAGGACTGATGAGTAGGTTGAAGAAATCCCCACGAAGGCTTTAGGGAAGGTCAAATTATTAGCCTTTTGATAGAGACTTGGAGTCATGGAAAGACCCTCCCATGAGGGTCCCACTTGAGTTGGACACTGAGCTCTGGGAGCTCATGGGGGCTTGGGGTACTTCTTGGAGCTATGAGCAACCATAAGGTGAGTGGTTCCCCTTCCCCTATAGGTGCGTTGTGTATACGGTAGTTCACATTACCCTATGATACCCCATGATGGTTAACATGTGTTTAGGGTCTTCCCCTATGATTGATGACACATGTGTATATGCAGAGGATGAGTGTTCACCTTCTCGTATGGCATATGAGCAGGATGAGTGGTTCACCTTCTCTTGTGGATGCCCCAACATACATCCTACCCATGTAGTATGGAACTCATGCCAAATACCTATCATATGGACAATGAGTTGGTAAAAGAGGATAAGGACCATATCGCTATAGATGGACGCATCATGTACTACCGTACTCCCTATGTCTAGGATGCATGGTGTTAAAGAACTTGATTTGGGATCAAGTCTAATTGGGGTTCTACCACTGGATTGACTTTTATTAGTGGAGAGTGGTAAGGTCTTGTGACTCACTCTCGATAATTCTTCTTCATTATCTATATCAGTGTTCAGTGGAGCAGAGATGAGTTGCAAAGATGGTACATGATGGCATGATGATGGATGGATTGGCAGGTGGAATTCCCCCTATTTGAGAGGGAGTGTTAAAATTGGAAACTAGGGAATAATTCCACTTTGATTAGCTCATTTGATGGAGATTATGATTGAATTGAATTCCTCTTTTCGTGAGGACCAAAATCATCCTAAAGATCATCAAATTTGGACAAACAGAAATGTGTTTTTGAATTTATGCCCACACATGAGTAAATTGTCATCGTCGGCAACATCATCATGTAGGCCATGATGCCCAATGGATGTGCCTCTTGACCCTAAATGATTTGTATAAATATAGGAGACCTCCATCCTCATTTGGCACCTCACTCACTCACACATTCTTCTCTCTCATCATCTGATTGGTTTGTATAGCTTATTTGGCATCTCTTTTCCTCACATGTGTGGCATTAGAAGGAAGAATTGCAGGACAAATTACACGGCTGAAATTTTAGAGACTGTTGCAGGCTTGACCACTGTTGACTAGGGTTGGTTTCACCTCCTTTGACTATTTTTTTTGTGCCTAAATTTTTTTTTTGGCAGGCCACATCTATTGGCATAGGAACTAAGTCCTTTTGTTGACTTTGATCGCAAACATATCACAGGGTTGACTGTAGGCCTGACCATAGAGTTGACCACATAGTTTGACCATGTTTGACCATTGTTTTCAAGACTTTTTTGGGCTAACTTTGACAACCTTATCAGACCAAGTTTGACTAGGTATAACCGAGCTACTTTGAGGACATTGTGTTGTTTATTCGACCAACTCTGACTTTTTGGTTAGGGTTGTTCACTATTGTAGAAAGTTTCAGATTTGACAGGGATACTTTAATAATTATTTGGCAAGTCAATTTTGACTTTATTTTACTCTCTTTCTTTGTTGAACATTTCATATAATAATAAGAAGAATTGATCAAATAGTTTTCCCCATCTTGGGGATTTTCCCTGACATCAGCCAAATCTGGTGTCCTATTGTCTTGGCTTGTCTTCTACTTTTATTGTTCATGCTCTATCTACAGTTACTGTCAATTTTATTTATGGTTTATGTGATTGTTATTGGAAAACTAAATTGGAAATTTTCATTGGGTTGCTAAAGGAACATTGAAGTAATTTTGTTAAGCATATAACATACCATTGTTAACTAAAATTAACAATGATGTGTTGTAACAAGAGTCAATGGGACTCTAAACATAATCCATGGATGCAAGGGTGACTCATCTCTAATGATCTAAACAAGGGTAACTTGATGATGCTGCCACTTCGGAGAGGCCCAAAGGGGACCATAACAACATGAGTAAATAATGGTTACTCAAGATGAAACTTGACACATAAGTCAACAAGTGCAAAGGCATAGTGGTACCAAAGTACATGTGACTCATACGAAGAGATTCGATTTTGAGAGGCAACAAAGTGAGACCTCATGGAAAAAACGACTTCCTGGTGAAGTTTAAAATTACCAAAAACAAAGAAAGACCCATTATAAAACTCGGTCAAAGCTTTCCAATAGTGTTGACGATTCATCAAACGGAGCTATGGTTTACTCGTAATGGTCAACAAGAAAACTAGGGTTTTTCCTATAAAAGGTATTCTTGCCCCCAAGTCCAATTCATTTGTACATTGAGTTGTTGGAGAATTTGGAGAGGATGATAAGACCCTAAATCTTGGCAAGCTCGTAATGGAAAAATCGACCATCAAAATTTGGATTTACGACTTTCAAGTAGGTGGCCTAATCCTACTCATCAATTTCAATGGATTAAATTTTCAGATTAAGGCCTCAACTAACTGGGGGAAACCCTTGTTCTTCCTCGTGGTCACAACACACCTGTTGGGACTTTTTTGCGCCTAAGACCATATAAAAAGGGCTAAAAAGTGCGCCCAACAAAATTTTTAAGGGAAAAAATGTGCCCAGAACCTACGGGAGAAACTAGGTTGGGGTTCTCCTGAAGCTAATGTTGAGGTCTAAGAATGATGTTATGAATCTGAACGGAAAAAATATAATGTTATTTTGCAGGTATGGCAGAGTTAAATTTGGTATGGAGAGCATGAGATTTTGATGAACTTTGTACTGAGATTAAGGGGAATCGGGTTTTCAGAGGGGCTCTAGCATAGTATGGGTTGCTCAAGTTCTTGGAGAACCCATTAATGAGGGTTGGTGAGCCACTTTTATCCCAGATTATGAGCTATTGGGACCTAGATCAAAAGGTTTTCATGATACAAGGACATAGGATTGAGATCATGATATAGGACATCTACTTTTTGACAAGGTTTCCGCCCTTGGGGGAGGTGGGAGAGATTCGTATAGTGCTACCTCATGGGAGGCATATTGGAGAGTTTGTGGATCATCATTGTTTACCTGATACTTGGGTAAAGGACACAAGCATTCAGCTACATGGCTTAGAGAGGCTTGAGACACAAGATATGACCACAACAGTGGTGAAAATCTTGGGTAGTCATGCCTTCCACCGCATTTATGTAGGGTAGATGATGTTATTGGAGAGTATACTAGGAGGGACCTACTATGGGTGGGCCCAAATTTTATTGACGTTGTTGACATGTCAGTTGGGTCTATGCAGGCAGTGGGCCAATGATAACTATTCATTTGGGATAGTTTTGTGCTCATTCTTCTTTGAGAAGATCCCTACCATCCGACCACATGTACAAATCCGAGATGGGGGCTAACAAGAGCCCATGTCACATGGAATGAGTCGATCTTGTGGACAAGATTGACCTTCCTAGAATCTAATGATATCTAGCGACAAGAAAGCCAATCAAAAACTATCTTTCTCTAAATATGCAATTTATAAACAAAGGCAAACAAGTGTTTTAGGCCTACCTTGGGTCCAATGCAAGTTTGTGGAAGCCTCGCTCCTTTGATCCAAATGAGCTCCCTTGTAGCGAATCTGAAAACACAAACAAGCAAACAAATTAAATAGCACCTGAAAAGCCAATATCATAAAGCATACTTATCATGATGATCAAGGAATTCATGAAACAAATGACATAAGACAATTTGCTGAGAAAAATGAATCTGATTGTATTAATTCAAATCAAAGAAGAACTTTACAACCTGTGCCTTGATGTTGTACAAGCTCCTCCCAGGGTCCAACAAGAAGTCTCCTCTACTTTGACAAGTTTCACTCTCTTCCCAATGAAGCCAAAAGGTATGTGATTTCTCCTCTCAAGCTTAACTAGGAAGTCTCAATTCCACCAGCATTTACCCTCAAAAATGTTCAGCATCTAACCTCCCTAGCAACCAACCCAATGCCTTAATTTATAGTGCAATGGAGGGAAGTTACTAGGTCCTCCTTCAAAGGGATAAAGTCCTCCTTCAAAGGGATAGCTCCTCTCATCAAGGGGTTAGCTCCTTCTATTTTGGGATGCATGAACCACCTAAGAGCGAACAATCCACGTCGAAATTCCTTCTAGAATCATCTAGAATTAACCCAAAGTGATTTTTTTAGAATAAACTTGCGCCTTTTTGAATTTCACAGGGATCCGCACCCACGCCTTTAGAGACAAAGCAGGCGGGTCCGCAGGTATTGTGAACAGGGGGTGCGGGACCGCAGGTAATAGTGAGAGAAAGTGCGGAACCAGAGCTTTGTTGATTTTTAATGTCTTTCTCTCATTTTCAAAGCTTGACATGAAGAGCTAAGGTCTGAGACTTGCTTAGGAGGACAATACAAGTGATGATAGACCCATACTGACTGCAAATAGTCATGGTGACGATATTTTTGTGTAACAGATTGCCCCCGAAAGTTCGAAGTCTGTAGTAGATGAGGATTTCATTTATCATTTAGGAAGAGTGAAGTACTTTATCATTTCGAGGATCATCTTGTGGAGAGACCGGTTGGAACCTGTAAAAACATTCAATGCAAAATATATATATGAGATCATATCATCGCTGAGGTAGGCATTCCCATACTCAGATCAAAACTGACTAGAAAACTAAATACTACTCTGATATAGGAATGATCTTGTAATACATCACAAGTATAGACACTTGTAGACACAGTATGGATGCAACCATCTGTTTATGAATAGTCCATAGTATAATGAATACAAAATTTCTTGCAGCCTGGATTGTGGAAACTAGATCCAGGGTCTTCATTTCTACTTCCCGAAACAGTACGATTCTATCCATGTGAATGAATGTGTTGAAGTCGAACATGGTAGAAACCACTTGATTACCAGTCAATGATGTAAATTGCTAACAAGTGTGAGAGAAACCACCAATGATGTCAATGGCTCTCAAAGTACCCAGTACAATCCATGAAATGTGAATAGATGTGTTGATGTCGAACATGTCACGGAATCCTTTGATCGAAGGTCAATGATGCAACCTATTGTCGAAGGCGAGAAACCTGTCAATGAGGCATGCAGATCCCAAGGTACTGACGATTTCTAGATCATCTTTCTAGATAATGAGCTAAATTCGATAGAAATCGATCCGTCGTAGGCAAGCCCACAACATGAAATCATAGATCAAGTTTGAAGAAATTTAGTTGCAAGGACTGACTCAGGGATGGTCAAGATGGATGACAGATATCTTGCAGATGAATGGCTTATTTGCACTGACCTCTTGAACACATAACGAAACAGCAGATGGTTTGGTGACAATTGACCCAAAGTTAATACCCAGAAACCAGTTGAATACTTTCAATGTGGTTTGATCAACTGTTAGGCAAAGGATTTCCCAACCCAGGTGAATAAAAGTGTCGTGTTCAAGAGTGGTTACAAAGTATGACAAACAGGCTCATTTTTCTCTCTTTTCCCCCACCATTTCTGGCAAGTACCTCTTTATTTTTTACAAGCTTGAGGAGGATAACATTTGCTTGATTATAAGCTCATCGTTTGGATGTGTCCAACTTAGTTTAAATTCGAACCCTAATAAGGAGTGGTCTGTTCCTGTTTGTAATTGAACAGGTCCTTTATTGTTAAATTTTAATGAGTCCAGTATAGGAGAAACTTGGCGTTTTTCAATTTTAGAGAGTCTGAAAAAACTTAAGAAGACTCCAGGGTTGATCTTTTTCGTAAATTTGTGTCTCCCAAGCCCGAAAAAGTATAAAATAATACTTGAGAGAACTTCTTGATCATTACGACCAAGGAGTAATTTTCGTAATTAGTGCCTCTGATCCAAAAAAGTAAAAAAGCGATTAATGACACGTCGTTTTATAACCAATATCGAATTTGAAATGACAAAAATCCGGCAATCTTTTCATGTTTTTACGGTCAAGAAAAGAGCTTTAAGTGGACCGTATTTTTAGTTCCGTTTTAACGAGTTTAAAAATAAAAACTCGGCGATCTTTTCATGTTTTAGGAGTCAGAAAAGAGCTTAAAGGTGACTCTAATGTTTTTTTGTCGAAAATGACCGATTTCGCCTGACCGATTTCGCCTGAAAAATCCGTTATCCTGAACAAAAACTCAAACATTACTCATACCTATTTAAAATGGATAAAATGCTGCAAAAGTTACCTTTCTAAAGTGAAACATAAACAAATTCACAATTCATTTATTCAAAAAACTTATAAAAAGGGCTTTCATCAATTCATTTTTACCGTTTGAGTTTTGGGTGAGAAAATAGAGCTTTTGGTCATAAACTTCCCGTGAAGATTGCAGAAAATACGTCTGTCGGAATCGAGCGTCGTCTCCTCCAGGTAATCCACATCATCCTACTCTTCAATTTCATCCGTTTCAAATCATTTTTTAGGGTTTCATTTCATTTTTGAGAGGATTTTTAGGCTAGAAACCCGCGCGCGGGGGCCCGCAGGCACAACACAGGTAACCTGTGGACCGCGACTTTTTCTCAATGGGGAAAAAGTCAGGGGTCTGCACCTGCCATGAAGGCAAGGTGCAGACCCACAAACTGTCTCTAACAGAGAGAGTGCGGTCCCCGCAGCAAGGGTTTTAACCCTAAATTTCTCAAATTTCACCCAAAAATTTCCATTTTTAATATTCTAATTCACTTTTTTGTTGGATGTAGAGTATACATCATGATTGATTGGCGAGAACGGGAGCATGAGGACATAGATCTTACTGTGATAAATCACCAACCTTCGATCGATGCATTAAAGGCATGCGTCTTGTACAAATTATGGGCCATACCTGGCATGAGGGCCCAGGTGGACTTCTTGCAGTGGCTGGTAGACAGGTGGAGCATACAGGACCAGTGCTTCTTCATTGGTGGTCACCAGCTCGAAATGGAGCCGGTAGACATATACTTTTTGACTGGTTTGCCTAAGTGAGGTGAAGACTTGACTCTATTCGGGACTAAGCCAGGTGGCCAGTCTGTCGATAGCCTCCGGCTAGAGTTCTGTAACAACCAGACTAGAGACAAAGGGATAAACATCAAAACCATATCCCATCCTGAACTCATGGTAATCGCGTTTACTATTACCAGGCTCTGTGGGAGTGCTGCACTACATATAGCCACTGGATCCCAGATGCGGATGGTAGTTGACTGCTTTCGAGGCACCATCTTCAACTGGTGCGATGTTGTGTTGGCTAATGTAAAAGGCCAACTGACCAAAGCCAAGAACAGACAACTGAAGACCTTTGGATATGGTGCTTTAGTTGTGAGCTTGGTCTGGAGAGGGTCCCAATGTTGGTCCCGCAACACCTCACTGTTGGAGCTGGACTTCCTCGAGAGCCCAAGTTGATGCGATGGGTTGCAGTTATGACCCGTCATCCGGATGAGGGGATAGAGGTCATTCGATTCAAACCTGAGTATTTCCATTGGTTGGAAAACCAGGTTTTTTCTATTCAGGACTTTCCTTACACTGGGGTAGATTTTCACGGTGACCTAGACATGGCTCTTCCACTAGGAGAGCAATGGGATGACTCAGGTAAAATCATTTTCAACATTTTCCTAATTTAATTTTTTCTTTTCTTTTTATCTCGTCCCAAAATTGATAGTAAAAGTTTCAAATACAGATGTGGGTCCACAACGACTAGCCGCTCTCTGGCCTTACGAGAGGAAAAAACCATCTGCAGCGGCACCAACCCCACAGGACAAATCAGCAGAGACCTTGGCCGAATTGGAGAGCCATCTAGAGCATTTGACAGGAGACATTCCAGAGACCGGCGTAGATGACATTCCTCTTCGACTACAGCGCTATGTGATTGGGGTCCCAAAACCTTTTAGGAGGTTCCTTTGTAAGGTGGCCCGTACAGTGGTTTCTTATCGAGATCATCACCAGTGATAGGATGATCGCCTATTGTAGACACATATGACATTTTTTGCTTTTTGTACTATCATTTTTGCCGATCATAAAGTGTTTTTCAACCTATGATCAAGGACGATGTATATTTTGACACACTCATATATTATACTATATCACTATTACCGGCTTATCTTGTAAAACATGTTATGGAATGTTTTTAAATTTACTTGTATGATTATTGCAAATGTCTACTTAATATTCGAGAAGCAATTGCATCTGCTAATGTATTTAAAGATCTTGGAATATGCTGATATTCAATATAATCAAATTCACGTTCCAAGAGATGCACTCTCAAAAATAATCTCAATAACACTAGATTTCTAATGGCATATACTCTATTACGCTGTAATACAACGAGTTTAGAATCTAACCTGACTATCAAACTCCGAATCCCAAATGAAATAGATTCAGATAATAACTCAATCACTGCACTATAATCGGCAATGTTGTTCGTTGTTTGACCGAGGCTTACCCCATGCATAGATACCAACTCGTCAGAGGGCGAATAGATAACCCAAGTTGCGGAAGAAATGTTCCGTGTATTATGACAAGCACCATCAGCAAAACTAATGTGTGTTTGGAGAGGCATCGACATCTGCAATATCAAGAGTAAAACCAAGATAAGCAGGAATAATGACGAAAAACACTCTCTAAGATAAGCACACTTTTTAAACTAAAACACACCAGCTAGAAAGAAAGCTAACCTAACTAAAAAATATCCACACCCATATTTTAAGCATAATACCT
Source organism: Pinus tabuliformis (assembly GCA_031772625.1). Taxonomy (NCBI): domain Eukaryota; kingdom Viridiplantae; phylum Streptophyta; class Pinopsida; order Pinales; family Pinaceae; genus Pinus; species Pinus tabuliformis. The sequence continues at coordinate 300,593,991 of CM062813.1, forward strand.
CTTCAGGTAAAGACCATTTCTGGGTTTACCTAAAGAGTCCCCGTCAAAGTCTACCAATTCATAGGCCCCTTTTGCTAGCTTTCGTTTGACAACATAGGGACCATGCCACATAGGAACGAATTTTCCAGTGCCTAATTTATCATTAGCTTGATCGTACAATAAGACTAGGTCTCCTTCCGAAAAATTTCGAGGGGTCGGAATTCAATCATACTGAGCTTTAATACGTTTTGCATGAGTTTCGATTGCCAATGCAGCATCACGTCGATTCTCATCTAGCTGAGCCAAGTATAACAAACATTTTTCCTCTTCGGAAGTGGCTAGAAGTAACTTAATGGCCATTTGCAATGATGGGATTTCACATTCAATGGGTAACACAGCTTCCATACCATAAACTAGATGGAAAGGAGTGAACCCTGTTGACGTTTTTACTAAGGTTCGATACGCCCAAAGCGTTGAAAATAGCATGTTATGAAAATTCGACCGATGAATCCCAATGATTCGTCAGATCATGATGACTAGAACTTTGTTGATGGCTTCAACCAGACCATTAGCTTGTGGAAAATAAGGAGTTGAACTATCGTGACGCAAGCCAAGCTGGCCTGTAAGTTCGGTCATCATAACGTTTTGAAAATGACGCCCATGATCAGTGATAATCGCTTGTGGAACACCAAACCTAGCAATTATATGATTGAACACGAAAATCATAGCTGTTTTGTCGTCTACCTCAAATGTAGGCATCGCCTCGGCCCACTTGGTAAAATAATCTACCGCAAGGATGATATACGCATGCCCCCTGGCTGAGTGAGGGTTACATGTAATAAAACCAATACCCCATTTTTCAAACGGACCGACGGCAATTATAGGGTGGAGAGGAGTAGGTGGAGCACACATATTTCGATCAAAAATTTGGCAGTTCTAGCATTTTTGGACCGCGTTAGTACAATCTTTAAACAAAGACGGCCAGAAGTAGCCAACACGCAATATCTTTTAGGCTGTGGCATACCCAGACATATGACCGCCACATGCTCCAGAGTGACAGTCATTTAGAACCCTTTAAGCTTCCTCATGAGTTAAGCAATGTCGAAAAAAAGAGTCTGCTCCACGACGATAAAGAGTATCTCCAATAATTCTGAATTGTTGGGACTGGAATCGTATTTTTCGACGTTCCAACCGTGATATTTCTGGCCGAAAGGATTGGGTCTGGAGATAAACGATGATATCCCCATACCACGGATCGAAAGTGTAGATTAGAAACAAGGATTCGTCTGCAATGGGCTCCTCTACCACAGTTTCCGTGTCAGCAGGCGGGAAGTCACACATTAACTCCGAAAAAACTAAAGATTTCTTCGACTTAGACTTTTCAAATTCCAAGTCGAACTCCTGTAGTATGACAATCCATTTGGAGTACTTGCCCCCTAGCAATTGCTTGGTCAAAATATAGATCATAAGGTTGCAATCAGAAATTACCGTAGTTTTACATAGTAAAATGTAATGACAAAAACGTTGGACAGCTTGAACAGCTGCCAATGCCAATTTCTCCACATGTGAGTATTTTAGCTCAGTTGGATTTAAAGTTCGACCAAGGTAATATATCACATGTTCAGTACCGAATTCATCTTCCTGAACTAACACCATTCCAATGGTGGAATGGGAGGAAGCGAGATACAAGAAGTAGTCCTAGTTGTAGTTGGGAGGATGCAATAACGGTGCATGGGTCAACGCGTGTTTTAGTGCATCAAAAGATTTCTCAGCTATCTCATCCCAAAAGAATGGAGTATTATGTTTCAACAACCGGGTAAAACCCTTTGTAATCTCGGCGTAGTTAGGAATGAATCGTCGTAAAAAGTTTGCTTTCCCTTGCAAACTTTGGAGTTGGCAAAGACTCGAAGGAGGCAATTTGACAATAGCTTCAACCTTCGAGGGATCGACGCGAATGCCAACTTTCGAAACAAAAAACCCCAGTAACCGACCCGTTTCTATATAGAAAACACACTTGTGTGGATTCAACCTAATCCGATAATGCCTACACCTCATAAAGATTGCTCGTAAATGGATGAGATGATCAGCTCGATGTAATGAATGAGCAGGAAAATCATCGAGATAGGGTTGCACAATGTGCTTGATGTCATGAAATGCGTAAGGCATGGCCCTTTGAAAAGTTGTCCCGGCTTTCTCGAGCCCAAAAGGTAATTTGCAATAAGCAAATGTCCCCCATGGACAAATGAAATCCGTTTTAGGTTGATTGGCAGGTAGAATATTGATTTGATTGTATCCGGAAAAACCATCCATGAAGGAGAATATTTCGCTACCGGCACAATCATCAATGATTTGATCGATATAGGGAGTTGGGTAATTGTCTTTTGGACAGGCTCGATTAATGTCGCTATAATCGATAAATATTCTTATTGTCCCTTGCTTTTTGTTAACCGGACCAATATTCGATACCCAATCCGTTAATGGAATCGGATAAATGAAACCTGCTTTGAGTAATTTTTCAACTTCTGCTTTAATAGCAGCAGCTTTTCTCGGGTGGATCTGATGCAAACGTTGCTGGACGAGTTTAGAATCCGGGTAAGTTTTGATTTCATGAACAATAATTGATGGGTCAATTCCTGGCATTTCCTCATATGACCAAGCAAACATGTCGCGGAATTCTTGAAATAGGGCCTTATATGTTTGAATTTCATCTTCCGTACACGAGGCACCTATATGAATGTTTTCAACAATTCCAGGCTTAACCGAAATATCAATAGGAATAGTTTGAGAAATGTTTCCCAAATTTAACTCTGAATCAGGATTTTTCATTGGATTCTGAGGTTCCTTGACATATTCAGTCGTAAAAGTTGATGAAAAATCATTTTCAAAACGATCACTCTCAGGTAAAAACGAAGATCTATGATGAAGATCTTCCCATGGTAAATCATCGACACATAGGATTTCACGCATTTGCTCATCAGTGTGAACAAGTTCGGAAAACGTTGTTGAATCCGAGTTTGATGTTGAAATTGATTCCTCATGGACCACATTCATTAAGTCAATTTTGGTTGAAGATGGGTCAGAAAACTACTGCACAGCCTGATACGCAATTTCATATGGAATCAAGGGCATAACGTCACCAAATGAGTCTATCTCAGATTCAGAAGGTACGATCCAAGGATCACCATAAACAATGGTTTCTGACAAAATCATATGAATGGCTACAGTAGAAGACGATGCATTGATAGGAGGAAAAGGAAAATTTCCCAGTAAACCAACATCTTTAACTAGTCCTACTCCAACATCCTTATACGGGATAGTCATTTTTCCGACATGTTGAATACTTTCATAAGAGGCTGGGTCGGATGAAAAGTAAGTCAGCTGGTCTATAGTTATGATCTTTCCATTATGAGGGAACTTTATAAGCTGAAAGACCAATGAAACGACAACTGTCATAGCATAAGACCAACTACAACCCAAGAGAAGGTTGTAATCTAGAGGGGCATCAACCACCTCCACATCTAGATTAACAGTTTTGCCTTCTACCCCTATAGGTAAATCCTGTAGAATGCCAAAAGGATGAAACCCATGGCCATCAAAGGCCTTTAGAATCGTCAGGGATTGATTTAGTGAAGGAGAACCAAGCGATCTCGAACACTATATCGACATAATACATGTTGAGGCTCCCTCATCAATCACAGTCCTATAAATAGGTTTGTTTTTTACTAAAACTGGGATCTGTAAAGCCATTTGATGAAGTAAGCGCGGTGTAATATTTTCTAAATCGAAAATTATAAGGTTTGAGTCCTGAACGTCAACAGCTCCTATAGCCGACAATAGTAATTTACGCTGTGCTGGACATGATTGCAGCACTTCCAAAGCCGACATTGCTGAAGGTGAAACAGCCAAATCTTCAACAATGTTATAGTTCTGAGCCGCTCTCACATATGGATTGAAAGCTGACTTTCGAAGTATACCCTTGGCGGACGGTTTGATTACTAAGTCTGGATTAGGTTTCTCAATCTATAGTGGATCGGAACCGGGAGCTGAGGTTGATGGGTTAGAATGAGAAGATTCTGCTTCTTTACCATCAACAGGACTTTTACTTCCATAATCATGCGATCGAGTCGCAATCCTAACATGGGACATCATCAATATGGGTTCTTCGTTAGCATTTGAGGAGGAACCTATCATCTTACTGTCTTGACTTGGAAAAGGATCCTTCAAAACAGCAGGCATTTGGGAACTTTTGACAATTTTCGCAACCTCTGCTCGATGAGGGCAATCTCTTGTAAAATGCTCTTCGTCACAAATGAGACAAGGATAACGAGGTTTGCGTTTCTCATCATTCGATTCTGCTTTTTCTGGTTTCTCTTTCGAATTTTTATCTGTTTTATTTTTCTTCTTCCCTTTCTTCTTACCACCGGATTTTGATTTGGCTGTAGATGACTCTACAACATGAATATCGGTGGAAATTTTCGCAAAAGAATCTCCTGTCGGGGAATCTGGCAAGGTTATGATAGGAGAAGCATTCTTGTAAGACTTCTTCTTACTTTTGGTATTAACCATACCAATCATACCATCAGCGGCATGAGACCCTGAAGGAGCTGCAGCGATTTGATTTTGCTTAGGAAGATCAGGGATTTTCTCGTGTAACGTACCTGACTGCGTATAACTAAGTCAAGGTACTGTGCTTGAGCAATTACTTTCTCCTCAGTAACGACTCCAGCCTTAGCTACATCCTTAGTGATCTTTGGAAATAAAGATTTTACAAACCATTCAGCTAAGATCTAATCCGGAATAAAAACCTTCACTAAACATCGTCGACGTCTCCACTCATGAATGTGATCTGAAATGTAAGTCGTCGACTGCTTTAATGAAGTTAGTAATTCTGTGTCATTTTCATATCTGACTGGCAACTGAAAATGAGTTAAAAACAAAGTAGCTAACTGACTAAAATTATAAAAAGTGGCTCGTGGTAACTCAATGTACCACTTGGTCGCAAGACCAATTAGAGTGTGCTGGAAAAGCCTTAAACGGATTGAATCATCTGAAATTGAATTAGACGCACACCAGAGGTGATAAGTCATCACATGGTTCGACGGGTCCTCTCTCGATTTGCCTTCAAACTTAGGAATATCACTAGGCAACTTATTCGGCATTGGCAGCCAAAACAGAAGATAGTTAATGGGATCGTTCGTAAGGTGCGACAAGTCAGGCAAGTCCAAAGTTGTGATAAACGGTAACTGACGATTACGGTCCCTAAAACTCTGGGTCATGAGACTAGCCCTAGGAGGAGGATATCCAGGATAACTAGGAATTTGAATTGCATTTGGGATATTATATCCTCCCGGAAAACTAGGATTAACCGGACCGTACTGGGTTTGTTGAGGTTGTTGATATGTATACCCAGGGTACGGTTGATACTGATAGACTGGCTGCTGCACAACAGGACCGAATTGGTATTGTCCCTGGTACGGTTGATAAGTAAATTGAGGTTGAATTGTGACAACCATACTTGAACCAGGTTGTCCTACAGGCATTTGAACCAAAGTTTGAATTGTGGATCCAGACTGAGGTAAAGATGTCTAAGGAGTTGATACAGGAACAATAGAAACCGGAGTTGTCGATACTCCAGAAGTAGGTGGGGTAGATTGAACAGACGTTGCAGCAGTTGCAGCAGCCGTTTGAGGCGGAGTACGAGGTGTACTAGGCCCAAGCTGAGAAACTACCGAAGGTACATAAGTTTGAATAGTAGACTGGACAGGTTGCTGGGGTGAACCAGAAACTAAGGGTTGTCCAGTTTGAGATGACAACTATACATTCGGTTGCAAGACCTGTTGAGTTTGAGATGGATCCCACACTAAGTTCATTCCAGGGTACGGACCCATAACAGGTTGAGAATATTGAGGACCATAACCGGGATGAGGGTAGGGTTGATAATTCAGAGGTACATTTCCAGTTCCTTGAACATATGATTGACCAGAAGGTAGTTAGAAACCTTGGTTCGAGTACTGACCTTGAGGTTGATAACCCTGAGGCACGTACTGATACTGGGGTTGACCTTGAGGTACATATTGATACTAGGGTTGACCCTGAGGTACATATTGAGTCTGGGGTTGACCTTGAGGAACGTACTGTCCCGTAGGTATGTACTGTCCTTGAGGTTGTCCCCCAGGCGCAAATTGGGTACCTTGAGGTTGCCCCCCAGGCGATAATTGAGGATTTTCAGGTTGCCCCCTAGGCAGTAACTGGCCACCTTGAGGTTGAGGATTAGGAACAGTACCTAACATCATGAGAATATCTTCTACAGACAACAGCTTAGTACCATTATTTCCAGTTAATAACCCTTGTTCAATCAGTTGAGGAGATGCTCCCGAAAAAGTACCAGTAAGTGACTGATACCCAGAGGGAACAGAAAGACCGCCGTACAAAAAGGATTCTGGCGATTGAGAAAACATGGACGACTGTCTTGACATATTTAACGGAGGATAGTAACCTCTAGGTGTTGGTGATAAGGAATACGAGGTGGTGAAAAACTTAGTCCCGGGTTTTCCAAAAAATTGGTCAATGAAAGATACTAAGCACTGCTCCTAGGTGGACTGTAAAAGATTGATTCACGCTCCCTAAGTTCTATAACAGGTTGATTTTCAGGGATAGGGATGCCTACTTCTTCTTCCGGAGTAGAAAGTTATTCAATAGCTATAAGTCCAGAAGGAAGATTTTGGGTAATTATTCTTTCTACCCTGGTGAACCAGGACCACTAGAAGTTGGAGATGTAAATCCCGATGTCAGAGTAGCAGCAAATTCACTTTTAGGTTTAGATATTTCAGGTTCCTCACCTAAATCACTAGTAGATGAAAAGCTACTAGTAATTTCGGAAACAGACACAGACTGTGGATTATAATCTGCTACTAAAGCTTGAAAATCAGGATGTACCACCAAAGAAGACTCTCCTTCTTCAGGTGACCCAACTCTACTATCTCTAGGAGTTACGAGGGCTCTTAACCCTTCAGGCTGGCTCGGTGAAACCTCAGGAGGTTAGCCCCGAATTCTACGGGACTTCCTCAGTGATTCAGCCACGATTAAATATTTTAACTACTTTGCACGCAAACAAAGTAAAATCTCAATGAAAACCACCTAAAGTCTCTAAAGAAACAAACAAATTGGAATCACACGCTAAAGAATCTGGGAGATCAAACCACACACAAACAGTAACTTTCCATACTGAAAACACTAGTTGGTGATGAAATCCAACGTCGCAGAGCTCAATACAGAAATGGCGGTTGGAACAGTTACCCCGGTAACCTGCTTAATGAATAGACTGGAACAAGTTCCCCCACTAAACCGTCTCGAGTGAAGAGAACCCCCCAGAAAATCCAAGTGAGTCTAGCCAACGTCTGCTCCAAGTACAGTGGGATCTTCCCTCCACCGTCACCTTAGGAAGAATCCTATAGAATATGGTCACTATGGCTACCAACGAAGAAAATATACCTGGGGGAACAGTCTATGATCCGATACGCATGCAAGGGCAGAGTAACAAGCTCAATCCCCTTGAAGTCTCCTTGACATAATCCAACGTTTACCAACAAGTGACCCCAGGCTCCTCGACAATGGTTAATCCGAGGTTTACCGTTTTTAATACATGAATATCTGGCATCGTTCCCAATGAGGAAGGATTGATTCCCACACTAGTTCGGACACAATCTCGTGCTTCTCCTTTAAGAGGAGCTTTCCCAGAGCATAGATGCAACAATTGGATTCTTCTCCTACTGCAAGATACAGCTACTTGTTTGTTTTACTGTCTTGGAGAGTTAATTACTCCCTACTCCAAGACACTAGCCTAAGCTATGTTGGTGTAATAGAGCCCTAGAAATAAAAAGATTACTAGATATATTTTACTTTAAGCGTTATTTTTATTGGTTTTTGTTTAAGTCAAGAGGTGCGGAGATGAAACTTGTGGTGTGAAGACTTGACTCGAAATCACTAAAAAATGCACTTAAGATGATTAAGCAATCTTTTCCCTTCAATGAATTTCTAGCTAGGAAAGAGTTTGAGAATGTAAATACTTGTAAACACAAATCTTTCTTAACAAACACATCAAAAGAAGAGCTTTTTGTCTTGTCCAATGCACTCAAAACGAGACAACTAGTTATTTTCACAAAAATTTCCCTTTTCTTTTAAACACTCAAATACTACAAAAACAAACTTTTTCCAAAAGAGATTTTTTTATTTTTATATAACACTCAAAACCATGGAAATAACTAATCTTGAGATCTATAAACTATAAAAAACTATTTGAAGTCAAAGCTTACAAGATGTCTTTTTCAAGGATGTTTTACTTAGCTATAAGCAAACTAAGGACTAATTTGTCCAGAATCACAAATCAGTAAAAAACAACCAATTTTTGTTTTCTTTTCTAAAAATGAAATCCAAACTTTTAACACAAGCCTTTTCGAAGTTTCGCAAAGAGAAAACACAAGGTGGATTCCTCAACAGAGGAAAATTTTGCAAATGGTCAGACTCATAAGAAGGTCAGTAAAAACCAAGGTGATCTGAGGCTTCTACAGCTTCTAAGCTCTAAGCTACTACAAGACCAAAATAAAAAGCAAGCCCAGCAACCAAAAATTCTAGGAATTTCACCTAAAACCCTAACACCAATGGAATTAAAATAAGAAAAGTTCTTAACAATTCATATGCAGGTCTGGGCAGGGGATAATAACATCTAAACAAAAACTAAGTTGACTATAAGAGAAAATCTTAGGTTTTCCAAAATTTTGACAGGGTCCGCAGGTCCACAGTTCACACAGGTGCGGTACCGCTCTGTGCGAAAAGAAAAAGTGCGGATAGGTCCGCACTGTGTTGCAAGGCGAGGGTGCGGTCCTCTCCCAAAGTTATGAAAAACAAAAAATAATCCTAGATCTACTAAATCTACCCAATTCCACACACAACATGCCAAAAATAGAAGCAAAAACACAGTTTCTTAGGTCAAAGTAAAGCAAATAAAGAAATCAAGTCCCCAGCGGAGTCGCCATTTTGTCACACGGAATGAGTCGATCTTGCAGACAAGATTGACCTTCCTAGAATCTAATGATATCTAGTGACAAGCAAGCCAATCAAAAACTATCTTTCTCTAAATATGCAATTTATAAACAAAGGCAAACAAGTGTTTTAGGCCTACCTTGGGTCCAATGCAAGTTTGTGGAAGCCTCGCTCCTTTGATCCAAATGAGCTCCCTTGTAGCGAATCTACAAACACAAACAAGCAAACAAATTAAATAGCACCTGAAAAGCCAATATCATAAAGCATACTTATCATGATGATCAAGGAATTCTTGAAACAAATGACATAAGACAATTTGTTGAGAAAAATGAATCTGATTGTATTAATTCAAATCAAAGAATAACTTTACAACCTGTGCCTTGATGCTATACAAGCTCCTCCCAGGGTCCAACAAGAAGTCTCCTCTACTTTGACAAGTTTCACTCTCTTCCCAAAGAAGCCAAAAGGTATGTGATCTCTCCTCTCAAGCTTAACTAGGAAGTCTCAATTCCACCAGCATTTACCCTAAAAAATGTTCAGCTTCTAACCTCCCTAGCAACCAGACCAATGCCTTCATTTATAGTGCAATGGAGGGAAGTTACTAGGCCCTCCTTCAAAGGGATAGCTCCTCTCATCAAGGGCTTAGCTCCTTCTCTTTTGGGATGCATGAACCACCTAAGAGCGAACAATCCACGTCAAAATTCCTTCTAGAATCATCTAGAATTAACCCAAAGTGAGTTTTTTAGAATAAACTTGCACCTTTTTGACTTTCACAGGGGTCCGCACCCACTCCTTTAGAGATAGAGCGGGCAGGTCCGCAGGTATTGTGAACAGGGGGTGCAGGACCGCAGGTAATAGTGAGAGAAAGTGCGGAACCAGAGCTTTGTTGATTTTTAATGTCTTTCTCTCATTTTCAAAGCTTGACATGAAGAGCTGAGGTCTGAGACTTGCTTAGGAGGACAGTACAAGTAATGATAGACCCATACTGACTGCAAATAGTCATGGTGACAATATTTTTGTGTAATAGCCCAAGATGCATCATTGGGGGCAGCCACTATGACGGGATGGAGGGGGAGAGTCGGACGGGTGTTCTGACCTGAGTTCTTTGCTCATTAGGATTTGATGCCACTCTACATAGACGACTATCCATAAAATGGAATAAAATTCCAGGGGGATCCTGATCTACCACTACCACCCAAACGAGCATGGGGACCAGATGGTAAGTGATAGTTTCTATACTTGGTCACACGTATAGTTTAGAAAATATATGTATGTGGTATTGATTTTAAAACTTGTGACATGTAGATATAGCACTGGTGAGGCCGACAAGATATGTTGGTTGAGCTACAACATCTGGGGTTGTAGATCAAAGGGGATCGACATCACAACAGAGGCTATATAGTGATGCAATATTGGGGGATATTCATTGTAGGTTCAACTTGCTACTGACTGGGGTGACAGAGTGTGGGTGGCATGAGCTAGAAGATCAGTATACATATGTGTGTACTAGTCTTCGCTCTAAGTGGTGAGCTAGCACAAGGGGCATAGCGATGGCTAATTGGCAAGTCCAAGACTTACAAGTTGGGGGAATGAACCCATTGTCACGAGATCTGCCAAAGGATAGTGATTAGGTGTAGTGGCGTAGATGCCCCCATTTTTGTATGTATGATGATAGCATGTTATCGTCTTGTCGTATGTATTTATAGTAGTGGACTCCAAACACTATATGATAGATATTATGATACATAATATGGTTATGCATCTTTTATGACAATGTGGTTCACCATTTGTTTATTTTATGGATCCCTTCTTGTATATTCATGTGATAAATTCCAATCTAGAATATTATTTGAAATGGTATCTACATAGTTATTTTGTGCTCTAGGGACATGATTGAATGAAATGGATTCAAATTCATGTGCCAAAATATTAACTCATAGATATTTTATAAATAAGATAGGATTATGCACATGATAAACACCATTCAATAGCATGATGAGTAGCAAGGAATCAAGATAGACATGAAGGTGAAGGATGTGATGATCAAGGGAATCAACTAACAAACCTATTACTACATCATATTCATCCTAGTTATTGGTGGCAGATCTAATGCAGACACTGTTGGAGTGGACTAACGAATGAAAAGGGGTAAAAATGGCCCAAGCTTCTAAGGCTAGATTCCTGGAGAAGCGACTCACACTATTGGTGTGACCAATATGGTGTGGATGATGGATCCATCTGAAAGGTGCAAGAAGAAAATGGATGAGATGATGAGGATGTAAGCTACCTAAATGCAGAAAATAAAATAAAAAAAATTCATTTTAATGGGAAATTTTATGGGTGGGGTTTCTTTGGGTAGAGTGCATTGTGAGGGTTGGGAATAATTTCTCCTTCTGGGCCTTCTAAAATGTATTCCCCCTTTCCCAAACACTTATGTATGATATAAGGATCATTCCATAACGGTTCAAACTTCCCATGCCCTAGGACATCGTGAGCTTGGTCATAGACAAGAACAAGGTCACCTTCATGAAAGGTAGGAGGGTGGAATTTACAGTCATACTGAACTTTGGTGTGTTTTTTTGTCGCTTCGATGGTTTGCAAGGCAACACGATGATTTTCATTGGCACACTCAATCATGATGAGTCTTTTTTCTAAAGGTTGGGTGTCTGGGAGGAGTTCGACAGAAAGGTGGAGAGATTTGATTTCACACTTGAATAGTAAGATTTCCTCCTATTCATAAACATAGTGGAAAGGAGTGAACCCGGTAGCGGTTTTGACAAAATTTCTATAGGCCCACAATGCAGGGAAGAGCATAAGGTGCCAGTTGGTCTTATACTTATTAACCATTCATTGAAGCATAGTTTTAAGGATTTTATTGACATCTTCAACTTGTCCATTGCCTTGAAGGTAATAAGATGATGAATCTTGGTGTTCAAAACCCAACAGTGAGGATAGTTCATGCCATATCTCATCTTCAAAGTTTTGGCCATGGTCAAGAACCAATTGTTTTGGAACTCCATATTGAGAAATTACATGGTTAAAGAAGAACAGATATGTAGTGGTTGCAGTGTTATTGAACGTGGGCATGGCTTTAGCCCATTTGGTGAAATAGTCGACGACCATGATAATATACTTATGGTTATTAGTAGATGGAGGTAAAAACTCCATAAATTCAATGGCCCATTTACTTAAAGGACTGGCTATGATGACATGATGGAGGGGAGCAGGTGGAGCTCAAGCCTTTGGGGCATATAATTGATAATTGGGAAAATGTTTAATTGCATCAATGTAATCACTAAAGAGAGAAGGCCAGAATTATCTGAGATACATGATTTTATAGGAATTGGCCATTCTAGAGAGATAACCACCACAAGTACAGCCATGACAGGAAGTGAGCACTTTCTCAGCTTCAGAATGGATGATACAATGACGAAGGACAGTGTCAACACCATGACAATAGAGATATTCACCAATGAGGAGATATCGAGGGCTTGAAGTCGAATACATTATCGATCATCATGATTGAGATTACGGGAAATTTTATGGGTTCACAAATAAATGAGGATGTCACCATACCAAGGATCATTAGAGGTTACAGCGAACAAGTGTTCATCTAGAAGGTCATCATTTACAGGTGGATCTAGTGCATCAATAAGAAAGTCAAAAATGAATTCAACAATTGTTAAACATTTCTTACTTTTGGATGTGAGAAATTATAAATCAAATTCCTAGAGGATAACAATCCAGCAGACATACTTGCCATTGATGATCCATTGAATCAACAGGAAGGACATGGTATTGGAATTAGTCACAACTTTGGTGGTATGCATAAGGATATAATGATGAAGTTTTTTAACATAGGACACAATATCCAGGGCCAACGTTTCTTCATTTGAATAGGACATACAGGGTCTGCTAAGGTTCTTACTAACATGGTATATGGCATACTCATTTCTGGTTCCATATTCCTGTGTTAGGACACCGAAAACCGAATAGGTGGAAGCTGAGACATACAAGATGAAGTCCCTTTCAAATTTAGGTGGGTTGATCAAGGGATCGGAAGTGAGGGAACAATTGAGGGAATAAAAATACTGTTGAGATTCGTCATCCCAAACAAATGGAATGTTAGATCGAAGGAGTCTAAGAAACCCATGAGCAATGGTAGCATAGTCAGAAACAAACTGGTGAAGAAATTTGGCTTTGCCTTGGAGGATTTGTAGCTAATGAAGGGTTTTAGGAGGAGGAAGTTCTAGAATGGCTTGAACTTTGAGAGGATCAAGGGTGATACCATCTTTGAAGACCAGGACCTAGCCTTCCTGATGCTCAGAGAGGGCTCTCTCTTTATAATTTAACTTTGTTTTAGTTAAGATGATTTTAGGCTAGCTATTGCTTGCACTTGGGTTTTTTTCTGAAATTTGGTGGTGGGATCACTTTACTTAGATGAACAAAGGTTTGGCTTTTACCATTGGGCTATGGAGTCGAATTTCAAACAAACAAGACTGAATTAAGTTCTAAAAAACGGTGTCTACAGGGAAAAACAGATGAGTTACTGCAGATCTCAAAGGCTAAATGGTGGAATGGTTTCAAATCAGATCGAGGGAACAATTAAGGATTCCCTAGGTTGGACTTTGGAAGGAATGAAAGAAGTCAACTAGGATGGGAGAGCAATTAAGGGTTCTCAAATTTGGGTATCAGAGGAAAACATGCAAATGACTAACTGTGCAAAGTAGAGTGTAATTAAACAAATTCTGAGTGATATTTCTAGTTAATTCATTCAAATTTAGAACACATTTAATATTATGAAACACATAAAAAGGTAACAAAATCACAAAAGAAAGTACTTCACTGCAAATGGCTCATCTCATGAATCCCGTAGCGAAATGCTTTTATTACTTGCTCCAGTATGTTGACTTGAAAATGGTACAATCACCCTTAGGTTTAAGATCAAAATAACTCTACAAATGTAAAATAATACACACCAAAATACTTCAAATGAAGAAGTATTTATACAAATTCTACACTCACATATCTTGAAAAAATATCAAGATTGGTTTTACAAATATCTCAAATTGTTTTACATTAATAGAACTTAAATAAAGGACAATCAAAACTAATGAATCTATTTGGCACTATATTTATGGATTGATGGTGTCAAAGAAGAGAAATTTGAATTTCACAGCAACTCTTAATTGATGATGAGGGTTCCAAGTCACTAACTACCTCCTTCCTTTTTGCATTCTGCCCCAGAAATTCTGCAAAATTAGGGTCCAATGATACCTTTTTATATCTCAATCCGAGATAGATATGTAAAAAGTGAAAGCGTTTATTGTCTGTAAGTATGTTATTGAGATAAACCTCTTTAAGTTTCCCAAAATTCAACTCCATATGTTCATAATATTCTCTGCAAAAAGATGTAAAAAATAGGACTTTGCACATTCTGAAAAATAGGCTGTGAAAATATGCATTTATATCCCTTTTTGTAATACCTGTGTAAAAAGTGAGATATTTTTTTGTAGAATGACCTTTTAGGAACACAAACCTCCTCCAGTTTCTAAAAAATCGTTTTGGATTGGCCATAATAGTTTCTACAAATTTATGACTTAAACAGAAAATTTCTAGAAAATGTACCATTCCTGCTCTGAATTCATCTTTTAACCTTAATTTTTCTTTAACTGTTTTTACCTTTACTTTGGATAAACTTCATTGTTGCTGGTGAAATTGTTTTCATCTCTGTTTAACCCTTACTGCCTCCATTTTTTCTTTTACAGTTTACCTTGATTGCTCTGTTTTTCATCTATCTTCACGTTGACATGAATTTATTTTATCTGTATGCTTTGTAATTGTCTTCCATGTTGTTTGTCTTCTCGCTGGCTACTTTTATTCACTTTGATTTTTCAATCTGATACACTTTTACTGATCTCTTTCATATGGTTGATTTATCTTTTTCCTTTTACTGTGCTTTTCTTCCTTTCATTGTAACCTTTTGACTTTTACTGTACATTTTCAAAATGAGAGGGTCGTTCTGGTTTTTTCTCAAAATACCTAGAAATTGGTGAATTGGCTTGCAAATTGGTTTGAATGGTGATTGCAGATGGTATGGTCGCTGCATACATGAACTGGATGCTAAAATTGGGTGTCTGGAGCTTCTTCCAGTGGTAGACGGCAATGAATTTTGGTCACAGAGGCTCAGGGTGTCGCAAACGTATTGCTGAGGTTTTACAGAACAAACAAGCGAAAAAGTATGAAATGGGGCTTCTCGGTCTTTTAAAGGGCAACGGTTATATTTTGGCAAGGAAAGTATTTTATGAACAGTGGATGATTTTCATGTTGGGTGGGGATGCAGTTTTGGAGGCCATCGCACCTCTTTTGGCAAGTGGTGGGTATTTCCCCGAGGGAACACGATCTATGCCAGAGGCTGACACGTAGCAAAATCGGGCCCGATAAAAACCGCGAATCGCGTGTGCTCTCGAGCTCATAAAGGTCAGAGAGGGAGTGAGCGTGATATGGATGTGCATCGTCAAATTTGGTGGTGAGAGATCTAACGGCTGTCGTGCGGTGAAGCTGCATGGAGGGAAATCAGGGTGAAGATTTGTGGGGTTTTCTTTAACGGCACCAAGGGTTGGTGGGTTAATTGGCTTATGTCAGGGAAATATGGAACAAGGAGTTTAATTTAAACAATGCGGGGGATGAAACTATAGTTTATAATTAATTTGGGTTTGGATATTATATATGAAGGAGTTATTTAATACAGGAAAAAGGTATATTGGGGAGCTAATACACTAGGTTAGTACGTTAATATGAAATGAATGTGCGGAATGTAAAATATAGTAAGCACAATGTAAAATATGATGTTTGGCTTGAATTTCTTCACTGTGTTGGCCCAATATCAACATTTAACACTTATACTTATGATAAAAGCATTTTTTGTGGGTTTTTGAGTATTTTGAATGAGAGGGGAATTAGTTAAGGGGGTTTTACCTTTCCTAGGTAAAATGTGTTTTAAAATTAGGAAAAGGGGATTTTGTAGGGTAAAATGAGTGATGTAAAGGGAAAATGGTCTTTTCATGAATGAGAAGGGTTTCAATAAGGTGGAATCCAAAACTTGATGTCCATGAGTCTTTAAGTCGAGCGTTCGGTCCCACCAAAAGTCATAGAAATGCTCTGAGACTTTATGACTAAAGGATTTTAGTACTGGAGCACATTGTAGGGAGGGAAATTAGTAATATGCCAAATGATGTTTATCCATGACTGTAAAAATTGCTTGTACCTACCCATCTGTTATTTTAACATTTTATTCCTTATTTACATGGGTGCATTTGAGCTTGCAAACCCTTATTCATTTTTATTTGAAACACGAAACTAACTAATTGAAACCTTATTTCATCCAAGAGCTCAGGTTAAACTGTTGAGCTCCCTATCATTCTCTATTTTAACTATTGATATGCCAAGATTAAACTGTTTGGCTAGATCTTTGTTCTCTATCTATCAACATTAAATTTAAAGCATGAAAAGTCAAGATTAAGTTGTTTGACTTATCATGGATTATGGTATTTTAAAAAGGTTACACATAATCATTATTTGCAGAAAAAAAGTAAAATAGTAGTGGCATTTGAATGTGCACACTTTCTTGATCTATTTTATCTCTTTTTGTGGGGTTCATATTTTTCACTTTTTTTATCTTTGTTTCTTTTTGTCCTTTGATTGGTCTTTTATGACATACCCTCTTTACATTTTTTAATTTGGGAATACATTTGCAGAAAGCAAAGGTATGTACAATATTACAATACTGACCATAGTTAATTCAAAATTATGAATCCTATTATTATAAGACCCTAACAGTGGCTCCACATGGGGATGGTATCTCCTTGTGAGATGTCAAGAACACCTTCAACTAGTAGCCTGATCCATTAGGCCAATCCCAAACATGTATATTCTTTGTTGTATAATATCTGTGACTGAAAGTCTTGAACTGAAAATACACCCTTTTCTGCAAACTCAAATTTAATCTGAAACTGAAAGAAGGTACTGCAATTCTTAAACCAAACTAATAGATCATCAAGATCTTTAGGACCTTCTCTCCGAGCTTCAACTTCTAATGAATTATTTCATAGCTTGCTGAAAATTGAAAACTAAAATAAATTGAATTCCTACCTTCATACTCTAATCAGCTATTCAACTGTTGGTTGGGGTTATTTTATTTATACTTATAATAATAGTAATAATAATTTTAACAATCAATCATAATAATAATCAGTTTCTAACTAAGAATAAAATTTACTTATGTTATTTTATTATAATATAAAAATATAATAAAATTAAAATAAAGTAAATTAAAATAGAATAAAATAATTATTATTCTTAATAAATTAATAATTATTATTATGAATAATTATTATTAATAATTAATATTGAATATTATTCATATATTAATAATTTATTAATAATAGTATTCAATATTGAATACTATTATTACTTATAATAATAGTAATAATAATATTAACAAATCAATCATAATAATGCTCAGTTTCTAACTAGGAATAAAATCTACTTATGTTATTTTATTATAATATAATAATAAAATAAAATTAAAATAAAATAGAATAAAAGAATTATTATTCTTAATAAATTAATAATTATTATTATGAATTATTTTCAGAATTAAAAACTAAATAAAAATTTTAAACTATACTTGTGTTATTTTATTATAATATAATAATAAAATAAAATTAAACTAAAATAAAATCGAATAAAATAATTATTATTCTTAATAAATTAAGAATTATTATTATGAATTATTTTCATAACTAAAAACTAAATAAAAATTTTAAACTAGCATTATTTAACAATTAAATCTATAAATAAGAATAATTTAATTATGATAATCATAAATTATAAATAATAATAATAATAATAATAATTTATTTACTATTTAGAGTATTAATTATTAATAATAAAAATTAAAAATTAAAATTAAAATTAAAAATTAAAATAAAGTTATTAGCTGACTTTCAATAAAAAATATTTCTTTAACTATTTATCCTTTTACAAATCTCTTCTTTTATCATCATTCAGATTGGTCCTGAAGATGGATCCCTATTGGGATTTCAAATGTTGATAGAAATATGGTTTCTACTGTGGATACTCCGAGACTAAGCTCAAAAGAAATGAACCACAGATGCCTAAAATCCAAAATGAAACAGGGAACGCAACCATTCAAGCATTATGTAATTTGATGTATTTTGCTACATTTGCTTGTTTGTGATCAAAACTGAGATTGTAAAACCAATTATAACCTTGTCAACAAATGAGAAGATAAGGAAATACTTGATTTCCTTTGTTGACTCTAGAAATTGTACAAAAGGATCTTCCAATATATATACACTAATGTTTAACTAATCTAAGCAATTGTACAATTGTTCTAGATGGCCTCCATGCCATGAAAGTGAAATGTCATTTTCATCTTTATCACCTTGCAGATTTTTAAATAAGCTTTGTGATGATATTTCTACTGATTGAAATGTTTGTGTAGTGAAACCCTTATCATCTTGATTTTGAATCTCATAGTTAGTTCATGGAGAAAAATTCTGATTGCATTCATCATCTAACATATCAGCTATTGGATCATAAAATACGTGGAAGGATTGTTGCAACCTATTACATATGGGTTTTAATGGGACTTCATGGACTTCTGCATGTTGTTCATCCTTTTCTTCGAATATATTATACCATACCTTTAAAAATTGAAATGATTCAAAACATAGTGGTATAGAACTTTCCTGTGTCATCTGATCAGAGATTTCAATAGAATTTGATAACTGCACTTGTGAAATTGAAGAATCCTAATTAAGATTTTCATTGTCTTCTTTGTTGTCAATATCAATACCTAAAGACTATTGATTTTTTATTACTTTAAATTTTTCTTTGATGAACTAAAATGAAGCAAAACAAGAGGCATAGAAGCTTCACTTATTTCCAATTTTCTACACTTTCTTCCTCAGTTTCATCGCTGATATGAATAAGAGGATCACTATTTTCAAGCTACTGAAATGTAATTTCTTTATTTCCCAAACTAGTTTCTGATTGCTCTGTAAAGTTAGTTTGGAACTGAAGAAAATAATTATCATCATACTGATCATATTTAGGCAAATCATTAAAATAAATAATGCCATCAAACATACACATTAGATTAGCATATTGCCTCTCCACATATTGCTCTATAAATCTATCTTCTGATCTATGGTAGTTGGAATTAGTAGGAATTTGTTCATGGCTATCAACCTCTTCTTTTTGTGAAATAAATGTGTCATGGTGATTTTGAACAAAAAATTTATCTTTCATGGTGATCTTCTATATCCTTTCCTCTATTTTTCTTACCAAAATGTCGAGTTTTACCTCTACAATGTTGTTCTTCTCCACTCCTTCTTTCAAATTTTCTCTTCTAATTTGCATATTAACTTCTACATCTACTGCAATGTCCTACATCTGTTCCAGTGTTGAGGGGTTTCTTTCTCTTAGCTAAAATTCTATCTCTGGATCAAATGCTTTAGGATAATGCAAGAGAGTTGAATCAGGAGGAGGTCTTATATTTGATGGCATTGAATAATAGATTTGTTTAAAGCTGTCAGAAAATTGTTGTATTGTTTCATTTGGTTGTCTTTTTAACTGATTATATTCTTTTGTGATCACAAAAACATTGACTTTGATTATCCATCTATCAAGGAAAATTTTTACAAACTATTGGAAATTTGAGATGCTTGCAATAGGTATTTTCTTGAACCAACTCCTTACTCTACTTTGCAAAGAGAGAGAAAAAAGTTTGATTCTAACATCATCTTCATCAATCTCAAATAAGTCCAGATAATTCTCAAAACCTTGAATATGTTTTTGGGCAGTGATTTTACCATCTTCTCCATCAAACCTAGGGAGATACTTGTAATAATTGTTAGGGAAAACATGGAGTGTAGGAGGTAAGATGAGTGGCTTATACCTATCAGGAACTTTCCAAGGTACAAGAATATGTACAGGGATTGTAAGATCATTCTTGATTATTTGAGATTTCTTGATTGGAAAATGATCATCATAAGATTCAGAAGAATGCTGCTAAAATGTGTAAGGAGATTTTGTATTTACAATTTTCAAAGGAAAATAATTAAAAACTAATCTAAGATATTCTCTAAAATACAATATACATTGAAAAACCTTCTTGATGAGAAAAAACAATGATTTCTTGGATAACAATCCAAGTTAGAAACCAGATCTTCCCATATTGTTCTTTCAAGTTCATTCCTCCAGTGGAGTCTTGATTCTGAAATTGATTTGGAGTCACCAGGTGGATGATTTTGACCTTTGTGTGTCTGATCATTGTCCACCATCATAGATCAGATTTGAACCTGTAAAATATTTCTGAAGAAAATGTTAGTCGTCCCCAGTATGGCCACCAGAAATTTTATCACTCTGATATTTCTTTTGAAGTTAATGAAGAAAGAAAAGTCAAAGGTAACCACAAACCACTTTTGGAGATCAGGACCTAGCCTTCTTGATGCTCAGAGAGGGCTCTCTCTTTATAATTTAACTTTGTTTTAGTTAAGATGATTTTAGGCTAGCTATTGCTTGCACTTGGGTTTTGTTCTGAAATTGGGTGGTGGGATCACTTTACTTAGATGAACAGAGGTTTGGTTTTTACCATTGGGCTATGGAGTCAGATGTCAGACAAACAAGACTAGATTCAGTTCTAAAAAACAGTGTCTACAGGGCAAGATAGATGAGTTACTGCAGATCTCAAAGGCTAAATGGTGGAATGGTTTCAAATCAGATCCAGGGAGCAATTAAGGATTCCCTAGGCTAGACTTTGGAAGGAATGAAAGAAGTCAACTAGGATGGGAGAGAAATTAAGGGTTCTCAAATCCGGGTATCAGAGGAAAACATGTAAATGACTAACTGTGCAAAAAATAGTGTAATTAAACAAATTCTGAGTGATATTTCCAGTTAATTCATTCAAATTTAGAACACATTTAAGATTATGAAACACATAAGAAGGTAACAAAATCACACAAAGAAAGTACTTCACTGCAAATGGCTCATCTCATGAATCCTGTAGCAAAATGCTTTTATTACTTGCTCCAGTATGTTGACTTGAAAATGGTACAATCACCCTTAGGTTTAAGATCAAAATAACTCTACAAATGTAAAATAATCCACACCAAAATACTTCAAATGATGAAGTATTTATACAAATCCTAAACTGAAATATCTTGAAAAAATATCAAGATTGGTTTTACAAATATCTCAAACTAATTTGCATTAATAGAACTTAAATAAAGGACACTCAAAACTAATAAATCTATTCGGCACTATATTTATGGATTGATGGTGACAAAAAAGTGAGATTCGAATTTGATAGCAACTCTTAATTGATGATGAGGCTTCCAAGTCACTAACTACCTCCTTCCTTTGTGCATTCTGCCCCAAAAATTCTGCAAACGTAAGGTCCAATGATACCTTTGTATGTCTCAATCCGAGATAGATATGTAAAAAGTGAAAGTGGTTATTATAGATAAGTATGTTATTGAGATAAACCTCTTTCATTTTCCAAAAATTCATCTCCAACTATTCACAATATTCTCTGTAAAAGGATGTCCAAAAACAGGACTTTGCACGGTCCGAAAAATAGGCTATGAAGATATGCACTTATCTACCTTTTTGTAATACATGTGTAAAACATGAGATAGGGCTTTATAGATTTTCCTTTTAGGAACACAAACCTCCTTTAGTTTCTCAAAATGTAGTTTGGATTGGCCACAATAGTTTCTGCAAAATTATGACTTAAACAAGAAATTTCTAGAAAATGTACCATTTCCTACTCTGATTTCATCTTTTAACCTTAATTTTCTTTTAACTATTTTTACCTTTACTTTGGATAAACTTCATTGTTTCTAGTGAATTTTTTTTCATCTCTGTTTAACCCTTACTACCTCCATGTTTACTTTTACTGTTTACCTTGATTGCTCTATTTTTTTCATCTATCTTCACTTTGACATGAATTTATTTTATATGTATGCTTTGTAACTGTCTTCCATGATGTTCGTCTTCCCGTTATCTGCTTTTATTCACTTTGATTTTTCAATCTAATACACTTTTACTGATACTATTTCATATGGCTGATTTATATTTTTCCTTTTACTGTGCTTTTTTGACTTTCACTATAACCTTTTGACTTTTACTGTACATTTTCAAATGAGAGGGTTGTTCTAGTTTTTTCTCAAAATAACTGGAAATTGGTGAATTGGCTTGCAAACTGGTTTGAATGGTGATTGTAGAGGGTATGGTGGATGCAGACGTAAACTGTATGCTTAAATTAGGTGTATGGAGCTTCTTCGGGCGGTAGACGGCAGTGAATTTTGGTCGCAGAGGCTCGGTGTGTTGCAAACGTATTGCTGAGGTTTTACAGAAAAACGAGCAAAAAAGGATGAAATGGGGCTTCTCGGCCTTTTAAAAGGCAACGATTACCTTTACTTTGGATAAACTTCCCTGATGGAACGCGATCTATGCCAAAGGCTGACACATAGCAAAATCGGGCGTGAGCAAAACTGTGAATCTCACGTGCTCTCGGGCTAATAAAGTTCGAAGAGGGAGTGAGAGCGATATGGATGTGTGTCGTCAGATCTTGGGGTGAGAGATCTAACAGCTGTCGCATGATGAAGCTGTACGAAGGGAAATCAGGGTGAAGATTTTGGGGTTTTCTTTAACGGCACCAAGGGTTGGTTGGTTAATAGGTTTATGTCGGGGAAATATGAAACGGGCAGTTTAATTTAAACAATGCAGGGGATGAAACTATAGTTTATAATTAAATCAAGGTTTGGATATTATATATGAAGGAGTTATTTAATATGGGAAAAAGGTATATCAGGGAGCTAATACATTAGTTTAATATGTTAATAAGAAATGAATGTGCAGAATGTAAAATATAGTAAGCATAATGTAAAATATGATGTTTGGCTTGAATTTCTTCATTGTGGTGGCCCAATATCAACATTTAACACTTGTACTTAGGATAAAAGTTTTTTTTGTGAGTTTTTGAGTATTTTGAATGAGAGGGGAATTAGTTAAGGGGGTTTTACCTTTCCTAGGTAAAATGTGTTTTAAACTTAGGAAAAGGGGATTTTGTAGGGTAAAATGAGTGATGTAAAGGGAAATGGGCGTTTTCATGAATGAGAAGGGTTTCAATAAGGTGGAATCCAATACTTGATATCTATGAGTCATTAAGCCGAGGGTATGGTCCCACCAAAAGCCAGAGAAATGCTCTGAGCCTTTATGACTGAAGAATTTTAGTAATGGAGCACATTGTGGGGAGGGGAATTAATAGTATGCCAAATGATGTTTATCCATGATTGTAAAAATTGCTCGTACCTACCCATATGCTATTTTAATATTTTATTCCTTATTTACATGGGTGCATTTGAGCTTGCAAACCCTTATTCATTTTTCTTTGAAACATGAAACTAACTAATTCAAACCTTATTTCATCCAAGAGCTCAGGTTAAACTGTTGAGCTCCCTATCATTCTCTATTTTAACTATTGATCTGCCAATGTTAAACTATTTGGCTAGATCTTTATTCTCTATCTATCAACATTAAATTTAAAGCATAAAAAGTTAAGATTAAGCTGTTTGACTTATCATGGATTATGGTATTTTAAACAAGCTACACATAATCATTATTTGTAGAAAAAGTTAAATAGTAGTGCCATTTGAATTTGCACACTTTCGTGATCTATTTTTATCTCTTTTTGTGGGGTCCATATTTTTGACTTTTTTTATCTTTGTTTCTTTTTGTCCTTTTATTGTTCTTTTAGGATATACCCTCTTTACATTTTTTAATTTGGGAAAACATTTGCAGAAAGAAAAGGTATGTTCAATATTACAATACTGACCATAGTCAATTCAAAATTATGAATCCTATTATTATAGGACCCTAACAAACACAATGAATCCAAAAATATTTCTGGTAGGAACACAAAAGACACACTTAAGGGGATTGAGGTGAATTTTATACTTGTGACATTAGAGGAAGATTGTACACAAATCATCAAGGTGTTGCAACTAAAGTTTGGAAAAAGTAGTGAGATCATCTAGATGCAAAAGGGAAATGTGAGCCAGGTCATGAAAGCAATAGGACATGGCATGCTAAAAAGTGGCCCCAACATTTTTTAGACAGAAATACATGACCTTATAAGAAAATTTCCCCACATATTAGTAAAGGTAGTTTTAGGTTGATCAGAAAAATGGATACGAATCTTATTATTCCCTAGGAATCCATCCGTAAATGAAAGGACCTCATGTCCCACACACTTATTAATGATTTGGTAGATGAAAGGTGTGGTGAAGTTGTTTTTCAAAAAATGTTAGTTTAGATCACAAAATTATGTTCAAACACTAAGGGTGCCTTGTTTCTTCAAAATGAGAATGAGGTTGGACACCCATGTGGTGTATTCAATGGGATAAATGAAACCATACTGCTTGAGCTTATTGATTTCATCTTTAATAGCATTGCATTTAGAAGGATGGATAGGCCTTTGCTTTTGGTAGATAGGAATGGCATGGGGTCATGTGTCAATATGGTGTTCAACAATGGTGGGATCAATTCTGGGCATCTTAGAATAAGACTAAGTGAAAACATCATGGAATTATTTGAATAACTTAGTGTAAGCTTCAATTTCTTCTAGGGTACATTGTGCCCCCAAGGTGATATTTTCTTCAACCCCTACTTTATTCAAAATGTTAATCTTTATGGTAGGGGAAATGTTGGCCATATTTCCTTCTTCGAAAGCATCTAGTACGGGAATTGGATTTTTGAACCAATCAACCTCACCATAGATGATGTCCTTCGACTCCACAACATATTGATCATGGGTTTGCTATAGAAGGAAGGATGCACGATGGTGCGTATCATCCCAAGGATAATCAGGGGTGGTCATGGCTTCCATGGTGTCTTCATCATAATGAAAGATGGGAGAATAGGAGGAAGACGGACCACGTGATGAAGAGGAAATACCTAAGGCATCTTCACGAGAGATAAGGCTCACATTCATGTCATTATAAGGTTTGGACGAATGACTAGTAGATGTGACATCTATCGATGTTGAGACATAATTGTATTTTGAAGAAGGTTTGAAAGAAGCACAATATGAAACTCCTAAAGCATTTAAATATATCAATCCCATGGATATGATAGGTAGAGAATAGGGGCAAAAGTATCTATCATCTCGACATCAGGGGGGGGAATCACGATGGTGGATTGACAAACCTCTTGCCTTGACAAAGCAATGGGGCCAAAACTCGCAGGTATAGGGGAAGTAGAGTCACTATGAGTAGCATCTAACTCATGAAGCACTTGAAGTGTATCATGAAAATATTCGAGATGGGGAGAGTGATGGGAATAATGTCCATAATTATCACACAAAGTACAAGGTTGGTTTGTGTGTAAGGTTTTATTTTTCTTGATGGATTCCATGAGGTAACATGGACCTCAAGAATGTTAGGTTTAGGAAAAGTATTGGAGACCACATTCTTCATCTGAGGGAGTTCAGGAAAATTATTGATGTCATGCCCCACAACATGAAACAAAGAACATGGGGGATAAGGATTTGTTGATTTATGGGGAGTGGGAGTTTCTTTGGGTGCCTTGTCTTTGTTTCCATTTTTCTAGGCTTTGGCCCCGTGACTAGATTCTTTTGCAACAAGAGTGGCTTCATGTTAAGGTTGTTGTGGAACTAAAGCAAAGGAAGGGGAGGGAAAAATGGGTTGACCCAGAGTCAAATATACATAAGGTTTGAGTTGTTTTGGGGGAGTGTTCGTGAGAGGATCAGTGTACCATACTGGGATCATGAAAGTGATGTTAGGTAGAGTCAACATAGCCATGATAGGGGTAGAAAATATTCTTGGTGGGGGGAATAAGAAAGGTATCTGACCGAAGAGGTAATGAGCTAGGGGAACTGCTCCTGGTTGGTTGATACCTAGAGGAACAGTTCCTGGTTGGAAAGGACCAGGGGAGATACTAGTGGAAGGGAACTCGCTTGGAGGAATTGTACCTAAAGGATGAGTTGAGTCTGGACTAGCGGGTTGCAGAGGAGTTGGATGCTAAGAAGATATACCAGACCGCTTGCCTTTGGCTCATGACACTTGAAGCATGAAAACACTCGAAAATCTGGGCTCATAAGGGGCAAGCGGAGGGCCGTAATAATCTCCGAGCAACGTGGAATATTTATAGACTATAGGGGAAACAGCGCTAACGGTAGCAGTAGTATTGTTGCCCACCATAAAGGTGATGATATTGTGAGGAGATATCTCCAAGTAAGGGTCAGAGTTAGTAAGATGATTGATAGTAATGATATTTCCATTATGGGGAAGAGAACATATTATGAAAGACAATGTGACAACGAACATGTCATAAGAGTAACTATGGCCCAAAAAGAGGTTATAATATAAAGGAGCATCAACGAATTCGATATCGATCATGACCATCTTGCCAACAACAGTGATAGGAAAATTCTGATAGAGACCAAGAGGTTGTGAGGGGTGGACAACCCATGCATGAAGGGGAAGGTCATGGTGGAAGGTGATAGGTCAAGGGAACCAAGTCACTTCCAGACATTAACAGCCATTACACAAGTGGAGGTGCCTTCGACAATTATACACCACTAGATAGTGGTGTTTTTATAGAGGCTGGTATTTGAAAAGAACCAGATGAAGGAAGGGGAGGATGTTCCACTTTATCAACATCAAATATGATCAAACAATCATCAAGAGGATCAATAATGCCTAGACCAGTCAATAGATCTTTCCTTTGGGATGGTAACATCTCGAGGACTTCCAACATTAACATGGCAGCAGAAGATTGTGCCAAGTCATCTACTATATTGTAAGTATGGGTCGCTTTAGAAGAAGCATCATTTTGATGTAATGGACCTCTGGTTATATTGGGGTGAACCTCTACCTTAGGTGGAAGGATCTGAAGGTACTATTTGGTGATGACAGGGGCTCAGTGGAACTTTTGCATTGGGAATCAGTCACTGACTTATCAGTAGGATTGTCATATTGGCACGACCAAATTTAGAGTTTCATTTCTTCAGAATCCATCATGAGAATATGGTAATTGATATTTCCATATTACAGAGGTTGAGGGGATACAATACTCTGTGTGGGTTGGGTGGCCACATATCCTTGATGAGGAAATGGATTGGCAAGCATCTTCAATTGTGAATAAGCAAGAGGAGGAGGTGGATCCATAGGTTGAGATCCTCCAAAGGTAGCTACTTCAGCTTCCCATGCCTAATGCATCTGAGGTAAAA
Source organism: Pinus tabuliformis (assembly GCA_031772625.1). Lineage (NCBI taxonomy): Eukaryota > Viridiplantae > Streptophyta > Pinopsida > Pinales > Pinaceae > Pinus > Pinus tabuliformis. The sequence goes on from CM062813.1 coordinate 300,621,355, forward strand.
GGGGACATTCATGAGTATAATGGACAAAAACTCTGCAACAAGAACATGGTTTATTAGTTCTAAGAACCTTTTTCTACTTGGGTTGTCTGCCCTATTGTTGGGTTGTGGGATTAGGTTGGTCACCCTCTGGGGCATTAGGTTGTCTACCTTGGCTACCCTGGTTACCTTGGGGTTGTTGATTCTAGTTACCTTTCCCATTATTCCTTCGCTTGGGGTTAGGGAGATCAGTATTACTCTATTGAGCATACATTAATTTTGAGGAGGTGGTTGTTGTTTTCACAGAGGTGGGGGAGACATGGAAGGTTGAGTCATTGGTGCCACTGGGGCTGGAGAACAAGGGAGTGCATAATGATAGTAAGGATCGGTGGCAACATTTTGATAACTAGGTTGAGCAACAGTTGGACCTGGCAATAACTAATGCATATGGGGAAATGCATATAGTGTGCTTATACCTTGGTAAGAGTTGACACATGATGGATTAGGAGGGGGATAGGTGTAAGTGGAATTGGTCCCCCCTGGCATTGACCATAACTCATAGGAGGTTGAGGATATGGTGATGATTGAGGGTTGGAAAGAGATCCAACAATACCGTCAACGACATGAGATGCCCCTGATGCAAAAGCAACACCAGGCTAGGGCACACTGGGGAGGATGGTATAAACATAACCTAATTGTGCATAGCTTAAATCACATTTCAAGGCTATCTAGAGAGCTTCTTCCTTAGTCTGAGGGAAGTGAGAGGTGAAATATTTACCTATGGGGTCTAACAAGGTTCTCAAAAACCAATCCATATACACATGGTCTTCAAACTCAGGGGATTTACAAATGCTCCTCCTTCTACGACATTCTTGTATATGGTTAGAGAGGCGAGTGGTGGAAGTTTGACGAAAAGAGGTTAATATTTTGGTATCAGTGTCATATCTAAGAGGTAATTAGAAATATAAAATAAAGGCGTTGGCAAGAGTCGCAAAGGTGGAATGAGAGCCATGTGGTTGGTCCACATACCATTTGGTAGCAGCTCTAGTTAGGGTTTGTTAGAAGAGACGAAGATGAATGGAGTCTTTGGTAATGGAATTTGATGAACACCACACGTGGAAAGAGAAACCATGATTGGTGGGGTCTTCTCCATAATTACCTTCAAACTTGGTAATATCGGAAGGAAGTTTGGTGGGCATGGAGGCCAATTATGGTTATGCATAAGAGGATCGTTGATGAGTTGGCTTAAATCAGGGAGGCTCAAGCCAACTATATAGGGAAGCAAGGGTGGATTTGTGGCCATATCTGAAGAGGTTCTGCCTGTGGGGTTATCTTGGTTAAGATCTTGGTTACCACCTAGGTTTCTACCACCCACATAAGCTCTTGACATGGTATCGGTACAGGGTTGGGGAGATGTAGAATCAGAAGAACTAGTGTCAGTATGGGGACAAAATGGAGGACTAGGAGGATAGGTCCAAACTTGATGAGTGGGAGTAACATGATGTCCTAAAGGAAACTGAGGGTGAAGGCCATGAAGTCTTCACAACAAATGCCTAGGGTTGCAATGTTGTCAAGAAAAGGATGATTCAAGAGGCTAAAGGGTGATGATAAGAGAAAAATAGTAGCAAACAACAAGTAAATACCTAGTGCAGTGGTGCAAGTGTAAACTAATTATAATGATATGATACTCTAATTCAAGCAAACATGTCATATCAAAGAAAAAATTACCTCTAGCCTAAAAGTATCTAAATCCTCAAACAAGTCCTAGTTTCACTGTTTTAGATGGCCTTCCTAGAGAATTCTTACTCGATGGAATATGATCCCCATAAGAAGAGTTATCTAGAGAAAGGTGGGGTAGAGGACCAACTGCTTGCCCACAACTAGTCTTGTAGGGTGTTTTCCTAAGATTGGCCGCTAAGGTTACCTTTTTCCCATAGGGGCAGTCGAGTCTTGAGATTCTTGGTGATCAACCACTGCATGGAATTCCCTACCACGAGTTGGGTAGCCTCAAGGAGAACCCCTCGCACCATGATCTAGCCTAAGCACCTCTTAATCAGGTTTACAATGTGCTCCGTCTTTGGACCGTGGGATGATGAAGGACTTTATGCTCCCTAGTATGTCAAATTTATATGTCTCAATGCAAGAAATTAATGGGTGTTATTGGAAGCCTATCCTACTGATCCTACACTTAACTACAATGATTGTTTTGGCCCTAATGCCCAAGTGGGCTTAATCTATGTGAGTTAAGTTATTAATGTGGATTGTTTCAAGTATTGGCTTGGCAGTGAAAACCAATCTCATGTTCACTTAGGGTGTGGCTGTGTGAAAAACTGTGTCAAGTGGATGAGTTAATTAAGCATGTTTTGATGTGCTAACACTACTGAAAATAAAGTACATAAACTATAAATAGTATTGAAAATGAATAGTAAACTAAACAGTAAATTGATGCACACAAACCCCTTACCCAAGAAGGCAATTAAGAAGCAAAAAAGGTGGTAGTCAAGCAACTAAAAGACACAAAAAATGTCCAAAATATATAATTTCTAAGGGACTGGGATCTAAAGGAAAAAAGGCTATTGAAAATGGTGCAGGGAACTAACAAAAAACATATGTGAAAATGTTGGAAAAAGATAGGAAAGAAGCTGAAAAAGCAAGGATACACAAGGGGATCCTAAGGGGTAAAAGTGACACTCGATTCAAAAGGGAATAAAGTGTTGTAAAACCCTATCTAAAAGGACTACAAAACAGTGGAAAAAAAACTGAAAAACAGTGGCTGAAAATATTGCACAATAGACTCCTCAACTCAACAATTCTCTTCCTAAATGATGGAGGTGTACTTTAAACCCTAGGGGATTTTTCCTTCCTTAATGAGAAACTTACTAAGTCGAGTCCTAGAGGTGATGCAGGAAAGAATAGAAGCCCTTCCTGAAACACATGCACAAGTCTCAAAAAAATCTGGAAAATCTGGAAAAATTTCTGAAAAATTGTAGTGTGCAGAAACTAACTTGGAAAATGCGTTGAGCCTAAAAAAGGGACAAAAAGTGTGCTTTATTCCCAGTTCTTTTGCTCGGTAGATCTGACCTAGATTTTTTCATCTCCTACTTTGATGGTATATTTGACCTGCAAAAAGATGTGAAACCCCAACAGAAATAGAAAAATTTCTAGAAATCGAAGAGATCTAAAAAGAGAAATTGAGAGCAATAAAAATTATGAAGAAACACTAAAAATAGATAAAACAATAATCACCAAGGTTTTGAATTACTACACCAATGGGGTCGCCATTTATTAGTGTAAATTTTTCGGAGAAGTGTACCAAAATCCTTTACTTAACTTATAGGTGACTTATAACCCTAATAATAAAAGATGGTTGCTTCTATGCTTTAGATCTACAATAAAACATGAATAAAAAACCCTGTAACAAAATAGATTATGCAAATATAACATATAATAGTAGAACATTAAAGTGAAATAACCCAATGGAGGACTTGAATGAATGATAATTTATTAATGAATGCACCTGGTGAGAAGAAATTACAAAATGGGTTTGCAGTTCCCCCTCCATGGAATAGGTCATTTTCTTGTCATTGTGCTTCAGCAATGTCCTTCTCTCTCTCAATTTGCAATGGGCAGAAAAACAAAAATGTGCTTGAACTCAAGTGGGAGCTCAAATGTTATAAGGTGATAATGTTGACAATGAAAATGGTCATAGTGAAGAATGAATAGAAAACCCTCTATTAATAACAAAATATTGAGTTAAATTAAGACTTCAAAAATAATAAAATATTATTGAATAAAGCAAAATATATCCGTTGTGAATACTTTATTATATTTTTGAGAGGGAAAAGATATTCAAAATGGTCAAAATCTTTATTTAGAAAGTGGTTAAAGTAATTAACAAATAAAAATGATTTATTAATCGCTTTGTTAGAATTAAAGAAAATATGAATTTGAAATAATTATTAAATAATGATTAACAATTATCTCAAAAGGAAAATGTGGAATAAATAAGGAATAATAAATAAATAATCATTTATTTAAATATTCCAAGGTGATCAAGTCAAAAGGTAATGAGAAATAATTATCAAATAATTATTTAATAATTATTTCTAAGGAATATTAAATAAATAATGATTTAATTCATTATTCTCATGAGGTTTTTGAATTTTAATGAGAAATAATTTAGGAAAAATGGTTTACTAAATTATTTCCTATGGTGAAAGTGGATTTACTATGGTAAAACATATCCTACATGGTGCATTTCGATCAACCTAGTAAGAAATGTCTAGGTGATCATTTTTTGGGTGATAACAAGTGAGGTTCTCAAACACATTCATTGAATTTGCAAGGCATTATTTTAAGTTGTTCGGATGGGATGCAGAATGGCAATGTTTCAAACAATTATGCATGACAAAGTTTTGATGGGATGGTGAGGGAAAGTAGAGGGTAACATGGATGGTGATGGAAAGCATAAGGATGACAACATAGGAACTGTGATGAAGACAAAAAGGAAATGAGGGAGGGTGAGGTTTAGTATGGAAATTCACATACATGACATAGTGGCATAAGATAAATGCTAGAAAAAATCAATGTATATAAAGATATTTTTAGTAGTGAGCAGTCATGTCATCTAGTCTAGTTGATTGTTGGTGACATTAGTGATCATGGTCATGGGTGGCGTTGTAGAACCCGTGAATACAAAGTCCATGTCTTTAGTGTGTAACACACGAAATATCCTAATAGGTATCCCATTCCACAATGGTTTAAGAAACATGCTTGTAGGTTTAAGACAAAAACACCACCATTAATAGTTACAACTATTATGTATCCCATACATGAAGGAGACACACACACACACTACCTATGGTCACACAATTCGCAAACCATCTATGTCTTAATTTGATTGTCACTCCTACCTATCTAATGCCATCAATCACATATATGACATTAGTTGTAGTCATTATGGAAGCTCGAGTTCAATTCACTAACCATTCTATCCATTATGAGTAAAAAAATGTTAACTTGTCATTATTATCTATATAATCTATATTGTTATGCAATATCCATGAATGAATTATACCACAATATGGCTATCCATCTAGAAAATAAATAATATATGTGCTATGATGATTACTCTTCATTTTTTCTTCACATTAAAACTATTGTGCAACATTCTATATTACTCTATGTGATGCAATAATTTCATTTCATGTTGTTGGTGATGAGGTTGCTTAGTTTTTAGCATAGGGAATTGTAGAAAATCTATGATAGGTTAATCTGATAATGCAATATAAAGCAAAGAAGAATACTATAACCTACTTCTACTATCAATTTGTGGAAGATTAAAGATCGAGTTGAACAAAATAACCAAAAGAAGAAGAATCAATGGCACAATACACATGAAAATACTTTGGGGAAAGCCTCAGCTAAAAACCCCACACTATTGTATTATCATACATGGTGGAAATACATAGAAATTATACAAAGCCTTAGCTCTCACAGCTAGCCAGCGCTCAGTACAATCCTCTCATATTCTCACAGGCAGTCTTGGCTTCTCTCCATCCTTCCTCACTGCCCTCCAAGCTCCTATTTCCTAGCGTTGTTCCTTGTGGATGATTAGCCCATTACCAAGTGGAAAAACCAACGTTCAAAACTGCGCAATCCTCAAGGATGAATAACTAATAAATAATTACAATAACTTAAATCAAATTGAAAATATTTATTAATCAAAGTTCAAGTTAGCTCAAGAACCCAACGACCATTTGTTCATTATCCTTGATTTATATAAAGAACTACCATACAATACAATTCAAAAGAAAGATTCACATTCATCATAAAAAATTAATGCAACTAGAATTGTATCTTAAACGAACTTTGTTATGTCATAGTAGTAGTAGAAGTGTTAAGTAAGTAGGGGGTATTTATTAATGTAAATTCATCATTATATTTTGCATGTCAAGAAGAAATAAATGATAAATTCTAGGTGCCATCTTTACACATTAAAAACATAGGTCTCATCTTTCTAAAAAATTAAAATTTATTCTTAAATCCCAAAAAGGACAAAACAACATTATATTATAAAATACAATGGTAGAATGTATGTAATCTAGCATTCTAAAGTTCGGCATGAATGTTGAACAATAACTAAAACTACCATACTAAAAAAGAATTTAATATAGGATTGTAGAGTCTAAAGATTGTCTTACCATGACATCCTTTTTTTCCTAATATTCCTCTCTTTTCCTATATATTTACCACCCAAATAAAGCCATATCCACTAGGTTTTGATGAAGGTATGCAATAATATGTTTTCCTATTCATGTCTGACTTTATACCCTATTGTTTTGTTAAAGAATGCAATTGGCTGTCGAATCTATCTATTTCCCCAGCTAATCCATATTTTTGTAGCTGTCTCCATTGTTTGCAAGATTCAGAAGCTCCAGGTTAGTAGGGAAGGATACGAATGGAGAGAGAATTGCTTCCTCGTGGATCCATTCCTATCCCCTTGAAACTATTCATTAAGATATGCGCAGGAGATCACGATCAAACCCCAAGTCAACTATAGGATTGTCACCAAAACAAAATCCGAGTTCAATCAAAATCTTATTGATTTGCTTTCGGAATAGAAAATCGAAGGTTTAGCGATATAGTTTAGCTAAGATAAAGATATTAGGCTTAAATTACTCATGTTTTTATGCCAGAGACCTATTATAAAACTTATGGATGCACTGTGATTTTATGCGTGTCAGATGATGTAATTTTGAAAGAGTTTGTGAATTCCATTTGCCAACAATAGAATTGGTTTTTTGTGTATGCGTTGTGTTGATTGGAGATTATGAGCTAATCTGTGGAGGACACCTATGAACAGTGACAATTCTTAACCAATTGCAATTCGATTTCTTTTCATTCCTTGAATACTTTGTTTTGTGTGAAAATGCAGCATAATGAATTCACCAATGAATTGTTATTTGCATAAGTACTTTCATCTCCTTCATACCTAGTTTAGGCTATTATTTGAATTGCTTTATACTTGGTACAACATGGTTACTTCATTTGATTATTGTCTAGCATAGTTCAAGTTTGTTTACTTCAAAATATAGATGTTGTTTGAAATGTCTTGTTTGAATGAAAATTGAATAAGTAAAAGTGTAAGAGTTTTCTCCTAAACAATTGAGTTCAGACAATATTTCTTCACAATTGATAGAATAGATTTCTTTTTGCACTTAGTGAATTAGAAGTTGCAACATAAAGATTCAAGACCAAAAATCCCAAAACAATCTAATACAAGTAGGATCACTCTCATATCATCCATAAACTAATTAGATAGAGAATAACTCCTAAGAAATTAGCTGACAACTTTAAGGATTGCAACACTAATATAATTAACAAACACCACCTCCATATTCATCTTAAGTTTAGATCCTAACAAATACATAACGACATATCGAATAACTTCTAGCACATATTGTGCACCTGTACTTCATCAGTCTACTTTCCCTGGTTGATAATTTATGACTGACAATTTAAAGACCTTAAATTGGCTAAACATTTTGGTGCCGTTGTTGGGGAAGTACAAATAGAAGTTAAAAAAAAAAAAATCAAAACATGATATGCGTAGGGATAGAGACTCTAGAGGTAGATTTGTAGGGCAAGGAAGAAGTTTAATTCCCACAAATCCACTCACTTCACCTAGACTTCGAGAATCCACACCACCTACTCAAACCCAAATTCCTTTTAGAGGTCGACAAAGGCTTCCTGAAATCTCAAGATCAGAAATCCAATCCAAAACTTCACCCACTTCCTCTACTAAAGCTGTAATTGAAGAAAATCCTACATCCCCAACTACAGGAGTAATCTTTCTATCCTCCACTGGTGAGCAAATTTTAGGAGAAAAATTAGAAGTTCCTAGTGAAGAAGAGGAATCAGAAACTTATTCTGAGCAACCATTGATAGAGGAACCAGAAAGATTAGAAGAACACTATATTAGTTCTGAAGAATCTATCATGGCTGAAGAAGGAGAAGGAGAAGTACACAATGTCCATGGCAAAGAAGATAGGATTGGAGGAAGAGGAAGAGGAAGAGGTAGAGGTAGAGGAGGGGGTAGAGGTAGAGGAAACCAAGATCCTTCTGTATTTCTTATTCTTGATGAAGATATAACCCTCACAATGAAAAATATATCACCCTTGATTCTTCCTAACTTCCACGGGAAAAGGAACGAAGACCTAGAGACATTTCTCTTCGAATTTGAAGTATTATGCAGATCATATGACTATCTGAATGATGCTCAAAAACTAAAATTGTTCCTAGCTACATTAAAAGACTCAGCATTAAAATGGTTCATGAGTCTAGAAGTGCATTCCATAACAACATGGGTACAAATGAAAGAGGATTTCTAAAGCAAATATAGAGATTATTGTATGCTTGGTAACCTTAAAGATGAAGTCTTCAAAATGACACAAAAAGAAGATGAAAATCTTGAAGATTTGGTAGAAAGATTTGTCTACAATGTTAAAAGAGCAAAAATGGGTAATTTGGATGAAGAAACCTTAAAATCCCTCTTACTCAGAGCTATCAAAGATGAGTGGATCGATCTCCTTAACCTAACTGGGAAGGGAGATATTTCCCAACTACCATTTGCAGATATTTGTGATTTATGTGTACATATCTCAAGGGGTAAAGCACGAGTTGGAAGGAGTCCTAGAGACCCTCTCTTGTCAAGAATTAATAAATCTGTAGCAGGGAGAGTCATCAAGATAGAATTAGGAAATTTTCTTTATACCTTTAAGACAGATATTTTACGGAGCCGAAGTGAGCAGATAGACACCCTAAAAATACAAAACAAGAAAAATTTCGAAAATGTTGAATTATCCATCTTCTCTCCCAAATGTTGAAAGAAACATGCTCTAAGAGAGTGTCCCTTAGATTCAAAAGCCATAGAAACTTGTGTCATATGTGCAGATAATCATGATACGAAGGAATGTCCTTCTTTACCAGGTCTCAAGGCTATATTTAATGATGAAGGAATATCAGAACCAATAGACTCTCTCTACTTTATAGCCAAAATACCATGGCAAAATCCCCAACCAAATCAACCACAAGGGTTTAGACCACAACAATTTGCTTAGAGCAGTTGGAATCCAGCTTGGCAGCCTTGGGCTCAGCCACAGTCACAATCTTGGAATCAAGGATGGAAAAATCCTTATGGAGCATATGCTCAATATCAACAATATTCGCCATCCTATCTTCCACCACAATTTTTACCCCCATCTAATCAAATTCCTCAAGCTAATCAATTACCACAAGTTCCAGTTCAGAATCAAAACCCACAACTTTCCTTACTATTTCCACAAAAATCAAATCAACTACCCGCTCAACCACTTCCGAATCCCAATAATAAAATACCACAACAACTAGTATACAACATGGAGGGGAAGAATCCTCAAACTTATGTAATAACTCCACTAGACCTAAATAATGTTCAATTAAGGTCTAAAAGAGTATTACCAAGAAAACCCCCTGTTGCCATTCAAGAAACAAAATCCGATCTTCATAAACACAAAAACCAAACAAAAGAAGGAGAGACCTCTCTCCCTCAAAAGGAAAACAAACAAACAGAAGAAGTTTCAATAAACACTCCCATCATAGAACAACCCTCGATATCAATTAGACCACCTTTCCCTGAACGGCTAAAAATTGACGAAGGAGTAGAAAAAAAAATTATCTTGCATGATTACAACATGATGGATGAATTAAGGAATGTTTGTATTGAGATTCCTTTACTACAAGCCATAAAAGAAATACCAATTTTTGCAAAAACAATTAAGGAACTAAGTACACAAAGATCAGGGAGAAAAAGAAAAGACATAAAAAGAATTTAGTTAGTTGGAAAAATTGCAGATATTATGATGGGGAAGATGACAATTCAAAAATATTTAGACCCAGGAAGCCCCATTGTAAAAATTCACATCAATGGAACTGAAATACCAAACACACTGATTGATCTAGGAGCAGCCATAAACATAATGAGCAAACAAGTTATGGACACACTTAGGCTTCCTAACCTTCAATACACACCAACTTTATTGCAATTAGAAGATAGGTCTGTGATTAAACCTGATGGTGTATTGGAAGATGTTTGTGTATCCTTAGATTCTTGGGAATATCCTATTGATTTCATGGTCTTAACACCCAAGAATAATTTAGGAGGACATCCATTAATTCTAGGAAGACCTTGGTTAGATACAGCTAATGCTTTCATCGGTTGTAGACCAAGTAACATGTTTATCTCAGATCGAATTTCTACGAAGAAATTTACATTATATCCTCTTGCAAGAACAACAATAGATACAAATACTGAAGCATGGATAAAAGATGAAGAATACATACAACCTATTTTTACTACTGAACAAGTAAAGGAGGAAGACCAAATTCTAAATTTACTAGAAAATAATGAGTCTTCCTCACATTATGATCGTACTCGCAATGAGTATCTCTCATCTAAACAAGTATCATTGCTTTCCATGGAAAAATTTGGGAATTCCTCAATAGAAATCTTTCCAGGAAAAACCTTGAATGTCAATGAAAACCTGGAAGAAGTGCAAAAGAATTAGTTAATAAAAATTTTACAGAAACATTCTTTTGCTTTTGCATGGGAATACACTAACATGAGAAGGATTGATCCTAAAACTTGCATACATCATATCTACATTGAACAGAATGCAAGATCGGTTAGACAACCTCAATGAAGAATGAACCCAAATTTAAAAGAAATTGTTAAGGAGGAGTTGCAAAAATTGTTAAATGTAAATTTCATCTATCCAATATCCGACAGCCAGTGGGTTTCACCCCTAGTAATCGTTCCTAAGAAAAATGGAAAATGGAGAGTATGCATCAATTACAGGGAACTAAATAAAGCAACACTAAAAGACCACTTCCCACTACCTTTTATAGATCAAGTTTTAGACACACTAGCAGGGAAAAAGTATTTTTCCTTCTTGGATGGGTTCAGTGGATATAACCAAATTCAGGTAGCCCCTGAAGATCAAGATAAAACCACATTCACTTGCCCATGGGGAACTTATTCTTACTGAGTACTTCCCTTTGGATTATGCAGTGCTCCAGCAACATTCCAAAGAGCAGTCCAATTTTCTCTGACCTTATTCATGATTCTGTGGAAGTGTACATGGATGATTTCACAGTCTATGAGGATTCTTTCAATGAAGCACTAGAAAATTTAGAAAAATTATTAATAAGATGTAAAGAAAAAAATCTCTCATGTTTAACGAGGGAATTGTTTTAGGTCACCATATTTCCGGAGATGGAATTAAGGTAGACTCATCCAAGGTTGAAGTCATTTCTAAGTTATCAGTGCCAAATTGTCAACGAGATGTTAGAAGTTTTCTCGGTTTTACTGGATATTATAGGAGGTTCATAGAAAACTTCACAAAAATTGCATCCCCACTCTTTAAATTTCTTACCAAAGACTGTGAATTCAATTGGGATTCTGAATGTCAAGTTGCCTTTGAAACTTTGAAAAAGAGAATTTCTGAAGCACCTATCTTAAAAGGACCTAATTGGAAGTTTCCTTTCCATATCTCAACAGATGCTTCAGATTCAGCCTCAGGAGTTGTATTAGGACAAAAAGATCTCACTCCTTATGCCATTTATTATACTAGTAAAAATTTAACTCCTGCAGAGTTAAATTATACTGTAACTGAAAAGGAGTTCTTAGCTGTAGTTCATGCCATTAATAAGTTCAGACATTATATAACTGGCTATGAAACTTTTGTTCACACAGACCATTCTGCCATTAGATACCTAATGAATAAACCAGTCACTAATGGAAGAATAACTAGATGGCTCCTACTTTTACAAGAATTTAACATAACCATTCTAGATAGGTGAGGAAAACAGAGCACAATTGCTGATTTTCTGTCTAGAACACAAAATGAAAATAATGATCAACCCGTAGAAGATAAATTTCCTAATGAATATCTTTTTGCAGTATCTACTAAATCACCTTGGTCTGCAAATATTGCTAACTATTTGGCCACAGGAAAAATGCCATTTCATTTATCTCCTAGAGAAAAGAGAAGAATAGTCCACAATAGCACATCTTATTCATGGATAAATGAAGAATTATACAAGACAAGACCATATCTCATCATCAGAAGATGTGTTCGGGAGGACGAAATACCAGAAATACTTAAAGCTTGTCATGATGAGCCATGTGGAGGACATTTTTCTGACAAAAGAACTGCTTACAAAATCTTGCTTTTAGGATATTATTGGCCTTCCATTTTCAAGGACACCAAGGAATATGTTAAGAGATGCGACAGTTGTCAGAGAATGGGCAAACCTACTCTTTCAAATGAAATGCCACTACAACCACAGGTACTCATCGAACCATTTGAAAAGTGGGCACTGGATTTTGTTGGACCAATCAACCCACCTTCAAAGCAAAATAAGTATATTCTGGTATGTACTGATAATGTCACTAAACGGGTAGAGGCTAAAGCACTTCCTTTTTCTACTGAAAATGATTTAATTTCATTTCCTTTTGAGGATACTTTTACTTGTTTTGGTGTCCCAAGAGAAATTGTAACAGATCAAGGAACACAATTACATCCAGACTAGTGTAGAAGCTTGTGGACCAATACAAGATAAAACATCGGAATTCCACTCCATACCATCCACAAGCCAATAGACAAGTTGAGTCCACAAATAAGGTGATTGAAGCTATCCTTACCAAGATTGTACATCTACACAAGAAAGATTGGGTTGAAAAGCTTCCAGAAGCTTTATGGACCTACAAGAACTACATGGAGAAATACTACAGGGCATACTTCCTATGAACTTGTTTATGGGAAGCAAGTCTTACTTCCAATAGAGTTCCAGATCTAGACCTATAAGACAACATTCCAGTTAGATCTTGACTTGTCAGAAGCCCAGAAGCAAAGGATGACACAACTAAATGAGCTCGATGAAATCAAACAAGAAGCCTTCCAGAGAACTAGCCTAGTTCAACAACAAAGGTCAAGATGGCATGATAAGTACATTAAAGAAAGGAAATTTCATCCAGGAGATTGGGCATTTCTCTTTGATTAAAAATTCAAAAAATTTCAGGTAAAATTCTAAACCCATTGGCTTGGACCTTATGAAGTTGAAAATGTCTTTGACAGTGGTGCAGTTAGAATTAGGACTATTGATGAAGAGAAAACTCCTCTATTAGTAAATGGACATCGACTCAGGCTTTACTAGAAGCCATTAACAAAAGAGGAATTTTTTAAAATGTTTCAAGATAATTTGAACTGAAGATGGTCAAGAAGAATTCTTCTTCTTTTCCACCTTAGAAATTTTTCAAGATAATTCTTTAACTATATATATATATATAGATATATATATATATATATATATATATATATCATAGTTAAAAAAAATTAAAATTAAAATTAAAAAAAATGTATAAACATGAAAACCAACATGTTGTTGAAATGTTTATACAGAAAATTTAAAGTGAAAACCAATTTGTTGGCACTTCAAATTTTCTTTTCAAAAAGAATAATAAAGTTCATCTATTAAAATTTTCTTTTCTTAGCTGCAGAATCAGCGATTTTCTGTAGCTCAAACAAGTTTCTGTAGCTGAGACAAGTTTTCGCAGCCTAATAAATTTTTGAAGCCTACAAGGACACTTGGTGATTTGGATTAAAAGACAACTGACAGAGCAAAGTACCAGCAGAAGATCAAAGGACAACAAATAAGGTTATCAAAATTAGATCAAAGGTACGTGCTACTTTAATTTAACAATAGGGAAGGTTATATTGTATATATGATTAAGAAGATATAGTACTACCAGAAATTAAAATGAAATCATTATAACCTAAGGGTGATGGCCGCCTAACAAAATATCATATGCCACCACTTAAAAAGTCATGTCACGTCCCCATTCCAAATCCGCCGAAGTAATTACCAAATCATCAGTTTAAATGTGCCTAACGGTCGGATTCATTCCTATAACCCTTATGATAATTCACCTGTTCCTCCCTATTCTTACACTCCTTTGAACTTTCATAGCTACTCCATCTTTCCGTCACTTAGCAAACCCTACCAGCTCCCTTTTCTTGTCAAGATAACCAGTCTTCGAGGCAAAGCATCCTTCAGAATGGGGATAATTGTTTGAACTGAGCTAGCAGGGAAGCAATTCTTGGAGGGGTACCCACAGACTAAGGAGTTGCTACAAAAGAGACAATGGTTGCAGTTCATTGAAAAATTCAATGGCTTTCACAGGGAAGTAACCAAGACATTTGTGCACTCATTTGATGGGACTGAAGCCGAAATAGGGGACATTAAGCTCACCATAATAGAGTCCATGATCGCGGAGGCTACTGAGCTACCAAGGAGTGGGGAAAAATGGTTTAAGAATAGGGGAATTGATGGCGAGGATTGGAAGGTCTTCCTCAAAAATCTGAACATGGACACTACTGTCTACAAGAAAGGTATTCCCAGCATAGCTCTTAAGAATAAATGGAGAAACTTATTACTTGTGCTTCAAAAGTTTGTCACTTGTGAGGGTAGGTTTGGGCAAATGTATTTTTATCATGTTAGGATGATGATGCATTTTCTTGAAGATCATCAGATGAATCTCCCTTATTTTCTCTTACATAGTCTCAAGAAAATGTCTACAAACATTCAAAAAAGAATTCAGTTTATAGAAAACACCATGTATCATCACGACTTAATCAAAATCTTGGTCAAATTTCATCTCCAAAGTATAGGGGATAACTGGGAGAGTTTCCTGGTGAGGAACCACTTTGAAGAAAAATCCCCAGAAAAAGCAAGCAGCAGCAGGGCCCCCAGAGGAAGAAAGAGAACCATAGAAGTAATAAAGGAGCAGGCACCTCAGACTCAGACAAAATTATCAGAAGAAGAGCTGCCTATAGTGAAGATTTTGCAGAAAATGAAGAAGGGAAACCTTAGAAGAAATAAAGCCAACAAAAGTAGGCCGCGAAGCTTTACCGTGCGTACAGGGCTTGGTTAGGGTTTCTGTAACCCTGCAGACGCTGGTAACTCGCCGCTCCGTTTACACTCACCTTTGCACATCCTCCGTCAGCTACCCTTCCGTTCCTGTCGCCGTCCGGTTTCTCGTCACTCGGGGGTTCACGTTATCCTGAAGCTGTTTAACGCTCTCACTATCCGGGTTCACGACTCTCGGGGGTCATTTCATTTACCTGTTGTTGTTTATCGCTTACAACTGCGGCGATTTCACCTTCAACCGCTACATGTCGTTTTCGCCGGGATTCACTGCACCGCATAGCGCTCACCGTTCCGAGGAGCAGATAACTATGGAGGACCTGGAGACCGTGGATTACTCAGCTGACCCCTTGGAAGGGGTTTCCATCTGGCGAACCCCCAATGCCAGCTCAGAAGGTATGTTTTTCGATGATTTCTCTGGGGTTTACTCTCAGTACTCGCATGGTGAATCTTCCAGATCTCTGTCGGTGGTCCTCCCGGATGAACCCCCCACCTGGCCGGCTCTCTCGACGCCTCCCCACTCTCCGGCGACCCTGGGTTTTGTTGCTGGCAGCCTAAACCCTACCCTAGGGTTAACCCCACAGACTGTCGGTTCATCTCACCGCCATCCCCACAACCCTAACCTGGTTCTTGCCTCTTCCGGCCCCGTGGGTTACCTTGGTCCCTCGTCTGGCTATTTTTCCTCCGTACCCCCGCTCTCGGGCCCCATTTCTGGTTTCTCTCACGTTTCTCCTGCTGGTATCCCTGCAACCTTTCAACCATCGGCACCAGCTCATTTCCCTCCACCGGCTTCTGGCAATCCGCGGAACCCTATCCCTCTCGGCGGCCCTAGAAGGAAATCAAAGTGTTTCAAATCAAGAGAAGTTGATTATTTTCTCAGACTGGAAGAGGACATACAGTGGGGCGAAGCGATGGATTTTGCGGACCGGGTTTTGGTCGGGCGCATCAGGGGACGCAGCTATACGGCGGCACGCTTGAAGGCTTGGGCTACTGAGATTTGGGGGCATCACTTGGTTGATATCCCGTTTGTGCAGACATTTGTGAGGGGATGGTTTGCACTTAGGTTCGCGCGTGCCGATCACACAAACTGGGTTCTGTCCTCACATTGGCACTTTGACCACGCGCCTGTGCTCCTCAAGCGATGGACACCCTTATTTGATCCTGAGATAGAGCAGATTGGGGTTGGTCCTATCTGGATTCGACTTCTCAGACTCCCTCTTCATTACTGGTCTGAAGAAATTTTCAAGCGCATTGGCAATGCACTCGAAACTTATATGGGCTATGACAAGTCCTATCTACAGACGGGCATGATGGCTTATGCCAGGATTCTCATATACATGGATACTCGGGGATGACTTTATGAGTACATAACTATTCAGTGGAGAGATTCGGCGCGAAGGCAGATTATCGACTATGAGGGCATCCCATATCGCTGCCGCAGATGCCACAAAGTAGGGCATCTCTACAGGGACTGCCCGCTTCTACGGAAAACACAAAGGAATGAGCAAGAAGAGGTCGCTAATATCAACCGGTCGACACCTCTGGATCAACATCCGGTTCAGCCTCCTGAGACTCAGCAACGCTCACCTGGAGAAGAAGCACCTCAGGATGGACCTAGACCTGCAAGTATAGAGACTGTCGCTCCTCCCCCGGCACCGCCATCGTCCTCAGAGGCTCAGGAGCACACACTGACCCCTCCGACGGACACAGCGGTTACGGGTATGTCATCTCCTCCTAACTTTTTGACATCTTATGCATCTTGCCTCACATCGGTCTCCACACACTTTGTTCCCCCTGGTTCACTTACATCACTCATACACTCTCATTCATCTCTCACTTGCAAGATCCCGCCCCCTCCTCCCTTGGCTCCCCCCCTCTGATTACTTCGACTTCAGCACTATCCAAGCCATCTCCCCGATATTCCCTTCGTCCTCGAATCAAAGATAGAGGACCGGATAAAATCGGTCTTGACCCTGTTAGTCCCCCCACCTCCCACAAGACTACTCGAGGTCGTCCATCCCGTATCACTAAAGCTAGGCAGACTGCAGATGAGGAGGTCGCCCTTGGGCGATAGCACACCATATTTGGGGCCCTTAGAGCGAAGGATGGCCCTCCCCCTCCTTCCTCATGAAATTCCTCTCATACAACTGTAGAGGGTTTGCTAGTTCAGCCAAAAAACTAGCACTCAGGAGGTTGTTAACCTCGGATCGACTGGATATTATTTTTCTACAGGAGACCCTCTGCCAAGCGGACCACCTCATTCGCTCTCTTTCTTCTTGGCTCCCGAATTGGACTTTCCATGCACTTGATGCATCAGGCAGATCTGGGGGCCTGGCTATTGGGGTCTGTAACAAGACTGTGGACATTTGCAATTTTTGGGGAGGCAAAGGGTTCATAGGCCTCGACATACATGAACATACACTTGAAAGGGATCTCCGCATTATAAATGTCTATGGACCCTGTTCTGATCGAGTTACTTTCTGGAGATCCCTTCTTGAAAGGGGGCTCTTTCAAGCTGATAACATTATTTTGGGGGGGGACCTTAATTTCTCCCTGGGCTATTGTGAATCCTGGGGGCATATGGCCCAAGTGGATACTCTCTCTGATTCCATCTCCTCCCTATTGGAGGACCACCACTGGGTTGACATACCCTCTGCTAGACTTCAGTATACCTGGACAAATAATAGGAGTGGAGATCAGAGTTTGGCCAGAAGACTCGACCGCTTCCTCATTAAAGAACGGTTATACAATGATCTACCCAGAGTTCGTCAATGGGTAGGATCGGGTGGCTTATCGGATCATAGGCCTATCTTCCTGGAGGTAGATGGCCTCACCCGCAAAATTAAGAGCCCCTTCAAATTCAATGCTGCCTGGCTACAAGATCCATCATACATTCAGCTGGTCCATGAATACTGGCAAAACAACCCAATCCGGGAAGAAGAGGAACTGTCTACTGGCTTTGTCAGGAAGTTAACCGAACTCAAGCTGATTACCAAAAAGTGGGCTCATCAGAAGAGGGTACAGGATAACCACACCCTCATGGAGGCAGAAAGGATCATCACTGATTATGAAAACTCTTCATCAGGAACTTTCAACTCCCCGGAGAGTAAGAATCAGTATAACCAACTGCTTGTTAAACGATCTCAGATATTGAAGGAAAGAGAAGAAAGCATGAGATTGAGAAGCAGGGCTATTTGGCTCATTGAGGGAGATCAAAACACAAAGTTCTATCATAAATTTGCCAATGGTCGGAAAGCCATCAATACTATATGGGAATTAAAGGATGAGCATGGCCTCACCATCTCCAATCAGTAGAATTTGGCCAGGCTGGCCACCGATCACTTCAGAGGTATCTATAAGGCACCAGAGAATGTTAATATACTGGAGATCATGAGAGTGGCTGAGCTTTTTCCCAGATTTGTGGACCAGGACAATTCGGAGGAGATACTGAAGGAGGTGACCATGGATGAGCTGGAAGCAACTCTGAAATGGTTTAAAAAGGACAAAAGCCCTGGTCCAGAGGGATGGACCATTGAATTTTACATCTCTTTCTTTGACATTCTGGGCCATGATTTATTGAGTATTGTGGAGGACAGCAGGAGAAGAGGTCGGATATCATCAGCCATCAAATCCACCTTCATCGCCCTCATACCTAAGACTGATGATCCAACCTCCTTTGATGACTTCCGACCCATCTCACTTTGTAACTACCTTTACAATATTATTGCCAAGATTATAGCAAACCGTCTCAAGCCCATCCTCTCACAGCATATATCATCAGAACAGTTTGCCTTCCTTCATCACAGGCAGATCCATGAAGCCATAGCTACAGCACAAGAGCTCATGCATACTCTACATATCAAGAAGCAGAAAGGAATGATTCTCAAAGTAGATCTCTCTAAGGCATTTGACAGAACAAACTGGTTGTACCTTAGGATGCTACTCACTCATCTTGGTTTCCCATATGATTTTATCAAATGGATGATGAGCTGCATCACTGATGTAAGTTATAGTGTTCTCCTCAATGGAGAAGCCACTTCCTTTTTCACTGCTGAGAGAGGACTCAGGCAGGGATGCCCTCTCTCACCGCTGCTCTTCCTCCTGATTATGGAAGGGCTGACTAGGATTATCTTATCCACCAGAGATCGACACCAAATCACAGGAATCAAAATAGTGGATAATTTCTTCCTTACTCACCTCTTATTCGTTGATGATATTCTCATCTTCCTTAATGGCAGTATTGGTGACTCCTCCACTCTGCATAACTCCTTCCTACTTTTCCAGCAGGCCACGGGGATGCAGATTAACAATAATAAATCCACTATTACATCAGTTGGCTGCTCGGCACATGAAATCAACTATGCCTCACAGCGATTCCCATTTGTCACCTTGGAATTATCGGATGGAATTAAGTATCTGGGTTTTAGATTGAAGCCATCAGGCTATAAAATTGCAGATTGGTTATGGCTCATCTCCAAAGTAGAGAAGAGGCTACAAGTCAGGTACCACAAATATCTTTCGAGAGCCGGAAGACTTGTGCTCATTAAAGCGGTCATTGAAGCTACTCCTGTGTACTGGATGGCCCTGGCTTGGATACCAAGGGGCATACTGAACAGGCTCCAGAGCATATGCTGCAGATTCCTTTGGAAAGGGCACCAGCCAGGGCGCATTTTTGCATGGGTGAAATGGGAGACCATTACTAAGCCTAAGAGCTGGGGAGGATGGGGCATTAAGAGACTGGCTATCTTCTCTAAAGCTCTGGCAGCCAAGCTCGGATGGAGTTTACTCACTGCAGACAGTCTCTGGACCAGGGTGGCTTACTCCAAGTACATTAAGCCACTGCCCATATTATATTGGTTCTGTACCAGATATGGTCACAATAATCACTTCTCTAACATCTGGAAAGCAGTCATCGACTCAATTCCCCTGTTGCGAGAAGGCATCACTTGGCGGATCAAAGAAGGGAATGCAGTTCGTATTGGAGTGGACCCTTGGGTTGGATGTGGGAATGCCCACAGACTGCCAGTTGATCTTATTCGCTATCTCCATGACAGAGGAATCACATATATCAAACACATTGGTGACCAAGCTAATTCCTCATTCCTCCAGCAAGCTTGGTTATCAGCCAGAGCTCTAAATTTGCCTCACCAATGGCTTGATGATTGGAAGGATTATACTTCTGCTCTCACTCAAGCACATATCAGACTAATGGAGGGACCAGATGAGATTATCTGGGCACATGCTAAACATGGTGTGTACTCACCCAAGCTGGGATACCTCAAGCTTATGGAGCCACATAAACCACCTGACATCCTTCCCACTTGGAAGTCGATATGGAAATTCAAGGCCGCGCCCAGGACAAGACTTCTGATGTGGAATATCATCTTTGATAAGATCCCCACAGGTTCTAATCTCATGAAACGATCCTTCTATGGACCCTTTCGTTGTCATCTCTGTCATAATGCTGAGGAGAGCACAGAGCACCTATTTCTTACTTGCAGCTCGACCATTAACTTCTGGCAGTCTATATCATCACATATCCCGCATCTGAAGCAATGGCATGGGAACACACTTCAGGAGGCTTGGTCTAACTGGTGCTTAGAGCATACAGGCAAGGCCAAGAACCTTCCTCTGCTGATTTGTTGGGCTATATGGATAGCTCGTAACCAATCCATCTTCCAACTGAAGATGCCACACTGGCCATCGATTATTCTTCATACTGTGGCAGATTACAATTTATTACCTGAAGAGGACCCTGCCATTGCACCTAGAACTCTCACTCCTATCCCCATTGATTACTCAAAGCCCTGGGCTTTTTTTGATGGCTCAGCCCAAGAGGATGGGTGCGGGGGGGGAGCCATACTTCATCTAAATGACAGACACCACTACAAGATTCAAATCAACCTTGGCAGAGGCACAAAAAACTTCGCAGAACTCATCTCGGCCAAGCATATCATTCATTTTGCTATCCTAAAACATTGCAGACACTTACAGATTTTTGGTGATTCCAAAGTTGTTTGCAATTGGCTCAATAATGCATCTCATTGTCATGCATTTGCTTTAAGACATATACTTGATGAAGCTAAGAGATTTATTACGTCATTTGAATCTTTTGTCTGTCATCACATCTACAGGGAATAGAACACCACTGCAGATCAACTCTCCAAAGAGGCAGCACACAGAATAGGGGAGGATTGGTGGATCTAGGAGGAAATCGATGGCACCTATTATCAGTACTATCATCGGCCATTTGAAGAACAATTGGAATGATGGGCTATAAGCCCATATACATATGCAGATATTTTTGCTTTTTCAGTATGTAGATACAGCAGAACAATACATCTTTTTGTTTATATTACAGTATATATTGCTCTCTGCGAAGAGCCAAGCACAAATTTTGAACATAGATCTGACTTATTTTCATGCTCCCTGCGTGGAGACTTTTATATATATAGCAGCTATAAATGAACTCGACAGGCATAAGCCTGCTTTTGAATATGCTTCGGCATCTGCAAAATGTAATTTTCTTAACCTTAATGAAAATTACGACTTTTTCCCAGGGGAAAAAAAAGCCAACAAAAGTAAAGAATAATTCTCACAAACTAAGACCCCTCCTCAAGAAGAAAAATTAGAGACTAAAAGAAGGAAAGTACAGGAAATAAAAACCTCAAGATTGAGGAGGAGTAAAAGGCTGAGCACAGTCCCATAAACAATCTCAAAAATTGCAGAGTACATTGACCTTGAGGAAAATGAGCCAACAGAGAATGGACCAACAGAGGATGAGCCAATCGAAAACCCTGGAAGTTCTCCAAAATGGTCATTGAGATCACTGCCGAGGGTATCACCACAACCTTACAGCTCACCTCTAAGAAGCCCAATGCATAGTCCGGGTATTGACCCTGTTTAACAAGAAATATATGACCATATAGAGTCATTGAAAAGGAAAGAGACAACAACCAAATAAACAATTCAAAGTCCTAGAGAAGGGAGCAACTAGGTAAATGAACAATCAGCCTCAAACATCTTAAAGCAGGAGATCTTCCAGTATCTCAAGAATTAGAATCAAGCATTGAAGACACAAAGTGAGATCCAGATTGCAAAAAGTGACAATCTCATCCTTCATCTGAGCTTGTGGTGTAAGAAAAACAAAAAGCTGAAGAAGGAAAACAGAATTATGCAAAAAGAGATTATCTGCTTAAAATACAAAATTCTCACGAGAAAACCTAGAATGCCAATAACTGCCAAAAAGAAGAAACAGTGAAACTTGGAGGTAATAAGCAGGAGGCATAAGTGACTAACAAGGAAGAAGTGTATGAGGACATAAAAAAATCTTCAGTCTAGGGGAATGTAGAGTCCGAAGATTGTCTTACCATGACATCCCTTTTTGCCTAATATTCCTCTCTTTTCCTATATATTTACCACCTAAATAAAGCCATATCCACCAGGTTTTGATGAAGGTATGCAATAATATGTCTTCTTATTCATGTTTTACTTTATACCCTATTGTTTTGTTAAAGAATGCAATTGGCTACCGAATCAGTCTATTTCCGTAGCGAATCCAGATTTCTGTAGTTGTCTCCATTGTTTGCAAGGTTCAGAAGCTCCAGGTCAGCAGCAAAGGATGTGGATGGATAGAGAATGGCTTCCTTGTGGATCCCTTCCTATCCCCTTGAAACTGTTCATTAAGATAAGCACAGGAGATCAGAGTCAAACCCCAAGTCAACTACATCATTTTCACCAAAACAGAATACGAGTTTAATCGAAATCTTATCGTTTTGCCTTCGGAATAGAAAATCGAAGGTTTAGCGATATAGTTTAGCTAAGATAAATATATTAGGATTAAATTACTCATGTTGTTATGCCAGAGACCTGTTATAAAACTTATGGCCGCACTGTGATTTGGTGCGCGCTGGATGATGTAATTTTGAAACAATTTGTGAATTTCGTTTGCCAGCAATAGAATTGGTTTTGTGTGTATGTGTTGCGTTGATTGGAGATTATGAACTAATCTGTGGAGGGCCCCTATGAACAGTGACAGGTCTTAACCAATTGCAATTTGATTTCTTTTCATTCCTTGAATACTCTGTTTTGTGTGGAAATGCAGCATAATGAATTCGCCAATGAATCATTATTTGCATAAGTACTTTCATCTGCTTCATACCTAGTTTAGTCTGTTATTTGAATTTCTTTATACCTGGTACAACATGGTTACTTCATTTTCTTATTATCTAGCATAGTTCAAGTGTGTTTACTTCATAGTATAGATGTTGTTTGAAATATCTTGTTTGAATGAAAATTGAATAAGTAAAAGTGTGAGAGTTTTCTCCTAAACAATTGAGTTTAGACAATATTTCTTCACAATTGATAGAATAGATTTCTTTTTGAACTTAGTGAATTAGAAGCTGCAACATAAATATTCAAGACCAAAAATCCCAAAACAATCTAATACAAGTAGGATCACTCTCATATCATCCATAAACTTGTTAGATAGAGAATAACTCCTAAGAAATTAGCTGACAACTTTAAGGATTGCGACACTAATATAATTAACAAACACTACCTCCATATTCATCTTAAGTTTAGATCCTAACAAATACATAACGACATATTGAATAACTTCTAGCACATATTGTGCACCTGTACTTCATCACTCTACCTGCTTTGGTTGATAATTTATGATTGACAATTTAAAGACCTTAAATTGACTAAACAAGGATTATGACTTCTTTGAAAGAAACCCTTTCTTCCATCCATTTTGTTACAAGCACCTAACTTTTATGAAAAGTAAGAGTCTCCATAGAAAGTTGATCTACTATTTCATTCAATTGTCTTTAAAAAAAAATGGCTTGAAATAATCTTTTGCCTCCATTAACATTTCCATAAACCATCAAAGTAATATATTTTCCATACTAATCTTACCTTTTAGTAAATCCAAGATAGGTTTGGATTCACCCATCACTTGAAGATCACTTATTCATCCGTTATGACCCTCAGTATTGCAATAAGAATGTTGAAACTCCTAAGGGATATTGAATTTAATTTTCAACCCAAGGTTCGTACAAACTTAAGATAGGTCAACTATGTGTGCAACATGCAATGTGTTCTTCTTTTGTTGTTCTGATGTAGGTGAAAGCAACTTAAGCCAAACTAGGTTGCACAAATACCACTCTACTATCTATGCTACAGGAAATGCTCATAAATTACATAAAGGAAAGAACAGCAAGTGAACATATTCTAATTGCAGCAAATGAATGTGAACCAATTAAAGCAAGCTAGAGCAAAACAAAATCTACTCTACTATACATTGTAAACAAACTAGCAACTCAAAGAGACCATTCAAATATTAAACCCTAATTTGCATAAAATGAAGGTAGTCTTGCTACAGTAATTAGGTCAAATATTCTAAGGGGCCTTTGAACTTCCAAACTCCATCCTTAGGGTCTATTGTACACTGTAACATACTAAGGAAGGATGATCATGATTTGTTGCAAATCTTGAGGAGTTTTTCATGCAAATTGCATGTTTCAACAAGAGTCCCTATTTTTCTACAAGAGACAGACACATATGCAGGAAAATGTGTTTTAGATGTGTGTTGAAGAGTGGTTAAGGTGAAGGAGGTCTAAAGGAAGGCTAAGAAGTATTTCCAAGTCCTTATGCCTATGATGAAACAATTTATTCAAAAAAGGAGTGATTATGGAGTTTCCTGTAGCTCTGTAAGACAAAAATTTATGCACTAACAGGTTGCAGAAATGTATGACAACAAGTAAAGAAACAATAATCTAAGCCAGATAAATGCATATAAAGAAGTGCTAACTACATCAAAGATCCATTGTCTAAATTTAAAATAATCTGTATAAGTAGGTTGATAAACTAATTAACTTATTGACCTGCAGGAAATAATATTAATAACATAAATGATGAATTGAATTACTGCATGAAACGACTTATTGCTAAATTTACTAAAGTAAGATGCATAAACAAACTTGGAGATGAGCTCATTCACTAACCCTGCGAAGACAATATTGTAAAGATGAAATTGCAGAAATGTATAACCAAACTAATGAATGAAAAGTAAGAATACAAAGAGGGGGCTTGAGCACTTGGGTTGGGCCCTAACCCAAGGAGACTTGGGTCCCTGAAGAAAGATCAGACTAGAAACCAAATATACTTTTGATTAATTAGGAAATGTGCTCATACATAAAATATTACAGAACTAAAATGTTAAGAAAAGCCTTCACTACTACTATTAACTCTAATCTCAAAATGTTTGAATCCCTAATGGGCTACTCGAGCCCCTTATTTATACAAAAATATTTGAGGTTAAGCCTCCTTGAACAGATGGTTGTTGCCCTCCAAAAACCTTGGAAAATAGGATCAAACTCCCTAATGACTTTGCAACTACAGGAGCATGATAATTTTGTTAAGCTAATTGAGTTTTGGTCATCCTTCAATAGGAGACGGGTCCCACATTTTTCTCTTGGTTGGATTCCTTCGTGATCTGCACCAAATATTCTCAATATCCTACATAATAAATACATTAAGCACACAAGATATGACAACCATCTCTAACTTTCTTAAAAACATATTAAAGTTGAGAAATACATTATTAAATACAAAGAGAGAAAATTAATATGCCTACAAAAGGTTAAATAAACCTTAAGTTATACCTAATTAGAAAACCCACATTAAATACATGGTAAACTTTAATAACAACCAAGTGGCAAACAACTTTACTTAGTTATTGGTTCCCTATGTACACATTAATATGATTTTAGAACGATTTTTTATCAAATAAAAACAACTCTCACCTTCCATTTGCACATATTGATATGAATTGTATATAATATGTTTTTGGTAAATAAACAATTGCATACTCATTATATAGTTTTGGAAATCCTTGACTTACTCTACCAAAAAAAAATATCTTATTTATAAATAATCAATATTTGAATTTCTAAATAGCATTAGATTCTTCCATGTCTTAAACTTCCAAAAATCGGTTGGAACGTAATTGCTCATATGATAACCTTGAATAGGTTGTTTACCTCGAATAACATATAATTTCTCGCTTGACCCACACTATAGTACATGAATGAATTTCAACCACGAACTCATTATGATGTAGATTTCTTGATATCGTGTAAACTAAATGTAATAGTGGTTTTCGAAAAAACTCTATTTTTGCAATTAAGACCAACAAACTTAAGAATAAAAAATTATGATTCCAATCATTTGTTTATAACTAAATTTTAATCATAATTATTAAAAAATATAAATCATAGAATATTTATAATTTTTTAAATTTATATTATAATAAAAAATGAAAGTTATTCAATTGGTAATGATTTATAATGGAAAATTAATGATGATGATCATTAACGTTTAATGAGCTTGATATGGTTTATCGAATCTTAAAAAGTTAAGAGATTACTCAAATTATTTAGCATTTTAATTTTATGCAGAGAAGTATTCCAAGATCACTATTATTTTGTTGACTTAAATGGTCAAGAAGGCTAGTAAACTGATAATTATTTTAAAAATTAGATCGAATGTGGGAATAAGATGTGAAATCTACAAGAAAGTGTTTTACATTTTCAACCCTCTTAGTGTCACAAAGGTCACAAACTCTTTCATCCCATAGTCTTTTGGGAATTGAAGTGAGGGATGGAATTTGCTAAATAAATTACTTATTACAGAGTGATTGGGATGATTTACCCATCAAATATGATTAAAAACATTTTAGAACAATCAACTATCTGCAATAAAAGTTGTCAAAACAAGTATCCAAGTTCTCAAAATCCTGGATTTCGATAAGATGTTGAAATTTGAAATTCCAAACCTGATTTAAGTGTCCCTTTACCTTTTTTATCATTTAATACATTAAAAAAGAAGAAAAAAACTTTCACTTTTCAAGGACATTTTAGAGACATTGACTCCTACTTGTCTTGTGCTTAATATGTGATATTCCTCATCATATGTATTGGTTATTGTGATCTCTACATGTATTGTTTACTTGTATTATTCGAGACGTTGTTAGATCTAGTTGGTTGTAAGATATCTTCTCCAACTAGCTGACTCCTAGATTAATGTAGGGTTGAGATATTCTCTCAACTAAATAGATTGTATGGTTAAGATAGTGATTATCTTAAGGCATAGTTTGATGTATAAACATGTAATATTGTGATAATAATAATATACAAAGAAAGGTTTGTGTGTGTACAATAATATCTACTCTCCACAATTTTATATTCGTATGAGTGTTTATTTAGGCTTAACTCCCTCATGGGAGGGTCTAGGAAAATGTGAGAGCTGTAAGTTTTAATCCTCTATAAATATGTAGGACTATACTAGGTGAAAGTAGATTGTTTGTGTAAAGAATTTTTGTGTCCCTATGAGAGATGCAAGTTTTAATCTTCTATAAATATGTAGGAATAAACTAGGAAAGTGTACATTATTCGTGTGAAGATTTTTGTATCCATGTGTCGCTGGGTTTGTTGAAGAACCTATCGATGTGGAGGTCCATCACCAAGAAAAGAAGGAAGCTATAGGAGTTGGCACTATCATAGCATTGTTCCATGTTGATATTGTGGATTAATATGTCACTGGAGCCACACCTTATCGGATGACATTGTCCCCCAACATAACAATAGAGTAGTTGAAGCAGACGAGTTTAATGACATTTTACAAGACCAACAACAAGCAAGACCTAAAGATTAGAACCCTTTCATTAAGACAGATGAACATGAATTAAAGAGGATGTTATGGGACTAGCAAAAATAGGGGCCATTTTCTAAATTAAGAGTTTCTTCCTCTAGCACATAAGTCCACAAAATGAAATGTTTGCGAACCTTTTAGTTAGGACTTCAAAATCTAAAAAGGATGTTGCCAAGGTTACAATTATTTTATCATTATGGATAAGTTACTACAATATCCTACATTTTATTCTCTCTAAATTCTAAGGATTGCAAGCATATCCGTTATAGTTAGCACTATTTTCTTTAACATGACGTTGGACTTTTGACCAATGGTTTCTTTTGGGCATCAATATTAGTTATTGTTCATGTTTAAATCGTTCTACACTCAAGGTGCATGGCTTTAATGTCAACACTGACCTAAAGTTAGCCAAGACCATGCCCGAATGAAGAAATGTCAAGCATCTTTCCATTGGGAGGTGCATCATATGTGGTGAGTAATGTGCTCAATAGTTGCACTTCAGTTGGCATACGCATTAGGATATTGTAGTTATTTGTGTATTATGCAACATGTTCAAACATTGTTTTAGAAGCTCCCGATGGTAAAGTAGTTATATTATTTTTAGTTGGAAAACTTTGTTAGGTTTATCTTTTGTTTGTGAAATAAATGATGATGAATTTCTAAACTGAGATGAAAAAAGTTATGTTGTAAGAAAGGGGTCATGTTGTAAGATTGACTTAGATACACTCAATATCTAAATGGCTTTCTTAGATAACTAATGAGTATAGTGGATGGCATCCATATATCTCGATTGATAGAAGCATGTCCATATAATGACTAGTAGTTCAATCATTACAAACAGGGAATTGATTTAGCAGTCTAAAGGAACTATATCCTCAAGGAATCAAGTGGAAGTACAACTCAACATGGATGGTTGTCTAGTTAATTTGAAAGTTGTGGATCTCAGGAAGGATCCCTCCTTAGTTGTAGATATTTGCATGTGGATTGCAGTCTACTAGTGAGTTCATGAGTCAACATGTGGATTATTGTTCAATGACCGACTTCTAGAGATCCGTGATTTGGGAGTTCAAGGAGGTGGAATCTAGGAACTCAGGAATTCAACTTGGTAGCTACACTTTTATAAGGGTTACACAATAGCTTGATGGATTTTAGTGTAGAAGATTCTGAAATGGTTAGAGACGCTGATGAAGACTCTACTAGACAAAGATCAAGATAAGTACTAGTTAAGGGAGGGTGTTGGAGATATTAAGTGGTACGTATCTTGTGTTTAACATGTGATATTCTTATCATATGTATTGATTATTGTAATCTCTTAAGTTGTTTTCTTGCATTATTTAAGATATTGTTAGATTTAAGCATGGTTGAGAAATTTTTTCAAATGAATAAATTGTATGGCTAAAATAGTCAATCTATCTTAAAACATAATTTGATGCATATATATGCAATATTGTGGCAATCTATCTTCAAACATAATTTGACGCATAGATATGCAATATTCTGGCAATCCATCCTAAAACATAATTTGATACATAAACACGTAATATTGTTTCAATCCATCTTAAAACATAATTTGATACATAAATATGTAATATTATGACAATAATAATATACTAAATATAATTGTATGTGTATTGTAATTTTTACTATAGTAGTGTAAAGAGGCTACAAATTCGTGAAAATAGTGGAGATTTCCATGATTTTTGCAAAATCTAGAAGAAATTTTGGGAAATCTCCATAATAGCTGTCAAACTTCAAACTTTTGAATTGGTGGTGCTGAATCCATTTCCACCATAAAAAAAAATCCAAATACTCCTATGATCAGATTTTTTTGAAAAAAACAAAATAAAATCCTCAAATTCCCTATAAAATAATTTTCCCAGCAAATTTGTAGTCTTGGTAGAGTGGTCTTGCTAATCTTGGTAGAGTGTTCTTGGTAAAGTGGTCTGGGTAGACAACGCCATTTCTACAGTCCACAATTTGTTGGATATGCTTTTGCTCGATGTCAAATAGCAGCGTCCTCTATCAATCCATCCCTGTCGTTACAGATGCTCTGTGGCCCTCTGTATTTTGTTCGCTGTCTCTTGTGTTGAACACGACATGACTTGGACAACTACCATCTAATGCCAAATATTATCCTCCTTCCACTTCAACTTGCAGCCAACAACCATTCCACTGGCGCATGGTACGCGCGACGCGTAACGCACATTAATAAGCGACAATAACGTTTGCGGAAAGGACCAAAGGAAGAGTTTCGTTTCGTCGGAGCGTAACACGTAGAGGATCCCGAGGAAAAACACCACCTTCAACGTTTAACGACTACAAGGCGTCGCGTGCACGAAGGAGAGAAGCACCTCCTTGCGACGGTCAGTGTCTGCAGTGCCTTCCTGCCAGGGGTACTTAGCATTCGTTGATGTGATGATAACCGTCGTTAGCAGAATGTTAGGTTTGTGTGGTGGGGGCCGTTTGTTGTATGATTGATTTTGAATAGCAGATAAATGTTGTTCATGGATGTAGCTAGTTTTAGATTGGTATAGCGAACCACTTTAAGAAACAAGTAGACTGTTTGTGCGGGATGAAACAACCACTAATCTAAATCTGCTTGTACTTGATGAAACAACCAGAATCCAAATTAACAAACAAAAGAGCCATTTATCAAATTCGATGGTTTTCACATCTACTAGGCAGGTTTTCACAGTTTGAAGAAAGCATCATGATAGTATGACAAATCATATTTGACTAGTAAATCTCAATAAAAAACAATTTATCCATCAAATTCCATCCCATATTTTGTTAGGATATTCCGACACATAGGAAATAGTTAAGTACAACTTGGTCTAGTATAGAGTTAGGTAAAGTGTGTTTCTTTACCGTTGTACATTTTGTAACTTACAATCCGACAGTCACGATATGTAGTGATCCGACGGTTCATTCTCTCCTCGGTATTACCGACACTTGATCCGTGGCTTGACACCCGATTGGTCCATGATTTCTATTTAAAGCGCATGGAGGGTCATTTGTAGGGTAATCCGTGTATGAGAGAAGCATATGTAAATTTTCATTCTTTTATTAATAAATTGCCTGAAGTGGCCTCGTTGGCTCAGGCCGTGGACTGTTTCCCTCTATGAGGGTTTAACCACGTCAAAAACACTGGTGTATTGATCTACGATCTGGTTGTAGTATTCTGTCTGAATAACTTACCTGTAATTTATTTGCCCTGTAAATATAAATCCCAGTGATAAGCTCAATAAAAAACAATTTACCCATCAAATTCTATCCTATTCCTATATGGCATTAACTTATTCGACAATAAAAATCCCAGTGACGGGCAACTTGCCCGTCATTTTCCATCCTTACCCCCACCCAGTTTACGCTGATCTTGACATCGTGTCATAGAATAAGGTTGCGTTAAAGCACTCCGGCCTCTTTACGCTCATCCCGAGGTCCTGTCATTATATGAGGTTGCATTGTCATGTTGTCATATATACGGAATTTGCACCAGCACCATATGTACTACAGTTCAGCTACGTAACTTCTTCGAACAGCACAACTTTTATTACTTTTTACTTCAATAGATTTTGTTGTTTGGCCTGTGAAAACTGAAGTATAGCTCTCATGGGAGTTAGCAATAGTTATTTTGGATTATAATTTTTAGGTGAGTGGTAAAAATTTATTTTTTATAAAATATTTTATAATATGTTTAGTGGTATATACAAATTGAAGGTTGATATAAATAATTATATTTTTTTAATTAAATTTATTAATTACAAAAAATAACATGAATCAATGTCATATAAAATGAGTTATGAGTCATAAAATAGGGATAAATCTTCATGGTTAAAAATATTGTTACATATTTTTTTAATTATATATATTTAACTTATATATTAATTCTTTTTTTCATCAATAATAATAATAATAATTTACTTAATTCTTATGGTTTTTTAAATTTTAGCAACTTGAGAAATATGATGAAGTGTTTTGATGCATATTGATGCCAACTGAACAAGTGTGTTTTTCTTAATATATGTATAGAAACTTAAACCAATAAGTGAGAAACTACCACAAGATGTGTTAATTGGAAAGTGTAAGAAGTTGCTTCTTAGAATCATTACAATGAGAAGACATTTTCATTGAAAGTCGAGGAACATATATACACTCCACAAACATATACACATTTATATTTAATTGATTTGATTCTTGCCAAAACTTCATACATATCTCATCCATACCTTTAGGTTTCCTTTTAAGTGTTTTTTATAAAAGCACAAACACATTTGTGCAAGCATGTACACATTTTGAAAGTGTGTGCACATTCCAAAAAGCACATGTAAGTTCTTCCATGTAAAAAAGAAGGGGTCTTGAGGCCTAAAAAAGTTTCATGGGGAATAAGGAGCTTAAGCCCTAAATAAACATTCTTGAGCTCAAGCTCTATGGTTAAGGAAGGGATATACTTGGGCATCTTTGGCATTAAAGTTGGATTTTGACACCATTACAAGGTTTTTACACATTGAGGATGGGTTGTGGGGCCTTAACCATGTTAAATGAAGGAAACAAGTGCCCCATGATATTTTTGAATCTTCTCAAGCTCAATAATCTTGATTGTGTTCTTGAACCAACACACTAGTATTCTATATGGGTTCTTAGTAGGCCTCAAAGTGGGAAATAGGCACCATGACTAGGCTTTGTGTGTGCACTATAAATGAGTGTTAAGGTGCAAACATGGTTAGGGTGGAAGCAATGAACATAAGCACTAGTTGAACTTTTTTGAGCTCAAGCACCATGAACAACATCCAAAAACAATCACATGATCTCTCTCCACAGGGTATTTAATATCAAGTTGAATATGGACACCATTACAAACACTTGGGCATGATGGATTGATCTTAGTCCTTATCTATAATCAAGGGAAGGAAAGAAGAACCTCTAGTGCCAATAATTTATTTTGAGCCTCAAGCACCATGGATGAGTCCTTGAACCAACACATATGAACTACATCAGTTATTATTCACTTCCAAGGGGGATATGATCACCATGACTACGTTAGTTGTGAACCAATAACAGGTCTCAAGGTCAAGGGAGGATAATATGAACCGTGTGCCCTAAATGAAACTTTTCAAGCTCAAGGACATGATCAATATCTAAAATGCATCAAACTTCTAAAGGTATATAATGCTATGGATAGATCTTCAAACCACCACATACGACCCTTGTAGAGTATCTCTTTCCTACTAGTAGGACATGGACACAATAATTAAATTATAACATAGGCCCTAAACAAGAATGTGTCTTGGGCCCACACTAAGAATGATTCTCTAGGATATGGTCAAGGTTCATTAGAATCTCAGTGGAAATGGCCACCATCAGTATGTTTTTTGCAATTGAAATCAATCTTAAGGCCTAAACATGGTCATGGATGAAACAATTAAACTTCTTGAGCATAAGAACCATGGTTAGGGACAGAAAACACTTAAGCCTTAGGCCCTTAACATAGCTTCTTAAGCATGGTTTCCATAAAGAACTCTTGCAAACCATAATACAAGCATTATATAGGTGTCTTTGCCATCACCATTAGAAATTTTTTGCATTCAAGATGGGTCATGGGGCTTTAACCATGGTTAAGGAAGGGAAACAAATGCCTCAAGGTATTATTGAATCTTCTCATGTTCAAGAGATTTTAACAAGTCCTCAAACCAAAACATGAGTCATTTTTATGGTTTTCAATAGGCCTCCAAGTAGCATAAATGCACCATGATTAGGTTTTATGCCTTAGAAATGGGTGTCAAGGAATAAACATGGTCAAAGGGGGGAACATAGTTCTTGATCTCTAATTTAACTTTCTCAAGCCTAAGGACCATGAAAACCATTTAGAAACCATGAGTTGAGCCCTCCCTATGGAATATTTAGCCTTTGAGTTGAATATGACTATCATTACAAGGTCATGGGGAATCGCGGATGTATCTCAACTCCTTAACCATAATTAGGGGAGAGAAACAATGACATCTGACCATAAACCTTGCTTCTCAAGCTCAAACACCATGGAATAGTATTGAACCACCAAATCTTACCTTTGTAGGGTGTTATTCACCTCTAAGTGTGATATGGGTGTCATGGCTAGGTTAGTTGTGAACTATAACACACCCCCTTACCACCCCTAAACCACACTAAAGGTATAAGGAGGCAGTCACTATGATGACCTGACCTCCAGGCTTCAATTATGGAAATGTGGTCTAAAATTTTCAGCTTTTCTGAAACTCCTCAAAACAAAAAATAAGCCTCACCATTGTATTTGTCTTGTCGAGACCTTTCTAGCGGTATAAATTTTACCCCAATTTGACACTTAAAACAAGAGATATGGCCATTTAAAATTCGACCATTGACCTTCTACCTTGAAC
Source organism: Pinus tabuliformis (assembly GCA_031772625.1). Taxonomy (NCBI): domain Eukaryota; kingdom Viridiplantae; phylum Streptophyta; class Pinopsida; order Pinales; family Pinaceae; genus Pinus; species Pinus tabuliformis. The sequence goes on from CM062813.1 coordinate 300,655,464, forward strand.
CAAGCCTTGTAATGTTTCAGCCATGTGGACCCCACACGGTTCCCATGTGGCATTCCATATCACTGTCGTTCCATCCTCATGTGGTTGACATCGCAACTTTGCCACATTACCACATGACCCCCTTTTCTTGGAACAACATACCATAAGTATAGCAAGTGGACCTCTCCCTTAGCCATGTGGATATGTATATACATTTAAGCCACATGGTGCCAACCCAAGTCAAGTAGGTCCATCCTCTATCACGTAATCCCATAATAGAATCCTAAGGAGGAGGGACTTTCCTATAGTGCTCTGCATAAATCTTTGGTGTCTTAGGGAAGCAGGATGGGAGTCCCTTCCCACGGTAACTGATGGAAATAGTTCTTTGTCCTGGGACATACACTCAAGACCTTCCCCGCAATGCCCCTCTTTTAGTCATCGATGTAACATGAACTGACATTTATGAAACTGGGTGCTACATGTCACGCCGCGAGGTTCCATGTCACCCTCCTTGCAGGTCATGTGCCACATTTTCCTAGGTCCCACCCAACTCTTGACCCTTGGTAAAAGTCAAATTTTGTGGTATAAAAGAAATTGGGGTCCCTATGCCTTGTTACACAATGCATTATCCAAACGACCCCACTATACCACATTGTCCTAGGGTTGAAATCCTGGGAGTTCCTCCATGAGCTTCCTTTCAGACCTATGGGGTACCAAACCTCCATAGTCATATAATGGTGGAATTTCCTTATGACCATCAAGAACCTTGATATCCTTTGCCCTCCCACATGGTCACAATGCTCGCTCACATGGTTTGCTAATGTTTTAACACCCATTCCTTCGGGATCTCGACGTTCCCAATCCTATGCATCACAAGTATGAATACTTGTATAAATGGCCTTTTCCAAGGCCCCCATCATATAACATAACTGAAATATATATTGGCTCCTTCAAGCTATTCCTCCTAAGCTTGGCACTAGCTCGGCCCTGCCCTTAACTTATTATAACTTATGTAGATACACATATATATGTTTGTTCATATCTATTGATATGCATCTCGCTATCTCTTCTGAGCTTACTTGGCTTTGAACTGGTCTAGAAACACATATATTTATACGTATATTTTTATATGAGCTAGTGTTGTCTTTCCTAAGCTTAGCTGTAACTCGGCCCTTGGTCGATATTAACTCATATATGCGTGTATGTAGAGTATGCACAATGCGACCCTCTAACTTTTGTATTATCTCGTTCATGTATATATACACCCATAGCCCAGGGCTATCCCTCTTGAGCTTTATATGGTCTTGGCCCATCCTGTTAAAGTATATATGTATATAAATACAAATATTATAACCAAGCTATCCTTCCTAAGCTTAAGTGTAAGTATTGGATTAGCCTGGTCGTGTATATTCATTTATATGAATAAGTGGTCTTTCTTGAGCTTTATAATTTAAGATATAAGACTAGATAGGAATAACATTACGCAGAATAGAGATCTATCCATCTCCCAACCCTCAAGAAACATATACAATATTCCAACTCAAGAAACAACAGTTAGATCATATAACCATTGCATACAAGCCATTCAATTGAAATATATGCTCATAATAACATAGGAATTTAATCTATTCCAAAAGCATGTAAGAAATCCACATTTCTCATTCATACGAATCATCATTCCTCAAAAATAATCAAAAAAATTATTGTTCAACATAGTAACAAGCATATAACATTCAGATCATAAGTACATAAGAAGACACTTATCTTTTATAATATGAACTTGAAAACTAAGATTAGGACTTCAAATCTCCACCCAACCTTAGACTTCTTTGTACTATGGCCTTTCTTGCAACCAATCACCCCTGATCCAGATTCCAAACGTTGAGGAGGATTTCTTAAAGGTGAAAATCAATTTTTCTAGTTGAAACAGGGACTCCAAAGGACCAAACATCTCCACCCACCAACTATTCAATGTAATCAGTTGAAACATGGAATCTAGAGGTTAGACCACCTCCACCCACTAGTTATTCCTTCCACATGTTGAAACAAGGAATCCAGAGGCCTCCTAACCTCCACCCCCCAACCAAACAAGGGAATCGAAAGGTTTCTCACCTCCACCCTTAGTAAAACAAGGGAATCCAGAAGCTTCTTACATCCACCCTCAATCAAACAATGGAATCCAAAGGCTTTTTACCTCCACCCCTTGAAAAATAAGGGAATCTAGAGGCTTCTTAGCTCCACCCTAAATCAACAAGGGAATCTAGAGGATTCCTACCTCCACCCTCAATAAAAAAAGGGAATTAGAGGCTTCTCACCTCCACCATTAGAGAGCTTGCACACAGTGGTTCCACCTAAATATGAGAGTCCAAAACACACTATGATAAAACCATAAACCAAGCAAGGAATACTTTAGAACACACTTTACTAGGAATCTAAGGAGCATGCCTCCACCCCAACTATCAAGGGAATCCAAAGGTTGAATCATATCCACCCTCCAGCCCATCAGTGAATCCATAGTTTACTACTCCTTAACTAGGAGATGTTCTTCTAACATTCAAATGCTCAATTGAAAAATTGCTCTCCTCTTTCCTTCATGTAGCAACACAAAGCTTCCTTTTACTAATTTGATGTGCTCATCTTCCTTTTCCTTCTTTTTTCTAGGACTTAGATATTGCATAATGGTTTTCTGTGTATTTTTCCTTCTTCCTTCTTTCCTGCCTTTCCCACAACACTCTCTTGTGTGTCAAGTCCTCCTCTCTTCCCATAAGCCTCCCACTATGTTGTTGCAACCTTCCAATATTTGTGGGGGCATACCCTCTTTTTCATCCTTCTATAATCTTGGTCACAGTGGTTCTCTGTGTTCACGTGGTCATGCGGAGGTTTTTGTGTCAGCTCCTCCTTCCACTTCCTGGCTGGTTGACTTCAGGTTGTCCCACCTACCTATTAGCGCAATCCATCATTCTTAAATTTTGTCCTCTATTCATTGTGAATTCATCCAAGGAAGGCATGGCTCCCTTGTCCTTCTTCTTTAGCTAAATTAATGGCATAACCAGTCCAATTATCACGCACTTATTAGCCTCCCGTGGATATCATAAAACAATCAAGCTTCCTTCAAATCCTAAGCATTATCCTTCCTCAAACTTTGGAATTTGTGTCCCTATTCTCAGGTATTTTTAAATATAGTCAAAATACATGCAATATATACAATGATGGTGCTTAACCAGTGGCTATCACAAACCACTCCCCCCGAGATTAATATCGTCCTCATTGTTCTATAGCCAAACACAAATCAATACATGCTTTAAACCAATAACAAATATTTGGAGATTTATATGTAACCTCCCCTTCCATATCTACCCACTTTCACCGACTTGATAGTAAAAATGAGCTAAGGAATACTATGGCATGACTCAATCTCCTAGATCACATTAAGGAAATGGATTGGAAAAGATGAAACCTTACTGACCTTCCTCAAGAGCTACATGACCCACAAGAGCTAAAAAACCACTTAAGGTGCCAAAACCATGAGCTAAATTTCCTTTTTAGTGATTTGGACTCCCAGTTTCTTGCATAAAAAGGAAAGCTAGTGGTAGTGACCCTCCAGTCACATGGATAACCTTACCTCCTAGAGACTGTAGTCTAGATTTCCCAGTTCTGAGCATGTGACCCTAGAATCTGATCCACTTTTTCAGGGCTAGTACTCATACCTCTACCCATAACTTGAAAGAACTTTCCAAAATGATCAATGACACAAGGACAAAGCCATTAATGCAAAAATTAGTTAATAAATTGAACTAACCAAGCCTAACAATGATAAACATTTCATCAAACACATTGTGAACATGAAATCTATAGGTCATAAATGCATATATGAACATAGGGGTCTCATACTTATTTGAAAAATCATCAAGAAGGTCCAATGCCCTCTCATAATCATTGTGATAACATCTATTAAGTCATGCATTCAATAACCAATCATTACCAATCAAAACATGATAAGGGACATAACCAGAATTCATCATAAAACCATGCTTATAACCAACATATAACCAGAATAATAACAATGATAGAACAACCATCAAATCCACATCATAACAAGTACATTTACTCATGAAATACAAGAGGATAGAGTTCTTATTAACATATGAAAAATCCAACCAAGTTAGGGACTTCCATGTACCACCTAACCATAGATTGGGCTGAACCAAATCTTTCTTTCATTCAATCACCCCCATGCCATATTCCAAGCATGAATGTGGGACTCATAACAAAACAATGAGGGATTTATTAGGCTTTACCACAATCCTGTCAAAATTAGTCAAGGGACTCCTAGGCCCGAAACAAGCACCTACACAACCAAGCCTTACCGTAGTCCTGCCATTACTGATCAAGGGATTCCTAGGCCTTAAACTAAAAAACATACATTACCAAGCTTTACCACAATCCTACCAAAACTGGTCAAGGGATCACTAAGCTCTAAACAAGCTTGGATGCCTTTGGATTTCTCCACCAATACCTTGAGGAATTTGGTCGTCTCCACCCTTAGGCTTTATGCAATCCCGCCGTTACTGGTCAAGAGATTCCTAGGCCCTTGTGAATTTTCTTGAGACCACCTCACTTGGTTCCAAAACCATACGACAATCTAAAGCTCAAAAAAATGAAAGAACCCCATCACATCATGGCTATCTGGAAATGGGAAGGCAAGGATGAAACCACTGAAACACCTAGAAAAACCCATGCCAATGACAATAAGAGAACCAAATACATACATGCATGTACCATGCATTCCAAAACTAGCAAGGAAATCATACATGCAACTCAATATCCACAAGTAATCTTATTGTAGCCACTTGATCCAACTCTTCCTTGTTTGATCCTTACTTTCCTTTGGTTTCTTGTCCTTCCTTTGCATTCCTTTCTCCGATGCTAGAGTGATCCAAAAATGCTCAAAGTGTGCAAGAATATGATAGTGAGAATAAAGAGAGAGCTCCAAGCTAAAACTGATAAAAGGTTGTACTAAAAAAAGATATGAATTGATCCTAAGAAGCCCTTTTATTATTGAGCCCTTTATTTTTCTTCATTTTCCTCTATTTTCCTTCAATTTCCTCCTCACATGCAACCTATAACCTTTCACCTTCCTTTTCTCCTAATTTCCTTTATTTTCATAAGTAAAATGCCAATTAATGTCTCTTTTCCTTTTCAAATCCTTTGCTAATGCCTTTTCCAATTTCCTTAGCCATAATAAACCAAGATGAACATGCACTAGGATGTTTTTCCCAACATTTAGCTTGGAATATGTGTCCCATGAACTTGGTCTTATTTTTATTTTATTAACTTAATTACATGAAATTTTAACTTGGGGTTGTTATAGACCCCTCCCCCTTAGGGTAACATTGTCCTTAGTGTTCTATGACGCCTATGGCCAGTAAAACCACTGAAACCAAAGCATACCTCTGATGGAGCTTTATAACTTAGCTCGATGTAGTATTTACAATGAACTCGCTGAAAAGAGAAATCGACATGACAAACATAATAACATGACAACCATACCTCTTATTGGAGCTTTATAACGCAACTCATTGCAGTATTTATAATAACAATTATACATAAATATATACATATACCAAAACTCTTTTTCCTTAACTAGAAAACAATGAAGGATACATAACTTGCATCTTATAAGGCATCTCCCATGTAGCTTCATCATGCCCAAAGTGCTTCCACTGCACATTAACTTGCTCGATTGCTCGGTTCCAGAGCATGAGTTGTTTCCGTTGCAAAATGCACTGAGGTTCCAGTTGGAATTCTCCTTCTAGCTTCACCTACAATACTGATCAATCAATTACATGATCAACATCTTTCACATATCTTTTAATCCATGAAACATGGAAAACATAATGGATTTTCACTGTCAGAGGAAGTGCAACTCTATAGGCCACTAATCCAATCCTCTCAAGGATATCGAAAGGCCCTCAAAACTGAGGTGCCAACCTCACACAAGATCCAATCCTCAAGGAACTCTTCTTGGGCTTGATGCACAAGTAAACACATTCCCCAACTTGAAACTCTTTAAATGACTTGTGTTGATCTGCATAACTCGTATGTCTATACTATGCTACCTTTAGATCTTCATGATAACCTACATTTCATGTTCTATTTATGCTAACATGTACGGTCCCATCAACACCTTGTTCACTAGATCACTCTAGTTGATGGGAGTATTACAAATTCACCCATAAAGTGCCTCAAATGGGCTCATCCTCAGTGACTCCTGATACCCATTGTTGTAAGAAAACTCAACCAGTGGAAGATACTCCTCCCACCCCCTCTATTGGTGTATAACATACATTCTCAACATTTCCTCCAAAATCTTGTTGATCCTCTCTGTCTGTTCATCTGTTTGCAAATTACAAGTTATAATAAAAGCCAACTTTGTACCCAAACTTGCAAATAGATCCTTCCAAAACCTAGAAGTGAACTTGGAATCTTTCTTTGACACAATATTCTTAGGAATACCATGCAATCTCACTATCTCCTTGATGAAGACCTCAGCTACCTCATTAGTTAAATATGTAAACTTAAACACTATGAAGTGAGCTATCTTTTTCAATCTATCAACCACAATCACGAGGTAATCATGTTGTCTAGATGTCCTTTGTAAAATTGTAATGAATTTCATGGAAATGACCTCCCATTTCCACTCTGGAATCGAAATCGGTTGTAGTAAATCACTTGGATGCTTACACTCTACTTTTAGTTGTTGCAATCCAAACATCTGGCAAGCAAATCAACTGGATATTTCTTCAGATTTGGCCAGTAGTAGAACTTCTTAACTGCTACCAATGTCTTATGATATCCTAGATGACCTGAATATGAATTAACCTAAAATTCCCACAAGATAATCTTCTTGAGTTGACTATTATCTGGCACATAGATCTTGTCCCTAAATCTCACCAAACCATATGTTGTGATATGATAATCCACATTACAATAACTTGTACCCTGCTACTATAACTTGTGTCTAAGCTCCTTTTACTTGTCATCTTATTGTCCTGCCTATAAGATCTGATCTTGTAAATGTATCCCATATGAGTTCATAACTGCTACATGATTTACCTTCACTCTTTTTCTAAGAGAATCTGAAACCATTGTTTGGTCAATTTAGTATGTCCTAAATTGCTATTTAAAATGTCAATCTGGGATTTGTAAACTGATGAAGTGGAGTGCATTGTATGTGCAAGATAACCGTTTTCTTAGTCTTTTGTCTTTTTTGAGTTTTGTTTAGTTTGTTTTTGGGTTTATCTTCTGTGGATTCCCTAGTGTGAGATGGTGAAATTGAAAGTTAAGTATGGATGGTAATGGTGATTTCTACAATGATTTTCCAAACTTAAAAGTTCTCAGAAAAAAGGTTTCAAACTGACTGTAATGAAATCAATTCTCAAAAGGAAGTAAATGTACTAAAACAGTGAACTAGTGAAAATGGCCCAGTATCCTTACTGCTGTATGAAAAAGAAAATAAAAACTAAACTTAAAGCAACTCAAAGACTGAAAGCAAAGCAAACTAAATCACACTACTTCAACCCACATTTTGACCCTTCACCTTTTGACTCGCTCCGGCTACAGGAAGTAATCATAAACAAGCTGAGTAATATGATATCTAAATTGCATAAAAGGAAACTAAGATTTAACTACTCATTCATATTTCAACTCTTGAAAATGACATATGTAATTCAATCTCTAACTTGCAGGAAAGCAAACTAAATCATACTACAACAAGTAATATTCTGATTCCTTACTAATTGAGTCGCTTGGCTATAGAAAGGAAATCATAAACAGATGAGTAATATGATGTCTAAGTGGCAGAAAAGTAAATAATCAAAACAAAACTTGAAAGAAATGACAATGCTGGAATTAAACTCAGTAAATGAAAATCAGCAGAAAGGACAAGATGATCTCATGTCAGTAGTTATCAAAAATATGTAAATTTTCCCGGGCTGCCTACAAAAAACTGTAAAAGAAGCACTGATCATCTAACAGTTATAAAAGAACATAAAGGAAATATGGACAGTAATGAACATCAGAACAACGCAATATATATACAAGCAATGATTATAAAAACAGTAAATGAAAGCAAGTAAGAAACTATACAAAGCTTTGGTGTACAGGGGCCCTCTGCAACCTCAGGCAGTCAATTACTTAGTCACAAATCGAATTCAGGAATGCTGTCTTCTCATATATTAAAGTGCAGTAATAAGACAAAGTAAAGCACAGTACAGTGGGCTCATAACAACAGTCAAAATTACATCTCCAAAAGCTAACTATCCAGCGTATATCAACGTGTTATTTATAAGTGAAAATGCTGCAACTAATTCCTAGATTTTATGCTGCCAAGAGACACGTAAATCTCCACGGCTTGAGATCTAGCGTTTTGGTCATCATGACAGTTGAATCCATGGAGTGGTGGCTGCTCGATTCAGTTCACGGGCTGATCTACAAGTGTGCCAGTACCTCCGGAAACTAAGGATCATGCCACGCAAACCTTCGCGTGGGCAAAACAGAGCCGTGCCATCGCAAAACTCCTTATTTGGCCCTTCCTTTGATCGTCGTTGACCATGACCCTTTATGAGTGATTTGGCTGAACTGAGGGGACACACTCCATGTACACGTCACTTTTAGATTGCCCATGTGGCCAGTTTCTCCATTGGACACCTGTAACATAGCCTTTAACAAAATGGCTGCGGAAACTTGAGCTGGCTGTGGAAAGTGACAAGTTTCCGCCGCTGTTTGAACAAAAATCTAAATCAAACAACAGTCATAAGCATAGTTAGGAAACCATTTCATAAGCTATTTTTAGACTAATATGAAATTATTTGACAACTTGGTGGATGAAGTAAATGGAAAAAGAAGGCTGAAAGGGTATATAGGGAAGTGCAGGTTTGGGACTCAACAACCATGTTCTCCTTACCCATGATGTACCTGATATCGAAGTCAAAATCACTGAGTGTGGCCAACCATCTAGCTTTCTTGACATTCAGATTTAGTTGGTCAAAAAATATCTCATCCCACTCTGATCACTCATCAACAAAAACCTCTTGTTAAGAAGATAGTGCCTCCATGTCTTCAATGCATGAATTATCATTTCCAACACAAGATCATGTGTCACATAATTCTACTTCTGCTCATTCAATTTCCTTGATTCATAGCACACTACCTGTCCTTCTTGCATCAAAACCCCACCAAGTCCTCTCTTGCAAGCATTTGTACATACCACAAACTCTTTATCTGGATCTGCAATCTTCAAAACTAGATCATTTATAAGAAACTATTTCAATTTCTCAAAACTAGTAGCACATTCCTCTATCCATTCAATTTTTTTACATTTCTCTATAATGATGTAATAGGATAGGAAATCCGTGAGAATTTCCTAATGAACCCCCTATAGTAACCCACTAACCCCATGAATGATCTGACCTCATCCATATTCCTAGGAACTGCCCATTCCATGATAGCTCTTATCTTTTCTGGATCCATTGCTATGCCTTCCTTGGAGACAACACACCCCAAGTAATGTACCTTTATCTGAAAGAAATTGTGTTTACTAAGCTTGGCATACAACTGATGCTCTCTTAGAAATATCAATATTGCTTCTAAGTGTTTGGTATGCTCTTCCTCATTCTTAGAATATATCAATATATCATCAATGAATACAATCACAAACTTGTCCAAATAAGGACACATGACAATATTCATTAAACACATGAAAGTAGTTGGAGCATTAGTCAAACCAAAGTAGTCTTGTAGATGCTCTCTTCTTTTATGTGTACCTAATGATATCATGATATCAAATCAATCTTCAAGAACATTGCTTCTCCCTTTAGTTGATCAAACAAGTCATCATTCCTCGACAATGGGTACATTTTCTTAATCGTCACCTTGTTCAACTATCTGTAATCAATGCATAAACAAAGAGCACCATCCTTATTCTTCACAAACAGTTCTGGTGCACCCCAAGGTGACACACTTGTCCTAATGTATCTCTTTTCAAGAATTTTCTTCAACTGCAACTTTAATTCCACTAACTCTGGTGTGCTCATCCTGTATGGTGCCTTTGATGTTGGTGTTGCTCCTGTTACCAACTCAATAGAAATGTCCACTTCCTTGTGAGGCAGAAACTTTGAAATATCTGTTGGAAACACGTCCTGAAACTGTTACAAGACTGGTTACCTCTTTAAGAATTTTTCATCTGTTGGCATTATGATACAGGTATTGTCCTTGATGGAAACTCACTCAGATGAAAGATCACAGTATAGCAGGTAAACAACAAAGAATTACATATCAATCTTCACAGAATGAAAAAAGAGAGGTATACACAGGTTCACCATTGACCAAGTCACGTATACACACAGGTTCACTGTATACAAGTCGCGTATACGTACACATGCACTTTCAAAAAATGAAAAGTGCGTATACCTTGGAAAACTAAATTTTGGTCTGAAGTATTTGGTCCATGGTATTTTGATCCATGGTATTGGTCCAAGGTATGTGGTTCGAGGTATTGACCCTAAGTATTTGGTCCAAGGTATTGATCCTAAGTGGTTTTGGTCCATGGTATTGAAAAATGCCTAGAACTATAAAAGGAGGAGAATATCATGAGGCCAAAGGGGTGCAAGTATCGAATATCTGATGAAGTGTGAGATCTAGTATGCAGGTTATTGGGTTATGGTGCATTGCTGGATCTGAACCAAGGATGAACCTCAGTGGATGATGAGGGATTAGATCTAATGATGGATCAAGATCTTAAGGCATAAAATGAACTATCATTATGTGTTTTTTCTCATGTATATTCTAGATCTGAATACTGACGCATATATCATAGTGTAAATAATATGATCTAGGTATAACTGAAGTCTAGAATAGCTACAGAATTATGAATTAATATTTGCAGATGTATACGTTGGTTGGCTTTGAGAAAAGGGCATATACATGCAGGTTCAACACATGCAAGTAGTGTATACTTTATAAAATATGTTTTAGTTGTTGCTGTTTGCTTTTGCAGAGTTCCAGGTTCTGGTTTGGGTTCTTGTTAGTATTCTGGTGATAGTATTCTGAATGATCATATTGATGAGTTGTCATAGTGATTGATTGATTCAGTTGTGTTTGGTTCAAAAGGTGATTGGTTGATGCATATATATTTGATGATTGAATTACACTTAAGATGTTGTTGATGGATCCAGTCTAAAAATTTATGAAACGTGGTCCCTGGAGGAAGAGGGAAGGTCGTAGCCTTCTGTAGGTCGGTGCCTATGTACCAGCAAACATATCGGCTAGGAAAAGAGCTAAGGGGGTTGTAGCTCCCTTACAGTAGTAGCTGGAAAATGAGAGAAGGTTGCAGCCTTCTACAGGTAGAAGCTTTTGTACTGGTATAAGTCTGAACCAGTACAAAATTGTAAACTAAATTTCTTATTTTTAAAAGAAGATAAAGACGACAACAGTAGGAGGATTTTACCTACATTGGGTTTCCACCTTATATCTTGGTGTTCATGTGTGATGCTTATGCTTTATTCTGCTTTACTGCACTGTCTAATTAATATCTAGCATACTGGTTAAAGTTCAATACATGATAGATTGGATAAGTCAAAAGTTCTTTGCATATACGCTGGTTGCTTTAGTAATAGTCATGTGTATGCGCTGGTTCACTTAGCTACAGTAGCGTATACAAATCTTCTTATGGAAATGAAAAATTGTTGAGTTAATAATACTGATTCACCCCCCTCTTAGTGTTATTTCCAACAATTGGTATCAGAGCAGGTCCTTCTGAAGAAGCTTGATCGATTGAAGGAAGATCCATCATCATGAGTAATCAAGAAAGCGGGGGATCCATCAGACCGCCAATATTTGATGGGAGAAACTTTGTTTATTGGAAGATAAGAACCACAACCTACCTTCAATCACTTGGAACAGATGTATGGGAAATCATGGAAGGAGGATATACATTTCCATCAGCAATTCCCACAGATATGGCAGGTAAAAATAGATATGAAACCAATGCTAAGGCTGTCAATACATTATTGGGAAGTCTGTCACAATCAGAGTTTGTCAAAGTTATGCAGCTCAAATCAGCCAAAGAAATATGGGACAAAATCGTTCTAAGCTATGAAGGAGACTCTTAGGTAAAATGTGCTAAACTGCAAACTCTCATAATTAAATATGAAACTCTTAAGATACACAATGATGAATGTATTGCTAGTTACTTCTTACGTATAGATGAGGCTGTTAACTACATAAAAAATTTGGGTGAAGAGATAAAGGAAGTTACCTTAGTTGAGAAAGTTTTAATATCCTTGTCTGTTAAATTTGAATCAAAAGTATCTGCCATAGAAGAAAAACAGGATCTACAGACTATTACTATGACACAGCTTCACAAAATCTTAACTTCCTTTGAGATGAGAAAAGGAGGCCCATCAGATATGAGAGAAGCCGCATTCAAAGCTTCAGCAAAAGGAAAAGAAGAACTCAATGAATCAAGACATATTTCAAAAGAAGAAGACGGAGTAAACTTTGTCAAGAAGCTTCAATTTGCTTCAAAGATGAATAGAAACTACAATCACCAGGTCAATAGATTCGATAATCATAGGAACTTCTTCAATGGTTAATGTTTCTCATGTCATAATTTTGGACACAAAGCTGCTCAATGTGTTGCTTACAAAACCATCATGACTAGAGAAGCAGGAAATCAAAGGAATATGATAGGGATCAAGAAAAGTTCCTATAATAACTTTTCTCTTCTTGAAAATCAAATAGAATGCTCAATCTGTAACAACTTTGGCCATGAAGAATCTGAATGTAGGAGTAAATTTCAGCAAATATCTCAAAAGGAGCAAACTCCATTAAATCCCAAAATATGGAGAAGGAAAGAACCGCAAATAGAAAGATGTGGTATATCCTTGTATGCAGAGGATAAGAAAACCAGTGGTACATTGACAGTGGATGCTCAAAACACATGACAGGTGACAAAGAAAAAATACACTCATATAATGCCTTAGAAAAGGAAAAGAATGTCTCATTTCGAAACGACACTCCTGCTGTCATAAAAGGTAAAGGCTTTGTTTTCTTGAAAGAAAAAGTTAAAGCTGGGAATGTTATGTATGTTGATGGTTTAAAGCATAACCTGTTGAGTGTGAGTCAAATGTGTGATCAAGGAAATGAAGTGGTGTTTCGATCAAATAGATGTGTTGTTCATGAACTTGATACAAGAGAAATCATGATCAAAGGTACAAGTACTCCAAACAACCTATACATACTTAAGGGAGGACAACAATAGTGCTATCTAAGCAAAAATGATGAAAACTGGCTATGGCACAGAAGATTGGGACGTCTAATATTTTCTCAAATAAGAAAAGCATGCAGATTCTAGGCTATTCGTGATCTTCCAGATATCAACATTCCTGAAAATACTATATGCAAATCATGTCAATTCGGTAATCAAACCAGATCTCACTTCGTTGAAAAGGAAGGATCAGCTAGTAAGCCTCTTGAACTTGTTCATACTAATTTATGTGGACCATCAAGGAAAAAGTCACCTCATGGAGAAGAATACTTTATATTATTCATTGATGATTTTTCTAGAATGTGTTGGATAGGTCTTCTAAAGCATAAATATGAAGCATTTGAAAAGTTTAAAGCCTTCAAAGCTTTGGTTGAAAATGAATCAGATCGAAAAATCAAATGTCTTAGATCTGATTGAGAAAGGGAATTTACCTCGGATGAATTCTTTGAATTTTGTGAACAACATGGAATAAAAAGGCGGTTCTCCACCGCAAGGACTCCTCAACAAAATGGAGTGGTAGAAAGGATGAACATAATTGTTCAACAAATGGCTCGAGCTATGCTATATGAATCTGGAACTCCTGCAACCTTCTAGGGTGAAGATGCATTCGCCGTTGTCACTATTCTCAACCAAGCAAATGTTCAAGTAAACAAAACTCAAACTCCACATGAACTTTGGTATGGTAAGACTCCTACTGTAAAATACTTCAAAGTTTTTGGAAGCAAATGTTACATCAAAAGGACTGATGAAAAGCTTGGTAGGTTTGAACCCAGAGCAGATGAAGGTAATCTTCTTGGCTACTCTTCCCGAAGTAAAGGATATAAATGTTATAATAAAAGACTTGGGAAAATTATTGAAAGTATTGATGTTGTGGTTGATGAAGCATGCAAAAATCCAAAACAGATAAAAACCGAAGATTATGAAGAAGATGAGGATCATTTTCCCACATCAAATCACACTGATTCTGAAGAAGAAACCAATGAAACACCAGAAGAAGAGATAATGGTAGAAGAAAAGACTTCGTCCAAGTATGTTCATAAAAATCATCTAGAAACTCAAATTTTAGGGGAAAAGGGGCAGGTGTGCAGACAAGAAGAACTATTACAGAAGACTCAAGCTATCTAGCATTACTATCTTCTACCAAACCTCAAAATGTAAATGAAGCATGCAAAGATGAATGTTGGGTCAAGGCCATGAATGAAGAACTTAAGCAAATTGAAAAGAATAATACTTGGGAATTAGTTCCTAGACCTCATGATAAAACCATCATAGGAACTAAATGGATATTCAAAAACAAGTTGAACGAAAATGGAGAAGTTATTAGAAACAAGGCCAGACTTGTTTGTAAAGGATATGCTCAACAAGAAGGTATATATTTTGAAGAAACTTTTGCACCTGTTGTTAGACTTGAAGCCATAAGAATGTTTCTTGCTCTTTCTAGTTTTCAGAAATTCAAAGTATACCAAATGGATGTAAAATCTGTCTTTCTTAATGGAGACCTAGAAGAAGAAGTCATATTGATCAACCAGAAGGATTCATTCTTGGAAATGATGCAAAACTTGTATGCAAACTCAGAAAGGCTCTCTATGGTCTAAAACAAGCTCCGAGGGCTTGGTATTACTATCTTGACAAATATCTCCACCAACAGGGTTTTTCAAAGGGATCAACTGATAACAATCTATATACAAAAATTGACACTGATAAATTGCTAATAATTGTTTTTTGTGTTGATGATATCATATTTGTTAGCAATGAAGAATCCATGAGTCAGCATTTTGCTTCAGTAATGCAACAAGAATTTGAAATGTCCTTGCTTGGTGAGCTTACCTATTTTCTTGGTCTACAAGTTCAACAAAATAGAGATGGTATTTTTCTTTAACAAATCAAATATCTCAAACAGATCTTGAAAAAGTACAGCATAGAAGATTCTAAACTAGTATGTACCCCAGTGGTAGCAGGATGTAGTCTCAGCTCAAATGATGAATCAACAACAGTACATCAACCAACTTACAGATCCATGATTGGCAGTCTACTTTATCTAACAGGTACCCGACCTGACATCATGCATGCAATAGGAATAGTTGGAAGATTCCAAGCAAATCCAAAGGAATCACACCTTCAGGCAGTTAAAAGGATTTTCAAATATCTTCAAGGAACACATAACTTTGGTTTATGGTATCCTAGAGATACATATCTTACACTTAATGCATATACAGATGTAGATTGGGCAGGAAGTGTTGATGACAGAAAAAGCACTAGTGGTGGTGCATTCTATATGGGTTCCAGGTTAGTGTCTTGGTTCAACAAGAAAAAAAGTTTAATTGTATTATCTACAGCTGAAACATAATACATGGTTGTTGCATCCTACTGCACACAAATACTTTGGATGATGCAAACCTTGCAAGACATTCAAATCACATGTACTCCACCCATCTCCATTCTATGTGATAATACAAGTGCCATCAGTATTTCAAAGAATCTAGTCATGCACTCCAAGACCAAGCACATACCCATCAAATATCATTTTCTACGTGAAAAAGTGATTGAACAAAAGGTCAAATTGGAATATGTTCCCTCCAAAGAACAGGTTGCTGATATATTCACTAAACCACTGCCTAGAGAGACATTTGAATATCTCAAACAAAAGCTGGGAGTAGTTGCTTCATCATCCTGCTATTAAAATCCTATTTTTCAGAGAAAGGTTGTTATAAGCGTGTTTCATGAAGCGTAGTCGCATACATACACGGGATTCTGTGGTCACAGTCATGTATATGTTGGTTTGAAGAAAGGCAGTGGGCTAGACTCAGGAAAAAGGGGTCTGCTATGGTTCTGGCAAATATCTGCTTTGTTTGATGATGGTTACAATTTGTTAATAACATGTGGAAATATATTGGTCCTTGTAAAGTTGTTGATAACTTGATGTATATCTGATTGATGATGATGTATGTAATGATCAGATCTGACAATGAGTAGGTGGAACAGGTTCAGGGGGAGAACCTGGAATGCTTCTAATAAAGCATTGTTGGTATTATGTCTAGAAGTCTTCAGTACCTAATTAATGATGATGATTTCTTACTTTATGATGATAGGTTGATACTCACATATGTTGATTATCATTGTTGATGATATTGGATGTTCCCTAGTGATGATATAATAAAGGTTCTTGTGGAAAGATCATGCAGTTCTTGGTAATGATGTCTATGATATTTTCACATACATATGATATGATGTGCTACCACTTGGAGATATGACATATGCTTCGTTGATTCATGGAAGGTTATGATAAGGGAACGTAGCAAGTTGATCTTGATGAGATCAAGAGGATGAGTTGATATATGTCGACATACTTTGACACAGGTTCATGATATTTATGGACATATACAGGTTGCTGGTCTGGATGCTGTTGACAAACACTGCTGATGGTGCAAATCATATGATAGTTTCTGATGACTATCATGGTCTTATTTAAGATATTTTGTCTCTATATAATGTATATCATTTAATGTAAAGGTCATGAAAAGACCTAATTTATAACCCCACTATGCATGGGATGGATGATGTAATGATTCTTGTTTTTGTCATGTATAAACAATTGGTATATCCCCACTTGGTTGGGTAGATGAGTCAAATTTGGTATATCCCCACTTGGTTGGGAGATGGATGTATGTATGAGTAATTGGTGATGTATGTATAGAGTCATGTTTTAGAACATCTTTTTGCAGACTTTGCTTGTGTTCAACGGGAGCATGACCCTTTGCCCTTGATGTCAAAGGGGGAGAGTGACTTGGTGTGGTTGTTTCCATCAAGTCCAAAGGGGGAGATTGTTGGAATTATTATACAGATGTTGTCCTTGATGGAAACTCACTTAGATGAAAGATCACAGTATAGCAGGTAAATAACAAAGAATTACAGATCAGTCTTCACAGAATGAAGAAAGAGAGGTATATGCAGGTTCACCATTGACCAAGCCGCGTATACATGCAGGTTCATTGTATACAAGTCGCGTATACGTATACACGCGCTTTCAAAAAAGGAAAAGCGTGTATACCTTGGAAAACTAAGTTTTGGTTTGAAGTATTTGGTCCATGGTATTTTGATCCATGGTATTGGTCCAAGGTATCCGGTCTGAGGTATTGACCCTAAGTATTTGGTCCAAGGTATTGGTCCTAAGTGGTTTTGGTCCATGGTATTGAGAAAGGCCTAGAACTATAAAAGGAGGAGAAGATCATTAGGCCAAAGGGGTGCAAGTATCGAATATATGATGAAGTGTGAGATCTAGTATGCAGGTTATTGAGTTATGGTGCATTGTTGGATCTAAACCAAGGATGAACCTCAACAGATGATGAGGGATTAGATCTAATGATGGATTGAGATCTTAAGGCGTAAAATGAATTATCATTATGTGTTTTTTCTCATGTATATTTTAGATCTGAATACTGACGCATATATTATTATGTAAATAATATGATCTGGGTATAATTGAAGTTTGGAATAACTACAGAATTATGAATATATATTTGCAAATGTATACACTAGTTGGCTTTCAGAAAAGCACGTATACATGTAGGTTCGACACATGAAAGTAGCGTATACCTTATAAAATATGTTTTAGTTGATGTTGTTTGTTGTTGCAAAGTTCTGGGGTTCTGGTTACTGTATTCTGGTGACAGTATTCTGAATGATCAGATTGATGAGTTGTCAAAGTGATTGATTGATTCAGTTGTGGTTGGTTCAAAAGCTGATTGGTTGATGCATCTATATTTGATGATTGAATTACACTTAAGATGTTGTTGATGGATCCAGTCTGAAAAATTATGAAACGTGGTACTTGGAGGAAGAGAGAAGGTCGTTGCCTTCTGTAGGTCGGTGCCTACATACCAGCAAACATATAGGTTAGGACAAGAGCTAAGGGGGTTGTAGCTCCCTTCCAGTAGTAGCTGGAAAACGAGAGAAGGTTGCAGCTTTTTGCAGGTAGAAGCCTGCATACTGGTATAAGTCTGCATCAATACAAAATTGTAAATTGAATTTTCTTATTATTAAAAGAAGACAGAGACGATAGCAGCAGGTGGTTTTCATTGGGTTTCCACCTTATATCTTGGTGTTCATGTGTGATGCTTATGCGTTATTCTGCTTTGACTACAATGTCTAATTAATATCTGACATACTGGTTAAAGTTTAACACATGATAGATTGGGTAAATCAAAAGTTCTTTGCATATACGCTGGTTGCTTTATTAACAATCACGTGTACACACTAATTCACTTAGATAAAGTAGCGTATACAAATATGCCTATGGAAATGAAAAATTGTTGAGTTAATAATACTGATTCACCCCCCCTCTCAGTATTATTTCCAACAACATCCTCAACATCCTTGCATTTATCACTACAAATATGAACTACAAATAATACACACCCTTTCCTGCAACTACACTTTGCTTGCATAGTTGTAAACATTCTAATTGATGTTTCCTTCTTCTTACCCTGCAAGATTATTTGTTCTCTATTTTCATCCAAGAAAACAATAGTATTCTCATAACAATCCACCTTAGTCCTGTGAAGATACAACCAATCCATACCAAGAAGCATATTGTATGATCCTAGTGGAAGTACATTCGGATGCACTGATGTAGCCATACCATTCAAATCAAATGCATAATCTCTTACCCAATGATGAATTCTTTTCTTAGTACCTATAGCCATCTGCACTAACCAAGACTTTTCATGCACTTATTTTCTCAAACCACACTTATCCACCACGTCACTGTTAACATAACTATAATTATATCTAGGGTCAACCAAAATAGAAACAACTTGATCACGGAGCTTACCATCCATCTCGATAATAGATGCCCGGTAATCCACATGCCTATTATCTAATGCTACATAGATCCAAGGAATGTTTTGCTAAACATCTCCAACTATTTGCACCTACTGAGCACTGTAGATCTGAGGCCTACCACCTTGATACGATGGAAAATACTTCTTGAGATGATCCTTGCCACATATCCAACACTGCAACTGTCTTTTACCATCACCTCTATTTTGTTGCTCTCTAGGCTGTGACCCATGTCCCTTCTTAATTGCATTAAACTTCTTGTAAGGAACAACATTCTCTTTCTCACCTGCATCCTTAGGTCTTGTTCACTTCAGTGGCCATTTTCCGTTATTCTTATCATTCCCTTTCCAACCTTGCTTAGACTTGGTCTTATGCTTCAATTTCTCATAACAGTGCTTCAACTTCCCAATGACTTCTTCCAATGATCGAGGCTCATCATACTCAATTTGATCCTTAAATGCTAATGGTAATCCATTGAAAGATCTCTTAACTTTGAATTTCTCATCCTTAAGATATGGTACATACCTCAACAAATCCAAGAACTTAGTCATGTACTTCTCATCTGTCATTGATGACATCTTTAACCCATAGAAATCCTTGGCCTTACTATCGTAGTACCTTTCTGACAAATATTATTCCTGAAGAGTCTCTTGAATTCATGCCAACTCAACTCCTCTATCCTAATATCTCTAACACGCTTCACATCTTCCCACCAGATGTCTTCTTTCCCTTTGAGACTAAAAATAGTTATCCCAGCCTTAATGTTTTCTATGTAATCATGCAACTCAAAGAAATTATTCATAAAAACAACCATGCCTATGCATCTTATAGTTTCTTCAACTCTCCATCAAATGTAGGTGGCTTGGATTCTTGAACTCATCCGACAAATATTCCTTGTCACTCCTCTTGTAAGGATGATAGAGATGATGACCATGATACGTGTATGAACCAAAACTATAATAGAACCCATGTCCATGTTGGGTGTGGAGCCTAATTATATTTTTTATTTAGAGATATCGTCACGTTGGACCCCTGTTGCCTTGTAAAATATTGTAATTTTGTAGTCAATCTGAGTCGTTCATTAGGAATATGATTTGACGGTATAAGTTATGTTAATTTAAGGCTTTTTTCCCTAGACGGCAACCCTCAGTTTATATGAGGGAATTGTATTGTGACTGTATATTATTATTCTAAGAGAGAAAGAGAGAGGAGACTGTGTGAGAGTGAAGAGGAAATTACAATGGATATGTTGTAGGTTGTATCTCTTCATTTTGCTGGATAATATAAAGGAAGGATTGGATGTTTTTCTATGGATGTAGCCCAAATTGGGTGAACCACGTATATTTCTGTGTCTCTTGTTTTATGCATCTTCTATGTTTGTGTTTTTGCAATATTTTATGTGTCCCATTGCTTTGTAATATACAAATGTTCTAACAACTGGTATCAGAGCTGAAGATTTTGGATAATAAACTCATAGGACAAAAGGGTTCCTGGCTCAAGCGGGAGCATTGGTGGAAGATGGTAGGTTTAAGGTCGAGAAATTTAATGACCAAAACTACTAGTTGTGGAAGATGCAGATGGAAGATTATTTGTATTAGAAAGATTTGTACCTACCATTGAGCAGAAAAACAAAGAAGCCAATGAGTATGACAGACATAGAATGGGATATTCTCCACATAAAGGCACTTGGAACAATACGGTTGTGCCTGAAAACGTCGGTAGCCTTTAATATTTCAAAGGAAATGAGAATAGAGGGCTTAATGATGGAATTTGCCAAACTATATGAAAAACCCTCAATCTCAAACAAGGTATTTCTTATGAAGTGTTTATTTAATATAAATATGTCAAAAGGTGGATTTATTGTTAGTCATTTAAATGAATTTAATACGGTTACCATTAATTTAATTTCTACAGGGGTAAATTTTGATGATGAATTTAGGGCTTTGTTATTTCTGTGCTCATTGCCATAAAGTTGGAATGGTTTAGTTATGGCCATTATTAACATTGTCTCTGGATCTAGTACTTTAAAGTTTGATGATGTTGTTGATGCCATCCTTAGTGAGGAAATGCGATGAAAAAGCTTCGGTGAGACATCAGGTAATGCTTTGAAATTATGATAGTTCAAGTGATGATGGGAATCTTGTTTCCAACTTCTTTTTCTCAACTGATGTTGGGAATCTTGTTTCCGAATGAGGGTCGTGCTCGACTGATGATAGGAATCCTATTTCCGAATGATGGTCGTGCTCGACTGATGATGGGAATCCCATTTCCAACTGCCCATGTCCTACTAATGGGAATGTTTGGGAAAATAATATTGGTTCCAATGCTGCTGGGAATAATGACCATGCCCACATAATGGTCGTTCCAAATAACCATGTACAACTGCTGATGGGGAACCCGTGTCCAAATATCATGACCGTGTCAGACTGTGTTTGAATGATGTTGTTGGGCTATCCTACTTAGGAGAAGAAAATGAAAAGAGGAAAGAGCCTAGGATATTGCAGTAAAACAAGGAAAGGCAGATCCAAGTCCAGATTAGGCATAGTGTGCTAGAAATGTGCGAAGAAAGGAAACTTGAAGAATGTAAAACTCGGAAGGGAAAAGAAGGAGATGCACAACAAAAAAACAATCATGAAGTGAATGTGATAGGTGATGTGTTGCAAGATGCTTTGAATCTTTCATTAGAAAATATTATTGATGCCTGGGTAGTAGATTCAGGGTCCTCGTTCCATGCCAAACCTGATAGAAACATTTTCACGATTATGTCCAAGGAGATTTTGGAAAGGTTCATTTGGGTGATGATAAACCCTGTAAAATCGTTGGAATGGGTAAGGTTTTTATAAAAAAATATAATGGAAACCAATGGATATTAAAGGAGGTAAGACATGTTCCACATCTAAAGAAAAATCTAATTTCAACAGGGTAGTTAGGTGGTGAATTTTTTGAGAATACTTTTATAGATAAAACCTGGAAGGTCACTAAAGGAGCCCTAGTATTAGCAAAAGGAGAAAATATTTGTACATTGATTTATGCAATGGTATTTATAATTTTGTTAATGCTTTAACCTCCAAAAGAGCATATAAAACATTGTGGCATCATAGGCTCAAGCACATGAGTGAGAAGGGGATGTAGATTCTTCACTCAAGAAATTTGTTGCCAGGTTTGAAGCATGTTGATTTGGATTTCTATGAGAATTGTGTTTGTGGAAAACATAAGAGTCATATTTCTCATATTTGGGAAAGAAAATAAAAGCGAAAAATTAAAGCTTGTGCATACAAATGTATGGGGACTTGCTTAGGTATCATCTCTTGGTGGCTCTCACTATTATGTTACTTTAATTGATGATGCAACGAGGAAAACTCGAATTTATTGTATTCAGAATAAATTTGATGTATTTGATACTTTCAAGAAATGGGAATTTTTGGTTGAGAATGAGATAGGAAAGAAGTTGAAGTGTCTCATATCAGACAATGGAGGAGAATATTGCAACAAAGAGTTTGATAAGTACTGTTCAGAGCATGGAATTCATAGAGAGAAGACAGTTTCAGGAACACCACGAGAAAATGGTGTGTCAAAAAGGATGAATAGGACAATCATGGATCATGAAAGGTGCATGAGATTGCATGTAGGATTACCTTTGTTGTTTTGGGAAGATGTTGTAGATACTTCTATTTAGCTAATAAAAAAAGGGTCTTCAAGTTATTTGGATGATGGTATTCCAGAGGAGACATGCACAGGTAAAAAGTGTAGGTTTTAACCCCATACAAAAATTATCTGCATATGAATTCTAAAAGCGAAAAAATAAACAATGGTGAGAGCATAACATATAAAACAGATATACACTGAGATTTTCCCCTGTATCTTAAAACTGAGACTACTATATTTATTTTTCGTTATATTTCTTTCAATGTTAAAATACATATAAATACATGCCAAATCATCCATAAACCTCAATCCATTAACATTAGATTAGAGCATAACCATAGTTCTCTTGACTGGATCTACAAAATACCATGGGAAGAAAACCATCATGCCCAAAACCATGCACAAAACCATAGGTAGGTCCACCCACCTAATATAGGGTCCAAAACATTTTTCCATGGGTCACTGCCTTGGACCCCGTAGAGGGGGGCTACTGGCCCTCTCCCGATAGGGGGGACTATCACCCCCCCTGTGACCACCCCGCGCGTGAGGCTAGTCGTGGAAAGAAGATAACACACACCCAAGATTCTCCCACTTGTTTTTTTTTTTTTTTTTCCACGGGAGGCCATAGGAGAGCTTAGTCATTGGTTTAGCCCTACCATGCCCATTGTTTCTCTACACCCAGAAAACTTCTCAGTGCTTACAGACTTTGTCAATGCATCTACAATATTCTTTAAAGTGCCCACATTTACCAACAACACATTTTTGTCCTCAACCATATCCCTTACAAATTGATATTGAACATCAATGTGCTTTGTCTTTGAATGATAAGCAGGGTTCTTTGCCAAGAAAATTGCACTTTGGCTGTCATAGTCTATCCTTATAGCTCGTTGTACTAACCCCATACTTGAACACAATCTCTGCAACCAAACTTATTCCTTTCTTCCATGAGTGGCTTTCATGTATTCTGCCTCTGTAGTTGAAAGTTCCACTACAAATTGTCTCTTAATCATCCAACTGACTACACCTCCAAATAAGTTAAAGATACCCACTTGTAGAGCTTCTCTAATCCAGATCTCCAACCCAGTCTGCATCAACAAAGCCATGGATGTCCAAATATCTGTCCAATCTTGGTCTTCCTTGGTAGCACATACCATAATCATTAGGGCCACACAAATAACTAAAAACCCGCTTCACTGCTTTCCAATGCTCCTTCCCTGGTTTTGACATAAACCTGCTCAATACTCCCACTGCATGTTCAATATCTAGTCTAGTACAGACCAGTGCATACATCAAGCTACCAACTGCGCTTGCATATAGAACATGGGACATGTCCTCTTCCTCTTGTTGTGTCTTGGGACACTGTTCAACATATAACTTTACACCTACAGGAATAGGAACCTTCATCGATTTACTATCTTGCATATTAAACCTCTGCAATATTGTCTCAACATACTTCCTTTGGTTTAATCAAAGCTTCATTTTTTCCTGATCTTGTTTAATTTTCGTGCCCAAAATACAGTTTGCAGCACCAAGATCTTTAATGGCGAATTTGGAGGACAATTGGGTCTTCAATTCTTGGATAATTTCTTTGTTATTTCCAATCAACAACATATCATCCACATACAAAACCAAATAAATAACATGGTCACCAATTAATTTAACATAGTGATCTGCTTTGCTTCTGGTGAAGCCAAGTCCCCGTATATATGTATCAAATTTTTGATACCGCATCCTTCGTGATTGTTTCAACCCATACAGAGTCTTTTTTTTAACCTGCATACCAGTTCTTTCTCACCCTTCACTGCAAATCCTTCAGGTTGCTTCATGTAGATCTCCTCTTCCAGATCTCTGTGAATAAATGTTGTCTTCACATCCATCTCTTCTACCTCAAAAACAAAAGAAACAAAAATAGATAAAAGTAATCTAATAGAAGCTGCCTTGGCAACAGGAGAAAAAATATCACCAAAATCAATTCCCGACTCCTGGGAAATAAATTTTTTCTACCAACCGAGCTTTGTATTTCTCCACATTTCCTTCTGCATTCATCTTCTTCTTAAACACCCATTTGCTTCCAATGGGTTTCCTTCCAGCCGACAACTCCACCAGATCCCAAGCCTCAATTTTGTGCAAAGATGCCATTTCATCAACCATGGCCTCTTTCCAGAGTTTTCCATCCTCTAAATCTATTGCTTCCCTGACAGTTCTGGGACCATCATCAGTAATAGATAAAGAAAAATTTGAACAGAAAGCATCTGGAATATACCTTTTTGGCTGCCTTCTTTCTCAAACTGATATGCTCACAATTGGAGTTTGTGGTTCTTCATCTTCTAATTCCTCTTCTATTGTAGAGTCTGATTCCTCCTCCTTTAGCTCAAAATCTATATTCTCAGGTTCCTTTGGTAGGACTTCATGTTTAATAACATCTTTCACCTCTCTGAAAACTACATCACAGTTGTACACAACCTTCATTGTTTTTGGGTTTCAAAGCTTATAAACTTTTAAAACATCCTTATACCCAATAAAGATGCACCTTTAAGATTTACTATCCAACTTGGTTCTTTTCTCCTTTGGAACATGTACATATGCATCACATCCAAATACTCTCAGATGTGAAAGAGAGGGTTTCTTACCAGTCCATAACCTTGTGGAGTATTATCCTCCAAATCTAATGAAGGTGATCTGTTGACTAGGTAACATGAAATTTTCACTGCCTCTGCCCATAATTCCTGTCCTAACCTGACACCACTAAGCATGCTTCTTGACTTTTCCATTAGCATCATGTTCATTCTTTATGAAACTCGATTTTTCTGAGGTGTGTATGGAGTATTCTTTCACCCTTCTATACCACACTTCTTACAGAACTCTTCAAATTCCTTCTTGCAAAACTCTCAATCATTATCTATCCTAAAATCTTCTTCTCTATCTGGTTTTCCACTAGAGCCTTAAATTATTTAAACCTGTCAAAGACATCGTATTTCTTCTTGAGGAAATATATCCATGTATTCCTTGAGAAGTCATCTATAAATGATACATAGTACACAGACTTACCCAGTGATGGAACCGACATAGGTCCAAACACATCACTATCCACAAGATCTAATATTTGTTTCACCCTCTTAGCACTAGAGGGGAAACTCACACGATTCTTCTTTCCATATACGCAATTTTCACAGAAATTAAAATCCAGAGAGAAATTAGACATACCTTCTACCATACTATTACTGTGAACTATTCGAAGGCCCTTCTCTTCAATATGTCCAAGCCTTTGATGCCATAGCATGGTATTTTTTCCAAAGACCACTAGGTTTTCTTCTCCACTTTTAGGAACCACAAAACTGATGCACCCATCAATAATAGTGCTACCCTAAAGTTTGTACAAAGTTCCAATTTGAAATCCATGCATCAATACTAGTGCTCCCCGAACCATATTGCAGGTATCTTTCTCGAACACTATTTTTACACCTGCATCAACCAGTGTGCCTACAGAAATTAGATTTCTGACTAATTCAGGAATATGAAGAACACCCAGAAGTTTTATAATCCTTCCACCTTGCAAATTCAACTTGACTTTTCCACGACTGGAAATTCTAGCCTTCCTATTATCCCCTAAGAATACATCACCACCATCATATTTATCATACTCACAGAATCACTCCCTATGGGGAGTGAAGTGAAAGGATGAACCTGAGTCAATCAATCATGCCTCATGATCTACATGTGTACTTGAAGAAGAAGCCAAGCACACATCCCCACCTTCATCTGAGGTGGTTTTCACCTCTGTAGAAGGAGCATCATCATATCCATTTCCTTTCTCAGGAGCTTTAGATCTACACTCCCTTTTGAAGTTCCCTTCCTTTCCACATTTACAACACATCTTTACATGTTTTCCTAGAGATTTAGATCTCCCTCTACATTTAGATCTCCCACTCGAGGATTTATTTTTGTTTCTATTCTAGGACCATCCTCATACAGACAAGGCATCACAATTCTGGCCCTCCATATTTTTCTGTCTCATCTCCTACGACAACAAGGATGATACTATTTCATCAAACTACAAGGCATTCACATTGCTACCTATTACAACAACCAGATGATCTGAAAATGGAGCACTAAAGGCTTCTTGTGAGCTTACAAGAACCTCTCGCACTTCCAAAGCTTAAATATTCCCAAGATATTATGATTAACTGATTGTGGAATTAAAAAGTGTTGGAAAATAGGTGTATGCTTGTGTTTGTATTAACACTGGTTATGTGCTTTAAGTTTATTTTCTTGAATTGATATAAAAAATATAACAACAAATAAAGCAGCAATGCAAGGCAGCAACAAGCAAACACACACAACAACAATATAATATGGAGTTCACCCAAAACTCTTGGGCTACGTCTCGTTGAGCTCTAGTCAACTCGACTAGGGTCTCTGGGATTATGGTATAAGTCCTTTTACAAGCTCCACGCTCAACTCAATTGGTTTACATAGAACACAATGGGTTTAGAACACCATCTTATCCCTGGCACTGAAGTTCTCAAGATTTCTGGCTCTGGCTCTCGACTCTGGCTTTGGCTTTGGCTCTGGCTCTAGCTCTTGGCTCTGGCTCATGGCTTTGGCTCTGGCTCTGGCTCTAGCTCTTGGCTCTGGCTCATGGCTTTGGCTTTGGCTCCTTGGCTCTGGCTTTGGCTCTGGCTTCTCTGAGCTCTCTCTCTCGGCCTCTGCATGCCTCTGTAATTCGCTTGACCTCCAAGTGATTTTTCAACAACAACTCGCTGCTGTCAATTGAGCTCTCTGGTTCACTCGACCTCCAAGTGACTCCCAAAACTCTTTGCGCTCCCTCAACAATCATGCTCTCTAGATTTTTAGATGCCTCTTCTGGCTCTGCAGCTTGCCTAGTCGTTTCTTTGCGTGTAATCACTCCTCTGTGACTTTGCGACTTCTTTTGCTCCTTGTCTCTTCGACTGGCCATTTGGCTCTTGTGGCTCTGTGACTCTCTCTGTGTTACAAACTCATCATTGCCTATACAACACTCTCTTGCAGTGTGGCACAATGATCAGGGGTAGTTACAAGGAATTGGGGGCCTTTCTTCAGGTGAAAACCCAAAAAAAACCATATTTCCCAATACACAGAGATATACCGGAAATACACAGGAAAATTCCTCATGGAGCATTTAATCAGACTTCAAATTATTGAATTGCCCCTAAAAACCCTTTTAGGTCTACCTTTTATGACTCGCAAGCCCACCGTTGATCTGCATGATCGCCGATCCAACGGTTGACAGTCTGTTTCGGGTGGCTTATGTGCACGGAGGTTACCCGCCTGAAAAGGCGGTTTTCTCTCTCCTTAGCCATGCCATGTGTCAACCAGTGTATGGGTTTGGGCTGCACCCATTCAAAACCACTTACCGCCTGAGGCCCACCCAAAATCCCACTTACCATGGATTTCAAAATTTATAGGGCTGCATTTATAAACCTTTCGGGTCCGCCATTCTATCGCAAATCACTATCGCATGGCGTAATGGCCAAAACCCAAATACATGGGAAATACATTGAAATTACAAAGTTCCCAAACTTCAAATTCTATGAAATCGGGTCTATAAATCCTATCGGGTCCAGCTTTATCGCTTTCGGGTCATTTCCTTTTTATTTCAGTTTTATAGTGGAAAGGTGCTAATACACAGAAAATATGAAAATCACGGATTTCAAATTTTATGCAATTGGGTCCATAATCCCTATCGAGTTCGGGTCTTGATCGCTAATAGCAATCGCAATGTCCCGGGGGTCTGTCCTTTGGGTATGCCAACCACCAATTTGTCGATCGCTGATCACCTCGATCACTAATTGCCAATATCACTCATCGTGTATTGCATCGACGGGGGTATATGCCTGTTGCTGCTCCGATCACCGATCACCCCGATTGCCGATCGCCGATATCGCTCATTGCATGTAGCCTTGTATGAGGTCCCGATATCGGGCGAAGGCCTACCTCTGATCCGATTTATTAGAGATTGCTGATCGGGGGTCCTTCCGCCTTTGCGTTAAGTCTACCCCTTTGCAGATTTGCGATGCGATTTCCTTAAGGAGCCTTTTAGGCCATTTTTAGAAGAAATGCCTCCTTTTCCAAAGGACAAAGACAATCTTCTTTTTGTGATAACTTCTTCATCCAAAGTCCATTTTATCCCATTAAAGTTGTAGTAGATTCAGAATGAGAAGATCTATTCAATGGGACTATTTCAAAGAGCATCCTTGGACCTTCATTTTCCCCTGTGAGGAACACTTTAGACTTAGAAGTCTATCTTAGATCCATTTTGGATCACTAGACTATCCCACAAATTTGGTAGATAACACAACAAACTAATGCACTTATCTTCATCTGAAATTTTTATATCAACAAATAAAAATTGGCTTACCACAGTATTAAAGGCATTTAGATGCTCTGTCACTAAGTCTCCATCCTTCATCCTCAGGTTATACAACCTTTTCTGTAGGAAAAATTTATTCACCAGAGGCTTAGATTGGTACAAAGTCCCTAACATGTCCAACAAAGACTTCGCTGAAGCTTCCCCTGATACATTCAACAATACTGAATCTGAGATACTCAACCATATTGTGCTCTTTGCCTTTCGATCCAACTTTGCCCAGTCTTCAACTAACATTTCCGTTGGTTTAGTACCTGGATCTATTGTGATCCACTAATATTTATCGACCAACATATCCTCCATCTTGAGTTTCCACAACTCAAAACTCTAACCATTGAATTTATTGATCTCTATCTTTCCACTGCTCACCATATTTTTTCATGACAAGAATCAATCCTGCAGATCTCCCATTGAACAGGGTCTACCATAGGCCTGAGCAAAACCCCTTAGCAGCAAAGGTGTCCCCTTGGAGCCAAAGCAACTCTGATACCAAATGTAGGTTTTAATCCCATACCAAAATTATCTACATATGAATTCTAAAAAACAGAGAATAAACAATGGCGAGAGAATAACACATAAAAGAAATATACATAGAGATTTTCCCATGTATCCCAAAATCGGGACTACCAGATTGATTTTTCATTATATTCCTTTCAATGTTACAATGTGTTGGCTTATATGGGCCTAACCCAGGTTTGGAAGAATTATTTAGCCAAGAAAATCCCATCACTATCGGCCCTTTCAGCAACAGTCCGCAGAGCACGGACTGAGGTCTCACCTGAGGTAGCAGGGGAGGGTGCTGGAACCAGGTTTCTGCACCCTTGGGATGTCTGGATGTGGTTCGGAGGTATCACGCATCGTTCTGCAGCCTCACGCTACTCTCTATTTGTGCAGAACCTGACCCAGAATGATTGTAACTTTCAATGATCCCGCTATTTACAGATCTAATCTATTTGAGGAAGTATTGTAACTCAGATCTTACTTAGAAGGGTCTTTAAGCAAACATTTAATAGATTTAACCAATTCACGCACTTAGGATAAACCCAGATTCAACTATATATTTAACATAAGCATATGCGCATAGATTAAACAGTTAGATCAACCATTCATACAGTCATATTCGTGATACTCAGATTGTAACACAGAATTTGCCGAAGAAACTTATCTTTATTTCCACTGATCACCAGTACATCCAGATCCGCCTTGCGCACTCAACTGTAGGGGTCCACGCCCATAGTTGCAGACTCTTCCAGGCCTCTGCGCACATAGCTGGAGAGCCTCTATCCACTACCCAAACCCCCCGACTCGGACTTACAAATGCTTTCAGAATGCTTCCCTTAAAAACCCATTACATTTAAGATCCAAAACTATCCAATCAAAACTTAGCTACCTCTACCCATAGAGCCTCGCTCTATTTATACCTTTCCATGGACTGTGATCCACGGGTGGGCCAACTCATTTTACATTTCTTTACATTATCTTTGGGTGGACTACCCTTTGACTTCAACCTATTACAAATTGCGCTCTGTGCTTCTCGCAGAATCTTTACCCAAAATTGCAGTCTTCGTGCCCCATGACTATTACGCGGGGCTTCCGCTACCCAACAGCCCCCCAACACAATCATCATGACTTGTCTCGAGTCACTCAACTGGTATGGGAATATTTGTGTAGAGGTCAGTCAACAACTTCTGCATCTCGCTGGTATCTGCAACAAATTTGGCTGCGAGCCTCTGTACCTTTTCCAAGTGAGCCACTGAGGCATCCCTATCACTTGCAGCTGCCTGTTCCATCGCACATACTGCTTGCATCTGTGTTACCTTGCCCTCAAAGGTTGTAGATATGCTAAACTCTTCATCAAGCTAGGGCTGGATACGTTCTTTAAGTACTGTCTCCTGTTGCCGCGTTGCGTCAACCTGGGCTTTGAGCAGCTGGGCCTCTTTCATTTTGGCCAATCGCTGTGTGATAGTGACCGTCTATGCATCCCTGCGGGCGGTGTCATAGGCCTGTTGTAACTTGCGCGCCTTGATTTCTACTTGCTGAATGGTTGGGTCCTCCTGGAGGGAGGTGAGTATCCCGAGCGACTGATCGAGTAGTCCCGAGCATTCACAAACAACACTACTCATCGTTTCTAGTCCAGCTACAACTTCACCATGGTGACGTTCCCGTTCGGCTGGAGGTGTGGGAGGCCGGGCCTGGAGATGGAGCTCTGCAACCTGTAACGTTATTTCCTCCTGGTTTCTCGCAGCCTCTTCCTGGACCATGCGAAAGCCACTTGCCATGTGCTGAATCTTGGTGGCTGGTGGGAAGTCCCCGGAGATGGTTAGCTTGAGTATCGTGCTACACGCCTCCGTCACTACTTGTTCTACCTCCCAGTATCGTGTAGCTAGGTCATCATGCTGGAGAGTGATCTGTTCTATCTTTTCCTTTTGCTCTGTCAAGATGTGGAAAGTGCGACCTTCCCTAGCTCAAAACTTGTGAGTTACTCTCTCTTGCAGGAGATATAGTAGTTCTCTAGATAGGACAACTAGATTTAATTCCCAACTAACTACGTCTCCTGCGGCTGCGGCTTGGATAGCACCTGCTGGCATGTGCATGTAGACCATCTCTTCGGCAGTGGCTCTGTCTTCTATGACCTCGTGGGTGACCCAGCCCGACAGTTGCTCTTGTAAGGCCTATAACTATGCTTTGATCTCCCCCAACATAATTGTTTGCGCGGTGATTAGTTTGAGCCACACGCTGGTGGTAACATTACTTGCGGGGTGGCTACTGTCCATGAATTCTTTTTCCAGAGCCTTCGCTGTTTTGGACTTTTTTTAGGTGGCCGATGATTCCTCGGCGCGCGACCACTTGAGGTGGTCCTGCATCTCTGTTTCTTGTTGCAGATCCTATTCCAACTCCATTCCTAGATCTTCCTGGTTCCTCGCTGTTATTGGGCTCGAGGTGGCCTCCTGTTGTAAAGCAGCTTGCTTTTCCCGGCGTGTTTTTTCTGCCAGCTGAGTGAGTCGATACTGGCGTTCCTTCTTTTGCTGTTGTGCAGCTAATCTGTCAAGAATAGCCTTGTCTGGGGTGTGCCATTCCAGAGGCCATGCTGCTAATACTGCGTAAATGGCATCATCTGTTGCGAGGAATGGGAGTGTGACCCAATATTTCTCTGGATCCTTTTGCGCGCGGATATACACGTGATGCATGTTCGCTTTGAACTTAGCCATGATTTTGAAAAGTATTGTAGATTGTGGGGGACATGCATGGTCTTCGAGCAATCTGTGTCCGTATCTTCCCTTCCATGGAGATCCAAAATGCCCGGATCGCGGAAACCCTTGCTGCGTCCTTTGTAGCCCAGAGCGACATATACCGCACTGCTTCAGGTAGGTTATCCTCAATGCTGGGAAACTGGCTCTCCTGTGGCAATTCACCTTTAACCAGAAGGATTGGTAAGAGAAACCATGCATAATGAAAGGTCTTACCTTTGTCCTGTGCTTCTTGACAATTGGTCAGAAATTCGTCACATAAAAACTATGCCCAATTGAACTGAACCCCCTTGGCACACTACCCTGCCAATGTGATGATAGGAGCTGGTACCTCATCCGCACGACATTTTCTCATGAGTTTACCAGCTAGTAGCTGGGTGGTAACTCATACTGCGCAGTCGCTGATGCTTGCTATGACATACCCCCGCTTTCCTTTATCTAGATGGTACTTCGCCTTCACTGTTTCGGTGAGGCCTCCCTCGCTACTAGTTCTTGCTATGTCTGTGGGGTTATTCCCCTTAAGCGACAGGTGCGTAATCCAGTGGATTAGGTCGGCTGTGAATGGGATTGGTTCTTCGAACCATAGATATCCATCATGGATGAGACATAGCAGTTGTTGGATCAAAAATATGGTGATGGTCATGTGATGATAGTGAGGTATCCACTTGAGCTTTAGGAGCGCCATGCTCTCCACACCTAGTAACCACTTTTACGGCAAAAACTTGCCTTCGGCTAGTTCCGAGAACTTGCTGTTGTCCCCAAGGTCCCAATATTTGAATTTGATGCTTTGAACGCACCCCATTGGCAACCCTTCGAACTTTATATCATCTGGAAGAAGCAGGCTCTGGAGTGTAGTTTTTGCAGCGTCTTCGTCTTTCGATCTCTTGGTCATCCTGGTCCATGGCGAAAGATACGGGGGTAATGAAGGAAGCTAGAATGCAAGTTCTTCTTCCTCCACCTATGCATCAATCTGATCATTCAGGTCTTGCAGATCATTGTCCTCCTCAACGGGTTCAATGGTTATTTCTTTGCCTTTGTCAACTGCGGAGCATTTATTGAATCTTGGGGAGGCCCGGATGGTTCCCATCATCTGCTTGTTCTTCCTGGGTCGCGGGGTACGTGGGGACTTAGGAACGTCAGGACCCTGAGTCACATCCTCAGGATCTTCTTGATTTAGCTACATTTCTTCTGCGACTCATGCTCGGGTTCTTGCCATAGTACTCATGGAATGCCAGGTAGTTGCGTGCTTGTTGCTTTTTGCTGGTTCAAAGTGCCAAAAGTCCAGTGCCGGCCACAAAATATGAGATTTGAAAAAATCCCTTCCCTCCATTTTTAGTTCATTAGTGGCGTCGAGTTGGCAGATCTTTGCTTATCTCGTCTGGAACTTTTGCCTTAATGTCCCGCCGCCCACTCCTTTCTGACATGATCAGACCTGCCTATCAGGGCCAATGTGGCTAACCATCATATTTTGACTTTTCCCCGCGGTAGTGCTTTCTCTGGGGCGCAGCTGCAAACTTGGGGACTGCCTAATTTGGTAACGAGTCCTTTTGTCGCGCTAGTTTTTCACGTCCTAGTTTAAAGTCCCACACCTTCTTTCAATTCCTCGAGGTGCTGAGACTATGGTTTCTACTGCTAGTCATGTGCTCGCACCTTTGGTGTGAGTTCAGATCGTTCTTGCTAGCTCGGGCTGTGAGCACATCTGCAACATTTGTGTCATCAGTCTAGGGGTTTTTGCAGCGTCTTCATCTTTCGATCTCTTGGTCATCCTGGTCCATGGCGAAAGATACGAGGGTAACGACGGAAGCTGGAATGCAGGTTCTTCTTCCTCTGCCTATGCGTCAATCTGATCGATCAGGTCTTGCAGATCATCGTCCTCCTCAATGGGTTCAATGGTTACTTCTTTGCCTTTGTCAACTGCGGAGCATTTATTGAATCTTGGGGAGGCCTGGATGGTTCCCATCTTCTGCTTGTTCTTCCTGGGTCGCGGGGTACGTGGGGACTTAGGAATGTTAGCACCCTGAGTCACATCCTCAGGCTCTTCTTGATTTAGTTGCATTTCTTCTATGACTCGTGCTCGGGTTCTTGCCATAGTACTCATGGAGTGCCAGGTAGTTGCATGCTTGCTGCTTTTTGCTGGTTCAAAGCGCCAAAAGTCCAGTGCCGGCCACAAAATATGAGATTTGAAAAAATCCCTTCCCTCCATTTTTAGTTCATTAGTGGCGTCGAGTTGGCAGATCTTTGCGTATATTATCTGGAACTTTCGTCTTAATGTCCCGATGCCCACTCCTTTCTGAGGTGATCGGACTTCCTGTGAGGGCCAATGTGGCTAACCATCATATTTTGACTTTTCCCTGTGGTAGTGCTATCCGTGGGGCGCAGCTGCGAACTTGGGGACTGCCTAATCTGGTAACGAGTCCTTTTGTCGCGCTGGTTTTTCACATCCTGGTTTATAGTCCCACACCTTCTTTCAACTCCTCGAGGCGTTGAGACTATGGTTTCTACTGCTAGTCATGTGCTCGCACCTTTGGTGTGAGTTCGGATCGTTCTTGCTAGCCCAGGCTGCAAGCATGTCTGCATCATTTGTGTCATCGGTCTAGGGGTTATATTCTTCTATGAGTGCAGGTGTAGCCATCATAGCAAGGTCGCACGCATTCCTGGGCTACTTTGCTTCATAGTGCACTTTGCTTCTTTAGCTGTAACAACAGTTTATTGGTGTTGAGGGGCTCGTGCCTACTCTGTCTTTTTTGAGCTTCCTTCTGTCATCTATTACAGGCCGAACGAACCCGTGGTATCTACAACTTCCCTGAGCTCCTGCTAACCTTGGCGCCGACCTTTTGCTTTGGGATCCTACTTCCATGCTGGATGGATGTCTATAGCCTATGCTGGCGAGGAATGCTTACTTTGTTTCTCTCTCCCAGCCGTGTGCACTCCTTCCTTCGACATTTGTGCCCTGTCGTTCGCATCTTTGGGGTTACATCGTGTCCAGAAGCAGCAGTTGTGTGAAGTGTTGTCGCGGATACCTCCGGTTGTTCCTTTGCTCCTATTGTCACCATCCAATTACAATTGAGCGTGGTTACTTCATGCAGTCGGTTCTGCTATCGTTCAACCTCTTCATCCGATTTCGACGTGCAAGAACTATCATGGTCCCATGAGAGTCGACCACCCGCTATTGGATTAACCCTGTCCTGATCTTGTGCTGTAATCTGGTAGATACAGTCCAACTCTCCATTTCTGTCTTCATCACGCACAGGTTCGGTATATCGTGCCCCTTCTGCG
The DNA here is from genome assembly GCA_031772625.1 of Pinus tabuliformis. Taxonomy (NCBI): domain Eukaryota; kingdom Viridiplantae; phylum Streptophyta; class Pinopsida; order Pinales; family Pinaceae; genus Pinus; species Pinus tabuliformis. The sequence goes on from CM062813.1 coordinate 300,691,183, forward strand.
GGGTCCAAAGAAACCACCCCGTGGAGAGATTTCTTTTCGAATATCATTTTTTGTTTCTTGAGGTTGATGATTCCATTCATATCCGTTGCACAATCTATCCCCAACAGTGTAGGATATGGGTTACTATCATCCACAATTTCGATGACCTCAAAATCGGTCTGGGTGCTAGCGCCATCGATGTCTACTGTAACTCCATGTAGGCATCCCATGGGAAGAATATTATTTTGGTTAGCCATCCTTAGTTGAATCAGGGACCATTGCAGTGGAGGCCTGCCCATGCATTCCCAAGTCTGCTTTGGCAAGACATTTGCATCAGACCCCAAATCTAAGACGACCTGATCCATCTCATAGTCTTCAATCTGGACAACTGCATTTCCTGCCCAGTGTGCAAAGCATGTTTACCTAATTTTTGGATCATTCACGGTTCATCCACTCCCGCGCACCGAGTTATCAATTCCTGCAACTCCTTTACCACTTTAGCATCCCTGAGCAAGTTCATGCAGGTTTCTAAGAAGGTGGTTAGCATAGATGTATCTTCTCTGATCCTAATTGATCCTTACTTCCCAACGTAGAAGCTTCTGCGAAGCTCTTCTTGGCTTCCATAAAGGTTTCCTTCGCATGCTCCAAGTCAAAGTCTGGTTGTTTCGGGGGGCCTTACGAACCCATGCATCTGTCTCTAGCTGTTTCCCCTTATCTTCTTCGGTGGTAGTGCCACTCCGAAGCATCATATTTATGTTTGACTCCTCCACATGAGGTTCAACGTTCATCATCTGGATGTTCTGAGTGGGGTTGGCTGGAAGCACCCCCTTTTCCCGCATTTGAGCAATCAGAGTAGGGCAATTGACTGCTTCGTGGTCAAATTGGTAACAGTAAGGACAACAGGCTTTGGTCGGGTTCATGAAATCCTATGCGTAATGCCCTGGCCCTCCACAATTGTAGCAAATTAATTTCCCTCATCCCCATCTAGGTCCCATGCCTCCACGACCTGTCCACGTCCCCGGTACCCTCCCCACATGAATGGTACAGTGGGATCCTTCCTGTGCACCTTTGTTTGCATCTTATAAGTAGGTGTTCAATCCATCAACATTTGGTAACTGTGACAATTTCTTTCCTCATGGCCCACCATTCTTAAAAAACTACAAAATAATTGTTGAGGAGGGGGTTGTCTTAAACTTGGCAATAGGTGACAATTGTCCATGGCATGCTTTCCTCCCACCTCAAAGATTGCGCACCAGAGTGCGGGCACCATACTTGGCCTAGCTTGTACCTCTGGTCGCAATGTTATTGGCCCCTCCCCTGCCACATAGTTCACAAAGATCGGATAGTGGTCCTTATCGTGGCCCGGTCCCTTACATTGATGCACCATACTTCTTCCCGTACCTCTGTCCTTGTTTCAAGTTTCACATCTCTAGACATAAGTTTTTTATTTGTGCTTGGATTTGCTGTACTCCCAACCCTGGGTCCTGTATTGGTGTTTCATGTAGCCGCATTGCTGCCTCTAGCGCTTCAGCTTGGGTTGAGATCTTTTGTTGTGACAGAGCCGATCTCAGATAGGGCGTTAACGAGGTGATAAACCAAGCACGGTGCTGTGCATCCGTCAGTGTCATATTGGCCTCGCGGATGGTGCTTTTCAACCTTTGATCTAAATCCCATGGGGTTTCACCAGGCAACATTACAATCTCCTTGAACCCAATAACTAACTGTGCTTCCGACTTGGGTCACCCAAATTCCTTGTTTAGTGCCTCCTAGATTGCTGTCATTCCTTCATTTGGATGATCACTTGAATATTTCATGTACCAGGTCAATGCGTGGTCTTGCAGCGCGCTAAATAAGGTAGCCTTCTTTATATTATCATCTGTGATGCCCTGAGCGTCCCATACAAACTTTATCATGAACCAGAACCGGCCTGGTTCCTCATTTCCTATTCCTTTAAATGTTGGCAACTAGATTGTGCTTGCATCCTGACTTTTGGTGGTGGTGGGGTTGGAGGTGGGGTCGGGGTTGGTTTGGATGGATTTGATGTAGGTTAAGAGGGTGGTGCTATGGATATAGGTGGTATTAGTGGGAAACGCTCCCTGATCAATCAGACCGCTCTCCCTGGCGAGAACCTTGTGAGCTCCTCCTCGCTTTCCCAGGAAATGGAAGCTAAAGGACTGTTCTCTACTCCTCCCATTCCACAGTAACCTCTTCCGCTCCGCGTTACTCCAGACATCAATAAATGCGTATAATCTATTTTTCACACAACAACATCTTAATCCAAGTATTCAATGATTTGATATACCTACCTCGAGGTCCTTGAAGAAACTGCCTTTCTACTTCCCTATAGCTCACAGTTGTATCTATTGCGAACTCGGTGATAAATCCTCCTATTACCAGATCCAGCCAATGATCCACTATGCATGCAATTTTATCTTTTGTGGCTTCTAGCCTGCACACTAGTTCCAGGGTCCACACAATATGCTGGTCCAATCTGCACCTTCCCATGTTGTCAGCTAGCCTTGCGGTCCACTCATATTGGGAACGACGCGAAGAATATTTCAAGAATATCTGTGAATATATAATGGTCCAGCCAATCTTCCTTCAATACTCGCGAGTTTTTGTTTCCCTGAACTGTGAACTCGTGGAGTTTTAGATCCCACTACTCTTCAATCTCTTTCTTTGTAGGGTTTCAGTGTTCCCACACCAGACACCCCTTAGGCAGATCCCGGTCCCAGTAGCAAAACCATTTGTTGGCTTATATGGGCCTGACCCAGGTTCAGAAGAATTATTTAGCTAAGAAAATCTTTCCGCTTCCGGCCCTTTCAGCAACAGTCCACGGAGTGCTGACTGAGGTCTCACTTGAGGTAGTAGGGGAGGGCACTAGAACCAGGTTTCAACACCCTTGGGATGTATGGATGTGGTTCAGAGGTATCACACGCCGTTTTTCAACCTCGTGCTGCTCTCTATTCATGCGGAACTGGACCCAAAATTATTTTGAATTTCAATGATTGCACTGTTTACAGATCTAATCTATTTGAGGAAGTATTGTAACTTAGATCTTACTTAGAAGGGTCTTTAAGCAAACATTTAACAGATTTAACCAGTTCGTGCACTTATAATAAACCTAGATTCAACTATATATTTAACATAAGCATATGTGCATAGATTAAATAGTTAGATCAACCATTCATACAGTCAGATTCGTAATACTCAGATTGTAACACAGAATTTGTAGAAGAAACTTATCTTTATTTCCACTGATCACTAGTACATCTAGATCTTCCCCGTGCACTCATCTGTAGGGGTCCGCGCATACAGCTACAGACTCTTCTAGGCCTCTATGCACACAGCTGCAGAGCCTCTATCGACTACCCAAACCACCTGACTCGGACTTACAGATGCTTTCAGAATGCTTCCCTTAACAACCCATTACATTTCAGATCCAAAACTATCCAATCAAAACTTAGCTACCTCTACCCATAGAGCCTCGCTCTATTTATATCTTTCCATGGACCGTGATCCACGGGTGGGCCGATTCATTTTACATTTCTTTACATTATCTTTTGGTGAACTACCCTTTGACTTCAACAAAATAGAACAAATCTTGAGGCAAAATCAAAGAAATGTACCTTTATTGGATATGGCGTTAATGATTTTGGTTACCATTGATTTGATTATGAAAATCACAATATTATTAGGAGCAGAGATGTCATATTCAATGAAAAGGTCTTGTATAAGTGTTAGATGTAGGAAAAGAAACAGGAAAATGAAAACAGAGGATACGCAGTGCTTGATGAGATCACGAAAAAAGTAAAGGTTCCTAAAAATCATAATGATCAACAACCACATCAACAAAAACAACAAGCACCTCAAACACGTGAAAGTGGTGTCAGAAGATCAACTAGGATAAGTAGACCCACTGAACGATACTCTCATTCATTATATTATGTATTATTGATTGTTTCTGGTAACCAGAATGTTATTAAGAAGAAATGCAGGTAGAAACTAGAGAGAAGTGGGAGCTAGCCATGAAAGAAGAAATGGACTCCTTGGTACATAACCAAACTTGGGGCTTAGTGATGTCTCCTATAGGTAAAACAACATTGCAGAATAAATGGGTTTAGGGGTTGAAGGAAGAGGATGGAGATAAAAAAGGTATAAATCTAGACTTGTGGTGAAGGGGTTTGCACAGAAGAAAGGTATAAACTTTGATGAAATATTTTCTCCCATTGTTAAAATGAATTACATTAGAACTATTTTAAGTCTAGTAGTAGTAGAAGATTTGCATCTTGAGCAGTTAGATGTAAAGACAACTTTTCTCCATGGGGATTTGGAGGAAGAGATCTATATGCAACATCCACAAGGGTATGAGGTCAAAAGGAAGGAGAAACTAGTGTGCAGGCTGAAGAAGAGCTTGTATGGACTAAAACATACTCCAAGACATTGGTATCTAAAATTTGAGAGGTTTATGTCTGAAAAAGTTTATACTAGATGTCACTATGATCATTATGTTTATCTCAAAAGGAAAAATCTATGATCATTATGTTTATCTCAAAAGGAAAAATGATGCCAGCTATATTATATTGTTATTGTATGTAGATGACATGCTTGTTACAGGGTGGAGCATGTAGGATATTAATGTGCTCAAAGGAAAATTGGAAAATTCATTTGCAATGAAGGATTTGGGTGTTGCAAAACAAATCCTAGGTACGAGAATAACTAGAGACAGGAAAAATCACAAATTAGCATTGTCTCAGAGTGAGTACATACAAAAGATGTTGGAAGGATTTAATATGCAAAATGAAAAACTAGTTACTGCACCTTTGGCTAGCCATTTCAAACTTAGGAGATGCGTCCCAAGACTCAGGAAGAGATGGAATATATTCTAAAGTTCCATATGATCAATAGTTGGAATCTTAATGTATGCAATGGTTTGCACAAGGCTTGACATTGCACATGCAGTGGGAGTTGTAAGTAGGTACATGAACAATATAGGAAAATAACATTGGATGGTAGTGAAATGGATTTTCAGGTATTTGGGAGGTACCACAAACAGGGAAAATTTTAATAACCCCCCTAAATTTATATATATATAATAAATGGGCGAATCCCCATGATACATTGGAAAAATGGAAGGCGATTTTATCAATAATATAATATGTATATATAATTTTTTTGGCGAATATCTCACCAATTTATATTATCTCGTAAAATCATGGTGAATCTTTCAATGGATTATAAAATCTTGTAAGATCTTGGCGAATATTTCACTGAATAATAAAGGCTTTGTAAAGGGCTAACAAAGTTCATAATGAGTATTTCTTGTAATGGCTTGAAGCCTTGCTAATCAATCCATCAAGAACCAAAACAAGTATATTCCTTATAAGTATATTCCTTATATGGAATATAAAGATATTTCTCATGGAAAGTCAATTAGGTTTAGCACAGGTGGTAGGGAGAAATCCTACATGTGACAATGTGTTGGACTCATAACGAGTATTTCTTGTAATGACTATGAGCCTTGTTTTCTAAGCAATCCCTCGAGGACTGAAATATGTATATTATTCATATGGAATATAAATATATTTCGCATGTATTGGAATATAAATATATGAGTGAGGAGTAGGAAATGAGCCACAATAAGTCCTTAGAAAATTGACATGAAGAAGATAAGTGCAAAAAATAAAAAAGGTGAAAATGGAAAAATTGAGAAGAAATACAAGGGAAAAATGGTGAAACAACAAATTAATAATCCATGGGAGGAAAAATGATTAGAGATAGTGAGGGAAGATGTTCCCTGAGCCTAGGGGTAACAAAGGTAGACATTAGAACTCTCACTTATGCAAGTGTAGCTAAATAAACATTAAGCTCTATGCTAGTCATGAGAGGGAGGAAATCTGGGAAAGAAATGTGAGAACAAGAATTTAAATGGAACAAAGCATTGGGATTACAATCCTTTCTCGTTGAGTTTGAGTACTTCCTTTGAGGCCTATTGAAAAATTAGGAATGATCTATCTATGTATCTTGTTATATAATTAGTTTGCAAAATAGTTGCCAAGTAGCTATGTTAGAGCATGGATTTTGTGAAATGTTTTTTACTCATCCTACGTATCTTTAGATGGAGATGAACAAATATGAGTATTGGAGATAGAATTCTCCCATTTTTTTGTTGTAACGAATTGTACAGGTATAGCCATGTCCATCATTAAGTATGCCCCAACTGTATTGACAATATTCCCAAACCAAAAACTTTTTAGTACTAAAAAGCAAAAAAATCCAACATTACATACTAAAAGAACATATTAATAAAATCTGCATGGTGAAAATCAGCACGAAAGGTTATAGCTCATTAATGTTTGCAATAGAAATCAGCCTTAAGACTCCTGAGACCAAGCAAAACAATGATAATAAGCCCGTGTCTCCCTTGGAGTTTTATGTATCAAGATGAAACCCCAAAACACAAAGCCCTAGCCAAAAATAAGTGAGAACCCCTCGCATCAGTCAAAGAAGGGGTTTCTGCCCTACAAAAATGCTCAACATTTCAAATCGGCGTCCTTACAATGTAGAGCCCTACATATATTCACAAGAGCTAAGAAGGAAGATGAGATTTTACTATTTGCGAGCAGGTAAATAGCCTGATCATGATTTAAGTAATGTTTTGTTAAATTTCGAGGGTTGTGGCTTGCAATTCAACTCAAAAAATTATAATGTAATTAACTTATTTATTTTTTATCTTACAGTATTTTTTGAATTGCCAATTTTTTACATCTTAGTATCATCCTCCCAATAATCTGAGCGCAAAGAAGCCTATCATGTGGCAAGGAACCTTTTTTTCTACTAGGGTTTTGGATTTTAGACCATCATTGGAAAACTTGGCTTGGTGTGAATAAAAATAAGTTTTGAATATTTAGTTTTTAAATGTGTACTAATTAAAAAATATTTTATATAACATTTGAAACTAAGGAGAGATTTAGTTTTAGTTTTGAATATTTAATTTTTAAATGTATATTAATTACAAAAGTCTAGGGAGAGATGTAGTTTTGAGAGAGATTAGTAGATAAGTGTTGTTATAATTTTTCTTAGTGAATTTTAGTTTTAAAATTGTCTATATTGACAAAAATTATTACAAAATATTTAAATTTTAAAATGAATATACATGGTCACCTTAGGTACTATGATTGTTTCCTTAACATGATAAAAAGGAACTAGCTAGAATCTAACAACACTTTAGGATACCTCTAAGGACACATATAAAATAATAATTATAGTGATCATATTAAAATAATAATTTATGTTTTAATTTAATGGAGTCAACATAATATTATATTGCATGATCGTTAATTTTCATATCTATATATATATATATATATATATATATATATATATATATATTATAGACAAACCCTTGTAACTTGAAATGACCTCTTTAGTTTTTGAATTAAATAATATATATATATTTTTATCATGTTTTGTGAGTGACCTCCTTGTGGAAAAATATCATGTTTGAGTGATGATTATATAAATAAACCATTACAAATTTAATTATATCTCAATTCAGAAATTGAAAGTGAAGATAATCATTCACTCACAAATTTGGACAACTTGTAATTATAACTATCAAAGAACTTTCCCTTTATATAATATTGTCTCATCAATAATTCTGCCATAAGGCGTTCCCTCTGAGAAAGACATCCCTAAAATGTGACGTGTGCGATCCTGAGCCATTGATTCTGTGTTAGACGATTGGGGTGTTTTCAGCCGTTGGTTTAATCCTTTTTTTTCATGGAAAAATGTTTTTTTCCCACCGGCTGGAAGACAGAGAGGGAGGATCTGGCTATGGGGCATGAAAGGCCAGGAGGCAATGGGGCATGAAAGGCCAGGCCTCCTGGCGATGAGACTCTTCGCAATGACTGAACCGACGAAACGTGTCTTTCTTCCCTGGTTTCGTGTCTTTCTTCCCTGCATGAGGGCTGCGTAGCCTTGTGCTGTTATATCAATATTTGTACTCGTCTGCTTCACACATGGGATTTCTGCTCAGAGGTCTTCTGGTTGGAAAACTCTTAGCGGTCAGTGTTTCTTGCCCTTCTTTCTGTTATGGTTTCTGATTTATGTTAGGTAACTGGATTTAATATATGCGAATGTGTGTGCATAATGTTTTTTACCCGATCTGCATTGGATTTTATGTGAATTTCAGCTACAGTTAAGGGTGGATTTCTTGTGATAGTTACCCTGAACTAAGGTATAGCCGCTGAGGTTCAGGCATGTTCAATTTAGGTGTCCTTATTGTTGGATGGAAATACTAATTGACAATGTTTTCTTGAGATGCTTTGTTCATACCGCAGTGGGGACGCTGCTTGCAATGTCAAACCCGGGTGGGGATCTAACAACGCCCGGTTTTCACCAACCAGGTTCTCCCCTCGTGGCTAGTAATAGATAATGTTCTAAAGGTTTTGCCAGAATAGGGGAAGACTGTAGCTGGGTAGGACTACAGGTTGGGCAACCACATTTTAAGAATTTTTGAAATCTAAGGAAGATACCTGAGGCATGTTTAAGGACTACAACCATAGACCTTGGCATTAGCAGGTATATTCCAATCCTGATAGTAGTCTAAGATGTATGTCTCATTACCAAACAGGTCATAAAACCTTGGTCACATGGAATTTGAATTGGGTTTACAGAGTTCAAGTGCTTAATTGCAGTAATAACAAATTCAACCAGAATTCTTGTTAAAATTCCTATTCTTAGTACATTACTAATCTATTTTATATGTCTAATATTCATATCAGGATAGGGTACATGTTTCTCATCCCCCAAATCCTCTAGAGCCGGTATCTGTTTCTCTTTCCGTTTCTTGCATCCCGTTTCTAGTAACATAGTGTGTTTCTTGACATATTAGGAACTGAGCATTTACTCAAGCAGCACACTTGTTCAGATTGTTAACTGCATGCCTCAAGTTCCATTCTTGCCCAATGTTTGTTTGAGGGAAATGCCAAATCTAAGATGTTATCACGAATATCTGAATTTTGATAGATACACTTTATTTTGCTAATAAAAATAAAACAGTACCTGTAGAATAAGCTAGAAATGAAAGACTTCTATGGTTTACAGAGCAAACCTGGTTGTAAAAAAATCTAGATTATCAGAAAACTGTAGAAGCAATTTACACTGTTTAGTCATGAAATCTGTTGCTTAGCTTGTCTGTATAATAAAACATGTCCTCTGTACTAAGTTTGAAGTGTAAATGGAGTTGAAACATCACTGTTCATCTGATTTTCAATTTTAATTTTTTGCATCTTTTCATCCTCGACATTCTTTCTGTTTGCTTGTTTCTTCGTAATATTGTCCCACAGTTTGGCTGATTAGTATTTGGAAATAAATCTTATCCACACTTCTGCTAGATTTCCTCACAACTATTTGAAGGTACTTTCATTTTAATATGTAGACCACTTTTCATACAATTATTAAATTAAAACATTTGTTGTCTGTGCAATACCTTGCAAGCAAGAAACCTTCCAAGATGAAATACTTATTGACTTGAGGTGTAAGGAAGCAAGTAACTGGAACCCATCTTTCTTTGCATGCCATAACATTGGCCTTTTGTCTTTCCAAGTACCTTGAAAAGATGGTCCCATGTTTTAAGCGAACTCTAAATTGTGTATATTGCCTTCTTAAGAGATTTGGAGCCTGCATGGGGCTTCTTGTTGTACGAGGTAAAGTGTGGGAATAGGAAAGCTTATCTGAAGTAGAGAGAAATATTTTAAGGCAAGTACAGTTATTTAGGATAGACTTAAGGAAGCAGGGGAGTCATAAGAGCATGGAACTACATAAAAGACAAGAAAAGTTGGGTGTTGTTGTTGGAAAAATATGCAAATATAGGAGAGGTGTCCCATAGACAAAAATGGTTAAACTAGCTAAAAGATGGAAGCAGTTGTAAAGATTATATGTCTGGAGATGGGTTTTGCAAAATCCAGAATAATTCCAACAGTGACGAAGATGATGAAGATGATAGTGTTGAAGCTGCTAGCTGGAAGAACTATGTATATGCATGAAGATCGTCGGGGAAAAACCATAATTACTATTACATTAGTTATAGCACAAAGCTATTCAACTCAATGCTCCACCAGTGATTCCAAATTCCAATACAAGTGAGGACGTTTCATCAATGGTAGTGATTTTCGATGACAAAATGTACTCATTTATCATAGAGGAACATCATGGACAAGTATATCATTTGGGAAGACATTATGCTTGGCTTACTGTTGTCACACCTCTAAGCAGCCAAACTCAGAAAAGAATAGGATGAAGGGCTCCACAAACTGTAATCATGCTCAATATGAGATGCAGTCCTTGTGTTTGTTTCAAATTAAGGCTTTTGTGGTTGACATGTATTATGGTGCCTTTTTATTACCTATGTTCTTTAACATTCTCACTCAAATTTGGCAACCCTGGTCAAAGAATTAAAATTACTGACAAATTGTAGTGGTTTGTTTAGTTGCTCTTATGCTTTCTATCACGCTTTTCTTTTGCAATGCATAAGGTGAATAGTTATGGTCTACTTTCAGTTCCTAGGACAAAACAAAGCTCCTTTAGATTAATTTGTAAGTTTCCTTTTGGAAATAATTTCAAGATTTGTTAATAACTTTGAAGATATTAATTCTTGAGTATATTTGAAAGATTTATGCTTCAAATTTCTTGGAAAAATAGTAGGATAGGATTGTCAAGCTCCTTGGCTTTTTCTTTGAACTGAAAATGGTAAACATTATATTAAACATACTGTAGCATAGCCAAACGTAACCATACAGGTAGTAATGTTATGGAGTTTCAATTGGCAACTCTCGAAAGCCATGTAAAAGAGTTAAAAGCTTGACCACATATCTTTCATTTGCTCGGTTAAATATCCCTTTACTTAATTACTGTTTTCTAAATCTTCTTTCAATCATTAACTAGCACAGTGAACAGAATATTGTTGGATGAGCCATTCACCCATAGAGGCAATGAAATCTTGCAACCTGGTTTTTTACCAATGAAATTGTGATAGACTCAGATTGAAGGATCAGGCTTATTTCATTTGAACTTTTACAATGTTAAATTAGAATTTATGTCTGTAGAGAATTTATGTCTTCAACCTATTTTTCCCTCGCCAACGGAGTGGTAGGAATGAGTCTGATGAATCTTGCTCCAACTAATTCCTAGCTAGGTTTTCTTTAACCTGTCAGCATTGCATTATTAGAAACAGACAAATTCCTTATAGTACAAGGGAAGGGTAATTTGTGATACTTACAGCTGAAAGGAAAGCACTATAAGCTTGATTTGTGAAGTATGTGTAGGAGCTACCACTATCAAATATTATTCTTCCTAGTCTTTTTCCATCTCCATCTTTGTCAAGGGGTTTGTTCCCAAACATCATCTGTGCAGCCCCCACATCATAGTGTTTTCTGTAAAACAAGAGAACAGTATGATAATAGAAGTTCACAGATTATTTTAAATAACAAATTAAATCAAGAAAGTTTATTTTAAAGGGATTCCAAGTTCATTCTTAAAGCAGAAGACATGGGAGTTGTTTCTAACTAGAGGCCTATGATGCAACTCAGTGTCCCTAATACCTATGAATTATGGGCCAAGTCTAAAATGCAAGATGCTACTGTAAGTAAATAGCAAACTGGCTTTAGGATGGGAAGATACTTGTCAGAGAATATAGTTAACTCGTAGGAAATTCTGGACTGAGCTTCAAGAACAGATCAAAATATATTGTTAGTGATGTACTTCTCCAAGGCTTGGACAGAATGGAGTTGCATGTTTTCATGTTGATGTTTCTGAAGGAAGGAATACTGTTGCAATGACGTCTCTTTACTTCATCTTTTTCTTAATAAATATGCCATAGGGTATATGATAATAATAATTTCAGGTCTTAAACAAATACATCTACTACAAAGTGGTTCTTAGCTGATTAACAATTATCTTGCAACAGACATAGTTTTACACCTACAAATAGATCATAATATGTGGAATGGACTAGAAATCCTATTGACAACATTTGTTTATTAATTTGAGATTAAATTGGACGTTAAGGAAGAATTTATAGCCACCCATTCTATGAATCTATTCAAATGGAGTGATGGCTTCTTCAGCAAGGATGGATATAGTTACAGAAAGAAGAAATAAGTAGCCTCTATTGGAAACCATTTTTCCTGCAAGTTTCCTCTTGCTAAACATGGGAGTGAGCTACAAATAAAATAAACATAACAAGTAAATATGAATGGATAATAGTTATATATACATAGTTGGGGAATCTTTCATCTTTTGAAAGGGTCTTTGCACAATGTCTATTGATTATTCCCCTCCAAAAAGTAAGCATCTTGGTCACATGATTGCATTATAGTTTATAACAAATGATAAATGGTCAGATAGAAACTAAGCAAGTAAAATGCATGCATTAATTCTAAAGTGTACAACATGGAGCTAAAACAATTAGTTATTCAACACTATACATTCGGTACCAACTTCCAAGTATAAGGCGGTAGGCTAAACATATTAAAAACATGAGCCATGGAATCCATATACCATTTTCACGGAATGCTTGTCTTGAGCAAGACTTGGCCCCTTTACTTTTAACTTTTCTGTCCCTTGAGTTTCTATCACTTAGGTCAAGGCTTGTATCTTTTTGAGGCCTCTTCCTTGCCAGTGAATTGGAACCCCACATAGGTATATGTTGTAGTGATCTCGATTCTCTACTTCATCCCCTGTAGATATGAAATGGAAGTATGATTGTTCTTAGAAGTACTGAAAATCATAACCTTGGTCTTGTTAATGTTTAGAATGATAAGTCTATGTTTGGTATTGAAGATCATAACCTTAGCCTTGTTAGGGTTCACTGTCATAATCTATTTTTGGTATTGAATATTGTAACCTTAGTCTTGTTAAGGTTCAATGTGATAAGTCTATGTTTGAGATCGAGGATCATAACCCTCGTCTTTTTCAGGTTCACATGCCCATAAGGGAACATTCTTCAGCTTCACTAAACTCCCAAGCTTAGTCACTCTTATAGGGATCTTATCATCTTCCTTGGTTTTAGAAGTGGCTTTCTAAATACCTTTTCCCAACAGAGATTAGAGATGAGCTCATCTCTGCTTGTGTCTACTACTGCATCAAAATTTCTCTTGCCCATTGTTAATGTAGGTACTTGTAAGCCTTTATGAAAGAATGTATTGTTTTTGCATATATTTGTTCTATTGTGAATTTATGATCACCATGTTCATCTTCATTGGCATTTAGTAGGGTTTCAAGGAATCCATATACCATTTTCACGGAATGCTTGTCTTGAATAAGACTTGGCCCCTTTACTTTTAACTTTTATGTCCCTTGAGTTTCTATCACTTAGGTCAAGGCTTGTATCGTTTTGAGGCCTCTTCCTTGCCAGTGAATTGGAACCCCACATAGGTGTGTGCTGTAGCGATCTCAATTCTCTACTTCATCCCCTGTAGACATGGAATGGAAGTATGGTTGTTCTTAGAAGTATTGAAGATCATAACCTTAGTCTTGTTAATGTTTACAATGATAAGTCTATGTTTGGTATTGAAGATCATAACCTTAGTCTTGTTAGGGTTCACTGTCATAATCTATTTTTGGTATTGAAGATTGTAACCTTAGTATTGTTAAGGTTCAATGTGATAAGTCTATGTTTGAGATCGAGGATCATAACCCTTTTCTTTTTCAGGTTCAGCTTTCAAGGACATTTCTGGACGTTTTTGTATTGCTTCATCTCTGGTAACAATCTTAATCTCCTTTCTGAGTTTTTATTTAATTTCTATTTCATCGATGGACCATGATAGAAAATCCTCTGCCATCCATTGTACATTAGCCATAGAGAAGATACAGAGTCCTATAAATTTGATTCAAAATTATTTCCCAATTGAATTGATTCAGTTATATATATGATTTCTTGATAATTTAAACTTTATTCCTTTGTGTTAAACTAATGCAAAGTGGTGCCATCGTGACTTCAAATGTTTTATGAGGAGTGATATGATAACACTGTGTTCTTAATGCCATCAATTTACCTATGGTCTTGCAAATAATGTGATTGGCCACCCTTATAGGGATCTTATCATCTTTCTTGGTTTTAGAGGTGGTTTTCTGAATAACTCTTCCCAACACAGATTAGAGATGATGCTCATCTCTGCTTGTGTCTACTACTGCATCAAAATTTCTCTTGCCCATTGTTAATGTAGGTACCTGTAAGCCTTTATGAAAGAATGTATTGTTTTTGCATATATTTTTCCTATTGTGAATTTATGATCACCATGTTCATCTTCATTGGCATTTAGTAGGGGTTCAAGGAATCCATATACCATTTTCACGGGATGCTTGTCTTGAGCAAGAGTTGGCCCCTTTACTTTTAACTTTTCTATCCCTTGAGTTTCTATCACTTAGGTCAAGGCTTGTATCTTTTTGAGGCCTCTTCCTTGCCAGTGAATTGGGACCCCACATAGGTATATGCTGAAGCGATCTTGATTCTCTACTTCATCCCCTGTAGATATGAAATGGAAGTATGGTTGTTCTTAGAAGTATTGAATATCACCTGTATATATGAAATGGAAGTATGATTGTTCTTAGAAGTACTGAAGATCATAACCTTAGTCTTGTTAATGTTTAGAATGATAAGTCTATGTTTAGTATTGAAGATTATAACCTTATTCTTGTTATGGTTCACTGTCATAATCTGTTTTTGGTATTGAATATTGTAACCTTAGTCTTGTTAAGGTTCAATGTGATAAGTCTATGTCTGAGATCAAGGATCATAACCGTTGTCTTTTTCAGGTTCATGCTATCATGGTTTCTTCTCAGAAAGTTGTGAGGATGTTGAGAAATAGTTTTATTTTAAATTGTTGTCATTCTAAGATCTGCTGTGTAAATCAATGTTGGTAAATTATCCTCATCTAAATAGCAGGGATCCTAGCTGGTCCTATTGTTTATTTTATATTGTTGTTGAGAAATTCGTGTTGATTTATATGTGTAGTGGCAATGTCTATCTGCTTGTTATTGCTGCACATCCATCAGAACCTAATCAGTTTGCCATTGGGTTGACTAGGCATTGTCTCAACACCAGGATTGCCATTTATTTGAAAGCTCTCCTTTGTTAAATAAGAGCGCTCCCAATACATCTCGGGATAGGTCCAGATATATTATTGTTAGAAATGTCCCTAAAAATTCACATCACATCACAGGGCAATAGAAATGTAAGGACTACCCTTGCAGCTATTATGTTTTTTAGATATAGTTCTAAATGGGAACCTTAGAAGCCTTAACCAAGACATTAGAATAAGTAAAACTCACAGTCTGTCTAAATTTATAATATACCGTAGCTCTACAGGAATTGTTCCCGTGGTATTTTTGGAGGACAGATCGATGTTTGATACTTCCAATAGTCTCTAACTCAGTTTCGAATTCCCACAAGCTTTGTGGATAGTGTGTGTATAATCTTTTAATAGCAACTGAATTATAGTTCTTAAGATCACATCTGTAAGCTGTGCTTGTAGCACCATTGCCAATTATGAATTTCTCATTCAAATTTTCGGTCATTCTCATTATATCATCATACATTTATAGGGCCATATCCATGTGCAATATTACAAGCCTTGGAGAACCTGGTCAGGACATGCAAGAATCTTTTAACAAGAGGCATAATTATTGATGGTAAGATGATAGCTTTACTCTGAGAAATAACAAATTTGAAATGAGGCATAACACCTTGACCCGTTTTGCTTGATGACCCTTTAGTGAATGGTTTATGTTGATTTGAAAGGTAGAGAGTGATGGTGATTACACACACTAATATCATTGAACCCAATGAGATGCAAACAATAGCTGTTCTTCACACAGAAGCTGTCCATTTACACAATCAATAGATAACACTATCAATATAATCTAAAGGATATTTAATACAAATATATGGAATCTGATTTGTAATATCTAGTTCTGTTTTCACCTTTTGGTTGTTGGTAGATATCCCACAAAGTCATCCAATCCAATAACCACAGAGACCTGGATTTCTAAAAAAACTGAGTCAAAAATCATTCCCATCAGATAAAATGTACAGACTTGACAATATCAAGAAGAAAACTTAACATTATTTCCTAACAGGTCTACATGATGTTGAACTTAGAGCCTATTTTGTTTCTTGTTGTAGGTACATGTTTTGTTTGATCAGATCTATAATATGTAATTTGAAGCCCAGTAGGAGGGGTGGCAGCGGAAGCAACTCACAAGGTCAAGGC